>OW386166.1:22500000-25000000 GCA_936431705.1 Cheilosia pagana | reverse complement strand
CTTAAATGTTTGTTGTAAACAATGCGTTCTAAAATTCAAACGCCATATTCAATCAGCAACGCATCAGCATAAACTGTGCACCGCAACAACATCGCAAATAGCCGCATGATGCCGCAAATCACTGCGCAAATGTTTGACGTTTCTGAATTTACGCGAAATATGTTGTTACTCTAGGTTTGTTTTACGTGGGCCCTAGTGCGCACTGAGATAACCCTAAGGTGTTCGATATAGCACTCAACTCGCCCTGTTACTAAAAACCTGAATTCGACATGACTTCTACGGCGCCCTAGTTGTGCCCTGAACTGACCCCAGATAATTTGTCTTGGCAAGAATTCAGTGCTATGTTTCGCTGTCGTTTTGCTTACTGTCATTCATTTTTCAATGTAAAACTTAAGAGCAGCATATTTTGCGTTCGATATAGTAGCCGAATTTTCAGGGTTATGCAGGGTTTGGGACAGGCGGGAACATTAGCTGACACTTCTCAGTGGGCACAAGTACTAGCCACGTCGAACAAACCTTGTGTAATGCTATTTGCAGAAAAGAAGAAGTCTGTAGTTTTTCAAATGCTTTAGGAGCCCCTGCTTAATTTGGTACCTGCTGCATAAATTTAAATTTTATAATTGAAACCAACAGTAGCGTACTCGCAAAAGTGGAGTGGTTCAACAGAACCCCCATAGAAAATGTAAGGACCATGTTAAACGAGCCTCAAATCGCGCAGTCCTACAAGTTCTTTAGAAAACCAGGCAACAACAGCTGGTTTGGTGTGGAACTAAGCCCAAATTACACAACCATGAAGTTCTGATCGCAATAGACTGAAAAATTCAACCGCTTTTTGCAAAAAGTGCCACCCATATGCAGCTGGTTGTCTATTTAGCCTGCGTGTTTATCCCTGTCCTGTTGAAATTCAATTGCACGTTGCACAGTTGTACTTCACTTAGACACGTAAAACTAAGAACATAAAACCAAAGTGGATCGGTCCTTCACAACTGATTCGATGGGATCGTGCTCTTACTGCTGTGCGTTACCATTACCAGCCCCTTCTATTCTGTTAATATCTCTTTACAATTTTAGTTAAGAATTTAAGCATTTTCTTATTAGTCGAGATTGTTTTCTTTTTTTTACAATACATTTGTGTGTTTTCCTAAATAAAATAATGTTAACATTTATGTAAAAAATAGTTATATGCTTCTTTTAGTCATTAATTTGTTTATTTAAAAAAAAATAATGGTTTGTCCTCATTTAGTATCAATCGTATCTAAGAAATATATATATATACTTTTTTTAAATTGTTGTTTTAATCGTAAAAAAATTATTTATGCCTAACATTAGTGATTTTTTGTTTTTTTTAAATTATTTCGAAAAAAAAAATTGTATATATATTTTTTATGTTTATGTTATAACAAAATACAGTTTGAAAATGTTTAACTAAGAACACGAGAAAGTATATTTTAATTGTAGGTTTTTATGCGTTTCTATCTGTGCGACTTTGTTTTGTTTTTCTCTTTGCGTAAAATCTCTTTTTTTTTGTTGTATGGTATGTTGCATACAAAAAATGTTTACCATTTCGTTTTGGAGAAGACTGTTCTGGAATATTATTTAGTTTGCTTTTTAACGTTTTGAGAAAATAATGGCCAAGCGAAACTGAGAAGAGAGAACAAATCGTAATTTATGCAACAAACTTTGTATTAAATGTTTAAAAATAAAAAATAAAATGTAATCTTAGCAAAAGAATAGTTGTTCTTTTGTTTTGTGTAATTTTATGTTTCTTGTTTTTCTGTTCCTTTAGTTTATGTGTTGTGATTCTTGCATTGAATGGTGTGCAAGTGTTGTTTTCTTTTCTGTGTCTGGTTTTTTTCTTATATTTTGTTTGTTAGTTTTTAGAGAAGTTCACATCTTAATTTACGATGAGGCAGTTTGTGGTTCTTGCGATGTTTTTTCCCCCGGTGTTCCTTGTCTTTGCGGATCTCACGCACGAGCGTGTAAAATGCATCGTCGACACCCATACGGGTTTTGGCAGATGTTTCAACAAAGGGAATACCATATTGTTTAGCGACCTGGAAGACATTAAAAAAGATTTCACAGTTAACAGTGAATAAAAATAGGATTGAGTGAAAGTACCTCTCGGGCTTGATTCATATCAACGGCCCAGGCTTGTAAATCGCATTTGTTGCCAACGAGAACCATTGGGACCTCTTCGGCGTCTTTAACACGCTTGATTTGTTCGCGGTATGTTCCTGAAAGAGAAAAATTAATTACATAAATTATATATTTGAAGCTGTTTGCAAACAGTGCACTATTTTACGCTTCAGGACAAACCCTGCGTTAACGTAGTACTTGACAGATAGAACATTTCCTTAAGATCAGTCGCAAAAATCAACAGACAGAATGTTTCCTGTTTGACCTATCATTTGAGGTGCTCAATCTCAATTTGTGTAAACCTTTAAGTCTACACGTCTGTGCCTAACGAAGTGTAAAACCCAAAAAAGGGGCTAGTACGAAAAATCTGCGGGTGGATGCAAAGTTTTCTTTCTGGCAGATCAATTGAGGATTGTAGTGAATGATAAACAGTGCCCAACTCTAATTTTTCTCCGTATCAATGTCCTTATTGGGTCAACAAATAATATTTATAGCTTCACTCATGACAGAAATTCTAAATCTTCCATCCCGAACAATCGAACAGTGTAAACGCAACTACATCACACAGTTGAAAATGCGAGTACAGATTTGGGCAACAGCCGACGAAGCCAGAACAAACAACCTCTTTTCCAGAACGCGTGCAGATGTCGCTAGACTTACGGCGATTAGTACAGGCCACTGGCCGTTCCGGAACCCAGCAAAGGATGAGAGACAGCCACGATGTGGCTTGGCAAATAGCTGTGATTTCGGCTTGAAAGACACTGCAGTGCTTTGGGAGGGAGAAGGAAAGGCCGAGATTCAGTTCTTGTGAAAAAATCACGGTTCCGACTCCATCTGGGGAAAAAGATAGCTCGGTTGTATTTAATGCACAGAAGACACAGTTCATCGCATTAACATAGAAAAATGAATCAAATGTAACACAAATTGAAATTGACGAGCAACCTTCTTGGAGCACTTACCTATTATCGCAAGATCGGCATGAACAAAGCTAAGTAACATTCCCCCACTCTTGAGACCAGCCATAAAATACTGCCTCCCTAAAACGTACCTCACAGAATACAAAAACAAACAGTTCGACTAATAAGATATCCTAGGTTAGATCAAAGTGACTGTCAGTAATAACCAAAACCCGTAGAGCATTAAAAGGTTCCTTGTGATAGCATATGATTTTCCGTGGAATAGTTTCCTACTCGTTGAAATATTTTCAACTTTTTATGATGCGCAAGAGGCTTCGAGAATATGCGTTTCTTAGATTGCTGTAGTTGAAAGCTCCCATGTGGATTTTTCGTTTTTCGGAAGCGAGCAGATCAAGTCGAGAAAGGTCTGGATCCTAACGGGCATAAAGCTTCTACAATCATCTTTTGGAACTATGTCAAGCCTTGTTGCATGCTTGCCTATACAATAGTGTCGAATGATGCCCGCTATTGTACCGCTGATATGCAATTGAGAGAAAGAGGGAGAACAAAAGGAAAGTACACCACATTAATTATTGGAAAGACAGACCCTATAACAACGGTTTGATGTTGATGATGGTTGCAACCGCTAAACAAACCTATAGAGAAGGTCTATATTATTATTTATTATTATGGCGAGGGTTTAGTGCGCTGCGACCTTATGGTCTATTGTGCCCCCAGCTTATACGTCGGAAAGGTTCATGCCCTTTAGCAGAACTCCCTCGCATTGCAGTTCCATTCAGAACTGTGTTTGAGAATGATCGCTCTGCCTTAGCCTTGGCGAGCATATCGACTTTAGGTCACTTCATCTAGTCCAGGGGTTGAATTACCGCATCCGTGATCGAGCAATACGTGACTGAATTTGTTATTGTTTTGCATGTAAAATCAACAAAATTCAGTGACGTATCGCTCGCTCACGGGTGCGGTAATTCGACCCCAGTTTCTTTTAAGAATCTGAGAGTGAGTAGCGGGTCTATGGTCTGTATATCCTTGTCTGATATCTGGTACTTGCCCAGGGGGACTACGATGTAATTCGATTCTACTTTCGATTCTATTCGAAAGTTGTTCCGATTCTACTTTTAAACAGAAATGTTCTATTTGAAACAATATAGGATCAGACTTCATCACCAGCAAAAACGCAGTAAAATAGCTTGGGATAACTATCAATTCCAAACTCACTTTCTGGAATCATATTAAATCCGCTTCCGAACTGCTAGCGTGACTACATTTCTTTACTTTGAAGGACCATGAGAAATCAAACGAAGGGTGCTTATGACAATTACGCACTTGATATTTTTGTATGAATGCGAAATATGGGCAGATGAACTCAAACAGGAGAAGTACAGGAAACAGATGGCAGCAGCACAGAGGCGTACAGAGTAAAGAGTCCTCCGCATCGCAAGTTCATACCGCACTGTATCAGAACCAGCCGCTCTTGTTGTTGCAGGAGTGACACCCATTGACCTCTTAGCAGCTAAGAGAAAGATAGTACCTATATGAGAAGCGAGCGGGAGTAGGAGTGAAAGCGGCAACCACTGAAGCAAAACGGTCCATCAAACACCTATAGCAACTACGATGAAACTCTGAAACAAGGTCTAGATGGATCGCTAGGCTGATCAGAGACGCTTCTGAGTAAACAGCGCGAACACACGGAAGAATAAATTATTACAGCACGCAGCTTCTAATCGGCATCGTTTGCCCGATCCACAAGAAAGGAGACCCTCTAAACTGCGCCAACTATAGCGGCATCAGTCTCGTAAACACTGCGTATCCGACCAAATATTCACACTACGGCATATCCTGGAGAAAACCCCAAGAAGTCCAAATCGATACCCACCATCTGTTCATCGATTTTAAGGCCGCATATGACAGCATTTATAGAGACGAGCTATACAGAGCAATGTCTAGATTTGGCATCCCTGCCAAACTCGTCAGATTGTGCAGAATGACGATGGAGAACGCTCGCTGCTCCATTAAGGTTGGAATTCGGAAACAATCTCACCGAGACCTTTGATGTCAAAAAAGGAGACGCGCTGTCATGTGACTTTTTCAACATCATTCTTGAAAATTGTGCGCAACTCACAAGCCAACACCAGAGGCACAATTTTCCATAAGTCTGTGCAACTGCTTCCATACGCGGACGATATTGACATTATTGGCAGAACACAGCGAGCTGTCACTGGCGCGTTTGCAAGTATTAGTACGGAAGCGGCAAGAATGGGTTTAGTGGTGAATAAGGGGAAGACAAAATATATGCTGTCAACAAGAAGGGACACACAACATCGATGAATCGGACAGAACGTCACGATAGACAGCTATAATTTTGAGGTAGTTAGGGACTTTGTCTACCTCGGCTCCGCTATAAACTCTGATAATGACACCACAGCAGAAATCAAACGAAGAATTACACTTGCCAATCGCTGTTTCTTTGGACTAAGACGGCAATTGACTAGTAAGGCCTTGTCAAGAAACACTAAGTCGATTCTATATAAGACCCTCATCATCCCAGTCCTGCTCTATGGCGCAGAAGCATGGACCCTAACAAAGGCGGATGTAGATCTTCTTGGCCGTTTTGAACGCAAAAATCTTCCAGTGATTTTTGGTTCCGTTTGCGTTGACGGGTTTTGGAGGAGGAGATTTAACAGCGAACTCTACGAGTTGTAGAGTAGAGACACCTATCTAGTTAGAAAAATACGCCTCAGTCGTCTAAGATGGCTAGGACATGTAGAGCGAATGGACACCAACGCTCCGGCCCACCCGGAAGGACAACGCAGTAAAAGAAGACCTCATCTTAGGTGCGCGCCCAAGTGGAAGGGGACGTCAACCAGCTTGGAGTGCGTAACTGGAGGCAGTTAGCCAAAGATCGCGCTAAATGGAGAGGCGTATTGGTTGAGGCCCAGTTCCACCCAGGACTGTAGCGCCACTTAAAGTAAAGTAAAAGCTTCTAATCGGACATGGATGCGGAAAGTTGACAATGCTACGTGCCAGTACAACGACTCATTGGTAGACGACGCTTTTCATATCATCACGTGCAGCAGTTCCCCTTTGGAAAGACTGCATTTGAATTTCGAGATAGGTTATATCTCCCCCGAAAATATGGAAACCTATCTTCAAGGTGGGCCAAAAGAGATCACCCTATTGGAAGATGCTCTTATTTTTGCAAATGGCCGCCAATGTCAAATCTGTTTTGACATTTGTGGACTAGACAGATGTAGACTACAAGTGAACAAGCCATGGAGCGATTACTCCCCAAGAACGTGGAAAAATCGAGTCTATTTTTTGGCGTAACAATTCGTCTGTTTTGTTGGCGAAGCGCGAATTCCGTCGCCGATTCCACCTCCGTCCGACACCGACTGCGTAAACACTGCGCCGTTTGGCCACCAACCTTGAAGAGTATGGGACCACACGAGACGTTGCCAAGAGTGGCCGGCCCCGAAGCGCTGGTTGTGCGCCCGTTCCCTAAGGCGAATTTTGGTCAAAGATTTGCAGACTTTGGTCCGTGCATCAGCTGCTGCCTGTCGACCGCCAAACGCGTGTAACCTACGCCCAAGCCATCATCAATCTCGAGTACGAAGTGGACGATTTTTCGACCAAAATCATAATGAGCGATGAGGCTCATTTTCACATCAGCGGGTACGTGAAAAAAGCAAAACTATCGCTTCTGGGGCACCGAGTTATGCACGAGGAGCCATTACACATGCTCAAAGTTACTGCAAAGGTGCGATGTTCACGCTGGAGGAGTCATCGGGCCATTTTTTTTTCGAGAACGCCGCTGGTCAAACGACAACAGTGAACTGTGCGCGCTATAGGGCCATGTTAACCGAGTTTTTTCTGCCGCAACTGCGTTCCCCAGTTCGCCTCATCTCTCGTTTTGGCGATTTGCATTGGCCCGCAAGATCGCCCGATTTAACCGTTCCAGACTTTTTTTGTGGGTTTTTTGAAGTCCCGTGTTTACGTGAACAAGCCCGAGACTCTAGAAGCCCTTAAGGACAACATTCGACACGAGTGCGAGAATCTGTCGCTCGAAGTTCTCGCCGAAGTGATGAAAAATGCCATAAAACGAGCCCGTATGGCAATCAATTGTGACGGCGCCCATTTGGCCGATATTATCTTCTATAAAATTCTAAAGGTTAAAATAACCATAATCAAAAAACAGAATCGAAGTTTTTCATTAAGAAAAAAAAGTAGAGCCAAACCACATCGGATGACTTCTGTTGACCCACCTTGTACAAGGTTCGCCTGCAACCAAAGAGGTATTAATTAAAACGTAGGTTACACAAACCTCAAAATGCATAACTCCGACCATTGTGTTCGATTCTAAAATGTTGTGCTTCCCTTGATTTCGAATGAAAGCTCTAAGTAAGATCTACTTCGTCTGCATTCTTCATTCCGTTGCTATTTCCGTTTTCGTTAGAAATTTTTTTCATACGAGTGAGGTAATATAATCGTAAACCCCATGTGTGTATAAGCTATGATCACATTCCTCTTACGCAAAAAGACCTAATTTGATTTTGATTAGATAGATGTTCAAGCAACTCATCTGACGCATGGTTACTTCGAGGCGAGAAAGTTCAATGAACTACTGTTTGCTGACAAACGATCGCTGCTCAGTTACTGCCGATGAGCAAATCGCGCTGCACTTCTCTAATGGCAACATCTGTCATTAACTAATAACTGACAAAAGTCAATATTCACACAACACAACAGAGAGCGCGTATTTAAAATCAAGTTTTCCCCACATCCGCGATAAAATGCTCAAAGCCTATTCAAACAGCACATGCACTTGAACGCACACACGGCAAATTTATTACAGACAATCTTGTCAGATAGGTGGTACCTACCTACTGATAAAAAGAACAAAAACCAAACAAATATTATGTATATGAAAGAAAGTCAAATATGATATAAGTTCTCACCTATATCTTCAAAAGATTTGGCACTATTCACTGCGAACACTAAAAGAAATCCTTCACCCGTTCGCATATACTGATCTCGCATTGCTGAGTATTCCTCTTGGCCAGCCGTGTCCAAGATATCCAGTAGACATGTTTCTCCATCTGCAAATAAACACAAAAACACACAACATGCACGAGTTAATGGAATTCAAATCAAAACAAAAGCCAGTCGGCAACAATAGTACATGAAACTAGGTGAACAGCACACGCTCGCTTCTATTGCGAGCAGCACGAAACCGCACGAAAATACGATAGCGCAAATTGTTGTATATACCCAGAGTCTCTACATCTGCATATCTATCGCTAACGGCGCGCGTTGATAAGATTAATTAATTAGAGATAATTAATTTCGTTTTATTGTTCGTCTGTTTCTGTATAGCCAATGCACACACACACATACCCACTACTATCGACAGCGAGAACAATAATTGCAATTGGTTTGTAAATATTTTCTTAATAAACGCCCGAGGATGAACATTAGATGAGTAATATGGAAAATATTCATGATGTAGGCAGGCAGCAGAGCGACCGCTCTCTCGCCTTTAATTAATTCCAATAAAATTTGAATGAATAAAAAGAAAGGAAAATAGGATGAGAACACACAGAAGAGACAGAGGACAGAGTAAAAAACTGCACACACACTTGAAATCTTCATCGCGATCAGCAGCAGCATTATCATTGCACGACAGAACAAAGGGAAGAATGATCTTGAGCCATGGGCGGAGAGTTGAATTTATTTTAATTAGAGAATTCAGATCAAAGGGATATGACCCAATTGATTATATTTAAAATGAACATCAGCACATCGTTACTGTCCACGAACACATTGCTGGGGTTGTTGGCTGGCAGAAACATTTGCTGCTGGTGAGGAAAAGTGGATCAGCATCACCATCACGTGGATTGGGTGTGCGAATTCAAATGTGCAACTCTTCTTTTATAAAGATTTCAATGTATTTGGACGCGATAACTTTGCGGACACATATTTCGTAAGGGCAGCACTTGGGGATGGTGGATTGGAGTAGTTTGGTAGTAAAATATTAACAGTGATTAACTTCAATGCGATCTTGAAACGTATACCGAAAAGTGGCTCATATCGGCAGTGACTTGGTCGAAACACGCATCTCAAAAAGCTCAGGGTTGACGGATGAGGAGCTCCGTCTCACAAGCAACCTCCAGGAAAGCAAACTGGTGATTTTCTCAAACAAAAGTCGGTCACGCCTTCTACTGGAGGCATGTTCCCCAACATTTTTAACAGTTGAAATAAGCCGGGACATTCCAAATTAGCTCAATAGGATAATAATTTACGAATATATAAACAAAAAACCGTAGTAGGTGTTAAACCCTGCATTTGAGGTCTTAGAAAAACAGAGGCACAAATACGCAAAATACAACTCTGCACGTAGACGGCAACGCAGTCTTGTAGATATACTGAAAGGCAACCAACAAGACCATTTAAAGTCTAGCGAACATCGAGGCAGTTAGCTAAGGACCGGGTTAATTGGATAGGCATGTTGGTTGAGGCCCAGGTTCATTCCGGACTGTAGCGCCACAAGAACATCGGGGCCATCAGTGCAATAAGAACAACTCCAACCGAACGGCTTGAGGCTTTTTTAGTGCTGCATCTTTTTTAGTGCTGCATCTTTTTTAGTGCCAGACATCTTTATACAATCATCGGCAGCCATTGGTACTATGAGAATCAGTCAAACAGAACGGGTCATTCGACGATCCTGCAGGAAAATCCGTCTTGTACATATCACAGACTACATCAATACATCAGACTACAGGTATACCTCATAAGACCATTCTTAAGTGCCTATCAGCAGGGAAGAAAGAAAGTGATAAGCACAATCCTCAGTCAAATGTCTTCCTTTCCTTATCAATAGCTCAATGCGCAGTAAATACACTTTGACCATAAAGGTTCCTTAAGCCAGAGGTGGTAAGAAGGCAGAGCGTACAGGCTATCAAGCTCTAAGTTATCCTTCAACAGTTTGATCGTAAATGGTAAACTCAACGCATTACGCCGGATTGCTCCAATTCAATTCAACATCGCGGCAGTGATGACGGCAAGAGACTCTGAAAACGCGCAAAGAAAATTGAACCTGGATTGATGAACACGGTTTTAGTCTTGCAACAGAGAAAGCCGAGATAGTCCTCCTGACGAAGAAGAGAATTCCTACGCAAATGGACTTTCAAATTGGCTGTGAACTCATTTAGAGCAAGGATGCGGTGAGGTATCTGGCATTGAGGCTCGATACAAAACTAAGCTTCTGGCAACAGTCAAAGGTCGCAGCGGAACGAGCCTCTAGAGTTAAAATATCGCTCAGCAGATTAATAGCGAACATAGGCGGCCCAACGCCAAGCAAGCGCAGGCTATTAATGACGACAACGCATGCAATTCTCCTTTATGGAAGTGATGGCGGCAGTGCAACGACGTGGAACTTGCTTTTACCGAACGGTGTCAGAACCAGCCTTCCTTGTAGTCGCAGGAGTGACCCCATTCGATCTCCTAGTGGCACAAAGGAAGTACGTTCACGACAACAAGGCGGAAATCGGATAGCAAGCGGCAATCGATCAAGCAGCGCAACAAACCATACGGAAGTGGCAAGAGCGCTGGAAACCATACGGAATTGGCAAGAGCGCTGGAGCTCGGAAAGCAGACGAAGGTGGACAGCGAGGCTGATAAGAAATCTGGCTGAGTGGAACGACCGGAAACACGGTGAGGTCGACTACTTTGTCACCCACTTCCTCACCGGACACGGAAATTTCAACGCCTTTCTCCATAAAGGAATAATCCAGCCTGCCAGTGTTACGACTCTCCAACAGACAACGCACAGCACACGTTTTTTGCCTGCGGAAGATTTGAAGTACAACGCACAGTCCTGGATAGCATCATTGACGCCTTAAACCCCGAAAACATAGTTGACAAAATGCTGACGAGCGACTTGAACTGGGAAAAAATTTGACAGTTTGTGGAAGATATTCTCAAAACAAAGAAAAGAGAAGAAGAACAATACCGGGAAAGCACGTGAGCCCGAAAGGGCGTATGATTACAGCCCCCTTGAAGTTATGCGAAGAGCGGTCCCGAGGGGGGTGTGTCAAAAACCAAAGGATTGAGAGGAGTTTTAGTCCGTATGCCCCGTAAGCATGCGGAGAGAGCCGGACACACGGGGACGGCTAACGCAAACCAGCCCCTCTTTTGTGCGTAAAGTATTTCTCCTCGCCCCCAAACAGGAAAAAAAATCGTTAGGAATTAAAAAAACGCAGTGAAAACAACTCCTGAAAAAGATTTCTTACATACATACATACCTGAAAGATTCAACGTCTATCAAAAAGAGATCTTGATCTTGAGCGAAAGAGTCATTAACTTAGATTAAGCTACTTTTCCACACTGACATTTGCAGGTGGCGCGCCACGGTAAGATATAGCAGAAAAACAAATGCGACTGTTTACAGCGAGTTTTTTTGCTTATTTTTCTCTGTAACCTTATCCCAAAGGCAAAATTCAGGGCGTCGCACAGAAGTATGACTTTTTATGTAAGACAAAGTTACACCAACAAAACAGGACAAAGTTCAAGTGTCTTCAAAAGTGGTCAACAAATAAAAAGAGAGAGCACCTATATAAACACTTCCTGGTCCAGCAGACTTTGTTATGTCACGCAATCATCAATGTCTCCTTCAGGAACGAACACTAAACACGTACTGATTGTACTGACTGGCATAAGGGAACTATGCAGAGCTCTCAACATAAGCTAAGAAACAAAGACCATTAAACTAACAGGTTCAACTGATTGCTTAGTTTAAACAAAATTCTACTCATGTGTCTGACAACCCTTAACACCCAGTCTCCACTAGACTTAATTTCAGCCAAAACTCAAGTCATGACATCAAAAAGTCAGGTGTAGGTGGACACGACACATATATGGACGTTTTAGTCTGACTTATTTCCTTGTCTTCTCGGTAGACACGAACCCTTACTGAAATATGACATTTGAGCGTTTGACAGCAAAAAATCACCCACAATGTATGCCTTCTCTTATTTTCGGCTAGCATCTGGTTTTCTAAATGATCGTAGTCGTTTAATTATTTTAGAGCGAGAAACGACTTTATTTGTTTCTTCGTTGACGACCTGTTGGAAAATAAAATGTCATAGTACAATTTGCCCAACCAAAACAATACAAACATGTACGACATGAAGTCTGACTGAAAAGTCTGGCATATTTCAGACTCGTGGAGACGCTTCAATTCATCTGCAACATTAATTTACATGTTGTGTGACGTTAGCAAGTGTATAAAGGAACAGATAGACTAGCAGCTGATGATTAAAATTGGTAACACTCTCGAAGTTGTAAACAATTCGTGAACCAAATTGTGAAACTTCCCCCCAAAAGGAACTAGAATCCTTCACACTGAATCGTTTTCGCCTCTAAGTCTCTTTCAATGTAATTTGTACTTATTTCTGCCAGCATTTCCGTGCCTAGTTGCATACGGAAACGACCGCAAAGCGACAGCGTCTTTTTTTGATCGTGTTTCGTGTTCCTTTTCGTACTCATTTAACTGCCAGACAAAACAATCTGATAGTGCACAAGTTCTATTCACAAACGGATTCTATGATTCTGAGAAATCTCCCTCGAAATTATGACCAATGCAAAAAAAATATACTAAAGTTGATAAAATACATAAAATATGACTAAGTGGGTAGCCAGACTTGTTTGTCAATTAAAAACTATGATTAATTATAAAATACAAATTCAATACAGACCTATGACAACCTGCTTCCGATATGAGTCTTCAATCGTTGGATCATATTCGTCTACAAAGTGATTTTGTATTAATTGAATGGTGAGTGCAGATTTGCCCACACCACCGGCACCAACAACAACCAATTTATATTCGGTCATTATGTGAACTATGCTGTATTGTCGGCGGCGGCGTTGGTTGCGTTTGCTTTGAACTTTTCTTCTTCGTTTTTTTTTTAGATCAATTTATTTTAAACAGAGTTCACTTATACGTACAGGCGCGTCACTAATCAATTTCAGTTAAATAAGTAAGAACACACAATAATGAACCTGCGAGCCCCTGACCAACACAAATATTGCACTCAACAGTTTTACACAGAGTGGGTGGACTTGGATTTCTTGTTCGGTGTCTTCGTCGTCGTTGTCGTTGAAAATTCACTCGTTTTCACACATGCAGTACCAGCAGTAAAAACATCCTTTGATTTGATTGATTCTCTTGGAGTTGTGACTCATTTGCACACATCAATTGAAATAAAATAGTTATTCTTGGTTTTTTTTTAAGAAATTAATTGCATGATGTGTATACTGTACGTCGGATTATGCGAATTTTTTTTTTTGTTGTTTGCTTTGTTAGCGCCCAGAAGAGCACTTTTTTTTTATTGAAGCACAAAACACCACAACGCTCCCGTGAGCGTTCACGAATTATTTTATTCTTCTTTACGTTTTTTTTTTCAAGAGTTCTTTGTTTTTTGTGTTGGATGAGTCTGGCTGGGATCTGTGGGGCTAGTCCGTTTTTTTTTTCGTTTTCTGTCGTTCCTCTAGCGCACTTGTTTAAGAGAAAAGGTTTGGCTTTGGGCGGTTCCACGAGTTTTACGTACGTTTAATCGACGGTGTGAGGGAATTGAGGGTGCTTATGGTTGCACGGGATTTTCTTATTTTAATTAAAAAGTTAAAAAATAAAAAAATGACGAACAAGTGAGACTTGGAGAATTTGTCGCCCTTCTTTTTTTTTATCAGCAGAAGCAAATCGCCTTCGCCATAGGTGTAAAAAAAATTATTTTTCGATATCGAATTCGAGATGAATGCGAAGAATTCACCACTGCCGGAAATAAGAAAGAGAAGAAAGGTGTTTGGTTTGAGATAGTTTTTTGTTTCTGGTTAACAAATTATTGCAGCCCAAAAAGACTGTGGGGCAAGCGAGACAATACGATCTTTGTTAACAAGGGTGCATTTTCGTCTTCTTAGGGAGTGTTCAGAAGCACTCGTAATGGGGGAAGTGTTCACAAGGTATATTCGTTTGGACTAAAAAAATCTTCTGACGGTTTTTTCGGAGTTGATGCGCCATTTGACTATTATGGTTGACTTACAATAGGCTTGTTTTTTTGAGCTTCGATCTCAGCAAAGTAGTAGTAAAACTTCGTCCCACTTATCCCAAGTGGAAGCGACTTGACAGCAGCAGATTATGTTGGAACCTTACCTGTGATGTGGTAAAAATTACAAGTAAACTTCAAGTCGAGATACATAAAATTTTATAGCATTTTATACCATTCAAGCACAAAAACGACTGGAACCTTTTTTGCGCATTCATCTTCAGCTGTGTTTCTTTCGTCCCCGTCACGGCTATAGGATAAGCAAAATAAAAAAATCCCTTGTTAAATACAACAAATGCTTAACCTGGATAATTATCGGGGTTAACAGCTTCGCGGCGATAGAGAAAAGTATAGCCAACACAAAATTGTGTATGTTATCGATAACTTGTATGGAAATTTCATAAATGACATCTGACATGTTGACAAAAATTAAAATTAAAAAATTCAAATTTGAAAAAAATGTCTCAGCAAGCGGAGGAAAAAAGGCAAATTACCAAGAAATGGAATATCTCAAACAATACACAATAATTTACGGTGTTAACTTGATTAATTTTTCATTTGAATAAATATGTTTTGGTACCTCTGCTTCGTTATAATTTTCCATTAAAAACATTTTATCAAATAAAATTTTTCAAATGTAAATTTTATTGTCAATGTCAATTTCACCATCAGATTGATGCGTTGCCAACTTATGGTTGTATTCCTCGATGATCGTTTTTTTCGGCAATCCTTGATAGAGACGCTGATAGGGACGAAAGAAACAAAGCTTTCATTAGCTTCATGAGATAGAAGTTCAAAATACCACACGTAATAACTATTTTTGTAAACGTACGAATGACACAATCGTTGAAAGGAGAGTTGAACAAAGTAGATATCAGTGGCCGCGTTCCTCTGCCCGCTGTTCATATAGCACAAAATATTCCTGATGAAGGAACGCTCGCGCAGCGGCAGCGGCAAATTTTGCAAACGTTTAAACAATTTGCCTTTGAAATTTATTTTTTCTCAATGCAGCGCGTAGTTTTGCGCTAGATTGAGAAATTTCCCTGAAAGGGATATAAGGGATATTTCACTAAAACAGCTAGATGTCTAGCGCCTATGGTGATATGTCAATTTTTTTTTTATATGAAGTTTGACATGCCGCTGTCAGATTCCTTTCAGATTTCAGATTTCGTGTGCCTAACGAACATAAAAATGGCACTTGCTTTGTTTTTTGTATACGATTGTCATATGTGTAGCCTTCGTCACTTTTCTCCGCTTTTCCCTACATTTAATTTTAATTTATGCCCAATCGAATACCACATACATAAAAAAAAGTCGAAACGCAAAACAAAGTGACTGGAACTGGAAAACGAATATTCCTTTCATGCTCAGTCGAATACCCCATTTGACTTTAACTGCACATTCTCGTTGTATAAAACAAACACACCTCATGTCATTGCATAGAATTGTCATTTTTTTCTTATCCACAAAGTAGTTTTTTTTTTCTTCTCCAATTTTACTACGAAACTTATAGTAAAACCAAATTATCTAGCTAATTGTACGACACGAAGAAAACACAAAGTATAAAATGAGCTTAATGGTAAGTATCCTGTCTATAGTCCACAGTCAACAAGAAACCATCAAATGACTCACCTATCGCAAAATTTCCAATTTTTTCCATGCAAAATAAAACAAAAAACCCCAATCGCCACCACTAAAGACCCTCACAAAAGATGTCGTTTAATATTTCCAATTACATGGATGGAGTTCCCGTGAAAATCTCGGAAAAATACAAACCACCCCCTAAAGTGACCATTCCACAGGCAGTTGTAAATCGTCTTAACGCCATAACCGAGGACCATTATGAATCTTCCCAGTACACATATAGTTTTCAATTGGAAAAACAAGTGATAAAGAAGCTCGCCGAATGGCAGAAAGTCCGAGAGACCGACCGTGAGAATCGTCGTGAACGAATACGCAAATACGAGCTGCAGAAATGTCGCGACATCGAGGAGAAACAAAAGCAGCTACTCACAGCCGTGTCATATCCGAGTGCAGAAGACCTTTCCTCAGATGACGGTGAGGACGTTCAAAAGGAGGTGGTAAAGCCGGAAATAGTTCCATCAAAAGTCGAGCCGTGCAATCATCATCCGCAGCGGAATTTCGACACCATTCTGCAGCCGATACTTGCAAACTCATTTAGCTCATACTCACACTCACCCTCCACAGTATTCAATCCTAGTAAAATCAATTATTCCGATTTCGAGAATGACACCTCGTCACCGTTTGACAATATCGAACTGAAGACAATTAACGATTTAGATATTCTAGCGCAGGTGCTGAACGATACTCAGAGACATTCCGTAGAAAATAGTTCACAAGTTGTTGTTGCGCCAGAAACGGATAACGAAGTAGAAGCTGAAAATAGTCATAGTGAATTAGTCCCCGAACAACCGCAACAAATTGTAAATAGTCCTGCTGCGGTTGGCCAGCCAGCGAATGAGGTTGAAGTGCCACCTACAGGCGATATCCAAAATCAATCTTCAAATTTCTACTACACAACAAATGTGATTCCTAACACCTATCAAATGATGGTGCATCAGACACACGCGCTGCACCTACAGCAGCAGCAGCAGCAGCAACAACAGCAGAACCAGCAATATATGCTCAACTATGCGAACATGAATCATCACAACATGAAACCCTCTACGGCGAATGTGTACTTTAACTATAATGGCTTGCCAGCAGCGAATAATCACAATTACTTGTACAGTGACTACTCACAACAGTCGGAGGTGGTCAGTCACAGTCCAAAGTATGATTATACGAATGGAACGTATGTTAACAATTACTGTGATTCACAATATGGCATGCACTCAGTAGATGTGGTTGCCGCCGGGTCGCGTCTAGAGCCGGAGATAATCCCGAAGAGTAAATCCAAAAGTGTTCCGGACATTCTCAAGGAATTGAAAGACGAGATCAGGGACTCTGAGATACGGAGGACCAGGAATCACAGCCAGACACTAGATGATCAAGCGAAAAGTAAGAATTATTTTTAAAATCGTTTTGAAACATTATTCTGTACTTCCCTTTCACGAGCTGGAAATATCTTCTGCTTAGTAGCTCGTGGAAGGGCTAAGGGCTTTGTCAATTGTATTGATAGCTCACAGCACAAAATTCTTCGTGCATCGTGCTCGATCATTTTGTTAAATGAGATGTTGGACAGCTCAGTAGTTTGCATTTCCTGCCTCTTTCTTTTTGTTGTTCCGGAATCTGACCACAAAGCTCTTACTACATGAGAACAGTGATTACAATCGGAGCGATATCATGTGTGAAACGAACGATCTCGACTACGGCAAGAGATATTCCAAACAAAGTCTTTTTTTCTACCTGTTTGAGATCACTTGTTCGGGCAGCAATGCCTTTGCAACGAGTCACTTGACCCCTTTTCTGGGGTTCGCCGTTCATTCGCCTTTCGCACATTATCACAATTTATGCAAAAAACGATATATCTCTAACTTGTGTACCCTTCGATTTTTTGACAAAACTCCTCACATTCTTTCAGGAAACTCTGCAGATTCGGCCCAATCGCTGTCGAGTCCTCCGCCCACTTCCAGATCGTCTTCATCCTCCTCGACTTGCTTTCTGAAACTATCACCATCCTCCCAGACATTGGCGAAGAATATCAGCTCTATGGGTTTCCCTCTGGAACGAGTATCGAAAATTGCCGAGCTCTACGGCAATGATGATAAAAAAGTATGTCGTACGTCACATTTCCATTCACATGACCAACTAAAACCTTTTCTTTCAGATTGTTGAACATCTTATACCGCTGAGTGAACTTCTCGATCTTGGATTTGATGAATCGAAAATATCGGAAGCCCTTGTCAAGTTTGACAACAACAAGGACAAGGCATTGGACTTTCTTATTTCATAGTATCAACAGCGCTTCGTACTCCCCCCCAAAACAAAAAATATATTGTATACACTCGTACACACACAAGTATATATATCTCGCCTATTAAATGTGGAATATAACGGAACACTTTTGATGGAATATGTATTTATTAATTTATTATTGATTTACTGAAATAAATATTAAGCAACATTCTTTGCGTACAAGTTATTAGTGATAACAAAGATGTCCTTAACGCAAATCCTGTGCACCCATGATGAGATTGACGGCGTTCTCTACGCTGCCGTTGGTTATTGTGAGGAAGTTAATGTTCTCTGGGTAGTTTGTGAAGCCCATTTGGCTCATCAGACCCAACTGTTCGGCGTATTGATGTTCGCGATACCTAGCTGGCAACAAACTGCCATCGTCACTGGGCGAGTTCAGATCGGATGGGTCGGATGTGTCCATCCACTGCATAGCGTCGTTGTTAGTCTCAGGTGGGTCTGCGCTGCTGGCACTGGGATTGTTAGCTTCGAGAACATCGAGTGCTCTAGCCAATGCGCTGCTAAAAGCCGAAGGTAAAATCCGTCCACTAGGTGCCTGTGGGGTTTGAAGATTCGTGCCCGAACCAGATTCGTTTCCTGCCGAGTTACGCTGTGCAATGTCGGACAGGGAATTCATGGATGTACCTGCTTGCTGCAAAGCGGCAGCCAGCTGGTGACGACTGATGCGGCGAATGCGCGCCTGTACTGACTGACTGGCAGTTCCTGAGCCTGAGTTCTCCTCCTCAGACGATGTGGTTGTGTCCGAGACGATTTCAGCAACTATTGTGGAAGTTCGAGCGATAATAATACGCAAAAGAAATTTCCATCTTATACTCACTGTAGGTTGAGTTGCGTGCCAATTCTTTCTTGACCGTTCCTACAATATAAGCAGCTGCTTCACAAATGATTGGATACTCCTCTGCGATATTTTTTACCACTTCTGGCTGATGGAGCGTATTGAACAGCACCGAATCTCTAATAAGGGCCTGTGCCCCAAGATTTCTTCGGAATTCGGGATATTCGGCAAGAATCTTCTGTAGAATATTTACCCTTGAGTTGACATTTATTTGAATGTTCGATATGACATTGAAGAGGTCTTGAACTTCTCGCTCCAAGTCGCTGGGCAGCTTGGGCACATATGGTTCATATTTCTTTGTTTTTTTGAAAATGTGTACCGTTGAATTGGGATCGATTTTCGACAATGCTGTGTCGTCTTTTAAAACAAGACCTTGATATACGAGTTCTATAAAAGAGAAAACAATGACCCAAGATTCGGCCCAATCGCTGTCGAGTCCTCCGCCCACTTCCAGATCGTCTTCATCCTCCTCGACTTGCTTTCTGAAACTATCACCATCCTCCCAGACATTGGCGAAGAATATCAGCTCTATGGGTTTCCCTCTGGAACGAGTATCGAAAATTGCCGAGCTCTACGGCAATGATGATAAAAAAGTATGTCGTACGTCACATTTCCATTCACATGACCAACTAAAACCTTTTCTTTCAGATTGTTGAACATCTTATACCGCTGAGTGAACTTCTCGATCTTGGATTTGATGAATCGAAAATATCGGAAGCCCTTGTCAAGTTTGACAACAACAAGGACAAGGCATTGGACTTTCTTATTTCATAGTATCAACAGCGCTTCGTACTCCCCCCCAAAACAAAAAATATATTGTATACACTCGTACACACACAAGTATATATATCTCGCCTATTAAATGTGGAATATAACGGAACACTTTTGATGGAATATGTATTTATTAATTTATTATTGATTTACTGAAATAAATATTAAGCAACATTCTTTGCGTACAAGTTATTAGTGATAACAAAGATGTCCTTAACGCAAATCCTGTGCACCCATGATGAGATTGACGGCGTTCTCTACGCTGCCGTTGGTTATTGTGAGGAAGTTAATGTTCTCTGGGTAGTTTGTGAAGCCCATTTGGCTCATCAGACCCAACTGTTCGGCGTATTGATGTTCGCGATACCTAGCTGGCAACAAACTGCCATCGTCACTGGGCGAGTTCAGATCGGATGGGTCGGATGTGTCCATCCACTGCATAGCGTCGTTGTTAGTCTCAGGTGGGTCTGCGCTGCTGGCACTGGGATTGTTAGCTTCGAGAACATCGAGTGCTCTAGCCAATGCGCTGCTAAAAGCCGAAGGTAAAATCCGTCCACTAGGTGCCTGTGGGGTTTGAAGATTCGTGCCCGAACCAGATTCGTTTCCTGCCGAGTTACGCTGTGCAATGTCGGACAGGGAATTCATGGATGTACCTGCTTGCTGCAAAGCGGCAGCCAGCTGGTGACGACTGATGCGGCGAATGCGCGCCTGTACTGACTGACTGGCAGTTCCTGAGCCTGAGTTCTCCTCCTCAGACGATGTGGTTGTGTCCGAGACGATTTCAGCAACTATTGTGGAAGTTCGAGCGATAATAATACGCAAAAGAAATTTCCATCTTATACTCACTGTAGGTTGAGTTGCGTGCCAATTCTTTCTTGACCGTTCCTACAATATAAGCAGCTGCTTCACAAATGATTGGATACTCCTCTGCGATATTTTTTACCACTTCTGGCTGATGGAGCGTATTGAACAGCACCGAATCTCTAATAAGGGCCTGTGCCCCAAGATTTCTTCGGAATTCGGGATATTCGGCAAGAATCTTCTGTAGAATATTTACCCTTGAGTTGACATTTATTTGAATGTTCGATATGACATTGAAGAGGTCTTGAACTTCTCGCTCCAAGTCGCTGGGCAGCTTGGGCACATATGGTTCATATTTCTTTGTTTTTTTGAAAATGTGTACCGTTGAATTGGGATCGATTTTCGACAATGCTGTGTCGTCTTTTAAAACAAGACCTTGATATACGAGTTCTATAAAAGAGAAAACAATGACCCAAGTTATTTCGGGTAAATTTATAACAAAGAATACCCACCTATTGTCTCTGCAGGGAAGTCAATTTTCTCGCCAATTTCAGTCTTTAGGTCAAGTACTGTTTTTTCGAAATTAACATTTTCCAAGGGAAGATATTCATTGGGCTTATCGGCAATGTGAATTCCAGCGAATAATTTATTCATTGCTTTAGTTTAAATATAATTACGCGTTAATAATGAAACAAAGAGATTTATATTTGTTTATAAAAGTGAATTGTGTCTGAGACAGATGAGAAGTGAAATTTTTTTGGGAAAATTCGTTTTGTGCGTTTGAGAGATTTTGACACATGGACTTTGATAAAGACTGTTGTACTTGTTGAAGATTGAGTGGTTCGGATTTGTTTGTTTTGTTTTAAGAGGAGTTACTTTTAAAATCTTAAAAGGACAAATCAACGCAAGTTCAATGTAGGTAGGTTAATTTTATTTGTTTATTTGGTTCTTCTTTACAAAATTTAGTTTGAACTTCAACAAAAATTGAACACACAACCAACCATACATAAATAATTTCAACGAAATAAATAAAATCTGTCTGTACTTTTATAAATTTCGATATTTACTTAATTTTACAGGAAAACTTCATTGATCATTGATATTGCTGATCTTTAAATCATTTAAACCCATTCACAAACAAATGACGGCGAGAAGTTAAGGCCTATACAGACCAATTATTGTGAAATTTATCTATTTTTAACAGTAAAGGCTGGTACGCTGTTCGAGTGAAGTAAAATTTTCATTCCTCTCCAAAAAGTGCTGTGAAATTGAAAGTGAAATTTTCACTTCGAAATGCCAAAAATTTAATGCGACGGACAATAAAAACCAAGTGAATTAGCCTAAGTAACGCCACTTTTTGAACAACTATTTTTCACTTGAACAGCGTACTGCCTGGTGAAACTTTCATGTGGAACGTTCATTTTGACATTTCGCAGTGAAAATTTTGTATGAAAAATTGGATTTCACTCGAACAGCGTACCAGCCTTAAACAGATGAAGGCTCTCCCAAACACACGCGACATATTCGCAGCGATAGCAAAACTTTCGCCTGTCAAATTATATAAACATGGCAGTTTTATGAGAATACCCACACTCACGCGATCAAGTCAGTGCGCAGCGATTAAAGTGCAGCGATTTTTTTTTTATATTCGTTGTTGGCAGCGTTTTTGACGTTGTCGCGGTCTAGGTAGCTGTGCGTATCGGTCATTCTTGTTTATTTTTCTGCGATGGCATACACTGAAAAACTGATTCAGCTGGTAACTGACGCGACGCTTCGTTCTGGCCAAGCTTGCGAATTTCCTTGTCGCATTCAAAGTCGAATTTGTCATCGTCGCTAAAGGCTGCGTAAAAGTTATCAATTGGTTACACAGCAGTTACGTCAAATTTTTGTATACTAACTGACGTCTGCTATCACACTAACTTGTGCACAATTGTTTATTAATATACTTACTTACTTATGCGGTGCTACAGTCCGGGGTGGACCTGGGCCTCAACCAATACGCCTCTCCAGTTAGCGCGATCTTTGGCTAACTGCCTCCAGTTGCGCACTCCAAGTTGGTTGAGGTCCCCTTCCGCTTGTGCGCGCCACCTAAGGCGAGGTCTTCCTCTACTGCGTTGTCCCTCCGGGTTGGTATCGAAGACTCTTCGGGCCGGAGCGCTGGTGTTCATTCGATCTTCATGTCCCAGCCATCTAGACGACTGATGCGTATTTTTTTTTGACCAGGGCGATGTCGTTGTACAGCTCGTAGAGTTCGCTGTTAAATCTCCTCCTCCAAAACCCGTCAACGCAAACGGAACCGAAAATCACTCGAAGAATTTTTCGTTCGAAACGACCAAGGAGATCTTCATCCGCCTTTGACAGCGCCCATGCTTCTGCACCATATAGAAGGACTGGGATGATGAGGGTCTTATATAGAGTCTCCTTAGTGTTTCTCGACAAGGCCTTATTAATCAATTGCCTTCTTAGGCCGAAGTAACAGCGGTTGGCAAGAGTGATTCTTCGTTTGATTTCTGAGGTGATATCGTTTTCAGACAAAGTCCCTAACTACCTAATATGGGGGTAGGTATTTATCCCAAGTTGATGTGACTTGACAGGAACAGCTTGTTAGAACGTTTCTGACGTGAGTGGTAATTGCATTGTTTTGCGCAATCGCCACTTTACTTTGTTTTGTTGATATTCATATATATGCTAAAGAAACACATCTATCGAAAATACCGAAATAAAACCTAATTTTGTCCACTGAAAGCGACCCATACTCTGTAATTTTTAGTACACCCTGTCTGGCCTCTGAATGCACCATTTTCCTGACACCTTTGTAAAACAAAAAAAAATTGAAGCTCATGTCAAAATTTTCTTCTATTGCTATTTCATGTTCTTCCTGCTGAAAAACTTAATTTTTATATGCATTTGCATGGGAATTTAGGAATAAAAAACCCAATAAGCACACAATTATTTCGTATAACATAATTACTAAAATGTAAGTAGATATTCTCAATTCCCTCACAATTCCAATATAACTACACAATAGTTTATGTAATTCTCGTCCTACCCTTTGTGGCAATAAAAAAAAAACGTATTTTTCCGCAGATGTCTCGACAGCACTTTAGCCGCGTCGATCGATTCGCGCAAATGTCTAAACAGGAGGAAGTCATCGCAAAAAAACGCCTTGAAATTCTCGAAAAGCAAAGAACTGCCGAATTAGCCAAGCAAGTAGCTGCTGCTCAAAGCATCGCTTCAAAATTAAACGCCGAGTCGTCGTGAGTTATGGTCAATGAAAACCAACAAATACAAGTTTTCCTATACGACTTTCTTCATACAGGGCATCTGATGAGGTAGAATCAAGCGATCCAGCACCTGTGATTCCTGGTTTGAATCAATCCAAATTAAAGAACACATTCTGCAATGATGGTTCTTTTTTGGCACATTTCAAGAAAATCCTAGAAAAGCACAAGTAAGTTATCTAAAAAGTAATACAACTCAAGTCATACAATTTTTTTTAAGGCCTGAACCACCGCCACCACAACCAGAGCCAGAACTACAACCTGAGCCAGAACTGGATGGTCAAGTGCAGGGTCTACCTGAAGGAGAGCTCATTCTACCCTTACAAATTACCATTGAGCAACAGCAACAACAGCTCGAACAGCATCATCTACAGCAGCATCTAGTTCCACCACCAATAGCTGCAATGCCGCCACCTGAACTAACTCAGCCAACCATGACACAAAATTCATACTTCAATCCTACTATTCCGCCTCCAATCATGAGTATGCAAGTGACTGTTCCACCACCGCCTCCACCACCACCGCCGCCACCAGTGCCATTGCAACAGTGCATTCCACCATTGTACATGATACCACCGCCCGAACCGCTGCAGTTAAACACAATTCCTCCGCCCAAGGAGCTCGATTTGAATGCCATTCCCAAGCCAGAGCTGAATTTGGACGCCATCCAGGTGCCATCCGAAATGGACAAAGGTGGGTAAACACAAACGATGGTGTTGAGTGGATTCTGTGTAGTATCTTTCCTCCCCCCAACCCCCACCCCCATCGATCGATATAATTTCTTGCAAATTGTAATTTTGTATCTGTTCTTATTCCTCTCCAAATTATCTCCCCATCTCAATGTGGTATATTTTTTTTGTATCCCTTTCACATTGGTCGCTCCCAAAAGTTAATAGAATCGCTTCAGTTGAAAGCTCTTCCACAACCGCAAAAAACGACACCACACTAGTCCACCTCTACTGCTAATAATTTTTAATTTATTAACTTGTTTTGGTAAACGAGATTTTATGTAGTTTTTTCAGACAACTCAAATGACTCTATTACCTTACCGACATCATTAGAAACGTTAATCGAATTGGTTGCCGATTTTGGTGATGGTTATGAAGATACAATACGTTCGCATAAAAACGCTATACACCCATCGTTGTGGTAATGATAATATTATTTTTGTTTTTCCAATTTAGTTTTGTTTGCTTCGCCGTTTAGTGATGTATACAATTGTTTCGGTTAATTTTGTTTTTTGTTTGCATGCTACTAGCATTGACGTCTAATTTGATTGAACTGCTCCAAGTGTAGTCGTTTCATAAATAATTTGATAATAGTCACTAACTTTGCATGCGATGTCCAAGAGATAGAATCAAGTCCAAGAGAATGTGTCATTGTAGTTGCCTTCCTTTCGCAATTGAGATCTTTTCAAAACTCTGCGTTAACAACTTAGGACTGTAGTTCTCAGCAGTAGTTTGACTTGCTATAAAGAACTAGTCAAATAGCATCCGTAGTAGCATTATACTTGAACAACACATGAGGATGCGTATAAAACCTCAAGGCGTCGCACAGTGGGGCAGATGGACCTAAAAGCTGGCATCAATTCACTGGTGCAACGAAATTGTTTTTAAAGTACACAATTGTTATCAGATATCCCAATAAACAAAAATAAAACACATAAGCACTTTTAAAAATTCATAATTTTGAAAATACATATTGATAATATTAGATAAAAGTTAAAAATCCTCATTTTCACCGTCACCCTCATTTTCGTCGTCCTCATTGTCACTACTTTGCCGAATAGTGGAGATTTCAATAAACTTAGTGCTTCTTTGGGTAGGTACTGAAGTTTTTTTTACCGGTAGCTTTCTTTTACTTGTAATATAGGGGTCCGAGCTTAACATAAAGCAGTTAAATAAATCTAAATTACTTTGTTCATGACTGCACATTCGTGAGTAATGTTCTCTGTAATTGTGTAAGTCTTTGTTTCGGGCTTCCTGTGCTTCTTCAATTAACTGCCTGTTAGGCAACAAAGCAAAAGAGACTATTTCGGGTCCATGAATGAAATATTTGTGCAATGTTGGTGACATATGAAATAACATTTGTGTGTTGATGACGTATCTGTAAGCGCATTGCATATTTTATCATCAACCATTTATAATCTTACTTAAAATGCGATATTAGTTTAAGCAGGTCATGGTCATCAAAATGTTTTGTTCGAGTTTTTAACTCTTCTGTTAAGAAACTAAACTGATCTGTTATTTTAAAATATCCAGAACTTCTTGGAATATTCACAAGGTCTGGCCTCGTTACAAATAATGTGTTGAAACTCTTTTCTAAGACAAAGGAAAGTTATAATAAGTACAGGAAAAATGCTTGAGACAATTTTTTTTACCACATGGAACATTTAAAAAAAGGGGCAAGTACGGACAAAAAATGTAAACGTTTCTAAGGTGCTCAAATGCCACTCTATAAAGTTCAATAAAATTTATAGCCGGGACTTACCCGGAACATTATTAATTCGTTCAATAAATACTTAAAGCTTATTTAATACCTGAACTTGAAAGTTCCATATCAATAGAATGAATTACTAGGTCTGTTCCTTTACTTTTAAATCTTACGAATTTTCACGAATTCTTACGCATTTTACTCAATTTTCGTTCCTCAACTCGAAAAATTCGTAAAAGAGAGCGGCTTCGAGAGAGCAAGATATTTTCCCTCTTACTAGTTTTTACTCAACAAATTTCTTTGCGTAAGAATTGAAACAACTGTCAGTCGCTGACAGCTGATTTAAATTTGTTGTTCTATTTGGTATGTCATTCTTCACAGGTTACTACAAAGTCGTTCCTTAACTTTTGCGTAAGTTTCCCTCTTTGAGAGAGAATTCATCCCCTCCGCTGTTATTTTGACAGTCTTTTCCATTTTTACTACAAAAGTAAAGGAACAGACCTACTATAAAGAAAGCAGCGAAAAAAAATATAGAAAAACGCCAAAAACAAAGCTGGAGAACACAATATAGTTTTCGCTGTAGATTATGACTTCAACTGATGCATATTTTGCGAGATGTGTTGTAGAGAAAAAAAAACAATTGACCTTTACATCACGTTTGAATTTTCGAATTTATGCCAGCTTTTGGTGCATTCTGCGCCTTTGTGCGTCGCCGAGGTATCCATTCTGCGCCGGGATCAATCCACGTCGTACGTCATACGATTATGCTTTTGAAGATAACAACATTTGGACGCCTGCTTCTTCACGCATACTTGACATCTTCAATAGGAGTGACATTTGCTGACTATGACAAGCAAGACAACTTTGGTGCGGAACCATGGCAACTTTGGTCAAGCTGATTGCTAAGCCTCGCCATAAATAAATAAATAGTTGTCGCGACAGGTCTGTGGGACACAAGGCCTAGCTTCTCACAACCATTCGTTTTGTGTGGGTTTTCAATTTTTGGGGCGAATGGAAGGGATCTAAAATTTTACGCCGAGTCCAAAAGGCTAATTGAAAAGCTCTTTCATGACAGTTTTACTCTCGGATGTTTGTCAGACGTTCGCGAGAGGTGGCGCAGTGGTTCTTTCGGGAATCGAACCGGGGACCAAAGCAGCCTTGTCTTTGATGGTCTACCCGGCTATATTCTGTCGGATCCACTATCGGCTGGGACTACAGCCTCGAGGGATTGAAAACTGTCTTCAGTTCGCTTGTTGGCGCTGGTGGTAAATTTCCTAGTCCTTCGCGGCGTTGTGATTGCGGGTTTTGCCTGAAGCAACTACCATCTGACAGTTCTTAATTGATTAATTTTTTCGTTTTTGAGAGAACAAGAACTCGGCTGGAGTTATAGCTACATATGGAGCCATACCACAATCAATCATCTCTTTAAAGTGATGGTTTGAACAGTTGCGTTTCGACAGTTGATGACCCGCATAAACTCATCTTGAAAATATTCATATTAATGACAAAAAGTAGACCAATACGCTGTCAATCGACTATCGCTTGTGATGAGTGCTTGGCCAAATTGTTAATGCAACAGAGAGATTGCCAACATTAATTCCTTTGTTGCTGCTTAAAAAGTTGTATCCTTTTAGTGTTGTCGTCGAGTCTTCCACCAAAAGCAGCAGTTGCACCCACTTCATTCACATAAAATGACATTTAAGCATCTTAGCCACCAAATTAAGCCTCTTAGCCATGTAGTTCAATGCAACCTGCCATCCACGCACCCCATTGCATGTCAGAGCAAACATTATTCTCACGCTACACGTCGAGCAGTTCAATTGACACACGCGCGCTTGAAATATTCGTTTTTTTTACATTAAAATTTCTTAAATTAAGTTATGAGTTTAAATAGAAAATGTAAACGTTACCATAATGGGTCGTAAAGTTCGCGTTCAAGAGGACCGCATCGGATTGGATTTGATTGAGTGATGTCAACACGTGGTCGCGTGCACTATTGATGGTGGAAACATTTGGGAAAGCGTTTGTATTTGCGTCTACTCCAACACCACCACCGATAAACAAACAAACAAAATTGAGTCAACCGTTATTGTTATTGCAAATTTAACATTACGTCTGCGATAGCCTAATTAAACAAATTAATTTCATTTCATTTTAATTCTTCAGGTTTCTATTTGAGAAGGATTCAGAGCAATATATTAGTTATCGTCAGGAAGTGGAGGCACTGCGCGAACACCAACAGCTGGAACAGGATCAAGATCAAGATGATGTGCCGCACTTTGAATTGGAAAAGTCCGCCAATACGTTCGATGATAAGTACGATCCCGAGTGTGTGATGGATCGCGACGAAGACTCTGACGATGAGTACATGCGCGGAATGATGGATCGCAATCGGGACAATCTGAAGCGACGCATCGAGTGTCGAAACGAGCTGATGGAAGAAGAACGCCAACGCGAGGAAAAGAAACGACAGCGCAAGAGTCGTTGGGGAGAGAAGTCTGATGAGATACCAGCCGAGGTGGCCGCGGCTATAGCTACATTTGGCAACAACCAAAACAAACCCGTTCTGTCGGTGGTGCAACGCACCGATCCGGCATTGTTGGCATACGCACGTCAAAACTACGGCACAATCGAGCTAGACGCGGACGAGTGGAAAAAGTGCGAAGAACACTACAAGGTGAATCTTCTGTATCAGGACATGTTGAGAAAACGACAGGAGATCGATCGTTTAGCTCGGTGCGGCAAATTCAAATACGAGTATGACTCGGACGAAGATGTCACCGGCGGTACGTGGGAGCACAAGTTGAGGAATGCTGAAATGGAAGCGACCGAAGCATGGGCGTCAGCCCTCACAAAACAGTGCGAGGGAAAACATCACATTGGCGATTTCCTACCACCGGAAGAATTGAAGAAGTTCATGGAACAGTACGAGGCAAAGAAGAGCAACCGACAGCCAGACTTGAGTGATTACAAAGAGTACAAGTTGCGCGAGGACAATATCGGTTTTCAGATGCTGCAAAAGCTCGGTTGGAAGGAGGGACAGGGTCTGGGATCGTCTGGCACTGGAATAGTCGATCCTGTCAATAAGTAATAGTACAACTGCATTGGAGACTCTTTTTAAAATAAATCTTCCCTAGGGCACCACAACGGGATGGTAATCAGGGATTAGGAGTTACAAGCGCTGCCGCACCTGAAGACTGCGACAATGAGTACGACGCCTATCGGAAGAGAATGATGTTGGCCTATCGATTTAGACCAAATCCTTTGGTAAATATACCGAGTTTGTAAACTGTTTTCTGCGATTTGTAATGCCTTCCATTCGATTTCAGAACAATCCCCGTCGCGCATATTACTAACTTATATAACCGCTTACCATTAGAGTATGACCCTACTTCCTTATAATTATGTTGTAACGATTTTGAAATGTTTAATAAACATAGTTGTAAAGCTATCGAGAGTTTTCTTTATTTTCATTGTACGCACATTTATAGGTATATTGGATGTGAGCACGGAAAGTCGATTCATTGAGTTAGATGAGAATAATCAGGCAAGTATTGAGTATTGACTCCCACCTTGGTGTTGAGTGTTGTATGAGGGTACACGGGGTACTTATTTAGGACCTTAAGAACCAATCTCCTCTGAAGCATCTATGAAGCTCCGTATTTGAATTGAGTAACGACGCACGCACATCAACGAAACTGTATCCAATTAATGGCCAACTTTAAGGCGAAAGTGTTATGCATTCAGAACTTTACGCAATTGAGATTTGCCTTGCGGAGAACATTCGCATGACTCCCTCCAGTCCGAGTTGTTTGCGGTTCACGTCCTTTTAAAGAGATATTCCCCTATTGTAATAATCACCCTTATTCCCGGTAGCTTTTTCAGCTACAAATTTTAATGTTCCTGCAAGTTTAAGATTAATTGTATAGGCACAGAAAACGAACTTGTCCTTTGAGCAAGTTTGTCTTCAACTTGATTCAGCAGATAAACGAAGGCGTCCTTGTTAAGTGTCATTTGGGAGATCCAATGGATTGGATTTTGATCTCATGGTGTCATAGTTCCCCTTATTCTTGCGAGAGCCTTTTTGTTGGTTTCCGTCACACTCTCGTCTTCGCTACTCAACGGTAGAAATATCGCAATAGTGTCCATATTTTGTACTTTTATTTATACAAAATGAATTTAACAACACAAAACAAATCAGTAACAATAACAGCTGTTGTTGTGGAATCAATGTGGAATGTAATGAAAATACGTGGCGTTTAAATCGCGGAATACCGATAACAAATCGACAGTAAAGTGCCTCGACTCCTAAAACGACAATTGTCGTTCAATATAAACACCACTAAATATTTTCCAGGGAAGCTCTTATCTTTAATAATTGCAGCCAATCTTCTTTGCATTATTTCGACCAAGGCGCAGCATCTTGATAGTGGTATACCTTCTCAGACCTGCCACACAAGTTTTCGATAGGATTCAGGTCCGGACTTTGGGCGGGCCAATCCAAAACATTAGTATGTACTTCTATCTGCAAACCACTGCTTAACAATCCGTGAGGTATGTTTTGGATCGTTATCGTGTTGGAATACATATCTTATGGGCATGTGTGCTAATGAATAAGGCTCAATAACATCTTCCATGCCTTTAAAAACATGTTTGTCCATTCGACCGTTTATCTTTACTAACATTCCAACACCGTGCCAGAATGCACCCCAAGCTATTACGTTTCCTCCTCCATGCTTAAGAGTGTATTTTGAATCCAATTCTTTTTTCTGAGGACGTCTAACGTAAAATTTACCATCTGATCCAAACAAGTTGAACTTAGACTCATTAACCCAAAGTACATTTTTCCAAAATCCTAATGCTTTATTTTTGTGAAGTTTAGCAGAAACCAAACGCCTTTTTAGATTCTTTTTGGAAACAAATGGTTTTTTCCTTACAATACATCCACGTAGACCATGTTCTGAAAGTCGACGCCTTATTGTTCTAACTGACTGATTGATTTTAGGTGAAACAATCTCCTTAACTTTTGCAGAAGTCAAGAAAGGATCGGGTTTGCCAATTCGGCATATCAGTCTGGTCTTATTTTGGCGTAGTTTTACGTTCTGATTCCTTTTAGGGGTTTCAAAGCTGCTAGTCTTTTTATAGACTACACCAAGGCCACTTTTTCAACCAAATCTTTTAGCTATGGTATCCATTGACTCGTTTTTATTTTGATAGCAATTCACAACAAGTCTTCGCAGTTCTGGAGTGCAAGACTTTCTTGTACACATTTTTTGTCACTGAATATTATAAATTAATCAATAGATTTGTTCGACGTGGCTACCACTGGTGCCCACTTGTGCGCACTAAGTAGTGTCAGCTAATTTTACCGCCTGTCCAAAGCCCTGCATAACCCTGAAAATTCGGCTACTATATCGAAGATCGAACACAAAATATGCTGCCCTGAAGTTTAACATTGAAAAATGAATGACAGCGAAACTCAGCACTGAATTCTTGCCCCGACAAATTAACTGGGGTCAGTTCAGGGCACAACTAGGGCGCCATATAAGTCAAGGGCCCAACCCATAGAAACCGTCGCGTCGTTCTTTAAAAAAAATTTCCAAACGACCATGCCAGTTTCTCACTCTCAATGGGCCCTAGCGAGGTATCCGTCGGAACGGAAAATTCTCCGATTTTATACGATTCGGAGGTTTTTTGCTTCGAGGTATTCTTCGGAAAATCTATTCGGAATATTTCTCCGTAACGCATATCGGCGAATTACGTTAAAGTGCGATGAAGTGCTTTTTTTTTTTTCAATTTTTGACAGCTAGGTTCCGATATCCTCCGACAGAAATTGGTTGCGGAACGGAGTATGCGTTGTGGAGAATTTTCCGTTCCGACAGATACATCGCTAGGGCCGAATATTTACACCAATGATGGAGCTTCCTATCCCGCTGTGCACACATAAAAGTAGAAAGTAAACCTACCTTATCCGTCGCATCCGGCACGTGCGATGCCAATGGGTCACTCAAGCTGCTGTGTATTCTATCAACCTGTCAGTCGAATTTGTTGCCGCAACGGACGCGACGGATTCTATGGGTTGGGCCCTTTATGTCGAATGCAGGGGTCGAATTACCGCACCCGTGATCGAGCAATACGTCACTGAATTTTGTTGATTTCACATGCAAAACAATAACAAATTCAGTCACGTATTGCTCGATCACGGATGCGGTAATTCGACCCCTGGTTTTCAGTACCAGGGCAAGTTGAGTGCTATATCGAACACATTAGGGTTAACCCAGTGCGCACTAGGGCCCACGTCGAACAAAATGAATATACAAAATAATTAAAGTAGACTGAAAACCCGCTGAAAACAATTAGTTTGTGTAAAACGTCAACTAGTAAGTAAGTACCTAAGTAAGTTTAGTGGTTGTTGTAAATTTGCGGTTTATTTTTGAATTTTGAAACTTTAAAATGTCAACTGAGTACGCAGGCAGGATTGGTGACGTTCAAGTATCGAGTTTAGTAAGTCTGAAAACTGACTGACTACGTTCGGATACATATGTCGTTTTCCATTGGTTTCACTCGGGGATTCACTCATTCTGAAATCCAATGGAACAAGAAAACTGCTTCTGGTTGATTCCACATTTGTATTGGTGAAATACCAAAAAATAATCTACGGCTGCTGTCAGCTGGCTTGTGTAAAATACATGAACTACACATGTGTGAGTGCTCCTTGAGTGGATTCTGACTCCAAATCGAGAAGCGAATTTCTCTTCTCAGAATCACCAGAAGAGTATTTTTTGTGCCAAAGGAACGGTTTCAGAAGTGATTTTTTCGATTCCGGACTCTCCCGGACGCTTCTTTTTGCCCAATGGAAAACGACAGTAGTTTGTGTAAAACGTCAACTAGATTTGTCTGGACGCCTTAACTAAGTAAGTCGAGTTGTTGTTGTAAACGTGTGGTTTATTTTTAAATTTTGACACTTTAAAATGTGAACTGAGTATACAAGCAAGATTTTCTTGACAAGAGGTCTGTTCCTTTACTTTTGTAGTAAGAATGGAAAAGACTGTCAAAATGGAAGTGGTGGGGATAAATTCTCTCACAGAGAGAGTCACTAACGAAAAAGTTAGGGAACGCTTTTGTAGTAAACTATGATTAATGACAGATATGACGGATACTTAGAGTGCAGTTATAGCAACACGAAAAACCAAACCGTAAAAATTTTCTTTTGCTTTTTTTAACCAACTAAACTTAGTTCAACAATTTCAAGATAATTTGCTAATTTTTTTGTGATAAACTAACTTAATAATTCATAAGCAACATTTTAATACCAAGATTGAGTTCAAGCATTAATGTTAAGTGGTCCAAAAAAGCAAAAGAATATTTTTCGGTTGCTTTTTACGTATCGCTATAACTGGCCCCTTAATTCAATTAATTTCAAATCAGCTGTGACTGACAGCTTTTCCACTTCGTACACCAAGAAATTTGTTGAGTAAAAATTCGTAAGATTCTCAGTGGAGGGGTAACATCTTGCTCTCTCGATGACGCTCTCTTTTACGAATTTTTCGAGTTAGGGAACAGCATTTGAGTAAAATTCGTAAGAATTCGTAAAAATTCGTAAGATTCAAAAGTAAAGGAACAGACCTAAGATTTGTCGGCTACCCCTCCCATTGCCATACTATACATAGACTGCTAGTGCGAGGAAAAGTGAAGCAAACATAAGAACAAGCCATTTTGGTTCAGTACGGCGAAAGTATGAAACCACTGTGCGCCATTGTAGAAACATTGCAACTGCGCAAAATAACGATTTATTCAAATTATTTCCAACTTCCTACGACAGATGGCATACTCAGCACTTAAACAAAACCGCATGAATTGATCGATGACATTTGACTGTATCCGATTCTCTCCGCCGTGAACCAAAAGAGCTATCATGTCATCCGATGACTCCGATGATACGAATTTGCACCCCCCATTTACGAGTTTAGGTAGAAATATTTGCACAAAGGAACTTAGAGCACACCCCACCCAATTTCAAAATCAATAAAACGTATGCAGTTTCTACCGACCTGTCACTACTTAACGTACAGAAAAATTAATAAATGTTTTTTTTTTTATGAAAATTTAACATAATTTGCTTATTTCTTTTTGATAAACTAACTTTAATAGCAATTCATAAGCAACATAAGACCAAGATTGAGTTAAACAATTAAGTTAAGTGGTTAAAGAAAGCAAAATAAATTTTTTCGTGTCGCTATAACTGGCCCCTTAATGTGAGACGTCTAATTTGATTCAATGTAAAATAACTCTTAGCGATAATATCGCATGTTTCCTATTGCCTTGCCAGTTGCCTGTTGCTCGTTGCCTCAGTGGGAGAGCGGAGAGCCGCCTTAAGTTTACAAATTTTGTAAATATACTTTAAAAAAAAAGAAATTGTTCTAGGTATTTTAAGTTAAGATTTCAATTGCAAATTCGTACCTATGGAAAGAAGAACAGATGCGCAATTAGTTACAAAATAAATAGGTACTTCCAGGGGTTTTAAGACAATTTATTTATACGTTCGTTATATCCGATAGCAAATCGCTATATAGAGATACTAATGTAAATCAGAAAATCGTTCGTTACATCGCAATATCGCTATATCGAATATTCGTTATACTGGACGTCTACTGTTTAAAATGATCGTCGCTTTCGAGATAATGTGAAAGTTCAGCCGAGAGATTCACACTTTTCCGCGACACACATGTTACAGATATAAAGCTTTTCGACAGAAGCATTTGCCTAGTTATTTGAACTGTCTATTGGTAAGTACAACTGGGATTCAAATAGCAATCGGTTACATACACATCTTTCAGCGTAGGGCGTATACGTACTATTTTTTAAGTATGCTGCTTGACTTTACAGAAGCATTCGAAAAACTGATTACAATACAAACTGCTGTACGTGCTCTTTCAAATAATAAGGAAGGAACCTCTTACCAAATGTAGATCCACCCGAGTGAAAAAATATAGAAGTACTTTGTAAAATACTTTTAATTTATCAATTTTTCGACAGAGATTTTAAAGTAATAATACTTTCGGTCTTAAAATGTATACTTATCTAGCCTACAGTACTTAATAATTTTTACAACAAAAAGATAGCGTGTTCCAGAGAAGCGTATAAATACAATTCCTTCCATTGTCATTAAGAGTAAAATGTCAGCACTGGTGTTTGATTGCCACGTGCCAATATAATCGGACAGTTAATATCACTCGTCAGCATTTCCAGCCAAGACATGTAGAGTGGCGGCGAGATGGCCTCCTGTTGGACAAAATACAAAATCAGTATATCAAACATAAGAAAACTCATCTGAAACTTACCCTCCTTGGCATTGGCAAAGACATCACAACCAACGCCGCCTGGGAGGAGTGATCCACCAGCAGTTCATGGATACGCAACTGCCGATGGGTTTTTTCTTCCAAACTGAGAATTTCATCCTCCGTTACAGAGCCCGACTGTTGATTTGAGGTTTGCACAAAACCGTCCAATAGGTTTCTGTGTCGTTCAATGGTGTCCAATCGTGGCCGGTCGAATACACCCTTCAACATAACCAATGACGAGTAGTTGATGCGAAGCTTCTTCAACAGGTTAGACATGCTGAAGCAGAAAGATGTGTAAATTATTGTGCACCACAGTTTTGGCAAAAAGTGTAACGTACCTCTTTTCCTCTTCTTCTAGGTTCAAGCGACGATTGGTCATAGCAAACACTCGCAGTTTGCAATGCGCCCAATTTGTGCGCATTGAAATGATGTAAGGGAGCAACATTGTAAGACCACCGTCGTCATACATCCACCAAATGTCAATGGTGCCCTTGGGTTGCTTCCTAGAGAACACGGTCACAGCATCCAACAGGTCCTTCGGCACCTCGGACCCACCTTTCGTTGAGTAGATAATATTGTCACTCGATTGGTATTTATTTGCCGAGTTGCTCATGTTTGGCATTGGTGGAGGCTGTGGAACAGTCAAGGTACTTGTCGAGCTTTCCATGCCGGCCAAATTCAAATTCGAGTCCACATGCAGGATGTCCGAAGTCGCTTGCATGTGCGGTATCGTCAGGTTGGCGGCACCCTGCGACCCATCAGTCTTCGTATGACCATTCATCACCAAGACAGGCGGGGTGCGAATTTCATGATTCAACTCGGAGAAGTCAAGACCGTGCGGTACGTGCAGAATAGCTACGCCCATTCGCAGAGAGAAACAGTTGCTGGAACAAGAAATAAATCAGTTAAACTCAGCTTTTGGAGAGTCGTGTTTGTATACTTACTGCAAAATTTCGAAATACGATGCCACCTCCTCGCGGCGGCACGTTCTCCAGTCGTTCTTGTAGCCCATGAGCACTATGTTCGGCGTGAGTTTGCCAAAGCCACTGGCCTTGATGAGGGCCGAGGTACCTTCTTCCATTGTGAAGCCATCCATCACGTTGTAGAAGGCTTTGATCTTTCGGGCATCAAGGTACTTCTGGCCTTCTTTGATTTGATTCTTGCGGTTCTTGTAACCAATTTTCATCTACATCGCAACGATTTTTGTTATAAAAAGTGAAACTCGCAACTGACTGCTGTCACTTACCGGAATAACCTTTCCGACCATCATGAGCGAATTGTTTTTGGTAATCAAATTGCCAAGATCGATCAGTGGGGGACGAACCTTTGGATCACCGGAAAGAACCAAGACCTGTGGATGGTAGTTCTTGACGTGGTCAGAAATTGTGCTCAACTTTTGGGTGGCTGTCAGGGCTGCTTTGTACGTTTGCGCCTGGGTCGAATCGCCCCAATTGACATCTGCAATAAAGAAGGTTAGAAACGGTCTCAAAGGTGATCAAGAAGTGGGTCGCATATACCTGGCTTCCTGTAGACCACAACTAGATATAGAGCAAAAATGATAATAAACGTTATCAAGGATGATTTCCACTCGATAAGGAACATGATAGCCACACAGGTGAAGAAGCCGAATAAACTCAGCCAGGCGTTGTAATACTGTAAGTAGAAAATCGTTTTGTCAGATGTCAGTGGGCATTTTTTTAATCTTACCTTAAAAGTCGGCCTCCAGCCGAGTGGCTTAACAAAGCCAGCATGGAATGTGCAGAAGTTAATCAATGCATACGAAGCCAAGTAAAAGTTCGAAATCATTGGGGCGATCACGTTCAATTCACCGATCAACAGGAATCCAGACGATATAAGGAATGTCAGCACATAGCCACGATAAGGTTCACCATGTTTGCCGTAGGGTTTCGAAAAGAAAATCAAACCAGGATATATCTGATCAGTACCAAGAGCTTGAACCAGTCGCGGCACCGACAGCAGATTTGTCAGCGCCGTACTCAATGTTGCCGCAAAGCATCCAGCATAGATCAGCGGTCCCCAAACGGACATAAGTTGCATTATTGAGTAAGAGTTCGCCAAACCGTATTCGCAAGTCTGAAATTTGAAATTTTTCTTAGTTGCCATCCAATGAAAAAGAGGTAAACAAAACCTTCATACATTATTGAGTGAACATGGCACATTGACTCCGACAAGGGTTCCATTGACTAGATCTGCAACATCGCCGGACGCGTCACGCACTGCTGCGCTTCCAGCAAATACCACAAAGAGTGCATAAGATATCATTGAGATGAGCAGGGCCAACATGGTTCCCTTGGGAATGGATTTGCCAGCGTCTTTCAGATCTCCAGAGATGTTAGCTCCGGCCTGGATGCCCGTCACACTGGGGAAGAAGATGGCGAAAACGCTGAAGAAGTCTTGATTCACACCCTCGGAGAATCGATAGCTAGGTCCTAGGTTGTCGTTGATATTGTCCACTAGAAGAAGCGAAACCATTTCAAAATCACCATTCTTACAAGTGACGCTTTAGTAAACAAAACATACGTGAGAATCCCACGAAACCTTTGGCAATCTTCTGCTCATCGCCTTGCGGGCCGATACCAGCGCCAATTAAAAAGTTGAAAATCGCCAAGACAATGGTTACGATTAGGAAGTTCTGGGCCTTTGATTCCCATTCCATTCCGATACAGCAGATCAGGATTAGGACAAGGATTGTGACGACACCAACTATGCGAACGTCATTGATGCCTCCATCAACGATTTTCAAGCCTTGACTACCTGCAAATTTAAGAGGATCAACAAAATGTACAAAACAAAAACCGCCATCCGTTTGTACTTACGCAACAATTCATTTAACGAGTCACAGAAACCGATTGTATTCATGGACGCTGCCACAGCATTCGCGAACGCAAACACCACGCCGACAGATGCTCCAAATTCGGGCCCCAACGATCGAGAGATGATAAAGTATACACCACCGCCTTTCACCTCACCATTTGTACTAAGGGCGGACAAGGATAACGTTGTTATGACACACACAACAGATGACACAGCAATGATGATCAGCGATTGTATGATGCCAGATTGTGCTACAACCCAACTGAGACGCAGGAAGAGCATTACGCCCCAAATGTTCAGGAGACATGGTATAACCACACCGACAATCCATCCCAGCTTAATTTGATGGCCGCTAATGGCTTTACCGTCTTCGGCAGTGTGGGCGTCCTGCAAAATAAAAATAAAATAAAAACAATGTAAATGCAAAAATGTCAATATTAATGAAAAAACCGCTATTTTTGGAAATAATTTAACACCGACATCTATTGCCAACAAGTAACCAACTGTTCAATAGTTTTGAACATGGCCATTTTGATTATAAACGACACCTAACTTCAGTTCGAAAATGGTAGACACTTCCATCTGAGACTCAAATTTGAATGCATCACAAAAAAATCAAATCAACCACTAGCGCGCACTGAGAAGAGTCAGCTAATTATCACGCCTGTCAAAAACCTTGCACAACGGTGAAAATCCGGCTTCTATATCGAACGCAAAATATGCTGCCCTGAAGTTTATGACAGCATTAGTACTCTAAACATCTCATTTAAAATGTTAACTGTCAAACTGGCCTCCTTAAGCCAATATATGATAAATGGCCCATTTCAAGCACTTGCGTAAACTAAAGTGGGTTTTCGGTAGTTTTTGACTCAAGCTTAAGCCCACGAAATCCTATTATGGCATAAACGTCAATTGTGACGTTAAGTTTTCCTCTTTCTGTCTCAATATTTGCAAATGTACAAGTTAGTGACAGCTTCCTGTGGTCTGCCAAAAGTGTGCCGAGGTGTTTATTATTAGCTACACAAATAAAAAGTATCCATTCTTACTCATTTTACTCAAAAATTAGTAAAAGAGAGCTGCTTCGAGAGTGCAAGATATTTCCCCTCTTACTAGTTTTTACTCAACAAATTTCCTTACGTAAGAATTGAAACAACTGTCAGTCGCCTGAAAATTGACAGGTGATTTGAATTTATTGTTCTATTTGGCATTTGGGTGGAATATTCGCATTCGAACTATCTGTCATTTTTCGCAGGTTAGGTACTACAAAAGTGTTCCTTAACTTTTGCGTAAGTTTCCCTCTCTGAGAGAGAATTCATCCCCTCCACTGTCATTTTGACAGTCTTTTTCATTTTTACTATTACTATTACCATTACTTTTATTAGCTTATTAGATTCAATAAAATATCTTTCAGATTAATTGTTCCAAAGTGAAAAATAAGCTCTAGAAATAGCGTTGGAATAAGAGGTCTATTAAATAATACGAAATTTTTTTCTGAGAAAATGTCGCTGATTTGTTTAAGTTACTATGGAAATTTAATATTGACGGCGGCTTGTGTTTCTTTCTTAATCCGCTTTAAAACAGCAGCGCCTGTGCTGTTTTTTAGCACATTTTCTCGCAGAAATACTTGAGAATGACATTTCACTAGCAGTATTGTGATTTGTGATATTCGTTGTATATATGTGTACACTACATGAACATCTATAATTCCTTTGATGTTTATCTACTACCCAAAAGCATAACTGGCAAACGAGAAATCATTTTTTTTCGATCAGAAAATATCTGTTTCAATTCCTTTTAGCTCAGCGTATGGAAGGAGCAGAGAGATAAATGATAATAACCGGGGAAGTATTGGCTAAGTATAGCCTGGTACGCTGTTCGAGTGAAATCCAAATGTTCATACAAATTTTTCACTGCGAAATGTCAAAATGAACTTTTCAAGTGAAAATTTCACCAGGCAGTACGCTGTTGAAGTGAAAAATAATTGTTCAAAAAGTGATTTGTAGAGGGCGTTACAAGCTATTTCACTTGGCTTTTATTGTCCATCGCATTAAATTTTTGACATTTCGGCGTGAAAATTTCACTTTCAATTTCACAGCAATTTCTTGGAGAGGAGTGAAAATTTCACTTCACTTGAACAGCGTACCAGCCTTATGGTGTTAAGATTAACCTAGATTCATGAATGTAATAACAAGTTAAATGAACCAAGGTTAAATTAAAAAAGTTTTAAACCCCTTTTTTACAGTCATGCATGGAGAAAAAGAAGATGTTTAGAGATTTAAGCGACTTCCCACGATAGTACTGTCATCAAATATAGCCTAAGTTCATCTCAGATGTATTGCGAGAAAATTAAAAAAATTCCATCTCAATATGTTCAGTAGTTTTTATGTTATTAAGCCACAAACTTCCAAACTTTGACATTTACAATAGAATATAGGATAGGATATAGGAATAGACACGTTTTTATAGCTTTGAATTAAGAGCGCTAGTTATTAAGTAAGTTTAGTTATTTTTTGGGCAGCGCTTTTATGAAACTCACATTTATCCATTTTTTAGTGCAGTCAGATATCAGAAGGAACGTTGTATATGTCAACATTAAAAAGTACAACAATTCAAATACGTTGTTGCGTTTTCAAGTTTTTCCATTCTTTTACTCTTTTAAAGTTTAGCAGCTTTTGTTAGTTAATCTCTGTGGTACGACTGTCATTGCAGTCTGAATAAAATGACAGAGTTTGGCAGATATGATTTACTGGTCAAATAAAGCTTAGCCAAATATTTATAAACGAATTGACGTCATCACTTGCTTCTTTTTCTGCAAACAGTAAATCGAATACGTAGCTACAAACAATAAATCTAGTTCTATCAATGTGGCAAATCGGCGCTAAAAAGAGAATTTAGATCAGAATCTGGAACAATATATTTTAATCGCTGAGATATAAATAAACTCGAATATCACTTGGTACTTAGTTCGGGAATTTGTGATTAGATTTGTTTGTCGACCCCACCGCGTACGTCAACTATAAAAACGTTCACGTCATCAATTTGTCTTGTCAGCGTAAAAGTTTAGTGGAAGAAGTAGGTTATATTGGATTGTAAGTAAATATCGAGAGCATCTTGCTCCGAATCAGCCTAAAGGTCTGTAAGCAAGCATTTGTGGAAAAGTTTCGTATCTGCTCTCTCTTTAGAGTGTGATTGATATTTTAGCACCATTACCATTTGAACAATATTACAAAATTATAACACGCAGTAGTTTCATGAACACATCCACTGCAATGACAAAGATACCGTAGAGACATTGGGTACATTCAAAAGTCGACTAGATTGGTCTGGAATGGATGTAACCTGAACGCAAAAACTAGATTGGTCGGGAACGTCACTTTTCCTAAGTCAGTCACATATAAGAACTGTCAACTTAGTACTCAGTCACGAATTTCTTGACTAGATTCGTCGGCTACCCCTCCATAAACGTCAACTGACACAGCTGCCCATGTGTCCGCTTTAGGCCAATCAAAAGTGAGATACATCAAGTCAGTCAGCTGTCAGACTTACTAAACTAGATACTTGAACGTCCCCACTCATTCATAGACATCTTATACCCACACAACACATCCATGAGACAACTGAACTTCAGGCCAACTCATTTTTCAAACCTTTCAGTCACAACCTCACAACTCACAATCATTTTTAGGGCGGGTTACCTACTGTTATATTATACATAGATGAGTTTTACTTGTACGGGTTTAAAATGGACAGTGACGACTTGGCTGTATATGTGTTTTTTTAAAGCCCTAAATGTCATTTTGATTTTGCTAATGTGGTGGAATTTAAGAAAAAAAAGACAAAATAAAAGAAAATATTGGGTGCACCCCTCATTTACGAGTTTAATAAATTATAAATTCAATAAAATCCCTTCTGCTGTGGTCTTTTCGAGTAAAATCGTAAATACAGGGATATTTTTCCAATGTTTGTCAACTTTTGTATTAGAAACTGGATCGTCCGACATATTTTTTTTTTAATTAATAACACGTAGTAAACTAGTAACCATGCACAGAAGTTTCTAGCGACCTGTCACTACTCGCAAATATTTACTGCGACGCGATATATATCGCTTTTCAACATGCGCTGTGAATCGCCAGTATTAATGTTGCCGCAATCAACAAAATTTTTCGTTCGACCGATATTGAGTGGCTTTAATGTGAGAAGTCTAATTTGATTCAATGTAAAATAACTGTTACCGATAATATCGCATGTTTCCTATTGCCATTTGCTTATTGCTCAGTGGGAGACCCGCCTAAGAGGCTATAAAACAGCCAACATTAGCTTTGATTTAGTAACTTTAAAACGCATATTTAACAGTAAATTTATGTAAGGAACAAAATAGGTCCTAACCCATAATACTGAGGTACTTCCAGATTGAAAACAATACTCTTCGTTCCTGCTTTTGGCAATATTTGAGATCTATTTGCAATTATGGTTTGGTCCTTTAATGCCGGCTTGCAAACCCCAAATCCATTTGAGAACTGTCCATATAAAACTTTACACAATTTTGACAGTTTGGCTTTTTTTTACAAAGGATGTACGTGGAGAATCTCTTGTTGAAACCACTTCCGGGGGAGGCCTGTAGACACACAAGCATATCATGTTGTGCGAGCTCACACCACACTGATGGTAGTCACTAACGCTTAAAGGGGTGTTCATGTTAGGCTTCGAGGTTCTTTAGGATTCCGGCTTCTATGGTCTATGGATAGCAGACGTGGGACAGTTCCACTTGCAAGCATGTTAAAAATCCAATTTGCAATGCTCTGATTAATGTAAACTCTAGTTAAAAGGCTTTTATTAAGATGAATGCTTTACGTTCTTAAAACGTATTTACAAAACCCCCAGAGTAATTCGCCATAGTGTAAGCTTTTTTCAATTTTTTCTACTAACAGAGTCTACCGATTTGCCTTCCATGCAACTCATTTGAAAATATATTTGTGCATTTATTCACCAATAATCAATCATTTGGCGAAGGTTATATAATTTAGATAGCTTTTTTGAGAGCATTTTACGCATCAGTTTTGCAGGGTCATAAGTTTCTGTTATAAGTTGTCAAAATTCTCAAATTGCCTAAGTGCGTGAATTGATTTTTACTCTCACGCTAATCGTCCTATGGGGTTTCACTATTGAAAAATTTCGCCCCATTGCTTTTTTACTTTCTTTCTCTTTAATAATGGATTGAGAATAGATTTAGCTTAAGCCTGGTACGCTGTTCGAGTGAAGTGAAATTTTCACTCCTCTCCAAGAAATTGCTGTGAAATTGAAAGTGAAATTTTCACGCCGAAATGTCAAAAATTTAATGCGACGGACAATAAAAGCCAAGTGAAATAGCAAGTAACGCCCTCTACATATCACTTTTTGAACAATTATTTTTCACTTCAACAGCGTACTGCCTGGTGAAATTTTCACTTGAAAAGGTTATTTTGACATTTCGCAGTGAAAAATTTGTATGAAAAATTTCATTTCACTCGAACAGCGTACCAGGCTTAATAATCATTGCATAATAATAACCTTCACTTTATATCGGCCCTAGCGAGGTATCCGTCGGAACGGAAAATTCTCCGATTTAATACGATTCGGAGTATTTTTGCTTCGAGGTATTCTTCGGAACATTTATTCGGAATATTTCTCCGACATTTTGTAACGCATATCGGCGAATTACGTTAAAGTGCGATGAAGTGCATTTTTTTCTTCAATTTTTGACAGCTAAGTTCCGATATCCTCCGACAGAAATTGATTGCGGAATTTGTTTACGATTTGGAGTGAAGTGTTTTCGAAAATGGGATACCTCGAATTTAATTTGAGCCTCCGACAGAGTATGCGTTGCGGAGAATTTTCCGTTTCGACGGATACCTCGCTAGGGCCGATTTGTAATTTTGTATGGAAAATTCCGCCATTGTGAGCTCGAACAATTTAGCCTGGACACTAAAAATGATTACTGGTATCGCTGATTGATACAAAGAAAAATCATTGGATTCTTTTTCAACGCTGATAAAAACAGTAGTATTTAAATACATAATATAAAACTAAAAGTGTGTAACTCGAAACTGACAGCACAGCAAAATATATCAAGAAACCCATATCAATTCTTTTTCGATCGGGCATTTGAAACTTAAAGTTACGTCATTAAATGTCACATTCTAAAGTATCCCATCCATTATAATACATAATGTATCTGACGTTTATGTCAAATATTGCAAATGTGCTGCCGAGTTGATTGTGAAATAAAAGTAAGATAACTCAAGTTTGTCAAATGTACTTGATAAAATCAAGTTCAACTTGCCTTTTATATATGTACCTAGGGAACGTCAAAAAGTATGTACATTAAAACCCTACAAAAACCAACACTCTTCGTCTAGAAAAAAGAAGATACATAATATACTGAACCGACTAGACTGTCAGTGTCACATTCTCCGTAACAACACAGTGATCAATGAAAGATGAATGATAAACGATATAGTGATGAGAGTTTACACAACTGAAGCTATTCTACGCATGCAAATACGAACGTGTTGATAGCCAATACTATTCCGTAGATAAACGCTTATTGCTGCAAGATTTATTATCTATTTCAAGTAAGCGTAATTAAATTAGAATCAGATTATAATTTAAACGTCCTCCTAGGTCGCGCGGTGAATCATGAATGACATACAGTCTGTCTGAAACAATCGCAGTCTCTCTCTATAACATGCCTGGCTGGCTGTGTGAAGTTTTAATTAATAACAAAAAAAGCTTACGGATCAAAATAACTCAGTTTGGTTTTAACTAGATATAAGCAACTGAAACAGAGTTATCCACGATAACATGCTTAAAAGCGAAGAGAGAAAAAAAATCCAATTTCTAATTCAAATGAATAAAATGACTCAAAGTAGATTTGCTAAGGCACGCGGTGCTGTTTTGCGTTTGTTAACACAAGATAAAAGAAAGCCAAAAAGAACACTAACTTGTTCAAAGAATTAAAAGTTTAACTATGCAGGTAATTTGTCAAAATCGATTGTCAAAACATGCCAACTAGAATATGACTATAAACAATGCCAAGATTACCCATGTAGTTGTCAATCACTGCGACGCACGTTTTAGATTATGCACTACGTACGTAAGAGTGTATCGAATGACAGTTTAATTCAAGCAGCTTAGATTATGCGATACGGAATAAATTTAATGACGTGGACATCCGATAAAATCGCAATGTCATTCGTGTCAGATTTTAGGCAACCTGAAGAGGTTCCACGGAGTGGAATTTTCCAGAAATTCGTGAATTTTTAAAGTACTTTCCTATCACCTTTGTATATCGGCAGTAGTTAAGCTGATTGAAATCTGTTGCCAGAATGCGTGTCTTTTGAGGTCGAAGCTGAGGAAATAAAAAACTAAAAAGGGAGTTACTTGCTTAAGCCAAGGGACGTCAGCAAAAGTGGTAAGCAATGATTGAATTTAAACTTCTCTAAATTAGGATGACGTGATTTATTTCCAGCGACAACTTCGGGTGTAAAATCTCATTTAAATCCAGTAAAGAATACGCCTATATGGCGTGTTTTATTGAACATCAGAGGCAAAATATACTGAACCTAAATTTTCAAAGCATTACATTCTGTTTTCCTATCCGTTTTAAGTCAACAAGAGTCCATCTGAGTTAAAAAAATATAAAAGAAAATGCTGCCAACCATGAGGGAATGTGACATATTTTGTGTGTAGCAAATTTAAAAAGTATTAAATGTGTAATAAAACTATCTACAGGAGATTTTTTACATACTTGAAACATACATGAAACACTAACACCGATTACATGTACAATACTTTAATTTTCCTTCAACCATTCTGCAATGTTTATTTTTCGTAAATGTTTAGGCAAATGTACACTTATTCACATTCGGCCTTACTAATAATCAAACACTAATGTCGACTATTAGTTGACTGCCAGTTTAAATTAAAATGTACAGCATTTTTGAAATGGTACCAATAAACAATTTAACCTCCAGTTTTACTAGCCCGAAGACTTTCTGTTGAATCTATTACAAATTTGCTGTCAATCGTTGTCAGTTATCAGATGGTAAATCATTTGTTTTTGTTTTCATGCAGTAAGTTTTGTTTTTCAAAAAATTTAATGAAGATTGAGAATGAATTCAAGTCGAGACGAAGATATTTTTATGGACCTTATATCTGTTGAAGAATCGGCAACCTCTCAAAGGATAAAATATATGACGAACGAGAATTCTTTTGCCACTATAGGTTTGTTTATTATTGGTGGAGTGTAGTATCTGGTAAAAAGTTTATTAAAACTAATAGATTTGATAAACCGATAGTGCGCTTTATTGTGGAAATCGCAAGGGAAGAATTTGTTCCACGGACAAATCGCGGAGGAGCACTTTTGGTGGAAACATTAGTATTAGTTGCAATACGATACCTAGGGAAAGGATCCTATCAAAGCGATCAAATCAGTTCGTTGTGTCAGATCTAGGTTCTGTTCATTGGACTGGTGTTGCCAATTTGTTTCAAGTGTCCATGTGTGGATATAGGATATTATGCTCCTATTGTTTAATACGGTATTTTAATTTATTTGGTCGTTTTATTTCATTTATTTTCATTTTCGGCTTTTCTAATAGAGAATAGTAAATATTAACTGAAACATCAATTTGCAACAATTATTTTTTCACCTAAGCGAAATTATCTTTTAAGCGAATTTCGGATATTTTGAAAAACAAAATCATTTAACAGGAGTTCAGACGAAAACTAAATCCTATTTCATTTATGTATCCAGCTCAAATATAAAAAAAAAAACACATTTATTTCTAATAGGAGTGTCAAGATTTTATAAAATAAAACTCAAAACAAAACGAGACATCGAAAATGAGCAAAACAAACAAACGAATTGACTTCAGTTGTTATTTTTTTGATTAAATGAATTAATAATTTATGTTGTACAGTTTACTTTTTCTTCAGTTAACCAGGCTTTTTAGTTAAGCGGAGTAATTCGCACGAAGATTGTGAAAAAAAGCTTCGTGACAAATAACGCTTTGTTTAGATAACCGATTTTAACTATCTCCGTATTAACAAACGTTTTGTAAAAGCTTTTAACCGGTTGCAGAAGTGTTTCATATAAATAGTCGGGACATATTCGTTTATATGTGCTTCTTAAATGTTACATTTGGGTACAGTTTTTGCATTCTCTCTTTTCCTTTGGTTTTCTTTTGCTACTTTTTTTTGCGTTGTACATTAAATATGAATGTTTCCATTGGCCAAATCAATATATTTCATTTGAAATTTACATTTGAACTCATAATTGGATATTTTCCGATCACGAAGCACAAAATTTGTTTTTAATAGCACAACAAACATTTTAATCTGACATTTTGCTTTTGTGTGTTGGTGAATTCAGGGCACTTCTTTAAAAATATTCCGGACACTTCTTTCGTGTTGAGAATTGACCTGGAAGTGCCCTTTCTTTTTCAATGAAACATGAAAAACATAGAAAGAGCACTTCCAGATTTGCTCTTTTCATACATAGAAAGGGCAATTCTTTTCTTTAATCGAAAACGCCATTACACAGTTTTATTTAATTATATCAAAAATTGTAGATACTTGAAGTTCCCGATTGACACTTCTTGCTCCTAAGATATAATACCATATTTTGATTTACTACTAAAATTTGAGTATGCATGGCAACATTCCTTTGCAGAACGAGTTGTGACAGAGTAATAATTTGGGTTAGTGTACGACATAAACATGGCTTTCTGACCATTAATATTAAACCCTACAGTTAGGGATAACCTGACGACTAAATTTGTTTATTGGTAAAGCGATTTTGGAAAGTCTGGAGTCTTTGCGTTAACTGCCAGACTAAATTTGATTATTGGTAAGGCCGAAAACAAATTGCTATCCACATGTAACAAAAAGGTAATATCAAGCTTAAAGCTTAGTACGCTGCTCGCGCTAAACTAAATTTCAGCTGCTCTCCAACTTTTCTATCCAAGCATCAGCTAAAATCCTATAGCTAAATTTTGACATAAAGAGCGCTGTATGTTCTTTAAAAATAACTTCTTTGATTCAAAATCTCGATGGATGTTGCTTCACCAGCATCGCAAACATTTTCTGAGGACTTCTCTGTCATATCAATGAAAGACTCTAGCTCCAGGAACTTCTCGTCGAGGTATTCATTAAAAACCACCCATCTTTACCACAACAGGACAACAGACCAGAGCGATCTGTCAAAATTAAGCTTGAAAAAAATATTCCGACCTATTAAATATACGCGCTAAATTTTGACAGATACATGAAGGACATTCGGAACCAAAAGTTTGATTTTTAGCTCTTTTTGGCCATCTGGTCATACAATTCCTGTTCTGGATTAATAACTTAAATAATACTTTCTTTGACATATTTCTTCTTTATATTGCATTTGCCAAACTGTACACAAATTTCCCTATAAACAACTGTTAAATTTTACAGTCCACTTTTTGAATTCTCCACAATGTTACTCTCCACAATGTAAGATTATCATTTTTTGCTTTTATCCGGTCTCTTTCGTTACTGGATCGTCATCGGAGCAACTTGAATAAACCGTTTGTATAAAATTGAGTGTTGGTAATTTTCTTTTTTACGGCGGACAGAGAAATACTTTGGTCGCGTATTTTGTCGTTTTCTTTATCGCAATAATTATTGATTGCAGAATCAGAAATCTTTAATCGAAAATATTATTGGTCCTTCTTGCGCGGATATTGAATTCATGGAAAAATTATTGCGAAATCTTGATTAATTGCAATTCATAAACCATAACCCGTGTGAATTAGTGTAAATGCTCCTCGTGTCGAGACATGCTCTATGAGTAGAAGAAACTCAAAACTGCCTTGCATGCTATCAAAAATATTTTAATTCAAATTTAATTTGGTTCGTGGAACGAGTGCGTGAAGATTTCCGAATTAATAATTGAACGAAATCTACATAAATTACATTATATATACGTTTGATTCAGCTTCATTATTATATAATAAGCATATAACGGTGTACGTTTTTTACTGTAATTTGAAATATCGCGTTAAAATACAATGAACAGCATAAAGCAAAAACGTGGTCAGGTGAAAGGATGCATAACACGCTCGGAATCCTTTGCAGAGTCAATCGACGAATCCGTTTCCATCTCTTTAATCGAAAACCGACTAGCAAAATTAGAAGAAGCTTGGGCTCTATTCGGTGCCTTTCAGCTCGAACTTGTCAAATTTTCTGAAGAGGATGACTACGTTGATCCTGAGCCCGAATATGTAGAGTACGAGGTCAAATATTTCAAAGCTCAGGCTGCTCTGGCTGATGCTATTCGCAAACGTAAAGATGCCGTAGGTAAGACACCGGTAGTCAATAATCCTAACCAGCATAAGGTATCTTCGGAAAAGGAAGATCGTCCCAGTTGTATAAATCTCCCGAATTTTTCAATTCCAATCTTCACGGGCGACTATAAAGATTGGCCGGGTTTTAAAGATCTGTTCGTCGGTTCGGTTGATCGAAATACGTCTTTAACTGGAACACAGAAGTTTCAATATCTGAAGTCGTTTTTACGCGGTGATGCTGCAAGTCTAATAAAGCACATGAGTAGTTCGGAACAAAATTATTTAGAAGCGTGGGAAAGGCTCGAGAGGCGTTATGATAGGAAACAGTTGATAGTGCAATCATTCGTGCAAGCATTTTTGTCGTTACCATCCACTACAGGGAATTTGCAAACGCTTCGAAAGATAGCAGAAGGAGCTGACGAAGTAGTTCGTGGGTTGGATACGTTAAATTCACCGGATCGGGATCCGTGGCTTATTTTCCTTCTCGTACAAAAACTAGACGCTGATACTAAGCAGGCGTGGGCTGCAGAAGTTGGGTCGCGAGATGACGCAACTATCAATGACCTCATTGAGTTTTTACTTACGCGGTGTGATTGCTTAGAGTCTTGCTCTTCTTTCTCTCGTCCTATTCAGCCTCGAATAAAGACCCAAACCCCTATACGAACACATTACGTAGAGAAAAATTCGGCTTGTCCCAAGTGTAATAACTCAAGTCACACTCTATCAAATTGTTCCGAATTTTCCAATCTTGACCTCGAAACGCGTCGCAAATTTGTAAAAGAACACTCAGTATGTTTTAACTGTCTCCGTCAAGGACATGTTTCAAACAAATGCAGATCTACTTTTCGATGTAGAGTCTGCAAATCAAAACATCATACTCTTGTGCATCAAAACAATGATAAATTGCCTTCTTCAAGCAATTGCGGGATCACTGCCAATGATTCAATTCTACAGTCGCCATCGTTACATGATTCTCCTAACCCTTCGTTCGTTGTCAACCATTCCCTTGAATCAAATCATCATTCGTGTGCTATTTTGCCTACATCTATAGCTCGGATTCAAGACAAGCAAGGATCATATCAAACTGTTAGACTGCTACTCGATTCGGGTTCCCAGGTTTCGCTTATAACGGAACAAACTGTTCAACGCTTGGGACTCATTCGGAAACCCAAACGAATTCCTGTCAGCGGAATAGCTTCCGCTTCAGTAGGTACTACAAATGGATTAATATCAATTCTGTTGATGTCTTGCTATAACTCAGAAGTCGTCGAAGTTGATTGCTATGTCCTGCCGAAAATAACCTCGTTGCTTCCCTCACATTCAATAGCAAGCATCTCGTCTAAAATATTCTCGTTTCAACTCGCTGATCCTCATTTTGATAAACCGGGTCATATCGACATTCTGATAGGTGCAGATAAAATTTTTAATATAATTCGTGGATCAGGAAAGGAAGCTGGACCAGGTTGTCCCAGTATGGTCCCAACCATTTTTGGTTGGGTCGTAGCTGGGACCACAATTCGTAACACTTCTGAAATGGAAGTAAAATCGTTCTGTGCGAAGTTAGATTTGGATCAAGAATTCAATCTTGAAAGGTTCTGGCACATAGAGGAAGTGCATGTTGAGCCCAATTTAACCATTGCTGAGCAAAAGGCTGAAGACCATTTTTCAACAACCTACTCCCGAAGTTCAGATGGCCGTTATGTGGTCGAACTGCCATTCAAACAGTTTCAAAAGGTTGACTACGGGAACTCGTTTGATCTAGCCCGAAACCGTTTGCTTGCAATTGAACGAAGATTCAAATCGAATCCAAAACTGCAAAAGGAATACTCAAATTTCATTAATGAGTATCTGTCATTAGGGCATATGGAGGAGATTCCACAGGACGAAATTATTAAGCCCACAACAAAGTGCTTCTATCTCCCTCATCACGCGGTTTTTAAGCTGGACAGCAGCACAACTAAAATTCGTGTTGTCTTTGACGGCTCTGCCTGTGCGTCAAATTCAAAATCATTAAATGATTCACTACTTATCGGCCCAACTGTTCAATCGGATATTTTTTCTATTTGTATGCGTTTTCGCCGACATACCTACACTATATCAGGCGATATCGAAAAAATGTATCGCCAAATTTGGGTTGCAAAAAAGCATGTTGATTATCAAAGAATTATATGGAGAAATTCATCAGAGCTTCCAATTAAACATTATCGTTTACTAACAGTTACTTATGGAACATCATGCGCACCATTTTTAGCTATTCGTGCCCTAAAACAACTAGCCATGGACACTACGGAAAAATTTCCTCGTGCTGCAAGGGTTGTGTTAGACGACTTTTACGTCGACGACGTCATAACAGGCTCTGACAGTGTTGAAGACCTTATTGCCTTGCAGTCAGAACTGGTTAGCCTCCTAAAAGAAGCAGGCTTTCATTTGAGAAAGTGGACCACCAACTGTTGGCCTCTACTGTTGTCCCTACCAGAAGACCAACGAGCGCTATCCCCGGTGGAATTTAAAGAATCGTCGTCAATCAAAGTGTTGGGCTTACAGTGGTGCCCCTCCAAAGACAGTTTTTCTTACAAGGTAGGATTTGATACAACAATCGTGTGCACTAAACGTCGGGTGTTATCGGAGTCGTCGCGCATTTTCGATCCAATTGGGTTTCTTTCACCAGTTATAATAGGCATAAAAATATTATTACAAGATCTTTGGCGCGAAAAACTTAAATGGGATGACGAGCTTCCCAAGTCGTACGCCCACCGTTGGCAAAACATTCGCAGTGAACTTAACATTCTCGAAGGCATAAACGTTTCAAGAATATTGTGGAACAACCGACACAATATCGAGTTTCATGCGTTTTGTGATGCATCATTAGATGCATACGCGGCCGTGATTTATTGCAAAAGTGTTGATGTCGATGGTTCCGTACATATCTCCCTTGTAACATCTAAAAGCTTGGAGCTCTGCGGTGCCTTACTTCTCGTTAGACTCGTGAACAAACTGAAAAAATCCTTGCAATTAAACGATATTAAACTATTCGCTTGGACTGATTCATCAATCGTTCTCCACTGGCTGTCGGCACCACCTAAGAAGTGGTCGGTTTTCGTCGCAAATCGGACGTCGGAAATACTTACCTCAATTTCGTACCAAGGCTGGAATCATGTACGATCTACGGATAATCCTGCTGACAGTGCTACTCGAGGAATCTCACCCTCGCTTTTGCTAGTCGACGAAATTTGGTGGAAGGGTCCAAAGTGGCTTTCAAAGGAACCCGACCAGTGGCCGTCATCAGATCCATGCTTAAACACTATTACTTCAGAAACGTTTGAAGAGAGACTACAACGCCAAAATTCAGGTATTAGTATCAAAATCTAACACAATACATCCATTTAACGAAGTGTTGACTAGATCATCAAATTGGATTCGGTCGGTTCGCGTTGCAGCATACATTATTCGTTTTATTTCAAATATTTGTTCGGAAAAGACTTCACGTAGTTACACAGCATTGACTACTCTCGAAATATCCAATGCTAAGATTCGGTTAATAAAATGTGCTCAACTATCAATGTTCACGTCTGAAATTGAATGTGTAAAAAACCAAGGTGAATTGCGAAGCGGACAGAAACTCAGTTCCCTAACTCCATTTATTGATTCAGATGGTGTTCTCCGGGTCGGTGGCCGTTTACATGAATCGGACTTATCATACTCTGCAAAACACCCAGTTATTTTGAATAAAACGCACCCGATATCACGCCTAATCGTTGAATACACTCATAGAAAACACTTGCATGTCGGTGTAACACAACTACTTGCGCTAATTAAACAGTACTACTATATTCTCGGAATTAGGAACCTAGTGCGCGATGTGGTCCATAAATGTGTCATTTGCTTTCGACAACGTAAGGCCGCATCAATCCAACTCATGGGTAATCTGCCGGCAGAACGAATACGTTTTTCGCGACCATTTAGTAAAGTTGGCTGCGACTATGCCGGTCCAATCACACTGCGTACGTGTCGTGGAAGAAATCCGCGTTTTGTAAAGGCCTATATCGCAGTGTTTGTCTGTTTTGTCACAAAGGGTATCCATTTAGAGCTCGTCGGTGATCTAACATCAACTGCCTTTCTGATGGCATTAGATCGTTTCGTCTCGCGTCGCGGTAAACCTGCAGAAATTTGGAGTGATAATGCTACTAATTTTCACGGGGCAAGGCGACTGCTTAATGAAATTCATGACAATTTTTATAGTCAGAAGCATAACCAAATAGTAGCTGATCATCTGTCTAAAGACAACATCGCTTGGCGCTTTATTCCTCCTTCTTCACCACACTTTGGTGGACTGTGGGAAGCAGGCGTTAAATCCGTCAAAAAACATTTAAGCCGAGTCATTGGTGAAAATAAATTGACTTTTGAAGAAATGTACACCCTTCTCTCTCAAATTGAGGCTTTGCTTAACTCGCGTCCAATGTGGTCAAATCCGGATAGCGAGCCCTCTGCACTCACACCATCTCATTTTATGATTGGGGAACCGTACACAACAGTTCCTCATCCAGAATACTTGAAATCTAACTGTTCCATTAAAACTAATTGGTATTTTTTACAGACGCTAATGCAAGGGTTTTGGAAAAGATGGCACCAAGAATACTTGACGTCTCTGCAGCATCGCCCGAAGTGGCAAAGCTCCCAGCCGAATATTCAGATCGACGACATCGTTCTAGTAAAGGAGCCCAACATGCCACCCTCTAAGTGGGTTCTTGGTCGAATTACAAATATTCACCCCGGAAGGGACAGAAAACATAGAGTTGTCACCGTAAAAACACAGGTCGGAGAATACGTTCGACCCATCGTAAAAATTGCTCCATTGCCATTAGCTGAAAGACTTAGTAGTCCTTCAGGGGGGGCTGTATGTTCTGGATTAATAACTTAAATAATACTTTCTTTGACATATTTCTTCTTTATATTGCATTTGCCAAACTGTACACAAATTTCCCTATAAACAACTGTTAAATTTTACAGTCCACTTTTTGAATTCTCCACAATGTTACTCTCCACAATGTAAGATTATCATTTTTTGCTTTTATCCGGTCTCTTTCGTTACTGGATCGTCATCGGAGCAACTTGAATAAACCGTTTGTATAAAATTGAGTGTTGGTAATTTTCTTTTTTACGGCGGACAGAGAAATACTTTGGTCGCGTATTTTGTCGTTTTCTTTATCGCAATAATTATTGATTGCAGAATCAGAAATCTTTAATCGAAAACAATTCCCAAATCAAAATTTTACACCATGATTTAGCCTGTTGAAACTAAAATTACATGAATGAAAGGCAAAAGTTGGGGAGAACCGGGACAAAGAATGGGCACATTCAAAAACTTAGTTTTCTTAAGTCGACTAGATTGATCTGGAGTAGATGTAACCTGAATGCAAAAACTAGATTGGGCGGGAACGTCACTTTTCATACGTCAGCCACATATAAGAACTGTCAACTTAGTACTCAGTCACGAATTTCTTGACTAGATTCGTCGACTACCCCTCCATAAACGTCAACTGACACAGCTGCCCATGTGACCGATCTAGGCCAATAAAAATTGAGATACATCAAATCAGTCAGCTGTCAGACTTACTAAACTAGATACTTGAACGTCCCCAATTTCTGGCCAACATATTTCAGTTTTTAACTTTTTCGCATTCTTATGAATGCATTTAATCTGACATCGACCTTCGTTTCATGGGTGACAACGACTCTTAACCGCTCATTCGCTTCCAAGAAAATTACCGATCAGCGTTATTTCTAATATGTGACTAAGAACAGGACACGCGGTTTTGCACGCAACAAATTTTAACACTTATGCATAGTAAAAACGCTGTCATTTCGCCCAAAATATGTTGATTTAACCAATAACCCCATTTATGATACGTACTCATGACTCCCGGTGAATAATAAACCCAACCAGAATTTGTGGTCAACATACGTAGCTCATTGAATCTGTTAACTGCACTAATAAGAGGGTGCTAATTAAAAACACCACATCCATTCAAATAATTGTTATTTTGGTGACGCCAACCTTGACTGAGAGTAGTCCAGTTTAAACTGAAATTCACTTAACACCTCTTACCAAGCGCTGGTAATTTTTAATGTCATCATTATAAGACTTTTGTTAGCATCGATTAGCTACCTTAGCAGCGACCTGTAAATTAATTGTCAAATAACAAACTCGCGATCTCTATTCAGCCACTTTTACGAGTGTTATGATTTTCTACGATATTTTCTTTTATTGCGTAACATCAAAACACTCAACTCAGGATTAAGTGCACTGACTGACAGCGCTTTGTTCTAGGATTTTTTTTTTGTCTAATGACATGACAGTGCAAATGCGACTTCCTCTCTAATCCATTAGCACTTGAGCTCAGAATGATACGGTTACTACTTCAGTGGTGTCACTAAATAAATAGTTTTCATAAAAGTCAGCAAGGGCATTCGTACGGTTACAACTATGACGAGTGTGATATCTATCAATCACTTGTACAGTTGTTCCCAGTTCCCACTAACGACTGACGTATCGCATTTGACAGAAACTTACCCGAGGCTCCTGTGTCTCTTCGCCATGTAGCTCACCAATGGAGGGCCGTTTAAGGTTCCTCTTTGATGTTCTGTAGTTGTCAAGTCGTGGGAGAGTCTCTCTGAAAGCAAAAAAGGTAATTTTGGGTCATTTAATTTGAAATAAAAAGATGAACAAGAGAAAAGTTAACCAGATTCAACTGGTTAAACGTCATAATCTCACCAAAACCAACTGGAACCAGTTCATGACCGAAGAGGTAAACAAAAACTCACGTAAACAATGAAGTATTGGCAATAGTGTTGTGTTAATTGTTTTTTTTTCTGCAATTTTTTTTTGTTTTATTAATTTGTGCTGGCAGTTTTTGCATGGCTGATGTCATTTAAGTGACAGATAATTACGAATACAGCTGTATGTATAAACGTAATGATTAATTGATAAGATAATAAGGAGTAAGTTAATTCATTAGGCCGGTGAAGTAGTTTTGGCCAGAAAACTAGACAATGAGACTTAGAATGGATTTGCTTTGGCGTTATGACATTGCCTAGGAAAGTGACTGAAGACTTATGCAATGGAACGAGCTGATTGTGAACTTATGCTCTCTGTCTAACGAACTTTCCCTACAGCGAAAGCCCAGGAAATTATTCTTTGCATGATTTATAAGCTTATATCTTCTGCTAGCTTTTTAAGCTATTCTGTTAAAAATATGGCAACGGAATGAAAAAATCGCCGTATCTGCCGAAAACGTCCAACAAAATCGGTTGATGCTGAACTTCCCAGCAAGTCACTATGCAAAAGCGTTCTTCTACATGAAGGTATTGCGAACTTCGTTTCATTTAATTTGCAAATAGAAAGAGACAGAATGCGGTTTTTGCGATTTGATTCTGACGTCTTTCTTAGTATTGACAAATTTTGCAAACGTTTAAACTATTTTCTTATGACTGGTCGTTTTTTTTTCTCTCTCTCTCTCTCAATGCAGTGGGTAGTTTTCCGCTAGATTGAGAATTTCCTGAAAAGTGAAATGTCAATTTTGTTTATATAAAGTTTGACAAGCCGCTAGTCATCTAGCGGGCAGTGGAAAGCGACCAATATGTAGAAACGGACGCGAGAGTTCCAGCGCCAGCGGATCAAATAACAAAATAACATTTCATTTTGTAACGAGTCTTTCTTCTGAAGAATACAATTTCGCTCTTTAATTCACTTTAATTAAAACTAATTTTATAGCCGAACTTATACCATTGATTTCCCGAATTTACTTTTAATACTTTTACTATTATTTAAATTTTTATTGACAGCTAAATTGTTCTCTCATTTTTTTCACTCCAGCAGGTAAAATGCGCAGCTCCATTTCAAGTTCTTAAGCCCCAGTTTTTTTTTTAAATTCAGTTTGTGTCCGTTCGGATTTCTAGTTTAGTATCTAAGTCTGATTTTTTATTGGCCCTTATTGGTCACGCGATTAGTTTTTGCAGTTGACGGTTATGGAGGGGTAGCCGACAAATCTAGTTAAGAAAATCCTGTCTGCGTAATCAGTTGACTTTTTAAAGTGTCAAAATTCAAAAATAAACCACAAGTTTACAACAACAACTCAACTTACTTAGTTAACGCGTTCGTATACCTAGTACAGACAAATCTAGTTGACGTTTTATACAAACTAGGTACCCGAATATCCCCTTTGATTACCGCCACCAGCTATCTGGTCTATGAAACGCGCCCATTAGCAAAATTAAATAAATTGGGAACGTTCAAGTATCTAGTTTAGTAACTCTGACAGCTGACTGACTTGATGTGTCTCAGTTTTGATTGGCCTGGATCGGTCACTTGGGCAGTTGACGTTTATGGAGGGAAGCCGACAAATCTAGTCAAGAAATTCGTGACTGAGTACTAAGTTGACAGTTCGCACATGTGGCTGACGTAGGAAAAGAGACGTTCCAGACAAATTTAGTTTTTGCGTTCAGGTTACATCTACTCACGACCAATCTAGTCGACTTAAGGCAGATAAGTTTTTGAATGTACCTAATAGTTTCACATTTTGAACTGTCAGAAGTGTAATTTTTTGATTGTAAATGAATTTTCTGCAACTTGAATTGCCCAACAAACCATTCCAAATGCGAAATAAATTATTATCGCAGATTTATTTAAATGTATTATTTTGGAACAGAAACACAATTAGATAAACAAATTTATTTCAAAATGGTAAATGCAAATTTTGCTCCTAAAACAAGTTAATGCGTCGTAAATAAATAAGCGAAAAGAGCCGGCTACGAAGGAGTAACACAACTCATTCCTTGTTTTGAACTGGTTAATATAAGGTCACTTAAAGTTTAAAGACAATATTTATAGCAGCCAGTATTTTTTTGACATAGCATTAGGGAAGCCGGGGCTTCCAGGCTATAATCGGTCCCCGTCGTTTTTCCCTTTTTAATAGAGTGGCAACTCGATAATGCAATCTCTATGGTCTGTTATTTCGGTGGTGTTTGTGGGAAAACCCTTTTTTGAACAATAGTTTCATTTGTTCTCTGTAAATGGCTGTAACAGTTTTTCCATTGCGTTTAAATTACTTTAAGATAAATTAGAGTGTGTTTTTCGGAAATCTGGTAATTTGTTGATTGAATTATATTTATTTGACACCAAGGTAAGTGAATATAGTTTCTAAAAATCCATTTATATTTTACTTACGGTTTTATGGGAAAATAATTTTTATAGTGCAACTTTAAAGTGGGATATGGGGCAGTATGGGCGAGGCATAATGGTCATGGATGTCCATTATCCCCTTCTGCTTTTTTACTTACGTAGTTTTTATTTTTACATGATTCAATCATATTATGCATTTAAAGACCGAATCCACACTCTAAGCGCTCAACTATGACAAAGAAAAAAGGAACAGCAAAAATACATAAGAGGGAAGAATCATCAGGAAGCGAAAATGAAGAGGAGTGCCTCTTTTTTGTTGATATTTATGCTCCTAATCTATAGGAAGGGTATCCTGCTGAGCTTGTGGCAAGAAGGCACATTGTTCTTGTGCTGCAGAATGATATTGATGATAAATGCACTCACATTTGCTCGTTTCGCAACTAAATTTAGTTTCGTGCCCATTATGCCCCGGTGCTGAGGCACAATGGGCGTTTTTAATAATTTTTCTAAACTAAAAATGATGAGCTACTCATTTTTAAATTACAGTCTTTTTTATATTAAATTAATAAATGTTCTTCCCTGTATGTATTTGCGTATTTTATTAACAATAATCCTTAAGGGCTCTTTATGCCCCAGCTTCCTCTATACGACCTTAGATATTTTATTGTTTTGTAATATACCTACAATTATTTGCTTCATACGACCAAGGTAAGACAAATAAATTGGTTCATTGTAAGCCTGACAAGCCAAATAGAAATTGAACTTGAAGCCAAAATTATAATAATATGTGTTAAAAATACTCAATAATATAAATATAAATATATAAATATTGTGATCGAATTATGAAAGTGAAATTTTAAATAATGTAATTTTTATTTATATGCATTAATATGAGCTTCATAGAATTATTCAGGGATTTTTAAAGTTCCTTTCTTATTTTAAATGATTTTTTTAATATAAACATATATACTGGGTGGCGAGGGACATTTTCCTTTTTTTAAATTTAAATAAGTTATACGCCCCCTGTAACATTAAGTAGGCTTAATTTTTTATCATGCAAAGTTTATGACGCAATGACAAAAAATACGTCATGTCATGACATATGACATACTGTTATAAAAAAGGAAATTGTACAATTGTACCTATATGCTTCCCAAATGTATCAATACACAAAATTGGACGAGTAAGTTTGCTAGCAAATGTCAACCAAATTAACAAAAAAAATTAACGTTTCTGCTATGTAACTGGAAGCGTTTAATTATCCAGATGCTTAAAAGCATGCTATTATACATTTAAGAATGCATTTAAACACCTCTTATATAATTTAGTGCGCAGGTCTAGCGAAGACTATAATTAGCAAAACACTCTTAAATAGTACCGGCATTTCAATCAACCAACAAACATTCCATTTAACTCATTTTACAAGGCAAGAACACAGAGAGTTGTATTGAATTAACAATATTTATATCGATGGTATTCGCCGTGCTAAAATTCAAAGGGAAGGTAAAAAGGGGTACATTAATTACGTAGTTGTCCCAAGTAGGAGTTACGATTGCATTCATCTAAACCAGTTAGTGTAAATCATTGATCCATAATTACTAATTAAAGATAATGTATGTAAAACAGCCATTTTTAGTTTGGTTTAAACTAATCAGTTCACAATAGTTACATCTATTTTCCATGAAAAAATATTTTTTTAAGTTCAACAACTATTTGTTAGTAAGTTCATGCAGTTACCTTTAAATATGTGAAACATTTTCTCTGAGTCTGGTTAAAGACGTTTCAAATTTACGTAGATGACAGCTCTTTAAATGCATTTGTCAATGTTAAAATTACAATAACTCGCAGATTAAAAAAACGAAATTGATTGTCATCGACGTTCATTGATCGCAATCTCAATTATGATTGATCAATGTACATATTAAGAACACTTACCACCTTTAAAATCGTTATGGGATGTACAAAAAATTTGTGTTACAGACTCTGAGTTTTTATTGTTGTGAGTCTGTTCGATGACCTACTCCAGCAGTATATACGATGAGTAATGTAATATGAAAAAATATTTAAAATGTTTTAAGTGGTTGCTAACAACTTCAATTACCTACATTAAATTAAACGAAGTTTTGAGGTAATTTTGGGGTAGGCAATTTCGTTAAATACATTTGTAAATATTTACTTGAACGAAATCATGACGAAATCAGCATTTCCAGAGCTGTACGTTGACGCCTGCTGTTCGCGTACATAGAATGTGATCACAACGTGAACGTATTACACTCTTTTTCGGCGATGTGACTACATTTGCTCTCAAAAGAATGACGGAAAGGGTGAAGAAAAAATTTTGTTTCGGTGATTGTAATTGTAAATAAGTGTATTTAATTTTAATGAATATAATTTCATAATAGGACAATTTTTATTTACATTTTTATGTTGTATGTACGTAATGTAGGTTTTTAACAATCAATTGCAATTTTTATTATTATTTTTGCAAAGAAACTGTCAGATTTGTATCAGAAGGAGTGTCATTCTCTTTAATTTAAGGTTTGGGCGTTATTTTGCTGCAATTGAGTTGTTATCAAATTTGGCAGCACTTTTTTGTGACAGGGCTACTAACATAATTTTAAAAGCTGTGTCATCTACAGGCAACACTTTTAAATATCTTTGCGTATATTCAGTAAATGAAAACAGATTTATTTCATTTATGTCTAACGTTATCGCCATAGGTACCCCAACTGTCACACAAAAATCACCTTCACCCTTCAAGAATCTACTTTTCCTTTCGATTTGAAGTACACCTAAAAGCCACAAACTTTGTTGATGCTGGATGACTTCTCAAATGTCAAAAAGTTAAAATATTCCTAGTTTTTTTTTTCATTTGAGAAGTGCTCTGTTCTAAAAGTTCGTTAAGTGTAAAGTGGGCTTGTTGACAGTTGGATAAAACATTAAAATATATAAGGGACGATAAAGCATCTAGTTAGGAAGTAAGACAGCTGACTCACTTGATGTATCTCAGTTTTGATTGGCCTAGATCGGTCACATGGGCAGCTGTGTCAGTTGAATGCTCGTGACAAAGCACTAAGTTGACAGTTCGCATATGTGGCTGACGTAGGCAAAGTGACGTTCCTAACCAATATAGGTTTTGCGTTCAGGTGGCATCTACTCCAGACGAATCGTGTTTATTTTTAAAAGCGGGAAAGTGAAAGTAAGGGATATCATGCGTGGTTAACTATTTTTAAAAATTAGCTATATGAAATCTGCGTTATTGGTTTCCTAAATGAAGGAGATAATAATCGGTGATCACTCGGACTTGATGACTTCTTTCAGAAATAACAAAACTCGATATGATCTGCGCGATCACAGACCGCCTCACAAATAGAGGTAAGTGGGATAGCAATAACCCACCAAACTGCCAAAAAGTCATAAAATGGTATACGGATGGTTCTAAAATGGACTCAGGGGTCGGGGCTGGCATATTCGGACCAAACCAAGCTTGGGAAAAAGCCCAAGTGTGTTTCAGGCAGAGTTCTCAGGCATCAAAGGCGCAAACATACATATATTCAAGGATAGTCAAGCAGCTATAAATGTCCTTAGCTCACCCACCATTGACTCCAAATCAGTCTTACACTGCTTCAATACCCTCCAAAATTTAGGTACAAGAAACAAAACCAAAATATGGTGGGTTCCTGGCCACAAGGGAATAGAAGGAAACGAAAAAGCCAACGAACTGGCCAGAACCCTACTGCGCAATCTCAAAAACAGCGGCAAACCTTGCTTTAAGGAGCTGGGACAAAATAACTGTGTTAAACACTGGGAAAAAAGTTATTAAACCCTTTAAAAATAATGCCAAAAAGATTCTAAATCTTCGCAGGCAGGATGTCAAAAACCTAGTTGGCTACCTAACTCTTCGGAGTTCCGCCTATGGCTCGAAGAATACGAAACAACTGAGCATATACTATGTGAATGCCCAGCCCTCTGTGGTATTAGAAGAAACTTCTTCTTCAGGGAAATAATAAGTCCAGAAGAAGTAAAGTTATCCTCTGCTGAAAGTATCATCAGCTACATTAGGAAAGTAGAAACTCTAATAGCCTTAACAATTTTTCTGACCTGTGGCACAATAGATCTTTTCAGGTCGAAGTGCCTTATGTCGCCGCTGTGGCGAGTCAGAAGTTTTAAAAAAAAAAAAATAAAAAATATTGGTTTCCTACATGTATTTTTGACGTTTAAACAGAAACGTAGCCATCTGTCAAGTAAAAACACATTTATTGGTGGAAACAGATGAGAGAAATTGTCACAGTTAAATGAATTGAGAGTGGGGACGTTCAAGTATCTAGTTTAGTAAGTCTGACAGCTGACTGACTTGTTGTTGTTGTATCTCAGTTTTGATTGGCCTATATCGGTCACATGGACAGATGTGTCAGTTGACGTTTATGGAGGGGTAACCGACGAATCTAGTCCAGAAATTCATGACTGAGTATTAAGTTGAGAGTTCGCATATGTGGCTGACGTAGGAAAAGTGACAATCCCGACCAATCTAGTTTTTGTGTTCAGGTTACATCCATTCCAGGAAAATCTAGTCGACTTAAGATAACTAAGTTTTTGAATGTGCCCAGTGGCTTAGCATATAGATCGTAGGAAGCAAGTGACAGTTAAGTCAAACGCTGAACATTGAGGCTTGAACTGTCAAACAATTATCGTGTTTCTTTTTTGTTCAGAGAATGATTAGAACGCATTCTATGAGCTCAGAATCAGAATAAGTTGACTGAGCAGTGCAAGTAAAAATCTGAGCACATTTTGGTTTGACAGATAAGAAAACAATTTGCGAAGTGTTAGAATAAAAAGGAAAAACAGACTAAAGAAATATTGTTGACCTGTTTTATTTTTATAGATTAGATATATTATATGACAGTAAGTGCCCAAGTGTGTTTCACTATTAGAGAGTATGCTGGTCACAGATTATATAATCCCTAAAGGTTTGTACATCGGAAAACATAACCAATATGTTCCTGGCCAGTGGAACTATATCATTAGGTGTCCTGTGAACGTTGGTATGACATTAAACATCCTAGGACCAGTATCCATATCAATCTTCAATAAACCTGCCTCTTTTATATTTTATTCTAAAACAAATTACATATAAGGATATTCCGAAGAAGGGCCCACATCAACCTTTAACTCCATAAACAAAACCGTAAAAGTCAACAAACTTAATGTCCTTGCACTTTCCAAAAATAATTCAGAGTTTTTTTTGTTGGTTAAATACAAAATAAATAATTCAATACAAAAAAATACAAAGTAAATAATTCCACTTGTGCAGTAAAAATACAAATACGCATTTTTTTGGTGCGCAATTGCAGTCAAAAACACTTTACATAATTCTGACATAATTCTTACCGTACGTATTGGTAAAAATATGAATAATATCAGCCTACATGATAATTTAAATTTGTGTAAGCAGAATGTCATATATAAAGCTCTTGAACTAAATCAATCAATCAATCAAATATCGATAGATTCATAAAGTATTTCGCAGGGGGAAGATATTAGCAGGGCTAATATTCACGGAAGCCATCAGCCAAAACTCAAAATATGCAGTGCTGGTTTTTTGTTTACAATATTTTTTTTTAAATTTATTTTTAGATACGATCAGGAAATTTTTTGGAAATTCAGAAACACTTTGGAGTACTAGGGAACAGAAATCAATGAATTCACCCATTGAGTGGTCAATCAACTGTACGCTTTCAATTAAAAATAATTCTGACATGATAAAAAAATAATGCTAAAAGTTTTTAGCAATGGTTCATTAATTCATTTCCAACTCTATGGTTATTTATAGATATTTACAAATTTCAATTACATACTGATATAAGTTCGAAATGGACTGGAATTGTGTATTCCATTTGATTTAATATGAACGCGGGCAAAATATATGTCGATCTCATTCGATTTATAAAATCACATAACTCTATTTCTATTAAAAGGACTCGAAATATTGATAGTTGGAAGTCGCATAGGAAATTGGTGACACCCTGTTAACCTATACACGATTTATTGGCAGTTGAGAATTTGTTTATTTGTTTTGTATGTTTATGGTCGCTTAAAAGTTATAGCTGCTTTTCATGATGGCTCAAATTGTTGTATTTTGTTCCATAAAAACCACAAACTGCCGAAAACCGCGAAAGTTAAAAACTTTGCAGTAAAGCGAGCTTTACGGCTACCAAAAATGTCAAGCAGCTCTAAAACTGGACAGCGTTTTTATGGAAAGATGCAAATGCATACAGTGATAAATGCAAAGACCAAAATACAAGCACCAGCTGTTTGCCTACTTTTCCATAATCCCCATTTTGTCCCGCTTTCCTATAAAATTACCATTTTCCTATAGTTTTACCACAATACGACGTCTGACACGACTCAAAAATGCCAACGATCTTACTAAACTTGGCTTATTCTACTTTCCAGTTAAATAATGACACTCCAGGGTTACCGAATCACATTTCTTCCAATTTAAACATTTAAAACGTCAAATTATATAAGAAGGATTAATTCTTTTCGAATATAGAACTCTTCACTTATTTATTTAAATGTTAAGTGCATTGCTTACATAAATTGCAGTCAGAGGAACATTCACACAAAATTTACGCATAAGCATTAAAATATCCAGTTGCATCTAATTTTATTAAAGAATAACAGTAGGTGAATGAAATGTCTTTACCTGTATCTGTCCCTGGGCATGATAATATTAAAAAATATTCACAAAAAACACAAACAAGATATCTACACTTAAACTTAACAAAAATAAAAATAAATTTAAACTACGTATTTTCCACTTCACTTAATACTTTGCATCTGGGTGAGCTAGGCAAGACGAGACAACAACAAACGTATATTTTTACGGCTGCAGAAAATTATTCGAACTGTATAATCGAGCGGAACACATCTTCCAACGTAGGTAAGAGTAGGAAGACAATGTGAAAGTAATTTCTTGTTGACCTTTTGCAAAAGGAGCTGCAGTTCAAAAAATATGGAACTGTCCGTGTGTTCGTATTCCAGCTGTTCCATTTTAATTCGGAAAAATGCTGCCAAGAATGTGCAAATATTTCATTTATGTATAAGAATATTATCGGCGAATTGAATGAACAGTTGTACGATTCTATATTTGTGGTGTATTAAAACCAACGGAGTGGATGAATTGCAGCTGTTCCCCAGAATGTCAGCGTTGGCTGACATTGACAAGCAGCGTTTGTTGAGAAGCAACTAGGCTAAGCTTTATTTGGTTTTTTTTTTTGTTGTAAAGTGAATTAATATCCACTGCTAGATGTAGCACAATAATGGTTAAATTTCGTTTGGGAAATTAGCTGTCAATGCGATATCAATTTTGACGTACCTACAAAGACAAAAGGTAGACATTTTTGGTTAGGTCTGTTCCCTAACGATAATGAATACTAACACATAAGTCAAATTTAGTCAAACTTCGTTCCTTTACGCAAAAGTTGGGTAGAAGAGAGCCACAAAGAGAGAACAAAACATTTCCCCATCATAAAAAACCTGCAAATAATAGCCAAATTTCTTTGGGCTAGTTTGTTATAGCTGACTTTAGCCGTCAAATCTCTCAAAAGTCAATTTAATTTATTTCGGATTGGTTTATTGAGTGCTGAAATTTGTTATTAAAAATGGATAATTCGCCAAAAAAATTAATATTTAACTGAATCCGTATGTTTTTTAACGTCTGCAAATTGGTAATTTGTTTAAACCCACTGACGTTAATTTTTGAATATTATTCTTTTTCTTTTTCGCAAATGTTTTTAACAAAAGGCATGCAAAACTTTTGTTCCTGTACTTTTTGGTTATACCTATTCTATTTTTGTTGCCAGAATTGGGCAAAAAGTAAGGGACGAACCTAATAAATCAGATTTTGCATAGCCCCGGGAAAGTAGATAGATATATCGTGATAGTATGAATCTTCCTCGAAAGAAGGAAGATCCTTTCGAAGTTCGTTTCTTCATTTTTTTACTAAAAACTTGTTATAAACTGATAATAAAAGTGTTTTTAAAATCAAATAACATGCGAGCTGTGAGAAAATCACTGGAAAGTCTAGAATTAGTAGTCTTCCATCAACAAGTTATAACTGTCACACTTGAAAAAGTGAAGTCACTCGGTGAAGTTGTGGCATTTCTGGCATTTTTGATGGAACAAGTTTTTTTTTTTGTCATCAGTGATAGAGAATTGTGCAATTGGGATTAATTTTCATTTTCGTTCTCTTTTTTTTGTAGATTACTGAATCAATGATCTATAATTTTTGTAAATTATTTAATTGTCTTTTCTTTGTAATTTGTTTAAGTTTATTTTGTGGTTTTGTCCTTTTCTAGTAGTTGTGGTTATGTATACTTTTTTCCTTGTGTTGTGAAATTTTGTTTGTGAAGAAATTTTTTGCTATCTAGGTATTTGGTTTGTGATATATGTAGTTATATGTATTTTTGTTAATATTCGTTATGTATTTTCATGAGTTTGAATAAATTTTACTTGGTGTATTTATTTTGTTTGTTATTTTACCCTTTTTAAGTTTTTTTTTGTGTGTTTCCTTTTCGTTTTGTGATACACGCATCTATATGTTTTTGGGGAGCTCAATCGAAGCGGTTAGCGATGCCAGGATTGTGGAGGAAGCAATAGCTGATATGGCGAGGAAGAGACCGACAAAGCGATTAAAGGGAATGGTCAGACCATCACATCCGCAAATTGATTTCGGCTGTCGAGATCCGACCCGGACTTTACGATGTCACAAGTCGTACACATCGGATCCCTTTTTTTTGCTTTGTTTTTCTTTACAGCATTACCCTACTACAACATTTGGTTATAAACAACAAATCCCTTAAATGACCATCAAGTCAAATATGACCATATTGGTAATTTTGGTAATATAGTCTGTGTACAGTTTTGATAATCCTGGCATTTTGGTCATTTGCCTGTTGGCATTCATATGCCTAATTGGCATACAGTCTAATCTAAGCTTATCACCGCAGTTGTTGCTACTAAAGTTATCGCATTGGGGAAAAACGGTTGCAAAGTTATAGCTTATAGTTAGCAAAAAACTCGATAAAAGCAGCTCCTGGCAAAACAGAACGAAGAGTTACACAAATTGAATCACTTAATTTTAAAGCTTCCCTAACAACGGCTTGTATTAAGGATTGGGATACGGAACGCTCTTCCAGCTGCTGAAATACAAAGTCGCTGATTAAATTTCTCCTGTGCAATCTAAAAGAAGGCTTAAAAAGCTGAGATTTGACACCAAGTTTAGTCGTCTCGATAATAGAATATCCGAGCTGTTTCAAAATTGACAAAACATTGTTTTTTATCGTCGCTCGTGAATAAGGCTCCGAGATAAGCAATTTCCTAAAATGTCCAATACATTTCTAGTTCTTTGACGTTTTAATCATGAGTTAAACACATCCGGAGAGGATTTCAGATGTTCCACAAAAACACGATTTCACGACTAAAGCTTAGTACACTGGCGGGGGCATATGTCTGAAAGCTGCTTTATACAAATTCAAGTTCAAAAGTCGTTATGAGGACCCTTCAGTTCCTGATTAAATGGGGTATTTGCAGGTGAAGGTTCTCACCAAACTTAAAGTTCCGTTTTTGATTTACTTTTTTATTACTAAAAGAATCGGAGAAAGCCAAGCGCGTCATATAAGGTCTGTTCACTTACTTTTTTGGCCAATTTGGGCAAAATGTCAGATATCAATGAGTGGGGATATATCCTCTCAGAAAAAGAGAATATAACCAAAAAGTACAGGAACTTTTGTTAAAAACATATGCGAGAATTATGTTTATAAAGACGGTCATGATCTTTTCATCAAAGTAAACATATATGCGAGAAAGAAGAATAATATTCAAAAATAATCGTCAGTGGGTTTAAGCAAATTATCAGTTGAAAAACATTCGGATTCAGTTTAATATTATTTTTTTTGCGGATTTATCCATTTTTAATAACAAATTTCAGCACTCAATAAAGCAAACCGAAATTAATACCCCATTCAAATTGATTTTTGAGAGATTCGACAGCTAAAGTCATTTATAACAAACTAGCCAAAAGAAATTTCTTGGGCTATTATTTCCAGGTTTTTTATGAAGGGGAAATGTTTTGTTCTCTCTTTGTGGCTCTCTTCTACTCAACTTTTGCGTAAAGGTGACTAAATTTTACTAATGTGTTCGAATTTATTATCGTTAGAGAACAGACCTAAGTGGTCCGAGACGTCAAAGAAATTTAAGTCAACTGTCACAATTGTTTGCTGTTTAATTTAAATTTTAATTCGATAAAATATTTCAATTGGAGTAGTCGAAAAGTCAACTGAATATGCCAGCAATCAGCAAGTTCAAATTCTTAGTTTGGTACATTTAACTAAATTTGTCGAAACTTTTAATTTACCGAAGGCGATAAATAACTAGATTTGCTATTTGTCACAAAAAATCCAATGAAAACATTAAACAAAATTACAATTAAATGCAGCAGTTATTAAATTGAATATCTATATACAAAAGAATGCTAAGATGCTACCTACCTAGACGCTATACCTACCTACTAGGTAGATTTTTTGAGTAGATTTTAAGACTACCTATGAAACCGTCAACTGTGTTAAAAAGTGGTCACGTGTACAAGTGCTGTCAGACTTTTTCGACTAGCAAAATTAGTAACGTCAGTCTATGTTTTATGCCAATGAAAATAACGTACTTTTCTCTTAGACCTCCGCTTAGACCTTCGAACGTAGTCGGTCCAGCTAAAATGTATATCTGTTAAAAAACTAAAAGACACTTTCAAACTGCGAATCATCTAAATTTTTTTTCCCAAATTCATTTAAAAAAAATATTGGTCAAACAAAATGCCACAAAGAATTTATTTTCGAAAGTTAATTTAAACTTTATTAATTCCATTCATTTCATTAACAAATGACAGTCAAACCTACAAGTAGCTATACATAATTCGAATTCAAATGTGGTTGTCAAACAAAACAAACCACAGTCAGTGCACACAGTTAAATATTGTTTTCACTTGTACCGGCACTTGCTATCTAAATTCTAAACTAAAAATGACAGCCTCCTCAACGATTCCATTATTGATTTAATTTCCCGATTTGTTGTGCCGCATTTGAATGAATTTGTTTTGCAACCTACCTCGTCAACTGTGCCAAACTGAACTTCCTCGAATTTGTATCATCATTATCGCTGCTGCGCGATGTCTTTCGATTTAGCAGGTTAAATCCTTTCAGCGTGATTCCGATACCACCTTTCTTATTCTCGGAGTTAAGATCACCAACAGCGTCACCGTTTTCGGTGTTTGGCAGGACCTCACCGCCGTTCACATTCAATTTAGTCACATGAAACCGATCTGCCATTTTTGCACAACCGCAGATACGAATTTATTCCGACGAAAATTCGCACAAACTTATATCGACAACGAAAAATCTGAATTTTATTTACAACTCCGGTCCACTTGTGAGTGGCTTCAACACTTGCACCACGGATTCACTTCAGTTTTTGCAGAGCAGAACGCTCTTATCACACCAAACAGCGCCAGCAGAACTTCGATCCGCACAATCACCATCTACGCCAAACGAACGATAGGTCGCGATTAAACACTTGCTTTCATGCCACAGGTACTTTTATCGGCTGTCTCTTGAGTTGAGAGTCTGCGAAGCGTGTGGTGTGCATCTTATCGGCGGGCGAGAGCTTTACTCGCTCTCTTAGTGTCGAGTCAAGAGTTTTATCGAGCCTCTTATTGGCGACGATAAAATGTGTTAATCAGATCAACAACGCTCCGATTGGCTTACAGGCGATCGGCTAAAGCTCTAGCCATGATCTCGATCATGATTCGGAAACGGAAAGCTTCGCCGATATCCTAAATTTGATTTGATCGTTGTGGTTCCGGGGTGCTAATACTGGTTTTGTTTCTCTTTAACTGTCGCCAGTGTCGAATTAATTTAGACGTTTAACCATCGCTATCGAAGCATGACAACATTGTCAACGATTGGGGGGGTTTGTTGATGTGATTAACGAATTCGTGCGAAATCGAGAACTGCGACAAAAATAATTCACACGATGGAATGCGAATTTCAATTTGCATATACAGTATCATCGCAAGGCGAGTAAATATTGGATATATGTAGGTAAGGACAGTCTGTGTAAGAAGATGATTAGCTGAGTAGCCAGTAATTGTCAGATTTAATTATAAGTTGAGCTGATAGCTGAACATTAGTTATTCATTTCACGAGAGTCGGTAACAGGCAAGTTGAGTATGTGTGTGATCTGTGAGAACACACTTGCTTATTGTGCACGGGCACGAAAGGGCGCATTATATCAGACTCTGGCGATATAATCTTGAAATTAGCAAAGCTCTAATCTGGGGGCGAACAAAATTGCAGTTTTTTTTTTACAAATTCCATTACGAAATTAAAATGTATGATAGTACAAAAGGGGCATAAAACTAGAGGTAGCCTTACACTGCCATCTTTTGGGAAGACCTGATACCTACATAAGCTGCGTTTTTTAAATGACAATAATGTAAAGCTGCAATTCAGCAGAGGAATTCGCGTCAATCTCATTTCTCCCTATACTAAACGTCAAACTTGTCATGGTCAGTTCATGCATGAGCTACTTATCAAACGTTTTTATGTTTAATAAAAATGTTGATAATTATCATAGATTTTTGACAATTTTACAACAATAAAGAATTGCCACAGGCAAAATTTCCCTAAAGAGCGAGATTTTTCTCAATTCAGCGCTGGAAAATTATCCGCTTTGGCCGCATTCGTGTGCTCGCTAAATCTCTGGCACAAAATATCCCCGATGAAGGAACGCTCGCTCTATTTTGCAAACGTTTAAACGATTTTTCTTTGACTGGTCGGTATTAACTTTCTCGCATTACGTAGAAGGAGAAAGGTATTGTATTCGTACAAAAAATCGAACTCAAGATTTTAATCAAATCTGACATTACGATGATAGAGGAACTCGAAAAAGTGGGTCTCGCAATTCTGTCCGTCTGTCCGTCCTTCCCGAGCTCTACAGCGCAAACGGCTGGACGGATTTCTTTCAAACTTCGGATTTGGAGTTGGTGGGCTTACAGTTCGGGGCCATTTTTTTTGCGGCTCTAACGATCTAACGGCTCTAACGATTTCAACCAAAATTGATATTTAGGCTTAAGTAGGTGTAACTAAGATGGCTGCATACTCAGTTTTTCGCAGAAAAATCGAATAACGGTAATTTTGAAAATTGGACATATCTCAAAAAAGGTCCATATGATTTTAACAAAAATTCATTTTTAAGGCTATATGGTCAAACGTGATTGCAAACTCAGTTTTCTCCTAAATTATCGTTGAACGGACTATTTTTGAAAATTTTCGTTTTTTCATAATTTATTTAGTTACAGTTTACTTAAAAACAGCTCTAACGATTTTAACGTGATTGCAAACTCAGTTTTCTCCTAAATTATCGTTGAACGGACTATTTTTGAAAATTTTCGTTTTTTCATAATTTATTTAGTTACAGTTTACTTAAAAACAGCTCTAACGATTTTAACCAAAATGTATATTGTCGCTAAGGTACGTAGGGTTAACATGGCTGCATACCCAGTTTTTCGCTGAAAAGTCAAATACAGTAGGTACAACTTTCGAAAATTGGCTTTATCTCGAAAACGGTTAACACGACTGTAACAAAAACTCCTTTTTAAGGTGCTTTTTTTGAAAAAAGAAAATTTTGAGAATTTTGGTTTTTCCAAAACATTATTTCCAACGTTATTGCGTACTTAATTTTCCATTCGAATCATCGTAAACGCAGTTTTAAGAAACTGTCCGTATCTCGAAAACTCCATTTTCGATTTGGATAATACTTTAAAACCAATTAATGCTAACATTATAAATAAAACCCTATACTCAGTTTTTAGCTAAATATTTAAGCAAGCATATTTTTTTTAAATAATCATTGCAATGACGGTTTTGACCAAAACCCCCTTTTTATGATAACATAAGTACCTATTCTTAATAGGACCCCTTACTTAGTTTTTCCTAAGAAATGGAATTCAAGCCGTGTTTTAAGAATTACCGTACTACCAGTAAAAATGCAATTACAACTAGGTAGGTCTAGAAGCTCCTTTTTAGCAAATAGTACCCAACCCACTTTTTCTTTTTTCAACCATATTAATCATGAACCTTTAAATAATTCCAACCAATTAGAGTTTACACTATCGAAAACACGCACTTCATTTGCAACCCCCAAACACATCCATCGAGAAATTCAAAAACAAACCTCTGAATTCTTACATAATAAATTTATTTCAAGATATCGGTCTATCACAAACCCTACTTCGAGTCACCACCTACCAGCATCGTCAATTTGAAAAATCTTTTTTTATAACCTAAAAACAACAATAAAATAAAAATGAATCAACCAAACTGATGATATGAACGAGAAAGTTTCGTGCGATCCAGTCGTGCACTTTATTTTTTTTCTCTCTCAATGCAGCGAGTAGTTTTGCGTTAGATTGAGAAACTTTTCTAAAAGGGAAATGGTGAAATGTTAATTTTTGTATATGAAATTTGACATGCCGATAGTCATCTACCGGGTAGTGAAACGCAGCCTTTTTGAAAAGCAATTAAAAGAGAAAAACGAAACCAATTGCCGTCTTGCACCAGCGGACGGCTGTCCTTTATATGGGATAGCTTATAAATACAAGGATTAGGCTATATGCCGTCGTTGATCCAGTCTAAAAAGCGCATTCGCTGATGTGAGGATCAAGAGGAAGTCCAGTGAGATAAAAGCTTCTGCAACTAAAGGGCCCAATCTATAGAATCCATCGCGTCCGTTGCGGCAATGTTTTCGAATGCACGGTTGATAAATGGTTTTCCAATAAAAGATGCCATTTTTTGAGATAAATGATCGGATATTTATTTCATAATTAAGAGAAAGGTATGCCGTTAATAATGAAAAACAACATCAGCCAAATGGCCACCACGACCACGCTTACAGGACCATATTCTTTTTATGAAATTTTCCATAACAAAATCGCAAAGTGGCTGCCCTATGTCCTCGATAGACTCACCATCTTTGAGGTCTTGAATTGATGCTGGGCTGTTTTCGTAGACCTTATCTTTCACTTGGCCCCAAAGGAAGAAATCGCAAGGTGTTAAATCATTAGATCTCGGTGGCCAATTGTGATCATCTCTTCGAGAGATAACACGGTCCGGAAACTTTTCCCGTAAAAGATCAATGGTTTCGTTGCTTGTGTGGCACGTAGCGCCGTCTTGTTGAAAGTAAACGTTGTCCAGATCAATACCATCCAAATACTGTGTACATAATGACGTTTGTGGAATGCCCAATTCCAAAGAACGACGAGAAATGGACAAACCTTGGTTTTCTTCAACACTTTGGGCTACAGCAGCGATATTCTCAGTTGTTCTTGAGCGACGTGCACGGGTTTTATTCTTCACATCACTAACTTGTCCCAACAGCTCGAATTTTTTGACCAATTTATGTATTGCGATCCGACGAAGTGCTTCACGACGACCCAAAAATGCTTTAGTTTTGCGAACTGTGACTGCAAAATTTTCAGAATTTTTGTAGTGAATTTTTATAATTTCAATGCGTTTTTGAAGCGTGTATCGTTCCATTTTTAGTAATGACGTAGTTTCTACTTGTCAAATGTCAAAAATAGCAGCTTCAAAAGTGACAGCTACCGAAATAGCGGACTATATAAAATAACACCTCTTATTGGAAAACCCTAATACATAGCAGCCTTATGGAAGGTGACACAGAAGCAGCACTTTCTAATTTTCTGTCAGTTGCGCCCGTTGACAGTTGGCACAGCGTGAGAGGTGAGAGGAAACACTTTCATTGATGGAAATATTAGGTTTGTACGACGTGGGCCCTAGTGCGCACTGGGTTAACCCTAATGTGTTCGATATAGCACTCAACTCGCCCTGGTACTGAAAACTTGTATCCGACATGACTTCTATGGCGCCTTGGTTGTACCCTGAACTGACCCCAGGTAATTTGTCGGGGCAAGAATTCAGTGCTGAGTTTCGCTGCCATTTTGCTTGCTGTCATTCATTTTTCAAGGTAAAACTTCAGATCAGCATATTTTGCGTTCGATATAGTGCCGAATTTTAAGGGTTATGCAGGGTTTTCTCAGTGCGCACTAATGGGCACTAGTGCTAGCCACGTCGAACAAACATATTGAGAGAATGGGAGAAACTTTCCTCGGCTGTAACCAGTGCTTTAAGATCGTGGGATTTCTCCCTTTTGTGTCCGACAAGCCTTCCGTGGGAAAAATAGAAAAAGCAGGATAATTGTGGGAATTTCAGGAATCTGATAAAAAAACCTACAAACTATAAATTGTTGCTGAAATTACTATATCGTGGACATGAGCGATCAGAATAAATTCAACACATACTAAATATAGCGTTTGAATTGTTTTCAATAGACCTGTACAGCAGACAGCAAATTATAGCAACTGGTAAATTATGGGGTTAAACTCCGGCTAATTTAAAACACGCTTGCTAATTGAATTGATTGAATTTAGTTTACTGATGATGATGTTATGATTGATTTGACAGACTTTTTTGTTTATTCTGGCAGAAGATCATTGCTTCAATTTTTGACAGTAATTGAGGAATTGATTTCAAACATTTTTTTTCTCTTATATAGGAACAAAAAATTGCATTGGAAACCAATAAACGACTTCATTACAGAAAAGTAGTTAACAGGTACCTACTTGTTGGAATAGCACAATCAATTTTGAAAGCCAATAGAAAAAATTTTGACTTCAACGACAGCAAGCTACTTGGCGAAACGTGTCTTATTAAAAGACACAAACAGATAGCATTGAAGACATTGTTTCGTTAACAGCTTGTTTGCTAACAGTTTGTTTGGTAAGCAATGTAGTTTCACCAGATTGACTGTACTATCATTATAACAGACAATATAGTAATGACATTTTAAATGGCCAACATCAATTTATTTGACACTAACAGTATAGAAATGGAAAAGCGTAATAAGCAGAGGTTTCTACATAGTCACTTGCACGTATAGAATTAATTTTATCTGTGTTGTCAACAAGGATAGTGGAAGTACCTATAGTAAAAAGAAATTAATTTTCCTATGAAAATTAACAATCGGTCTCGCCATTAAGTCTGGTCTGGTTTAGTCCAGAAACGAAACTCGTCTCAGCAATAGAGTCGTAGAAGTTTATACTGAAAAACTGTCAACTCTATGGATATACTAATAGAACTTTTCTTTTTGTACGGAATTAGCGAAGTTCGTCGTACTGCAGAAAACACGTGACATATGTCAAGCAGTTAATTTATTGTTTGGTAACGCTACGCTGTGGCATCATGGTGTCAATCGCGTGCTTTTCAATTGATTATTTCATTAGAAAACTCTGCCGGTGATAGCTGGTTATTGGAACTTCTTATCCGTTTCAGTTTGATATATGAACGTAATCGTTTCTCAAATGGTTGTTTGGTTGACTGCTTAAATCACCAACTCCAAAAAAGCTGCAAATAAAGGGGTTCAAAAATTGACGCAAAATTTTAATTTTTCCGCCATTTAATATTACAGCGATGCCAACTGAAAAAAAGATAGCAATGTGACAGCTGACAGTTTGGGGTTAGTAAAAATGGAGCGCTATACGAAAGAACAACGCATTTTCGTACAAAATATGACCGTAATAGTTTTTAAAAGCATCACCTGTGAAAAGAATAATTGAAAAACTCAGGGAGACTGGATGACGAGTATTTGTTGAGAAACAAATGCATCCACAACGCGTGACTGTAAGGTGCGGAATTTAAGCTGGAGGCATTATCGGACCATTCTTCTTCGAAAATCCGGCTGGCAACAATTAATTGTGTTCGTTCGTGACATGATAAACCAATTTTTAGTGTCTAAATTACAAGATATGGATGTGACCAACATGTGGTTTCAACAAGATGGTGCTGCATGCCATACAGCCAAAGAAACAATGTACTGCATGAGTCATTTCCTAAACATGTTATCGGCCGTTTTTGCTATCAGAATTGGTCACCCAGATCTTGAGATTTAACGACATTAGACTTTTTTCTTTGGGGATCTTTGAGGTCAAAGGTTTATGCTAAAAAGCCCATGAACACCAACGCCTCGAAAGAGGAAATTGGGGGGTGTGTTAATGAAATTCAGCCACATTTAAGCGAAATGGCCTTGAATTTCAATAGAAAAATGCGTACTTGCTAGCAAAGCAAGGCGGCCATTTATCCGATGAACATATACATAACCCCAATCTGTATACTCGTTAAATCAATTAAACATTTAAGCGTTCTGACTGAAAATCGGTATTTTCTATCAAAATTACATTTTGCGTGATTTATGGGACACCTTTATTTGCCAATGTGATTTAGGCGATTACGTCAAACGCAGTGTCATTTTTCTCTTTTGACCGAACTCAAATTCCCTTCAAATTCCCACGATACTTTTTTTATGAAAAAATCAAACTTTTAAAAGTAAAATTGGACACATTGAAAATGTCTTCAGTTGACTAGATTGGTCTGGACTAGATGTAACCTGACCGTAAAAACTACTATTTTCGGACATTAAATTGGAGGTTTCATTTTTTGACAAGTCAGTTATAGCAATCATTAAAAAATTACTGTCAGTGGAAGGACCTGTCAGTGAAATTGAACAGAGGTTTCCAGGTTCCGAAGTTAGAGTTGATCATTGAACGCAAAACTAAAAGCTGAAAATAGAACGAGAATCGAACAGCACATCAGTGAAACGATTGGATTCCAAATTAGAGAAACGAAAATCAGCTATTCGATTTGATTTCAATCAGTGAAATAAAAAAAGTGGATTAAAGAAAAGTTTTAATCAGAATAAAGTAATTTCTTTTGTGAAAAAATTCTATAATTGATTAGCTTTATATTGATACCAATTAAGGCCAATATAGTTTGATTAATCGTCTTAAAATCGAAAATCAAAATTTTCAATGATGCATTTCAATGATAGCTATTAATGAGGCCTAACTCAGCAGAGTAATAAGTAGACCAATGCTCACTAAAGCAGTTCAGACCAGAGAGACATTTGTAATAAGGCAAATAATAAACAATCTGGATGTAACTCCTCAAGGGTTTATGATACCCCGTAAACGTACATACAATAAAAAGATCGCATTTTTCTCGCTTTTATATTGTAATGTTACTGCGCCGGGTTTATTTAAAAAAAATTGTCTGATAATCCAAGATGCCAGCGAGTTAAATCTGGATTTATTAAAAATGTTAAGAATTGGATTTTTTCTATAAACTATAACTGTCGGCGCAGTGGCTTAGTGGTAGTGTGTTGGGCTACTAAGCGAGGGGCTCAGGTTCGTATCCCGAGAGTGCCAAATTACATCTTAAGGTTTTTTTCCGCTGCGCCACCTCTCGCGAACGTCTGACAAACATCCGAGAGTAAAACTGTCATGAATGAGCTTCTCAATTAGCCGTTTGGACTCGGCGTAAAATTGTAGATCCCTTCCATTCGTCCCAAAAATTGAAAACCCACACAAAGCGAATGGTTGCGAGAAGCTAGGCCTTGGGTCCCATAGACCTGTCGCGCCAAAATATTTATATTTATTTATTTTATAATGAAATTGGGGACTTGCTGATTCCTATGGTATAATTTATTTTTTTCTTTTTGTTTAAAATTTTGTATTTAATTTTTATTTAATTTTTTGAGTTGATTTAATTTTTTTTTTATCGCATCCCCATCGATGAATTAGTCCAATTGTTTGTTAATTACGATGCGTACATTTTTCTCTTGACAGTATCTGACAACCTGAATGAACTGAGTTATTTCACGTTTAAGTTCTTACGATAAACCTTTTGAATCTTTGTTATAAATTCCTAATTGTGAAATTGTAAAATAAAAATAGTAAATACTAAAATACTGTTCTCTGAATTGGTTTTTTTTTCGTTCAGTTCTTGATTAGAATGCACTCTAAAGTCACCTAACCTAACTTAAATTTTGCCGTCACATAGAGGAGTTCGACATGATAGAAAATCTTCCCTTACACCGCGTCTCCACGAGCAATATTTCATAGCTTGCCATCTGTCATTTTTCATAGAAAGAAATAATGATAGTATGCAATAAAGTGTAGGGTGGGCATTTCATAGCTTACTATTTCATTCGTTGAAATGTCGCAGAGCAGAGCATATCGTTGCGTTCTCGCATTAGAGGCATTAAAGGAGTTAAAAGAATTGCAGAAAAAAACGCAAAAAAGAAAACATAAGTTTTGGGTAAATCCCTTTTTGGAGAAAAGGGAATTACACAGTTTGGAACAACATTTATTGAAAGACGTTTTGTGGGAAGATGACAAGGAGTATCGTAACTTTTGCAGAATGACTATCGACAAGTTTGAGGATGTTCTCGCACTGGTAAGATGAAAATTTTAATTTGATTATTGACTTTATTTCATTTCGAAATCGCATACAGGTGGATTTGGAAATAAAAAAGGAAGATACAGTCATGCGGTATGCGATCACATCGAGAGTACGACTTGCAATAACTCTAAGATATATTGCTACCGGCGACTCATACAGGTCTCTTGAATTTTTGTCGCATATTTCCCGAAAAACAATGTCTAAATTTGTACCAGAAGTACTAAATGCCATAAACCACGCAATGCAAGGCCAATATCTAAAAGTAATATACCGTATTTTTACCTGTATTCCTTGTTTCAATTAATTTTTCTTTTAGGCATGTACCACGCAAGAAGAATGGTCTTCAATCGCAAAAGATTTTGATATGTTTTGGGACTTTCCGAATACTTTAGGTGCAGTTGACGGCAAGCATATACGGATCAAAGCTCCGCCGAATTCAGGATCCGATTACTTCAACTACAAGGGATTTTTTAGCATCGTTTTATTTGCTGTTGTCGATGCACATAGTAAATTTATATATATCGATGTGGGCGGTAACGGGAGAGCGTCAGATGTTGTTGTGATGAAAAATTGCAGCTTGTACAAAGGACTTACAACCGGAAAGTTGAACATCCCACCTCCAAGGCCTTTTAAGGGTCAATACGTAAAAACGCCATTTTATTTCATTGGTGACGATATTTTTGGTTTATATCGCAACTTCATGAAGGCCTATGGTAAAAATGCGAATTTAAGCACATCCCAGGAAGTGTTTAACTATCGTCTAAGTCGTGCGCGGTTAACTGTCGAGATGGCTTTTGGGAGGCTCGCATCTCGATTCAGAATTTTCCATCGTCCTATAGAAATAGACGTAGACAGTACCATCGATCTGGTGACAGCATGTTGTGTGCTGCATAATTACCTCTCAAAAAATAAACAAACACCAGATAATGCCGATCAAATAACCGTCGCTGCTTTGCCTGAAACTATAACACCTTTGAGTACCCAAGATCACAGTAGATATAAATATGCATGCGAAGTAAGAGAAAACGTACGAAAATATTGCGTCACGGATGGTGACGTTCCATATCAATGGGCCAAAATAAAAAAACAAACCATATCTTAATTTTTGTTTTCATATTTATTGTCAAGTATTACAGAAAAACTTATAACTAAAAGTTAAAAAGCGAGTAGGTAAATATTAAAAAAATGAATTGTCATCGTCGAATTCGATGTCGGCATCAGCTAATGCTGCGTACAGCTTGTCGCTCCCGCTGCTTCTGGCTGACGACGACAACGACGAATGACTTTGAGTTCTGGACAGCATGGACTGCACTACTCTCCTGGTAGTTAGTTGCTGTATTTCGCCCATTGTTTTAGCTGCTTCCACCGGTGTTAATTGTTGTTACTGCAACGCTATATTTTTTGCAAATGAAGTATACACGTTGTTTTCTTCTGCTTCTTTTGCGAAGTTCACAATTGCATCAATTGCACTATCAAATTTGTTGTTGATTTTTTCTGATGTTTTCTTTTTCATGTTTTTTGTTGTCGAAGTAGATGGTGATAGTTTCTTTTTCAAACTTCCTGCTGTCGAAGTAGATGGTGATGATGACAGCGACGATAACAACGAAGCACTAGGTACAGGTACTACAGGTGATGGCTCCAGAAAAGTTACATCTTCTATACAAACGGAATCATTGTTATCCGCCTCCACACTCTATAGCGTCAACCTGTAAATATATATACATAATATATGAATACTATTCAAATAATTGCTTTTGTTTAATTTTCATACCACTGTATAATTGCTCTTTGTCCTCCTTAAAACAATCACCGAATCCAGAAACCGTAGCTCGTCAAAATAAAAAAGATGCGGCTGATGCACTGTCTCCGCCGATGTCCCTGACTTCTTTGTCTCGTCCACTTTTTTCTTCTCAACAACGTATGCTGTTCGTAAGTGTTTAATTTTTTTTTTTAGTTCATCAATTCCTTTGCCACTTTCCCTTGACAATTGCAGCCAAGCATTTTTTTTCAAATCCAGTCTTTTGTATTCCGCACTCTTATAATTCCATAAAAATTCGAATTTTCTATAATTATTAATAAATTTAATTATTTCTTCCATTCGCCACTCAGCCATCGCGGAAAAAATTCAAATTTCGAACTTCACAAAAACAAAAATGACAGCTCATAGAATACTATCGATAGCAAGCTATGAGCTGAGCAATACATAGAATGCCATTTTTCATAGAATACTATTTGTGGTCTCCACGAGCAATTTTCATAGCTTACTATATGGCGTTCTATGAACTATTGCTCGTGGAGACGCGGTGTTAGATAAAGAATCACACATTGCTGGGTGTTTCTTGTATCAAGATCAAACAAACTCTGGTAAAAGAATCTTTCATTACGAAGTCAATTAAGAACGCAGTCTAATAAATAAATGAACACACACTTATTGGAAATAAACTAAAAGAACATCCTCCACTTATACGAGCACGATTCTCTTCGGCCAACAAATAAGAGAAAACTATCAACTTCTCCCAAAGGAATGAGAACGAAAACCCTCCACCCAGTCGATGAGTCGAGTTACATCTTACATGCTAATAGAAGTAGAAGGTAAATATAAATATACTTTATCTGTGCGCAATCATCTTCCAACTTCGCTAGAGAGTCACTTGAGTGCAACTGTCACTTTGGCAGAGCCACCAATCTGCTGTAAGCCAGATTAAACCATTCAACCTAGGAGGTTACCAGTTGCACCCAACATTTCTTACGCGTAAAAGCTCTACACTGGTAAACATAATCGCGGAGTAGGTATACACACATATAGGAAGCTACAAACAGTTGAAGAGACGCAGTCTCGTTTGATTCCGTTTCCGGATTTGTCCAGTATTGTCCGTGTGAAAGAAGCTCCTCTTTGGCCACTTAAACAAAACCACTCATCTAAGACTCTCATTCATGGAATGTTCTTAACAGCCCAAAGAAGAAATTTCTTCGAATTAGATTTGTCACAGTCTTATAGAGCACGAGACTGTGTTTGTTTTGCGTGGAAACTTGTTCTCCATAAATTTGTTTGGAGACATTTTTCAAGTGATGTGTGAGATCAGCACTTGTCCGAGGTTTGTTTTTATTGACATCTTGATTCGAGCTAATTGCTCTCATCAAGGGGTCAATGGCTGGCGTGTTGCTATAAAATCGTTTATATTGACCTAGGTTACACCTTCAATACAACGTCTTAAAGCAAGCTGTGTTTTTCCGTTTCATTTCAGTTTGAACAAACTACGTTGTTACTATTATGAGCGTTTATGCTTTTAAGAATGAGTCAGACCTGTCTTTATTTGGTGATTTCCACAGTTGGTGGTTCCCCGTTCACAGTTCACAGATAGAACTGGAACCAACCAGATCCAGAACCAAAACGAAAGTGAATGCGTTACCTACAACGAAGCGAACGCGATACCTAATGCATGCAATGTTACATTACTGTGAGATTTCCGATATGGTAATACTAGGCAATTATTCCTGCATTTATATTAACTAAACTAATTACGAGATATAATTAAATTTGTATGAGAGCACGAGTTATTTTATTACGTAAATATTACATTACATTACACGGACACAGTGGATCAGTTCAGTGGGGGTAATGTGCTGGACAACTGAGCGAGGAGTCTCTGGTTCGATCACCGGAAAAACGCAAATTAATTATTCTTTGATTTGATTTATTTTTAATCTGCATGTCATGAAATGTCAATTGTAGCTCGCATGTCAAAAAAGAGTTACGATCAGCTGACGCAACATCAATAACTTCTTTCATAACATCCTTGAGATTCCGGAGTCAAAGTGACAGCAAATGTTTTCTACTTAAAATTTTAGAGGTTCACATTTATATATTTGTAAATTGACAGCTGCAGTTCATCTTGATATATTTTTGGTGATGTGTTTACGTCATTGCTAGTAGTCTGCTTTTAGCACCATTTACTTTCAGGAAGCGAGGGCAATGAGACTGTTGAATCATACTTAAAGTCGAAAGAAACAAAAACCTTTTCAGGGCAAATGTTACTCCAGAGTCCAGAACCACTTAATTGATCATTTGACTTCATTACGTTTGACGTTTAGGCCTATTTATATATTAGGCAGAACTCAGTGAGCTGTCACTGATGCATTTGCAAATATTGGTTGAAAGGACAAAAATTCTGTCAAAATGACATGCAATAATAAACTGGCATGCATATTAAGAGAGCTCGGTTTTATAGTTTAGCATATTAAACTAGATTTGTTGGAACTTCAGAATATCCGACATAATGGATTTGCCCTGAGTTTTTTGTCACAACCTCTTTAATTAGATTTGTTTAATGAAGAAAAATAGTAACAGGACAGAACAGCACAAGCTAGTAAAAACTGTCAGAACAAACAAGCTTCTGATTCCATGACACATACGAAGTACTGTTGAAAAGAAATATGGTAAAACTGCTATTTACTAAATGTTATTCAATGGACAAATTAGTGTTGCAATGCTTAAAACAATACTTAGAGGTGATTGGATTTATTTTAAAAGTATTTTATGCAAATGCGAACTGAACTTTGAGTAAAAAGCTGCTGATTTTGACACTTTTCACGAGTAATTTTTAAAAATGAAATACAAAAAAACACTTTTGGGTGCACCTCAGAGTCACTAAACAGGCCTCATTCGTCGCTTCGAACTCAAAATTCTTCGAGTGATTTCGTTGACGTTCTTTGTAGAAGGAGATTTAACAGGGAACTCTACGAGCTGGTTGGGAACATCACTTTCCTACGTCAGTTACATAGTACTCAGTCACGAATTTCTTAACTAGATTCCCTCAATAAACGTCAACTGACACAGGTGCCCATGAGTCATCAAGTCAGTCCGACTTACTAAACTGGATACTTGAACGTCCCCAGTGTCAACAAATGAATGAATGAAACAGTTGCAAAAGTAGGTAGATATACCGAAATTGGAAAGAAGATACAAACTAAATGATTAAAGTTTAAAATTAGTGAGTCGGACAAAGTACACTTTAAATTTTTTTTAGTACGTGACTGTGTACTATAAGTATTCAATTACAAACCCAATTTATCGTTGTCAGCTAGGAGTAGTAAGCTTGAAATCGCAGAAAGTACGTTTTGTCAATTAGTACGGATGGACACTTAATCATCCATCCATCCATCTGTCATTTTTAAAGCGAAATAAAATATTTTTAAAGTAAGATTTTGTTATTTTTGTAATTTACATTTTAAATATTGCGTTTACATTATCAAACACGTAATTTTTGCACGACACAAGAGATAGAATGGAACAGTGTCATTGATGTCCTTCCAGTAATTAAATGTAAATGTTAAACGTAACGGAAGGAAATACAAGTTCCGGGGAATAACATTTCTGCAATCACTAGAAAACGTTTCTATTACTGATTTAAAGCATGTCTTATGAGAGTTTTTTTTGTTTTTTGTCAGTTTTTCATTTTTGGAACGAATGGAAGGAATCTACAATTTTATGCAGAGTCCAAACGGCTAATTGAGAAGCTTCTTTCATGACAACTTTACTCTCGGATGTTTATCAGACTTTCGCGAGAGGTGCCGTAGTGGAAAAAAAACACCTTAAGATAGAATTTGTTTTTTTTCGGGAATCGAACTTGGGACCCCTCGCATAGTAGTCCAACACACTAACCACTAAGCCACTGCGCTTTAAAAATATCAATATTTCATAAACTACACTACGTAATAAACAAGATGGCCGAGTTTTTTTTTGTAGCTTACATGTATTCAAAGAGAGGGATTAAAATTACAAAAACAACAATGTTAAAAATGGCGTTTTCAATAAAAGAAAATAATTGCCGCTTTATGAAAAGAGCGAATCCAGAAGTGCTCCATGTTTTCTATGTTTTATTAAAGAAAAAAAGACACTCCCAAGTCAATTCTTAAAACGACAAAGGAGTCCGGAATGTTTAAAAAAAAAGTGTCATCAATAACTCACCACCACACACTTGCCAAATTTTAAATTGCAGTGTTTGTTGTTTTGTTAGAAACTAATTTTACCATACACATACTTCAATGAATTATTCTACGCTTTATAATCCCAAAATATGAAATTCAAAATGTAAATTTAAATTGATACATGTATTTTGATTTGGTACAGAAAAATCTTTATTTTTGACGCGGAAAACCAATAAGAAGTATACTCTGTCCAACAAAAATTTTCAGTACAGGCCTTATGGAGGAGCTTTTTTTCTACCAATGGTGCCTGTAGATGCTCTCACGGCACTCAAACACAAGAATTGCCACTGAAATAAAAAACAAACCACTGTCATACAAAGGAATTGTTGTTGTCATTTTCCTAAAATTTGGCAAGGAGCTCACTGCAACCACTCTGCCACACAACTGCAGGCAGAATGAATGAATGATCGCTTGTGTTCGCTTGCAGTGTGCTGTGTGTGTGACTGAAGCACATCAGAAGAGTGTTACCATGTGTACAATGAAAGGATATCATCGAGGGTTTTTCTATGGATTCTGTCAAAGAACTTTCGGTTTTCGTGCTTTTGAGAACGAATTTTTATGTGGGGTGTTACCATTCGGTTTTAATTTGTTTGTATTTCTGAAGGATCAAATAATATTCAGTTGAAATATTTTTTTCAATGTTGTCTTTTAGAAAAAGGTTTATTCGTGAAGTGTTTTAATGCATTCATTTCATTCACGCGACAAGTGATCATAAGTGCGTTGTAGCATAGACACATTATTACTAGATGGTGCATTTCATACTTTAACCTGAAACAGCGTATACCTCACAATTTTACTCTTAATAGATGGCGCCGCAATGCAGTTGGTCAACTTGTAAAACTTTTTTATGTTTGCATGTTTCCATATTTGTATCTATATTATTAGCAAGATACACAAACATGTTGCAGAGAATGGAGGATGAAAAATAGCAAATGAAATCGATGATGTCGAGATCGAGTACTTTTTGCATGATATAGCATATTGCATATAGCTATGTAGTTGTATGGTGTGTATGGTAGGGCTAGCGTACTTTTAGCGTGACAATACTCATGAGTTCATCACGATGGGGATGGAGTATCTTATGAAGGTATGTGGAAAAAATGTGTATGGAAATTTGGAAATAATTAGGTAGCTATGTGTGTATATTCCGATATTTATTGGGATAGGTCATGATGAAGGATATTATGCTAAATTATTTAAAGTAGACAGGTATACTTCCTTGATTGCTGATGCTGGGAAGTGAATGGAAGAAAATTAAAGATAGGTACCAACTAAATGATTGACTGACACAACACTTTTTTTTTAATTCCACTTATACTATTGCCACTAGCAAAATAAAGCGTTTATCGTTTATGTTCGAACTTTTATTGAGCTATACATTTTCGGGGTTCATATTTGCGTCTTTGAAACTTTGATTGCATGAATAACTTTTTTAAAATTTATTTTTTGCTTCTTGCATTATTTTTACTTTTTGGTTTTTTTTACATGTTTTATCATGTATTTTGTTCAATGTTTTCATTTGCCAATTACAGTTTTTTTTTAATAGTATGACTAAAAATCTTTTTAATAATATTTCGTTACAATTATTTTTAAAGAACCAATCGTGTTGTGTATCTTGCGACATCTTAAGAATGCAGCTTGACATTAAAATCTTTAAAATTTCGTTTTGATGGCAATTTAATATAAAAAGATTTTGAAATTCTGAAAACCAAATAAGAGAAGTATCACATACCTGTCACATTTGCAGACTCTTGCCGGATGACGTTTTCCCAGTTCATTTCAAATTCCTTATCATCGTCTTCAATACAATTGGAGAATTGAGAATGGAAAATGCATTTTAGGGTTACTAACTTTGCGAACGTAAACCCAATATCAGATGCATTGGGATTACGATTGAATCCGCCCCTTGCCCTTACTTGCGAAAATAAGTTCTCCAATGGGTCTTGATTTAATCTGGCGGTAAAAATAAAATTGTCATTTCCGTACTCAATAGTAATCCCTAATAATGCATTAATTGTTTGAAGGAAACCATCAAAACAGAAAACGTTGGGCCTACGTTGTTCATTTTTTGACTTAATCGGTTGCAGATCTCTTATTCTACTCTTGATATCAGTGAGCTCTTTATAAATAAAATTATCAATCTTTATGGGGTTTTGATATGGCTTATTAGTAAATTGCCGACTATTAAGTGCATCGAAACAATTGTTAAAAATAGAACAATAGTTAGCAGTCGGTAGTGCATATTTTAATCTATCCCTAAATATAACTGGCTGCATTTGTACTGCAGTACGCAAACTACATGCAGTAGTGTTTGACAAAACCTGTGCTGCAAGCGGAACGGTCATTTTTTGGAAAGTGGTTGGACATAAGTGTCTTTCTGACAATCTGCACATCGTTTTTGTGACGGAGTTAGGCTCAGCGTTATAGACATCTTGCAAAACATCCCACTTAGCAATTTCACCAGATGAGCTAAACAATATGTCGTTCTTCAAAAGTGTATTCCTGGCAGATTTTATAAGATGAGGAGCATCGAAAATTGCAAATACTTTTGTTCCATTCAAAGTAAAATATGGTTGTGCTGCATTTATTCCTAATCTAGTAAAGCAGTTTCTGTTGTTTGAGCCTTGATCTGCAACAATTGCAACAATTGTTATAGACAAAGACGCCTGCAATTGCACAATCAGAGTTGTTATAATTTTTTCCAACTCGAAGCCCTTCAGCGCATTACTAGATAAATAATAGCAAATTGGTTGTTTCCAGTTTGCAAACAAACCTCTAAGCATAAAAAAACAGGCTTTATTAGCTAATGTGCACGATCTTTTTTCACCATTATCAACGAACCCAATAATCCTATCTAAATTTTCATTGTACACTAATTCTTTTTTTGTATCTATTTCATCAAAGCATAGGCTACAAAACTTTTCTTCTTATTTTAAATTTAATGATTGCAATTTTTTTATTTGTTTGGCCTGTTTAACCTCTATGCTTTCTTGAGCAACAGCTTCATCATTTAAAACAACATTCTGAGTGCTAAGATTACCACTACAGCTAGGATAGTTTTCCTTGTTATTGGAATATGTTCTACCATATTCAATAGCTGAAACTTGAATCACTTGATTCGAAATAGGCAATGCACCTTTCTTTAATTTTTTACCTAACATGTCCTTTTCAAAATGATTTGCACAAACAAAATTGTTATAAGTACTAGTACTAGTAGTAATTCCCAATATATTTAACCATACTTCCCTTTCTTTTGTTTTTTTCGGGATCGAAAAAAATTGACTCTCGGGAAAATCTTTCGATTTTGCATTGCACACAACACATTTAACTTTTTTTCTCATACTGTTAATAGGTACCTAGGTGTATTGTTTAAATTAAAATCACAAGTCAACTATAATCTTTTCACTGCTATGTTAATTTCGAAAGAATCAAGAAATGAAATTTGAGGAAATGTATCCATACCTATTCATATACAATTTGGCGCAAAAACCCCAAAGCATACATTCACAAAACCATATCATTTTTTGCACCCGATATTGTGGTGACTGTGAAAGCTTTATTCATACCATCATCCCTGGCATCATCCTCCCTCACCTTGCTATTTATTGACACATTCATAATATTGCATCTCCTTTTATTTGTTCCCCTCTTCAAAAGAAAAACCAAACCAAAACAAATTCCCTACCCTGTTATAAATACTGACGGTTGGGGAAGGGGATGGCGATTGGGGATTGCGATAATGAATAAAGAAAGAAAAGAGGCAAACCAGGGCACTGATTCCGTATGTCGATTATCGTCAGACGATAGCGTTTCGACGATAGCTTTGCTCTCCGTAACTTTAATAATCGTCTATCGTCCTGGTGATATCGTTTAGACGATTCAACATTTGCTTCACGTAACTCAATAATCGACAGACTACTATCGTCAAGACGATAGCGTTTGCGCGATAGCTAAAGAGGTATCGTCTTGCATTGATTTGTGTATTTTTCCCGACATTTGGAATATTTTTCATGAATTTTGTTGTGAAAATTGACTTCGTAATACTTTAAATGATTGTGATGTTCAAGATAACATTACGGCAATTGAAAACGAAAACTTGGCGATGACAACTACCTAAACGAAGAATGTGCAAGTTGGAATTGGAACCAACCGGATGAAGGAGATAAGGGATGAAATAAAAAATGCGTTGTGCAGATATTGATTTCTTTATGTATTTACACAAAAAACAAAAACAATGTACTAAGAAACATAAATATCACTTTCTCCAAGCAGTCACGGCTATCGGCATTTAAAATTGCAATTCATCCCACATTTTTTTATCTAAGAAGTTTTATTCAAAGCTTTCATCTATCAGAAAAAGCATTTTTGATGGTTTTGAAAATAATAAAACTGACAGGCGGTTGCCGTCTAGGATACATTCACCAATCACTTCAAGCGAAATCGTTTTACAAACTACAGTTTGTGAGCTACAGAGATCCGGAAAGCTCTCAAGCTTTGTGAAATAATGTTCTCAAACTTTATACCAAATAATCGAGAGACGAGACGATAGTGATAGAGTTACGGAAAGCAAATTGTTGACGAGATCGTCGACTACTATCGCGCGGACGATTATCGTTTTAAAAGATACGGAATGAGTACCCAGTTTGTTTTGTTTCTTTGATTTTGAATGCCCTTGCTATATCAAAAGTCTCATTAAGATACATGATGCCGTAAAAACCAAAGGGACATTTTGTGTGTTTGTTTTGTTTTGCGAAAAAGGAAAATAAAGAAGAATCAGGTACGAACTCCGCTGAGAAGCCAACGAAGTCCACGGTTTACGTTGATCGGAAATGTTTCTCAACAGTACACGTCAGATAAAGTACTTTGCAGCATGTATCCGAGTTTGAGGTATATTTTCACGGTGGCGCCATCTACATATTGGGGTGTTTGGGAATAACCATTTCCTTTATATGAAATGCACCATCTAGTAGTAATGTGTCTATGGTTGTAGTGATATTGTTTTTTTTTGCGAAATCGTATTAAATATTTTAATATACAAAATCGTATTAAATATTTTAATATGCAACTCTAAGTTCCTACATATTTTCAGCCCTAGTCGTGAGGGCAAATTTCTGCATAGTTGGGTATAAATGAGCACATGGGTAGAGTACACATTTTTGGCATATTTTAGCATTTTTGTTATATTTTTGCATATTTGTCATCAAATAGTTTTTCACACTGAAATATCAAAATGACCAAGCAGGTAAACCCATACTACGTATTGTCGATCGTTGGGTTTTACCAAAACAACTTAAAGTGATTAGGCCTAATGGGAATACCCTAGAAAAACCCTCACGGGAAAAGGAAAAAGATAAACTGAATATATTTCGTTCAGCAATATTTTTATTTTAAATTGCAAGATGGTAACCCTAACAGTTTTTCTCTCTGAGTTATCGTAAATTTTCATACAAACTACGGCAACCCTTTGAGAGCTTTAAAGAGGGACAGATTTATGTAAGTCATTGCAACCAGACTGAGAGACAAACATCCTATCTTTCCTGTACTGACAATTTTTGTTGGACAGAGTATAGCAACAAAAAACCAAATAAAATGTATAGGAAGTAGGCACATTTTCTTTACAATTCTGAATTTTGGGGAAAATTGGACACATTAAAACATCTAGTTATTTTAAGTTGATTGGTCTGGACCAGATGTAACCAGAACGCAAAAACTAGATTGCTTGTTAATGTCACTTTACCTTCGTCAGACCTATAAACGAACTGTCAAGTAAGTACTCAGTCAAGAATTTATTGCCTAGTTTCGTCGGCTACCCCTCCATAAACGTCAACCGAAAAAGCTGTTCACGTGTTCGATCTGGGCTAATCAAAACTAAGAGATACCAGGCCAGCTGTCAGAATTATTAAACTAGATACTTGAAGGTTCCCATTTTAGACGTCTATTTAGTATAGTGCATCCCTTCCTGATGTTGTAAATGTACAAATATAGCAATCTTCCTAAATCATTTCAATTCTTTGTGTGACATTCGGTTCTGTTTGCATTTGGAGATGGAGCAGGGAACTTCAAGTGCTATGCAGCCACATTGATATAGGGAAATGAAAACATACCTACTTTTATTGGTTACCTAACAATTTTTTTAGGTCTACGACCTGAGCTACATCTTTCTCGTTTAGTTAAAACATATGCTGCAACAAATTAATATTAATCTGGTCTTTTGTTTTACGACAGATGCAATTACTATTAAATTAAAATTGTTTTGTTATATAGTTTTATCTGACATAGCATTGTGGCAGAAAATTAGCCGAAGATATTTAATGTAATTAACGCACATGTCGTATTTCCGATCTAATATCACACTAAACACCGCCAACCGACGCTTTAAGATGAGCAGTAGTATTCTTTATTGTTAAACAATTACTTGGAAACCTTTATTACTTTGTTTTGGGCAGAATTTAGTAGGTATGTATATGAGCCAGTTCGCTTGGATTAATGATCAATTGAAATTAAGTGTAGATGACCTTGAGTGCTAAAAAACAAATCCCCAAACACAAAGGTACACGATTTGTTATTACAATAAAAGTTCTTTAATTTGCATGCAACTTTAAACTCGTTTGAGGTTGAAGTTTGAGTCTTATGTTGGGCATAAAACTGGAAATAAATTGAACAAGAAAATGTTAGGTATACGACAAAAAATGTATAAACAAATGTGAATTTTTATGACTTTTGAGTTTTGTTTCTTTTACTGTCAAATCAACAAACAGATTTACAAATTGTTCTTGTCCTTGTTCACTTTCTGCCTTCACAGTTCACACAGGCTAGAATAGGACTACACCTAGCGCAGAGTTTTTTTTTTAATTTTCAGTTTAGAAGTCTATATATATTTCAAGTGGGCATGGCCCATCCCACATAAATTGAATAACATCATATATCTTGACTACTGTGATAGCAAGAGTTTTGAAACATTGCAGTATCCCATATGTTACTGATTTGAATAATCAGGAAAAAAATGGGCGGGATCGGACCAGTGGGAGTGGAACCGCCCATACAAAAAATACGTTGAAAATCTTATATCTCGAAAACCACAGATTCGATTGAGTTCAAATTAACACACATTCTTAGGTAATGGCCCAGGAGTATTCCTGTGAAGATTGGTCAAAATTGGACAAAGAGGCGTGGCACCGCCCATACAAAAAAAACATTAAAAATCTTATATTTCGAAAGCCACCTGTTGACGCTTTGGAAAGAACAATGAAAGATGTTCGAGATAACTCAGAGTTATTTGGTGTTGCATTGTTTTTATTGTCAGGCGATTTCAGACAAACATTGCCCGTCATGCCTAGATCGACAACTGCTGATAAAATTAACGCTTGCTTAAAGTCTTTATATTTACGAAGATTTGTTATCATGAAAACTTATTATCAACGGTTGTGCTCGGTTGCGGAATGATCCATCTGATAAAAAATCCTCTAAGCAATTGCTGAAAATTAGAAATGGTGCAATGCCAGTTGATGAAACTGGATTGATAACATAGCCAAATGATTTTTGCCGTTTTGTACTGTCAAAAGGGGAATTGATTGAAAGTGTTTTCCCTAACATAGCAAAACAGTATAAATGCCATGCGTGGTTGAGCGACAGAGCAATTTTAGCTGCTAAGAACAAAGAGGTCAGAGAATTAAAGTTTCAGTTTTCAATTCATTTTTATTTAATTCATTCATTAACTTAATACTAGACAAAAACGATTAAATCTAATTTAAAACTAACATGGATCATATCAGATCAGAGAATTAAACATGGCTATACAATCCAAGATTCCTGGCGACTTGGTTGCGTACAAGTCTATGGATACAGTTACTAATGAAAAAGATGTTGTGAATTATCCCTCATAACTTTTGAATTCGCTGGACTTACCAGGTTTGTTAGAAGTTAAAGTCACTATTATTATGCTTCGGAATAATAATCAACCCCGTTTGTGTAATGGTACAAGACTTTCTGTTAAAAGAAATAGGTTACTATAAATAAGCCGCAAGGGCAAACGTTAGAAATTTGTGGAGTTTTCTCACATGGACAGTTGGCAAATCATCGGTTTTGTATATTTACACCGAAAATGGAAACCAAAAGTATTGTGTACAAAGCATTACAATAAAAACTATTAATCACTTATTTAAATCAATTTGAATTTTATTTTTTTACTTTTCTATTTTGCACTACGAAGTGTGCAGGGGGTCCGCTAGTTGATAATATAGATGCAAGACTTAGAATAAAAAAACATTTGCAGGGCCAAAGATGCATCGAAAAGGCTGCTGAAAAGTAATTTCTACTTTATGCTATTTATATTAGAAACTTTAATTTTATTTTATTATTTTAAATTATTATACACTTCTATTTTATTTTTGTAGTTAACTGTGATTGGGCAATTAAAGCCTAATATCAAAAGTAACTACAAAATTGAAAACGATGTTAGCATATTTTATAAAAATCCCTTTTTGCCAAATACAAAGAAAACAAAATTAAAATTATATTCGGGAACACATTTTGAAATTTCAGAAGTATTAAAATCTGAAACTCACCGAACAATGATTTTAGTGTCGTTTTATTTACGTAATTAATTCAAAAAGTCGGTATAGGAATAAATGGCGAATACACAAGAAAAATGTGAGAGAATAATAAAAGGGAAACAAGACGGAGAAATTCAAATCAAAAATCATGAGAATAAAAATAAGAACGTGAAAAGAAATCTGTACCGAATCTGGAAGAAACACATTTTCAAATCAGTATCGTAAACAGGCTATTCATATACAATTCATCATGGACGAGAAATAACTAATAAAAACTGAAAAAAAATAATTTTCTTAAACAATAATTGCAAAGAAAATTTATTTGGTCTTTATTGACTAATGCATTTTCGCTGTTTACAACAATCATGGTGTTCTAATATAATATAATATGATATCCCTTATTACCAACGAACAAATAATCAAGTCGAAATTTGTTTATATAATATATTTATGTCTTTAAAATTTTACGAAAGATTTCCTCGTGGAACTAAGAAAAAGTATTATTTTCCCAACACAGCCCCCATACACTCAATATCAAACTCACCTCAGGCTACCTGACATCTGGCTGCCCCCGGAAGTGTAGGCTGTTTTTTTATTCCAGAATGCGTGTGTCCTATCCCCTTTCATTAACCCGGGCACAAATACTTGAATTCAAACTTGGCCAAATTCAAATTGAAGGCAATCCCTCTTTTTCCTCAGAGCTGACAGTCTATTTCATTTTTAGTTTATGACGAAACGTCCTCAGACAGTGAAAAAAAAATTCATAGAGGGTCTTAAATTATTACATTTTATGTATACTTTTTGATGTTTCTCACTTGCGCCACCTGTAGGAAATTTTTTAGAAGTGTCAATGTTTCAATGTTATAAATCAATCGACTTGTAGGATTATTCGCGAGGAAAACTCCTTTGACTACTTTTGAAGCTTTATGGACTTTCGGGAGAAAGACAACAGGTTTATAAACACACACAGTTATTCGATACATCGCTATCTGAGAACTGAACTTGCACAACACGATACACGAGTGTGTTTGCGTTCTTTATTATAAGGGAGTGATCATTGGCCCACTTTTATGTTCCCGGGGTCAATGAGCTGCAGATTAAAATTAAGACCTTTGTTCACTCCTTTCCTTTATCTGATTTATTATTATATATTACTGGGAATGGGAATTCAAATTTTTGTTGCCCACGTATATACGTGTAGTTTCTGTCAGTTGTGAACTGTATTGTCGAGTTTTAGTCCCTGCGTATTTTATCGCGGACATCGAAGGGTATAACTGTCTTAATAATAATTTCCTCTAGCGGTTCGGATTGACTTGCTTAAATTTGTTTACATTCTTCCTGGTCCGTTTGCAATACTAGAACCTACCTACCTAAGATCTTGGGCAAAGTCTGAAGCTGTCAAAACTTTAGGACACGATTAGATTATGGTTGTGTTTGTTCGTATTTATATTAATTATAAATTGTTAAAAGCAGACGCTTTCTTACTTACTTTCCGTTAATTTTTGCAATAGTGTGACTGTGAGCTCTTTAGAAGAAGTAGCAGTGACACATTGGATTGGAATATCTTCACTATGAGCACGATTTGTATACTGTTGGGAGCACATTTCCATAAAATATTGATAAGGTTGACTGCATCTGAATGCAATGACTGTCTACATAACTTAACTATTAACTGAACGCCTCAGGTTCAGGTTACCTTCATATATCATTGCGCAGCATAGTAGCAGTGGGTGCACAATTCAAGTTCACATAAATATAGCTGTAGTGTTACGCATTCGAAAGATAGACTATCTATATGATGGCATTTATTGATTTTCTTTTTTTTTGTTTATTTTCTCTTTCTTATCGAACAAACTTAGGACTTAACACAAAAACTCTCCTCAGAAAGCCATAGACGCATGTGAGATTATTCCGCTTTTGACAGACAACATCTGGTTCAATACGGAACGAGACACCGACAATGACGCGACGTGCTCTGTTTTAGCCACGATTTTTGTCATCATAATAATTGCTAATTTTCATTGCGCGGAACGCCGAAAGAGCTGTTTAGATTGGGCCAATATAAAGTAAAGCTTTATTTTGGGGTGATTTTCGTTGTGCCTTGTGTGCGTGTGTGTGGGTTGGCTTTTGTTTACACTTCTTGTTTGTTCGCCTTGTTCATGGCTGTTAATTAATATATCGTTTAGCATTGAAACTAATTCATTAGCGTGCGGTGTTAATTGTTTTGATTGATTTTATTGCAATTGTTTGCGCATGCCAGTCAATATTGTCAATTGATGCAGATCAATGGGCGTTAATCAATCGTTGTGAAGGTGTAATTTATCTGCTTTTAACCGAAAATGATTGGATTTCCTTTTACACAGAGAGCAATTGAGTGATAGTAGGACTTTTTCTTAAACATGACATGTCCGCAGCACTTGAACGTGAATAGTGCCTTATGTCAGTGCTATCTGTCAAGTGCATCACTTCATTTTCAAAGCAAAGGGGACACGTTCAAGTATCAAGTTTAGTAGGTCTAACAGCTGACTGACTTGATGTATATCAATTTTGATTCGCTTAAGCTAAGATTAGACTGTATGCCAATTAAGCATGAGTGCCAACAGGCAAATGACCAGATTAGCTGTCAAATGACCAAAATGCCAGGATTATTAAAACTGTATATCAGACTATATGACCAAAATTACCAATATGGTCATATTTGACTTGATGGTCATTTAAGGCATTTGTTATTTATTACCAAATGTTGTAGTAGGGTAATGCTGTAAAGAAAAACAAAGTAAAAATTTGAATTTAAAAGTTTTCTGGTAGTAAAATAATAGGTAAGGTGTTTTACTGCTCGAAATTAATTGTGGTCATTTTATTGTAGTGAAAAATGAATAAAGAGAGCTGTTGCGCATTGGTTTTGACGGCGTGTTTGATTGAAGAGATTGAACATCGCGAGACGACTGAATTAAAGTCCGCTTCACGGAGACCACGTTGTGCTTGGGTGAAGGAATGGGTGAAGAAAAGGGAAGAGGATGGTTTTGCGCAAAACTCATGCGCGAATTACGGGATGAGGAACCCGCATTGTATAATAATTTCGTGAGAATGTCGCAGGAGCAGTTCAGCTACCTTTGTGGGCTAGTGACGCCACTTGTAATTAAAAAGAACACGCAAATGCGGAAGAGTATTAATCCAGCCGACAGGCTGATGCTAACCTTGCGCTTTTTGGCTACTGGCGAAAGTTTCAGGTCATTACAATACCTCTTTCGCATTCCACAGTCGACCATTACCACCATCTTCCCCGAGATGTTAGAAGCAATCTACAAAGTTCTTGTAGAAGAATATCTTCAAGTAAGTAAGAGGCCTCTCCTGATTTTTCGGTGTGGTATAATTTTATTATATAATTTGTTAGACACCTTGGACCCCGGAGGCTTGGGAAACCATAGCAAGGCAGTACAATGATTTGTGGCACTACGCAAATTGCATTGGTGCTGTTGATGGTAAGCACGTTTTGATGGTTGCACCGCCTAACGCTGGAAGTGCGTTCTACAATTACGAGGGCACATATAGCATCGTACTGATGGGTGTAAGCGACGCTGATTACAGATTAATCTATATCGATGTTGGTCGCAATGGCCGATGTTCAGACGGTGGCGTTTTCAAATTTCATTTCACTTGAAGTCTCTCAAACCAATGCGCCTCATGCCAAGGAGATTCAGAAGGAATTCGCAGACTATTTCGTCAATGAGGGCGAATTAAACTGGCAATACAATATGCTGTAAGAAATATACTTCTTATGTACAACATTTATCTTTATTCTATTATTTATCTATATTCATTATAGGACGTGAACAAATTCGTTGGAGCATTGCTGGAGAATTATTATCGCCATTTAAATACCAAACATTTTTTTAGTAGTAAGTAGTTCTTTAATTCAAAAATAAATTAATAAAGACAAAAAAACAAAAAAATTCACATGCAACAAACAAATAACTAAAAACAACAAAACAATGTTCACAAAAAACAAAAAAAAATCAACTAAACTAATTCCAAAAAAAACAGATTAAATATCATATTCGGACTCGGTATAATCCTGCTGCACAATGACATCTGGCTCATGTTGAAATTCATAGTTCTGAGCGTTGCTTGCCTAATGAAACAGAGTAAGTAACAATACAATATAAATAAAAATCAGCTCAAGTCAAGGTATATAGGTAGAACCACTGTATAGACAATCGTACAATTAATTCCATATACCTTAACTTAACTCACCTCACGCTCGTCATGAAAATCGAGAATACTTCGGTTTATTCGACGCCGAAGTCGGAAGCCCTCCTCAAGAGGTAGACCACGCAGCTCGTCTGCGATATAGTCTCCAAAAATGCTGTGGGTGTCACGCTGGTTGCACAGCTGTATCGCCTTTTGCGCCATGTCCTTCAATTCTGATGTTGTGGCCAAAGGCGATTGGGCTTTTACCGAGCGTTTCTGTCGCTGGGTAGGAGTGGAGCTGGACGAAGAAGGCGGCTGCTGTTGCAAGCAAGCTGTTGCATTCCACCAGTTCACTTGGCTCAAAATCGTCGTCATAAATCTAAAAGAAAAGAAGAATTATGTGGTATGTGAAACAATGCTAAGATATTTATTTATGTTACCAAATCTAAGTTCGAGGTGGACTCGGTGTACAACTGGCTTTCCGTCATTTCGACAAATCGCATGGCATCAAAAAAACGCCAATTGATCTTTATGACTTCGTCAGTTCCTTGTCCAGAACGCTTTTTCTTTGATGCCGCCAAATTTGTCTTAAAAGTGACACGCAACCCTTGCCACTTCGCTCGGCAATCTAATTATAAAAAATTATAAACAACCACAATTACTGGAAAAGGACAGACCATTTATTGAAATTAAACAAATTACAAAGTTAAGACAATACAGAATACAATAATCTACATCTACACAAATGATATTTTCAATATTGACAAAAACAAAGAGAACTAAAATGAAAATAAACCTAAGTACACGAACTCTCAACTCTCAAATCTCAAACAGCTATGACAACAAAATAATTCAAATATGCCAGAAATGCCACAACGAAATTTCAATAAAGTGCATATGGGCATATAGGCTTTATGCTGGCATTCGCGCTTATTGTCCCATTACACTATATGCTATTTTGGCATTTTTATCTGTCAAAATCAGCCTGGTCATATGTGGCATTTAGGTCATTAGGGCATATGGGATATGCCCATTACACTGTATGACCATATTTTGACATGAGAACTGTCAGAAATTGGCATTTTATGACCACTTGGCATACCGTCTAATCTTACCTTTAGATCGGTCACAAGCTGTGTCAGTTTTTGCAACAGATTATTTTTAATTTTATATCTAGAATTTAATGTACAGTATATTATTCTTTGTTTAATATTTAGCCACTTTAATGTTGTTAACATAAATCGTATATCTGCTACAAAGTAATATAGACCGCATCGCTTTATTTTTGACTTTTTGTAATTTGTCCAACATTCCATCAGCACCCAATAATAATATTGTTGGGAAATATTCAAAGTGGGGCCAATGCATATTTTTTTTCTTAATCTACGAAAGAACACGATTTTTGTGGCTTGTTGTCTTAATTTATAGCTAGATACTTAGTTTCATCGACACATTCAAATTAATTAAAATGATTACCTACATTATTTTCGTTTAGAAACATCACTTCAGTCTTATCAACATTTAATTTTAATTTATTCATGTTTAAATAATTTGTTATATTTTTTAGATCTTCCCTTAATTTTCTTTTACAGTCTTCCATGTTTCTTTCTTCTATGAATAAGAGACCATCATCAGCAAACAAAATTATCCTACAATATCTTATTTCTTTCTTAATATCACTGATATAAATAATAAATAATAAAGCAGCTAACACTGATCCCTGTGGCACTCCTAGATCTACTTCCATCGGTTCTGACTTTACGTTATTAAATTTTACTATCTGCTTCCTATTCTGAAGATATGTTTTAAACCAGCTGTATTCAGTACCACGTACTCCATAGCTCTCCATCTTCTGTAGAAGTATTTGACGATCCACAGTCTCAAAAGCTCTTTTAGATCCAGAAATTATATAATTTAGAGCAGATTCACATGAATGCTTCTTTCGGATTGTTCTTCTATGAGTACACTATTGTTTTCCAAATAGTTTTCTAATTGAATTTTCACAACTTTTTCCAATATTTTTTCTTGCAATGGAAGCATATTAACAGATCAAAAATTATCGCACTTGTTAGATTTGGCTATTTTTTGTACAGGGACAGTCACAGATGTTTTCCAACTATTTGGAAATACTCCACTTGTTGTAGAGTGATTTATGATGTTGATTAGAACTTTTCCCAAATAATTGGAACAGTCTTTAATCATTTCTTTATTTAAATAATTGTAGTCACTTTTATTTGGCATCTATCCACTATCTTCATAAACTCTTCTATTGATTACAATTGTTTGAATTTAAATTTGGTTTGTCTGTTGGTAACATATAATTTATCCTCTGCATCTTTGGTATTGAATTGTTAATTTCTTGAACACTCTTGACAAAATAACTATTAAATTTACTCGCTATGGTGTTATTGCACTTAATTATTTTTCCATTTAAACATAACTCCGAATTTCATTTCTTTATTGACTTCCACATTGACTTTTGGTCTATTGCACTATTTATTTTATTTTTAATGCAATCACGCTCTGCCTTTTTAAGGTTGTTTTTATAATTATTTCTTAATCTTTTGTAGTTTCTCCAGTCTTCATTTTGTCCTGTCATTACAAATTTGATGTGATTTTGTACTTTCTCTAATATTTTTCTCTTCAACACTGGTGTAAACCAGAAGAAGAAGTGACAATAATCCTCCATTATGAAAAGGGGAGTGGAGCCCTCATTGAGGATGCAGATCGGCGAAATGTAGTATTTATCAAGTATTGGAGAACTTATATTATCGTTATACACAGATTGCATCAAGGTGTTAGGATGGTGTCTTACATTTGGTGGGCTTTGTTTGTTAGGTAGAACAATAGAGGCGTAACTCCAGAGGCTTTGTAAAGTGTGTTGTTTCTTAACCACTAGGTTCTTCTGTGTTTGTGAGTACATTTTCTCAAAATCGCTCTTTCAAACTTCTGGAGCTCTTCAGCTACAGTTGGATAGATTTGAAACCAGATCGGAAAACCATATGCCAAGATTGGCCGAATAAGTGGGTGCGTTGCGCCAGCTGCTTTACCTTTGTTTAAGGCTTTTCTGCCCTGGATGTTCATTTTCCACCATTCATGTAAGAATATTCCCAGATATTTTAGGCCTACTTTCCTTGGGACGTTATTTCCCTCTATTATAAGATTGAGTTGTTTGCTTTCTCTCACGGGCAGGTGATGACCTTTCGTGGAGGCATTCCTAAAACAGATAGAACATGGAGAAAAATATTGTTAAGGAAGCTAAAGATCATTTTGGTAAAAAAAAGGAGGGAAATTTAGGGAGACTAATTTTGAGAGAAGTCCCACGTGCCATACTAGATCAAACGCCTTTGTGAGGTAAAGGGCACAAGTAACGGTACGTGATTTATTTCTGAGATTATTTGAAACTGTTTCTTGCAAATGTAGAAGGGAGTGTTCGCCCTTCGTGTTTAAGGCTGAACTAAAATAGTCGAATTGCTCCGTACGATCACGTCCGCAACAGTGCGAATACAAGGGATTTGTATTATTCGACCATAATGGCTGTTGCGGTTGCCTGTTGTCTTTGCAGTGTGAAGAGCGGTCGAATTTTTTTGTGCGACAGAAAAGAATCTTTCTTTCGTGATCATCTTGTGCGATAGCAAGAAATTATTTGTTTGTAATCCTGATTCAAAAATTAAAGATTCTAAAAGGTACCTACTCACACAGGAAAAATCAACAGACCTCAGAGAAAAAAAAAAGGCATAAGGACACGAGTAGCAGGTGCAAGCAGTAGCAGAGGTACTGGGTTGAGACAAGGTGTCACAAGACGACCCTCTCCTCTGCCGGGTTTCTTTGTCCGAGAGTCCAGCGATTCAAATTCCAATTACCGTACTAAAGCGCTTAACCGTAGGCTCAACGGCGGTAAATTGTGGCAACCAGCTCAAGACTGGACCAATAAATAAACGCCAAGTCCGGCAACGGAAGCGATTCCAATAGTGCGGGAGTTTGAGTTCGCTGGCAGAGAACCTCATCCAAGGACAAAAGGTCGTCGGAAAGCCGATACAGCAAAACGTTTGCCTGGGGAGTCCTCAAGCCAGACTGGTGCAGCGACTGCGTTTCACAGCCTTCGCAGAAAGACAATATTAGTGTCCTCGACAGTGGAAACAAAAAAAAAAACAAAAACAAAAAGATATATTTTATAGAAGTGAAGTGGATTAAGTGAATTTCTGGAATTAGTAGTTATTAAGTTTTCTTTCTTTTGTTTTTTTTTGGATTTAAAAGTAGTTTAATTAGTGTAAGGATATAGTGTTTGTGGTGCTAATAACTGCGCGAAAGAATAGGCGTGAAAAGGCCAACATTGCTGTTTCAGGTCATCGCTCCAAGTGCTGCCGGCAGGACGACGAGGGACGACGCATTAAAACCGTAAGTTTTTTTTTTTCCAAAATTTTTTTGGTAAGGGCTGAAGAATTGCCCAACAATAATTATTAGTTTTTTTAACGTTAAGCCACTTTAAACACGGGTAAAGTAGAATAATTTAAGTAACACCTTTTGATGAATTATATTTTTGTTTGAGTGAATTCCGAGTTTTTTTATTATGGAGTAGTTCTAAAAGTGATTTGGTGTGTGTGTTCATGGGGAGGCCGTCCTCCTATTAGTGCCATGGCGTAAACGTTACGTGAACGATGACGACTGACGAACGTAGGACAATGACGTGACGACGTACGAATACTCCTCTACAAGGACATACTGACGAGTGGCTGGAGTACGGCGTAAAAGGGGCTGTTTCTCTAATTCTTCGGCCATAGAGGCAGCCATGGTTGTGTCCAAAGAGACATAGGGTGGGTAGGCCAAGCCGGTGCCAACTTCATCAGGCATGCCTCAGAGACTAGGCGAACCTCTCCCAGGAGCGACCGTGGAAAGCAGTGGATGCAAAGGAGTAGAATAGGTTAGTTATAAGTTAGAATAGGTATAAGTGTTAGTATTTTGCTTACGGTTAGTTAAGAGTAGTATTAGTTAGCGTAGTTAGGGTTATATAATTGCATCTGACCTTCCAAACTCTCTCCTGGGTGGGGCATAGGTTGTTGATTTTTCCTTTTCATCTTTTCTTTCTACTCTTCTCTTCTCTTTTCTATCTTCTAACAGTCCGTCCGAGGTCACCTAGAGTTAGTTCTTCTTCTTTTCTCTATTGCTTTCTTTTGGCACGATTTTTTTTTGTTTTGAGCAGGTGGTTTAGTGCGAGGGGTGACAAGAACTACCCCGTCCGACGAGCGATAGCCGTGCAACCGCGAGCGTGCCACCGTCCTCCTCCACTACTCCGAAGTTGCCCCTGTGGCCAAGCCTAGACTCATAACAATTCGTTAAGTTTTCTGTCACTTGCGCTCACTTGCGAAAGAGCAATCTTATTCGCACTTTTGTACGAAAGCTTGACAGTCAGCTCTGCAGTCTTTTGTATTTGCAAGAAAAATTATTTGTTCAAATCAAAAAATGGCTTCCGTAGAGGATTTTCAATTTCTGTCCGAACTTACAAAATTTAGTGAAGGAAAATAGATTATTATATGATGCATTTTATTTTATTCGAAAGAAAGAAGAAAACGCGTGGATAAATATAGGGAAGCAAACCAATAGAACAGGTAAATGCAACGAATCTTAATAACTTGCAATTAGATTTATTTTGCAAGCTTCGAATGCAAGGCAAAATGGACGCACCTAAGGGAAAAGCTCGGTCGCGAACTTCGAAAACAGGAGAGGCCGTCTGGGAAGCTGCGAGGAGATTGAGTGGGCACTCTTCCCCGAGCTTCTATTCTTAAAAGATTCAATGAAACCCAGACGGTAAATTGTGTGTACCTACTAAACTTTATGTGGAAAGAGAAGTATAGGCATGGCTAACTCTATTTACTTCTCTATGGAAGATCCTTCATCGCTGTGCTTGCTTTCCATATTTTCCTAAGTTTCAGGAGCCTAACTATTTAATTACTAAGATTTTTGTAAGAGCTCTTAAGGAATAGTTTTTACGAATGGAGCTCTATACAGTCTTTGATGAAATTAGAAAGGAGCACGACAAAGCGAACTATCTCATCATTCGAGAGGTTCCTGTTTACTAGGATATTGAGTGCATTAAGTTTCTGTGAAAGATCGGTATTAAAAAGTTTCCAATTTGTAGGTTCGTTCGGGTACTTTTTTGCAAATGTAAAATTATCAAAAATTTGTGAGATACTGTGCAAATGCGACCACGTACTGAGAAAATTTGAAAAAATGAGAGAGAAATCCATTTCCCCCCTTTTAATTTTTTTGTAATTTTCTACTCGCCGAATTTCGGCTTGCTGTAAAATGAAAAAATTAAAACTGACAACTAAGTGACAGCTCAAAAGTTTGACAAGTCAAATTCTTATTTACATTTTAAATCCCCAACAATGTCGGAGGAAGAAGTTGTGGTGGAATGTTCTCCTAGAACTTATCAGCGCATTTAAATTGGTAAGTTTAATAGATATTTAGCTTTTAAAAAAAGGCAATTTCAACTTATTTTGTAGATGCTGCATTTAAAGAGAATATTGCTCAAATTTTAGTCGCTTTAGAACCAAAGGAATGCGAAACACAAGGCTTTGTTCCAATTCAAATTGATGGAACAGAATTGTTGGAAAGTATGGAAGACTTTTGGGATTTCGACTTCTCATCGGTAAACGAAAGCACGAAGAGCACATGGTTAGAAGCGCCGACTAAAATGATGTTTGCTTTAGTTCAGGAGCTCAAAAAAAAGTGGGAAAGTCTTACAAATTTCAAACAAAAAAGAAAATGTGGATGGATATTCGGGAGGAAATGGCAAACTCTGGATATACATTTACGGTATCCCAAATTGAGGGAAAATACCGAGGCCTTGGAAGGAAATTCACAACCTGGGTGAGACAGAAAGATTTGTGCATTCGAAAGATTTGGTTATTGAGTGCTTTAGATATTTTTGATAATTAATTTTATTATTTTGTTATTGCAGTGAAATGGGAACTATTTTGGAAAAGAAGAGGGGCATGTTTCCTGAGTTCATTCTTGGAAACGATAGAAGCTGCACGAGACAAGTTCTGTTAACCCAAGCAGGTCTGAGCAACCAGGAACAAGTTGTTGAAGATACTGGGGCTAGCGCTACAGGTAATATTTAAATACGAAGGAAAAGATTGCAATTTAATGCCCTAGATATATTTTTTAGAAGACTAAATTAATAACAATTAACTCGAAACATTAACAGAGACGCCCAAAGGAAGATCAAATCAGTCTCTCATCTTACAGGAGAAAATAAGAGAAGTTTTTAGAGAGGAAAAACTGATTCGTATGAAATCGAGCTGTAGATAAGTATTATCTAAAACAGAGACTGAAAATGCTATGCATACTAATTTAAAGAAAGTCATGACATCCATTTTTCGAATCCATGTCCGCCTCAAGTGGGGATTCTCCCAAAAAAGGGAAGTCACTTTCATCAGCAAGGTTATGCAACTCACAGCAAGCCCTAACGAAATGGCAAAGTTTTTCAATTGTCCAAAGCTTACAGTAATATAGCTGTCGAAAACGTTGCTTCAAAATTACAAAAGAGTATTCTATCCTAACTCAACAGGAACTGAGCTTAACATTTTATGATTTTTGAGCTCTTGTAAGGTTTCCATTATCCCGGTATGGAGTGAGTAGATTCTCCATGCACTGATATGTTGAGTCACCCAATATTAAATAATCTGCAAAGAAATAAAGTAGTTAAATAATGTTACATAAAATGTGAAATAATTGAGGAGAATTACCTCAACAAGCTCTACGCAGCTTTGGGTAAATGAATGAGTTCTGAAAGACCCAGCTGTCATGCGAAGATCCATGAAATCCAGATTTGTTTTGGAAAAAGTCACTGCTTCTTTTCTTTTCTTTTCTTACTCATTAGGCCATTGGAAAACGCTTGGACTTAAACTGCTAATAAAAATAATTGCCCTATTAAAGAGTACGCTCAATGTTTAATGTGACAGATTGAAGCGGTCATCCAGGTCCCTTACGCTGTGTCCAGTGTAAGCACGGGCGGGAAATGCGGAAGTGTCCTACAAGGCGATAGTGCGTTCATGTGGGTTGCGTTTAACACCACCTTTTCAATATATTCAATTCAAAATTACGTTATTTTCGGCCCGTAAGCTTTTACTGTTGTAAACTTGCTAAAACTAAGAATATTAAGAAAGAAGAGTAATAGATCAAAAATAAATGTTATATACAAAAACAGAATACTTCATGGCGGTTTCCATCATTTGTACCCACAATTGCGGGCGGATGAGACTGCATTTCGCCAGTATGCAAGAATGACGATAAAAACATTTGACCACATCTTAAAAAACATATATGGTATTTGTTTTCATAGTACAACAAACTTTCAGAGACCTATTTCTGTTGAAGAAAGGCTTATCCTAACTTTAAGGTAATAAAACAAAAAAGGCAATTCATTTAAAACAATGTATATTTTATCCCACTAATTTTCTAAAATATATTGAGAAGAAGAATCTTCTAGACTCGCAGTAGATGTATGGTGATAAACTCTGTAGATAGCGGAAGTTGGTGCAGATATATTGGAATAAGCAGCATTTGAAGAATGAGTTTCAAGTACTCGCATTTTTTCCATTTCTTGCAGTAAGACGTCTCGGAGTTGTCTTCACTGGAACAGCGTAAGAGCCTTAATGATCTGTTTTTGGAATTCTTTTTCGCTGTATGTTGGTACCACCTCAGACAAATACATTTTAATGCAAGCCTGTGGGTTTATGCCGCACATGTTTACTGCAGCACTCAGAATATCTTCTTCATCAATAGAGTCGAATAATATTTAGTATTTCGTCTTCACTTTCACTAAAAAGTTCGAAAACTGCTTTAAATATTACACATTTTATGGCGTCAATGTTTATTTTACGATAATGTCAAATTGACGTTTCTTAAACTTATGTCGTTTTCCATTGGTTTCACTCATTCTGAAATCCAATGGAACAAGAAAACTGCTTCTGGTTTAATTGACGACAGTATTGGTAAAGCGCCAAAAAATAATCTACGGCTGCTGTCAGTTGTGTTATATAAAATACACAAGTTGCACTTGTGTATGTGCTTCTTGAGTGGATTCTGACTTCAAATCGAGAAGCAAATTTCTCTTCTCAGAATCACCAGAAGAGTATTTTTTGTGCCAATGGAACGGTTTCAGAAGTGATTTTTTCGATTCCGGACTCTCCCGGACGCTTCTTTTTGCCCAATGGAAAACGACATTAAGAAAACCGATACTTCTCTTGAAATTGAGTGATTTCTCTCTCGATTTTGAAATTTGACATTTTTCATTTTTATATGCTGAAAGTACACGAACGAACCTTGTATCTTTAAATGAAATGTTTGATGGAGGACAAGGGGGAAATATTTGCGATTTCAAGAGCCAGAAAAACGGAAAGTGGTCTGAAAAGGGATGTGTTGTTAAGCAACTAAAATTTCGATCTGAGTGCTGTGGGGCAATAAGGTTCGCTGAAACGATTTAAAAGTCAATGATTGATAAAGCACTGGGTCTAGTTGGAGTTCTCGGAGAAATGATGTCCATATTTAGAAAGGCGTTGCTATGGAACCAAGAAAAAAGGTGAACACCGTTAAGGTTGGACATTGTGTCGCCCCAGAATCTTTGTATTGAATTAAAATCACCACCAATTTTGGAAAAAATCGAAGTTGATGGTCATCCATGGCATTAGTAAGTCTAGCATCTGTGTTGCAAAGTATGTATAAAAAGACAAAAGCTAAAGTTTTATTAGGACCTGAAGGGTGTTTTCATAAACGTCTGCCAAACTAAGACTTGGGTTAGACTTGTTCATAAAGTCAGATTTTTGATCGAACAAACGCAGATGAATTGGAGAAGATATTTTCATAAACGTCTTAAATGTCATCAGCGTCTGGCAGATTGTGCATCCATATTTGTTTGGATGCGGAAAGCGCGGAAGGTAAAAACTAAAATTTAAAGTGCGAAAAATGTAGATACCTATACTTAATTGATAATTTTTGATTTTACAAATTTATTTACAATTAAATTTAACTTTTTTAAGGAAAGAATAAGCTGCGGTGTGGAATGTGGCGAAAACTAATCTAGGTATTGATAAAAGAGTTCTGATTCTGAAAAAGAATTTAAATCTGGGAAAAAGAAATTATATTATTGTTGTCTTTATTATAAAATAATAATTCACACATAGGTAAGTCAGTTCACAAATTCTTTTTGTCTGACGTTTATGAACATTCAGTGGCTACTTAAAATTGTACTTAAGCAGGCCTGCACACGTTCTGCAGAATGAGTGTGTTCATTAATGCACCAAAGAAGAAAGACGATTATACTAACGCAAATCTTCGACGGTTATGAAAACACCCGAAGGCTGGGTTAGGGAAATAGACATGATCGTTGTGGAGATTACAGTATTCTGGAATGGAATAATATTAAACTTTACAGTGTTATTAATTAAGACCCCAGTGCATGGTATAAGGTTCGGCATTTGATGAAGGTTAAAAGTATAAGATAAATGGTCCACTAGTGCGAATAAGCGACTCTTTAATATTGCCTTCTTTGCATGTTAAATTAGGGCTGCTGCTATTAAAATTGACTACAGAGAAGACAATGTTGATGGTCCTCATAATAGAAAAATGATATGAATGGAAATGAAATGAATTCATCAAACAAAAGGTAGGTATAAAAGAACACATTTTATTTAAATAAAATATTTTACGTTGCGGCGCGTGTTTTCTAGTGTCACACGACTCAGCTGGGTCAGTTTAATTCCGAAATCAGAACGCCTAACGAAGAATGCTAACATATGGGGTTTTGAAGATTATGAGGCTCCACTTGAAATTTGTTGGTCTTTTTTCAAGACTTGCTTCAGTTTGAAAATTTTGTCTGCCGGGAGTGAACGTGAAGTCCAACTGGTATGTATCCATTAGTGTGTTGCTGAACTGTTTGAGACTGTTGACGATTAGGTGCCTGCGCCTAACGTAGCATCGCCACCATATTTTAAGACCTTCGCAGGTAACCCATTGGAGTTATTCAGCCTTATGTGAGTTTCGCCCGAACAATTCCACCCGAAAAATTTACATTTCACTTTTCGCTTATTATTAGTTCCAGGCGAAAAATTGTTGATGTTCGAAAAAAATGTCGCTTTTGGCAGCACTGTTTCGGGCGGAAACTGTTATTTACCTACAACATATATTTTCTATTCCTTTTTTAGAGGCAAAAAACTCGTAATAGCTTTTAAATTTTCGGGCGGACAGCATTTCGCCAGGTGAAATGTTTTCCGGGCGAAACTCACAATAAGGCTGATTCTTATTATTTTTTATAGCTAAACCAACTTCTTTTATACTTACGTTTGTTACCTTCTGTTTGTCTTCTTGCCCTGTCAATCTCCCTACATAATGCCCATTTAGCAGCTGCTGAAAGGGCTGCTTAAATAAGTCTACCAACAGGTCTCTTCGCTTTGCTGACTAGGTTTTCTTCGTTGTTTCGAGTTTCGAAGAGCCTGTATTCCAATTGAATCAAATACATTGAGTTAAATAAACTTAAAGCTTTATGAAACACAACCGCTGTTTATCCGTATAATTTACGATTACGACATTAAATGAGAAGGATTCCAGCAGGTAGGTATGCCATCTCAAATAGTCGACACATTTCGTATCGCAATTGCTTTCTATAAGTTTGTCCATTCGATCGTTAAAGTTTTTATTTGACCCCGTTTCGACCTGTTATCGTGAGATGAAAGAACTGCACCCTTACAGTTTTTGTGTGAAGTTAACAAAATTTCAATTAAAAAATAAGGTCAATGAAAAGAGTGGTTTTTTCTGGACATAGAGAAGTGGCGAACGCACAATCTCACCAAACGTTACCCCTTTGAATGCGTTTAGCCGATTACTAAGTATTTACTTACGCATGGTCATTAATTGTTGTTTGCATTGATGTGGAGGGGAAGGTAAAGGGGCTTTTAAGAAGAACACAAAACACGTTGTATTAGAATTCAGTTGTTGGTCTTTTTTATTTAAATTCACTTTTAAGATTTAAGGTAATAGTAGTTGGGTATTATTAAGTTTTAATTAAGTGTCTTAGTTTTAATATTAATCGGGCTTAAAGTTCTCGGCGTATCGTTACGTTGCTCCTCGTGGCCGCTTATCGAATGCTCGTGGTAATTTCCGTTTTTTTGCCAATGGTCTAATCTCTGATGTTGTGGGAGCAATTGTTTCCCGTTTCATGTCGGCTATGCTTCTGTGACAGACTTAGGGGAATTGAAGCATACTAATACCACATTGATGAGTCTTTATACAAAGAATATCGTGCAATGAGAATTATCAACTTGATGGCTTATTTTTGGGGCATACCGGATAAATCTTTCTTGAACTTTTTAAGACGGAATGCAACGATTTTGTACAATTGTATTCGTTAATTAACGCATGCAAAGTCAAAGCCCCCTAATTCCACAGAGTTATAGCATTAACTGGTTAAAAAAATCATGCACTTTATTATAAACGTTTCAACATTTTTTAACTAATCTATAAATGCTCTCCATGTTTCTCAATGTTTAGAGCATCCACCCAGACCTTGATGGAAAATATTGAAGAAGAAAAACAACACCAACCTTTTGTATTAATGATATATTTTTTGTTTGTTAATATATTTCTTTGTATTTCTATAATATATGTTTTGTTTGTTTTATATTTAATTAGAAAAAAGTGTATTTTGTAACATTATTTGTGTAACTTATATTAATTTTTGTTTTTCATTTATAAATTGCACGCCATTTGTCTTTTGTGAAATGGTTCGTTTGCTTGTTTCGAAAAAATGCGTTAACAATAAACGGTTAAGTTACGGATTATAAATGTTAGCCGGAACAAAACTATTGTTAATAATAATAATAAATTATTGAAAGGAAATATTTTTATTTTTTTATTTATTTACAGTATTTTGTATATAAGATACGTCATTCAAAAGAAAAAAGAAAACGTTACTGTCAGTAGACACTTAAACTAGATTCAATAAAATACATATCGGCTTTTATTTGTTTGTATTAACGGCGAGTGTTTTTTTAAGTCTGAGATGCAATATATTTGTTGTAATTGTAAAGAACAATTAAAAAACTTTCATGAAAATGCATTCGGTATAATCCAGGATCGTTTTTTTATTTTAGATTCGTTGTTATTGAATAAGTTTCGGGTTAATCTTCAAAATGGTTGATGGTACATACAATATAAGACGTTGATCAATTTTCTCAGTAAAATTCGCAAAATTTCAGATTTAGGAGAGTGAGAAAATATTTTTTCGGGTAGAGGCAAATTTACTAAGAATTGCAGGAGCATGGCGAGTGCACATATAAACGTATTAAGAGGAACCATTAGAAATTTCTAGGACTGAAATTGTGTAAAACTTTTTAACAGAAGTTACACCAGGACCACCAGTGTTTATTTGGTGATTTTTGAGATCGTTTAAGACACGACACTTGAACAATCAGCACGATAGAAATGAATTCATAATGTAAGTATGTATTTCAGACAAAAGAGCTAAAACCCTACTGCCATTTAATTCATAAAATTCCAAGAAGAGGGGACGTTCAAGTATCTAGTTTAGTAAGTCTGACAGCTGACTGACTTGATGTATCTCAGTTGTGATTGGCCTATGCCAGCTGTTTTAGTTGAAGTTTATGGAGGGGTAGCCGACGATTTAGTCAAGAAATTCGTGACTGAGTACTACGTTGACAGTGCGCATATGTGGCTGACGTAGAAAAAGCGACGTTCCGGACCAATCTAGTTTTTGCGTTCAAGTCAAGTCCAATCTAGTGGACTTAAGACAACTAAGTTTTTGAATGTGCCCATGCCCACTGAATTGAGACAAAGCTAGCAAAAAGTCCTAAAAACCTAAAGCATCTTTCTTTAAAATGTACTTATAAAGAGATTCAACACGGGCGACAACATGAAACTGATTTAATTAATGAAAAAATGACTACTTAAAAAATTAGTGTGAAGAGTTTTGATTATAAGTGAATGCAAACTTCATTTTTACAGAAAGCGAAGGGAGTTCAACACTGTGGAGTACCTCAATCCAATTCTTTTAGAAAGGAAGGAATTACAATTATACCATCTTCCATAATTAAAAAAACATTGTATAGTTAAAAAAGCCACGAAGTCATAGAAAAAAACTAAAAAATTTACATACATTGGCAATTTATTGTTGGTATTCACTCCACTTTGAACTGTTTTTTTTTAAGTTTTTAGCACTACCAATATTTCTGAAAATATGTACTTTGAGTTGCAAATGTTGTTTCTTTTGAAGAAGTACTTCAATTTTTTAATTGATAAAATATATTTTTTACTAACATCAAATACACGTATTCCCTAAAAATATTCAGCAAAATTATCAGCTGTCAGACTGGTATAGGTCTCCACCATTGACTTATTATATATGGACTGCTAGTGAAATGTCATTCTCATAGATTTCTGCGAGAAAATATGTTCCAAAACAGCACAGGCGCTACTGTTTCACTGCGGAATAGCAAAGAAACACATGCCGCCGTCAAGTTTGAATCTCCATAGTAACGTAAACAAAACAGCGACCTTTTTTAAAAAAAAAAGTTCGTTTCCATAGTAACATGTAAACAAAAAAGCGTCATCTATTCAAATGATAGAAAGCTTCAAAGAGTGATTTCAAATTCTTCAGTGTTTTTTATTTTGAAATAGAATAATAAAATAACGATACATTTCTTTATTATTTATTGACCCATAAACTGAACGAGTTTTGTACATTTATTTCTTACAAGAGTTTTATGGTCATTTATATTATTTTCTTTTGCAATTTGATGAAATCACAGACTTGTTTTCAAAAACAACCGAATGCGTTACGTATACGTTCAAATTATGGAGCTCGTATGTAGCTTACTTATTTTTCCGCAGCGAAACAGTAGCGCGTCGAGCTTTGGAACATGCGTGAAGTTGGCTACTAGCAGTCCATATATAAAAAGTCAATGGTCTCAACATATTCTTATTTTATCCACCAGGTATCGCAGAAGAACTTTTCCATCCGTCAATATGTCATTGCTGTCAACTACTTTATTTGAATGCTTTTAAATTGTCCCAACAATGTATATCTTATTTAAGGTTCCTAAAGTCCCCGCTTGAATGCCACTGAAAGTAGTTAAGCAGGTCCCAATATTTTGTCGTATGCACTGTAAGTCTGATGAAACTTGAGTTGGAGTCAAAAGAGTCGTTATCTGAATTAAAAGTGAGGTACAAAGCCAAGATGTCTGCACCTTCTTCCATTTGATTTCTTTTGCACCCTCACAACATCTGTCATTTTTGGTTCCCAATGAGTAAGAGCCATTTAACTACAAAAAACCAATTTGAATAGAAATGCCCTACGTATTATTAGGAAACGACAAAAATTCAAAGAAGTTTGCTCTGCACAACTCCACCTTAGCATTTATTATAAATGAGCGCCATGCCTAGATCTACTTACAAAACTTTACAATTTCATGAAAGTATTTCAATTGTTAAGAACTTATTTCTCTATACGTTTTAACTGAAGAAAAGAGATACTATATTTACCTAGTAGAGAGGAATAGAAAATTTATATGTAAAAAACTAATAGCGTCTACGTTTTCGAGATAGAATTCATTATTTTTACAGTGAATACATATGAATGTTTTTGTTTCGTCTTGCAGACATTTATTTGTCTAAGAATGTGTGTTAAATCAGTAAATATTACTTTTTACTTTTTAAATGCACAATCAATTAAAGGCAGTTATTTATTTTCGAAAATGCTTTTGATTAACTTTAATGAGTTGCTGTTACTTGGTCATCTGTTGTGCAATGGAACGTTGGCTGGAAGAGGTATTTATTCTAGTCAACTATACAATAATAGGTCTGTTCCCTAACAATAATGCAGTGGAACACATCAGACAAACGCAAAAGTTTGGTAGGAGCGAACGAAGTTTGACTTAATTTGGCTAATGCGTTGGAATGCATTTATCACCCCTATCGAGGTATCCGGTCTGAACGGAAAATTTTCCGATTTTATACAATACGGAAGATTTTTGCTTCAAGGTATTCTTCGGAAAATCTATTCGAAACTTTCCGTTCCGAACGGATACCTCGATATGGGTGATTATTAGGGAACAGGGATCGAATCGCAGCTTCTCATAGACAACAAGCTGTTCATACATAACGAGCGTACAAAACGAGCTAAGAAGGGCCGAAAGACTAAGAAGGGTCGAAGTGGCAGACGTAGATGATTTAGCATGAGATGCTAACCAGTCCCGCGAAGTTATACCTAACGGCAGTCTCGCGGGGAGAGTGGTAGACACTGGAGAAACATATCGCGCGAATCAAGCATGCTAGTAGCCAAAAAACAAAGGGGGTTTGCTGAAGATTACGAAGATAGTTTTTGTTTTTCAGTGGCTTATGACAATAACATTTGGGTTACTGATTCTGGTGCAACTTGCCACATAAGCACAAGAATAACAGATTTTGTTAAAATTTATACCACAGTTCGTGAGAAAGTAACAGCAGCAAGGTGTGAGGTAATTGCCTATGCAGATGACGTTGCTATTGCTGTCTAAGGGAAACACCTCAATATGCTGATGCAGAATGCCCTCTCTAAGCTCTTCAAATGGACTTCAAAATGCGGTCTGGAAGTCAATCCCCAGAAAACGGAACTAGTCCTTTTCACAAGGAAATACAAAATTCCCTACTTTGCCAAGTACTTAGGCCTCATTCTGGACAGCAAGTTGAGCTGGAAACCAAACATTGTGGAGCGAGTTAAAAAGGCTACTACGGCTCTTTACTGCTGTAAAAAAAGCTATAGGAAGTAAATGAGGGTTCAGCCTCGCAATACATATTGGCTCTATATATCGGTCATAAGGACTTTACTTACGTACGGCGTGATCGTATGGTGGTCGGCGCTTGAAAAGGCCATCCACCTTAACTGCCTCAGTCGCGTACAACGATCGGCATGTGTCTGTATTAGCGGAGCTCTCAGAACCACTCCAACGGCGGCTCTGGACATTTTATTTCATATGCTACCGTTAGATATATATTGTAAACAGGTGGCAGCAAACGCGGCCACCCGCTTGAAGGCAATTCATCTGTGGACCTGTAGACAAACTGGCCACTCGTCCATTCTGAATAAAATAGAATGTATACCAAAAGACACTGATTACACCCTCCCTCAACTTCAGTTCAGCAAACACTTTGAAACCTGTATACTCTCAAGAGTTGACTGGGAGAGAGTAGCAGGTTCTCGAAGAGAATCCATCTGCTTTTACACGGATGGGCCAAAAACAGAAGTGGGGGGTGGTGTATTCTCCCAAGATCTGGATTGTAAGATCTCCTTCCTAATCACTGTAGAGTGTTCCAGGCGGAGATTATGGCGATCAAGGAGGACCTGTCGTGGTTGCGGTATAATGTAATATCTGCAAGGGACATAACTATTTTTACCGACAGTCGCGATTAAATCCTTGGAATCACGTTCAACTCCAAGACTGCCCTCAACTGCCGCCTATCTCTCAACGAGACGGCGGAACAATTTAAAATTCACCTTATCTGGGTGCCGGGGCATAGGGACATTCCAGGTAACTGTATGATTCTCGATTCTACCGGGAAAGGAGAATCTCTGCATGCCTCTCGCTACTTGCAAACTCCTAATAAAAAAAACGCGATAAACGCTACTAACCGCAGGTGGGCAAACTGCACCACTTGCTCTATCACGAAGCAAATTTGGCCCAGGCAGGATCTCAAGCACTCCATCAGTCTTATAAGATTAAAGAGATCCGTCACAAGGACACTAGTAGGTGTGATCACGGGGCACTGACATGCCCTCAGGCTGGGTCTTCCCGCTAATGACTTCTGCAGAAGTTACATGGACGAGGAGGAGGAAGAGTCCATTCTCCACCTCATATGCATCTGTCCTGCTCTTTCAACTCGAAGAAGATTACATCTCGGGGAGTACTTCTTTGATAGTTTTGGTGAACTCGACATTATTAATATCAATAGCCTCCGCCGCTTTACTTTGAGCTCCTGTTGGTTCACATTGGGCCAATTCTACCTACGTGAAGTTGGCCCGCACTTTTTCTAGAATGAAAAACGTGAAATGCAGTTCGATAGACATTCGTTTGTAGTTGTTTGTAGTGAATTTTTTTTCGTTTGTAGTTAAACCGTCATAAAGTTAGGACCATTTAAAAAAATGTCCACAATTCCTTAAAACCGCGTTATCTCTGAAACCGTATCAAATAAAGCGATAAACTGTTTTATTTTCAAAAGTGTTCCACTTCACTGATCTAATAACATACAAACTGTATCTATTAACCTAACGGTTTATGATTTATAAGAGACTAGCTGTTGCCCGCGGCTTCGCTCGCGTTAATGCCGATTTTGTCAATCACTTCAAGTACACTTAAGGAACCATTCGTCCTTTTCTGCACTACTTATTAAAATGGATACAAAACAGATACAGAATTAGTTCAACTGAATTTCAAGAAATTCTTCAGTTAGCTCCAACGTGCCCATATAAGTATTCACTTTAATGAGAATTTAGTTGAAAAAATTCGAAAAATATATCTTTCCATATAACCATGCAAACCTACAAAATTTCATTCGAATCGGTTGAGTGGTTAAGAAAATCGACAACAGCGCCACCTATCGGGTCCAAAACTATGCTCTCCATCAAGTTACAACCAACCATACCCACCTAAAAAATTTCATTCGAATCGGTTGAGTGGTTAAGAAAATCGACAACAGCGCCACCTATCGGGTCCAAAACTATGCTCTCCATCAAGTTACAACCAACCATACCCACCTAAAAAATTTCATTCGAATCGGTTGAGTGGTTAAGAAAATCGACAACAGCGCCACCTATCGGGTCCAAAACTATCCTATCCATCAAGTTACAACCAACCATACCCACCTACAAAATTTCATTCGAATCGGTTGAGTGGTTAAGAAAATCGACAACAGCGCCACCTATCGGGTCCAAAACTATGCTCTCCATCAAGTTACAACCAACCATACCCACCTACAAAATTTCATTCGAATCGGTTGAGTGGTTAAGAAAATCGACAACAGCGCCACCTATCGGGTCCAAAACTATGCTCTCCATCAAGTTACAACCAACCATAACCACCCACAAAATTTAATTGAAATCGGATGAGTGGTTAAGAAAATCGACAACAGCGCCACCTATCGGGTCCAAAACTATGCTCTCCATCAAGTTACAACCAACCATACCCACCTACAAAATTTCATTCGAATCGGTTGAGTGGTTAAGAAAATCGACAACAGCGCCACCTATCGGGTCCAAAACTATGCTCTCCATCAAGTTACAACCAACCATACCCACCTAAAAAATTTCATTCGAATCGGTTGAGTGGTTAAGAAAATCGACAACAGCGCCACCTATCGGGTCCAAAACTATCCTATCCATCAAGTTACAACCAACCATACCCACCTAAAAAATTTCATTCGAATCGGTTGAGTGGTTAAGAAAATCGACAACAGCGCCACCTATCGGGTCCAAAACTATGCTCTCCATCAAGCTACAACCAACCATAACCACCCACAAAATTTAATTGAAATCGGATGAGTGGTTAAGAAAATCGACAACAGCGCCACCTATCGGGTCCAAAACTATGCTCTCCATCAAGTTACAACCAACCATACCCACCTAAAAAATTTCATTCGAATCGGTTGAGTGGTTAAGAAAATCGACAACAGCGCCACCTATCGGGTCCAAAACTATCCTATCCATCAAGTTACAACCAACCATACCCACCTACTTACTTACTGTTACTCTGCTGTTTTTCATTCGTGCTAATACACAACACAATGCAACGTTTGCAAAATCGAAACGCGTTTACTTTGATTCCTCTGTTTTCCGTTATGCAAAAATAATGCCCAAAAATAATTTTTTTTAAATTAAATTTTTTTAAATTATTATTTCACACAAACCTTCTACAGGCAAATAATGAAAACATACCAAAAAATCAAGCAAATCGGACTTCACGTTCGCATGTTATAAACGTACAAACGAACAATTCATTTTTATATATATAGATTTAAGCGAAATTTTACCTTCCAACTTTCAGTGTCAATAACTCAAAAACCGTTTAACTACAAACGATGAAATTTTGAATTTATGTTTTATGCACCTTTTCTTATCTGCGGCATAAAATAGAAGACGTCTATCGAATGTCTATCGAACTGCATTTCACGTTTTTCATTCTAGAAAAAGTGCGGGCCAACTTCACGTAGGTGCCAATTCTGGCCTAAGTGTGGCTGTACTTGTGTGTAGCCTGTCACTATAACTTAACCTAACGGCAACAAATCGAGATACTGAGGAGATTCATACAGTCATTACATGGGAAATTTATTGTCAGTTAAACAAAATTTGAAAATGGGTTTTAAGTTGTTCTTTGCAGACTCAGTATGTAGAATTCAAACGAAGTCAGGAAAAGAAATTGGTGCTGCTGATTTGTCTTTCGGCTTATTTCGTTTGCGGCAACAATTGGAACAAAATTGTCAGCACTATTGCCACAAACTACATAGGTAAGCCATAAAACATGGAAAACAATTAATTTTGTTCATTTTATTGAATTTTTAAAAAGAAACTTGTATTTGGCCCACCCGCTATTTATGCTTATTTTGACATTCGAACGAATAGTCAATTCTAACGAATGTCTCTATTCGTTCGAATGAACTTTGTGTATTTTGAGATTCGAACGAATAAAATTCACTATCGAAAGTGTCATAAAATGAATCCAAATGAATTCAAGTTTCGAAATCAGCTGTTTGACATTTTTAATTTATATGTGGTGAAAATGCTGTTGTTTTTTAGTGGAGGCTCTTTTTTTTCATTATATTATTAAAATTATATATACATTTAAAATTTCAACTATTGAATGGAAAAAAATACTAAGGACTACAAAAATGTTAAGTGACAGCCTTATCTCAAATATAACGAGGTGTAAGAATGTTAAAATGTGTTATTGGTAATATATTTGGACGCTAAAGTCTGAAATTTAAATATGGACTTATCTCAAATAGCTTTAAACTAAATTGTGAACCCATATAATTCAAGTGCAATATGCAAACAAGGTAAGGTTATGTTATATTGAACTACGAGTTTTCGCTCTGATTTATTCAACTCAAGTCTGTTCACACTACTCGTACCTTTGAAACAGTTTTACAATTCAAATCAAAACAACAATTTTCTTGATTGTGTAAAGTCGATGAGCAATATTAAACAACGAAAGAGAATAATGGATGCCTCGAATCCACTTGAGCTGGAAAATTCCAAGTACGTATAAAAAGTAATGCAGTTTATTTTCCAATCCCTTAATCCATTTATTTTTGGAAGGTTTGCTTTCATCCCATATGTCCAATTTAAATCCGTTCTATTTAAAGGAAATCAACATACAGAATTTTACTTTAAGTAGGATGTTTAACTGAAATTTTTGTACAACAATCAGCCAGGAAAATGCGAAATAACCACAATCGCTTTCTATTAAGCGTTAGGAAACGCAGAAGAATAAAAATTACATTAAGAAAGTCAAAATACAGTTAACATTCGAATGAAAAATGAACTTTCGATTAATAGAATGAATTTGTCCTCTGTTCGAATGTCAAAATACAGATTCACCGAATTCGACACACTTTCGAAAGAAATCGAATCTCAGAATAAGCGTGATTATCTACAGTTTTATGGCCAGTCCAAACGGCTAATTGAGAGGCTCATGACAGTTATTCCCGCGGATGTTTGCGAGTGGAAAAAAATCCCTAACATATAATTTCCGTTTTCCGTGGATCGATCCTGGAACCCTTCGCTTAGTAGGTAAAATGTTCCATCAAAAGACCCTAACATAACTGCAACATATATGACCAAGCACGAATGCAACTGAACCGGGAAAACACGGCTTAGTAAAAATTTAAATTTTAAAAACCCCATACGGTTGAAAATAAAACAAAAAGAAATCAAAAGCCAAGTGAATTTTGTAAATAAAAATCGGCAAGCCTACAATTTATATGTTATGTATAATATATATATTTATGTATAAAACAATAGCCTACTTGTATAAAAAATGGTGCAAAATATTTAATTAAAATAAATTTCTTTAAATTTTTTCATACAAAAAAAAAGTTCTTCATAGCTTATGTATTACAGAGAGCGTTACTTTGTTGTTCGATTTTAGTTTCTTGTTGTTGTACAACTAGAGAGAGATTTCTATTAACTTCCTCACATTAGTCATATGCGAATTGTAAATAATACAAAAAACAATTAAAAAATAATTACGATATTAGATACTCTTAATATGTTTCGCTAACATACTGCATACGCATTGGTACAAGTTAGTATAATAATTATTGGTGTCTAAGCATGTGTTCGATTATCCTTTCCGTTTTGTTTTTGTTTTGTTTCTACTACGATAATTCATTTGTGAAATTTCTAAGACTAGATTTCGGTTTTTTGTTTGTGTTGATAGCGTGTTAGTCGATCTGCAGTTCGAATTTCATATTCAAATGCGAGAAGCGATAAGAATAAATAATAATAATTCAGTTATAATAAAATCAAGTGCTTATCTTAGGTGACTTAACGATTATACAGTTGTTCCATAGGCGCTGAAAACTGCCCTTGAGCTATCGGTGTCCAGTGAGATATCCTCTGGACTGGCTAGGTTGACACGGACGTTGGAATTGCGGCGCCTCGCATTTTGTGAGGCACCCCAATTGTTAAGAGTCCAATGGAAGCCGGACGACTGCGGGTGATCTTCGTTCACTTTAATAGTTGTGTCGACCTAGAATGGAAATTTTAATTTTAACTTTGTTTCAGATAATTGTTTTTTAAAGTAGAAAATGTTGGATTTTGTCGCTAAATAAGGGACATGTAAAAATGCAGCATAATAGACAGTTCGATTGGATGTTGCGATGCGTGAAAGTTGACAATGCCAAACTAGGCTAGTAGAAGAAGGGGGAAAGTATTCTTCGAGAGACGCGAAACTATGAGAACGATAATTTTTATGTTTAATAATTCCTTCATTTCTTGGAAAGAAATTCCTAAAGTTAGTGGATAAGCTTATGTCGGTTATGCAATGAGACCTGTAAATAAAACGGAGAAATCAAGAGTCTGTCTCAAAGCCAACCGGAATTTGATGATGTTAGTAAAATTGGTACCTTAGTGGAAGATGCTCTTGACTGTGCCAACTAGACGGGAATAAATCTCCTGAATGTCGCATGTGAATTCTTGTCGGCTGTGTTTTGTGAACGTCTAAAACCTTTTGCTAGCAACCTAATCGGCGATTTAAGGCCAGACATTTTCACACTACAACAAAACTTAGAATAAACCCTGGACTCTCATCGCGTTAGACGACGTCGGCGTCGGTCGTTTCGACGATTGTATTGCTTCGTGTAACACTACAATGGTTGAATCGTCTGGAAGACGTGAACTTATATTTCGTATTACTCGTTCAAATTTCAAATTCCGACAATTGAATGATTGCTATTTTGCAATCGTTTAATCGTTTTTGGTGAATTTTCTCAGTTTGATTCGGTCTTTGTATTAACAAATATTTAAGGCATTTGGGTTATTGATCTTCTCTTTGGAGAGGACTCACTCTTATCAAAGTGGTAAAGTGCATTATTTTTAATTTTGTTTTATAATGGCATACAGTGCCAATGCAATCAGAAACGAAATGCAGTTATAAAATTGCATTCATTGAATCCTTTTTTTACAATTCGAATATTAAAAATAAAAATTCTTATGTGATGCTTTACAATGTTTGATTTCCATAAACATCCTTCCACACTTTTGCATGTTGTAGCAATTTTTTCCTCCCGTTCATGGACAGTTCACCATCAAGGTTGAAGAATTGGGTCAATTTCATCCAGAAAAAAATTCCATACATTTTCTGTCAGAGTTTGTTCAAACTGTTCAAAATAAGAACGATGAATGTTGAAAATAACGTAGTCTCTTAAATCTTAATTATTTAACGCTTTTTTTCTCACACATGCTTTATTATGTGTTTTACACTTATATAAGTAAAAATGAATTCTCACATACTTTCATATAGATAAATAAATTAAACTATTGCTATCTTATTTTCGCTTAATGCATAAACTTATATAAAGCTAATTCTTTCTAAACAATGTTTGAGTACTGTCATAACCAGCGACACAAAGAGCGTATTCCCGCGAAAATTTGATTTGGCATTAAAACGAATTTTGAAATCAAAAATAATAAGTTTCGGACAGCGTTTCATTTTTAAACTAATTCTCGAAATTTATTTTACAATGAACGATGCGACGATGATGTTACGTGAAGCAAACTTAAAACGACGTCGTTCTGTTCAATCTTTTTGACGACAATCGTTCCATGAATTACGCGATGAGAGCCCTGGAATTACAGAACGATACACAGCACCATTTCATCGACTTTAAAGTCGCCTATGATAGCATATAGGTATAGGGACGAGCTACACAAAACCATGTCACGTTTCGGCATTGCTGCCAAACTCGTTCGTCTGTGTGGAATGATGATCGAGAAATCTTGCTGCCCCGTCAAATCGACAAAAACTTTACCGAGCCCTTTAAAGTCAAAAAAAGTTTGAGACAAGGCGATGCGCTATCGAGTAACTTCTTCATCACATCATCCTAGGAGCAATTGCACGAAACTCACAAACATCAGAGGTACAATTTTTCAATAGTCTGTTCAACTGCATGTATATACTGACAATTATATTAATTGATATTTTCGGAAGACCACATCGAGCTGCCCAGTTGTGCTGTGCAAGTATTGAAACGGACGATGGGTCTGGCTGTGAATGAGGACAAAACGAAGTATATGCAGTCAACGAGAAAGGACTCTTAGCATCGACGACTCGGACAAAACGTCAAGATGGACAGCTACAACCTCGAAGTAGTTAAAGCCTTTGTCTACCTGGGATCAAACGAAAAACTACTCTAGCCGCTGTTTCTTCGGGCTAATAGGGCATCTAATAAGTAAACCCGTTTCTTATAGAACCAAGGGGATATTATAAATATACGACATTAATGATGCAGAACCATAAACCCCATCAAAATCCGTGGTCCTGCGATGTTTTGAGAGAAAGATTCTTCGGACGATTTTCGGTCCAGTTTGTATCGATGAACTTCATGGGCTATACAGCGACGTTGATCTAGTCAAAAAGTTGAGGATACAACGGTTGAGATGGCTGGGGTACGTGAAGCATATGGAGTGGTTCTTCCGAATGTCGTGAGGTGCACAACTTTTAAAAATCATTACATAGTTCCATATTTAGTCAAGTTTGCATAAACTTTTCGGATTCTTCTCTCAAGCAACGGATAATAGGAGAGAAAAGTCTTGGCAGAGGCAGAAATGCAATGATGCTCTTACAAAATGTACGAGTGCATTATTTATGAAAGAGGCGAAGAAGCAGAAGGAGTTTAGGTATTTATGGTACAAAGATAACCAGCCTTATTGTGAGTTTCGCCCGGAAAACATTTCACTTGGCGAAATGCTGTCCGCCTAAAAATTTAGAAGCTATTGCGAATTTCGCCCTAAATTTAACTTAAATTTTCCATTTTTATGCCTCTAAAAAAAGAATGGAAAATTTATGTTGTAAATAGCAGTATATTCTGCCCGAAACAGTGCTGCCAATAACGGTATTTTTTTCGAAAATCAACAATTTTTCGCCCGGAAATGTCAATTTTTAGGGTTGAATATTGTTCGGGCGAAGCTCACAATAATGTCGAATAAAATTCTAATGAGAAAAGTAGGTAGAAAAATATTGATTCTGCACTGATGTAGTGCTTTTTCATTTTATTTAATTATTATGTTTCCAATGTTTTAAATTATGATTTTCCTTTTTGAATTCGAATTGTGAAGAACTATTTTACTAATGAATCGTACTGCTTGAACAAATTCTTTTTCATTCACCAAAATATCCGAAGCTTAAGGGAAAATTTAACGTCTTTGTTATCGCATCTAAACTCATTTGCTTGTAAGCCAAGGTAGAGTACTGGACTTCCCTTTTCACGTATTAAGGTGTAATTTTTTTTTTTTGGGGATTGAACTTGAGACCTCTCAATAGTCCAACACATCAAGCCCAAGAAAATGTTACCAAAATGTAAACACCACGCGTCTGTAAAAAAATCTCATACACGAGATGCAGTGATGAGGAAAGAAACCTTAGAGCAGAGTCTAAAACTTTATAACTGCGGAGGAAAAAAGTAAACAAAGTAAAGATGACAATATCGAGACTCATCTTAACCCTAAACCAGGTGTTTGACTTAGAAGAGAGAATGCATCAATTGCCTAATGAACTGATTCTCAGCAACCAATAGAAAGAATGGAAAATTTATGTTGTAAATAGCAGTATATTCTGCCCGAAACAGTGCTGCCAATAACGGTATTTATTTTCGAAAATCAACAATTTTTCGCCCGGAAATGTCAATTTCCAATCAACCAATACATTAGCAACATTATGGAAAGCATTAAAATTCTAAAACAGACAACATTTATACACTCCGACAGATACTGGAGAAGACTCAAGATCAGATTCAGGTCAATATTCAAACCATGTTGTTCAGAGCCATATACCTAAGGTCAATCTTTTCCAACCGCACGATGACGATGAAGCATGTAGGTAGAATTATCCCTGGCACATTTATTGAAAGCAAACGATTAAGGCAAAGGCAGGAGTAATGCCCTGAGCAAAAACCCCCGCTTATGTTGATGAGCTTTCGAGGAGCGAATTGACAGACATCAACGCTCCGATCCAGATTGTAAGATGAAGCCGGACAACACATTAGAGACACATCTCGCTTTAAGTGTCGTTGAGTTGCAGATGACCTCAACTGACTTAAAGTTCGCAAATAAAAGAAGTAAGCTGGGGAAGAGCGAGTTTGTTGCGGACCAATTTCAACCTGAACTGTATCACCTTCCGCGTTAGTAAGAAGAAACCATATGCAAACGACTATTCCAACAGTTTCATAAACTTTGATGTTGTTCGTATCTCACAAAAGTCACAAGGAAACACCGTTCACATACGCCTATTCTAGATAACATAATCCACAACAAGTTGAGTTACGCCAAGTTTGCTTTTGGCTACTGCAGTTTAGCTTTTACACGTTTGGAGCTTTCTCAAGCTATTTCCATTGCAATCATACATTTCCCAATTTCAGTCAAAAATATAGACAAACTCTCTACTTTCTCAGTTGTCCCGATTTCAAAGATCTTACTATTGTTTCAATAGCCTTTATGTTTAGACCGACAACTGATGTCTCCTGTGCTACATCTATTTATTGACATACAAAATTTGAGTGTATTTATTTACGAAATCCACCTGTCTAATGTTACTTGAGCTTCCAAATAATCGAAACTAATTGTTCTTTAACTACTAGCTGAAAGATAATTCGTCTCATCGCCTAAAGCGAACAACCAGTCGCTACAAATAAGTTTTAGTTTCGCTTTAATGACATCGGGTATTGCATTTGTTTAATGGGAATCCGTCTTAGCCTAAAGAAATTGTTTCTCAACTCACCTCTCTATTGCCGCACGGCAGGGTCTCTGTCCCACCAGCAGCTGCAGTCGAATCGCGCGTTCCAATGCTGGTATCCGAGTCTAGTGAGTCAATGCTTGAACCTCCGCCACCGCCACGATACCGTGCCACAGATTGTACCGTCTTAAAAGACACAAAAACTGACCTCACACATTCAAACACAAAATTATACCCCCGCTTACCATAATATCGCCATGACAATCTTCGATTGCCTTCAAGATTTCCCAACACAATTCCGAGTCCAAGGGTATGGGCTGTTCCGAATCACGATTGTGTATTGCTATAGCGATATGTACAGGATGTGGAATGGGCAATGGAATCAGCAATTTATCAGAAGCCGTCTTGTCCTGAGTTTTCCTCTTCCATGGACGCCAAGGCTTATTCGGTTGCTGTTGATCATCGGATTTGGATTGTAAAGCGCGTAATGCTCGTACACGAGGTGTGGTTAGACCAACTGTCATGTCTCTGTATAGGAAAATACATCAAAAATGTTTTGTGAACGTGAAGAACCAAGTTGCGAACCTTTGTTGCGGTTTTCTGAACGTCAGAGTTATTTTCGATCTCGGATTGAATGCCGTCACTTCGAGGAACGGCAAGTGCACTTGAACATTACCCCGTGGGGCATAGACATTGCCCAGCAAGTCGGGTCCATTCGAACCGATGACATCGGTCGCATTTTGTACCATTTGTGTGTATCGTGTCAGATCCAGCTGCGAATGTGGCTCCAGCTTGAAATATGTATCCGTTTCGGAGAGGGGTGTTAGAAAATCCAGGCTAAAGATTTCTGTGTACATCAGACCGGCGAGACCGGGCCAGTCATTCGGCGAGAGACCCTTGAAGAGCACTTGTCAGTTAAACAGTATCAAATGCCAATGTAGTTCTTACCTTATTGTCCCAGAACTCGTCTTCTCCGATGGATAGCCTGGCTATCACGTGGCCGGGATAGTACTTCTCAAGCATATGGGCGGCTAATTGGATGGCAATCTACAAAAAAAACTTCAAAATCTTCCGGCCAATCAGCACAGCATCATTCATACCTTCAGTTCCAATGTATTCAACTTGATTCGCGTTTTAATCGCAGTCACCAGACCCGTTTGAAGTTCCCATCGTCGCTTCTCGAGCTTCTCATGCAGTGAACCCATCAAATCGTGTGCCTCACGATCCAATCGCAAATAAGGTCCATTCTTGGCCAATTGCGCCGAAAATGGACCAAAACAAGCCTCGACAAATTGACTGTAGTCCTTCTGCGGCTGCAGAATCACACGTTCCATTGAATGCTGGTAAGCTTGCAGCTCGTCCAACTCCATCTTCGCTTCGAACGCGGCTAACGCTTGTTCTGGGATAATGATGAAGTAGTAATCCAAAGCCAAGCCCGGCCCAGCAATGCGCCGGACGGCCAAACTGTCGGAAGCTGGTACGCGTCCACACTTCTTGATGAACAGGTGGAATGTCAGCGAGTCCCACAAGAGTCTCAGAGAATATCGGGCAGCTCCCACTGTAAATAGTCGTCTAAATATACACGCAAGTAACAATGAAACTCGCCACTTACCAACTAAGACAAGAACCGACGCTAACGGGCACAGAATCATCGATACAAATACGGCAGCAATCGGCTGAATACATCCCTGAATAAACAAGTTCCACACGACAGCCTCTAACAGAATGCAATACCTATTGCGTGAGAAATCTGGACAATCCAGGTCGTATATCAAGACCATGAACACGTGCACTGCCGCCGTTAACATCGGCACCCACAGAGGCGCTGTCAACGCCAGCAACACACTCAATATACTGGCCGTCAGCGAGACCAATGGGAACACTAAAAGAATCGTCAGCGTTCCGAGGAAACCCTTGACGAAGTAGTTCCATATGCGGTTCATGTTCCTTGTGAAACCTTTACCAATGAAGCCTGTCAAAGAGAAAACAATAAGAGAACTCCTATCACCCACAGCAGACGCCTCACCTGTATCGGGTTCGGTTTCAAAGTGCGTCCTCGACTTGGATATATGCCGCCACAGTTCAATCAGGCGCGACGCCAGTGTCTGTGTCATGCTGGTCTTTCGCGGAAACAGCGTTCCATTGATTTGTGACAATTCCAAATCGGACATGAACGGCTCGACGCAACACAACGCCCGCAGGCCCAACGGACTAAACCACGGCACAAAGATGCCCAAGAAAAATATCACATTCCACGTCCATGTCCATGACCTTTGCACTAAATTTACAACCCGCCAGAACGGCCAACGCGTGCTGGTGGTGCGCGTTATCTCCTTCTCGACCATAAACACCGGCTGGCTGGGATCAGAGCGAGGCGTCACTATCGATGTGGCCTGTTGGCTAATGACCGTGGGTATTACCTCAGATTGTCCCTGAAATTGGCGGCGAATTATCCACGAATTGGGCGACCAAATGCGCACAGTCCAATGGAATGTTCGCGTCGGCGTCTTGGCATTCTTCAGCTCTTTCAGCAGCACTGGCTCGCGTTCTTTCATGAAGGCCATGTCGCGGCTGAGGAAGTACGATGTCTGACTGAGATCATGCTTGCTGCACATACGCAACGCCTCCTCGTGAGCGGCCCAGGTGCTTTTATTCAACTTTGTCGCTTCAGCTGCTCGAAGTTTGGACCGCAGCCAGGGGGCGATTCGCGACAGAACCGAATGGTCATTAGTTAAACACTTTTGATGGTCTTCTCGGGAGCGTTTCAGCTCTTTTTGAACTTTATCCACGGCTTTATGCATGATCACGACGGACTGGGCTTGTTGGACCAACAAACGAGGTATTCCATCACCAAATTCGGCAAGTTGTGTGTTCGAAAGGATCGAGGTGTAGACCCGTTGCAGGTACTCCTTCATGACGGCATCGTTAACCTCCTAGAATGACACGTCATTAAATTATGAGACGAATCAAAGAATTCTCTCTACAAACCTCTTCGATCTCCTTGTCGGTGAGTTTCTTTTCACGCAATTCAGCGATCAGACGTTCGCGAAAGTGTAGGAACCAACCACGCGTCTCGCGCTCCAAGATCCCGATGAGAATTGGCAACGCCTTGCGCATGATATCACGTGAGAAGAGCCTCAAATCGATCTCTTGTCCCTTTGGTGTTAGAAACAGATAGGGCACAGGTTGGGCGGCTTCACAGCTCTTCACGTCCACCTTCTCCATGACAGCTCGTCGCAATTGCTTGCGTACAAACGAGCACAGCGAGTACAGGCAGTCTTCGAATTCCGTCTGAAAGTACACGAAACACATTAGTCAGAGGACCGGAGCGGGAAACTACATTGCTTACCCTACAAACCAGTTCTGCAACTAAGAAGCGACATCGTTCCTCTTTGATTTTGTAGTCCAAATCGTGTGCCAACAGCGATGGAACACCTGCAAAGCACTTTTCACATATAAAACAGTTCGCCACAGTTGTCCGTTGTGATACCCACCAACAGCCATGTCCAGCAGCTTGATGAGTCCATGAAAGAGCGCACGAACCGCATGAGCCAGTGAAAAGAAATGCGACAGTAATCTTCCTCGAGCCGTGACCACCACAAATCGAGCGGCCAGTGCCAAGTCGCTGAGAAAGGAATCGTGTGCACGATACGTTCCCTTCTGCAGGATCTGCGACAATCGCCATTTGTGCACTTGTCCGGGGAAATTCAAGCTCGGCACATCGAATTCACTGTACATGTGGGAATACTCATTTAGTAAAGCGATACTTTGCATGAGGGATAGTTTTCTCAATTTGACATGCAACTATGGGATAATCAACTTTTGCGTGCAAGTTAAAAATAATAAATGGGCGGTTATTCTGTTTTCTGATTGGTGGTTGCAGGCGCGTGCCGCTTACATTCCTGTAAAACTTACAGTTTCCGATTTTATTCGTTTGCTAATTGAGAGGAATTTTTTGTTTGTGGAATGCGCGAACATTAATTGAAATGGGGCTTTCTTGGCATGCATGAATGTCGATAGAAATATTGACATTTAGGAGAACAAAGGGACAAACAACTTAAAACTGAATAACAAATTAACGAACTATTTAGAGGAGTGGATGCGTAGACGTTTATTTAAGCGGTGGCGTAGATTGTATTTCGTTTTGCAGCGATGGTATCAAACATAACCTCGATTTCATAGAGCTTTACGGTGGGAGCCTTATTATATTTATTAGACAAGTGTAGGAAGACTCTGCAGGTACCACAGATGCCAGAAGCTACGTCATCTCCACTCAGTGCAACAGACACCACATGGATAAGTTTTAAGGACTTAGCTTCACATTAAAAAAAGGCTGTTGGAAAACGGTGGACGGATAGTGGAATATTTGGTTCTCGTGTTGCTTGTTGGATAGAGTTGTGCGTAGCGATTTAAAAACAACGCCATACACGTTTTCTATCAATTGGGTTGCTGATATTTTTTTAATTTTTTGTTGCTGTGAACTTTTCGGCGCAAATTGTGCAACAAGACCGCAAGCACGAGGTTTTTGCACGAGGATTAACAAACTGTCATCCAAATTGACACGTTCCGATTCATTTAAGCCAGTATTTTGGATTTTCGAACCTTTAGAGCGGCTTACATTTACTCCGACACTACCTTGTTGTACCGGAGTAAGATTGAGGTTATCAAACACAAATGAACAAACCAACCCGTACGGCGACGATTGGAAATACCACAGAAGAGAGAGGAATAGAGCTACCCGTGGTTCCGCGATCGTAAGAGATGGCAGAAAAAAACATTACGCGCAGGAGAAACAAACAAATTACACAAAAGTTTAAGAAAATGCGTCATGGCAGCAAATCCCATAGAGAAACATGTAAAGATGACGGCGGAAACCATGTAATAAAATCAAAATCAGTGCTGAAAATATGGAAAAGCTATTTCTGGCAACTATATAAAGGCGACAAAGACCAGCATCTCGCTGTTAGGCAGAACGGACCATTCAATTGCTGTCCACCTGATCGGAACGACGTTAAGTTAGCAATTAATGTATAAGCCAAAGATCAAAACGATGGCAGAACATCAGGCAATATCTTCCAAAAATGCACACAATAACGACGGGATCGAAAAAACCAAGAGAACAGTTACTGGTGCTGTCTCTGGAATCAAACCAGCAGGGAGCAGAATGGGTCTGACTGAAGAGGCCAAGACAAAGTATATGCTTTCTTCAACAAGTGTCATTTTCCATAGCAGACTTGACCAGAATGTGACCGTTGATATGTATAACTTCGAGGTAGTGACCGAATTTGTCGAGAGAAAAATTCTGCGAACGATCTATAATCCTGTCTGCGTAGACGAGAGTGGTTCTTAACCTTTTAGTGATAAGGGACTATGTGACAAAATTTCTGTCTAACCATGGACCACCAACTGTTAAGAGCTAATACACAGTAAATGTAAAAGTAAGTGAATAAAATATTGTTTTACCTCAAACAGTATTTTAGTTTTCTTACGAAAATTTTACATTACAGAAATACTAACTTCTGGATTCTTGGTTCTTAAAGTCAAATGTATGTCGGCACTGGCATCCAACCGATTTCGGTTCCCCTGCTCCGCATAGATATGTCGATCGCAATTTCTCGAATCGTTGGGAATAAAAAAATACCTTTTGGCTCCAAAAATCTTCAAGACTAATTCCTTTCTCGGATGTATCTTGCAAGTCACTTTCATGTTGCATTTCAATCACTTCTTTTGAATTTCATCAGGCACCTTAGAAACGCTTACAATGAAGGAATAAAGCCAGTTTATTGAATATTTTTCGGATGGCTTCGAGGACTACTTCGGGTGCTTCCAGGACCACCGGTTTAGAATCACTGGTGTAGACGAAAGAAGTAACATCTGGCGGGGAACATACAGCGATGGACTATACCAGCTCTACAAGCTGTACATTGACATAAGCCTAGTGAAAAACAATACGTATTTTACGGAAAAGGTGGCTGGGCCATGTAGAGCGAATGGACATCAACGCTCCAGCTCGTAAACTATTCAAAGCTGTACCAGAGGGTAGTGATCATGTGGAAGGAGATCTTCGACCACTTGGTGTGCAAAATTGGAGACTACGGGCTTAGTCCAGCCGGTTGAAGAGGCATTATTTTCTAGGCCCAGCAGCGTCATGCCTTGTAGCGCCATCAGAAGTAAAGTTAGTAAAGATCAAAACAGCTTATTTTTGGAGGAGCTAAAGATGACTTTTCTTTTTTTTCGTTGGAGGTTGCTACTATTCGATGGAGCACTCAGACACAACTACTGGTCCATTGTACTGCCAAAACAGACACCTTACTTTGCTGTACTTAGTTTTCCGGTCTTTCGAAGAAAGATGAGAAGGAGCTTCAGTGATGAAGGGCCTAGATGTTCGGTACTCACCACGTCAGCCCCAAAGCACCTCCACCTGACGCGAGCAAAGGCAGGACAACTACAGAGGAAGTGTTCCGCTGTATCGTCATCCTCTCCACAAGCAGGACAGATGGTGGTGTCGCTCAAGCCCAATACATTTAAGTGGTTGGCTTGGTGGCCCGAAAGGACACCCACAAGCAGTCTACAGTCGATTCTCCTGAGAGACAGAAGGAAAGACGAGGACCGTTTGCGGATGTCCGGACGCAGTCGTTTGGTCTGTCTACATCCAGCACAGTCACGACACCGACACTCGTGTTCAAGAGAAACCTAAGTATCAATGGATGACCAAACCACAGATGCCGGCAGACCCAACGCAAGTTCAGATCTTGAGAGAGCTTCTTCTGAACCCAGTCTGGCAAGCTCATCAGCGATCTAGTTTACCTGGATGCCAGTGTGACCTGGCACCCAGACAAGTTTCACTTTGTTTAGCCTTCCGATCAAGTTCAGAGAAAGCTTGAGTTCAAGCACTAACTTGGACGAGGTAAGAGGGTTGAGCAGCGCTTATAGTGCAGCTTGGCTGTCACAGCAAACGCAAATGCTTCTATAGCCCTTCACATGTTTGTCACAATATATTGCATAGCCATAAGGATAGCGAAAATCTCCGCTTGGAAGGCAGACGCATGGTTACCTAGGGGAAGTGTAATCTAATGTTCTTGCTTTCCACGAAGACTCCAGAACCAGACCCCTGTCCGGTTAGAGATGACTTGGTAAGGAGCATAAGCCAACTCATTTCTAAGATTTTGATCATATTGCGTAAGTAATGATTCCATTCAAAATAAAATTGGACAAGAAAAGTTCAAATCGAAACTTACTCGGCTCTAGCGAGGTATCCGTCGAAACAGAAAATCCTCCGCAACGCATACTCCTTCGGAGGCTCAAATTACATTCGAGGTATACACTTTCGGAAAAGAAAACGCTTCACTAAATTCCGCTACCAATTTCTTTCGGAGCTAGCTGTCAAAAATTTAACAAAAAAAACGCACTTCAACGAAATATGCGTTACAAAATTTCAGAAAGATAATCAGAATAGCTGTTCGGAAAAATACCTCGAAGCCAAAATCCCCCGAATCGTATAAAACCGTTTCGGCGGATACCTCGTTAGGGCAGACTATCTTTTCATCGATTTTAAAGGTTTTTAAAAGAAACAACTTTCAAAGTAGTTAAGGACTTCATTCTAAATAAATAAATAGTTGGCGCAACAGGTACGTGGGACACTAGGTCTAGCTTCTTACGACCATTCGTTGTGTGAGTTTCATTTTTGCGACGAATGGAAGGGATCTTCAATTTTATGCCGAGTCCAAACGGCTAATTGAGAAGCTCTTTTATGACAGTTTTTACTCTCGGATGCGTGTCAGACGTTCGCGAGTGGAAAAAAAAACTTAAGATTTAATTTGGATCTTTTGGGATTCGAACCGGGGACCCCTCGTAGTCCAGCACATTAACCATTGCGCCTCATCTACATCGGAGTAAACATGATCTCTACGAATGACAGCCTAGTGGAGATCCGGCGAACAATTAGGCTTGAAACCCCTGCTACTTTCGTTTGGCAAAACAACTGGGCTCAAAACTCCTAACTCAAATGACGAAATGTATGCTTTAAAAATCCCTCATCCTGTCAGTTTTGCTTTTGTTGAGTGATGGACGATAAGCAGAAAGGGAAAAAAGATTCTTCGAAGGATTTTTGGTTCTGTGTAAGCGAGGAGGGCGAATTTAGGCGATACAACCGCAAACTCTATGAGCTGTACCAAAATGTAGATGTAGCCTAAAAAATCCCAAACACATCGACTACATTGCCTCGGCCACATCCAGCTAGTTAAGAGGATCTTCAAATTCCAGCCCTCAGGTTCGAGACGAAGAGGAAGATCGAACCAACGTTTTAAAGACCAAGCTATGACGGATTGCCAAAGCGCTTGATCTGAATAACTGGAAGTAGCGTTCCCGGGGTCGCAGAGGATGAAAGGCTGTAGCGTGTCAGGCAGGATTTAAGACGCCAAACCAAAGTATATGCTATCACCAAGAAGACTCTGTAAAAGTACTTAAGAAACGTAGTTGTGCTGCACGGATCTAAAGAACGAGCTTGTCCAAAAGCGGGAGAAGACCGAGAATAAAAAAACATCAGCGACCTTGAAATGCACAATCGTAGGCACTTAGCTAAGGCCGGGGCTAACAGAAGAGGACAATTAGTAAATAAATAAGTAAATAAGGTCCCAACCAGTAGGACAGCAATGTCAAGGTAACCTTTTGTTGCAAGTTTGAACTAACGATCGCATACATCAACAAGTTCATTGCCGATTGCAAGAAGGTCTTAATCCAAAGCCATTTAAGAAGGAAATGACAGTATAAACAGATAACAAAACCATTTATCACAAAGATTAGGCCCGTTTGTCGATAAATGAAGTTGAAAACTGCATCTGGCCATCATCTGGTAACATTGACACTAAATAATCGTCCCCCTAATCGCGATCAATTAACAAAACCACATCGCCTTATCGTTTTGTTTGTTTAAAAGGCAGCACTTTGGTGTGTTGCCAATGGGATCATCTATATCTGGAAAATCATATATTTATCACTAAGCGTACGCGCGCCGCTGTTTAAATAGTCATGCAATTTTATAGACACTGTTTACAAGGACGGAGGGTAGATAAGAACCAGAAACAAAATATGACACCAACAAAAACGGATAAAACATTTCAACAGTGTGTTGGGAAAAGTAAGTGAAGTTTTTTTTAATTTTTAAAATAATTTCGAACATTGATAAGCAAAGGCAAGATGAACAGAAACGTTAACAGAATAAAAATAAAGAACATCTAACACGATAACTAAACATAATGGCATTTTTTTTTTAAAAGTCATTCTCATAGTTCACGACGCCTTCGCTATATAAGTAGGGCGCGCTGTTCCATGTTTTTTTTTTTCTTGTACTATTTACCCATTATTTCGAATTGTTTCCAATTGTTCCAAAGTTAATTTCTTCGGTTTTCCGTATTTATCCTTTTGCAAGCTTTACAGAAATATTTGTTGATTGTTTTGTTTTTTTAAAACGCATTTATGCAAAGTTGTTTTGTTTGAATAGAGACTCATATATGAATTTTGAGTTTTTTTTTTTTTATTTTGATGTAGGTATGGGTGAAATGAGTGAACAGAAATAAAACGAAAAATTGTACGACAAAAAGCGCAAATTTTGGTGTGTTGGTGTGTCGCTGTGGAGCGCTGGAGGGAGCATTGCACACAATAAACCTTTAGGATGTTGCTTAAAAGTATCATGACTTACTGGAGGTTAAAGTTGTTTTGTTGGTTGTTAGTTTTATTCTCTGCGAATGTCAGGCTATTGCTCGGAAGAGAAGGAAATACCTTGGAAGGTACTTCTTCGAAAAATTGGAGGAAGTTGGTTTCGAAAACACAATTGAAACCATCTTTAGGTTATGCAGGTAAATTAAGTGCTTGGGAGAATTGGTTTAGGTTTTTGACCGTGAAGGATCCTATAGCGATGGGCCCAATATGGGGCCTGATCCTTGTGACGAACTCACGACCTACTCAACCTAACCTATTAGTTGAGTCAATCGCTGTTGTGGGAGATCGCACTGCATGTTAGTAGAACGGCGATGTTTACCTTTACAAGGGAATAAAGTCAGAGTCGGTTCCCGTCGCTCGTTACAATGGCCGCGTTTCACTGCCTACTAGATGACTAGCGGAATGCCAAACTTCATATAAAAAAATTGACATTTCTCCATTTGCCCAAGAAGTCTAGCAAAAACCTACCCGCTGCATTGGGCGCATTCAAAAACTTAGTTATCTTAACTCTAAAGGATTGGTATGGAACGTCAGCCACATGCAAACTGTCAACTTAGTGCTCAGTCACGAATTCGTCGGCTACCCCTCCATAGACGTCAACTGACACAGCTGCTCATGTGACCGATCTATGCCAATCAAAACTGAGATACATTAAGGCAGTCAGCTGGCAGACTTACTTAACCAGATACATGAACGTTCCCATTGAGAAAAAAACGACCAGTCAAAGGAAAATCGTTCAAACGTTCAAAAATGGATTCCAGCGCGAGCGTTCCTTCATGTGGAATATTTTGTGCTAGACGTCTAGCGGGCAGAGGAACGCGGCTATTGTTGGAAACTATTGAAAAATCCCGATATCAGTGGGCTTAAATACGCTAAAAGCATCTGACCCACGGTAGCTCAATAATTCTTATTTTGTTATATCATGTTAAAGTGGGTTTTAGTTAGTCGGCCCATTGTGCATCCACTGGTATTTGAGGGTTCCTTTGCTGGCTACTCATGTAAACTATTTGCTTTCATTAATAATGCTAAGAATATATTAACCTATTCACATCGCACTGAAATCTGTGCTTTCATTCACATCGAACTACAACTACTTTTCGTTTGACGGTTCAATCAACTGTGAGGCCCTAATGTGTTCGATATAGCACTGAACTCGCCCTTGTACTGAAAACCTTTGATTGATATGACTTCTAGGGTACCCTAGTTGTGCCCCGAAATGACCCCAGTTAATTTGTCGGGGCAAGAATTCAGTGCTGAGTTTTGCTGTCATTTCGCTTACGAGCCAACAACGAGTCGAAATTATTAAAATTTACTACCGAAATTCGGAGTCAGTGGCCTCAACGTTTAATCCGAAAATCATCTTCAGCGATGAGGCTCATTTCTGGCTGAATGGCTTCGTCACTAACCAAAATATGCGGTATTGGTCAGGCAGCAATCCACACGTACTCCATGAGTCATCACTGCATCCCGAAAAAATTACGGTTTGGTGTGGTTTATGGGCCGGCGGCGTCATTGGGCCGTACTTCTTCCGTGATGATCAAGACCGGCACGTTACTGTGAATGGGAATCGCTACCGTTCAATAAAAACCGAATATTTTTGGCCCCAATTGGATGATATGGACTTGAAGGACATGTGGTTCCAACAGGACGGCGCCACAAGCCACACAGGAATGTCACAATCAATTTATTTGAAACCAAGTTTGGAGAACGTGTTATCTCACGAAATGGTCCAGTCGCTTGGCCTCCTCGGTCGTGCGATTTGACGCCGTTAGAGTATTTCCTATGTATTGTCTATCGGCCGATTTAAGCTTGAAAACCGTCGAAAATTGGTCTGGACTTCTGCAAGCGTGCCCATGATGGCCATGCAAAAGAAATCAAGTTCCATACACAATGGCATCGAACGTACTTTCACAGGAATAAAGAATTTCATTGATATTCAAACCGTTTTTGTTTTATTTAATAAACTTTTGTAGCGTTCTTATTGAAAAACCCTTTATTAGCCGAATTTTCAGGGTGTTACAGGGTTTTTGACAGGCGTGGAAATTAGTTGACACTTCTCAGTGCGCAGTAGTGGGAACTAGTGCTAGCCACGTCAAGCAAACCTATTAGCCCATCAATTGAATGTGAAAACCGCACACTACGAGCTGTTCTGCTGAATATTGCAAAAGGTGTGTTTGTTTCAACAATCCAACGATCGGAAGTCGTTTTCGTTTTTGACTCAACAATTCGTTTTAAAAACTGAAAATGTAGGAAAATTTATATTTTCAATCAAGTTTTCAAGTGTTTTCATAAAAACCCGGTTTTCGGCTCGATGTGATCTGGCTTCTTTAAGCTCGATAGGGCAGGATAGGTGCAAAGAAAAAGAAAAGAACTCATGCTCTTCCTTGCTCTACAGCTTCTGGCAAAAGTCATTGTATGACAGTCCAAGTCCTCGCGCGTGTCTGCCCAGAATACATTGTCCGGTAAAAACATTAACAACTAGCGAGATGCTAGATCTATTGAAGCTACTTGAATATTTTGGTATCTGGGGTTGGCCAAGTTAGCCTGGCAATATCGCAGTATTCTAGATGTTTCTATCTATGACTTGCTTTACTTGTTGCGTCCGCGTGAGTGATTTGTTTAGCTAACACTTTAAAAACGCCGAATGAGCCTAGTCTTGCTAATTCGTTACAGTAAGGTTATACACTGCTTTCGAAATTTTACCGCTGGATACTAGGGATCTAATGACAGCCTGACTGCCAATGTATATTACAATATATGATATCCTTATGTGATACTGTATTTATAATTGTTAGCCACGCTATGGCTTGACGAATAGCTGTGATTTCGACTTGAAAGACAGTGTTTTGGGGGAGAGAAGGAAAGACGAAGATACAGTTCTTCTGAGAAGACCCCGGCTCCGACTCCATCTGGTGTTTGGGAACCGTCCTTTAATATTGACACAGCTCCTTCATGTAGGACATTTTGTGAGTCCCATTGGGATCTGTCCGGTATTTCATTTGTTAAGCCTTTTTCGAATTTCATTTTCGTAGGCAGGTAATCAGTAGTTGAAGGTAAGGGTCTTGACTTTAGGAGGATGCTGGTATGTCCAGTTGACAGTCCTCTCCAGTGCTTTCCTTCCTCTAGTCTAATTGCTACGTTAGCGGCGTATTCCTTACTGACGATGTCTAGAGGAAGAAGATTGATCATTATTTATAAAGCGGCGATTCAATCAATGATCCTTACACTCCTAAAAGTAGGTTATATACAATTGAATCATAAGCTGCATTAGAATATGGTTTTACAATGGAGTTGTAGTACTTGTAACATAAAGCAATTCCAACGCAGCGATAGCGTACTAAGAAAATGCAGGCACTTTACTCCATGCTTTCCAAATATGTACAACGATTAAAATGTGTGGGAGCTCTCGCCAGCATACAGGTTTTGAGATATCTGACTACGAAGCAACTCTCGACATAACCGAAAACCGAAAAGGTCCCCATCGACATTCTGGTGAACGATTACATTATGCGAACCGCAAACCAGCAAGGGATTATCGTTACTGGAAGGTAATAAAAGCAGACCTTTGTAACATTGTGGCAAGCAACTTATGATGACACATTCAGGGAGTGCCCAAAGAGAACGAAAGGGGAATGCCACCACCAGTACACGCAATTTCTGTTTAATTAAGGAGGCTGAGGAAGTAATTGCTACTGATTTGGCCACGAAAACTTGCCCTTGCCCTGGTCCAAAAGAAGAAGAAGAAGACTTGGACCACTCAATGTTTCACTATGGGAGCCACAAAGGGACCTTTCAACTTAGCAGCTTCTAATGGGGCATAATATTGTAAGGGCGACTTTTTTTGCTTTTTTATATCGAGTTCAGAAGATTCGAAAAGAACGAAGTGCAGATGATACGCTACCGCGGGGTAGCGTGATAAAAGAGTTTCAATGTGCAGTGTGGTATGTTAACGCGTGGCACCGGATCACCACATATACAGAATGCTGCATGTCAACTAGTAAGGGCTACTGATGATTGCACACCCTTTTGACGCATTGATCCACACTCTTAGATGTTTCGTTGATGTACTTCCGTCTATATAAATCCTGAGCTAAGCTGCCAAATTAACAAGCGTTTGTGTTTCGGAGGTCCCTGCAGTTGCAACCTACCTACCGAATCTGACTGTTTTGTATACGTTCAATGCGCCTTGCAAGTCTTAAGCACAGCATCTCGATTATAACTACTTAATACAACCAGTATTTAAATTGACAAAGGAAACAAGTGTCCATACCCCATAAGCAATCATCAAGGTTAATGTGTACAATACTTGATGAATCCTCAAGCAATCCCAACTGAAAGCAATGACCATGACTGACGTTCGTTTTCATGTGTAAACAATTGAGCACAATTCTCTTGTCTCTCCAATAAATAATGTAAGAAGAAACTCAACCAAAACAAATAAAACAAATTGCAACTCTGTCAAAGCAACTTTACTGTGCCTCTGAGTGTAGACCAAAAGAACAAGAATACAAGATAATTGAAGAAAATAAGAAGAACAACGGCTTGATTAACATATCCGCATTGTTTGCAAAAAAATAATAATAATAATATTTCATGATCACCATAAAACCAAAATCAAAAGGCAACCAAATGTATACACAAACCAAGAGAGAGAGATAGATAATACAACCAAAAAGAATCAAAGAACTTTCAAACTCACCCTCGCTCTCGCAGTGCTTTCAGCTGGCTGTTGGTCAGACGCCTCGGCTCACCGGACCCATCTGATGCGACTGCATCCAACTCATCGAATGGCGGCGATATAAACAAATCGCGCAAGTTAATTGGACGATTCTTTCGGTTACCCGTTTGGTTGCCAGCTGTTTGTGTGTATGATGTTGCCGCCAGTGGTTGGGGAAGAGCTGCAAACAAATAGTATAGGGGTGGAGGTTATTAATCTTAATCGTTCAATGAGTGCGTGTGTCACTTACCAATTGGAAAGGTCTTCCAGTGATATAAAAACTGTTCGGCCACTAGTTTGATATGCTCAACTAGTTGTTCGACTTCGGGCGGAGCTCCTACCAAGTTCAACAGAAAGTTGACGGGCTCACGTTCTGGCCCAGCCAAGCTTAGTGGGCGTGCATGATGATTGCCCGAGGAATGATGTTCCATTTGCATCATTTTCAGTTATGCTGGTGGTTGGTATTTCGTTTTGTTGTTTTTTTTTTCAGGTTATGATGGAGATTCACATATGGACGACATGATTAGAGTTGCTTCCAATCAGTCTTAAGTGGAGTAGCGTCTTCTGAAAGCAGATGGAAATGTTTTACATTGGAAATGTGTTGATTTTTGACCTAGTTTGCTACAAAGATCTGTTCCCTTACGATGATGCATTCAAACTTTGTTTCCTTACGCAAAAACTGGGTAGAAATAAACGAAAGCATTATCGTTTGGGAACAGACCTACAGACAGTCTATATATATCGCAGAAGTGTTTATAAAATATAAATTTAGGTTACACACCAGAGCAGTTTTAATAGTAGAACAATAAAATCAATCAGACATGTATTGAAGGCGTTCTTCATAGGGGAAACAAAATGGAGTTCAAATCATATGACCCTCTAAATTAGGGTGTTGATTATAAAACGCCTCATAGAAGCACAATAACAAACTAATTGCATCATTTATGAACTTGAAACTTGGTACAACAATTAAATAACTAAAAGAAGTTGATACGTGTTGCAGGCGCAAATGTGCCTTATGTGACGTGATTAAGTTGATTAAATAAAACCTTTGAACACTTTTTTAGCCAATGATTGTTGTAAATCTTCAAATGCTTAAAAATCAACATGTCTGCCAACAATATGGACGACAGATTTGGTGTTACAGTTTGGGATGAAACGATGCCTCAACCAACAGGCCTATTCAGTAAGTCGGGTCCAGAGCCAAATATCTCGAAGTTTGTTGCTGTTATAATCTAAATGTAAGCGATGTCTTTCGCTGCCCGAATCAAAGATTCTTCAGAGTCGGAGCGTCAATACTGATGCTGTTGAGCAGGGCTTTCTAGGCAAAAACTTGTATTGATGGGCACTAATAGGGCGTTTACACAACATAGATCTTGTACGCGAATGTGAATAAACGTATTCCTATGTAATTGGCATAGTTAATGGACCTCCTTTTTAAGAAGGATTTGGGGAACCGATTGAAAAAGTCATATAACCTCAATACGTTCCCTCGAAAAGATTTTCCTCGCAGATTTTAATCATCTCGTCCAAATGATCAAAGAAGTATTTGCGGTTTCGCAGATATTTCGCCACATTCGCACGGCAGATGTGTAAAGTCTTTAGGCATGTTTTCTAAGAAGATAGTTCTTGCTTAAATTTGTCGTCAAAATATGCCTGCAAGTACTTGACCGTTTTTAGTGGGTAAGTTTGATACCCAGATCCACAACCTTACTATACTTTTTGATTCTGCTACTCCACTTCGCCAGGTCATTACGTTAGGTAATGTTGAGCGGGTTGTGAGATCGTCACAAAAGGTGGGCTCATCGCCATCCCCAAGGAACCATTACTGTTGAAAAACCTAATGTGCCCAAGCATTCAATTTCCCTAAATATTAAAATATGACCTCAATATTGTGTAAGGAACCAACCACCTACCGAAGTGCTTCCTTCTACTTCGAGCAATTGTTTGAAATTCACAGAGAAGGTGGGAAATGTCTCCTACAAGTCCTCACAGTACATGCTTATAAACCTAGCGCCCTTGAAACCCTGTACCCTTCTAGTTGTAACCATCTTGTGTCTACTTTATTGAAAGTTTCTTCCAAAAACATTGTATTTAGGCACGGCCATGGGTGTTCTTATACCCTTAATAGTTTTGGGAGCTCCGCCAGGACGTCGGCCTAATCGTTACCCTCAATATCACAAATCCCAGGTACCCAGCACAATATGACACTGTTCTTTGAGCATAATAAAGGGTTTTCCAATAAGAGGTGTTATTTTGAATAGCCCGCTATTTCGGTAGCTGTCACTTTTGAAGCTGTTATTTTTTGACATTTGACAAGTAGAAACTACGCCATTACTAAAAATGGAACGATACACGCTTCAACAACGCATTGAAATTTTAAAAATTCACTACAAAAATGGTGAACATTTCGCAATCACAGTTCGTAAAACTAAAGCATTTTTGGGTCGTCGTGAAGCACCTTGTCGGACCGCAATACAGAAATTGGTGTAAAAATTCGAGCTGTTGGGACAAGTTAGTGATGTGAAAAATAAAACCCGTGCACGTCGCTCAAGAACAACTGAGAATATCGCTGCTGTAGCCCAAAGTGTTGAAGAAAACCCAGGTTTGTCCATTCTTCGTCGTTCTTTGGAATTGGGCATTCCACAAACATCATTACACCGTATTTGTATGGTATTGATCTGGACAACGTTTACTTTTAACAAGACGGCCGGCGCTACGTGTCACACAAGCAACGAAACCATTGATCTTTTACGGGAAAAGTTTCACCTCTCGAAGAGGTGACCACAATTGGCCACCGAGATCTAGTGATTTAACACCTTGCGACTTCTTCCTTTGGGGCCACGTGAAAGATAAGGTCCACGCCAACAGCCCAGCGTCGATTCAAGACCTCAAAGATGGTGAGTCTATCGAGGACATAGGGCAGCTACTTTGCGATTTTGTTATGGAAAATTTCATGAAAAGGATATGGTCCTGTAAGCGTGGTCGTGGTGGCCATTTTGTTTTTCATTACTAACGGCATACCTTCCTCTTTATTATGAAATAAATATCCGATCATTTATCTCTAAAAATGTCATTTTTCTTTGAATATCAAAATAACACCTCTTATTGGAAAACCCTACTTTGAGCGTTGTACGGAAATTTCTGAATTGTTCAGACTTAACGATTTGTGACTTTAGGGCTTTAAGCGCAGCCTAACTACGAATGTAGATGGCGATATTCTTATTGGACATCGATCTCATCTCAAGTGTCTACACAGCTTTGAGTACGGCTAGAACAACTGCATGTGTCCAGAAGTCTCAGGGCAATACCTAGGTCTAAATCGCTGGAGTCATGATTTTGGAACCATCAGTATATACTAAAGTTTCATTTTTCTTATGTCCATCCTCTCTTTCAGGGTACAATACATTTTAGGGTGTGTCAAAATCAAGTGTACCAAGATTTTCATACGCTTTTTCAGGAATATCAGAGAATGATTGCTGCAAAATAGTTGCTATTGTTTTTTAAAAAGTCTTGCATTAATAAGTCGTTGCGCATGTAATTTTATCGACTCTTGCTTATAGGTTAGGTTAGGTTGAAGTGGCTAAGACCATAATAAGGTCCCTTGTGAAACCACATGAATCTAAGTGTTTATTCTTCCTAATCGTTGAACCAGTTGAAGCTTCTGATGAATCGTAGGAGATATCGAATATCAGTATTTTTTAGATCGTTCAGATCACTATAATAGAAAGCTCCCAAATGAAGTTTACGTCTTTGTGAGAGAGCCGGGCAAGTACAGAGAAGATGGAGAACAGTCTCTTCTTCCTCCTCGTACAGACATCAGTTTACAAGATTGCAATACCTAAAGAATCCTTTATTGGAAGCAAAGGTAGTTCAGTTCCGTGTTTGGCGAGCTCATCAGCCTTGCAGTTACCTGTGATGTCTCTATGTCTCTATGCCATCTCTCTGAGAGACGAACGACATTATAGAGCTTGTAGAGACTGACTCCAGGCACTTGATATCCGAGAAAATACGGATATCCTTAGCAGATACCAACGTTTTTTTTTTTAGCTAAGATAAGACTTCTTTTATCGCTATTATTTCCGCCTGAAAAACGCTAGTGATCAGGAAGACGGTAAGAGAGACTAAGCAGTAAGATTAAGTCTGTCCGGCGTATAAATCAGGCTGAATTTGACCGGTGGCATAGTTTAAGTTGCCCTTGAGGGCCGCTGTGGTTCATGGCTTATTCACATAGACCTGTTACTTTAAAAAAACCCGACAAGAAAAAATCTAACGCGGACAAATCGCACGATCTCGTAAGCCTGTTCACATCACTTCCACGTGAGACGATTATGCCCTTGAATCAATCGTGCAGAATTCCCAATGTGGCACGTAGCGCTGTCCTGTTGAAACAACACATGTCGTTGGTGTCCTCATCACTCAATTCTGGATAAAAAAAGTTGGTAATCATCGACCTATAGAAGGTGATGGCCTGGCCAACGTCGTTCTGAAAGAAATACGGACCGATGACGCAACTGACCCTCAATCCATACCAAACAGTGATTTTTTCGGGATGCATTGGACGCTCTTGGATCTCATGTGGAATGGTGTCGTCCCAAATTCGACAATTTTGTTTGTTGACGTACCCAATTCCCCAGAAATGGGACTCATCGTAAAATGGGCGGGGCGCGCTTAAATTGTTGCCTGAACAGAATACCCAAATACAAAAAATTATCATTTTCATGCGTTGTTGAACGATATGTCCGTTCATGATTGGTCAAAACAGACTAAATAAATGACAGCTAATTTGACAGATGTAACTTCAGAAATATGGCCGCCATCAACTGTCAAAGTTCGTCCCTATTGGAAGACAGTAGTTCTGACTTCATAATGCCTTGTACAGCACCTTCTCACTATTACAGAATTTATGTTTATAGATCTAAGTGCCGTGAGACAGGGTCTGCTTGGAAAACACAGCTTGTGTCCCAGAGTTTTGAAAACATTATGAAGTTAAACTGTGCGGAGAATATATATTTATCTGCCGACGTTTTGCATTTGTTAGTACGACCGCTTGCAGATCCAGTTAACTGGTAAGTACAATGTTTATGAAAACTTCTTCTGATGTGAACCTCTCCAACAGGAATATCTTCTATCCATTCATATTTTCCAGCTTCAATTGGAGATAGTCTCGATTTTAATTGTTGAAAGCGCCTTTGATATCAAGAAATGTTACCATCGTTATTAATGTCACGTAATAACTTTAAATGAGACCGTTTGATCTACTGATACCGAAATTATAAGGGATGACATCGTTTACACCTTTTTCCTCAAATAACTGAAATGCTATCGCATGTAATTGATTTGACATTCCAAATGTGCTGTTTAAGTCCTCATGCCATCGTATGTATAGGTAGATACATACCAAAATAATGATTCCAAAATAAACTCATTTCACTTCAGTATAAATGATAACACAAGCGAGGCGAAATGTTAGCATGTGCGTTGATTACGGGTGTATAATCGGTTTAAGGACTTCAATTGAATTCGTTAACGAGTTGGTGGCAACGCACCGCAATCGACTGGTGCCATTATGCATAGAAACGAGGTGGAACATAGTATGATACGGTCGCTACTTACGACCACACGTTCTACGCGCTATCTGCAACAGCTTTTATCAATTGGGGTTTTAGCGTCACTTGCCTATTACACGCAGATAATAGTACTTGTGGTGGATAAGCCCGTGTCCGCGATATATATCATTCGGCATATTGGATTACATGACTGAGTTGATCGTCAATAGTCTACTTGTAGATATAGATGGTAAGGGTACCAACTAACAAAAACACCTTCGAAAAACTTCTAACCGTTTTTATCCGCAGTCGGCTTGACGACAATGTGATCTCAACTGCACAGAATGCCTATATAAAAGGGAAAAGGGTGAAAAGCGCATTGCATGAGGTCACCAGCACCATTGAAAAGTCCCTTAAAGACTAAGAGTACACAATAGCTGCGTTCCTAGACATTGAAGGAACATTCAACAATGTTAAGACGTGTGCAGTAAAAAGAGCACTAACAAATTCCAAAGTTAAGTTAACCAAACGCTAATCAATAGGTACACCACAAGGAGGAGTGATTTCCCCCTTACTCTGGGTCTTTTTCATAAACGAAATATTAGTAAAGTTCGAAAATAGGGGGGTCAAAGTAACTGCCTATGCAGATGATGTAGTCATACTTGCTACAGGCAAGTTCCTACCGATCATAAGCAAACTATTATGAAACGCATTTGAAAAATTTACAAGAATTTTTGTAAACTAGTTCTTAAAAGAACTCAATTAAATTTTAACTTTTTTTGTGCTTAGAATGAGAAGACAAAAAATAAACACGTGCGGTTGCTCAAGTGGTTCAATCCAAACCAGAGACAAACCATAACGAGACCCCCAACTCGCCACCTCAGCTTTTTCAAAAATTCGTTAGTTGAGCTTTCTATCGGTGTCATGTCAATCAGAATCTGTGTGACATGCAAAACCATACAAAAAAAAAAAAAAATTGTACCAACCGTGGTGGAATGTGAGGGAGTTCGGGAATACTACCTTTTAATAAACACAGCTAATGATTGCTATTGGTCAGAATCTACATATTGTTAAAAAGAGCTTAATTTGATTTGTTTGATTAATAAAACTAGCTACAGGAGAAGTTTTACTTATTTAAAATATGTTAGGACAAACATTAATAACATCGACTGCATGTTTACATTTTTCTTAAATAACTGATGAAAGTTGGCTCCAAATGTTACAATTTTCTTACAACAATAATGCATTGTATGTTTTTCATAAACATTTTAAGCAAATGAACACTTATCCCTAAAAAAAAAATACTACCCACATGCATAACGAATAATTTCAAACTCAAAGGATAAAATTCTATGAACGCTTTACCCGTAGAGACATTGCAAGAAGGTGCGAGTGTGTTGGTGAGCCGGAATTTCTGAACTTACGTGACATTTGTCAATACGTCAGCCCCGTAAAAAAAAAGTTTGTAGGCAGATAACTGAACTAGTTCTGTTCACTAACAAAAGGATAATTCCAAACTTCGATCCTCCAACTATTGAGGGTATCCTAAAATTCATAGAGAGTGATAAATAACTGGATAATATACTTGATATGAAGCGTAACTGGAAAGCAGCAAATGCAACCGAGTCTTCGGAAAAAGGTGGGCCCAAATTATTCTGTGGATGTGTACGGCTGTTATGGGACCTATACTCACGTATGGCAGCATAGTTTGGTGGCAAGCCACGAACACCTACTGCTGGACTAGAGGCAATCTGCAGCCAAAAATGCCCTAAGGATAAGCCAAACCAAGAACTGGAAACCTTATAGACCGGGACACGCTGTCACCTCTGACTACATGTGTCCTCACATGAACTTTGATATATTATTCTCCTGCTATTTCCCCAGCAGAGAGGAATGGAACACACATTTTCATCTACATTGCCGGAATTTTCTCCCCGGAACATACGCCGATCAAACAGATTGCCGGATCATAGCAGTGTCCTTTAAGCAGAGGGCAATGTTGGCACCACAAAAGACAAAGACCGACATTACTATATTTTCATCGTCAGTCAGGCGGCTATGAAAGCAGTTTCTGCTATTGAAATAAAGTCAAAGCTAGTTCGCCACTACCGTGAAGAGCTTAAGGTTCTCTGCTCGCAGCATACCACGCATCTCTGCTGGGTTTCTAAACACCAACGAGATGGCTGATGAACTGGCCACAAATGGATCTGTAATGGATTAAACACGGGCACTTGAGTCCATCAAACCTCCCCTCTGTTATTTTAGAGAGAGAGTGGAAAATAAGATCCATATCCGGATCCGAATTAACTACCTGCGGAATATAGTATGAGTCGAACCAATAACCTAATGCAGTTTGACAGAACGTCGTTATACAAACTGGTAGGGGCCCTAACTGGTCACAACTTTTTAAGATACCATACAATGAAACTGAATCACATAGATGACGATATATGCAGGGGTTGCGGAGACGAGGATGATCCTGAGGACTCACCTCACTTCCTCTGTCTATGCCCTAGCCTCTGTCATTTGAGGAATAGAACGCTTGGAAGCTACTACTTCCACGATATAAAGGAACTCTCTAATGTCTTACTAACCAATCTTTACAGGTTCATTAATACATCAGGGTGGCTGGACAAGGGAAGAAATCTCCCACTACAAGGGCATCACAATGGGTCCACATGGAACTGAGTGAGGTACTACAGGGCTCGCTCTGTTGTATCCACCCATTAACCTAAACAAACCTTACCATACAAAAACACAAAACTCTTTATCAAGGTTAAAGGCTTATATAAATGTCCTAACTATTACAGAAACATTTTCAAGAACAGTTTTATGCAAGGCAACAATTCCATAGGGACAAATGAGGACGAACAGCTCAATGTTGGATAAAAAAAAATTATAAACAACTTCAGCATTGCACAATAAATGTAGAAAGCAAGATAAACTCACGGGTTAGCTATAAACACTCTGCGTCCTTCAAGTTTGTCTAAATATACTTTCAGAAACACCTCAGCTAATAAAGAGTTGATAAAAATGGAAACATAGACCAGTAGCAGCACTTGGAACTAATCCTGATATATTCTGCTTTAAACGACTTGTTGTCACTTTTTATCTGCTAGGACTATCACAAAATTCTGCAAGTTGTGTCACGAGCATCCAGAAATCGGTTCTTATCCACTTTTACACCAATAGGTGTTGCGAGGTACATATTCACTCTAAATAGTTAGTTCTGTTTCAGAGGCGTTTATTTTGTGTAAGCACGCAACTTGTCCTTGGTAGATTTGTTGTTGAATTGTGTTTAGCAAGGAATGTAAGTGTGTCTTTGAAAACACTTAGGATCGATTGAAAATATACGAAAATTGGACCCATAAATAGACCTAGACCTAGATGTAAACAGCAAAATAATAAAGCTCACCCTGCCACCTATTTGGAATTACAGTCGAATCTTATTCTTGCTCTATGATCGCCTGTTAAACCTGCAGAGTTATAGCAAACGTTGGTTTAACATATCCAAACTGGACACCTTTAAAACGTTTGCAATCTGGGGTAGATTTTGGCCGCAACGCACAAGCCCCTGTAAATAGCTCAACTTGGTATTGTCTTAAATTCCAACAGCTTCGGACTTATTTTATAGCACCAGGTTAATTAAGGTTAGGCTGTCTAGTGAGTCACACATAGACCAGGGGGCCAACTAAAAATGTCCTTTGTGATGGCCAGAGGAATTTCGTTGCCAGTCATATTAGTAGGAGTTTCATTGCGTACTTGTGACGAATTGTCTTCCAGTAGACGAATAATGAAAACGGTAACCTTATATCCACCGACATTTCATCAAAAAAAAAATGAGACTGGTTTTGGCAGAAGCTAGGATTGAAGCAATCAGCTTTTCTGCTACATACGCTGTATAGATTATATTGCGTTGGTAAATTAGGAGGTAACCAGGAGACGACTATTTGTCCTCGGGTAGTCAAGTAATGACGGAAGCAGTAAAATCCTTGCCGATATCCTCTGACAGGCCGTCAAAAGGACCGGAGATCAACCAATCAACAATAAACCTACTGCTACACAAGGCATTTATGGGGTCAAAAGGTGAATGTGATCAAATGGCGATTTGTTTTGGATATATGTACATCCAGTCTTACCGAGTTTGCGACAAGTCGCTTAGGTCTTCGAAGAAGTAGCCCCCTTAGTTTGTCTTGTGCAAGGTGGCTACATCTGGAAAGGTGCAAAGAAGGTGAGCACTAGTTTTTGCTTCCTCCTCATCCATGCAGCCCCTGCAAATATCGTTGTAGGAAACTCACATTCTACGGGAGTGCATATCTATCAACCAGTGTCCTGTTCCCACTACGGAACTGATTTTGTTTCTTATTATAGAGATTTATTACTATTTCTGCGTAAATGTTAGGAGGTGGTTCACCCACCTTGGAAGTCGAATGGTAACATCTAACATTCCCATGCATACCTTAAAATGGAACCCTTATGTCGTTTTCCATTGGGCAAAAAAAATCAATCTTTTTTCGATTCGGAGCAGTTTTTGCAGATCTCGATATTTTTTCAGATCTACACATACTGCCACTAACACCAATACACTTTGCACAGCTGTTTTACGTCAATTAAGGAAGTTGGTTTTCAAAACAATTGTGCAAAGTTTTGTGAAAACCCAAATAAAGAAATACTAGCAATGGATATAATTTTGGAGGAATTATTATCTTCATCTTCATCTTCTTTGTCTTCCTCTTCATCTGAAGACTACAAATCTTTGTCGTCAGAAGGCAAAAACAAAAAGGGAAAAATTGTTCAAATTGATATCCATATTTGCAATTTTTCCATAAATGAATGCAATTTGAACAGCTGATCTGCAAAAGCAGAGCAATTTCGTTGCATGTTCCATTTGCCGGGTAAAATCTGAGATCTGAAAAAGATTTCTGGTGGTCCCAATGGAAAACGACATTAGGTAGAAAAATATAATTGACCAAGAACAACGTAAAGAGCGTTATTCTTCAAACCCAAATCGATGGTTGTTTGCTACAGTTCTATTATGCTTTTAGACATCCGTGTCGTGAGTTTCAACAAGCTTACCTGCCAAGAACAAAAAGATCACAGAACATAGCGAAACTAGACCGAAAAACGTCGATTGGTGCAATAGATGAGCAACAGGGTGCGGAAGAATAATTAAAAAATTCCGCGAAGGTAATAGATCATTATCTCCAATAGCGTTTGGAATGTAGTCCAAGATTTGGCGGAGCAAAGCATCACATCAAATATACCAACGTCTGTCCTGCTCCAATATCCCTATTGATGGTCTTATAGATGTGCAACTCCCGGGAAATCGCTGCCACTATCCGAAGAAACCTATGAAATTCCGAAAGAGGGCCAAAAATTCCAAGGATTTTCTCTAACGAGAATGGCAATGGGGAAGATATTCCAAAAAGACAGCATTTTCATAGTGAAACATGCAAAGCATTGGAAAAATAAAGAACAGTTGAGAAGCTGTTATTGAAATTAAGAAAAACTTGGGCTAGCCAATATATGTTGGCAGAAACCGCACATGATAGTGAAGTCGAGATTGGGATTATCGTCTAGAATGGATTTTTCCACCGGACAAACTTATGCCAAGAGTTCTAGTGCACTTGAACAGGTCTCGCGGAAGGTATCTGCTTGTGTCACGGGAATAAGACAAGGACTTCTGGATATCCTGCCTAAAAGCTCGGGCTCTGGAGACTCCCTTAACAATTCGAGAGTGCGGAAGGTGTTGATAGATGTTATGCTTATCCCCCTCCCCAGATAGAACATTTAATCCTGAGAGAAAAGAACGGGTGAAGAAAACATAAAATAAATCCGGAATCTCCCACCGGTTCCTGTTTAGCAGGATACTTAGCCAATCCCTTGAAGGAAAAATACGCTTCTAATACAATTCTCTCGCATAAGTCGGAAATTACAACTTTTTGTGATCCAACTGTCTAGATCTCAGTCTTTCGACAAACTTCTTCGTTTGATGAATCTTAAATGCAATTTGCTCAGTCCAACCAACGATTAAAAAACCACCGATATTGGGTCCAAGAAGTGCGTTCAATTAGCTGGCATCTCAGCAAAAGTCCTACAATGATACTTTATTTGAAGCTTCACGAAGAACTGCATCTATTCTGCTTCCAGCTGCAGGTAGAAAAATTAACGACCTAACAATCCTAGAGATGGATTTCTAGTTTAGCAAGTCTGACAGCTTACTGACTAGATGAGTTTTTAGGTCTGCTCCCTAACGATAATAAATTCGAACACATTAGTCAAATTTAGTCCGAGTGTTATTAACGTCTCCAAATTGGTATTTTTTTTAAACCCACTGACATTTATTTTTAAAAATTATTTTTCTTTCTCGCATATGTTTAAAAACGCAATTAAAAACTTTCGTTCCTGTACAACCCAAGGCCTAGCTTCTTTTTGATTATTCTCTTTTTCTGAGGCAATACATCCCCACTCCCTGATATCTGACATTTTGCCGATATTTGCAAAAAAAAAAGTAAGGGAACAACTCTTATTATACCGAATTGGTTACGTTATTAGTGTTTGCAATTGACGTCTATGGAGGGGTAGCCGACAAATCTAGTCAAGAAAATTGGCACACTCAAAAACTTAGTTTTCTTAAGTCAACTAGAGTCAACTGGAGTAGATGTAACGGGAACGTAACTTTTCGTACGTCAGCCACATATGCGAACTGTCAACTTAGTACTCAGTCACGAATTTCTTGACTAGATTCGTCGGCTACCCCTACATAAACGTCAACTGACACAGGAGCCCATGTGACCGATCTAGGCCAATCAAAACTGAGATACATCAAGTCAATCAGCTGTTAGACTTACTAAACTAAATACTTGAACGTTCCCAATCCTGCCTGTATACTCAGTTGACATTATTTTGAAGTGTCAAAATTCAAAAAATATCACAATTTTACCACAAAAACTCAATTTGCTTAGTTAACGCGTTCGTTTACCTAGTCCAGACAAATCTACTTGACGTTTTATACAAACAAGGTATTCGAACGTCCCAAAATAACAACAGAAGTTTGGTAAGAATGTTCATACGACCGGTTAAAAAGATTCAAACCATTCCAGCTTTAAGTTTTTTAAGTTCTTCATATTGGCACATGTTTGCAACTTTTCCAATAGGTCTATAATAAACTCCTTGCATCAGCTGGGGAAAAACACAAGTAGCGCTTTAGCGCCGTTTTAAAACCGCAACTAGTGGAACCTGGAGATAAAAAGGGAGACTTATGTTATGGGAGCTCAAAACCAACCTGAGGAGTTGATAAGTTTGATGATGTTGTTGAAATTAATACCTCGGATGGCCAATAGTTAGTCAAAGAAGGGTCTACCCAGGGCACTGTATCTGATTTTAGCTAGAGCCGGACATTCGCAAAGAAGATGGAACACTGTTTCACTCTAATTTGTGTCAGCGCAGCTACGACTGTGGGTGTTTTGGGGAATGCCCAGCTTGGCTGCGGGAGAGGCAAATGGCACGTACTAATTGCCGCTAGTCTAGCGACATCTGCACGCGTTCTGGAAAGGAAGTTATTTGTTCTGGCTTCGTAAAATGTTGGCCAAATCTTTCTTGAAATAACGCAGTTTGTGAGGTTCACCCATCTAGTCACCACCCCTGCAGTGTAGTGCAGGAGGATTTCTCTCCTCACGCATCCCAGCGGAGGGAAAACCTCCTTCGCATGAGATACGCTCAGAGCAGAGCCACGTCTGGCAAGTTCATCGGCTTTCTCATTCCCCTCTATGTTCCTATGGCCTGACTATCAACGAAGATTCCAATTTTATTATCGGATGTCGCACGGTTCATAACTAGACTTCACGCCTCCCTAATAGATAGAACTTCTGTCTGAAAAACGCTGGCTGTATTGGGTAGGCGAAAAGACTTGGAAACATCTAGTACGGATGAAAAAACGCCCGCCCCCAGTCCACAGTTCGTTTTGGAACCATCTTTGAAAATGGGTATATCGAATTCATTTGCGAGTGCGTTCCTTTCCCATTCTGATCTAGAGGGAAATCTAACTGAGAATCTTTTATGGAAGTTAAGTTTGGGTATAATGTAGACTGTTGATATATAAGTCCGCCCAAAGAAGTCCAATAGCGACAGTCCCAAAACTGTTTTCATAGTGTTTTTCTTATAAGACGCTTGGTATCGTTTGTCAAACTGATAGATTGAGACGAGCATGCGACAATAACTCAGAGACATCGCACTTCATAGAAGAAAGTTACAATTAATCGGTCATGCACAGTGGCGTGAAGCATATTCTATTATGCGAAAGGTGTCACCGCAGCAGAACTTCAAAAACCAATGCCGCGCAGGCAGTGCTTACTTAGCTGAGCTTATACCTTTTTGAGAAACGAAAACTGGTCAACTTTCTACCCAAATCTGTCACTTTTTCCACACATAACTCGTTCCCATTGAAGACATTGTATGCAAATAATTCTTTACTTTTTTCAAAACAGCCTTCCTTGCACCACACTCCGAACGGCAAAGTTACCTAACAAACTTGTTACACATGACATCGTTTAACTCCCTTCAAATCCAACCAACCCATCTAGCCTAGTTCGGTATAAAATTACATTTAAACGAAAGCAATTTGAATAAGTGACCAGAACAACACCGCCGTGAAAACTCTATTGCGACTCTGATGCACATTGGTGCCAACTCTACCATGAAATGCATTCATAGGTCTATCATCTTTCTCAAGTTTCCTCTCGAGTTCTCGTTCCCGTTCCCAAAGTGCTTCCAATTTCGAATAGAAACACCTATCTTTTTGCTTTTCTGAGGAGCTCCACACACAAATCACAAATGAAAAAAAAACCAACACTCTAGGCATGTGTACACGCATCTATTCATAAATAAACACAACCCGCCTTGGGCGCATACACAGTGTTTAAGAAAAGAAGTCAAAGGCTATAATCTCCCGTAAAATAGGTCGATGAATTGCAGACTATATGGACAGCATGCGAGTTTAAACATTGATCACACTCAGAAGTGAGAACTGAGAATCTAGTTCCGTGCATGCCATCTCCATTACTTCATAGTTGGAAAAAAAGAAGAAGAAACTGCTCACAGCTCCCATCCCCGCATTCGGTTTGGTGTGCGTTGAGCGTTGGCAGCTAAGAAGGGGCTAACGAAACCAGGCACAGGCAGGCACATCTCCATCTACATTTCGGGGCAACTGAATTCATAGAACGAATAATGAAATATGTATATTTTTCCTCTAGTGTTCTACTGGGTGAAAATGGAAATATGTATGTAATGTACGCATCCAGCTATATAGCAGACATGTCTGGAACTGGGATGAGTGTGCTCGCCACTTCTCCCCACTGACCACCGTCAATTTGTAACTCAAAGTTTAACCTTTTTTTCTTCCAATCACCATTTACTTAAAACAGGAAGAGAAAATCACAATTTTTGAATTTTTTTCACTTTGATTTTCGCCGAGAAAAATTTTACCAGCAAAACAAGAAAATTTTCACCACGGCAAACGCGAGGCAACACAGAAATTGATGTTTTCACGAGGAAATTTTGTTTTTTTTTTTTGTTGGCTTACTTTCGATTGATTGCCGTTTCCATTAAGTTGATTTCGAAACTATGCACTGTGGAATTTTTTAATAATTTACTTTATTACGAGTGAGAGTGTACAAAAAAAACTGACAAAAAAAATTCCAATTAAAGTGAAAAATCGAGTTTTAAGAACGTTTGTGGGCCATCGACGACCTACACCCATTAAAATTTATTGAAGACTGGAAAAAAAGTCGTATTCGCTTTTCTTCTTTGGGTCGTCTTTCTACCGCAAAAAAAGATGCACTCTATTCTGTTTGATTGTTGTTTACCGCTTTGACCGAGGTAGATTGAGGGAGATGGCGCTTGTTGGGTTTCTGACATTGAGTCGATGAAATGGACAGCATGCAGTAGAGCTAACTCTTTCGGGAAGTGTCAAAAGATGAAAGACAATTTTAGGGCGGAAATGGAAGATAGGTAGTAAAGGAATTATACCGTGAAAATAGTGTGCGGTTTAATCTAGTACGACAGCGAACAAAAATGTAGGTAGGTATTTGAAAGTTATAGCATTTCCTGCCTAGATGATAGGTCTGTTCCTTTACTTTTATATCTTACGAATTCTTACGAATTATAGGTACTCAATTGTCGTTCCTCAACTCGAAAATTAAAACAACTGTCAGTCGCCTGAAAATCGACAGCTTATTTGAATTTGTTTAGCATGTGGGTGGAAAATTTGCATCTGTAATTTTCACAGGTTACTACAAAAGCGTTCCTTAACTTCTGCGGAAGTTTCCCTCTCTGAGAGAGAATTCATCCCCTCCACTGTCATTTTGACAGTCTTTTTCATTGTTACTACAAAATTAAAGGAACAGACCTGAATAACCTGATGCTATCTAAAATTTGGCAAAGAAATGCAATTGGCTTAAACACCAAGCTACGATTGTTCCGTTTCAACGTTGAATCCGTGCTGGTATATGGAGGTGGTAATTGGAGAGTGACCACGTCTATCACGAGAGAGCTGCAAACGTTCGTTAATACGTCCCACTATGCAATATATTAGGGATTTTCTGGCCAAACCGTTTCTCTAACGAAAAGATTTATCACCTGTAGGATTTCCTTTCCGAAAAGGTGACAGATCGATAGCTAACCTCGCGATGCAATGGAACCCGCTTACTCAGGATGGCAGGATACGCGGCGGTCCTAGGAGTACATGGCGCAGAACAGTCGAGAAGGAAGGAAGCACGGCAACTGGGAACGAGTTTGGGGGAGCTGAGGCACATTGCCAGAAACCGCACGCGATGGCGCGTAGGCGTTGTAGAGGCCCTATGACCCACAAGGGGATACAGGACATAGATAATACTAACCCGGAAAATTAAAAGGATGTCCACTACTAAAAAACGCTTCAGAAAATGCTCAAAAACGCTTAAAAATAACACAAAACGCTAAAAAATAACACAAAAAAGAAATGCGTAAAAAAACGCATAAAGAAACGAGCAAGAAAACGCCACGGCAAACGCGAAAAAATGCGTAAAATAATCGTTTGAAACTAGTGAAAAAAGGGTAAAAACCCGCTTCAAAAAATAAAAAACAGTTGAAAACCGAAAGAAAAAAACCCGTGAAAAAAGGTTTCAAAAATACGCTACAAGAAAACGCGTCAAAAAAACAACTATGCTTATCAAGTCAGCCAGTTGTCAGACTTGATTACAAGCTACCTACATATATTTCTACGGAGTGGCAAAGACTAGCTATTAGGTGCGCTTGTATTGTTACATAGAAATTCGTTTGACATAGCACCGATAGTAAAATAAACTGCCAGATTTTGGAAGAAAAAATTGAGGGACCTGCGGCAAGACGAATGTGAGTTGGGATGGTCTCAGTATGGTTTGTCTATTAGTGTAGGTAATGTTGGTGTGTGAGGACAAGAACCCTCACCATTCCGGCAAGTTAAGTTGAGCGAAGCATGCGTGCCCGGTTCTTGCATCCAACACTCTCTTCTCTGTCACATCCTATCCAAAAATCCTATACTCATCCGGTTTCCCGTCATTTTCAAATCCCAACGTCCTTAAAGCTCTTTTATATTACAAATGGCGCCAAACTAGTCAAAACGTTTATCATAAAAAGTACGTTAACGCAAACTCGACTGAAAATCTTACAAAGAATTTGTCTCTCCCCCAAACGGCAAAGGATACCTTCATCTGATTTTGAAAGAAGAGCTTTCAGGTTGTATTGCAAGGCAACAAACACAGAACCTCATACCAGATTCCTTCTTCCGGAGAGGGCCTAACCTACTATAGGTACCTACTTAATTGCCTTCTTAGGCCAAAGAAAAAATATTGGGAAGAGCAATTATTCTTTTGGTTTCTGATTTAATTTCAATTTAAAAGTTAGAAGCGAAACCCATATAGATAAAGGCCAAAACTATTATGACATTTGGTACGAATCGTAAATGTTGCGTGTCCCTTCTTGTTGTTGCCTTTTGAGTTTTGCTGTCAGGTTTTTATTGCCTAATCTTTGTGGTTCTTTGTTGCAGACAGCGAAATTTCAGACGTAGGTGTCGTTAAAGTTAGTGGACTTCTCATGTCCTCAATATCGACTTGGATCTATTAGCTGTGACTTCCTCTGCTCTCTGTCGCTTTACAAGCCTTATCAAGTTATATCTACTATTGGGCATGCATCCATTGAAATCCAATTGAATGCGGCGATGGACAAGGTGACTACAGACTACCTTCCTCCCACTCTCTTTTTTGAAAGGAGATTCACAACCAGAATTCCCAACAGAAACGAGTGGGAGAACAAAACGATTACGAAAAAACAGTAGATAGCCTATACCGACGGTTCTAAGATTGAATAAGATGGATATTGATACAGGTGCGGGCATTTTCAGCGAAACATTGGACCTGCAGGAATCATTCCGTATTAGGTGATTGCAGTGTCTTTCAAGCAGAGATATGTAGCTGCCATAACCCAAGCGGCGAAAGATATAAATAAACGTAACATTGTCGCCAAACAAATTACCATCTACGCTGACAGCCAAGCGGTCATAAAAGCCATGGTGGCGAGGTGACCTTATGCTAGGTACCAGGACATATGGATATTCCAGGTAGGGATTGTCCCCGGACTGTCCCGTTATGAGGCTTTTGTCCCGCAAGTGTCCCGCAAAATGTCCCGCACTGAAAATTTGCCCCATAAAATGTCCCGCCTTCCAATTTGTCGCCCCATTATTTACTATCAATTTACGAAATAATCCAAATTTTGAAAATTACATAAACATTATTGAGCTTTTTAAAATTCAAAATAAAAACATTATACTTTTTGAAGAATTTAATGCATTAAAGAGTTTTTTTTAAATATTTTTTAATATGGATGAAAAAAAAAGTAAAAAATTGAGTTAGATTTTTCAAAAATTAAGACACCAAATTTCGAAATTCTTTGCAATTTTTGTATATTTGTTGCCTATTTCTAATGCAAGCTGTGAATGGATATTCAGTTTCATATAGAACTCATGGAGAGATGAGAGAAATCAGCTTTGTATGGAAATATTAAAAGCAGAGCTTCTTGTAAAGCAACATTTTTCAATGAGTTGCAGGGAATTTAAGGATTTTTGCGAAACTGACTTTGGAAACAAGGAAATGGTTTCGAAAATAACTTCATCCGATAAGTACTGAAATTTAGATTTACTGGTGAAATATTATCCTAAATAATCTTCATATAAAATATTTGTTATTATATTCCTTTCTGAATTTTTACTTTTTAAACATGTAACTTATCGGGAAAATCCGAAAACTAAATATGTTAGCATTTGCTTTCAAAAAGTTACATAAAATATACAAATAAACCAAAAATTACTTATGACACCAAACAAATGTAGACTAAAATAAAAACGTTTTTTTCACTTTAAATGCAAAAATGTCCCGCCAGCAAATTTTCGAGATCTGGCATCCCTAATTCCAGGTAATCAAAACTACATTCTATATGCATCGTTGACCTTAAAATCAGTAAGAACTCCGCTAAGTACGCTTGGAATTAAGGTTAACATTGCGTCTTGGAGTTAAACAAATGTTGGTTGGACCAATATCAATATCTGCAGGTATACCAAGGAACTAAGGTCAGAGGTGAGCAAAAAGAAATCTAAATATATGATCGGACTGAGTCGAGACATTCGCAACTGGATACTGTGTGATAGGCGTGCACGCGGAACGACTGGGTATACTTTTGCAGAAGCTGCAGGGACGTTGAAGAAATAGAATCTGTCCGTCAAATGCCCAGCCCTTCAAACAACAGAAAAAGGATCCTTTGATGAGCTAGAGGAACTAGAGAATGTGGATATTTAAGCACTACTAAGATTCATTCTAAAATCTGGGTGATTCTTGTAGATAAACAGGCTCTATATCATCAGCTACTCTCAGGACGAACTATAGGACCTAAACTCAACAGAGCTTTAAGACCCCGAGATTCTTACTAAATATATGGGGCTTTAATATCATAAGCGACTTAATTATTTTCTCCAACAGGTATTCAATGGATATTTCCCGTAAGTGGACACAATGGATTCAACTGCTGGTCTACGTTAAGCTGTGGCAATCGCCACAAGACCATAACTTACCTACTTACCATATCTACTATTTTAATTAATGAAAATGCAAGCAACATTGGCAGAAACTGTGCAAGCACAATCTTAGGCTTACTCAGAAAGGTGTAATACTCTTTTGTTGTTAAAATTGGTTTACGCACAAACCTATGTTTCGTTCCTATGTTTGTTGCTTTTGATAAAGTTAATCATAAAGTTCTGTGTTGAAAGCCCAAGAATTACTTTGGTTTCAGCGAAAGAGTAGTAAAATTGATTAGTAGCTTTTTCTCTGGCAGATCGCAAAGGGTTAATTCTGGGGAACGTTTTTCACTGTTCAAAGAAATAAAGCAGGGAGTTCCTCAAGGCTCAATACTAGGCCCAATACTCTTTTGCGTGTTTATTAACGACCTTCCAACAGTCTGTAAGCATACTTCAGTACACCTTTATGCTGACGATGTCCAACTTCATTTAGTGAAGCCTACTGGTAACCTCAATGAACTTGTTCTTTTCATTAATGAAGACTTAAAGCATATAACAAACTGCTTTGTAGCTAATGGGCTGCTTTTAAACCCATCAAAATCTCAAATAATACGCATCTCAAAAAATAATTTCGGCCTTTGCCTCCTTCCTGATGTTTACCTTAATAATGACAAAATTAAAGCTGTGGATTCAGTCACTAGTCTAGGCTATGTTGTCAACCGAAATTTGTCTGGTTACAATCACCCAAATATGGTCGTGGGTCGTATCTACGGATGTCTGCGCAAATTGCGGATCAGTGCATACTTTACCCCCCAGGAAACAAGACGAAAGCTGGTACTGTCTCTAGTCCTACCCCTTATAACATATGCTGAGGTGGTTTATTGCAGTCTTGACTCTTCATCTCAGCGAAAACTGCAAGTTGTCTTCAACGACGCAGTGGGTTATATCTATGGCATACGTAGATATGACTATATTTCTGTGTTTACTTGGTTGTACATTGGAACAATAAATCAACGCTAGAAATCGTATGTTTTTGAACAAAATTATTATAACTCAAAGTCCGTCTTACTTATATAACAGACTCAATTTTACCCGCTCCTCAAGAACCATCAACCTAATTCTCTATCGTTACAATAATCTTAACTCATCACGTTTATTTTTCATCCATACTATAAGACTTTGGAACTCTTTGGCCTCGCAATTGAAGAATATTACGAATCCAACCAATTTTAAAAGTGCAATATTTCTCCAACTTATCCATTTAAATTCTTTCCCTCATTATCCACTCCCTTTCTCTTTTTTTTCCTCTCTTCAGCTCGCTTCTATCCTATCTCTCACTTAGTTTTGAATAAATATTGTATTTAGATTTAAGTATTTTGAATTATTATAACTGATGTGTAAATTACTAGTACTATAAAAGATCATTTTCTTAATGTACAAATGAAATAATAAATGAATTGAATTGAATTAAATTGAAAAAAAAACTTAACGAATGAAATGAAGGATAGAAAAGGTATAGAAGGTCACCTTTCCCAGCTTAGCTTCATTTGGCACAATAAGCAATTCCTGTGATCCCCTTCTAAATATAAATAAAAAAACAATTTGAGGATTACTGCTCTTTAATACATTCACCCTTAAGTTAAGTATGTATACAATCGCGACTTTTACATCGTTCCGGTTGGGTTACTGAGTTACCAATCATACTGCATATCGTCCTCGTACCCATCGTTTAACGGTGAATACGCCGGCATTAAAGATTCATTCTCAGAAGCCGCTTCGTCTTTTATACTAGAACTCACGCCAACTTCAGCACTGGCTGTGGTTATTGATCTCTGCAATACGCTCTGAATGACTTCGTTTGCAGGAACTTTAACTTTTGTCGTTCGCCATTCTTCTTCTTTAATTTCCAATGGGTCTTCACTTATTTGTTGTACTGGTGGTAGCGGGGGTGGAGGTGATGGTGTATGTTGTGTTAATGGCGGTGCGGTTTCTTTTGTCTTGGCAACTTCTCTAATCACTATTAGCCGCCTAGGCTCGTTGCTGTGACCTGTAGCAACGAAATGCGCCTCCAAGTCACTCTTTGAGTCAAACGTCACACTGCACGTAGCACAGCTATGCGAATGCGTTCGCAAATGAGCTGTCAATGCACTTGGCCTGTTGAAGACATTATCACACACCGTACACTGATAGGGACCTTTGTGCACTCGCATGTGCTTCGAAAGAACGGCTGACCTTGCAAACGGCCTATTGCAAATCGTACAGATGAAATTCTTCTCCCCCGAGTGGGTGATCTTGTGCGAGTTTAAATCCGTCGACTTGGGAAATCCCTTACCGCAGACGTCGCACTTGTACGGCTTTTCGCCGGTGTGACGCCGCATGTGCACCACGTAGTTGGATTTACTGCTAAAACTACGTCCGCAGCGGGAGCAAAGGATTTTCCGTGACTCGGCAATAAGCGCTCCCTCTTCGGTGTGTGTCTTCATGTGCGAACGCATGTTGTCCTTTCGATTGAAACGTCGATTGCAGACAGCGCACTCGAACTTCATCTCGTCGGGCAGGTGCACAGCCCTATGTCGATTTAGGTGTTCCTGCCGAGTGAATGTCCTATTGCATTCCTTACATGTGTACGACTTGGGGGCGTCCGTTAGCTTGCTCAATTTCTTCTGCTCCCTCGCCTGAGAAAGATTCGCATAGTAGTCAAGGTTGGCTTTGAGAAGAAATTTCATGAAGCGCTCTGTACATGGCTCCGGCTTTTCATCGCTCTCGCACTGGGTTTTCAGGTGGTATATCAGAAGGTTCATGCAGACAAACTTTTTCTGGCAATAATCGCATTCGACTGCAAACTCCGTCTTCAGATGGGCGGTTTTCTGATGGAACAGTGCCTTGTAGCGGCGATCGAAGTTCTTTTTGCAGATTTCACATCGATAGTTGTTGCTAGGTATTAGGTCACAGGCGCCATCTGAATCGGTTTCGGAATCACTGATGTGCAGCTCAGTGGCAGCCTCACTGAGGATGCAATACAACTGGGAGTAGCGCTTTGCTTTGATTTCCTAGAAAAAGGAGTAAAGGTATATTTTCTTTGCCCCACAGACAAGATGATTACCTGGATCACGAAATTCTTAATTACATTCGAATCGATCTTCCTCTTGTGCGGGTTGAGTGCTTTGAATATTTCCGAATTTTCAAAGGCTTCCATGTCGAAGGACTCACCATTCGCGTGGCCGGTCATGTGCCGGCGTAAATTGTAGATTTTACTTAGTCTACAGCCACAGACGAAACATTCTATTGACTTTGTACCGTTTGGTATGCATTCATCCTCTTCAATGTCTGATTCAAGTATGTCCGGTTCAGGTGAAACCGCATCTGCAACAAAAGATACCTCCGTGGTAGGTTTTTCCACAACTTCAGCTGGCTTTTTTGAATTTTTTGATGTTTCGACCTTGGTGTGAATTTTTCTTTTCTGCTTCGCCCTGAAAAGAAAACTGGTTATTTGATACTGAATCCATAGCGGGCTCACGATGGTCATCATCATAATTACAAACGACTATTCTTGCGGATAGTTCCACTACGGGTTCTGGATGTGATTTTGTCCTCCTCTTCATCCCAACTCTTCGAAGAGTATTCTTCTCCAGAGGACTGCGATTTGGATTCTGAAATAATGTCATTTGTTCTTAGAAAATATTTTGCAATAAAAAACCTTTGGACAATACCCAAATCCATGGAACTCTTTTCCGCTTTATTCATTGTTTGGATGCCGGACACAATCACGCACGCAACACACTTATTTCAAGGAATTCTTTTGGGTTAACACCTGCGGCGGTTTTCAACTATATTGATGGTTTCTTTAGCGAAAATTAAACATAAATAAAAAGAAATCAAAAAAATATCCTGCCATCGAAACGAATTCACAACTTGTCACTGAACTGTCATTTAAATGATGGGCCTGTTTGTTCTGGAGTTTATGTGGTTTCCGATTGGACTTTTCTAAATTATTTTTGGTTTTATATTCCAATGGGATAATCCGATTTCAGAGCACTTTTGTGAATCTAGCTTTTTCTCACAGTTGCACATACAAGTGCGTTTGAGTTAACCAGTCGAGTTCCTTTAAGTTATCTCTAAATTTTCCAACTGACGCGAAACGCATTATATCGGGGGGATCTAGTTTTGTTAACTAGACTTCGCCCAGTGGCAGAAATAGGTACTACCATTATACTGATCTGCATTATACACAACATACTGGAAAACAAGTTAAGGCTCTTCCAAACCCAAGCGACTTATTGGCAGCGATAGCAAAACTTTCGCCTGTCAAATTATATAAACACGGTATATGAGAATACCCACACTCACGCGATCAAGTCAGTGCGACGGCGATTAAAGAACAGCGATTTTTTTATATTCGCTGTTGGCAGCGTTTTTGTCGTGGTCGCGGTCTAGGTAGCTGTGCGTATCTGTCATCTGCGATGGCATACACTGAAAAACTGATTGAGCTTGTAACTGACACATACTGACGCTACGCCTCGTTCTGGGCAGGCTTGCGAATTTCCTTGTCGCATTCAAAGTCGAAATTGTCGTCGTCGCTGTCGTTGCGAATAAAGGCCTCGTCAAACAGAGAGCGTTTTAACGCTCCGTTTTACCGCCGCGTTATACCGCCGCGTTGTAATATACTGAATAACATATTACCCGTCACACAGAGCGCGTTTTCAACGCTGCGTTGAGTTCACCGCGGCGGTTGAACGCGGCGGTGAAACACGGGGTTGGTTGTGAAAAATTACAGATTATTTTATAACGCGGTGCGTTTGAAATAATTTTTCATGATTTTATATCCAAAAAAATGAAAAATTAATCGAATGTGTTTGAAATTGCCCATATTTGTAGGTTATGTGTGAGAATCGTATACAAATGCTGTTTTAAAGGAGGGGGAAAAATCAAAAGAATTTCTTTTTTTGTAAATTTCGTGAACCTAAATCCTTTTTCTTTTTAGGGAATTACATATCACGGCAAAAAAAACAATAATTCTTCCTCCGAGCTGCTTAACATTTTTTTAGACAATGAAAACCAAGAGTCATGGACATTAATGAGATCTTTCTGTTTGACATCCTCTAACGCGGCGGTTAGAACGTTGCGTCAAAATAATCTTACCGCCGCGTAAATTAATCTCACCGCGGCATTAAAAACGCGTTCTGTTTGACGAAGCCTTAAGTCGCGTGGATTTGGAAAAGCCTTTACACACAGCACATTGTTTTGGTTAAGGCAGTAGGCCTGGTTTTTGAGCTTTTATTTCAGCAAAGTAGTAGTTCAGCTCAGCAAAAACTACGTCCTATTTACTGAGATAGAATCTCAAATAAACAAACTTAGTGAAAGTGGTTTTTAGCTATTTACACTTGCCTATTTATTTTTGTACATATGTATGTTAAGGAATCTAGCGCATTATAATCCCCTCCCGCGATCAATTTCTTGTGAAATATGCGGAAAAGGCTTCAATCTGGGCCCAAAATTGTAATCAGTCATCATATATTGTCAGTACCTCGGAGCGTTCACTAGAAGAGTTTAACAACACAGATTATCAGTTGAATAAAACGTCAAACAAAACCTAGATGTTATTGGTGACAAAATCTATAGATGTTCCTAAACTCAATTTTGTGATAGGTATTTCGTCGAAACCAAAAAAAAAAGTTTACCGCGAACAGTTCCTTCGTCAAACGTCAGCAAAGCTACTCTCCGATAGATGTCGCCATAATCAGTTAGTACGTACTCCAACACCACTCTGCCCAATCGGTAGAAATCGGCTTCAAACCGGCATATCCAAAGCCTACCATATTAATCCAACAATCAACCGTTACGATTACGAACAATGTTTTAACAAAAGAAGGTAGTGGACGAACTGTATATTGTATATTCCTATTAAATGTGTTAATTTTTGCATTATTTCTGTTTCCCTTTCATTTTTGTTGGAGCAAAATACAAAAAAAAAATGTCATTCGGTAAGTAGATACCTACCCCATCTAAACAACTCTCTATGGAACAGCAATTTGTATGTGGTATGTCCATGCAGAAATAAGCGATAGCCGAACACCACCAACCGTGACGCTGAGCGTCTCTCCGACAACCTTTGAAAGGGATTTTAATTTCGCCCAAAATCCCCCAACTATGCTAAGCGCTGAACGCTTCAAAGATGTTTCCAACTTGAAAGTGAATCAGCGTCGAAGTCGAAGCTTTACTCCAGTTAAGGGCGCCTTATTCTTGCGTTCTCCAGAGCTTTCGCCAATTGGCGTAACCACCAACAATCAGCAAAGTACACCAGAAGCTAACCACACTGCACTCGAAAATGGAAATGATTTTCTAACTCCGGGCAATTTCAAGGTGCCACAGCCAATGAGTGTAAGGTAAACAAGGGACTCTAACTGGAACGTGGTTATATGGTTTTTTGTCTTTTCTAGAAATCCAATAAAAACGCAACACCAACTGGACCGCCGAATGTTCAGGTTAAACATCAACAGCAACGTCAGGTTGGGAATACCTTAGGAACACCAACCGCCAACAGTTCGGAGGACCCAAATCAAACTCAAAGCCTGGATAAATCTGCCTCGCATGGGTATTTGAATCACAATTTAGAAGTGCGCCTGATTCTGAAGAATGCCTGCATGCAGCAGTACATAAAAGCGTTTGTCAAGGAAAAGGTAAGCAGGGTTTATTTCCCACATCGCTAAAAATAAAATTACTGCTTTCTTCAGATTGATTTCGAGAAATTCCTCACACTGCGAGAAGAGGATCTGTTGCGATTGGGCGTGAAACGAAAAGTCGATCGAAATGTCATCTCTAGTCTTATAAATGATCTAAATTCCAACTAATTGTGTGTTTTATTCTTTTAATTATTATTAAAGCGTTTTAATCCCTATAAAAGTAAACAAATATTAAGATTGTACAAATAAAGCTATGAAAAATGTGTAAGCAGGTCGTTTCTGTGGGTGGTGGCGGGTAGTTAAAAGCAAAACCAAGTGATAGATGAGTAAGACTATGGGAAGTCAGGTTGTGTTGCATCCAAGCGATGCAAATATCTTTGGTACATGAATGTTGTGCGCAAAATGGTGAGCCGGGTGCTTTCCTCTGCTAATTCAGTGTAAGGGAAGTGGCTATTATGACGAAATGACTTCTGGTGACAGTTTAAGATCGCAATCCTTGAAGAATGTTTATCTACAGCTCTTGTGTAATTGTTTATCGATGTAGCGAGGTCAGGAATGTTGGGACCTGATGCTAAAATCGTGCAATCGTCTGCATATGATATTAAGGTTATGCCTGCCGGAGGTGGAGGCAGTTTTGAGATGATATAGACAGTACCCCTCCTTGAGGTACTCCTTGTTTGACTTTCCTGTGTTTCGATTTGGAGTTTCGCAATTCGACGAATGACTGTCTGTCGCTGAGGTAGTTAGCCGGCCAGCGTTTGGTAGTGGCGGCTCGAAGATATTTTTGAGCAATAAAGCGTGGCTAACTGTGTCGAAGGCTTTGGATAGGTCAAGGGCTACAGCTATGGTTCTGTGGCAGTGTCTTGGTTGGTTTAAGCCGTTGCCGATTTGGCTGGTGATGGCGTTTAGAGCTGACGTGGTACTGTGGAGTTTGCGGAATCCATGTTGGTGGTTGGCAAGCGGTAGGTGCTCGGTGAGCTTTGGGAGAAGAAGGGCCTCAAGGATTTTCGCGACTGGGGAAAGAAGAGAGCTTGGTCGGTATGAGTTGGCTTGATCTGCTCGTTTTCCTGGTTTGAGATATGGGATCACTCTACCAATTTTCCATGACACAGGGATCAGTATGCTTTGGATTGAGAGGTTGAAGATTGCTGTTAAGTATTTAATGCCGGAATCTCCCAGGTGTTGTAGCATAAGCATTGATATCCCGCCAGGTCCGAGTGCTTTGGATGGTTTTGCGGCTTGGATTGTTGCTGACACTTGATCTGGGGTATAGTGGTCGTTGACATCATCTATTTGTAGATGGTGAAGTTTGCGCTGAGTTGCTCTCTTGTCTCGGGTGTGGGATGTCAGGTGTTAGTTGAAGAGTAATTGTGTACATTATTATTCTGGCGCAGGGTCATAAGTCCAGTCCACCAGTGTGGGTTATAAGATCACAAATCAGTTGTGCACTTAAAACTCACTCAAATGGGCCAAAAATCCACACTAAATTCTTGTGGACTTTTGACTCATCTGTTTTGGGTCACTATCGTAGAATTTCTTTAGTACCTGTGAAACAGTGTTTCTCTTGAGTCAATTTTAATAAAACTACTTAACAAAAACATCGAGTTTCTTTCGGGTTTGGGGAGAAATAGTGTTGTGCTGTACACATGATTCTCAAAAACTACATACTAGTATATCTTAAAAACTTCAACTTAAGTCGCGCACCATCTAAGGTCTTCCTGCCCTCAGCAGTGCCGGCCCAGCCAAACTAGCGCCCTGTGCAAGATTTACAGAAAGCGCCCTTTTTAAACAAGCCTCAACAAAACTTCACCTTTTTCTAGATTCTGCCCCAGAGTTTTTTTTTGTCCATATTAGAAGAAAGAAAAGAAAGGCACAATTTAGGAAATAAATAAATACTTGCACTTCAATCTGCAAAAGTGTACCTGTATGCTGTATCTAATAGAATAGGTCTGTTCCTTTACTTTTGTAGTAAAAATGGAAAAGACTGTCAAAATGCCTGTGGAGGGGACGAATTCTCTCTTAAAAAGGGAAACTTACGCAAAAGTTAAGGAACGCTTTTGTAGTAATCTGTGCAAAACACAAATGCGAATATTCCACCCAAATGCTAAATAGAACAACAAATTCAAATCAGCTGTAAACTTTCAGGCAACTGACAGATGTTTCAATTCTTACGCAAAGAAATTTGTTGAGTAAAAACTAGTAAGAGGGGAAATATTTTGCTCTCTCGAAGCCGCTCTCTTTTACGAATTTTTCGAGTTAGGGAACGACAATTGAGTAAAATGCGTAAGAATTCGTAAAAATTCGTAAGATTTAAAAGTAAAGGAACAGACCTAGTGACAGCCACAGAAATTCCTTATGCAGAACCGCCTGCGCAATAACCATTCTACGCGTTCATCCGTCGCAGGTCGCAGCTTTCCTTTTTTCACAATAGACTTTCAATTTTCAAAGTCACTTCAGTGGAAGAGAAATTCAGCACATGTGTGATGGGTGGCTTATTTGAACAAGCATTTTTTTAAAATGCAAATTTGTTCGTGGACGATAAAATCAATTTTTCTTTCCTAGCAATGCGCCCCCAAAAACTTGGCGCCCTGTTCATTTGCACATCTTGCACATATGGTTGGTCTGGCCCTGTCTCTCAGGGGTGGATTCGAAGACTCGTCGGGCTGGTGCGTTGTTGTCCATACGCTCCACGTGTCCCAGCCATCTCAGCAATTGTATTTTCAGCTTTTTGACTAGGTTAGCGTCGCTGTATAGCCCAAAGAGTTCGTCGTTGAAACTTCTTCTCCATATTCCATCGTCACAAACTGGACCGAATATCACTCGAAGAATCTTTCTCTCAAAGCATCCCATCAGAAGGTTTTTATCCGTTTTTAACAAGGTCCATGTTTCTGCACCATACAGCAGAACCGGGATGATTAAGATCTTATATGGTAGGTAGACCTCCTTGGTTCTATTGGAGAGGGCTTAACTTCTTAGATGCCTTCTTAGCCCGAAGAAACAGCGATTGGCAAGAGTGATTCTTCGCTTGATCTCTGCGCCGATGTGATTTTACGAAGTAATAGTGGAGCTCTTTAACTACTTCGAAGCTGTATCTGTCCATCATGACGTTTTTTCCGAGTCGCCGATGTTGAGAGTCCTTTCTCGTTAACAGCATATACTTCGTTTTGTCCTCATTAACAGCCAGACCCATCTTCGCCGCCTCCGTTTCGATGCTTGCAATTGCGCCACTGACAGCTCGCCGCGTTCTCCCAACGGACTTTTGAAAAGCCGACTTGAATGGGGCACATGATGCTGAGGTTGCATTCATCGGGCATGCTTTCATCCGACCATATTTTACAGATGAGTTGGTGCATGCTCCTTACCAACCCATCTCCCGCTGCTTTGAAAAGCTCGGCCGGAAGGCCATCCGCTCCAGCAGCTTTGTTGGACTTAAGTTTGGATATCGCTATCCTCACTTCGCGTAGGTCGGGTGGACGGAAGTTTGGGCTATCATCGTCCAAGCTGAAAAAGGAAGCTGGATATATCTAAGGAAGGTCTCTGCAGGATCTGCGATGAGTCCAGTGAAATCCCAGAAAACGTGTTGGGATCATGTGGGTCAATGACCCACAAGAGACTGAAATACTTGGGCAAGTACCAATTATCTGATGAGGAAATACTGTCACTGGAGCCAGCTTCCATCCTAGATTATTAAAGGAAAGTGGACTAGAGAGAGGGCTATAGGGCAGATTTTTTCCGCCAAAGCTAAAAGAGTACAAAAACCTCTAAAATGATTCCGAAACGAATTATAATGTGAGGGCAACTCTAATGAGGGAATATACCTCTCTGAGGCGTAATCCCAAAAGGTCGCAGTACAATATCCCCTTTCACAAAATAATAATTCCAAGGTTAAGGTTCCCCCTTATTTTTATAGTTCAGATCTTTCCAGCGGTGAACTAACAAATCCACAAACTGAATTTACCAAAACCCTGTGGCTACTCATTGAGAAAACTAACCAGACACATACTAACTACTGTAAACAAAAACACTGTACCTAAGGCCAACAAAGGGATCATAAAATTTTCAAATATTTGAAAACAATGTCGAGTCGACGGGAAATAAAATATTTGTCATTTAACTTTTTAATTGAAAACCTAAATGAAGCAATTACATTCACGTGTCCGTAAAAAATTAAATTATTTTACTAATGGAAAAAATTGAGTCAGTTCCATTTGGTTAGTTATTTCACCAATAAATAGAAATAGAAACTGGATAGAGCTCAACTCCGTGAAAGGAATACAAAACTGCATTAATTGGCAAATCTGGATAACGATGAGTCTGCTCCTGAGATGCTGAAAATTGTATAGGCGAGTAATTTTTCTGCTTAAATATGTAGCAATTAACTTTAAAATACGTACATAATGCCCAGAGTTGCATTTAATTTAAGGCCCTGCTACCGTTTTATCTATGCAGATGAATTCGGAACGTACAAGATAGGTCGACTGGGATATATAACCATAAATAAATTGGGAAACCGCTTTATAAATTCGAAGAATCACTTACAAAAACAAAGCATGCATTCCTTTCTTAATAATTAATACGCATTAGCTCACAACTAGTTCGATTAAGTTAGGTTAGGTTTGAGTTTGAGGGGCAGTTTCCATTGTATGAAATTTCGCCCACTGTGGTTACCCTTATTAAGTACATGGTAGGACACGCAACTAATAAAACCACTAGGATCTGTTGATGAATCGTCTTAGATTCCAAGCCTTTGAAGAATCTTGCACCCAAACAAGATTAGCAGCATTCTTGGAGGGCTGGGCAGTGACAAAGGACGATGTTCCACAAATTCTATTTCCTCTTCGTCTCGGCAACTTATGCAGAAGTCATTTGCAAAGATGCCCATCATACGCATGTTTTCAATGGTGCAGTGTCCAGTTATTACCCCGTCGAGTATATCAATTTGATTCCTATCAAGCGATGTTAGGATCTTTGACTTTTTAGTGTTAACCGTGAGCCACAAACTACGAGTAAAGTGTTGTTCTATCCAAATTTAATATGGCATTATTAATGAAGCTCTTAGGTGCGTTGAAAGCTGGTAGTAATTGTAAGTCAGTTAATATTATGCATGTCCATTTCAGATCCACATCTGGCCAGTTTATCCGCTGCTTCGTTTCGTTCCACATAAACATGTCCAGCGCCAGACCCAGTATAAAGTATTGAGTGATGGTTTATCGCTCTTAGTGCTGAATGCCACTGACTTACTGATCTTGAGTTTACCAGATTGGAGTTGATCGCTTCAAGTGCTGCTTGGTGGGTGCTTCGCCGTAGTCTGTAATTAACAAAACTTTTCGTAAAAATATGTAAATATTCCTGACTCTTTCAAAATAATCACCTCTAGTCAACTTATAGACGTTACTACATTTTCCGAAATGTAGTAGATCTACCACGGAGTGCACTTGTTATTCTGTAATTTTCGTGTTCTTCTTTGTTGCTTTCAACCTCTCACACTCAGTTTCTCTAGCATATGTTTTGCTAATTATCAGACCTATAAAGGATTCCATTTACGTATGTCAAGGAAGCCGGCCAGAGAAAATTCGCAAATTGGATCACTTTCCTTCGACTAAATTCTACAGATAAGCTGGTGCATGTTCCTTACTAATCTCTACCTGATTTAAATTGCTCGGCCGTTCTGAACATTTGGAAATCTAGAATACTGGAGACCATAACCTTGATCGCATGATAAATTTGGTTGACGGTTGAATGCGCGGGAACCGTGTGCGTCCTAAACTATGTCCTGCAGCAAAGTCTATTAGTTCAAGTCTATTTCCAGACGTGGTGTCGTCTAGGCTATGTTTTTTTAATACTGCTTAGGACGATGTCGAGCTGGTAGTCGGTTATGTTGGTTGTTTTCTCTGTTGCCTGACGAGGGAATAACACAATTAGCTCTTGAGCATCAATTTGAGGGAGGGAAGTATGTCATGAAAGTTCAAAACCAGCCTGAGGAATTGAGAAATGTGATAAAGTTATTGAAATGGATACCCTGAATGGCCGATAGGTCATCGAAGAAAGCACTACCCAAAGCGCGCTGTCTGGTTTTGCATATGGCCACAAATTCCCAACGAAGATGAAAGACTAACTCACGCTTGTTAGTGTCAGCGCTATTTGTTATTTGTTCTGGCATCATAGGTTGGCCAAATCTTCCTTGAAATGTCACATTTCGGCAGATTCAGCCAGTTTCCTCTATTTACGTTTCCATTCACATAGGACACCCACAGAGCGGAACCACGTCTGGCAACTTCATCGGCTTTCTCATTTCCCTCTATGTTCCTACGGTCGTTGAAGAGTCTATGTAAGACGTTCGACTTTTCGACACTCGTCCAGTTTATCCGGTAAACAGAATCCCATTGAGTTCCTACTCTTGATTACCAAAAACATTTCTCGCTTCATGTAAGAACAAAGAAAGGATTTGCCTGTCAAATACTACAGTAGCAGTTTCGGGGTTACACTGTTCCCATAACAAGCGACTCCGTCCATGTCTTCAGCTGTTCCACATCCCAAACAAAGTACATAAACCATTTAGTGCAAAGCTGTGATTCACAATCACCGTGCTATGCGCAAGAGTTTATTAAATTAAAAAAATAAACGTACCAATACATGTACGAAGAGAGACAAGTTAAGAAATATACAAAGAAAAAAGCTCTAAAAAGCTGAGGCAATCAAATCCGAACCGGAAATGATGTGATTCGAGGCAACAACTATCTTCGACGACGTTAAACGTCCGATCAGCTCACAGGCACCAATCTCTGCGTACGTCACTCCGCCGACAACGAACACAAAAACAGTTCTCGACTTCATGGGCAGCACATCAGTGGCCTCGCCTTGCTTAATGGCCGCTTGCACCTGCTTCACATTACTCACACCGTCGAGGTTAGCCAGGTGGACGTTGATTTTCTCAACCATTCCCAGTTTGGCGGCCAGGTCGTCCATATTGGTGGCCTTAACCAAAAACGAGGCCAACTGTGCGATAAGTGGAATATAAAGACCATTGAACACATAGCTGGGACAAGTGGCGCCGCCCTCCTGATCCCGGGAATAGCTTACGTCCGCTCCAGCTGTGGATACGAGCAGCCGAAGGCGGTTGGCGTTCGCTTGGAACTCGGTCTGCTGGAACTTGGGCAGTGGCAGGTTTGAGAGTATCTTCGATTTGCCGACTTTCTCCTCTTCCAAGGTGGACAGAAGACCCGCCCTGGCCAAATAGTGAAACACGTGGAGGTACCGATTGCCAAAATAGTTGCAGTAGTTGCGAATGAACGCGGCCAGCTCTTCCGAGCTGAATCCCATGCAAAGATGGGCAAGGCACATCAAGCGAATGCTATTGAATTTCTGGCCGTTGGTGGCGAGGGTTTCGTCGATCTCCGAGAGGAGCTTCTTGCGATTCGTGTTGTTGAGGATGTCCTCCTCGAGGGACTGTATCTGTTGGAATGATCCAGCTAGTTCGGCAATTACCTTCTCGCTCGCCTGCAAGTGCCTAAGAACTTTGGTCTTTAGTTCCGTGATCTTGGGCAGCTTCCTCGCCACATAGTCGTGCATCTCGTCGAGTTTCATTTTGTTGAGGTTCTGCACTTCGACTCCGATGGCTTTGGCCTGTGCACGGACCAGACTACTCGCCTGGGAGAAGTGCTTGTAGCGATTCTCACCGTAGATCTCGTCAGAAAAAGAGCACAGCCGCACAACTGGAGGTTTATCCTTTCCGTCGCTGGTTTTCTTCTTGGGCTGCTGTTCCTCTCGAGGAACTTCGAAAATTTTCAACTTCTGTGCGGAGATCTTATTGGAATCCGGTTGGATTTCGATCTCTCCAGCGCGGTACTTGAAGACTTCCAACAGCAGGCCGGAGTAAATTGCCGGCGTGAGAAGGCACGAGGGGTAGTCTTTGTTTCGATCGATTATGATCATCGAACTGAAGTCACTTTGCCCGGATCTCGTGAGAGAAGACGGCCATGGGCCTAAAATGTCAATCATTTCCAGGATCTCTGCCGAATGCTGGCCGTAGGTTAGTATGAGTTCGGGTTTGCCGCATATCATAAAGAAAATGCGCAACGTTTGTGCTATGGACGGTAGAATGGAGGTGTCATGGTGAAGGAAAACACTACCGAAGACCTGGGAGAGAGTGAAACTCGGTAAATCGCAGACGTGTTTGTTTGTTCAACTCACCAGCGGTACTTCCATGCTCATTACCCCGCTATCTAGATAAATTAAATCCCAGTTGAAGCGATGCAGCTGAACGATGCCATACAGGCCTTCTTCCTCGAGTATTGTCTGAAAACACATGTAGCAGTTGGGCACTAAGATTATGTGAAAACTCTTAAAGCCACTGTTGGTGTCCGAGGGATTTCGACTCTCGTGCTCATGAATCTGATTGAGAACCTTTCGAAATGTCGACAGAGTATTGCTGATCATAAACACTTGCACATTGTCCTGCTTGGCGATAATGTTTTCCGCATCGAACTTGTATATATGCTGGATTCCCTTTAACCTAGAAAGGATGAAAATTGACACTCAATTCGATGGATGATGATGATCTTACCTTAGCCACGAAGCAGCACATATGTGTTCCAGGGGTTTGATGAGTGACGCGTCTAGGATGAGATCCTTCTTATTCGGAATTGAGCAAAGAATTGCCTGCAGCTTCTCCTGGGCGAGCAATTGAAACCCTTGTAGCTTCTTGTCGAGTGTTTGATCCATTCTCTTAGATTGATTGCTTATGTCGCATATTCAATTTGTCACGTATAATATAACACAATTTATAAAGTTAGTTGCAAAAGCAGTTTTTATTTTAGAAAAATCCAAAACATTGCAGACACAGGTGACAGGTGGTGCAGACGACGAGCAGACGTCTTTCAGCTGATGATGGCGGCGAATTCGATGGTTGTCATTCGTTTAGCATTGCCAGATGTTAGTGTTTTGAAAGCGTGTACCTTACTTGTAGGAAAATATATAAGATTTAGCTGGAGCATAAAAGATGGAGGAAAAAAATTACATTATAAATCGATAGGTACTTTTTGCTGTTCAAGAACGTTCGGGCCCAATAAAATCTCCTCTTCTGTTATCCTATTAGTTCTTTTAATGTTTCAGCTAAAAGGTTGACCATCTGTAAAAAAGGGAATTTGAGAATTCGAATCCAAATAAAGGGCGCAATAGAATAGAATAGAATAGAATAGAATAGAATAGAATAGAAAAGAGTCCGGCATGTTTAACGTATTCAGTTGACACTTTAGCTTCTAAAACGTTGTAGTAGGTTAATTTTCTACTTGTCCGTTGAATCTTCTGACAGTTTTCACAAATTCAGATAGAGCACAATCATTGGTTGAACAAAATGTCATTCTATAATTGAATTGGTAGGGAACGTCACTTTTCCTATGTCAAGCACGCATGCGAACTGTCAACTTGGTACTCAGAGATTCGTCGGCTACCCCTCCATACACGTCAACTGACACAGCTACCCATGTGACAGATCTAGGCCAATAAATACTGAGATACATCAGGTCTGTTCCTTTACTTTTATAGTAAAAATGGACAAGATTGTCAAAGTGACAATGGAGGGGATGAATTTTCTCTCAGAGTGGGAAACTTACGTAAAAGTTAAGGAACGCTTTTGTAGTAACCTGTGAAAAATGACAGATAGTTCATAAATGCCAAATAGAACAACAAATTCAAATCAGCTGTCAATTTTCGGGCGACTGACAGTTGTTTCAATTCTTACGCAAAGAAATTTGTTGAGTAAAAACTAATAAGAGTGGAAATATCTTGTTCTCTCGATGCCGCTCTCTTTTACCAATTTTTCGAGCTGAGAAACGACAATTGAGTAAAATACGTAAGAAATCGTTAAAATTCGTAAGATTTAAAAGTAAAGGAACAGACCTATCAAGTCAGTCAGCTGTCAATCTTGCTCAACTAGATACATGAGCTTGACAAGAATTTCATGATTAAGTACTCAGTTGACAGTTCGTATAAGTGGTTGCTGCTGTTGTAGAAAAAAAAATGTACAGACTAAACTAATTTTTGAGCTCAGGGTACAACTTGTCTTTAACTAGATTTTTGAATAAACTTCTACTTAACAGCAGCAAATCGTTATAAATTTAACATGACTGCAGTCTGCAAGTCTTTCCCATCCACATGAGAAGTACACCTCACTTTCCCATCATCCATTCATTAGCCTTTCGTTGACCACTTTCTCCGGCGAATTCAACCGAGCGAACGCACACTGCCTCACGCAAATGTCAGATTGCTATCCGTAGCACTATATCCATACACTTGAACAGCACACCATTTTATTCCACAACTACATTCTAGACCCGAAACAAGTTTTCTTTGAATGTGTGCCAAATCAGTCGCTCAGGAAACGTCACCGTGTTCGGTTGGTGCCGTTTTTCCAGGGCAAAGTTATTTGTGTTGTTCTCCTTCGTTTTCCTAGATCAAGCGTGAAAAGTTCATAAGAAATCACTTGAGTTGCGAGTCGAAAATCCAATTGAAACTGCAACAATTCCAATAGTAAAAAAAAAACTTGCCAAAGTGCGTGCATCAAGTGCGTTCAGCGTTCACACAAAACAAGTCGCTAGTAATCGCTAAAAGTGAGAAAAGCAATTAAAAAAGGAAAATTTTATAAATTGCGACCGCGAGTTTCCAAAAATATATAATTTGATTCTGTCATTCGCTTAACGGTTGTTGTTATTTACTTTCAGCACGTAATTCGTCGTCCCCAAAAGGTGTTCGATGACAGTTGAAGCAAGAAGCAGCAAAAAAAATTCTGCTCCTGTCTTGTCTGACATTTCATAGTTCTCACGATTTTTTTTTGCTTCGGTTGTTTTTCCACCACCCTCTCAATAAAATTGGATTTCACACATACCATCACAAAGTGCGGCAAGTGAATTTGAAATCGCTCTCGCTGCCAGCAGGTTCTTTTTTGCTCTCACAATTCTGTGTAAACAATCGCGTGCGAAAATTGAACGGGGAAACAAGAAGCCGAGGAATCGAATGAAAAATTCCAATTTTCCGGAAAATTGTTCGTCTGCTACTAGCTGACATTTCGCGACTGCTTGTCAGGCGAGTTCATAGTTCACAAAGATCGTCGTCGCGCGGTTTAAAGCAACAGTTCCCTGTGCCGTGGAATTTTAACTCAAGTGCAAAGAATTTAGAAAATTTTCACAGAATTCGGGCGGTCACGTACGGTATTCGTGGTATTTGGTATATCGTGGTTTGCGGAGCATCGCCAGCCGGGCCGAGAAAGATCGAAAAGGATCGCCAATAAGTCGTCATTCATTTGGCTGGCGCCAGTGTGTCGTGCAAGTGAAATTCTCCTAGTGTCTTGTGGATCGGTGTATCGCTTTGCCTTTTGTTTTCCTTCTCGTTTTTTTGTTTATATTTCCCCTTTGTAAAATAAAAATATCCTCCGCGCTACAAATCTCCTCTCTGATCATTATCTGGCGTGTGGAATATTGAGAAAACAAAACAAAGTATCTTTCCGGTGGACCTGACACACAGAAAACAGAACTACTTCGAATCAGGTAGGTTACATCTTTGCATTTGGGAATACGAAACCTTTAACACGTAACCCCTAAGGAATTCCTTTTCTCATTTTGTAATTTTTCCCATCAGGAATCAAGTCATTAGGCAATTTGTAAGTTGATTGAGTTCCAAAGAATGGTAACGTGATTTCTGTGACTCAATGTGTGCTGTCGTGGTGGTGGGGACATTCTCTAATCTGAAATATCTACTACGGCAATGGTGACAAGGTCTAATTGCATTCCCCAGCTTTGTGCCTTATCAATCAGAATACTAATAAATGAAACGAAAATGGAAAAAACACTCGGTTGACCTGGACAAACAAACAAACAAAAGGTTATCTAGCACACGCAGTTGAAAAATATATTTCAACTTGAAATTAGAAGGGTATGGCGGCGGATGGCAGTTTGGATTTATTGGCAGCGAGGAACACTCGAGGTGTCCACTTTATTTAAAGAGAGCTCTTCAGGACACTATTGTAGGATAGCATTAAATGATTTATGAAAGTGCTCGTCACTTAGATTTGCCATGGATGCAAATCATTTCAATTTGTAGGTAGTCTTCCCAAAATAAACTTTTTGAAAATGTATTAAAGTGCTTTGTATATTTGCTAGCTGTGTAAATGAACAAGATAGTGTAGAACAACAGTGTAGTGCTAAAGTAATCGATCTGTTTAAGTCAAACAAGACAGCATATCGCGCTAGGTTGTCACTTTTATCAGCGGCAGCGCAAATGGGAAGAATAATGAGCCAAGTGACAGCTACAAAAATTGTAAGAAAGCAAAGCAGATTTTATACATATTCCTTCCAGGTTTTTTGGCCTCTAAAAAAATATAAATGGACTTTTCGAAATGATTGGGTGTAATCAAATACCAAATACGGTAAAGGTTATGTCAGTTCCACCCGAAGAAACTTGTGTCAAATAAGTTGTTGAAGTCTGAATGACAATATTCTGTTCAGTCGTCCGTTTGAATTTTTGTGTATATACCTATCACAGATAAATCGAACAGTACTGTATGAAATGGGGCGAACCTTCTCGAAATTGTAAGACAGGTTATATAAATGTAAGGTTTGTTCCCTCCTGTTTGGACAATTTCGGCAAAATGTCAGATATCAAGGAGTAGGGATATATTTTCTCAGAAAAAGAGAATGGGTACATTCAAAAACTTAGCTGTCTTAAGTCGACTAGATTGGTCTGGGAGAGATGTAACCTGAACGCAGAAACTAGATTGGTCGGGATTGTCATTTTTCCTACGTCAGCCACATATGCGAACTGTCAACTTAGTACTCAGTCACGAATTTCTTGACTAGATTCGTCGGCTACCCCTCCATAAACGTCAACTGACACAGCTGCCCAAGTGACCGATCTAGGCCAATCAAAACTGAGATACATCAAGTCAGTCAGCTGTCAAACTTACTAAACTAGATACTTGAACGTCCCCAATATAACTAAAAAGTACAGGAACGAAAGTTTTGCATGACGTTGTTTAAAAACATATGCGCGAAAGAAAAATAATATTCAATAATAAACGTCAGTGGATTTAAAAAAATTACCAGTTTGCAGACGTTGAAAAACACTCGGATTCAGTTCATTATTTCTTGCCGATTTATCAATTTTTATTTACAAATTTCAGCACTCAATAAAGCAAACTGAAGTTCAAACTGACTTTTGAGAGATTTGACAGCTTAAGTCAGTCATAACAAACTAGCCCAAACTAGCTTTTCTACCCAATTTTTGCGTAAACCAACTAAGTTTGACTAAATTTGGCTAATGTGTTCGAATTCATTATCGTTATGCAACAGGATGTCAGAAATGTTAATATATTGGACATGAAATATTCTGAAATCAAAGTGCGTTTTCAAAGTATTTAAAAACCTACCTACTTCAATTATACGTTCAGACGATTTCCGGATCTGACAATATTGTCTGGTGTACAAATGTTAGCGAACTACCTACCTTACAATGCTGAATTGTCAGTTCACACGGTTGCCATATTCTGTTCCAAACTCTGACAATTTCATTGTCAGGTTGAAAATTGCCAGTTTACACGATTGGCAGGTGTTTGTTTACAAAAAATTTGCAGATCTGTTGACAAAATCCTTTTCTTTGAAACTTTCTTCTTCGTCCACGTATTCGAAATAATTTAATTTACTCATTTTTCACCAATCTACAGAAAAATGTAAAGAAATGAGCACGGAAACATCGTTTATTTCAATCAAATATGAAAAAAAATTGTCTGGCAATGAAAAATTTGCAGATGTGATAAGTACAGCACATCTAAATAGGTACAGCACAATCTGACAATTATCTGGCAATGACTTTTCTGCAAATATTGTTAGACAAAATTGTAAGTTCACACGGTTGTAAGACATTTGGGACACATTGTTCAATGACAATATTGTCAGATCTGGCAATCGCCTGAATATAGCTTAAGAAGTATGAAATGCTAACCTGACTGAATGAAACAGTGGGCGCGTTCAGTATGTTTAAGCACTTTGCAGTTGACAGCTCCAAATAGAAAAACCGACTAAAAATGAAGCGGCATATCAATTGTACAGACAAAAAACATCCCAATGAAAGATCAACATTGAACAAAAGGATTTTCAAATCATGAAACAATCAACCAATTAAAATAAAATATAATGGAGGTTGATGATTGTCAACAAATCTTTATAATGTAGGTACACATATTATTCTCGCCAAAATGGCAATCCTCCCTCAGTCTTGTTCATGTCGATGCAGTCAAGGAACCGACTCAACGTGTCCTTTTTTATTTATGTACCTACTGGGGGCTACCACCTACCACTGATTTATCCATATTACTCAGAGGCAGTGTAAAATACCAAAAAAAACCACCAATTGTTCAGATACGAGCTGTAAGTTTTGTTATCAAGAAAAATTTCACAAGTAAAAAAGTGCTTTACAAATTTTTAATTTTCGAAGTGATATTAAAAAGAAAAGTGACGCATTGAGAAAAAAATATTTTTTTTCTTGTAAACAAAGATTTGTTTACGTACTGCAGATAAATAAACTACGTCGCAAATCTGAAAAGTGGAGGTGAAAATTGATAAATCACGAATTAATGTGAACCCATGTATTTGACATCTGATATGAATGGTATTATGGACATTAATTTATGCGCAATACTTCTTGTATTTAAACGGAAGTTTTAGGGAAAAACTCTATTTTTTATAAGAAAGAAGAGTCTGTGACATTTTGAAAGAATTGCCCTGAGCTCAGAAATCACAAATCAAATGCCAAATGTCAGATTGCGATGCTTTCAGTTTTGTTATAATACAATTTTGTAGAATGTTATACATGAAACTTAACTAAAATAAAGAGTACAAATGTGTATTCTAGGTCAAATATTTTACTTTGAGCTATGAGAATTAACAAGCAAGAAATCATTAAATCTTGCAATGATATGCATTACGTCTTCCAATGAATTGTATTAAATGGAATAATTCTGACATTAGAGGGGCAGTTCGGCAGGATGTTTAAGTTTAATGAAAACGTCATCAAAGTTAAAGACCACTCGATAAATCTTACATACTTTCAGAATGCTATCGTTCATAAATATGGCATCTATGACTCAATTTGACAGCAGAGTAATTACCAACTATTTTTATTTACACAAATTACAACTAAAATGTAAAATATTTCATACTGAAAGTCAGATTCATACACTTACTATAAAATTCTTGCGGATTACGCTTACTTGGAAATAAATTTACACAGTTTTGTTAGTCAGCAAACTTCAGATGGTATACAAATCTTACTGCTGCTGTGGCACAAGTGCATGAGTTTTACGCAGTTTTTGTTAATACTTCTTTATGTTAGAAACTGTTGTTTAAGCTCTAATACATGCTTCAAAATTCAACATGTCAAACACTAAGTGTCATGTGTCGCTTATTTCAAAGTCGAAGTTACCAGGAGAGAGTGGGAAACTTAAGTCGGCTATAAATTGTCTGCAATATTCATACCCTGAACGCATAAACTAGATTAATCGTTCAAGTCGCTTTCATACTACGTCAAGCAAACATTCCAAATGTCTAAAATTCTTAACTAGATTTGTCGGCTAACCCTTCATAAACGTCAACCTTAAAATCTGTTCACTATAGTACAAATCTATGCCAATGAAAAATGAAACACTTCAAGCCAGTCAGCTGTCAGATTTGAATAGCTTTGAAAGTCTCCAATTACGTCAGTACGCTTTCTTATTTGTAACAATGAAAAAAGTTGTAATTTTTGTTTGTTAAAAACGTCAACTAGTAAAGACCCCATACAACCTTTAACCAATCTGCTACAATTTTGGTCCCCGCTTATTGGTGCTCAAATTGCCCAAATGATTGGAAATCCGCCTGTGGGCTCATCTACAACCTGAGTAAGATTGCAGCAAATGGTGAAATCTTGAGCTTCTTTCCCTGCAACGTAACTTAAATTAGAACATCATTGCCAATTCTTCTTATAGGCATTAAAGCAGCCGAGTGTAATAATTTGGACAGATCAGGTTCTAAGTTCTAACTCATACAACGGGGATAGAATTTGCATTTGGGACAGCGAGCATTTTTGCTGAGTTTGTGAATGATATTTTATTTGTGTCTAAGTTATATAGGCTGTGAGGCTTATTTTCTTGTAGATTTTGATGTACGCAGTTGACACTGACAACCTGTTAACTGTTGTATTGATTAGTCCTTAGTTTGTCTTCGTATTTCTTTCTATACAGCTTTTTAATGGCTGTCATCTGAGTCTATATTGAAAAACTGGCTTGCTTCCGATTTTCCTGATCACAGCCCTTCAATTTAAAATAGGCGCGAAAACTAACAAGCCTTTCCAATCAGCTGCAGCTTTACCAATTTCGTGTCTCCTTATAATTCATTTACCTTCAGGGGTATATAATTACTCGAAGACTCGTCGTGCAGGAGGCAGAGGCATTCTTGTTCATAGTCTCCAAGTGAAGTTGTATTTTAAGCATTTGTGCAGGCCGACTTCGGTGTACATGGATGAACCGAACATTACCCGAAGAATAAGAAAACCTCGTAACTCCATTTTTGTCAAAAAATTATTTTGATGCTATTTTATAGAAACTTGGTAGGCGCACTTTTATGGAAAACCTCGTAGCTCCTTAATAATTTTAAATCTCATAAAACTAATTTTGTTTATATCTCGTAACTCCAATGTAGTCAAAGTTCCCGAAAAACCTCGTAACTACAACAAATTACTGAAGAGCAAACCTCGTAACTCTTGGCTTGCTTATAATAATCAAAACTCGTAACTCCACTATCCAACTATGCATAAAAGTGGTATGCAAAAGCGGTCAATCCCCAATTATTTCAATTTCAAATGTAAGTTAGATAGTTCTATACAGTTTTTAGTTGCATAGTTTTTTACAAATAAAATTAGACCCGTCAAAAAAGGCAGATCCCTGTGTTTCTGATATAGGAGTTTAAATATTTCAAGGGAGATATTTTCTATAAATTGAAATTCAGTGACATTTGTAGTATTTTACCAACGTGGCGAGAAAAAACATTCACAGTCTTCCTCAACTGTACCAGGAGGAAAAGTTTGATGATTTGCAAGACTTCAAATGCCATTACCCAAGAATTACTAAGAGTCTTACGACAACATACTTCATTAGAACTAATAAAATTCTTTTACTAATTTATTGTACGCGGCCACCCGCTTAAAGGCAATTCATCTGTGGACAAGCAGACAAACTGGCCACCCGTCCATTCTGAATAAAATAGGATGTGTACAAAAAGACACTGATTACACCCTCTCTGAACTTTAGTTCAACAAAAATATTGAAACCTGTATACCCTGAAGAGCTGACTGGGAAAGAGTTGCGAGATTCACGAAAGAAATCCACCTGCTTTTACACATATGGGTCAAAAAACGGGAACGAGAGTGAGGGGTGGTGTATTGTAAGGTCTCCTTCCGACTTCCTAATGACTGTAGCGTTTTCGAGGTCCAGACTGCACCACTTGCTACATCACGAAACAAGTTTGGCCCACTTAGGATCTCAAGCGCTCCAGCAGTCTTTTAAGATCCTTCATAAGCACACTAGTGGGTGTCATTACGGGACACTCCATCATAGGGAGATATGCCCTCAGGCTGGGTCTTCCCGCTAATGACTTCTGCAGAAGCTGCTCTTAAAACTCGAGGAAGATTACATCTCGGAGAGTACTTCTACTAACTGCTAACCTACTACAAGTTTTCGATCGAATTTATTAAGAAGGTAGAAAGTATTGTGTAGCAGCAAACCTCATAACTCTAAGGTTAGAATGACAAAAAACTCGGAACTTCAGTAAAATAAATAGAAGTAGTCGTATTAAAAACCCTGCGTTTTTTTTTATTAATTTAGGATACTGTTAACTAAAAAGCTAAGCTTGGTAAAACACTTATTAAGCCGACGTATGCATAGCAGAACCGGAACGGTTAAGGCCTGTAGAATATCTTCTTGGCTCCATAAGATAGGGCCTTAAATCTTAAATTGGTATTTAGGCCGAACACCCATCGATTGACAAACTCAATTCTTTGCTTGATCTCTGCGCTGGTATATGCCAGTTTGAGAGGCAATCTTAAAGCCTATGTAGAAAAGCCTTCTAAAGTTTTTGAAGTATTTGGAGAGTCCCTTGTAAAGGGTTTTTCAATAAGAGCGCTACAAAAGTTTTTTTTTAAATAAAACAAAAACGGTTTTGGATATCAATGAAATTGTTTATTCCTGTGAAAGTACGTTCGATGTCATTACGTATGGAACTCTATTTCTTTTGCATGGCCACCACGGGCATGCTTGCAGAAGTCTAGACGCAGAACCCAATTTTCGACGGTTTTCAAGCATAAATCGGCCGATACTGCTGCAATTTCACGTTCGATATTCGTACGAAGTTCATCAATCGTCGCTGGCTTGTTGGCATAGACCAAAGACTTGACGTAGCCCCACAGGAAATAGTCTAACGGCGTAAAATCGCACGACCGAGGCGGCCAAGCGACTGGACCATTTCGTGAGATAACACGTTCTCCAAACTTGGTTTCCAATAAATTGATTGTGACGTTCGCTGTGTGGCTTGTGGCGCGCGCCGTCCTGTTGGAACCACATGTCCTCCAAGTCCATATCATCCAACTGGGGCCAAAAATATTCGGTTATCATTGAACGGTAGCGATTCCCGTTCACAGTAACGTGCCGTTCTTGATCATCACGGAAGAAGTACGGCCCAATGACGCCGCCGGCCCATAAACCACACCAAACCGTAATTTTTTCGGGATGCAATGATGACTCATGGAGTACGTGTGGATTACTGCCTGACCAATACCGCATATTTTGTTTATTGACGAAGCTATTCAACCAGAAATGAGCCTCATAGCTGAAGATGATTTTTCGATGAAAATTCGAATCATTTTAAAGTTGTTGCTCAGGCTCACCCCAATTCATACGAACATACGACGCTTCTGGTGGTCAAGCGGCTTCAGTTCTTGCGTCAATTTAATCTTGTAAGGATGTACGACGTCACAGAGATGCCCAACGCTTGAAAACGACGTGCGAGAGACACATTTGGGCTTTCTTCAACTAAAGCCTCAGCGGCAGCAATATTCTCGAGACTACGGCCACTTCTTTGTCTCACTGGCACGGGAACATTTTGTACTGTGCCTGTGGATTCAAATTTTTCCACAAGACGCTCAATTGATGATCTGCTAGGACGATTATGACGACCATAAATTGGACGTAGCGCTCTTAACGTTGAGGCCACTGACTCCGAATTTCGGTAGTAAATTTTAATAATTTCGACTCGTTATTGGCTCGTATATCTTTCCATCATGAAATGGGAAACTTTACTGAAGAGAAATGTCAAAAGAGCGGCAAGAAATTCGGCGTCGTTTGCTGTCCCTGTCGCTCTACTTTTGTAGCGTCCCTGTTGAAAACCCCTTTAGATGACAGCTTCGCATTCCCCGTCTCCGTTTCAATATTTGCGAGCGCACCACTGACAGCTCGTCGGTTCTTAGGTCATTATATTCCGATAATGTCAACACCAACACAATTAGCATCAAGTTGTTAGATGGACTTTTGAAAATTATGTACATAGTTTTCTGTTTGCGGGATTCGTACAAAAATAAGTTCACTTGTTTACGAAATCAACAGAAATCTCTTTGATAAATATTCGTACTCCTTGGAGACATTTTTTCACTCCCTTTCCTACGAAATTTGGCTACGAAAACAGCTTGTAGTAAGTTATTGTTATAACGTGCGGAAATAGACCTAAATGAAGGTCTTAACCAATTAACGCTTAACAATTCAGATCATGAGAACCCGAGTGTCAAGTTTCATCGTCTTTATCGGCTCTTTCATACCTATGAGGCGCAACATTTTCGGCTGTTCAAACTCAAGGCGATCTGGCAACTATAGTGGAATGTCATTTAACCTCGCGACAAAAAATACGACCAAGTATTGCCAAAGGTTCCATCCGATACAATTAACACTCTATCGGAGGCCAATGTAGATATATCCCTCGATAAGCAGCGCCTACAACTGTTGACCACTTACACTTTAAATATAGTCGTGTCCCCATACCTTGCGGCTCCCCTGACAGCTGACACACTTTGACTTAATTACAGTCATCAATTTCTCCGCGACAACTATGAATTCCAATGTTCACGCTATCGATGAAGAGATTTATTTTCGCCTACACTATAATGGTTCTATAGGGCGCGTGACTTCCATTCGGTAGCACCCCCAAAAATCCTACTCAATTTTCGGTACATCAAAAGATATATCTCGGCATTTATCTGTTTGAAAGCTTTTCAATTAATTTATCAGAAAATTGTCCGCACAATAGAGTCGACAACTCCATTGTGGGTGAATAAATTTTCCTGTCAGTTAACGATTAAATTATTCCTACCAATGCAGCAGTAATAATGACCTAAGAACCTGATTACACACACACACAATCGGACCGAGATCAACTTCAGATACAGATTCCATTGTCATTTGCATAAAATTCCAACAAAATTCACAGCAAAAAGATACAAAAAATACAGAATGAAACGGGTTTTTCGTAGCAATTATTTACAAAATGTAAACTTACACCAGATAATGTGCATTAAAGTGTAACGAGGGAAGAAGACGAACGTGAATAGTTTTTTTTACATTTACGCAAAAGAGAAAGTTCAACACCACCCAGCGCTGAGCGCCAGTAACTAGTTAGCCATGAGTCAGGAAGAATAATATTCTTTTCTGAGGAATGGCAGTCGTCGGTCGGTGTAGTGAAGCTTGACTTATTTGCTGACGCAGAAGAATTGTGGTGAATTTTACGAACCCATTGTGCATTGTGTCGGTGTAGACCGATTTGCAAACATTATTTGGTATTCGATTGGCAATTGGATTAGTGTCAACGTTGTATTATGCAATCCTCTCTTCCTCTTTGCATCGCAACTGCACAGCACAGTAATGGAAATATTTTTGGTTACAAAAGACGTTGATTTCGGGGAATTGTCAAACTGAAACCACCAGTGACTGAAGTACTTACTTTGTGTACATACTTGCGATGACATTATTTTTGAAATTAAATTGCAGACTGGAGTAGAACCGATTGGGGTTAAATTTTCAATTTAGGAAATAAAGAAATGCGTTTAACTGGGAAATTAAATGGTTGCGTTCCGTTTTCCGTCAGTTGAATCGTTAGAAAATATCGAGCTGTCGATTAAAAGTAAACAAACTTGGAAAATTTAAAGGAAACGTCGATAAAATTCGGAGGAAAGTGAATAAAAGGTATAACTTAAACACTTACCCCCATATTAATAAACAAATGTGCACAAGTTAGTTTGCTAGCAGACGTCAGTAAGCATGCAAAAAACTGACGTAACTGCTGTGTAACAAGTGCATAACTTTTACGCAGCCTTTATTAATAGGGGGGTTAGATTGATAGGAAACGTAAAGTAATCCATACGTCATTTTTGTTTTGCTGGCTAGCTCTAGGGGACATCTGAAATATAATCCGCTAGCACTTAATGAACGCGGCCATAGAGATTTTCGCTAGAATATCAAAAGCTTTAAAACTTCTCAAAGTGACAGCAAAATTGCAATAGACGTCAGTTATCGCTGTTAATCAGAAAAGGTTGCGTACGTATAGTTTGTATGAGGATGTTCTGATTTCTAGTTTAGTAAGTCTGACAGCTGACTGATAAGACGTGTTTGAGTTTTTATTGGCCTAGATTGGTCACTTGATTAGTTTTTGCAGTTGACGTTAATGGAAGGGTAGCCGTCAAATCAAGTCAAGAAAATCCAGCCTGTATACTCAGTTGACACTTTGAAGTGTCAAAATTAAAAAAAATAAACCGTGAGTTTACAACAACAACTCAACTTACCTAGCTAACGGTTCATATACATAGTCCAGACAAATCTAGTTGACGTTTTACACAAACTAGGTATCCGAACGTCCCCTAATTCGCGATATTTATGAAATAAAATGCAAGCAAATTATTGTGCATGTATTCAAATACTGACAGCTCAATTTAATGTCAAAGTATATTTTTCCAACGTGATAGCATGTTTGATGTATAAATAGAGTTTAAATAGGGTTTTCCCGTGAAATATCAGGTCTGTTCCTTTTGTAGTAAAAAGGGAAAAGACTGTCAAAATGGCAGTGGAGGGGATGGAAACTTACGCAAAAGTTAAGAAACGCTTTTGTAGTAACCTGTGAAAAATGACAGATCATAAATTGGAGTGAACAAATAGAACAACAAGTTCAAATCAGCTGCCAATTTTCAGGCGACTGACAGTTGTGTCAATTCTTATGCAAAGAAATTTGTTGAGTAAAAACTAGTAAGAGGGGAAATATCTTGCTCTCTCGAAGTCGCTCTCTTTTACGAATTTTTCGAGTTGAGGAACGACAATTGAGTAAAATACGTAAGAATTCGTAAAAATTCGTAATAACTCGTAAGATTTAAAAGTAAAGGAACAGACCTATTATCGGCGATATTCGAAATTCTAGTTTACTAAGTCTGACAGTTGGCTGACGTTATGGCCTACTGATCATCTGAAAAGTTTTTTAGTTGACTTTTATAGAAGGTCAGCCAACAAATCTAGTTAATAATTTCTCAACGGAATTAAAGTGATGCGTTGACATTCCGATTGTGTATGTCTGACTTAGAAAAAGTGACGTTAAGGACCAATCTACAATGAAGAAAATAGTCAACACAAATCAAGGCGACTAAAAAAGAAAAAGAACTTTCGAATGTGCACATCTTCATGTGACAAATAATTATGATTCGTTCATGCAATTTACCTGACAGCTGTCAAAAGGAAAATAACTTCTTAGAACGCAGTTGTTTAAATTAATCTTACACTCGACAAATTGACATCTAGGACAAATGGTTAGATGTCATTTTATAAATAGAGCTTGATATTGATTTGATGTGGTTCTAAGAAGCAAACAAATCTTATTCATTGACAGCCAGGTAAGTTCACTTAGGGTACGTTTACATTTGTAATTGTGCCTGCCTTTGACGTGGTGCGGTCAATGTTGCGCACTAAAAAGTGTTAACGTTTTTTGTTTATAGCTGTCAAACACCAAAGGAAATCCCAGGAATTTAGTTTTATATTGAACACGAAAGTGTAACCTTGCGACATGTCACTTTAAAAATGTTCTTTAACATGTGCAGCGCTATATTATAGTTCAGAAAAAAAACACAGCAAAACCAATGAACAAAAGTAGGTTTTTAGCGAGCTTACAGCTCGGTTTGGTATCGAAATAAGAGAAACTGGATACTACTGTGCGAACTGCCCTATGGCTTAGGTCAAAGAAGGTTAATGCTACTGACTTTCAATGGTCTTCAATGCGATTTCATTCATCGCAACCAATTATATGCTTTGATGATGTGTAAAGCTTCAATAAGCTAGCAAGTTATAAACGTCAAAGAAACTAGTGCGACGACTTCAATAGGTTGGGGCTATCTGGATTTCCTTCCATTCCGATCTTAATATGAAGTTGGAAACTACGTATCTATAATACAATACTACGTAAAACTACGCTTAATATTGTTTCTTAAACTTTGTACTAAAAAACGCTGAATTTGGTCTGTTCCTCTAAGTTTTCCGTCTTCCGTTTTCGAAGACGTCAACAAGTTTTCAGTTTTATCACGAAACGATCGCCATTTTAATAGTAAAATTATTGTCAAAGGGTTTTCCAATAAGAGGTGTTATTTTGATATTCAAAGAAAAACGAAATTTTTTTAGATAAATGATCGGATATTTAATTTATAATAAAGAGGAAGGTATGCCGTTAATAATAAAAAACAACATCAGCCAAATGGCCACCACAACCACGCTTACAGGACCATATCCTTTTCATGAAATTTTCCATAACAAAATCGCAAAGTGGCTGCCCTATGTCCTCGATAGACTCACAATCTTTGAGGTCGAATCGTGAATCAACGCTGGGCTGTTGGCGTAAACTTTATTTTTCACGTGGCCCCAAAGGTGTCGCAAGGTGTTAAATCACAAGATCTCGGTGGCCAATTGTGATCACCGCTTCGAGAGATAACACGGTCCGGAAACTTTTCCCGTAAAAGATCAATGGTTTCGTTGCTTCGGCTTGATTTCCTGTGTTAACTGAACTTTATAAGCCTTAAGACCCAAGTCTTTACCTATGCAAAATACGGTGTAATGACGTTTGTGGAATGCCCAATTCCAAAGAACGACGAAGAATGGACAAACCTGGGTTTTCTTCAACACTTTGGCCTACAGCAGCAATATTCTCAGTTGTTCTTGAACGAAATGCACGGGTTTTATTCTTCACATCACTAACCTGTCCCAACAGCTCGAATTTTTCCACCAATTTCTGTATTGCGGTCCGACAAGGTGCTTCACGACGACCCAAAAATGCTTTAGTTTTGCAAACTGACTGCCAAATGTTCACCATTTTTGTAGTGAATTTTTATAATTTTAATGGCGTAGTTTCTACTTATCAAATGTCAAAAAATTGCAGCTTCAAAAGTGACAGCTACCGAAAAGCGGGCTATTCAAAATAACACCTCTTATTGGAAAACTCTTTATTATCGTTTGCAAAAAAGCTTCACTCGTCATCAAATGACCTTTTTTTGTAAGCTCATTTGACATTTTGGAACACTATCGCCACCACAATTGGATCCACTTACTTTTTAATTCACTGCTGCAACGCAGGTGACGTTTATGAACACATGACTCGTGCAAATAGTATCGATGCTAATGCAGTCAAAAATGTTCTAGATATTTGCTTTCAACGCAGATGATGCTGTCAAAAAGGAGCCATTTTTTCAAATATGTTTAGTTTATATAATTTGTGTCCTTATCCTTCTGTCTATCTGGTATACATATAGCGATCCTCGCACCTTACAACTACAAACATTCCAAAACTACGTCCCATAACTGACATTCCATCCCATCCGCCATTTAAAACTCCTCATAGGACTAAGCAGTAAGCCCTAAGAAAACGAAAACTATTCTTCGTTCAACTCCTGATCTTGACCTCGTCAATCCCCCCCAGTCCCGCGACATAATTCGAGTTTCTCAATCACACAACCTAGACTAACCCCGCACTTCGACTTAACGAGATAATTATTTATAATTAGTTTGTCATTGAGAAGCCATATACGAGCGAAAAAAACGAAAATGATTAAAAGGAAATTCTCCGCCACGATGAACTCGTTCAAAACGGAGCGATGCGTTGCTGCTCCGTTTTCCAAACCATCGCGCCTTCAGCCATCAGCTGCGCGCCGTTAGTAGTGTTGCTGATGGGCACCGCCATGTGAAGCGCAGCTCCCCATAGGTTTAATTAATTTCATCGTCAGACATAATGCCCCATAATTAGTACCAAATCCCTGCCGCATTCAGGTGAATCAAAACAACATACACGCTCAAAAAAAAAATAAAGAAAACACACGAAAACGGCGAGAAGACAAAAATCCAAAACATAAACAGAGACATCTCTCTCTGTCTGTCTCGCGTGCGATAAGTTGAGGCCTTTGAATGAACGCCTGAGTGGATAATGGCCTTAAAGGAGAGGAAAAAAAAAAACACAAACAGAAAATATATTTTTCTTTCTTAAGCACTATTTAGAGGCAGAGGCACCCGTTCTTGGCGGTGGGCAGACAGACAGCTTCCAGGTTCCTCCAGCCTCGAAGCAAAGAAAACGTTGTAGTCGCTTCAAGGAAAAACTAGTTTCGACTTGGCGTGTTTTTTGTGTAGCTGGTGCTTTTCTGCTGATGTTGTAGTTGGTGTTTTTTTTTACCCCTGCTGCTGCTGTTAACCTTTGCTAGAGTCATAGTGTGTTGTTTAGGACCGGTGAAGGCAAGGAATGCGATGCGAACCCTTTTATGGGTTTTTTTTTGTCTTTCTTTCTGCTGTTTTGCTGTTTTGCTCCTCATCCAATATTCTCTTTGTATTGTGTGTTTTGTTTTTAGTTCAATTTTTTTATTTTATTCTTCTTCTTCATCTACCTGTCGACGGGAAGGAAGCACCAGGCACCAGCACCAGGTTGCATTCCCTATAAATGATGATGATAGCTTGCAATTGCAATTGTGATGATGTGGGGAGTGTTGCCATGGCAAAGAAAGCAAAAGCGATCAAAATTCCAAATCGGCTTACAACTGTCACGTTAATGCATTTAACTGCTTTGAAAGGCAGCCATTTTGTTATTTAAAAGTCAAATTTAACAAGTGCGTATTTGGTGATTTTCAATGAATTTGACATAAACTTGATACATTTCGCAATAAATTACACCTGTCACAAAGGCATTTCTTGACAGCTGTCAGTTAAGAACGAAAAGATTTTATGACGCACTGTCATACGCATGAGATTAAATCAGTGGCAGGGCCGGGCGTGTGGAAGCGCTTTAATATACAAAACATGTTTCTTTCTATCTCTTTTCCATTGTCATTCGTAGCACACTGACAGTAGAGACCTGACTGACACTGAGAACTGACAACTGTCATTCAAAAACTTAGTTATCCTAAGTCGACAAGATTGATCTGGAATAGATATTACCTGAATGCAAAAACTAGATTGGTCGGGAATGTCACTTTTCTTACGTCAGCCACATATGCCAACTGTCAACTTAGTAGTTAGTTACAAATTTCTTGACTAGATTCGTCGGCTACCCCTCCATAAACGTCAACTGAGGCAGCTGCCCATGTGACCGATCAAAATTGAGATACATCAAGTCAGTCAGCTGTCAGACTTACTAAACTAGATACTTGAACGTCCGCACTGCTTTCCTGTTAGCTGTTAGCAATATGTCAGTTGCCTAAACTGATAAATGACAGTTTCTGACTGATACAACGATATTTTTACCGGTTGCACTGTTACGCGGATTTCTTTTAATACTTTTTGGTGTCAGTCGCCATTAGATTTCAAGATTGGCGGATTTTTTTTTGAGTTGAGACACCGAAAATGTCAAAATTTGACATATGCATTCGCCAATGCAACCGAATTGAACCCCATTTTTATTTGCAAAGCGTGAGAAACTAGTAACTGTTGGTCCATAGACGTTTGCATCTACAATGGGTGACAGTTTGGTACAGTTTTTGATGCATATTGTCATAGGGTCACGCATTTGGAACGACAGACGTCAAACGAATACAGAAATCACTTCAAAAATCTATTCAGAAAACCCCCAACTTTGAAGTGGATGACAGTTCTCAACCTACGAGCAAAACCGTGCTCTCTTCACAATTAGAAGGCGCACTGATGTAAGATCTGTTCGACTTGTTAAATGTTAGCACTATGTCAAAAGTCTTCGCTTTCATCAGCAGATACCGCCATCCAAACAACATAAAATTTTTTATAATTAACTTAATGTGTGCTCCGATTTCTGATACATCCTCGAACAATAATCGTTTTATTTAATGAGCCTCAATACAATCACAGGCAATAATTCCCTACATCAGCACTGTCATTCAACTTTGAAATGTTTGCTTTGTTCCCTCCTACTCCAGGCTCCATCAGTCTCTGCTGACGGGCAGCACTTTCCTTCTAAAGCAAAAATAACCTCTTGCCGGACTTCCAACGAGATTTCAAATCAATTTCTCTCCCTTGCTCGATATATTTTTTACCCAAAAAAACAACACATCAATTTAAAAGTGACAGCTTCTGCCTTAAAGGCAGACAACTCATTCCAAAGAATAAACTCGGAACAATAGCACATTCCCCAACAGGTAGGGGGAGCGGGCGGTGTCTCTTGCCATCGCTCTCTCTCTCTCCATGTTCCAACTCCAAATCATGACTTTTAATTTTCTGACCGCTTTGAGCACATAATTAGACTCAACCAAGCATAGAACCACTTTTACCTCTCTCGCTCTTTTGGTTTGTGTATGTTTTTCCTTGGTTTTTTTTTTTTTGCGAAATTTAGCTGGATTCACGGTCATTCCTTTACGCCAGCCATACCGACGAGCGACGACCGATGATATACCAAGAGCCAACCATTGTTATTATTGCATTTGGTAGCGCTTTGTATGCTCCTGCTGCTGTGTTCTTCCTTCTGCATGTATGTATACAGTTCCTCCGGCTTCGTTTTGGCGTAATGAGCTTGACCTGGCCAAACACACAAGAGCAAAGAGACTACTATGACGACGACGACGACGGGAGTACTCGTACAGTAAAAGACCCAACAACAAACGTAATGGCTACCGGCATGATTTAGTCATCGTCGGTATCGGGGGGACCTTCATGAAAGTCTAATATCCAACTAGGGATCGCAGAGAAGGATAGAAGCAGGTGAATTTACAGACTGGTCAGGTCGCATACCTTGGCGCATCAGCCAGCGGTGCCATTGTGTTTTGTATTTTCCCCGATTTGAAATAGGTTCATAGGCAAAAGGGTTTTCATGTCAAAGATCTGTTTATGTCAGTGGTCTTTTCTGGCGAGTATTTTTTTTATAGTCTCTTGACAGATTGAAATGTGTGGTAATTCTTTTTTTACTTTTGGAGTTAAATTAGTGAATCCTGTTGTAGTCCTTCCTCAATGTATTGGACTGAAAGGCAAATTTGTTGTAAACATTGTCCATCAGTCGCCCTTCATCTTGTTTTTAAGGTATTTTTATTCCCGCGTAAGGTCAACTGAATTTGGTTTAATGTTGTCTGTCGTTTTATCATAGTTAAACTTTCTAACTTAACATCAGATTTAGAAGCAGTCAACAAATTTAATAAACAATGTTCAGTGCCAGGTTTCGATACGAAAATTCCCACGCAGATAACTATAATTTCCCCCCTCTTGAAAATAAAAAGGTAAATTGCGCTAGATTTTTGAAAGTTTTTGTTAGCAATTATTTAATTTCGTTAATAAACAGATTTTTAGGGAAAAATAAGGTGGCAGATTTAAAAGTCCATTTTTGTTTTAGTGAGTGGGAAATTTGACATTTTTAGGTCTGTTCGTTTAAAATCGTGGATTTGTTTTGGACTCCTGTCTGGAACATTTTTTCCTTCTATGTCTGTACACGGGCTATTTCGAGAAGATACGGATGGTGAACCGCGCACCATTCACTGGAAGTGTAAAGTTGCTAAGAGCTATCCTCTCCAATTGATCTTCAGTCTATTTTGGTTTTGGGGGTTTTGCAATGGCCTTCGGAAGGAACTTCTTCATAATCTAACCTTCGATAACCTATAGCTCTACAACGATTTTCTTCATATAGGCAAGGTTTGATGGAAAACTTTCTAATCTCTGCCATTAGATAAAGTTCTAATCTTTGACGGGAAGGTCACAACTTTGTAAGCCCTATTGAGTGTTGGGATCTACAGCCTCGTCGCATTTTTCCCGTGTAACCTATACACCTTAGATCGAGGTCTACGTTGGATGAATCTCCGCTTGGCTCCAGGTCATGTTTCCACGAGACTGGCTTTCGGCTGACATCTAACCATTGCAAGCAAACAGTTTAAAGACGATCAGTGCTTTTCACATCACTGAGTAAAATAGGACTACTCACGAGTTTCTTGGCACGACTTCCTCTGCAGCACTGGTCATTTTGTTCTATCGCCACCCCTTGATATCTTTGCTATAAAAATAGCTTTGACAAAAACTTCCAGGTTACTATCCCACCCAGGTCATTCTGAGAGGATGAAGTTTTTCCGGAGGACAAGTTGGTTCACTTTTATACTGACGGTTCAAAAACTGACAAATGGATGGGTGGCGGTGTTTTTGCTCTGACAGAATCTGTATCAGCCTCTCTTTCCGTCTTCCAAATCACTGTAGCATGTTTCAGGCAGATTAAAGAGGTCCTATCCAGGCTCAAGGAAAACGTTATATCTGCGAAGGATATCCGCATCGTTTCAGACAGCTAAGCAGCCATCAAATCTTTGGAATCCGCCTCAAACAACAGTAGCTCTAGATTGTCGATCGTCTCTTGAAGTGATGGCAGAGCAGTTTAACATTCGCCTCTATTGGGTGCCGTGGCACAAAGAGATATTCCAGGGAATTGTATAGCCGATGAAATCGCTAAACGTGGAACAAGTATACCTATTTCAAAGTACATATAGGTATACCTATCGCTACATACAAACTTAAATTAAAGCAAGAGGCCTTTGAGAAAACGAATCTTAGGTCGGCAAGCATGCCTAGCGATAAAACAGATTTAGTCAATGCTGAATCTAAGACACTCTAAGAGTTTCAATCATAGAAATGATTAAGCTTACACCGACGTTAGAAGTGCATTTTTTTTATTTATTTATTATTTATTATTTATTTTTTGCCATTTAAAAGTCAATACAAATTCTATTAAATAAATCTATTTCTGACATACAGAGTACCTAGGGTTAGGGTCCCACAGACCTGTTGCGCCAACTATTTATCTTATTTTTTATTCCTAAAAGTTTCTTAAATGTAAACAAATTTTCTTCATTCTTTAAAGCATTTGGCGAATTGTTATATAAATCTAGTCGTCTATGGAGTACCATCTTCTTTGTCATTAGGTTTACGTAATAGCTGTACGTCACTTACATTACGACATTTTCATTTAAGTAATTTGGTTATATATTCAATCTAATTTTATACGCAAATACTATCACATTATATATTATTCTTTGATTAACACTCAACCATGATAATTTGGGTAACATTTCCCTTAGTGGGGTGAATCTATTGCCCATTAATATAATTCTCATTCCTCTATTTTGAAGTCTTTGTAGTCTACTTAACATTTGATTTTTTGACATAAACAACACACTAGAACAATATTCAAAATGAGGCTTAATAATTTTATTGTAAACAGCAGTACCAATTGAAATTCTCTTTCTTATTCTTCCGAAATAATGGAGTTTTTTTTTAATTTTCTTACAGATATAGTCGACGTGTAAATTAAAATCTAGCTTATTATCAATTAAAATCCCTAAATATTTAATTTTATTTACTTTTTGAATGATCTCTTTATTATATTATATATATTAATTATTATATATTAATAATTATATTTCTATCAGTGTTACCATTCAAAATAATGGCTCTTGTCTTATTGATATTTAATTTAAGCATTTTCAATTCAAATCAATCTTGCAACTTATTGAGATCTACATTTATTTCATTTATACATTCATCAACGTTCACACCTGACACAAATAGCAATGCATCATCTGCGAAAAGCACTTACTTCGAGAAATTGACAACCATCTAAATATCATTAATATACACTAAAAACAGCAACAGTCCAAGTAGTGATCCTTGTGGAACTCCATTTACTTTTGTTCTTTGTGACCTCAATTCCAAATACGACTTGAACCAGTTAAGCTCAATATCTCTTACTCCATACACTTGTAACTTTTGGATTAATATACCTTTACCTACTGTTTCGAACGTTCTTTTTAGGTCCAAGATACTACCTTTTTATCATGAATATCTATCAACAACTTTGTTACCACTAGATTTATTAGCGATTCACAGTTGCGGTTTTTGCGATTGATAACGAATCTAAGTAAGATTGTAACTGGTTATAGACCACTTTTTCGAGAATTCTACTTTCTAAGAGCATCGTATTTACCGCCCTAAAGTCTTCAACTTTATTTGAATTTTCTACTTTTCCTAAGAAGCTCAAATTGGTATTTCGAGTGAGGACTTAGGAGTTTTGATCCATCGGTGGTGAAATGGACCTTTCTACTCGTCTAAATGTGCTGGCTTTCGTAGCTGCCAGTTCTTTAAACCTAACCTAACCTATTACTAAAAAAAATTCAATTGAAAATTTGGTCCGTAGCGTATATATATACTCAACCCGGTGATTTCCGCCTTATCCCATCGATCAAAGCAATTTCGTCGGCTAAATAGACCAGAACCTTCTCGACCTTGTGGCACATGGTTTAGGGTGATTTTCTTTTCCCCGACTATCTCAATAATTTCATACACGACGAGACAAATAAAAAGTCATCACAATAAAATGAGGAAAAAATCCCCCCCCCCAAGAGAAAACCCCAAAATGATCCATTCGTTACCATCCGGTAATTCACCATACAAACCCAGTTGTCTACTTTATAATTGAAATACCTAAAGATTCAGAATTGAGACAAATAAATTCCCTCGAATAGATAACAGGGCCACCACCTACTACCTTGTTGTGTGTCGTTCAACCGCATTCCAGTAAACCACCCCAGGAATTGCCTTGCATAATGGCATACTTGAGCGGATTTTTAATATACGTACGAAGGTTTTTTTTATATTTTCTTTTTTGCTTGTAAATCTGCCCTAATCAGCGTTGTCTTCGCACTCGCGCGGTCTTATCTGCCTTTCTGTGTGTACACTTGTTTGCAACACAAATTACTTTATTGTAGTCGAAACTTTTTCACTGTTGTACTGAATGGATACGTGTACGCTGAGAGGTAGTACGTTTTGCGCGAATTACAACCGATGATGGTTATGTCCTCTCGTATAAGAGTTGTAAAATGTTATACTGCAAAAAGGCATTAAGCACAGCCTTACAACAGAGTAGAATCGAAGACGAGGAGTGAGTCTTCTTAGTGTGATAAGAAGAAAAACATCAAAAAAATTGCCAAACGGCGATGGCTTTTATTGCGCACACAACTTTCGCTTGTGCGTAGGTATATTTCTATAAATTGTCAAACGAGAGATAAGTAGTTGGGATTGGGACTATACGTACTCGTAGTTTCTATATGGGTATGCACTTTTGGGCGAATGTTTATTGACTTCAATTTAGAGGTAGTATTTTGTTTCATTGCGACATTAAATTCGAATGTGACTTTCGAAAGTGTGTTCAAGAACGGGGTGCAGTTGAGGTTAGTTTTCGAAAGACATTTTGCACAGATGCGCTATCGGAGTTATTGAAGTTGGTTTACGACACTACATATAGTTGAGCGCCAAGATATGTAGGTATATAGAGACGGATGTAGACGACGAAAAAAAAAGACTCGATTGAGGTCGGGCCAACGTGAGAGGCAATGACCTGGTTTGCAAATAGCAAAAGCAAGAGAGCGTTGTTGAAGACAGCAATTGAACTTTTGTATTCGTTCGTAAATAAGACAATGGTTGCGGGAAAGTATGTCTGGTTGCTGCTGTTTATTTTATTGAATCTTTGGCAACACCGAAGTGCTTAAGTGACTTTTTATGGAAAGTCATCGCATTTTATGAACAGGGAAATGACAATTTAAACGCAAACTTATCTATCTACATAAGCTTTGTTTTATTTAACGTCTGCCTCAATAAAGCTAAGTTAAGTAGGTAGACAAATGCTAAATAAAACAATTCAAAGTAAGTTCATTTAAATCAGCCTGTAGGTATGCAAGATTTTTTAATAAAGTGCTGTCAACTCAATGTTTTGACGCATGTCTCGACTACATTTGATGTTTAACTCGATGTTCTCCTGTACCCGATCGAAATTGAATCGCTTATCGGTTGGTAGCCGAGTCTGAATGGTATTTGGAGAAGCTCTTATCAATTGAAGCTAGTGTACAGATAAAGACTTCCGATACCGTCGTCATTGCTTGCGATAGATTTTTACAAATGCAGGCAATCCTATTTGACAAGTTCCCATTATGTAATAAATGACAGGCCCTGCTTGGTAGAAATTATGGGCCCGAATCACTTAATTTTTTTGGCGTTTTTCATTAAAACCATATTTACCTGCAGAGCCAAAAACTTTGTGGTAAAATTGTGAGTTAAAGGTTGACACCCAGTTAAGTCTAAAGTTGACGACAATCGCAAATAATTCATTCAGAAAATAGCTTGTTTTAGTTGTTAGGACATCGAAAACAAAAAAATGAGCTGTTTCATAAAAAATAAAACAAAATTGACAAGTAACAGACAAACAATAGTTCAAACAACAATGGGCACATTCAACAACCTAGTTATCTTAAGTCGACCAGATTTGTCAGGACTAGATGCAACCTGAACGCAAAATCCAGATTGGTCGGTACGTCAATTTTACTACGTGACATAAGCGAACTGTCAACTGTCAACGCCAGCTAAAAATGCTGTTAACGTGACCGAACTAGACCAATGAAAACTGAGACACATCCAGTCAGCCTTATTAGATAGGTCCATGAATGTCCCAAATTGATTGGACAAATTTAAAATTCAAAAGGTCTGTCTGGACGTAATCGGCCGATAACAGCACTTTTACTATACGTCAGCCATATAATCGAAATGTCAACCGAGAAATTCGAATATCCCTCCATAAACGTCAACTTTTAAATACTGTTCGTTTTATATATAAAAATTCTGACATACCTACTCGGATCCTTTCAGAACACTTTTAGAACTTTTTACGTCCATATTTTTGAAAATTAGTTTTAATACTATTCAGTACAGTAGCAGACGTTTAAAATGTAATAGTGGAAGCATTTCCTCAGTGGTTAGTGTGCTGGACTACTGAGTGAGCAGTCACGGGTTCGATTCCTGGAAAAATACAAAAAAAAAGTTGTTCTACTGTACAAACTGTTGTTACGTCTGCCATACATCCGAGAGATATCACTGTCTTGAAAGAGCTTTTCAATTTAGTCGGTGAGATTCGGCAGAAAATTTGGCGCCCTAATTTTTTAAAGGTAATATCGGTCATATATGTCATTTTAGAGCACTGACATTAACATATTTTCCATCGTTTTGGCGAAAACTTCGGACGGTAATGTAATGTAGACCTGTGACTAAAAAAAAAACTCAAAGAAAAAAGTCTGAAGCGGTTCAAGCCGGCCAGTGCTAATTGCTGCGCATAAGATTTTAGTTTGGGACTAAACGCTTTAGATCTACTACTCAAAGAGTAGGGTGGCGGCACTGGTGGCCACAGTGTGCCTAAAGAGGCTAGATTTGTTCCTTTACTTTGATAATAAGAATCAGTGTTGCCAGATTGGCCGCTTTATCGTATTTTGGACTATCTTTTTCATTAAATATTGATAGAAATTGCTTCCGGAGCTCTAATACAGTTTTGGGCGATATATCGTTTCATACATTTTGTGTCAATTTTATTTGTTTTATTCCTCCACAAAACTAAAATAAAAATATATTTACAAACAAACCCGCACTTTTAAAACTTGGCAGCACTCTTGCAGTCAAGTGACCGAACTGTCGTTCAACTTGCTCCTGCACGAACACCAATTTATTTTGCAGGTCTTTTAATTTGACACAAGCCACTTTAATAAAAACAATACACGTGTTTTATGATAAAATACTAAAACCGAATTATTTTCAACGATTTTTGGGCTTCTTTCTAGGCAACGTTTTGGGCTAAATTTTTTTAAGGTTCGGGTGCTTAAAGCAAACCAATTTATGGCATCCCTGGTAAGAATGGAAGAGACTGTCAAAATCGCAGTGGTGTTGATAAATTCTCTCTCATTACGAAAATGTTGGGGAGGGCTTTTCTAGTAGTACTTGAAAAATGACAGATAACTTATAAATTGCAGTGGTGAAGAAATTTCGTTAAACGAGAAAAGGAAAGAAGCGAGACTTCATGCAATTACGTTGAGGATATTTTTCCTTTTTTCAGCGAGAAAGAATTTCTTCGCCATTTTAAAAAATCCCGGGCGACCCTGCTTCCTTATTTTATATGTCTTTCAAATTTATTCGACCCGACAGTAACGCACTACACCTTTCCCCTATTAACGGCAATATTGACGTTATATATTTGTTATTGTTGCCGCAGCAGCGTTCATAAATCCCAACAGCCATCACCCAAGTCTCTCCATTTAATGGTGCGCGCAATAATCGCAAAGGCCCTTTGAAAACATTCCCCCGCGCTCGCGACTACCTAATGGAATCGTCTGAACTCCTTTCCACTGAGCGAGGCGCACATAAATCAAGTGATCAGCGCGTTTACGACCCTAAATTGTTGGAAATTGCCCATCTGTCACTTTCGATTATGTGTTATGGCGCCCATCTACATGTTGGTCTCTCAATATACAAAGCTGCTTCCATTCCAGGTTAAGACACGTGACTACTCCATCCAGTTTTATTTATTGAAGTTCAAATCAATAAATAAACCACTTTCCCGCCACCCTTCGCGCGCGCGATGTTAATCGATGCCAGTGCATGCAGCACGGCCATCACGATCAACCGCAAAACCGATTTACATTTTGATTACCCACAACCGGGTGCACCAGGAAAATTCCACTCACAATTCCGAGAGATTTTCTTGGCACATTCTCCAACTCTGCGTCTGGCTGGTGGTGACGTTGTCGCCATCACTCTGCACACACTTCATTCCACGAAGCCACAAAGTGTCGTGTCGCGTAGCATAACATCACCACAAGATGTATTAAGCTGACTGATCCCTTTGCGTCACCCATCTATGAGTGAGGAAGCGCAGCAGCAGAAAAAAATACAACACACGAGCAAAAACTGCGTTAAAGTCGGCGCCATGTCACAGCACCGCATCTTTAGTTTGGCGGGCAGCATTGTACAAGCGGGACACCCAATTAATTCGCATATTGATTGTTGTTTTGGTTATTATTCCGCTCGCTTTCTATATTGTTTACGTTCACTGTAGGCGCACACAAATCGGATCAAATTATTGGCCAAGCGACAAGCCCCCGTCTCGTATAACGAAACACAAAAGCTGTGCAAATGTCTCCCCCGAGTGTGTCTTCTGTGGCTGCCTGCTTGATTATTCATCGTGATTGGGAATTTTTTTTTTCGTCCCCCTTCCTTGTTTACCGAGGAGGACGGCGGCGGTCGGGCGAATGTGCTAATCAAGCAGAATAAATAGGGAGAAGGAGAACCGATTTATTTGTACATATTTCTCTTGTTATGAGTGAGAGAGAGCCCACCAAACCGATGGAGAGTGCGAGGGAGCAGGAGACACCCACCCTGCCTGACATCTCACGAAATGTCTTCTTTGATGAGGCTGCTCCGCCGCCGCCGCCGCCATCATGATATCAGATCACCCCAACTACACATACTCGGCCGCCTTAGAAAACAGTTTCGCTTTTTCATTTACGAGAGCACGCGTGTAGCATTGCGGAATCCCCACTTGAATGTATCTGAAATATCATCATCATTTGTGTTGCTGGCTGTTTGTTGTGCTTTGGCATCGTTGTCATCCCATTCACCTTTAAGTGGAGGATGTATACATATTTTGCGACAATTTTCATTCGCACAGGTACGAAAGATACTTACTTATAGATACACAGTCGGAGCATAGGTATATATCTATAAAATTCGTGCCAAGGTCTTAAGTGAAAGAAATTCCGATGGCGGCGCCATTACGTCCCAAATAACCGTGGTGATGGTCCTCGGAATCTCACTGTGCTCTGCTGACTGATGCTGTGTGCAAGTAGTGGAATGGCGGTGGCGCATCATGATGAGTGTATTGTGTGGTGTTGGACTGGAGAGCATTTTCGGTTTTTATTTAGAAAAGGAAACCCACCCCCCTGGGAATGTTCGAAAGTATATATAAATGTCGAGCGGAATGCTTAGCTAATGTGGGTCGATTTTTTTTTTGGTTATCTTGTCGACCTCATAACAATGGTTGGAAATTGTTGCGCTTCATTGTGAGCATCGCATTTGAGTTAAATCGTTTACAGCCAGTCAATATTGTTGGCTTTATTTGTGGTTAGATACTCGCCAATGAGCGTGGGGAGTTGAGGTTAGTCTTCTGGTTATGGGTTCAATCTCCTTAAAGTGTCCTGGGAAAGCTTCTCAATAATGGTGATTGTATATCACATAAACTGTTCGAAAACCTATTAAAATAATGGTTGTCAAAATCTTATTCGTCACTAACTATCTACTGATATTGCAAGAAAGAAATCAGCTTCTTCGAGCAAGAAACTATTTTTCCCATAGAAGTAACTGCCATCTATTGACAGAAGAGCGAACGAAAAAAACTGAAAGTTCCTTCGCAAAAAAGTCCGTGGTCTTGTTGAAAATAGGCAGCTCAAAATAAAATCGAAACGCCGCTAAAAAGCCAAAAGGCACCTAAGAACTGTTGTTGAATAGTGTGGACACCATCCTTTTAGCCAATGCAAACCGTGATACATCGCAGATTAAAACCACAATGTGATCATTTTAATTTGTAAGACATGTGGGGTTCAATGGGAAGTGGTCATGAAGATTTGGCAGGGATTTTTGACTTCTTTTATTCCCATCTAGCCAAAAGAAGGAATATATCAATGGCAACCATTTTAAAACATAATCGTGCTTGACAAGTCACATAAAGTATACAAGATGATGCAGATTTGACACATTCGTAATGTGGTTGATGTGGTCAGAATTTTTAGAGTCGAATCAGCATCTGGAAACGAACCATGTGCTCCCGGAACTATGCAAAAACTATGAAAAATGTGCACAACGAAATTTTCTCGTTCCTATTTTCAGTTTGGCTGGTTTATTTTAATTTTATTATTGTTAAAAGGCTATAAAACAAGATTTTTAGCTAAAAACTGAGTATAGGGTATTCTTCAGGAATCCAAATGGAAAATCGCGTTTTCGAGATTTGAACAGTTTTCAAAATCACCGTTTCTAGTGATTCGAATTGAAAATTCAGTACGCTATAATGTTGAAAACGTCAATTTTACTCCAGGTATGCATTTGTTCAAAATCGTTTAAGCCGTTTTCATGTAGGCCAACTAAAGAAAACCAAATTGTCAAAATATACCTTTTTCCAAAATCCATTATAAACAATTTAGAGAAAAACTGAGTTTGCCATGATGTTAGGAATGACCATATTACCTTAAAAATGAATTTTTGTTAAAATTGGGTGAACCGTTTTTGAGATATGTATATCCAATTTTCAAAATTACCGTTAATCGCTTTTTCTGCGAAAAAATGGGTATGCAGCTATGTTAACCTCAACTACCTAAGCCCAAATATCAATTTTGGTTGAAATCGGTAGAGCCGTTTTCGAGAAAATCTAACTTGTTTAAAACCGTTATATGGGAAGTACCGTTAACAATTGGGTTAACGTGCAACAAAAAAAAGTGGCCACGAACTGTAAGCCCACAAACTCCAAATCCGAAGTTTGAAAGAAATCCGTCCAGCCGTTTGCGCTATGGAGCTCAGGAAAGGACGGACAGACCTTACCAATTGCTCGTTCACGGAAAAGTCGACTCTGATATCGGACCGCAGAATTGGCTGTAAGAAGTTATGGTGTGAACTGCGCCTTTATTGGAGTTTGGCAGATTGCAGTAAGGCCAGATTCAAGGCATTGATTGTCTCAAGCACAATATCACAGAGCATTGGGGAGCGCGTTTTCTATAAAACACAACTTGCTTAAAAAAAGTATCAACAAAAAACTGTTCCGTCTCTTGCCTCATCCTTAAACGAGGTAAAAATCAAATTCCGCCACGCTTGTTCACGGAAAATGCGATTGGCGCCCTTTTGAACTCTGGTTGTCTTTTACCCTGGTTGCGGTGCTCAAAACCAACCTTTAAAGATCCGACAATATCGACAAAGAGCGTTATAACCTTCCGAAAGATTTCCACAAAGCATTCCTTCACTTATTTGTGTTCATTCTTGCTCACCACAATGGACCTTTAATCCTGTTCCAAATGTGTCTTCCAAAACAGTCATCTTAACTAAACTAACCTAATCTATATTTGACTTTAAATGGTCCTACAGTCCAGGGTCCTAAACAAACCATGTATACTTATATCTTTTGTATTATCCTTTCATCATACTCTACTCATTTGTCATGACAGCGTCAAACCGATGTCAAGAGATGTCTCTATATTTGTTGGAGCCATTTATGATACTCTAGTGTCGGTTTGAATATCAATTGACAATTTTAGTCATCCAAAAAACCGATCTATGCAAAACTACGTCAAGGTTAGTTCAGTTAAATCGATAAACTCGACTAATTAACTCTGGACCCCCCACTTGGAGTTCTTTTGACTGACTGACTGACTAGTGACTGGATTTATTGATTCGAGTTGAATTTTCTTCAAAAACTAACTGCTGTCGCTTTCCAATATGGAACGTAACTGATCACCTCTGATCCATCAGATCATCTGTTTTCTTTTCGACTCGAATTGCTTTCGTTGCGTAAAATTGACTTTAGTTGAGTTGTCAAACAAAATATACACTAAAAACTGACTCGAGTCGGCTTACACCGTCCAGTGTCGGGATCTATTTGATCAGCTCCGATCGATCGTATTGTCTGTACAAGTCATTTGCGACTTGACAACATCAAACTTTCAGTGTGATCGCACCCTTAAACCGATTACCGAACTGTCAATGCCAAAATATTCAGTAAAATCAACTTTCCAGAAAGGGTCCTTATGACCTCAATGAAGTTCTTCGTACAATCTTAATAACTGCGGATGTTAGCTCACATCATAAACCTCGGCTTTGTGTCAAAATTCTGTGGGTAGATATCTGACCACAAAAAGATGGCGCTCAAAATCAATTGGATTGAGAGACTCTATAAATCCCCAAAAATCGCCCCTTCAGACATTTGTTTTTAAAAGAGACGATATTGAGCAAGAATTGTGACAGTCTATAGTTTTTTTTTTTTTTAACAAGTGTAGTTTAATTTCTGACAATTGAATCCCTCTATTTGTTAACAAGTTTCTGTCCACCAACGAGGTGTAACTATTGACAGGTTTACCAATATGCAGTGAAAACTTTGGCTACCATAAACGAACAAGTTCGAAAATGTATAATGAAAAAAAGAGCTTTGGTTTTTGTAGTTCACATAGCTCAGTGGCTAATTTACGCTGTAGCTTGTTAGTTCATTTAGGTCAGTCTTCATTTCTCAAAAATAATAAATGTGGGAAACAAAAAGTTTAATTTTACATTGAAAATTCTCTGTCCATTCAGGGTGGAATTCCCTAAGGTGATAGGTTGATAGTCACTTTTGCGATAGTCAAATTGTTTTTCTACTTTGTAAGTTAATCGGAAAATAAATATCAAAGGTTGGCATCACATCGCCTTTTCTGAATGTTATTTTATTATTAGCTGTCATTTATACAGCAAATCTAAATCGTTTCGAAAAAAAGTTGTGTTTCGTGGGAAAATTTTGGAGAAAAATTAATTTCAAATTTTAATTTTGAATTTTTAGGTCACTTCGAAGAAACTTACGAAGAATCAAAATTGGGAAAAGAATAGGGCGGAAAATATAAAAAAAAAAAACAGATAGAATTGCAGGAGAATTTCTTCGAAACCCAAATACAACAGCACAGGAAGAGCTTGAACTAAGAAAGCTAGAGTTTTAAGTGGCTAAAGTTTCGAATGAATCGAAGCTTATGGAATAAAGTGATCCAATATCTATAGATATAATTTAAAATAATATTTTTATTAATCATATTCAATAAAACTAAAGCATTGATGTAATCTTTATTATTTATTACTCAAATTTATGTATTCAAGTTTAAAAATTAGTTTTCAGGCAGAAAAGAAAATGTAATTTATATGACGATGACACCGAAATAGCTAGTTGCAAGAAAGCGATCGCAAAAAAGCGACAATGGCAGTGATTATCAGCTTACGTAGACCAAAAAATTGTATTGTGACTATCAACTATCGCAAATCACCTTACAAAATGCCGCGCCAGTTTAATTCTCAATGAACTAAGTAGTTCATTTAGCTGAATAGTTCATTTAGTTAAGAAGTTCTTTGAAAAAAGTGACACATAAAGTTCTGTACCTAGTTAATTTAATTCGTCTTTCATTGATCAAATGAAACATTGGCGAAGCTATCCATCAATATCTGCTTCTGTCATTTGTTTCGTTGTATAGTTCTTCCATCGATTTGTTAATTGCTTTTAAAAAAGCGCTTCATTGAGGTTCGTGCTTCAATAGCTGTGATCGATTTGCAAAACTGGAAACCAGATCAGCAACGCCTCGTGTTCAAAGAGTGTCTGCACAACGTACAGCGCCACAATTAATTGGCTTTTGGCTTGAACTAAATGAGCTAGCTCAACAAGTAGTTTCAATAAAGCGTTCTATCAAGAAAATTTCACATAATGTGCTTTGAAAGCAAAAGAACAATGAACTTTGTGTCGATGTGAAGATATTCCATCTACCAAAGCTTTGGAAAACTCTTCTCAAATGACACAAAATGACTCAAGAAAGTGACTTAATACTTTTTTTTTCCTTCAAATGTCGCATTAGCAAACACAGTCAAAAAGTTCAAAATCATGACGTTATTACGCACCTCAAGTCAAGTGAATGACAGAAACATTTATCATTTTTTTCTTAAAACTCAACACTTGTCATTCAATTGAATTTTTGTAATTGTTACATATTTCTGTAACGCGCTACAAGACAAATTTTGACTAATGATTTCTTTTTATCCCTGACAGGATTAGGATTGTCAAATTGTAAAAATCAAAAAACTCTTGTCCCGCATTTTATTCGCAATATTTCCATACAAAAAGTTGACATCAAAACGCGCTGAATGCAAACGCACCCTTAAGAAGTGTAGATCTCTGAATTTTTATTCCAGTATACATACCATTCCCAGAATAGGCGAACAACACGTAAATAGTTGTGCAAACGTGCCATATCTTCCTCCCCAGCTATTTACAAACAGGAAACACTTCACAGCTACCTACGAGATTTAATTTCCCAGAGACACACCCCACCCAATTCCTTTTAGTTCCCATTTTAGTTTGACAAAAAAAAAATCGCATTATCACCGACAAAAAAACACTCATCACTTATTAATTCGCCATCTGTCAAATGAGAAGAAATGTCACCACAATTTTTCTGAGTGCTGTCTAATGTAATTTTCTGGTTCTTTGGCATTAGAGAACATGCCATTCTGTTCCCTTGTCCCAACCAGCAAAAAAAAAAACAAATTGCGGCCTACATTAGCATTCCGAGCGAGAGATTTCCTCGTGACATTTACATGTCAAATGACATTCACATGATTCCGCAGTATTTACCAGAGTCTCAAATGCGTATTCCACTGAATACGACTATGAAATGGCAAATGATATTCATTTACGTCCATATCTTGCTGATGGTAAATAATTAATGAAGACAAATGTCTTAGTTACACATTTGGAGTTTCTTTTTCTTTCATTTGTGCCCCTCTGTCAACTGTCGCCATTAATCCATCAAATTAATCCACTGTAGAATATATATTATCTAATTAAGATTATATTTTGTCGACGCACAAAAGTGCAAAAGAATGCGAACGAAATTGGCATGAATGTGATGAATGCGCAGTCGGTTTCGCGTAATCATATTCCGAATGCAATAAAAGCACGTTGGCGGAGTAAATTAATGACTTTGTAGTCGCCATTGAATGGTGCTTAATGTCAGATTTACTTTAAATGTCAATTGGTGTTTGACTTTGAAGGTGTGTCCGGAATAAATCTCACCTGGAAAGTGGAGTTTTTTTCTGTCCTTTTTTTGACAGCTTAAAGTTATAAATGGAAATCCCGGATTCCCGCATTTTTAAACTAATTTGTTCAAGCAAACGAATGACGCTTGATTGGTGTTTACTGTAGGTCAGTTGTTGTTCAGAAATTGATTTGCGGGGTGTTTATCCATTTTTTTGTGTTAAATTTATTTAACTGTGGTCCGTAGTTATAAAATTAAAAAAGACCATTTAACTATTTTAAAAGGTAAACCAACCCACTTGCTAGGTATGGATGAGGATTGTTTGCAAAAGTGATTTTTTATTGATTTTTGACAGTCGACACTTTCATTTATTTGTTTGATTGTGATTGACTTTTCCAAACAACAACCTACCTATATAAAAGTGCAAATATAAAACACCCTGCGGCTTATTTTAAGCTCTGCACAGATTGGGACTTCAAAATGGCACCAGTAAATGCGTGATTTATTGCATTATTCACAAGCGCACACAGTTATCGGTTTTCGCACATGGGTGTGCGCTTGTTGCTTTTTGTAATATTTACTTGAATTTTTTTGGTTATAAGTTGGCTCTCTCATTGTCAATCGATTTTGTGTGTTATAGGAAATATAATTGCATATTATGTCACATTCATCTTTCAAGTTTTTGATGTCTTTGATTTTTGTCAGTCAGTTACGGAGGATTTGAATTTACAGCCAAATTTATTCAAGTAGGGCTAGAGTACTTTAGTATACACGTAAACGATGATTTTAAACATGTTACAACCGCTTAGCAGAAAACCTTCTTTCTGTGGATAAACATAAAAAAACCCACTCAACTTATTGTTCATTTTTAGTGCGGTTGTGCGTTCAGTTCAAAAAGCATTAATAGATGCGCTATAGTTTCACCTAAACGCACATGAGTGGGTGCGTTAGCAACCAATCCCTAGGCTTATTTTTTGGTTTTGCCATATGTGTGCGTTTACAAAAAACAGTGTGCGTTTACAAAAAACGGTGTGCGGTTAATAATATTCTAAGAACAAGCACTTTAAAATATGCGTTTTTAACTCAGGTGATAAATGAGCGGTATATTGAGTGCGCGTTTCTTACATATCGTGCTTAAAGTTTAAATGTGATGTGCGAAATGATTTAGAAAAGTGCAAATCACTACGTTTAAAATTTGTCGTTGTTGTAGGCAAAACGGGCAGTTGCATTTGCCTTTGTTTAACATAAAAACTTCGCTGTTTAGGAATGACATATGAGTAATTTAGGTGTGCGTTTCGATACGCTGATCTTGGGATTTTTGTTTTGTTGCTGTCAAATCGTTTTCAAAATGTCTTGTGAGTAAATTTTGTGTGCGTTACAAAGACCTCTGCAGATTTTCTGTGTTATCTCGAGACAATTGCAAATTTACGTAGGTTATACCCATAAGTGACGAAGTTTTGTAAGTTTGGCTTCGTCTACAGCTGCAGTTAACAAATTGTCAGATCCACTTGTACTTGATCGTTTATAAGGAACTGAGGATAGTCGACTAAAATTAGAACAAATGTGGCATATGCAAAATAAATGCCATCTGTTAAGCAAGACCTCGAAGTAATAGCTAATTTCAGTCCCACTGGAAAAGTTTTAAAAGAACACAACTTTTTGAGCTATTATGTAACTTAAAAGCGCACCCGTGCATTTTAAATGATTCGCTAATAACTTCCGGTCCTTGTGAAAAAAAAAACGAAAGCGCACACGCATGTGCGTTTACAAATTACAGTGTGCGTTAGTGAAAATTCAAACGTATAACGCCTTTACTCATGAATTTTACTAACTTCTATATGTTCTGGAACTGTAAGGCATTTGTATAAGTACATAAATTACTCTCCCCGTTTTAGTAAAACTTTACCTATGGGGCACTTTGTTTTTCTAATTGATTTCAAATGTCACCTTCTGTTCGCAAATAAATTATACAATGCACTTTTTGTTGCCGTTACAATTCAATTAGCACGATTCAAAAATGACACAAATGTGTCTCTCCTCAATTGCTGCAAAAAAACAATTTCCACTTCTCATTTGCGTATGCATCCAAAGTCCACTGTCAACAAGTTATTGCCAAGAGCAGTGTTTAATTTCTCCAACTCACGTTTACCTGTCATCTCAAATTAGAATACAAAACGGAAAAAACAACAGCAACATTTGTAAACACTTCCTCAAAAATTGTTATTCTACAGAAATCACAACTAATTATCCTGAACGTGTCCCCGTAGAATTATCTCTCAACATACCATTTGACTGCTAGATTTATGTATGTATAACTAAACTGTCACACGCTGAATGACAAGCAATTTTCCCGAGAAAAAAAAATAGTAACGAACAAAAAGTTTAACGTTCTCCCCTTCGTTCCAAGTGTACAATGTACATGCGTTCGGCAGGAGTTGCCTTGCTGGCGCCCCTTCAAATTAACAAGAAATTACCTGTTTCGCCCCGGGGGATGTAAAAACTCTCCCTCTGTATAAAATCGGACCTTGTCTCTTTTGTGTTGTTAAACTAACTAATTAACTGCTGGGCAAAACTATTCACTATTCACTTCGTTGTAGCCCTATACTTTAGTTTCAGCCATACGACGCACACACACTCTCAATAGAGACGTGTATGCATGCTGAAAACTGTCATTGTCAATGTACATATTGAATGCAAAATACAGTAAACACAGAAACACGGAAAGACACAACACTGTCAGTGCGGGAAAGAAGGGGCAAATCGGATTTTCTATTAATATTAATCCAATCAGCTTGCACTAGTCGTCTAGGCGCAACTACAAACATACCCACTCCATTTATATGCATTTATTATCGTGCTGCTGCTGGAGCCATCTGTCAGTAAGTGAAGAATCTGATGGGCTTGCGGCTCATTAATATTTTATCGGTGATTTTCTGTTCCCTCTCCTTTGTGACAGATCCCCAAGCATCAACGAACATACACACATTAATATGATGAATCCGCAGTGTCACTGTCACATTTTAATCCAAATTGTCTGGATTTCGGATTTGAAAAGGGGTTTCTCTTCGCGTTCGTTTAATCGGTTTTTCTATTTATAAGCATGGTGTGGATTCTGTTATACCTATGTTAAATGTCATTAAGTGGATTATGTTGGGAGGCGGCCGAGCTTGGGACACTCGTATGGTCAGTATCAAATGCTAATTCCAGGTTTAACATGGTTGAAGACGGATATGGGTAAGGGAACGTGTGAACGGAGCATATAATACCATGTTACATCGGGATAAGTCAGTGGCTAAACTTGCTGTGCTTGGCGGTGTTCATTACTTCGCGTGATTGGGTATTCCGGCATGTGACATACAAGCTGCGTCTAAGAACTGGCACATAAAAAAAGATGTCTGCCGATAAAAACCACACCTGTTTACTGAAGCAAGAAAAAGAGACTGGCACTGTTATGACATTTTAAGGAACAGAGTGTTGATACTCCCGTTTTTTGCGAAAAAAAACATTTTTCTGTCAACATTTTCGAAAGAGGACACTTTTTACAAACGAAATGTGTACAGGGTGCACCATCTTTTACGTGCGTCTGTAAACATTGAATAATTTTGACGTTTATCAACCAATTGACATACTTTTGGAACGTCAATTCAGTGCAATTTATCCACAAATCGCTTTATATCGCTGTAAATTGAAAATATTCGTTCAGTTGTGTCAACGCGTGCACATCGTCGAAAATATCGTGGTCAGCGAGCACCGTCTGACAGCACTATTCGTCGCTTGACGTCGAATTTTGTTGAGCACGGGAAAGTGTTGACAGTTTGGAGCACGTCGACATGCACTTCCATGATGTTCCAATAAGTTGATTGAAGCGCTAAGAGGGAGTGCTGCCAAGTATTTCTGCAACGAAAACTCCCTGTGCTGTCAAAAATTGGCGACATTGCTCAAGATCAAGATTCGGCCCCTTAAAACTTCTTTTTATACGGTTACTTTAAAGCGAAATGTATAATGTGATTTTAATAATTGCATTGGTTAGTTGTCCACTTCGTTAAGAATAAACGGCTGCCTGACAGCCCAGTATATGGAAGCAAAACCTTGTGCTGCGTGTCTTAAACTCCTTAATATTCTTTGTGCTACTGGTCTAAACGAAGCTGTCGTTTACACGCCTACCAAGACCTACCTCAGTTCAGCTAGCTGTGTCGCTGTGACTAAACATAAAAAATGACATATGACACTTGACAAACTAGAGTTAGAAGTCTATTGAATTATGTGGCACTTCAAGCGTTGAGGAAAAGCAACAATTTAACGAAAACAACACGACAATCGATTTCTACGACCGATAATGACATCTGACTTTAAGAAAACTTTCAATTGCTATATCTTCTGCTTAAGTTGTCCGGTTGCGATAAAATACAAACAAAGTTATTCAACATGTTATGCTTTATGCTTTCTAAACTGTACGGATTGAGTGAGCGGTTCTTACATGATGCGAGGTTAAATCCACATACAAACAGACAAATCTTACAATTTTGACACTTAATGGGATGACCTTAAGATTTTAAATTCTCATTTAAGTAAACTCTTGGTGAATTACTCAATTTTGTGATAGTTTTCTGTGTTTAACATCAACTGTCAAAAATGACAAGAATCACTACTATATGGGAGCGCGTTTGCTAATTTTATACCTTAGCCAGAAGCACTTGCCGTTGATCCCCTAAGCGTTACTGAAAACTTGGTCAACTCTTTGAATTCGCAACTTAAAATTCGCCTTAGTTGATTATCTGTCAGCTGCAGGCAGTAACCAGTAAGTTGAAACTGTCTTTCTCTCTTTTATATGCGTTTTAAAATTGCCAACGAAGTCAGCCATTTTGTTTTAACAGCTGATGACGTCCGAATCAGCAATTGAGAGAAAATTTATGACGTTTCGTGACAGTTGTGTTTGGGGACGTTCAAAACGCGAGTTAAGTGACATTTGGGGACGTTTGAATTTCTACTTTAGTACGTCTGACAGCTGACTGACGTGTTCAATGTTTTCGAGTTTTTACTACCCCAGATTGGTCACGTGATTATTTTTTGCAATAGACGTTTATGAAAAATTAACTGACAAATCTGCTGTATACTCTGTGTCAAAATAAATCACAAGTTTACAATAACAACTCAACTTACCAAGTTAACGCGTTCGTATGCCTAGTCCAGATAAATCGAGTTGACGTTTAACACAAACTAGGTATCCGAACGCCCTCATTCCTCTCGTACGCCAATTGGAATTCACCGTAGACAACAATTCTGTTTTTTATAAATTTAAATACGTGTTAATCTTGAAACTGAGCAAATATTTGACATTTCGTGATAGTCGTCATTGCTCATTGGTGACGTTTAAAACACTTACTTACGTAAACTGACAGATGGTTAACGTTACGTGTTTTTATTGGCCTAAACTGATCACTTGAACCGCCATTTTTCGTTCTCGTTCCACATTTGGAAAGTTACAAAGTCAGTCATTGGCCTGCTAGATGACTAGTGGCATGTCAAACCTTATATAAAAAAAATTTACATTTCACCATTAGCGCTAGACGTCTAGCACTTCTTGTGAAATATCCCTTTCGGGGAAATTTCTCAATCTAGCGCAAAAAAAACGACCAGTCAAACGAAAATCGTTCAAACGTTTGCAAAATTTTCCGCTGGCGCTGTGTTCTAGTACGAGCGTTCCTTCATTTGGGGTATTTTGTGCTGGACGTCTAGCGGAAACAAATTTTATGGAAACAAATCCGTTAGTGAGCAAAAATATTTAACGTTTCGTGACAGTTGTCATTGGGGTGTTGAAATAAATAGTTTATTAAATCTGACATCTAGCTGACGTGTATACATTTTTAGTGGCCTACAATAGGTCTGTTCCTTTACTTTTAAATCTTACGAATTTTTACGAATTGTTACGCATTTTACTCAGTTGTTGTTCCTCAACTCAAAAAATTCGTAAAAGAGAGCGTCTTCGGGAGAGTCCCCTCTTACTTCTTTTTAATCAACAAAATTCTTTGCGTGAGAATTAAAACAACTGTCAGTCGCATGAAAATTAACAGCTGATTTGAATTTGTGTTTTATTTGGCATTTTGGTGGGTGAACTATCTGTCATTTTTCACAGGTTACTACAAAAGCGTTCCTTAACTTTTGCGTAAGTTTCCCTCCACTGTCATTTTGACAGTCTTTTCCATTTTTACTACAAAAGTAAAGGAACAGACCTATTATCTTCGTTTTTTTTTAGTTGACGTACACTTAGACAGTTGTCACAGTGACTGAGATCTTAACTGACATTTTTATTTCTGTGCTCTTCAAGAAGTAGGGGAAGTACGTCCAAAATGACACATATGGGTAAAATGACATACTAGCCTTAACTCGAGATGTGTTACACTTACAGCACTTGCTGCTATCTTCCAAGGTGACTTCGATGATATTTAAAATCCTGTCAAAATGACAGCTCCGTTAATAGCCGTGAGTCAGTGCCAAAAATCAAAAAGTATTTTCAGAAGCAAATATTTTTTTTTTGGTTTTAACTTTTTTTCTTGTTTTGGTAAGTTTTCTTCAGTTTTTCTTAAATGTTATTTATTATATCGATAGTTTATGACAAAACTTAGGAAATTGGCTATTTATCTGCAATAAAATCAGAGTTTTATTACAGTTTATTTAGAAAATTTTGTCGAAATTACGATATGGACAAAATGACATACCATAATTATGGACAAAACGACATACATATATGCATGCGAATTTAGGGAATATTCCCAGTTCGGGAAGAGCAAGCATCCACCACATTGCGGCCTTTACTTTTCCCAGTTGACGCAATTTCGCCTGCTCCACAAGGCACCTATATTAGTGGACAGAGCAAAAGAAAACAAAAAGTTCGGCCATCACACCTTTTATTAACGTCCACACCGAATATTGACGAATTGCGGGCAAAAAACGCACCCAAGAGTCCACCAGAAAAACGGAAAAGAAAGGTCACCAAGGTTCTTTTCAATGATGATGAGACAGACGATGAAGATTTTATTGCCGACGGCGATGACGACTGTGCATGCATCTATTGCAACGACATTTTTTCTCACTCCAAGCCTGGTGAATCTTGGGTACGTTGCATGAAGTGTAATCTTTGGGCTCATGCATCCTGTGCTGACGTGCCAAGGAACAAAAAAGGATTCATTTGTGAACTATGCGTTTAAACTTAACTTGTAGGTAACAAACATTTTTAAAAAAATCATTTACTATTAACAATTTGTAAATTTGTAGCTAAAAGGACTTATCTAAATGACGGTATGTCATTATATACATATCAAGTATGTCATTTTGTCCGTATCATATGGACAAAACGGATTTTCATGTAGGTTTGGAAAACCATTTATTTTGTTTAGATTGTATTTTTCTTTTAAATTAATCACTATTGTAAAATGTTCGCAATAGAGATATGAATATATAATAAATATAACAATTGCAATATCTCTTAGAAATAATATTCTTTGAATCAAAAGGCTAACAGTATGTCATTTTGGACGTACTTCCCCTAAAAGCAAGCTGAACGACGCGACGGAGCTAATTTCTTCGTTCGGGGTAAGCTAGTTTAGCCGACTTGACTATACCAAATTGTCGATCCGAATTTCAATGTAAAGCACCTTATAGTTTTAATCCAGCGAATGTGGCTGTCATTCTTATCGGAGTTGCGACGCTAAGTCCAATTTGCCACTACCCCAAGTGGTCTCTATAAGTCATGCGTTTTAATACAATGAACCTGTAAAACAACTGTCGTTTTGCCATTTCTATTTTCGAAAGCACCAGTAAATCACAGATTATCTGACACAAAAAGGGAGAGCGTTCTATTCAAATACAGTCAGTTACAAAGTACACAAAAACCAGCTCATATTTGCAAATGTAAACACAAATTAAATCCGCTGTCAAATGACAGCACACATTTTTATAGCATCCAACTAATACGGTTATCTTTATTTTCTCTTTTCAGGTTAGTTGAGCTACATACAAATACATATATACTTCTTTTTGACACACGTAAGTTTTAGTTTCTTAAGAAACAATATCTGTCACCCAGCATTCTTTATCTTTTCTATTAGTTTTTTCATATAGAAATCCAAAGTAATTGCTTTTCCTATCCACCAGTTTTTCAGACGTCACTTTCAGATTACCGCCATTGTTCTACACGGCAAACTTATCTTCGACTCGTAACTACTCATCACATTTATTAGACTTATCTGTGTGTTTACATCTTTATTATACTTGTATAATGAACGACACTTAAGCCACAGGCACGCCCTACACACACAATCGGATAAGATGACACTGTTTGGCAAATATCAAATGTCAAAAAATGTGTGCACATTAAACGCAATAACCACAAATTATCGTGTCAAATTGACGTTTGCAAAGTCAAAGTGAAAAAAAAAATAGATAAAAAGAAATAACAAAAGCACAAAAACCAACTCACAGGAGTCTTGTGGTCATCACAAAAGGACACAAGAACGAGGGAAACTTTTGTCAAGTCATTAGCGATAGTGGGGAGTGTTCTTCTTTTTTTTTGCTGTGGCTTTGATTTTGACATTTCTCCGGAGGGTATGTATATACAAACGAGGATGGTTCACTGGACTAGAAGTCGTTTTTGATTTCAATTACAGATTCGTGTATACCCTCTTTCGATACAGAGTAAAGAAGTCCTCTTCCACTTCAATATTGGCTGTCAACTTTTTGACTTTGAATCGGGAAAGCAATTATACCGGCGGTTGATTGTTAAAATCAGATTTTTGCACTGTCCCCTTGTTAATTATCGACGTTCGCAAAGGTAAATTGCTTTCCTTTGGTTTGGTTAGTGTGTTCGCTCACTCGGATTAGACGGTTGTAGTTGTGTGTTTATGTGGCTCTTTTTGTTGCGACGCGAGAGTACTCCTCTCCTACCTTTGTCATTCTGTTCAGTGCCGCTTAATGAATTCATTTGAATTGATTTAATCGCTGGTCCTTGCAGCAGCCTAGCCAGACCGATTTTAACAACGATACCGCAGCGAGGAATACCCAGAATCAAAAGATCCCGTAATCGTGAGGATAATCATTCTTACTTTGTGCTCATTGGGTTTGTGTTTGGCAGGTTTGCCCGACGCTGGCTACTTGGTGGTGGAGCAGCAGCAGCAGAAACAGCAGCAAACGATGCAGATAAATCGAACACGATTTATTACAAAACGATTTTCGTCGTCCTTCGTGTCGCTGTGTCGTTCGATGGCGTTCAATCGAAACTAATGATACTTGGGATACACTCTTGGCACACTGTTCTATGGCTCGTTCATTGGTGGAGTATTGATTTTTGTTTATTGTCAGCACAGCAATGGAAATGTATATTTGCATCGTCGTCGTTGGCTGTGCTTGTCTGTGTGTGTGGGTGCGTGCCTTTGTCGTTAGCTTCCTTTTAATTACAGACTCTCTGGTCGTTTGCGTAATGAGGACGTTGAAAGGAGATGACTTGAAAGTTGATTCATGGAATCAAATTCGGTGTCGGTTGGTGGGTGTTTTATGGTCTTCGACATTACACTTAATTTGCTACTAGAAATGGGACAGTTTGTCGTTGACCAGATGGTCCTGGTTGTGTGTTGAATACTTTTATTGGGTTGTGCGTAGTTGGAATGAAGCATTTAAGGATACAGTTGTCCGGTTTGATAAACTGAACGCTGGTTCATCATTTCGTACAATTTGGGCTGGGACGCAACCAATAATTTGATTCAGTTAGAACGGTCCTTAGTGAAATGCCTTCAGAATTGCACTCGCAAGTCGGTTAAGATCGTTACATATTTTTATGAGGTTGTCCACTGCATTTACAATTTTTGAGTGGCGATGGCTATTTGGTTGAGCTATCCTAGCCTTCCCAAACATTTTGTAGGCGGTTTTCTGACTAGATCAACGCTGCTTAACAGTTCGTACAGGTTGTACCTTCGAAAATCCCACAGAGCTCGATCAAATTTTGAAAACAAGTCTAAAGTCAGTAAAGGTCTACATTGAGCCCAATCACACACGATTAGTTGCTGCTGAGATCGTTGATCTCGCGAATTGAAATCAGTATTTCATCAGTCATGATTAACGAGACCATTTCTTTTTAAGCAACAAGCGGTGGGTTTTTTTTAAAGCTAAAAGCGGACGTGTTTCGCCGGTTTTTCCGAATTCTGACCTGAAATGTTTCGTGGAAAATAATAAAAATCAGTTTTTTCACGTATTGTTGTGTAAAATCTATCCTCAGAATCGGAAATGTAGTCTATTGCAGCCATATTCGATGAATCGGAATCATCATCACCTGGCAAATACGGAATCGCAAACGCTCATACTTCTGCACAAAAGATATTTGGCGGAGAATGTCTGGATGTGATTTTAGTGTTTTATAAAAATCGATACAACTACAGTCGATATTATATTTAACGTAGAGAACAGATTCGATAGTTCCAACTTTCAGTTGTGTTTTCTCTCGAGACCAAATTTTATTCATTAGAGAAAAAATTCGTTCAACCGTTCGGAAGACAGAGAATGTTTGAAATGAGTGTCTCAATAAAACGTAGCAATTGCGTTTACTCAAGAGAAATGTAAAAATCGAAGCATTTGCTACGTTTCGTATGAATAAAAACCAATTTTAGTTAGTTCCAACTTTTGACATATTCGAAAAGCGGCGGCACTGACCATTTACTCAGATCTGTATAAATAAAACTTATCAGACAAAGCAATTGCTATGCAAATTCTGAGTCTGCTTTTTAGTTGACTGAGACCTTTTCGTAAATATTTTGTGCGCAACTATTTTACATAAAACAATTTAAGAATTGTGAATTGTCGATGTTTTGTTTATAAATAGTTAAATTAAGTTTTGTTCGTGCAGGAAAACCAACGGATTCCTTCATGTCAGATTCCTTCTTCACCCTTTGATTTAAATTTGAGAACCTAGACAATAAAAAATCAAAAATAAGCGCAGCGTTTTTTTTAAGGTCTTGATATTTGGAGTTTGAGATCTGTTTGGCAAATTCTTCCTACAGCTTCTACGGCATGAACAAACACCAACTCGTTTTCGTCACTCTTGTGATTAGACGAGGCAGATGGAAGTTCCTCATCGTCTGCTCAGCATATTTTTTTCTTTTCAGTTCAGTTTTTCTTTGAATTCTTTTGACTTTTGATAATTTTCCCAAAAAAAATTAGAAAATAAATTCAAAATAAACAAACCACCGGACAGTTGTTACTTCTCAAGTTTGACAGAAATTGCAAAGCAAGTACACGTACAGCGTACGTGTCAATGTTAAAATATCCCTTTTGCTCATTGCTCCTTCGACATCTCTCCATTCAGGGCAATTATATAACAATGTCCAAATATGTTCAAAATATCTACTTCTTCCATTTGGACATATATTCAATTGCGTTTGCTAGTAACATAGATTTAAAAAATCACTTAAAAAATAAAACTATTTTTGTTTTTAACAATTGCAATTTTATCATAAAAGTTTTCGGCAATCTTTCCAAGTTTTTCAGTTCTCATTGTGTAGATATAAAAGTGGGAATTAATTTTCACCACAATGTACCTATTCGGCATCAAATGGCATCCGTCACAAGCATATGTTTGAACGTAATGTGGACAATAAGTGCCAATGCCAATCAACTCCGGTATTTTTGCTTTTAATTTATAGAAAGCGTTCCCCCCAAAAATTTGTGTTTTCGCTGTCTCCACAAAAGCCAAAAAAAAAAAAATTTCCGATACCAAACTTTTTGTATGCTTTTTGACCTCATCTGTTATTATTTGCAAAGTTTAACCTAGTATTGCCGTGAAGTCAATACACGAATATAAACGCCTTCAGTCGCCCAAAAATAGCGCACTAATATTTGTAATGTCTTTGGGTTGCCATGGTTTGAAGCAGCAGTCAGCAGAGAAACGAATTTAATTTCAGTTAGGTCTTTATGAGCTGTTGCAGTGCCATTGGTGCGAAAACATTCCCAACAATAGCTTCACACTTCGTACGCGAACATGTAAATTTTTGGTGCACAATCCGAAGATTGCTTTCACAGTCTGATAGTCCCAAACACCTTCGCAAGCTGCCACTTTGACTTCAGATTAGTCGGTCAAAAAATGGAAGAATGATTTGACACTTTTACTTGAAGCAGCTGCTTTGACCGATTTTTTGCGCTTGTCTCTCTCGATGTGACGCCTAAAGAAATATCCGAAGCAGAATATAATTAAATAAGCACAGCCAACACATTGGTATTATGGAATACAAAACTGAAATGAAAATATGTGCTACGTACCGCTTTTCTCAATACCTAGCAGTGGCGTGGCGTGAACATTTTTAAATGGGAAGTCGAAGCAAAATCAATTCAAGCCACCTTTTTTATACTTTTTGTTAAGTTTACAACTTCCAGTCAGCCACGTATATTTTTGGTATAATGACTCATTAAAATGAGAAGAAAAACCATCTTTCCGTTTATAATCTATTTTCATAGAAGGCGTACAGCGACCTATCTCTATAACTTTTTGTTTTTTAGGGAATGATAGCCTACTAAAATCATTTTCTTCCTCGAGGAGGTAATCTGTTAAGCAGCAATCTACACTTAATAATGCCATATTCAATAGGTATATTCGGATTGCACAAATAATAAAATCCTTACAACAAAAACTTCCACTGCTTTATAATTTTATACAAATTAAGTTCACTGCACTAAATTCACTTTAAGTCACGCACTGCAATCTGCCAGCCAACTGAATTTTTAAACCAAAACACACCCTAACCTACCTCAACAACTACCTGTAATTATTCACACAAGAGACAATAAGACAAGAAGAAGTAAAAGAAAATCGAATAACTCGAAGATAAGCGCGTTATTTTGTTCATATCATAACCAAACAAACACATACGACGTACCCAAAACACAACCCAGTGGCCATGGCCTGGCCAGTACCAGTAACAAGCTCTGGCTCTGGGAAGAAAAAAAGAGTTACAAACAAATGTTCACTCAGTACTCAGCAGTCAAAATGAACTTTGTGAGAACCGCGAATAACTCGAAGAAAAGCGGGTTATTTTCTACGATGGGTGTTGAACAAAGAGGTGTCAGAGTCAGACAAAGTACTCAGGGAAGAAAAAAAGAGATAACAAGAAAATTTTCTCTCAAAATGAACTATAAAGTGAGAACTTTAATAACCCGACTTATTTTGGGTTACCTTCGCTTTGTCACCACGAGACGATGACGACGTTGTATGAAAATGGATACACACGATTTTTATATGAGTGCTTTTGTGTGTGTACCATTTGGTGAGAATTCACATTCATTTGGTAGTGTTTCATGTAGGTATATTCGGTTTTTGGTAGATAGAAAGTGTTGCCTGGTGGAGATTTCAAAAGGTAACTCGGTAGGAATCGAGTTATATGGACGCCACGCCACTGATACCTAGTTAAAATGGTACCACACGTTTTACATTTTAATTTCGAAACTTAATCAGTTTTTTAATAGATATACGGCTTCCAAATCTGTCATAAGCGTTACATATTTTTTAATTTTTGTATTTTTCGGCATCCCGGATTTATCTTTATAAATGTTACCGTCTTATTAACAGCGAGGGTCAATGATCATGCCAACTGAAGTTGTCTACGGCAGCTTAGAATTGCCATCAGGGTTGTTATGTGTTTTTTAATTTAAAAATATTCCAAACTAAGTGAAAAAAGGACTAAAGAAAATTCTCAAGAGCACTGCTCTCGATCATGTTTGCCTGACGATCACGATCGGTCCTTACAAAAGCACTCTTATCTTTAGATTATGCATATCCGTATACTGCTGAATTTTTTGATCGCATTTGTAATTTACAGATCGCTCAATTGATCGACAGAAATTTTGACAGAAGATCGTCTCTTCCGATCAGTTTATTGATGTTTTTTTTTTTAACTAATGGTTGGGTTAGGTTAAGCGGGGTACGAAGATCTGCTTACGACTTACTGACTTACTTCTGACTTAGGTGCCTATACAGATCATCGTGAACCATGGCCTCAACTGACAAGGCTCTAGCTCGATCCTTAGCTAACTGCGTCTAGGTCACTCGGAAGACTCAACGGGCCTTAGAATTTGTGTCAATCCGCTCTACATGTCGTAGACATTTAGGGGAACTGCTGCGGAATACAACAATAGGCACCTGAATGACCCCATCGCGATCTTGTCAATGCGAAATCTCTGTAATATTTAAAAGCACTTTTATATTTTTACTGATCGATTAGTCGGACTGTCAATTTTTTCACAAATCTTGATCACATTCATGATCATAGCTACCTCCTTTTGGACCAACAGACATTAATGTTGAAGCAATCCAGAGGGCGAAAAAGCACGCCCTAAACTTGCAATATTTGCTAAAGTTTCGCGCGACTCAGTCGTGACAGAGCACGCGCTAAACTTGACATATAAACTCAAGTTTTGGCTGATCCAGTCGTGCACAGTTTTATCTTTAACGTTTTTCTGGAACTTCCAACCGGCCGAATGTTTCCCTAATGTCCTGCCCATTGGGCGTTAATTGGCTTCATTCATCTCAATGTAATGTAGCTTTAATTTTTTTCTGATTTCCATTCGACAATTTGATCTCATAGTCACCAATGCTCGCACTCCTTCCACAACCTGATTGAAAATCAATCATCAGTTGAGCTAGCCATCCAAATGGGTTGTCCTATCAGAATAGGAGAATCCCATTATAGATCACTTAAAGACGATTTAAGCTTAGAAAAAAAATCTGTATCACTGCTCCTGACGTTGATAGATGTCCCAGCCAATCCCACTTATGTCTCGTTAATCACCGACCCTTTCAATTTGATTGCCATCGCAACCTGACCCGAAATCTATTTCCATTATCAAGTAATCCTCCTGCTGAGGAGCGAAAAAAAGAAAACTTCCCACCATTTGGAAACGTAATTCGCATCCTAATACCGCTAATAAATTTACATTAACCATAATCTGTTTGAACTGACATAAATCCATTACATTCATTCCCCACACACTCCACTCCTCTGCAACTAGTTATATCCTTCAAGGAGAACAAAAATACAACCCCCCCGCACACAACCTACTTCGCAGCACTCAATTATTAATTTCGAAACTGCATTCAATCCGTGAATCTACCTTTTTCGGTAGATAGGTATATATAGGAAGTGTCTTACCCGGTGTGCTCTTTGGGTCCATTAAAACTGAACGAAACCCTATTATAAGGAATTTCTTTTCCCAGACACATCCGTCGAAGAGCAGCCACCCACCATCAGCATCAGCCGTCCACCCGAACCAAATGAAAAGCCGGAACAGAACGAAACGAGCACCGTTTTAATATTTCAAAGTTACAACCTACTTAAGCTTCCATTAAAATTTTAGTAATCACGAGCAGAAAACTATTGCAACCGGAATTCCTTGCCATATTGAGGGCGGCGTCGTCGTCCTCGTCGTCCTCATGAAGCTTGGCGCATTGAAAACTAAGGGAAACGGGCCAAAAACATACATTTGCACCCATTAATATGTAATATAAAAATTGCTTCCATCAGCCGATGAAGGAGAGCATTCGTCGCGCGTTCGTCCTCCTTCCCTACTACCTACTCCGACCTATTGTATAGATTTACTCCTTTGAAAACAAAGACGGGAATACTAAAAGATCTAGTGCAAATCGTTTGTTAGCTGAAGTTTGACTTTGCTTTTGAGGATATGGGGTTCCTTTTTTGGGATCCGGAGAGTGGTTCGGCCATCAGGTGGTGTATGCAGGTCTTGAATAAATTATTCCCCTTTGTTTAATTAACCTTTCTTGGGGAGTGTAATTGATAGATGACGATGGCGAGGGCAGTCCATAAGCGAAGGGATATGAACTTTAATGGCGGCTGTAAGCTTCGATAGAGGGTAGGTACACGGGATATCCGGATAGGTGATATAATTGGGGGATTAGATTCAATTAATGTGAGGCAAGAGGTCGCATTTTGGGACGCTCGTAAAGCTGGAAGGTATACCTTAAAATTGATATCGGGTCTTCAATATTATGGAAACTAATTGATCCTGAAGGTAAATTTATGTGGGGACTTGTCGTACATGTCGTTGGGAAAAACGATGATTTTGTGGAAGCACTTGAGGATTAATTATATGAAAATGTTTCCTATAAAACTTGAGGCCAAAAAACTCCTAACCTTTCCAGAGTTGTTGGTTGCTTGTTTTTTTTTTAAATGATGAGTTGGTTTAAAGTGCTTTTGTTTCGGTTTTACTTTAAGAGTGGGCGTTCCTGAACCAGAAGCCAACCCATTCTTAAGTTCAAAAATAAGTACCCAACTCGCACATCATTATTCTTCTACTGAAAGTGGGCGTGGCTAATCCAATTCTTTACCAATTTTAAAAGCCTAATCGCCTGTAAAATGTGCTTAAAATGTCAACCTATCTGTTACGCAGTTTTAAAGTGGACATCCAATGCTTATTAAGCGATCTTCCTAAAGTGGGCGTGGCTGATCAAATTATTTCGTCAAATTTAGCTATAAAAAGTACTTGCAGACAATGCAATGGGGTTTGTAGCTGTTTGTCTATCCATTTATCAATCCAAAAGCAAATGGAAACCGAAGACCTCTTTTTAAAGTGGGCGTGGCTGTTTTAATTTTTTCGTTAAATTTACGGATTATAGTGATTTACAGCCTTATTTCCTGCCGTGAGTCTTATTTTTCATAAAGGTTAGCGTTCCAACGAATCAATTCTCTAAAAATGGGCGTGGCTTTTAAATTTTTTCCTGAAATTTGTAGCCTATTTAAGCTTATCTTAAAAAATATGAACTTTATTTAAGTACAAAGTAATTGTGACACATTTAAATATCAACTCCTTACAAATTCAGTGCTTCGTTAATGACTCAGATAAGAACTATGTGACATGTGACATTCCGGTCTAAAATCTGTCCAAACTAAATTATAAAGAACGAACAATATTGTACAATCAAATCTACCAATAGTGTCTGGGAAAAATTCTTTAAACTCACTTATTGGCGATAATAAAATAAACGTCACATTTTAGTACCATTTTAGTACCTCGGATTCAAATTAACAGAAGCAGATAACCACGAAATTTTTATCGAAAATAAAGCTACCTATTGTTGCCTTATGAAATCTTTACTCGATGCACGTTTATTTTTTTAATCAAATGTCAAATGTTGGCCACTGGACACATTGGAAAACTGTCAGAAAATCAACCATTTGCACAGCTTACCAATCCACGAAATACAGTTTAGACTAGGCCCTTTTTTCCAGCTCAATTGCTATCCCCGAGCCCCGACCTGTCATATGATTGCTATAATAATTAAAAGTTAACGGAATCTACTACGTTTTTCGTTGAGATTTCCTCTATTCTGTAGGAGTAGTTATGCATTTTAGTATATTACAAGCAAATATCCACCATTTGTGTCGTTCTGCGCATCTGTCAAACAAAAAAAAAACATTTTTTCCTTTAAAAGTGTCACGATGTTTTAATATGACACATGTGTCAGAATATTCGCAATGACAGATCGGTAAAAAATTGCATTTCCATAATGAAGAACGCAAATAAAATACATAGTTTTATAAGCTTGACTTAAGATCACAAATAGACTTCTGGGTTCTGCTCCAAATAATTTTATTTATTTACTTATTTTTTTATCGAACTTTTGCAAGTCAACGCAATTAACGTAATACGTAATAAACTGAGTCATATAACTGCGCTGTTATGAATGTGGTCGTTTCGGCAACAATTTTTCTATTACAGTTCAGCGTCATTTGCATTTAATAATTAATACCCTTTCGCTAATTTTCTGACATTTCTGTCAGTTGAAAAAAAGCTTTCTTAAACTCTAATCTTGAAACTGAAAGTAAATTTCATTCAATTATTTGCTTTAAATCAAGTTTCTAAATGTTTTCCCGCAAGACGCGTCAGCCAAAGTAAACGTCAACGCATTAGCCAACAAAATACTTTATAAAATTAAGTAAAACTGTCAAAAAATTGGACAACATATATAACAATTTACCACAGCTGACACTCGGCCTTAGTAATAAAAAGTCTACAATTGAGTCCGCCTAGCGATGCGCAGCGCAGCGCTAATTTGTTTACTGAACGCCTACTTGTGTGTGCAAACGGTTTGTTGGATTGCTTACGCCAAACTCAAAGCATGTTTATATTGGACATCTGTTTGATTATTTTCTTCAAGTGTACATTTCCCAACATGCTGCACATTACGATGAAATGCATTTATAACAGCGTAGCTCGCTTCATTTTTCTTCATTCGCTAGGCATGACCTTCTGCGCCCGCTTGATAATAAACGCGTCCCCATTAATTAACTTATGTGTTTGGATCTAGCTTATAGTAAAATGTAAGCGATTCTGAGTATTTCCATAATAACGATAACCAGTTAATTGGCGGTTTAAGCCGGTCGTCTATAAAACTTGCAAATTAGCTGTAAGCCAACCACTCGAAACCACTTTTACGACACTCAAATGTCAACATCGCTATCGGATGTTCGATCTGTCAATGGGTGAAAAAGCAAATATCATCACTTATCGCTGTTGACATTCAAATCGTTATTAAGGCGATAACACCGCGACGATAACCTTACATGTCACTAAATACGCCTCGGAATCAGATAGCATTTATTAATTCCACCGAATAAATGACATTATTTCAACGAGGACCACTCTGACGGACACAATTACCGCGCAAAGCTCATGACCATTTCCATTCACTAATTTTTAATGAGCCACAATAAACTTGAACTGTAATCATTCGAAAGACGATTCGGAAAAGAAATAAAATCTGACAGCAACCCAAATGTCATAAATGGGAATGGCCAAGCACTAAATAAAAAGCAAAAACTGAGCCTCCTGCGCTGTCATAAACGTTATGATTGTTGCCGAAAATAGCAACTCAATCAAATAGATTAGATCGACGAGCCCGATTTTTATTATGGCAGATTCTCTGCGCCAATTTCAATTCAATGTGTATCAATTCAATTAATTCACTTGGTGTGCGTATATATTGTTCTCCAGGCAGTCGTTTTTGGCTGAGTCTAACTTATTCATCGAAATCACTTTCAATATGAATGCGAGCAGTTGCTGATGGTCCATGATCTATTTTTACTATAAAAAAATTCCTCACCGCCAACACAAATTTTCAATTAAAATCGAAACCATTATCGAATTTTACCGTTGCGCTATATCCCCCCTCCTATAAAAGGAACATTTTTCATTTGAACAAAAAACAGAAATCCAATTGATCACATAAATAATTCGATTTCACTTCATCGGCATCGGTTTGAATGGGATGCGATTTATTTGTCATCGTGTGGGTGTGGGATACGTGTATCCTTTTGGCTGCACTACTAATTGGAATGTAGCGAAAGTACTGAAAGTGTTGTGTGTGGGGGTTGGGGATAAAAAAAAAACTGCGAATAATGCCGAAAATCGATTGGCGTCTTCACACAACTTAATTCAACCAATCGGCGCGGCGGCCGGCGGCTTCATCTGTGTCATGTGCTCGACATAATCATCATCGTCATCGATGACAGCACACACAGGCATCCGCATTAAATGTTCGGACATGTGTTGTGCTGCGTTGAGCACTTTGTGTGTTTTGCAATGGAAATGAAAACAAAAAAGATTATCAAGAGCATCGACATCGACATCAACATAAACATCAAGATGAGCTGGAAAACGGTTGTTTTTCTGTGTGTTTGCTGGCTGGCTGGTTGATGTTTTGATTGCGACCCAGATTTGTTTGTTTGGAAATACAATGGACAGTGTGTTAGTAGTAGTTGACAATTTAAACTTCAAACTACGCGTATTAGTTGGAGAAAATGAATGGGTGGGTTCAAAACATTAGTTTGCTAAGTCTGACAGATGGCTGACGGGCTTCGAACTTAGTCAATAACTTTTTGACTCATTACAGCGATTTTCCATTATTTTTATTACTGGTTAAAAAAGATTACTGACATTTGATCGATGTTGTGTGATTAATTTTAAATATTTTAAACTACAAATGTCATGCAAAGTGTATCATCTCTGGAAGTGACAGTATATTGTTAACCTATTTTGCATATTTTTGACATTGGCCGCGGTTCACTGCCCCGCTAGATAACTAGCGGCAGGTCAAACTTCATAAACTTTACGCTAGACGTCTAGCACTTTTGGTGAAATGTAATTTTTTTTATATGAACTTTGACATGCCGCTAGTTATCTAGCGGGAAGTGGAACGCGGCCATTTTCTTTTAATATATGAGATTTTTCCACTTCGAAAATGCTCGAATTGAAGCTGTCAGTTTATTGACATTTTCTTTCGGCACAGTAGTTGGTTTTAGGGCAAATAATTCTCCTGAAGGCGGCAGAGTGGTCAATCAGCTACGGCGTAAAAAGAATAAGTTAAAAGTGTCAAAAATTGAGACGCGGATTACAGCTAAAATGTCACTCATAAAATAAAAGCATTGTTCAAGCGAGAATTTATCAAATTGTTATTTAAAATATGCTATTGATTTTCTGAGATTCAAAACAATTAACACTGACTCAAAGTTTGGACACAAATAGCCGTTCAGTAAAAATCAGCGCTGCGCATCGCTAGGCGAACACCATGCCTAACTTTTCATTGGGCGCTTTAAAAAACTTAGTTATCTTAAGTCGACTAGATTACTCTGGAATAGATGTAACCTGAACGCAAAAACTAGATTGGTCGGGAACGTCACTTTTCCTACGTCAGTCACATATGCGAACTGTCAACTTAGTACTCAGTCACGAATTTCTTGACTAGATTCGTTGGCTACTACTTCATAATCGTCAACTGACACAGATGCCCAAGTGACCGATGTAGGCCAATCAAAACTGAGATACATCAAGTCAGTCAGCTGTCAGACTTACTAAACTAGATACTTGAACGTCCCCATTACCAAGGCGTTAAGTAAATGTCCTCGGGTAATAACACTGACGTGGGCAGATAACTGTCAACAATTTATTTCATTCCAGAAGGTGATTGATTAATTTTTCTGACATTTTCTCTTAAATTTACTGACGTTTATAGAAAGAAAAAAAAAACTTAAATGTCAAATGGTGAAAAGCATCCATCTATTTTATTTTAAGATTAGAGTGTGGTAAACTTTTCAATTTAAAACTTAAGAGACGTCAGAAAATGTCGCTCAATTGTTATACCCGACGTAATTGTGCGATATATCCTGCAATTGTTCTGACTTGCAAAAAAAGCGATCTCATTCACTTTGGGCAACAAAAGTTGTTCCTGTCAGTGATATGTCAATTTTAATGCGTCGTCATTGCGTTTTCTCCATTCTTTTTATATGCGCATTGTCATTTGCCAATTGCCATGCGTCATGTCTAATCGTTTACATTCAAGTGATTCTCCTTCCTTTTTGCTACGGAACACACATGTGACGTAAGTCTCTTGTGTGTGCAATAAAATAATAAACAAATATCTAAGTCAACGGAAATAAACACTTCTCTTCCAAATTTCATAGAAATCTACGGAGAAAAGAGAGAAAAGAAAAGTAAATCCCACACGGCTCAGCATTTCAATCTGACATTACAAATGTCAGCGACTTTGCACGATATGTCACACGAACTTGCTAAGCTAATTAAATCTGTTTTTCCCAACTTTTCTAAAGACACTCATATACACGTACGTTATCAGGAATTGCGACGCTGTGAACATTGCATAACGCGACGACTTACCATACTCTCACAAGTCACAATCTCATTTTCAAGTTCAAAGTAACCATCGTCATCGTGTCGCGCTGAGCACTGGATTCGACTCTGTTGGAGTGAGAGAGAGTTTTCGACTTATCGAGTGTGTGCCCTAAAAACCTCGTGACATTGAACTTGCCTCGAAAATAACTCGAATCGTAAGAAAATAAAAAAGAAAAAGAAAACTAAGAACGCGGGAAGAAAAATGTTCTCCCGAAGTTTATCTGCGACTGGAAACGAAACGAAACGATGTAATGAACCGAACAATGCACACAACTAAGTAAATTGGAACGCTCATCCAAAGAGGACCAAGGACCAACGCTTTGACAACTCTCGTGTGTAAGGTTTAAGTTTAATGGCAGAGAATGTTGGTAGTGTTTACTTAAATGTCAAATCGGATGTGTTTTGCCTCCCTCACCTGCGTGTATGTGCCATGGCAGGAGAGTCTATTTGACACTTGAATGACGCTGACGGTATAGTGGATGCTCAAAAGAAGTGGGACGTTTGGAATTTATTTTTCTACAGTTTATGTTGACGACGACGAAGAAGCCTTTCACCTGCAGAGGGTACGTACATGTACACAGAACACCGACTTGACTCTCAGTTGAGTGATGGAATGTTTACGATAAAGATTGCGAATCGAAATGATGTTTAGGCAATGACAGATGAGTTGTAATTAATTGGCAAAATGTCTGTAAAGTTCGAGGGGCAAAACTCACTTTGGACTCCTGCAGCTGGATGATGTCTCTGGTGGGTAGGTGTTTCGCTTTGTGGATGAAAATGTCGGAGATAATTTTAGAAATGAAATACTGTCTGAGCACAGCTGGCATGTGTTTATATTGGGTCAATGTGGTATTGGTTCTTTTCCATTTTGGCTGCCGATAGAGAAATTTTCTTTCAATAAAAAAAAAAAAGGAATGTCCATTTAAATTGCACTTTCGCAGAAGTGTCACTTGTGACGTTTTTGTTGCCAAACGGATATGATCTCTGTCTAAAAATTCCTATCCGCAGCTTAAAAACTTGGCCTCAAAAGTTTAGTTGTATTCAAGTGACTAGATTTGTCTGCACTTGATTGATAGTTAACGTGACTTTTACTATGTCAAATGCAATAAAATGTCAGTTGAGAAATTAGTCAAAAAATTGTTCAATAATCAACTAAAAGCCCAACCAGCTGTCAGACTTACTCAACATGAACCAGTTTTGCTCGATAAATATGACGAAATATCTGTTTTATTTGAAAAAGTTCGCAGTGACTGTCAGTGTCACTTGACATTTTACATTTTATTAATACTTGTCAAGTTATCTGTGTTTTCTCTGTTTGTTACGTTGACTGTTACACATCTAGCGCTTAGTGGTCGAACGAGAAAGCTTTCGCGTTAATAGAACAAAAATGACATTTGTTTACTTATTCCCATTTTTCAACAAAATTAACTAGTTATACATAAAAAATATGATTTCTTCTTTACATCACTTTCGAGGTATTTATCTGTTTAGAGTGACGGCTCGTTTTTGTCATAAATTTGTTAGAACAACAGTCCAAAATGATTGATTTAGACGTCAATGTTATGGACAGGAAACAAAATCCCAGTATAGTGGTATGCAGACTTGGTTTAAGGGGCAGACGAAGCAGCTCGTGTGCATACAAACGAAAGAGGAGCGAAGATGTTCGGCTTGAAAAGTTTTCATGACAGAGATCTGTAGGACGAACAATAAATCTTTGTATAAAAGTCGCAATAAGTGTTGGAAATAGCAATAGGGATAGCAATATCTAGGCTGAAGGGTATAACATGGCTGCCTAGCCGATTATCTAGCTGCCGAGTGTTTTAAAGCAGCTGTAGAGGACCAAAAAACAAAGAACGAGTTTTTCTCTACAGAGTTAATCCGGCTCGAAGGACCAAAATTGTTGAGTTATCTTCACTGGTAGCTCCCTCCGTTGGATCACAGTAATTACCGCCATTTTCTATGCAAAAAAGGCGAGTTAAAATATTATTTATTTACTTAAAATAATTTTTTACAAAGTCTTGCTATAAGAAAATTCAGTAAAATGTGAAAAGCAGTGTTGTCCCTAAAGTATATTTTGTACAATCGTCGACATAAGTATTTTAACAGTATCTATCAAAAGCAAATTTTTGAATTCTAGTAAGAACTAAAAAAAATAAATAAATGCATGGTTTGTTTATTTAATAAACAGATATTTTGACAAATAAGTTTTATTTAAAATATATATAATTTAAGCTTTATAATCAAAACAAAATAAAATTATTTAGTAAAAAATTCATCCTTGAAACCATTGCGACGAGTTTTTGCAGCATTTCGGTAGAAACGTCATCCCTAAGTTTTCCTATTACAAAAATGGAAGCAGTTCTTTTTCCTAAATCTAAATTCATAAATTTTCAATGAAATTAAATCTGGGCTTTTGAAGTGGCCAGTTGTGTGTTTCTAGTTCAATGTTGCATCATAATTCAGCTTTCTGGCAAGGAGTGTTTTCTTGGAGGAGAAGAAATGCCAGAAGGATTAGCATATCCCCAGATGGGATTGCATGATTGTTTTAAGCATTTGCTTCATTGTTTAATAGATTGGAACCAAATCTACAAGGCTGTTGGACAACCCCTGAACATTACCGACCCGTGCTTACTGGTCTGAACGACTGATACGTTTCTGACGGGCTATTTTCGGCATTCGAACAAATCTTCTTTTTTTCGGTGATCCATGAAACTCAAAAGAATTCTTGCTCGTCCATAAAACTCGGCTCCAGAAGCTTATTGGTTTACTTTTTGATGTGAAACATCTTATGGCGCGACTTGGGAGTAAAATCGATTCATGAAAGCGGAAATGACCAAGCGGAAGTGCGAGACGGAAATTGGCCTGTCGCCATCGCTATGCCGCCGCCTAAAACTCCTCAACCACTCAACCGATTCGAATGAAATTTTGTGGGTGGGTATGGTTGGTTGTAACTTGATGAGTAGGATCATTTTGGACCCGATAGGTGGCGCTGTTGTCGATCTTATTAACCACTCAACCGATTTCAATGAAATTTTGTGGGAGGGTATGGTTGGATGTAACTTGATGAATAGGATCATTTTGGACCCGATAGGTGGCGCTGTTGTCGATCTTATTAACCACTCAACCGATTTCAATGAAATTTTGTGGGAGGGTATGGTTGGATGTAACTTGATGAATAGGATCATTTTGGACCCGATAGGTGGCGCTGTTGTCGATCTTCTTAACCACTCAACCGATTTCAATGAAATTTTGTGGGTGGGTATGGTTGGTTGTAACTTGATGAATAGGATCATTTTGGACCCGATAGGTGGCGCTGTTGTCGATCTTATTAACCACTCAACCGATTTCAATGAAATTTTGTGGGAGGGTATGGTTGGATGTAACTTGATGAATAGGATCATAGGTGGCGCTGTTGTCGATCTTCTTAACCACTCAACCGATTTCAATGAAATTTTGTGGGTGGGTATGGTTGGTTGTAACTTGATGAGTAGGATCAATTTGGACCCGATAGGTGGCGCTGTTGTCGATCTTCTTAACCACTCAACCGATTTCAATGAAATTTTGTGGGTGGGTATGGTTGGTTGTAACTTGATGAATAGGATCATTTTGGACCCGATAGGTGGCGCTGTTGTCGATCTTATTAACCACTCAACCGATTTCAATGAAATTTTGTGGGAGGGTATGGTTGGTTGTAACTTGATGAGTAGGATCATTTTGGACCCGATAGGTGGCGCTGTTGTCGATCTTCTTAACCACTCAACCAATTTCAATGAAATTTTGTGGGTGGGTATGGTTGGTTGTAACTTGATGAATAGGATCATTTTGGACCCGATATGTGGCGCTGTTGTCGATCTTATTAACCACTCAACCGATTTCAATGAAATTTTGTGGGAGGGTATGGTTGGATGTAACTTGATGAATAGGATCATTTTGGACCCGATAGGTGGCGCTGTCGTCGATCTTCTTAACCACTCAACCGATTTCAATGAAATTTTGTGGGTGGTTATGGTTGGTTGTAACTTGATGAATAGGATCATTTTGGACCCGATATGTGGCGCTGTTGTCGATCTTATTAACCACTCAACCAATTTCAATGAAATTTTGTTGGTTTGTATGGTTGTTGGAAAGATAAATTTTTCGAATTTTTTCAACTAAATTCTTAAAGTGAATACTTATATGGGCACGCAGGAGGAACTGAAGAACCTAGGTTTTACACAGACACTAGGCTTCTGAATGAGTTGACGGTGTGAAAACAAAATGTAAACAAAAACTCTCGAAATAGAAATAGAAAACATTGGATTGGATTGTGTTATGAAAACTTGTTAAATTAATGAACATAATTATCTACTGCGGTGTATTAAGGATATAATATTATAAAGATTTGGTTTTTAAATTAAATTTCTTAATGAAATTCACCTAAATACAACAAAATTCAATTTAACATCCACATTTAGCAAGAGAAGTTTCACATCTGGCGTGTGGTCACAAGCACGCTCTCTGTTTTTTTTACTATTGGGCTAATTGAAGCGGTTTGATTTTGCTTCCTTACAAAATGTGTTCATAAATCAAATCAAATTCAGCTAGACGCCTCCAAATGCCCTCGCGCTAATTGGGTTATCGGCATATTTTTTTTCATTTCATGCTCGAGATTTTCGGGAGTTAAATAAAGTCCCTCAAAATATTTCCATCTTTCTTGGTATAACTTTTTCGTTTTGTACCAGTGCGATGCGAGGTACATTCTTAGGTGGGCGGTAGAAGGAGTATAAGTCAAAATTTGGTCAAAATGAGATAAGTACGCCAATCTACTTTAAAATTTATATGCCAGATTTGGAAAAAGCAGTATAAGTGTATTGCACACACAAATCTCTACAAAAGACAGTGGTCAATTTAATATAACTTTATGAGACAAAATTGTGGGAGGTTAAAAGAGTATAAGTAGACTTATACTATTATTATCAAATAAAAGCATTTTTTTCCATCTGGCAGCTAAAATTTCTTTGACTCAAATGACCAAATAATTTGGCTATACTACTCGTGTTTCTTTCTCGGTTGTTCTCGGTTGCCTTGAAATTTCTTTCAAATTTAAATTTCAATCTTTGGCATGTTTCATGAAGCTGAAGGAGGACGTGGAGCTAATCAAATAGCCACTACATTATATGAAAAGCTTATAAATTTGCCTGATGAAGTTGATCATGTCGTTTTTTACATGTGGTGGTCAAAATAAAAATTCCCATGTTGCAGCTATGTTCTTTTAAAAGCTATACAACATAAACCTACATTACCTAAACCTACATTGATCATAAGTTTACGGTTAGTGGTCATAACCATATGGAGTGTGACATAGATCATGGGCTAATTGAAAAAAAAAAAAAAAAAAAACAGGATACCTACCCCAACTCGCATCCGTATCAACTAGTGAGAACTGTTGGCAAGAAGAAGTAGTTTACAGTTAATGAGATGATTCATGATAAGTTTTATGATTATGCATCGTTATTGAAATCCGAGCTGGTCTTAAGAAAAAAGGATTCCACAGGCGAACACAAGCAAAATGGTTACGACACACTAGGTCACTAGGGCAAGTTTTATACAAAACCAGTTTGCAGGAGAATGAAGCCTTCATAAACGATTCTTTCTTAAGACGTGGACACCCGGAACTCATACTACAACCCAAAAAATTATACTTTGTATATATATAAGAAAAAGAGGATTTAATTAGCCTGCTACGCCTTATAAGATCTGTGTGCCACGAATTTTATGCAAATCTTAAAATTGCAAATTCTGCAGTTAATTCATTTCCAGGTATAGAGGAATTTATGGAAGGGGACTAATTTTTAAAGAATAATAATGCTTATTTAAACTTTTTCATATTCTTTATAAATTTTTTTTTATATTATAAATTTCCAGCTTAACAAAACTAATCAACAATTTTGTTTATAAATTGGAATGATATAATAATGTATATTCTATAACTTAGGAAGTTAGTGATGAATGACATATCGATTTATTACAAAGTTAGATGTGATGTGGGGTGACAATCAAATCTTGTAATAGTAATTAAAAGACAAAATTAAAGCAAATTATTGTTAGATATAATTAAGATGTCGAAATTATTTTAACAAATTCAAAAAAAAATAATATAATTTTAAAAAGAATAACAAATTATTGTGCTAGCGACTAGGATATAATTCTTAAGAAAGATTCAATGCCGTAAAAGTCTATCGTGAATAACCAATTTTTAATTTTTTGAGTGAAAATTGAACGTGTTTCTTATTGGAAAAGGCAATTTATTAAAAAATATAGGAGCAGTAGCAGTGTAAAAATGAGAAAAATGTGTCCTTATCGCTAATGGTACGTTAACAAGATTCATATTATTTATACGTAGGCTGTATATTTGGGAGTTCCTACTTGGAATATTACCACTTTTCTTACAAAAATCTACCTACCTTAATAGTAAAAGCATATCTATAACATGAAATTAAATTTATTTATTTATCTTATTCATCTTCAAACACTTAATTTATTTATTCCAGTATTAATTTTTTTTTTTAACTTACGCGTTTTCTTTATAAATACCTAGCTTAACACCTATCCACATATGAAATAGCATTTATTTGTTTTGATTTTGTTATGTTGTTTATTGATTTTTACAGTATAAGTCACTTTTCGAATAAAATATTGTTGATCAAATTAGTACAAGTCACCTTATTTCCTTATTTACTACAAAATATAAAAAAATCCTATTTCTATTTTTGAGTTCGACATAAAAACACAAATAAAAAATGTTATTAAGAAAAAAATTAAAGACAGAAAGTTTTATTAAGGTTTTTTCGTCTCATGAAAAACTGCAATTTTTGACTTGTACTCCTTCTACCACCTAAGCATTTTTCACAGAGTTTTTTCTTTTGTGCTAATTGATTTGGATAAATTATGATTTACCTCGATAAATTAAATTACAGTCGAATCTGGTTAATTGGAATCCAATGGGCCATTTATTTCAGTCTCACTTATAGAGGTATTCCAGTTACCCAGTTTCTCCTTATCCAGGTAGACCAAATATTTACAAATTTATTTAACATTTTTATTGCAAGTCTGTCTCACTTACAGAGGTTAAAATAAATAAATTTGTAAGTCTGGTCCAATTACAAAGGTTGATTTATAAAATATAAGTTTCAGAGGTAGAAAAAGTTTCACTTAAAGAGTTGTTTTTAAGAAAAATGAAGGTGCACTAGAATTAGGCCCACTTAGCCAGGTCCCACTTAGACAGGTTCAACTGTATTCACTACTTTGAGACAAACGCTGTTCGATCTTCAAGATTTAACTCTGTTATTTTCCACATATTTTAATCAAAATGAACATGTACACAAATCTATCATTATAACTTAAAACTCAAACAATTTGAATATTTTTCGCCAAACAAACCGTAAAATATGACTGCGTCAAAATACTTAAACCAGTCAAAAAATCGCACTTCAACTACAAAAAGTTCTGACCTGTCCAGCGATGGGACCTTATTGATTTCCTTTACACACGCTTTAATAGACCACACCAATAGAAAGTAATAAGTGTAAAAAAAGGAAAATAGACTTGTCAGCATCGGATTCCCCATTGACAGCAGACGATGTGTGTGTCAAACTGAATTCTACTTGTTTCTTCATTTGGAATACAGCTTGTGTCCAAAGCTTTAATCATTATTGTCCTCTCTCCCACTAATGAAGTGTAAAACAAAAACAACTAGTTTTTGGTGGTGCCAACACATTTTTAACAGCGCCATCTGTGTACGCGCAGCGAAATGTAAACAATACTTCTTCTTCGCGTAAAAACGCATTTTAATGGATGTTACTACTCGATTGTTTATTATTTAATTCGTTACTTTCCAGAGTGGGGTTATTTTTTTCTTTTCTTTACATTAAAAGACGGTAGGATACCGATGCAAACAGCGAAGCCACATGTCAGTATTTTTTCTCTGCTTGGGTCTTAAGGAACCATTACTTGATTTTGTGTAAACTTAGACACATCTCAACGCTAACTTGACTGGTAATTCTAACCCTGCTTGGTCCATTTTTTGATGGCTACTTCCATTCTCAAGTGACCCGTAACCCAGAGTCCCCATTAACAGAGGTCACCACGAATATGTTCCGGGTAGTTTTTCCAATACAAAAAAAGTGATGCCCAAAAATCAAATTAAAGACACGTGCAGCCCCAAAACGACTGACACTTATTTAATTCCAATCATCAGAGACATTCCATTTCTGTATCAAATTACGAATCATTGTCAAATTACTTTATCCGTTCAAAATATCTTCTTCAAAAGAGACAACCAATACGGTATAGGTATAACAACATTTTGCAAACTCATCTCATGTCACTGCTTCAAGAATTTAATAACGAAATTCCGTTTGCCAATTATATACTCGTTTATATCGAAAGAAAACAACAACAACCAATCCGGATAAGATACATTCCACCCCAAGAGTGGTGCCTTTTGCCTGTTCTCCTCCTCTCATTGTTTAGACTTGTTTATCTGGAAGAGGACCTCGAAGATTACCAAAAGTCTATAGTAACAGAAAAAAATCAAAAAAAAAATCTTTAAAATCAACAAAACACGCTTGCTTACTTATCAAAGTAACAGGCAATCTGGAAAAAAAATGTACACTCAACAACTATATTTAGATACTCGAGCAATTCAGAGTCCAATTGAATGGCAAGTGCGCTACAAGTCGTTAAACTTCAAATGAAGCCGATTTTGGGTTTCTTTTATTTGGAGGTTAATCATCTTGTTGGATGATGAATGACGCCTCGGCCTTGAATTAGTCCGAGTGTGTTTCTCCCTCTTTCGCTCGCTTTTAAACAGAGATACGAATAGGATTTGTAGTTGTCGGTTGTTTATCAAACTTCCGGCAGAAATTCAATGCACATTGACGGGTAACAAAGGTATCTGTCATCACATCGCACACAAAAACACAATAAAGAATTCCACAAGGAGATACTATATCTTTGCGGAAGCTTTCAAAACGCCCGGTTTACCTACGAGAAGGTGTTCACATACACATTTTTGGGTGTGTGATGCTATCTTTTCACCGCTCCCGGTATACACGCGGTGGCGGTGGAATCTGAAGAAGCTACGCCAAGGGGTTGTTATCGTATCTCGGGTTCTTTGTTGGCACACTTTTCGACTTTGGAAGCGACTTTAAACGGTTATCGGGAGCTCGCGCTGTCGGCTATATTATTCATGTCTTATAGGGGTGTGCTGTGTTTGAATTGCTGCCAGGATTACATTGTTTCCTTTGGAGGAGTTTCCAATTTTTGGGTACTTGTTCCAATCCACAGTGCAGTACAGTGGCCTATATTCAGAAGTTTGCTAACACAAAATGAGGTCGATGATTTGTGATGTGGTTCGTAATGCTGAAGTATGCCAGCCGGGAAGAGGGTTCTTTGTTGTAGGCGATACTCAGCGTGGTTAATAGGTAAATAAAATGACGATGTTTTTCATAAAGACTTAGATTAAACCTGAATAAATATCGGGTAGCATAGCTGTCATGAGGAAGGTTCTTAATCAAGCGTAAGGCATATAAGTCTCCGTATATTGGCGACAAAAGAGGGCGCACACAGGCGAATTTTCCAAAAAACATGGCTAAAACTATTTAAAAAAAAGTGCATTGTTTTTTTGTTTTTTTTCATAACATATTAGTGAGCATATAATATGATTAATCCCGCTAATTTTGTTGCAACCGTTTCGTCAGTTGATGCTTCTAAATTGGAAGCTTTTGTGAAGCGCGTGCAGTACCCAGTTTGGTGTTTGATAACACTGACTTCCTGAGAAGCTGTCCATCTCATGAACTTAAAGAAAAACTATTTTTTTGGCAGAAAAATTAAAAAAATTGACTTGCATTGATGCTTCAGAGGAAAGTAATTTTGTCTATGAATATAAAAGTCGATGGTTGGCTTCCTCAAGAAGTTATCAAGCTTTTAAAAACAAGAACAAAGCCTGAAATTCCATTTTCACGGCGAGCCTATGGATCTGTTGGTCGGCCACAAACTGATTTTAAACAACTAAGTGAGAGACCAAAGAGGAGGAAAACTATAGTTTTGCTTTCGGAATTTCAACCTGTGCTATGCTGCTCAAATGCAATTTCGCGAACAAGGGAAATTGGATTCTTCTATTGTGATGAAAAATATAGCTTTTTCAACTTCTACACGTGCGGAAAAGTACCAAAAATCTTATAAAAAAGTTGACAATAATATTATTCCGTATACCTACAGCAGATGAGGCTTTATCAATACTTGTTGAGGCAAAACTAAGCAAATCTCAATATAATATAATAAGGAATGCGGGTAAAGCGCACAATATCAATAGTTTTTCAAGAAAATGTTCATGGCAACAGAATATGGATGATGTTTTCCATAATCTGTTGGTTTCTTCTGATCCATACATTACTAGTATGAGAAAAAATTATCCTTAATACGTTAAATTGTATCCGTTTGAAGTTTTAATGTTCTTAAAAGAACCATAAGTCGAGGAAACGAAGTTCGTATCAGTTTCATAATAATATCCTTTGCATATGTTAAAATATATTTTACTGTATATTTATACATTATTAGCGATGAAATAATTTTGTTATTATTAATTTTTTACTTAAATCAAATTCTACTTTAAAATTGGAACGATGAACGATTCCATTGAACGATGCTACGATGATGTTACGCGAAGCAAACTTAAAACGACGTCGTTAAGTTCGATCGTTTTGACGATGATCGTTCAATGAATTACGCGATGAGAGCCCTGACTTGTAATGTAACGCAAAATATTTTATTTGATGGCTTACGTGTGTGTACCATTTTGTGATTATCGAATTCATTTGGTAGAGTTTTATCAGTTTTCAATTCATTTTTATTTAATTCATTCATTAACTTAATACTAGACAAAAACGATTAAATCTAATTTAAAACTAACATCTTAATTCAAGCTTACTGGCTCCAAGCGAGCACTCTAAACTTAACATTATGCTTAAAACTATTGCCTTTCGGCCTTTAGGTAGAGTTTTATCTTTCATGTATAAATGTACATATTTGGTGTTGACTGGTGGAGATTTAAAAAGGGAAGTCGGTAGGAATCGGTTTATATGGACGATACGCCACTGATGTGTATTCTAATTTTGCTGCGCAGTGAATTCTGCAAGCAATTTTATTTTATTTGAATCCAATCTAAAGAAGTATTAAAATTCAGTTTGTTTTGCGTTCTGACTGGTAACGTCATCTCCACATAATGTTCTCAATTCCATTAACATAAGACAACAAGGAACCCAATTTTTTTTATACCAAAGGACATCTCGATGTTACTATGGGAGTAATGGCCCCATCAATAACGAGAGATTTTAATAAGTACAATTGATTTAAATCCCTTATAATTAAATTTAAAAAAAATATTGAAAAAATATTCTATGTTCTATTAATAAGCTATTTAAAATCTGTACATTATGTATAGCAGGTAAATAAATAGTATTTTGAAGTCAACTTAATCCAACTCAAGTCAACTTAATCCAACTTAAGTCAACTTAATCCAACTTAAGTCAACTTAATCCAACTTAAGTCAACTTAATCCAACTTAAGTCAACTTAATCCAACTTAAGTCAACTTAGTCAACTTAATTCAACTTAATTCAACTTAATTCAACTTAAGTCAAATTATTTAAACTTAATTCAACTTAAGTCAACTTAACCCAACTTGAGTCAAATTAATCAAACTTACTTGTGCTCTCAAATATTTATTTTATGGCGTGATCTGAGTGGGATTAGTGTCCCATTTCAAGATTTTGACATAAACTGCGCGTTTTTGGCCATATTTGACACTAACCGAAGCTTTAACCAGAGTTCCAGTTTGAAAGTCAATTTCTACTCGGTTTGATTTTTGACTCTTCAAATCAAAACTTTTGCTAAGGGGTTAAACAGCGACATATACCTGTGACAACTTTTTGCCCCGCCCTTCCACTGCATTTTCGCAGTAGATTACCTACGACCGACGCAGCCCTTGCGGCTCATCGGCAGTGGTGGCCACTGCTTTCTTTAAACGCAAAGTCTTCTGTGGTCTGACGTTTTGCCAGCATTACACAAGTTGGTGTCCGACACTTTTCCACGACCATATGTCTGTTGTGGTTTGACACAAGTTTTGGCGACGTGGTTACCTCCAGTGGAGTTTTTCATAGTCCGACAAAAAAGGAAACGAAAAAGTCCGCAACGACAAAATCAGGAACCGGACTACTCGACACTGTCCATATAAAATCAACAGTTGTGAGTCTTTTCGGTCTTTCGTCAATATACTATCGAAACCCTTGCCGTGCACCCACAGAAAGTATGACTTCCTGCCAAGGTTCACCTTACCCCAAGGACTGTCAACAATCACCTACAACTCCTCAATTATATGCGAATCACAACAAAACTCTATTATTCAATTCGAACGACAACGTTGCTCCCTTTTACAGTAGATATCTATAATACACCGCATATCCTAAGAGGATTCATATCCTTCCCACCGCAACTTGTTGCTATACCGTATTCTCTCCCCATGACCATTATACACAAACAGCTTGAATAGAAAACAAAAATTCAAATCTCATATGTGCAATCTGCTTTCAAATTACATTGATAACTAGCAGCTTTGCTGAAGGCTCTTCGCAAGCACTTTCCATATAGCAACTCCTCAATGAACCTCAATCTACACCGAACAATCGAACACGCAAAATGGAAAGCCATTCTTCAAATAAACACTGAAATGTCAATTTAATCTTCTTTTCTGCAGAGGAAAAAAACGAACAAACAAAAAAGGAAAAATCCAAGAAAAATCACAAAAGTCAACAGCACGATACACAACACCTATAAACAGGCATCCGCACGTTCCCCCCACTCCACAGTACACACACACACACAGACAGAAAAACAAACGCAAACAAGATGCAAAATACAATTTGCTTCTCTTCCGGAGAGAGACGAGGCAAGAAAATCGATTCCATTCAACAAGAAATTGTTACGATTTCCCATTTGAATTATTGATTTCCACAGGAGTAGCTACCAGCAACACACCATCATCGCCATCATCACCATCATCATCATCATCACCATCACCATCACCATCATCGTCGTCCTTGTCGTCGTCTGCGTATAGTTTTTCTCTCAATAAATTGATGTGCTAGCGAACGCCACCCACACACGCCTTCACAACAATGCAGTCTACTTTCTCATGCGTGCTGCATCCGGCGCACATACGAAATTTAGTCCTTGTTCTTATTTGTTTTTTATACCACCCCCCCCACACAGATATAAGTAATTGTTGAACATCCCTGCCATGTAAATATTACCCCGTGGGCAGTGTTCCCTCAACAAAGTGTTTCCAACCGAATGTACATTCATTTGTTTGAATAAAAACGCAATTTTTCAAAGCAACAGGACGCCATCTATTTGGCCGAAGGTGTAACACACCGCAATAAACAAAACAGTCTACACGATGAGGCAACAATTATTATTTGAGCGGCATGGCGTCACCGGGACCGGAACGTGAAACACTTGCGCTGAAAATTGTTCTCATTTATGCCCGGCCAAACTTCACGTACGACACTACTTGCGTCTATGGATGGATGTAGTTTCTATTGTTGTTGTTGTTGTCGCTGGCCAACACACAACTATTTTTAGACCAAAAAAAAGCAAACACACCGAGAGAGTGCAAACTGATTCACGGAAAACTCACTTCGATGATGCTTCTACATAGTTTGGGAACACTTTGCCGTTGCGTGACGCCTCATCTACATTGTGTTTCGCAAATGTCTGTGAGTGTATCTATGCCGACAGAAAAGTGTACGTTAATTTGAAGCAGATGCTCTCGAGAAAGTGTGTCGATTTGGTTTCGAGAATTCGATTCGATTAATTGAGTGCTTCGGGGGAATTCGATTAAGGAAGTGGCCAGAGAAGGGGACCTCACAAAATTAAATGAGCTTTAGAACTTTTTGATTTGACGGCAAAGCTAAGGGCTAATGCAAACTAAATTGAATTGGGACTGATCTGACAGTGAAATCTTGGTGTGACTGGTGGATCATTTGACACTGATCTGAAACGAATCAATTTTATTTAATGAGAATCCTTCCTAGGACCACTGAATCGATTAAGCTTAAACGAGGTAGCCATCAGTGACAGATCAGTGATGTAAACCGTTTTTTGCACATCATATGTATGATCAGTCACCATAATGGCCAAAAGACATGTGCAGAAATTCTGGATGCAGCAGAAAATGCAGTGCTGCAAGTAAAACAGATGTGCAGAAAATTGTTTGACATGCCTTTGTACATTGCATTGGGGACGTTCAAGTATCTAGTTTAGTTAGTCTGACAGCTGACTGTTTTTTTGATTGGCCTAGATCGGTCACATGGGCAGCTGTTTCAGTTGACGTTTATGGAGCGGCAGCTGACAAATGTAGTCAAGAAATTCGTGACTGAGTACTAAGTTGACAGTTCGCATATGTGGCTGACGTAGGAAAAGTGACGTTTCCGATCAATCTAGTTTTTGCGTTCAGGTTACATTTACTCCAGATCAATCTAGTCGACTTAAGACAACTAAGTTTTTGAATGTGCCTTATGCCCATTGGCTAATATGGCTTCTGTCACTCGCCGACTTAGAAGACGAACTGTTTTTAGAAATTTGTTCGCTTTAAATACGTTGATTAAATGAAAATTCAATAAAAATGACAGCTTTTTTGTTGTAGAGAAATTTATTTTATCGAACAAATTCAAGAGGAGTACTCTTCCAAACCCAAAACAAAAACAAACGCGATTAGGAAATGTCAAAAGCCGATGATGCTAAATACTTGAAATTTCAATTTATTTTCTTTTACGTACCAAAAGTTTAAATTTCGCAAAAAATTTAGAAATAAAGATATGTTGCGGTGATATACCAGTGGCGTGGCGTGAACATTTTAAAATGGGAAGTCGAAGCAAAATTAATCGTATCAAATGTAAAAATTCTAACATCTGTGTACGTTGGAACAAAATTATATGTGGTACATTTGCTTTCCATATCAACTAAGCAAAACCAAACCAAGCCACCATTTTTATAGTTCAAGTCATTAATATTTAAAATTAACAACGAGTTTAGGCATAGTAAAAGTTCGATATTATCCACAAAATGAGAAGACAATACGTAGAAGAAAATCGAAGAACTCGAAGATAGGCGCTCTATTTTTTTTTAAATAACCAAGTGGGTGTTGAACAAAGAGGTGTCAAACTCAGTGGTAAGATAAGAAAAAAAGGGAAAAAGCAAATGTTCTCGTAAAATCAACTATCCAGTGCGAGCTTTAATAACCCGACATATTTGGGGTTACCTTCGCTGTTTATCGTAAATATCGAATTCATTTGGTAGGGTTTCGTCTTTCATGTATAAATGTACATATTTGGTTTTTGGTAGATAGTGTTGGCTCGTGGAAATTTAAAAAGGGAAGTCGGTAGGAATCGGGTTATATGGACGCCACGCCACTGATGTGTATTCTAAATTTGCTGCGCAGTGAATTTTGCAAGCAATTTAATTTTATTTGAATCCAATCTTAAAAAGTATTTGAATTAAATTTGTGTCTAGCGGAAACAAATGTCTTGTTAATGGCAGTCAGATGTCTGCAACGTCGCTTTAAAGTCGTAAAGTCTAACGAAGACGTGCCACTAAGAGTTCACTTTCATTTCAGGTCATCAACATTTATGTCATAAGGTGATTATTTTCGAATAGATTTTTTTTGGCAGCAACTGTCAATTCTTTTCATCTGGATCGCATAAATGCTGCCAACTGATCCTATCAAAATAAGAGACCTTATTTAAATCAAGGCTTATATTTAATTCTATGGGAAACTTTAACACATTTTTATTTTCACTGGAAAAGGTGCTAAAGAAAATCACGCAAGTGTCAAAGGCAATTATGGATTGTCGTCAGATCATATTCAAGTTATCTTGTCATTTAGTGAAACAGAAGTGCGCAGGAAAGATGTAATGCAGAGCTTGTGAACAAAATGGACGGAATTCCGTAAAAAGAATGCTTTAAAAACCTAAGATCGGCTTTGGAAACAATTGATCAAATGGACAACGAAGTTAGTCGGTAATGAATGGTTCCCTTTTCGACTAGTTCTAACAGGTACAGGATAAAACCTTAGATACCCCGTCGAGATAAGGGAGTTTGTATTAGAAATAAGAGGAGCTCGTCGAAAATGAAAAATGAGCCATCATTCAGCCGTCTTAAGTCTTAATGAAGAACTCAAAATACGAATCTGTCAATTCAAAATTGACCCTCTCAGTAGTTTCCTATGAAGTTTAGCAACGGATACGTTTAAAAGAGATCTCCCTGTGGGAAGTTACTGAAAGTGCAAAGTTCCACTTTCCAATGGACCGGAGACCAGAAACAAAAGCCTATCGCTGAACATCTATCGAAGGTTTCCAAGCCCTTTTCGACAAGTAATTCTATTAAAAACTTTGAGCTTGTTGATAAAAGTGTGCTAAGCCTTTGACAAAATTTGGCATTAGACCTCTGAATAGAAACTACATTAAAGATGCATCCTCTCAGACGCAACGAATCTTCCGAAGGTATTAAGACGATGGCAAGACCTTGCAGCAATGTGTCTAAAGCGGCCCTGGGATTGGGTCTAAGAGTCCATTTGGAAATTTGATCAGTTTAATACCTTAGGCTGCAAGATCCCATCTAGGACTCTTTCAAGTATGCAACCTTATATCATAAAACTCTGTCTTGAATTGGTTAACATAAGTCCGACCGTAACTTCCCACTTCACTACCTTTTTCAAAGCAGTTTTCATTAGGTCGAAAATAAAGCTTGGAAATTTTCCGGGTATAGCCTGGCACTCCTCATTTCTAAGTGATAAGCACTTCTTTCAAAGTGGTGTACCTCTGTAGTCTGTACAATGACCTATGTTGGTTTGACAGCTCCCCAATTCAGGTATAAGCATTCTACTGCTGAGCGTGTTCCTATTCAAACGCGCAATTTTCTATCAATCTTTGGCAAGGGGAGTGCAATGTAGATGGCCTCTGTTTTAAGATTTTCGTTGGCGCCTTAAAAATTTGTCCAGCGGTTTTTCAATGTTGCAATTGTTGAGCTGTCTTCACAGAGAAACTCTTTCGTAAAGCGTGTTGAGAGTGAGATGGGGAGTTTGCTTGTAATAGAAATGTCAATGAGTCTTTCGAGGGTCTTCAAAAATAATAATTACAGACGGATTGGCCTGTAATCTTTTTGAGAGAAAGACCATGAAGCTCTGCGTCTTGTTCGTAATCGCTTTGATTGCAGTAGTGATCGCATCGTTTGAAGGTTATGACATTCAAGCACTGTCTCAGCCTTTCTTTGGGTATTGCCAACAGTTACGTAAATAAGTCAGTTCTAAAAGTCGCCTGCTGCGTCGTAAGGTATGCTTCTCTTGTCTTTAATCCAAGACGTAAAAGCTACTCCCTAAACTACATGTGATGTGACGGTTTCGGCTACTCAATCCTGACCCTTAGACAGCCACATACCGTGCCTTATCACACTTTTCGTGACGGGGGTCATTTCTACTATTATTTTAGACTGACAAGTTTTACCCAACATTTGCATTGACTCGTCTGTTACTGTGACAGTGAATGACTTTAATTGACTTTAAGTGACTTTCCTGACAGCTGACACCCTTAAACACTCCTTTAGTTACTTTTTTGACTTGAATACGTCTTCTGGAGTTTGAAAACTAAATACCAAGACACTCCTTATAACTTTGTGGGCGCCTTTCAGATTCATTCCTTCAAATTTTGTAAATCAGTCAACAGTCACACGTCTCAGACATTTGTTGCTGCAGTCATATACCTATATGAAAATGTTCTGCAAGTCCCGCATTAAACAGCCATCCCGTATTGCCAGTCGTCAGCTTTCCAATTTAAGTTTCGCCCAACTTTTACTAACATCAAGCATTTCGTGCGTGTATCCGTACCGTCACTAATTAGAAATCGGGACAATGCAAGACCGGCAAATTGAATACGTTACCACACCCAACAAACGTTACTCACACTCTTGCGGAGGATACTAATTAAAAGTCAATATATACCCTCAAACTCGAAAAAGAGAAAATGCGGAGCAAAACCACCACCGAGGTGTGTATAATGAAGCATGCCACACCGCATTTGTCCATGCCCCGAGGACAGCATCTTCCCTCCACCGGACATGGCATTTATCGCGACAAAAACAAACACAGATGCATGGACACAATTTTGCAATAAAGAAAGATGGCCGCAAACTTTTTTGCATTAATTTCGAAAGCGGCAATTTTTCATCGGCCAAATCCCGGCCGAAATAGATAGGAGTGCTCGTCAGAGGAGGGCGCGCGGAGGAGATTTATTGAAATTGCAATTTTTGTGCCGGGCTGATGTTGATAGTGCACAAACGGCCTCCCTAAACGGAGTACGTAATGTGACGATTGTCGCACAGGATTAGCATTCCAAACGAACAATGTTTATATGTCCCTCCCCTGGATACATATTTGCTTGCGCGATACGCGCAGTAACTTCTGTTGCGAGCGGGACTGGTCGGCACTTATTACATGTATGTGGCGCTAAACTAATCTCCCGAGAGGAAAGGACCTTTTCTCTTGGTGCACTGAACTCGACCAAAATCAACCATCAGCAGGCTGGAACCCTGGCAGACTATCAGACGACACGAAGAGGATGACGAATTTTTTGTTGTTGTTGTTTTTTCTTCAACAAGATGTGTACGAAAATAAACGTCAACTTAATGTTGACGTATGTTGTGAATGGGGAAAACACTGACAAAACTGTCAGCATGTTCATTAAAAACGGACGAGTTTTAAGGATCCTCAGAGAAGTTTGCAGACTTTGGTCTGCCATGTAATGCTGCTGAGGGATTGTGTTGTGGGGCCAAATGCACAGGCACACCCTGCACGGTCGTATGGGAAATGGGAATGTGATTTTGTTGGGTGAAGGGCTTTTGTGTGTTTTCTTGCTCGAGAATGGCAATGGAGTGGTGTTGAACTTAATTTTAAAGTGCAGGGTATATTTAGGGAGCTGTTCGCCTTTTTAACAATTGGGGTTAGATGGCAGGGCGAGGTGAACATTATAAGAATCGCCTGTCAGGGGTTGTTTCGCTATTAAAAATGTAACGTGCAGTGGCACTCTTGACATCTTTGAAAAGGTTGGTGTCTCTTTAAAGTGTTTTACGAAAATCTCAGGAATTATGCCGATCTTTTTTTTCATAACCGACAAATGATATGGTAAGATTGCCCGGTTCGACCCCCAACTTTTTTTTTACAGATTTATAACAGATCTGCGGGTGAGAGCCTACCTGAACGCAATGGAAAGCATTTAGAAGGCATACTGTTGGGGCTACTTCTCAAAAGAGGTCAAGCTTTTATCTTGTGGCTTTATTTCTCTAGAAGACTCTTGTCATCCTCCAGGAGATGCATCGCCCGACTTGCTATCGTCGATCGCGATCTGATCTATACCTTTCAAAAAAATTAAAAAAGTTGACCCAAAACGTCCGTTGAGGTACCCTAGGCCTAGCTTTTTAGAGCAATTCATTGGAATAAAAGGGGCCTTCACTTTAATGACGACTTTGGACGTCTAAATTTAAAAAAAAAAAACTTTTTCATAACAGATGTAGGTACTGTCGGATGTTAGTCAGACGTCCTCAAAAGATGGCGCAGTAGAAAAAAATTCTTCAGACATATTTTTTTCCCGGGGATCGAACCTGAAATCTCTTGCTCAGTAGTCCAGCAAATTAACCACTGAGCTACTGAGCCACTGCGCCTCTCTACCTCTTAACGGTCCCATTAAAAGACTCGCGTTTTTCTGTCGGAATCATTTCGGAGTGAAAATGCAAAGAACTTGTTGGTCAAAAATGGTTTTTAAGGTTAGGTTAGGTTCGTGGGCTGACGAGAAATACTCTGAGCCACACTCAGGTCAATACTGAATTTTTGTCCTCACCCGAAGTGGTGTCCCTACTAGGGTAGAGAGTGATCTTCCATTCTTTTGCAGGTTTAACTCTGTCTTGGGTCATAGCTCATAGATAATGGACGGCCATAGCTTTCTTCTTTAAATACACGCGTCAATGGCGGTAAATATGTTATTAGCCTCTGCTCTTGTAGCTTTTAAGCCTGCTTCATTCTTAAGCGGACAAGACATTCAAAGAGGGATCGCTTGTTCCTTAGATGAGTGCCTGATGTGGTGGTTGAATTCTCCCATAAAGCTGGGCGCAATGCTGTATATATATCTCATGATTTAAGGTCGATATTTGTAATGCTTTTTAAAGCTAAAATTTCAGAACTACTGGCCTTAGTCTCATTGCAAGTAATAAGGCAGGTACAAAAACTTCAATCACAAAATTAAGCCACGATTGAAATGTGGGCGCATTTCACTCTGTAAGGACCCTTGCACATCTGAGTAGGTAAGTTGTTCACTTTTTGCCTACCAAATGTCTTTCCAAGAGGAAAATGTACGCAAAATTGACTGCCAAATTTTAAGTGATCGAACGAATTACTTCAATGAGGCTTATGATGAGTTTGTAGAGTTGCTTGAAGAAGCTATGATTCTAAACAAAGGGTTCGTTTACCAAAAATATTGTCTTCTTTTTAGCAATGGTGAGTTTAATAATGTCACACAAATCAAATGCCAACTTATAACCCACTCAAGTTGGTCAAAAGTCTACAATATTTCAGGTCATAGTCTCACAATTCTTAAAATGAAGTGGGCCATAAGTCAACCATTCTTCATATGACTTATAATGTATTACAGTAAAACCCGGATTAGTACTTCACGCTTAACTACACAACGCGCTTAAGGGCCCACAAATCTCAAATCTGTACATTTTTTTACACATTTCTGTGTACATTTACGCGGATAAGTACCTCCCGCTTAAGTACCTTATTCGGTTTAACGCCCTCTATTTGCCAATTATATTTGCTAATTTGCTCAGGTTACACTCGTTTAAGTACCTCAATCAAAACTCACACAATTTCATCGCAGCAAACTTCATGTTACATGCCAAAAATGACATTTTCTTTCCATCTCTCCGTTTGTTAGAAAACCGGTTAACAACCTTCTTGAGGTAGATAACATGATTCGGATTTCTGCCTCCTTTGAGTGCTTAAGCGGGTTCGTTTAACTACCTCACCCGCGTAAGTACCCAAAGAATGCAGAAAATGTAAAGAGGTACTTATCCGGGTTTTCCTGAAAAACAAGTGAAAATAATGGAAAACTTTGTCAAGTTAATTGTGTGGCTAAGTGTAGAGATATTAAACGTAACAAGAAAACCTACATATTAACTTAAAAAAATACTTACAAAATACTTTCGTACTATTTGCTTCAATTTACCTACAAAAGGGACACAGAATTTCATAGCGAATTGTTCATAATAATATTGATATAAGGAAGTATTTAAGATATAAGTAGCTCTGCTTTGCAAAATTCTAACTTTTAACACAAAAATTCTGCTTTTCAAAATTCTGTTCTGTCTTACAAAATTCTGACAGGCAATATTTTAAACAAATAAATTTTCCTAATTCAGTTTTTTTCCAATTGACGAATTTAAAGAAAACAAATATTTTTCAACTTTGTCAAAAAATTACAATATATTTCATGTAAAGAAGAACACGCAAAAAATCTTTTTACCTCTTCTTCTATAACTACACAAATAATAAAAAAAGGTTTGGAATATGTTAAAAAGCGCGCGCTTTCTATTTATTGTCAGAATTTTGTAAAGCTGAATTTTCTGAAGGAGAATTTTGAAAAATAGTTTTGACCCCAACCCATAAGTAGTTTTAAATAAACATAACACTATTATTTCTCAAAGACGAAAGAAACTCGAAGTTTGCCTTGCCTAATCAGAACCAATCTAAGGAAGATCGCGCAATTGATTTTTGTTCTTATGCTAAAGTTTGCGTTGAGGCGTTAAGAGTGTTTAATAGTTTGACATGGCATTTAGACCATAAGCTCATGAGGCTGAGTTATTCGCAATCTTCAAGCATTGCCCCTTACAATTAAGACAGTCTCTAACACAAGGGACGGATGCAGCGCTTTTTCAGGGGAAGATAATGCCTTAACGCGAGGCAGCTTGTAGACTTCCTTCGTTCTTCCCGAAAACGAAGCGTTCACATGCGTAGCGAAGCAAAAGCTCTATGCATTAATAATTTGTCCAACAGTATGCCCGGTCGGGCCACCCACCTTACCTCAAATAAAATACATATCAAAGACGCTCCCGCCAAATAAGCAGGTATCCGCTCTGGCTCCTCTTATACGTTGACCAAATCAAATAGTGAAATCGTGTGCGATGTCGTTCACCTCTTTCTTTATCGTTTTTTTTTTTTTTTAAGATACTCAAAGCAAATTTGGGCTCATCCAAAAGAGGCAAAAGTGATTTCATAATAAAATACTAAGGCGCCGTGGGCTATGACATTCGTTGCAAAAGTAAGGCTCTAGGACTAGGGTATTTTAGCCTCCAGTGTTGTTTTTTTCTGAGGCCACGTTTTAAATGTTAAATTTTTACTCAGAAAGCACTAAAAAATGGAGTACCACAAGGCTGTGCTTTTCGGTTCTTAAATGTGGGCTGTCCATATTTCGTCGAGGGAAAGCAGAGGAGTCCGATGGGCTCTCACATCTCAGCTTCAAGATCTGGATTTTTACACACAGTTATGACAGCAAATGTGGCGTGCAGAGGAAGGCTTAAAAATCCAAGCTGCAACAGTGGAACTTCCAAAACAGCTCGAGTATTTTAGATATACATAGCTTTTTAAAATCTTAGAGCATTGTCTCGACCGTAGTCGGCAGCAGGATATTGCAAGGCAAGTCGGCAAAGCAGAGGCTGCTCACCAAAAATATTGTTCAAGCAAACTGATTTTAAGGAAAAAAACCTCTTCAATAAATTTCCTTAAACAACTCACCATCTTGACGGCGCACGCACCACCCCTTGTCCAACATGTACTCTTTAATTATCGTTCGCTTTATCCGTTGCTCGTGCTCGCTTAAATTGGGCTAAATTGCTCTGCGAAGATTCATAATTAGCGCGGCCACCAATGCGCCAGTTTCCACTGCTCGAGTTCAGGCTAAGTGCCTTCGTGCTCGTCGCTGGCGAATTATGCGCGTCACAGAAACTACAAAATCGTGTCATATCATTGAAACCAATCTGACTGTGCATCTTAGGTAATTGAAAAGACTTTCCTGCTTCGGGTGCCGCATACCCCCGCCGCCGTCACCATTGACCGTGTATAAATCACGCAGAGACGACGACTCACGGATTTTATGTTTTCGCGGATTGCATCTCGTAAATGATGCTGGCAGCGGACACGCGCATAATCAACATCATCCTCATCAACCTCATCAGCAACATGAACTCATCAGCAATGGAGCAGCAACAAGCTAGGTGAGAAAGGAGGGGGCGTAATAAAAAATGTAAAATGAAAAACTGTCTATGGAATGGAATTACCCTCCTTCTGGCTATCATCACCATCGTCATCGTCATCGTCATCGTCATTGACATGAACATCCGAAGCATATTACACAGGCAGCCTTGTGTCGCATTAATTAATCTCGGTTAAGACAAAGTAGTCATTGTGTATGACGTGGATGTAAAATGGGGTTAAGTGAGGATAACCAACCGAAGAAGTGTGCAAATCGATTTGAGATATCTGCTCGGTTAATCGATTCCATATCCAACAGAGCAACAAGTTTGAGCTGCAGGAAGTCCCTGATTCAAAGTATGTCATCCGGCACGGGGTGGGACAGCAAAATATTCGTCATTATTTATGTAGGTCTCGGTGTGCTATGTTATCTTGGCTTGTTTTTCTCGAAATTAGTCAGAGTAAGTCTGCTGATAAGGTGGACAAAACAGTAAGTTATCGAACGAAACGAGCTCTTGTTTACTTGTCAGGTGGAATTGATAATGTTATTGGTTACTTCCGCGGATTTGCCACCTTCGAGCAATTTCCGAAATTCGACAGTGTAAACTTAAAAGACCTGCTAATATTTACTGTATAAGGCCTCATACAAACAAATTTGGCGCACTTTAACCATTGAATAACTACAAATAGAAGTGGACACCGCTCATTTTGAAGCGACATACGGACCTTCAACGCGGCCGAAATTTGAACTAACTTAGTGTATGCATTTACCATCATTTCTATGTTCGTTTCATAAGGAAAATTAATTTCCCAAAATAATCCCATGTTTATTTCATGACAAACTACCCCCTTATTTTTTTCTTATTTCTCTCATTGACAACATGCAAATGAAAGAGAAAGAACAATTACTTTTGTTATCTTTATTCTCAACTGTTTGCGTTTGTGGCTGTGGAGTGGAAGTTATGCAAAGGAAAACTAAATCGGGTATTTTTCGCATATAGCAAATGGGCATAACAAAACTAATGCGGTTTTGTATGAGGATAACAATATGGAAAGAGGGAATATGTAGTATATATATATCGAGAAACCAAATGGGCATCATATCAAACTCACAGGATTTCGTTAGATGGATATTGTCATGGAAGAGTTACAGAAAAGTTCTGGTGTATTGTTTTAACGTTTTTTGCCAAACAATAAATGGAATACTGCAATTGTGGGACTATATAAAAGGGGAACAACAGGAGTACCTGCCTAATAACATCCCACTTAATTACTGATTGTCTGGAGAATACTAGCTATATCAGTCGTTAGAAACAGAGCTTCATATGAAAGAAATCCTTCTGCATTTCGCCTACACAAAAATTTAAAACAGATGAGGTTATATAATATAGTTGCTCCTAATACAACTTCATATGAAACATCAGATTCATCAGTTCTTTTAAATATGGCAGATGTTAAAAGTACTTTTACTGAGACATAATTTGTAGATACAACTTACAAATTGAATAGAGTTATATTATAGAGTTGTTGGATCCGGATGGTAGTTATATGTTTACAGATGTAGTATATTAAGATGAAGCACTAGCATTGAAGCTAGTTCCGGTATTGCAAAGTAAGAATGTTTGCGTCGTTGTTTTTGTCTTAATATGTGTCTTGGTTTCTGTATCCATCAAAAACATTTACTCCCTTTGATTACCTACGTACTTAATATATATATTACACTAGCGGACCCGACAGACGTTGTCCTGCATGCTTTTTCAAGCCACGTATGATTAATATAATTAGCTTGTAAATCGGGAATTATGCTTTCAAACAAAGCATCTTTCGTATTTACCAAGTTGCAGAAGTTGTCCGGCAATTTGATGCATTGTGTGTCTCCATGCAATGGTATTGCTCCATTTCCAATGTTGAGCAATTGCTCGGAGAATGATAGTGCCAATGGATCGTTTTGCAGTTGAACTCTTACATTTGTGTTAAGACGTAATGTACAGACATTTCGCCATAGATATGATTGTTTTATACATGCGTTAATTTCGTCCGCGCGTGGAATGACCGGCAATGTCTGTCTAAAATCACCGGACAGCAGTAGTTGCGACCATCCATTGGGGGCGTAGAACCGCACCACGCCCCTTTGTCCAATTTTGACCAATCTTCACAGAAATACTCTTGGGCCAATACCTTAGATTATGTGTAAATTTGAACGCGATCGATTCGGTAGTTTTTAAGATATAAGATTTTGAATGTTATTTTTGTATGGGCGATACCATGCCCCTTTGTCCAATTTTCACCAATCGGCTTCTTAACCATCCAGGGCGCCACCCAAACGCATACAACAAAATTTATTCAAATCTGTCCAGTCGTTTAGGAGGAGTTCAGTGACATACACACGTACAGTAGAATTATATAATATAAAGATAGGTGGTGTTGATATTGTCTATCATGGCGAAACCGAATTCAATGAAGATTCCAATGCTTGCGAGTTTGACGATGTGGAGGATTTATCAGAATCAGAGACAGTTCCAATTATCCAACACATGGCTACACATTATTATTCGGGATATATTTCTCATGCCATATTAAAGTTTTCTGCACCTGAACAAAATGAGTCGATCGTCAATATGAGGATATGAGGCTACAATTAATGGTGGTTTAGTCATTCCGACTACACATTTTGTAGAGTTATACACTGCCGCTCATCTGAATAGGTTCAACATTTGTTGCACATTACTGTTTTTCTCTCTTCATATTTATTACAAATACACAACTTTGTTTTAAATATATTGCAAGACCACTTGTTTACACTTAGTTTGGGAGAGAAAATTAACTCGGAAAATTAGCCGTTATTCTGATATTTCGCTATGATCATATTTGTTGTTAAAAGCATGCGAAATTTCTAGCTCATCTGAATAGGTTCAATGGTAATTGGCTCAGTTTACGTTGAACTGCGCTGGCTTATTGTTCTGTTTTGTTTGCCAAACGATAACTGTGGTTGTTTTTTTTCAATCGGATTTGAAAATGGGTCGCGGTAAACCCTTAACGGAAGAAGAAAAGGGTAAAATTAAAGCGTTTAGTGAATCGGGTTTAAGACATCGGCATATCGCAAGAAAAATTGGTAGAAGCCAAAATATTGTCAGCAGTTATTTGCGAAATAAGTCGGGCTATGGCAAAAATATGAAGGGGGGTAGTTACAAAGCTACTACAAGAAAGGATAGACGAGCAATCATCAGAGCTGCATCCAATTCTCAGGACTCTGCATCAAAGATAAGAGAAAAAACCGGTGTTAACTGTAGCTTAGCTACAGTTAAACGTGTTATTCAGAGTGCCAATCATTTAAAAAGAAAGAAAATACAAAAAAAACCACCGCTTAATGCCACTCGAAAAAAAATGCGCCTTCAGTTCTGTCGTAGGAATATGTCGTGGAAAACCGAATGGCATCGTGTCGTTTTCTCGGATGAAAAAAAATTCAATTTGGAGGGGCCAGACGGCTATAACTTTTATTTTCACGACCTGCGAAAAGAGGAAAAGTATTTGAGTCGTCTTCATAGCTGTGCAGGTAGTGTAATGGTGTGGGGAGCAATCTCGTACTACGGAACCTGTGAGCTGCAATTTCTCACATCAAGGATGAACGCGAACACTTATAAAGGCGTACTGGAAAAGGCTTTTCCACACTTTTCGAATGTATTCGGACCAATTCCTTGGATTTACCAGCATGATAATGCCCCTATTCATACCGCGAGGGCGGTAAAACAATGGATTGAAAGCCAAAATGTGACCTTGCTGGAATGGCCTCCATACTCTCCTGACTTAAACGTTATCGAGAATGCATGGGGACTGCTTTCACGAAAGGTATACGAGTCAGGTAGGCAATTTGAGGATAAAAAGGCGTTGATAGCAGCAATTAAAAAAGCTTGGAGCGAAATTACACTTCCAGTAATTGAGAACCTGTATAATTCCATCCCAAATCGAATTTACGAAACCATATTAAAAAAAGGGGGGAATACCCATTATTAATAAGTCTCAAAATGTTCCTACTATACACTAAAATAAAATAAAGATATAATTAACATAATTTGTTATTGTTTAATTGCTTTAAAGTTGTTGAACCTATTCAGATGAGCCAAAAAATGTGTTTGTTTTTATGAATGCATTCGGTCAAGCTGGCGTGTGAGAATAACGGTAAGCTTTAAGAAACATTTTTTCTTTCAAACTAAGCGCATACTGATGCTCTTTCATTACATATATAACAAATATGTTTCATTGCAATATATATGAAGAGAGGCTAACAGTAAGGTGAAAAAAAAGTTGAACCTATTCAGATGAGCGGCAGTGTATTTACAATGTTCCGACCACACAAAATAAAATCGAACATACACAAAATAGAATCAAACAGACACAAATAAAATCAAACCAACCTGTTATTGACTTTAGCTGTCCACACAAAAACAAACTGTCAAAAAATTAAAATTAAAAATTTAGATAATAATTGTTTTAATCATTTTTGGATTTATTCTGGTAGAAATAAATTATATCCAAAGCATTTGAACTCATTTTAAATTGTTGCAGGTAATTTTTCTTTTGCACTTTTATATGTACGATATTGAAAGTTTGCCAACTAATTTCAAATGTCACACTTAAACGCTTAAAAGTTCCGTGGGAACGCCTGTCGTGATTTATAAATCATTTCAGCTAAATCCCGTTGGTGGGAACATGGTATTATTGAAAAAATAATCAAGTGTTTTGAGGAACGTTTCGAAACGCAATGCTTCAAAGAAAATGTACTTAATATTCTTTTAAATTTGTGTATACGAATAGCAACCAATTTGAGCTTCCATGTTCCTTTGAACAACACAATCAAAAATTATTTAAGCACACCATGCGGGTTCTTTTACGTGCGAAAATAATTAACCCCAAAGCAAAATGCACGAAAAGAAAGAAATGGAATAGAAGTGGTTCTTAGCTCAATTTGCATTTATTTGGCCATGTTTAACTTCAAAATAAGAATTTGAAATCAGGTATGCACCACATATTATTTTCCTTTATATTTTAATTTTACATGAACTTGTGTGATTATTTTAATTAACGGCAGAGTAAAAAGAAGTCGCAAAATGATGCATGCACCTACATAGGTATGTACTTGTACATGTACATTATACACATACATCTACCCTACCTATGCACCTACATTACATACTCTGAAAAACAAAATCATATCTAGCTACAATTATTCAAATCTGCAATCATCTGCCAGGACAGTAGCAAATACAAAAAAAACACCGCAATAAACCACTAACAAAAATTCCAAAAGTAACAAGGAAATAAGGACAATCGAAGCGTATCGACAGAAAGATAAGCATGAAATATCGTACCTGCTTCAAACTGGTTTACAACAAAGAATTACCCATACAGCATTCGTCAGAGGGATATTTTTTTGGGATATTATACATTTTCGTGTTTTCATTTTTATGCCCGGATCCATTTCACAAACCCGCACAAGCGATCGCAGCGACGTATGGACCGCGTAGCGGTCGTCGTCGGTGATGCCGATTCTATGTGTAGTTATTCAATGCTTTAACAGAGGTAATTGCTTGAGTAAGACCTTACCGAAAATGCAATTTAAAATTTTGAAAGACCTTAACCTTATACAAGCAAATAACATCCGCGGTGGGTTATTGTTTCGCAACACTGGAATTAAGGGCTTACCGAAACTGTAATCCAAGGCTAGAAACTGAAAAAGTAAAAAAAAAATCCAATTTTTCCGGTTTTCCACACGGGAATGCAGCCGCTAAAAAAATATACGGGAAGCTGGGACTTTCTATGCGGAAGCCTTATCTGGTACACAAGATTGATGCAAAACACACGTAGAAAAGTCACCCCGAATGACACTCTCATTCTGGTATTCATTGTTGTGCGTTCACTAAGCGAGTGTGACTCCTAAGAGACGAGTGCAAATTCTCTATGCGGCCATAAAAGTGTGACAAACGTGGGAGTTTCGTTATAAGCCTCTGATCGGAAGCTCTAAAGAAGCCCCTCACACATTTTCAGAAGTCTAATAGAGATCTTACCGGAACTTAATTCCATTATCCTCTGCAAGGCCTGTGAATATACTTCGCAGTGGTCTTAAGAAGTTATTTTTCGAAGTTATTCCTTCGAAATTACTCTACTTCGATTAACAAATACGTTCGAATCTATATCGAAGCTTTTGCCAACAGTAATTATAAGTCTTCGCGGAAGACTTCTAAACTGGCCATATGTAAAGTACCTATTGGCAGTTACCAGCTTTAGCAAAAACTCTAGAATAAGTTAAACTGCACGAGAGTGTATATAGATGGGCCGGGCCAATTCGGACCAAATTAGAGCTTTAAAGTGAGTAAGAAAGGTTACGTTCGGGGGCTTATAAAGAGAATCCATTGTGATGTTGCAGTCGCATTAACTATCCTCATCTTTATCGTCACTCGACGCTGTTTATCATCCTAATGTCTGCAGGTTGGCGCCCAATGTGGGGCTGCAATATTTGTTAGCATCCGAGCCACCGATTTTTTCACATTAAATCTCAGATTTTTCCACAAAATTGGTTGCCTTATTTTTTCTCCACGATGTGATAAACTTACTCCCTCAGTGGTCATGGTGTACCTAGTGGATAATGCGTTTGCTTGTGATCCGATGGCTTAACTTAGAGCCCCGCCGAGCGACAACGATTCATTGCTTCCAAGGATACACAGCATTAATTCACAATTTATACATCACTACACATAAGTAGTGCTTACAGTGAACCAGAACTCGAGTCATAAGTCCTTCAGGAGTGGAAATTTCATAAAAAAAAACAAACGGATCGACCACAAGGTCAACATTAAGTTTCATAACCAAACTACGCCAAGCTGAGGCTTCAATAGTTGCAGGACAAGGATGAGTCGTGGCAAAAACGAGCTACCAAGAAAATGTGCACGACTGGGTCGTACGTTTCTTTCCCTTCATACTTTAATCGGTTTGTGGCAAGTACTACAAATTTCAGAGCTACACAAAAAATTCGACTTCGCCTCGGCGTGTGAACCTTCAGACGGACGCACGGATTAAAAGACCGTCATTATTGACCAAAATGATGGTTGCCAGTTTAAGAACCAAAAAATCCAAAATGTCTGCCTTTTGTATTGTATTTTATATTGTATTTTGAAGTGAAAGATCAACGGCTCATTGGGCAGCATTTTCAAACTACTATGAAACGAAGAAAGGGTCATGTCCCTGGGCATTAAAATCTTAACTTAGATGAAACGAAACCGCGACAGGAGGCGGGCGAACACGAATGAAAAGAAAAATCGATAGGACGATAGAGGGGAAAAAACGGGCATGGTGGACAGCTCGGACAGAGCACGACTAGTAGGGCAGCAATTCGAAACTGCGATGAAACGAAAAAGCGACAAGGACCCCCGTAACGCTCTTGGAGAGGCATGACTACTTGGTCAGTAATTCCAAACTTCCAAACAAAAAGCGACATTCAACGGGAGAGTAGCGCCCTCGGTGAGTCAGCTTGGGCAGAATGCACGACTAGTTGGGCAGTAATTCCAAATCTCAATGAAACTAAAAAGCGACATGAAGCGCAAGGGAACTCTGGCTTCAAATGAAACGAAAAAGCGACTGGAAATGGAATGCGGTCATGCTCGTAGTGAGGCAACTCTGGCTTTCAATGAAAGCGACAGGAAACGGGGCAGTAACGCCCAGAACGCATACCATATTCCGATCTCTTTTGGACTCTCCCCCCCAGCTTCAAAACGATGCGCAAAACCACACCAACTGATCCACCTTGCTCTGTTGAAATCCTCCTGCCAGATGCTTGAAAATCAAAACTTCAAACGGTAATCTTCCACAAGTTGCTCCACCCTAGGTGAAAAGTAGAACCTCCTGAGCATTGCACTTCTCTATAGACTTTCCTACCGTCAAATTGTTGTAGAGCAACACAAATTTCCCTTGACAATATTTGCGGCTTCAACTAAAAACCCCCCCGTCATAGATACATCTTAATGTTAACCATCCTATATAGTCGGCGCGCCGTCTAAAAACACTTGCAAGATAATTCTATTTAACTTTTACCTCATCTGTCAAGTTATTCCTTGGTGTGAACTTTCGCTCGGCTCATCTGTGCGTGTGTATATGGGAAACTTTTCAGCCCAAAGCCACTCAACTGGAGTTAATTCAATCACTGGCAGAGACTTTTAAAATCAAATTCCCTCTCGCACAGGTCGTTACGTATCTAGGTAGACCCCCGCACAAGACTAAAAGCCGCCAAAACCGAAAAACGTTAACTCGATTCAATATTTGGGGAATGGATTTTTCAGACTGAGTGGCAAAGCCACTTACAGCTGTCTTAATCCTGGAAATCCTATTTATCCCTTCCCTTCCACCATTTGACAAGCTGGAAATGTAATTGTCGCAATCATATACATGACCAAATGTCAACAGTTTGTCAATGAAAAATGAGCTCTTCTCCAGAAGATTACACCATGCTGCAGATGCACATGATGTGGCATGTGGCATGTCGATCTTGAGTGTCGGTGGCGGCATCTTCACATCGTGTCGTGCGTTTGCATAGCGCATTTGTTTATTTATTTATCGAATGAGCGTCTATTGATGTTTGTGCGGGACACCGAGGGGGAAATGCAAGTTCTAATGGCAGCATTTTTCACTGACTCGCTGACTGACTGACTGAGTGCCTGAGTGAGTTGCTGGTTCCGACTGACGTTGGCTGGCTGTTTTTCGGCCCCGATAAATCTCTCGTTTGGAGAAACTCTTCCCGGGTCTGGGAGATGGATAAACTTGCACACAGATGTGCGGCGGCGAAAATTAATTCGAGTGTGTGTGTGTAGAGATGCTTCCTCCTCTTTGATGCGCTTAATGGGAATTTCACTTCTCGCTCCCCAAACTGTGTTTTTTTTCTTCTCTTTTATTTGTTAATGGAATTCTTCCAATTAACCTAAATAATTTTTTTTCTGATTCCCCATTTCAGGTGAGTGTGCGACACAAAGTCTACCGGGGAGAACGAGGTCTGTTGTCGGGATTTTTTTTGGTTCAGCACATGATTGCGTGTAAGTTTTGACACTGTTGACAGCTGTCATTTGGGGGAACGTTGTATGACAAGAAATATTTTTCGCCCAAGTGTGTTCCGGAAAGGCGTCATTGCGGTATGACATTTTCATCTACTTGACCATGGTATATCGGGTGTGGGATTTTTTGGGCTTTAAATAGTCGGTAGATATTTTGAAGCAGGCAGGGAAGTTGAATTCACGTTTTAAGGCACAGACAGTTGTGGATTTAGTCGTTTTTTTCCTATTTTTGGAAATATACCCCTAACAGATGGCCCTTAAACAATCCAAAGCATTTGAGACCAGGGCCCAATTCCACAAAAGAACCTATCAACTTTTCACTTTGCGCTTATAAATTACATTTTTTTTTTGCAAAGTAAGTGTTTCTGGGCCCTATTCCACAAAGCAAATTGTCAACTTTTCACTTTGCGCTTATAAATTAAATTTTTTTGGAAAAGTAAGTGTTTCTGTTCGACAATATTTTTTGCAAATCTCACTGCACAAGCAAATTTATGCAAAGACTTTGCACTCTTTGCAAAGTCTTAGCACTCTTTGCAAAGAACTTATTTGCGCTCTCCTGCAAACTGGTTGTGCAAAGTGCGCCACAAAGTATTTAATCATCTTTGCATTTCTGTCATATCTCTTATCACTTTTCATTGCTTAATCGAAGTGTTAAAATGAGCCGCAAAATAAAAATTGCAAAAAAAACTTGCAGTGTTACATTTGATAAAAAAAAGAAAAATATTGTATTTCCTAGTTTTCAAAACAATAAAGTAAGTATTTTCGACAACTTTAAGGATGGTTCTGAAAACTGCTAATTTTGCAACACTATGCAAAGCTGCAACCCCATGGTACAGGCAACCATTTCCGAGCCAATGCAAGCACAGTAGCAGTTGATTTTCAGCTGACAAAGCATGATTGCGTTGTGTATTGTGCTCTAAATTTTCTCCAATTTTATCCAAAAGGAAATTAACTTGAATTCGCTTTAAACGAAAGCACTTTTTAAAATTAAAGTTTTGTACTTAGTCCCGAAAAATTAATTCGGTCTCTATAATTTCTTGTTATAACAGAGTCTTCACTATCGTCGAACAAAAACTCACGACTTAATATTTATAACAATATGAATTTGTAAAGCGATCGTTTACCTTGCAAACTTTTGACAAACTTATCAACTTGGAACAGCAAAGAATTTCCAAATTACACTTTCAATTTCAACTTTTCAGTTATGAAATTGTGTAGATCTGCGGAAGACCAAGTATTGTAAATTGATAAAAAAAATTGATAATTGCAAAGTGAAAAATTGACAAGCTGTTTTGTGGAATATGGCCCAGGGCTGTCGTTTGAAGACAAAAGCATTATTACTACCGGTCGACAAAAAGCAGAACAAAGCAGTACCTGCTCGGAACTGTTTTGTAACTGAATATGTATAAAATTAAAACACTCACCACTCAAATTGCTTACTCTAGATTTTAATATAAGTTGGCCAACTTCTGAGTTGATTTGAAATCGAGAGTTGAACTGCAAGTTAAAAATTACCTACTTTTTTTGCTACGTTAATTCTCAACTCCATAGTTAAATTCAAAAGTTGGATAACTTGCAGATTCTGAAATATCCCTGGGATATTATGGTCGAAATTTACGCGATCTATCGAAGAAGAAAACCACGGAGCTCAACAAAATACGCAATTTTGTGGCGGTGCACAATGTCTTCTCTCGACGCACAGCAACGAAATCATTATTGTTGTCGTCCGCTTTGAGAGATGGAAACGATAGATGAAATCACGATCGTCACATTTTTTAAGTCCAACGTGATAGCATCTTGAATCTTGTAGTGCTGTCTCTCACAGACCGAATTCTCCTAGTCTCCATTATTTTCGCTGCTCAAATAAGACGATGGCCAAAGGCCAATTCTTCCATTGGTGTTCCATTCTTCTCTACAAGGGAAGGTGCAGGAGAATGGTCTGTCGAAGTCCAGATGGGTAGTCATATAGTCAGAAGTGACAGCATTTCTACGTATGCCCAAAATTACAGCTGTTCCAAGTGTAGGCTGATCCTTAGGGCACTTTAAGCAGCAGACTCTTTCATGTATAGGTCCAAGGGTGTCAATTTGGTCATTGACTTGAGATTGGCCGGCTTGCTACCAAACTACGCAGCCATATGTGAGTATTGGCCATAAACTAAATGGAGAGAACTGCATCGATTTCGATAACCCAAACAATTACATCACTGTAGTCTTACCATACACAAATGAACTAGTGAGAGAATTCAACCAATTAAAGTTTTCTTAAAAATTCAGCATAAAACTCTATTAAATTGTTAAAATTAATTTAAATTTAACTACCCGACAGACGACTTTTGTCATTGTCGTACTTTTTGTATTTTGAACATAATAATTAAATTCAAAATAAGATTTAAAAATCTAATTGTAAACTTTTTGTTATATATATGTTGAAATGAAAACATTTTACTACTACTACTATTAACCGCACGATCGCCGTGTACTTCAACAAGATTATTTTGGGGTTTAACTGGTGCTCTGCAAAATCATAGTTGACCAGTGCTTATTCTATCGAGAATGCAAGAGCATGTACCGCGTGATTGGCCAACACTTTATCAATAAGCAGAGCATTTGCAGCAAGCATCAAGAAAATCCAGTATTGAAAACTATGTAAGCTCGTTAAGTGATAGATTGGAGTCAGGCGAATGCCTGTTTGCTCTCTAGGTGCTCATAACATGCTCGCCGAATGCTTCAGGAATGCTCGGTGCATGCTTGCCATAGTTATGCTGGTAAAATGCTCGCTGGATGTCAAATGTATGCTCTTCACATGCTTGAGGAGTTCTTGTTGTATAGTCATTCTGCACATGCTTGCTGTAGGGGATCCAGTTGAATGCTCGTTGACAGGTTAGTTGAATGGTACACCGATCATGCGTGTGCTTGCTGTGTGCTCGTTAAATATTTCTGTACTGCTTACTGATGTATGCTCGCTGAATGCTTTTTGGATCCTCGTTGCGTGCTTTCTGTATGCTCGCTGAATGCTTCAAGAATGCTCATTGCCAGTTTGTTGTATGGTCATCACTTGCTGAGTAAAGTCTCATTGCATGCTTGTTATAGATGTGCTGGTAAAGTGCTCGCTGGATATGGGATATCTGATTTGTGTCCGTCACTTGCTTGAGAATGCTTGTTATTATACTCATAGTGTGTATGCTTGCTGTACGTAAGCTAGTTGAATACTTCATGCATGCTCGTTGCTTGCTCATTGCGTGCTCGTTGAATGCTTCGTGTGAGCTCGCTGCGGGCTTGCTGCGTGATTGCTTTGGGCTCGTTTTGTGCTCGGTGCGGTCGCTAAATTATTGGTGTGTGGTCCTTGAATACGTCCTTCTAACTCGCTAAATGCTCAGTGTATGCTCATTGCATGCTTGCCATATGCTCGTTGAATGCTCGCTGAACACTTTATGAATGCAACTAAGTGCCATCATCTAGAAATATTTTTGCTGTGTCACCATCAAATGAAACAGAAAGTTGTTGTTCGGCACAATCGTTTTTAAAAGTCATGTTTCCTGGTCAAAACGTGTGTGTCAACATTTTAGCACTTTCCGCAGTTATCGTCTTATCCAGTGCACTATTTAAAACCGCAACTACCTCTGCAGTATTTTTCAGTTTGTCCTCATTCTATGCTATGCCGCTTCAATTTTTTATTTTCATTGAGGATGGGCTAAACGTCCCACAGATTTATGAGGCTACCGTTTCGCGTAACATTTTTGTTCGCCTCTTAAATTGTTCTTTAACCCAATGGGAGGATATTATTCCTCCATTTTTTTTATATGAACAGTAAATTGAAATACCATCTACTTGCGCATAAAATATCCTTTTATAGCTGCTGCGACGAACAATACGCTCCTGCGAATATAAATTTTACGATTGCAATCCCTTTGTAATGATCTTTTCTTTGCCGTTTTTTCTTTTCGTTTTCAATCACCCCAAGCACGGAAACATACCTAATAAAATGGTCCCTCGCCGAAAAGAATATTACCATCGCAATCGGTTGTTAAATGCGAGTCTCTTGGACGCATTTCTCCGCTCAATTGAGATTGCGATGCCATGGACCTAAGATGGCGGGAATTTATATTGGAATTGAAGTTTCGATGCAAAAAGAGTCAAAAAAAGGACCCCCACAAAATAGGAAAATTAGAAAATCACTGTCCTGCCATGCAACGGATAAACAACACATTCGCCGCTATTCAAAGGTAATCCCCGAAATCCATTTAGCACATTATCATCCCCAAACCGCAGCCGCACTTATTCGTACTAATCGTATCCGCACCAAACACCCACACCTATTGACATTCTCTCAGTTAACTAAATATTAATGGCGCGTTCAATGGGAATCTAATAAAATTATAATAAAACCGGAATGGCATTTGAAAAATAAATTCCCAGTATAGCCAGTGTTACACGCTGCAAAACATCCGCCTCGCTCGAGAGCCGGACTCGCCCACACGTTAGATATTCGGCCATTCATTAATTTTTGCGATTTTAATTGAAACCCGAAATTCCTGTGCTGCATATGTGTTTTATTCAAACGCACACCAATATGCAAACACAACGAAAGCCGATATTTAACCAAAGGTTTAATTTTCCGGGGGTATAATTTGTGTGCAATGGATGTTAGTCGTGTAGCTTTTGTGTGTTTGCCGTGCGCGTATAATTTTTAACGCTTTTGTGTTGGCCATTCGTTTTGATTAACAATTAACGCTGTTTTGCTGATCCATTGTGCACAGCAAGGGAAAAAAGAAATTAATTGCGGAAATTCGAAATTGGAAATTGGAAAGGTGTGAGCGCGGTCGGTGTTCGAATGAATGGTATTTTTAGGACAATTTGAGCGAGAATAATTTATAATAATTCTGCTGCTGATGGAATTTATTGCGCCTCAATAGATACGAGTGGGTGGGAACATGGAGATTGGGGTGGCTTTGAAAAAAATGTATTTTTATCCCACTGTCGAATGCAAGGGGTCCGGTACTGGGTTGGCATGAAGGTAATTCAACAAATAGTTTCAAACAAGTGAACTGGAATGTTACAAAAATCGATCTCTCAGATGTTATGTAACGTTTAAACGTTTTATAAAAGTCAAAGTCTCTCTGATGCCTATTTGTCAGTTGGGGAGCGGATAGCTCGAGAACTACTGACCCAGTTTACTTTATTTTGTTTAAAGTTATAGATAAATATTCTCTGGCTTTACTTTAGTAAACGTATTACGTCGGTGTGAGTAGGGAATATAATTGCTTTTGTAACGTGTTTGAATAGGGTAAAATCTAAGCAGCATCAACCTGGCGGTGCCCAGTTTTCGTGACTGTATCATGGAGATGTTGCGAAAAAATTGAACTTGTTTAAAACTTCTTTTATGGGAACTACCGTTAATAAAATAGGGCTAACGTACCTCAGAAGCAGACGGACAAAATTGCAAGACGCACTTTTTAGAGTTCCTCTCCTCCTCCATCCTTAAGGCTGGTACGCATTTCACGTGAAATCCAATTTTTTATACAAATTTTTCACTGCGAAATATCAAAATTAACTTTCCACATGAACATTTCACCAGGCAGTACGCAGTTCGAGTGAAAAATAGAGCTTCAAAAATTGAGCTGTAAATGGCGATGGTAAAATTCCTCCACAGGGATTTCACTTGGCTTTTATTGTCCGTCGCATTAAATTTTTGACATTTCGGCGTGAAAATTGATTTGTAATATGACGGTTTAGAAACTTATTTGAATTTCGGATGCTTTTTAAGAGAATTGGTACTACATTTTACATTTTAATTTGTCATGAACAAAAAAACAAAACGTGAAGTCCACAATTTGTTTCCTCCAGCTCTTGTGTTTTTAAGTAAAATACGAGTGTAAAAATTGAAGCATTTCTTTATTTTATAAGTAACTTAAATTTTATCAACTGAATTCCAATAAAAAAACTTTTGAGTTTTGACCGCAGTCACCCTGCATAAATTTCTCCACGATAATCTCCAAACAAATATTTCACTCGAACAGCGTAACAGCCTTTATGCCCGATTTGATTGAAATCTTGACCTCTAAAATTTTGTTTCGAATACAAAATCTTTCTCTAACTACGTATACTCAAAATCCTTTTAAGCTCAAAACGATAAATAAGATTTAAAATAAAGTAAAAAAAAAACATCGCCAGGTAAAGCGACAACAAATCCACAAACAACGGCAAAACACAAAAATAAAAAGTCAGTCCAAGGTCCAAGATCCTGTCTATAAAACTATGTAAACGCCTAAAACCATTTGTCAAAAAACTGATCGATCCGTACCAGTGAGGTTTCAAGCTTGATTAGTCGATAACCGATAAAATATTCACAATACGGCAGAAACTGGAGAAGAAACCGAAGAAGTCCAAAATAATGCCCACTACGTGCCGATTTTAGGGCCTATTTTTATATATTTGACAATGAAAACTTTCAGACTGTTTGACACAATTTGCTTTTAAAAAGTGTCAAATGTAACATTCTGTCAAATTATCTACTCAAGTTTTCAGCAATACATATTTTGAATCCAAATCGAGCCACAAATTAGACATTATGTACTAATCTACATTGCGGCGAAGCCTCTTCGACTTCGTTAGAACATGAGTTTCATCATCCCAGTTTTGGGTTTGTGGCGGTTCGAGCTGAGGATGTTGTCGAAAGTATACTTTCGGTTAAGTCTAGTGCTATTGGTCTGAAACTGATTCTTCCAGTTGTTCTTCCGTACGTTACACATTTTTATTTAACACAATTTTAACAACTGGAGAACTTCCTGACGATTGGAAACTGGCTAAAATTTGTCCAATACCCAAAAATGTTAAGTGCAATGACTTTAGACCAATTTCCATTTTACCATTCCTTTCGAAAGCTTTCGAACGGATTTTAAAAAAGCAGATGAGCAAATTTTTGTTAAACTAAAAACAAAGTGGTTTCCGTCAAAATATAGCTGTGTTACTGCTCTTTTGAATGTTATAGTAGAATTTTTTCGGCAAGCACTCGACGAGGACAAGGTTAGCTTCCTTGTTCTCTTTGATTTTTCGAAGGCATTTGACACATGGGACATAGCAAACTTGCGGATAAACTTCTTCGGGCTTACAATTTTTCTCCTAAATCTGTAAAGCTGAGATTGTCCTATCTTACCAACAGAATGAAAGCTGTTTAGTGATAGCCTATATCACACTTTCTTCCAACTAGTAATGGTGTCCCACAGGGTTCAATACTAGGTCCTTTATTGTTTTCCTTGTACGTAAATGAAATTCCATCTGTCTTCAAAAACTGTTCGTCTCATATGTATGCTGATGATGTATAGATGTACTACAGTTGTACTCTTTGTCTCATCGAAAATGGTGCTTGTTGTGTGAATAAGGATCTTGAGAAAGTAGCTTACTGGGCTCAACTTAATGGTCTCGCTATAAACCCATCAAAATCTAAGTGCTTGGCTATATCTAAAAGCAAACTCGACTTATTTTATTTCCCTCGCACAATATTAAATAATGCATGTATTGAATATGTCGATTCGTCTAGAAACCTCGGAGTTGTTTTCAATCGTAACCTCACATGGGACCAGCATATTACCGCTACCGGTATGCCCCCTTTAAAAACGCGTACTATGCTTGTGAAGTCCTTATTTTTACCGATCTTGGCTGTAACATTTTTAGTAGTTGCAGTTATGTGTGCAAAAGAAAGCTCAAAAGTGCTATTCGTTATATTTTTGGGCTCCGTAGATAGGATAGAGTGTCGACTTTTTCTATTCGTCTTCTCAATATGCTGAGAGAGAGACTTACGCGGGCTTCTTCACTTATCAATTTCGTGAGATTTTTTAAAACCAATTTTCGATGAGTAAGCTCGCTTAAGTTAAAATCTGTCAAGAGCTTAGAAGACACCACCTCTGTATCCCTCCCGATTGTATATTCCATTAATTGTCGCAAAAACCTTGCGTAGGAATACCTCGAAAATCGATCAACTGTCAAATCTGCCAAAACTTATTAAATAGCTATCTTTGAAAATTTAATAACGAACATCGTCCAACAGCAGACGGCATTGAAGCAGAACCACCCCCAAACTAGACACCCCCCGCACATGAAATTGAATAATATTGAGCTAAATTTCATGCAAAAAAGAAAGAGAAGATACTTCTTTTTTTTTCATTCCAAGGACGACACACTCAGGTTTCCACATATTATATTTTCCCGCTCCGCATCCGCATTTTGCAATATTTCACTCACCAATGGAATATTTTGTTTTTTAATCGACACGCGATATCTTACTCTCTCTACATAACCGAAAGAATCGAATGTCGAGCAATGAGTATAGATACGTGCTTGGCTGATGTGTTCTCCTGGTTGAATTACCAGGAACAAAAAAAAGGACACCATCTATCTGCTCATCACAAAACGCTGATGCTACCAGCAAAAACCATATATTCTCTTTTTCATACCGGGAAACATAGATGAACGATGTATGAAACGTCAATTTTTATTTTACTCGTTCGGTTTCAGGAAGCTCGATGTGCAACAGACTGTGCGGTGGTGGGTGGTGCGCTGGCACCATCTATCGCAGGGGGATGATGACAAGAAATACGCTGTCAAGTGGTGTCACATTGCTGTTGTTGGCGGTAGTTTGGGAGCAAAAACTGCAAGTAAAGTGCAATTATGGCTGCTGCGGATCATATAGGAGGAAATAAAAAACTAAACCCCCTTAGCGTTTGATATAGAAGCAGATATCAGGATGCTCGACTGCGCCAGCTAGTGCGTGATTGCTAGTACTTAGGATTTTAATTTCAAATTATGCTGTTAAGCGGGAAAACGAGGAAGGGGGATGCTGTACATGGTGTTGAAAAGTTGAGGTCCGGAAGGTGGGAAACTTTCAAGGAAGTCCTTGTTATGGAGAACAATTTGATTTTCTTAACAATTTTTCCTATGTGTGTAGTTAATATGCGTAACAGGCGCAATGATATTTTTCCACCGGAATCATCCCATGACACGCAAGTGAATAAAAGATGAGAGGAGCGCAACAGAAGCACGTCGTTTTATTTTATTGAATATAGACTGGAGAACTCGTTGTAGCTGGTCACGTAGGCATCGATTACATTCTTCGTCGTCGGGGAAGGGTAGTACTTGACGTCATTGTATTCTTGTCGGAATGTGTGCCGTTTTACGGGAGTTTTATATTTAGACGACCTCTGTATCTTTGGTGGGATCATTGGATCATTGGATGGGAGAGAGGAAATAATAGTCTCCATTTTGCGAATAAATTTTCCTTAAATGATATCCAATTGAAAGCAAGGACACAAACCATTTTACTAATTATTAGGTTGACTTGCAACAGATGGCGTTAAACAATATTAAAAAACAAGGGAAGCTGGAAAACGATTTTACTTTAACCAAAGCCAAGCTTCACGAACGCTTTGGGAAAACATTCGAGAAATAGGTGTTGGTCGGCAAAGTGAGGATCGTCCAATATTCAAGTTTTCGAACATTCAATTCGGATTACGAGATGCTCACCAATCTGATGTTTTTTTTATCTGAAAGAAACAAGATGAAGAGAAGCTCACATTCATATTAAATCAAAGTCTGTGGGTCTCGATTTAATATGTACATTGTGCACCCTCTTTTTGCAAAAAAAATTGTCATATATACCTCAATATTTTATATTATTTTAAAAAAGTTATTTTTCGAAGTTATAAAAGGTTGCGAAAATAATGCCTTTATATGCTTTTTTTTAAGTAAATTTCAGTCTGGTTTTAGGGTTGGTTGTGTTTCAGCTGCATTAAAAGTTATTTGGGACCTAAGGTATTATTATACTTTATTTAAGGTATCATTGGGTTGAGCCAATTACTGTCACAAAGTACACTGCCCATCATTGGAAAATTGAGAATTGAGACACTGTTTGCCTGTTTTTTTTTTATTAATAAATTATTTTATGCCACAATATACGTAAATGTATGTGTATTTGCCAATAATAGGACTAAGGAATGCCAATGAATGGATGAAGTGCCAATAAATGGTAAAAATTGACTTTGCTTTAATTTACTATATTTTTTTTTTTAATTTTATGTTTTGTTTATTTTTTCATTAAAAAATACATTAATATAGTTAAACGAATTACTTTAAAGTTCTTTGCATGTTTTTTATGTGTGTGTAAATAAAAAATGAAACATATTTCCACACACATAAAACTCAAGCTTTCTTAAGGTGCCAGTCATTGGGTATTTTACAATGCTGGACTTCACTTGTATCAAAAATTAAGGAACTACTTTCGGTTACCAAACTATGCCGAAAGCTGATGCACTCATACCTTATAAAAAGAACGCAATATTGCATAACAGAGCTAGTGTTGAACTGATCTCCGATAGAATCAGCCAACTTAACGAAGTTGTGAATATGTGAATGAGTGAATATTACTTACCAAAGATTATATGGAATACATGTTTTTTCTTATTTTATCAACATTATTTGTAATTTACAAATTTGGTGTTTTAAATTGTTTTGTTATTATTTATTTATTTAGTTATTTATTTATTTTTTCATTCATTTATTTATTATTTTTTCTTATTTATTTATTTATTTGCTATTTATTTATATATTATTTATTTATTTAATTGTTATTTATTTAATCATTAGTTATTTATTTATTTATTTGCTTTGTTTTTATATACATAATTATTTTACCTTAGACCCCTTGCACTTGTCTTTAAAAGGAACGTGTCTGTCTTCTTAGAACTTTCCTCTGGTATGCCGCAGGGATCAATACTTGGCCCATTGTTGTTTACAATGTTTATTAATGACCGCTTAAATTGAAAATTCTTCCGCGCACATGTAAATGCGGTGATGATGTACAAATATATATAAGTTGCTGATAAACTAAATAATGACCTAAAAAATATTTCGTCTTAGTCAGCAGAAAATTGTCACTAATGTAATCCAAAAAAGTCGAAATGTTTCATTATTTACAGAAATAAAATTGCAAGAATATACTTATAGGTACAGCAGTACAAGAACAACAGAAAAGCCTAAAAAACTTGGGTATTTGGTTACCGTTAGTTGGGATGGCACTATCATATACAATTGTAAATTTGTAAGATCTATGACTATCTACGATACTTTTCTTTATCCAAGCATTTTACCCTTCAACATATTAAAATGCAATTAGCCAAATCAATATTTATGCCATATCATAACAAATGGGAGTGGTCATAAATCTGAAACAAAAATAAGTTTTACTGTAGCATTCATTTGCGTTTTCCGCTACATAAATAATCTCAAACGCTTCGATCAAATATCAAGTTACTTAAAAGCATATTTGATTAACTTGGTATACGTATTTCAAATATTGCGGACTTGAGATGCTAAACAGCATTTTAATAAATAAGAAATCTTCGTATCTTTTTGAAAAAATCGTTAATATTCGTTATCCAAGGTTCTCCTGCAAAAATTCAGAACGTACATTTTTTGTGTTCCAAATATACCGAAAGCGTTTTTTTTTCAGAGATCTAGTTTCGTAATTATAATTATAATTCATAATTATTATATCTACATAATATAATAATTAGTTTATTTTTATTTTTCTCTGTTTCATTTATTGACAATATTAAAATTTAAATAGAAATTTTATCGTTTCAATTGAAAATATTGACTATTTTGCTTATCTCTTATTGTTTAACGTACTCTAATATTTGTTGAATATAAAACTGTATTAACTTTTGTTACAAATGGACTGCAAGTCGAACGTAAAATATATTTTCCAAGTCAATAAATAATAAATAAATAAATAAATGGAGATTGTGTAAGCTTAGTACTAATGTTTCGTATTAAAAATTATAAAACACAAGAAAATCCAATATTTGTGAAACAGAGGCGTGTATTTTGATGATTTCTTTATTTATGTAAATATTAAAATATTATGTTGTCTTATACAAATCTTTTATTTCGTTACAGGTAAACAACTGCGACTAATTTACTTTCTGTAAAATTGTGACCAACAACTAAAGAAAAGGTACTACAAAGAAAGCTTCCTTAGGCGGACAGTGACGTTTACACATTGTTGTCCGCCTAAGGGAGTTGTCTACAATTTTTTTTATTCATAAATGCATAAAGAAAGGACATCCTTGACATTTTTCCTAAACAATTAACATAATGAAAGAATAGAACATTTTAAGAATCAATTTTAAGTCTAAAAAGGTTTTCACTTACTTTCCTAGGTAGTCGGGGGTGGCCCTGGGCCTCAAAAATATGCCTCTTCAGTTAGCGCGATCTTTAGCTAGATTAGATTGTAGGGAGCGGTGTTATAATAAATAATATCCCGGAGCACTGCGGCTACAAGTGAGCCTATTGTGATGTCCTCCATTTAGAGCTCATGGATGATCCCGCAGTTTGTTAGAAAGGCGGCTGTCTCTTTGGGTGAGCTGGCAGCAATATAGTGACCTAGGTTATACGCAACATATATGAAAACAAATTACACACAGTATTACATCTCACGCAATCTGTCCAACAAACAAAAAAAAAAAAATAAAGCGGATATGTTGTGACAGTAAAAGTGGTTCTTAACTATTTGCCTTCGCTTATTTATATATAAAATGTGCGTGCAAACACGAAAAAGAAACGCAAAATAAATTAGTTTTCCCTAGTAAGCACGTGCGCGACTGATCCTTAGAGTTTGTGTAGTTAGATTTGATTGGGACATTTAAATACAAGATACAGATAGCTTGAGTGATGACTCTTCTCTGGACCAGGTCAACGCTGATAAATCGTCAGCTTATGAAATGTCTGAAATTAATTACCGGCAGTAGGGTTTCGTGGCAACAGATCCACTGGTGATTTGATGGCTTATCTCACCGAAAAGTGGAACCAATCTCTCCATCACTCCGGTCAAACGAAGATTGTTGCGCTTGATATTTCAAAGGCATTTAACAGAGTTTGGAATCAAGCTCTTTTGTCGAAAATGCGTGCTTACATCATTCGAAAAGTACTGTGCCATAGATGTGCAGAAGCAAAAAATCGTAGGTATATGTCGCCATTAAGACTGGTAAAATAAAGTTAAGAATTTCCCATAGGAAATGCTTAGCAGTTAATCGAAAGCATTTTGTTGCCATTCAATTTGTCGCCGTCATGTTTCCATAGAAACGAATTTAATCATCTTAGATTAGAACCTGTTGGAGAGTCTCATTAACCCATAAAGGTATGCAATTTAATTACCCCTAAGCAATAATAAAATCTTATTTCAGGGGCATTGCAGAGTTATCTGCGAGGTGTTACTATGGAAACGAATATTTTTTGCCCTTTTCCATTCTTTTTTCATAGCGGAAAGGAATATAAATTAAGATTTAGCATATACCTAACTAAATTAAAAAAAAATTATGCAAAAAACAAGTTGGTTTTCGTTACTTTATCTACAGACAAAATTGGTCAAATTTCGACCACGGGCGGTACAAGTTCATATTATTAAGTGAGAGATGGACTCATCGAAAATTCGAAATTTTCCTGCATCAGTCACTACGTTCGAAGCATTGTTACTCATATTCTGTCTGATGAGTAACCAATAACAGAATTCATAGTTGTTCGAACTTGACTGATCACATTATTATGTTGTTGCAATAATTCAGCGACAGAAAATTCGATTCGAATATTTGTAATATCGAAATTACTCACCTCCAGATGCAGTCACCAATTCAAAAGCGCGTGATAATCTGTGAGTCCGAAGACTCGAAATTTAGTTAAATTTCTGTTGGTCCAACTCCATTGGGTTCATACTTTCGAACCCAATGGAGTTGGACCAACAGAAATTTAACTAACTTTTTTACAAATGCTTACAGAAATATCCAACAAAAATCAACCAAGAAATGTGTTCATTTGCTAACTCACTAGTGACAGAAGTCACCAAAATCTTCGAAATGTTATATTGAAATTTAATATTATCCAGTGTGACATTCAGTCGCCAATTTACAAATGAGTTATGAAACAGATGAGTTCGAAAATCCGAAAGTTTCTCTTCTTTCGAAAACCGCCATCACCGAACCTCGTTCGAATAATAACCACAAGTTGGGAAAATTGCGTGGATTTGCTTTCAGGATGGGGGAAATACGATTATTTTAATCTATCTCTTCTCTACATATAATAAAACTGTAGTGTAAAAAATGCCTGACCGCGCATCACGCAGAAACTACTGGACGGATTTTGATGAAACTTGGCATAGTGATTGCTTATGTTCTGGGTCGGGCTTTAGGATACTTTTTAACACGGAATATAACTTGGTTTTTACAAAATAGTAAAAAAAACGGATAAATGTAAGGAAAATTCTGTTTATACAGACCTAGCTCAGTAATGGCTTATCGGATTGAAAAATAAAAAATAGGTGAATTTAGTAAATTTTCCCCTGAATTATTTAAGATATAAAACATCCTCCTGCGTTGTCCTGAAGCTGAGCAATGTTCAAAACAATTATTCAAAACATCGCCCACAATTTTCTTTCAGTGGATACCACTGTCAGTAGTCATGCAGCTGTGAGTATCATATGTGATCAAATGTTTTGCACTTCAATGAGCAGTCGTCTCTTTTCAGCGCATACATTAAGGTTGAACTCGTTTTCAGGTGCTGTTCATTGGGAAAAGTTTTGAAATGGGCTGGGGTGGGGTTCGTGTGTTCACCGACATTTGAGGTGGATAAGAGGGAACAAATAAACGAACTTTGCGTAAATCTTTTTTGTGTAGACTTTTTTGTAGGAACTAAATTATATTTCAATGGTCTTTGTTTTTGCTTTATATTGCTTTTAGAAAGGTCCAAGGGAGGGAACATATTTATAAAAAAAACGGCGGGTGAGGCAAGGCGAGCACGGGTCAGCTAGTTTTATATATAGACACAACTCACCGTGAAATCGAGTCACAAATCTAAAGTCACCAATCTAAAGTGTGAGTTCGAAAATTCGAAATTTTCTAAAAGCAGTCACATTTTGTTCAAAAACACTGTTCTTCGCAAATGCCTTGTAAAAGCCATCAGAAATCATCCAACAAATGTGTTTATTCACTGGTGACTCGCCAAAAACTTTGTCTCGTTGCAGCCAATTCGTAATGACTATTTGTGCAAGTACTTCTAAAAGTTCCAACTTCCCATCTGACTAATCTCAGATTCCCATAGAACATTATAGTCGAAATTTAAATAAACAGCTTACCTAATGTCTGACATCCTCCGGCACATTATTAATGACCTACCACTAACGGCCATTGCTTATGCTCTTACGCATAAAACTTGGTCATTTCGACTTTAATCAAACTACATCCGTTGTGGGGCAAAAAAAAACTACCTCCTACTTACACTCGTGGTTTTCTCGTATGCAAAAAAAAAGTATACCATGGCAATATTTACTACCTGTCAAATTCTAACATTAAAATCGTCCCATGTGCGATAAATTCGAGTCACAAAGTCACGACACGACGACAAACTGTTGCAAGTTGCTCTTCTAATGCAAAATAATACACTATGGGAGAAACTTTCTCCTTTTATCCCTCGTATCGTGTTATCCTTTGTATCCGCCCGACAGTTACTTATAGATCCAGCCTCTAGATATGTGTATGCACTGGAGACTACTGAGAAAAGTTTTACCCAACTTTCCCCATTGTACGGCGAGATGACCTTAATTTAATTTATTACTCCCGTTGGGGTATCTGGATATATTTTTTTTCTCTGCATTTAATTGGTCGAGCAGCGAAAACTTTCACTCCGAGGGAACTTAAGAAAAAGAAAAGTCGGCAACTACTGTCACTCAGAATAGCACCGAAATTAGATCGAAATTGACAAAAGTCCATGTATCGAACAATAGTCCGTCGGAACAATGTCAAATGGGCTGTCGAATACCATATTTTCGAAACTAATTAAAGCCACCGGAAGTCGTGCTCAGTTCCGGATTGAGGACAACAACTGAAACTGAAAACTTTTGCTCTGCGTCAATTGGAAAACTCTTGTGCTCTGAAGTGGCTCATTGCTCACACTCCGTGATGTAAGGCAGCGGGACGATTTCAGCATCAATGAAACATCGTTCCGTTCCATTCGGTTTGGTTTCGGTTGGGAATTTTGCATAATTAGATCGCAGCAATTGATGCGATTATTGTTTTAATTATTTCAATGCGGTTGCCGGAGGGGGTGACGCGACGGACTCACCCAAATCGATACCATGTTCCTTCCCTAACTCTCGAACGGGGTTCAGTTGTTTTCGAAGGGTTGCAGACTGTCATCGGCCACATGTGTTGCAGCAGTGTTGAGTGTTTATGCGATTAATCAAATTTCCGAGTGCGACTGTCTGAGGACGCTGTGATTGATATGTGTTGTGTGTGTGCGTTTGAGGGGTGCGTTTGAATGCGATTAGTCAGTTTTAATTAATTGGGTCTTTTGGTATTTTTGTTGCTTACTTGTTGATATCGGATGTGATGATGGAAGTGGGATTTTTTCTCTTTACATTTATAGCTCGGTGTGATGTGATAAATTGGACTGCGGACAGTGAAACAAATGCGCTCGGCGATTAAGACAATCAAAACAGAAAAGGTGGATTATATGGAAAATGCACATTAATCAGTGGAAGACGTGCTGAGGTGGTTAGTTGCATGAGTTGCAAATCACGCTTCAGCGAGTGTGTAATGCGCTTGGAAGTAACAATTGTGCATACGACGAAGTGCTAATGACGAACGAGTGAGTTGAAAATTGCGCCAGCTGGGGGTAGCTTACGAAATGAGAGGTGCATTTGTTGATATATGTATGTGGTTTTAAGCTTTAAGGGAGGGCTTCCGCGGTAGACGATACAGCGATTCAGTTGATCTATTGGGAGGGAGGGAACATTTTTTGTTTTATTTGCCCCCCCCCCCCCTTTGGGGGGTCATTTTGGAAAAGAACTGAAAAGCGCCCTCACTTACATATATTCATAAATATGTTGCCACTGTGATGCCGGAAAGTTTTTTTTCCTAGTCCTAGCGAGAAACAGCATCGTGGTTTCATTTGCCCCCCTCAAGGGGGTCATTTGTGAGAAATTTTAAATTTGAAATTTCGTCTTTACAAATCTCATGCCATATTTAAGTTTCGTTTGTTGAAAAAGGTCGCGCTATAAGATCGCGCTATAAGATTTTGTAGGAAACGCTGTCATACTGGAACCACAGATCATCGCAGATCTATTAAATGCCTCTGTTCCAACCTTTTTAAAATGTGCAGCCGTTGTGAATAATTCTTTTCAGACTAGTGAGAATAGATTCAGCTGGTTATAAGCACATAACTTCGTCAAAAACAACGTTAAGTTTATGTTTTTAACTATCATGCCTATTTTCCGAACTTTCTTCAAAGTCTTGTTGGTACACGGTTTTCAAAATGTTCATACTGTTGTCGCAGTAGAGCACTTGCTATCGAAGTAACTTTTCACTTCTTCCCAACGTTAAATCAAAAACTCCTTTCCCACTGCGGAGATCTAGATTTACTGTCTCCCCGTTGAAGATGATGTCTTCAGTCCATCCCCTTCGAAAGGGATCAAATCAGAGATCTATTGCGAAGATTTAAAGCCGTTGGAACACGAGTTCGTTTTTTGTAGTCGTTCTTCTTATTTCCCTCGCTTTAAAGCCGCCAATCGCTTGGTTCATGTACAACAATCTTTTTAAGAAAGCTGTTCAATTGACCCCCTTTGAAGGGATCATATTTAAGCCTCATTCCCAGACAAAATTTCAGCCATTTACTTCAATTTTAACAAGTCTCAAAGTTGTAAGTTGCTTCTAAATAACTGTTCATAAGTGACCCCGTCGATAAGGGTGACACTATTACGTCAACTGGAGCAGATATTGGTTTCTTCGCTACTTCGTCAAGTTCCAAAGTTTGGTTCGAGTTGCATTTAATTTTATTAAAGTTGGTCATCCCAATTGGCCCCCTTGAAAGAGGGTCACATCATAGATAGTGCGCTTAAAACTTGTATCCTCACGATAAAGTTCTCCTATTTGTTTGTCAAGTTTTGTTGCCGTTAATAGGTTGGTTTGAGATCTTAAGATCTACTCTCTTCTTGAAAATTATTTCCATTTGACCCCCATCCCATACCGAAGGGGTCACAATCATGATGTTGCTGGATCACATATTCACTTACTCCATTAGTGTGACAATTTTCATTGCCTATAGTATTTTTAGAAAGTTGTTGCTGCTAGATTATTTCTTAGGTTAAGCAATTTTGACATGAATAATGTGGTTTTAGAAGGCATTAACAGCTGCACCCGTCGAAGGGGGTCATACTTAACTATATAGTGTCACCTTTAATTAATTTGATCTTATTAAAACCTTCAGTGGCTTGGTTCTCGTGTTACGGCCTTCTTTAAACACTTTTCCAAATGAACCCCGTCGAAGGGGGTCACATAATAACTTTGAATAGATGCTGAGCGTCATATGTACAAATTTTGGGTCGATTTTTCTGGGAAAACCTAGTCTTACCATGTTTCGAGGTTGGTTAATTTGACACTGCCTTTTTAAAAAGCATCCTTAACTAATTCAAGGGCTTCCTATGTAATTTATTTGCGCAATTTTGAAGAAACGTTTCTATTCTATAAAGTAGTTTTTAATTGGCCCCCCTGAAAGAGGGTCACATCATCGCTCTATTGAATCACTTTCAAACAAAATTTGGAGACCTGTATTTACTAGTTGTCCCGGTGACTTACTTAGTTGCAAACCTCCTGTCAGTTGGTTGAATCATGTTTAAATCAAATTTATAACTATTGACCCTCTTTGAAGGGGGTCAAAACATTTAAGTATGCAGTTAAATAAGATTTGGGCTTTCTGCCCTGTCCACAGCATATTTTTTTCTAGTTTGTTAAGCTTCAAATATAAGCAGCTTTATCGAATTCTAAAAATAACATTTCCAATTGATCCCCTTTTGAAGGGGGTTACATTATGACTCTAAGCGAGCTTAGAAACTCGTACAATTTGCCTCACAGTATATTTTCAATGCTATCCTTTGACGAGAGTTGTATTGAGTGACCCGGAATATGTGTTGTTCGACTGAAGCCGAGTATTGATCAATTGATGCCAATTCCCTCGTTACTGCTCATTTAACAATTGAAGGAGTTGATCAACTAGTTCTACAAGCGTATTGAAAAAGTGAATAAGCTCTGCAGATAAGGGTGCGAAGTTATTCAGCAATTAAATCAGTTGATCAACAAGGGGATCAAGGTTCTTCACCTCGTTGATCACCTGGATGTAGGAGTGCTTTCAACAATTAAATGAGTTGATCAACTACGTGCCCGAGTTTATGCAACAACGAGTCGATCGATCAAGGGAACAAGGTTATTTAAAAATTGAATCTGTCGATCAGCTAGGTGTACTAGGCTGGCAATGCGTCTAACGCAAACACACCTCATTTTTAGGCGAGGCATTTTACTGATCGAGGCTTTAAATTTACTTATACAAATCAAGAGTTAATTAAATCCAATCACATATTTTACGACCATCATAAGTCGATGGCGTTGTCAAGAGACATTAAAAGTCACCATGTGCTTCTGTTGAGGGAGCTCCTAGCTCATTCAAGCTACACTTGACCAATGTTATCCACTTATGGGGATATAGCTCTCCTTTATACAACCCATCCATGGTGGACAACTCATACCCATCCCACTTACCTTAGAAACAGCTGTCCAAGAGGTCATTAATAAAGATTTTCGGAGTTGCTGGCTCAGTTCCTAGAAACAGTTTTTAAAATTGGATGATATGTCCATGGATGAGTTGTCCTTTAGTTAAGGTATTTCGCAGATGAGCTGTATTTGTATGAAAATCCTCACGGACATGCATAACTTTCAACGTCTTGTCTGAGGGTCTGACCACAACGATGGTCCTAGATTCATGTATGTTGCAGAACTTTTTGGACATTCGTCAGTTTGAAAAAGGCTTAAAAGTCTTCCGGGACAGAACAACACAGTGTCCTTTGGGACAATATATCATATCAACACACAAATCTTTCCAAGACAACCAAATGCCATTCGTCCAAAACTCCTTGTAGTACGATTGTTAAATGTTATAAAAAAACCCTCCTATCCTTAACCACTTTCCCCTTCGACCGCACTTTGTTATTTAACAATCACATAAATATCACCTTCACCCTTTTGGTGTAACAATGCCTCGGGTTGAACCTACCCACCTATCAGGAGCTATATGATTTATTTCCACTGATTCCCTATCAAAAATGTATCTCTGATGGTGTAGTCAAATTTATGACATAGGTGCCTGGGGATTGTGTGTCTGTCTGTGTGTATGCCCTCCTTCTGGCACATCCTCCTCGCGCACACAAAAGAAATTGAACGAAATTGGAAACCGTATATCTTTTACTGCTCGGAGACCTTTTAAACTTGCATACATCCGTCCCAATTTCCATCGGAACGTCGCTCGCTCCGATGGAGCAATTTCCATCTGTTTTCCAAATGCAAACAGAGACGAGCACAATGGAAACGAACAGCCTTCCAATCATTCAGCGTATACCATCATTAGTCACTCTTTTGTTTGGAGCCATCCATATGCGAATGGGTAGAACCGTTTGGCCATCGTCATCGTCGTCGTGGTCGTCGTCGCATGGCTAATAAGGAAACAACGAATTCGAACTGTTTTTCGGGTGTACCGTGTACCACTAAATAAAGTTCAACATCGTGCAGTCGAAATTAGCACCTATAGCTGCCACTGCCACCGATGCTGGTGCTAGAAGTGGCGCTCTGAGTAAATGCCGGTCTTGGATGCGGTCGTCTTCTTTATGCTTTGTCATTTGTTTACCTGGGAATGCCGATCGGGAAATCGACGAGGAATGCGCGCACTCTGTCTCTATATCAGGTGGGGTCCAGTCAAGTCAGTCACATGGTTAAAGGTTGACATTGGAGTCGCTGCACGACCGAACTGCAATGAACTCAATAGACTGTCGTCATTTAAGTTGGAGACCGAGGAAAATGCTTAAAGGTGACCAACTGACTTGACATTTCCGTTAAGGTTAGTCGTTACGGATGCGTTTCTCATTCGGATTTATTGAAATGACTTCATTTGAGATGGTCGTGACATTTTGAATGGCATAGATACGGGCGCAATAAAAATTGTTCACACGTTACGTCGCGGAACCAAATTAGCACCAAAGACTGTTGTAACGGTTAAAAGTTTTATGTCTTCTGCCGAGATGATATTCCGAAGTCGGTCGTGACTATAACTGCGTTGGAGTAGTAGGGAGCTGTTTCGACATGTGGTTAGCTTTAGTTAGCAAAAATTAAAGCATGGTCCGTCCTTAATTGGTTTGGATGTTGCGCAATTCATTTTGGAACGATTTAGGCAGCAATATTATCACAGTGTCTCACACAGCACTTCCACCCGGGTTTTTCTCTCTCGTATCGCTCACTATAAGCAAAGATAATGGCAAAGTTGTTCGTACTCGGACGGATCTCTTAGGGTAGACTGATCGCTGCGATCACTACTTCAGACGATCTAAGGCCGCACCGTGATTTTCTATTTAGATGATGATCTCAAAACCATGGTACCACTTTTTTAGTCGATGATCCGTGTCACGATCAAAATTTCCTCGGTGATCGTCGCCTAAGCCTTGGGTACTTTTGTCCACGAAAATATTTAACGAGTTGATCGCCGTTCACTTCGTCAATGATCATCGTTTTCGATTGACGGTCGTTTGAACCAGAATTAGCTAACATTATGTTACCGGACAGATATTTTTGAGATCGATGCGATCAGTACTTCGATGGTGACGGTCACTATCAGAAGGGTGGTAATGGTGATCGTTGCTGCTCATCGACGTTGGGTTCTTTTGCTGACGAATGCATTTTTGCATGTTCATCACGTTGTCAAGTAAAATCTTAACTAGTCAGTCGTTACTGGGTAACGATCGGATGATCCTCGAAAATGACAATAGTTGACAAAGCCTTTAGAATTTTATCTTCGGACACGGGCGCTGACAAGAACATTTTTGACCTTCGGTGATCGCTGTTTACCGCGTTATTGTTCAAGTGAGACTGGGTTGACACCAGTCTTCAACATCGTTGCGATCAGTAACTTTAAACTCGATGACATTTGGCAGCGAGTAGCCACGCGAGTCCTATGTTTGTCAGCACTACCTATTCGAACTATATCCTTGCAAAAATAGATTCCTCTTGCGAACTCCGTTTCAGCAACCGCTAGATGGAACTTTCATAAAGCTTTATTCAAGACTTGAGATCTTCTTTCATGGTTTGAATCTCGTCAAACGAAGAACCTGAAGGTCCACGAGGTTGTCATCTGTCCTATACTTTTTCTAATATAAATGGTCTTTGTTATTTCGCGACAAGTATTCGAGTTTATAAGGTTCTATTGTGATTTTTGAGTATATAGGGAGTGAACTTGACATCCGTGATACTGCTGCTTTCAGAAACAGCTAAATGGTTTTAGCAAAGTCATGAACCACATTTGCAGTGCTTTGTTTAAGAAGGTTTGTACATCTTTTAAAGACTGGAAACCAGGAATTTTTTTTCTGTCAGACAAACTATCCTTCACTGTTTTAATTTGTCCAACTCTTTATAGAAGCCTTACCCTAGTTGTTAATTTATTATACCAACGCTCAGACTCTAGGGACTGATATACAAGCACAGGCAGGGAAGTCAAATGGGAAGTGATCTGGCATCACAGATGGTTGTGTATGGTGTTGACCGCAATGGTGCCTTTCAAAGCATCTGTCAAGACGTCTGTTTTTGTTTGCTATAGTGATCGATAAAGGCTGCAGACTTCTAACAAACATCCGGGTCTGTCTATAGCCCGAAGAGTTATGCCATCGAAGGTTATTTCCTTTTAAAACTGAATCAATAACGAAAGGCCTAACCCCCCACAGACACACTACAAGTTAAGATCTCTTAACTCGAGTACAGACAGCCCAGTCGGATATATTGTATATTCATTGATCATATTTAAAAGAGGGTCGATGATCATGCAGCCTTATAGTGGAGACCGAGGGCAATCTTGCGGTAGCCTCTTTTTACCCCTGTCATGAGGTATCGACACAATCATCGGCTACCATCGTTGTGTTTATAAGTACTGCTCCAATACATGCCTTTTTTGACTAACTTAAGTGTAGGTACATACTATATGCACAGCGTTGCCTTGTCACAAGCACCCCAGTTGTCAATAAAATTCCCTAGCGACTCAACTGTCGGTGTCGATCGAAGTCGGTTTAGAAGTGCAGTGTCACAGGGTTTTCTGCATTGGTAATAAGTTGGTGGACGGTCGGTCTTTTCAAGCTTCTTATAAAAATTGAGGTTTTATCTTAAGGTCTTTCTAAATTTTTGGTGAAAGGCCCGTTGCCTTGTAACCGTTCTCCAGGGATGTAGCGTGTTCGTCAGTGTCAGACAGGCAGTGAAGATTTTGATCGCCTATGGCCGCAGCTGGCTAGGTATACCTACATGGTATACGTTTGCTCCACCGGTAGCGGCGGACTTGTAGGTTAAAGCCCTCAAAAGATGTAACAATTTAAAATTCACAACACAGATCACTGAGGTTAACTGAACAAATTGAACTAGCTCAGCGAACTAAGAAGTTCATTGAGTTCATTTGAATAAAACTGAACACTCTCTTTATCAGTGCCTCTACCAGCTGAACTGGCTGAAAAAGAAACAAACACCCACGATTGTAATGCTTTCAAAGAACTACACATTGTTCCCTAAGCTGGCAACTGTACATGAATTAACTCAAGAAAGGACGCGATTATCCGGTAAATGGGCTGTATATAAATTGCCATGGTAGAAGGTATGAAGGTTTATTTTAGTTGCAAAGAGATTCTGTCGAAAACGACTTACTGAACTAAGTGAACTAACTGAACTACCTAAAGAACTTTGTAGTTCAAGGCATGAAAATGAATTAAATTGAACTCTTTCTTCAAAAAACTTAAATGAACATATTCTGGCTGCCGTTCTACCATTGTCCGCGAAGCTATTCCGAACTTTCCCCAAGAATAGTACCCATCAAAGGGCTATACCCTCATACAAAAAAGACGATTATTTCGAATAGAATTCTAGTTAACAACAGCCATCCAAATCGTCTCTCCCTTTATGTCACGGTGTTTTATTACCGAACCTCACCTCATCCACATCAGCTCATATCCGTCAGGCAGTGAAAGAATGGAACACATCGCATTGTTCATGTCATAATTGTTCCACAAAAAAAAGAAGAAATAATCGTGACTAACGGTTTATATACATACCTCAACAATGCGATACCAAAGAGCATCGCTAACGCTAATGATTTACCACAACAGTGTGTGCTGTGTGATCATGTTCCACATTACGCCATCGCGAGGTCTGTGAACCCAACATCTCGATCTCGATAATCGTAATCATCTTCTTCGTCATTCGTATGGGTTGCTAATGAAATTAGAACCACTGTTAGAGCGCCAAATGCGCGCGCATCGTCTCTGCGTCAAGTGATAAATAATCTTCCAGTTTTATTGCCAATTAGAGTATCTCGGAGATTTATCGCGAACATCCACCACCAAAACACTCATCAAATCCTCAGCCAATTTTAATGAAATTGTTTATCGAAACTGAGATAGCAAAGGCCAAGCTGCAAAGCTCTCACCGTTGCCCAATCCGTTTTCAAGTTCAAGTGGCGCGGCCAATCTCTTTTCATTTCAACTTCAGATTTAGCCTCCGTTTTGATGAGTGCTCCACTAGACATAGACACACTCAAGAGCGACGACGATTGAATGATGAACCAATAAATTCCGATCCGAAGTTTGCTCGCGAATTGCTTGGAATTTTTTCAACCTGCCAATAAATTAGAAAGAAAAGTCAATGTGTATCTGTTTATCGCTTCGGCCCGACCTTGGCGCTTGCTTTTTTCGTATAATTAAATCAATCGAAAATTGATTGAAATATACTTCGTTCCGTACTCTACATACATTGGTGCGAGTCTCATTTTCGAAAGTATACCTTACCCTATACCCATCCCAGACTATCTATCTATCTATCTATCTATCTATCTATACCTAAACTGCTAATAGGAGGGACGTTGTAATTTTATTAAAATTAAGAGAGAGAGAGACGGCACTCCGCACCAAGCGATTGGAAGATGAAATCACGTTCGAGATAATCCCCCATAAGCTTGCTTTGGGGGGCATCAATAAGGTTCGAGCTCGCGACCATTGCAGACGGTACTGGTTAACTGGTAGTAGATTCTCTGTTGTCGGTGAGAATCATCGCTGTTGAAGCGACGGCGTTTATCCACTGTTTTGTGTACGCGTTGTTGTTGTTTGTTGTTCCCCCCGTGTGAATATTTACGTACGCGAGACTGTGTTTTTTTTCGGGAAACAAGTTTTGCGGTAATGCTCGCAGTGAATCGGTGCCGAAGTAGCCAACTACTTCGATAAAAAGCTAAATTTGATTGTGAAATTGTTTGGCAAAATTTACAAAAGTCATTTGTGCAGATAAGTGCTGTAATAGTTTGGGTATAGTGGGGAAAATTAAACGACATCATTTGGAGTACGTGTTGGAAAAGCAGAAGTCTTATTTGGCGCAAGTGTTTTTCGGGTGAGTATTTGACATTTTAGCGGTCGAAAACGAGTTGGGATTTTTTCCATCGAGAGGATGTTCTAAAATTAGCTCCATGTTGTTTGTGAATCATCTGGATGTACGTTTTATGCAAGTTTTGAAAACAAACTTGCTCATGACAATGGGAGGCATCGACCTAATAGAGGCCAAGGTTGTCAGTCAATGGAATTTTTTGACAGAAAGCGAGTTTGATGGAGAAATTTGTAAATGCGGAATAGGGAATTTATTTATTTTTTATCATACTTTTGCGCGGCGGTATTAAAATGCTGGTTCTGTACCTAGTTGATAAACTTTTTTGAGTGGCCAAGTTGATCAATTAATTTTTGTAGTTGATCAACTCACAAGCACAGTTGATTCACTCATTAAATTGGTCAATTGCCTTTTACACATAGATGATCAATTCATTCTAATGCTAAGTGGTCCCGTGCACCTTAGTTGTGCGATTTTGGTAAACAAATCTCTTGCTCGAGTTGATCAATTTTGTTAGCAATTGTTTATAATGCTCGTACTTCTAGTAGATCAACTCATACATCCTCATGATCAATGCAATTTTTTGACGAGTTTCTTTGCAAACCTAGTTGGTCAACTTATTTAACTCAAATACCTAGTTGAACAATGTGTATAAGTTAATCAACTCATGGCTATAGTTGATCAACTTATACACTTGGTTGACCAACGCATTTAACTCGTGTACCTAGTAGATCAACTATATGAATTAACAAATATGTTTGAGCAACTTAAGAATTGCCTCATTCACTTAGTTGATCAATGTGTTCAACTCGAATACCAAGCTAAACTAGTGGACTAACTTATTAATAGCTCCTGCACGTAGTAAATAAATTCATTCAACTGTAGAATAAGCTTGTTCAAGTTGTTGATCAACTCATTCAATCAATTCAATTATTCACCTAGTTGATCAACGCATTTAAGTCGTGTACCTAGTTGATCAACTTACTCAAACCATACAACAAGTTGACTTAGTTGATCAAGTCATACGCCTAGTTGATCAGTTGTTGATTAAATCGATGAATGAACTCGTTCACATAACTGATCAACTCATTTAACTCCTACTACTATTTGATCAACTTATTGAATTGATGAATAACATCGATCACCTCACCTTGAGAACAATTGTTCACAAAGCTCGTACTCCTAGTTGAGCAAGTTACTCAGCTGATTAATCGCAATCAACCATTAGTTGATCAACACATTCATCTCCTACACCTTGTTGATCAACACAATGAATTGATTAAGATCCTCGGACACTTAGTTGATCAACGCATTCAACTCGAATACAAAGTTGAACTAATTGGTTAACTCATACACATAGTTGATCAATACATACACTTAGTTGATCAACTCATTCAATTGTTGGTTAAGCTTGTAGACCTAGATCGTGAACGCATTCAATTGATCAATAAACCTGTACACCTGTTAGATTAACTCGTGAATATTTAAACAACTTTAAAATAACCCGATCAATTTGGAACTCGCGCAACTGGTGGATAAATTTATTGAATTGTTGAATAGCCACGTTCACGTTGTTGATCAACTCACTCAATCCATACACCGCATGTGGACTCCGTTGATCAACTCATACGCCTTGTTGGTCAGTTCATTTAATCGATGAGTAGCCTCGTTCACATAGCTGATCAACTTATTTAAGTCAAACAACTATTTGATCAACTCATTTTATTGTTCAATACACTCGTGAACAGAATTAATGCATTAACCTGCGTGATTTTGCTAAACAATATCTGTTTCTCGATTTGGCCAACTGGATTTCCTATGTGGTTGTGCAATTACTTGTTGCATGCGTTGATATCTATATACAAAAGACCGCTCAAGGTGTGTCCCTTTGACCGGATGGGATCACAACAGAAACAGAGACTATAAGTGTAACAGCTTTAACTCAACTAAAAATACAAGAAACGCATTGATTGTGGGATCTTTTGTAAAGAAAAACCCTCGTCTAATCAAAGCAACACGAGCTCGTTCATTGCTTCTAACCGATGAGTGAAAGACTTGCTTAAAATGCTTCGTGTTTTTCGTCCGTTCTATGGTGTAAGACTGCAAATAGGTCCCTTGCAATTTTGTGCAGTAAAACTGGCAGTTTAAGGCCTTTTCATGACAACTTTTTGCGGGTAAAGATTAGTAAAGATTAAAGAACTCATAACCCTAAAACTCACCGACAACTCCCTGCTGGATAGCTTGACAATACAGAATTCAACCCACAAAAAGGGTCGACAGACTTACCGCTTACAGATCACTTAGTCAAATCACATTTTTGTGAGGCGATGTTTTTGGCTTGGCTTGTCATTGACTGTTATTTCCTCTTTGATTAGCTCTCCTGATTGTGACAATTCTGTATAGAAATGTCCTTCAACTTGAAACTTTTCTCAGGCCTTTCAAAATCATAATTGAGAAATCTTGGACGAGATCAGCTTCAGCAGAGTCCTCAACAAGTGTTTTTGTCTCCACAGTTGGTCTAACAACCTAATCTGTTCCTTCTTCTATAGTAGCCCTCCCTTTTGGACTAATTCTGTCCCAGAATAGCTGAGAGAGCACCAATAGTCTAACTTTCTAGTGAAGATAATCTTAAACGTGCCAACAAGTAACAAGTTGATCAGATTTTGCAACAAGTGTTGAAATAACCAGCTTATCTGTTGCTCTTTTCCTTAAATGCATGACATTTTCTTAGATCGTTTTCTAGCTTATCTAAAGCATCAACCTTCCTATAAAAAAAAATTTAACGCGACCAACGACGTCTTGTGAACAAGATAAAAAGATCAACAGATTGCTCAACATGTGTTTTTAAATAACAACAGTTGAACTAACCAGCCAATCTGTTTCTTTGTCGGGTTCTAGCTTAGCCAAGCCACCAACCTTCCTATGATCAACCCTTCATAGAAAGAAAATCTTAGACAAAGTTCCTCCACAAATATAGAAAATATCTGTCAACAAGTGTCTTTGGATTCTGCTCTCTTTTGAGAAGTTCCTCTGTACCTCTGATCTAAGAGCAAACCTGCAACCCTCACGCATACAAAGTGGTTCAGTTAAAAGTGTGTTGGGATACTCACTGTGTTCTAGCTACACGACGCCCGACGGATGTTTCGACAAGACCTGTGGCGGCTATCATCAACCTTGATTTGGCTAGTTAGCATAGAGGCGTCCCTCAGTGAGTGGTGAAAAAAGATGCCTCTACCCACTTTGTGTTCAACTTAGAAAAAATACTAAAAAATAATCGGACATCAAGACTGAGTTGTTCACATGAAGCGTGCTTGTTTGACATAGGCAATATAAAATAGATCGGTGACACAGCACACCAACTTCCCAGAAGCCAGCATTACAAATTCCAGTCGACTGGAAAGTTGGTGGCTGGGTCGACATGTTGAGTTGAACAAAGTGGGTCACCGTTTTTTCAACATTCCCACCTGCCAATCGAACATTTTCCTCCTAAATGTGCGCACCAACTATCTCCCAATGCACTTCAGCCATCGCAGATCGATATTTCTGGAGGCAATTACTGCCATTTACACTGAGGAAATGAGTTTTTGTAACCTTCCTTCCGCTGGAAATTAAAGTTTAAAAGTGGCTTTCCCGTCAGTCGCCCTTGGCACTCGATGACAATTTTCACTCTCACTTTGAATATGCAAATGTCCTTCTCCCCCCATTGCTCAACCGACATATAACGAGCTTATTATTTACAATCAACCATGGTCTATATATGCAACCCATTGGAGGGTCATTCCTGACCTCCAATTGAATGGCACTTTCCCGAACCCTTTTGCATAAATAATGTACTGACAAATGCAATACAGCATCGCACGTGTGTGTTATGCAACCAAGGAGGAGATTTGTTTTCCAAATCCCCGTCGACATGATTTCATATACGCAAATCAGGCTCAGCATTTCTAATTGCCCATCTGGATTTGTGTCTGTGTGCGTATTTGCCAAAGTGCTTAATGTTAAATTAATGCCTGGCATACGTGGCTTAACTGTATACGCACGGGTCTCCGGGCAAACAGTCAAGTGGTTGCCCACTCCAATAACAATGAACAAGCAACAAGTGGTCGGAAGCGGTAGCACGCCAGGTGTTGGAAGTCACCACCCTCCAATCTGCTGCACGCATATACATTTCACGTTAACCCCTTTCCATTATCGTTTAAGCGGAATAAAAATAGAAACCGGTATATCTGGGAGGGGGATATACTTAAATCGCGAACGAAACGCAATATTCCAAGTGACCTGGTTCGCTTTACCGAGCGCGCAGCGCAAGAAGGAGGCGGCGGGGGTGTGTTGGTAGAGGACCAGGAAAGGACTCGTTTAGTTGCTCGATTACCCAAAATAATGTCGATGCTGTTGTGCCGTATATGTAGAGGAGCGCACACCCCTTGGTTCCCAGGGATTGTAGGCGAAGGATGTCATCCCCGAGAGTTCATTCAATTTTTCCTCTTTCGTGTCTCTTTTTTTTTTACAAATTTTGTTCTGCTTCTTCTGTTTTTTTTTGTGATAGTGGTTTTCTTTATAAATGCCGCTTCAAAGGGTTGCTGGTTGCTGCTGGTGGTTTTGTGGAACGCACTTGACATGCTGTGTATGTTGATGCGAGGGGAAGTCTATTTTTATAGATCGTATCATTGTATTTGTTTTCATTTTTAACTTGACGATGACAGGAGCTGGGACAGGGGAAGACGACATTTGGAATACTGTTGTTTGGATTCAGTGAATTGTTTGTGGAGGAGGCAAAATGCGCTGTCATTTGGAAGGTTTTATTTGATGAAATGAGGGTCGTTGTCCTCAATTAGGTAAGGATATTTACCTGACGTTGGATGAGTCTGTGGTTCGGTCTGGAGCCGTATTGGAAGCTGCCCTATTTGGGAAGTCCGTCAGTAGCATTGTTCCACCACTCCTTTTGGATTACCCAGTTTGGTCGATGTTGATGACTGGCAAGGTTCCGCTTACACATTCTCCTGATTTCGCATCAGGGAAGCTTGGGATATCGGTGGGAAACTGTTTTTAATGCAGTCACTGAGCACTGCATTCGTAGGTAGCCATAGCGTCTGCCACTGCTTCTGGGTCAGACGTTGTTTGCTGTCGTCTCAATCTCGTGGATATGCTTTGTAACGGCTACCATCTAAAGGGTCTTTCATTAAGAGCTTGACAAACTTTTTGTTTAAATAAAAAGCTACTTGAGATATCTCAAAAAAATGTTAATGGCTTGAATTGCTGTCAAAACATTTATGAATGGAATTAGATTTCGTTTATGTGACCACGACGGGAACGTATGCAGCGGTCGATACTCTGAATTTTCGCTCAATTTTCGAAGACTCGGCCGCACATTTCGACCGATACGGCCGCTTTTTCACGTTCAATATTGTCACTGACCTCTTCTAACGTCGCCCACAAATGATTTAATGTAGCCCCATAAAAAATTAGACGGGTCCATTTTTTTGTGATATCGCCTTCACGGAACTGAGACTTTAATAACTCGATTGTTGCAGCCGCTGTGTGGCTTGTGGTACCGTTTTAATGGTACCACATAAGATGAAGATGAAGATGATTTTGCAATAAAATTCTTAATTTTCTTCCATCAAGTCCAGAGCCAAATTGTAAGGGTGGTCTGTGAGAAGCCCAATTCTTCAGAACGCCGTGAAATTGACAGATTTGAGTCGTTTGCGACGGACGCCTCTGCGGCAGCAATATTCTCCACACTTGGGGCAATATTATGATTTAATTATTTTTGCACTAAACAATGAATTGCTTGCGTCTACTGGGACGAGAATTACGGCCGAAAATTGACGTTAACGCGCTTTAATAAATAATAAATAAATTTTAATTATTTGTAAAAGTTGTTCCTTCGTGTACTTTACCATTATGAAAACGTTGATTTTACTGAATATTTTTACATTGACAGTTTGGTAATCTGCTTAAGGGTGCGTTCACACTGAATGTTGGAAGTTGTCAAGTCGCTTATGAAAGACCCTTTACGAAGCCTATAGTTCTCAAAAACATTGATAGCTTCCGTACACCGTCGTACACAATATTTAATGGGAGAGTGCCTAAAACAGTCCCTTGGGGACACGACAAACGCCTGCTGACACCTTGTAGTATGTGCTGCCTTCACGATTTGGGGTGGTCGAAGACTTTATACTTTCGTCAGGACGATTCTGTACGCAGATCCACATAAATCTGCTTCGTCCAGCAGCTTTCTTAAGTTTCTTTCTTAAGAGTTTCAAGTTTTTGGCTATCCAGCTGCCCTTTTGAGCGTTGATATTTTCGCATCGCTCTCAGACAGAAGGATTTAATGTCATCCGCGTGAACTAGGTTTTTTTTGTGGCATAGAAACGTTAGAATTAGGGAAGTCCGGGGCTTTTCTGTTTCAGATTGACTCCCATCACTTGGGTTGCGTCGAATCTTAAAAAGGTAGCACCGGCATTGGGATCTCCTTATTAATATAAATAGACTAGCTGTAACTATCCGGCTTTGCCCGTGCCATTTCGTATTATGCCCGCCCATGCAGATCAAAGTTGTAAACTTTACAACATTAGCTTTTTTTGAATGCTTTTTTTGCACGGAAAGTGTCATGCCCCTTTATCTGATTTTGAGCTTAAAAAAATAGCGCAGTAGAAATGTATTTTTTAATTTAAAAAGTTTTTACAATGCAGTCCAATACGAGGTTTTCTATTTATATAGTTTTTGTTTGCACTTTGTTTTCAACGGTGACAGCTATAGGGCCCAAAACTATCCCATCTTTCAAGTTGGGCACCAATCAAAACCCATTTACAAAATTTCATTAAAAACGAAATGTGCGCCTACAGCGCCACCTGTTGAGAATTTTTCGACTTTTCTTTTTTTCTAAACCTTTGCGTTGCAATAACGAACAAACCCGCAAAAGGAAGTAACCAATACTTACTGAAAAAATAAATCAGGTATTTTAATAGAAGTAGGTATTAATTATTTTTTGTACGCAATTATTTCGAATATTTGAGTTTTCTAACGAATAGTACTAGGTATTTATTTAAAAACTCAATGAACCTTTTCAATTATCAATGTTAATCTGACACGTAAAGCAAGAGTCCGCACTTTGCAAAGTACCTGTACCAATAAACAAATTGTTTGGGTACATCAGATTAATATTTTTTGCAGCATAGATATTATATCAAACCAGTGCAGTTCGGCACACACAAAACCACACGAACACCGAAAAAAAAGCGAAGAGTTGTGGCATTATGTCGTGTGTAGGTACCAAAAATGCTTTCAATGGATAAGGCTGAAAAGCGAATGATTGCTCCAAATATTCGGAGAAGTATTGCCAAAATACGGCTTTATTTTGTATTGATTAAGGTTTATGAATATAATTTTATAGCTTTCATCACGTAAGCTCCTTCGCAGTGTTTCATTAACGTATTGCAAAAAAATTAAAAAAAAAATAAATGGGAAAAAAATAAAGCATTTCTTTTAGTGAAAGAATTTTTAAAATCAGAGATTACCTCTTACAAACAAAAATAATACATAACCTCTATATAAAGTCTGTTTTTTTTTAAGAGCTATAGAACTTTGAAATGGAATAAAACAAAGATGTTTTTTTTTTTTTTTAAATTGACATGAAATTTACTTTATTCGAAAGTTAATGTTTTGGCAGCATAATTTAAATTCAATTTCTGGCATAATGTGACGCCACGGCTGGCTCGGACGTAGTCTAATCTGGAGGTCCAATTTTCGGCAGTAACGTTTCAGGCTGATGGGCGTAGACTAGCGACTCACATATACCCATTCCCCACAGAAAATAGTCAAGCGGCGTTAAATCGCACAATCTTGGAGGCCAATTCACGGTTCCGGTGAAACTTTGTGGTTACCAAACGTTCCCTTCAATAAATCAATTGTGGCACGAGCTGTGTGACATGTTGCGCCGTCTTATTGAAACCACAGCTCCTGCACATCATGGTTGTTCAATTGACGAGCGAAAAAGTCAGTAGGTAATAATGGATAGCGGTCACCATTGACTGGATAGACTGATTCGGGTCTTCACTGTACGACGTCTCTGTGGATGCGTATTATCGTTAAGAGTAAACGTGGTGCGAAAACGTTTCCATAGTTAATCGAATTAATTGCTCTGATGGACGATTATCTTGACCGTAAAATGGACGTAGTGCGCGATACGTATTTTGAACAGAACCATTATTTTAAAATTAAATTTGCACAATTTAGGCCTCAGTCTATTCGTGTTAAAATGTCAAACCAAACTCAAAATAAATTACTTGACAGCTGACAAAATGGCCGCCAGTTAAAATACTGTTGCCAACTTAAAGTTCTATACCTCTAAAAAATAACATCCTTTATAATAGTAGCTGTGTTTCTTTCGTCAGCGTCTCTATTAAGGATTGCCGAAAAAAACGAACACCGAAAAATGAGAGTTGGCAACGCATCAATCTGACAGTGAAATTGACATTGACAGTAAAATTTACATTTGAAAAATTTAATTTGATAAAATGTTACTAATGGCAAAATGGCGATTAACACTATAACATATTGTTTATTGTTTCATGTATTACATTATATATTGCATATCTTAGTTATTTACATTTTTTCGTCCGCTTGCTCAGACATTTATTCAAATTTGAATTTTTTAATTTTGATTTTTGTCAAGATGTCAAATGTCATTTATGAAATTTCCATACAAGTTATCGATAACATAAACAAATTTGTGTTGGCTACACTTTTCTCTCTCCCCGCGAAGCTGTTAACCCCTATAATTATACAAGTTAAGCCTTTGTTGTATTTAACAAGGGATTTTTTTATTTTGCTTATCTTATAGCCGTGACGGGGACGAAAGTAACACAGCTAGTGTGATGTGATAAGCCCACAATAAAGCCAGTTGTCTTAGAATGGAGTAACAAAAGAGGCTTGTGTCCAGATATAAATTTAATGGTTCTAATATCGAACTAATAAAAACCACGTCTGTTCACTATTTTGAGCGGAAGATTTTAGACGTTTACTTAAGCTTTACTAGATAAAAATAAAAACTGCCACAGTTTGAAAAACACAGAAATGTAGAGTAAATTGTTCTGATTAAGATAATGGATATCTAAATACAGAGGCTCACTTTACCGAGCGTCTACTGTATTATAATCACGACCTCCAATCCATGACCTGACTCTCACTCCCTCTCACTCTGTCATGTACTGCAGCTTTGTCTAAAGTCAGTTATCGAATTATCCGCAAACTATTTTCTCAGCTATAAACGTCCAAAGGTTTCATATTTTTACGTCACGCATCGGTACGTCTCTCACGCTCAATTTTAAACCCCAAATGAGAAGTGTGAACCCCCAAACAAGGCGACAATACCACTTTTAGTAAAATTAAAGAATGACAGAAATATGTCAGTTACCGCGATGTGACGACAAACGCCCCTGTTTAGTGTTTCCAAAACTCTAATCACTAATAATAACCTCAAAGTGGATATTCCCCATGCACATGCACAGCCCAAATCACAAATCGTTATTATCAGCTGTCGAACACGAGCACGAGGACACTCATCCTCCCGCCGAATTATAACCACTTCGGGCCCGGAATGTAATTTGGTGGAATAATTTCTGTCAGGACTCTGTAATTCCGTCGACTAAATTGCATGTAATCGAGGAAATGCAACCGGTATACTCGAGCACGAGCGCACGAGCTCTCCCAATGCCAACCCTTGCGGTGTTTTCGTTTTGCTCTGCTTTTTTTCTTCGTGTCATTAACCGGAATTGACGGCGTGTAGCGGAATGACAGGTGACGGCGACGGTGACATGGCGCAAGCGAATGTATAGCATGTGTCAAAGTTAGTGTCGTTGCTCTCTGGTGACGGTAATCATATTGATGGGTGGTATGCTTATTTTTGCCACCAAAATCAGTGGAAGGGTTGCTCCTGACAAAACACTGTGCAATTTAAATTGGCGGTTTCTCCATACACACACGGATGTGCGGAATTTGATTTGGATAGCGTTTCAGTCTTTGCATGCAAACGGGCTAATGGGATTCACGGAACTGCTTAGCTTATGTGCTGGGGTGGGGGTTTGAGGACATCACCTGTTCCAATCTGCTTGCATTTGCATTTTGAGAGACTACCCTTCAACATGCAACGCTAGGACGACGCTCGCAAACCGAACCAGCACTCCTCTCAGCTGCTGCATGATTTCATTAATCAAAAGAAAGGAGACTGCAACATATTCCAGCACTACTGTCTGTCTAGACACCTAAGGCCCATTGTTAGAAGAATATCGAAGAGAACCGAAACCGACCTGACAACTCGTACATCTGTCAGGGTGTGGTGGATGGGCACAGCCCATGAAACATCACCGCAAAAATTTGCATAGAAAACGTTTCTCTCTCTCTTTTGGTTACTTAATTTCGAGGAGACTTTTTGTTCCATTCATGGGGAGTTACACTTCATCCGAAAACCATGTTGAGGTCAGTCAACTGTCGTGCAGGTGTAGTGTGTGAAGTGGAAGTGAATTGTGTGATATGGGGAATATAAAGCCAATTACGCATTCATGTGGGTCAACACATTGAACTGGGTGACATCTTCATCATTGCAGCTTTGAATTAATCGACATGTGCTGGTGACAAACTGTCTATCTGATGGGTGTTCCACTAGAGTTGGCGCGTCAAAAACCAAGTCACATGGCAACACTGTTTGAGCGCACATATCCACTTGTGAAAAACAATAAAATACTAGAAGTGGGGAGACCGCAAAACCAGTTGCAATTATGGATCTCAGAGTTGTGCGCCCAGACTCACTTGACATTCAACTTTGGTGTGGAGGGTAGATAACGGGTACACATTCCGCAAGTGTCTGAGTATCTGAGTATCTTATGCAATTGATTTGCAATTTAACAGATTCATTATTGGATGGCATTAAGCGGATTATTCAAGCAAATACAAGCTAATACCGAATTCAGCTGGATTAGGAGATATTCTGTTGCTTGGGTGGGCTTATCCCCAAACACTGGCAATGTGGACGGTCCTTGGATTTAATTAGTGTACAGACATACACACCGGTTTAATCCTTTTCATGTGGACAGACAAACATTTCTCTCTTTTGGAATTAATTAAGCAAAGGTGAAACCCAACAAGATGCGGTTGAGTTGAAGTTTGCACTTGTTTCGGATTTTTTTTTTAAGAACGGTGACCACATCAATGAGTTATGGATGACTGTCTAGACTGAAGTTGCTGTTGGTTTTTTTTTTTTAGCAATTTTCTCAATGGAATGTGTGATGAGAGATTTTTTAACTGGGTCAAGGTGAGATGGGTGGATGCTAATCGCTGATAAGTTCTTGTGGATCGTGTTGCTGGGGTGAGTTGCTAATGTGCAGCTGTCCTTAAACGTGGGGCGAACCTAAGACCCCAATAGTCCATTACACTAACGACTTCTTTACAAAAAAAATCATTTGGGAAAATACGGTCGAAAAATTGTTGAAACAAACACTATGGTTGGAATTGCAGGTGTTTGAAACAATGCAGCTCATTTGGCCAGATAACTTCGGGTAAAGTTATACAATACGCCCACTTTCAAAAAATTGCCAATTAAAGACAAATAATAAAAGAAAATCACAAAACTTTTATTACATACAAACAGTGTTCGTAATAAGGCCCGGTAACATTTTTAAAAATGAAAAAAAAAATATTTCAAATTGGGTTTTAACAAATAAATGTATAAATGTTGTGTTTTATACTGATAACTGATCTAAGGCTTATGCTAATATCTACATATCAAGAAAAAATTCTTGATTTAATTCATATTTTTTCAGTTTTGTTTTTAAATAGTTTAAGTGGGGCGTTTTGTAAATAGGCTGTTGGGTAAAAAGCCCCACTTTATTGACAAGACGCCCTTAGCCCTTAAGAAAAAATATGAAAATTAAGTTGTGTAAGGTAAGTGACCCAAATAAAGCCCACCTTGGTTTTTCGTGAATAATTTGAAACGCGTAAAAAATATTACTAAATTGACATTAGCATAAGCCTTAGTTCAGTTACCCATCTATATAAAAACGCAACATTTATTTGTTAAAACCCAAATAAGGCCCGTACATAATTTTCTTCAAGTGCCTGCTAAATTAGAAGTATTTTGACATGCAACAAATAAAAGAACGTGTATAATGTAATTATTTATTAATAAAAAAATAAAAATAAGAACAAAATTCTTGACTGGAAAGAACAATTCAAATTAAAAGAAAATTAATAAATTTGACTTTAATAAATTCTTTCACAACAAGGAGATTATTATTAAAAGTTAAATTTAAACTTTAAACGTTAAAGTTAATTCCCTAATTTGCTCGCCTTTGACATTTTGTCTAAAAATGAACCATTTTAATCCTTCATATTACTAATAAGGCCTGTAAGGTAATATGTTCAGTGGGCCTTTTTAGAAACATAAAAAAACTTTTCTTTACAAAAATATAAAAAAAATATAATTCCTGTTACTAGTCGATGATGCCGCCTCTTCCTTTTTCGGCCAAAGTATGACTGCTCAAAATGCCATGACCTATGTCTTCTATCCTAAGAAATCTTGAAGGTATATGGTACTGCCTACCAGTGGCGTGGCGTGCACATTTTAAAATGGGAAGTCGAAGCAAAATTAATCGCATACAAATGTAAAAATCCTTACATCCGTGTACCTTGGAACAAAATTATATGTGATGCATTTGCTTTCCACATCAACTAAGCAAAATCAATCCAAGCCACCTTTTTTATACTTCAAGTCGTTAATATTTTAAATTAACAACGAGCTTAAGGCATAGTAAAAGTGGCTTCAATATCTATTATCCACAAAATCAGAAAACAAGCAGATAATCGAATAACTCGAAGAAAAGCGCGTTATTTTGTTCGTAATATCATAATAAGAGCAAATGTTTTCGTAAAATCAACTATCCAGTGCGAGCTTTAATAACCCGACATATTTGGGGATACCTTCGCTTTTCGCTTTGTCTTGACGATAACGACGTTGAAGGTTGAACGAAAATGGATATACACACAATATTTAATTTGATAGCTTACGTATGTGCACCATTTTGTAAATATCGAATTCATTTGGTAGGGTTTCGTCTTTCATGTATAAATGTACATATTTGATTTTTGGTAGATTTGTTGACTGGTGAAAATTTAAAAGGGAAGTCGGTAGGAATCGAGTTATATGAACGCCACGCCACTGCTGGCTACTTGCTTTATTTACCTACTCAAATTGTTCTGTTTCCTTTTTCAATGATTCTTTCATTTCTCTTCAAACCGTAGTATTAGTCCTTTTATAATCTACTTGAAATAAGTACCAAAAGAAGCTCTAAAAAGTATATTTATCAAAATATTGGGTGAGGCGCTTTTCACTTACACCAGTAGGGCATTTTGTAAACTTCGCAGTTCAAAACGCCCCAATTAAATTAAATTACAGAAATCCCATTCCTTTCTATGAGATAAGCAAAACTATACTAAAATTAGCATTAAACGCTCTTTATAAATAATAAAAAGAACTTCGGTGCAACGTTTTTTGTTTCAAGTAATCAAATTTTTATTGTATCTACCCACATCAGTTAAATTTGCTTAAATTTGTTTCCACGAATAATGTCAAAATTAAGAAAAAACGCAATCGTTTGCTAGCGCACTTCACCATAGAATGAAAATGGTTCGAACAATTTTAAAATGAGTCATATATAACCACGAGACTGGTGGGGCGTTTTGTATAGTTTTACCCTAATTCCTTTGAGTTTTTATAAGGCGAGTACATTTTTATGGAATGGTAAAAATTACAAATCTTTGAAAAAATGTTTCCTCCTAAAAATAAAAAAATATAACACCGAGAACAACACGAGTTGTTGTAAGAAGCTGGCTTCACATTCTTGTACAGAAATTCACCATTGGAGGTGTAGCATTAGAGGCGCCATCTGGGCGTCGTCGTGAGGAGCAACAACGAGAAAGTGGTTTGTCTCCAGAAAAGTTTCACTGCTTATTCCATTCATGACAACCTCCAAGTAGATAACAAGGCATATTTTGAGTTGTTGGCCGCTTGGACCGACAGGAATAGATACTGATTGAGTAATATTGTACTGTGAGCAGTTCGTGCGGGCAACTCCAAATTCACTCTTGAGCGGCAAATGATGGAAAGTATGGAATTTGAAATGGTCGCTTAACAGTAGACGCCATTTAAATGTTCGTCGATACAACTGCTAATGCCAGCGAGGGTCCAACTGTCATCAAAGAGTCATTTAGCCGTTTGGACTGGGCAAAAAATTGTATATCCCTTCCATTCGTCCTACACATGAAACAAATGGTTGTGAGAAGCTAGACCTAACGTCCCACGGAACTTTTGCGCCAACTATTTTTTGTTTTATTACTTGAAGAACGGAGAAAGCTCTGTTACAACAGCGTTGACGACGTTAATTACTAGAACGCTGACGTTTTAGGCGCTTTTCTTTGGAATAGCCAATGATTTTGAGCATAAGTTGCACACGATATCGCCATCGTAGACGTGGCAAAGCATATCCATTATCCAACGAGGCGGATCCTGTAAGAGAGAGGGGTTACCCCTTTTGATCACTTGGGAGTACGTCTAGTTTCACTAAATACTCGAGAAAAGCTGTTGCATAATCGCAGTATTCATGACAACTATAGTTGGATTATGAGCCAATGACTATTAAGAGGTGAATCGGAGCGATATGCCATGCATGTTAAGGCGGTTAAAAAAGAGCTATCAAGCTTCACAAGCCTACATGAAAATTTGGAAGAAACGCTTTTGGCACATGATGATTCATTACTACAAACGCGACACATCAAGGCGGACGGCTACTAAGACCAATCCCAGTTAACTTTCCAGACGACTGTAAGATCAGTTCCGTGATTAGGGCAAGCTCCAAACACACATCTGTGCGATTTCGGGTAACCATACATCCACCAGAATCGTCCATGGTGGGTTGTTCTAAAAATAGGTACGTAACCTGACTATAAACCCGGGCCCCTCTTCGCCGTGGTTACAAGTTTATAGCTCCTGGGTCAAGCTTTCTCAACCCGAGGGTTAGATTTCTTATAAAATCCAAAGTCTGTCGGCCTTATGTACGGCCAAATAGTCGTCCAGATCCTCACGGTGGAACAGATTGGCTTATTATCGTTCATCTTGCACTGTTGGATTTGCTGAAGCTCACAATAAAAGCAACATTCAAAGCGGGCAGTGGGAAGTACCTACTGGGGCAACAGATTAAAGCATTGATCGTGGACAAAATTTCTTTACAAAACAATGACGCGCCATCAAAATTTTTTTTTGAACAGAACAGAGAGGATGACCGACGCCACTGCAAAACTTTTTTGTTGCTACAATCTGGTACTCCTTTGGTATAATATGCCTTTAATCACACAACAAAGATACTTTTATATTTGTTGGAAACACCATCGACTGCAATTGATTGCAATTAAAATTCCATTCTGCATTTCATTCCGACACAAAAATGGGTCGACCCAACCTCAACAAAAACAAAGCCAGGCAGCGAACAAACAAATAAACCAACCCAAGCACCTCTTAAGCCTTAGCAACTAACTCAGTCGACTATACATTGTATATCGCCCCGTGGTAAGTTACTTAATCAGTCAATTGGAACAGCCACAACAATGCTGGCGAATAAATACCTTAAATAATGAGAAACCGCTGAATGGGGCAAACATCATAGACACCACCACCAACGAGTGTGTTTGTTTTATGCAATTATCCATCGGTATGGTAATGCCAAAGCAATTGATGGCACTTTCGCTTTGACCTTCCGCGGTGCATAAGCCTACAGTAAAAAAAATTCTGTGCTTAGGGCCAACCGACACTCACCCTTTTCATTTGAAATATTTCTGTAGCTTAATTAAGGACGACAAGCCATGGAATGGAATGGAACGCGCCTTTTACCTCGCCTACTGTGAGAGCGGTGAGTCGCAAGTGCATTCCCATGTAGGACGTGAGTTATGAGAGCTCAACCCCACCCCCAACCTCCTGACTGCAATTGACTTCATCCGGAGGGAGGCGCGGCAGCGTGTGAGTGCGAGGCAGAAAAACAAAAAATCTGACGACGGCATTCAAGCCATTCAGAGTGCCAACGTTTTCATTTGTTCCGAATTGTTGCGTGCTCATAGCCGCGTGTGAAGGAAGTCAACTCATTGAAAATGGAAAATATTTTGTTTTCCCACTTTTGTGTGGAACGAAAATATGTAGGCCAGGGAAAGGTCGCTCTCGGTTGAGCTTTGGTGTCCCGCTTTTTTTGTTTGTTTTGTTGACAGAAGCTTCGCACTGTGATTTGGGGAGGTGTGGCGTAGGTATGTACGAGTATATAGTGTGTCATGCACTTTGTGCAACATGCATACCTATTAACGGACCGGAAATGGAAGTAATTTACTTCTGCAGAGTAATTTATGAAAATTGTAGGATATCGGTGCTACAAATTGGTGTCACGGGGGTAGCCCCAGAAATATACTATACACGTATGCGAATGAGTTGTGGGGCTGAAACGACGACACTTTTGTTTCGGTTGTGAATAGAAAGTTGGCAATGCAATTTGTTCAGGTGGGGGATTTTTTTTTGATCCTTCTATAGGTGGTAGGAATCGAGGAATATGGATCTACACTCCGTTTCACTTGAGTAACACACCATGCAAACTGCCATTATTCTTTTTATACATCTTTAATAATAAAGCCGGGATTTTTTTTTCATTTTAAGCTGCAAGTACAAAAGTAAATCTTGTAGAAAAAAAACTTTCTATAAAATGCCCAACACGTTCTCAAAACCAAGTTAGAAAAGGTCCTGTTTGGTATTGAATTATACAAGCTTTTTATATATTCAAGGGAAATTAAAGTCCAGGATCGTTGAATTTCTTCGATAAGCTCAGTTTTTGTTGAAAAATGCTTTCTTGACTCATAAACCTTTCGGACCAGCCATCCCCAAACATTTTCTATAATGTTAAAGTCCGGCCTCAAAAGCGTATCATTTTCGGACTCGATCTACGATTTTACCACTCCAGCAGTGCTTATAGGAGCATTACCGTGTTGAAAAGTCTTTGATAGAGGCCCAAAGAGATCGTCCAATGACGGAAAAGCTTTCTCTGAACATTTATCCAAGTTTTAGCGTGAATTTTTGTTGTTAATATTTGAAGCTCACAGGTTAAACACCCCCCGTTCGACTGTGTAAGCGATCCAACATCCAACTGATGAGTTTCCTCTTTCCTTCCCATTAATGGAAGCCATCAGGACCTTCCAAATTAAATATTTTCTCATCTAAAAAAAGGAATCAAGCGAATTTGAAGCTTATCTGCAGCAGAAAGTACACTTTGCGTACGACCTTTCATATTTTTTCCGTACTTGAAATCACTTTGAATGAAATTGTAAATCACTTTTCTACTTCTACCGATTTTTTTGCTATGTCACTCACAGAAAGCCCAGAATCTCTATAGGCTTTTTTAGCCTTGTTCCTCGCTTTTCGGCAGCCTATTATAATTTTAAATTAATACAATGTTATAAAAATAATAATTCAATTTTGTTTTGATCAATATACTTGAAAACTTACACTGACTAAATGAACGATGTGCTATTCAAGTGAAAGAAAAAAATCGCTTCAATTATAACACATAAATAAAATAGCAGAAAACATATAACGGTAAATTTCCAGTGCACCAAATTTTTCTTATGAAAGTTGAAATGAAGATGATGAAAAAACCAACAAAAACAATAACAACGAGGAAGAAGAATATTTATTGATTAGCAAATATCAACAAATATATGAAAAGTGAAAAGGATATTGACTGCAAGTGTCGTAACTGCCTTCTATATTTTAATTGTGCCTACCGTCCCGCTCATATAGATGTTGACTTACCATACCATAGAAAGTCTTGAGTCAGCATGTTAGTGAACGTCTTGTTGCAAACAGCATCATGGCTAAAGTCTGCAACATCAGCAAGATGTGCTCTCATATCCAATAGACGAAAAAACGATGGTATCAAGATTTGTTTAATTTTATAAAAACATAAAAAAAACAAAAACTTGATTGAGAAATAAAAATAAATTCATAAATTAAATCACAAAAATTCAGACTTAATAATAATCAGACCTATTATAGATTAGACAAATTACTTGGTTGCCATTAAACCATTATAATCAGACTGTGATATTTTATATTAGTGATGGCTTCAGTGTTTTTTATTTATGTGTTTATGTTCTGTGAAGTCATGAGCATGTTTAAATATGAAAACAAACAAACAACACATAAAAATCTGACGAATTAAATAAACGAATACCCCTGAAGATGTTGGCAAAAAAACATAGAGCTGAACTTCAATAATAATGACAAGAAGATTGGTCGAAAAACAAATTATTGACCTAATGTATTTAATTTTTGGACATGCTACTATTGTGTAGCTTAACGCAATCACTTTCAATTTTCAACTCTACACATTTATTTTTTTAAGCAGTGTTTTCGTGTATAAAATTCCAATAATTGGACGATTTTCCACTTTGTTTCTAATTTTTTGTTTTGTTTAAATTGATTGCTGAAAATATTATCTCGGCTCCAGATCCACTATGTGTAAGTCAAACTATGAATGAAAACAGTTTTTTTTAATTTAATTAATATTTAAGACGTTTTTCCAAAAATGCTGAATATTTTCGGATGGAATATATTTTACATTTAAATTTCGAAGTGATCGATATTCACGTTTCAGTTCGATCACGAACCTGATATTCACGAGTTCTACCCAATCACTGTCCGTAAAAATATTTGTAAAGAATTTGGAAAGATTGTCTTAAGAATTTACCGTTTTGTTTTTGAGGGATGACGGGCTTATAAATCTGATAAGCTTAAGTTTGAACTCTGTAAAAAATTTGTTCACCCTCATTCAAAAAATCGAAGCGCTTCAAAATTTCGGGTCATCTGATCCTTGAGCTACTGGGAATCGGAGTACAGTCTTCTTCTTTTTTATCTATAGAATTATTCATATAAGATAAACAAATTAAACAAATATGTGAAAATATTAAAATAAAATATAAAGGTTCGACGGCAGCTGCAATTGGAATATTAGGTCCATTGATATATTTTTGTTTTAAACGATAATACACAGTATGTTGAAAGGCTCTTCCATCTCAATTCTCGGGGTTTTTTAGCCCCCCGCGAACATTTTTATTATCATCTTCTCTAAAAAGGCGACATTTTGTTTGCTCGGGAAGCTTGCAAATTGCCTCAGATTTCAGATTTCAGTTCCAATATTTGCTCTGACATTAAGCAGGTTAACACTATCTTTCGTTAGGTCGCTAAAGTTCCAAATGAGGTGATTTAGTATCTTCCCTTTTCGGGACTCATCTTCCACTTCCAGAGCTCTCACTTTTTTCCTTCCTCGACTAGTTTACCTGATATACAGTTGCTTGGTGCGTCATTAAAGCATTAACGTGCACTTTTTTGATATGAAATTAAGAGATATAGGACAGTCTTTGACCAATTTAGATCTTACTGTATGAAGCTGGTCATAGGATGCTATACGGATCTTTTTACATATTAATTTTTTATTGTTGATTCAAGTTCCTTTTTGCCTTTAAATTTATCGAGCTATACGAGGTGCTGATATAGCTCGTTCACATGATCGCCAGGATCTGCGCAGTTTGGTGAGAATGGGAGTCCAAATCAGAGTAAGGTGGAAAGTACCATTTTAGTGCGCAAAATTTAAGCTTTTGAGCTACTCAACGATTGTTCGTAGAGGTCTTAGTCCATCCTGTACGTAAATTGCCATTAAAACGAAAAATAAAAATAATTAAGTAAAGCAACCCATACACGATAAAATTGATACTACTCCAACTTCTGATCAAACTGTCCCTTACGTTTAAAATTTTCGTTCCTACTACGTTTTCATTTTACAACGTGCATTAAGATATGCAGTTTCTTACAAAATGTCATCTACAAACTTTTTTTTAACATAACATAAAATTTTATAAATTGCCACTTTCAAAAAATTTGAGGTGAATATCGAAAATACTTGTCCTAGTCCACAAACAACTTGCTGCTGCACACTTCCACTTCTGATCATCTCCTCAATCAACTTGTTGGTCAATCACAAATAACTCGCAACGTGTATGGGACACTTAAAATGTAGTAATGCCAATCTGTCTGAGCACTACTTGACTCGCGCAATCACTAAATCATAATTAAATCATAACAACTTCCCGAAACTGGTTCGAGTAGTTAATTCCAAATAATTACAGTGTCAGCTATAAATTTCGAACCTGCTTCATTAGGTGCTTGTTACCTAATTGCCTGTCCGCCAAAGAAGCATTCGAACAGCAGCGTCAAATTTGAAGAACTTGTATATTGTGTTTGTTCACTAGATTAATGTGCACCAAGGTCCCACAACAGATACTCTAGAATAGGAAGTCGAGTCACCTTCCAATTATCTACACACTCTTTTTACAAGGAATTCCCATTCAAATTTTAAATTCAAATTCAAATTCAAATCTTCCCACTTAGATATTCAAATGAAAAATAAATGTTACCTGTAGATAAATAACCCGTCCCATCCCATCCCGTCCACTGGCCATTGTCTCCCTCATTATAGGCTGTAGTTTCCTTCATTATTTTAATGAAGTGCTGCCAACAGTAGATAGATCTAAATGGGTCACAATCACAATAATTAAAAATCACTAAAACACAAAATTGCAGAGAAAAAATATAACAGAAACGTCAAGGACCAATCTCATTTCAGTTTTATTTCTTCCTTTCGAAAGGTCATCTCGCTGTGAAATGATGGAGTAGCGGTGTGCCCTCAGTCGTGTAATTTCCACATCGAAGCTTCTTTCTAGTTAATTCGCTTGGAATAACCCAAAAAAAAAACCCAAAATAAATGAATGATTAATTTTGTGTTAAAAACCCTTGAAACGTAATTGCTTACTATTTAAATTAAAGATTTATCATCATGATGTACTTGACTGCCGTTGGTGGTGCTGCGCAATTGCTTGACCTTTCATTTCAGCATCTGGCAAATTAATACAAACGTCGAGGGTTACCGGCAGTCACGGAACTGACAGCGCACAAATCGTTCATCAATGCACGGCAATTAATAGCAACACCACTTAACACAGTCTGGCTGTAGTTAAATGTCTAAAATACGTATTTATAGTTGATAATCTTCCTTGCACTCAAGGTGGATGTTTTGTTTCCCCATTTATCTGCGGGAGTTCACATGATTGCTTGATTAAAATTTTACACTTTCATTGGCAATTAAAAAAGAAAAATACAAAGGAGACGATTTTACGTCACCATTTCGGAGATTGTCATTCAAGTTGAAGTTAACTAGAGGTGGATAACAAAGTGATTGTTTTTTTTTTGAATAGTCTCACAATGCAATCAGGCCATAAAGAGAGATTTTCTCTTCTCTTATCTTTTTTTCTTTTGTGTTAATGCAGCGCAATCAATTTTTTATTTATTTTGTTGCAAGCAATTTGTTGGTGTTTTGATAATGGCTCACCATACTTAAATACAAAAACCGCTTTGGATGCGACTCGATAAATGTATCTATGTATCTCCAATTTGTGTGTGAGTGTTTGGATAGTGAAATGTAACTAATTGATTTCTTTTATTTTCATTTCAGGTACGTTTCCATGGTTTGTCAGTTTGTGGCTCTTTCGGTGAATATTTTTATAACTTTTTGATAAATCATTTAACGAGCGGACAGACGGATGCATGAGGTAAATCAGCTGCATAATGGCAAATGGCGATTATGTTTTAATTGCGTTTCGTTGTTGTGACTGTGTGCTGATTAATTTAATGTATTCATATTTTATTGATGCGAGTTGATGATGCATTAAATGTCTAATACTTGATGAATATGCATCGAATTCGGTGGACAGGTGGAACCTATTTTTTTTTTGGTTTTGTTTTTAATTAATTTAAACTTGAAAAGGTTTTTTGGTTGAGGTTTGTTTATATTTATAACTTTTGTTGATAAATTGTTTGAATACCAGCTTCATTCATGGAAATTGGAGCGAATTTGTCTTCTTGATTTGTTCATTGGGACAGTGGCTTTTAAGTATTTTTTAAAGCCCACTTCTCCCCAACGTAAGGCAAACATCTGAGAGGCTCATATTGAGCAGCTATTCCTATTGTCCCAATCCCCAATGATATAAACTGGTGGCTCGTTTTGAAGCTTAAGGTTAAAAACTTCGCTAACTTTGTTAGGGAAGATGTATTTTTTGTACAACTGATTAAAAAAGACTGACGCTAAATACAGGGTGGCCATAAATAAACCAGCAACTTTGTGAGATATAAAATTACCAATTTTGACGGGTAACGAAGCCATCAAGGTGAAAATGAACTTTATCGCTTAGTATGAATAACTTTCATTATTTTTCTTATTAAGTGGTGACCCAGGCATTTTATAAATTGAAGTAGGTATTTAATAAAACAGTTTTATTTTGATTCGGAAATCATCGACCAGTAAGCTCAATCATAACTACTTCAACTTTCATTATTTTTAAAACATTGTTAAATAAAAACACTTGGTTCTTTCGCGTAGAGCTGGATTTTCCTAACCCTAAGGCTGTGTCCGAATTTTGCGTGCTATGCGGTGCACTCCCGCACCTGCGATTGTCCAATTACAGCACGAAAATTTGTTCATTCGGGTTGCTGCTTTTTTGTTAGCATAAAATAGCCTATTGGAAAATAAGTTACTGAAAATAAGAATGTTGGGAAATACTTAATGAAAACATTTGGTTTTTGCAATTCTGACACAAAAAAAATTATGGCGTAAGGCTAATTTTAGTTTAATTTCAGAAAACCTTATTCACATAATTTTTTTTTAAATAAATCACATTTAAACAAACATTTAAGGAAATGTCAACAAATGAATTAACTTTTGTTTCCTGTGTGTACTTTAAATAAGTTGAATATGTTGAGAAGTAATAAAAAAATACATATTGTGATTATACATTATGAATTCAAAACAATTATAAATTTTGCAAAGTCAACAAGAGTTGAGTGTTTTTTTCAATTAATATTTTTTTTGTACAGAAAACAAAATAAGTTTTTCATATGTAAGGTTAAAATACTCAAAACTATATGATTTTCTCGCTAAAATATATTAAATAATTATTTCGCTGCTACTTTTCCATTTTTTTTAAGGCTGTTTCAATTCGCCGTCATTCTGGACATGGCTACGTTATGAAACGTCGAAGTCAATACTTACCGCACAAATGACGGAAAATATTTTAATCTCGTGTGAATTTTGGGAACACCCTTTATAATGGCCAAAATGTTTACAGATAGGTGTGATAACTAAGTGTTTCTTTATCTGATGTTTGTAGCAAACAACGTAATAAATGTCACTGTTTTTCATTCTTCTTTTGGCCGACCCATCCCACCTCCTAACTTACATTAACAATGCGCTATGTTGCTAATCCCATTTAGTGTCCCAGGCTAGATTTACGAATTAACAATGAGGCAATTTTCAATACAAAATTACCCATTGTGAGCTACAAAAATTTAGTGTGTAGGTTGAAAATGATTTTAAGTAACAAGGGTGAAATTAACCACGCAATTTGATATGAACCCTACTTTGGGATATTTAAAATTCCGAAACAAGCCGAAAACTATTGTTTCAGTTGTTTAAAAAACTTGGATTCAGCCCCAGTGCCTCCTGCAATAAATATAATGGTCATTCAAAATGACGACGGTAAAAAAATGTCGGATAATGTTTAGTGTTCACAATTTGCTATTCCTCGCTGAGTATTGAACCATCGCCTTTTTGGCCAAAAGTTAACTCCTTTGAATCATAACAGCACTCAGAAAAAAAATTGTTATATCAAGGATATTATACTTTGGCTCAACAATTTTCGTCCTTCGAAGTACTTAAAATTCTTGAGTTGATAATGCAAGTGTAAATCGTGATTTTATTCTTGACTTAAAGATTAAAAATGTCAAAATTTTAAGAATGTAAACTCTTGTCTGAAAAAAAGTTGTGTAAAGGGCTCAACAATTTAAATCGTATGACCAAATACGAAACCATTTAAAATTTTAATATATATAAAATTCTTGGTTTAAGAACAATAAATGTTAAACTTTGACAAAAGAACGAATTGTCAACAAAAATAAAAATAAAATTGTTGGTAAAAATATTTAAATTGTCAGATTTACAAAAAATTGTTCCGTCAAGAACTCGTTATCTACTTTAAAAATAATAGTTCTTGAAATAAATCCATTGAAAAACATTTAAATGTTATCACAACAATTTAAATTAAAAGGTATAATGCAGCAGCAAAACTAAATGTTTTATTTAAAAGGTAAACCATTCGGAAAGCATTAAGGCATTTCTGTACATTATGTTAAAACATCTTTTTGCTTACTTATACCTAAGATTAAACTTGTTTTAAATACATCCCTCTGTTTAAGTATTCGAAATACCTACTATTCCTTTTCCAGGACAATGATGATTACATTGCTTCTCTTACAATTTATTCTTAAATTCATAAAAAAAAAAAATATATGAATTTAAGAACTCAGTTGCGGAATATTTTGTATCTGTCATTTTCCTATGAAATGTTGAATCAATCATAGGAACATAACATATTGTTGGCATAATAATTTTAAGAATTTAATGTCCTTGCTAAGAAATAAAAGATTTTTTCTTGGATCAAGAAATATTAAGTTAAATCACATTATCATACAAATAGGTAAAATTTTTAATTAATAATTGTTAACTGAAGAACGAATTCTTGAGCCAAAAATTTGATTTTTGAAAGGACATTTTGTCTCAAAAAATATTTAACACAACAATTTTCTTGTTGGGCTGATCATTTTTCGTTTTTAAAATTGTTTAAGAATTTTAAAATTGTTTTTACAAAGATTTTTATTTTAAACTAATAATTTGATTCTCAAAAACTCAATAATGAGTTGTTGAATGGAGGAATTTGTTTTAAAAAGAACTGCAAATTCTTTAAATAACAATGCTTTTTTTACCGCCCTGCTGACTGAAAGAAATACACTTAAAACTGACACAAATCTCGCATTAAATTGCATAGCCAAATATTGCGCTTTTGTCACTTCTCTTGAATGATTTAAAAGACAACATTCGTGCTCGAACAATCGTTTAAAACGTACGTGCCATATCTGTCAAACTGAAAATACAAATTTGCTTTGCAAATCATTCACAATGACAATGGGAATCTCATCGGGACAGGTGGGGCGAATCAAACAAAATTATTTCGATGTCAAACATCTTAGCACGATGATGGTGTCGAAATCGTTAAAACGTGCTCTTTGCCATTGAACTAGTCGTTTTTTGTTAGCATTTACGTTTCACAACAGTCACAAGTCATAACTCATTATCAATTCACGTGACAGTAAAAGTGTATTCGCTTGAACTATTCGTAAATCGAACGTGCCCCATAATTGGAAAGGGGTTTGGATTACAACCATTACAAATTGCATCGTTAAATCTCGTTTCGTTTTACGACTAGTTACGTTATTGATGGGCTTTGCTAAATAAAACATGCATAGGGCATTAAAGTTTAAGTACAACAATAATAACTTTTAACGGCGGCTAGGTTCCACTTAAACGAGATTGACATTCGCAACTCGGTAACTATCGGCGGAGAATGAAGAGAAAATGTTTTATTAAGCTTTCGATTTATTTTTAGTTTAAATGAAATCCTTCTGCGCACAGTAGTCGATGAGGAGCGGGAGGAAAGCCCTACCTCAGAAGGCGGTAGGGTAGTTGGTCAAAAAACGCTGAGAAAAGTTTTCCTCTCATTGAAACAGTTTTTTGTAGAGTTATGCGAGTTCAGTGGTTGTTTGAAAGGAAAATGAGCCCATTAACCGCAGTGTAGAGGTCTTAAAATATATAGCCATTCCACGACAAACGTTCAGCGCGGTTACAGTGGACATTTATGTTAGGTATACGGATAGGTAGAGCAGGATGTACCCTACAATACCACATTTAGGTCCTTGTGGACCCATTGTGATGCCCTTGTTGTATTAGTTGTCTTCATCTCTTTTCTTCTGGTTACGAAACGCTGTCCAGCCATCCCGATGTTCCAAAAAACCTGTAAATATCAGACAATGAGGCATCAGAAAGTTCCCATACGTCTTGGAAATAATAGCTTCCAAGTGTTCTCTTCCTCAAGTGACCGTGACTCGGACAATGACAAGGGAAGTGAAGTGTGTCCTCGTGGATTTGTTCGTCTTCACAGCCGATGTCGAATCTCGAAACCTTTGAGATTAAGTGTAATTGGTTTCTTAGAAAGTTATGATGACCTGTCAAACTAACAGTGGACATTAATTATACAACTGTCTTTGCTGGACGCCATGGAGCCTGAAAGCCCATTTAATATGCTTCTAGACGACATGCTTTCGGACTATGACTCCCATTAAACAAATCTCTATTATCGTTCTCCAAGGGATGACTGGGGAAAATGCAAACCCAATCTATCACGACTGGAGCTTGTCTGGTATAAGGGCGGTTATAAGATGGAGTCGGGACTAAAATGGCATTTATGGGAAGAAGCGAACTTTTCAGTCCGATTTGGCAAAAACTCGTCTATATTGCAGGTCCTTTATATTAACCATTGGGCTACAATAAATCTAAGTTGCACTTCACGAGGAAAAACTTTACATATATTTTCAGAGCCCTAAAAGCTGCTGACTGTCATAAAATCGAAACTTGTCCTGGTCACACTTCGAACTTTCTTAGAAAAACCTAGGCAATCTCCAGTGGTTTCAAGCATACAGAGGCTTTGCCTGCAACGAAACAGCGGACTTACTGCCGGAAGTGGGGGCAACAGTACCACTCATCGGACCGTAACCTTTCAGTCGTGTCAGCAAAAATAATTTCAGGCTTAAACCACTTTCCCCAAATTCTTCCACCCACAAAATCGCACTTCCTCATTAGTCTGGACAAAAACAACCTGGGAATCATGGCTGGAATAGTTAGTGGCTATTAAAAAATAAGTGAATAGTTGGTGCAATAGGTTCGTAACTACAAACTGCTTAGTTTCTCATTTTTGGATCGAAAGGAAGGGATCTACAATTTTATGGCGAATCCAAAAAGTTAATTGAGGAACTCTTTTTTTTGGGCCCTACTCTACATGCCGACTCTGACTTAAAAGTGACGAATGTCTGGCTCTCTTTCGTGTCAGAAAGAATATCCTTGGCGAGATTAAGTGTTACTTGTGCAAATCTTGATGATATCACATCCCAGAGAAGATCCTTGTCTTCCTGACTGCCTACGAAGTGAAAATATATCTTACCAGAGAAGTACCAATAAGCGCATTTAAAAGAGGCTGCAGTGCCTGAGCCCCATCAAGCCCCTCCCGACTTAAAATCTAATTGTCTCAATTTGTGGGTGGATATTGACGGAGTTTACTGTAAACAAGTTTGAGGATTCACTGTCGCAGGAGGATTTTTCCCACGGAACTTCCTATTAATGTTGAACAGATGTAAACACAGAAATCTATACCGAGGGGAATCTGAAAACGTTGGTAATGTTTTTTTTTTTGGATTGAAATGAGCTCGTATTTGCCCTAGTGATCACCTACAGTGATTGACCTTCAAGTCTTGGAATTCAGAGGTAAAGTAACGAGTTGCTTAAGAGCACCATCTAGTTCAGTTATCTAGAAAATAGTTCGTTAAACTTTTGAAAAGGAGATTGCCCAGTACGTCAATGAGGAACGCTGTGGGAAGTTGCTGTTGTCACTAGTATCAGTCACCTGTGGCGGTTCTTTTGTTTGCCTGTTGCATGCATCGATACTGGTCCAGCGGCGTTTTCTTTTATACTCAAGGATTCAATAATAATCTTCTGTGTAAGCGTTCGCAGATGAGTTGTTGCTCAAGGTGCTCAAGATGCATGCTCAAGGGCTCAAGATGCCAAGATAAAACTCCCTCTTACGAGCTACCAAGGTAATTAAGAGCTAATGGTCCTCTTTAAAAGGCTTTCAACTGTATTGGGTGAACGATTCTCTGTATTTTCTTTCATCACTCACTCTGTATGGATGACACAGGTACAACGAAGACAAGTTTGACATGGATACAGACTCAAAATCACATAGCCGTCTTTTGTTCTTCCAGGCAGAAACTCTTTCCCGCTCAGGTTGTAAGCAAACACTCAAACCATGGCCACCATTTGCATACATAACCTGAGTCAAGAATCTGCGATCTAAGATGCGGCGAGGCCTTATGGAGTCAATGAACACCAATGTCCCGGCCCTAAAAATCTTCGACTTTGTTGCTAAGGAAGCAAGTGCCGACCTTGCCTTGGAATACTCGCCCAGTTACAAGGGAACATCAAGCAGCATTACGAAGCAAATAACTAAGAGTCAAGCTGGGTTCTGTCCCTGGACTCACGAGAAAAGTGGGTAGCTACTTTTAGGCGTAGTTGTTACCATGTATGGTATGTCGAAAGACAGTTTCATCATGCGTTCAATGCGATAGTCAGTGGTACCTATGAGTTAACGACAAGTGACAGCTGAACGAGGCTGTTCATTTCTACGAGTTTGATAATCAAAGAGAAAAAGTGACAACCTCATCGGCTTTTAAGTGGATGCTATAGACGGGCTTGCTTGATTGGCTATTAGATATGTGTTCGATCATCGTTTTAAAGATCGGTTTGCTGATGGATGTTCCATGAGTTTGATAGTCAACGATCACGAGTCTTTCTCCGCAAATTTTCCACAAGATGGGTTAATAATGAAATGGCTGTGATAACAGCGGACCGTTTGGGTTTTTCTGCGGATGTTGAACGCGTTTACCAGTCATTTGTATATAAGGAGAGGACTGTGACACCTGTCGGCATGCTAGCGGATGCGGTACGAGTTTTTTCAGACTCTTTGTCTCGGTCTGTTAATTGACGTCAGATGAGTTATTCAATAACTTATTCAATAGGAAAGTTCATGACTTACTGATTTATCACATTTGCTATAATTTACCATTCTCTGCATAACAACCGCCGTCCATTCATCAAACCGCATCCATCCATCTTCGACTGACGCCACTGTGTTCTATCCTATACCCCATCTCATCGCCACATTCCACTATAACAGTCAACTCAAGACGCTGCGACACAATAATGTTCTCAACCAGCAAACACATAAGAAGAAAAACGTGCTCAGCTACTTGAGTATTGGGTTCGCTGGCACGACCGCCAGTTGTCTCTCCATCGAGCAGCTACTTTACCATCAATGGCGCACAGATCTACTGCCACTGTTCTCTATATATGCTCCCCTCAATGAATTATGCATTAGGATTGTGTGCGCCTTGATTCAGCTTTCAAGGAGAATCGTTTTTGGCTTTGAAACTGAAAACCACTATATAGGCCTCTGCCGTTTGTTGCCCTGCCTTCGCTGTATACAGACACCCAGTCCTTTAGCTGGCGCATCTAAGCCTTTCTTGGGTTTGCTGCAGTTTCTACTACACGCCATCAATGAACGACTACACCCAGTACACACGAAAATGACATTTTGAATGTTTGCCAACGATAGGATATGAAGACACACACAAACCATCCAACCCCCTCCCCGTATACGACTACATTTAGCGAAGCACCCTCCAGAGAATTATGCCAAAATACTTGGCACAAGACTGTTGTCCTTTGTTGCGACGATAAAAGACGAAGGCATCACAGAAGGATAAAAAAAAGGGGCCAGCAGCAAAAACAGAATAACAAATTATGAACTTGGGAGGATTTATTGATTTTCCGATAGGAAACACCGAGAGAGATTATTTGTCCTTTTTTCCAGAAGGACACACTCGGTTTCTTAAGAGAGAGACCAAATGCGCGCCCCTGGTGTAACATAATTTATTTTAATTGTTTACAATTGATGTAGTAATCTGTGTGTTGTTCGGGCCGCCTACAACGCGCGACTTTGTAGGTCAGCGTGTAACCCTTTTCATATGTCCCGCGGGTGTTTGCGGCCGCTTTGCTACACAGAATATTCGATGGATAAAGTTACAATGTCCGTCGGCAGGATATCTGAGATTTAGAAACGACCGCAGGGAGTTGTTAATTAAAAAAAAAAAGAATCTGTGTGTTTCAAATGCCTAACCATACAGGAGAGTGTGTTTGGCCGCGGTGCCGCGAGTCAGATTACAATTAGAAAAGGACTTGTACGAGAAGGGGTAAAAACATAGAAATAAATTAAAGCGTGGGGGCTGTCCTTCGGCCAGTCGGAGTGCCAGGTTCACCGGAGAAGAGTGAAAGGATATTGCAAGCCTTTGTGGGGAGGATATTAGAACGACGCACGGCCGCCACCGGGCGGATGTGTTTAAGTTATGACTTTTTTCCTTTGAAATTTAATTAAAAATGGCGATTAAAAGCACTGCGTCGAGTTGGACCGTTGAATTAGGTTGAGGATGTCTTCATTTTAGGTGGAAAGGTATATGTGTGGAATCTGGAGGAATACACTTTGCGGTTAGCAGAATCGAGTTGACCAGAGCAAGTGACAAGAAGGAGCAGTGGCAGACCTGTACCACGAAACAAGACGTAGTAGCGATGAATGGAATGCCCTGAGTGATGGGGCCTTTGAAAACATCGAACATGATGCAACTTACTTAAAGCCTTTACCTAAATATCAGCCTCTACGACTGCAGAAGACTCCTGCTAAACACGGGATAGAAATATACAGGAAGAGGAAAGGCTGCATTGTGAACGCAATTCTAGTCCTACGTAAATTTACCTCCATCCTCAATGAACGCCTCAATTACATCCACGTTGGGTGGTCAAATTCGAGACAACCGGTTCGGTAAACAATCAGCCAACAACCGTTCGTCAAAGAAACGCCAGAACGCCCGAATACATTTCCGCGGTCCGTAAAAAATACGGGAGAACTCGAGGCAATCAATTCCTCGCCACAAGAAGTCATCCTTCCGCAGACTTCAACTTGGCGAATAAGATCCAACTGATCCAAGAGTCAAAGATAATGACGTTTGTGCGCTGACTGGTTTCGAAGCCCAGTTTGGAAGAGGAACATGAAGAGACCATTCACCCTCGCAACAAGCGCTCCGAATGTGGACTACGTCCTCAAGGTTTTGAATATTCCGGACACCAAACTGCCGAAAAAAGCGTTAAAACAAGCAGTTGTATTATAGCAGCAAGCACAACGCACCAAGTCGATAAAATGTTAATATCTATCCGGATAGCACACGCTCTGGAATATATCATGAATACATACTCTAAAAGTAGCGGTCCCATTATGACTTCTTTGTGGTACTCCAGAATTTTTAAATTGTAAAAAGTTTATAAAGGACTGCAGTTTGGGATATTCTTGCATTTGCACATGATTAAGTCTTACCCTCCCTATTGTGAGTGCAATAATATGATTGCATGACCGTAATCTAGCTTAAGCCAATTTCCGATCACATGGAAATTTAATGTCGTTACCAAATTGCAATTACTGGCACCAAATTTAAGTGGACTGATTTTCATCCCAAAGCTTAAGTCCACACAAGCCGACGTAAGCCAACGTAATCCTCGTAATTTAGCAATTTGGTCTTATTCCACTATCCCCTTGATTTGTTTCGAAGCTCGACCAGTACCTCGCCAATGCTTGATGTTTGACTTGTCAAAATCTTTCGACTTCCTAATGCATTCAAAATGTCAACTGTCAACTTTGTCTTTCTTTCTGGAGCCATTGTAAAGATATCTGTTACTAGTGGCCAACTAGTAACAACCCCTTAGGGAACCATGCGTCTGTCTTCCAAGCGGAGATTTTCGCTATCCTTATGGCTATGCACTATATTGTGACAAACAGGTGGAGAGCTAGAAGCATTTGCGTTTGCAGTGATAGCCAAGCTGCACTAAAAGCGCTGCTCAACCCTCTTACCTCGTCCAAGTTAGTGCTTGAACTCAAGCTTTCTCTAAACTTTGGTGGGGAGGCTAAGCACAGTGAAACTTGTCTGGGTGCCAGGTCACACTGGTATCCAGGTAAACGGGATCGCTGATGAGCTTGCCAGGCTGGGTTCAGCAGAAGCTCTCTCAGGACCTGAACCTGCGTTGGGTCTGCCGGCATCTGTGGTTAGGTCATCCATTGATACTTGGGTTTCTCGTGAACACGGGTGTCGGTGGCGTGACTGTGCTGGATGCAGACAGACCAAACGACTGCGACCGGACATCTGCAAAAGGTCAGCATCTTTCCTTCTGTCTCTCAGGAGAATCGATTGTAGACTGCTTGTGGGTGTCCTTTCGGGCCACCAAGCTTTTGCCAAACACTTAAATGTGTTGGGCTTGAGCGACACCACCATCTGCCCTGCTTGTGGAGAGGATGACGATACAGCGGAACACTTCCTCTGTAGTTGTCCTGCCTTTGCTCGCATCAGGTGGCGGATCTTTGGGGCTGACGTGGTGAATGCCGAACATCTAAGCTCTTCATCACTGAAGCTCCTTCTCATCTTTCTTCGAAAGACGGGCAAACTAAGTACAGCAATGTAAGGTGTCTGTTTTGGCAGTACAATGGACCAGTAGTTGTGTCTGAGTGCTCCATCGGATAGTAGCAACTTCCAACAAAAAAAAAAAAAAAAAAGTGGCCAACTATGAGGCTAAACGAAACAATATTTTGTGTAGATGGCTACGTCACTACCGCCTTGCCTATAGAAGACTGTAAAGGTTGTTTCTTTCCAAAAGCTCACAACATTTGTTTCGGAGGCCTTTCTTTTTAGTTTGGGAAAATACTTCGAAAGAGCTATGTGGAACAACTCCTTCAGATAGGGGGAATCAGAGGTGCAAACCTGTCTCAACGTCGCATGCATTCTTGGTCTCAAATTCTTGGGCAGACCAAGTTTGCCAGCCACAAGACTCGGAATTCTTCTTTGATCGCCTCCAGTGTCTGTTCCAGACATTGCATGCCCTTGCTTTATATCCATCTTGCAAGATGCCAATGACATCAAACCTCATCTTCCAGAGCGAGGTGATAGAGCATTTAAGTGAAATTTCTGCAGATGTCGCAAGTAGTCTAAAGTCAGGAAAAAATTGCAGGTCTACACAAAAGGTTCTAGTTTCGTAATTTTTCCCACTTGTTATGAACTACTTGATGAAAGCTGTACCACTTGTAAATGTCCCTTAGTCTCGTTCAAACTTTGACTCTTTAGCATGCTCCTAAACGGACATGCATTGACACTTTATCGTGCCGATGTACCCTTCACAAACATTTTCTCTCTCTCAGAACTCTCTAGGTGCTGTCAAATTGCCGTGTAATTCTATCGCACATTCGGAGCTGCTCAAAAAGGTGGTAATCTGGTAAACAAGAGTGTCGCCTACAATTCCTCGTGCATCTTTCAGTCAAGGATTTCCCCCGATTTAACCCTTTTAAAGACGTCGCCATCCCAATACCTGCCTTATTATTCAAAGTTCCACCTCTTTTGATTTGTAAAACAATGACACACATGATATACACCCTCATGGCTCAACATCTGTTATTGTTATTTTGCTTATCAAACATAAATCCAACCGACAATTGAATTTTCAATAGCAATACCTCATTCCAAAAGCTCTCGGATGAAGTATACGGTATACCATACCTACAACAACCTTTCATCCAAACAAACTCTTGCAAAGCTACATTAATAATTCGCGCTAATTAACAACAAACTCAATCGAGCATGTAAAATAATTACAGTTACATAAATGATTTTCCCTTCTTATCCCACTGACATTGAGCTATCCACCCTGACCCCATATATGCCATTGTAGGACACAGGATACACGACAGAAAGTTGGTGAAAGGGAATTTACGGTTGGGCTGTTGGTGTGGACTCCCTCAGATTATAATGTTACTTTGTGCTGGCGCTCATTACTGTGGCATTGGATCTGAAGAAAATGTAATTTATTCTCGCGAAAATTACTTCTGATTGGAAATGCGGATACACCACGAGTATCATGCGAGATTCCGCATGTCCTCAAGGCTGAATTATTGAGGATGTGTACGTCGTGAAATCTATACGACGCTTCGGGGAGAGATGGTGAAATTAAATTGAACTCGTAACCAGTTGGCGAAAGGTAAAAGGCAATGAGATCCTTTGAAAGGACGAAGGTCAGTTGGGTAAATTTTAAAGCTAATTAAGTGCTGAATGTTTTTTGACTTTGAATTAATCGATTTTGCGGTTTGGCGTCGGTATAAACCGATGTGGAATGTATGTGTGGAACGTAGTGCTAAAAATTCACTTTTGAGATATATAACATGCGGTTGTGGAACGGTTTTTGTAGGTGGGTATTTTGGGGATAACGACGAAGAGTTTGGACTAATTTGGGGCCATTTACAATGGTATCTTCCTTCACAAATCGATGTGGAACGTATGCGTAAATTGTAAAAAACCTAAACGCCTGCATTTCTAACCCTTTTCGTTGACAATAAGTTGATGCCAGACTAAACAACGAGTGGACGATGAAATCTAATTGCCACGACGGACGAAAAAGCTATCTCCGCAAATTGGGTTGCGGCCAATTGCAACGACAAGCCCCATAAAACTCCCAACAGTTTCATGTGTTGAAGTACCAAAAACGCATTTCTGTAAAAAGTGGTGCCAAATCGCCTTTTTTATGTCACTTAGCTGGGTAATAAACTGTATACGAGATAAATTTCAAATCCCAGTGGTCACTTGATCTTTATTGTTCTCCTTCTCGAGGAAATCCTCTTGAGCGCCGCTCCACTGTAACCGAGTACGTTGACTGGGTATTATTTATCTCCCTCCCCATTTGCTTTATCTCAAACCTACACTTTCTCAATAAAATAGTTGTGCCAAGTATTGCCAGAGGAAGATAACTCTCAAAATGCCACCTGCATGTAAACAAAAAAAAAAAGGAACTGTGGAGGGTTGTGAATCCTCCCCCCATTCCACTAAAACCAATCCGTCTGTTTCTAATCAAAAACAATTTTGGAATTTAAACAAACACGCACCACAAACAAACATTTATTCGCACCGACCACCAACACGATGTGATATTCAAATTAGATTCAGAGCCGCCAATAAACAAAACTGAACTCGTATAGGGGTGCGAAAGACTGGCTGCTGCCGTTCGATTGGGTTGGATGCTGACTCTGCTGGTGATACAATTAAATTTTGTAATTTAAATATGCAATTTAATTTGTGAACAATAAATTGCCAACACAAGAGGCAGGCGGAGCCCTTTTGCCCCTTGATATCTTGCATTGTAAATATATGCGCGCGATAATATATTCAATTATACCGTCGTCGACGCACGGTTCGGTGTTATTGTTTTTCGGCTGGCAAACGTCAAAACAATTGTTTAATGAATTTTCATCAGCAGCTCGCGGCGTCTAACTAAATTGAGTTCTGTTTTCTATTGGCTTAATGTGTGCTGAGTGTTGCAATTTAACAATTGGACACGTGTGTGAAGTGAATTGAAGATCGAAAATTGGTAAACGTTGCGATAGAGTTGGTGTACTTTTGTTGGGCGCCATTTCCTTGCCAGGAGTCAGAACTTGATTGGAAGAGTTTGGTGGATTTATGTACTTGGTCGGTGTAGTAAGTAGGTGAAAGGGATGTCAAAAAAATTGGCTGGAAAGAAAATGTGGAGACTAGTGCGAAAATGGCGCCCAACGCTGGGATCATGGCAATTAGGAGTAAAATTCAAGTGACCAGGATGGGTGGATCGGGAAACTGACCTTCCTAAAATGATCTGGCGTACGTCTTTAATTTGACAAAAAACCCGGTCTAGCCAAATCATTTTGAACGTAAGTTAGGCGAAGGATAATCGAACTCAATTCGGAAGTCCTCCTCCTCTGGACCAGTTCAGAGAAACAATTGCAGACCAAAAGGGACGACTTGCATAATTTCTTGAACGACACTCTTTCAATTATGAAAGCTGTACGGTCCTCATCTTTTATGGTAAAATGGAAGAATCCTCTGAGGCATCAAGGCTATGAAAGATGCAATGGACACATCCAACAATTCCAGGCTGTTTAAGAAAGCCAGATGCCTCTTGGACGTAATCTAGCGAAGAATCGTTTATTCTGGTGCTCGACACCCACTTCCCAGGCGGCTAAAATGGTGCTGCTCACACAGATACAAATCAAACTTGCAAACTACCAACGTACAGGTTCTGATTACTAGAGACAAAGTGCTTTGGGCGCTACATAGCTTCAAACGATACAAATCGTCGGGGCCAGTCGGCATAACACTCACTCATGTGAGTCCGTCGGATCTCAGACCTACAAGACTAAATGTAGACATTTTCTCCCACAGAGCGTCCTGAAACTTCTCTTCGACAGTTAGCCACTGTTCCATGGTCTCGCGTCCTCTTGGTTCCTGCTCGTTAATGATGGCAACAAGGTGCTTGTCTTTTGTGTCGTATAGACCGGTTGTGCAGCGTGCGAAGTACCAGCCTTCACCCTTTTAGCCACACTCGGTTCCACGGCGTCATCGGATCTGCTCCTTTTGCTCCGGCTTCCCCAGATATGGCGCTCTCCATTTAGCTTTTTTTAAAAGTTTGGACTCAGTCGCTACTCCACTAGTGGAAGGCAGAGTACCTGCCTACTGCGCCTTTAGTTACCAGCCAGCTCACCTTGCCCACTTTCTGGTTTGGTGGGAGTACCTGCCAACCCATCGCCTGCCCTTTCTGCGGAAGTTGGAGTACCAGCCACCTCACTTCCCGCTACGTTTAAGTCAGTAAGCGTACAGTCTGCATCCTCACTTTCACTAGCTGACAGAACATCTTCGAGTTCCTTCTTCAGGCCAAAGATGGAAGACTGTGGCTCAGATTCGCTGAAATCATCGCCCACCTCCATCGCCGGCTTAATGGCGTTTGTTGCCTCTTTTCCCGGAATTTTAGTTTTGTTATTCATAATGTTTCCACGAGTAAGGCCGGAAAAAACAAGGTCGACCCAGGCAGCGCCGCCATACCTGGGCAGGGCTCGCCATGGCGTCTGAGGGAGCTCGTTCACGACTGGTTTTACACCTAGCCTTTCATCCTTTAGCACGGTTAACTATCTGCTCACGCCACCACTAAAATTAGGTTAGATTTAAAGGTTTACTCCTACCTTAGACTAAATGGATCACGCCAAACGATTGAGACGTAAGCGTAAATCCTTGGCTGACACTAACCATTGACCGGTTAGCCATTTTCAGGCGGGCGCCCACATGAATGACTATAGAATCAGGATTTGTGCCCAGGCCCCAATCCAAATCGAAATCCAATCTTTCTTTGGCCGAAATTAGGGTGCGATGATGATTGAAATACCCAAATTTTTCTTTTAAATGACTATTGAATAAAAAAATGTGAACCTATGATATGTCGTGTTGAAGTCCTTAAAATTAAAATCGCTTTATTAATAGTGCAGTTTAGAACAGTTTTAATTTTCTTGACCAGTTTATTAAACTACTTTTACATTGATTTCAATTCGCTTATGTATTTTTTTCTTTTTCTTGCAGGTATGCTTAAAACTTTAATTTGACAGACATATCAATCAGCAAGCTGACAAGTATTTTAACACAAGTAAGAGCGATTTAAAGCGATTTCAGGCGGGCGCCCACTGAAAGGACTGAAGCATGAGGATTTTGGCCAAGTCTCAAAGGCCCTGTGGCCAAAGTTAGATCGGAAAAAATCTCAAGAATTCTTAAATCTAAGTAGATCAAAGTGACGACTGACAATAGGAATCGGGGCATTGCCTTTTGATTAAACATGCCAGGAGATTAGGCTTAATAAATACAGATGCATGTAGGTATTGTGAGGACTTACATGTCGCAGAGGATGTTACTCATATTCTATGCGAATGTCAGGCTATTGCTCGGTAGAGAAGGAAATACCTTGGAAGGTACTTTTTCGAAAATTTGAATGAATTTGGTTTCGCAAACACAATTGAAACCTTCTTTAGAGGTTCTGCAGGGAAATTAAGTAGTTGGGCGAATTGGTTTAGGTTTTTGACCGTGAAGGTTCCTATAGGGATGAGTTCAATATGGTGGCTGGTCCTTGTGACGAACTCACAGCCTACGTAACTAAACCTAACCTAACCTAAGAGCGATTTAAAGGGATGTAGCTCACATCAAAGGTTTAGTTCTGCCCAAAAGCAACACTTATCTAACTTGCTCCCTCATTTTTCTGAACGCTTTTTAAATGGTTTTGACACCAAATTGACCTTTCCTTAATATTGAATCCATTTGGTAATGTAAAATACATATTTATGTCAACTGAAAAATCACCTTTTTATGACGTTGATTTCCTAATTGGTTCGTGTATCTAATAAAATTGCTCAAAATGTACAAGAAACTCGAGTTTTTTGACCAATGATCGGTCATTAGCTCCCAAATTTTATGAGATGACAGTGCAGCCTGCCTTTGAGTAGGTACATATAACATATATGTTGTACAAGATAGGGGATCATTTTTAGGAATACCACACTAGATGTCGCAGGGTACATCATACAATACAGATGATTGTGACCGGTGTGACTGAGTCCGTGCTAAAAGGCGTCCCTACCTTCCAGACCTCCGATGATAAGAAATATCTGGAGTGATCGTAGAAACTTCTTTGAGCAAACCATGTCAAATTGTAGAAGTCCAAGGCGCTCTCAGTTTTCTGCGCAGAAAAAGGATACTTTTGACCAAATAACACTTTTTTCCTCTGACGCTTTGTGATAACTCTGTTCATGTTAGAGACAAGAAAATAGGATAATATTCGACCTACAAAATGTTGTACCTAATCAACAATAACAATGCAGTTGTCATTGTCATCCTCTCTGTTGTGTTCAATAATCGGTGGTCTAGAAATAGCCCTATTCAAATGCACTTACGAAGTCCGATAAACAGACTAATGGTGTAGTGTAAAATAATTATAATTCCAGTCATAATCTGTTTAATTTTGGGCACTCAAATGGCACATTCAATAAGCACTTCTTAAAAAAATCGTACTCCCTAAATTATCCGAGACACCCCTCGCTTTTGTCCTCATTCAACTATAAATAGTTTGCAAGCATGCGCTCCTTACAAATTGTGATATCTCCTCTAACCCAAGGTGTTTAAGCAGCATTTTTGCCATGCCAAAATGTCAGTAAGTCTCTAATGTATCAGCACTTTCTGCTTGAAAAACAGTGTATCCCTTCAGATGTTTGCAGACACTTCCAGCAGGTATTCCTCATCATTTTTAGTCCATCAACGAAGTGCATATTTACATTCGATAATTGATATACTTTGGTTGCAGTCCCAACTAACAGAAAGCCATCTATCCGCAGATGAAAGTAGCTAAAAAAAGAATTGTTGGTGTTTTTGCATTTTTTCCCATCTTGGTGCAGTTGTCTGCATTTAGTTCCATTCAACATGTAGCAAACATGAATTCATATCACGCACAATCCTTAATCCCAAGTTCTACAACCGATTAACCAAAAACATCTATCCAATCGTGCGTTTGTCAAATAATAGGCGCGCCCACTTCAATCATAATCAGCACGACCGACATATAGATCGCCCATTGTGCGAGCACAATTCGAAACCCATAAATATCCCCAGATGGCCCATTAAAAGTTTTCCCATTTGTTACGACCACAATCTTTATCGAATCCAATTTAAGCACATTGTCTCGGCTCGGATCTATCGCCTCAAATAAACATCAAAATAAATAGTATTGTGCTCGTTCAGCCGACCAAAAAAGGATTAAACAGGATATTCTCGTGTTGTCTCATTAATGCCGTCCTAAAGCTGCAATTAGGCCGCAAAGTGTGAACATTTCACTTCAACCCATTGGGGGACTTTTTGTGTCCTTTTTTTAAGTCTTCGTCAGGATGCGTATGTCCCGGGTTGGCTGTCATAGTTAATCCCTGTGGCTCCGCAAATCATTTCGGCTCTTTAACTGCGCGGCGGCGGGTTTCTCCATCGATTCGAGTTTATTTTGTGCTTTTGTTTCCCAGCCGGGATAAAGAGCACAATTGCCGACAGCATAAATTATGTCCGACGTTCGGAATCCACACACAACCCGGCCGGACAAAGGAAGAACAAAAATTAAATAATTAACCAATTTTTTGTTGGTTGGTCATCCAGAGCATAATCCCAGAAGAGATCCACAAAAAGAGGCAACCCCCATGACAGTGTTTTCCACATCATCCGCTTCTTAGTACTATATGGAAGACGATAGGGATGGTACTTTTTTTTTTGCCAGTCTCATCGGCCTCAAGCACGACGTCCACCCATTTAATGGGAAGGGGGACGGCCAACAGCATCCTTTTTTCGTCCACCGAAAAGAACACAATTTTCGGTTGACAAAGTCAAACACAGATACACAAGTCGGTGTGACGGTTTTCGGGGGGGTAGACTGAAGCTTGAACATCCTGATAGACACGTTAAATGAACGTGTTGTGTAGTGTTGTCGTCCTGGCCAGACTTTTTGGCAAACCGGACAGATACGTTCCCAAACGAAAAAACAAAAAGAAAACCCCCAACGAACGGAACAACTATCGGATATTCATTTGTTTTGGTCTGTCACCCTCGAATAAGGGGGATGATACCTCCCTATACAGATGCAGATGGTGTATGGAGTTGACACGAGGATGTACGCACGCACAATTCTCTCGGCTGTCGTTTGGCGTATTCACATTGCTGGTGGTGCGATGTGCGAGGAATCGAAGCCAGAAGTGGTTAGCTTTCAGTTTCGTCTGCAGGAGCGTGTAGCAAAATCAGTTGTGCCAGACACACAGGGGACAGAGATACAGTGGAGGCTGTTTTAACAGATACACCTGGGCATTGATGGAGGTTTTAATTATCCCTTTACAAAAGGCGGACCGTTTAGCTGGAAGAGTGCATTCTAACAATGAGGGACGGTAGTCCCAGTTCACTAAGTCGGGCATGTTTTAAATGGGACTGCGGACACAAAAGCCAATTTGTTAGAAGTTTTTTTTTCATGCTGTGCGTATGTCAAAAGAGAAAGAGAGATATAACAAAAACGCAGTGGCGTAAGTATAGAAACCTGATATGTGAATTTTATTTTTCTTTCGGTTTAATTTTTCATGCAACGCAGTACCTATTGGGATTCTGTGAGACGAAAACGTTCAATAGTTTTCGTTAAAACGAACGTTTTGCCTCATTTTACTTCGAAAAGAAATTTCACTTCCGCGAAAGAAAAAAATCAAAGGCTATTTTTTGACGTTTTCTTTTTTTTTTTGGCTTCTTGTAACCTCAAAAACGAAAGACGTTTCCGTTTAATGCGAAAGGAATTTATTTTTTTTGTTATGACCAAAATATCAACAACCGAAATATTTATATTGAAAGCTGTCAGCTGAGCCGTCAAAACAACATATTTGATATATACAGCTTCTCAAACTTTAACTTGCGACCGAGAAGAAGAAAACGAAAGGTACACAAAGCAAATTTTCGATTTTGCGTTATTTTTAAATGCGAAAGTATTTTTCGTTTCGTTTTTTACAGAATCCCATCCTATTTTTTTTTAACGACTTCTTAAAGTCGATAACTGCTTTAACCAGGGAGGTCGAGAAACTTGCCTTTATAACTCAAAAGTCCCAATGTGGTGGCTGTCTGTGGTTCTCTTTTTTCTACTACAGAAATTAAAATGCTGCTAAAAAAGAACAAGTTCAATCTTTCCTTAAGGTTAGAATAACTAACTATTGTTGATTGCAACAAGAGCTCGTTGACCTCGTGGCAAGCTCTCGAAAGGTCGAATAAGGTAAAAACTGCGAAATAGTTTTCATCGAAATTTTCGCGGAGACTATTCCTGTTAGAGAAACCTTTTCAAGCCGGCTATTTGAAGACGGCATCAAATTTTATATCCCTTCCATTTGTAAAGACTGAATGAAGCTGCCTATAGTCCCAAACCGACTTGTTGTGCAAACCTATGTATCGTTTAGGAATGGGCTTCATTAACACCCGCCCTAACTGGCAACTACTCCAGCTTACTTAGTTCTCTATTAAAAGTTGCCTTTAGTTACTCAAAAAGCCACAAAAAGTGGACGAGTTTCACTTTCTTAATGTGGACAGTACTTTGGGTAAGAGCTTGTTGTGGTTGGTTTACGACCCTTGACATAGTTTCTCCAAACTCTGCGTTGTTAGAAGTATTAATTTTTGAAGACGGATGAAACGTCTTAGCAGAGTTTGCACGCTATGCATATCTCCATCTTTATTCTGCACAGAAGACAGCAGGGTTTGACAGGAGTGCTGAAACTTCACATTTGTATAACTAGTTCCCAACGTTATCGTAGAATAAAGCTTTTAAGTCAAGTCGAACTGGAATTTCTTCTTATTTTTTAAAATCTGTGTTAATATTTGTTTGATGGTTGAATTTGACTTCTTGCCTAAAACTGCACTTATTTGGTCCGATTAGGTCATAAGTGAAAAGTTGCAAGACGTCTTCTCTTTGTAGTTGAAGCGGTTCAGAGTATCGTTTTCTTGTGGATAGGTTACACGATGCTAGAGTTACAATCGCCGGGCATTCTTTCATAAAGGGCCCTAATCACGTAACTCTTTTACTATATGCATTATCAACTTTGTACCAGGGCCTCCAATTATTGATCATATGGAAGCTTTTTAAGGTCTGGAAAATCTAGAATACGTATTTTTAGTTCTTTTAAAGTTAAGAAGTGTCTGGAAATGCCCACCCTTATTGACCTGCGTTCTATCAAACAACGTTACTAGTCTAACGAGACCCTGTTGATTGTGACAACAAGATTGGATTTGTTACTATGCGTTACAGAAAAGCGGTACACTTGGAGAAATGCACTTATATAACAAGTACGTGTTGTCTTATTGGCACGCGGTGTTCCGCATACGCCCGAGTAGCCCAAATAAGGAGTTCGTCTTTGTTGCAACTGGAAATGCTATCGCTGACTTTACTGCTTCTTCTGCGATAATGAGTTGGTGCGGGAATTCTCTTTTGTTGCAGAGTAGTGCATAAAGTGACGTCGATCTTTAGTGGCCCTTCTCCAGGAACAAGTTTAGCGACAGCATAGTCGGAACGGTGAACCTTTTGTGGGCTATCTTTACTCCGAAAGTTCCATTTGGTTACATCATGTTGAATCGGGAATGTACCTTGTCGCCTTAAAAACTGACTCGTCTACTTTCACCAGGCTTAGGGCCTTCCTACCTACGGAAATCACGGAATGGTCGTTCGGTTTAAATTCTTGCACCAAAAGAATCTTTCAAACCTTTATGCCGAGACCTTTTCTAAAAACCGTACGCATAATGGACGAAAAAAGCCCCAGTTCAAAAGAAGTCGGCCCGAGGAGAAATTTTAGGTCTACAAAGACACTACACCAGTAACAATTTGACTTCGGTAAGGTTCAGATTTATAATTTCTGTAGACAAAAACTTCGACAGAGCTTCTATAGTATTTGTTAGCCAAAGTAGAGCAATTTTGAAGTAATTGCTTTGGAAAATAACTTCTGTAAGGCATTTGCGAAGTATATTCACAGGCCTTACAGAGGATTATGGAATTAAGTTTCGATAAGATCTGTATTAGACCTCTGAAAATGTGTGAGGAGCTTCATTACAGCTTCCGACCGGATGCTTGTAACGAAACTCCCACGGTCGTCACACTTTTATTGCCGCATAGAGAATTTGAATTCGTCTCTTAGGAGTCACACTCGCTTAGTGACCGCAAAAACATGAGTATCCGAATGAGAGTGTCATTCGGGGAGACTTGTCTACGTGTGTTTTGTACCAATATTGTCTACCAGATAAGGCTCCCGCATAGAAAGTTGCTTCCAATTGGATTTGTTTTTTTATTTTTCTGTTTCTGTAAACCTTGAAACTTGGATTGCAGTTTCGGTAAGGCCTACAGGACAGCAAGCATCTTACTGAAACTAGTGTTGCTTCTTTTTCGAAACACTGCGGATGTTAATTGCTTCTATTTTCAGCAATTACCTCTGCTAAAGTGCGCCAATTTGTTGTCATATACAGTCAATATTGCGGGAAAGAAGTAGCGCCTTACCGAAGTCAAATTGTTGATTGGGTAACCTTTTCCAAATTTCGTTGATGATTGGTTTTCTAAAGTGCAATTAGTGTTTGACGCTCTGTGACATTCCAGCATTTAAATTTTATTTTGATTTTCGTTGCGTTGAATATCTTACCCATAATGATGACATACCATGACCATCCCCTGATACGATCCTTGGGCACATTGTTCAGATCAACCGCTCTGACATCCGCGATGTCTTAGTCGGAGGTTTAAATTTTGCACATTTTACACCTTAAACAACTTCTGACAACCTTCACTCAACTGCATTTCGTGTAACATCTGCAGAATGTCCTTTTGTGTACTCTACACGAGTCAACGCATCAAATAATTAAACTGAACCCAGTATGGCATGTGACACCTCCGTCGCTGACATTTTATACCTCTTTCACGGATTCATACGCTGCGACGATGACAACGGCCAAATGAAAATCGAATCAACTTCCGGAGTATCTGTAACCCAGCACACCCGTTTTTTGTTGGTCCTTTGTTCCAATTTGTTCTATCTTGCATTACTCTGGTCCTATATGTATACCAGATACCAGTGTCGTAGTCACCTCCTTTGATATGAGCCGAATGCAAACTAATTGAGCTATTCGATATCCGGACATAGTGGATACACCTCCCATGGAAACCTGCGATTCGGGGATACCCTGCAGATACAATTTCACGACCCACCGTCGAGCAGTGTGTAATTACTGCCAGAAGGATATTTTCCGTATCTGGGAAAAAACTGTCCGCTTGGTCGAGCCCATATGTGCGCGCACAGACACAGTAATTCGAATAAATCAAAAATTCCCTTCTCCCATTTGGTCTCTGGCATCTCTAGGTGGGTCGATTCCAAAAAAAAACCCTAAGTAAATCGTAGCTTCGTGAAATTGTACCCGTCGGGCTATTTCACCCCTGTTAGACCCTGTTAGCGAACGTGCTTGGTGCTGGTGCTGGTGCGGATGCTGGTGGTAGATGAAAGCACGAAAATAATAGGAAACCCCTCGCACACTATGACCACAAAGGCGGAGCATTTTTTTTTTGTTCTACGGAATAGTCGCGGAAATGCAAGCAGGGGAAGCAGGGAATTTAATAAAAACGCAAGCACTGCATTTGGAAATGGTTTCCCCGGTTTCGCTTTGACAGGAGCAAAAAAAAGAAGAAGAAAAACAGCAAAAAAAAATATTGATTACTGCTATAAAAGCTTGTAGCCTTTAAAGTGATGTTTAGATTAGTCGGGGCTGTGTACCAAATTGAAATTCGCGGAAAACTCGATGAAAGTGACTGCTTTGAGAGGTGCTGGTTAACGTTTGATTTCGATTCAATGTAATAGAGATGTGTAAACAATAATCCTCTGCTGATGTTCTGACTGTCTTTACATCAGGCAGCGTTTGTGCGTTTGTTTTCATTTGTCTTGCGATCTTTGTTTAATAATTGTTCAAATATTTAGTTTAGGTTTCGAGGTTTACCGAACGATTTCTTGGAGTGGCGCAATTGAGGAAGCCACTCGGTTTGGATAACTCTTCTGGTTTAGGTGAAGTTTTGGTGACAGCCGAAATGATTCAAAGGAGAAAATTTGCATAAATCGGTGACAGAGATTTTATTCTCCTAGTAGACGGGATGAGTTTGCTTTACGTCACGGAATCCTTATAACCTAACCAATAACTTAACTTTTGACACAGAAAGCTGTGGGTTTTGTCCAGCAAGTCCTGGGCTCTCATCGCGTAATTCATGAAACGATCATCGTCAAAACGATCAAACTGAACGACGTCGTTGTAAGTTTGCTTCGCGTAACATCTTCGTAGCATCGTTCAATCGAATCGTTCATCGTTCCCATTTTGAACAGTTTGAAGACTACTGTAAACACACTCTGACAGCAGAAAATGTATGGACATTTTTTCCGTTGTAGAATTGGGTTGAAGAATTGGGTGGAAGTGAAAAACCATAGACAAGATGGCGCTGTCCATGACACCCATTCGTGGAAAATATGCATACCTAAGTGTGGAAGGATGTTTACGGAAATCAAACATCATGAAACATCACATGAGAATTTGTATTCTTAATATTGAAGTTGTAAAAAAGGATTCAATGAATGCAATTTTATAACTACATTTCGTTTCTGATTGCATTACTGCATGCCATTATAAAACAAAATTCATTTGAAATTCTAAAAAAGTTGTACCCCATTTTTTTTTGTTGCAAAAAATGCGTTTTTTACCATTCCGACAAAATTGAGTCCCCTCCAAAGAGAACATAAGTGTATGTTTCCCTTAAATATTTGTTAATATTTCTCTCGGCCCGAATCAAACTGAGAAAATGCACCAAAAACGATCAAACGATTGCAAAATAGCAATCGTTCACTCGCAATCGTTCAGTCGTCGAATTTGACAGTTGCACGAGTTATACGAAGCATAGTTCAATCGTCCAAAACGACGTCGTCCAGACGATCCAACTATTTTAGTGTTACACGAAGAAATACAATCGTCGAAACGACATCGTCAGACGATCGTCGTCTTACGCGATTAGAGCCCTGTCTTTCACTCTTAACCTTGATTCCCTTTTGGTTTCCGATGCCATTTAAAAGTCCTATTCGTATTCTTGCTTCTCCCTTCTTCTTTCCGCTTGCAACGCCCTCTTTGTTCTGATAAATGCACTACAACTTTCTCTAAGAAACAACTCTACTGCTACTCGCTTTGAAACTAAATTTTAAAGACAGTCTCCACAATTTCGATCTACAACTTTTCAGTTCCAGCCTGAACGGCCCGTGCAGTGCAGGTTTACTTCGAAAAGGTGGAAAATATACCTCAAGACGTAATTTATGTTTTCCGGGGATCGAACCTGAAATCCAGAACACAGAGCCGCACTGCGCCCAAAACTGGTGCAGTCGTGGAAAAGGACAAATAACACTTGATGTAGGGTTTTGAAAAATGATGGATACACCGCCGAGACTTCGGGACGGATGGATGCCGTGTATGGGGTATTTAGGCGTTAATAACCACTTCTACTGAAGCGAGCGTGTTCTATTCCGTCAAGCCCTGGCATGCAAAGGTACACAAGGTACGCGTTGGAAGCGGATAGGAAGCTTGACTTAGGTTTAAGCCGAAGCCATTAGGAGCGATTTTCAAGTCGTGTTTAAAGTTAAGCTCGAGTTTTTAAAAAAGCTTACAAAGTCAGTCTATTAGTTCAAATATTGTTGCACATGCATAAGGGCCAGAAATTTTAACAACTTTTTGGGGAAGTTTTCGTCCAATCGCAAGATTAAGAGGTTTTCAATAAGAGCGCTACAAAAGTTTTTCTTTAACAAAACAAAAACGGTTTTGAATATCAATGAAATTCTTTATTCCTGTGAAAGTACGTTCGATGCCATTATGTATGGAACTCGATTTCTTTTGCATGGCCACCACGGGCACGCTTGCAGAAGTCCAGACGCTGAACCTAATTTTCGACGGTCTTCAAGCATAAATCGGCCGATACTGCTGCAATTTCACGTTCGATATTCGTACGAAGTTCATCAATCGTCGCTGGCTTGTTGGCATAGACCATAGACCATAGACTTGATGTAGCCCCACAGGAAATACTCTAACGGCGTCAAATCGCACGACCGAGGCGGCCAAGCGACTGAACCATTTCGTGAGATAACACGTTCTCCAAACTTGGTTTCCAATAGATTGATTGTGACATTCGCTGTGTGGCTTGTGGCGCCGTCCTGTTGGAACCACATGTCCTCCAAGTCCATATCACCCAATTGGGACCAAAAATATTCCGTTAAATGCCCAACGCTTGAGAGCGACGTGTGAGAGACACATTTGGGCTTTCTTCAACTGAACCCTCAGCGGCAGCAATATTCTCGACACTACGTGCACTTCTTTGTCTCACTGGCACGGGAACATTTTGTACTGTGCCTGTGGATTACAATTTTTCCATTAGACGCTCAATTGTTGATCTGCTAGGACGTAGCGCTCTTAACGTTGAGGCCACTGACTCCGAATTTCGGTAGTAAATTGTAATAATTTCGACTCGTTGTTTGCTCGTATATCTTTCCATTATGAAATGGCAAACCTTACTGAAGAGAAATGTCAAAAGAGCAGCAAGAAATTCGGCGTCGTTTGCTGTCCATGTCGCTCTACTTTTGTAGCGTCCCTGTTGAAAAACCCTTTACAAGCAGATATTGTCTTCGCTCGTGCTATAGTCTTCGTGATAAATGTGAGAGGTTGGTTAAGGTTGCGCAAGAGTTAAGGAGCCTCAAGTTATTAATAGCATGTCCCCGTGACAGATCTGCTAGTCGTTGCCCTTTACACTTGTCCAAAAAGCACCTTAAATCATCTTATTTTCTTCCCATCACTTGTTGGTGTATCTTTTATGGTCAGCAAGTTAGACCTACTTACGATGTAATGGCCATCGAAATTCTAACCGAATTGTGTTTAATCATACTTAACAAACCGCTGCATATGTCATATTTACTCAAATAGTTTGCTTTCTATTGATGCAATCTGTCTTCAGGAAAAATCACAGCTACATAGCTTCGGTCATTTCCGTATTTGAAAAGATTAGACGGTCTCAGACGTGGACAAAGTGACCTATCTAACTTTTTTGGACTTTTCCCCATAACTTTAATATCTGCAAAACGTTTTCTACGTGTCATAGATGCAAATAATACTAAGTAAACAAGCAGTTTCTGTAGAACATTACTCATCCGAATTCCTTGTCACTTATCATCTGGTTCCACAAGGTTCTATTCTGGGTCCTCTTCTTTTTTCCCTTTATGTTAACAAAATACTAAAACAAGTACAGTCAAACCCGCTTAAGTGAAATGACAAACAAAACATTAATATTTCAATTAACCGGGTTTTTCAGGACCTCGGATAACTTAGAGCTCACAATATTTTAACACTCGTAGCACACACACTTGCTGCTCCAATCCTAAAGCTGTGGTTGCCACAATTTCTGCAATTTCGAACAATTCCAAATCACTTTATAATAATGACTCTTGACAATTTACTTTGTTTACTTGTTATCTAACGTGGTACAGGCACAGCAAGTTACCTTCTTTTTAAATATGTTTTTTAGTTCCTATAACAGATCCCAACAACTTGACGCATGAATAACATCGGAACGAGAGTTTTTCATGAACTCCATCTACGTATGGAATTCCTTGCCTCGGCATGTACGGTGGTTAGACTGGACAGTTTCGGACTTAACTCAGGTCCTTTTATTTGGGGTTCCCCGACTGATTTTGATTCAAGTTATCGTTTCTTATTAACTTCAAAATTTGTCACCCGATTTACTTTGGCTGTCATTATTGTCTCGAATGAAAAACTTTGGTTCTGCTTTCGGATTATGTTCATTTGATGTCTTAAATTTGTTTCCATTAAGTCGAGAAAATTATATCGGCCAATTGATGGCCACTCGCTGCCGTTTTATGGCATTTTCCATCACTCTTGTCAGAACTACCGGCGATAGGTCCTCGCATTCGTGGCTTAGGTATATTCTCTTTCAGAACTTCAAGGGTCTGAGGCTTGTAGATATAGACGCGTAACTTTAAAAAACCTCCAAAAAAAGAAAGTAGGGGATGGTTAAATCAAGCCAAACAAGAGATAAGGCGACCGAGAAATATAGACCTCAGAATGTCGGTTGTGGCTCGTGCAGTATGCGCCGTTGCTCGATCCTGTTGAAAGCACATGTTCTCCAGTCCGAATTCAGTCAATTGAGGAAGGAGAAAGTCGTTGAGCATGGTTCTGTAGAGCTCGCAGTTCACAGTAGTCGTCTGGTTGATACTCCGGGCTCCGCTGCGACGTCTTCAGCCACAGGTGGTATATTCTCAACATAACGGGTTCTACATCTAGTTGGAGTTAGTGAGCTCTCTTTGGTAAAAAAAGAAACAGATCCCACATTAAAAAGAAATGTTTTTCTCCAACCCAACCAAATTTATTTCAAAGAATCCCCTTTTCGGCTCCACTGGCACTCCACCCAACAGACGACAGTGCGTTAATCGCACAGCGAGTCGCTTGCTTTTCTATATCCCTGACTATCAGGCATGTGATCCATTTACGATTTTCCGCTTCGATTGACGGCCGCCCGCCCGCTGACATTTCCATAATCAGGGGGGTTATGCACATGCAAATGTCAGCCACACACAGACGCTGCTGTTTGGCACAGTAGCACCGCCCACTGACACCCATATCCCACTGCCGTCGCATGTGTGTACAGTGTACTGTGTAACTGGGGCATGCAATTTAATCTCGATAAATATTCGAATCTAATGTAATTAAAGATCTAGTATTCGCCGTTACATAATGGCATGGCATGTGTCCTAAGGGTTTCCATTTCCATATCCGTAGGAGGCACCAAATGCGTACCACCAACAGCATCAGCTGTTTGTTGCAGTTATGGAACATTGTCCTGGCGACACGATTCCCCGAGTCATTGTCGTACGCACGATAAACTCGCATACACGCACACGTCACGTCCTTAATTTGAAATATTATTTAGGGAATGTTGTAGGCGAATAGATTGACGACGTGACACGGAAGGTAGCCGTATATAAATGTGTGTGTTAATCAAAATTGCATTAGGAGTTTTAGGGCCTGTGGTCGGAACAATCTCGGGAAACTCTGCTCGCTCATTATCAATCAAAATGTACACGAGGGAAGTGAATACACCTTGGCATTAGATTAATGCAACAATATTGCAATCTAAATGTTAATCCAGTTGATTGACAGCCAAGAATGCGTATAGGTAGGTGTATTCATTTCTCAGCCGCAAACTATTGTCGGTCCTGACTGTAGCTCGCAGGGCGAACACATGTACAGAAGCTTATTGAGTTCGAGTCGGCAGGAGTCGTATATGCGATTATTGTGTCCGGTGTGGTTAGAGTGAGCATTAGTTTCGATTGTTCTCGCTTAGATTAAATTACTTCCTTGCTGGAAATGTAATTAAGGGCATTTGGCGCTTGCGTTTGATGTGCCAGCTTTTGGCGTTGCTTTGCTTCAATTGAGAATGTGACTTACGGAGATTTGAACTAATACAATAGACACTAGACAGTCATTTCGAAAACAATATCGTTCAAAAGTGGTTTGAGAGTGGAATTGTTGAATTCGTTGAGGGCGATCGCTTTAATAGAGCTGAGAAAAGGACTAAACTCTATGTGGGCTCGGGCAGCAAACTGTCACGCACGCAGTGGCATTTTAGCTTACTACTTAATTTCATTCCAACTCTTGGCAACTACGAAAAATTGAAGAGTTTTCCGCTGCCACTACTCGATTCTAAGTTCAATCCGTTTACCTGTTCTTGAATCATTTGCCTACATTTTTCGCCTTCAACTTCTTGTTTTAAGCTCTTACAAGACAAACTCCTCTGACCATTATAGATTAGGAAACTTTGGCAAGAGAGTGCGAATTTTCGGCGTTTTTTTTTATAGCGACAGCAATTGGAGAACGTAAACGGCCATGATTGACAGCGTTGACGTTGCAAACAAAACCATAATAAGTTGTGACAGTTTGCATTAAAAGTAAATGTCAAAGAATGGCATGGATTGGCATTTTCAAGATAACCACAATTTGCCATAACAAATATGACAAATGTGAAGGTACAAACTGACAAACTGACAGGACTGACAGTTCTAATTTAACTATACATAATTATATGAGGCAGCATTTAGGCGGTACAAATGTCCAAAGAGTTCTGGGTGGGATTCTGTAAAAAAACGACACGAAAACCACTTTCGCATTTAAAAAAACGAAAAAAATTACACGAAAGCGAAAACTTGCTTCATTCGTTTTCTTTTTCTCGTTCGCAAGCAAGAGACGATGTGACAAAAAAGTTAAGTTTTGAAAAACTGCTGTATCAAATATGTTGTTTTGACGGCTCATCTGACATCTTTCAATGTAAATATTTCGTTTGTTGATATTTTGGTCGTAACAAATGGCGAACATACCAAAAATAATGTATTTCTTTCGCATAAAACGAAAACAACTTTCGTTTTTGAAATTACATGAACCAAAAAAAAATAAAATTTTTGACAATGAAATAGCTTTCGCTTTTTTGCTTTCGCGCAATTTAAATTTCCTTTCGTTTTCGGAGTTACATGAAGCAAAACGTTCGTTTAAACGAAAACGATTGTACGTTTTCATCTTACAGAATCCCACCCCTGCCATTTCAAACTTAACCACAATTTATGACAGACTACAAACATCAAATAAGTCCTTCGATTCAGAAGGTTAACCAGATCCCTTAATTGAGGATTTAAAAAAAACATATTGCTCACAAAAATAAAAAACAAAAATACAAGACCAACGCAAACGTCATTAAGTGACAGTGCTGTATCAATCGGGAAGCTCGGATACCTAGTTCATGTAAAACGTCAACTAGATTTTGTTTGGATTAGGTATACGAAAGCGTTGATCAGTCAACTTGAATTGTTGTCATATTCTCGGGGTATATGTTTAGAATTTTGACACTTCGAAATGTCAGCTGAGTATCCAGGAATGATTTTATTGACTAGACGCCAGCTGTTCACGTGACCAATCTGGGCCAATAAATGCTCAAATTTATCAAGCGAGTCAGCTGTCAGAACTACTCAAGATACAACATTACAAAAATGTCACAGATTGACGTCAAAAATGGCTGTCAGTCGTTATATCAGTCGGTTCGTTCGTGTACTTTTAGCATAGAAAAATGTCAAATGTCAAATCCCAAAAATCGAGAGAGAATTCTCTCAATTTCAAGAGAAGAAGCTGACCGATTTTCTTACAAAAAGTTTAAGAAATGTCATTTTGACATTTTCATTTGGCTCTGAAGTACCTTGTTCTAAGAATAACACTTGTTGAGCAAGGAGCATTGAATTTTTTAAAGCTAACTATCTATTAAACTTACAATTTTGAATGCGCTGATATGTTCTAGGAAAACATTTAACTATAACTTCTTCCTCCGAAATCGTTAAAGACTAAAAAAATAGAATTAGACTTGTCAAACTTTTGAGCTGTCATATTTTCATTTTTTAGTAAGCCGAAATTCGGTGAATAGAAAATTACGAAAAAATGAAAAGAGGGGAAATGGATTTCTCTCTCATTTTTTTTTAAATTTTCTCAGTACGTGGTCACATTCGCACAGTATCTTTGCAAATTTTTAATAATTTTACGTTTGCAAAAAAGTACCTGAACGAACCTAGTATTTTCCGGTATAAAATGATGTCTTAAATGTCATGTTTCAAAGAGCTTTTGGAGAATGAGCACCTTATAGCCAGCTGAAAAGCTGGAAAAACTTCGGACACAAGTGTTTTTCGGCGCACGAATTAATAACGTCAAAGTAAAAAAATGGTGATTTCTAGGTGGATCGTTTGCATAAAGTTTTATATGTGTTCTATGGATGCTGCCTGGTGACGAAAGACTGACGCATGTCCGCGTATAGCCTAACTGAGGGCAACTACGCACAATCGATTCTATCACTTTTGCTGGTCTGCTCCGTCCTGCTTTGTATCTCGACTCCTCAGCTCCTCTTTGGTAAACCCAGGCACGTCTTGCTGCTCGAAAGGCATCAGGAGGTGTGTCAGAGTGATGCTTTTCACTCTTTTCGCTGTCATTGTCGTCAAGTGTGGGCACATTGGTGAGCATTGGCTGTCAGTCTTATACGACGCTCACATGTCGCATTTGATAAGCTCCTCGAAATATATAGCTTGGCTATTAAATAAGTCAGCGACTTGTTTTCTGTGCTCCAGCGGTTTTGAATTTAAGCTTAGTGTGACATCTCCAATAAGTCTGATGTATGTTTTGGGCGCAGATCTCCACATATGGTAGATCGGTTTAACCTGTGTCTTAGAGGAGTCATTGTGAGCTAAGGAACCTCTTCGCTCTAAATAGGTTATACAACTTTGAGAACACAGATCTTGCAATGTTGGCAATGTGGTCCTGCCGGGTTGCTACCGAATTGATTGTGCCAACAAGAAGGGGCATGAATACATTATGATCGATGGGTTGATCGTCCCTGAGTTTACGACTCATGAAGTTGCATCCTAGAATGTGTCATTCCCTTCCTCGATTGCGCACTTACGAAGGTCTTCGTTGAGCCTATAATGTACCGTCTTGTACCTATTTTCAAAGACGGAATAGCGGTTTCCCTGTAGGTCGAAGGCGATTTTTCTGGCCTCTAAACAATGCAATCCCACCTTGCTGGTAATGTACGACATGAACGGATTTATCGTCGCAGAGGGAGATAAAATAACTATCCATAGATGGTTCATCGGAAAATATTTTGTTCGCCACCTCCACACCGTCTCATTTGCGCGGTAGCACGTCGCCACGGGTTTCCTTAAAACTCCTCTTGCCATGGCTAATAAAAAGTACACCTAAGGAGGACAAGAAACACCCTCCCAACTAGATACGCGTTCCTTAGAGTGCACTCTAAGATACACGCCTCCCATCTATGCATGACCACAAGAAGTGTCGTTTGCTTAGTGTCTCCCTGATAAGTGAACCAAGCATGTCATCATCAACGACACCACCAGCCGTGGTGGAATAAGCGTCACCATCATCTCCATCATCCTTGTAGCTGCTGCATCCATACACAGGGAGAGCGCGCAATTGGGGACACCGACCCATGGAGCGCTACCGCTACTGGACCGTTGTTTTAGCAGATTCCTTCTTCCTATTTTTTTCCTATTCTTCCCGCGAAATGAATAGCCCACAGATTTCTCGTGCACGTTCTATAGCTATTGTGTTGCGAGACAACAACATTCACCCACACTCGCATGCCGCCCTCCCGTTGAGCTAAAAGAAGAGTGGGTGGCGAATATCTAGATCCTGGGGAATGTTTCAGAATCCATTAGAGAGTGCAGCGGGATATCAAAAGAATTTGCGACATTTAAGTGCACTTTTGTGCACCTATCTCATTTGTCTGTTTGATTTAGTGAATTGCGTGGTGGGGTGGTCCCAAGGAGCCTTGCATTTATCTATTTTAGCGTAGCGGTAAAGAATTCACTGTGCTGCACAGTATTTGGGTTAACTGGGGGGGGTATGCTGGCTCTAATGGAATGGCTTGTATGGAGCTTGATTTAAGTGGTAATGTAGTTGTTTGGGGGTGTTTCATTCGGAAGTCAGAAAGGGGACCTTTTAGAAGTGTAAACACTTTGTGGTGGCCGTATACCGACCCAGGGATACGCGCGATAAAAGAAATATTTTCCTTGTAGATTGCTAAGATGTTGATCCAGGGCAATTAGCACCAACACATACAACGCGTTGCGTTAAAATGAGGGGATGCCCGCAAACAGAGTTGGCGTAAGCCTTGCAGAAGGTTTTTCTGCGTTGTCAAGGAAGAAATTTTGTTTGATTTCTTGCAATGGAAGTTGGAGAAATTGCATGAGGCACCTTCCTTCCAATGAACAATTGAAGTGCCAAACTATTTTCGGCTGAAGCCATCTCCGTTGGGTTCGCAATGAAGACAAACCTTGCTCTATTATTTGAACTGGTCGTCTTATGTTCCCGCTCTATACGCCTAGGATCGGCAAGCATGCGCACTGCCACATTATCCAATATTTGTTATTTTAATTCAACATATTTAATCAAACAAAGTTATATTTAAAAAACTAGCTGACTCGAAGTCAGCTTGAATTCCTACTAAAAAGTCTACACAAAAAAAAATTGCGTTATTTCCCTCTTACCCACCTCAAATGTCGACGAAAAGGAAACAACACGAATAAAACAACTTGACACATGAATTTCACCAAACAAATCTCTCAAACTTTTCCCAATGAACAACAGCTGAAAATGCGTTTAACCTAAATGTGTGCGCTGAAAAAAGACGACTGCGTATTGAAGTGCAAAACATATGATTGCTCAGCTTTAGGACAACGCAGGAGGATGTTTTATATCTTAAATGATTCAGGAGAAAATTTAGTAAATTCACCTATTTTTGTATTTTTCAATCCGATAAGCCATAACTGAGCTAGGTCTGTATAAACAGAATTTTCCTAACATATATCCGTTTTTTTTTTTTGATTAGTTTGTAAAAACTATTTGTAATATTCCGGGTTATAAAGTATCCTAAAGCCCGACCCAGAAAATAATCAATCACCATGTCAAGTTTCATCAAAATCCGTCCACTAGTTTCTGCGTGATACGTGGTCAGGCATTTTTTTATTCTACAGTTTTATTATATGTAGAGAAGAAGAGAAGAAAAGTAGTGACATTTTTATTTGAAGTAAAAACAGTCGTAACGTCACTTTATGAAAAATAAAAAATAGAAGTGGGTGATCAGTAATAAATTCAAAAATAAGACAAAAAAGCGAGACGAGAAAGAAGATGAAAATAAGTTAAACAAATCAAGCAACATAGTGCGACAAAACTTTAATATCCTTATGACTCAAAATCACAAATGAAAAATTAAAGAACAAAAAACAACAACCAAAATAACAAAATACACGTATATTATATATATATTATTTAATTCATTAAGGCAAACAAAATACATCAATGTTACAAAATTCCATAAAATAAATAATAATAGATCTATATATATAAAAATTAATGTTTGTCTCTATGTCCTTTATAGAATCGTAAATAATGGATTTGATCATGAGTTGATCTTTGGCAAATTTGTTGCGCATGAGCCCACGAAGGTTTCTAAGTTGGTGGACATAGTTGTGGGGCGTGGCACGGCAAAAAAAAAAAAAAAAATTAAAAATATTTTATTTCGAAAGCCACCGAATCGGTTTCCGATTCGTTTTCGTCAAGTTAGTCGAAATCCTGTAGTGTACTTCACGCCGGAAATTTACAATGAAGCATTGATTTGTATTTAAGATTTCTGTTTGTCGATTGCTAATAAACCGTGAACTTAAACACGATCGCAACGAATTGAATGCTTTTGTTCAAGCAAATCTTTCGACAGTGAATGTCAATAGTGATGCCGGTTGATTTTTTTATATTTTTTTATGCATCTGGAGGCACCGGATAAACTTTTTAATTTCATTCTTGTTGGCAACGATACGTTCGCGACTTTAATAGATGATGGTCGGACAGCCCATTTCGCTTTGAAATTGCCATTGAATTACCAAGTTTATGAAACTCTAACGTGTAACATTTCGAGAACATCTGGAACGGCAAAATGTCGCGGTACCATTGTTTGGGATGAATGCACTATGACAATTAAGAAATCTGGTGAAGCTTTGGAAACAACAATGAAAGATGTTCGAGATAATTCAGAATTGTTTGGAGGTGCATTGATTTTATTATCAGGCGACTTCAGAAAAAACATCGCCCGTCATTCCTAGATCGACAGCTGCTGATAAATTTAACACTTGCTTAAAGTCTTCAGTTGCAGAATGATCAATCTGCTGAAAAATTCTCGGAGCAATTGCTGAAAATTAGAAATGGTGCGATGCCAGTTGATAATACGGGAGTGATAACATTGCCAAATGATTTTTGCCGTTTTGTACTGTCAAATGAGGAATTGATTGAAAGTGTTTTCCCTAACATAGCACAACAGTGCTACCATGCGTGGTTGAGTGATAGAGCAATTTTAGCTGCTAAGAACAAAGAAGTCAGTGAATTAAACATGGCTATACAATCCAAGATTCCTTGCGACTTCCTTTTGTACAAGTCTGTGGAAGAAGTTGTTGTAAATTATCTAACAGAATTGCTGAATTTGTTGGATTTACCAGGATTGCGTCTGCATAATCTCCAATTCACATTCGGAGTCACTATTATTATGCTTTGGAATATTAATCAACGCCGTTTGTGTAATGGTACAATACTTTCTCTTAAAAGATTAATGGCTTAATGGAAAATTAAATAAGCATAACATTAAAAACTATTATTTATCAATGATTTAAATGAATTTCAATTTGTTTTTTTTTTTTGTATATTTCTATTTTGCACAATGAAGTGTGCAGGGGGTCAGCTAGTATCTTATAAATGTAAAGGTTTAAGTATCTAAACGCTATCACAGAGAGACACAGTGTAAATGAGTGCTAAAGCTGTTTCCAGACCTATAGCCGATGGAGTCTCTTGAATAAATTAAGTTAAACAAATAAACTAGGAATTGCTATACCGGATATAGACATCATCTTGTTGTGCAAGGTTAAATAACTCAATATACAGTGGTCGACTCCGCTTTAACCTCATACCTAGCAAATTCATTCCCACAATAGCCAGACAAAAGTTCACACCAACCACGTTCACTTAGTTCCCATATCTAAACAAATTATCGCCCCATTTGTGCAAGCTCAAGCGCGTCAAAAACCAATCAACTTTGTACCTTTTTCCAAATTCATATTCCCCCCAAAAAAAGAAAACAAACTGGCTGATGACCTTTTCCGCCAAAAAGAAATCACCCACTTGAATGGGATCAACAGTAAAAGATACAAAAACAAATTGCAACAGCAATCGAAGAAATATTTTCCATTTCCCATAAGCACACCATGAACCTCTACAAAGCAAGCCCGGCCATTCAATATTCCAATCACCGAAATGTCAGATATAATCTGAGTAATTTCTGGCTCCCATTCCATGTGCTGTGCACAACTATTACCTCAGTCACGACAGAGTTAACGATACCAGCGCAACTGGAAACCTTCGTTGCTCGACTCGATCATTAGAACGGAGATTTATAAATGTCTTATGGCGGACACAATGCGCGCGCCACCAAAGTAAACACGGAACCCAGCGATACTAATTCAAGTCATTGTTGCCATGTATACACAGCACATTCATTCATCAGTATTCGTTTACGTAGCGTATCCGCGATCCTTTCTCCAAATAATGTGCACTTGAAAGTCAAGACCAACTCGCTGCGGATGGCACGGTGCTGGCTGTCGACAAAGGAGTGCGCGGGCGGACCTCCAATGCACACACAAAAGAGATGACGGCTGCGAATTCCTTTCAAAATTAGGCACCATTAAGTTAAACATGACCTCCCCTTTAGCGAGTAATTTATCCTCGAGTGGTGGCGGTGGGTGGGTGTGTGTGCGCGCGAATTCCTATACACACCAGCTTCATCGTACAAATTACGGTCGAGTTGTCATTGCAAAAGAATTTGTCACTCTCATTACGGGCGCTCACAGCACACCAACTGGCGTTGTGAGTTACCGTCCGCACTGTCATTGGAATCCGCTTAGAGTTTCAGGAACTCGCTGCCTCAAGTCATATGATATACGCGCGTGGATTTATAAGCCACCTTGATGGAGATCTAACAAAACCACTGCCGTAGATACAAATGTAACTAACTGGCAACAGTATAATGAAATGGACTGTGTGCAGTTAGAAGGTGATGTAGCTTCAAGTCAGAAAAACAGTTGTATACAGTCGATGAAAATAAAGACGCTCGTTAAATAATGTACAGAGGTGGATTTCTGGTGTCGGGTGTCGGTTATGTCGTTGGCCGTAGGAAACTCTATCAGTCACTTCATGGGTCCCCTCATTTATAATCATACGACGTCCGACTTTTTATTGTGATTTGATATGGAGGTTCAAAACTCTTCAGTGCACTCGTATTTTTGAGTGTTCGGCGTTACTTAAGTGGACTTACTTTGACAGGTATCCGTAGGTGAGGAAGTACCGATCGACTGTCACTTCATGCCTACAGTCTCCTAGTCCCATGCCTAAGTTTAAGAATTTATTTGACATTCAACTCTGAAGAAATATTAACACGGATGTGGGAAACTCTAAAAATGTTAAGCTGGATTTCATTGAACTTTGTAAATGCTTATACCTCGTAGAAAGTCAAGTCCCAACATCATGAAGGTGTACATAATTTTTGTTGGTACACGAAATCATGTCTTGAAAAAATGAAAGGCGATTTGTGTAATCAGCGTTTCGGATTCTGAACAGCAGTTAGGACGCTGGTCCATTATGATTTCCATTATTATTTCCATTTACGGGACAGTTTTATTTTGTAAGGTTGAAAGTGGAAAAGTGAAGGGTAGATGCATACCCTCTTTTTTATTTATTTTATTATTTTTTTATTTATTTATTTTCAATATTCTTATCATATTACTAAAGCTTAAATTATTTTTACAAAATTATAATATTATTAAAAGAATATTTAGTCCCATTATTAAGCACATCAGTGGTGCAGTGACTTAGGGGCCAGTTATAGCGATATGTAAAAAGCAACCGAAAAAATTTTTTTTTGCTTTTTTGGACCACTTAACGTTAATGCTTGAACTCAATATTGGTCTTAAAATGTTGCTCATGAATTATAAAGTTAGTTTATCAAAAAAAAATTAGCAAATTGTATTGAAATTTTCGAAAAAAAAGCATTTATTATTTTTTCGCTCAGAAAAATAAATAAATTCTTTTTCTAGACAAATTTAAGATAATTTACTTACTTTTTTTTGATAAACTAACTTAACAATTCCTAAGCAACATTTTAAGACCAAGATTGAGTTCAACAATTAAGTAAAAGTGCTTAAAAAAAGCAAAAGAAAATTTTTACGGTTTGGTTTTTCGTGTCGCTATAACTGCGCTCTTAGAGTTAGTGTGTTGGACTACTAAACGAGGGGTCCGCGGTTCGAATCCCGAAAGAACCAAATTACATTTTAAGGTTTTTTTTACCACTGCGCCACCCACAGACCTGTTGCGCCAGCTATTTATTTATTTATGGCTTACCTACATGAAAACGGCTAAATCGATTTGTCCAAAATGCATACTTGGATTAAAATTGATGTTTTCAAGACTATTGTGTCCTTCTGTTTCCATTCGAAACACCGAAAACGCTGCTTTTAAAAATTTATTTGGTTTTGGTAACTTCGCCAATTAAGAAGTCTCTGCATCTTGATCTTTTCGGTGATCTGCTTTTGTAGATCATGCTTTGAAACTATATCAAACGTGAGAACAGGAGCACTATTGCAAGATTTTGCGGCCATATCAGCAAGTTCGTTCCCTTGAATCCCCATGTGACTTGGAACCCACTTAATTTTATTGGGGTATTTTAATAGGTTATAACTGATTTGGTTTATAAGTTCAGTGTTGTGGTTGGAGTTCAAGGTGGCTTTCAGCGCTGATAGGCTGTCAGTGCATATTATGGCTTTTCCACGGAGTTTTGACATAGTTTTTACTGCTTCGAGTAAAGCAAGTGCCTCTGCAGTGAAAACTGATGTATTTTCTGGCAAAGTTCCGGCTCTTAGTAGAGATCCGCATTCTGAAGTGACGGCAAATGATGTTGTGTGTATTGATTTGGATCCGTCTGTGAAGATAGGTTTCCATCCTTTAGATTTAAGTTCACTAATTACTTCGAGAAAATGTGCCTTGTAAATATCGCTGTCTGTATTGGTTTTTTTTATGTTCAGACAGAGTCAGTAGAACCGAGGATTGTTGTATGCACCATGGTAGTGGTTCATTCGTTTGATGGGAAGACCAAGTTCCCTTGCGCTGCATATTGTTCGAGCTATGGTTGATTGGAGGCGATTAGTTGTTTTTGATCTGATATTGGCGGTAATATTCTTGTCAATTATCGAATTGTATGAGTATTAAGATTTCGCGAGAAGTTTGATAAAACACTCCGCTTGTTTTTCTCCGCTTCTTCTAAAGTAGGAAGTTCTGTCTCTGCCATTATATTTTGTATTCTCTACGTTTGATATGCGTTGATACTCCTTCTGGCTGCTTGATGATAGGTCGATTTTAGAAGATTAAGTTTTGTTTTAGGACATTTAGCATATATGAACAGCCCATAGTAAATTTTACTTGAAACTAAAGCTCTGGCAATATTACATAGAGAATTTATGTGTATATTAAATTTTTTACAAGCTAGATAGTTTACAATGTTTGCTCTCCCAGTTAGGCTCTTCTTAAGTTCTATACAATGCGGTTTCCAGTTGTATCTATCATTAAATATAACCCCTAAGATTTTTAATTTGTTAAAAAAAGTGAATGCTAACATTATTTTAATTTAAAATTAGTCGTGGGCAACCGACTTTACGACAAACATGCAGAGGTTTTACCAAATAATCCTGAACAATACCTCATACTTAGTTTTTAGCTAAATAGTTTAGCAAGAGTACTTTTCGAACAAAACACTGCAATATTTATTACTGTTTTGTTTGCATAATTTTCCGAAAACTGCTCCAAAGATTTTGACCAAAATACATATTTAAGATGAAATAATGATTCTTAATAATATCCCGTACATAGTTTCTCTGAACAAATGCAAATAAAGCTGACAAGCCGTGTTATAAAAAAAAATGTCTGATCTCTGTGATTGTTAAATTGTGCGCCATCAAGCAAATGTAATATTGAACGCAACAAAAAAATATCTAAATGTTAACATAAGAACGTAAGACAATGCTGATTGCATTGCTCCTCTTACAGTTAGTTTTTTTTTATGAATTTAAGAATAAATTGTTATGCCAAGAACTTGTTGTTGAAAACGTTACAATTTTTATTTAAATCTCAATAATACATTTTTAAAGAAACAGTTGCTTTGCAACTTTTATCGAACATAACATTTTTCATTGTTATGACAAGTTTTTTCATTCTGGATAATAACTGTTAACTGAAAAACGAATTATTGAGTCGGAAACTTGATTTTTAAAAGGCTATTTTGTCTCAAAAAATATTTAACACAACAATTTTGTTGTTGGGCTGTTCATTTTTGGTTTTTGAAATTGTTTAAGAATTTAAAAATTGGTTTAACAAAAATGTAAGTTTTAAACTAATAAAAACTTTTTTAAACTTAAAAAACCAATAATGAGTTGTTGATGGAATAACTTTTTTTTGAACCAAAAATTTTGCATTTCCTAAATAAATAAATTAATAAATATCTAAATAAAAAAAATCTTACAAGAACAGAAGAAAATTCTTCAAATACGAAATTTTAATTACATATTACATATTTTGACCCTTATTAACAAAACCTTTTTTTTTTCTTTACAGGTGAGTTCTGAGCTCATTGCTGTTCAGTTGTGCAGACTAGCGTAAGTTTAGCATGTGCAAATGCGGTTTATGTGGTGTTCCTAATTTTTACGCACGCAAAGATCTATTATTAAGTGCCAAATAAGGTCACAGGTCAACCTCAGCTCTACTAATTGGTGCCAAAGATAAACACCTGGATGATTTCCAAAGCCCACATCATGAGCCCGCCCCGCTTTTGATACACACAATTGCTGCGCGCACTCATATCGTAACAACGAAAAACCCGCACTTACCATTACCATGCCGGTACTCGGCAACGGTCGATCAATTGTTGAAATTCTCGCATTTCAACTCGAATTACAGCCCCAACTTGAGAGTGCATTCAATCCCCATTTGGGAATTGTTCTGGCGGCAGTAACTGAATATACGCAAACTGCTTAACAAAAACTTCCACTCTACACAATTTTTCGCTTCACATTTTATCTATATAGAAAAATGCATTCAGGAAAATTCGTGCATCGTGCTGCGGCATATAATTACGGTTTCGTTATTTTCCCGTTTTCCCATTTTACAATGCACACAGCTTTACGAGTATCTATAACAAGTGAGGAACCCTTGCGAAGAAAAACAACCCGAAAAAAAAGGAATGAAAAAATGTTTTCCAGCACGGCAACATATAATTACCCACTAGAGCAAGCTTTCGTTCAATCCCCGGACGGTCGTCCTACAAGACCACAGCTCCCTAGAATAAATGCCGTGTGTGTGTCCGTCTGCGTGTCGAATTCAATTAGTTGTGGGGTATCTCTTACCCGAGCGATTAAATATTTAATGCATATCCACAGAGATTGCACTCGGCACATGCCGACCCTGATGGTCGCCCACATACCGATTCAACCGTATTTAGGGAATTCCAATTGAGAATTTATATATCCCAATCGAAGAGCCAAAACGGTGACTGTTACCGAGGTATCTATAGAGATACACATTACCCACCCTAGGATACAAAACCAAATGCATCCAAAGAATTCCTATCGTGTATTTAGGTCTTCCACATGAGGTCTTTCCGACCGATAGATGTAAAGTCGGGTGCATCAAGGTCGACTTTGGTTAAAAGATACGAAATACGAGTAAGCTACTATATAAATATATATGTGTGTACTTAGTGTAAGCCAAAGTTCGTACAGATAAAATGTTTGAGATACTTTCGATTTGAATGGATGTTTTCTCTTCGGTTGAGGCGAACTTTCGAAATGCAGATGAGCAAAGAAACTCATGATTACAACAAACACAGACAGGCAGACGTTTCAAATGGTAACTGAGATCGTCTTCGTCATCACCATCATCATCATTATCATCGTCGTTTCCATTACAGACACTGAGAGTGCTGCAACAATGGCGATGGCTGGAGTTGGGTGCATCACGAGAAGCAGTTAAATGTCAGATAGTCACGAGACGACTGATCCTCCCAAGTTTCGTTTGCACATTTCTTCTACAGACGATCAGTTTGGCGGCAAAATTTAACAATGTGAGAGTAGTGAGGAACTGTGGATTTTTTGAAAGGTGTGCCATTACTGGGGGCCGCTATGTGCCCACTTAATTGGGGAAACGGGATGCTGCTGAGTGCAATTGGAAATAGATTCCATTGAACTTTTGGCGTGGCTTGAAGTGGGTAAATTGTTTCACAGTTTTGCTTGGCATCCTTTCTCCAGTGTGGAACTCAATCAAAATATCACTCCGCACTAAGTTAAAACTGTTTGAATCCAATGTTAGATCTGCATTTTGCAATCAGAGATTCAGACAGAGATGGAGGGATCTGGTTGTCGCCCTATGCTCCAGGAGGAGTTAAAGTGTTGCTGCAACAGCGGTTCTCGGAACAAAAGAATAAGAAGAAGTGCTATCCCAAAACTTTTAGAAATCGGTTTTGGGATTTAATTTAAATCGCTTATTTTGGCACCGAAAAATCGACAGGGATCACAGTGATCCACGGTTGACTGTCTGCATCGTAGGCAGATGATCGTAACCTCAGATGTTTTAGTGGAGATTCGAACCACTCTTTTGTCATTCACCTAGAACAATCTGCTTGAGATCAATCCATCAAATTAAAAAAGTGCTCTTGGTAACTGATACGAGCTTCACTACCTACTGAGAAGACGTGAGGTCATGATCATCAGTCAGAAATGCGTCATTGTGAAACAGTCGTTCTAGGCGTTAAGAAGAAAAAGGATATGGAAGAAGTCTTCGGAGCGATGGTGAATGAGAACTGCTTAAAACATTAAAAACTTTCTGCAAAGTAACACAAAGCTGACCCATTGTACTGCCCTTTTTTGGGGTTAACCGTTTATTTTAGAGATGGTTAGCTCTTGTCTCTACTCCTTGTGATTACCGGGCGCCGTCCAGTTATGACACTTTAAAGCAGCTACCGCAGGTTTAACAGCGATGACCTGTCAAACTGTAGAAGTTTTATGGTTCGGCCTCTGTTATACTCTGGCCAAATCTTTCGTGTTAACTCATGACGCAATCGGCGTGAAAACCGAACCAAACGGTGAGTTTTTGTGGATGAAGTGCTGTTTTATGAAGCATGCTTATTGAGGAATCTGTTTAACGAAAATTGACGTAAACGCTTTTAAAATTGAGACCACCGACACGGGATTTCGATAAGAAATTTTAATTTATTGTAAACGTTGTTCCTTCGTGTACTTCACCATGATGAAAATATGTATTGATTTTTCTGAATATTTTGATATTGCCAGTTCGTTAATCGGTTTAAGGGTGCGTTCACACTGAACGTTTGAAGTTGTCAAGTCGCTAATGTAAGACCCTTTACCTGGTTTTGGTGCGTTTTGAACCTCATTTCCATGAATTCTTCTTCAATAATGTCCTTGATCGTTTATTTTTGGTTTTGTCTGTGAAGTTTGTTAATTTGAACATTGAGAAGTTTTTCTTTTTGCGTCACGTGATTGCTTTGACAGATTTGTTTTTCTTTTGAACGTTGTGGGTTCTTAACGATGGAATTTATGATGAAAAGGGAAAAAACAAACCTGCACTATATTTTCTATATATATTGTTGTAATTTTTTGGTTGTCTTCTACCAACTTTACGAGTATCAAAAACTGATATACAAATAAAATAATTTCAATTGTTAACAACAACCATAACGCAATTCCCTTCTTATTTTTTTTTGGCCAGCTTATTTAATTCATATTTTCTCATTCTACTACTTTCCCTTATTTTTATTTCTATATATTTGTCCTACCCAGTTCCTTATGTGCACTGATTTATTCATGAACTGAGAGCAAACAAAGAATATGAATTGTAACGAATAAAACTATACCTACATACATAGCTCAACGCTCAATATGACAGACATACTCTACTTAAGCCTTGAGTCAACAAAATAGGAATAGGTTAGGTTAGGTTTGAGGGAAGGGCACAGCTTTATGTGCTCAATGATACCTGCACTATGTCCTCTAAGTCCCCGAAAATTCTGCCTCCCAGATATCGGAGTCGACTAGTTTGGAGGTTTGGGCATTCGCAGAGCAGGTGCTTGATGGTTTCCGTTTCTTCTATATCTTGACAGCTCCAGCAGTAGTCTGCCTAGTCTCTTGGCCATAGTGTCTATGGTACCATTTCGATCCAATTCTTGCTAATTCGTCTGCTTTCTCATTTACATCAATGTCACTATATTCGGGAATCCAGCACAGACTGACGTTATGTTTTTCGCCAATTTCGTTTAAGGCTCTTTGACAGTACCTGACTGTTATTGATTTAAAAGTTACGCTGTCCAGTGATTTAATGGCTGCCTGACTGTCTATGAAGTTTGTGATCTTAGAAGGGTCCAGATTCTTGGTAGATTTGGTTTTTACTGCCTTGTCGATGGCGACTATTTCAGCTTGCAAGACGCTACATTCATCTGGGAATAGGAATAGAAATGGATCAGTGTTGCCACTACAAAAAAAAGAATGATCGATTTTATTATTTTTTTAATTCAGTCTAAAATTGAGGTCAAAAATTAAAATACGAAATTTTAACCAGAGATCGGACCACAAATAGAATATTTTAATATATTTTGACTATATATGCTAGTAGTTAATTTAGTTTCTTTATTTTACAAAGCATTATTATCTTAAATCTAATGAAAAAGAAATTGTTTGGCAAAAAAAGGAACTTTCAATCAAATTCAATCTTGCAAAGCAATGCTAAATTATATATTTAAGGCAAACCCACTTCTCTACAATTTTCAATGAGTGGAAGCATTCAGATAAGACTGCCACGTAGCGCCGCTGTAGTTTTCTAGAAATATTCACAATAAATTGGTTTCTGTTTGATATTGCAAGCATGTTCGGTAAATATGACAAATTTTGATTTAAATTTCTTCTTTTTAGTCTACTTATAGAAGAATATTATTTTTCCGGTAGAATAAGGTTTTTCCTCTTAAACCATATATTTTGTTTTGGTTAAAAATCGGTTATACCGGATTTCAAAATTATCACCGGTCAGAGTAAAGAGAATTCAGTCAGACACTGAAAATGGGAATGGGAGCGACAAAGCGTACAAAGCGTAGTTAATTATTTAACAATTAATTATTATTAGTAAATTATTTTATAATTTTATAAATGTCTTTAAAAAATGTGTAACTGTATTGGTATCCTGCAGACATTTTTTTTTTGTAAATTTTGGAATCGATTTAAAGCTAGGAGTTACTATGTGGGTCAATCTATTAAAATATTGAATATAATTTTCTTAGAAAAAAAACTAGAAAAAAGAAATAGCCAACTGGATTTTGTGAAAGAGGATAATTTTTAAAATGTATTTTACGTTAATCGGTTCAGCAATTGCTGAGAACTGAGATTACCACGAATAAAGTTTTTTTTTATGTAGGGCTACCAGACGTCCCTCTTTTTTATTTTAAAATGCTGTTTGTCCACCTTGTTCAATAGTCAGTTTTGACTTGCGCTTGTGGACTGTATTTACCTTTTATAAAAAAGTATTAAATCAAATAAAATGACTTGAAACTAATGCAAATTATTCGAATAATAAAAATAAACCAAAAACAAAGCTTAAAAATAAAAATAAATAACAAAATCGAGATAAAAATAGTGGATCTACTTGAAACTTTGTCTCTAAGCTGTCGGTAGTACTGATATAGGTTTATCGTGTGCTGGCGTTAACACTCCTTATAAAATTCACTGTCCCCTTTATTAAATATCAATCACAAACATTAAAAAAAAACTTTCCTTAAATATTTTTAAAAAAATTCTCTGTGAACGCATTCATTTGAAGTTCAAACTCCTTGCAAACCTGAATGCATTGCAACCAGCTTATTGACAAAAGTCAAGTCAGGCAAAAAGTATGTATAAATCGTTTTCTTTTATATTTAACTTGTATTTAACTTAATTTATTTCAACGATTCACAACAGTCTTTTAATTTTTGAATTTTCACACGCGGACAATAGTTCTACTCCTCTTGTTCTTTCTTTCTAAAAGTGAAGCTTCGCCTCCAACTTTCTTTTCTCGTAATCGTTCAGTGCGCCATCTGAACGTCGACCGTCCAGTCACCCAATGGACGCATACAGGCATATTTAATTGAAATAAGATTTACAAACTGATAGTTTTCAAGCTCCTATTACCTTTTTTTTAATAACGCTTGTTGAATGTACATGTACAAGTAAGGATTGTTCACCCAACGCCATGAATGACTACATCTGACCATTTGATCTTAACAATATAACTATGACACATAGCCGAAAGGGCGTCGAGCAGCTACTAAAAAAAAAAACACCTCGAACACCTACTTGTGATTTAAAACTAGCGTACCAGAAGGTTCCGTGTTTAGCCCGTGTTTAGCTCTTTTTCCCGAACTGCTTGGTTTACAGGCTTCTAAAGGTTGACGTTTCTTCTCAAAATATAATACTAATCGCTTCTTACGCTTGCGATTTCAAAAGGACCTAAGCCTTATTTTTTTTCAACGCAGCCTGTGAGGGAGTGGTTGTTCTATGCCTCAAATCACTCTTTTATGGAATACACATCCGATACACTATCCGATATGTTCTGACTTCTGACAGCTTGGGCAGATTTTGCCAAATGTCATGTAATGTAGAAGAAGCTTAAAATCAAATGCCAACTCAGTTCGAATGAATGTCGCGGCCGATAACAGCATATCCCGCTAAATTACAAATAAATGACAAGTAGTAATGCCAAATTCACAGCTGTCAACAGATAAGTGCAAATTAAATGATAATTTACTAATTCCCCTGAGCAATTAATTATTTTCCCTATTGTTTTTTAGCAACATTTATACTTCAAAGAGCTTACAAACAATTGTCCACAAAGTGCATGCAAATGAAATAAATTGGTGGGGGAGAGGACAAAAGGGAAACCAAAAAAAAAACACCAACGCGCTTATCAACAAACTGACAGTTGACAGTTGCGGCGGTGCTCTGTTGTGGCGGCACTTTATTTACCATCAGGCCTTTATAAAATTGAATATTTTTTAATTTCGTTTATTTAACACGCGCCTGATCTGATTACGAGGTAACGACGGAGCCAAATAACTTTCACTGACGCTGACGCTTCCACTATTTAAAATTTAACTGTTTAACTGAGTGCTAATTAATTGAATTTTAAAATTGATGAGATGCACACAATTAAAGTAATAGTTTCGCATCAGTAGCCCCAGCAGCAGCCATCCAGATGTCAGATAAAGCGCGGTAGCATATGCGTGTTCGGCTTCGGATATACAAATTAATTATTTTGTTCATGGGAAGTTTGGTTTATTTTTTTCCCCCGCTCTTCGTTCGTTTTTTTGGTTATATGGCCCTCATGTGGTGCGTATAATTTGTCCCCAAATGCGATTGAATTGAGGCAATATAACAACGGCAATACCAGTGGGAACATTTATTAAACTGAATCAAATGGAGTGTGCACAGTGCCTTGGGGCGGCAATAAAACCCCAACACTAACAATTCTTTCTTTGTGTACGTTGTTAACTCCTCCGTTAGATAAATAGGAACTATGACGACGACGACGACGAGGACGACGACTATGGCAAGAGGGAATTGTGTCTGGCTTACTTGTCGGTGGGACTCCATCCATGACTATGAGGGGCCGAGTAAACACTATATGAGATTGAAACAATATCCTTACGCATATGGGTCGAAGATACAACCACACACACGCACACACATGGTCACTGTGTCTATTGATTCATTCAACCAAAAGTTGATTAAGTTTTATTGTCGGGTTTTTATCATCACTCGTTATCCTCCGCAGAGATTTCGGATTTATTGTCTGGATGGATGGGATATCTTATTCGTTTTTCTTGGGGAGTTTTTTTTCCTCTTTTTTTCTATTTTTGTGTGTACATGCTGCTATTTTTTGGGTCAACCTGGGGCTAAGGGTTACCAAATAGCACTTGTGCTTAGATTGCGGGAAAGAAAAACAGGCACATGCTGGTTTATGGATGTGACTCATTCATTCGATCCAGCAACGGGTTTAATTTTCAATTCGTTTTGGAAAACTGATCGTTTGGAACAGCTGTTAAGTAGAACTGATTGTTTAATATCGAGGCGATCTTTCCCATAGTCAAGTATAAATGTTTTGTGATCTGATGTGATCGAACTTTACACGCGATCGATCATGAGCAGCGATCTTTTCTAAGTATCACTCTATTGACTCTTAAGATACTTCCAATCCACAGAAATAACACGATCGTTAACTTCAGATCTTAAGTATTACAGAACGGTCATAATAAAAACTAAAGCTCCCTACGAGTCTACTTTTTATGGTAATCTATTTAATTTTAAGAACTGATCACTGATCTGTCATTGCAGTCGATCATTTACCACATGTCATTGTATTTTTTTAAATATATTTTTCATGACCGCTCCGACATCTCTTTGACTGAGATGGATTGGTGAGCTATGGATTCTCGCTAGTACTGGAACAGATCGTTTTATACGTCAGGTCGCATGATAACCACGATCTTTTACTAACCCATTAGCATTCCTTTTCGCAATTCCTAATAAAAACGGATCATACTCAACGGAAAATATAATTTAAAACCAAAGAAACTTTGACTTCATATTGCAGGTGATCACTGGCCTGTCATTATCATTCGTTGTGAGTCACAGAATCTTTAGGTCTGTTAAAAATCTGTTGGTTGAACCGGAGCACTGACCACTAAGACCTGCACTCTACCAGTTGTAAAAAATTGTTCTTGAGAGTTAATCAATAAATTAATTATGCAAGATATGTTGCATATTCCCAAGCGTAACTTCGTCTGAACATTTGAAGTCTGAACTGATCCTCCTTTAGTTCCGCGACTAATCAATCAGAATCATTGCTAGTGACCCACAATAAGTAACTGCCGCTGTTCCTCCATGTTTTCAAAATGTAAGCGGTTTTTTTCAATCACTCTGTATTCACTTCTCATGATCCGCCTTCAAATACCTAAGCTTGTTCGCTTTTACAAGTTGCGATTGGCACAACTAATCAGTTGATTAACAATCTGCCGATCCTCTTTTAATTGGTTTGAAGGAATTAAGAGCGATCTTCTACAGTTACTACAAATTTGCATCTGTTAGTCATCACGATCAAGAAGATCTCCTTGAATTACAACCCCTTGACCTCATTTACTACCTATAACTGATCCTTTGGCAGATCAATCATCAGTCAGCCTGTCCGATGATCCTTCTACATTTGACGGATGTTTTGGAAGTGTCTTCAATTTTCTCTTTAGTGATCGGTTTGACCCAAAGTCAATCAGTCAGTATGACTCGTTTACAGGATCTGTTGATCAATCTGTCGCTGTAATGATCCTGCTTCACTATTAAGTTGATATTCCTTTACAGGCAATGACATTATTTTCCGGCATAATAATCATTACGATGGACCGATCCTCTATCAGTCAGTAAGTACAATTTTCCCGCACTACAAGAGCTGAACATCACAATTATCTTTCTTGAACTACGGCGACTAATCGATTGTTCAGCAGTATCTCAAACGAAATTTTCTCTTGTCACTGTAAAAGATTTGCCATCAGTCCCCTCATCAAGGACCTGAGACTCCCAAATTTTTCTCTGTAACTTGTATGCATGGAACTAGCAACAGATCACTGTTCGCAGCTTTTTTGATCATAAGTCACCAGTAAACTGATCTTCCAAGGGGTTTGTTTGATTTTCTTTATAAAAAGTGAAACTACTAAGAGCTGGAATTAAAACGGGGATTAGGGATCATTCATTTTAGTTGCTCATATTAAGACCTATCTCGGATATAAAGTGAATACACCATCCAAATTAAAGCTCGTTGGTTCCTTACATAACTGCTACACGGATCTACAACAATTGATCCATATTGATCGCTAATTGCTTCCGTAGCTAAAAGTTCAACGCATGAATTGTATACTTGGTGCTATTTCATTACCACTGATCATCTATAACTGATCAGCAGGATGTTTAAAGGGATTCCTAGTTACGAAAATGACTGAATTCGATTAGACCACGCAAATAAGACACATTTGTTTATATTTTCTAAGTCATAAAATGAGTATATCAGAGAATGGCACTAAACAGCTTTGACCACATTTACAGCGTCCTTCAAATGTTGCGTCCTGTGTGCCCCTAAAATTTTGATTTTCAATTTTTTATGCCAGATAAATTAAAAAAAAATCTTGCTTTGCTTTTCTTCAATTTCTCATGCTTCTGCAAACCTGACGCTTGTTTTTATTGCAAGTGATCGCCTATGCGATCGAAATGATCCTAACTCTCTACTATCGAGCATATTGATCCTCCACACCTCAGATAAAGAACTTTTCTAATATTTTGTCCTATATAGCACTGATTATCGGGTGATCGATACTCTGAGACTGATCTTGACTGTTGATCCTTACGCTAAATAAATTTTTAATATACTTGACGCATCTTCTCTATAGTATCGCTGAGACGCTTATTGTTGACTGTTTTGTTTTTGCATCTGATCTTCAGCAAGCGATCTTTTGGGGCAACTGACGAGCTTTATGTAAATGATGTTCTCATATTTTTGCTCATGATGCTCCTATGGCTTTATCACAAAACGATCTCCCCATGATCGTGATTATCTTGATTTTCTGTGAAGGTTTACGAAAATTGTTCTACAAAAGAAGTATCTACATAATCCTCATTGACGCTTCATGTTCCAAAATTTTCAGGTACTGATCTTCCGTGCGAAAGTGATCTTCAATAACATTTTTGCTTTATGCTCCTTAATTTAAATGTCCTACCATAGAACTGATCTTCTTTGAAAGCAGATCACTCATATAAAGTGTTCATTGTTGTATCCAAATTGCTGATTGCTGATCTTTTGCAACCGATCCTCTACACGAACTAAATTTTCAGTATAATGGAGATCACCCCTGACATTTGCCTTACTTATCTCCGATATTTTGTAATCCAAAACTCTGAAAGATCCCGAACTGATCGTGTCCAAAACAAATGATCCTGTCCGGAACATCAACAATGTTCAATGATCCTCTTATATATTTTACTTTCAGCCAGCATATTGCAATGCAAACCTCTCGGAGAACGCATTTCTGACAACAAAATATTAAAACAAGCCACATACAGCTCCACTTAATCGTCATCCATTCGCCCCGCATTTGGCAACCCTACAACCACAGTCTGTCAACAGTAAAACACCCGAAGACAAATCCTTTCCAAATGGATATTCAAAGTCATTGGATATATCATCGCCACCCAAACAACAACAAAAAGAAAAAGGACAAGCTAGCAAAAATATTTTCTCGCTCCATCGAGTCGTGTGAATGTCCTTTTGTTTGTATGACCACAAACAAGGCATGCTGTGCGAGGATAAATGCCATAATCTGGGTGGTCTTGTCGGTCCTTCGCATAAATATCGCATTAATGTCTCAAATCTCGAGTGAAGACTACGTTGGCACACCCATCTATCACAGAGTGGGCGGGGTGAAGATGTACTCAGTCCGTTGCAAAGCATTTGTTTTTTTTTTTTGATAATTAATCGGTTAAGCTCTGCCAGCTTGCATTTCATGTATCTAGCTGTAAATAACCCAATTTCCTGGCCAACCAATATTATCTGAAAAAGGACATCCATCCATCATAACAACCTCGATTTTAGTATGTAGGCAACGCCCCCCAGGCGTTGTCTTCTTCGTCTTATTAACCATTTGATCTGTCGTGACGATCTGGAAAACCGTCTGCCATGGACGTGGGTAAGGATAAGGACTGCCAGACAACCGGCAGATAGATAAGATTTCAATTAAATTTAATTGACATTTCCACTCTCTCTTTATATATAACATGCACTCTTGTGTGTGTTCTGGTTACCTAATAACAGACTGGCGAAGGACGTGCAAGTGGCATGTGTGCGCTTCCGTGCCGCCGTATGCAGTCAGCTATTAAATATCTATAATGGTTAGACGGTGTGCAATTTAACTAGGAGTTGATATATTTAGTTACCTCTTTCTGGTTATACCACGTCATTGAGCTGCAAATGTGAACGTAACGTGCTCGTGGTGTGTCTAACGCTGTGAGGGAAAGCTGCACTCTGTCGTTGACAGATTTGCATGTAAACATGATACTTAATACCCAATTTGTTGGGCACCGTTGACGATGTAAGGGAATAAAATTGATTCTCTTGAAATTCAGCTGCTCAAAGGATTCGATAGAATAATCCAGTCGTCGCGGTGGGTAGGGGTATGGAAAAGAAAATCTCAAAGTATGCAGCGCTACCGCACGTCAAAGTTGAATGTCACTCTGTTAGATGAGTATAGAGCTCGTCGTCCTCATCGCACTAACCGCGAAAAGATTGATGTTGTTCGTTACGAGGCATCGTGCTGTCATGTCGCGTTAAGGGTTATAGATTTTCTTATGAGTATGTGGGCAGGTTAATACTGTCGAAATCGATTATAGCAGCTAGGATCGCATTTATGTTATGAATGATGTGGGCTGTTCTAGAGCTCCGAGACTGAGAAGCTGTGTGCATTACAAACCCATAACAAAACCACAAACAGTGTCACGATTTGTTCAGAAGAAGGTTTTTGTCTTCGATACTTATTGGAGTGATTTATCTATGGATATACTTACAACGATTCCTTATTCACCTTTAGAGAGATGCCATTTGAAGCAGCTTGTTCTTGTGATTCGAAATGCTTACTGTGGCTAATATTGTAAAAAGAAGGGTGGTTGTATTGGCTAAACGAGTGGTAAATAAAAAACACATAATGGTAATATGGAACCCTTTGGAACCCGGTTCCGTATTAGGTTCCTCTTGAAGTTCAATATTACAAGACTTCATATTTAAATAAAAACACTGGTCACTTATTTAAAGAAATAACAAAACTCTTACCTAAAAAATTGTTAATCCAAACACTAAATATTATTAATGAATTTTCTGCAGGGCAAAAACACGACCGGACATGAACGGTCTAGATCTACAAAAACAATGCAAAAAATGTTCCATTTCACTCGGTTATTGGAAATAACTTTATGGCAAAATGATCCAGGCGAAAGCTGTGTAACTTTGTATATGAGTATTTGCTTTGAATCTTCGCAACGTGTAGCTATTGAGTAATAGATGGCACTACAAATTTTGGTTCTAGAAGGTTCCAAATTTACAACAGGTTCCATAGTACCACTTTTTCCTATACATTTAAGCATGGCCTATCCGTCATCCGAGATTTGACAGCAAATTTAACAATAATTTTACACACAAATGTGAAAAAATGTAATTAATAAATATTTTGCAAAATCCTCTGCCAATCTGAAATATTACTCTCCTCTAAATCGAGCCTGATGTTGTATTTGGGGCCAAGTTTTCCCAGTCCTTAAAGAAAAACGTTTTTGTTCTTATTGCTTTCCGCACTAGTATTTTTGTCAGTCGTGTATCGTATTCTAAATTCTAAGCCTTTAGGGTGAATAAAAGGAGTGGCGCTATGCCGCTCTTAATTTTTAGCAAATAGTTTGGCGTGCTCGATGGAAGCCGAAACAGTTTTTTTTCAGAAAGAAACGCAATAACTTTTCCACTTTATTTCCATTTCATGATAACTTTCTTTGCATCGGAGAGCTTGAGTGAAAAGTCGTGCCTTAGGGTTATTCCCAGATTTTTGAACGTCTTGACAACCTCCAATTCATCCCCGCCATATTTCCATTTTTCATTCTTTGGCAATCGTCCTGTGCCTTTCCTGGAAGATAAGAACTTTTGACTTTGCTGTATTAATTTGCAGGTCGTTTAGCTCGCAATAGTTTTCTAGCTCATTTATCACTAGCTATAATGAGCTTGGTGACACTGCTAGAATGACAATATCTTCCGAAAATAACAAAATTGCAATCCTCACTCCTTCTACTTCGATTCCAGCGGTTATGAAATCTGTGATGTCGCCCAAAAAGAGTGAGAATAATTTAAGGCTTATAAGAAGTCCTTGTCTTACCCCACTTTTTATTTTAAACGAGTCCGAAAGCTCCTTTCCATTTCATATCACTGACATTTTTTCCATATTAATTAATAAGAGCTTTAACAAACGTTGACGAAACCCCGATTAGTGACAGTTCAGAGAACAAGCAGTTTCTGTTTACAGTGTCAAATGCGGCTCTAAAATCGTAATAGATACTTGTAAGGTTAAGATTTGGTCCACTGTAGAGAAACCTTCTCTTGATCCTGCCTAAAACTGGCTCAACTTATTATTTTCTTTTACCCATTTTGCTAGCCCTTGAATTCATAACACCCATGAGATTTTTAGTTACTGTATTTATAAACGATATGCCTCTGTAGTTAGCCGCATCATTCGGAACACTTTTTTTAAAAATTAGGAATATAATAGACCTTTGAAAACCGCCGACTAAACAAAACAGCTTGCTTGTTTACTTTACTATTGACATCCCTCACCTCACTCAGGTCTCTGACACGTAACTGAACCATCCAACCACTCTTAAACCATTCAGTGCCCGAGGCAAGTCTTAACGTCAAAGAAATACCGAATTTGTGATCGATGTTCATCAATATTTGTACAGACATTTTGTTTAAATAATTGTCTGGAACCTTAAAGCTTATAGCCTTCAACAAGATAACCCTTAGAAGGCCTTTAAATTACTCTTGTTATTTAGTGGACCATTTGGCACTTTGATTTTCATATCAGGCTTGATATTCCTCATTTTTGATCATAGAGATAAATAAATGCATTTGGGACTTCAGTTCAGCTTTCCAAAACAGTCCCGTCTGTACACCTTTTGTTGAAAGGCTGCTTTCCCATTTTTATCCCAGTCGTTGTACTATAGGGGACAGTGCACTGAGCTATACAGAATCCCTGTCGTATTTTAGCAGATAATGAAAGCTGTACATGCAAACCTATTGCCAATCCACATGGTGAAAGTGGTCAGCGTCTTTACTCGGACAGCCAAATCTGAGTAGATGCTATTGGCATGCATATACAGCCCACAAACTTCGACACGATCGTACAGAAATCGAGTAAAAAGTGATTAACGCCCCAAGGTATGCAACATGTTTTCTTCATTTAGCTATAACTTGCATTCAAACTGCAATTTGCAGCTTCTTCTTGTTAAATGTCCATCAGACTCTAAAAGCACTCCTTTTGACAAACGTTATTGGTCGCACTAATTTTTCCTTATTCCCAAAACATGACATTTACACTTACAACCAAATGGAATGTTCAATGTCCCACTTACTTTTTACTATTTGGTGGTCCGGCTTAACAAACAACCGGCCATAGTAAAAAAAAAAAAAACCCATCTAAATGTCACTTCTTACTACGGCTTTAAGGATGTTTAACAACATCCATTCACATCTAATCCGTCTGTCGGGTTGCACAAATCTCACACTCAGCTTGCATCGAGAGTTTACACAGTGTTTTTTTTTTTACACACACACACACTGTGACTTCTTCGTCCTGTTATCCAGTGCGAGCTATAATTTGTACGAATCTCTCTCGTGTTCTCCATCTGGTAGTTTGCACTAAAGGATTTCCGATCCTTTAACAGAACCAGGGATAAACATTAATCATCAACAACGTTGCTTTCCAACAGCTCTCCAACGGAGCTACTTACATTTGCGCGCTCGCTAACATTTGAACAAATCCCACCCGCCGAAAGCTGTACTATGTACTTAAAAAAAAATAAAATGAACCACCGGAACTTTGTTGCCCACACACATCCTCGTTCGTCCTTTTATCGGTACATAGCGAACTCTAATATTTCGCCTTATCCCCCTGATGTACTACAGTGTAGATTGTAAACTGATTTCGATTTTGACCTTTTTTTTTCACCCCGTTCCTTGTGAGGAATGGGTGCTTGGAAGGATATATATATGGAATTCCCATTGTGTGGGATGTAAAACGCACATAAAACTAACAACAAAAAAGGTTCTCCGTTCTCGTCTCTATTCGAAAAACACTCAGACAATTCATTCCAATAACATTTTCCAACCGCAATATCAAATTTGTAAGTTTAGCTGAGCGAGATGTCTATCCGCAAAGGAGCAAAGGGAGTCAAATTTACCGTCTCTCTCTCTTGTAGTATTAGGCACTAAGTAGATTGTAAATACAAAGAAGAAGAAGAGGAGAAAAATATCCTGAAAGGGTTTCAAAAATGTAAAGTTTTCGTTTCTTTTATTCGCAGAGAGCATCATCAAAGAAGACGACGACGACGAACGTGCTGGCTTTGGCGGCGCTCGGTGGAGCTGAATCCTTTCCCATATCATCGACCTGCACACTGCCATTTTGTGTTAGATTTTCGTTTGCACATCAATCGGAATTGTTTATAAATGTGAGTGTTTGATTGTGTTACCTTTTTTCTTCTGTTGCTTATATAACCTTGAGAGATGTAAATGGAATTTGCAGAGAAGGTGTGGGACTTGGGATTTATTTTATTGGGCAAGGAAGGGTCGCATAAACACACAAAAATGTTGGGCACCATTTAAAAGCGATTCTGAAGTATCTACCTATGGATGGTTACGCGTGGTGTCTTGTTTTTCGATTTGGGCAAAGTGGACTGTTCACATTTGTTTGGCACTTTACACGCAGTGAATGGACGTGGGTGGCTGCTTTTGAATTGGTTTATCCATTTTATCAAATGTCCAGCACGTACATGATGCGGACTGTTTTTTTCGCAGGGTTTTTAAAATGGTTTCAAAGCCTTATTATTTTTTTAGGTAATGGAAATAAACGTGCACTATTACGCTATGTTTATCAGCTTTATAAAATAGCTTTCGAGCAAATTTATAGTTACCTGGGGTCCACACAACGAACGGCCTGCTTATCTCTATTCTGAAAATGTGTGAGGAGCTTCCGACCGAAGGCTTGTAACGAAACGCCTACGTTCGTCACACTTTTGTGGCCGCATAGAGAATTTGCATTCGTCTCTTAGGAGTCACAGTCGCTTAGTGACCGCAAAACCATGAATACCCGAATGAGAGTCATTCGGGGAGACTTGTCTACGTGTGTATTGTACCAATCTTGTGTGCCAGATAAGGCTTCCGCATAGAAAGTGATTCCCAGTCGCTGTTCTTAATTTTTGGTGGCTGCATTCCCGTATGGAAAATCGGAAAGTCATTAATTGGAATTGAATAAGATAAAAGAATGAAAAATTGGGATTTTTTTTTAATTTTTCAGTTTCTATAAACCTTGGATTATAGTTTCGGTACGGCCTTACAGCAAGCATTTTACCGAAACTAGTGTTGCTTCTTTTGCGAAACGATAACCCACAGCGGATGTTATTTGCTTCCAAAAGGTTAAGGTCTTTCAAGAAATTGAAATTGCATTTTCGGTAAGGTCTTATCCAAGCATTACCTCTGTTAAAGTACGCCAAATTTGTTTGTATGAGATCTTATAGAGTCAATATTGCGGTAGTGGAAATAGCCTCGGGAGCGCCGTACCGAAGTCAAATTGTTACATGCCTTATGACCCCCTTAGGTTAGGTTAGGGTTACCTAACCTAACCTATGACCCCCTTTCAAAGGGATCTATTTAAAGCCCATTTATTCAGTTTTACTACATAAACCTCACCTATTTTTGGTGGGTGGGCGTGGGGCATTTAAAACCTGCAAACTAAACTTGGTTACCAACTTGAACGCCTGAAAATCGAGGTCTGACAGTTGATCCAGTAGAAATCCGTTTGAAACTCAAGAAGCCCCCTTTGAGAGGGGTCTATATAAAGTTAATATTTTTACTTTTACTGTATAAACCTCGCATTCTTTTGGCGGGAGGTACATTAAACGTTTTGAAACTCAACTCGTTTATGTTTAGCAATTTAAATTGTCAGAAAATCGGTTAACTTGCACTGCGAGCTTTGCCGATGGTTAAGTAATATCGTTGAACCCCTTTTTGGGGGGTACCTTTCGAAAAGTACTATAACTCCTAGTTAAATTTTTACTCACATTTTATAAAAAGTTTTTGTAAATGTTTTGGTTTCTATTTTATAAAATCCATTTTCCAGTGAAGCTTAGCTTTGAATTGGCGCCCTTTAAGGGGTGGTTTTCTTTAGAGAAATATTCATACTCGCGCGTGAATGATAAGTTGCTTTAAGCTACCGTCTCAAATTGGGAAATATCGATCTTGCGTCGACTAATAAGGAGATTCATGTCCTATGCTCACTTCTTTGACCCCCCTTTTTGGGGGACACTTTGTTAAATTGTGGCGTATATCACATTCAAATATGGCGTATATCACATTCATATATGCCTGTACCTGTATAGCCAGCCCATTCCAATGAAGTGCTTCATCATAGGCTAAAATATTTTTTGGCCCCCCTTTTAAGGGGTCTTTTATAAAAACGTTCACCCAAGCTTATTTTTCCCACAAGTTGCATGACAACAACTGCCTTTGTGTTTGTAACCACAAAGACTTCTTGCAAACTGTTGCAGAACAAGGGGTTTCGGGCCCTTTCCTTAAACTATAAATTACCATAATTTTTAGGGAAACTTTAAACATTTTCCTTTCACCAACAATCACGATTGAAAACCAAGAACTTTTCGCTTGTTCTTAGTTCAATCCTCCCCCACATTGGTTGAGCGCTGTTTAAAGGCAGAGACCACCCTTTGAATGGGCGTTCTTAGCCGTGCGTCGACCTCCGTCTTGTGGTTGCACCTTTATAATTCCGCAAAACAATGTTTACACTGGACAACCCACCAGATTGCTTCAACTTTATTCGCAACAAAGTTTCATCCTTTTTTCATCGCTGAATATATTTTGTGACCGACAAAAAGTTTCAGTGCGGATGGGCTCCCATAAAATAGTTTATTGCTGTTTAAACTTACCCGCCCCAGCATCCGTTTCGATCTTTCGTTGCTTAGGTTTTTACTCGCTCAATTAATAAGAAAAAAACACGAAGAAACCGCCCCAAGAACAAAACCCATTGTGGTCGTGAATGCATAGTAATGAGAACAGCTTCCATTGCGCCCGGGACGAAGAATCACTCCCACGTGTGTATGTGTGTGTGCTTATTAAAAACGAACATTCTGACCAAAACTGTTCTCTTGGAGGAAACTTTTCCGCACCGACCTCAAAGTTTGCCACCAAAGAATTTCGAAATTCAAAGGATTTCGTTTTGGGAATGCGACTCTGCCCACTTTTGGCGCAGTCATTTGTTTCGACAATCACAACCAGGATGCGATTTGGCCAACAAAGTAATAAATAGCCCAACCAAATGAGCGTGGGGTAATTTTTCATCGACCTTAATTCGCTTATAAACATGAAAGCGCACAACAAATAACAACACAACCGAAACAAATGAAAATGAAAATGAAAAGTTTCCATTAGTGATTGAGATACAGATACATATGGATTGGTGTAGTGTAGAAGCAAACACACAGCGGCTTGATGAAGGCTTGCTCGTCGTCGTCGTCGTCGGTCGGTCGGTTTGGTAGCAACAATGTGATTAAGGCCGAAAGCACCATTAAGGTGCTTTCACAGGCCATTACGGGAAAAAACAATTACAGCGCGCGAAACAGTTATGTACATTTTTCTACCGTAATTGTTATTGCAGTGAAAAATCCTTTTGTCGGAGTTGCGTTGGGCGCCACTCCGCATACACCTTTCGAATGGGATTCGCCGTACTCACAGTCATGTTGTCGTTGTCGTCGTCGTCGTCGAGTTATCCTGGCCAACAATAACTTTGCCCTACTCCAAATACATTGTGTGTGTGTGTATTGTTGTCGAATACTCGCACACAGAGTTGTATGTGCGATTGGCGACACGTAGGAGCGGGTGGGCGAGAATGGGTTATATTATATAGTTGGATGGATCGGGGGCTAGTCAGCAGCACCACCATCATCCAGTGTGTTCAATTTGGCGAAACGATTTCAGTTCGAGATTTATTAATCAGGAACGTTTAGTGTAACACCATCTCCGTTTAAGTGGTTTCTGAGTAATTCTAATGAGTTGTAGTTTACTTTAATTGTTATTGTTTTGTGTTATTTGTTTTGTTATTATGGGAAATGTTTATGCCTCATGGAGATGATGTTAAGATTGCTGGACTCATTTGCATATTGATTGGAGCCGGTTTGCAGGATCTGAGTTGGTGGGGCTCATTCAAATGAGAAATCTCTATGAAAGGTTTGTGTCTCAAATTCGACATGGAGGGTTTTGTGTGATTTGCTGACAAAAAGCAGGGGTGTGTGATATTTTAGTAAAGGAGGTAGACAGATTTTAATAACTTGGGGAAATCTGCGCCAGCCATTCTTTTACTGTTTTGGTTCATGTCTGTGATATTTTTTGAATTAGGCTGTTCCAAACTACATCTACATTTTTTAGGTGGATAGTTTAGGTGCCTTTACGCTTCTGCCGATGAAAAATGTCTCCAAGGAGATCACAAACAGAAAAGCATGGGTGATGATGACTGCCAAAACGTGCATGAAGTCGGTATACGTATGGCTATGAGAGCTGGTAGTAATTTCTTAAAACCAGATCCAGTGTATTTCAGGGAGGTTTCTATGCCGTTAATTCGGCATAGAATTCGGAAGCCTTACCATAATTTATAGACATTCAATCTAGCTTCAAACGCCCTTAGCTCATCAGGTAGATCAACAACCACTCACCTCGTTGAATTTGTGTCCTCTGCACTCGGCCTTAGAAAGTGGTAAAGAAGTTTTTAGAAGAAGAAGATTTTAGTAAAGCTTTTGATAAGATATTTCATTATTTAATTAATTTTTTTTTATTATTTTTTTTTATTTATTTTTTTTTTATTTAATTTAATTCAAATTGTCTGCCCTTGGCTTTGAATCAATACTGCCGAAATGGGTATCCTCTTATTTTGAAACCCGTTTTTATAGTGTTTGCTTCAGGACCGTCCTTTCCGCCTGTGCGGGTGCTTTGTGATAGAACCTGGGATAGGCACTGGTAGCTTGAAGTTTTCCTCGTGAAGAAAATTATATCTCTACATATAATAAAACTGTAGAATAAAAAATGTCTGACCACGCATCACGCAGTAACTGCTGGACGTATTTTGATGAAACTTGACATGGTGTTTGCTTATGTTCTGGGTCGGGACTTAGGATACTTTTTATCTCGGAATATAACGTGGTTCTTACAAAATAGATACAAGAATGAAAATTCTACTTATACAGATCTAGCTCAGTAATGGCTTATCGGATTGAAAAATAAAAAAACAGGTGAATTTTGTAAATTTTCACCTGAATCTTTTAAGATATAAAACATCCTCCTTCTTTGTCCTGAAGCCGAGCAATGTTCAAAACTATTATTCAGAACATCGCCCACAATTTTCCTTCAGTGGACTGTGGATACTACTGCCAGTAGTCATGCAGCAGTGAGTATCGTTTGTGCGTGAGTATCGTGCGCGCTCTATCGTGATTAATGTATTTGTACTTCAATAGGCAGTCATCTCTTTTCTGCGCACAGATTCAGGTTGAACACATTTTCAGGTATTGTTCATTGAAAAGTTAGAAAATGGGCTGGTGGGATTCGTGTGTCAAGTTGTTTCATTCGTGTTGCTTCCTTTTCGTCGACATTTGAGGTGGGCAAGAGTTAAATAACACAACCTTAAATCGTAAATTTTGTTTGTGTAGACTTTTTAGTAGGAATTGAAATTAGTGTCAGTGTTTGTATATAATTATGTAGTGCTTTTAGAAAGTGTAAATTTCTGCTCGAAAATGTTTGTTACTAACTTTGAGTGACTACACTAACTTCTTTTAGTTGTCGTTGTCTGTCGTCCTGCGCACAAAAAATTAAGGCGGGTGAAGCAAGGCGAGCACGGGTCAGCTAGCAAAAAATAAAAGAGTGATTTGAGATTTCGAGAGTCTTTATTACGGAGCTCGTTGTCTTACCTCGTGGAGGGTGATATTTGAAAGAGACAGATTTTTGGTTAGTTGAAAGGAGGAAGTTAATAGGTTGACGTTTAAGACGACAGCCAACATGTAACGACTTCTTACATTAAATGTTTTAAAGTTATCGAAATAGCAACAAGTAGAATGCTTTTCACATGAACATCGGCCCTTCCCTTGAAACCACTGATGTACCACAAGGCAGTCACCTAGGTCCCCTTCTCTTTATCTTAACTATAAACGATATTGAAAGGGTCATTTAACACTCCTCATTCTCTCTCTATATGCCGAGGATACCAAATTTTGCATCTGACCATATTTCAAGTTCGCACTCATAATAAAATGTTTAAGCCTTTCCATTCGTCCCAAAAATAAAAACTCACCCAAAATAAATGGTTATGAGAAGCCCAGGTCTACAATACCTTAGCGGACCTGTTGCGCCATCTATTTATTTTTATTTATACCTCCCCTTATTTACCCACGAAGTTTTTGTAAATACCGTAAGAGCCCTGTTTGCCGTACAATACCAGTTTATGGTGACCAATCAACATCCCGATAAATCGGAGCTGGACCAGAGTTCTTAATCAGGGTATTCAAGGTCTCCGGAAAAGAAGCCGAACGGTCTAACATTTTTCCACTAATCTGGAGCAATGGAACCATCAGCAATACCTTTGTCAATCACAGCCATGACTGTTTGAATATTTGGAACCTAGCTGAAAGGCTTAGATTTGGCATTGGAGGGTTTGGAGAAGGTATTTATGAAGTGAACCTTTACGCTTTTGCAGCTGGAGCGGGTTTTTTCAATGTTGTTTGGCACTTTGACATTAAGTCGTTACTTGTCCCCGTGGGTTCTGAGGTTAGAAATATTTTTCTCCCATTCTAAGCGAGAGGTTTCCATTTTGCACTAAAGGTACAGCTGTCTAATGTTCCTATTTTTTCTTCAATTAGAGTCATATTAAGTCTCACGAGTGGAAAAGTCCTTCTTGACAGAGATCCACAATGACAAGGCTATAACATACGTCGCTAGGCACCACGATACTTCGCCAGCGACTAGCTGTCCCCTCGGCAAGTTTGATATTTGCCCTTGCCCAGTTCCATACAACTCGTCAAGTTTGGCGCTAATTCCACACTATTTATACAATTGGTTTGTGTCTATGATTAAGCATGGGCACTTTGCGAATTAATACATTCAATGACGTGTAAAAAACCTGATGCGGCAATTCTTTTATGTGAAACGCCAACTGCTAAATGGAATCTTACAAAGCGGATTCATGTCACTACTTCACTTTAAGTAACAAATAATAAGCTCTAACAGGGCCCTAATAGACAACCCTGTGCGTACTTGTACAAGTGAACTTCCAAAAGTCTTACTGAGGAGTAATTACACCTTCGGGAATTTTTTTTTAGCTGCGTCACTTAACGCGAACGTCTGAGAAACCACCGAAAGTAAAATTGCCCAAACAAAGCTTCGTAAATCAGTTGTTTGAATGCGGCGTAAAATATTCCCTTTCACTTGCGGTTGTGTTTGGCTGGTTTTCGATACTAAAAGACCCTCGCTTCACTCGAAATAGGACCTCCTTTATGTACGACTATATTATTTCTTAATTTCCGTCATTGAAACCACTTAGTTTTAAAATTGTTTGGAGTACCTAAGGGCAGTGTCATTAGACCCATACTTTTTCCCGACTATAATGTAACCAACCCAATTATGGTAATCCATCATCAGTTCACACTGCAGGTCCTTACTCCCATTTCGTTGGTCTTTCGAAAAAAAAAAAAAACACATTCCTCTCTACTCCCTAAGCAGCATTTGTGCTGAAGCTGAATTATCCTGCGCTTAATGGTATACATCCTTTATGCACTATTTCTATGCTGGAATGCAATTTTGCATGCACAATGAGGAGTTTTTTTTTCATTCTTAATTCTTCATTGTTACTTGTTCCTAGGATACGACAATACTATCAGGAACAGCAAAAAAAAAGAAGGGAGAAACGACAAAAACGCAGAAAGCTCTTTGGCGATAATAAATCCTTGAATTAAGCGCACTCCGCCTAAGCAGCGAGAAATGCTAAATTAAATGGATAACGTACCGGGGGGCGGGTGCAGTAACAATAACAATGCACCTGTGTGCAACGACTTGAACGACGGAAACTCACTAGGAGAGCATTAGGCAGTAGAAAGGAATCCAGAAATGAGAAAGAATAAATATTGCAACCAATTAAGAAATGAAAATGGCCTACATAAGTCCACATTGGCAAGGAGTTGAGTGCGACTGTATCGAGAGTAGGAGTCCTTGCAAAGGATTAATTTCCTCAGTGCGGCAGCTTTTGTCTATCTTTCCGCATTCACCGTCTATTGAGGCATGCAAAATATTTATTATCTCCTTAAGGATTCATCATCAATGTGCATCTACTCTTGGGGTTGAATGCAAACTCTGGCTGGAGAATTTAAATATAATGATGAAATGGAATTTCTGGAGAGGAGAGGTGTCATTTAATGCAGTCCATTGTTTTTTTTTCACTGAAATGGTGCGCCTGACAGAAGGAGTAAGAAGCAATTGCAGTGAATCACGTTTCAATGGGACGGATGCAAGTGAGTACTCGAACTGTTAAGGTGGGACAATAAATTTACGTCCCTGTGTCGTAGGACTAATTTTATGGCATTCATCCACACTTTATTTGCCGTCGCTTTTTTATGACATTTTCCAAGAACTGACAGAGTGGAAGTGTGAAGTCTTTGGAGTCTTTGGCGGTAGCAGCTTTATAAATTGATTCAGTGGATTATGTGAACAAATAGAACCATTCAGGGGGAGTGTAAATGCACTATAGGCAAAGACAGCGTAAATGTGTTCAAATATTGGGGAGAATGTGGCATCCCACAAAGTTGCATACTCGGACCTATAACGAGAACAACGGTCATTGACATTTCTCTGAAGTCTTGATTTTTCTGGGATAATTCGAATTCCCATTTATATCTTTGCCATAACCTGCTCCACCGATGTTTTTACTTGAGCTTCGTTTTCAACAAACGCAGAGCTTATTGACATGAATCAAGGTGCCGTCAAAAAGGTTAAATAGGACCAACTTTCAAAAATTGATCTTATTTCGCTTTAAAAGAGTGTAACAAAGCATAGGGAATTTCCAAAGCTTGTTTTACTTCTCATATTGTTTTTATTCTTTATCTGAATTAAGAAATAATCAATTATTGATAACAGATTTTTTGCAGTTTTTTTTTAAAGCAATTTCAATTTTCAGTAGCTTGTCAATTAAATTTTTTTAGGCTGTTCAAAAATAAAAACGTCCCATTGACTATATACGCTCCTCATCAAGCAAGTAGTCGAAAAATTAGAAGAAGTTTCCATATTTTATAAGCTTTGGACTTGTAGTTCTCACCAGCGCATTGAAAACCGAAAAAGCTTGTTTTCCAAAATTAATCAAAAAGTCTTTAAATATGGAGTCCCCATTTTCTCGAAATTAAACCCTTTTTGGCTACGCTTGTAAGAATTGAAATGCTACATAACCTCGCAGAACTTCGTAGAAAGTTGTAAAATTCCACAGAAATTATTATTAATGCAACAAATCAGAAAAGTTGGAGCCATCTTTTGGCATTTAAGGGTAACAATGTTGTTCTGAACATTTTAGATTTTACGGGAAAGGCAGAATTCAAAGCCTCGTATTATAAGATCGCACACAAAATTTGGCAGTATCGTACATCTCCTACCTACTGCTTTTTTTGATTTCTGAAGAACATGCAAAAACGACTAAGAATAATGCATAAAAAATTAAATTAAAAATTAAATAAATATTCTGAGGACGCAAGAAAAACGCTTTTTGCGTCATAATTTAATAATTTTTAGTTAAGGTGCTAAAAAACCATGCTTTTTTCTAAGTATTTCTCTTAAACACTTAGCAGTAATGAAACCAGCAGGAAGTGCATTTTGCAATCGAAAATAATTGTTTAAGATCTTTTCTTAAGAAAATTTAATAATTTGAAAAAAAATTAGTCCGCTCGAAATTTCAATAAATTTGCTTCAATGAATTGGAAAACAAGGTGATAAATATTGTAGAACTTGTTACTCAGAAGAGCATAAAAACATGGGACATCCTGTTAGAAATTAAAATTTTCTGTAAAGTTTGTAAATATTAGTTTCTTAAATTCGAATTGAAACAACCAAAAAATTTTACAAAGCATTAAGAATTTGAGCAAATTTTGAGCTATTATTTTCTGAAATTCTGAGTGAAAGAAACTAGAAACGTTTACTATGTAAATGGTGTCCCATAATTTACGCAACAATTAATTTCGATAGAAAATACAGATTTTTAATTAGAAAGCTTACATTTTTTTATTGTTTCATACAGTAGACAGATTGGGGCTATGTATGGAATAGCACATCGTATAAATGGCCAATTCTGATCGCAAAAACGGCCTATTACACGATTAAGAATTGGCTCATGCAGTAATTGAATTGTTTCTCTGGCTATGTGGCATGTGACACCATCTTGTTTAAACCATAAAAACTGGTTTATCATGTCACGATAACTAAGACCATTAGATAATTGCTATTGCCTGACCAACCGCATTTTCGAAAAAGAATGGTCCGATAATGCTTCCAGCCCAAAATCCGGATGAATTTGTTTCTCAAAAATTACTCTTGGGTTTTCTGAACTCGAAATGCGACAATTTTGACGATTAACGAATCCATCAAGATGAAAATGATCTTCATCACTAAAGATGATTCGAAAAATTGCGGACGGTAGCTGAAAAACCTTCATTATATTCGGCCCTAGCGAGGTATCCGTCGGAACGGAAAATTCCCCGCAACGCATACTCCGTCGGAGGCTTAAATTACATTGGAGGTATCCGCTTTCGGAAAAGAAAACGCTTCACTACAAATCGAAAATAAATTCCGCAACCAATTTCTGTCGGAGGATATCGGATCCTAGCTGTCAAAAATTTAACAAAAAAATTTACTTCATCGCACTTCAATGCAATTCGCCAATATACCTACGTTACAAAATGTCGGAAAAATATAAAAATATTCCGAATAGCTGTTCGGAAGAACAGCTCGAAGCAAAAATCCTCCGAATCGTTTAAAATCGGAAAATTACTAACCCCGAACTGTCAGCTATCACATTATTATCTTTTTTTCTGTTGGCATTCCTGTACTATTAAATGGCGCAAAATTAATCAATTTTGCGTAAATTATGGACATCCTTTATAAAGAATTTTAGAAAATAATAGTCCAAAATTCGCATGATTTTCCAAAAATTCGACAATAAACTGAATTTTTAAGGGAAATCCAATAAGTGAGAACAGCTGTTACCCCTCAGTTTGCAAAAGTGAAATAAGAGCAACTGCTAAAAAAATTGGCTTTAAAAGCGAAATAAGGCCAATTTTTGAATGTTGGTCTTACTTCACATGGCCTTATTTCACGGATTCATGAATAAAACATATGCCATATGGCGCTCCTTCTCCAGAGAGCGATCAATGAAAGTAGCGCAAGCAATATTAACCAGGTGACTCTTTTAAAATCACGCAAATCAAACGTTGCTTGATTGAGTTTTCTTAGCGTTTTTACTAAATCGTTGTTTTCAACGAGCCTTTGTTCTGAACGAGCACAGGTTTTTTGACGGAAATTTGTTTATTTGGGCATCTTAAATATGCGGGCGGGTTATATCTACCTTTATGACTGGGCAAGTGCAGCGGTTTCAAAAGTCAGCCTTACTCCGAAGTGCATTCCAGAGAGGATTTGCTAGCGTACATGATTTTTGAGAGCGTCCTTAAACTCGTTCATCAAACGTGTGCCAAATGATGTTCACCTGCAAATTAACACCGAAGCTTGAGTCTTATTGTTTAGTTAACTCTTCTTATGCCAACTTTTGCTGAACAATTTTTCTGGACTGCCTAAAAGTCAACATAGAAATAATCTTAAATAAGCGAGGCTTTAGATAGTCTTGTCTGGCTCTTAAAATTTAATTTTGTAATGGCATAGACCTTGTGGGTCTTGTTCGATTCGCGTCAGTTTTTTCATTCATTTAATTGACAATTTGCCAACATAATACTTTGGTTAAATTTCTCGAGCTTCAGTCAGAGTGTGCTCTGTTTTAAGCTTCAACAATAACGTATATTTCCACCGAGCAGAGAGCTTCTCGACGGATGCAAGCATAACATAAATGCTTGGTGTTAACCGTTAACCCTGGTGTTATCCCTATAAGTGCACAGGTCACAAACCTATCAATCAAATTTCGAAGCGCAAAATGAAAAGCATATAGCTTTGCTTAAGGCAAGTTGAGACGTCGCCAGTCATCTCGTTTAGATTTCGATAGGCCAAGGGTAGAAGGTTTGAGAAGTGTATGCAAGTAGCGACATCTGTCAATCAGACTCGAAGGCTTCCAAAAATTGAAAGTATGATACTTTTAGAAAAGTTAATACCCTTAAGTTAAGTTGTAGGCGCATCTATTTAGTGGTAAGTGTGTTCGCCTGCTAAGCAAGTTTTCCCAAGTTCAATCCCCAGAAAAACACAAATTACTTCTTCAGGTTTTTTACACAGCGCCACCTCGGGAACAACTAACAAACATCCAAGATTATAACTTTCATGAACGAGCTTCTCAATTAGCCGTTTGGACTCGGCATAAAATTGTAGATCCCTTCAATTCGTCCTAAATACACGAAACCAACAAAAAGAAGAAGAAGCTAGGCCTAGAGTCCCACTTACTTACTTACTTACTTACTTAAGGTGGCGCTACAGTCCGGGGTGGACCTGGGCCTCAACCAATACGCCTCTCCAGTTAGCGCGATCTTTGGCTAACTGTCTCCAGTTGCGCACTCCAAGTTGGTTGAGGTCCCCTTCCACTTGTGCGCGCCACCTAAGGCGAGGTCTTCCTCTACTGCGTTGTCCCTCCGGGTTGGAATCGAAGACTCTTCGGGCCGGAGCGTTGGTGTCCATTCGCTCTACATGTCCTAGTCCTAGCCATCTTAGACGACAGATGCGTATTTTTCTGACCAGGTCGATGTCGTTGTACAGCTCGTAGAGTTCGCTGTTAAATCTTCTCCTCCAAAGCCCGTCAACGCACACGGGACCAAAAATCACTCGAAGAATCTTGCGTTCGAAACGGCCAAGAAGATCTTCATCCGCCTTTGTTAGGGTCCATGCTTCTGCGCCATAGAGCAGGACTGGGATGATGATGGTCTTATATAGAATCGACTTAGTGTTTCTTGACAAGGCCTTACTAGTCAATTGCCGTCTTAGTCCAAAGAAACAGCGATTGGCAAGTGTAATTCTCCGTTTGATTTCTGCTGTGGTGTCATTATCAGAGTTTATAGCGGAGGCGAGGTAGACAAAGTCCCTAATTACCTCAAAACTACCTCAAAGAGTCCCACGGAACTTTTTATTTATTTATTTTTAAGGTTAAGCTATTCATGAACCAAGATTTAACTCGTTGCTCTCACTTCTAAACGCGTCGTACAAACCTAGGTTAAGGACAAATTTATGAACAACAGACACCGCAGATTTTTTTTGCAATTCCAGCCCCCCTCCCATGGACACATCTCAACCGTCAGGATAGCCACTTGCTACGTCTAAGCCCTCGAAAATAGATTAAGAACCATACTCCACGATGACAAAGTCCACTTCCAGCCCTCGACATTTTTCAGTCACAATCAGAATCCACTGCCGTACATGTCGTCCCACAGATATAATGCCTTGCTCCTCCTGATCCTAGCCCCATTTATTCTACGCTATCTCATTGTCCTTATAATATACACGCTCCTGGAAATTGCACTAAATCATCTGGCGCTGACGTTTGCAATTAAAAAGGTTCAAAGCGTAATACTTTCCGGGCCGCGCACCCGCCTCCATACCAAAACACCGACCTATGAGAGAACCATGTCGACGACGCACGTATATGGGACTACACTTACACCCGCACTCGTTGTGCGTGTTTGTACATTTGTGTCAAGGAGAGCTAGTCCCGCATTTTAATTCCACGACGTCTTTTCCGCTGCCCTATGTCACATGGTTGGCTGATGGTGTTTCTCTGTCGCAGCGCACCATCCCATCACACAGAGCAGAACTTGAAGTATTGTCTACCCCGGCTTGACAGACAACGAGCGCTCCATTGAGAGCACTCGACTAGCTGTGGCAGCGGCGGCACTTTGCACACAAATCATAGGTCACGCGATGAGTTAAGTGGCCCGCCACCAGAGACTACGTATACATGCAACCACTTTCGCCGACCTGTTCGTCTGCATGCTGATCCCATTCTGTCTCTGGTGATGGCTGGAAAAATCCTTGCTTTGTGGTGAAATTGTATGCAACCAGATTCTCGCTAAGGAACCACCGCCTGACACACGCAAATAAATAAATCTCACCTCTCTCCCTCAGGACAGATGAAGGTACACTCAATTTTGATCATCTTTAAGCTCCGTCGTTGATGGATGGATTTCGTGGCACACAATACCTTTTAGGGGCATTTGTTGGCGGAATGCCATGTTTGGAATGGTGCCACGACCGCACCGACCATTCAGCTTAGCCAACCACGCGGTAAGTCTGTCTCTTATCCGCGTTGTGGAGAGCGGCAGTAGGTAGTAATCATGTGTCAAGGATGGAGACATAAATTCGTCAGTTGCAGGTCTTCATTTAGACGCGAGCACGGCGCTGTTGTAACTCGAAATATACACACAGCCAGGCACGTTCAAATTGGTATATACTGTCGGGTATATGCGGTTGGAAAATCCCGAATCGAGGTACAAGGACCTGTGCCTATCACTCGTGAAGCGGGGTGCGTTCGCTTCAATTGCGGCGGGTGGTGGAATATAAATCATGGATGGTAGCGGTAGGGCTGTATCTATGGTGGCATTGAGGACAGCGGCAGAGTATTCTGCGAGTCCTTTTTGGCTTTAATCGAGCGATGAATGAATTTGGGCGTTTTTTTTTTTTTTTACTGGGATTTATGTTGCATGGTAGACAGGAAAGTGCGACAAACGTTCGATTCAGAGGGGGAAAAAATTGTTTTTGATGCGACTTCGTGGCAAGTAAGGGACAAGCTTTGATTACAATCAGCATCAAGGTTCAGTCAGAGCAAGCATCATTCCACAAAAGGGAAGAGTTTAGTTGCCTTGACGAGATGAACCTCGTATTTGTAATGACGAATTGCAAATTTGATAGGACAGCAGTAACGTAATAAATTTGGAACATAACCAAGCGACTTGGTTGTAACAAGAACCTATTGAAAAAGACCCCTGCACTTAAATCTCCTTCTAGCTAGGGGCCTTTTAATGTTATCCTAAAGTTTTATCGCTGTCTTTCTTCTGACGTCCTAGAAGTTCCCTCTGTATTGCAAATCCCTAACTTTTGCAAATTGTCTTGGATACGGAGTAAAGCAGAAGAAGAACTAAACGTAAAAGCCTCAAACAGAGTGGCATTTAAACCAGTGTAGATCTGGAATAGACGCAGATCCGAAAGTGAAGAAATTCGGGGTCAAGTTTTCTTCAGACCGGCATTATTTATCGGTTTAAAATTTGTATTACAATGAAGTCGAAACTGTAAAGAGATCTTTCAACGCTTTCTATGTTATATATATTTGCAAAACCCCGACCAACTCAATCGTATTTATAAAAAACAGCACAGGTAGTCCTGGAGTGGAGACACAGAACAATGTGTCCGCTGAATCCCCACAAAAACGAGGACCAAGTTTCAGAATTTTTGGTTTCTCTGTGTTGCAATGACTGCCTTCTCTCCACAAAAATTGTTAAACTGCGCAACTTTAACTGTATGAAGGTAGTAAAACATTACCTCATTTAGACCTCGATTTGATGCTTTTCTGCGCAAGTTTAGCATCAAAAGAGTAATTTTAAAATACAAATGTGCTTTTGGCAGAAACTCTTGCTGACAAACACCCAGAGAAGATTCTTGTCTTCCCGACTGCCTGCGGAGTGAAAAGATGGCTCTAAGACCTTACCAGGGAAGGTACAATAGGCTCCTTTAATAGAGGCGGTGAAGACGGGTTTGGCGGTCAATGAGGGCAAGACAAAATATATGCTGTCAACAAAGTTAAAGTCACTTAAAAAAAAAAATGAACACAAATCAGTAGCTGCTAAGTGGCTATATCGCAGCCTTGTCTGTATGTTACCGAGTGAAATTATGTTTTACAGTCGAAAAGAAAATAGCGACATCTACCGGAAAAGATGTCTGACTCATCGGAAAGGAAAAGAAGCGACAAATCAGCACAATTAATCGCTTTACTCTGCAGCGTCCTTAGTATGGTAAAACCAGTTTATTCCTGGTAGGTACCTAGTTATGTCTCTCTGTAGGAGGTTGTAGTTTTCATTGAATATCGGGAACAACAACCATCCAACCCGTCGATCCTTTCTACACCACGGTATCACACTTTTTTACTGTGAATATTAATTCCGCCGGTAGTTTTAATGTTATCCTAAAGTTTTATCGCTGTCTTTCTTCTGACGTCCTAGAAGTTCCCTCTGTATTGCAAATCCCTAACTTTTGCAAATTGTCTTGGATACGGAGTAAAGCAGAAGAAGAACTAAACGTAAAAGCCTCAAACAGAGTGGCATTTAAACCAGTGTAGATCTGGAATAGACGCAGATCCGAAAGTGAAGAAATTCGGGGTCAAGTTTTCTTCAGACCGGCATTATTTATCGGTTTAAAATTTGTATTACAATGAAGTCGAAACTGTAAAGAGATCTTTCAACGCTTTCTATGTTATATATATTTGCAAAACCCCGACCAACTCAATCGTATTTATAAAAAACAGCACAGGTAGTCCTGGAGTGGAGACACAGAACAATGTGTCCGCTGAATCCCCACAAAAACGAGGACCAAGTTTCAGAATTTTTGGTTTCTCTGTGTTGCAATGACTGCCTTCTCTCCACAAAAATTGTTAAACTGCGCAACTTTAACTGTATGAAGGTAGTAAAACATTACCTCATTTAGACCTCGATTTGATGCTTTTCTGCGCAAGTTTAGCATCAAAAGAGTAATTTTAAAATACAAATGTGCTTTTGGCAGCTTATGGTATTAAAAGTTGCGCCACTTCGAATTTTGATTAAAAATACGTCACACTAACAAATATCCGCTGAATAGTATAAAAAATTATCCCTTGTGTCATACCTTCTTCACAGGCCTTGAGTCTGCTATCAAAAGCAGCTCAAAGAGGTACCACGCACACCAGCAAGAATCTTCATGTCAAGCTTCTTGATACACAAGTTGATTCAAAGAATGGATCCAATCTTCTAAAGTCAAATTTCCCAAATGGCCGTCCTGCTTAGATTTAAGAACTTTTTCCGGTGGCCGGCCTCTTGTTTCCTATTTCCGACCAGGTCGTGTCCCATCCAGTAAAAAAAAAGTAAAGAAAGGGCTTTAATTGTTTAATATTTTTTATTCAAATATTTTATTACAGAAAAGTTAAGAAAAAGTAAACAAAATAAATAAATAAAAAAATTAAATTAAAATTTCAATTTTTAAAAATCCGAAAATAAGAAAAATCCTTAAATTTAATTCAGTTAGGAAATTTTTTTTTAAAAGCTTATACATAAGAATTATAAAAATAATTTAATAGGTAAATATTAATATTTTTTAATAGATATATTTTTAAGAATTTAATGCTTAAAATGCTTAATTGAAAAAAAAACTTTAAATGTATTTATCAAAGTTTGGACAAATAAAGTCTGTTTTTATTTCCTTCTTCTTTTGTCGCTAAAGCTTCTTTTTTTCACTTTGGCGGCTTTACATTTTTTTCATCATCTTTGTTTTCAAGTCTGAAGTGAAATTGAGATTGGTGGCTTGCGAGCCTTTATAAACCTTCGGACGGAGTATTGTATTGGTTTCGGATATTTCAAAAACTTTTCAAAACGAATGAGCTTTTCGAAGGATTTTCAACGTTTTTTGAAGTGTAAGGTTCTATAAAGTTGTAAAAATAATTCAAAATACTATAACTGAAACTCGTTCCATCTAGGTATGTTAAAGATTCTAGAAGAATCTTCAAGAATGTCTAAAGCATCTTCTTGTATTAAGTATTCTTTGAGCTCTCTAAATCATTTTCTTATTGCTTCGTCTGTTATTTGAGCGCGGTTTTTATACACAGTTTCAGTGGTGCGTAGATTTAAATCGGAATGGCGTCGCATAAAACCGTAGTTCCATTTCTTACCGGGTTTGCTGCCTTTAAAAGGAGTTTTGCGGTCTACTTCTTGAAGAATATCTTACACCGTTTTGAAGAATTTTTCACAGGTCTGTGGAAAACCACATTTCGGTAGATTTATAAGCCAATTTTTAAGCTTGTTTTCTTCTTCTGCAGATAGCACAGGTCATGGACCAAATTTCCCAAGGTTATTCGTGGTTCTTTTGTGAACTCGGTCCTGAAGAGTCGTCCTTGAAATATTAAACCTCTTGCTTTCACGGATTTCAAATAAGGGTTGTTCTAAGTCTGTGCATTTATGTAATATGAGACGATTTTTCTTGGCCTTAGCATGCTTCTCAATTGCCCGGGTCATATTTAAGAGACTTAAAATTGAAATTTAAATATTTTAAGATCAAAAAGTAAGTGGAAACCTTGGAAAAATTTGTTTTAACCCTAGATAAACATGTGTCCTATATACAGCAACCTAGAAAAGAAGCGGCCGAAGACTGAAATCTTAGATTTTTAACAACTTCTTTTGCTACAAGATGACGAGAGTAGGTTTATTTATCATTTGGCTTAAGACGACACATTATGCCTTCATCTGTTAAGTCAGTGTCAATCATACTTAAGGTTCAAAAGACTGCCAGGAAAATTGCTTCAAAATATGGTCACTAATCGACTTATGTATCTTTGTAATTCGGACTAAAACCGAGTATTAGAACTCCTTTATGCGGCTTAGCAATCTTCTGCAACCTCTGATCATTCGTCGATGTCCAAAATGACAGATCTAAAGGAGCGACTGCAATTTTCTTAGGCTGAAATTAAATGTCAAGTGTCTAAAATAGATCACCCATCCTATAATGCTCACGTATCTAAGTAAATTCCCACGTAAACACATATTGGCTTAAGCTAGATTACCCTAAATAGATTTACCTAAATAATTAAAGCCGGCCTGTTGCTTGCCCATTAGTGCCGCAAGTAGTAAGTCGGATCCGAGGTGGCTGGTTGAAATCGTGGGTAACTCGAAACTGCTGGCGACATCTAGAGAAAAGTTATGTTATAGATTTCCGTCCGCCAGTTTGGAGCTTATGAGGATGATATCGATGAAGAGAAGAAATCATTTGCATTGGGCACATTCATTATCATAAGTCGGCTAGATTGGTCTGAAAGAGATGTTACCTGAACGCAAAAACTAGAATGGTCGGGAACGTCACTTTTCCTACGTCAGCCACAAATGCGGACTGTCAACTTAGTACTCAGTCATGAATTACTTGACTAGATTCGTCGGCTATCCCTCCAAATACGTCGACTGACACAGCTGCCCATGTGACCGATCTAGGCCAATCAAAACTGTGATGCATCAAGTCAGCTAGCTGTCAGACTTACTAAACTAGATGCTTGAACGTCCTCATTATTAGATTTTATGTGAATTTATGTGACAGTCTTGAGACGGACGTTTAAAAAAATAACCGATTAGCACAGACACAAACCTCATTGAATTTTTTTCAGAAAGCTGTCATTTTCGTAATCGCAAATTATTTCCATACCCAATAAACAGAAGACCCACTGTGTTCTCAATGTCAACCGACCAATAGGTCAATAAGGTATGCTCCATGTGGTGAAACTAGGAACTAAATGGTTGTGACATTCGCTATAGCTGAGCAACTGCAAGTTTTGCAATTCAAATGCTAAAGCAAATGTATCATATTTCTCTTGCATCAGCATCGACTTATTCACATTTTCAAAAGGAGCACGAGCGCCCTCTATTGTTCAATGACTAATCGACATCTCTGCAAACTCGGTTAAACTACTTGATTCACTTTCCCGCCACCTACATTCGAACACTTCCTTTAGAAAAGCTTCACAAAAACACATCAGCTTTACAAAACTCCTATAACTAATTGCCTCAATTGAACCTTCTCTCAATATTGCATCCGACTATCCTACATCTGTTATCCGCAAGGAAAAAAGGATCCAATCCACCGTATTCATCATTAAAATAATAATTCGTTGCAAATTGAATCCATCCTTCCTGATGCGAAAGAAAAATCGAAATAGTGCAGATAAATGTCCTCCAATCTGTCCTAGTAAGTCATTTTCTCACAACCCGGAGATCGCATATCCTTGAGCTGCTTAATTTGAATGTAAATACGGAAAAGAGAAAGCAACTAAAGCAAGGATTCAATCTTTTATCCCGTATTTCCTTTTCTTTCTGTGCCTCTGCCTGTTTGGGTGTCCTCCTTTCCGTTATACTCCATCCTTTTGTGTCACTCCTCCTCCTTCACACACACACACTTTACAAGGTAAATTTACTTTGAGTTTGCGAGTTTTTCGCTTCTTTATTATTTTTTTTTTTGCTGAGTGCCGCTTGCACTTTGCGTTTAAAGATGACAGATGCACTTCCCTTTTACACACATATAAGAAGATTTTTGAATCCGAGCACACACAAAGGAAGGTGGAACCATCTCATTAGAAGGATATCCCGCTTTTCTGCAATTCTCTCTACACACACACTCTTCGTTCTGTTTGCCCGCATTAGAACTGTGAAAATGAGTTGACTCATCCCATTACAGCGATAGAATGCGCTCTTTAAGATGTATCCTGTCATTCCACCCGCATTTGCATTTGCACAGTCAGATTCAACCCGCATATAAGGAAATGTAAGAGCAATCTGCTGGGAGAGAGATATTTATATAGCGAGCTTTTGCGATATTACATCCATGAGTGCATGTGCAGGAGCCTTTTGTGAGACGCTTGGATGGACTTGACTGTCTGTCTGTCTGTATGTTGGGAGGGTGGTGGCTAAAGCGTGTCAATATCCGGTCAACAGTTTTTCCGCTTTCATGCGCGTTTACACTGACGACTTTCTGTGTCAAAAGAAATGGAATTAAGCGAGTAAAGTGATAGTGAGAGCGATACAAAGGGAAATAAGACTGCACGTACCATTTTTGTCTGGGTTGACTCATTTTGTCCACATTCGGTTAGGGAGAGCACTGCATCAAACGGATGGATGGATCTCGATTGTATGATGGACTTAGGGAGAGCAGTTTTGTAGGGGTTTCCTTTGGAATGTTGCTTCTTGAGGGGACGAGTTCGAAGACATTGGATGTTTTAGCGATGATACACTCCGGTTCACTTGAATGAAGGCAACACTTTTATTTTCTAAAGCAGAGCATTTTGGACTGTAAAATTGGTATAAAGTTATCAACAGAGAGTGAAAATAACAGATTGAGAATTGCTCAGAAAAACACGTTAACGAAGATCATTTAAAGTTCATAAACAGAGTCGGAAATGCAGGGAAACAAATTGGTTCATTTGAATAAAGACAGTTGCGAAATTAAAAGCATTCATGAAATTTTGTTAGAAAAATCGGTTCTAAATTATTGTAGAGTGAAGTTCGAAATTTAAATAATTTAAGCTTTGGTCAGTTGTTATCAAAAATGGGAAAAAGAAACTCTTTAACTGCATACGAAAAAGGAAAAATAGATGCGTACCGCTCTGAAGGTTGTTCCACCTTCAAAAATTGGTTGAAGTCCAACTTCTGTTGACAGTTATTTAAAGAATCCGGATTCTATGGGAAAAAATGTAAAGGACGAACTTCTACAGTGATTTCAGCAGCTGGGATGCGCAAGATCATTCGCTGAGCTTCTAATTCCAGTGATTCAATATCAAAAATCAAATTCCGCTCCGGTGTAAATGGCCAGGTAATCCCCCGTAAGACGTGTTATTCTGAGTGACAGCGCAATCTGAAGCGGTTATAGTTGGTTAGAAAACCTCCTCTAAATGTTTTGCGTAAGCAACTTCGACTGCTAAAGAAATTATGGCCTTGACTATAGGACAAAGTACTCTTAAAATGACTGGCGAATGGGTATTTTAACAGATGAAAAGAAGTTTAATCTAGATGGACCGGATGGGTATAACTTCTACTTTCATGAATTAAGGAAAGAAGAATAGGTTAGAAACCCATCATCACAGCCGAGAGGGTGGTCAACTATTATGGAGCATTCGAGTTAATTTTTCAGAACACAAAAATGACGTGAATTACCCACAAAGGGATACCGATTGTAATCAGCTTTTTCTAAGTTTAACGAGTTATTTGGATTTTTGCCTTGGACTCTTCTACAGGACAATGCGCCAATCCATACAGCTCGTATATAAAGTCATTATTGTTGCAGCCAAAACGTAAAATTATTAAATTGGCCACCATATTCACCAGACTTGAAAATTATGGAAAATGTTTGGGGTTGACTTACCCGTAAAGTTTACGAAGGAGAAAAGCAGTACAACGATTAAGAATCACTTCTTATGGGTATTGAGTCAGCTTGGGCTGAAATTTCTCTAAATTATATAAAATCACTGTACGATTCACTTCCAGACCGCATCTAAGAGGTAATTTCCAAAAAGGTGGCTTGACGCATTAATGGCTTCTTTAATTTATACTTATTTTATAATAAATTAAAAAAAAATTAACAAACAAAAGCAAAAAATGTTTATTTCTCTTATTGTCTTTGCCTTTATTTCGACAGTTTTTAAAAAAAAACAGGTTATACTCCGGTATCCTTTCACTGTCAAGAGCTTTTGGAATTGTTTGGTCTTGAAAAATGTCAGATCTATAATTTTTAATTTTTGTTGAACTTTGATTCCTCGTTTTTTGTAAAAATTGTTTTCAGACATCGTTGTCATTATTCAAGTGAAACGGAGACTGCTGTTTTGTACGCACTGGTAGGTGAGTTTGGCAAGTGCTTCGAGAGATCTTCAAATTTGACGGATGTGAATTTTAAAAAGTGGACTTATTGAAACCTATTTCAATGGGAAAAAAAAATTGGCACGAGTTAGCACAACTTGCGGCCGAATCGTCTCATGTGATGGATCGAAGTAATTCTGTAAACAGCTGTTTCACGGATGTGTCGAATTGATCCCTGATCGCTTGGATTTTATAAAAGTCAGTCGAAAATCATAGAAGTTACACAGGTTTAACGACAATTACTAGAGTCCGCAATAAGCTGCGTCTAGAATTTCTTACTCGAGTGTTATCGCTCATTACTTCTTGTGATACTGAACCTTTCAAGTTGGTATGTTAATCATTCTGTCATAACTCCCCTAACCTCAATGGGTTTTTAAGTATCTAGACCACTCCTGTCGTCCTGTCCGACCGCCCAACTCCAAGTTAGGCTTACAACTGTCCACAATCATTGCTTCCATAACATCCCAAGTTACAATTTGACATCGGTAAGGTTCAGATTTGTAATTTCTGCAGGCAAAAACTTCGATAGAGCTTCTATAGTATTTGTTAACCGAAGTAGAGCAATTTCGAAGTAATTGCTCTGGAAAAGAACTTCTGTAAGACCTTTGCGAAGTATATTCACAGGCCTTATAGAGGAATATGAAAATAAGTTTCGATAAGATCTCTATTAGACCTCTGAAAATGTGTGTGATGAGTTTCTTTACAGCTTCCGACCGGAGGCATTATAGAAGCAATGAACTGTTTACATTCGTCTCTTAGGAGTCACACTCGCTTAGTGACAGCAAAACCATGAATGCCCGATTGAGAGTGTCATTCGGGGAGATTTGTCTACGTGTATTTTGTACCAATCTTGTCTACCAGATAAGGCTCCCGCATAGAAAGTGATTCCCAAATCACCTTTCAAAAACCATCTGGGAGCGTGACAAGTGGTGCTGGCAAATGTCTTCATTTTTTTCTGCAAGGTTTAAAATGAGCTAGTCGAAGTTCTAAAGACAGAAAATCACAGTGCCGTCAGTATTTCTCCGTAGGTGACACAGCGTTTTTAAAGTTCTGACAGCGAGCTCTGTCAAGCTCTATCTCTATGCCAACCTCAGGCGTTGATAATCTCAAACCGTAGCGAATACAATCAACACCGAAGAGCACAGTGCTCGTAAGCTCTCAGATCGTGACGAGCACGGTGCTTTTTATAACTTAGACCGTGACAAAAACAGACCCCAACGAAACGCAGACTGAAAAATATTAGTTCGCGCGGATGCAATGCGGATTAGGCATTTTTGACAACTGCCCTGAACGAGAAATATGCCCCGGTATGATATAAATTCTAGTTTGATCACATGACATTCGTTCACGGTTGCAGTAATTCTAATTGAGCTCCAGCTCTTTGTCGTCTTATGAATGCCTGTTTAAAAAGGTTTTAATTAAGACCTGAACCTGAAGGTCTAGAAAAAAATCAATAAGACTGAATCGGAGAAAAGCCCACCAGCCTTTAGACTTAGAACACGCTCACAAATACGATTGTTACTGTAAAATGACAGGGGTGGCAATAGATGTAAGGAACGGTGAAAGCAGTCACTGGCTAATGTATAAAATATCGCTTAAAAGGGTCTGACAATTTTTGCAAATGAGCTCACCTCTGACAGTAAGGCTACGAACAAAGGGAGGGATGGAACTTTCCGTTGGTCTAGGCAGGGGACAAAATTTGGATCCTTCGAATGCATGAAATAAATCTTTGCACCTTATTACCTCAAAGTGTGGACTAAAAACTAGTTTCCCTTAAACACAGTGTGGACTAAAGCACAGTACGGCCTAAAGCACAGTGCAGCCTGAAAAACAGTGCGGCCTAAAACGCAATGGGGCACTGCAGAACTGTGTTATCCGCTTAAACATTTATTTAAATATGCTGCAGATGATCTTTGTATAAGTCGACAACTATTTACATTGCATTTGTTTTTTACAAACTTTAAGAAAGTTCCTTACAGTCAAGTTAAATATTTTTTTCAGATGATCTCAGGACCGTGAAAAGGCCAATGACTATTTCTACTATATATACTGTTGGTGCTGCTATTTCTGTAGTGTTTCTGATGTTATCCGAGTAGAAGGAAGGGTCAAACGTCTTTGTACGTTTCTTTCTTTTTTATCTGAGAGTAAATAGAAAACTTGGCTTTGAGCATTTAAGGGCAAATCAGCCTCATTTATTCATCTAATCCTGTGCTTACTTCTGTTGGGGCCGTTTCAGATAAAAGACTTACACCAAAACTTGACAAGCTGTCAAAACTCGAGGTATCTTTGACAGAGCGGATGAACACCAGTCCTCTAGCCTAATGGTTCTTAACATTGATGACAATTTCTGTCTCTCCATTGACTACCAACTGAATAAAATGTAACATATCATATAAATCATATAAAATGTAACATATATAACACGCATACAATTTTTTTAACAGTATTGCAGTTTATTTTTTAGGTCAATTTAACTTCTGGATCCTTGGTTCAGTGTTACTTAAAGTTACACGCATGTCAGCACTGGCATACAACCAATTTCGGTGCCTGTTTTTATAGATAAGACATGTCGATTAAAAAAAAGTTAGGTACCTTAAAGCAATTTTTCGAATCTTTGGGAAATAAATTGCTTTTTGGCTCCAAAATTCTTCAATATTTATTCATGTCTCGAATATACCTTTCAAGTAACTTTCGTGTTGCATTTCAATCACTTCTTCTTGAATTTCATCAGTCACCTCACAAACGCTTACAATGAAAGGATTGCGGATCAGTTTTCTAATACCATTGTCCTCGCAGTCAGGATAGTCAGTGTGAAGTCACTTTTTAAGTTCTTCAAATGGAGTGTAATATTACTTTGTATTTCTACTTTAGTCTCGTGTCACACAGTCCGCCAAAAGTTTTCTCTTTCGACTTTATTGATCCATAGCTCAATTTTCGCGATAAATGCACTGATTTTATCTTCATATAAAAATATATTGCTAGTCCGTTGCAACTTAAGATTTCCTGTTCTTTGCAGTTGAAGGTTCAATTTATTTAGTTGTGCGAAAAAGTCGACCAAATAAGCAGTACGTATTTGAAATTTGGACTCACAGAACTGATCCAACAACTCTTTGTTCTTGTCAGTTAATAATGTTTGTACTTCCTCTCTCAGTTCGTACAACCTTGATAGCATGTTTCCCTTGGAAAGTCAACACACTTCCGAGTGAAAAAGCTGAGTTTTCTGCTCAGAATTCATATCAAGGCACAATTGTTTGAGAAGACGAGCGTTCAGTGCATTGTTTTTAATAAAGTTAATTACTTTTATTACGGTTTCCATCGCAATAGTGAAATATTCCCGGAGTGTTTTTACAGCCAGTGCTTGACGATGAATACCTAATGCAGAGTGTCGTAATTGCAGCTGGATTTTTTTATTTTTATCAACGTTGTTTTGATTCGGGAAAAGCCATTTTATTTAATGATTTTTGAATGACTCCGCGGACCACTTTTTAAAAACCACGGCTAGCCTAATGCGTTTGAACTCACCCTTTTGAGTTCGGAATAAAATTGAAGGCTTTAGAGTTGCAGTCACTCCTCAAGCAGTTTGGCTGGATCAAAATCGAAGCCTTATCGTCACCGTACCGTCGTCCGAAATTATGTTTTAACACCAGCGGATAGAGGCTTAGAGAAAACCGTGACTTTAAACTGCCCCTGATCTAAAATGTAGTCTCTCAGTGTCCTTTTTTATGTTTCCCAGCATTTTGCGCCATTTTGAGTGTCGTCTAAAGGTCTCCAGTTCACCGTCGTTTCCATCAGTCTCCTGTACTGACAGCTTGATCATTGCGACAATCGGAGCAGTATTAAATATGCTCCTTTCACCCTTTTGGTTTTGGTAGTTATAGACTTTCAAGACTTCTTCTGGATAGCCGAGGACACATATGCCCTCTGCGATGATTTAAACTCTTATGCCGCGCTTACTCTGCTCGATGACGTTGACGACTTCCATTCACACAAATCCCAAACCCTCTTCTCGATTGTCGAGGTAACCCTTCCCTGTGATCCAAAAACTCACGAATACCTGGATAATTGCAGCCAACACAAATGACCCCCAAGCTAAACTAAGCACTATACAAAGCAACATTGTGCTCCGCTGTAATCACATTATTCATCGCGTTACGCTGCTAACTCATTTGGCAATTTTAATCCCTCAACATGGCACAGTGACCGCACATTAAAATGAAGTCCCAGCAAGTGCATTAGCATCGCCACACAATCCGCAATCATGCCGCCACCACTCTGGAACACAATCGCACGCTTCCAGCTTCAGCCCAAAAGGACTCTTCACCTAAACTGATGATGCATTTCAGGTGCGCGACCACTCACCTATTCGATGTCACCAATATACGCGACCGGGACACCTCTTAATCCGTTGGCCAATTATTAAAATTGACGTTTGAACGCGCACAGTGCTCTCCGCCATTTACCCAACAGCGGATTATGTAATTGCACTTGCAATTAACCGCCGCCAAAACAAAGTATCATAAAACAGGAATAAATCGGATTACAGGGTGACACTCAGCACACGAGGTTATATAGGATTTGACTATATGCCTCTGATCGGATTGCAGACTGTCCAAACTAATGGATGTAAATGGGCATTTTAATATAGCGACGGTGAAAATTACAGAATACCGAAACGGCCGCGCTGTAAACAAAATCACGACCACCCGGGTTGGCCCAGTTCTCTGGCTCCTGTACCTACTCCTTTTTAGGGCGGTGGATCAGTGAGGCGTTAAGGTTCTCCAATTTTCCGTTGGGCATTCAAACTGACCCCCGTTCGATTCAATAACTTCTCATTTTGGTATGCTTCGCAAGCCCAAACTTTATCTCGCCACACACAAACGCACACACACAAAGCTTACACGCAGTCGACCGAGCGTATCCGGAATGTATCCGGTGCATTGCTCAACATGGCTGCAATCGTTTGGGCTGTATACATTTTGCAGAAGAAATTAATCTACCCCTGTGTGTTGACTGTGACCGGTGTGCGGGCAGGCGGGCTGTGGAATGAATGTGCGGCGTTACCGCAAGAGGTAATTTAAGGCAACACACACGCATACACACAGAGGGCATAATATAATGGTTTCCGTTCCCCGCTGAAATAGCGAGAGTAAATCACCGAGGTTCATTGAATGTTAACCACTGCGCGCCACTGCTTATTGCCGAATACCGCACCATCAGGGATACAACATATATCCTCTATCCCGAGCAGTAGCAGCAGGATGTTTTCAATATTTCCCCAGAAAAATAAATTACGGCAAACGTGGCAGCGGCAGAAGCATCGATGATACCAAACGATGTAAATCTACACTTGAACGGAGATTTCCCGCAAAATATAATTCCCAGCGATAAGTATATACACAGATACACACAGGATCGCATATGCGAGCATATAGATAGAATTTTGGAAAACGAATTTTCCAATCATTTGGATATTCATTTGAATTTTCAATAGAATTTCAATTGCGTTTGTAGCGAAAATTGTATTCAAATTCTATAATTGGGAATAAATTTACACATTCCTCCGTATAATGCGTTTTCGAGAGGATGAGGTGAGAATATATTACAGGCGCAGGTGGGATGGGATGTGTCCGTTATGCAAGGGCATATGATGAACGATTGTTAGCCGAAAACGAACAGATGTGAATGGTGCATACCGGAATAGCTCCAAAGGCACATACGAATGTGTTTGATATAGTATCGGTGTTCAATGTTAGCAAAGACCCAAACCATTCATGATATATTATTTGGAATGTCGTGTATCGTTCGTATGTTGTGTTTGTATCCGGATTTCTAAGCCCTATATCAAGGACTTTCTCAAAACAGCAACAGAGTTGTCGGAGCTCTCCAGCTGTCGAGCTTGTAGGGTTCATCAACTCACTCCTAGATGGCCTTAGTCCTTAACCAACGCTATCATTCGGGAAGTAATTACCAAAAGGACTTTTCCTTGTAGACATCTGTTACACCTACTTACTGTAACTAAAACTCTCGCAACTATTCATTTATCGTGGTTCCAAACCTAGTGTCTTCTTCTACAAAACTTCACAGGCGGCATGATATCGATAGGCCTTTCAATCTATGGCAAGACAATGTTCCCCCATCCTCGAGCGCAATACTTGCCTTACAAGAAGTTGACATCGTCTTGGACGACAAAACCTGTGTGATTAGCAAATACACAAACCATTTCTTTAGGTGGCTTGTATAGTGTCGACCTCTATACTCAACAAACGGGATTAAATAAATTACTTGCGTCTATCTAGCGCACCATCAAGGCTGATTTTGCATGCCTCGAAGCTTAAGGACATTTCAAACCCCACGCTCACTGGTCCACTTAAACTTAAACCGGGTTTTTTGTAGAGGAGGTGGTTTCTACGTAAGCGGCAAAAATGGGTTTAGTGGTAAACGAGGGCAAAACAAAATATATGCTGTCAACAAGAAGGGACACACATCGACGTATCGGACAGAACTTCACGATAGACAATTATAATTTTGAGGTAGTTAGGGACAGTGTCTACCTCGGCTCCGCTTTAAATTCTGATAACCAGCAGAAATCAAACGAAGAGTTACACTTGCCAATCGCTGTTTTTTGGACTAAGACGGCAATTGACTAGTAAGGCCTTGTCAAGAAACACTAAGTCGATTCTATATAAGACCATCATCATCCCAGTCCTGCTCTATGGCGCAGAAGCATGGACCCTAACAAAGGCGGATGAAGATCTTCTTGGCCGTTTCGAACGCAAGATTCTTCGAGTGATTTTTGGTCCCGTTTGCGTTGACGGGATTTGGAGGAGAAGATTTAACAGCGGAGCTGTACAACGACACCGACCTGGTCAGAAAAATACGCATCAGTCGTCTAAGATGGCTAGGACATGTAGAGCGAATGGATACCAACGCTCCGGCCCGAAGAGTCTTCGATTCCAACCCGGAGGGACAACGCAGTAGAGGAAGACCTCGACTTAGGTGGCGCGAATTAAAACACTTGTTTCTTACTTTTAAAATTAAACAATATTTATTTGGAACTATGTCCTTTATTATTGAAATACTTTTTACTAATTCTAAAAGGAGCTTAAGGCTACTATGTAGTTACAATAAGACTGTTGATAAATTCATCATACAGTCGTATTTATATACTTTTCTTATCTATCTACAAGGAGACCCAAGCGTACAATCGTCTTGCTTGATAATGAAGAAGAGATAATATTCCAACATTGTATACAAACGATATTATCTCTTTTACATATGTTATCATTGTAGCGTTGTGTGCAAGACTGTACTAGAGACTAAAGATATCATTGAATACAAATAATGTTATCTTTTTTCTCAATATGTTTTGCTATGGATACTTAACTCCCCCCCTTGTTAAACGAAATCGTCCCGATTTTTCGACGCTATTTTTAACATTTCTCTTTCATAAGTTTTGTTATATGCGTCAATCTTTTTTTGTTTTTGACGATCTGTTATACATTGTATAGTTTTTATCATTACGTACGTAAATGCTAGAATAACAATCAGTGTTACAATTGTGTATATAGTTGATAATATCGGTTTTTCTTCAAAAGGAATAATTAGTTTTTTTAAAGTATCTATGTTATCGAATTTGTACATTGTATCTTCTTTAATTATTTGGTCGATGTAAGACTCTGAATTATGATTTCTTAATATAACTTCTTTAATTTGCTTATGCATGTTTTTGTATATTTTATCGTCTAGATTTATAGTATTTTCATAAGTAACTAAGTTTATACCATTAATTGTTTGATTATTTAACTTATGCTTACCGCTTAATAACATAACACCGGATTCAATTTCTAAGTCGTAATCGTATTCTTGTTTAATGTTGCATTTTGAAGTTATATTCTTTAAAAGTGGAATAAGACAATTTTCTTTTTCAAAGTTAATTTCACAAATGTTTTTACTTAGATGATTTTGACAATTTCTTGTTCTTAAATAAGTTTGGTTACATAAGGCAATTGTTTTATCTGTAATGATTTTTCCATGTTTTGAATTTAAAGGTGTTACTTTATACAATTTACATGATTATCTGAAAAATGATAATTCTTTATGTTATCCTTGTGAATTTTTATTCCTTCTTTAGAGATTACAGTGTCTCCTTTATCTTCTTCTACTATTCTTGTTATGTATCTGGCGTTAGATTTCTTTCTAAGACCTGTGATTCTTATACTTATCTACTGTTACAAGGAAAGTATACTTGTCGTTGAAGTATATGTCCATATGAATGTGTGTTCCCACATGTGTTGGTATTTCTGAATTATTCAGAGGTTCTCTGATAGGTTTTCTTTCATATTTTCCAAATAGACATGCTATGCATTTTCTGTTGAAACTCTTTGCTTGTTTATTTAGATCGGGCCAGTAATATTTCTCTGAGATTTCTTGTATATTGTTACGTAACCCTCGGTGTGCTCTTTCGTGAGTTACCCTTACAAGTTTTAGTTGTTCCTCCAAATTTGTCACGTCTTGAAGTTTTCTTGGTGTGAATATAAATCTTACTAGTGGGAATTCTTTTTTTATGTTTTCACCATATTTGTATATGTTTTCAAATTTCGTATGCAAAGCTACAATCTTTTGGGGTTGTATAACTTCTTTCATCTGCCTTAGTAAAGAGTCTTTGTCCTTAAACTTTATTATGAGTCTTATTTTGTTACTAAAATAGATTTGTGTTTCGATATTATTTGTTATATCTTCAATAAGTTCGAACTGTGCAGTGTATGCATTAAAAGGCTGATTCACAGTTTTTATTATATCATTAGAAGAACTTTCAGCTGAATGTGCTGTTTCTATGGTAGAAGTATTTATGCGTTGACGTGATAATGCGTCAGCTACAAGATTTAGGTTTCCTGGTTTATAAACTAATTTTGCTCCAAAGTCTTCAATGATTCCCTTCCAACGTTTCAGCTTTGTGTTGGGATTTTTTTCTGATACAGAATATATAAGGCTCTGGTGATCGGTATATATGGTTAAGTCTGCTATACCATATATGTAGTTTCTGAGTTTTTGTAAGGACCATATGATCGCTAATAGCTCTTTCTCGTTTGTGCTATAGTTCTCTTCTGTCTTACTCAGTGTTCTTGACAAGAAGTGTATAGGTTGCTTATTCTGACTTAGTACGGCTCCAATAGCTATGTTGGATGCATCAGTAGTAAGCTCGAATGGTTTACTATAATCCGGTTGAAAAAGTTCGACTTGTTCTTTCAAATAATTTTTTAAAATTCTAATCGCTTCTAATGCTGAATCATTCAGATTTAACTTAATATTTTTACTTTGTTTTTTGTTTACTTTACCGTTATCTCCTCGTAAATATAATGTCAGGGGCTTGGCTATGCTTGCGTATCCTTTTATAAACTTACGATAGTAACCTGTAAGACCTAAAAATCCTCTCAAATCCTTTACCGTTTGTGGGACTGGAAAATTTTCTATAGCTGCTATTTTCTCAGGGTTCGTAGTGATTCTACCATGTCTGATTATGTGACCTAAGTATTCTACTTCTTCTTGAAAAAACTTACTTTTCTCATCAGATATTTTTAATGTGGCTTTATTGAGTACGTCGAATACTTGACTTATGTGCTGTATATGTTCTTCCTCAGATGAAGAATATATCAATACGTCATCAATGTAAACGTGTACGAATTTACCTACAAAGTCTCTCAAAATGTCGTCCACGCATCTCTGAAATATGCTTGGTGCATTTTTGAGCCCGAAAGGCATTCGTTTAAAATGATATTTTGCGCCATTTATAGCAAAAGCTGTTTTTTCTTTATCATCTGTTTTGATTCTAATTTGGTGGAAACCTGACTCCAAATCTAATGTTGTAAAGTACTTGGCTTTACCTAAATTTTGAATTGTCATGTTGACATCCGGAATGGGGTATCTGTCTGTTACAGTGTGAGCGTTAAGTTTTTGGAAATCAACAACCATGCGCCGTTTTGGTTTTCCTTTTTCGTCCAAACCTTTTTTAGGTACTGTCCATATGGGACTGTTATAAGGACTATGGCTTTTTTCTATTATATCGTCATGTAAGAGTTTCTGTATTTCTTTGTTTACGAATTCGTTATCTGCTATGGGATATGGATATTGTTTAACATAAACCGGATTATCATTGGTCGTCCTAATGCTTGCTTCTATAGTATCTGTAAAGGGTAACGGTCCTATGCTGTTATTAATCTTCATCAGTCTATCTATATCTGCTTTATAAATATTATTTTCCCCAATTATGTAATTAATTTTCTGAATAGATTCGACACTGCTTATGGTAGTTAGAGTCATATTACTGAAATTTATTTCCGCGTTTAGAACTTTAAGTCCTTCATATCCTAATATCATATCAAAAGACTGAATATCCTCTAATTCAAAAAATGTTATATTTTTCTTTAATATCCTAACTACTTTCTTTGTATCTACCATAGAATAACCATGCATTGTTTTTATTTTTATAGGTTTAATTTTAATTTTTTCGCTAGAATCGCATTTTCTATTAATGTAATTATGGGTTGCACCAGTATCAATAAGAATTTTATAAATTTCCTTAGAAATAGTACTAGTTAAATTTAAGCAGGGCAACCCGTCTACTAGTTTAAATGATCTATTCTTATGTTATTATTTACCATACATTCCGTTTCATCTGCTTCTGCATATGTACTGCTGACATCGTCTCTGCGTTGTTGTCGGGAGTTATTTACTCTCTGCTGCTTGAAGTTCTGCTGATAAGATCGTTGCGGTCTGTTGTGTGTGTTGAAACTCCCGCTGTGTTCACGTTTCGCTGGTGGATTATATACATCGGGTTTGTATTGATTCCAATTTTGTCGCTGTGCATGTACAATTTGTCTCGAGTTTATCTCCATCGGCTGTGGTCCTTGATTGTGTTGCTGCATATTATCGTATTGCTTCTGGGGTTGATAATTCGTTGTTTGGCTCGAATAATTTGGTCTTCTTTCGTTTCTGCGTTCATGTGGCATATTTTTGTGGTGCTTATCTTGAGTGAGATGTAAATGCCTGTGCACATTATCATGTTCTATTCTGCGAGCAATTGCGAATGCGTGTTCTAGATCATTTATTGTAGCTGAATATAATGATCCTCTTGTAAAGTTGTCACTCATACCATCAATGAATATACGAACTGCGTCGTCGTTAGCATTTTTAATTAGTCTGTCGATTATATTCGGCGGATCACCTGACATAGTGATTTTTGATATTATTAAATTGAGATTTTTATTTATCTCGTCGTGGTATTCAGACAGTGTGCTTCTTTTTTGCGTGATGGCTTTCATCATGTCTTGTAGCACGTATAGAGGTTCTTGATTAGAGTACGTATAATCTAATCTGTTACGTATCGCCTCAAAATTAAAAATTGTGTTATAATTAGTTAACACATTCGCGGCTGCACCCTGTATTTTACTTTTCACTATAGTCAATGCTGCTGCGTACTTACTGTGTGTTTTGAAGTTTTTAATGCTGTCCATTAATCTGGATGCTTCTTCGCGCCACGACCGATAATTTGATTGATCGCCGTTGAAAATAGGTAGGCTTTTAAATGCGTCTAACTGTATTTCACTACCATCTGTATATGTGGTTCTTATTTCCTCTAGCACAGGTATGTTTGGTACTATGCCTAATCCAGATTTTACTTCATTTAGTTTTGTTTCTAAATTAGTGTTTATTTGATTTTGGTTAGTTATTATTGCTGCTAACCTTGCATTCTCTGTGCGTGTGTGCTCTAGGGTTTGTGTTACTGTGTTGCTCCTGGTTTCTAAAGCTTCTAATCTTGCCATTAATACTGCGAGTTGTTCCATTTTGAACTCGTGTCTGTTGTCGTCGAATTTGTGTGTTTTTTTCCTCCACATATACACTTTCACTGAATTGCTTTGCTGCTTCGTACGAAGAAGCTATATTTGTACCTGCTATGCTAGGTAATTCTTGTAACCGGTAACGCGAGTGTTCTGTTTATACTAGATTTCACTACTTGTTCCCGAGGTCCGCTCGATTGAAGTTAAAAAGTATATTTAACCTCCTGGCAGGATCGCCAATTAAAACACTTGTTTCTTACTTTTAAAATTAAACAATATTTATTTGGAACTATGTCCTTTATTATTGAAATACTTTTTACTAATTCTAAAAGGAGCTTAAGGCTACTATGTAGTTACAATAAGACTGTTGATAAATTCATCATACAGTCGTATTTATATACTTTTCTTATCTATCTACAAGGAGACCCAAGCGTACAATCGTCTTGCTTGATAATGAAGAAGAGATAATATTCCAACATTGTATACAAACGATATTATCTCTTTTACATATGTTATCATTGTAGCGTTGTGTGCAAGACTGTACTAGAGACTAAAGATATCATTGAATACAAATAATGTTATCTTTTTTCTCAATATGTTTTGCTATGGATACTTAACTCGCGCACAAGTGGAAGGGGACCTCAACCAACTTGGAGTGCGCAACTGGAGGCAGTTAGCCAAAGATCGAGCTAACTGGAGAGGCGTATTGGTTGAGGCCCAGGTCCACCCCGGACTGTAGCACCACCTAAAGAAGAAGAAGAAGAAAGTTGGTTTCTCTCTAGCAGCTATTTACCTGGCTCGGGTACTAACGTCATTTTCATGGCCTTAAAAATATGTTTGCATCTTTCTTCAACTTTTAATGTAATATATGTCTCCGTGTGGGTGCTAGGTCCTCATACACCGCCCTAGCGTCATTGGAGTACCTAAAACTGGAAATATGCCTCCAAAGATCTCTAAACTCTTTGGCAAATGATGAGTTAAATCCTCAAATGTCTTCCGTGGTGTAACCTACCTACATATCGTAAAGCTTGTGCTTCTCCAGTCTTCGAAAATGGACTACATCGCCTTCGAGTAGTTAACTATCATTATTTTCCATTTTTGAAGAGTGTGGCAACAATAAATTGTAGTCTTCGAAAACGTTTAAAGCTTTTGAAGACTGAGAATTTACGAGTAACTTTGTCTACTTTCCATTTTCCAGGGCCATAAACTGTTCTCCTCTCAAACAAATCACTTTGAAATTGCTGATCTTCGAAAAAAAAAGCTTTCGAAGACCGGTACATATTGTTCCTGTCACTTCCTTAACGACCTCAATATGTTGACCTAACTTCGTACAAGAAAAAGGATACATATGTACTTTCGAAGACCAGTAATTCAAAAGTAATTTTTTGTACCTGTCAATATCAAGTTTGATTCTTCGAAAACGTAAAAAGCTTTCGAAGACGGAGAACTTTTGTTTTACCTATTGACTCTTTGTTGATCCTACAGACTTTTCCGTTCTCAGTCTGAAAAATATAAAATTGAAAACTTCGAAAACTTGGAAAGCTTTCGAATTGCTATTCGAAACTCAAAAAGCTTTTCAAATTTTCGAAGTTAACAATTTTTGTAATCCATGAACGTAATTGGACTTGATTCAAAAAATCACAAGACTAGAAGAAGAAAGCCTTTCGAAAAAGCTCTTTTTGCATATTCAACGAATTTTGCAGATAGAAAGAGGCTACTTGTCCCAATTTCCAAAAAAGGAACTAAAATTATAGGCAGCAGGGATTACCAGATTAGGGTCAAACAGCACCACAAACGGAACGGTCCTTCCTAAGGCTATTCGCATACATTCACATTCACTTATAATCGCACCAGATTTTCGACTAAAGCCACCCACTCATTCAGTTCCCTTAAACTATTTGAAATAGTTGAACCCCAATGCCCCGAACAGATGAATCAACATTTGATGTACTAAAATATTGCGCTCTTCTCTGGAATCCTTTCATTCGTTTCAACATCCTTTAATTTGCTTAAAATTACAATTCCCTCGCAGTTGCAGTTCGTGGAAAAGCTATGCCATTACCATTTACCAACACATAAAGCACCTCTTAACCAGAGCCAACCAGCCAACAAACAAACAACATGCCCCAATGTCCTTGTATGTATTTAATTTTTTTGTACCGCCGCCGTTGTCGTCCCCAGTCCCCCGCCTCCTTGTAATCCTGTAAATAAATTAAATAAACAAATTTCTTGTTTGTTGGAGCGTGCACGCTGAAAAGTTCGTCCTGGTTTTTATAATGTTTCTCTGTTGCTGCTCCTGCATGGTGTCCGCGCAAAAGTCTCATAAAATGGTATATGATTAATGGTTGCAAACATCGCGAACAAGGATAACGGAGATTTTTTCTCTTGTTCATTTGTGTTTGTCTTTTCGAGTTTGTAGGTGCGAACAACCGTGAGCGCATGAGGGGTGTATCTGTATATTATACAAACATTGGCAACTCGTATTCGTACCTCTTGGGGATAGATGTAATAAATTGGACAGGCTACCTAATCTATTTGTGGCAATAACTGGCGTTGCTGTACAACACAGGATATCGCTGTCATTATTCACTTGTATGGCAGCTGCTTTGATGAAATGGCCAAGAGTAGATGATTAATATCGTTTAGTGGGAACTAGGTCCATCAATACGGCAAAGGAGGGCCGGCTAAAAATATCCTGAGAAGTTGGTGATAATTGCGGATCCTTAAGTAAAATTCCGTTTGAAGCAAATCGCTAGGGAACGATTCCTGTTTAAAGGTCATTCACCAACCGGGGGCGGGTATAGGCAGTTAATGGCTGTGTCTTGGGGCGAGGATGAACATAAGTTTTCCATTTGTGGGTTGGCTTTGGACACAATTTAATGAGGATCCTTATATAGGTGGCTGGTGGATGGTAATTGAGATATTTATGTTTGGGACAGATACAATTAAATGCGCCTAATGCGAGTTGCCGTATGGAAGGGAGGAAATCGAATAGTCATGTTATGGAGAACCGGAGTCATGGTTTTTAAATGTGGTCTCAAGATTTACGAGTATTGAATGACTTTTTCCCATTCAGGTATACATGTGGTAGAAGGTAGACACTGTTCGTCTCTTGGGTTGGATGTTGAAGTGGATGCTACATTGCGTTTCATCAAATCATATGTCGCTGATGGGGCATGTGTTCAACTATGCGTGTGGCGCTCATACCCACTATATGGATGATCGGATTTTCAAAGTTCTTAAACTATACCCAAACGATATTTGAGAAAACCGAAAAAAACTCGCAGGGTTGTTGAAGGATTTTTTCACCAAACACGTTCAAAACCTTCATGTCATAGACCGACACTGGAATTTTTGGAAGACCCTTAAAACCGAAGCAGCCAAAGACTAAGAAGCTCTACTTCAAACAAAGAGTCGGGACCAAAACCTTTTTTGGAGTTACCCACATTATTTAAAATTTTGCCTGCCATAAAACTGATAAGTGAAACTTTCAATAGAGCATGGGCAGTTTAAATAATACTAGCATGAGAGGCCAAAGAATCCAGCCGGAACATACGAATACAGAAAGAAATGATGTCAATGGGGACAATCCATTGGAAAGGATACTGCAAGTAATGATCCAGTTGTGTATAGAACAACTAAAGAGCTGATCGGTGGTTCAAGTAGAGAACTTGTTGCATGCTTAGTTTATTCTCGCCTCTGGATATGGTGGGAGCCCGCTAACATACTCCTGTGACGATATAACAACACTTCACAACCTAACCTAAACTTTTAAAAAATAAATAAATATTTTAAACCATTCGTTTTGTGTGGGTTTTCAATTTTTAGGACGAATGGAAGGGATTTACAATTTTACGCCGAGTCCAAACGGCTAATTGACAGTTTCATGACAGTTTTACTCTCGGATGTTTGACAGACGGTTCATGACAGTTTTACTCTCGGATGTTTGACAGACGTTTTCGAGAGAGGTGGCGCAGTGGAAAAACCTAACCCAACCTTTTACTTTTCAATTTATTTTTACTGATATCATTCATTAAACTTAAGACTAGACAAAAAACGATTAAATCTTATTTAAAGCTATATTGATTTAAATTCTAGCTAACTTAAACTTAACATTATGCTTAAAACTACTGCCTTTCGGCCTTAAATATGTTTATATTTAGTTTGATTTGTTTTTTTATGTTTGTTTTACTTAAAACTACTTAAAACTACAGTACCTACTTAATCTGGATTACCTTTAATCAGGGTGGTGAGCAATCTCATCGATTGGTCACAATCCTGATCGCGTCGATGAGTGCGCCTAGCAGTTGCCAACAGTGTTCATCTGCACCGCCGGGACTCAAGCGAGGCCAGATTCGTCGGTCAAGTCTCGGAAGCCCGGCCCCTCCCAAAGACCCCATATTCTAAGACTATAAAACTTAGATCTAGCTTACAACTAAGGAGAAAGCTACATAAGTGCGCACCGGCCCGAGTGAGCGTATCCACCCTCACCTCTTACTTAAGCCACAAAAATTCGGTGAACTGCTTTTCCGTATCTATAATATCCCGATTCGCAATTGCGGTGCTAAATCGAAGGAGCTCTTGAGCAATGGCGGCGTTCCCGCCGTGGATGAACCGCTCGCGCCGCGGGGGCTGTGGTACAATACCTTCAAATCACCTTAATAAAGAAATTGTCAATCCTATAAAGTCGAGTCCCATTGCGTAGGGTCTTGTTGGGATAGTATTTAATGTAATTAGATTCAGGAGTTTCAAACAACCCTAAACAGGTCCAGGGGCATTGCCTCTCAAACACCCGAATCTTTTCCATATAGTAAGGCGCTATATTAAATCACAAGTGAAAGTGTAATTTGCAAATTCTTTGCAATTTTTATATTCTCTTTGCAAATTATGTTCCACGTACGTTGTCTTGTGCAAAGTGCAAAGAAAATATTGAAACGTGTACTTTGCAAAGACTTTGCAAATAATTATGCTGTTTTGTTTTACAAAAACTGTAAACTCTATTTTTGCAAAGCAAGTTTTGATACGTTTGTCAAAAGTTTGCAAGGTAAACGATCGCTTTAGAAATTTATATTGTTATATTATAACTACTGAAGCTTTTAAAATGTTTAGACGTGAGTTTTTGTTCGACGATGGTGAAGACGCTGTTATATCAAGAAATTATAGAGACCGAATTAATTTTTCAGGACTAAGTACAAAACTTTAACTTTCGTTAAAATCGAATTCAAGTTGATTTCCTTTTGAATAAAATTGGAGAAAAATTAGAGCTTAATACACAAATGCAAAGAGCGATATGACAGAAACGCAAAGATGATTAAATGCTTTGTGGAACACTTTGCACATTCACTTTTCAGGACAGCGAAAATACTTAGCAAACAGTGCAAAGACTTTGCAAAAAGTGAAAAGTCTTTGCAGAAATATGCTAATGAAAAGTGAGATTTGCAAAGAATATTGCGTAACAGAAACACTTATTACTTTGCCAAAAAATTTAATTTATAAGTGCAAAGTTGACAAGTTGTTTTGTGGAATAGGGCCCTGTACGCCACTAAATCGTTTTTCCCTACATTGTCTATAATGGATTTTTGAAAAAAAATGCATATTTTGAGAATTTGGTTTTCTTTGGTTTACTGCTTTAAGGATTTTGACCAAATTGCATATTGCATATTGACGTTTTCAACAATACTGCGTCTTTCATTTTCGATTCGAATCACCTGAAACGCTGATTTTGAAAACCGGAATAATTTTGATTTTCTCAACCAATCTTAAAAGAGATGCGTTTTAAAGCTTACCTTGCTAACATTTGGGAGCAAACTAATTGACCGAAGATTGGCATTATTTTTTTATTTCCTTATCCTTTTTGGGGATAGGGTGTACTAACGTAGTCTTACAATGCATTGTGTAATAGATATGCATTATTTAGCGCATTGTTTAACAGCGTGGTGAAGATATCAGTTGCTTCTGAGGCAAGTCCCGCTCGTTGAATGCTTTCTGTATGCTCACTGTTTTTTTTTTTTGTATACTTGTTGTAAGCTCATTGCGCCCTTGTGGAATGGTAAGCGTATGCTTACAGTGTGCTCGTTTGGCTCTTCTCTATACAGATGTTGCCCTTTCTTCTTCTTTCATCCTTCACCTAACGATGACCTCTTGCCGATTGACTGTTCGCCTAAGGTAGGTCCTTTGCATTTCGTTGGCGAGAATGTCGATGGGAATCATTCCCGCAATAACGCAGGCTGCTTCGTCCAAAATTGTTCAGAATCCGCTTATTGTTCTTATTGCGCAGATCATGTATACTAACGAGAGCTTCCTTCTAGTTTCCTTCGGTGTAAGAGCCCCCGCCCAGACCGGTGCAGCATTGAACTGACCACTCTGGATATCAGAATCCTTCTGTCGTATCCAGAGTTTGGCATAATCCGGGAAAGAGCTGCTTGCATCTGTGACACTCTTTTGCTGGCGTACTGCACGTGCGTTTTAAAGCTTAACCTGTTGTCGAGCATTACTCCTAGGTACATTAATAACTCCTTTGATTTAGTTACTTGGTCTTCAACACGGAAATTTGCATATTCCGCAGTCTTTCGGCTGGTTATCAAGACAGCCTCGGTCTCGTGGTCAGCTAGTTCTAGCCCTGCAGACTAGCCAAATCTTGATTATGGCGACTCTATCTTGTGGATATGTTTGGCCACAGTAACCACAGCGATATCGTCAGCAAAGCCTATAACTTTTATCCCTTGCGGCAGCGGAGAACTCCGTTGTACATTATGTTCCACATGAGGGGTCTTAGAACCGACCCTTGTGGTACTTCCGCGGTGATGTTATAGTTGTAGTACATAATGCCATCGTTAGTATGGTACCTCAACTTCATGTCGATAAGGTAGTTTGCTACTATATTCAGCAGGTAGTACGGCATTTCCATTCTGGTCAGGGATCTCCTCCTCTCTACCGACAGTAGAACGCGATTTTCTCTGGTGGTTTTTTCCCTTTTGGCAGTAAAACCAGATGTTGGAGTCTACCCCTTCCTCAGGACACCTTTGCAATAAAAAGCTTATGTCGTTTTCGAACGGCCGCTTTAACCGCCACATTCGGGATGCCATCGGGTACGCGCGCTTTGTTGTCACCTATGTTTCTGCATGCTTCGTATAGTTCCTTCGGCGTGATTGTAGGGATACGTTCCGAACTCTTGTGGTTGACGGCCTGTATGGGAATAGGTGCTCAACTATTGTCTCTAGTATTGTCGGGCAGGATATTTGTGGCTTCTTGATTGTTTCTTGCCTAATGCTTGCTGGATGCTCATTGCATACTTGTTGTATGCCGGATCAATGCCTCATATATGCTTGCTGTATGCTCGCTGAATGCTTCCTCTATATGCCCTCCTAATAATTTCAGCGTGCTCGTTAAATGCTCGTGATGCTTGGCGAATGCTTGCTGCGTGCTCGCTGACTGCTTTGTGCATGCTCGTTGAATGCTTATTGCAAAGTCGTTAAACGCATGATCTGCGAACTAATCTCGTTGAGTGATTGCTGTGATCGTTACACGTTTGGCGAGTCCTGTTGATTGCTCCTTATATGCTTGAGAACTCCTTGCTGTAGGTACACTCTTTTGACGTTTAAACTGGCTATAATTAGATACTGATTATCTGCAGCCCCATGCACCCCATGGTAATTCATAAAAAGCTCAACATCTGCGTAGGCTGTCACTGAGTCCTCGTTTTGAGCTCGCTCTATGCTCGTTATGAGCTCGTTCTATGCTCGTTGTGAGCTGACTCTTAACTCTTGTATTCGTTGTTTGATTATTGCTTAATCGTTCTGTCTTTGTTCTTCTTATCATCGAAGCGAGAGAAACTGCAGATTTCCTCTCCATTGCTGACCGATAATCGTTCGCTTGTGATGGATATCCCTTCTTGTCATGAACTCGAACGCGTTGCGCTCTAATTTCCCTAGACAAACAAACCCAGCCTCAAAGGAAAACAAGAAACCACCCTATCACACGCAGACTTAAAAGCCGCTCCTCCACCTCAACTGAGAACAGTTTTCTTCTGCATAGAAATTGGCTGCAAAGCAAACAACAAAATTCCATCAAACAGCTTCTTGTTAACCATCACGCAGTTGAATTAATTAAAATCCCCAACTAGCAAAACACAAATAAGCTTCATGTTGTTTTTTCAACTCACCCGAGGATACAAGCCATCGTCAAATGCGACGCCACTCCAAACGGTCTGTGTATCCTGCAATGCTCCTCGCATAATGATGAAGAGTGCCGTTTCTTCCGACTCTATCTGCAATTAAACTCATATTTCCAGCGCCCGCAAACGTTCACAAATCATCTTTGTCTGGTGGATAATTAAGAAAATCCATCCGACACACTCCTTCGTCTTGTTGCCGCATTTCATCAGGTCGAGTGTCGTTAGATGCGTCTAGTCGGATCTCAGCATCTCCGTCCCGATGCATGAACGCAGATTAAACGCACAATGCTTATGTCCTAGTATCACAACTATGACACTATCAGGCATCGCATACATTATGGACTCGAATGTCTTCTCGCCATAGATAGACAGAACGCGTGCGGTTAAGGACGAACACAATAGATACATCTATAGAGGTGGGGCGGCGGCAATTGCTGTTGCAAATATTTAGGTCAGTCTGCATCAGCATTATCTATCATATGCGCTCCGCATGCAATATCCTCGGGCAAAGGATAAATCTTTGTTCATCTCATCTCGACTCAGAGTCGGAGCTGTGTGTGGTCCTGTTCATATGAATTCATCTCTCGTCTGTTCGCATTTTCGATGTAAATTTGTGTTCCACTGAAGGATATCAACATAACTGTACAAGACCGACTGGATAGATAATTCGGTGAAGGGCTTGCGATTGTTAGTCAAGTGAAAACATGGAAAATTTACCCGCACTCACAGGAGTTATGAGTTGTTCAAAGACGGATGGTGTGTGTGTGTATTGTACTTTTCGGATCGAATTTGAAGTTGAACCGAATTACGTTGTCACTTGTGTCTGGGTGTGTGTGTGTATTTGAGTGTGGACGAGGGAAAAGTTTGAAAGTTCGAAGAAGTTTGAGTTGGAAATTTCGATGCCAGATAGACCAAGTTTTTTATTCGGTTCTGTCAGATGAGAATGCAAATTCAAAATGGAGTTTTGCAAAGAAAATAAATGAAATATGTAACAAGGATATGAAGGAGGAGTATTATTACAATCTAGAAATCGAAACAGAGAATCGTCGGACAGGAAATACATTTCACTTTTAAGATTTCGAAGAACTTGGGGTGCGTTGAGGAACTATACATAGTTGCACTTAAGCTTCGGAAAAGTATCTATAAGCTGCGGTATCGTTGCGGAAATTCAAAAGAGGTAGAGGTATGCAATCCGTAGTTTTTCGCAGATCAATGCGAACTACAAAGGCAAAATGAGCAGAGGGTTATGAGCTTTTCTGAAAGCTTTCTAAAGCTCTCCACTTAGCCATGATATTTAACACACGAATTTGCTCACAGAAGATTAATGCGGGTAGTGGGTCGAATTCATGAAGCGGGGATAGTTTTTATTTTTTTAGGAACTTGTGATAGGCTTTTTATGAAAGGCTGGAGCAAGATCGAAAACATTAACTTCCCAATGTTGTACATCGTTTAAAATCGATGGTGAAAACTTAATCCCACTTTAAGTAGATTGCTCATAACTACGCAAGTAACCCAAACCCTTAACGTCTAATCTTCTACTGTGGCCAGGGACCTGCACCTTTGTTAATGTGCGGACCTGCGATAGGTCTACCTATGAGAGGTTTTCGCATGAATAGATACCTGGGTGTATGCGTAGGTCTTGCGTGACCAGAGTCCTTTGGGGGGTGGTACTCTCAAATACAAGCTTTTTTCACCAAAACTTATAGCAGTGTTCTTACATTGCGGTAGCAGCAGCAGTAATGGCCAACTCTCTTGGAACGATGGTGTAACTTTTTTAAAACCCAGTGTGAATTATATGACCCAATACAAAATGTCCATACTGTGACAGAACTTATTGGCTTGAGGAGAGTAGGGGATACCTTTGGTTTTGTCTTGACTCTAGAGGGCTTTATAGATAGAAAGATTTAAAAAAAAAGGGAGAGCCCTCTGTCACTGTGGCCTCTATTAAAGGAGCCCATTGCACCTTCCCTGGTGAGGTCCTAGAGCTATCTTTTTACTCTGGAGGCAGTCCGGAAGACAAAAAGAAAGAAGCTCCAACTTGAGCTGGAAGCTTCTTGCTTAAACTGTCGAATTAATCGGCTAGCGTGGGACATAGCATGTGGACATCAATGCCCCGGCCCGGAGAATCTTTAACGCTATTTTATGATATGAGTTGAACGCTCGCAACTAGGTGGGGACCAATCCCTTCCCTTACAAAACTTCAGCTACGCAATCCAAGTCGGTTAAGTTTACCTTCTACTTGTGCGCGCCACCCTAAGTCTATAGATCTTTCTCTATTGCTTGAAATCGCTTGAAATCGTTAGACTCGAAGACTCTACGGGCCGGAGATCATTTGTGTACATTCTCTCTACATGGCCTAGACATCGTAGACGACTGATATGCAATTTCTTCACCAGGTCGATGTCCCTGTACAGCTTGTATAGGTCACCGTTGAATCTTCTCCTCTTAAATCCGTCAATAAAAATGGGCCCTACTATTTTACCCTCAAAACCATCAGGGATATCTTTATCTGCTTGATTCCAGTCAAAGTCCAAGAGTTTTCCAGTGTCTTGTACAGAGTTTCCTCATTTGTTCGAGATACGGTTCTAAAGTCCGTTTATTTTTTTTCCGAGATATTATTGTTAACATTTATAACTGAGCCGAGGTAGACAACGTCCTTTACTATCATCAAGTTGTATAACAATCGATTGTGACGTTCTGTTCGATTTGTCGATATTGGGTGTATCTACATTCCCGTGGGACGTACCTTAGGCCTAGCGTCTCACAACCATTAGTTTTGTGTGAGTTTTTAATTTTTGGGACGAATGGAAGAGATCTGCAATTTTACGCCGATTCCAAACGGCTAATTGAGAAGCTCATTCATGACAGTTTTACTCTCGGGTGTTTGTCAGACGTTCGCGAGAGGTGGCCCAGTGGAAAAAAGATGTGATTTGGTTCTTTCTTTTAAAATGTTCAGCGTTCTCTCCTCATCCAGCACAGTCGCCCCAAAGTATCGCTGACGGAGTAGGGCATATCGCTACAAAGTGGAAGACGTCATCCCTCGCACTGTTGTTACACAAATCGCAGCGGATTGACAGATCGGGACGATGTGGAACAAAGTTAAACGCGACCAGCTCACCTCTTACTTTCAATAGCAGACTTAATTTGTCGGTTGAGTTTTTGTTGAAAAAGTAGGTTTTATATCGCAGATCATTATATTAATATTAATACGTAAACATCAAAAGTTTCCGTGCACTTTTTAAGTATTTATCATGAAATGAGGAGAATGAAACTTATATCATTCGAAAGGTACTGTGCCATAGATGTGCAGAAACAGAAAATCGTAGGTATATGTCGCCATTAAGACTGGTAAAATGAAGTTAAGAATTTCCCATACAAAATGCTTAGCAGTTAATCGAAAGCATTTTGTTGCCATTCAATTTGTCGCCGTCATGTTTCCATAGTAACGAATTTAATCATCTTAGATAAGAACCTGTTGGAGAGTCTCATTAACCCATAAAGGTATGCAATGTAATTACCCCTCATTAAATCTTATTTCAGGGGCATTGACTTTGCTGTTGCACAGAATAATTTGCGTTTTGAGCTGTGGTTAATTTTTTTGTTTTTAAAACGACTCCAGACTGAAGATATGGCGCGTTTTGCATCCAATAGTGTGATCCCAAAACTCAGTTTTCAAAGGATTTAAATGCTTCAAACTTACTTTTAAATGGTGGCACCGTGCTTGAGTACATAACCCTCCGCAAAGTCCGCAGAGCTTCAGTTGACGGACAAGCAACCTTCAATCTAAGAAAATTCCCCAGCTTCAGGTAAGAAAATCCCCCAGCTTCAGGTAAGAAAATCCCCCAGCTTCAGGTAGCTTTAGTAGGCATTTCATGTTGATTTGGACGACTAATAAGGGCGATCTGAGCATGGCTTCTCTTAAGGATCAACAATAAAAGCTTATGTTCGCTTAAGCTGGTGGGAACATTTTTTAAAATTCAACTTAACTTCTATCAACGCCTTGAAATTCCACTGCCACTCTCTCTATTATAGTCCAATTTCATTGGCTTAAGCTAGCTTACGCCCACTAAATCTTTTTACATTAGCAATTCTCCCTTCACTTTAAATCACCTGGCAAAACCACATCTTGCGACATTATTGAGGTCAAATTAACTATAATGCTCGAAATGACTCCGCACAGAGGTATACCTCAACTCAATTAACGGATTAAAAGATAAATTAGCATAAACCTAATCCGACTATATTTGCCCACCGCGTGCGGTCAGTGCAGCATATCATAAACAATGCCCATATCCTTGGCGTTAATCCTGCAATCCGCATTGACCGCATAACAAAAACTTTCCCTCTCTATCTGTCTCTTTATCTCGGGCGACCGCCAAACCGCAAAGACAGGACACTGCTGACTTTTCTATTAACCGTGTCCCGTTGACTCCTTTTTCATACCCACTTCAGCGCCAATGAACGTGATCTATCTGGAGGTTAATTTCAAAGTAATTCCCTTTTCTGCAACCTCTTCATCAAAATGAGTCCCGCAGTGTATTAACCTACTGTTGCTGCTGCTGCTGCTGTTCGCAAGTGTGAAAGTTAAAAGGCGCCGGTCTCGCAAAATCCCTGCGGAGGCAAAGAACCCACAGCCTCGCCTCTCCTCATATATCCTACTCTCTGCCGACCTGATTTAAATTGATTGCATTTTAATTGAACCCACCGAACGCCACCCGCCAAGCTTGATTTTCCCATGAATTTGTGCTGAAAGTTCATGGGAAAAGTGCAAGAAAAATGCGCATTCCACAAAAAAAAGAAGAGAAAATGAAAAAGATATCCTTGTAATTGAATTATCCTTCCGAGAAATAATTGAATTTTACACGATTTTCCTTTAATCTTAATTTTACCATCATCGTCTCGTTTCAGATTCAACACACACACCCACACACACAGAGCGATATTGATGATCGAATCCATCACGGGCAGAAAAAAGGACATTACAAGAATAACAATCCTAGGCAGCTTACTACTACGTAGATAGGAAAACGATTGTAGATTTAAATTTAAGACTCTTTTTTTTCTGTTATTTGCTTTCTTGCAAGGACGAAGGGGCAGCACACTCAAACCAAACAAAATGAAGAACGACGTCGTTCGATGGACACCATCAGCAGACGGCATGATGTGCGTAGGAAGGACAAGCTTATGTAGCAGTAGCAACACAATCTCAAGAAAACATCACAAAACTAGTAGTCCGTCGTGTGAAAGTGCAAGGACATCGTTCCCCTCCACAAGTAGAAAACTCTTAACCAATTGTGATAGTGCGCAGCTGCAAGTTATTGGAATGTCTGCAAGCAGCACGACCGCGTCATCGTCGGCATCGATATTGCTGTCGATCGTGCAATCGCGAGGATCACTCTCCTCCAGACGGACTGATTTCACAAAATTTTTAGTTGTATGTCTACAAATTAGTATCGTACTGTGTTTGTGTAGTTCGAATGTGGGTGTCGTTGCCGATGATAGTGAATTGGAGGCGAATCCCTCCACAGAGGGCGGACATTACACGCATACGTGGGCTGTGCACGTGCCAAATGGAGAGGAACAGGGACTAGCCGATCGGGTCGCCAGAGATCATGGTTTCATCAATTTAGGAAAGGTGAGTCCTTTTTTTATTGAAACATATATTTTTTTCTATTTGGTTCTTTCTGTCAGTTCGTTTGATATATCATCACTCGAGGATCACTCGATCGAACCCTCATTAAAAAATGTGTTTGCAAACGCGAGTCCTTGCAGGAAAGTCAATGTCATCCGCGTATGCTGTTTATTGTTCAGACTTGTGGTACCTACCTTTTATGTTGACTTGTGATTCTGAAGAACTTTTATTATGTAGGGAAATTTCGATGACAGCTCAGGTCGCAGTGACATTGCTGTGCATCAAGTTCTACCAAATATTATGATGCACTGTTTCCAGTTGTACTAAAATTTACATGGGTAAAGCTTCCGCCACATTGTAATTTCGCCAAACAAAGAATATGGGATTAAATTGCTCTGTTCTTGGTTTTGTCGCTCTTCGGGAAATGGTAGATCTTGCGACGGAGTGCTTACCGTGCTCTGGGGAAATATAAACTGCCAGTGCGCTGTAAAACTCTTTTGATTTTCAAGAAAAAGGCAAAAAAATTAAGAAAAAAAATAGCCGGTTCGAATTTTACTACGCCAAACATCTTAAAAGAAGCGTATTTTGTGACTCTTATCTAAATGGTCCAAAAAATGTAATCTAGACCTTTCAAAAATGAAAATTTCGCAAAAGTAAAAGAAATCGATTCCGCCCATTCAAGAAAATTTTCTATTCATTAGTTTTTAACTCAGAGAATAAAATAATGTGTCGCACTTCTTGAAATGTGTCAAAAAGTAAAAAAAAATTTCAAAGGCACCGCGGGACTTTTAAATCGTTTTTTAGACTTTTAGACTAATGACTTTTTGTATATTTTGTCTTATCATTGACACTTTTATGTTTTTCTTTTTATTTTATAAGGCGTTGAGTAGGACTTCTTTCTTACAAAATATGTGTATAGTGAATTTTCATACAGAAAATTTTTATCTATACAAGGAACAATTTTTTGCTGTTGAAAATTTAATTTTCATGCCTTTTTGTCTTCATATAAGGAAATTTGTAAATAATTTTCTGTTATAGCATATTAATTTTACTTTGTGCATACTGGGGAAAAAAATAAAACGAAAGTAGATAAATCTCCTACCTAAAAAAGATTTTGTTGGCATAGGCAATCGAGAAAATTCAGTTTTTAAATTAAATTTGAAAAAAATTTGCTATACATATAACTTAGTGATTTTATGTTTCTGTACGGATTAGCTTTACTGCATTATGAACTACTCGTTTTTCATTTTAAATTGCAATATGGCGTTATATGCGAGGGTGGTACTTATTTAAAAAATGCCTGACACTTAAAGGCTGCAAAAATTAGATTCCATCATCTTAATTCTTATTTGTTTTGCAATTTCCTTAATTTATTTATTGTTTTGAAATATTTTTTTTTGCTTTGATTATGTAGGTACCTTATTTGTAAACTGTATTTTTTCCCCATTTTATTTATTTAATATGTTTGGCCGGAACATAAAAGAAAAACCTCTGTACGAAACTGACTCCACTTCTTACAGTTGTCTTACTAAATGTTGCGTTTAAAAGATTGGATATGTTTTATTGTTTTTCGTTGTCCAGAACCCAGAAGCAATACCCAAACTGATATCCAAGCAAACGAAATTTAACTTATACTTTTGAACTCCTAGCTGTGGAATGCCTTTATTGATTGCAAGAGAATTTATCTTTTTTAGACAGATTTCAAGATGTAAACTAGCGAAGCGTGGTATTTAAAAATAATTTATTATATAGAGTAAAATATAAACAAAGTGAATACTTCGATGTACTTTCGTTTACTGCAATATATGTTTTTATAATAATTTGTTGTATTTTCTTAAATATAGATTTTCTTTACATCCATTCAGTTGTTTTTCTTTAAGCCTCCTAATTCCACTTTTAAATTTGATTGAGTTCCTTTTTTATACTATTTTTATTTAAATTATAATTAAGTTTTAAAATTTTTAGCATAATTGGGTACTATGATTTTATAATTTCTTAAAAAATATAGAATAACACGTTGGTACATACTTTGACCCATAAATTTGCCAAATCTCTTTAGAAATGTTAACACGTGTCGTGATGTTAAGTTTTGTATCTTTTAAGCTTCTTATAGCTTGGGCAAAAAACTACATACGCTAAAAAAATTTTAGTAGATCTTTAGCAATAGTATAAAATACGAACATGGAGCACATAGGGTAGAGCTCGCCCGATTAGTACCTACAACAAAGACAATCGCTCTTCGCTATGCTAGGGCGGCCTTTTATGTGCACATTCCAATTACATTTGAGCAATTCTAGCTCTGTCTTGAAGTAGTTGAGATCAAGTCCCATCGTATCAGTCCGCTTCAAAAGCTTGTACAGAGCCGATTCCATTAGATCCCTAATAGTGTTCGGAATTTTTTCAAAGGTAGCACCAGCAATTTCATCCGCATCATAATCACGCACCCCTCATTTCCCAGGATGGCTAACGCCTTATTAGCTACTAAGACCTGTTATCGGCAAGAGCACTCCAGGTTCTTAACTGTGTTCTCCTGTAGACTGACAGCTCCACATCTCAAACGGGTAGTATCTTTTACTAAATCGACTCAAAATTTATCCCCAACAAAAATTGAATTGACTGAATACACCTATAGCTTTTAATATCTGATAAACTATAAGCTTGCTTTAAAGGGAATATCCTCGTCGAATGCGACATCAAGTCTAACTATGGATTTAAGCTTGATAACTAGTCAAGGTGTCAAAAGATAATAAGATCTGGACAAAAAACCTCTTGATTTGAGATTATAATCAACCGTTGGCTCGGCCTCGGTGTGATTTTGAACAGAATGCAAGTCAGTATGGATTGCCTGTATGGTTACTGAAAGTGTCAAACGGACGAAGGAAAAAAACATGCTTATGGACTTATAATTCTAAGCGAATCGAAGCAGTGCTGGCAGTTCGTTGGAAATTTTCCTTTTTTTTGGGGGAATTTAGTCAAAAATTTGATGAAAGGGGAATCTTCTACAACGAAATGTCTGGATGAAATGAAAAATATAATGAAATGCCAAAACTTAACTCTAAAATATTCCGTTTCAAACGTCACTTGGTACTAAGTTGACAGTTCGTATAATGTGGCGTCTGACTTTACTGACCAATTTAGTCACTGGGCACATCTAGTCTAGACAAATCTAGGCGACTCAAGATAACTTGTTTTTTGAACGTGCCCATTGAATGGAAATGATCCATATGCAATATTCATGTGTTCATTCCAACTGCGCCTGAGTTTTTGCATTGGAACTTGGGGGAAATTTTGTTTTTAATTATTTTTTTACTAGCTGTCAATATTTCTTTTTGAAAAACGCATTGTGGGGAATCTATGGGGAAAGCCACCACAAAAAAATGAAGAGGAATTTTAAGGTCTGGGATGGGGAATTTTATTTAAAGCACCTGGCGACCCCATTGAATCATAACCGCATACCAAATTATCTACTTCATCGAGCATTAAATGTCGAGGCCGTTAAATTGAGGTTGAGGTAGTTCAATGCGGATAGCTTCCTTTAACATTAGTGCCCAAAGTGTCAGAGTATTAGTCCTTGATGCGACATTAAAAGTTGTCTACCAGAAAGTGGTAAAAACAGATCCGTACAGCAAAATCAACAGTAAGTTTGACAACCACAACGTGCCTTCAAGAGACTGATTTCGGAGGCGGTAATCGCCTCTAGCACCGCACTTTCACTTGTGGCTAGGTTGACCTCCGGGTTAAAATCGCAGACTCTTTAAGGTCCTACAACTAATCACCTTATGTGCATCCCGGCCTTTGTTTTCGGCAACTATAGGTAGCATCCTTCCAAGAGAATACAGCCAAATTTAAAAACATTTATTCGCCTAGAAAAAATATGGAATAAATTAGTCCTGCTGACTAATTGGTTTTATGGCACCACAATTGCTCATCAGGAACAAAGTCCCACCATCGGTTATATACCTAAACGCGAGGATATCCCAGCAGCGCATGGCCCCAGCTTATGAAGATGTTCCCTTCGATATGCTCGCTTTCAACGAAGCAGCCACAAAAAGGACGAAAAATCCGTCGAGTATATAAAAACACCAACTACCTCAATTTTTGTTTTTGTTCATGCCTCGTTCCCATTTTCATTAATTAAGTTTATCTGTGTACAGACTTCCTCTTGGGTTTTTCTAATTTGTTTTTTTTCCTTCATTTTTTTTTGTGTACCCTCCGTACTTATGTCAAAGGTTGAACGAGGTTCAGACAGAAAAGGTTTTTTTTTCCTGCCTTATGCAAGGAGTACCCTCAAAACCTTACACAAACATATGTGAGTTGTGCTCTTACCCCCAGGACAAACTATACATCATGCATACGTACAGCATACATGCATGCATTTGGCTCTCTCTCCTAGGTAATTAGAAGGATATTTCAAAAGTGAATTATGGTCATAGAGGAGAATCGCTCCAATACATGCCATGGCAGGCATTTAGACATGTATAACGATGTAATGAATGGACAATGTTTTCTATAACTAAATTATGTAGTTTTGCTCTGTTTTTTTTCTGCGCTAAGTGGATGAGGTTTTCGAACTTCTTTTTTTTGCATTATGCTGAAGTTGGATATGGAAATTCTACCAGGAGTGGGTGGAGAAATAAAAAGACCTTTTCAGAAGTCAACTTATAATTTGTGGGACAACTGGAGCGAATGCATTTTTAGTACTTGAAGCTGTTTGCATTAAGAAGATCGGCTATAAATGGGAGTGCATTTCTATAGAGAAGCATATTTCTTGGGAAGGAGTACTTCAGTCCCCTCCTATAAAGGCAAAGATGTAATTTAAAGTCGTCCTTTTGACCATATAAAGAAGGAGCACAAATCGTAGTATAAATCATTTTCTGTACACTGGAAATCTTAGAAAAACGCCCCCAAAAAGTAGGCGTTGTGTAGTAATTGTCAAGAAAAAATTAAAGGGTCCTTTCTAACTATCACTGTTTTTTGCAATCTCTCTCCACATAAAAAGAAACGCAAGCTGACGGAAAATAATATTTTTTTTAATAGACTTACAAATACCGCCCACAAAAAATGGGCGTGGTGCAGAATTTGTTAAGAAGAACCACTGTTTGTGCAGATGTTTTGGTATTCCCTCACTTCATATAAATGAAAAAAACAGAAATCAACCGACAAATTATTATCTAGCCATTTCGAATACAGCAACAAGAAAAAACGCCCCCAAAAAGTGGGCGTATTTGAAACCGATCTAAAGATGCATTACAGCATTTCAATCGACATTCACAAAAAAAAGGAAAACATTTATCATGTTTTATTTAATGTAAGATCGATCATGCAAGTTGTGTATTTTTCCAATTTTAGCAAAGTTAATATTTTAATTTTTTTGCATTTACGATCACGTAAATATATATTTTTTTTAATAATCACTTTTGAAATTTAAATTATGGAACTGAGAGAACATGGTATGTAGATATGTCGTGTGAGTGATTTTTTTGCGAAAATATGCTAAAGTTTAAAAAATCGAACATTAATTGATCAAAGAAATTTGTTTTTATTAACTTTAAGGATCCACCAAAATCTTTCGACGACTTGATATTTTTAATATTTGGCATAAGGTGAGGAAGGTAGGGGATGCTTCCAAGCATAAAGAAACTTTAAAAATGTTTTTAGAAGTCTATGGCTTAGAAAATCGTGATGATTTAGTTAAAAAGATTAATGTTCTATGCAAGTCCTTTATAAAAAGATAAAACAAAGCTTCAAGAAATGAGATTTTTTTTTACAAAGAACGAGGATTGGCTTAAGGTCACAGAAGACTTCAGCTATGCTCTTAAAATATTGGTTAAGGTAAAGTTGTCTAAAAACCAATATGAAGTAATTAGGAGTGTGGTTAATGAATCTACCCATGCTAAGCGAAAGTTTTAAAAGCAAAACAAGTTTGCTATCCGGATCCGGAAACAAAAACAGTAAGTGATTCATTGGCTGAGGTTACTCTTCAAGGGCTTTTGGATTGTCGAATCGCAAGGAGATGCATTAAAAAAATTTTCAAGGAGATTCCTGACTGGAAAGTGGGGTTTTGATGGCAACAGCGCACAATCAGAATACAAGCATCAAATCACGGATGAATTTAGTGATAGTGACATTGTTAAAGGTGGTTCGTCAGCATTTGCTTTGAGCACTATTATGAATCATTGCAAAATAGTCTCCAAATCAACATCTTTTGAGTCACTGTAGTTGCTTATTCTTTACTTTGACATTTATGTTGAAACTAACTGCAAGTGTATTTTAAATAACTGATATTTTCTTAAACATTGAAATAAAACTTTTCTTTTTCTGTTCGTTAGTACATCTCAAACTGATCGTTTCTTTTCACAGACATGCTCATAACATCGTATGTCCCCCTTCAACTTTTCAAACAAGGAAATCCTAACATACCCAAACAAATTGTATAGTAGCATCCTCGCTCTGGATCCACCAGATTCTGTAGACCACTGCGTTTCCAACTCAAGAATTGAGCAGAGAAGAACAAAAATACATTCGAAATCAAATCGAGTAATATTGTTACTGCTTTTGATCATAGGGCAGTTTGATAACTCAGTGACTTTTTGAATTGTGTGCTCAGAAACTGAAAATTTTTATTTTACTATTGTCAACTGTCATCTCTTATTAGACTGCTGTGAAATTTTGAGTAGCCAGCGTCATTTACTTTGTGTTTAAGAGCTATTTAAAGAAATAAATCTCAACAATTATAATAAAAATGGAAAAAAACTGAATTTCGTCTGATTATTGCATTATTTTTTACGTAAAAAAAAACACTCACCGAAACCAAGGAAAGACCTGATAAATAAATGGGATATCTCCACCATCAATTTCCGTTGTGGTCGTACCAGCACAAATGATGACGCCGAACGTTCAGGACACCCCAAAGAGGTCGTTACGCCAGAAGTTGTTGATAAAATCCATGGAATGATATTGGACGATCGGAGAATTAAAATTCGTTAGAAGGCTGAGGCATCAGGCCAACAAGGTCATGGCCACAGTATTTTGGGATGCACGCGGTATCATTCACATCGACTACCTTGAAAAAGGTAAAACGATCACCGGCGTCTATTATTCAGAGCTTTGGGATAGATTTGATACTGAATTGAAGCAAAAACGCCCGCATTTGGCAAAGAGAAAAGTGCTGTTTCATCATGACAATGTCCCGGTGCACACGTGTGCAGTCAGCATGGCAAAATTCCACAAATTACGCTATGAACTGCTACCCCATCCAGCATATTCTCTAGATTTGGCCCCTTGCGACTATGTATTTCCTGTTTCCAAACGTAAAAAAATTACTGGGCGGTAAGAGACTTTCGTCCAATGAAGAGGTCATCATTGAAACAAATGCCTATTATTCGGAGGAAATAAAAAAGTTGGAAAACGCCAAAAATCACTGACTTATCAAACAACCTTATTGGTAAAACATGACCTTAAAATAACAATGACGGATGAAAAGGTGTGTCATGCCTTGACGCATAGCCCATCACAACACAATTCCTACATTTGTGAAGCCAATTCTTCTGCCATGAACGACATTAAAAGTTCCTTGCATAGCATCATAAATATCGAAAGTTTAGATTTCATGCTTTGAAAGGTTTTATTTTTTTTTTATTTTTTACAAAAGCCAGAAAAAATGCATTCAAAAATAGTTTAGGGAAAAAACTAGCCTCATAGAAGGTTTTCTGCAAACCCTCCCCTTTTTCTGAAATAACCGGCGTAAAACAATCGTTAATAGGGAGGTGCGCAGTTATATTTAAAATGTTGGCCTGTTGCTTTGCCATAAATGCCACTGTTTCTATGGTATCCGTATCATATGCCAGCTTCTATAAAAAAGGTACTTGTTAATGGGGGATAAATTGTCCAATATGCAAAATATCCCATAGGACAGTTAACTTAAGATAAGCTGATGAAGATAAAAATAAGGAGGTAAAAATGTTAAGAGAAAAAATACGCGGAAAATTTTAAGAGTTGCCACCAATACTGATTTGATAAATCGACTGTTCCTTTCTTCGCTCGCCCTCTTGAAAAAACCGAATCGAGTTTACCCAAAGAGGTGTTAGACTTATTGCAAATAAAAAATAAAATAATGAAAATAATTAAATAGTAAAAATAACGACTTTATTTATACTAGGTTCGCCCAGTGGTCGAAAATCGACCACACAGATTTTGATTGCCTGTCTTTAAATAAAGAAATCTTAAAAATTATTGTTACTGATCAAAATATTCGGATCAGTGTTGGAACAAATAGTACTACCTAACTTCCACCGTAATCCACGTTTTTATTGCTGAACAAAAATTTGTAGATACTTAAATGAAAGAAATTGTATTGCATTTTTGTCATGCGCTATTCTTATTCAATATTATTTTTTATTCTTTGCTTAAATGCAGCTGACTTTGATACTGCTGCAGTTGTTTGTCCCTTTGGTAATGCCAGAAACTCGATTTCCTCATCTTGAAATATTTGAGATATCTGGAATACCTCCATCTTTTCTTCCTGCGATAACTTTTTTTTAAATTCATCGAATGATAATAATAGATTTACTTCAAATAGATAAACGTAATAGCAACGTTCTCTGTGTATGATTCTCTTTTTTAATTTCTGATTCATACAGGAACAGGACTTGACTGAGCGAAAGCAAATGTGCCTTATCCAATTACCCCTGCGCTTATTATTTTCTCTTCATCTTTTTCAAATACTTTTTTAAAATTATTATTCTTTTCGGCCGATCTATGAGTGCAACGCTACAATTTGGTAAAAGAAAAAATGGAATAGGTATTCATAAAGTAGGGTAAATATGTTCCGAAAGAAATTGTGTCGGCGATTAATATATAGATATATTCAGTGTTATTTGTCATTAAATATGTAATTAATGATTTTGACCGCTCTGTGACGATGGTTTCACCATCATGACAATTAAATCTGTCAACAGACGTAGGGTCATAAAAAATGGTTAACTAGTTTCATTGTAGTTAATAGTTTTCTCATTTCTTTGGGCTGAGCTCCTAGAGGAACAAAATACCCTCTCCTCGCCGCCATATTCTTTTTAAATTTCCCTTTCCGCGCCCTATCACGCATTTGAAAACGAATTTTGTGGCCCCCTCCAAACTACTTGACAGGAAAATTGTTATCCCTAGTAGTTTTGTAACACTTCAACGACATTACATTCCCAGGCATCAGCTCCTTTCAAACACACAAAATTCGAAAACAAAAAAGTTTTATCACAAAATTTTCCAGCAAATGAAACTTTCCCTACCATCCCGTCCATCCGCCGGCAGTCAAGAATGCGTCTTTCAATTATTATGAACGAAAAAAAAATACTGAAACAAAAATTTGAAAACGAGTAAAAACAAATAAAGATCAAGTGGAGCGATTGTAAGTTTTGGAATTCCTTGCTGATTGCTGTCTTAATGAATCAACTTTCTATTTGTTGTCAAAAAAAAATAGCAAAAAAAACTACAACCCCTCTTTGTTTGTTTTAATTTTAAAACATCCCAACGAGAGTTGTGCTCTTGTTTACTCGTAGTTTGCTGAACTTTTCGCATTTTTCTATAAATAAATAATTTTTCTATAAATAAATCCATGATGAGTTTTCGTTATGTGTGCGATTCAGCCAAATGCGCGGGGGTGATTTATGCATTTTTAAAAACCACATTTAATGCGTCATTTATTGAAAATAAATTTCGATCAAGCGGTGGCAGCCATCGACAGTAACCAAGGGTGGGCAAAACAATTCAGCCTAATTGTTGTTCACACGAAAACGACGACGCTCCTTTCTTTGGAAAGTTTTCCACTTTAGGACCTCTTTTGTAATCCTGAAAAAACAGAAATTTGTTTTCTTTCTCCGCTCAGTTGGATTTCCTTCGCATCCCAACAAACAAATTTTTATAATAACTTTACCAATTAATTTGTGTTTTCATTAAAAAGCAGCAAAGGAGAGAAGCAAACAAATGCTGGCGAACCCAATATCTGACATTGACTTTCAAAGTGTACGAGTACGCCTTCTACAGGTTTCGTTATGTAAATCAACAGGCAGCCCATATTTTACGGGTCCCTTAATTAGAAAAACAGCTGCCAAACCCCCCGCCTGCCCCAGGGGAATGTTAAATCAATACCAGTCAGGTGTTATGTCATTTTGATTTGAAACGAAGAAGAAGTAGCGGGGAAAAAAAATTATTCGGACTTTTGTTGCATACTAATGTCTCAGTTTGACATAACACGAGTGAAAGAGAGAGTTCGTCCGCCTGGATAGACTACAAAGTTGCAACTGCGAAAAACGGCATTGCCCAGCATATCGCATTGATAGTCACGTGGTGTACTTGATCACGTAGCCTTTTGGTATTCAAATTGTAAACAGGAAAGTTTTTCAAGTTTTTTTTTGTTTCTCGAGCGTTGAAAAAAGTTTCAAAAGAGTTCTAGTCGAGGTCCTGTTTGTGGTCAAAATTCGGAACAGTTCTGTGCCGATGGTAAAAGAGTGGCCCCATCACAGGCATTTTGGGCGAGGGTATAGAATTGGAATTGGGGAATTAGAGGGAGAAGAGGGCTCGATGGGAACCACCATGGAGGGTTATAAATTTATTTAATTCGATATTCATGACATGGCATCGGATTAGCATCGGGAAATTTATGTTTCCTGAGAGATTTGGCTTAGTTGAGAGGGGGCCCAGCCTACAAGAAGAATGGTGAGGGAGAATGGTGCAATTGAAAGAATATTGAGGAGGATTTTGCTGCCATTTGAAAACTCATTCTTTGGATTTTATTCAGTCGTACTTTTCTTTCTAATTGTAAACGGGGATGGACCGAAAATTCAACACTAACAATGATTTGAGACTTCTGCATAAATCGTTGAGCTCTATTCTCTGTTTCCAGTGATGATGCGGATTGAGGATCAATTAAGTTCCAGAAAGCTTTGTTTATTTTTGTCGGCCATAACGTACGATAAGTGACATAGTCGCCCATAAATAACCCGGATGCCTTTCTTCTTGACTGTGCCCTCAATTTATTTATTTAACTACTAAATCAGTTGCTTATTTAACAAAAAAGTCAGTCCACATTATTTCTAAAGTTACCCGTAGATCTCCCAGTTTTGCATTGTTCACCAACCTTGACGTATTTCCTTTAAGCCATTTATACTTTTCTCTTCTCTTTTCTATAATTCATTCAGAGATAGATAATATTAGTAGTCCTATTATTACTTACACTTTGAAGTACCGTACACAGATTGTTTAATTATAATTGTATTTATCAATGATAATATATGATAATTGTTAGTTTATCTTTTAATTAATGGAACATTCGTCACTTATTCTTTTGAATAACTGAATGTTTCTTACTATTTCAAAAGATATATTGCTTAATTGCCAATCATTTATATCGTTGAGCCATTCAATACTTATTTAATACCGTTAGTATTAAGCTTATATATTTTAATTGAAATAAAAGAAAAAAGAAAATAAATAAAAAAAATTAGTAAGTCACAGTTAATCAATTTAAAAAAAGAAAACAATCATACAATTTTGAAACAATTGTGATTACCTACCGAACATTTTTTAAATGTTTTTTTTTTAAACAAAATATTGTTGAAATCAATCACATGATTGGACTTATTAAAATCCTTCGCTTTAATATCAATAGGGCTAACGTGGAAAAAACAGAAGTGAAAACTTGAACAATTACGTGTGTATTTTTTGAATCGTCAGAAAATATTAAGTTGTGCAGGGAATACTTTTAAAAAAAAGAGTTTTTGTTTAATGCGCTATTGTAAAGGGTTTTCCAATAAGAGGTGTTATTTTGATATTCAAAGAAAAATGCAGTTTTTGAGATAAATGATCGAATATTTATTTCATAATAAAGAGGAAGGTATGCTGTTAATAATGAAAAATAACATCAGCCAGATGGCAACCACGACCACGCACAGGACCATATTCTTTTCATGTAATTTTTCATAACAAAATCGCAAAATCGTCCTATGTCATCCATAGACTCACGAATTCCATCTTTGAAGTCTTGAATCGACGCTGGGCTGTTGGCGTACCCCTTATCTTTCACGTGGCCCCAAATGAAGAAGTCGCAAGGTGTTGGTGTTGGTGGCCAATTGTGATCACCTCTTCGAGAGATAACACGGTCCGGAAACTATTCCCTTAAAAGATCAATGGTTTCGTTGCTTGTGTGGCACGTAGCGCCGTTTTATTGAAAGTAAACCTTGTCCAGATCAATACCATCCAACTCAACGGTGTAATGACGTTTGTGGAATGCCCACTTCCAAAGAACGACGAGGAATGGACAAACCTGGGTTTTCTTCAACACTTTGCGCTACAGCAGCAATATTCTTCACATCACTAACTTGTCCCAACAGCTCGAATTTTCCCACTAATTTCTGTATTGCGGTCCGACAAGGTGCCTCACGACGGCCCAAAAATGATTTAGTTTTGCGAAAAATGTTCACCATTTTTGTAGTGAATTTTTATAATTTCAATGCGTTGTTGAAGCGTGTATCGTTCCATTTTTTGTAATGGCGTAGTTTCTACTTGTCAAATATCAAAAAATAACAGCTTCAAAAGTGACAGCTACCGAAATAGTGGGCTATTCAAAATAACACCTCTTATTGGAAAACCCTTAACATGAAAAATAATGCATATTATTTTACATACGAAAAATTGCAATCTATTGCTTAAAACGTAAATTTACATATTTAGACGAAATTCGAAATTTAATTAATTGCTTTTCTTTGAAATTATGAAAATTATGAATTTTCATCCACAATTTCAGCAACTTTTCCATCATCATCATTATTATCATTTTAATCCAAAACAGATACTATAGTTTTTTTGGTAACTAAAATAGAAAACGAACATTTTTGATTCGAATCTATTTAAATATCTTATAAAGACTGCATCAATTGTAGTTTTATATTTTGTTGTGCTAGGATTTAAAAAAAAACAGAAATGTATCTCTCAAATTGCAACCAAACATACCCAGTGGCTTAGAAGATCGAAAAAAGGGCCACCTATCGGGTCGAAAACGATCCTATCTTTCAAGTTGCAAACAAACCATGCCCAACGCTCTCCTAAAGAAGTTTTCCTAACACTCCAAATCCGAAGTTTGTAACAAATCCCTCCAGCCGTTTAGCCTGTAGACCTCAGGGGCAGACGGACAGACGGACAGAATTGCGCGACGCAATGTCAAAAATTGAAGTCGCGTTCGGAGAGTTCCTGTGCAACCTGTCCACATGGTTGTGAAGGACATCGCAAAGAAGTCGCCTCACTCAACGATCGAAAAGTCCAGATGCAGGCGCAAACTTTCGCGCAGAGCGCTCGGGAATCGCAAGATTGAAGATCTCACTATACCTCTTAGGTGATCTGATGGACCCAAGGACTTTAGTTCTCAAATGAACTAAATTCCCTATCGAAACCTGCCGCCGACCTCTTTCATCCCATTTCGCCATCAACATGTAATTAAATTAGTCCCACGAGATGGCGCCATCGTCGGACGTGCTCCACTTCACCGTAAATCTTTGCCTAATAGTGCACATTTGCAATAATCCTCTTTTGCAGGATTAAAATCCGAAAATTAATACCTCATACACATTGGAAAATTCAATTAAATAAGAAGCCAGTGACATCTCTCACGTGCCAGCGCCAGGGCTGTTTAAACGTCAGTATCACACCGCGCCGCGCCGTTTTTGCACCAGCACCTATACATACACTCTTGGTTTTAATTGGAATTTGTGCACCTTGAGCAAACCTCATTAAGTGGAAATGGTTACACGAATCCACCGCGTCGCATCGTCCTTTTAGTCAATACACGCTGGCTGCTCTGTATAAACATCTATTCCACTTGCAGCCAATGAAATATGAATCCTTTCCTACCTGCCTTGTGCGGGTTGGGTGCTGTGTTTGTGCCAAACCGTTTAATTAAAATTCATAACGCATTGCTTCACACGGCTCTACCATACTCAGGCAATTACTGTTGTTCGTCAAAGACGTCCTCATAATTGCCTGCGAGTATTCCAAGAATATTTCACTGTATCGACACGCAGCAAGGAGTGTACAACTTTTCTCCAAACCGGCATTGAATTCGACACAAACTGCTTACAAAAAGAAAAAAGTTATGACACAAGGAAGAAAAAAGTTTCACTCAATTTAATATCCATTTCCATGATGCTCCTGCCATCCAGTATCCAGAGTGTCGCCGCTGGTGTTCCTTCACCATTCCGCAGGGGGATTGCTTGCGTGTTGTCTTCTCCTGGAAAAGGACGACGACGGTGACTTGGAATCCCTAATGAACGCAATACTTGCCGAAGAATACGAGGTGGCGCACTGGGACCATGGCCAGATCCCTGATAAAGGTGGTGGATACCGTGTGGTTGCTTTTTACCATATCGCACATAAAATCTTGTTAGAAAGTTTTACTCTCTATTCAATGGACACATGAAATTTAGTATCCCCTCGAAAGGAAAGTTGTTCAGCTCGACTTTTAATGTGCCGAGAGACGGCAAAGATGATGATGATGACGATGAGGATATATGATCCTGAATGGAGGATACGAAACGAAGTTACATACATGTTGGCGGACACTCGAGATGATGATGAGGGGATGTTACCCTTGAAAGTTTGACTGTGCTGGGTCCGTTTTGGTGTCCTTCTTTCTTGGTTGGCTCCTCCGCACGCACATGTCGACTTGGGGAAAAGTTTTAGTTTAATGTGGTGCCGCAGTGTGTAATGAGGGACGGCTCCATACATCGAGTTGAACAAATTATCGAAAGTGTCGAAGAGATCCCATCAGGGGAGATGTGTGGCTTGCTTGATGGTGATGGCATATGGTGTGCAAACAATACTCAAAGGTAGTAGTTCTTTGGGATCATTTTTGTGTTGCCAGTTGCCACCGGGATAGGTAAATTGATTCGGAACTTATTTGTTTATCTAGTGGACATGGACTTGTGGGAATTAACTTCGTAGGGCACGTGGGTAGCGCGAGCATTCAAATATTGACAAGCGCCTTCGGACTCATCTGACGGAGGTATAGCATTCTGGTCGAATTGTAGGTATAGGGAGATGGGTTCTTTACTGATCAGCACTGATTGTCACTTGTGCGTCTTACTTCGGTGGTCCCTACAGTTCGTGGTGGACTTGGGGTTATATTTTACTACATGAGAGTCAAAATTGTACACCTATGGGACAGAAAGCTGCAAGGATTGTTTGCATACCTAAAGTAAGACACAAAATAGCCGGATGAAGACAGCAAATTAAGCCTCTTCAGAAAGTGCCATGGCCTCTTATCAATAGGGGCTTGAGCACGTATGGTTGCTCAAAAGATCAATCAGCTGCTAACGATAGTCGTATTTATAGAAATGGAAGCCGTCTTGTTGCTGCAGTAGTTAGTGATCAATATCCATTGCTTGTTGATCTTTGATCATGTTCATTGATCAATAAACTTTGATCATTGATCATAGATTAATGATAAGTTATCGTCGATCATTGATCATGTAGTGCAGATGAAAACTGCCTGTGATAGCCTTCGAACGTACTGATCATTACTTACTTTATCCGCCACCATGACTGACTAGAGTTGCCACATTTTCCATGAATACCACGTTTGGCTAGAGTAGTTTTGTGCAACCGGGATCAGACTTTCAGAAATCAACTCTCCGCCTTCAATCACGGGCCAATTCACGGCATCCGAAAACAAGCATAATATGTTTAAGGAATTATACTGAATAAACACTCGATACAAAAACAGATTCCGTCACGTATTGCTCGTTCAGTAATGGGACGATTTGGCTCCAGGCAATTTGCGTATTCGGCGAATTCAGATGTCTGCCATCTAGGCGGTGAAACCTCGTATAAAACTCTAAAAAGTATGCAACGATTCAAATAAATCATTTTTATTATGACCTTTTTTTAATTCATACTTTCCTTAGGAAAGCGGAACTATTATGGCTCATTAGCGTCTCGACATGCTGCATGTAGGTTTCAGCTTTTGCTTTTAATTTGTTGTACGTTTGTCATTGATATTCCCATGTAGTACCTAATCGAAGCTAAACTTTGTAAGCTATGGCTACATGGCTTTGTACTGCTTACTTGTTTTTTCAAATTTATTTCAAAACAGTTCCGTGACTGACAGACAACGCACAGGTAGCCGAAGAGCCATGCGCGCTATGAAGGGATTCTTGAATATGAGCCCCCTGATTTTAGGTGGGGGCTTCTTCATTCTACTTCAAAGTTTTTGAAAAACAAGTTGACCTATAAACTGTAAGTTGTATTTACTAAAAACTTTGCACATGTCTTACACACTAGACTACTACTAAATCTAAATTAACAAGTCTTTTAAAAGGTTTTTATTTTCACCCAGTACTACTGACCTAAATTGTAGCTCAGTATTTGCCTTGAAGGGCGCAAGACCATACCCCAACCTATTTAGGAAGCATTTTTATCGTTTTGAGAATCAACTTGGGATTGATATTAAATCTTACATATCACATAGTTAGTAATATAATTTAAGACCCCTCCTGAGGTATGTCTAAAATATGAAACACAGAAAAACTGGGCAAATCAATACATGGTATTAAGAAAAGCCCCCAAAAAGAGTCGTTGCCGCTAATCTCGAGAACCAATGAACGGATCTCGATGCGGTTTTTTTTGTTATGATCAGAATTTTTTAGGAGAGCTTTACAGATATTCTTTTTTACAAATTATTGCTGGACACGGGCAAAGCCTCGTGAGTTCGGCGAGTTTATTAATATAGCGAGTGGTAATTAAACAGGGATGTAACTTAACCATCTGTCAACACTAAGTGAGGCTTTGCGGCATGGAAACAATATCGACGAAAATCAAGAGCTTAAGAAGCCTGAGACCTAGATTACGGATTCGCTAAAGATATATTCTCCGAATAATAAATGGATTATGTGAAAGTAATCCAGCTTAAGCCAATGTGTGTTTATATAACTTTCGGGTTCATAATTGAAATAGTTTTATGCATGGTACTAAAGTGTTATGGGAGAACTGGTATTAGGCTGGCATTCTCTGATGATTTAAAGTCGATTGAATAAGATCAAGTGCAACAGAGAATCCACTCGGGTATCATACGTCAGCGACCTGCGATTCTTGTAATTGCTAAAACGGCTTAAGCCCACTTAATCCCATATAAGTTCGGCATTTAATTCAACTAGGTTCACCCAGTGCTTCAAATTCACCAAATTGTGTTTCATAATCATCATCATATGTATAAAATTTTTGTAGCTCTATTCGATTTGAAGCGATTTTGACTGTATGTCTTCAAATAAATAAATCTAAAAAAGTGAAAGAAATTGTATTTAATTTTATTGAATAGTATTTTTAGTTTTTTGCTTAAATACAGCTGAAGTTGATGCAGCTGAATTTCATGCTGCTGCGGTTGTTTCGCTCTTCGGTGATTATTTTTGGCGGCTCTTGCAAATAAAAAAAATCCTTTATCGTTCGAATGACAGTAGCAAATTTGCTTTCAACAGATATTCGAAATAGCAAGGTTGGCTGAAATCCAAAACGTCAAAAAAATGCGCATAACGATTGCATACTGCGATCATGATGCTTTCAAATGATGCTTTTATTCTGCTTTATAGTCGTGATGCTTTCTAATAGTTGACGTTTTGGAATGAAATTTGATGAAAACAAGCGTCAATTGATTGCTTGTTTTAAATATCAAAAATGTCCATGAAAGTGATAACAACGATAGCTTTAAACAAAAAAGTACTTAAAATGTACCATGAATAAAATAATTATAACAATGAACTGGAATTATTTATCTAGTCAAATAAAGTAAAAACTCGTTCATTTCTTCAACCCTTTGTTGGTTAACTTTGAGTCTGGCGTTTTCAATGTCGATTAATTGTTTGAAATAGCTATTCTCGGTATTTTTTCGGAATTCGGACTCAAGCTTTGTATAAATATGAGTCCATTTTTTGTTTCTACAAATTTAAAGAAATAAACCGTGTACATTCGATATAACTAATTTAATAATTAAATTTACTTACGAGGTCGTCGACACTTCCATTTTATTATAAACAAAAAACAATTTTATCGGAGAATTGACATTTGCATCATAGCTATTCATGATGCGTTGTTTGCTATAATTTGCGCAGTTGATTCATTTACAATGCATTTTGAAATACTATGAATTGCATCACTGTGATCTGTTTATGTTTTAGAACTCTTGACGTTGCAGTACTGCGGCAGTACTGCGTTTTGGATATCAGCCGTTCTCTGCGTATGGTTGGCTGTTTTAAATTTCTGATTCATACATGGCTGAAATATTGTTTTTATTTTACCTATTTTGCAAATATTTTTTTGAAATTATTAGTCTATTCGACCGATCTATGAGTGCCACGCTTCAATTCGGTAAAAGAAAAAATGGAATTGGACTTCATTAAGTAGGGTAAATATGTACTGAAAGAAATTGTGTATATATACGAGTAGATTACGTTTTGGGTATATTTTTCTTAGCTCTAACTTTTCTGTCTAGAAGAAGTAGTATTATAGAATTTTACCATCTAAAAGCAGTTCAAAGATATTAAGCTTTGTTTAAAGAGTCACATAGCGAATGTCGAAATTTCAGATAAATTTATCGATACATGTTTTTATAGTAGTATAGAGCTTTGAAAGCTGCTTGACTGTCTGAAAAGATGAAAATAGTATCTCCACGTGTGTTGGAAATTAGTTTTATTTCCAAGTTATTTCCAAGGCTGACTGACAGGATTGACAACCAATTTTTTCGGAGTTGGAATATCGTAATACATAAAATTGTCTCTCTAAAAAAAATCAGGTACTTACCAATCATCCCTCGTATGTATTTTACAGTAAAAAAAAATGCATTTCATACTCTTGTGTCGAATTTGACAGACAAAACGTGTGATTCTTGTGACAGATTACATTCCTTCCTGCAACACGCACTCAGAATCAGCGAACTGATTAAAAATGTATTCCATTTCAACTTCCACTTGCGTTTTATATAGGTACAACCAAACAAAGTACCGCACCCAAGATGAGATTCACACCGCCATCGCGCTACCTCTTCTGTTGAATTCGTGATTACATTTCCAAGAGACTATTACGACGCCTGTGTCACCTGAAATTTAAATCACTTGTCGCACCAGGCACACCATATACAACCAGACACGACTGGTACAGCTCCACAACAGCTCAAGCAAGAAGAACAGCGAAATCGTTTAGAAAATTAATCATCAGCCCTGAAAAGATATTACAAAAGTTTTATGTTATCATTTAGGTAAGAAGAAGAAGCGTCAGCGAGAAATGCTTGCCATCCCGAGCAGCAGTATAGCAACACCACAGTAACAACATCCAACAGGAAGCGCGCCAAGGATAATTTAAAAACAACTAACATACGCCCCGAGGGTGTTTACCGCTAAGTTGTTAAAAATACAGTACCCATGCTCCATGCAAACAAAACGGTTTTAATTGTAAATTTCGCGAAACACTTTGTGGAGGGTTGGCTGCGATGCAGGCAGCTTACACCGCAGTAATGGTAGTTGATGTGAGAGGACCTTTCTTTTTTTTTGTTTTCCCATTTTACAGTAAATGCTCAACGGGGGTGGGTATTGTGCTGTGAACCGTTGAAAAGGGTTAAAACGTTAAACGCGAAAAGGAACCTTTTCGAGTGTGTGTTCGCAGTGTGTATTATAAAAAGGACATACAGTCAAAGGCCAGCCGAAGGAAAAATCGAGTTAATTAAACAAATTATACATGAAAACGACGTCGCGCTGCTATACTGTTGGTTGGTTAAGGGCGCACATTTCCTTAAGAACAAGTTTGATCCTAGCTTTAGCCACAGTGTGACGATGTAACGAAGGAACGGAATTATAATTAAAAGGAGCCAAGAGAGTGACTACCTAAATTACTCTCGTTTAACCTTTCGGAAAATTAACAAGAGCTGAATGGCTCCATTCCTTTGGATATGATTTTGCTTTGGCGAACAAACACGGATGAAGGATAATTTTGAATTTTTCGGGTTATTTTTAGATTCCATTGAATGTTGGTATCTCTATAGTCGAATTTTATTTCATTGTTTGCGACAAAGCAAGTGAAATCAGTTGGAGAAGCTCGATTGTTTACAAACGCCCATCAAAAAGGGATCGAAGCGAATGCAAATTCAATGGGTTAAGACATCAAGCGGAAAACCGAAAAACAATTTTCAGAATTTAGGTAAACTTCTGACTGATAAAAAAAAGGTACCGTCTTTCTCTTGACCCATGAGAAAGGTGGCCTTTTTGTTGTCCACATTGACTATGATCTGATTTTTGAAACGAAAGTTCGGTTTCTTCAACCGGGGTACTGGGATTCGAACAGCTAATTTTTTTCCCCGAGGGTAGGTGAAAATCTTCCAAAGACACTGAGAATAGCAAGAGCGTGCTCATTAGGGTTGAGCACGGATATATGAAAAAAATTCTAATAGTGGGCAAATGGTGCCTTATGCTAAAAGAATAATAAATGTAGTTTTTCGATTAATTTGGTCAAGATCTTCTGCCTGCGCACTGACTTCAAGAATCAAAATTTGATACAAGATTTTACTAAAATTATAGGTATGGCAGAAAATAATATAAAAGTAAATAGAAAAATAAAAGTGCGCAACATATACTATCGGGGATTAGAAATTCAATATAAACCAAAAATTAATTCATTCTCGTTACAATAAATAATACGTATTTTATAATGAAAATGCTTAAAAATCCTATTTTGTCTCAAATTTAGGCATTGTCTTCCTTGATTCTATTTTCGACTTTATTGCGCCCAGTCAGCACTTTTTTGTCTACTGAGATGTGGCAGCTTCCGTCTTTATCTTTACAGCTCGTTCAACAGCCTAGGTATGGCACGGAAGCCTTAAAAAGAACACTTCACCTTCATCACCAGACTCACGATGCTGTGAGTTTCTTTATCGCACAAGTTTTGCATAATCGGTGGTTCAGAAACATTTTCTTGCCAATTTATTAAATCGATAAACATTGATGCATTGAAGTCAATAAGCGGCATTTCAAATAGCCTGGGTGTTGAAGACCGAGGCATACTACGCGGTTTTTTTATGCGCTGATCTTACCATGGCAAGAAGAATGTTTTCAGGATGCGCAAAATAACCATTCCTCTGAATGACATGATCGATTACGTTCTTTGGTTCTTTTGGAAGCTATCTGGAGACCAAAACTGTGTTAAACAGACGATGGTTTATTTTTGACAGAGAACCAAGATAGCGCTTAGAAGACCTTAACAACGAACGTGGCCAAAGTCATCAATTTTCCTTAAGGTATCACTGTTGTTTATAACTATAAATGCATTATGCGGTTGGCCCGTGACATAATCTTGTACAAGAACTGTGGATCTGTAGTTAAATCTTTAGCCACTTAATGTTTTAACAGGTAATTATTCACAGGTTTCACGTACACATTCCGAAGTACATAGTACGAAGTACATCCATCAAGATGTTGAAATAAGTTTCTTAAAGGTAGCTCATTCTATGCAGTATAGACATACTATCCATTGAAGTTGTTTTTTTTGAAGTTTTTTGAAGTTCTGTCTTGTACTTTCCTGTATTCACATTTGTACCGCCAAAACCGCTAGGCATAAGATGATTTTGAGGAATCTCTTCATCTGATAGAAAAATTTCTTATTGCAATTTGTACTCTTTTGGCCGAACTAGTCTAAGGAACTCCATATCCCATGTATATGGGTCCTGGATCTTGCAGCAAAGAGCCAGGATAGTTTTTGCAACTTTATAAGTTGGCATAACGTTTTCTTTGATATTACAAAAATCACCAAATATAGGAAATTAAAATATAGTTCGCGTTTCTTTGCATGTTATTTTTTTTTTTTTTTTAATTAATATTTGTAAAAGAGACGATAATACGACTGATGCACTCTTGAAACAATAATGAACTGATATGAAACAGAAAGACTTTCTAACTAGATATTCAAAAAAAGTAATAAAGTTTATAGCACATCGTCTCACTTGATTACGACTTCATTTTACGATTTTTTTTAATCCTTCTATAATCTGGGCTAAACTAAATGGAGTATGAAAAAAGGATATATTGTGTTAAGGAATTAAAAACGAATATTAGGAATAAGAAGTTTTATGATGATTTTCCCAATTAAATCATAAATTTAGTCCTATTTTTGGAACCCAAGTTGTTATTAAAAGTTTCGGTGTGTCTGCGGATTCAGTTATCGTTGTCTAAATCGAATAATATTTTCATATATATATTTAGGCCTATAAGGCACTCCTTTTTCACTATTAGATACCAATAAACAAAAAAAAATTGTTTCGCTCCACCCTAGTGCTCATAGTACTGTCAGTTATGTACTGACTAAAAAACACCATCCTTCGACTGATAGTTCGATACTGCAACTAAGGTATAACAACTTTTGGCAGGTAACTTTCCAATGAAAAATCTTGCATGTTCCGCAATTTAGACGCGGTTAATCTTCTATTGCCAATTCGAACCGTTTCGTTCTTTGTAGTCGGCGGAATAAGTTGCTTTCACACAAAATTTGTCGGACTATATTGTTGATACGTCCGATAAGTCGGTTTCTACGCTTTCTCGCAAAGCTTATAGTTTTAGCTTCTATTGTTCGAATTCCAGGATCCCTGTGGATATCGTCGTTTCTAATGTACCATGGTGCTTGTACAATTTCTCTAAGCACTTTATTTTGAAAAGTTTGTAAAATATTTGCATTCGTTTTCTTGGTACAACCCCAAAGTTGTATACCGTAGGTCCACACCGGCTTTAGCACTTGCTTATATAGAAGCAGTTTGTTTCCGGTACTGAGCTGGGAATGTTTTCCGAATAACCAGTACATTTCTCTATATTTGATATCTAGTTCTTTACGTTTTATTTTCACGTGCGAATTCCATTTCAGCTTTGCGTCGAGTGTCATTCCCAGGTATTTGGCCTCGTTAGCAAAGGGTATTCGAGCCAAGTTTAGAAAAATTGGCAAGTCATTCGTTTTCTTATACGTGAAATTCACGTGGATTTAGTTTCGTTGAGGGCGATCCGCCAGTCCCTCGTCCATGCGTTTATCTTATTCAGGGCCATCTTCTCTTGGTATATCGCGATTATATAACAGATAGAGAAGCGGCCCAAGGACGCTTTCTTGCGGTACGCCAGCCGAAATCTTTTTAAGTTTCGATTATTCGTTTCTATTTCTAACACGGAAGAGTCCATTCCCGAGATATGATTCTAAAATACCATACATGCGTACCGGGAGAATTTGTCGTAGTTTAAATTTCAAGCCGTTGTGCCACAACTTATCAAAGGCATATGAGACGTCAAGGAATACGCTTGAGCATATCTTTTTTTCTTCAAATGCCTTCCCGATTACGTCAGTAAATCTATGCACTTGGTCAATCGGCGAATGCTTGGTTCTAAACCCAAACTGGTGGTCGGGGATAAGATTATTGTCTTCTATAACCGGTTGTAGGCACGTTAGCAATATTCTCTCGAAAACTTTGGATATGAAATATGATTGACAGAAGGGAAAGTAAGTAATAGGGAAGAAAGTAATACGATTTTACCTCAATTGACAGTTTTCCTGGTTTTAAAACCATTATGACCTCTCCGGTGATCAAATCTTAACCAGAAGAGCTTATTGTCAGCACTAATCTCCATTCACTCATTGCATTTTTGAAATAGTCGATAGAGGTTCTGGGAATTTGCTTAGGTATTGTCGCAACTATTTTCCGAGAGCGGCACAGCTGAACCAGTTTTGCTAGAGCTCCTGGCAATGATGGCCATCATTTGCGGCTTGGAAATCAATGAATAGGGGCTTTCTACTTGAAATTCGGTGGTATTTTACAGGATTCGCCTCAGCGTCAAAATTTGATTTTTAATATTGGTGAATGATCGATCTGGCGATATAACAGACTACGTTCCAGTTGTGCCTTTGCAGAAGGGTTTTGAGATTTTACAAACGCGATTTAACTATAATAAGTGCACAAACAGAACTCAAGAGCCTCACTTTAGGAGCTGGCTAAAAGACACTGCTAAAATAAATACAGTTTGATAAGCACTGCTTCTTAAGAAATCACCATATACATGAATGCAAGTGCATCTAATGAAATGTGGATTGTGGACCTCAACATTTACCAGTTCGTCACACCAGTGACTGTCCGTAGTCCTAAATTGTAAACCGAACATTGTTGACTTACTGTTCTTGGCCCCGGCAGATACCAGCGGTTGTTCAAATCTTGATTTAGGTGCTGAATTGCATTATCCATGATCGCGCAAATTAAGTTTTGTTTCGTATAAAAGCCGCATTTGTCAGTTATCAATACGTATTGATAACTGGTTGCTCATTATTGATCATCGGCCATTATTTGTTGATAATTGTTGGGCGGTCATTGACTATTGATCATTGGTCATTGATATTTAATTAATCATCATTAATTATTGATTAGCACTCATTGAATTTTGGTCATTGTTCATGTTCATGTTCATGTTCTCCAGATGCAAACTTCCCTAGGGATTTAGTAAGTACCTCGAAGATGACATTACGTGTTCTCACAACCATTCGTTTTGTGTGGGTTTTCAATTTTTTGGGACGAATGGAAGGGATCTACAATTTTACGCCGAGTCCAAACGGCTAATTGAGAAGCTCATTCATGACAGTTTTACTCTCGGATGTTTGTCAGACGTTCGCGAGAGGTGGCGCAGTGGAAAAAAACCTTAAGATGTAATTTGGTTCTATCGGGTTTCGACCTGGGGACACCTCGTTTAGTAGTCCAACACACTAACTACTAAGCCACTGCGCCTACCGTGTGAATAAGCAATACTTGAGTTTATTTTTAATAGCTGTATTAGATATGAAAGTGTGTATTGATCATTGTTCATTAATTTATTTTATTATGTGAATATTGAATATTCATTATTTGTTGCTGATCAATGGCCGTTGATCATTGATATTAGGTGGTTGATCATTGATCTTTGGTAGTTGATCATTGATATTTGGTAGTTGATCATTGATATTTGGTGGTTGTTCAATAATTGATCATTGATGTTTGGTATTACATCTTCGATTTTTATATTGATCATTTATTATTGACCAATGGTCGATGTTACGCGATAGCCACATTTTCTTTTATTCAGTCATTCGCATTTTAGCCTACACTTTGAAATGTAGTTTTTAGCTCATTAATTTGTGAAAATTATCATCATCTGTCAAAAGAAACTCCTTTCGACGAACAGAAAGCTGAAAACGCCTTGAAAATATGTTCGTAAACCCATTAAGACTTCACCTTTACGTTTACAGATGACATCAGTGGGACAATTAATGAAATCATCCTCCCAGAAACCGCAGAAGAAGCAAACCACTAATTTAAGTATACAAGTTATTTGCAGCCCTTGAAAACCACCACAAAGGAACAACCATCCACTCAGTCGTATGCTCACCCACAAATACCAATCATCATCAACCATTTGTCGATGTCTAATTTAATCATCAATCCCACGAAATTGTTATTAACTTCTGCGGCCGCAAAATTTAATTTCAATTCCGAAACTAAGAAAACAAACCACCTTCGTGACTCGGATGCGATGACAATCTCGCAGGCATTTCGCCCAGGATAACTAATTGTCGCTGGCAGATAGAACGAGAGTCTTAGCATTTATGTTATTCGTGTGTGTTTTCCTAATCTGACAATAGTTTGGATCTGATCCCAAAAATACACTCGTTAACTATACGCCAGCACGCTAGAGCCTACAACATCCATTAGGTATATACGAAAAACAAGACCGACAAAGCCTCTGGGCAAATTTACTCACCGAAAAGCCGTCAGTCACGTCAAACATTTAAAGCGACTAATTAATGTGGTGCACAGGTGAATTTGGCTTGGTACAAATATGTATCCTTGAGAGTCCTTGGTCTTGGTTTTAAATCGGCTGGAGGATGAAAATACACGCAGACATTCTGTGTGTGTATTTTCAGTTATTGGAAGGCTGCCTAAATTGAGTTTTCGGAAGCAACCAGCGTAAGAGGATTAATTGGACAAAATAAACGTAGAGAAAGGATACGAACATGGAACAATACTATACTATGTGTATGTGTATTGTAGGAGAAATCCATTGATGAATGTTTTTGCAAATATTTAAGGTACGATATTTTGTATACTTTACGCGAGCTCAATGGGGCTATAAATATCCTTATATTCCTTTCTGGATCTCAGCAAGCTATAGTAGATTTCAGCTCATGCTAGAAAGACAGGAAATTCAGTGATTCGCAGGTAATTGGGCCTTACCAGTGTATACAAGTATATCGAACATTTGTATTACGCAGAGAAATAAATGAAAAATCCATATCGCACACAAAATGTGCGCTTAAACTATCCGGCTTTCGCACTTGTCGTACTTGAATACGCTTTAAAATATACTACGAGAATTGCTGCAACTTTGAGTGAAGGTAGTAAACGTAAAATTGGTTTTAAAGAAGATAAATCAATGCAAACATGATATCGCACATACGATGTGCGCTTGGGAAAATGACAACTTCTTTGCACTGGTCTAATCTATATTTCAGCAGTTAAGTTATTTTAGATACAGATCAATGTTCGGTGTGATTAAGCACCCAAAATACTATTTAAGAGCAAAGTTGATTGGGGAATTTCGGCAGCTCTAAGCGAGAGTTGTAGGTATTGGTTTTATCATTAAAAAGTAATGGGAAACACTTAATCGCACAGAAGGTGCGTGCTTTAGGGAACGACAGCTTGATTTCGAAAATAAAAATAGTTATTTATTAACATATATATATTTTTTTATTTATTTTTTTTTTAATTATTATTTCATATAAATTTCTTAACAATTATTGAATAATAGAAAAATATAAAAAAAAATCAATTTAATTTAAAGAAAAATATAAGAAAGATTGGCGACATTCAATATTTTTGAGAAATTAAAAAATAGAGTTGAATGCCACTTCAAATTACAATATCAAGAATTAAAGGTAATTGGGTGGGGTGACCCTTATAGAATTCACATAATTTTTTTTTTTTATAATACAAATTATATCAAAAAACTAAGTAAAAATAACAGAAGTATGTATAAGATTCCAGAGCAACACAGTCTAAGGAAAGAAGCCACATTTTAACGGTTTTAAAAAACATTCCAGGTACAGTTATAGTCCTTATTGATTGAGGAAGAATGTTAAACAACCGATAAGACATAATAGAGAAAAAGTTACGATAAGCAGTGGTGCGGAAAAAAGGAACAGATAATAAGTTTGAAAGGTTTCGACGAAGATTGTATCTCGAAATTAAACAAAAATTGAGATTGCCAGACTTTATATAGAAAGTTTTTAGCACCTTGAAACAGTATAAATGGCGAATTGGTAGTATCTTAAGAGCACAGAACAGAGGAAAGCTAGAGTGCCTACCAGCCTTACGACAAATTTTTCTAACGACATATTTCTGCAATACCAAAAGTGGTTGTATTTTGTTACGAAATACACCACCCCAGCAAGCAATTCCATATTCTAACTTAGAATGGAAAATACCATAGTAAATTGTCTTTAACAGTTTAGTTGAGCATACATTACGCAAATAATAAAAATGTCGCAGGGTACAGCGGAAATACTTCTTCAGGGATTCAGCATGATTAGCAAAACTCATCCGAGAATCTAGAGTCAGTCCCAAATATTTAAACTCGTTGACTTTCTTAACTAGAAAACATTTATCACTACAGTTCAAATCACAATAAAAGGAGGGAGGAGAGAAGCCAGACGAACAGTGGCAAGTAAACAGTTTAAATCTACAACATTCAGGAGCATGGAAGCAAACATTTGCATTCAACACGGTAGATGAAGATAAACTGTAAAACATTATCTTGGTCTTAGAGCTTATTACTAAATTATGTTCATGGAACCAGACCGCAATAGGTCTAAATCCCAATTAATATCGGAAACGAGGTCTAAATGACTATAAGTGCCACATGAGAACGCAAGGTCATCAGCAAAAGCAGTTGGTAAGCCTTTGAAACTAAGAGCGAAAAGAGAATTGATGTAAACTAAAAATAAAATTGGACCCAGGACAGAACCCTGTGGTACACCCAATTTAAGAAACCTTACGTCGCTCCTTGTATGACCTGTTTTGAAGGTTAGACCTGAACCAGTGAAGCATGAAACCCCTAAAACCTGCTTTCCCCAGCTTCCTTAACAATATATTGTGGTTGACCATTTCAAATGCTTTAGTAATGTCAACAAATAGGCCAGCTACACATTTTTTCTCGTCAAGTTGTGACATTGTTAACGAACAAAATTGTAAGAGAGCATCTTCCGTCGATTTGCCCTTTAAAAAACCGAATTGAGCTGGATTGAAAAACTTGGTTTTATATAAAAAAAACTCATTATTCTATTTTTCATAAGTTTTTCAAAAATTTTACTGAAGACGGAAAGAAGTGAGATGGGCCTATAATTACTAATTTCAGTAGCAGAACCCTTTTTAAATAATGGTAAGACATCAGCACACTTGAGCTCTTCTGGAAATACACCCTCAAATACGCAGCGATTAAATAAATATGCTAGTACATCTACCTGGTAATACGCAATTTTTTTGATTACATAACTTGAAATACCTTCCGCTCCACACGAAGACGATTTAGGTAAGTTCCCAATAATTTTCAGTATTTCGAAAGAAGATATAGGCTGAAAAACGAAACTACTACTTTAGAAATTCTCAGAGCGTTGACATATAGAAGACAACTACAACACATTTGATGGTTATGACTCGGTCCAACATTACAACCAATATTAGAGAAATGGTAATTGAAAGCGTCAGCGATACAGAGCTTATTGCAGACTACGGAGTTATCCACAAGCAAAACAGTAGGTTTCTTAGAAACAGAAGCTTTGTTCAAAATGCTATTAACAGCTATTTAGCATTTAGAAAATTGTTCACTCAGGTGCCTTACCATAGGTTACTGACTTGGGTCGAACGGAATAGCGTTCTTAGCATTTTCCAGGCTGGTTTTCAAACAAATTTGTCGACACTGGATCAGATTTTTACAATAACTCCTATCGCAAGACTATACGTATTTTTTGTAGACCTCAAAGCTGCTTTTGATACCGTCAACAGAAGATCATTGCTATTTAAGCTAGCAGCGTTTGACCTATCGTCCAAAATTATTAGAATTTACGAGCAACTTCTTGCAAATACGTCTGCAGTAGTGTGCATTGGTAAAATGAAATAAGCGACTTTCCCTACAGAACCTGGTGTTCCACAAGGGTGTGTTATTAGTCATTTAATCTTCTCGCTTTTTGTAGATGATGTATGTGATGTTCGGAGATGTAGATGTTAAGGTATTGATTTATGCAGCTTCCAGCTCTCCAGCTTCAAATCAATAAATTAAAGAATTATTGCGACACTTGATCAAAAATTCTTGTCTTCAGAGCGCAAAATCGTGCGGGTAGAGAACATGTTTGGTCACTCGATGGTACTCGAATTGAGGTTGTTAATGAGTTCCAGTACTTGGGATTTTTACTTACTTACAATCTTAACATAACCCCTCACATCAAGGAAAGAATTCTTGTAGCGAAAACAGCAATTAACACCATGTGGTCTAAGTTCTTTTCGAACAAATACGTGGATCCTGCTTCCAAATTCAGAGTTTTCAATGCAACTATTAGTAGTTGTTTTTGCTATACGAATGCGGATTTTTAGGCTTCCACCATCTACGCCTAGCTACGCAATTCATGTAGAATTTGGGTTACCTTATATTTTCACTCAAAACTTAAAGGCAAATGCAGTCTACATCAGAAAAGTTATACAGAGATCTAGGAACAACTTACAAAATAAAGTTCTTTTTATAGCTGTAAGATGTAGCTACTTTCCAATTAAAGACTGGTACGAGTTATTGAGCTAAATGAGAACAACGCTTGTGAGTGGAGGGTTACTCTCTACGATTGCATCTCTGCTGTAGACAGCAATATTTTGTTTGGATAGAGCGAAAAGGGTCTTCAAGCAGAGCAGTACATAGGCAGCTTATCTTAATCTCAAACAACTACTTTAACAATAAGCTAACAGTTTTGGAAATGAGTATGATTTTTAAAATTCGAACAGAAATGCTTAAACTGAATTTCAGACCGCATAGAAGCGATTTAAACCCCAGGTGTCCGCTCTGCAACCTTGACCAGAACGAGAATGTTTAGCACTTCCTTGCATTATACCCAAATATTCAGGATATTCGTAGACTGCAAACGCTTTTTAACGTCTAATGAATGTTCTCGAATATTTAGTTGGATGTAGGGGATGTTGGTCGCTTATACGATTTGTCATGCATGCCATGGATTATCGAAATTCACTTTGTTTGAGCCTTAAATAATTTAAGTTTCTGTCTTCGCTATTTTAATTTTAATTTTTTTTTTTGTTTTAGCTAAAAACCCATGATACAAAACTTTTTGTCTCATCTCAAAATATATTATACTTCATGACAATTCCTTTTTTTTATATTATCGGAAAGCCCTTTTAAATAACATTTATCTCTTTTCCATTTTGTTTAAATTAAAATATATTTCGAGTCAAGGTGTAAAAATGTTCTACTAAATACTATTCTCTCTTTTCATAATTTAAAGGTTCTTTAGTAAAAACGGCAGACAGCAGTTTAGCCAAACTTTGTATTAAACTTATTTCGATAACTGTTGTAACCCTAACTTATATAAAGAATAATTATCTTCTATATTTATAAAAATGGTGTGAAAAATGTATAGTGAATCATCAATTGAGAACGGCTAGGCCGATTTGGCTCAATATTGTTACGAAAGAAAATTTTGGGAAAACCCTCCAGAAAAGTCGGGAAATTGGAAAAATCGAAATTTGATTTTTTGTTGGAATTTTTTGTGTAATTGTTCCGGAATGGATTCTTGAATGGAAAAAATAAAAATTCTTAGTGGAAAATTCCGGAAAAACACGAAAAATTTGAATTTTATGCATTTTATCGCATGATTTGATGATTTTTAGCTTTTTGCGAACATTATAGGCCCTACAACCTTCGATTCCTTGCGTATCTACTGAAGATGGTGTGCTGTGCGCCACTTTTCGGGAGGTTTACCAATGTTTAAATTTGCTCAAAAATGATACACATTGGGACTCAACGCTCGCCGATGCAAATGTTTCTGCACCAGCGAACCAAATTCGTCCATTGTTGTTCGATCATCATAGCCATATGTCATCCGTCCTAACCGATCGCATTGTGGGGCAAATACAAGGACGACATGGCTGACGACATTTTGCACAGGGTTCGCACGACAACTTCGAATTTCGATCTTGAAATTAACGACGAGATGCGCAACGAAGCGTTACTTCTGATCGAAGACAAGTGGGTACTCAATACTCATGTGCGGCAGTCTGCTGTCGAAATTGGGAATGCCATCGCCAAATCGTTCGATGCACGATGCATTCCAATCGCGAATTGTAACGGGAGGAATACTATGATCAGGATGTGCTGGCCGAAAGAGTCAAAACAAATGTACCGCTATTGAATGCCGAGCAGGAGAACGTGTACGATTCGCTGATGAGGGTTGTTGACGATGATACGGGAGGCTTTTACTTTCTCGATGCTAGCGGTGGGACAGACAAGACATTCGTCATTTCGTTGATTCTGGCAACAATTCGGTCAAGATCTCAAATTGCGTTGGCTTTGCATCCACTGGCATTGCTGCCACACTGTTGGAAGGCGGTCCGCTTTAAAGCTGCCGATAAACATTTTCACGGTTGAAAAGCGTACACAATGACCAAGAATTCAGCGACATATTTTGATGCGAGAATGCAAAATTATCAGTTCACATTATCGAAGGAGGAACTCATCACCAAACTCATCCCCGGTATTGGAAATAATTATAAAAATCTCGATTGGATTAGTGAACGGGCAATACTAGCAGCGAAGAATAAGGACGTCGATAGCTTGAATTTGATTATTCGAAGTGAAATCGCTGAAATTCACAGAAGAGGAAGTCCTTATCCCAGGAATTACAATTATTCCAACTGATCTTCCATTCCACTTCAAGCTAATTCAGTTTCCCGTTCGATTGGCTTTTGCAATCAATTAATCGCAAGGCCAGTCGTTGGAAGTCTGTGGGATTAATTCTCGAATTTCCCTGTTTTTTGCATGGTCAGCTGTACGTTGCCTGTTCGCGTGTTCTCAAACCGTCTTCGTTGTTTGTTTTTGCCCCGGAAACACATCAAAAAACATTTTTTATTATATCGCTTAATTGAAATTTTAACTACCTTTATTATCACTCTGGAGTTTATCTGAAGGCGTTAAATTGGGGCGAGACAAAGTTCGCCGGGTCCGCTAGTAATAATATATTTAGCATGTGCGCAAAAAAAGGCGGTCAGTAATTAATTTATTTGTGCGCACATATTTTTCAAACGCTTTTCGTCCCAAAAATAACAACTCCCACAAACTAAAAAGTGTAAATATCTGTAGTTTGGTTGCGCACACGAGTGTGCGTTTTGATATTTTTCACTCATGATATCTTTACTCTTTTGTGCTGAGTAGGTAGTTAGGAAATGCGAATTTTTTGTTTGCGCACATCAGGTGTGCGTTTGCATATATTCTTCTGGGATACTGATCAATGTTTATAAACCTTTTCGATTTGCTAAATAAGCAGCAATTTAAAATCGAGTTAAGTAGTTCTTATGCTGTTTTTATATGTAAACACCTAAATATGTTTCACTTTCTTACACGTTTTTTTTCTCTTTTCAGGTGAGTTGATTGAATGTACCTACATGGCGTTTGTCAAAATATGCGTAAGTTTTATATATTTTCTAAACGGACCGTTTCCCGTTCCGTGATACTGTGAAATGAAAAGAGAACTGGAAGAACAAATGGTTTTGATCGAAACGTCAATCATCCAGCCGCAACCTCAATCCTCTTGGATTCCGGGCACTTTGCTTTTAGCTGGTAGCGCTCTTCTTTGTAATCTCGAATCTATGGACTGAAATTTAAAAAGTCGCTTGGCAGGAGCATTATTATCCATTTACAACAAGTATTTTTAAAGCCCCCAGCATCGAATATTGCCTTGGGAAAGGTGTTCCGGTGAAGTCTGTTTTCGAATTGTCATTCCGACACCCCGAAAACCGCCAACATATTTATATCCAGTCTCTGAAATGCATTTGCGTGCTTCAGTTTTATAGCTTGGCTTATAACTTTTAAAACAACTTTTATAGCTTCATCTGTCTAAACGTGTTCACGCATATGATTATGATTCCCCTATTCCGAAATTAATAGCAGCACTTCCGTAACTGACACTGATGCCAGTGATTTCGTTTAAGTTGTTTGCTTAATTATTAACAAAACTGTCCTTAATTTAACGACCGGCCGTGTCTTTATGGGCTCCCTGATTTTATGGCAGCAATCAAAATATTCAAACCAACAAGTTCCTTGAGCATCCCTCTCCAATTTTCGACTCGTTGCAAATGAATTGGTTTTCTAAAAATACTCTTCACCTCAAACGGAGTGGGATGACCTTCGAATATAGGTATGTACTGCTCAAGTATTTACCGCCAGTAAATACTTTCCATAAAGAAATACCAACCCCAGTCTGGGGAAAAAGCCAAAGAAAATTTACGATATTTCATCATTGGAGCTCGAAATATGCTGCTCTGGCGATGTTAGAGATTATTCTTCTGTGTCTCCTTCGCTGGCGTTTTGATCTTTATTCAGAGTTGGGTTCTTTTTTTTTTTGGTTTTTGTCATCCCCTAGACACAGCAAGTGACATAGAAAGAGCTCCATCAAAGTCATGTTTCTATGTCATTAGGAGTAGTACTGTGTACACACGAGCAGTCTAAGATACAATCTACTTTCGAACGAAGACAGATGTTGTTGTTGTTTTTTTGCGCATTGGCGGCGCGCGGGGGGTATGACTTTTTCTTTAATCAGGGCAAAATGATAAAAGCATCAGTTGGCGTGGCGATGCTCATGACTCGTGAGTAGGTAGGATAGGGCGAAGAGGCACAGGTTTTTTTTTATTGGATACATTTGATGACCCTTAGAGAAGGTGGATACAGGCTCCTCCGACTCGTAAAATGTTTATTTAAATATTTGCGGCTTCTCGGGATTAATAGATTGTGGTCTAGCAGTCGCTGGGGAAACTTTTATGGCGGTATATACACACGGATAAGTAGATGTGAACCCGTTTAATAAAACTGTGTCAGTTTATTATAATGACAGAGAGAGAGAGAGAGTCACTTTATGTAGAGCATAAAAGAGATTTCTTCCTTGGTCGTGGTCGCCGCTGCTTCCGTGGTTTATATTTTAAGATCTTTGATGGCAAAAACGATGAAACGGGGTCGTATAAAGAGCAGTGATCCTTTATCGCTGTTGAGGATAATGTATATATTTAATCACGCATATTTATGCGTTGTTGGCATATTTTCGGAATATTTATGGGCAAGTTAGCTTGGCAGATTCACGGATGGGAAGTACTTTCCCTTGGAATGCTTAGTGGACATGGATTTCTTACTTAATTTGGTTACAGGCTTGTGATAAAAGATATAGTTAGCGCTTTTGATAGCCTCTCGTATTTGCCTTAGATACGTGACATTTGTCAAAGTGAGACATATTTATTCCGACAGGTGCTTCGCGACCATCCATGATTTTAAACGCTTTATCGCCTTTGCCTTTTTACCATGCCCTAAGACAAGACACATAACTCAGACATAAAAGCTTTCATCTCTCTCTCCCATTTTCTCCCTTTCTCTATCTCTCTCTCTGTCTCTCTCTCTTACTGCCTATTTTTTACAGATCTCACTCTCGGTGCAGAGGTTTCCCCTAGAGGCAAAGCTGTTTAGCGCAAGCCTTCTAAAGGCTGTTTGTGAGTCTTATTGCTGTCATTCAAACAGTGGCGTAGCTAAGACGCTTAGCAGATAATACTTGAGGTTTTGTAGCAAATTATTTTTCCTTAAGAAAATGTGCCACGCCCCATACCTATACAATGCCGCCCACAATTGCAAAGTGCTTTGGATTTCATGTACCTTCCTATTTTTGTCTGCCATATAGAGCGCCTAAAATAATTTTGTTTTATAGGTGATGCCACGCCCCTCCGACCAATACCGCCCACTTTTATTATATTTAATCTACAAATGTAGCGTCCATTAATTAGATTACAATGGTCGCGCGGTCTAAGATCCTCTTCCGCCACTGAGTCAAAACCATCAATTACAAAACCCGTGCGAATAGAAGATAGGTTTCGGACACTAAATAACCGTTTTATTCTGAGCATACATAGAGGATACTATTTCCAAAATGCTTCCACAGGCAATATACGTCCCTTTTAATAAATTTAAATACTAAATCTGATGTAAATGCCAAGAAAAAGTATTCAGTGTATTTCAAATGAATTTGTTGTGCCAAGCTAAGTGGTTTTAAATTATATTCTTTGTATATAGTCAGATATAAACACTTTTAAAAACCAAAATACAAACCTTCGTATAGTGCAACGGTGCAAGCATAAAAACTTGAACCTTTTAAGTACGTCAAAAAGGCAATATGACATTTAGTGACGTGTGGAAGGCGTACAAAGCTTGAAGGCTGTCAATCAGCTTAGAACTGTGGTCATTATTTCTCAACCATGGAGACCAATTTTTTTTATATGATCTTCTTTTCAAAAACGAGGATGTAACTTCCCTTTTTGGATAAAGAGCTAGTTTGGAGGATCAGATCAGGCACACGAAGCCTGGTTCCAGGCTGTAGCAAATCTAGTTCCATATACATATGAAAGTTCCGATGGCAGCGCTTAAACTTTGGCTCTTCTTCAGCAGAGTTTTGTACCCATTCTTCGACTTAGTGCCAAGGCTTAGTGGTTTTGGTGGTAAGAGTGTTTTCTTGGTCATTATTAGTCTATTTTCTTCGATTTTAAAACTACCCGAAAACGAGACAACAAAACGAGCATTACAGAACATAAAAATGCAGTTTACTCTGGAAAAATTCATTCTTCTTTATAAGAGTCCTTTTCTTTTTTTCGCTTGATGTGATTTTAGTTAATCGGTAGTTGAAAGCATTCATAAAGCAAGATAAGTTAGAAAGTTAAGGTCGACTTAGCTCTTTTTAGATGACAAGCTTCTTAGTCAAGCATCTTGTTAAAATGGGTCAAGAAAGAAATCACAGTTCCACAAGTCCAGCCAAAAAATTCAAAAAATACCGCTGCATCGTTTGTGTGGGTCGGAAGGGGTTCAGCAAAAATTAAGACCACGCAACCAGGGTATAAGAAAGTGGAATATCTACTCGGTCTCCATGCGCAACCTGTTCTGTGGTGTGTTGGACTACGATTGGGTTGCTATATGTCTAGTCGACTTTACACTATTTTTATGCAATTGCCGACAAGATTGCAGCCATGACGAATAACTTTTCAAACTGGGAGCCATAAAACAATATAGGTCCGAGCACTAATCCTTGTGGTACTCCATCGCAACGAGTAAGCTATACTTTTATCAATGCCCTATGGTAACCCCTTCTGTTCGCAAACTAATTAAATACAAGTTTGGATTGGTACCACGATATTTTAGTATTTTTAAGAAGAATCTTTAACTTCGCATCTTCAGAGCTTCCCTTCGATTGTTTGGATTTCCTATAGGCTAAGTTAGACTTTGTATGATGACAAGCTGATCATTCCTCTGCCTATTCAACTTTATCTCTTTAGGAATGCCTGGGGTGCAATTCTGTAAAAAAACGAAGCATTTCAAAAAAACGAAAGAAATAACACGAGAGCAAAAATTTGCTTCTGTAACTGCTTTCGTTTTCTTCTTCTCGTTGGCAAGGGTTAAAGAAACGGTTTGACAAAAAAGCTAAGGTTTGAGAAGCTGCATATATTAAGCATGTTGTCTTGACGGTTCAGCTGACGGCGAACACTCCAAAAGTAATGTATTTCTTTCGCACGAAACGAAAAGGTCTTTCGTTTTTGGAGTTACATGAAGCAAAAATAAAAAAAACGAAAACGTCAAAGAAATAGCTTTCGATTTTTTGCTTTCGCGCAAGTGAAACTTCCATTCGTTTTCAAAGTTACATGTAGTGAAACGTTCGTTTAAACGAAATCCTCAAGTGTGGGAAATCGTTTGCCGCACATTACATATCCATCGATTTCATATTCCACTATCCTACAAAACTACTTAAGGTCTGTGTAAGACTCCACGCCATGTACAAATTACCTTCCCTCCTCAACATCCAAGGCTGACATTTCCCCTCGGCCCATAACTCATCCGTCTACGACCATACCCCCCACCCACTGCCAACTTCGATATAATATATGCGCACGCTTACCTTTGTTGTCAGTTAATTGTACGCACACTTTAACTTAATTGCATAACAAATGGCTGTGATTTCCTGCAACAAAAATGAGCGCAAAACACGCGAGACGCGACTCTCCGCACTGCTCTACCCCAAGCAATTTAGATTTAGATACTCCTCGGTGTTGACGGCATGTATGAAGTGCCTACCACTTTGTGCCACTCCCCTTGTGCAATCAAATAAACATGAGGACTAGGGCAATTAACATTCCGACAGAATTTAAATACACGTTTATGGGGCTTACGACATTGTATCGCGAATGACATATAATATCGTTTTTCAAAACCCCATTAGGATAATCCAAAAACCCAATTAGCCTGTAACTAACACTAAATTACCGCCACATCATTTTGAGATCCACCCCAAAGCCTACACGCCAGTACAAAACTCATAAGCACACTTAATCCCGTAATTACGTCTACAGTGACACCCAACGTTGTGTTTGGCGTGGTGAAGTCCTTAAAACTACCCGCAAAGTGCGGTATCATATAAATATTAGGAAAACTCGACCAAGTTTAGAGAAAACCATACTTAGACCCACTCATGTGAAAGTTTAAAACACACTCCACCTACGTGTGACTGTGTATATCGATCCTTTAGGTTCAAAAGAAAAACAAAACAAAAAATATATGTATAATCCGTTCAATAAGTAACAATTTGCACTGTACAAACAAACAGCAAAAGGAGCGAGGACGAAGAAAATTCCTTTAACTCTGACGGTTGGCAGGGATAATGGAAAATCCCTATCACTCCGCCACCCCTATAAGACTGTATAAGTCTGCATTATAATGGATATCCTTTAATTGCCCTTATCCTTTGAAAAGCAGTAAAAATAGGAAGCAAAAAAAAAAGAAAAACCGAAAGTGCACACTAAGGCGAAACGGAAGAAACAAAAGTGCTAAACTTTCCATCGACGTAGACACGTAGATGAATGGATTGCGAATTTACCACATCATGCGGGGAGCCAGGCAGCATTGTAAAAGCTGCCACCTATCTGTAAGGGGGGGGGGGGGGTTGGTTTAGAGGGTCAATTGCATAGAACGAATAGCACTTGCCTTTTCTTGCAGTTAACTCACTCGGTGTGGGTCAAAAGTGTTGTTGACACTTTGAGTGTCACCGGTTGAACTTGTTCTAGATACGAGCACGGGTACGAGTGTTAGGCTCATTTTTTGTTCTTACCACGAAAGAGAGGACTTGGAAGCACTCTCATCCTGTTTGGCATACTGAGCGCCAATTGATTTACAAAGCGGTCAATTATATTGAAGTAATGGACGTTTTTTCGGGTGTGTAGTGACGTATCCTCTCAGAGAGGCGAGAGAGAGAGGAAGAAAAAGAGAAGGAGGGAGTGAGAGAGCAAGGAAGTGAGAATTTTATTCGAGTTTTATTATTTTAAGCCAATAGAAGTTTTTTTTTGTGGAATGTGTGACCTTTTCTCTGAAAGAGAGTGACTGATTTGTTTGTCCTTGTCCAGGAAAAGCTGCTCAATTCTTCTGTCCGGACTCGGAACTCAAGGCTTCCGAAGTCGCTAGGGTACCTATACCTTTTGCGCCAACTATTGCTTTATTTGACTTGTATTCTTTCTGGCATTTCCGTTGAACTGGTTTTTGCCTGCTCGCGAATGTCTCTTTCAGGCGTAGCACCATGGATAGGTAAAGGTCTACCTATTTGACAGTAGTGACCTCTTATGGCGTTTTCGATAAAGAACAGAATTGCCCTTTCTATTCAAACCTAAAAGTGATCTTTCTGAGTTTTATATGTTTGGATGAAGAAAAAAGGTCACTTTTAGGTCAATTCTTAACATGACAGAACAGTCCGGATATATTTGTAAAGAATTGCCATGTCAGATTGCAGTGTTTGTTGTTTTAGAAAACAAATAAAACCGTATAAAATAGTTGGAAACTTATTTTATACGGCTTTATAAAAAAATTTCGACTTCAAGATTAGAGAAGAATTAAAGGAGCAAGCCAGATCGTCCTTATACAGGGAAAACGTTATTTTCAATATATAAACGCAACAAGCATTTCAACGATTTGTAAAACCTTAAGTGAACGGCTCAATCTTAACTTCAAGCCACTGGTCTGTTTAACCTTGCTGTACGCGAAGATGTCTTCCACTTCCTGTCGGTGTGTCCAATTTTGTTGGAGATAAGACAAACCTACTACGTGAGCACTGTATCTAATGTCCATGGAAACGACATTCAGCATCCTTTATGGAGATGAATGCTGGGATCGGCTCTATGAGTATTGCAAATAAGCAGCAGTCTATAAAGCCAAAATAATAGCTGAGGAATTTTAGTTTTCATGTCTTACACGGAATTGCATATTAATTTTATTGATTTACAGCCCTAGTATTTTAATGTAAATAATTTGAATTATATTTCTTTATTTAAAATGCCAATAAAAAAAATAAATAATAAATTAAAAATAACCTGTAAGCATTGTAATTTATTATATAAATATGGAGAAATAAAACAATAGTTTAATAATATTAATATAATAAAAAGTAGCAACAAAAAACCAAACCCAACATAAATTATCTACATGGTGTCTGCCACAATTGCAAAAGGAACGGGAAAGACCTTTATAATTTTATGCGGAATGGGAAAAAACTCCTGGTTTTCAATGAGTTTCGAAGGAGTTGAACCTGAAGTTTTTAACTTTTTCGTACACTTACACCACATTTTTTTTTTTATTCTTAGGTATATTTCTAATTTGATTGCAAAATCAGTTTTTCGTAAAATGAATTTTTGAAAAAAATTGTATTTTAAAAATTAACAGACCTGTTCCCTTGCAGCGCCTTTACTTAACGGGGCTTGTGTCTAACTAGGTAAGAACTTGGATAAACTATTACAAAAACACCGAAATCTATTACTTTTTGCTCTGAAACCGATATCAACCGACAATCTTTGTGTGTTCTAATATCCAATTATTCCGCTTCAAATTCCACCAAATCGGATATCGAAGACTTGACCAAATGTTCGCGTTTAAATTACGCAGCCCTAAAGTAACTTTGCTTAACTCCGTAAAATGTTTAAAAATCACATTTCCCTGCGTAAGAGCAATTTAGACGATGCGTAAAGTTAAGCAGACTCTACGCTGCTGTAAGTTTTCTATATGAAAACGGCTACAACAATTTTGATCAAAATGCATACTTAGAATAGGTAAAATTGGTGTTCCAAAATTATTGCATTCGATTTGAATCACCGAAAACAATGTTTTTAAAAAGTAGGATAGTTATATAATTTATTTAAATTTAATGAATTTTCTGTAATATAGAAATTAATATTAGTGATAGAAATTATTTAATTATTTATAGAATTAAATATTAGAATTATTTTATCTTTAAAAAAAATAATTATAATTAAAATTACTAAATTAATTGATAAAATTGAAGTTATTTTTATTGAAAATGAAAATGTTTCATTTGAAGCTAAAGAAGTTACATAAATAAATAATACTTGTATTCCACCAATAAAAATAGAATTATATGAACGTGGTTAATCAAGAAGTTAGAACATTTCTCGCTAATTTGTGGAGCAGTACATGAACTTGTGATCTATAACTCCAACCAAAGTGTTTGTTTGCAAATTAATTTTGTTATTCTCTCAACAACGAAGTGCAAGTTGAGACGCATTTCTGTGCCGTCCATCTTTCTTGCAATCGCAAACGATGCGTGTTGCTGGACAATAAGTCACCATGCAGAAAGTATAGACATGAATGGCAGTGCCCGCCTCGGAAAAATCTGATGGGCCCAGAAAAGTCATACTCAAAATGCATAAATTAGTTAAACACGTCACAGAAGTAGTTCGCCTTCTTTTTGATTCAGATTTTAATATGTTATTATTTAGAGCTTACCTATACCATCAAAGCCACAAAAGTTAAAAGAACGACATCTTCTGAATGAGAAACCTATGATAATGGCAAACATCACCATGAAGCTGTCCTGAGCCCGTGCAAACTCTAGGACCACGAGAAACTTCCCTTTCCAACCACTCAGAATTGGTGGTGGCATCAGTTAACTCTCGGCATGAATCAAACTCCTTTAAGTGCCCAATAGTTGTCCCGCATGACAATTGACAGAATCCCGGAATATCAGAGGCATAGAGTCTAAACCACGTGCATTGACTTAAAGCGACTTGTATCTAATGCTCTACCTCTATGCGTGTAGCTATTGTTGCTTGCTTTCTAAAGAAATGTCTTCATAGTTAAATCCGCCTTGGGGCGTCGGCCATCCACATTCATATGCACACAACGATGGCTGGTTATGAATAAAGGAACAAAACGTGAAGGCCACTCTACACACACACACCCCACTTGGCTCCGCTTTCAATAGACTCTGTCATTCATCTAAACACAATCCAGCTACGGTTAATGGATCCCCTCGCACAACATACAAGTTGTTAAGTTTTTTTTTTTTTGGGCATGATCCATGTCCTTGGCCTCTTATTTTCATTTCATTTTCATTTCGAAGCGCGTAGATAGATGCATTCGACAACCGAAAACCCAACCCGATTTCTCATTCACTTAAACATGTCACCGACAGAGAGGTCAGCAATTCAAAAGCGGCAAGGTAGAGAGCCTTCACTGAAAATGAAACTGAAACAGTATTCACTGTATATGGATTGGATAGGGATACACATCATCATCAACACATCATTATCAAGGATGAACGAGAGAGAACAGAAAGGCAACTGAAATAATATGAATGAAAGGATGCAAACTATTCTTCGAATATAAAAGGATACCTATTGCAAATCTATCTCTCCTCTTGGTTCCATTTTAATTTTTGATGCAAATACGAAAAAGGATATATGCACATTACTCCCATACCTCCTTCTGTTAACTGTATACATTGTTATCTCTAGTCCTTCATCCGTGAAATGGGGATTGCGCGATTGCACGTAGGTGGAATAAAATTATTTAAAAATCAGAAATGACGATACACCATTCCATATGAAAGGATGTCGTTGCTTAGCAAGCAGTGGGTCGATATATAGGATGGGGGTGGACACAAAAAAATCCCCGAGTAGAATCACTTACCTTGAATCTTTGAATTTTCCGCACCACTTGATTGCTTTTATGGAGGACGAACGAAAGAAACAATATAGCGCAGGAAAAAAAATAAAGGAAAACACAGATAGAGAGTAAGGAATCCTTTCGTTTGCCCTAGGAACACAGATGAACAGATTCTCTTTCTGGGACGTTCCGCTTTTTGAAGAATGTGAATGAATAAAAGAAAAAGTAGGGAAAGCGGGCGCGGACGTTTTTTTTTTGCAATATAGTCGTTGGTTGCCTGTGGGTTTAGTTAGCGGTCTATCCACCATCGCTGAGCTACTTTAATGTAAAAGAAAATAATTGCACAACCTGGCAAATGGTTCGGATATCTTATCCCCCAATGTGTGAAGACAAAACGTCATGAAACTTCAAACACAAATAGCTGCTGATGAGTTTCTTCAATTGTTTCCTGGTGTTCGAAATTTCATAGCCTCAATTATCAGTTCGGATGGTTTTCCCTCTGTTTCGCTCTAGTTATAAGTGTTTTCTTCTATCCCCAAATGGTATTTTAAAAGGACTTTCTTTTCGTGTGGAGACAGTGCTGACGTTCAGGCTTTTGCTGGCATGAAAGTCCGGCTATTTAGCTAGTTGGTGGGTTATGCGATTTGATCCTTTATGTTTGTCCCTAAAAAACACCTTTTGCAAACCACTTAGAACCAATCTTCCCTATCCGCACTCCGTCCTCCTATTTCCCAGTTTTCAAACGCAGGTCATAATGTTCTATCTGATGTTGTAACTCCAATCTCTGTTGTCGTTCAACAAGAAATGTAAAAGCCCCAATTGTTCAAATTTGTTTTGTTTTGTTTTACAGACCCATCCTTTTCAATTTTTCAACTTTAGGTTTCTGCATTTCACGGGTTCTACTTCGCCCTATGTAAGCCTTTAGTCCCGTCAAAACTTCCATATTCCTACGTCAGTAGATTTAAAGTTCAACAGTCCAAGTTAACCAATTTAGTATATACACAAACCTACTTATCTGAGACCCCTTAGGTGTTTGAAGACCGGATCGATTATCTCCGTGTATACCTTGAGTCCCGTCGTGATGTGCTAAAATCAAAAGGTGCTCAGAATCTTTCATTTTAACATGTCAGCCTATTTTAAATGATTCCATCCAAGTTAGGCAACTTAGGTTATGTACAAACCCACTTAGCTGAGACACCTTAAACGTGAGATAACTTACTTACTTAGCACCACGTACACCTTAAGTCTCATTGAATTTAAAGTAACATAAGATGCTCAGAACTTCCTTATTCAACATGTCAGTAGATTCAAAGTTCTCCCACTCAAGTTAGACAATTTAGCATATGCACAAACCTACTTATCTGACACCCCTAAGATGTCTGAAGACCGGCTACATTATCTTCGTGTACAGCTTGAGTCCCGTCGTATTTAACAAATCATGATGTGCTCAAAGTTTTTCATTTTAACATGTCCGCCAATTTAAAGGTTATGCACAAACCCGCTTAGCTGAGACACCAGGTGTCAGATAATTGAACTACTAACCGTAAGTCCCGTCGTATTTATTGTAATGGTCTGAATTTCTGCTCAGATATTCGGACATGTCATGAAGGTCTTTGGAGGATAAGTTCTTACGACGTACTATACATCGACGATCGACCTAGGCTACGTAAATTTAGGGGGCTATTTTTCGGAAATTCAAGTCACACTTTCAACAGACACCCGGTGTGATACCACACATAAATTGACCAGTTGTTTTGTTTGGTGGGTTGATCTATGGTAAAATAACCTTTGCTTTTGTCGCTGAAAACGATAATCAAAGCTTCTCAACCCTACAAGTCTTTAAATCCAATCTTAAGGCTCAGTCAGTTTATAGGGTGCCCTAAGGCTGTGTACCTACAGAATTCGAAGGAGACCACGGACTGACTGTCAGTAAACACTAGGAGGCACTTGACTTAGGGCTAACCCAGGCTCATCTTGAAATGTCCCGTCTCTTAACTAAGAAAGTAAGGAAGACTGAGCTTAAGCCCTCCTCCATGCAAGATTATACATATATTTGCTTCTAGATTTAAAACTGGGGTCGAATCGCGACATCCGTGATCGAGCATTACGTTCACAAAATTAAGCTGATTTACATGTGAAACAAAAAAAAATTCCGTCACGTAATGCTAGTTCACGGATGACGCGATTCGACCCCTGATCGAAAATCTCACGACAGCAATGACGGAAGAGGATCTTCAGCTCGCAGGAAGATCAAAAGATCCAAAAGAGGTCCAAAATGGTCTAAATCGAAACATGAACCCTTCCAAATGACCTTGCATTCAGAGGTAGAACAACCTATTGAGTTTCAAGCAAACATTTTTTGCTCCCCTGTTCCTTGTGGCACTCCACAAAGTGGCAGCAAAACGTATTCCCAACGAATGTATACTTCTTACGTGTCAAGTGTATTGCGCGCGTCAGGCAAAATGTCGCACACAACAACGGCAACGAAAAGGTGCATCAGGTTACTGTATCTATTATTGCACCTATACGGGTGGCGGGTTAAGTCAATCCGCAATTGCATTAACACGTCCTCCTCTGAGTACTTAAAGTGCAACGTCGCGAAAGTTTTGTCACCACACACAGCACAAATAGACACTCACACACAACCAAGTATGGTCCTTAAGTAAACCTAAGTGCATTTTGCAATTTCCCCCACACGCGGAACCCCTCTAATTGGTGTTCAGTACAATTTCATTGGGAGTCTTCCATGCATCGGGCACGAGAAGCATTCAAGCGTGGGGCGGCACGACGACGTCAAGAAGAACAACCTTTTTCCGTATTCATATGGACTGGGAATGGGACTGGGACTGACTGTGCAGCAAGCAAGAACTTTAAAATCCAATTTCAAAGGATACAACTTTGTTCGTCCTTTATGTGTGTTTTTTGCTTTCCTTTAAACTTTCCCCTGCGAGAAGAGACAAGGGAGGGCTTACACATTCTACAGCTATGCAGCATACCTGCCTCATGTGTGAAGAAGGTATCTCAACGTCCTCTTGTTGTCTTGACTACCTGGCTCTACGAGTGGAGTAAATGCCAGTCACATAAAGGAGGATGACCATCGGCAGGTGCATATATGCTGTATGCAATTTGTGCGCTTTGCAAAATTATGAATAACTGCAAACTGAACGGAACAGGGAGAGATGTGCAGATATGTTTCTTCAAAGCATCGCTTCGAAGTGAGCTCTGGTGGAATGTGTATATATGTTTCGAAGTTGATTGTGTGCATAAGCGGGTTCAGCTTGGTCAATTGCAGGCACTTGTATTTCAAGCAACTTTTATGAAATATTAAAAGATTTCGGCGAAGGATTTCCTTTTGTGTAGGTGCAAGTGGCATTCATCCTTTAAATGCTTAAAGTTTTCCATTGTTCCGGCTTGTAAGCGCTCTGGCAAATTGCTGAAATCTCTCTGAGCGTGAGGATAGTGGCAGAAGGATTCGTTGGCAACTAGTGTATGATTTGTAGGCCATCAAGTGCTTTGAGCTTGTGCGATTTTAGGCATGAGTTCACTTCGGTATTTTGGGGAAGACTTCCTGGAAACGGCGGGGTTTCATTATGCTCGATGGTGTCAAGCAATTTTCAACTCAATTCAGAGAGAGGACGTTTTCAGTGTCAAATGAAGCTTGTTTGAACTGAGGTTTTGTAAAGTTTGTTGTTTAACGTGTTTTCCCTTTCTTATCTTTTACAAATCTTACTAAGAAAAGGACGGGAACGGACCTTTTACGTTGAATGATTTGTTGAAATAAAATAACAATTTCGTTGCAAACCGTTTTCTTACATATTCTTTTTGATTTTTTTTTGTTGCAGGTGAGTGAACCAAATGTGAATTGGAAACAATGATGGGTGACATCAAAAATCGTCCGGCGCCAGTTAAGAGCATTGTGGATCAAGTCAATAAAGATCAACACCCAAGAGCGAGAGGCTCGGGGAACTCACTTTAAAAGCAAACAGCAAAATTTAGATGTCATCTGAAAAATATATTAAAAAAAAGTTATAGTTCTCAGAACTGGTTGTAGGTTTTTCAAGCAGCATGCGACTACTTTGGGATAGAGTTAGTCTCAAGGTCCGCATAGGACTGATGAAGTAATCAGTATCCGACATTATCGATCGTTGAAATTTTTAGGTATACACCTCTCCAAATTTACATCAAAAATGTGGCAATATGCAGCTCAGCAAATCTGCTACATATGAAGGAGATAGACATCGGTGATCACTTTTCACCCTTCTTTCAGAAATAACAAAACTTGACATGATCTGCCATGATCGCCTCCCAAGACACTATGTTTCAAGAGAAGTTTCTCCACGGAGATCACAAATAGCAATAACCCACCAAACTGTCAAAAAGACATAAAGTGATATACGAAAGGTTCTAAAATGGACTCAGGGGTCGGGCTGGCATATTCGGACCAAACCAAATTGTCTCGATACCAGTGGGAAAAAGCCCAAGCGTATTTCAGGCAGAACTCCATGCAATTGAAGAATGTGCAAGTCTCATCAACAACTCAAGTATCAAAGGCGCAAACATCCATAATTCACTGATAGTCAATCAGCTGTAAATGGCCTTAGCTCACCCACCATTGAGTCCAAATCAGTCTCACACTGCTTTAATACCCTTTAAACATTATGCACCAGAAACAAAACCAAAATATGGTGGGTTCCTGGCCACAAAGGAATTGAAGGAAACCAAAAGGCCGACGAACTGGCCAGAAGAGGTTCGGAAACACGTTTCACAGGAACCGAACCTACTGCGCTATCGCTAAAACAGCGGCAAACCTTCCTATAAGGAGCTGGGAACAAAATAACTGTGTTAAACACTGGAAAAACATCCCAGGCTTAAGACAAGCCAAAAAAGTTATGAAACCCTTTAAAAATAATGCCAAAAAGAACCTTAATCTACGCAGGCATGATGTCAAAAATCTAGTTGAGTACCTAACAGGGCGCCACGGATTGCGATATCACCTAAACAAAATACACGTAGCCGACTCTTCGGAGTGCCGCCTATGTCTTGAAGAAGACGAAACAACTGAGCATATACTATGTGAATGCCCAGCCCTATTTGGTATTAGAAGGAACTTCTTCTTCAGTCCGGAAAAAGTAAAGTTATCCTCTGCTGAAAGTATCATCAGCTACATTAGGAAAGTAGAAACTCTAACAGCCTAAACAATTTTTTTCTGATCCTATGGCACAATAGATCTTTTCAGGTCGACGATTGCGGTGGCGAGTCAAAAAAAAAAATACTGTTGCACGTCGTGCTGAGTAGCTTGACTGATTTTCCGAAGCTAGTATCTTTCATGTCAAAATTAAGGTATAAACCACTAAGCCACTGCTCTTAGCAGCTAGCAGCTACGCTCTGCTCAGACTAAATTGTTGCAATGCGCCTTAAAAAGTGTAAAAGAAGTACGATGGAACATTTTCTAGTTGGGGATTAGGACGGATCCACCTTCAAACTAAACCAGTCGAGCTATAATTACATTCGCTGAATTCCCGCTACGGTAATCTGGGGCACATTAATATTCGTCAAAGCTGTTTTCGGTTGAATGCACTCTGAATTAAGAAATGAAAATAACCCTGAACACATCCATTACTGAAGTCATGAACACACTCTTCGTTTGACGTTTGTAGTTTCGCGCTAAAAAAATGTGTGTGATGTTTTGTGTTTTTTTATCTCTCTTATAATTTTGGCTAATAGATCAATTAGTTGTAGGAAATGCAGTTTTCATTCATTTCCTAGTTCAATAATTGTGATAAAAATGTGTGCAAGGTTAGGTTAGGTTGAAGTGGCTGTCGGCTAGCTAAAAAACAAACAAATTTGAAAACTCGGGGTAGATTCGGCATTTCGATTGAGGCACATTCAGCAGGTTCCGAATGTACCTCGGGATTTTCAAAATATTTTGTTTTATTTGCCGTTGTTGTGAGCCAGGGTCTAGCCACAGGGGCAGCTTTGGCATACGTGAGTATCCGTAAGCTATCTCTCTCTGGCCGAAATTGTGAGAGATAGCCCCTTGAATAGCCCCCAGTCACAACCCTAGTCAAGCCGTAGAGGCTGAGAGACAATGTTTTAACGTCGCGTTAGTATTGGTCGCGTATCGTCATCCTTCCCAAATACCCACACACCGTAAGCTATTAACTTTAGCCGATCATGATTGAAATATATCTAAACAACAGACATCTTCAGTATTAAAGATTTAACGAAAAGGGCAATTGAGGATGTCTTAAAAAAAGGCAAAGGAATGTTCGTATTAAAACGTTAGACCTGATCTGTTTTTCTAGTTGTTGTAAGAACTTCCACTGGTTTGCCAACAGTATAACGATTTTATTGTATTTTTCGACGCAACAGATATTTGTCTACTTGACGAAATTGCGCCCTACATCAGTGCAGCCCCCAACTAAAAATTCATCATAATTCAATCTTAAATCAATAGATACATCTCTTGAGCGACACGTCACCTCAATGCCGTATTCATATGATGGTGATAGCGGTGGTACTCCACCTTAAAGCGCGGCCTTCTGTGACAATGACAATTTACCAAACAAATTTCGTCCGACCCCCCCAGACTACTATTCAATTTTATCAGCGACATTATCGCGTAATAAAATTCCACTTAAATGTCAAGGAAGGTTAAAAATTCGCGTCACCCTCCTCCCTATGCATTTCCACACGACCATACCCAAAGATACAGTGTTGCTCTGGTCGATGGTCCGACATTGATTATATTTGTGTATGCGAGCAGAAAGCACAAAAAAAAATCTAAAAGGAAATTAACTTAAATTTTGCGGGAAGTTAATTAAAAACTTTTCCCCCGGGACGAAACAATCGGCTGCCATTGTCATTTATTCCATCAAAAGCGAGGGAGCGAGTTAGCCAGTCGGCAAAGTTTCAAAGACTTTGAACAAGAAGAAGAAGAAGAAAAATCAATTCGTCTTCGGCCCCTCTTATAGTTCAAAGAGAACTGAAAATAAAATTCCCTTTAATCGAAGTAATTGCCTGCTGATCCTTTACACTTCATTGAGTCACCCTTTAATGGTGTGGTGGTGTATTTGTTCCATCATGGACCCAAGGAGGGTCAACTTTTATTCAATTGACTGCGGCTGAGCACTCTTTGAATTTATTTTTTTTTAATTCCTTATTCCATTCGTCCTTGGCACGCGAATTTTGATTGAAATTCAAAGAAAGCAAGAATAATTTAGCATCCATGATCTGCTCCAATAAAATGCTAAAAGGAGACGAATATTCTATTGCTAACTGAATTTCGTAAGACGACGAAAATTCCATTATCCTGGGCAGAATATGCCTAAGGAACGATTGAAGGAAATAACGTCTTCACATAGAGATATGAGTTCCTTTTTTTTCCTTGATGGCATGTCGCTTGAAAAATAGCGTCGTTGTCGTTTGAAAACTGTCAAGCGCCGTGGGCAAGTGGCGCTAAATTGAAAAGATGTGGCATCCTCCCATCTTCGTTCAAATCCAAGTGGATGGCAATATCTACACGTGATGGATTTCCTTCGACGGGCGCTATGCCCCATTCGCGTCCGCATCCAGTTGGTAGATAATGTGAAAAGCATTTGGGATTCAATTGGATAAATCGATGGCGACATTCGAGAACAATAAAATGCTAAAGATGGCAGCGTATACCGCACCAGCCAGATGAAGCGAGTGGGGAGACAAAAGGCAAGGTCCTTCTTGTCTCTTTGCTGTGCAGCATAACGATTCAATTTTCCTTTGTTGATGTTTGAGAGTGCACACAATGGGAGACGAATTGGATTCGCTTTTGTATTGTTCTGTTCTGCATCGAGTATCCGATTCGTTTCGCTTTATGGTTCCGGAATGCTATGAATTAACCTTTCATCGAGTTCATCGGAATATAGTGTGCGATAGTGGAGCGATTGTGACTTTTGTGGCAATGTATGACATCCATTGTGGGGGTCGGGGGGACGGACTTGATGATGTGATTCCTTATCGTTCTGGCTGTTGTGTTACGAGAGGAAGTGCATTTGAGAAAGCTCTTTAGAACGTCGGCAGGTGAATGGTATGGAATGTGATATTATCTAAGGGAATTTGAAGATGACACCTTGCGGTCTGGAGAACGTTCAGATTTTGGGTGTGAATTTATCGCAAAATGCCCGCTTAAGGGAGAGGATTATTTTGAATGGAATGGTATTTCATTTGACAGAGTGAATTGAGCGCAACAAAACTATTTCGGACTTGTTGGGACTCTGTTAAGGTTTAATGATGGCATTCTAGGTCAGTGATAAGACAATCTAAATTGGCAGAAATTGCGGAAGTAATTAGAGCTCCAATACCGAGGATAATAGAAGGATTGGTTAGGTTTATGGGGTAGGAGTAATAGAGCGTACCCTGGTATACCCCACTTAGGTCAACTAGATCCATTGTGATGTCCTTGTTGGGGTTAACCCGTTGTTGCTGGTTACTCGACCTTGTCCAGCTGACCGGATGTATTTATAAACCTGTAAACCTTAAGACAGTGTGGCATCACAAAGTTTCTCTATCTCATGGTAGTAAAGTCTTTCAAGTGTTCAGTTTCTCAAGTGTCAGAGACAGAGAAAGTTAGGTGTGTCCTCGTATACCTCCTCCGCAGCCTCTACGTATATCGTCATCTTTCATTATGGCCCGTCAACTTCAAGGCCTCTACCTGTTTATATATTGACGTTCTACCAAAACGTATAAGCTTGTTTGTCCAGCTTTTATTATACTCTGGCCATAGTCTCAGGGATGGTAGTTAATTTGACCCGTTGTTGGCTTTTATCCGAAACTTATTTTCCACTCCCTCCTTGAGTGGTAACTTGATCGACTTTTGCGTTCGGTGATCCATTACAGATCCATTTCTAGCCAGTTCATCAGCTGATTTTGGTCCTGTGTCCACAAATCCAGTAAAAAATTATAGTAAAGTTCATCCTTTCCACGCGGTCATAATCTCTCCCATGTCGGTCTACCATGCGCACATGTTCTGGAACTTAAAGAAAGCTTTATAAAGGGTCTTTGAAAAGCTGACGATTTGCTCTTATAATCCGGAGGATACTCTCTTCGGCAGGGGTTGTAAAACACCTTAGTCCAGGCAAGGGGAAAAAGTATAGAATGAGAGAGAGGTTAAGGAGATAAAACGGATTCATGGCTTATCTATAGAAATTCTCAAGAATTATTGTCCTAACTAGACCCTCTTAAGATTATCTACGTATGGTCCACATATCATTACCATCTCTTGGTAATATCTGGTGTTCCACAAGGCAGGCAACTAGGTCCTCTATTTTTTTTTCTTAACTCTAACTATTAACGATGTTGGTGGGATCATTTAAGACTCCTCTCTCTATGCTTATGGTGCCAAATTTCGGTTCTTCATCATAAGGCTCTTGCCTACTTCGACAGGATTTGGATAATTTTCCCACATAGTGCCTCAAATATTGCCATGCAAGTGCATTAAGTACCATCCCGGACTTTACCTTTTCAATGGTTAACCTTCAAGTCTCGTGACCTTGGCATATGCGATGAGCTTGGCTTCCGGTTGGATATTGAAGAGAATTCATAAGGCCAACTTATTACTTGGCTTCGATAAGTCGTGGTCCAAATTATTCCCCTAAAGGTACTTTCCCAGTTCCCTCGGCATCATTTTTGTTGGGCCTCCCTCCTCTTTGTGTACGAAAGCTTAGCTCTCCTCGTTCCAAATTCAAGAGATCCCCTAGCCTTGCCGTCTCAAGCTCTTCAACTTGAATAGTCTTAAAAGTGCAAGGACTTTATAGACACCTTTTCATTCATCGACTTTTCGACTGCGGCACTTCCTCTTCCTTGGAATAAGTCTCAGTTTCGCAAGGTTATCTAGTAGATAGCAGGTACCTCCGAGCATTCTTTAATAAAGACGACTAGTCTCCGCGTTTTCGTCACATTGCTTAAAGAAAATCGATACCTCAATCTCCATTCAAGAAAATATTGATGCAGACCGTCTTAGCCGGCTTAACAATTAATCAGTTTGAGCCCCAACTTGGTTCAACGAATAAAAGGACCTTATCCTTATTTACGCTTTCATTGGGGCATTGAATTCGATTAAAAGGTTGTGCGTATCATTTTGGAATTCGGTGGTCTTCTCAACGATTTGAGGGTTTGAAAAGGTGAGGATAGCTTTAGATCTATGTGGTCTTCAAGGCGTGAGAATACATGGTCTGTAAAGTGATACAAGAATCAGTTTATTGTGTGTTCACTGTCTCCTTGTTTCCTATAGAAGGGCTTGGCTCAATGTTACGAAATGATTTCCTAATCACCTAACTAGGGATATATCTTGGGGTTTTGCTAGGGTATCCATCTTATCTCTTAAAAAGAGAACATGTTTTAACAGCTTCGAAATGAATAACAGTTACCTACATTATGTGATTTGAAACAATTTAAAGACTTATTTAATACTTTTTTAAGCTATTAACTAATATATTTATGTTTATTTTGTTAATGTTTTACTTATTTTTACCTTTTTTTTCTGAAAAAAAAATGAATTTTTTTTTTTTTCAATAAAATTGTTTTGTGTTTTTAAATTCAGAATGTTCTCTTTTTTGTTCTCTTTTTTTTTTTCCTCGAAGTTCTCTTTTTTTATTGATTCTAGAGCAAAATGTTCTCTTTTTGGAAAGGTCCCAGATGGACACCCTAGGTTTTGCGAAGATTGTAGGTATGTCTTACTGACTTGCTACGTATAGAAAGGGCAAGTCCACTGTGGTTGCTCTTCACCATCCGCTCAAAAAGGTGTTAGAAGCTTTCCGGCAGAAGGAAATCGCCCTAGGCGCATTCTTAGATAATGAGGGTGCTTTCGATAATACCAGATAAGACTCGATTCCTAGAGCAATCAGCACGGCAAATAAGCTTCAGACGCTATAACCTATTGCCTATCTCGACATCACAGGTAGCATAGATCTCCACTTGAAAAACGGAGCCATACTTGCCTAACGAATAATGGAGTCGAAACCAAGACATCTAGCCTCAGACCCTTAACTAGTTTTGGAGCCATCAGTAAATTAGATCAGAAAATTAAATCAGATTAGACTACATCCCAATCCAGACGCAGACTTTGGCTGAAGACAGTCCGGAACAGATTTGCACATCGTTGCATCCAAAGGAACTTTTTCGGAGATAAGGCCCATGTCTTGCCAACAGCTCATTTACTCTGGCAGAAGAAGTTTCTATTCCTGGATCACTCCCATGTATTTCGCTTCATCAGATATCTTGATAATGATGCCTTTTAGCACTGGTAGAGTCAGACCGGTTACAGTCCTTCGCCTAAACAAGAGAACAACTTCAGTTTTAAAAGGATTAACCGAAGACCCATTCCTATTGCACCATTCATCGACCATGTCTAAGGCAATCGGATTCAGCGAGGTTAGCCTCTCCATATCTTCCACTGTCTTACATCAAGTTGGGCGCTTTTCTGTTTATGCGACCTTTTTCGTCATCTGCCTCTACCGCCCTGATCCCTACCTTTGCGGACCTAAGGTTAGCTTAGGCCTCAGGCCTAGCAAACAGAAAAAAATCTGTGGAAGTATAGCTCCGTTTTTGACCAGACCGTCGGCCATTTCGTGTCCAGGCTCCCAACACAATCTGACATGGTTCTGCAGGTTAAATGCTCCAAACATTATGCGGCAGCTTCTAACTAGTTCAGATTTGATGACGTAACTCTCTAACCTCCAGCGCCCTTAGCGCAGCCTGACTGTCTATAAAGATGGCGATATTCTTGCTGGATTTTGATCCCATTTCAAGTAGTTCCACAGCTTTGAGTACGGCTAGAATCTCTGCCTGGAACACACTGCATGTGTCCGGAAGTTTCTTTGATACGTGTAGGTCTATATCTCTAGAATATATACCTGACCCTGTACTCTGTCTGGTTCTGGAACCATCCATATAGATTGAAGTTTAATTTTCATTTGAAACTTTATTCCTTTGCCAATCCTCTCTGTCAGGGTATACTACATCGTACATACTTTCATCCGCTTTATCAGGGATGTGGCAGAAGGAATCCCTGATTATGGAGGACGGAGCTATGTCCTACCTGTTAAGTTTTGAAAAATCATGCATTAGTTAGCCGTAGCGCACAATTACCAGCTTGTAGCTTTATTTGTAGACCCAGACCTTCAGTTGGCGGTTAATGAGGGCAAGACGAAGTATATGCTGTCAACTTAAAAGGGCACCCAACACCGACGGCTCGGACAGAACGTCACAACAGACAGATATAACTTTGAAGTGGTTAAGGACTCAGACAACGAGAACGTATTGAGTATAGCAAAGCCCTCTCTCGAACAACTAAAGTGACCCTTTATAAGACCCTATATGGCGCAGAGGCATGGACTCTATCAAAAGCGGATGAGGGTTGTTTCGAGAGAAAAATTATTCGTGTTATTTTTGGTCCCGTCTGCATTGACGGTGAATGGAGAAGGAAATTCAACGACGAACTGTACGGGCTGTACAGCGACATCGACCTAGTCAGAAGAGTGAAGTTCCAACGACTGAGGTTGTTGGGTCATGTAGAGCGCAGTAGAGGAAGACCGCGACTCAGGTAGCGCACACAAGTGGAAGGGGACCTTAACCAACTTAGCGTGCGAAACTGGAGACAGCTAGCTAAAGATCGCGCTGGCTGGTTGGTTGAGGCCCAGGTCCACCCCGGACTGTATAGCGCCACCTTAAGTAAGTAAGTAAGACCTTCAGTTGGTCTTCTTAAAATTACGAAACCTATCCAGACAAACTGCGTGTAACCACTTTTGGACATCCTTCAAGGCTACCTCCTTAAAACAATTATCCAAAGAAAATACTTTCACTTATACCTGCCTGATGGTATTGCCAGTATAAAAGTCCTTTGGGCTTAAACCAACATCTGTTTCAAGTTATACAAATATCCATTGACTACTGACACTATGCCAACCCTTTTGGCTACGCCTCCCAAATGAATGCACGCGCACACATGTATCTTAATCAAATAAAATTTCATTCCGTCAATGAAGTGGTAAACAAACCCTAGGACTTACGGATAAACATTACCATGTGGTGCTCCAGAACACAGGATTCATTAAATTGCCATTCAAGTGGAACACTACTCCATGGCAATGGCAAATATTTCACATCCATCCATTATACACACAAACGGAGAGGCACCGCCTTAAGGTTCATCATTTGCTTTTGCAGTTTGTGTCTCTGATTGATCTGTGTGTGTGTTTGTGTGCCATTGCCATACCAATGAAGCGCAATATCTTCCAAGTCTACTTTTATTTTTATTTTATTTTTTCCATCTCTCGTTGTCGGTGGCATCGAATTTTAATTGAAAATTCCTTGATCGATATCATAGATACTCGTAGTTCGTATAGATGCGTTCAAAGTTTGAATTTGAAATTTACCTCTCAATTGGTATGAGCCGGTGGCTTGTGCTCATATGCACAAGATGGATACACGTTCTATAGTCTGTTGTGCAACTTGAAGTATTTCTCAAGTGGATAACGATCTAGAGAAAGATGAGGAAATAGATGGTGAGGGGGCCGATTCCACATCCACTTTTCGATTTCACAAAAGGACCAAAGACTCTGGCGATAAAAATGAATGAACAACTTCTTTGAGCATTGGATTGGTGCTCATTTGCCAACCGTATCCATGTGTGTGTGTGTAGTGTATGTGCTTTTTGGTATATCAATTTTCAATATACACAATCTCATTACCTATACGTTCGTTTAGTGTTTGTTACCCATAACAAGTTCAGGAAGTATCTTATCGTATATCTGTAGGGGGTTTGTTGCTTCATCTCTTGCTCAAACAATTTTGGGGGTGGGCGCGCACACATCGTCTCATGAATGAAAGTTTGTTTTGGGTTAAATGGGATTATGCTCCGTCCAAAGAGCTAAAAGTTATCGTATCGCACCGAACAGGTGGCTTATAAAGTTTGTTCTTATTTTTTTTTCTAATGAACAGATACAAATGAAAGTTGAGAGTGTCACATTTTTGGGTGGGTCCAAAGCATGGAAACAGTTTGAAGTTGGGAAAAACTATATAAACGATAATGAGGAACGACACATGGGACTTAACGCTGTTTACCGATAAAAGTCAACAATAACGGTCGCATGTGCGAGAAGATGTGAGTCTTATAAGATGCTCCAAGAAAGTTGGAAGTTTATTATCGCATTTTGATCGGGCGGTTTTTGCTTCAGCTATATATTCATGGGAGTGTCGTCTGGCTTTAGGGTAAGAAAGTTCGAATGCTTTTTTTTGCATAGTCTTATAGAATGTTTGCTTAAGTGCTAAAGTGGTCGAGGTCGGCATAAATTTGGTCGTGCTTGCTCGGAGATTATGTGGCATCGTGTTCATGTTTAGTCTTCAGTTAATTACAAGTATGGCGAATTGCTCAGTTGTGGTTACACTAGAAGCTTTACAGAACGAAAGACAGTGCAAAAGAATTGGAGTTACCCATTTGCCTATACTTTATGGTAGGGAACGAACTTTTTGCTAGTTTATCCAATCCCCACGTACGGACGATGAAAGCTGTTGTTGAGTTCCTTTCTGTACCAGATTTGAGTTGCATCATCGATAGCATAATGTTGCTCATATGGTAGTCAATGTCCTCTGTGTTTCAAAACCAAAGGCACAGGCTAGGTACGTGATTCGAATGGACCGCCAAGACGCGATTCTAATGCACTTTTATCAATATATGTAGCTCTGTAGTCGATGGTAGATTTACGCCCTAATTCATACGCCTCTCCAAAGGTTTTGGTCTACCTTTCACTATCGCGCACAACCTTATAGAGCATATACCTTACAACATAAGACACTTTCGGTCGGAGATTTGGAGTGCTCTCCCTCTTTATATCTCAGGCACTGTAGACGTGACTTTTTTTTAAAAATTGTAGAGCAAGCTAATCTCCTCAAAAGCTTGCCAAATCAAGAGCTACGAATTTTGCACAACAACCAAGGATGTCTTCATTCGCCGTCCTTTAAAACAGCTGGGATGCTGGGATGATAAATTTCTCTAGGCAAAGTCTTGTTTTTTAGACAAAAGAAACAGCGATTGACAAGTAAATGTATCATAAAATGAAACACCTCCTCACTCTCCGGCATGTTACGTACACAATATCGGTAGATCTTCTCTGTGAGGTTGATAATTTAGCAGAAGTAATTCAGTTCGAAGTAAAATTTCGTCGGTGCTTAAATCATCTTTGAAGTATTTCCGATCCCCCAAGTCGTAATTCAGCTGACTATAGATAGATCGATGCAGTGATTCCGATGCTTCTTTTTCCGATTGGTTTCTGAAGTTAAGATCTACCGCTGCAATTAACTGATACACTTTGGCTTTCATGATCCCAGGCTTGCTTCATCCAAGTCCAGGCTTATTTCACACGTCTGTGTGCTTCCAATGACACTTGCCTTGGTAATCTTTCCAAAGGCATATTGAAGACTTTCAAAATGCAGCCCACTTGCATTTTAAGTGTCTTTGTAGTCTGTGTAGAAAGACCAGTCTCCAGCGTTACGACATAGTTTGGGGTGTTGAGTGTCAAACGGAATATTCTTTTGATGTGAACCCTCAGTAAAATTTCCACTGCCTCAAACCGACTTCCGCCCATACCTGCGCTCCGTACAGCATAGTTGATTCTGCGACCGCCTCGAAATCACGAAACTTGCCGCTTTCTATGAGATAGATACTTGTTAGCAAAACATTTTCTCCAAGTTGTATTTATCCATGTATTATCACTTTGAGGTAGTTAGGGACTTTATCTACCTCGGTTCCGCTATAAACTCTGTAAATGACATCACAGCAGAGATCAAGCGAAGAATTACACTTGCCAATCGCTGTTTCTTTGGCCTAAGAAGGCAATTAAGAAGTAAGGCCTTGTCAAGAAACACCAAGGAGATTCTATATAAGACCCTTATCATCCCAGTCCTGCTGTATGGTGCAGAAGCATGGACATTATCGAAGGCGGATGAGGATATCCTTGGACGTTTTGAACGAAAAATTCTTCGTGTGATCTTTGGTCCCATTTGCGTTGATGGGATTTGGAGAAGGAGATATAACAGCGAACTCTACGAGCTGTACAGCGACATCGACCTTGTCAGAAAAGTGCGGATCAGCCGTCTGAGATGGCTAGGACATGTAGAGCGTATGGACAACAGTGCTCCGGCCCGAAGAGTCTTCGACTCCAACCCAGAGGGACAACGCAGCAGAGGAAGACCTCGCCTAAGGTGGCGCGCACAAGTGGAAGGGGACCTCAACCAACTTGGAGTGCGCAACTGGAGGCAGTTAGCCAAAGACCGAGCTAACTGGAGAGGCGTACTGGTTGAGGCCCAGGTCCACCCCGGACTGTAGCGCCACCTAAGTAAGTAAGTGTATTTATCACGTGCTTGGCCTTTTGAAGCTTGCATTTCAGGTGTTCTAGCATTAAAGAGCATCGCCTTTGACTTTTCCAGGTTTATTACAAGGCTAAACATTTTACAAAAATCATGTAACCGGTTAATCATGCTCTGAAGTGTCTCCGGGAAATTCGCCATCAAAACTATATCGTCTGCGAAAATTAGCGTCTTTTTCACGAATAAAGATTTTAGACGAGACCAAGTACTTTAGTCCTCATATAATGTTGTGGTGTATACTGCAAGTTTTGATCGGAGGAAGGTATAAGATAAGCTCCTCAAGTAAGGAGACCCCGTCAAGCTCCGCATCACATGACCAACAGTCGTTTACAGCTTTCTTGTAGCTAAACAATCGCGAACAATGCTGAAATTTTGAGAAACTTAAACGTGCTAGTAAACAAAAATATTTCTGCGATTGGACGGAATTCGGAAGAACTAAAACGTCTCAAATTAGCATCTGTCTTCAGAATTTGACTACGGAGATCAGTACCAGACCATGATCATCGAGTTTTTTTAGCCGTGCATGTATCGTTTGAGTATTGTCGACATGTGTCTCGAGTTATTTAAGGCAAAGTTTCCGTGTTGCCAATCTTCGAAAGAGTTGGCCGCCAATAGCATGCGATTTGAATCTCCATGACTTTTTCCTTTGCGGTATCCTGGCTACGCCAACAAGCCGACCTTGAGGGCAACGTAATTCGCATCCAAGGTAATCCTGGACCGTCAAGAAAAATCCTGAAATCGAATGCTCTTTGACTTGAATAGAAGAAAATAATACTCCGCCTTACCCCTTAAATATAAGTCCTTGTATTTTGATTAAAAAGATTCAGGAGAAAAGTACCGACTTTTACGAAGCACTGACTGCCATGGTACGGTTGGGTTTAGGTGGCTGCCATACGTCCTAAAGAATTGTTGACCATTTCGAGAGAAGGTAGTATAAGTGACATTTGAGTTGTAAATCTAAGCAAAGTGATAAGGCTCAGTGAATCAATTAGCAAGCAGTCCTTCAAATTGAATCTTGAAGAGTGCACGCTGGTGATTGGAAGACCAAGAACGTGGAGAAACCGCTCTATATATTCTTAGGGTTGAGGAAAATACCACCACCGATTGTAGCTCTTCTTGCTTTTTTCTCTCTTCAAGTCTATTTTCGGGTCTTAAATGTTATTGCAATGACGAGGTTTTTTACCTTTTATACTTTCTATTTAAATACTTTCTTTATCTATCAAACGAGTTGATGTTTTTTGCTCCTTGTATGCTCGTAGAACTAGTGCTTTTACGGCATCGCAACCGCACTCTTTATCAAACTAAAGGTTTCTTGGACCACTGGAAACGTCTCAGTTAGAAGGCTGGGCTATCAGTTGTGACTTTTTTGCGGTAAATAATTCTGGCAAGCGACAAAATTTCCGCTTTTTTGTTGCGATATCAGTCTGTTAAATTCTCTCATAGTCTTTTTATCGTGGTGGTGTCGTCTCTGAAATCGGCATTCATACCTTTTCTGGAAGAAGGAAGTGGTCCGAGTCTAGGATCAGTCGCCAGAGATGTTTGGACATCAAGATTCAAGAATAAGGTAGGAGTGACAACATGATCAATTTGATTGACTAAGTCTGATTGGGTAAGTTAAGTAGCGCTTAAACTCCAACGCATATCCCTAAGATCGTAATCGTCATAAAGCAACTCGATCATTCAAAAATTAATTCGATCATTCAACTGATCTACAGGCGATCTATCTACAATTGGCGATCACCAACTCTTACGGTAAGGTGGCTGACTAGAAAAACACACTTGAACCATAATGATGTAGGTCCTTTGAGATACCACATAAGTGGGGGGAGGGGAGATGGCCAGAGTGATATCTTTATTCCTTCGTTAACAGTAGTGTCGATTTGTCATCGGAAAGGCGAAGGGTGACAAAAACAGCTCGCCTGTATATAATCTTTGACATTTTGTCAAAGAGCGGAAACTGATTTAGGGCAAAAGCAGTGATTTAGTTAATCAGCCCTTCTGGCCTGGGGGCTTTACAAATGACCGGTTGACAATATGTCTTCGGTAAGGTAGGCGTCTTTGACCAAAACAGCAAATCCTCCCCTATATCCCTCTAACAATCAATGAATTAAGTTGATCAGAAGGTGAACCGACTGGGTGATGATTTGTTTTGGATATACGAAATGTAACCGAAGCACTCCACCTATGATTGTAATCTTTAAACATCCCGTCTAAGAAGAGAGATTGGTGCGGGCAGTAGCCGGTTAGACTTACTGCTAACACCGAGCTCATTGAGCCATTTAGACTGTAATGTATTTGCTGATGCAATGCATATCTGTGCGAGAGAGAAGTCGCTTAGGTCTTCGATGAAGTAATCTTCTAAGTTGGAAAGAGCTGGACAGGTGCAATGTTTTCTTCTTCCTCCTCCTCATCCATGCAACTCCTAGAAAATTATACTCCCATTCTACAGGCGTGCCTACCTATCAAAGAGTGTCCTGTAAATGCTCCCACTACGGAGCTGATTTTGTTCCTACTTATAGAGCGAAGTCTATGAGTCCTTTTCTGACATTTGGACAATTATTGGAGACTTTTGCTGTCGCTTCGAAAAGGAAGCATTTAATAGATTGCATTGGAGCGTGCGGCTCACTGCAGTTGGTTATGTGAAGGCCGCTAGTTCGTCCGCCTTGCAGTTACCCGTAATGTCGCTACGACCTGGAACTCAGCACAGGCTTACTAAACATCTATCAGCAATCTCATTCCCGGCGTTCGTTTTACCAACTTTGATCTGGTTGTTCAAGACTTTAATGGCTGTTTGACTGTCTATGTAGACGAGGATAGCTTTTCCGTCAAAAAAGTCTGCAGGCTGACTCGATTTAGCCATGATTTAACCGTAAAAGACTCAACAGTGGTCAGAAAGGCGTAAAGCATTTATAAAACTCCATCTGAAAATTTTGAGTGCATAATTGTAGTTTATTGTGCAATTCTCCCATACCGATGGATCTGGGATTATTAATTATATATTCAAACTCTTTGACTGTCAATTAATCTGCGATCGCTTAAGAAATTTCATTGATCGTGCGTCATTCAAGATCGTTAACAAAATTTCAATCGTAGTTATGATCCTTTCCTTTATATACTCGTCAAATTGAAAGCTCCCGCCATTATACATACCTTTTTAGCAGCACATTGCAAGGCGCCAAAGTCATCTGTGAGGAGCAACTTATTACACGATCAGTGACGGCTTGATCTGGTGACTTCAGCGACTCCCACTCGCCAATACTGTCATTCAACAAAAAACAACCTCGATCCATCAAATGGCTCATCCTTCTGTGTTCCTTTGCGGTGCACATCTATACCACTTGAAGATACCCATCGACATCATTGAAGAGTGACAGTTGGCAATCAAACCGTTTCCTGTATGCGAATGGCCGGCAACTGACACACGCACGACTTATCGCAGCTAAGCCCTCCTCAATGGAATGATTTACAGAAAAAGAAGGACTCTGCAGCTGACGTTCTACTAATTGCCAACAAACACGCAATCCATCGACAACAAACCCCAACTCAACTATACATTGTTGCATTCGGCATAACCGCACAGCCCCAGCATAATGTGTCAAAGAGATTCAACAGATAGCGGCGCCACTGCAACCGACATCAATTGCGATGCAGTACGCGTTCAACTGAATTCATCGTGCGTTTGATGAGGTTTTGTGCCTCTGTCCCGTCAATTGAATCGACGACAAATCAAGATCTATGGTGGAAACGTTTCAAACCAATAAATCCAACACACAAAGCTGTTGTTTGTGTTCGTCAGGCGTGCGTGCGTGCGTGCATGCGTGTCCACAGGCACACCAGTTGATTTGCGGATTAACCATCCACTCAAGGGTTACGCTGAATATTTGCCTCGCAATTGGAATGCCAAAACGAAATTAATTTCAATCAAACGAACCAGCATCTGGTGGGGTGCGCCACCCCTGCATTCTAATCGTTAATTTCCCTGCCGTCAGAAATAAACAAATCAATCTGGGCAGCGCACAAGCAAACGTCAACGGTCAAGCCAGTCCACCCAGCCGTATAACTCAGTTCAATTCTATTTTCAATGGCAATCGGTTGGTGCGATGAAGTCCGCATTTTTCAGTCTAATTGTAACAGCATCCGCTTTGTGGTCGGTGCACGGCGGCCAGTTGAAACGCGTCTGGTTGCAGGATCACTGCATCAACGGTTTGTGCCAGGGAGTGACCATATCGCGAGATGACTACGCGATTCTGTCGAACACCGCCATCACGAAGCAGATCATCTTGACGTTTGTCAACTCAACGATCGCCAAAATTCCACACCTGATGTTTGACACATTTCCCGATCTGCAGATCCTCCGCATGGACAACTGCTCCGTGGAGACGTTCGAGAAGCCGCAGTTTGAGGGCGCCAGCAACCTGATGGGCTTGTTTCTGGCCAACAACCTGATCAAGGACATCCCCAAGAACATTTTCCTCGGCGCCGATAATCTCAACACGCTGTCACTGGCGGGCAATCAACTGCGCCAGCTGCACAATCACAGCTTCAACGCACTCAAGGAGCTGCAGTCAGTCGACTTGTCACGCAACAAACTGGAGAGCCTACCTGCTGGGGTGTTTTCGCCCATGCGAAAACTCATCGAGCTCAATCTGTCGCACAACAAACTGACAGTTCTGCCCGAGGGGATATTCGAAAAGACGCTTAACCTGACCAAGGTCCATCTGGGCTACAACCGATTCATGAAGTTCGAGTCGGAATACTTCAAGCATCAGCACAAAATGACGCTGCTTGACATATCCGGCAATCCCCTGGTCGAGACGACAATCAATTTTGACAGCCTAAACAGCCTGCTGGCGAACGACTGTGATCTGCGCAAACTGACCATTTACGGCTACGTCCAGGAGGTCGAAGTGCGAAACAATTCGCTGCAGGATATTCCGAATTTTCCGCACGCGGCCAATGTCACTGCCTTGGATGTGTCACACAATCCGATAGCCAGTTTGGAGGCGACATCGCTGCGCCGACTGGTGGGCCTGACCAAGCTCAACTTTAGTCGGACGAATTTGCACGATTTCCCCGAGGGTGTGTTCAAGAAGCAAACAAAACTCAAACTGCTGGACATTTCGAACAACTCGCTGTACAATCTGAAAGTGAGTGTGTTTGACAGCCTCAAGGCTCTGCAGTATTTTTACTTTCATCAGAACAACTGGAACTGTGACTTCCTGCAGCTGTTGATGAGTTCGTTTGTGAAGCGCAGGGATATTGCGTTCACCGAAGACGACCTGGAACCGGACATGGTGGACGACTATGTGAATGGGGTGGCGTGCTGGTATGAGAACAACAAGTCGTCGAAGAAGTGCTCGGAGGGCGGCGAGTCGGTGCTGGAGCTGGCCATCATACGGAACGACATCAAGGCGTTCGTCGAGACGGTCGACAAGAAGTTTGTCAAGTTGTTTCGCATGCTCGACGAGATCAAGAGTAGGGTGTAACGGAGTTGGAATAAATGCAATATAAATGATTGCGCTTTGAGTTTTATTTGAATTTGTCTGGCCATTAGAAAGTGATGGAAGTTTTGTTTTGTGCTGGCTAACTTGAGAAAGTGTTTTCAAAGGTGTTTGCTTTCGAGGACGAGTGTTAAAGCCAGTTTATTAGTAAATCAGTTAGGTTCAGATCTACACGAGCTGGGTTGGAAAGCAAGGCAAAGCAAAATATTTGTCTATAGACTGAAAGACTGCTCAGTCGAAACTCAGGAAACTCTAAAGTTTGTTCCTATTACAGCCGGCACAAGAGTGGTTATAATAAAATTCAATAGGTGGCGTTGTTATTTCTAAAGTGTCAAGAGGAGTTAACTATACATTCGTTTACCAAAAGAAATGTATATGAAAGAATTCCTTAGTTAAGCGATAAACGGGACTGTTTTTTGAGGGCCTGCTACCAATTTAAGCCGCTCAGATTAAAGTTATAAGCCCATGGGAGGTTTAAATCGTTGAACCTTCACTGCGCGACTTCAACTCTAAGAAAGTGAGTATCGTGTAAGAGTAACAAAGCATGGCATATACTCTTCTCAGTTTTCACTGCATATGGTGTGGCGTATGATAGCGTGTGTAAGGGAAATCCATTAGGTCTCATGACTGCGGACAGGTTAGACCTTTTTGTGGTTAAGGTGCGATTTTTTGACTGGCAAACGTTTTTAACGCAGTCATATTTCACGGTTTTTTTTTAACGAAAAATATTCTAATCGTTTGAATTCGAAGTTATTATGATAGATTTATTGTGTAGGTACAATTCCATTTTGATTGAGATATATGTGGAAAATGGCAGAGTTAAATCTCGAAGATCGAGCAGCTTTTGTCGCGATAAGAAGATATTCTGTAAAGAAAGTACCGTGTATAGCTCATGGCAACAAAATCTGTGGGTTTATTTATAAAAATAAACCAAAAAGCTTCTGGAACTAACGGGCAAGAGTTCATTTGAGTTCCATGGATCAGCGAAAAAAAGATTTGTTCGATTGCCGAAAATAGCTCGTCAAACACTCATCAGTAGTTCAAACCAGTAAGCATGATGCGAGGTCGGTCATGTTCAGGGGTTAAGGGGTCGTCCAACGGCCTTGTAGATTTAGTTCCAATCGATTAAACAATGAACCAGCATAAATGCTTTAAACACTCATGCATTTCCATCTGGCGATATGCTAATCCAAACTCAGTTTTTCCCTAATTTATCGTCCAACGGACTATTTTGGAAAAATGTCGTTTTTTAAGAATTTATTTTTTTATGGTTACTTTAAAACGGCTGTAACGATTTTGACTTGGAGTAAAATTGACGATTTCATCATTATTGCGTCCTTCATTTTCGATTCGAATCACCGGAAACGCTGGTTTTGAAAACTGTTCATATCTCGAAAACGCCATTTGTTTCATTAATTAATCATATTTTGTTTCGCTTTTAAAGCTTAAATAATATTTCTTTTAAGTAAAACTTATTTGTCAAAATAATTATGCCAAATTAAAAACATTTTTTATTCATTTTAATGTATATTTAAATATAAAATATTGTCAAAATACGTATGCCGACGATTGTGTTTTAAAACAAACGGCAATATTTAGGGCTAAAAAATTAACCCAGTTACGGGGTAAGTTGTAATAATAATTAAAAAACTTGTATCAACTGTTTTTAAGAAAATGTATTCAAAAAAGCTCACAAAAGAATCACAATTCACTTGTTGAAAAGACTGAAGAAACCAACACCGTTTTTTCACATGGACCGAGGTGACTGCCTTGAGGAATTCCTGAGTTGGCAAAAACTCTCTGCCTCTGAAGTGAACATTACGACTATGTTGCTCTAAATAGGTATAATCTTCTCGATGATAGAAAATAGCTTGGCATACAGTTTCGAATAGCTTGGGTATAGTCGAATGTTTAACTAATAGCTTGCAGCTTGTTATTCGAATCCGTCTCTAAATTTGGGAACATAGCCAGAGAGAGCTTCCTTAACAGTTTATTTTTCACACACCTATTTCTTTGGGATTTTTTTAGACCTTAGAAACCGGCAGAGTTAATATTTTCCCATACTATTCAAAGGGTCTTTCGTTAAGCGCTTTCTATCCTTAAATTTAAATATTTATAACATCTAAGTACCTAGAATTCTGTGTGAAGATGTTAAAGTAACTGTGAATGTAAAGTAATCAGTATTGCACTCCTGAACTTAAGGACAGTATGCGACGGGCTGAAGATGAACGCCAATAGTTGTGCAATTATTCTACAGTCGACTTTTAAATTGTAACCGATAATTTTTTTGAATAAAGGGCAAGTCGCCAAATTTGGGTTAACCATATTTATCTCGTTCAAGTTAAAAACCTTCTCGCTTGAGGCTCAAAAAAAGCTATGTGCATTTAAGGGAGTTGCGAATTTGACAAGGCTGCCTTTCTATAATTGCTTGATGGATTTATGTAGCTTGAAATCATCTGTTGGATCAAAACAATTGCCAGTTAACGCACAACTTTGCAAGCCTTGCATCTTCGACGAATGTACCGTCTTTACAAATTCAACAAATGTTAATGCTAACCACTGACTTGTGTGTGATTATCCGAATTGCCGAATGTTTTGCAAAGTTCCAGACAAATACGACACATCCCAATCTTGACGGAGCAGCGACCTTTCTTTCTTGTCATGCTTGCAGAAACTGTGTATAACCTTAGAATTTATGGCGAGATTGGATTTCCTTGTTTTTTTGTTGGAACCAAAGTGGAAATATATTTTCGAAAGGTAGAACGAATCTTATTGGTCTCAGAGATCCAAAGTACAACATTCGCATCTGGTTGATGAGTAAGATCAATTCCAATCAGGATTGAGTTCACCTGACTCTAATAAGCAGAATAGTTCAAACACATGAAGGCACAGGTTTCAATAAGCTCTACTCTAACCTCAATATGTAGCTTATTAGTATTTGCTGGTTTGACTGGTTCTCTCCCCCCTTTGGAATGCAACTGCAGTATACTTGCATGCAACTTGCGTTTTAAAGCTTAGCTTGCTATCGAACATTACCCCTAAGTGTTTAAATGACTCTTTCGAGCTAACTTATTGGGTTCATATCTACTTAGTTTCAATATTTCACAGTCTTTCGGTTGGTTATTGAGTTTTCTAGTCTGATAGGTATGACTGACTAGCCATTTAACATCTTTTGATATCTCTAAAGCCTTTCTCTCTTTTATTGTATTTTTAGAGTTCACGTATAGGTAGCTATCCGTTCTTGTAACTTTTGTCTTTTGCTTTGCCAACACATTAAAACCGCCAGCAATAACCGTAGCTCCTTCTCTTTGGACTAAATACCATGTTTGTTGGCCAAGCCTTTAAAAAAAAGTTTTTTTTTTGTCATTACTTGCAGTTTTTCTTTATGGCGCTAGGTCGAACGGTCTTGTTCTTTGTAGTCGACTGACTCAGCCGTATCGTCTGCGAACGTAGCTACGATGGTCCCTTCATCTTGTAGTATATCTCTTGTGTAGAGCAGGAATAAGATTGGGCCGAGAACGCTTCCTTGCGGAACACCGGCGTGGATTTCTTTGAATTCCGAGAATTCAGTCTCATGTCGAACACGAAAGAGTCTGTTTTCAAGGTAGGACTTCAATATTCTGTATAATTTTTCCGGTAGGATTGTCCAAAGCTTATACCTTAGGCCTTCGTGCTATACCTTGTCGAAGGCTTTTCCCTGGTTTCGGAACCATAATGACTTCGGCTACTTTCCATTGTCTTGGAACATGTTAAAGTCTCAGGGAAGCATTTAAAATGTACAGCAGCTTAACTAGTGCTCCTTTCGCTAGCTCCTTCAAAACTTCGCCAGTGATTAGATCGTATCCTGGAGCTTTATTATTTTTCAGCTTTCTTATTGTCATTCGAAGCTCGCACAGAGATACGGCTCTTATTCTATAGTTGTCGAATGCCGTATTAGCATTCGCTTCTTAGTTTAAAGCTCGTCCATCGAACGGCCTGAATGTTTCTTTTAGATGCTCGGCAAATAAATCCGCTTTCTTTTTGTCTCCTTTTGCCCATTCGCCGTTAGGATTTCTTATTGGTGGCGAGAGCATTTTTTGGTTTCCTTATGGCTTTCCGAAGTGAGTAGTTTAAGTTCTTTTCAGCAGTCAAGCAAGAAGTTTCGAGATTTCTTAAATCCTGTGGATATTTTTTTTAAAAAAAAAAGTGAAAGAGCTGGAAATAATGTCTAAAATTTAGCGGTCAAAAGTTTCTTTTTCTTTCCAGACTTTTAAAATACCAAAGTACATTGGTAGAAACCCCCAATATATGGACACAACCCATTGATCGCTAGTCTGTGTCTCTAAGTAGTTATAGTTCCCCTTTACTGCATTTGCAAAAGTTTAACAATGAAACCAATTAGTTTGCAAACAAAAGCAGAGCCAGCAACTTTTAGGTACCTCCATAACCTATGGACTTAATGATTCGAAAGCCATTGCCACGTCCAATTGCAAACTTAACTCATAAAATGTGTCTGCAAGGTAGCTGGCTATACGCGCTGGTTCAACTTCAAATTGATACGCAAATGCATCCCACCCAACAAGAGATACCACTTGGACGTGCTCTCTGCTCACCCTCGGGTCGTTTCACTTTTTTATAGGTACTCCCCATGAAATATGTGCACATTATAAAAAATAAACTTAAGTTGCTGCATTCGAATGCATCGCGTTGCCATTTGTCTGAATACTTAAAGGGATCTGCAGTCCAAGGCTGTGTACAGTGTCTGCGGAAACAGTAAAATGAAAATAAAAATGAACAACGGGAGAAATTGATAAAAAAGGGAAGAAAAAAATTGTGTATATGTGTGCGATCTCAACAGGTAATAAAATTCCAACTGAACCCAGCTCCTCGACGAATAATATATGTATCTTGTCTGACTGCAAACGAGGAGGACTCTGTGCTACTGTGTACACAAGCTCCGCGCGGATTCTTCTCATATCGCGACGAAGCAAAACCAATAAAAACCAGAGCGAAAAACTTCATCCTTTTCGGTGCGATTTAACGGTGTGTGAGGGTGCGAAAAAGCCACATCGGTCGTCGTCGTGTTTGTTGTATTGTGTCTGCATGCATATCCTTGCGATGGTGCTTCTTCGTTTGCCCAGGAGGCAGGTGTTTATTTGCAAACTTGCGATATATTAAATTTAAAATTTTATGTTTTTTTTTCTCTGTGTTTCCCTCGCTCGATTTTTTCTAATATTTCACTGTAATCCTTGGGATAGCAGACAGCGACAGTGATTGCAGTACGTTTTCCTTTGAAAGAACTATTGTCGGGCGGCGGATGTAGTTGCATTCGACATCAGGATGAAACTTAATTGAGAAAGAGTGAATATTTAACTGACAGTTGGTAGATTAACTGTCAATTATGAGTTGGAATAGTGAAAGACGAGCGAACTGGGGGAGAGCTGTTTCTTTTTCCGCGATTTTTAATATAAGTTGTATTAAATTGAAACTTTTTCATATTAGGAGTCTGTCAAAAATTGTGACATCTGTCAAATTGACAGCTGATTCTTTGATTGAGCTGTAGTGATTTTTGTTGGCGGGTATTTTTTAAGCTGGAGTGAAAAGTTTGTGGTAGTAACCCTGAGCAATAGTAAGTGAAATTGTTTGTGCGTCCTTTTGATTTTTACTTTGTGACACATGTTTGTTACTTCATAAATCAATAGTAATGGAACAATTTTCCGTCAAATTGAATGGGATACAGACTACAAGGAACTGTTCCTGTTGACAGCTACTTCCAACTACATAATGTACTTAAGGGGTTGTCTACCAGGATGACTCCCTGTCGTGATATCGCTTTTTATGAAAGATCCACCACAAACAGAAGCGACCTTCTGTTGTACCTGGCTGATTAGGAAATTATGGATATTTAACTGACAGTTGCTAGATTCCTTTGCAGTTACAACTGACGGAAAGGTCTGCCAATCAACTAAACATTCCAAAACTCTTCCTAATCTGTTTTGACTCGGTGGTGACTTTTCAAGTGGTATGAAAGTTGGGTGGCTGGGAGGAAACGCAACTAAGGCTTAAGCGACGTTTTGAGACCGAAACTGAGGAGACCTGGAAATAATAGACAAAAGATAAAGGGAGTAGAGCTCAAAGCTAACCTATGGAGTTAAGGAAGTCCATATTATTAGTAAAATTGAAGCCCGAGATGTCCGACAGGTCAACAAAGAAGGGCTTACACTGTGCGCTAGTTTTGGTTGGTTTAAAGCGGATTGCTAAACTTAACTACATGCGTCCCTATTAGTTACTGATCCGTTTACTTACAGCCATTGGTCGAGCGACTTTTGCAAGTGTTTTGCAAATGTGGCTCTTCTCTCTGTACTCATAAGCTGACCAAGTCTATCTCGAAATGACGCGACTCGACTGTAGCGAAGAAAGATTCTATAGCTGGGGGTAGACTTCCTCTACAAGAAAGCAAAGGCGCCACTTGCCGGTTCATCGGCCCTTTATATTCCCAAGGCTGACAGACGAGAGTGAATAATCTAGAGTCGATGGTTTTTTTTTTGGTTGCGCCAAAGGATGTGTAATCTTTGAAAGATACTAGTTGCCCGTGCTACTAGCATGCATGATTCGCGGGATATGTGTCTCCAGTGCCTCGCGCCTTAGGTACTAAACCACACCCCTGTACTCTTCTACCACTCTCCCCGCGGGACTGCCGTTAGGTATTACTTCGCGGGGCTGGTTAGCGACTCATGCTAAATCATCTACGTCTGCCACTTCGACCCTTCTTAGTCTGTCGGCTCTTTTTAGCTCGTTTTGTACGCTCGTTATGTATGAACATATTTCAACCAGTCGTCTTCTGACCTCAACATATGCTCTATGAGAAGCTGTGGAATGGATAAGTTCACTCTTCCTCCTGAAAAGCATCTGCAGTGGAACATTACGTGCTCCGTATCTTCTTCTTCATCTGGGCATTCGGGGCATAGAGGCGAGCTATCGTGGCTTAATCTGTGAAGATAACTTTGATAACCGCAGTGCCCGGACAGGAACTGCGTATGGTGGTAGGTGCAAACCCCGCTTGTTCTTCTTGTATAGACCTCCATGTTTGGGATCAGTTTGTGGGTCCATCTGCCTTTTGCCGTGTTATCCCACCGAACTTGCCACAGGGCTATAGATGTTGCCCTTCTTTCTTTTATCCTTCTCCTTTTAATGACCTCTTGCCTGTTGACTGTTAGCCTTAGGTAGATCCTTTGTATTTCGTTGGCAAGAATGTCAATGGGAATAACGCTGGCTGCTTTGTCCGAAATTGTTCGGAATCGGCTTATTGTTCTTATTGCGCAGAGCCTGTACGCTGACGAGAGCTTTCTTCTTGTTTCCTTTGTTGTAAGAGTCCTTGCCCAGACCGGTGCAGCGTATATCAGTATTGAGCTGACCACCCTGGATAACAGAATCCTTCTGGCGTATCCAGGGCCACCGATGTTTGGCATAATCTGGGAAAGAGCTGCTTGCATCTGTGGCACCCTTCTGCTGTCGTACTGGACGTGCGTTTTAAAGCTTAACCTGTTTCCTAGGTACATTAATGACTCCTTTGATCTGATTAATTGGTTTCCAACACGGAAATTTGCTTATTCCACAGTCTTATGGTCAGCTAGTTGTAGCCCTGCAGACTCTAGCCAATTCTTGATTCTGGTTACTGCTTCATCCGTGGCGGACTCTATCTCGTGGATATGTGTGACCAGAGTAACCACAGCGATATCGTCAGCAAAGCCTATAACTTTAACTTCTTGTGGCAGCGTTAATCGTAGAATCCCGTCGTACATTATGTTCCACAGGAGGGGTCCAAGAACCGACCCTTGTGGTACTCCCGCGGTGATGTTGTAGTACTTAATGCCATCGTCAGTATGGTACCTCAACATCCTGTCGGTAAGATAGTTTGCTACTATATTCAGCAGGTAGTACGGCGTTTACATTCTGGCCAAGGATCTCCTAATGCATGACCAGCTTGCCGAATTGAAGGCATTTCTTACGTCAAGAAGAGTCACAACTGCGCAGTATTTCTTCGTGCCCCCTTTCCATTTTTTCCCCGTATTAATTCGATGGTGAGCCCGCCCCATTGTCTCCTGCAATGATGGTTGAATCAACGGTCTATATTCGATGAAGATTCATACTCATATAGATTTTTATAGGGGCATCTTACACACGCCTCCCTAATTGCCAGAACTTCTGCCTGCAAGACATTAAGGTGGTAAAAAGGCTTAAATGTATTTAGCTCTCTTTTAAAACAAGCCGAATCTTGTTTTTAAGGCTTTTCTTCGACTAATGTTTGTTTGTTAAAAACATGTTCTAGGTCTTGTGCCCATAACCAACTTCGCAGGTTATTTAATCGCCTTGAGCCTCTGAACCGGCTGATAAGTTTGGTGTTTATCTGCTACATCAGAAGCTGAAAGTTCTTGTTAAACCGTCCTTTACATAATTTTCTTTGCTGAAACCCATTTCTTGATTGCACCGTGATTTCCGATTTGCCTTGATCCCGAGTCCGGCCGTCGCGTCGCCATAGTTTTCCTGCATTCTTTCTTCATAAACCCGAATTAAATTCTTTACCTTGCAGCAGCAGGAAGCACATCGACTTCTCCCTGCTGTTTCAAATGTGATAATCTTCCATCTGCTTGAGCTGGGAGACGGCCGTCGTCGTGGAACCTTATCCTTCCATACGGGATCTCCGTTTCTCCCTTCTTGCAGTTCAACATTCTCTTCTAGTGGTACGTGGTTTCCACTGCAGGGCTTTCTAATATCCATCTTCTACTAACGTTTTTCAGTAAAACATTCATCATCTTACCGCAGGCTCTCTCTCAGGGAGGGCTGAAACCCTACGGTGCTAACATACTGAAACCACTGGTTGTGGGCGTCTTTAGTAGGGGGATTTATACAAGTGAGCGTTTCTAATAATAGCTTCCGCAATGGTCTACCAGTCCAATGTGGACTTTCTTCTTTAGGAATGTTTGCAGCCTCTTTTTTTTCTTAGACAGTCAAACTTCTAACTTATAGTCGCACCGAGCCAAAGGTGAACAGCCCTCTCAATGTGAACACCGCTGAAGATGTCGGACGAGTGTTCGACCATTTGGAGAGTGGAAACTTGGTGAAAAGTTAATAAGACAGTTTTTTATATAAAAAAAAGTCCGCTGCTAAGAGACATCAAAAAAGGGCTTACTACGACAGACCAAAAATACTCCAGCCCTCTACCGGGAGATCTCAAAAAAAGATCCACATTTAGCATATCACTCCTAATGTCTCCGGTTGCGCGTTGTCGCACCACATTCCGTCTCCGTGACAAGAACCTTTGTGGACAGGTTAAGGGAAGCTTTTCCAATTTAGAAGCACCAAGGCCGTTACCACCATTTGGAGTCGATGGGGGGGCAGAGATCAATAGTCAAAATTGACAGGCGAGACATTTTAAACGCCTGCAACTGTTTCACAAGTTACAACTCACAACCTTTGTTCACAGTCCGCCCGTTCTACAATTGGCATTACTTGTCCTCGCCCTCGCTTTTTATATATTTCCTTATTATTCTTCCGTCAGGATTTATTGAGCCCTAAGTCGCATGGGACAGCTCAAAATGCAATATCCCCGTCTATTCGCATTGTGAGCGGATAACTTCAACCACGTGTCCTCTAGTCTAGCCAACCCTCTATACACTACACCCCTAAATTGAATAGATTTCCCATTTCTCCTATTATTTGCTGATTTACCTTGCAAATCCTTTCGCACAGAAGAGAGAAAACGAAACGAAAGTAAAACCAAATATAATTGAACCGTCACCCTGCATCATCTTAATGCGTCGTCGTTTTTCTATTCTCTGCACCCTCAGTAGAAAGCGAGGGCGCAGAACAATCCTGCCGCCTTGAGCGAGGTAAAATTAAATCCACAATGACACCGAGTGTGTGTATACGCTTTGTGTACCTTCAACCAACACCCGCCGCCCGATGAGGACGTGCCACCACCGCCATACCGCACCGCACTTGTTTTGTTCGGCAAAGTAAAAGCCAAGTGGGCGATATACAGATGAACGGATGATGATAAATCGGGGTAATATTGAAAAATTCATCCTTTCATCCGAGGATGAGGAATCGTTCCCGTTCCCGTTCCCATTCCTTTCATTCATTCGTTCGTTTGAGATTGCCAAAGCAGCTCAGCTCCGTATATATTCGGGGTGACATGTCGCACCCTCGTTTAAGAAAAAAAAAGAAAAACCCTTCTCCCATGATGATATTCCATTCATCCTCCCTCGCATGTACAACACACACATGCACTCATTTCGGTTGGTTTGGTTTTCGGGTTGACGGCTGAGGGATGGGAAACATCTGTTATTATTTTCATTGACACTGACTAGTGTGTGAGTGTGTGTGTGTGTGGTTGACAATCACAGGACATGACAAAACGAAATTTATATGAAAGAGTGCCGGAAAATGAGGCCGTTAGCGTGACAAATGCACATACATCAACCACGTTTCAGGACATCACAGACACTTGAACGATTTTTAAGCGATGACGATGGGTAGGTGATGATTATTACTGTCATTATGCATCATATGACAAAGGAAGCATGCGTTAGCCAAAGGGAGACACAGAACATATTGAGAAATACTTTTCAAGGACACAGCTACTTAAAATCTGTTTAAATGCAAAGAGAGAGGGAGCTAACAAATGCAAATTTAATGTTGGCCCTGAACGCATGGGGTGGGTTTGAATCACTGGTAAAGCGTATTTAAGGGATTCCGAATGTTTTGTTGATGTTTTAACTTTTGCACAAGGTTGGTAAATAAATAAAGAAAGAGGGAAAGGAATTACGTCGTTTTTAGCGTTTCTTGGGAAGGCACTTCACGAAGAATTAAGGCATCTTAATCTAGACAAACAAGAGGCACAACCTGAGCTTGGGGTACTCGAGAATGTGCATCGTCGAGTGGTGACTTTTTGCATATTTTTAGTGCAACGAGTGGGTGCTCTTTCAGTTCTGACAAGTGGCATATGCTAAGGACGCATACAGCTTTGCTAAGCATCGGAGTACAAAATGACATCAGGGATGTGCATGTGACAGCAAGAACAGAAGCTGAAAGGTAAACGTTTTTGGATGCGCACTTGACTTTCCGGTCGATCTTGGAAAGTAGTTTGTTTCGAGAGAAATGTTGGTGTAAGGGAAAGTTCTGTTCAGTGGTTAAAAGTCACGTTAAACCCATGTCCAAGACAAGCTAAGACATCTCTGAAATAAGGCAAATGTCCTCTAGCAAGGTACTTGATTCGATGGTTGGATAAAGTCTGAAATCTTTCCCCTTAAGATCAAAAGTCACTGGCGAAAGATCGAGAGCTTTAAAGGATCCACTTCAGCATAATTTACCGCTTCCCTTGCAATGGACACATGGAGGCTTTTAAAACAGGTGATGACACTTGGTTAAGACTGCCTTCTGGTTGCTTATCCAAGCCGTTGGAGTTTGGAGACGTAGACCTCGTTTATAGCGACGAAAAACTGTCACAATTTGAACACCTTCAATATTCAAATACTCATTGCTATCAAAAAAGATCTGTAGATAGTGAAGGTACTAAACATCAGATAAAATCGCTGGGGAACCATTTTTCAGTCAGTATTTCCTTGGACGGTTTTTGTCGCCATTGATGTATACCAGCTGTTCCAAGATGTGCCAAAAACATCGACCGCATTCGCTAAGTGACATTGTACGAAAGTTCCAGCCTAAAGGTTCTTCAGTGGTGAACCTTCTATTCAAATACCAAGGCATCATTGATTTTGGATCGTTTGGTCTATTTGATTGTGACCATCGTGTCCCGCATCACAGATGGTAGAAAGCTCTTTATTCCGTTACAGTCCGAGCGGATCCAGCTGGATAAATACACTTAAACGTACAGAGTGTTCCCTACTTCTAAAAATTTACTATTCCACAGGAAGGCTGTCCATAACAGAAGGAGAAAAGTATGAGATATCTTTTTAAGATTTGTTTTGTAACATATTTAGCAACGCCATCTATTAGACTATGTTCAGAATTTCCTCAGTTTACCCTTTTGCGTCTGAACGCAACCAATGTACAAATATGACTAACTTCACTACGTAGAAAGACAGATGCTGGCAGCAAATGGCTGGCACTTCCTTTTTAAGTTTTAACAAGTTGGACGCAAATAAAGATAATAAAAAAAATTCCTTTACAATTTTTTTAACATATTTGACAGCTAACATCCGATTTGATATGGCAACAAATCCGATAAATTGGTCTAGGGAAAGATAAGTCAAAAACTCCACTAAATGTCGATTGTGACCAACTGAACTCGGATTTTCTATATACACGGGAGGCAGCAACGAGTGTCAGTGGGTGAGCGTTTCCTAAGGTTTCTGCCAGTAAGGTGTGGGGTGCCTCAGGGCCTAATTTTGGAACCACTGCTTTTCTCCCTCTATGTAAAAAAAACTGCCTAAGATAGTCAAACATTGGTCAATGCTCAATGCACATGTTTGCTGATGATGCGTAAAATTGTAGATCCCTTCCATTCGTCCCAAAAATTAAAAACTCACACAAAACGAATGGTTGTGAGAAGCTAGGCCTAGAGTCCCACCGACCGGTTTATTTATTTTATTTATTTATTTATTATGACACTATTTGTTCCTTTTCTATGCAATGGATGAAATGTCCATATCCATGGATGAGTTGTCCCATATATGACTTTTGTGTTTTATGAAAGGGCCACAGGTGTTCGAACCGACGTCGTTCGCATGGCTACAGCTAAAAAGACAGTTTTTAAGCGGACTACATGTTTCGTTTTCTTAAAACAAGTTGGCGCAACTGGAAAATCATTTAATAAAATATATAGAGGAACTGTTTTGCTATCTAAATTGACTATACCTTAAAAAACCATATCTCTTAACTTCCTCCTAAATATTTCACTTACAAAATTATTTTCTTTCTTGTTTCAGGTAAGCGAATCGTAACAAGTTGCAATGGAAGTGTTTGTAAACATCAGGTAAAGCTATCAAAAGTCACAATAAGCTGACAATTAGAAGGTACCATGAAGTCCTTAACTCCGGCATACTGGCTAAAAAGTAACGCCGTAGGCGCATATTTAATTTTTCAGTTCAATTCAATAACCGTTCAACAGGTGGCGCTGCAATCGATCTCCGAAACCGCTTAAACTCGATAGGTGGCACTGCTGCCGAAAAAATTGTAACCAAATGAAAAAATATTGTAAACAGAAACTTTAAAAATAGAAAACCTTGGATTGGATTCTGTTATAAAAACTTAAATTAATAATTGTAAAGATTTGTTTTTTTTTTAAGGTGAAAAGTAGATTATCAGAGATTATGCAATAAAAACATTCTAAACCCTTTTTTTGATACTTAAGGGAGCTAATGTTTTATAGTTTAGAATTTCGATCTTTAGAAAGCACTTTGCAAACAAAAAAGCGGGATAGGAAAACGGGCACTTACCATATAATAAAATTATTAAAATACTATATCTGGACATTAATGAAGCCTTGAAATTTTTTAAATGGCATTCTATTCAAAAGGACCCTTAGATTAGGAACGTTAAAAAGGAAACACTGCGAAATGTGGGCGAGACTTAATCCAAAAGCCAAGGTAGCTGTATACAGATTACACTAAAATTGCGTGAACATTTCACCCAAAGTCCATTTTGGGGTTACATCATACGCTTTTCCAGCAAAAAAGACTCTTGCTTTGCATGTTTAGAAATAGCTTTTTTAAAGTATACGCTCTTTACAAAAATGTACAACAGATGAAGTGAAAAATCGTAAACTCTATAGCTTCCACAGAAAAGGGGATTACCCAAGTTGCCATATTGCTATGGGGCTTTAGAAGGAACATGGGGTCTTATAAAAACAAACATTTGCATTGAGTAAAAGTTTGAAGCAAAGTAGAACCACTTAACAATTGCTTCTAATCGCGGTATGAATAAAAACCTACTTTGCTAAAGTAAGTTCGAAAATTCGTACATAGCTTTTACTTCGCTGTTCGCGTACTTGCCTGGCAGTTCCTGTCCAAATTGACCAGTAAATTTGAATTGTCCTGAGAGTGCAACGACTTTTGTGGAACAGAAGTGAACGAAACTAAAAAAAAATACTGCTCAACCTTCCTTCCACCTGGAAACATAAACATAATTTTTGTTTGCAAATATATGTAACTTGGTGAGGTTTTATTTATTTTTCAGGTTGCGGGAATCGTATCCTTCGATCGTCAATTGGGAAATATTTTTTGACACACAAGCCGATTAGTTAAAGAAGAACTATTAATTAACAATATGTTTTTTTAAATGTCACCTAAGAGCCCAGATCTTCAAAATACCTCAGAAAGGATGGGGGTTAACATTTTCATCTAAATAAATATTAGCCAAGTAGTCCACACTTCACACACAGTCAGCAAAATAGCAGACTTGAATTTTCGTAGCAATTGCTAGGATTTATTCATACCGTTTTGAGTAAAAGCTTTTCGCATATGCCAAAAATTTAAAGTAACTTAAATCAATTTTTATTCATACAGCCAAGCTTTTGAGCAAAAGCAATTGCTACGTTTAATTCATACTACCCATGTTGTTTGATGTGGATTATAGTGTCATCTGTCATTATTGTTATCAATTTATACACATTGTTAGTAAAATGTGTCGTAGAAACATTGACCGTAGATCCCTAGGCTGCTAGATGAGCTGTGTGGATTTTAGAGGGACAACCTATTACGATTATTACGAACTGAAGAGGAAGGGTGTATTCCGTTTCATCTCCTAGAAGCCTTGGGATAGATGGTAGCCTTAAAAGAATAAAGTGCACCACTGGGTCGCCCAAAACATTCTCGTTCATTGTAAGATTTGTTAGAAGCATCGCGACAATTTTATATGATACTTCTCGATTACGCTACAAGCTTAAGTGAACCAAGGCCTACACTAACAACCAACTGGAGTAAGCCCGGTGACCGGCTCTTAGGTAAGCGTTCCGAATTGCGCATTCTGAGTTGGTTTAGGTCATTGCTACTTTTATGTACCACCTCCTAAGGGTTTTGCGTTGTCCCTCTGGGTTTGACTCGAAAACTGTACGGATCAGATCACTGGGTCTGACCAATGTCTCTGATAGCTCGTACAGGTCATCGGACATGGCTGAAGGGTTTTTTTAAAGTTTAGTTAAATAAAAACACATTTTTTTAAACCACTTTCTTTTAAAATTAAATTAGCCTAAAATTATGAAATTTAAATGAGCTTAACACCAAAAATCATCCACATTCTCAATTTGCGTGTGCTTCTAAATAATACGCAGGTGTTTGAAGCGGCCCATGGACCGGACCGAATCAACGTCCAACTTAAGTGATTGGCACTTGACAGTTCCCACAAAAAGATATATAGAAACCCCTAGCTAAAATAGTAACCTATGTTACAGATAGAAGCCACACCTTTGTTAAAAAGTTCCCTTAAAAAAGTGGACACGATTAAATGCAAGATGCATCCATCCGTTTTTTCCGCATAACTCTATAGTCTACATCTCTTGTTTCAGTTTTTAATGTGTACAAATACACCCATCTAAAAAGGGCACAGAGATAAAAATTGCATCGAGGATAGAAATAAAAACTTGTCAAAACCACACCTACACAGAAGGTGGCATTTTTCACACGTCACAAAAGCAGAAAACTCTATACACAAAAAAAAATACAAAAAATATATTTTAGCTGTCATTTTTGTGTGTTGCACAAAATTTATTAACAATAAAAGGCAGAAAAACATAAATAATACAAGGGGGGGAAAAAAACTTACCACAAAATGCATGCACCTACTTTTGCATGCGCATTTTTCCGTTTGGATTTTATTTCTGCGAATATTTTGACATTTGCAATCGTTCATCCTTTTCATTGGAATTGTATTACAATTTCACAAAAACCATGAGAGCGGTGCATTTAATAATTCGACTTCCAAGTGTGTATGGTTGGTCATCCATTATTTTTTTTTTGAGTAACCATTCTGCGAATATTTCAACTGACAGCAGATGTCACTTTTGGATATTTAAATGCTGGACATATATTTTATATGCAAAGAAATACAACGCAGGTATTTGGTTGTTTTGTTTGGATAAAAATATTATTCCCTTTCGAAGAAAATCGGCAAACGAAAACTACAATATTGACATTTGCTGTGGCAGCTTTATAAAATATAAGAAGCGACATAAAGGCAGCCAAATTTGAATGGAAAATTCAGATTAATAAAAGAGGATTTTTGCATTCCAGAGCGATTAACAACGCGCCTCGAAAAGGACGAATATTAAATTCGTTCAATTTAAGGCGGCGGCCGGCGCAGGGGGTTGACATTTTCGAGGATATCGCGGTCAAATTAAGAGTATTTCAACCGATTTCCATTAACAATTTATTAACGTCGCCATTGTCTTGCAGTTATCGGATCTGATTTGAGCCCTTTGCGCGCGAACATTTATTTCCGGTTATTTATTGAATTTTAATTTACTTCGATAAAATCGTTTAAAATAAATTATGCAAGGAGTTTAACGAGTTTTTTGGCATGTGTGTAATTTGGACTATACAGATGCACCGAATCGGATATTCATTGGAACAAAAAATAAAAAAAAAAGATTAATCGCCAAATTGGAATGTGCTCTTGAACATGGGGATTTATTTCTTTTGCATTACTTTATTGAATATTAAATTAAAAATGGTTTAATGCCGATGAAAGTTTTATTGAATGTTGGGAATTACGTTTGGAGGTTAAATGTTAAATGGAAGGTATATGTTCGCCTTTGTCACGCTTATAAATGTTCTTATAAATGCTTTTCTGGAAGGAGTCCGAAGAGACAGTAATTCCCTGGATACAAGTTTTTGTGTTTTCCTAAACAATAAAACAAAAGCCAATTTTAAATTGTTTAAAAAATGCATATGCAATTGCAGTGGCGTCGCGTGAATTATTTAGATGGGTGTGCAGTTCTTGAAAATTATATATTTAAAAAAAAACAATTAATTGCAATTATGGCAAATACATTGCCTGAAAACATTTTCCATTTATTGTTTTCTTAATCAAAATTAAAAAAAATTAAAGAAACCTTTGGTATACAAAATTAAAAGCACCTCACGAAACTGTAACCACTTGAAAAATAATAGGTACCTAAACGAAAAGCAAATTTAATTCATTCATAATTCACATTTTTCTTATGAAACTTGATGTATGTACCTACACAATTCACACCTTGCATACCCTAACGAGACGCCGCGCCACTGGCATCTTCATTTGCCCAGTCAAATAGACCAAAATTTCACAAGTCCTTATATTGCAGGATTTGCGAAAGAAAGGCCCACGTCAACAACTTATAACAGTGGCAAACAGCAGTGAAGTCACTTCAAAAGACAAACAGCAAAACATCATGGACTTCCTCTTTGCAAACTTAGAAATCCTACCTTCAAGCTATTCTGCGAAAATATTGCTAGAATCAAAATCTACCAAATGAATCAGCATTACGTAAAAAGTACATATCAACAATTTACCAACTTGGAAAAAATACGCAATCAACTCAAGGATCGCCAGATTTGTGAATCAGGTTATAAAAAAATGTTTCCTGAATCTTGTGCAGATAAAAGAGTGGTTATATTCATGTGAGACGCTGCTCTCTATATATTTATAATCAAGGCAGCTAAGGCCCTCCAAATATTCTATCCTTATTTAATCCATGTAGGTGCAGTGACGTAGTGGTTAATGTGTTGGACTACTAAGCGAGGGGTTCCCGGTTCGATTCCCGAAAGAACTAAATTATATCTTAAGTTTTTTTTCCACTGCGCCACCTCTCGCGAACGTCTGACAAACATCCGAAAGTAAAAGTGCCATCAAATGGCTTCTAAATTCGTCCCAAAAATTCAAAACGAATGGTTATGAGAAGCTAGGCCCATAGACCTGTTGCGCCACAGAGTACATCGACTCGCTGAAGAAATAAGAATGACGTTCAGGAATAAACTGATTTCATCAACAATGAAAGTGTATAGAAAAGCTACCAAATGTGCCTTTAACGCCTCCTGAACCAGTGGTAAGTCGACAGGGAATGTGGATTGAAGCTGTACTATTTTACCATGAATATTTCGAGGCCATCAAAGGTGAAGTAAGTGACTGTGGCAATGTGTAACTTCAAGGAAGCATTTAACGACTCCAACATTAGAAAAAAAACATAACATAAAAATATAACAAAGATCGAAACTCAGGGTTTAGTGTTGAATGAATCTATTCAGTCAGTAAAAGTATTCCCACCTGACCTTAAAGAAAAGTTAAAAAACTCTTTGAACAACAACCGAGGTTTTTAACCGTTGCGTTGCCTAGTTACCTCAGTGGGTGTGGAACGGTCCTTTTCCAATCATAAAATATATTTTATCGAAGACATAATCGACCCACTGAACATTTGGAACAATGCTTGATTGTTAACATTTTTAAAAGTGACAATGTGTTAAATCCGTTAGAGCTTGAACTCTTTCATGGCAAACTATTTTTAGAAAATATGTTAAGTGCAGGACTTTACCAAATTAAATGGTTATATAATGAACATCGCTTTCTTTAATTTAATTTAATTTAATTTTTAGTGACTGTCCTGATATATGTAATGTGTTTCCCGCCAAAGAATTGCTATGTTATTCGATAACTCTTAAAATGTCTACAAATAAATCCAACTTAAGAACAATGCATGTACTTGATTTTAAGAAAATGGACATTGCTAAACTAGAAGCCTTATTTATAGACCCAGCGTAGAGTCTGTCTAACTTTTCGCAACCTCTATAATGCCCTTACGCGGGAAAACGTGATTTATAAACAAAAAGAACGTTGCCTTTAGACTGCGTAACTTTAAACGCAGAAATTTGCGTTTAGAGGTTGCGTAAAGTTGTCATATTTTTTAGGTCCTTCAAATGTTATTTTGCTTATGTTTTTTTCGGGATTTTACCTTTGGCCAGGCCTTCGATATTCTATATTGGAACCAACAAACATCAAATGTCGATTTCAGAGCAAAAAGTAATAGATTTCGGAGTTTCTTGTAATAGTTTATCCAAATTCTTACCTATTCAGACACAAACCCCGTTTTGTAAAGTTGTTGCGGAAGAATGTTTATAAATAACATTTTCAGAAAAGGCACGAAGAGGTTGCGTTATTTTTTACGCGATATATAACTAAACAACATCGTAGAGGCGTCGTAATGGAATCTAATAAATATGGCTGCATAAATGTTTAAAGGAAGTTTCTTTAATAAACAGTACCTAAGAAGCAAAACTACTAAAGTTACGAAACTCAGTTGTTAGAAAGACCAATACAGGTGCTTGATTTTAGGAATTACATAAACAATTGGCAATGAGTCTTAAATTAAGATTAGTTAATCTCATTAGAAACATTTTAGCACTTTAAAGCAGTCCAAGTGACAGAAAAAAATTGTAAAATCTTGAAACAACATAAAGCTAGGGTGTTATCGGGGTTTTTAGCAAAATGTAACAAAAGAAATTGAATATTATTAAGGTAAGTTCCTGCTCAGCATGGAATACTATATCTACTACAATCTAAAATGAAAGACTTTGTAGTAGATCTTTACATTGCATTAGTTGAATAGTAAAAATACTTGGCAGTTAGTGACAATGCCAGAGCTGTATGGAAGAAGACTTTGGTCCCATTAGAAACTAATAATCATAATCCCACTAAAAAAAGTAATTGCGAAGAAGTTATCGACATTTTTATTGTTTGAAAGGAATATCGATGCCATTGTGTATGGAGTATAACATCGTTCAAATGTCCTCCGCGGCTTCCCTAGGTGGAGCGCCTCCGAAATGTCCAATTTTCCATATGAACATGAGCGCATAAATCAGGCTGAATTTGACCGATGGCATGGGTTATGTGGGCTGTGAAGGTCAATTTGGCTTTTGGCTTATTCGCATACACCTGCAACCCCACAAGAAAAAGTCCATCTCGGTGACCAGTTCGCATCACCTCCACGTAAGATGACCATGCTCCCGAATCCCTCGTCCAGAATTTCCAATCTGCTTAGTTTTAGCAATTCTGGAGATTTTTTCCGGTGTAACTTAGGCCACTATGGGCTTTTGAGACCCTGTGCCCTATTATTGTTATTCTCAAGAGTGTTATACCCTCAATTGTATCGTACTGTGAAAGTTTAGCTCCGTTTTTGGCCATACCGTCGGCCATCTCGTTGCCCTCAATATTGCAGTGTCCAAGTACCGAACACAATCTGACATTGTTCTGCATGCATTACGCGACAGCTCCTAACTAGTTCAGATTTGATGACTTAAGACTCTTTAGCGCAGCCTGACTGTCTATAAAGATGGCGATATTCTTGTTGGATGTTGATCCCATTTCAAATAGTTCCGCAGCTTTGAGTACGGCCAGAATCTCTGCCCGGAGCACACTGCATGTGTCCGGAAGATTCTTTGACATGTGTCGGTCTATATCTCTAGAGTATATACCTCAGACCTCACCCTGTACCATCGTTGTTTCCGATGACGCCGCCAGACCAAAATCCGCACCTAACAGTGACTTTTTCGGGATACATTGGACGCTCTTGGATCTCATGTGGATTGGTATCGTCCCAAATCCAACAATTTTGTTTGTTACTGTACCCATTCCTCCAGCCTCATCGCTGAAGATGATTGGGGTAAATTTTTAACTGGTTTTGCTAAATTTTGTCCGTGCTGTTGAACGCTTTTCCGTCCTTGGTGATTTAACAAAACAGATTAAGTAAATGACAGCCAATTTGACAGCTGTCACAGTTTAGAAGTACCCATAGGAACCCCCTTTATATGTCCGCTTATGTTTGTGAGACGTTTCCAAGAGAGAGGGTAGTTGGTGAGAAGCTTGAAGCCTTCAAGTTTATTTTTCTAGGGGTCAAACCATAAGCCTGGAATACAGGCGGTTATTTTGTTGCCTTTACACTGGTTTAAAAAAAAAATAAACAATAGGTTTGGTGGAATTTTTCGACCCTTCTCATACGAAGCCCACACCCAGAGATGACAAGACGAAGTAACAAAGCCTTTGACATTTTCAAGTCAAGATTATTGTGGAGATTCATTTTAAAAACATTAAAAATGAATTTAAAACCTTTCTTACGACAGTGTTAACCCCTGGTTCGCTGAACACAAACAACATCCTTTTTGCGCCGTCAATTTGATTCTCAGCATCAGAATTCAACCCACCATGAATTTTTTCGAACTAATTGTTCAGCTATTCTGTCAATAATACTGTGCTTTTTATTGCCCCACCCCCTTAGCCCAGTCAACCTGTGTTTTTTACCCCTGTCACCAAAAATAAATTAAAATTGAAACTGAATAAAAAAAAATGTATCCCTCCGAAGGACATCCACGTCGGACAACAGCTGAACCATCCATTACGCCAGCAATTTAACTGAATTATTGCACTAAAAGTTTAAACACCTGCTTGCTCCCATTACTGACGGCCTACAAATAGGGTGAGGGTTTTTTTTTGTTGCTGTGGAGGGAAAACAAATTTACCATGGCAAGCCCATACCGTGCCAGGCACTCAACACCAGTCACCATCAGCATAACGCAGCACGACTACACATCTCAAAATGTCAATTGCACATAAGTGGTATCATATTGCCATGCAAAATTGTATTTCATTGTTAATTCGACAAGGATGCCGATGTCGAGGAGGATATAAATGCACGGCAAGGATATGCTCTCCTCCACGGAATTCTTGTAAATTTGTTGCAGGTGGGAGATGCTGCATTCCCTCCCACGTCCCACATCAAAGATTGTTAGCAACGTGTTGTGTTTTTTTTTGCGCTGTTGCCGCACCTCGAATGCTTGGTCCTGATTTATGCTTACATCGGCGCGTTTCACCTCTCCGTGCATGCTTTGTATGGATATGGTTTCTTTGAAATATCGTTGGCTTCTCTGTTGGATACCATGCCGACCAGTGTTTATCGCAACTAGCAGAGCTCTTAGTCTGTGTGTGTGTGTTAAGGACAGGTCTTGGATTTCCGCCATTGTATACACGGATATCACATTCATGTTGGGGTAATAAATTGCATTTACACGTATGTAGGTATGGAGGTATCCTTGTGGTGTAATTTGCAGAAAATTTCTCTAGATGTGCAGCGCGCCGCGTTGGTATCCAAGGCGTAGGTACATACTCGTACAATTATGAGCACTTTAGTGTTTTTGAAATATTTTGCGCACAATGTTGTGCGAGCCGTTAGATACAGCTTTTGTTACTTTTTTGTTGTGTCTGTTGTGTACGGTGGAATGAAAATCCAGGATAAGGAGGTAGAAATTTAATCATCTAACGTGGGACTAATAAATTTCAACTCTCGGTAATAATTGTTAGCGGGGGCGTCGTTACAAAATGTATCTGATTAATATATTTATGAGCGAGATCCAATTACGTGTCCTTGAGGTGCATTGCTGGTGGATAGATTGAGGGAGATTGTGTTTGACTTGGAAATTGAATTCTTTTGTTAGGTTTTTTAGGAGAAGGAGGGAGTAGGACTTTGAGGCGACCCTATAGGGCTGAAAACCTCTTTTAAAAGCTTTGGGGCTACCTCAGGTGGCAGTTTCTTCCAGTACCTTGTTTAAAAGGAATACTTTACCAGTGTTATTTTTGATGTACAAAAGGTGCCACGCCCCATATTTAATAAGGCCCACATTTTGTACAGAGATTGGTACTTTTTTTTTACCCTTTCCTGTCCAACCGATAATTTAATTGAATGTTACCTGTTTTTTTTTTCAAATTTGGATGTCATATTGAACGTAAGGAGATGCCACGCCCCATTCTTCGTTACCGCCCCCATTTTTTGAAATATATTTTGAGCAGACAATAAACATTGACCACCATTTTAAAGCAAATGGTCTAAGACACTATATATGATATAAGTGATTTGGTTATATGGGAGGTGCCACGCCCATAATTAAAAGCGAGAAAAATCTTCAAAAAATCCATTGATGCAAGGCTGTCTATGTAAACCGTCCTGGGGCAAGTTGTCAATTATCCTTTCGGTGTAGAAAAAAACGTTTTTATTTGGAGTTAGGTGTAAAGGGACGTATATGGCTCCCCGAGATTTTGTTATCTTTTCCTAAGATTGCATTCCAACTGAGGCTTATGAGACCATCTTGTGTCTAAAAGGTTTCCCATTCAACGGAGTTTTCAATAGACCTCACGCAAGCTTTGGGAGATAGAACTTAACAACAGAATTAGTTCTAGATTTTCGAAGCTAGATGATCATTCTCGTGATTTGCCATCATTTTTTTGGTATGATACGTCTTCGTTAGTTTTTGTGCCGCTTTAGCCCTCTGGCTGTCAGAAAAGAGTGTATTATCTGTGTTTGAGAATGCTATACAACACTTTATATTCATTAACTAGTTTTATTGTTATTTAATATTGTTTTCTTTTGTTTGTTTATTTTGTTAATTGTAAATCACATAACGTAACTCACCCTATTTCTTAAACATTTTCATCTAGATTTGCCTTCTCAAATTACACCTATGATTTATACCAATAGTGTCTCTAATGTCTAACGCTAATTCTCTCTTTTGTATTCCTCTTTAATTGTCATTCTTCATATATTTTTGACACAGTAAAAGTTTGTCTCGTTCACTTGGATCGAGGACACAGCCGTGGTAACATCAAAAAATAAATTGTAATTGGTATTGGAGCATCGACATTTTTTTTCGCTATATATTCGTCGTCGCCTTGGTTCAGGTTATTTGGATAGCTTCTCGTCGCTGTACCTTCTGCAGATTCCCATACAATCTGATTTTTGATTCCTCACGCAGCTTTTAGTTCAGGATGTACCAAGGCCTCAACCAAATAAATTGGCATCGCTCCCCAATTTTGCGCAGCACTTGAAGTGAGATCTTCCTCTGTTTTGCTGCTCCTCAGGGGTGCACTCATGTACTTGTTGAGACGCCTCACGTGACCGAGCCATCTCAGTCGTTCTATATTCGGATTTTTGACCAGTTGAACAAGGCTCCCTCTTCACGCTTTACCACCAATGCAAACTGGGCCAAAGCATATTTCTCCTAAAAGGTTGTCATTTCATCCACCTTCAACTCTGTGCGTGCTTATCCCCCATACAGCAGTCCTTGCTTCACTTCTTAAATACCTTCTTAGCCCGCAGAAACTGCGATCTCAAGGTTTAAAAAGAGTCTTCACCCAGGGATCAATACAGGCCCATAATGATGAGTTTAGAGAGTCAACATACCCTGTCTCTAACCTCTTACCTAAAATCTCTGCCTATGCAAGGTTCTTCAGTCCGGACTTTAAAGCATTTGAAACATTTAGAAAGCCTACTTTCGGAACAAGTTTTGTATGCGCTTAGGGGGCCTTAGTTTAAGTGGTTCCCTGTGAAAAGTCACTAGGCCGATGGTCGGAGTAGGGGTATCCTTCCTTCTTTGGAAAGAAACAAACCTTCTTAATTTAGAGAAGGTCTAGAGATCAGGTCAGTGTTTTTGTTTCTCGCCCAGTCAACTTTACTGATTGTGAAGGTTTTAAGTCTTTTATAAAGTTAGGCTTTCACCGTTAACACCTGAGGAGTCTCGTCTAGCTTTTGCTCGTTCGCTGCACACAAGCCCTTGAGATGACAACCTCACCAACATAGGGTGAGGTAATAATGAAATGGCCAACAGTGTCGTTAAAAAATTCGATGCGATTTGCTACCGCTTTAGAACTTATTTATAAGGTCGATCTTATAAGACAGATTATGCCTCTGACATTTTATTAATTCAACGCAAGGCTGCGGCCGAAAGAGTGACCACAACACTTCGGAAGGCAAAAGGATAGACTTCTATTTTCTGTCGCCATACATCAGGACTTATTATCAGTCTTTTTTTACCGCGGCTTTTTTTTTTGGCGGCTGATTTCCCTTATTGAAAATCGGCCTCATATCAGAGGTGCCACCAATCTCAGCTGGCTTGCTTCCCTCCCCATCCTAGGAACCACGCCGTCGTTGAGCCACTCCCCCTTCCCCTTTCCCAGGAACCACGCTGTCGTTGGGCCTCTAAGGAACCACGCCGTAATAGATCCATGTAGTTTATATGAAGACAGTGTCCTTTCTCATATATCTACAGAGTGCAGGCAAGATTTAGTAGGCTATCCTTTTGTTCGGCAGGCATGGTATGAGATTCATGTAAGTGAAAAGTGAATAGCAAGTAGATGACCCTCTCAATTTTTTTACGAAGACAGTTTGACAGATGGATTTGTCTGAAGGAAGTATGTGTGCGGTCTTTCCTTTTTTCTTGGTATTGAAACAACTTTGAACACTTTGATTAGAAGCAGTGCTATACGGCTCTAGACGATGTACCAATAATATATCATCATGTCCTCGCGTCTTCAAAGCTAACAATACAGTACTTAACAGTTTGGACCTCCAGTTAGAGTTGTGCAGCCGGCGAAATGAGCCTTCTTCAGCGGACTCCTTGGATTTCCCTTCAGTTTCCGTCCGAAACCACTTGGATCCTATATATTTCCATGTCCTAATCGTACATCGTTCCAATGGCAAGTGCAACAAGCCCATGTGCGCCGCCCTCTAGGAGGTAAATAATTTTGTGACCGTTGCCATAATTGGTATGTTCCTTCATTTCAAGCATATAATGACCGACCTAAGCATCCCTTCCGCAGATCACGTTTCCGTGTTATCTTTAAAAAAGAAAAAGTGTTTCTCCAACTTTATTATGAAGACGGTACGAGGGGACCGTACCTCACATCACCCTCCCTCACCCTCCCCCTGTCTCCGTTATTCTCTTCGCTGCACATTATATATCTGGCAATACAATTACGTGCCACCCTCTGGTGTGTACTTAAATTCATGGGAAAAAAAAGGAGAAAATCTACCGTCAGTGCCGGTGAAATGAAGGTTTAGCACAAAAGGACCCTCGCATATACACTATACTCTGCATTATTAAAGAATTGCAAAATTTATTGGTCCTCTGGGCGGGACCATAATAATGTTAATGGCACCCGAAGTACATTACACAATGAAGGGTATAAGCGAGTGTTGACTACATATCCTTACCCCCACTCTCCCGGTGTCGTCGGTCGTACACGAAAAATGTAATTGAGATTATTTTTATCCCATGGATAAATCCCTTTTTTTTGCCGCACATGGACAGCAAAAGTTTTTGCGGAATATTTTCATCAAAACTGGGATACTACTCCTCACCACAGGGATGATGTCTTAATTATCTTTCACATCAGTTGTGTGTTTTTTTTTTGTTGGTCAGGACGAAATGAAAACATATTCCCTCCTTAGCAATACACATACGCGCGCAGCTACAACGCCATAAAGCAGGGGGGAAATTCCATTTAATTTAATTTCATTGTATATTCCTTTACCCAAAAGGATATATATGGAGGAAAAACACAACATCAGCCAGGATCAAATGGAAAATAATATAAAAACCAGCAAAATATTAATGAAAGTGTTTCCCTTTAGTTTTCTGGCACACGTTTCGCTTATTTATTTTTGATTGTGCACACATACGCGTATGTGGAATTTGTGTAACCCGCCATAAACCGCCGACAGGTGGTTTGAGAACGCATACATAAAAATTTAAATCATCTCCATGGGGGGGATGATTTCACGAAAAACATTCGCCGGCAAAAACATTAGACGCCAAAGGGAGGCAGGAGTCCTTGCTTATTAATATGAATGACAATTTCTGTGTACACAACATCATGTGTGTGTGTACAAGTTGTGAGTAAAACGGTTTTAAGGGATAAGACAGGATGTCATGTATGGAGAATAATTGATATACTCGAGAACAATGGAGTTTTTTTTTTGTTATTAGTGTGGGTGTACCCTAATTGGCATGAGAGGGATTTAAATGAGTATAAAGCTTTTCAAATTGGTATAAGCACGGCTTAAAGGATGCTAAATTTGAGGAGTTTTTGTTGTTAATTTTAAGAAGAATAATTGACAGAGAGGGAGGGAGAGAGGGGCTCTGAATTTGTATAGAGGGATATCGCATGTGGTTGGGAAATTTTGACACTGACAGCTGTGTCTCATTAAACAAATTAATGAAGAGGGAGTGCTGAATTGGAAAATTAGTTCATTGGCCGATGATTTAACGACGTTGATGTCTTTCTCTTTTATTTTATTTGAAAGACCGCTGAAAATCTAATATATATAACGACTCAGGTACAAAACAGATATGTACGGGCTTTTCAAAGGGACCTAGGTTTCCTTTAGCACTCGTACAGTAGCAAGAGTACCGGCAGTGAGGTTTTCGTGGCAACAGATGCATGGGCGATTTGATGGCTTATTTCACCGAAAAGTACGACCAAGCTCACCATCACTCGAAGATTTTTGCACAAGATACTTTAAGGGCTTTCGACAGAGTTTGATATAAAGCTATTTTGTCGGAATTGAGCACTTATGCGGTCTGAACTTTTCTTATTCAATGGCTTAGAAACAGCCTTCTGGACGCCCAATTCGAGTTGTTTTGAGTGGTTTCTAGTCGGAGACTCAGAATATAAAAGCTGGTTACCCCCAAGTCTCCGTTTTGTCTACGATTCGACCAATTTTGTCTGTAGATAAAGTAACGAGAGCCAACTTCTTTTTTACATAATTTATTTATTTTAATTTATTTATATGCTAAATCTTAATCCATATACTTTTCCGCTTTGAAAAAAGAATGGAAAAGGGCAAAATATGAATATTCGTTTCCATAGTAACACCTCGCAGAAAACTCTGTAATGCCCCTGAAATACGATTTTATGTTGCTTACTTTTAGGGGTAATTAAATTGCATACCTTTATGGGTTAATGAGACTCTCCAACAGGTTCTAATCTAAGATGATTAAATTCGTTACTATGGAAACATGACGGCGGCGACAAATTAAATGGCAACAAACTGCTTTCGATTAACTGCTAAGTATTTCGTATGGGAAATTCTTAACTTCATTTTACCAGTCTTAATGGCGACATATACCTACGATTTTTTGTTTCTGCACATCTATGGCACATTACCTTTCGAATGATGTAAGTTTCATTCTCCTCATTTCATGATAAATACTTAAAAAGTGCACGGAAACATTTAATATTTACGTATTATCATAATGATTATTTTTTTTTTGTTATTCTAAGGGTCTAGTAAGCTAGTCTAGTAAGCTTGTACCACTGAACCACTGAGCCTTCCTTTCAAACCTAAGTCACAACAATTTTGGTTTGTTTTTGGCGTTTTTAAATTGACCCCCCCAAAAAGGGGTTTGAGGAGAATTGGGACCCTGAAGATATACATGATAGAAAACACGTATTTGAGTTTGATTTACAGCGACACCTAGGGGGTCATTTAAATCGTTCGCTTCTTTTGACGTCTCTTTGGGGAAACAGCTTCGTCGACTTCAATGAAAATGAATGTCCAGGGTCTTCCTTAATTAGATCTCAATATCCGTCACTAAAGGTATTGTATGAAAACAAATAATTCAACGTTATAGACTAAACTACGCAAAATGCACGACTGGGTCGCGCGAAACTTTCTCATTCATTGCAATTTTGTCATAAATCATAAGCGACATTTGGAGAATATTCACCGCTTGTTCAAAACGTTATCCAATTCCAATCTTCCGCTTTTATTTAGAGCAGTTACCCTATTTAATTTTGTACAACCAATTTTGTTGATAAAACTTTCTGACTTAGAAAAAAATAAAAAATTAGATATTGTTGCCCAAAAACTACATTGGTAGAAAACCGATCTTTTATTGAATTCTTCGTCGCTTTCGCCATTTCCACAGTCGGAATTCAATTGCTACACTTTCATGAAATATTTAGTTCCACAGTATGTCCCTCGACTGTACTGAAAACCTATCCAACAATCTACATATAACCGACCATAAGTGGATGATTTTTTTTGTCATTTTAAGTTGTTTTGGTCTATTAATCCGTCATAAGGTTGCTACTGAACGCCACATGCTTCTTCTCTGCGATCGAAAGACACATCAATCCCGCCTTCAAACTTTAAAAGTGGCGGATTTTGTACTCAAAGACAACGCGATTTGTTTGGAGCGTCTTTTTTTTAAATTTGGTAAACAACTAATTTGGTATTATATCGTTTGTTGTTCCATATTCAGATCGTTTTCTCATTTTTCAGAGTCACTCTTTGGATAAGACTTTAATTTACAACAATTTTAGGACTAAGAGGTGTAGTTCTCCACACAATAAACCTTCTCTGGGGAACTGTTTGCTTTGAAAAATAATAACAATCGGACAGTCGCCCACCAATTGCACATTCTACCGAATAAAGAATATGATTTTTTCAAGACCTTTTGGAGTGCGCAATCTGAAAATAGTCTTTATAATGTCAGTAGAATCCGCAAAAGGACTCCCTTAGGCTTTGACGTTGGCCGTCGACTTTACGTGCCAACTCTGCCCAACAGAAATGCGCACAACACGTGAATAACTAAAAGTCGTATCATCTTTTGATAAAAAAACAGTTTCTAAGGACTTGAACGAAAAGTCGTAATGATCGTTGTTGATTTCTGACGGTCTTGATAGAAATGAGAAAGTTTCACGCGACCCAGTTGTATACTTTATTTAGTTAAGTCAATGGAATATGAGTTGGCAAACAAAAATGGGTAGGTTGTCTTATTTAAAATGCCTGTACCATCTTTATGTAAGTCGGCCAAGACGTTTTCTTAAAAATGCGTTAAGAAAAGGGGGCCATTTTTTTCTTCTTAAGTTTGATGGTAAAATAAAACCAAATTCTAAATAGTTTCTTTAGTACATAACAACTGTTAGTGTATCGAATCACTCATACATGGGTATATTGTAGCACTCGTGTATGAGTCCCTCTTACTTTAAATATAATAAATGAGCAAGCTGGCGACTCTCTTCATAGAATAAGAGAAGAGGTTGTCAAGCAGCTCAGTCACATTCTGACCGTACAGGAGTACAGGCAGAAGTAAGGAATACTAAAGAATAAAGAAATAATTAATAGTCGGGTTTTTAAATATTTTCCCGACTCTAAACAAGTCACGAGTTTCATTTCCGCGAAATACAGTTAGCGTTCAACCTGTCTTTGTACAGCTTAAAGCAATCGATGCCCAACTTTTAAGTCCCAATTACCTTTGAACCCCTTGTAGGGGGCCGGTCATTTCAAGAATTCCAGAAACAAACCGATTTAATTGTGACTTTTAGTGGTTTAATATTTAGTGAACGCAGGAGCGCAGTTTTTAGTGTGATGGACTACTGAACGAAGGGGCACCAGGTTTGACCCCCAGAAAATATATATTACGTACAACTTAAGGTAGTTTCTATTGTGCCATCTCTTCAGGCGGACGTAACCAACCAAGTCTTCTCATATAAGCCTTTCGGATCCTGTTTAAAAATTTAAAAATATGAGTGTGAGAAGCTAAGCCTAAGGTTCTAAATAAACCTGTTGCACATGCTTTTTATAATATTCTACAAGTTACGGGTCGCCAAGTGCTTTGCTTCTTTTTTTACAAAGTGCCCCCCTTAAAAAGGGTTACAAAGTGCCCCCCTTAGGAAGGGTCGAAGTGAATTCTGAAATGAGGCTTTCCTGTTGTTTTTTTTTTCTTACTGAAGGTTGTCTTGTGGAAACTTCAAAACCTCATTGACAAGTTCTTTCCAGTCATGGCTTTTTAATGTTGTAGGATGATCTCCCCACAGCGAGACCCCCCCCCAAAAAAAAAACCCTTCATCAAACACTTAAAAACATCAATCGCTTCCGCTAAGTAAAATTTTCATTTCACTAATAAGCCCAAAAGTGCCCCCAGTCCTTGCCGAAGCTCATAAAATTTCGAATTAATTTCATTTCTCATGGCTTGCTGCCTCGAAACCGTTTTCCCAATATAAAAACAATAATCCTCTGTCTTTGCTGTTGATCTACTGGTTTCGCATTAAAAATCATCGTTGCGCATCACAGGAACAGGATAAAACTCAACCAAATTCAACGTAAGTAGAGATTTCTTATCGCAAATAACAAGTCCGAGCTTCCGCAAGGATATATTCGCAATTTTGTCAAGTTTCGGTTACGTTTTTTTTTTTTCTTCTTTTAATCATAATGCGGATGTTCGCAGGAGAGCACATCCTTATCCCTTTTCTCTGGATTTTTGGCCAAAACCTAGCTGGCGTATTATTCTTCTACTTCCCTTTTCATTTCTTCTTCCGACCGACGACTAGAAACGGCATCACCCTTATCTGTCCTGTCACAAGCAGTTCCTCCTTATTTAAACAAAAAAAAGGAAGGAAAAAAAATCCTCCTCCTCCCCCTCCACTCCTCCACATCCACTTCCGCCGCTGTCAATGTCTTTGCGTTACTCTATTAACTTGGAATTCTATGATATTTTCGTTCGCTTTCCTTTCTATAGCTGTTAGGAGATTGTTCCCGTATGTCAAGCTATAGAAATTCAGAGAAATATCCTTTTTTCGAATTTTTCATCAGGATAACACTAACACACACACACATATATAAATAGAATAAATCGGCAATATGCGTTATGATTGTGATTTAATTTTGTATTTTATTCGGTCGAGTTTATCGTTGGTGGATATCCTTTTTTTTGGGATTTCAGTTTTCAATGTTTTTCAATTCAAAGGATGAGGAGCGGCGGCTTTTGAGGAGGTTGGATGAAATTGCACGATTAAAATGTCCCATACAGCCTTAATAGACCTTAAATAAAATAGAAAAGGAAATTTGGTAGGAACAAAAAAATCCTTAATGTTGGAAGAAAGTCACGTAGGCAGTGTTTTACATTCCTCGCGCTGTGGATAACGTTTAAGTGACTTTCAGTGGCGGTGAGGTGAGGTGATATTTTTGTTTGCTGTATCTCTAGTCCGTGGGTGGAATGTTCCATGTTTCCATCTCATCTTGTTGGCATTTGGTGTGTTTTTTTTATGTCTTTTCAGGATTATTTATTTTTTTTGTACGTGGTTGAGGATGCTTACACTTACACAAGAAGGGTGGGTGCGTGTAGATGCAGGAAAAATGTTTAGCAAATCGAAATCGATTTAGAGTATCTATTGTACGCGCGAGAGGTCCTTGGACATGATTCTATAATGAATGGTCGTCTAGTTGGATTTTGGGTGGTTTTCTTTTTTGTATTTAAAATGCCTACGAGCATTGTGGGATTAATTAGAGCTGAGGGGGAAGTCGGTGTCCTTGACGGTGTTCTCTTAAGGAATAAATATTAAATTAGCTATGAGGTCTAACGAAGCTCACATCAATGGGCAAAGAAGGGAAATGTAACCTCTAGCTCGTTTTTGGTCGTTCTTATAATTTTAGGGGACTCATTCTACGAATGGAAAGACGAAAAGGAACGGACAAGCAGTGGTACATAAAATTGGCGGGCAAACTTGCCAGAACTCCAACAGTTTTTTATCGAGCTTGAATATTGCACAAAAGTTAATTTTCTAGTTATGCTTGGCACAATTTCTAGGACTTACTGGCGCTTGTGGCTTGTTAGACTTTCAGACTTGGTGCACATCTCCTTGGTCTAAATAAATAAATAAACCGTTGGCGCAACAGGCCTGTCGGACCCTAGGCCTAGCTTCTCACAACCATTTGTTTCGTGTGAGTTTTCAATTTTTGGGAATGGAAGGGATCTGCAATTTTACGCCGAGTTCAAACGGCTAATTGAGAAGCTCTTTCATGACAGTTGTACTCTCGGTTGTTTATCAGGGGTCGAATTACCGCACCCGTGAGCGAGCGATACGTCACTGAATTTTGTTGAATTTACATGCAAAACAATAACAAATTCAGTCACGTATTGCTCGATCACGGATGCGGTAATTCAACGCCAGACTTTTGCGAGAGGTGGCTCAGCGGGAAAAAAAACTTAAGATGTAATTTGGTTGTTTCGAACCGGGGGCCCCTTGCTTAGCAGTACAAAACACTAACCACTAAGCCTTTTTGGTCTACAAACCTTTATTCCTTAGGTCTTCTTGCTTGTTTTGTTAACTTATCTATCATAGTTAATATTGTTTACTTGTCCATCTTAACAGGCTTCAGTCCCGAGTTGTCAGTCTTCTTCTCATTTTTTGGTAAAAAAGTTCAAATCTCATTTTCAGAGTGACATCTTTCTAACTTTTTGCATCTTTGTTCCCCTTAGAAGATTGTAACGTTAGAAGTTTGTGATGTGATTTCTATCAAAGGCTGGAGTATAACTCGCCGGATCCAAGGCCTAGACAAATAAACAACTGAGGACTTGAGCGAAAACTACTTTAACAACAAGTCAATCGACTCAAAGCTAAACCGTGGTTCCTGGGTTGTATTGACATAAAGCGGTTCAACGGCGAAAATGGTTCCGAGAGGCCTTTACTACATAGCTCAGACTCAGGGTAGGTATCTGTGACACACAGCGGTCGTATTTTCAAGAGGGCACTACAACAAAGCGAGGCTCTTTGTTCAGTGTGATAGAAGACAGCCCAAACACGAATCTGCTTCCTATTTGGCGTGACGATGAGGACCATTTCTTTACAAGTCTTGAGCTGACATTTTCCACTCTACCCAAAAGTAGGTATCGCAAGCAGCGTTCTTTGGCTGCTTGCCATGTTCCAAGTATAAATCCGCATCCAAATGTAGATTGCTTCTCTTTATAGCAATCTCCGTTGTAGATGAAATAGCTGTTCATGTCCTTCCTACCCGGTCCATCCACTTTAATCTCATAGATGACAATAATGTCAAGGTGCTTTAAAAACCGGTTTTTCCGACGGGGACCGGTAATATCCAGCAATCAGTGAGCTTAACTTTAAGTTTGATCCTTCTCGAATTGAGTTTCTCAAAGGAAAAACGGCTTAGAACAGACGTCTGTAGGCAAATGAACGCCTAAGCCTAATTTCTCCTTTAGCTTAACCACCCAATGCTGGACTTTCCCCTCAGTAATGCCAGTCATTCAGAAACCAAATACAATCGGGGTTTTCTATATATTTATGTGAGTCTTAGTCCGTTTATCCCGTTTATCCGCAGCTCTTTTATGGTTCACACTAACCAGGAACCAGCGGAAAAGCGTTTTCGTATATACAATGATGTTGACGGATGATCCTCTCAAATTTGTTGTCATAAAAAAAGGGGTGAGCTTGAAAGCAGCATAAGTTAAGAGCTAAATTCATTGCCTTAAAAGCAAAGGGTAACCTTACCTTCTTTATAGACGACTCTATTGCACCTAGCGTATGGCGTTCCTTGTTGACTTTCCTTGTGCTCCTCTCAATCTTAAATGTTCTTTGACAAAATCTAAACGTACATCTTTCCACCAATTTTAAGAGCCAATTAACTGGAACTCTAGACTATCTGGCCAAATGCATGCACTATGAAGCTCGAAAGCGTGGGCTCACCGTGACCCCGTAGCCGCCCCCGCCATATTTTCCAATAATGATCTCAAAATACTTCCTAGTAAGGCCCGCATTTATGTATGAACTCCTGATGAGCACAAGATCCCCAGAGAATCACACATCAGAAGGTATTATCAAGGTTAGCACAGCAAAAGGCTTTCCGCAGGTGGACAGCTATCTATCTCCCCTAATGTCGAGTCTTGTAGTTGATGAGCTACTTGATAACTTGACAAACCAGCTCACCAAACCAAACGTAATCATTATTGCCATGGGAAAATTTGAGGAAACCATATGTGATATTATACAAAGTGGACTCGAAATAGCTCGGGATTGGTGCGCGACTACTGGGCTTAGCCTAAATCCGGCAAAAAGGACCAGTCCATCCACCACAAGGAAGCAACGATTCTAAGAATGTCCAAGGAAGGAATAGGAAGAGGAAAGTGTATTACAGTGAAACAGTATGACTATACTCAAGAAACAACCATTATTATAGCCTCTCCTTGAGACGATACCATCAAAAGATTTGATTTTCAAAAGAACTTTGTTACACAGATGGGTCAAAAACTGACGATGGAACTGGAGCAGGAGTATTATTCGGGCCTAGAACCAAATATTCTGAACCAATGGGAAAAAGTACCAGCATCTTTCAGGCTAAAATCTATGCCATAGACAGATGTGTCAAAATCAACCTTGACAGAAACAAAACCAACTGTGATATATCTGTAACTTTAGACAGCCAGGCTGCTATTTTGGTACTCAACTCCTTCATCATTAAATCCAAACTTGTGTGGGAATGCCTACCAAAACTCAATAAACAAAATAACCCTCTGTTGGGTACCTGGCCGCTAGCTATGTGGGAATAGAGGGTAATGAAATGGCCGACTTCCTAGCAAGAAAGTGAGCATCGGAAATTTTCATAGGTCCTGAACCATTCTGCGGAATAGGGGATCACACCCTCAAAAAATAATTTAGGAAAATAGGGATAGTAAACAGGGCAAGAAAGAAACTTCTGGAACAACACAAACGGAAAAGATTCCAAGCTTGCATCGGCATGAGTAAAAATGACCTCCGCATTCTAACGTGATTACTAACGAGGCATTGTAGACTCAAGGAAAAACTCAGGAAGCTGGGTATATATATGAAGAAGATCTCTGGAGGATCTGCGATGAGTCTAGTGAAATCCCAGAAAACGTGTTGGGATCATGTGGGAAACTGACCTACAAAAGACTGAAATATTTACTTGAGCAAGCATCAATTATCTGATGCGGAAATATTTTGTTTTTTAAATATGTTTCTACGCCTGGACCTTCCTGACAGCAATATAAAGAAAAAATAAAGACAATAAATAGAACAACAATTAAAAGTCTAGTCTTAAGATTAACGTAAAGCTTCTCTTTACACAATGTTAGCAGTAGAACAACCAGGGAAGTATACATAAAGATTGCTGGAGCTGCTAACACGGGATAGAGCCACATAGAGCTGACTGAGGTCCACGCCCGCAAAGCTCAGCGTCTGGCCTTGCGTTTTGTTGATGGTCATAGGGAAGCATAAGCTAAGTGGGAACAGTACACGCTTAAAACCGAATGGAATCCGGGCAGAATTTACTAAATTCACCTATTTCTTAATTTTATGTATAATTAGAACTTTCTTTACAGATATACAGCTTTTTGACTATTTTTTAGGAACCACGTTATATTTCAGGATAAAAAGTATCCTAAGTCCCGACCCAGAATATAAGCAATCACTTTGTCAAGATTCATCCAAATCCGTCCAGTAGTTTCCGCGTGATGCGTGGTCCAGCTAAGATAAGAAAGAGATAAGAGAAGAGAAGTGGAAAAACGGTCTCGCCGCCATTTCCCCTTAATGATTTCCGAATACTCGCTGCTGCTTCCCGATGGTGTATGCAGTATGCCAAATCCAAAAGATGTGGTTGGCTTTTTGGTACGTAGCGGACCCTTAAAAAGACTGTCCTTCCGTGTCCTTCTATTCAATAACTTGCACTAAAATGGTCTCCTGGAGTTCTTAAAGCGTTCACAGACATTAAGGTTCAAAATTCCACGTGCGAAATTATTATTTTTTTTTAAATATACAACCCCACAGCGTTACATGCGCAAGAGTAATCACATGAAACAACCATCAGCGATTAGGTCCCGGCTTTCGTTCGTTTGGATACAAGCATTTTGCCCGCACAACCATGAGGATTTTCTATTAAAACCACCGACCGTTCTAATTCCATAATGGTCTGCGGCTTACAGCAACAGTAATACCCTCCTTGGGGTAATCACGTTCTATTATTCAATTCCAGGATATATCCCAGCTTGTATCGTAAAAACCGGCCACGCCTGAGTTGAGGGGATCTCTCTCTCTCTCATGGTATTTGTGCAAAAACAATAGTTCAGCCCCTCACCCGGGGATTACACCACACATGTCCTCGAGGAACTATTAAACTACCTTCCGATGAAAGCATAACACAAGCTTCCACAAATTCCATCTACCAAGTGTGAAGGAATTGTTTCAACAATTTTTTTTCCTCTTCTTCTCTGTCACAGGACCAAGGGAACCCTCTGTACAAACGTGTTTTGCTTTTTTTCCTATCTATCTCCATATAAAAATGGACTTCGATTGTGAGGCGAATAACTGACTACACCTCCAGGACAATGCAATGTCCTTTATACAGAAGAAAGGGGGAGGGGGGTGAAAAAAAAACAACTCAAAAGCACTCAACTAACTGTCAATGGAATTGCATGCATGTCCCTTTTGTGCACATACTCAGCATGTGATTCATGCTCGCTGTCATCCTCATCGTCTCACAATTGTCCGCATCGTGTTCACTCGCCATCGTGCCGGACTCTGCACTTCTATAGGTATTACATGGAGATTTGCGAACACGAGCACCGCTAGACAATGAGGAGACAACCGACGACGCTCTCCCTCTTTGTCTGCGTGTAAAATGTTTAATCTTTCGCATGAGTTCATCGACGTGAATGTGTATGGAAATTTTCTCGAAACAAGGATAATAAATTTTAATATGACAAGGACTTAGTATACTCTATTTGCTCTTGATGCGAACTAGCTGTACATAATCCATTTTATGAAATGAAAACATTTTAATACTAGCGCCGGAATCCAGATACAGATCCAGACCAAAACCTTAGCCAGACCCCAGAGAGCAAAGAACAACAGCTGGGAGCAATATTCTTGTTTTGCCTACATTTGAAAGGATATAGCAACATCCTCTTTACCTAAGCAAATATCCTTTTATGTGTTGACCTGAAATAGAGGCTGGTGCGGTCTGCGGGCTTCATTTTTCTGATGGGCATGGGCAAGGGGCCAAAATCTATAAAATATATAATACAATTTTTTTTTCTTTGCAAAAATGCTGAAATCCGGAAATTGATAAATGTCCTTGAAATGCAGAAAGTGAGAGCGAGAGGGACATAGAGCTGGCATAGATTATCGGCATGTCTCTGGGATTTTTTTTTTATTTTATGCTTGTTCGACAGTTTGCCCATATTTTTTACGACATTGGAGCAGCGGGCGTTATGGTTGGTAGGGACAGGGATATACGGTCGTATCCATATAGCAAATGGAGTGGGAAATTTATTGACACTAATGTCGTTCCGGGGAAATTATTTTTGCTGCAGAAAGATAATGTTTGCAATGTCATTTACATGACTATGCTGACAGACTGATGGTGGATGGCTTGTGTGTGTGTGTGGTTTGAGGTTGTAATTGAAGGATTCCTATCTTGTGATTTAGTTTTCAGTAAAACGCGGGAGGTGTGTTTGATAGATGCGGAGTGAACTGGGGTCGAACCGCGTCATCCGTGAACGAGCATTACGCGACGGAATTCGTTTTTGTTTCACATGTAAATCAACGTAATTCCGTGAACGTAATGCTCGATCACGGACGACGCGATTCGACCCCTGGATTTCCCCAAACGCAACTGATGTCTCGTGGATCGAAATAAACGGGGAACCACGTAGGCCCTTTTTAAGCCTCTGTGGAACGGCCTTTGCTTATGACGTGCTGTTAAAACTCCTGGATGTAATAAACGTATGCCCTATTAAACTAGCAAGCGATCTATCTATCAGTAGAAAGTCCAGACTTGATTCATCACTCTTATATGATCGATGTTATCTTGGCTGAAACAGGCGAAGCTCTTGTGATCCGTTTTGGTCGTTGGATCAGCCTCTGATTGCTTTCGGTCTGGAGAGCATGGAAACCATTGTCAGCTGAATTTATAGCTTCATAGCAAATTACACAAGACAGACAGCTTTTTCAGACATTGTGTCAATAATTTGATTTAAAATTACCTTCGGTTATAACCTCCATCGTCTTCCTCGTAGAGCATGAACCTACAACATAAGCTAACATTTAGCTATCTGCCAAAATCTTGAATTGTCACAAAGTGCGCCAGGAGATAAAACTATCTGTGGTTTACCAACTAATGATAGGTCAGGTTACGTTTACGGGTTGGTAGATTAGGGTAAGCCCTACCATACAATACTAAAGTCCTTGTGGACCCATTGTGATAAGAGGTTCGGGCAGTGACAGATAGGAAACGAGGTGTATCCTCATGGACCTCTTCGTCTCCACAGGTTTTACATATTATATCGTCATCTTTGAGATTTAGTTTCATCGTGTGGTTTCTTAGGAAGTTATGATCCGTTATGGCTTCTACCAGCTTATAGAGCGATGACCTGCTAAACTGTACCAGTTTAATGGTTCGGCCTCTGTCATACTCTGGCCAAAGGGTCCGTGATACTTCGCAGTTAGTTAGTTGTAATGGTATAAATGTACTTTTTCCAAGGCATTAAAAGTAAAGCTCAGCAACTGCAGGAATACCGAAGGTAATCAGTCCTAGGGAGGCATTCGCCGGAATGAAAAATTCTCCGGAACGCATACTCTGTCGGAGGCTCAAATTATATTATTTCATTTATTTATTTATTTACTTCATCAACAAGCTTCGCTTACAGATTAAGAGTTTATATATATTATATAATAGATGGCTGAAATCCCGACGCATCTTAAAGAAGACGTATTTTGTAAACCGCCAATGCGATAAATAGGTTGGATTCCAAACAACATCGGCGTATTCAAGTATTGATCTGACTGGGGTATTTGTATTGTAGATCGATATAAATGTGTGAGGATCAAAGAAATCTTTTAAAGGTGGCTCTGCGAAATAAGACCCCAAAAAAATATGAAATCAGTCCCCAAAAATGTATACAGGAAACAACAACACGATTTTTAACAAAATTTGGGGTGTTATTTCCTTTTTTGGGGCTTTTTTCCTAATGAAAATTGGAGTCAAGACCCAAAATTAGAAATGAAATAAGACCCCAAAACTAAAATTTTGGGTCTTATTTAATTTTTCCTTTTTTATGCCAAAATATGAAATATAATCCAAGAACTCGATAAACAGTTAATTTTGTTATCTGCAGGTGTTCTTAAACTATGTATTTTATTCGCGGATTATTTAAGTTTGTATTTTTAAAGACCAGAATCATGTTTTTTTTGTATATTTTCGTCCCTAAAAATAATAAGCGAAATACCTAAAGCAAAATAGACCATCGCCGAATAGAAGATATTTAATCGACGAAACTTTTAAAATAGTTTCCAAAGGTTGTTTAACCAGCTTCTAGTCATCTATATTTAATATTTAATATTGACGAGGTAATGACGTTATTTTAATTAAATAAATTGTTTGCATTATTTCTTAATGTTTAGTTTGTTTTACTAAAAATAAATATTTACAAATTTGTGATCAGGGATTTTATCTTAGCGCCGCAGGGGATTTTTTGTACCAAATTTTCATTTTGTCTTAATGTTTAGTTTCTTTACAAAAAATCCAAATTTTAAAACATTTACAAATTTGTTATAGGTACCTATTTCCGTTATTTTTCATTTTAATAAATGAAAATGTTACACAGAAATGTTGCAATATACAAAACAAAATGCAAGTCTTTATTTAATTAAAAATATATATAAAGATTCTAAATTCATTTCTAAGAAGACAATATATTAAAAAAGCAATGAACTATACAAAAAAAAAAACAGAAAACTGGGGTGTTATTTCATTTTTGAAATTGAGGTGTTTCGTTTCGTTTTCTCTTTTGGGGCCTTATTTATTGGGGCTTATTTCCTGCAGCCTAAATATTTATCTTGTTTTTAACTATATATTCAGAAAGCTTTGGTACAGCAGAAAGTTTGCAAATGTACCTTTATAGTATTTTACATAATTTTTAGAGCCAGTTTTAAAGATCGGCACCAAAAACGAGACGTCCGGGATTCCAGGAATAAATCCGATGCTAGTGACAGATTAAATATCATAAGTATAAGTTTGCTGTGAGGCGTCTCTCCCACTGAGGCAGCAAGCAACCGGCAATAGGAAACATGCGATATTATCGCTAACAGTTATTTTACATTGAATGAAATTAGACGCCTTACATTGAAGCAACTCGATGTTGAAAACGATATATATCGCGTCGTAGTAACAATATTTGTGAGTAGTGACAGATCGGTAGGAAATTCTGCACATGGTTACTACGTTATATTAATTTTGAAATTGGGTGGGGTGTGCTCTGAGTTTCTTTGTTCAAATATTTCCCCCTAAATTCGTAAATGAGGGGTGTAAAATCGTATCATCGGAGTCGTCGGATGACATGACAGCTAGAAATTTCTGGCAGGCTTAGGATTTGGGTTTAAGCTACACCAAAGCAGACTTATTATCCTGAATCTCTAGTGGTAGTTGACCAAAATCAATTTTGGGAACTGAATATGATTCCGGCAAATTGGGTATGAAAGATTTAAAAAAAAAAACATTTAAAGAACTGCACAAATAGTTCGATAGAGTACTTAGCATCATTGGACACATTGCTTTTATATGAAGCATTTCCTTAGGCAAAGGTATTCGTTTTTGGGAAAGAAAACAAATAAATATATTCCGCGACTGAATGTCGTCAGAGGATATCTGAAAACAATTCTTATGAAACTGTCAAAAACGTCACTCAAAAACAAAAACTGGATCGCACTGTAACACAAAACGCTGGAGTTCGTTAAACAGCTGAATACCTCAAAGCAAAAATCCTCCGAATGGTATAAAATCGGTTAGGTTAGGGGTTCAGCTTGCATTTAAAATTTGCACACAGAAGCCCTTTAGTCCCATTGTAATAAGCCTTCTCAAGTAGATGGAACGTAACCATTGGAACTTCTTAAATCTGTTGGCGTTAATATTTGCTAAATCGTTCAAGCAATTGAAGAATCATGCTCCCATGCAAGAGAACCGGAGTTCATTGATAGTATAAGAGATGTTCCATAGATTCGGGAATCGGTGTCCTCCTCGAACTTGACAGAAGTCAATTGGATCGACGCCTAGCACTTTGAGCATTTTTTCAATGATGCAGTGTCCTTATTATTGCCGCGACGAGTATTCAGATTTGGGGGTAATGACACAACCATAAGTGTTGTTCGATTGATTCCTCCTTTCCTTAGAAGCAGTTCTAAGATTTCCTGGTTCTTTGCTGTCCGTCAGATGTCATTCCTGTTGAGGTTACCTATGGGAAAAGCGGCTTGAACTTAAATAGTGTCTTCCAAAAGGGACCTCCGTTCTTTGACAGTTAATAGCGGCCATATTGTTGAAGCTAAATCTGTCAAATTGGCTGTCAAGTCTGTCAGTCTGTTTTTTCCAAATTACCACGGGCGGACAAAGCGTTCAACAACACGGGCAAAATTTAGCAAAACCAGTTCGAAATTGACATTTTCATTGAAAAATCATCTTCAGCGATGAGACCCATTTCTGGATGAATGGGTACATCAAAATTGTCGGATTTGAAAAGATACCAATCCACATAATATCCAAGAGCGTCCAATGTAACCCGAAAAAGTCACTGATTGGTGTGGATTTTGGGCAGGCGGCGTCATCGGTCCATATTTCTTTGAAAACAACGTTGGCCGTGCCATCAATGTCCATGGGCCGATGATAACCAACTTCTTTTGGCCTAAATTGGATGACATGGACACCAACGACATGTGGTTGCAATAGGACGGCGCTACAGCTCACGCCACATTCGAATTTTTGTACAATTTATTCGGGGGCATCTCACGTGGGAGGTTATATGAACTGGCCACCGAGATCATGCGATTTGACTCTTTCTTGTGGAGATTTCTAAAGTTAGGTCTATCCGAATATGCCACGAACCACAGCGGCCCTCAACCAATGCCTTTGGTCAAATTCAGTCTGAATTATGCGCCAGAGTCATGGAAAATTCGACATTTCGGCCCGCTCCACCCAGGGAAGACGCGGCGGACATTTAAACGATGTATCGATAGGCCTTTCGAAAGGATACAACATTTTGATATTTCACACACTTTTTTTATTTAAATTTAAGGATAGGAAGCGCTTAATAAAAGACCCTTTGGAAAGAAGTTTGTACTGATTCTTTGCCTTTTGTCAGTTTTGCTTCTTTGATAAGTTTATAAGTTTTCAACTGAGAGCAGTCGATTTTTCTCGTTTCATTATCTTTTGGGAGGTTGTCTTACTTTGTGTCCAACTCATTTCTGAAGCGACTGAAACAATTCTTCCAACTAAATAGAAAACAGCTTCAACTCTAATCATGGGAAACCCTTTCGGTTTCGGAATTCTAGTACCCGATATAGCTTTCAACTTACCCACCGAGCTGGCTGCTTTCGTTAAAAACCTGCGGAATGATGAACTAGCTCTGTATAGAGACATTTAAGAAATCCCGTAGGTGGTGGTCCTCTATACGTCACCTAACTTTTTGAAACCTACAATCTATAGTTGAAGTAGTTGTTTGCTTGTTGGTCATGGTCTTGCCTGCTTTGCATAGCTATTTATAGGTTGCATACCCACGTCTACCATGAGCTCTCAGAGTAAGGGCTACCAACTGCCTTGAGATTCACTTCTATACCGCTTTTGCAAGTGAGCACTCGTAAATTCATAAACCATCCAATCTTACTAGATTTCTTTTTTCTTTTTTTGTCAAATTGGCAACACTTTTTCAGCTGAAATGATTACTGACAGCTGATTTCTTCTCATTTTGTCATTTCATCAAAATGAGTATAGACTTATGATACACGGCGCCAGATGAGGCTATAATCCCAAATTCGACTTCCAGATTGCGCTTTTTTCTTGCTTAAACTATAATGGCATAATGCCATCACTACAGCGTGTAAAGTTTGACACCACAACGAACAATATGTCGACTGGCAACCGATGGAAAATCTGTCGTACTTTATATAAAAAAGCTTGTGCATTACAAGCATCCTTCCCTAAACTGGTTTTAATTTTTGAATCCAACATTGATGGCAGCAATTTTGCCATGCTCATAAACATGCCCCAACAATATACTTCGACAGCTTTAACCACCTCTCGTGCGGTACAAGTTTCTCAACTTCTAGCTGAATGATTAAACCCACACGACTCCTACATGTGTCGCACTTCTCTTCACTTCGGTGCACTTCAACCATACAAGGAAAAATGACAAAAGGAGTAACAAGGAGAGCATGAGAAAATCCTGGTTTAAATTACTTTATCAACAAATTAAACTTTAGGTAGCTCCTTACGGTCTTAATGACTCCTGCATCGTCGTCGTCAGTATCCGAAGAATCCTTCGCATAATCCACGCCCTCTTACACCACAACGAAAATGAATTAATAAAGGCATCCAATCTAGTACATAATTTGAGTTTTAATCTTCTTTCCGAAGTAAAAGCTGTAGATATAGATACTGGAAGTCGTATACGGCATCCATTTGGCAGCGCGTAGTTTGGCTTTTACAAGGCCATTACCGCAACAGAAGCACATGTTGAATGTGCGCCACTTAAGAAGGAGCACACCATCCGCAGTTAAGGGGATGCGTTTAAAGGCACAATCTCCATCCACATGCACCGACATGTTCCGTTCGTCTAATCCTGTCGGGAGATTGACAGCAACCTGTCATCGTGCACAGCTGGAGGAGCTGACTCAGTCTCATCTATACATATATATTTGTTGTGAAGTGTATCCACAACCGTAGCAAAGATAGAAGATACATTTGTGATGCCGAAAACAATCCCTAAAACGATAAATACTTTGGAGAATTTATCGGAGCTCGGTTCGGTTTTGATTCGGTTGTGTGTGGTTGCGAGTGCTGCTGAGGGCATAAATCCACAAATGCATTTGCAATATGTTACACCACAGTTGGTGTGGCAAGGATTCGCACACAGACCTCACAAGATGAGGTCCCATTCCCAAGGAGGGTATTCCAAATTGATTATGAGTAATACATAGTTAAGCAATTTATTGCAGGTATGTCCTGCTGATCGAACAGGACGTCATTTTGTGTTCGTATAATATCGCATGTGCGGTTGCGAAAGGACAATCGAAATGTTGGCCAGCCTGAGAGGCAAGCAAATCAACTTTGAGCGAGAAATTCAAATTTATATATAGTTCACCTGAAGGACTTGTTTGCAGGAAATTCCAATTTACTCTGAACATGATTTGGTTCTAATTAATTGAAATAACTCTGATTAATTTTGAGACTCATTCAATAGCCTGAAATTCTACCACAACCTGAAAAGGCGACTCGTAGTGACACCCTTGGTATACATGCATGCCGATGCCATCTATGAATATGGTCGGAAGGAGAATTCAAGTATGGAGTATTATATTTTACTTGTCCTGCGGTTGTAGTTAAGGTTGGGACAGCAGATTGCAGTATTTGTTCAACCGGTTTTTGGATACGTTCGAGTGTCCTTTTGTTCTTAAAATATAATCTACATCTTAAAATGATACAAAAGGCCTTATATGTTGCATTCCATAAATTCTGTTACATCGCTTTGGGTGAGGTGTGCCATGCCAAGTGACTTATGAAATGGAATCTGCACATGAACAAGGATAAAAGGAATGTGTATTGGGATATTATAATAATCGTGTCTGTTTTGGGAATTATTTGGGAATTTTAATGCTTTAAAGAGCAGAAATGTAAATAATGCTGCATATTTTTAGGAGCAATGTTTCAATAAACTTTACACTTCTTCACGTTTCCTTCACATTTACCTACATACGTACCAAGAGACATTGTCGAAAGAGAAAACATGTGTGCATGACATTGTTTTGTATTATTGTTTCCGCCACAAGAGCTTTGCCGTACGTCACTATGTTAGCCATATTTCCGCTGTTCCGCGTCGATGCTGTCACACTTTTGCTATGTATCTGACAAGAGTAGTCTTCAAAAGGACAACTGTCTGTTTCCCCAAAATTTCCAAAGTGGTACCCTCGCACAGTGTGACTTTTCGCTCATCTAACGGGATTAAATTTATAACGCTCAGAAATAAAAAATGTTTTTGTTAATTTTTTTGAACTTATTTTTATAAAAATTGTTCACAGATAGAATTATATACAAATTTTGACGAAATTTAACAAAAAATAACTTAAAAGGACCGACAATTTACACTTGGCAGTTGCCTTGCAAAACTTTATGTTCAATTATACTTTTTTTCGAATGCATCTTATACTTGCCAAAAAGGATATTCACCCCAATCATTGAATCCGGCGGATTGATTGCGGCGGGACCTTATCCCATCCGCATCCGTTCATTTGCCCTATCATTGAAACCGGCGGACGAACTGCATTATCGGTCCGTAAAACGGTTAAAACCTCTTTATCGAAAAATTCTAAATCAGCTGTTTTGCTATATTTTGGCGGAAAATTATTGAAAATAAAGCACGAAATGGATACTATCGCGTTTTATTTAAATTCTTCAACTGAAAATCAAACTGATAGGAGGCAAGTTCGAAGCGGCATAAGAATGCGAGCTGAAAGCATGCTGAAGTTACCCGATACTCAGTAAGAAATTTGAAAACAAACGAATTTCTTTCACATCAAATTTTATTTTTAGGTTTATCACTTCAGGCTTAACAAGTCAGCATTCAGGTATGTTTTGAGTGAACTAAAAAGCAAACTGCCATCACTTGTTAGATACTCAGACTTTTGGATCGTCTCTGGATTGTATTGTATTGTACTATTCGTAGTTCGTACGAAAAATCGAACTCGAGATTTTAATCAAATCTGGCATTACGATGATAGAGGAACTCGAAAAGTGGGTCTCGCAATTCTGTCTGTCTCTCTGTCCTTACTTTCCTGAGGTCCACAGCGCAAACGGCTGGACGGATTCTTTCAAACTTTGGAGAAAAAGTTCGGGCCACTTTTTTTCTGCACGTTAACCCTATTATTAACGGTACTTCCCATACAACGGTTTTGAACAAGTTAGATTTTTTCGAAAGCGCCTCTAACGATTTTAGCCAAAATTGATATTTGGGCTTAAGTAGATGTGGTTAACATGGTTTTTCACCAACAAATCGAATAACTTTATTTTTGAAAATTGGACATATCTCTAAAACGGTCCATGCGATTTTAACAGAAATTCATTTTTAAGATTATATTATCATTCCCAACATAAAAGCAAACTCAGTTTTTCTCTAAATTATCGTTGAACAGACTATTTTTGAAAAATGTCGTTTTTTAGGAATTTATTTAGTTACAGTTTACTTGAAAACGGCTAAAACAATTTTGACCAAAATGCTACTTGGAGTAAAATTGACGTTTTTAACATTATTGCGTCCTTAATTTTCCATTGGAATCATCGCAAACGCTGCTTTAAAAAGCGTAAGAAATTACGAAATAAAATTTATATAAGGTTGGGATGTTTTCAAAGCATATCTCGAAAACGCCATTTTTGATTTGGATAAAACTTTAAAAACCAAGTAATGCTAACATCTTGAACCACATTCTTTACTCAGTTTTTAGCTTAATAGTTGAGCAAAATTATTTTTCGAACTAAACATTGCAATATTTGTTACTATTTTGTACGCATTATTTTCCAAAAACAGCTCCAAAGATTTTGAACAAAATGCTTATTTTTGATAACATAAGTACATACAGTAGTAACCGTTTAAAGCGAACCCGGTTAAAGCGAACATTCGGTTATAACGAACCATTTCATGAAGTCCCAATCAATGCCCCATGAGAATTATGATTTTTAATTTCGCATATAGCGAACCCGCCTAAAGCGAACTTTCGCATATAACGAACCCATTCTGTGCGTGGAATAAAGAAAATGTCCGGTTACAACGAACCAAAAATCTGTCACTTTACATTGTCATTCAGATTTTCCCAACTTTTCGGGACTTCCCCGAAAACTGGATAGCTGCGTACGAACCAACATTCTCAAACGTCAACATTTTTTCCTTCAATATAATTTGTTCGGTACTTCCCCGAGTAACCTTATGTTTACAAATGAAAGGTTGAGTGAAGTGACGCGCTTAAAAATCATTTAAGTAAAATGGGAGATTTGGAAACAAATTAAAGAAAATGTTTCACATTAAAAGACAAATATCTTTTTTTGATTTTCAGAACAAAACTTGATGATTTTTTTAGCGTATCACTTATAACGAACTTCGGTTATAACGAACCAATTTGGTCAGTCCCTTCGAGTTCGTTATAAGCGGACACTACTGTATAAGTATTCTTAAAAAAACCGCGTACATAGTTTTTTTTTAAAGAAATGGAAATAAAGCACTTCTTCTTTTTTCAACCATTATAACATGAACCTTAAAATAATTGCAACCAATTGGGGTTTTTACTATCAGAAAACACATAAGAGAAACACATCCATCGGCATATACAATTTAAAACTACGAGTGCAAATTCAAAAACAAATCTCTTACTTAGTAAATTTGTGTCAAGATATTCATATATCACAAACCCTACTTTGAGTTAAAGCCACAAAAATAAAATAAAATAAAAATAAACCAACCAAACTTATGATATGTATGAACGATAAAGTTTTAGGCGATCCAATCGTGCACACTTTTTTTATTAGAATATCTTTTCATGATGAAATTTTCCATTTCCATGTTGTGCCTTTGTGCTTCCTTATTTTTTGCTTCCAAAATACTTTTATAGATATGTTGTCCAGAGATTTTTGAAGCTTTCTTATAAATAGTATGCTCGATGTCTTTTGCAGCACGAGCGTGTTTATTTGCCGCCGCCAAATTAACCTCCTTTGTTTCTCCGACTTTTTCGATTATTTGGTTCTGTTTTAGCATGAAATCGCTCACTGACGGTTGAGTTTTTCTTTTTCTACCTGCTGCATTTGTTGGTTCGCTGACTTCTTGTAGTATTTCCTGGGTCATGCTCGAGGAATTTTCATGGTCATCGGTTTCAATTTCGTATCCTCCGAAATCCTGCGTGTCTTCAACTCCCTAAACCACGGTGTGAATTCCACTAATTTTGGCTGTGGTATCCTCCTTCGGTGATATGACGAACTTGTTGAACGGTCCTCCTCCCGTTGATATATCTTCGGCCTTGTTATGAACTAGCTTTTTCCTAATTGAAGTCTCCCAATCCGTCCAAACCTTCGAAAAAAAAACAAATTTAAATTTTTAAGAAAATGTATTGTTACTTATTTAATTTCTCCCACCCAGTCACATCCTTCTAGGGTAGACCATGGCCGTTGAGATTTTTTTTTAGCTCGTTCCACAGAACATTCGCGACAACACGATCTCCTTTAATAAATTCTCTTGAAAGATCCTTATGATTTGACGTAAATTGTATGAATATGGCATCCTGTGCATTATTCTTATGCTTGCCCCTTTTTAAATATTTTTTAATAAATTTAATATGAAGTCATTTATTCAAACGAATAAATAATTATTATTGTTAACCTGCATTTTTAATGGTCTGTCGTCTGCTTTGCACTTTTTCACAATGATAGAGTTGATCGTTTTGGAATCACTTAGAATTCGACGAAATCGAGTTGTGGAACATAACAATTTCACTTTTTTGAATTGAGAAAAAAATTGAAAATGTTAAAAATTTGAAATGTAGAACACAAAAATTTATTTTCGATCGATTTCGATTTCATTTCAAGTGAAAGTGTGGAACCTAGCTGACAGTCGAAAGAGAAAACCTCCGTGCATGATATTGTTTTGTATTATCGTTTCCGCCACAAGAGCTTTGCCATATATATAAAATAAAATCTGTTTCGACAAAGGAAGTCTTCAAAAGGACAACTGCCTGTATTCCCAAAAATCCAAAAGTGAGACCGACCACGTCGGCGTCGCTTTAAATAAAAAAAAACCAAAGAAAATGTGGTAAATAAAAAATTCCGATGCCCTTAGGCCAACTCTGGCCCCCTCTATATCGATATGAGAAACAAAAAATGCCCAACGAGGTGATGCGGGTCATCAACGCAACCCACAAACATTCCCCGAGTGATAAATTCGCAAAAAAAAAAATTCCCTCATTCATGAAATATTTTCCATGTCAACTCAAAGGCTCGGTGTACCCTCAAAAAAAGATCCAAAGCACACGAAATTCCACATATGAAAATATTCATCTCATTGTTACAGATTTTTATCTCGTAACCAAAAAAAGAAACCCCCCGTCTATCTGTATATTTTCAACGACAATCCGCTTCTGCCTTCACCTACACCATGCACCCGAAATACAAGTTCAAACGATTACATTCATTTAAAATGGCAAAGTCGAAGGAAAAAAAATTAAACTAGGACATTTACATTCCCCGTGCCTTCCCCACCAAAAAAAACAGAGTAACAAAATCTCATCTTTGAGTTGAACGTTGAACCGTTTGCTTAAAGTTCTCTTCGCACTACTGCTCTGTGTGTGTTCGGTGTTTGAAAGTTCTTGTTCTTGTACTTTTTACCAGCCAAATAGAACACAACAGAATACACATCCAATCTTAGAGAATAATCTTCCACGTACTTTATGACCTACATACTTAACAACCGTGTCAAGTTCTTTCGTTTTCCTTCGGGTTTTTTTTTCTCGCCCCATTGTCGTATTGGAATTCTCTTTCTCTGTTGGGAAAAATAGAAGAGACGAGCACAGAAAGTCCTTGAATATGTGGCGTTAGTTTTTCTTGGGCGCTTACAAAATAAACGACTATTGTAGAGTAACGGAGATTCTGTTAAATGGTTTTGCTCACCATCTAACTGGATTATAGATGTATATATACTTACAGCTTTTGCGTTTCCTTTTTATTTTGTCTCGTTGGCTTCCTGCTCATCCTTGAAGCCAGCGTTTTCAGTGAGTTGCCAGCCCAGATGAAGTGATTTTTTTTCCTCGTCCTTTGTCTGTAATAAACCGACAATCGGAAGCCTGCCTAAAGGATAGAGGCGTAATAAATGTTGTCTGTCAGATGAGTATCAGTTGTCATTTTTTTTTTTTTGCAAAACCATTGGCCATTCTGAAGTGAAAATAAATAAGTAAGGAAGTGGTGTCTGAGAAAGAAAAAGAGTTTGTCAAGTTTTGCGCTACTCATTGACGGAAGTAATTTGTGCCAATCTGTGATTGTGTTTACTTAACTAGCTGTCGCCCGAAAATACATATTTGTATAAGAACGGCATTTGATTAGCCGTTTCGGACCAAAGTTCCATAAAAAATTCAAAGGGGATTCGGTTTTTAAATTGAGCAATTGTGTGGATACTGCTGACGGCTCTTCTAAATTGCTAAGTCTCTTTGTATACCAACAGGTAGGTTATTCTAAATTCAGGTACAGGCAGTTTCTTTTTCGTTTTATCTCAGTGATTAGGCTATTGAACGATCGCTCTAAGTTTCAGCAAATGATTCTTAAATTAAGATTTTTTCTAAGACTCCTTTCTTAGCGATGGAAAAAATCAACGAAAAGTTTACGGAATGTTTTATTTTTCTATGGTGCCACGCCCTATTGTCCAGCACCACTTACTTATATATCTTGCAAAGTACAATGCCATGGCATATAGACCCATGTACAAAATTTGAAACAACGGCTGCAAAAGGTCCCAAAATACATGTTCTTTAGTTAAGCTAGTATTAGACGATATGCTGAATCAGCATACGTATGCTGAAAAATGTGTCCCAATCACAACAAATCGTATGATATCAAAATTTCTGTCAACATACGTATGCTAAAAGTTGTTTGTTGGCAAATTTGTTGGCTAGTCAGCATATGTATGTTGGCGACCTGAACATATCGTGTAATACCCCTTTTGGGACCGTTTGCTAATATTCGGACAAATTTTTGGCGTATGCTGACTCGTATGATGTATGCTTACGAGCTAAAGTAGGCTCATGAGCATATGCCACATTTTTCAGCAAACGGCTTTTGATATTTTTGAAGTTTCGATAAATTTTGTATGTGTTTTTTTGTGATTTTGTTGTCCTGACAAAACGGCTGAGTTGTTTAGTTCGCAGCCATCGGCAACAAGAGTGTACGGAACGGGAAATTCTCGACCGGGCTGCGGCTCAGGTGATGGTAAGCCCAACTGATTGGTATCCATCGCTTGTGCAAAGTTGCAGCGATTTAAGACACCACCATCAGAAAATCGTCCGTTGCGACCGACGTCGACGTAAAGCAATTTGTACTCCGCGTCTGCGAATTTGTTGACGTGACTATTACCACGTGCTTTCCATCGACTGCACCGATACAGTTGGGAAATTGCCACAAGTCATTGTATTGATGTGCAATGACTCGCCAAGCCTCTGGATTTGTCGGTGTCTGGAAACAAGAATGAATTAAAATCGATTTTCCGCTACACGTACATTTCCCCAGAATCGCAGAAAATCTATAAATACAATACAAATACGCACGTATACTAAAATCGCGATCTGTCAATTTTTCAGCATATAATCATACGGGTCTTCAAATTTTTCAGCATACCGAATTCAACATATCGTGTAATAGGGCTTCATATGTCCTAAAAAGTGTGATAGCAAACTGTTTGTTAGCATATGCCGTCAACAAACAATTTGCTACTTTGGGAAAAATTCAACATATCGTGTGATAGGGCATCATACGCCAGATGAACATATGCGTGTTTGCTGAGAATTTTTAGCATATGATTGTCAGCATGTTCATTATGTTCATTAAACATATCGTGTAATACTAGCTTTAGTTGTGTAGAAGGTGCCACGCCACCCTAGTCTAAAACGAAGTTCAGCCAAACATCTTTATAACGTAATTCTCTCTTTATCGAATTTCGTTTTGTTTTTTTCTATTTAAAGAATTTTGAATAAAACTGTACAACTTTTATAAAGAAACAATTTTTTGTTTCCTTGAAGGTTCGTTAAAAAGAAGTTTGACTGTACTTGTATTTCAAGTGAGTTTCCACATTTCTGTAAAACATAGTTACAAGTCCAACGTTATCTTATTACCGCTTGTGGGTAAATTCAACATGATCTTATAAGTCCAATGGACTTGGTGCAGGGCTTTGACGTACCAACCCATTTAGGCATTTTGCTAAGTCTTAGTTTAATGGATCTTTTTGCCCCTCAAAAGCCGAACTTGTAAATTTAATTGAGAAAGAAGCAGGAACTTCTGTTTTTAATGCGTTGACTTAAATTGTTCAGAAGGCAGCCCGTTTCTTAAACCTTCCATTCCACAGTACCTAAGTTACAAGTTACAGGAAGTGGAAACAATGTGAGCTGTCATCGTAGTTCTTCAGCGTAATACCGTTAAGACAATATTCCTTCCATAAGTGGAGAGAAAATAAAGATTAATTCATGCCATGCCCAGCGGAACTCCTTTTTTAGTTGCTCATTTAAAGGTTAGGTATTTGTGAGATTAAAGTTTTTGATTTCGAAAATGAGAGCAAGGGAATGGTCGCCAAATTTCATGCAAGCAAAAGGTTACAAGTTTAAATTTCTAGTTTGACTCATGGCATAGTCAGCGATTGGTGCAATTCACAATATCGCTTTGTTCGAATTTAAATTGGAGATAATTTCGAATTTTTAACTGTTCGAATTTCAATTTGTGTTAGTTTAGAATTGTTGGCTGTCTAGTTGCATCTGTTTACTTTAAGCCTTCGATAATTTTAGTACTACATCTCTCAATGGCACTCGAAGGTCGAAGCAATCAAGAAAGCATGAAAAGAACATTTTGTCGGAGCTTAAATATTAATATTGAAGTTACAAACGCACACTACTACTTGTCAAAATATTAAGCAAATACATGCGACTCAGTCGTGCCCTTTACCATTTGTTTATAAAGACGTAAGGAGTCTCTTCCATGTGCAGCCCGAGATAGAAGTCTCTGCCATATAGCTCTTTTAGCTTAATTATCTTTGTTCAAGTAACATTATATTGATACGTAAAAACAATTTTCCAACAAAATGTTCAATATTTTTGTTTAAAACGCCCAACAAAAGTGGGCGTATCAAACAATTTAAATTATATTGGATAAGTGTTAGAAAGGGTTTTCATTTGACTACCCATTTTGTGGGGATATTTCTCCCTACTCTAAGGAATTTATCGCAAAGACAATAATTTGGTGTAAAAAGCCAAAATTGGGCGTGGCAGAAAACCCTACCTTGGTTATTTTCTTTATCTATATATTTTTTGTACCAAACCTTGATTCTCTTAGATAAAAGAATATTTTTTTGAAGCGAGCGTCGTTTGTGAATCGTCGACGTTTTCCTTACCTGTGTTTCTTTCGTCCCTATCAGCGTCTCTATCAAGGATTGCCGAAAAAAACGAACGTCGAAGAATAAAAACACGAGCTGGCAACGCATCATTCTGATAGTAAAATTGACATTTACATTTGAAAATTTTAATTTAATAAAATATTTAATTCTAACAAAGCAGGGGTCAAAAGAAGGAATTTTTTTATTTTGCTTATCCTATAGCCGTGACGGGGACGAAAGAAACACAGTTCTTATAAGGCTTATTTTTTTACAAAAGAAGGTCCAAACCCGGAACAGAAGGTTTTATCAATTACTTACTGGTACTCTCTTCGAGTGAAGTGAAATTTTCACTCCTCTCCAAAAAGTGCTGTGAAATTAAAAGTCACGCGGAAATGTCAAAAATTTAATGCGACGGACAATAAAAGCCAAGTGAAATTGCTTAAGTAAGGCTTCCTACAAATCACTTTTTGAACAACTACTTTTCACTTGAACAGCGTACTGTCTGGTGAAATTCTCATGTGGAAAGTTCATTTTGACATTTCGCAGTGAAAAATTTTTATGAAAAATTGGATTTCACGTGAACTGCGTACCAGACTTTAGAAGAAACATTGCGGGCACATTTAAAACTCTAGTTGATTTGAATTTTGTTTGTAATAGATTTGCTTTCTACACAAAAACTCTATTGTTCATTAACGTCACTCTTGCTACGTGAGAAATACAATTGAAACGTCAATGAAGTAATAAATTGAGAAAGTCTTGATTAGATTACAACTACCATTGACATACTACTATACATGGTTTGCTTTGTATGACACTGAATGAATGTCAGTGTCATACAAAGCAAACTTTAGCACTATTCTTTTTGGTTCAGTGCGGCGAAAGTATGAAACCTCTGCCCGCTATTGCTATTTTTCACATAGAGCACAGTGCCATCAATTGGAGAAACATTGCAACTACGCATAATAACGATTTATTCAATAAAACAGATGGCATGCTCAGCACTTAAACGAAATAGGTACAAATAAAAATCAAACAAATTCCTCGATGACATTTGGGTGTTTCCGATTCTCTCCACCTTGAACTAAAAGAGCTAGTTCTTATGTTTGCTTCAAAACGTCAGCTAAAAAAAGACAAAGCTAGGCCATTAACAATTAAAACTCATCAATTCAGCCAGCTGTCAAACTTACTAAATTAGAGAATGGGCACAATCACAAATCTAGTTGTCTACTTAAGTCGACTGGTCTAACCTTAACGTAACCTTAACGCAAAAACTAGACTGATCGGTAACGTCGCATCTCCTACGTCAGCCACATACGCGAACTGTCATCTTAGTACTTAGTTTCGATGGCTACTCCTCCATAAATGTCAACTGAAAAAGCTGTTCACGTGGCCGACCTTACCAATCAAAACTGAGACAGATCAAGTCACCCAGCTGTCCGATTTGCTAAACTAAATAGGTCTGTTCTTTTACTCTTAAATCTTACGAATTTTAACGAATTCTTACGCACTTTAATCAATTGTCGCGCCTCAACTCAAAAAATTCGTAAAAGAGAGCGGCTTCAAGAGAGCAAGATATTTCCCCTCTTACTTATTTTCACTCAACAAATTTCTTTGCGTAAGAATTTAAACAACTGTCAGTCGCCTGAAAATTTACAGGTGATTTGAATTTGTTGGTCTATTTGGCATTTTGGTGGGTGAACTATCTGTCATTTTTGACAGATTACTACAAAGGCGTTCCTTAACTTTTGCGTAAGTTTCGCTCTCTGAGAGAGAATTCATCTCCTCCACAGTCGGTTTGACAGTCTTTTCCATTTTTACTACAAAAGTAAAGGAACAGACCTAAAACTTTACCAATTTATCGTCCACTATTGTCACTACGTAAAGAAAACTGACAGGGGGTGTGTGAGCTCATTTCGACCTTCTAGTTGTTTATTATAAACTCAGTTGTTTTGCAAATCAAAGTAGCACCGGTTTCCCGCGGTAACTGTTTGCCACATCTTCCCTAGAGTGTCATTGGTGCGGAGTATAAAATTGCACCCCTTAACAGCGAAATTGATTTTAAAGGAGTCGCTGTTCCTTCGTGAGAACCCTGTGTCCGAATTGCCACATCCCTTAACGAGTAAAGTGGATGCGATTTAATTATACCTCACCGAGGAGCACCACTTCAAACCAATCAGACACGAATTATTTGTAGCTGTCTATAGAAAACCATTCCTCTCCTCTGATTGCACACCACAGGACGCCGTAAGCAGACTCTCCTCTTCTGACATTTGAAAGCACTACCATAGATCGCCTTTTGACGTTATGGACGTACATTTCCACACATGCATCACCAATTACCCAAAGACATGTGAATCGCTCCCAATTCCCTAACCGGACTCCTTTAATCACCTTCGACCAAAGAGAGCTTTTCCCCCAGCAGCGCAATCAATTAGACGCTCCCACCGGGCAGATAATCCTTTTCGCCCATTTGTAGCATTTTATTGGTCACTTCTTTTCTGGTAGCAACTACTCCATCAACCTGTCAACTTAAAAATGTCCTTTGTCATGTCACTACACGTACACACACGAATCCCCGATGGTCCAATTCAATTAATCCATCTACCTTCGAGTTGATTAATTAGCGTTTCTCTCCCACCCACCCTCATGCTCTTTGCCTCTCGTTCTGTCCTTGTTTTGGCTTCTTGTGTCTGCGTCCAGGATTAGAGAATTAATCGCCAGAGTTGTGATAATTGGCTACTTGATGAGGATGTAATTAACATCGAGGGACAGGACAGCAACAAAGGATAATGACGACGGCTGTATAGTAGTCCATTTAAATTTTATTAATGACAAATACACAGACACACACACACATACATAGACTATTTACAATAATTACCGGTCAATCTCCCCGAAAACAATGTCCAACGAACCAAGGATCGACGGGATGTCGGCAAGGTAATGATTTGGTGCAATGGACGCCAGCAGCGCCAAATGGGGGTAGCTGGCGGCTCGAATCTTGCATCGGTACGGACGTGCAGTGCCATTCGACACGAGGTACACGCCGAACTCGCCCTTGGGCGACTCAACAGCTGTGTACGTCTGCCCCGGTGGCACTGCGAAGCCCACACTGAAGTACTTGAAATGATGGATCAGATCTTCCATCGAGCTCTTCATTTCGGCCCGTTTCGGTGGACACACCTTGTGGTCGTCGGTTTTGATTTCGCCGGCAGGCATCGCATTCAGGCACTGGCTGATGATTCGTACTGACTGACGCATCTCCTCGACGCGGCACAGGTATCGGTCGTAGCAGTCACCCTTCGAGCCGACTGGAACGTCAAACTCGACTCTGTCGTAGGCGTCGTACGGCTGTGTCTTGCGGAGGTCCCATTTGACACCGGTGGCGCGCAGCACAACACCCGAACAGCCGTAGTTCATGGCGTCATGGGCCGAAATCCGTCCAATGTCAACGGTTCTCGCCAGAAATATTCGGTTCGAAGTGATGAGATCCTCCAGTTCGTCCAGCCTCTCCGGATATTTGACACAGAACTCATAGAGATCGTCCAAGAGGCCTACGGGGATGTCGGATGCCACTCCGCCGGGACGAATGTAAGCACTGTGCATGCGACCACCTGACACCCGTTCGCACAACTCGTAGAGCTTCTCGCGCTCTTCGAACTGCCAGAAGAGTGGAGTTATCCCGCCGCAGTCGAGCACCTGTGACGACACGGCAACGATGTGGTTGGTGAGCCGCATTACCTCGCCGAACATGGTCCGGATGTACTTGGCCCGCAGTGGGACTTCTATATTGAGAAGCTTTTCCACAGCCAGCGAGTAACAGTTCTCGCACGACATGCACGAAGTGTAGTCCAGTCGGTCGAAGTAGGGCAGCGCCTGCAGATAGGTCTTGTGCTCGATGAGCTTCTCCGTGCCGCGGTGTAGAAGTCCGATGTGGGGATCTGCGCTTATCACTTGTTCGCCCTCGAGTTCGAGTACTAGTCTGAGCACGCCATGTGCGGCCGGGTGCGTTGGACCGAAGTTGATGAAACTGTTGCGAACGGTTTTGTCGACGTTGGGTCGCATTTTACCCGTGTACGGGGTGGGTTTGAGGTTTTTGCTGCTCTCGTCGGGATAGAAGACGGCGCCCGCACTTTGGGACATGAACTCCGGGTCGGGATACCAACTTTTGCCGGTAGGTTTGGGGCGATGGGGTGTATCTGGCGATGGTTTGTCGGCGACTTCTGAAAAATGAGGCAGATGTTATCATCCGTTGGAGAGTTGGATAGGTACTTACGTTTCCATCGATGGAACAGCGTTTGGACAGCTATTTGGGCCAAGGATGCCTTGATGTTTGTCAGGTGTTGGTTGTAGAAACTGCCGCAGGCTTTTTTAAACGCTGCTCTGACAAGCGACATTTTTTCCAAATTGATTTTAAATTTTAATTTTAAAATTTAAACGTCAAATAGGTTGGTGACGATTTCGGTTGCCATGGAGATAGGTGACTGTGATTGGTTTTCATTTTGAAAGGGTGGAGTGCAGCATGGGGGTCTTTTGTTTGTAGGGCTTGAAAAAATCGAAGAAGGAGAGAAGACCTTGTTGAGAATTGTTCCTTTTGGAGGTATCGGAGGACCCAATGATCCTAGACGGCACTACGGTCCGATGTGGCCCATTACATATTAGGCCTATTGCAACCAAGGGTCTAGACTCGAGTCCTTTAATGTATAGCCGCCTGGCTTTGGCTTTAGGCTTTTTTTTTAAAGGAGCAATCGTCTTTTGCCTGTATGTGGGTGATAAAGGTTCAAGTGGCAGTTAAACACGGCTGACGTACAAATGGAAGGACAAACTGTCGTAAACTCACCTTTGATAGTCCAGTAAGGAATATGAGCTGTCAATGCATAGTCGAAGTTTGAATGGAGGCAGGTTTCACGACGGGGAACGGAACAAATTGTTGGGTGAAGCCAATTGTGGATGGGCTGAAGGTAAATGTAAAATGGGTAAAGGAGACGATGAATAATTTTGTTTTAAGAGGATTTGGGCAGAGATTTTTATTTTGAGGTTATCAGGAGGACGGCCTTATGATCATCATCGGATGTGAGGCGTGTTGCAATTCAATTCAATGGAACTAAATAGCTAAATGCATTCTAAAAGCGACGATGTTTTAAGAGAACTTGTAAAGTGGCGGTTTGACACTCGAGTCCTTGCTTTCAACTCGCCGTAGATAGGTGCGCTTGATTACAGATGTCCTGTGGAAGGTAGGAAGTTGGAAGGGGTCTAAATTGACTAAATTTAAAGTTTTCGTAAAATATTCTTCGGGCCGGTCTATCTTGACATCGAAGGTTTGTGAAATCGCACTAGTGCGGAATGAATATACTGAAGAACTTTAGTAGTCAGTTGCGTCAAAACTGTGAAAGCTGACCATGGACTTGGAGTTTTGCATAGGGTTGTCGATTCCTTCCCGAGAAGACCGGACATTTTTATATGGAATATATAAAAAAGCGCATCATTTGCAGCGACCAACTCTTTGTGGAGGTATGGGACCAGAGCTTCGAATAGTTGACAGGTTGGAGCTGCATGCTCTGTCATTCGACCAAACTAACCGCTTGGGATAATCTTTTCTCAAAAAAAGAGGCATTTCAGCAGCAGTAGTATTTACAGCAACGATTGTCTCAGTGGCTACACAAGATCGTTATTAAATAATGGCTAAAACTTGCAATGTTTTTGTATTGACCACATATATAATGAGCAAAGAGTACTCAGGTTTTTCAGTCATTCATCAAAATATTCGTAGCATGAGAGCTAATTTTGATACTTTTCTAAATGTTATCTTTCTTTCCAAAATTTGGATTTACAGATTATAAAATTCCAAAATTTCACGTTTGAGGCAAATTGTAATGACACGTATTCGGCGGGAGGTGTTGCAGTTTTTTATCGAAGCGATTTATTAGGTTGCGAAATACAAAAATGGAAATTGGAAAGTGCTGATTTTATTAATGTATCTTGCGAAATTTCTGGTGTTCGTTGCTGTTCTATATGTATTTATAGATTGCATAAGTGCACAGTAAAGGTCTTTCTGGATGAATTCACGGAATTTTTTGGAGCTTCAAATTTGTAAGAATATTGAACTGTTAGGTGACTTTAATACATATTAATATCTTGTTCGATTCAGCTGAAGTAGATAACTACATATCAATTTTGTCTTCATTTGGGTTCGAGTCTCTTTTAACTCAACCTAAATACTCGTTTAGAATCTTGCTTAGACCATATATTTGCAAGGATTCACAGAAACAATAGTGTTGGTTATAAAACAATGACTTTTGATTTAAAAATAACAGACCATAGCTTAACTAGTATTCAACTTGATTGTAGGGCATTCAGAATAAAACAATCTGTGATTTTGTTGCTCTTAAATCAGAATTAAGTTTCGAGTTTTGGGATTATGTTTACAATGCTCAGGATCCATCCATTGCTTTTAATCTATTTTTAAGTTAGTTACAATTTCATATAGGTAGAAAATATGTATTAAAAATAACAATTTAAAGTGTCTTAAGCAATGGATGGGACAGTCATTCATAATAAGAAAAATTAGAAAGAAAAAACAAATATACTCCAAACAATGTTAGATTGAAGAAATATTATGATAAAATTTGTGTAGAACTTAAAACGGAAAAACCAATTTGTAAAGATACTTATTTCTATAACAGATTAGCTGCGAGTTTTGGCAATGCTAAAAGGGAATGGGGAGTTATTAACGAAATTCTAAACAGGACTATTCAAAATTCTGATATTATTATAAACAACAACAATACTCCTCTATCTTAACCTCTACAAGTTGCCAATTTATTTAATGGTTTTTTTTCAATTTGAATTCATTTCAGGACTTTTCTAAGGATGTCAATCAAAAAGATTATACTTTAACACAAATAAATTTTCAATCTCAAAATCTATTTTGAACAGTTTACTGCACTTAAAATACAAAAAATCATAGTATCACTTAAAACATCTTATTTTTCTTCTTTTGATCAGATCTCCAGTCTGGTATTGAAAAACATTTCTTATCAAATTTCGGATGTGTTGTGCTTTGTATTTAATTTCCGCGTTCAGTTTGGAATTTTTCCAGAATCACTTAAAACAGCAGTGTTCAAAATGCTTTTTTTTAGAATGTCAAAGGAAGCCTTCTTATATTTACTTGACGAAATAAAAGACAAGAATTTGATCGACTTGCGTCAATACTTCAGATTGAGGTTCAATTTTAGTGATGAATTGTATGCTTTGCCGGTTTATCATTTGAGAAATCAGTGTAACTAACAAAAAAGGCATCGTTGCTGTCTAAAATTCTAGATGTTGTCAAAGTAATTAATATCTGTGAAAACGTAAGAATGCTTCAATTTGACCTGGGTGGATGAATGAAGCTAAAGTTGATTTGAATGTAAAAGAATGACTTTTCGGTGATGTGTACGACTTCGGGGTAGAACCGCCCAAGACTTTTCCTTCCGGACTTATTATTTCTTCGTATATAAGAAGATTTGAAACAACTTCTTCCAAATCTGACAAATACATTTGTTTGAATGTGCCTCCTCCAGTTGCTTCCTTTTTGTTGTGAAGAAGGTTTTTTGACCTTTAATTTAATATCAGACCAAACCTGTAAAATTTGTATATCTTGATTGCGATCCTAAGCTTTTAAGGGTGAGAGCAATAGAATCCCATTCAACTTTGGTATCAACATTTATGACTTCTCTTTGAAAGCGAAGGGTTTTTTTCATCAATTCGACCAAAGTCTTAAACTATTTCTAATTATTGATTTAGTCTTATATTTTGAATAAATTATCAATTTAAGAAAACTTACATTTTTAACCCTATAACACGGCTTTTCTTGTCGTTTTGTGGTTCATCGCCTTACAGAATGTCAGTGAAGTAGCTCACATGACGTCGTACGCCAATAGATTCCAAACGAAGTTCAGTGACAAATGGCGTTCAACGACTCAAAAACGGCACTCGTAATTCCAAATGCAAACTGGCGTTTCATAAATCGTCGTAAACGCCACTCAGAATATGGGTGAATGCTTGCCACGACTAAAGGATGTTCATGTTAACTTGCTGCGATTCAGTTCAAAGATTGGTTCTTTCCTATGTGGAGTTGTCCTGAGTCCCAAGACTGATTCACTGGATTTTTATGGAACCTTCGTTTGACCACATTCTACGTATGTCGAGGTCGAGGGCTTCAATCTTCAAGAGTCATTGGACTACAGATTTAGGTTTGAAATGAAGCTCTTTCTCGCCTACCTTATTTGCTTTTCTTTATGGAATAAGGATCCAATAAAGCTCTGTACGTACCTTATATATTTGATATTTGGACAGCGGATTAATTTTTGGCAAAACCATGTCCAAGAAGCTGAGTTCAGAGCCCTTTTCAGTGACATATACCTGGGCAGTGACATATATTTTTGACTATCATTCTAGACTGCCTAAAATGGAACAGACACGGGTGGAGTGGAGTGACAGCACCATACACAGCCATGGATCTTTCGTGTTCAGCTTCTTTAGGGAATGTGTGGACAACTATCTGCTTAAAACACACAGCTCTTCAGGATCAAATTGTCGACTGATATTCAAGTCTTCCAGAGCCTGCTTTTTGCTGTTATTGCGTCTAAAGGCCTAGGGTAAGGTTTGTAGATAGATAGGCGCCCTAGCAACACCCTGTAACACCGGTTTCAAGGGTAATGAAGGACTGAACGGTCTTGGTTGGAAAGACTCATTATCAGCCTCTATTGGCCCGCAGCTATTGCAGGTGCCCCTCGTCTGTTTAAATAGTGAAATGACTTGAGCCTAAAGCAAACCGGATATTGGAATAATGTAACCTTATTCGTAAAAGCTGATGGATGGTCTTTAACTTTGTGGAGTTGAGCACCTGCTCCATCTGACTTCTTTGGAATTTAAACAACGCCCTGCTGGGTCTTTAAAGCTTTCCAAAAACTGTGTCCACCTCGGGAGAAGTCAAACTTCTAGCAGAGAACTATCTTGGATGTAGTTTAGAAATTAAATAAGCCCTGGACACAGAGACTTTTCCGCATCTACCTTTCGCTCGCAACAAGGATTTCACCCTTAAACTTTATCCCTGTGACCTGGTATGGCGGTACTGTTGAGGTCTTCCTTTTCATTGCTCTCTTTTTTATGGAAAATGTAGCGGCCTAAGTTTATATTTCTAAATTGGACACTTCGCTTGTCAGGCGGGAGTTTTTACAAAGAAATCTGCCGGAAGAACTGTTAACTTTGAGGCGACATTTTTCGCAAACTTAGACCCCGTATACCCATCAAGAAGACGATGATCCTTGCTCCCTCAATCATTTCCCATCACAATTGCGTTTGTCAACTGTAACAGCTACAACTGTCAACCGACAAAGTTCAGTCAATTTATCCGCCACTTGGCCTACCGGTCGTAAAAATTACAGCTCTTCCCCAACTACGGAAGCAATTGTCGCCCAAAACATTTCCCTTTCAAAAAGTGTTAAAAAAAAAAACACCCACCCCACCCCATCTTGTAAGCAAAGGATAATGGATTTCCTCAACCATTCTACGTGTGCCGGGATGTGGCGCCCATCACACACATCTGTTAAGTACCACCCAGGAGAGTCGTCGTTTTTTTAATTTCCCTCCAGAAAAACATACACACATTAGAGCTAGCAAAATAATTCATAACTCCATTCCTTGTCTGGTATACCCGGGCAAAAAGGCTCTTTTCGATTAGACCTACACGAGGGTGAAAGTGCATATTAATTGCATGCACCTGCAGAAGCATCATCATGAAGCTCTTGATAGGCGTCCCTAAAGAGAATGAACCTTCCGTAAGAATATTCACACATTCACACACGCCAAAAGGATATACGTTCAGCTCTGTCAGAAATTAACTCAAGAAAATGCCTTAAGGATTTCGCAATTAATCGATGAGTTTCACCTTCAACTGATGGGTATACCTACTGACCTAGTAAACGAGGACTCGTCCTTACATCGGCATTCGTAATTACGTGGGTAATACAATTTTATACAAGATTGTCTTCATCGATGAGCAGCAGCTCATCCGTGCAAGAGCAGAGCAAAAAAAACAAAAACCCTGGCGCAAGGATGGAGTTGATAAAATTTAATATTCGACTTAACTAGGTATGGATTGGGATACTTGGGCGATGGGCTTATATTTTGCGGGAAGAGGACGCGCATTGATATTCAGCCATCGTAGGGCAAACATATGTATAGGATTGTTCAAAGCAAGCTACAGGACTATGCTTGACTGGTTAAGCATAACCAAATGCCAAGATAAAACTATACGTGTGTTCAGGCAGCGTGGGGAAATGGGTTAACTAGCTTAATAAATGGGTGCGACTGGAAAGCACACACACAAAGGGATGAGATAATTGGCAGAGGTCTCCCCTATAGATATCGGGACGAATAAACGACTTAAATTTACAACCCTGTAGTGAATTATTTCGATCCAGAAAATGCTTGTGCCACTTGATTGGCCTCTTGTCTCAATTAAAGAGCTGATTTAGGTCAGAGAAAAAAACACTCGATGTATAAAGGACTGGGGAATTTTAAGTTTGACTGTAGCGCCATCTGTGTAAATTCTTAGAAGCTAATTAAATAAAGTTTGTGAAGCTATTAATTCACTCGCTGTGATGCCTACAAAGGACTATAAGTTGTTGATAGAATGAGAGGTATTTTAAGTATGCGACAGCGCCATCTACCTGTATTGCGCACTTTGAAAAACCCCTAAATGATTTGTAAGCAACAAGCCCAAAGCAATTGGATCTAGATCAGATTGACTGCAAGTGGGTTCTTCGGTGCCGTGGCATAAGGCCAAAGCTCGAAATTTGGAAATAACGAAAATTTGGTACAAAAATCGCTAAAAACTAATTTGTAAATATTTTTAAATTTGGATTTCTATTAAATAAACGTAATTTTGTAAACCTATTATCAGATAAACCACTTCGATTTTAAACCGCACTCCGACGACCGGTTTACGTAGTTTTTCTGAAGGTTTATATATAATATTCACTCATATTTTTGACTGAAGTTGAAGAAACGATGATGTACTCATTAGAAGAGGAAGACGTGCGTCAGGTGGAACGTGCGGTTCGACGCCATTACCGCATATATATATTTTTTTTTTCTTGGAGGTTGCTACTATCCGATGGAGAACTCAGACACAACTACTGGTCCATTGTACTGCCAAAACAGACACCTTACATTGCTGTACTTAGTTTTCCCGTCTTTCGAACAAAGTTGAGTAGGAGATTCAGAGTGAAGATCCGCTACCTGATGCGAACAAAAGCAGGACAACTACAAAGGAAGTGTTCCGCTGCATCGTCATCCTCTCCATAAGCAGGACAGATGGTGGTGTCGCTCAAGCCCAATACATTTAAGTGCATTGTGCATTATGTGCATTGGCAAAAGCTTAATGGCCCGAAAGGACACCCACAAGCAGTCTACAGTCGATTCTCCTGAGAGACAGAAAGAAAGACGCGAGCCCTTTGCAGATGTCCGGACGCAGTCGTTTGGTCTGTATACATCCAGCACAGTAACGCCACCGACACTCGTGTTCACGAGAAACCCAAGTATCAATCGCTGACCTAACCACAGATGCCGGCAGACCCAACGCAGGTTCAGACCCTGAGAGAGCTTCTTTGGAACCCAGCCTGGCAAGCTCATCAGCGATCTCGTTTCCCGGGACACCAGTGTGACCTGGGACCCAGACAAGTTTCCCTGTGTTTAACCTTCCGACCAAGTTCAGAGAAAGCTTGAGTGCAAGCACTAACGTGGACGAGGTAAAAGGGTTGAGCAGTGCTTTTAGTGCAGCCCTCCACCTGTTTGTCACATATAGTGCATAGCCATAAGGATAGCGAAAGTCTCCGCTTGGAAGACAGACGCATAAGGGGTAGTCTAGTCGAATGTGCTCGCTTTCCACGAAGACTCCAGAAGAAGACCCCTGTCCGGTTCTGGAGCCATCCGTGTACCGCATATATAGACAGACGTGCTAAAGTCGACGATTTCGACGACGTCGATTTCCATGAATACTTCCGGCTTCAAAAATAACACCTTCGTGTAGCCATTTTATAAATTATATAAATTGTTCCTGTAAAATAAATGAAAACCAAAACTAAAAATTAATTGAAACACTTTAGAATATTCTTATACCTTCATAATAACAGACATACTTTGCCCGAACTGTCCAATGCGAGGTTTAAAATAGTTTTTAGTACTTAAAATAAACCAATATAAACCAAAAGCTTAAACCAGGTAAACCGAGTGAATATTATGTAATCAGGTTTAAAAGCATATGGTTTAGTCAGGTTTATTTTTTTTTTGTTTAAAAGCGTTTTAACCTCGTTTTTTAACCGAGTGAATAATACGGCCGTAAACATTAATAAATAATAACAATTTGGTACAAAAAATCGCGCCATCCTTTAATTAATATAATGTCATAACCTCGTCAAAATATTGAATATAGATGATTAGAAGCTGGTTAATGCAACCTTTGGCAACTATTTCAAAAGTTCCGTCCATTAAATAAAATCTATAGGTATAAAATGTATATTTTCCTTTATTTGCTTATTATTTTTAAAGACAGAAATATAAAAATCATGTTTTTGGTCTTCAAAAATACAAACCTATCACAGAACAAATTTTAGAACAGTAGTTTTGTACATCTGTAAAAAAAATCCGGGCATCAAATAATTAGTCAAAGAAAATTAATTGTTAATGGATGTCTTGGAATATATTTCATATTTTATAAAAAATAAGAAAAATGAAATAAGACCCAAAAAATTCATTTTAAAAATTTGAGTCTATTTTCTAATAAAATTTAAATAAGACAAATGGTTAGCACATCAATTTTCATTAGCAAAATAAGACCTCAAAAGAGTAACTACACCCCCAATTTTATTAAAAACGTTGTTGGTTTTCTGTTTAATTTTTTGGGGACTTATATAATTTTTTTGTTTTGGGTCTTATTTCATTGAAGCCTTATATTTCGCAGAGCCGATTTGAATACCATTTGGCTTTATGTCACTTTCCCGCTTGGTCTTATGTCACGGCACCGGTTCTTCGTACCGTCACGAGTTTAAGCGCCATCTATGGGAATCTCAATCACTTAGAATGTTGATATCTACCAAACTCTGACTTATTCAGAGTTTCAAGAGCTACAGGTGCCTTTTAGCGCAAACTATGAAGAAATTAAATACAGCGCCATCTTGGAGTCAAGATGGTCTGGAATATCAAACAGATCCGCTTGTGTAAAATGAGATCCAGTAGACTATTGTTCCAACGCCATCAAGACAAACTCAATAATTCAGAAAGGAGCAATCGATCTCAAAACATTTGAACGTTCGACTGAGATCATTCTGACGTAATTTATTATAGCGCCATCAAATATCGACGGACAAAAAGCTTATTGGTGAAGACCTTCCACTGAAGTCTTTGTCTGTAATGGACTGAATCACTTTCCACAAGGACATAAGTGTTGTAAAGTAAGATATGCTCTGCCTAAGCAGCGAATAGGTACTTTTCTCTGTCTGGTTTCAACTCGCTTTGCTGTCGATGTTTACCTCTAGACGAATTTTCTATAACTCGACAAAGAGCAGTAATATCAGCTGACCAATCATCGAGTTAATAGGCGAAGTCTTCTTTTTAAACTGTAAACTTACACTGAACTCTAGCGCCACCTGTTGGAATTTGAAGGCATACAACAGAAACTCATGGAAATAATTTGCAGAAAGTTCCGGATATGAAATGGGAGGTTGACAAGCGCCTCTGAATTTATACACAAAAACTGAATGACAGATAGACGTTTGTCCCTATTTTTATCTGGATCAAGTGTAGCGAAATCTGCACCAATCATCAGCAAACTGATGTAAAATCTACATAGTTCGGTGAAGAACCGATTGCAGTTCGATATTAATCGATCTTCGCTAGACGAGATTGTTCTTAGTAAGTTTTTGTTTTACAGCGCCATCTTTGTTGTTTAAAGCTTGGAAAATTACAAGACTGAAGCCTTAACAGAAATCATTTTAACTGCAACTGACCATTTGAAAGGCCTTCCACCCTGCAAGTATATATTGCTAATTTAGTCTGACAACTAGGTTGACGCAATGATTTTCTACAGCGCCATCTAGTTGTATTTTTTTTAACTTGGAGGCAGAGAATCACAGCCCATTTTCAACAATGATAGAACTTGCAGCTTGCTTCAAGATCCATAGCGGAAAGTGGCGCCATCTATGTTCATTTTCAAATGTAAACAAAATGACAGGGAACATCAACAACAAGCCTTCTCTGCCTATTTTATCTCTAGAGTTTGATTGCTTTAGCTCTGCAGGGGTTATACCTACATCTCAATGCGACTTTCTTTCTTTTGTTCCTTTCTTCTCAACTAACGTGTTCCCCACATCTCTTGTCATTGCAGATCTTCGACGATCACTATCACTTCGCGCATAGTAGAGTGTCTAAGCGTTCTCTCCTGCCAGCGGATCATCATCAGAAACGGCTCGATGATGACGATCGAGTGCATTGGGCAAAGCAGCAGACAGCCAAGCGGCGACAAAAACGAGACTTCATTCGAATGCGGCCGTCAAGAACGTCGCCCCGCTCCCCATCGCTGGTAGATAGCATGCAATTTAGCGATCCGAAATGGGCGCAAATGTGGTACTTGGTAAGTCTTGCGCTAAAGTCTCTCTTTGAACATATTTCTAAGTCGCCTCTGCCTTACAGAATCGTGGCGGTGGCCTGGACATGAATGTGATACCAGCATGGAAGGATGGCATCACCGGCAAAGGTGTGGTTGTGACAATACTCGACGACGGACTGGAGTCCGATCATCCCGATATCGAAGCGAATTATGTAAGTCTCTCATGTGCACTTTAAAAGGACCAACTCTCTTAATATGTCTGTTTTTTTCTAGGACCCCAAAGCCTCATACGACGTGAATGGCCACGATCCGGACCCGATGCCACACTACGACATGACAGACTCGAATCGCCACGGTACCCGTTGTGCTGGCGAGGTGGCCGCCACGGCGAACAACTCAATATGTGCAGTTGGCATTGCCTATGGCGCTAGTGTCGGTGGAGTTCGCATGTTGGATGGTGATGTGACCGATGCCGTTGAAGCTCGCTCGCTGAGCTTGAACCCGCAGCACATTGATATATACAGTGCGTCGTGGGGACCAGATGATGATGGCAAAACCGTCGATGGTCCCGGTGAGCTAGCCTCAAGAGCCTTCATCGAAGGCGTCACAAAGGGACGCAGCGGCAAGGGTAGCATCTTCATTTGGGCTTCGGGCAATGGCGGTCGCGAACTAGACAACTGCAACTGTGATGGATACACAAACTCCATATGGACGCTATCGATATCCAGCGCCACAGAGGAAGGCCATGTACCGTGGTATTCGGAGAAATGCAGCTCGACTCTAGCCACGACCTACAGTAGTGGCGGCCAGAGTGAAAAACAGGTTGTGACAACAGACTTACATCATTCCTGCACCGTTTCGCATACGGGAACATCAGCGTCGGCTCCCCTAGCAGCCGGCATAGCCGCTCTAGTCTTAGAATCCAATCAAAACCTCACGTGGCGTGACCTTCAGCATATCGTCGTGCGAACAGCAAAGCCCGCCAATCTAAAAGACTCCACATGGTCCAAGAACGGAGTGGGTCGTCGCATTAGCCATTCTTTTGGCTACGGCCTGATGGACGCCGCTGCAATGGTGCAACTGGCACGTAACTGGAAGACTGTGCCAGAGCAGCAGAGATGTGAAATCAATGCGCCACATGTCGACAAGTAAGTTTGATTTTGGTGTCAAGTTGCCGATGACCTAGTATAGCTGATATGAAATCTCTATCTCTCCATTTCAGGATCATTCCAGCGAGGGGTTACATCACACTGCAGCTAACGGTTAAGCACTGCTTATCCGTGAATTATTTAGAACATGTACAGGCGAAAATCACGCTAACCTCCCACCGTCGTGGAGACATACAACTTTATTTAAAGTCACCAGCTGGCACCAAAGTGACACTTCTCACATCGAGGTAAGTCCTTTGAGTTGAGTGGGTGGGGAGAGAGAGATTTCTCGGATTTACTACTCTTGCTGTGTGTGTGTGTGTTTGGAACGTGCCGCCCAGAATCACTGCTGAAGTTGAGTGTTCAGATTGTGGGATTTAATTTTTGATTTATTACGTGCGTGGGGGACTGGCCACGTTTCCGTTTCAGTGGTGAAAATGATTTCAGAGTGATTCCAGGACGAGGATAAACCACTGCCGTAAATGTGAATTTTAATAATTTGATTTAGATAGATGATTGCAGTGGTTTTCTTTTTTTTTTATTGCGGCTGGTGAATATTTAATGAGGGTTTGTTTTTTATTTGTAAACAAAGTAATTTAATTGTTTTTAACTGCGGGTGGGTTTTGGTCGTCTTGATACCAAATGGTAGTCCTGCGAATGACTTTGAAGGTTGATTTAGAGAGGAATCTCCTTCCTGAACTGACCATCGTGTACCTACTGTCATTTAAAAGCAGTTTTCCGTTCGGAGTAAGGCGACTTTATATGCTTGTCGTGCGCGAGTGGTACGTGGTTTCATTGAGGCTGTGAACTTTTTAAGTTTGAGGCATACAAACATCACGTGCCATCGACTTATGAGAATGGATATGGGCGTTAAATTGAACAAACTTAGGAGGATAGTCTCCTAGAGATTCATTGGTCTCGGTTCTGCTTCCGCTTCTTGGTAGTAACACTGACACGGCCCTCGTATAGTTCCATTTTGTACAATCTCACGACCAAGGGTAGGAGGCTTGACCTTGTGTCACCTTTTGTAATATTTGCAGGTCTTTGAGGAGAAACATGTAGCAATAGTTTTATGTTCAGTCTAACACTCAATCACTTAACAGCCTTTTTTCGGCTCCTTGCCTTATTGAACCAACTGATAGTGTATGTTATACTTCGAGTCCCAGTCCTTCTTCTAGTCTTCTAGAAACAATTGATGTTGTTACCATGTCCAACGCAAAAAGCTGTTGACAAGAATCTGTAATCGAAGGGACTCATCCGGTCCTTGAAAGAAGCTAAATTACTTAACCTAGATTTATAACAGCTGTGATTTCTCTTCATCAAGGCCCTTTTCTAGTATCGTAGTTCAGATATGTAGTTCTGTGATAGCCTGAAGGCGGTTTCTAAAACACTTGGAAAAGTTCAAGGCGTTGCTTGCTTTAAAAACGCAAATTGGTACGACATACTTTTTAATGAGGGTTTAAGCTGTTACCTACGCAGCTGAAACTCAATATTCCTGCTCTTCTAAGCCTTACCTCAATGATTAAAAAGACACTTATAGAAGAATAGATAAAGTGACTGTTTTTTAGACTTTGAAAGGGCTTGGAGGAATACAAAACTTCCAAAACTTCCAAGACTTAATGTAGAGTGAATGATAAGAACCTCGCTAAGAAAAAAATACAACTTCCTGCCACAACTTCAATGCAACATATCCCAGATCGACTTGACACTGAAAAGACTATTGTTAAGACCTCTCTTATGTGATAATGGACTAACAAAATATGAAGATCAGTCTATCTAGTGACAACCAACTGCCTGCAATCAGACAGAACCTAACGCTATACGTTCCCCAGTGGGTTCCATGGTATTCGGGTTGGTCTAGAATGACATGTGGCATTAAGCACATGGCGGCGATATCTAATATCTAATGGATGTGCGGGATATTGAAAGTCAGTAAGTCAGCTGTACTCGAGGGTAGCCTTAAACTTCTGTTGGTGCTAGCCAGCATCATTCACTTGATCTGGTTCCCAAACTTCCATGGTGCAGAATTGCAAATGACGGAAATGGAAGAGGAGATGAACTTGTCAAACTAGAAAAAGGTGTTCCGATCTTACTTACTAAAATCCGCGGTGGTCCAGGGTCTCAAGTCTCTCTCAGGGCAAAGGTTTGTCGCAAGGTCTTCTTTGACTGCGTTGTTTGTCCACGTTACTTTTTTTTAGTTTTATTACTTTCTCAACAACTTCAATGAGCTCTTAAGCTGTTTCCTGCTAAATTCCCATCTCCAAAAGCCTATCAAAGCAAAATGGCAACGAAAATCACTCGAAGAAATTCGCATTCAAAGGAAATTCTCATCTACCTTCACTAACGGCCGTGGTTTTGCGCCATAGAGCAGCACACGGATGATGAGGGCCTTCTAAAGAGTGTCCTTGACGAGGCAGCCGAGGTAAGCAAAGTCCCTAACTACCTTATAACTAAAGCTGTCTAACATGACGTGCTGTCTTAGCTTTTTAGATGAGTCTCCCATCTCGACACACTTTCACCAACAACCAGGGGATAGACTGATTTAGTCACCCTGTCACCTAGTAGAGCGAACTCTATTAGTCACCTCTCAATTCCATTTAATCGGGCTTGACTGTTTCGGTCACCCTTCAAGCCTTCCAACGAGGCATTAATCACAGCTCCTCAAAGGAAGTTTGTACGCAGCAAACAAGGCGACCATTAGTATGTCCGGTCTAGAAGTACACCTTCCCTTCCCCTTACTCATCTGGTTTTAGAATGGACCTTCAACTCTGGTCCAAGTATGTCTTACAAGACGGTCTTCTAACCTGTCCTAACCTGCTCTTCTCTATAAATGTCATGTACGACTTTAAATTCGACAAAACATGTGGCGGATATCTATCAGGACTTCTTGGGTCTCTCTAGGGTCTGCTGTAGTTTGAATATTTGATCCGTTGCGAACTTTCCGCGCTAAAAATGCCAAATGACAAATGGTTTAGGGCAGTCACAGAATATGACAGACCGTATCTTGTTTTCGATGCAAAGAAGGCTGAGGCTTCTATCGTTGGTGCATTTTAGTGGGTCTCCTTTTTATGGGAAACGTTCCTGAGGTTCCAATTATCGAGCTGGATTTTGATCACCACCGAATCTCCTTCCTTAAATAGTTCGGCTGGCAGTCAGTGTTGCCAAGCAGTCTTCTTGGACAAGGCCTTATTAATCACCATCTTAGGCCGAAGTAACAGCGGTTGGAATTCTGATGTCATTTTCAGAATTAACAACGGAGCCGAGGTAGGCAAAGTCCCTCAGTTATAGCTGTCTATCGTGACGTTCTGTCCCTTCTTGTTGACAGCATATATTTTGTCTTGCCCTCGTTCACCACTTAACCCATTTTTGCTGCTTCAGAATTTATGCACCAGTGACAGCTCGCTGTGTTCTACCAATTTTGTCAATGTCATCTGCGTATGCAAGCAGTTGCACAGACTTTTGGAAAATTGTGCCTCTGGTGTTGGCTTGCGGGTTTCGCACAGTTTTCTCAAGAATGATGTTAAAGAAGTCACATGACAGCGCATCACCTTGTCTAAATCCTTTTCTGACATCAAAGGTCTCGGTGAGATTGTTTCCGACCTTAATGGAGCAGCGAGGGTTCTCCATCGTCATTCTGCACAATCTGACAAGTTTGACAGGGATGCCAAAACTAGACATGGCTCTGTATACCTCGTCTCTATAAATGCTGTCATATGAGGCCTTAAAATCGACACACAGGTGGTGCGTATCGACTTGGACTTCTTGGTTTTTTCCAGGATCTGCCCTAGTGTGAATATTTGGTTGGTTGTGGACTAACGAAGGGAAACGGACCTACAATTGTGTGCTGCATTGACATACTCCTTGATTGTTGTCAGACGTTCATTACAGGAATGTGAAATTTTATGGTGAATCTATTGCCTTTCCCGGGACCAAACCCGAAGCAACTCGCCCAGTAATACAGCCCACTTATGGCTGATCTTCTGCGCCAAACATTTCCTCCTTCGTTTTTGATAGGGTCCATGTTTCTGGGTATGGGATGATGACTTGGTCAAAATTGTTAGTCAAGTTTGATACCACTTAAAAGGACTAAAAGAGTTGCGACTTCTGGGTCTTTGATCGTCTAGACTCTAGAGCAAGACGGAGTGTTATTTAAGCAATCCACCCTCGATTAGGTGGACAGACCCGAAACGATTGTTTGTTGCTAGCTCCAAGTGAGGATAAGGGTGTAGTTCACAGGATTATTACCCCTGTACCCAATCAAGATTTTAAGGCGTCTTTGCAAACGTCCTGTTTGTTTCAAATCAAGTCAGGTCTTGAAAAGATTTAAAACAATCTGATGAAATGCAAAGTTTCCAAGAAAATAGTCCTCTCGGGATCAGGGTTGAAACCCCCGCCCCATTGATTTGGAAGACTTTTAAAATACGCACCTCCAACCTATGAAACAATTCCAAGAAGATCTCCTTTATTTTTAAGGATTCATCTCTTTCAAAGAGCCGCTCTTTTGTTTCTGCCTTTGCTTGGGTTCATCTGCGTTAATTAAAGAAACTTTTTACGTGTGCTGCTATGCATCTTAAAGTTTCTCTCACTCTGAATGGAAATCGAATAAAAGAAAGACGAAACCCAACCTCGGTTCATTGAGCAGGTCTTCGTGGCATGAAAAGAATCCCTTTACCCCAGACGGAGAGCGTCCTTAGCGAGTGTTTTTCTTCATTTTTTCAAAAGAAATTCACAGCAAACGTGAAAAAAAGGAGGCAGAACCGACAAATAATGAAAATGACTCCGAGTTTAAAAAAGAATAAGGCAATCGGCTGGATATTTATAGCGAAGCAACGCGGTAGCCATTGACAGAGGACAAACACTGCCACTTTAAGAGTCCGCATCCATTGGCGTGCAGATTAGGGGTATCGTCTACGTCGCATTCACTTTTAAAAGTGTCAGCAAATTAATAAGTCGTAAAAAAAGTTTCGCTTCGTCGTTGCGTCGCCGCCGCGTCGTCCTGCAACAATCGTAGCAGGCAGGCAGGGTGCGGTATAAATTTCAATTGAAGGTGGAATATAATCAAATCAGGGGGTGGGAGTGGTAAAACTTTTTCCGCCACATAAAACCACCGAGAGACTTTGTGAGTCTTTAGGGGGCGGGGGTGGTGGTTCATTATTTTAAGATTTAGATTCTGTGTCAGCTGGTACAATGGCGGGGAGTACTCGCCTAATGTCCTTGCGGAGGATATAAATCGAGGGTAGGTTCGTAGTGCTTGTGTTTGTGTGTCGGAGAAGGGAAGGAGTCTATAAAAACATCACTTTGGGTTGATATATTGGAAATTTATTGTGTACTTGCGACATCCGGGGGGACTATGAAATTCTCCTCAAGCCTTAAGTGTTATAAGCTGCTCCATTGGGATGGACTTTATTAACAGAATTGTGCTGGGTGTCATATTGCAGGCGCAAATGGTGCGAGCACCATTTTAAAATGCTATTTTTCTGTGTGAGTGTTTTTTTTGTCACGACCCAAATGAATTATTGAAACTGCGGAGTTTGGCGAAGAGTGCCAGCAAGCTTTGCAAGCTTTGCAGCGAGATAAGTCGTCAACTTATGTCCACAGAATGGGCTTGGCATCATGAAGTTCGATGTCGATCCTTTTCTGTCTAGTATGTCTGATATTGCATTGACTACGTGTCCACTGTGTCCTGTGAGAACCTATGCGTAGTTGTAGGCAATCCCATACTAGTTTTGACATTATCTCATAGCTTTGTAAGGCTGTCAGGACTGGAAGGTTTAGGATAACTTCCAGCGCTGACGTGGGAGTTGTTCTTAATGCGATCGTAGTGCATACACAGGCTAGGCTTTGCTTTAATCTTAGCCCAGCAAAACTGTGGATTTGTAAAGTTGTTCTCTGTGTGTATGTTACTCTCAAGACCTTAAATTGACAGGCTAATCGGATGTTACTTCATCGATTTTTCAACAGTCTTCAGTTGATATTGAGGTGGTAGGTATGCAGCCTTGCTGTTTGGGGTGAATCTGACAACTCTTGCAGGTTTTGAACGTATTTTCTTGCATGACACTTGCTCTTAAGACGATTGGATAGGAGCCGCACAACAGTTTCTTAAGACATTTTCGTTCAGGTCCGCTTGGAATCATACGAATCGCTGGGCTTGACATCTTTATGTGGTTTCAGGATAGCTGTCAATGATTTTGGGGACCCATTTTGAGTTTAATACTTTAAACTTTCGCCGAAATATTATCCAAGGGCTTTGTATATCGACCCGGGTGCTCTGCAATCATGGTGGCAGAATTTTAAGGCTCTGCGGAAGGACCTAGGAAGGCCTAGTAGGAACTGTGATGTCTGAATTGATCTCTGTTGCTTTTGGGATTGATTTTCGATGACTATTTTTGAATATTCGGTCGTATGTGGCTAAGCTATATACCCTGGGTCTTTTCTTATCGTTAAAAAGGCTCTCTCATGTAGCTCTTTTTATCACATAGTTCGTTTTTTTTTTGGTTTTTCGCGCAGAAAACTTTAAACGGAGCCCCCGAGTTTCTCTGATTTTTTTTTATTTGACATATATGACCGAGTCTCGCTATTTTATGTAAACCGTTTCGATGACGTTTAGGATAGATCTTGACTTTTAAAAAGCCATGTAAGATTTCCGACAGTCTCCCTCCCGTTTGCTGTTTGAAATATTTTGTAGACTCGTATCTTACTTGAACTCCGTGATGGACCATAGTCTCAACCACAAAGCCTCTTTAGCTAGATGGGGCCCTAACTTACTGCCTTCATTTGTGTACAAGATTTTAGTCGAGGTCGCTCTCCAATTGCGTTGCCCCCAAGGCGAGGACACACAGACTTGTCGTGCTGATACTCATGCGCTTCACGTGTCCTAACCTAGTCCGTGGAATGTTCTGCTCCATATACTGAGTGGATACAAAATAGCTTCTGAAATTCACCCGAAAGTGCGAAAATGTAGAGCTCTTGGACAGATCTCTTCGCAGGGATGGTTTCCTTCATAGCTGCAAGTGGCAGCCGCACTCCTCTTCGAAGTCTGAGCTTCGTTGTGGTCTTTAAAACACGTCCATGTGTATCAACTCGAAAACACTCTACCGCACACTGAACAAACACATCACCATTGAAATTATTTTCACAAAATGTACCTAGAAAAACAACAAAACGAAATTCAATTTTATTGTTGAAAAAAACCTGAAAGCTAAACAGCGCTTATATTTTTTGGAAAAAAAACCCTCCTGAATCAATAAGGACACACAATTGCATTCCATCATCCTCATCATGGCCACAGAGGACGATAACCGCATGAGAACGCTCCAGCAACTGTTGAAAATCGCAGAGGAAATTATGACGGTGATCAAAACCGAAAGGAATAGCCCATCAGTTGCGACCACCTCGCGGCAGCAAAGGGATACAACAAATCGCCGATGGAATCCATACCAGCAACGGAATGCGAGAACGGCCGAAATTTCACGAACACAGCATCAGGATTCCAATGAAAATTCCCGAGTTCTGGTCACAAGGCGGAATGTAAACGAAATGATTCCGCATCAAACATGTGAATCCCATTCCATTGGCAATCCTGGTGGGAGGAAGCGCAAGGTGAACGAGAACACACTCTCAACATCGACGTTAAGGGACAATAAGTACATGTGTGCCATTTGCTTGGAGCCCTACTTGAACAATGTGCCGGTGGTGACAATTTGTGGACATGTGTTCTGCAGAACGTGTGTGCATACGATAATCCAGCGGTCGGCACGGTGTCCTTTGTGCAATCGCTTTTTAAGCCTGGCCAGTACTTTTCGAATATTTTTATAGATTATTTTTTAGGACTTAGGGGAGGTTCTTTTTTGTAGATTTTTTTTTTGTAGAAAGTGTATTTTTGTATTGGGATTTATTTATTTACTGTTTGGAAGGAGTTTGGTTGATATTAAAACTTGCAATGCTTTGAAATACTGGAATACCTGTTTGCAATCATTTTTTAAATCGTTTTTATTTAATATCACTGCACGAAACGATGAGATTTGGGCGGGTTTTTTTGGTGTTAGGAATACCCCCGTCGTTTTCGTATAAAGTTCCAGTGTTGATTTGTCATTGGGGTGCTTTTTCCCTCGGACAGCCAATTTTTTTGCCCACTCCGATTCGTGTTAAAATGTTCGTATTACTAAACCAAATAAAGGAGAACAATTTTTAAATAGCATAGGGCAAGTTCATAATTACAACATTGTTGCCCATGTCATGCAAAAAATGTTTATTCAATGCAATTATGAACAGAAATACTGCTGCAAGTTTGGAGTAGAGTTTCTAAAAAAAGAGTTCATATATGCAGTAGGCAGTAGAAAAATGCAGACATTTTTAGTTTCTATATCTTCTTTCAGTGACAGAGTTTGGTTGTGTTATTTACGAAAATTTGTTAATATCTATTGTCATTAAAAAGTATAATTTTAGGACTGATTCTAAATCACATAAATGGGTCCAATTTAGATAGATAGATTTATTTCGTATATAAATTTACAGTAGATTTTGTTACCACACATTTTACAATTCAGAGATATGATAATTTGTATCTTACTTCTGAAGTATTATTTAATTTAAGGATTTTTATTGTGCAAGCAATTTAAATTCTGAAGGAAAATACAAAAAAAAACCTTAAATTTAAGTAAAAGTTGAAAAAATCAGGTACAAATAGATAAATAAATAAATATTTATATAAATAATAAATAAATAAATAAGTAACAAATTAAAAAAAAAATATTATTTTTATATACCTACCTATATTCAGTCATTCCACTAATACAAGGTTATAAAGAAAGAAGCTAAAGATTACTAAAAAAGAAAATTAACAGTGCAAAGTTACGTAGCGGAAAGAAAAAGAGACCATTGTTAATATAAAGTGAGCTTGAATCGCCCTTAGCTACGAAGAAAACAAAAGAGAATTGATAAATAAATAAACAAAAAAATAATTAAATTATTAAATTAATTAATCAATAAATAAATAGCTACAATAATATCGAGTGAGATATATTTCGTATTTAGAACATGAACAAGAGGATTATTAGCAAAATCACAGCGTTCCAAAAAGCGTTGCTTTAATTTTTGAATTCTTTTAAAGATCAATTCAACTTTCGCTTTATCGTGAGTATCCATAGTCGAATGATGCCACGGTAGATTAAGCATAAGCATAATTTTTAATAATTTATTTAGGGAAATCTGTAGTTTCTTAACATGACACATTGCACAATTTCCCCAAACTTGGCACCCATAAAGCAAAATTCTTGGAACAATTTTGAAAGTGTTCAGGCAAAACTATCTGAAAGGAATGGAAACTGAAAAGAAGATTATTTTGATAAGAATGATCGGAATTTTAAGAAACATTCCAAAAACTAGAAATCTTCCTAAAACCGTAGGAGAATTTCCAGATGACGTTTTCCGAAACGATTTTCGTTCAAGTTCATTTTCTATAATGCAACTTTATTAAGACCTTCAATTTTATATTTATTGAAAATGAATAAGCAGTTTGGTGTCAGCATCCGTACAGTACTGCAGTACTGCCGCATTTTTACTTTTATGAACTCGGCCATAATCTGCAGGTCGTTCGGGATACGGCTACAAAAGAAATGTCAATGTTATAATGTGTCAAGTTGGGGGTATATGTGTCTCTCTTTGTTGCAAAAGGTATTTTACTCTATTACACCATTTTCGGACAAAAAAATGTCGTTACGTGGCGACTATATAGCCGTCTATCGGAGCCAGTCCAATGTCCAATCTCAGTGACTGAACATATTTCTTCCAAGGCTTAGAAGCCATTTCGCAAAAAAAAATTTAACAATTTTAGACCTTGTTGGCTGGTATTGTATGAGAGTCCTTATACCCTCTTTTACCCAACTGAGTCGATTTCCCTAAGAATTATTCTACGAAGCGCTTTTTATCTCTTTACCGAAGAAATACTTTTTTTTATCGAAATTCCCTTGAAAAAAATGACCACGACCTGTTAACACTGAGTGCTGCAACTGCTGTATCTCTATTAGTCTTTATATTTACCTTTCGGTCTGTTGGCAATTGTTTAATAATGATGTAAGCGATGGGATATGCGAAGTACTACCTTTTGGTTTGTTGGGGAACATTTGAAGATTTGAATTTTCTAGAAAACCCAGCGACCGAAATTCGACCGCATTCTAGGAAAAACTTTTATATTTCATATTTTAAATGCAATTTGCTTAAACTTTGTGAATGGATTCCCATTAACTTTGATCTTATAACAACATAATAAAAATGTTTGCTATAAATGAGGTAAGGAAATTCTGATTCGAAAACTAAATTAATTTAAATTCAGTTGTTTCCAATTACAAACCACTCGAATGAGAAACATCTTCATGAGTTAAAAAGTTTATTTCTTTATTTTTTGTACTCGCCAAATATTGCACCAAATGAAATGTTTTCCTTGAGCTCGTCAATGATCTAAGGCTTGTAGGCGTACACTTTGCTTTTCGAATAACCCACCAAAAAGAAGTCCGGAGGGGTCAAGTGTGGAGATCTGGGTGGCCAGTCATGTCACCATTTTTTGACAGCACACGTCTAGGGAACTTTCGTTGCAACTCTCTTTTTCTCTCTCACCGCTTAAACTACTTGATTGGAGGGTCTTGGTCTTGGGTGCCGATGAAGGGCATGTCAACGATATCCCACTGTCAAGTGCTCAACAAAATTAAACACCAAACACGACGAACAGTGTTGTCAGACGGCGCTTGTTTTCGATGAAGGCTGGAATCGGCCTATTGGTCACTTTCCATAAGCTGCTTTGTGTTCTATCAACCTGTCAGTCGAATACTTTTACCTCCCTGTTTGGCCCTTGACTCTTGTTTGGTAAAAGGTCACAGTGTAGAAGAATACACGTTGACGACGGTACAAAGAACAGCCCGCCTTACAATCACTTGTGGTCTACCAACTACTCCTATGACTGCGCTTAATGAGGTTATGTATTTTTTACCACAAGAACGTTAGAGTTCTTTCTGATTTATTAACGCAGGGCTTTTCAAAACGACCTATGTAAGATATAGCTCTATTTTTATCGAATCATTCTCAGAATGCTCAGAACGACGTAGAACTGTGTCAGATTGTAAGGGTAACGTAAGTTCCGATGTACTGGCCAAAGGCAAGCGGAGCTCCCCTTGGCTCAAATTATAATTCGCGATAAAACCATATACAAACTTAGTAGGGAACAAAAGAGGCCTTGCGGCCTGAGTTAGATCAAAAAGAATGAAATAAACTCAGGAGATCAAAATTGAGAACAGTTGCAGAAATACTTTCTGGTCACTGTCCTTAGAGGAAGCTCGCTTTAAGGTCAGGTTGCAGGTATTCTGATGACATTCCCTTATAAATTTCGTGCCACTGCATGGAGTAGAGTAAAATACCTCGGCACATACTGTCAGCTATATATCTAGTGGTGGTTCTTAAAAAAATTGACACCGGATATACGTTGTCTAAAGACATTTAATATTTTGAGGCAATTGACTAAGGTTTCTGACCATGAAGGCTGTCCAGGGATCGCAGCAGGCGCTCTATGGTGTCTAGTGCGTTGCAATAAACTCATAACCCTACTAAACTTATCCCAACCTAATCTTTAGTCACCATGCTGTATTTAGGTGGAAAATCCTTTACTGTCCTCTTGTCAAAACGCCCCTTTCATGCTGTATCCCTTCCCGAATCTCACTTTGCTTATGCTCTACCAATTTCGGGTAGAATCTTAGACTTTACTCGTGTCTTATTTTCTTGCAATTGCTGGTGTTCAATTGTCCTGACGAAATGCTCCTACAGTAAGCACTTGTTTACTTACTTATCGGACTCCCGACCCGTGAAGAGTCTCTGCCTGAAACACTCCAGCCTTCCATCCTTTACGATCCCGGGCACGCTTGTTCCAGTTGCCCAGACCAAGCGCTCCACGTCAGAATAGAGTTCGCGGTTGTATCTTCTACTCCATTCGCCCATGGTGTTTTTTATCTGACCTTTTATTGGTATCACGTGTTTATTAACGGCCTTGAGGTTTTTTCATACAAATGATAAGCATCTGCCCCACCCCTTTACTCTTTCCTGCTGAATCTGTTTTCTAAAGAAATTTTGTCCAGCCTATGGGTCCTCCCCAAGATATCCCCTCTGTCGCTGTCAGCCATTGCTGATAACTTATGAAACAAAGAATTGTTACAATTGAGGCCTAATTTATAAAATTCGAAACTAACATTGACAAGCGTTCACAAAATTCTTACTTGCCACCCCCTTATTTTGATTTCAGAATTCACGACGTCTCCCGATCCGGCTTCAATCAGTGGCCATTCATGTCCGTTCACACGTGGGGTGAGTCACCGCACGGCAATTGGCAGCTAGAGATACACAACGAAGGACGTTACATGGGTAAGTTGCAATTCAGGTGTCCCCCACCTCATAATTCTTCTAACATTGCACTTTTGAAATCTATAAAAGAAATTTCTCCCAACTAACCATGATTTTAAATGTTTTTCTTACACGCTGCTTTTATTTGGATAAACAATTCCACTGGTGGCGGTTACACTACTTAACTACTTAACTCATGCCCATAATTATCTTGTAAATAACATTTAAACAATAAGTAGGTCATGCCTTACTGCGAGAGTGGTCGCTTATATTTTATGGTACAACACTGACAATCGATCCCAACGATCCGGTATCGATTCGCACAAATCCGTCCGAAGATACAACAACATCGGCGTCCTCCTCATCGTCGTCGTCGTCGTCGTCATTGTCATCGCAATCGTCGTCATCGTCGTCAACGTCGACAAATCTCCATCAAATCTACTCGCCACAGTATCCCCGATTGCAACCATCCAATTTCAATACATTCGCCACACAAAACAAGCTCAATGCAAAGATTGCCTCTTTGAAGGGCCTGAATGGGTCGGCGATATTGAGTGGCAGCAAAAAGCAACTACAACAACAACAACAGCAGCAGTACCAGGAAGTGCTGGCAACCTATGGCGTAATCCTTGGCTCTCCGAAAAACAAATCGAAAAACGGAAAGAATGGCAATTCGGGGGGTGGCGGCGGCGGCGGCAAGAATAAAGGCTCAAAGTCATCAAATCGTCCTGGCAATTCCCAACAACAGTCGTCACAGCCGTCAACGCCATCGAAAAATAACTTTTATCGTATTCCGAGTTCGAATGGCAAATCCGCAAAACAGCAGTCGTCGTCGTCGTCGTCGACTGGTTCAACGCAACGACCCAAAATGTCCCAACAAGCGAATTACAATTCGAATTTAGGCTCTGCTAGTAAGTCCGCATCCGATAAGTCCGGTCAGAGTGTCGGACAAACGATGACAGCTGGTAAACTACCAATCAAGGCGGCCAAACAAGTGAAGGATAATAACGCCTACAATGGGGGCAGCATAGTGGGCTCCATAGCAACGACCAAAATAGCCACAGCATCGGCAGCTGGTAGTGCAGCATCCGCATCCGCATCGTCATCATCATCGTCCTCGTCGTCGATGTCAGAGAAGACAAATCACCGTATACCGAAACTTTTCGAACATTATGAAAAAATTCAGCAAATTTTCCCTGAATTCCATCCTTATATGGGCACCGGTGGTGGGGGTGGACTCGTCCTACCGTCCGGACAACAGCAGAAAGATGCAACATCATCATTGCCGTCATTGTCCTCTTCAGGAGTACCATCGGTCTCGTCCTCCTCATCCTCGTCGTCATCGTCATCGTCCTTGTCATCTTCAACTAGGCAGGGACCTAATCGGAAGCAATTTCAATTCTATGATCCATCAGTCGGTGCTGGTTTGGGAGGCGGCAGTGGGAGCTCGTCATCCCGACCATCACCATCATCATCATCATCGTCGTCGTCGTCGTTGTTCTCGTCCGGTGTGGCGGCTAATGGCAGAGGTGGCACTGGTATTGTCACAAATCCAAAACCATCCAGAGAGAACTCGAAGAAATCCTCTCCACCAAACGGATATCAACTACAACAACAGCAGCAACTAACTCAGAAACAGCTGTCGTCGCAACAACAACAGCAGCAGCAGCCACTGGCAAGACCGCCACCACCATCACCACCACGAACAGCCACACAACGACCGGGTGAAAAGATTTATATACCGAATCGGAAAAGCACTAATGGTACAGAGACAATTTTTCCACGACGACAAAATTAAATCTCTCCTCCTTTTTTGTCGATTTGTTTAATTTTTTTCAAATTGTTTCCTTTTCTGTTGCACAAGAATGTTCCTATTTGTTTTTGGATCATTTTTTATGACTTATTGGTTATTCATAATTTTTTGAAATGTTCCTTCGAAACGAATTTTGTCCTCTGTGTGATTTTATATAATATAATTTTTTTAATAACAATTTTGTTCGCTATAGCGTTTAAGTTTTTAAAATAAATAATTTCATAATTTGATTTCTTTGCAAAAGCACAATTTTTATGTTTTCATTTTTATTTTTATTATTTTTTAACATAATATGTCAAGTGATTTTGGAAAATGAGGATTTTCCGAGCTGGTCGGCCACAAAATCCGAGTTAGGCGAGGATTTGTTCGGTTTTTCTTTAAAAAAAATGTCTGTCGAAATAATCAGGGTTTCTTTTGCAGTTTTCATTTGCAGTTTTCAACCAAATCTGAGGTTTAGAACTTGGATTTGGTTTTTGTGTAGGTAGGGATTTGAACAACCATCGACTTTTATGAAGTTTTGGGTGGTTCAATCTGTGTTGCTTTTGTGTCTGAAATTGTCTTATGTGTGTCCTTTTAAAGCATTTCAGAATATTGTGGCTAGTTTTGTGATTCCAGTTTCCAGACAGCCATATCCCTAAAAGTGTCATAAGGCGCATAGTTCCAAATAAGTTTTTGTGTTTAAAATTTAAAGGGCTTTCCAATAAGGGGTGTTTTTTTGATATTCAAGGAAAAATGCAATTTTTTGAGATAAATGATCGGATATTTATTTCAAAATAGAGAGGAAGGTATGCCGTTAATAATGAAAAACAACATCAGCCAAATGGCCACCACGACCACGCTTACAGGACCATATCCTTTTCATGAAATTTTTCATAACAAAATCGCAAAGTGGCTGCCCTATGTCCTCGATAGGCTCACGAATTCCATCTTTGAGGTCTTGAATCGACGCTGGCCTGTTGGCGTGGTCCTTATCTTTCACGTGTCCCCAAAGGAAGAAGTCGCAAGGTGTTAAATCACAAGATCTCGGTGGCCAATTGTGATCACCTCTTCGAGAGATAACACGGTCCGGAAACTTTTCCCGTAAAAGATCAATGGTTTCGTTGCTTGTGTGGCACGTAGCGCCGTCTTGTTGAAAGTAAACGTTGTCAAGATCAATACCATCCAACTCCGGCCATAAATGCGGTGTAATGACGTTTGTGGAATGCCCAATTCCAAAGGAATAAACAAACCTGGGTTTACTTTAACAGTTTGGGCTACAGCAGCAATATTCTCAGTTGTTCTTGAGCGACGTGCTCGGGTTTTATTTTTCACATCAGTAACTTGTCCCAACAGGTTGAATTTTTCCACCAATTTCTGTATTGCGGTCCGACAAGGTGCTTCACGACGACCTAAAATGCTTTAGTTTTGCGAACTGTGACTGCAAAATGTTCACCATTTTTGTAGTGAATTTTTATAATTTCAATGCGTTGTTGAAGCGTGTATCGTTACATTTTTAGTAATGGCGTAGCTTCAACTTGTCAAATGTCAAAAAATAATAGCTTCAAAGGTGACAGCTACCGAAATAGAGGGCTATTTAAAATAACACCTCTTGTTGGAAAAACCTTTATAATGTTTATTAACAACAATATTCAAAACTTGTTGTTCATCTAAATGTCTGCGAGCTACTTTCAAAAAGCCCTTCGGGTTGACTAACTAGCAGAGTAACCATTTTTAGATGCGTTGTACGCCCCGAGAACAGTCCTTAAACGATAGTCATCATATGTATAGATGCTGCGGCAGTACGTAGCAACATTTTGTGGAAAAAATCTCCTCATATGTGCGAACAATAGAAACTGCTTGGGCATTGGTGCATACCCGTCACCATTTTCTGTCGATGGGTTCCTATTTGTGTCTTCAAAATCTTCAATTAAGTCGCCCCGCCAAAAGGACGTGACTTGAATTAGCTTCTTAATTATTCCAAAGGTGCCTGGCCATTTGAGAGTACTTTCGCTAGTAAACTCTCGAGAGTTGCTCTCAAATAGCTTTCCGTTCGAGATTAATATTTTTGGAATCTTACTACCAAGAGTTGCTAGCGAGATTTCTGAGAGTAAATTTGCTCTCATACCCGTGTCCATTTCACCTTTTTTTATCGGCCGAGAGCAGACATCATGTGGTGATATGTGCTAAAGTTGCAGCAGCAGTTGTTATTCATATTGCTGTCAAAATGCGAAATAAGTGTAAAAAAAAACAAAAACTTGATGGGTTAAACCATAGGTGGATCGCCGACGTCAATTTTGTGCGGGATATAATCTCTCAAGAGAGCTCCAAATCGAAGATTCAAATCAAAAATTGTTTTCGGTTGTCAAGTAGTCAAGTTTTATTATATGTATTACAATCCGTTGGACCGACAATTTTTAAAAATGATGCAAAATTAAGGAAAACCATACCGTACCACACTATTCAGATTCATCCCGCTCTATATAAGTTTTTTAACATTTTCAGTGTTCCAAATTGATGACATACTCGCAGCCAGTTGCTCTCAGAATACGAACACTGTTTGAATTGTGCGAGTTGCTCTCCGAGTTACTTTTAAAGTTCTCGAGTCTCGAGAGTAAAAAGTTAACTCTTCGCGAACTACACTCAAGACTATGTCCACTTGCAAGTTTCCTCTCGAGAGGTACTTGTGAGCTGCTCGCAGCATTTTTACTCTCAAATGGACAGGCACCTTGAAATCTTCCAGAAGCTAGAAAAAGATATCAATTATTTTATACTTGATAAATACAATTAAAAACTAAACTAAGGTCAGTGGAAATGGAACTTAAGAAACTTTGGGTATTCCCTTAATAAAAGTCTTTTCACACAATTGAACTTTAAAAGCCAAACTCACATTCATTAAACCATGCACAAATTCGTTCGTATTTGATTTCATAAGCTGCATATTTATAGGCCGGAACAATTTTTTTTTAACAAAATCCCTTAAGTCAACTGCAAAAAATCCTCTGGGCTTTGAAAAAGTCAGTAACACCTGACAATTTAGCTGGGTTTGTTTCGCAAAAAATATCTCACAACGACGTTAGTTGTTTAACTAATACTTAGCGCAGTGAAGACTGAGCAACATTTTTATTTCAGAACCGGGCTTCTTTTATGTTGATATTGGCCTAGGGCGTATACGTAACACTGTTTCTTCTCTTTTTTTCTTATTTTCTATAATTTGTCTTGAATAAAAGTTACTTATTTGCAGCCTATTAACAAAAACTTCTGGTCCATGAGTTGGACATAGAATTATTCCATTGTTCGTAGTTCCACTGGTAAAAATCCGCATCAAATTATTGGCAACTTACTCAGCTCAGAGTCGTGGAATTTGGTAACAGAATAGCTCTATAAATACTGAAATAGTTCTGTAAAAAATCTCTTTTGCGACATCAGTTGGAAACTAAATATTTTCTATTTTATTTAAAGTTGAGGAGGCCAGGGAAGAAAATGTTGCGTATATGCCATCCATACACTAAAAAAATTTAAGTTTTGAACTAAATGACGTGGTTAAGAATTTTGTTGGCTTAGAAAATAATTTTAGTTTCTATATTTTACCAACTCGCAGTGCATTTAAAAACAAAAATTCTTGTCATATATTTCGGTAGGTTTTGTGATTTTTTTTAAAGAATTTTTTCAAGACATCTGTACTTTTGGATATGTGTTTTTCTGAAAGCTGAAACTGGGGGCGCTCCTCAGTAGCACTGTACGTTTTTTTAATGGTTATTCGAATAACTGACTGGGATAGACGAATGGCGACCTGACCGATGATTTTTAAAATAAATAAATTAGCACAATTTGCATTGCTCTGACTAAAATCTATCAATGATGAATTCGATGACAAAATTTGAGCAGAAAATATCTGCTAGCTAGCAAACTTACTTTCAAAACAGCAACCTCAAAAATGAAAGAAGTTTTCGGTATGACTCGATGTTTGATATTGCAAACTTGTTCGAATCTTCTTCAGCCACTGGGTGTCTGCACTGACTTAATTTTGAACTGTTTTACCATGTTTTTGTTAAAATGTCTCTACTATACATGAAAACTAAATCTAACTATAGTCGAACATGAAAACATTAAATATCTACTTGGTGGTTTTCAGACACTCTTCTGTTCATTCAGTTCATGCATTAAAATTCGGTATAACAGAGAAACCATTTTAGCCGTTTTCTAAGAATTTGTACGTGTGCTTTTACTTATAAAAACCTCGTTTTTGACGCCGGTTTTGATTGATTCTGAACGCACAACTTATAACTTGTGTTCGCACAGATAAACTTTAATTTGTTATTACTTCTTTTTACAATTCTCCTAATCTCTGGTTATACGGTCATTGGCCTTCCGTCATTTTTTGCTGTTGAAATTTTAAAGCTAATGTGAGATTTTCTGTGAAAGCAGCAGAATTTAATTTCCAATTGATGTCGAAACAAATACTGTTCAAAGTAGATTTGAGTAACTTGGCAATAATCTATGGCGAATTTGTGAACCAGGTGTTTATTTCCACAGGCTGCAAATAATTTCATGGTATTTAGATAACGTTGTGAAATAAAATGAAATTTAAAACATGAAAATGTTACGTATACGCCCAACGTCAATATGAAAATAAGATGTACTTTACTTTTAAATAAAAACGTTGATCACTTGTTTAACAATTCATGTTGTAATGAAACATATTTGTAGCATTAGTGCAAAGACCTTACAAGTTTATGCCACATCCGAAGGGCTGAATTCATTTTTTTATGACAGTAACGCTCTTGCAGATGTTTTTCAAAGGTTCACAAAATGTGGGCAGTGTTTTTATATTTTATACTTCCCTTCCTAATATTAAGCATACAACCTTTTTCTTAGTAGTCTAAAATTAAAGTTCTGGACTTAAACAATTTTTTAGTCCTTTAATAATATTTTCGTCTTACAAGCGCTGCTGCAGTTGCATCGCCAATTGTCACCTAGTTACTAACTCTTGGCATCGGGAATATGCAACATTGTATTTACGAAATTCAATACATTTTTATGTAAAACTGTACCGTAGCCACTCAAATTTTCTTAAAAGAGAATGAGCAAAAAATATTGGCTCATCAAAAATTGTACAAAAGTCTTGTGCATTAATTTTTGGAAATCTGCCAAATTGAACTGTTGAAGTAACCTTTATTTATAGAAGCAAATGAGTTTTCCATGTAAGCGTACCTTTGGAGTCTTACTAAGCTTCTGGATTTAGGAGAGGTCTAGTCACTTACGTCCTCTTTGTTTTGTATCATAAGAATTGTTGGAAAATAAAGAAAGTGAAGTCAGAAAAACGACCCCATAGCCTTAGGCCTTTCCGGAGTCATAAGAAACATTTCAAATAAAAATTTATCCAAATATATTAAAAAGCTTTTACGTTAAACGCGAGTAAATAAAAAACCCCCGCTGTTCTTTTTTGTGCATTTACAATTTTTTCTGTGAAAAGTACTGGAACAGGCATTTGTTAGCAAGAAATCAATTTTTGGGTTTATTTTATTTTTTTGTTTGTGAAAAGATTCATCTTTTAAAATTTAAGTTTGAGCCGCAGCGCTTTTAAAATGTGTTCTTTTACAGAAACTGTTTTACTATGTCCTATTTGAAAAAGTTGTTTGTGCAATATCAAAGCTGAAGCTCACAGGCCCAGCCTTCCTCTGGCAAGAAATCGCTTTCCGAATTAAACGCTGTATAGCATTTGAAATAGTAAATGTCAAAGTTTTTCATACCTTTATGCTAGGCAACATATACGCCGGAGGCTTTCTAAGTCTGCACTTCTATAGTGTAGCTGTGAACTAAAAATGATACTTCTATGTATCTAAAGAGTTATTCACAACCTGGCGCGAGCAGTCTTCTAAATAAGTACCACTAGTCTGAAAAAAAAAATTTCTCCATATTAACAGGGATGACAATCCTTAACATAATCCTTTTAGCTCTTGGTCATATTTGCGGCTTCTAATTTATTATCCCCTTTTCATGCACAATTTTCTTGGTAGTAATGCAAAATCAGCTCTAATGCGAGCTGAAATGTCGCGTATGTGAGCTCAGTGGTTATTGTGGGTCCCAGGTTCAACCCCTGAAAATCACAAAATAAAAAACCGCCACATCCGAGAGCGTTGTTGTTGAAAGTCTCGCAATTTAATTCCAAAAAAGAATGTAGGACAGCTGAAAAAAAAGCCTTTAATGTAATTTGCGTTATTGGGGGTTGAACCGGGAACCCATTCCCCAGTTTTCCAAAATATTAAGCAATCAGTCAATGATTCGAGCCTTCTAGGCCTTTCCATCGAACCCTATAGGTCTGTTTGAAGTCTTCATTGTTTATTAAGTGCAAAAAACACGCCGAATTTTTTGGCTACATTCTTTCGCTCCAATGCAAATGCAAGTGTCTTAGAGAAGCTTTATCAGCATAATTGAACCTTACTAATCTCGTTAAAGCAACTTTACACAGCTCTAGGTTGTACAAACCGCATAACCACAAATAGCTGTATCCCAAAGAACTTTCTTTATAGTCTTTCAGGCGCCGCCCGTCTTTTCGTTAGTCATAATCTGCTTAAGCTAAGTGATTATTCTTTCATAAGGTATGTCCCTCTTAAAGAACCAGCAAATTTTGAAACAACTTCCGTCCTTAGGAAGGTAGGTAAGTTGCTGCTGTAGTGGCGATTGCCACAGCTTCACGTAGACCATAAGTTGAGTCCATTGTGTTCCTCCCTTATCAACGTCTGACAACCACAAATGCCTGCAAGTCTTTTGTGAATTTTTGTAGTTAGTTCGAGTTGAATTCACCCCGTCTTAGCTCGCAAATATTCAGACACTGAATATTGAATTTGAATGTCAGAGTCAATTTTACTATTCAAGTGGTGACCGACCAGCATTTAAGGCGGACAACAACAATTTGCGTAAGTACCCTAACAAAGTATCAACCGCTCATTAGCCGCAACCACTTAACGTCGAAATCATCTATCGTCGCTGTCAATAATGCTGATTTATAGGGTCTTGTCTTTGTCATACACTGTCGATTTGTAAATAAACGAGGTCAACGAGACATTGACATGACATTATTTCATTTCATTTCATTTTCTTTCCATTGAGCTTTCTTTTTGTATTTAATTTTATTTCGTTTAAACTTAATCCAATAAAACAAAAAAGAAACACAAATTTGCTGCTTCTATTTGCATACGTATATATATATTATTTCATTTCATATATCTTTCATGTTTACTACTATGCGATGTCCTGTGACCGTCACAACTACAAACAACCAAACAACAGCGCAAATCACACAATGGGACTTGATTTTCTATGGAACCGAGGCACCCGCCCAACCAGATGATCCCGTTCAAATCAGTCCCGGTCAATTTGGGTCGTCCTTCGGCAGCGACGGCGATATGGAGCACAATCTTCTCGAATATGACCCGGATACGGCCAGTGGTCAATGGAGAAATGTGCAGCAGGTATGTGCTTTGATTCTACGAGTCGAATATCCTTATTCACCTTGTGCTCGTTTCTTTCTTTCTTTTTTTTGTATATTTTCAATTTCAATTTATTTGTTCTCTGTGTGTGTGTTTTTTTTTTATTAATAATCAATCGAGATGTACCGCCACCACTCCTACCGCGCTGCCAGTGGGTCACACTTTGACAGCGAATAGTGGGAATAAATTTGCATGCGGGAAAGTTTTCCTTTCTGCTGTGAAAGCGGATTTTTTTCCCTCCTCTCTCTCTCTCGCTCTGTTTTGTGGAATTTTGTGAAATTATCTTCTTCAGGAGTCAACTCTCCGATATAACAGCAGCAATGTGCCTGTTCGTGTTCATGTGCCATGGGATGCCAATGGGCATTGTGCCAGGAATTTTAAACACTCTGCGCTAGGTGGTGGTACGTTGCTAAAATTTCCTGGAAGGGGGGGGGGGGGGCACACAGTACTGCCATTAGTTTGAAGAACTTTTCAATTGTTATCTATCTGTGTTTGAGTGTGTGTGTGTGTCGGTGGTAGTGGTAAGGGCAAAAAATGGATACATCTCTGGGATATAAATGCTTTTCCATAAATTTATTTATTTGTTGTTTTTCGAGTTGATTTTCGGTGTTAAAGTCAGACAAAAGGACTCAAAATGGATACATAGAGCAGGCGATTGCGAGGGGATAGAGAGGCAGTGCACTCTAGTAAAGTTGAATGGCCTTGGCACAGTGAATTTCGTATGAAATTATCCTCGATTCCACGTATAGGACGGCAGTTTCATTTTAATTTTAATGAATGTTCTGTCATCGTTAATGCTTAGTGATGAAAGCTTTATGACGGAGTGCTTTCGAGAAGAAAACAAATCAGATAGTTACCATTTTAAATATTTAATTGAAGTGAAATGGATTGGAATACACAGACTCGATTTTGTATTGAGGATATTGCTGGCTGACGTGCGACATTGTGGGCTTTTATCGAGTTACCAGTTGTCGTTGTCAATTTCGGAATGGTGTCTTTATTTATGTGGACGTTTTAGGAAATTGCATCCGAGCTTGTGGTCGCTTTTTTATCAACTCTCTCTACCATAGGAGATGGAAAGCATTAAGTCAGTCTTTGCTGGGCTGCTGTTTGAAATGGCATTGTTTCGTACACCACTGACAGGTTTTGTTGGACTTGAGATTCATTCGCTGTGCCTCTGTCTCTTTCTCGGCGGTGTTTGCATTTTCCCATTCGACAAGACAATATTGCTTCTGTCATTAATTTGCGCCCAGGGTTTGTGAATTAGAAAAGGTGCCGCAACTTAAGTGATGAAAGGTGTTAAGGGGGCATGGAAATTTATTTCGTAGCTTTGGGCCTCTGAATACTAACAGGGATTGGAAACGAATTAGGTTAGGTTGTAAGGTCCGTTGTGATATGGAAACGAATTAAGGTAGTTACATGTTTTTAAATGACAGTTTATTCTAAGAAATCATTGTTGGATTTTGTGCCTGCTTTTGTAAAGGTAACTTTTTTAAACGGTCACTTTGATACGAATTAAAGTTGTTTCAAATTTCACCACCCACTCAATTATCGTTAGACTCCTTTTAAATGTTAAAATAGTTTTTAATATGTACAATCGACGGCACAAGTTTTTTGACAGAAATGCATGTCGCTCTTCAAGGCACATAACTCCTACTAGCTACGGATTAACCTGAATCAATTTTTACTCAGTGATTGCATATGAGACACATCACTGGACAGGTCAGACCTTTTTGTGATCAAAGTGCGATTTTTTTGATTGGCATAAGTATTTTGGCGAAATCATTTTTCACGGTTTGTTCGTTTTGGCGAAAAATATACTTAGATACCAGTTCAATTAGAAGGCGTATTGTGAACAGGCCCGTTTTGATTAAAATATGAATAAAGTAAAACCGTTGAATATGGAAGATCGAGCAGATTTTGTCGTAAAGTAAGGTTGGAGAGTTTCTGTTCAAAAAAAAATAAGGAAGGAATTTAAGTTATCGAGGGAAACTAAAATTTTTCAAATCAATAGGCAGAGAAAAACAAACTCTCTGTAAAATTTTTTTATTTATTTTTATTAATTTATTTTTTTATTTGAAATTTCACAATTTAAGACAAAATAGTCCTATAAATTATTGAAAATTACAAATTTTAAAAAAGATACAAAATAAATACAAATACAAAATTTCGGAGGGGATACGAATAAATAGAACTTATCTAAGAAAGAAACAGAATTTTACAATAAAAAAGAAAAAAAAAAAGAAATAAAACTTCATCAATATGTCCGTTCTACGTTCAATATTTTTAAATGGTTAACTACTGGTGGGAGTTGTTAAGGAAAAAATACCTTAGCACTGTCCAGAACTGTGCAGTGCCACCTGACCTTCTAACATTTCGTGGCAGAGAACTTCATAGGCGGATACACATTTTTCAAGAGAATATTCTAAATCCAGATTAAATTTCTTAAAATATTGAGCTGAAAATGGAAAAAATACAAACTATTGGACTAGAAACATAAAAATAATCACTCCAAATCCAGATTCAATATTACTGAAGGAGGCCATTTTTTGAAATAGCAAAACTCTGGGATTACTTTCCTGCGGAAATGTTGCAAAAAAACTCATCTAATCGATTCCAAGACGATAACAGAAAGTTATTGAGACTAAAACTGATATATTTTTGTCGAAAGTTCAGCTAGTAGAAGCTATGGACTGTAAAGTTCTTGCTTTTGTAATACTTTTCTTGAAGCATCATGAAAAACAGACGGTATTTATTTTTCTTTTTCTTTGTATTGTACCTTTTCTTCTTGTTTCCAAATTAAAAACTAAACTCAAAACAGTCTCTTATGCCTGAAACAGATGTGCAGCAAAAAGCGTACATCAAAATTATTTCTATACAAGCAAACACACGACTTTGCTGCAAACAATATTTTGCTGCAACACACGCTATTTCTAATCTTGATGCAAACCACCTGTACTAGAATAGCAAAATAGTACAATTTAGTACATTTCATGTCATTTGACGTATGGGTTTCTTCGATTTGAAAAAAATGCAAACAGTAAAATCTTATAGAATTTATTAAAAACAAAGAGTTCTTATTTAATAAAAAACACAGGAATTTTAAAAATATATTTTTAAGGGACAAGCCTTTTGCAGAACTGTAACTTTCTTTAATTTATTAAGTCTTCCAAATTCATTTCGAAATTGTTTTACCAATATAAAATTAATTGTCAAATGGCTGTACTGTCATTAATTGATGCGATGTAATGTCAGTAACTACTGCACGTCTGTTTCATATGCGTTGCTGTACGCATAGCTGCACGCAGTATTACTGCACGTCTGTTTCAGGCATTATTTTTTAAAGCAAAAAATTAACAAGTAGGTAATAATAAGGCAATAATAACTGAGTGTTTTATAAGACTTTGCTACTTTATACACTCGCACACACTAACTGCACATTGCATCGTCGAGTCTTCCCGAATATACATCAATTTGGTCTAAAAGGTAATAGGACTAATTTTCTAACTGGCAGGATTCGTCTTTTCTTGCCAGCCACACGTAGTTCAACATTCGTTATTATGACCGTCGGTCGGTTCCAGGACATATTTGTGTTACTGGGCTATTTTGCCTAAAAAGTTGGCACTACTGCACGAAAACTGCATGTCGATGGACATTGACATCTTCAGAAACCCGTACAGTATTAAAACTTTCGCGCAAATCTTCATATGATTAATCGCGTACTTGTAGCAAAGCACTGATTTCTTGCATGTGAACATCATCTGCTACGGACAATTTTCTTATAAAAAATATTTAACTGTTGTTCCTTTTTAAATCTAAAATTGTATTTATTTTTTTAAACGAAACTTTTTTTGTCAAAATAAAGATGCCAAAGTTAAAAGTTTTGAATTTAAATACATAAATATTTTTTTTAAAAATAGATCATTGAAAATTTTTACCTCTAAATTAAGTAAACAGATAATGCTTTTTTTTTACTTTTTTTCTTCAATTATTTTTAGTCGTATGGAATCAATTGGAAGCATTTTCCACACGTTTTCAATCAGTTCTATTCGTTTTCAATTACTAACATTATTTTCCAATCATGTTCATTATCTTAAATTTTTCGAGTAAACGATTCTTGGACTCTCTCAATTCTTCAGACATGCATGTTGTAATATGGATTAAAAATAAGAACACAGTATTCCAAAATTTGTCGCACAAAAGAAATACATAAAGACTTAAGAGTGTAAGGATCCGAAAATGCCTTGCTAGTTCTCTTAATAAATCCCATCATATAGCAGGCTTTTCAAATGATTTGATCAATGTGCATACTGAAGTTAAGTTTTTAGTCAAACGTTACACCCAAGTCATTAAACATATTTACATATTGTAAGAGCATAATAATGAAAGAAATATTGAGTTTGAATAGGGGAGCAATTTTTGTAGAAGGAAATGTGTTTTTTTTGAAATAGGAATGCAACAACAGGAGATTAAATTTTGGCATTTGGCAAATAACTTAATGTCATCCGCGAAAAGTAGATACTTGCAAAATGATAAGGAAGTTACGATGTCATTTATAAAAAGAAGGAACAGAAGTGGTCCGAGATGGCTTCCTTAAGGAACACCCGACTTGACATCAAAATATCTGGAGTAGATCCCATTTAAGGCAACACATTGTTTTCTGTTGGAAAGAAAGGATTTTAATTTATAGGTCAATAAACAAAAATATTGATTTTATCAAAAGCCTTTGAGAAGTCGGTGTAAACCGTGTCGGACTTGATACGTCCGGCTTCTATATTGCAATGCAGAAAGTTACAAAATTGCATCAAATTAGTAGCAGTTGATTTTCCTTTTAAAAAGCCTTGCTGTTCTGGTAAAATTAATTCTATAACAAGAAAAAATAGTTTGTCTTTGACGATGAACTCAAATAATTTTTGGATGTTAAGGATCTTTGAGATCCCTCTATAATTTTCAGCGTCGAGCTTAGAACCATTTTTATGAATTGGTGAAATATATGACAGCTTCCATCTATCTTATTAGTTACATGCTCTAAAATATTTTCTGAATCATTTGCATTATTTCCAACCATTATTCAAGCGTTTTCACTCGTCATCAATATCAATATCGTACTCGAATAATTTTCAAGTTTCTTAACCAATAGTTAAAATTATTTCCCAATCATTTGCAACATTTTCCTGTCATTCCCAACCATTTGGCTTTATGAACAACTTTCACCAGTGAATAATTTTCACTGTTTTATGGGTTGCGGGGTCATATTCAGATTTTACGGCTTCCAATTTATTTACAAAAGATCAGAATACATTTTGTTCGCCCCTAGGAGCTTAATTTACACATACATGTTACAATATTTTGTTAGCTATTATCCTTGTTGTGTTCCTGGCGATGTGAACTGCTGAACATTTTCAGACACAACTCGCGAAAGTTTTACCCAAATGCATATACGGGTATAGAAAGCTTCACTATTAGTATTAGAGGCTTGTAGTTACGGTGAAGGTACCTTGAGTGCCAAGAGCTACAGTTCGCTGGCACGACTGGTTGTAAGAAGCCCTACGCTTTCTTAAAACATGTCGAGCAAGCAAGACTGTTTTTAAGCTCGAATCTGTGTTTTTACGATTAAGTTCCCTTCTAATCCGACTGCTATCGTAAGAGGAGATATGTCTACTGTCTAGTCTTCAGTTGGGACCGAGAATCTGTCTCTATTTTAGTTGGCAGTTTTAAAGCGAGATAGCTACGATTTTGCAACTAATTTTACATTTTTTATTAGAAGAGTAGGAGCAAGGTACGTGCTCACATTTACTTAACTTAAATAGTAATCATTGCTTCGGTAGAAAATGTTAGTGGTTAAAATTGATAGGAAATGATTGGGAATTGCAAAATATGATTGGAAAATAAATACAGATTGTTAAAAATGATTGAACAAGAACGAAAGCGATTGAAAACAATTGGAAAAGAATTAAAATGATTGGAACTAACTAAAATGATTGCAAATGTATGAAAAATGATTGCGAGCTCATTAAGTTGAAAAGGTCTGGTCATTTCAATTGATAGAACTGGCACATAAAACACATTTTTGCAGATTAACTGTCACATATGCCAAACACCGTTCTTACCACATACAACACACTGACAATGCGGTTGTCAAGTGCTACCAAATTGCTAAAAAAATAAATAAGTTCATTAGTCATCAACTGTCTAAAAATTAAACTCGACTTTTCTATTTCCAGATTGGTGAATCCCTAGCCGATGTTCAGCATGCACACGATCAAACCAGCACCGCATGTCAACGGGCAACACTTGACCAACGATGCATAGGTTTGTGTTTTATTCTTTACGTTCTAACACAACTTTATTTAACAATATCAACAAGCAGATGCGTTCAATCGAAATTAACTAATCGAAAACTTAGTAGAAATATTATTCCAAGCAATAGACAATTACTAATACCAACAAATTTCTCGTAACTACTGCGAAAATCATAGAACGCAAACGAAAACAAAAAACAAAACCACCCCCAAAACATTAATAACCAAAAACAAAAGAAAAAAAAACAAATCCCCCGTGTATTTGTTTCTAACCGGATTCTCTACAGACACACATTAAAAATAAAACTATAAAAAAACCTACTACGTTCTAAGTGTAAAATAAAATAAAAACAAAACAAATACCTTCAATTTCTTCTCTACTATATTATGTTCTATTCTAAATAATATTTTAGTTAAATTTTCTCTTTATACAACAACAAAAAAAAATAGGTGATATGTAAATTTATTTTTAATTTTATGTTTTATACTTAACACTCAATGTTTTATTTGTACAAAAACAAAAGAAATATATAAACAAACATCTTGTGGGGTATAAATTACTTGACAAGCATTTAAACAAGAAAAAACACAAAAAATAGATGCAGCTACTAAAAAGCAAGAAATGTAAAAAAAATGTGTAAAAAGTTTAAGCATAGCATAACTTAGATATCGATGTAAGAATTTAAATAAACAAATTAACACAAAACACTGTGCCAACAACACTTTTTGTAAGATGAAATAAAAAAAACCTAAAAAAAAACAACAACAAGCAGTTAGGGTTGAGGGTAAATTTTAGGAATTAAATTATAAAAAAAGAAAAAATAATTTAGACTTAAGATTTCGGATTAGATAAAAGCAACAACAAAACGGAAATTAAAAAAAAAACAACAATCGTATATAGTACGTCGTCAAAAGATACTAATTAAGTGCAATTACTTATACATTCTCGGCATGATTACGGTACGGCACGCGATTAAGTAAAAACGATTCGAGAAATAAAATCAAATGTCAAACGATGTGTCAAATTCGACACTCACTGAAGCAGGTTGTCAGAACGGAAAAACAATCGTAGACTTAGACCTTTTGAAATGACCCTCAACCGGGGGGGAGGCGACATTTTTAGCTAGAACTTTCGGGCATTTTTTCGTAAATTAGTATAAATTCATAAATTTCGTAGATTTTTGTTCATTTTCTTGTCACGTTTGACGTGTCTTGTCTTTCAATTTCTTTGTCTTCTGTAGAGAAAAATGGTCTCAAATTTCAACGGTTCAAAAAAGACTTTTACTTCTGTCAAAAAACTCCAATTATTCGATTTCGAATTTGAAACCGCTTGTGTGCTGATTTGCACATAAGTTCTTATGTCGAAAACGCTGACATTTTGAGCCAATCAAAGTAAAAACCCATTTTAAAACAAACATTATTTTTCTTTGACAGCTGTCAAATGGTGGCATGTTTCCTAAAAGCATTTGTAGGGTTTTTTTGTAATTCAGATTTTATTTTCATTTCGAAAGAATCACAAGTTTTTTGTGACTCCATTTGCTATTAAATTTGTTAAGTGCTTAAAAAATAAATAAATAAATATTTTGGCGCGACAGGTCTGTGGGACCCAAGGCCTAGCTTCTCACAAGCGCTTGCAAGTCTGTTAAATCTAGCCCCATGGGTTGCTAGTGTAGTTTTGAAGAACGCGGCTTACCATATTTTATTTCAAACCCTGTTGAAAAATAGACTGATCTTAGGAGCAATATTATACAAAAAGGTATCTAATGAGCTTCATTAGGCTTATTAAACTGAGGCAATCAATAGCTTACCGTTCACCACGGTAGTTTATTTTTTCACAATGTTTCTGTACCGTCTTTCCATCTGATTCTAACACTTTAAATCTACATAAAGCATTGCATAAGATTGTCCTTAGAGTAGATCAGAAACTTATGCATTCAAGATGCAGTGCAAGAAAATAAGGTCCCCTTAATAAAAACCTCTAAAAAAAAGCTGAGACATAAACCCGTTAATATTGGACGTTGTTTCTTAGGTAGTTTAAACACTGAATACCCAAAACGAATCATTGATCGTCAGCGATATGCTGATACGATTCATGGTCTAGCTGTATGCCTGGTATCTGTGCGTTCTGTTTGACGACTTTTTCATAAGAAAAAGACTAAGTTCTTATAAATCTTGGTTTTAGGAAAAAATCTGTGAATTTTTTTGCTACCTTTCTTCTTTTTATGTAGGCTGTGTCTAAACCGAACTATTTTTATGTACAAAAAGCCAAAAATGTGGCCTATCCCTAGGAGCAAACTTAAAATACTGCTGCATTTTAAAGAAAGGGTGGACCCAATACAAGTTTCTTTTACAAAATGCAATAAAGTGAAAAAAAAACTGAATTTTTTCCATACGTTACTTCTTTATTAGCGAGAAAAAAGATTCCCATTAATAATGGCTGCGTCGGTTGGGCTTCGCAGTAGGGCATTCTGTCACTCCAGTTTTCCAAGACCTTGTTTGACTGTTTCCGGCAGTAGCTCACGGATTACTTGGATGATATTGGCCTTAAGTGCTTAAATCGTTTCCGGATGTTTGGCATAACATCGGACCTTCACGCTTCCCCACAAAAATAAATCCAAAGTGGGGTCAAATCGAAGCTTTAAGGCGGCCAATTGACATCGCCAAGACGGCTGATAACACGGTTTGGAAATTTGGTACGCAAAAGATCGATCGATGGGGCTGTGTGGCATGGCCCGCCATCCTGCATGAACCAGAGGTCGTCCAAATCCATTTCTTTAATTTCAGTAAAACAAAAGTCGGTTAAAATGGCTCTGTAACGCCCATCGTCGACTGAAACGTTGTTCCCAGCCTCATTTTCGAAGAAAAATGGTCCAATGATGCCACCACTCCACAACCCGCACAACACTCACTTTAAAAATAAGCTTTCAATATTTTCCAACTTTTTCCAAAAGTAAAGCGACTCATTTCGTTCCGCGGAGGTATGAAACTAACTTTCTGTCAAGATTTTAAGCAGGAACCAGCTGTCAGTATCAAAATAACCTATCATTTAAAAAGAAACCACTAGATGGAACACCCTTTGTTTTCAATTGATGAAATATAATGCTAAATAATATCGAAAAGTAGCCTTTGAGAAGGTCTCTCTGTATTTTGAATCGGCTGTACGACTTCTAACTTGACTTCGTGTGAATACTCCTCGTCGTAGACCTAATTCCATTGCATCCTTTCCTTCAAGGTATTCGATATGTTAATTTTGTAACTCTTAGTGTTGCTCTAAGCCATCGATTCCCAAAGTGGTCCAGGTGGCCCCCAGAGGTCCACGGAAGACGCGACGAAGGTCTACTTTGACATGAAAAAATTGTTTCGATAGCAAAGAAAAATTTGTTCAGTTAGGCTGGCATATGGAGAAGATAGTCTGTTTCCATCGTGAGAGCTAATCTTCAGATTTTTGGTCGAGTTTTGGGCATATGGTAAAAATGTAGCAGTAGGAAACCTTGAAAGTGGTCTTCAAAAAAAAGAAGTTGTTTGGGAACCTCTGGTCTAAACTAAATTCCTGAAGTCAGCCTTGTTTGTCGGTTTCGACATTCACTAAAAAGTCAGTACAGAAATGGGAAAACTCACTTGGTTGGAGTATTAGATATAACTGCCAATTCGGGATCTATTTGCCTTTCCTAGATAATATGGGCACTCTTCTGGCCTCTCCCCAACACCTTTTTGAACCGCTTCTTGAATAAAGTCCATTTTTATGGTCTACTTATATATTTGGTCTAAGTGTATCTTAACAAGACTATCCAATCCCTTCATCCACGACTTCTTCAAACTTGTAAGAAAAATTCCAGCAAAATTCTGAAAGACGTCAGTAAATAATTTCGGTTCCTACATCAACTAAACCATTAGCACGCCTGTCAATGGGCAGATTCCGATGGTTGGTGTATTGGATAACCGACATGAGATGTTCCTAAATCAACTTACTTTACGACAGATTTCCCAGTAAAATTAAACGCTTTAATCGGTGCAAGAAAAAAAAAACAGCCCTCGTCCTTTTCCTTGCACATAAATTTCAAACATCACTTTAAATGGCCGTATGGCACATCCAACATCCGCAGCACCCCCTCCTCTCACTTTACTTTATTTCAACAAAAGATGAAAATGTCTCCCAATCGTCCTTATACAAATGCAAAATAACGATGCCAAAAAGTACACATAATCACATAACTTCTAACCCAAAAGTGGATATGCAAAGGACACTGCTCTAACATGGCCATCTGTCAGCATATCTGTAGAATGGCATTCCGTTGGTGTGTTCATTTCATTTAGGGATTTCTTTTTCTTTTTTTGTTATTCCTGTATCCCTATCGCACTGCGCCCCGACAAAGGAACAATATTGGAACAGCGAGAAGGCAAACAGGAGAGAGAAAAAAAGGAAAGCCGCCGAAACTTTCATAAAAAAGAAAGTGGATGCCGGGTTTTTCCTTCTTCTTTTTTTTTTTTTTACTCCCATTTAAGGTACAAATTATTCGCGATGGAATATTCGTCCCTAGTTTTTGCGCCTGCAAAACTCAACACAGTCCTGGTCCTACTTTTGATACTGGGTGGAATAATTCCCTGTCATGCATCTGTCGTTTGGTAGTAAATTGTTCGCGACTACAATAAGCTGTCCTGCATTTTTTTTTTTGTTCGTCTCATCTTTTTGTGATATATATTCGCGCTGTTAGAGGGGGGGGCGGTGTAGCGAATTAAAATAGGAGTTTGAGTGCACACATAAAAACAGAAAAGGGATGGATAACACAAAATGGACTTTTGCCATTAGAGCGGATAGTTGATGATGGCGCTCGTCAGCATCACCATTATCATCGTCATGGATGTCGTCGTCGTCGTCGTCGTCATGGTCGTCATCAGTAGTCAGTGACAGTGGTGTATAGTTGAGGGAGAGAAAAAGTTTTCACGATGGTTCTTCTTCATTTGTACTGCCTCTGGCGTTTTTTAAGTTATTTTTTTCACATTGGCTTTCAATAATCGGAGACAATTTGTCATGCGACTGAGTTGGAGCGAATGCAAAACTTCTCCTCTAACTTTAGCAGCACATTTTTTTTGTTTTGACTTGAGTTAATGAATACACGACTACGAGTGATAAACTGGGCTAGTGAAATTCACCCGAGGACATCATTCTTTGAATTGAATTGTTGAGTTTCTCATTGGGATAAACTGAGCGGCAATACTCGCAGATTAGGGTCGCTGGCTTTTAGTAAACGAGTAGTCATGGGCGGTCTAAAAATAGACAAGGAATTTAAAAACGATGTCTTTGTTGAAAATTTTGTCAAAACAATTTTTTGTAAAAGCCAACAAATTTGCTAGATATTGGAATTAGAAGCGGAATGCAAAACTTTTCGTAGTCATATACCCAAAAACGAAAAATTTGAGACTTTCGGAATACTTAAAACCTCTTTAGACCCAGAATATGATAGATTTTAGTGGATTTCTAGTCTTATGTAAGAGAAATTTGCATCTTTTTTTTTTAAATATTTTGCACATAATGTGTACCTCAGGCCTATCACCGCTTAAAACACATAAAGTTAACTTTATTTAAACTGTATTAGACATGATACTGTTCAAAACAATTGTTTTTTTTTAAATGCACAGATAAACCTGGCACTTTGTGCAGATAGTACGGAAGCGGGACTTGCATCCAGAAAACCTCCATTTCGATGCAAATTTATCGTCCAAAAACGTGGAAGATGTCCTACTTCGTCGAACCTGGGGTCGAATCGCTTTATCCGTGAAAGAGCATTACGTTCACGGAATTAGTTGATTTTACATTTGAAACAAAAACAAATTCCGTCACGTAATGCTCGTTCACGGATGATGCAATTCGGCCCCTGAGTTCGTGCTGTGGGTCAGATACTACGGGCCTGTGTGTTTTTTTTTTTTTTTTTTGGTGTTGCATCGGTATCCTCATCGTCATTGATCTTTCTACTACCCCTCGGACTTGGGGTGGGCTGCAGAAAAAGCGGATCAACCATACCGCCCTCGAACCTGGCCATGGCCGTACCTATATTTAGGCGGTACTGCATCAGTCCCAATCTGTCTTTAGGTGCAACATCTTCCTCTTTACAACACCGGACGTACACGACCCAGGAATTGACAATGTGCAGAGGTCTACGAAATGATTGAAAGCTCTCACATTCGATTTATTAGTACGCATGTCACTTCGGTAGTAGGCTATTAACCTATCGCAGAGATCGATACCACCCATGCATGCATTGTAATTTCTTACCACAGCTGGCTGGTTGACATCAATTTTTCTTTTTAAAGCCTTGCACCAACGCTTACATTTTCCAACTGGGATACTTCCTGGACAACATTGTTACCGCCTTTTTGTCCTTCCATTTTATGACACTTACCTGTCCATTGCTTCGTACTTTTTCATCTCAAGTACCTCTTGAAAGTTCCTTGTCCGTCTTCATTTTTTTAATAAACCGGTCCAATTGGATTGGTCATGACAGTTCCAGTTAGGAATATTCCTTTTTTGTTGTTATTAAGATACTCTGCAAGTTTTAAACTGGTAAAAAACCTAACGGTATATAAGGCACAGGTATCAGTTATAGTTCTGCACAACAGTTTTTCGATTCCTGCACCCAGTCCCAGTTCGGTCATTACATCTTTTGGTATTAGAGCCCACATAAACTTCGAAGTCTAATACCAAGCCATCTCTAGCCGCCAAAACAAAGTTTTTCAATCCCAATGGATTTGGTTTTGAAGGCACGTATTGTCGGTATTCACAGCGACCAGAAAACGGAATCATCTGCTCGTCTATGGACATATTTTGGAAGGCTATGACATTTCTTAAGAATACTATCTGTAACTGGCCTTAACTTCCAAAGCTTATCATTGGTGTCTGGACGATCAGCAGTGTTGTCAACAAAATGCATATGATTTCTCATTTCAAAAAAGCGGTCTCTCGAGATTGTGTCTCTAATGAGGGGTATACACAAGTCCCTATTCCAGTAGAGACTGGCTTGAGGTTTTTCCAGGGTTCCCATCATTATTTGGACTCCTGCGAATCTGATAACCTCTTGGTAATTTGTGTTAATAGATCCGAGGTCACGCTTCTGTGCAGAATACAGGTTTGTTTGCTCCGCCACCAATTTCCAAAATTCAATATCAAGATTGAAAAAAGGAATATAGGACATTTGTATTTGCATTTTCCTGTGTTGACAATCTACCCACTTCAATAGCTGAACCCTTTTGAAACCATTTCCTTGGTTAGCCAAACCATTCTTGGCGTTTGTCTCGCGCTTTCAATTGTCCAGCTTCATTCAGCTTCCGACTCTTTAGATGAGAGTTCAGAACTCTTCTTCATCATCATCGAAAGAGAAATCTCCATCACTAGCATTCAGCATTTTTTTCAATTTCCGTATCATCTTTAATCCTGCAAATTTCAAAACCCTAACTTAGTCCTGAAGTACACATATGTGTAATTCCAAAGTGTAGCTCAGTTTACGGTAGAAAAAAACATGGAAAAATATACTTTCGAACTCACAAACTAAAATTCAAATCAGTAAAACAGCAGTAGAGTAAAAATAATACTGTAAAACAACAATTTAATATTTTTAACTGAATATTTACTTTTTACTCTGCGGAAATCTGAAAACAAATTGAACTGATCAACTTAAATTTAAACGAACGCCTAGCGCCATCAAAAAATTTATTTGGCAATAGGATTATATACACTTGATACTCAACTTCAGCTAATTGCCAAGAGATGGGTATAGAATGGCAAAGAGGTGATTTAGCAAAGGTGCACAATTATGTGTACCTACGGTCTGAAGAGGTAGGAAGTAGGATTAAGCTACAAAGCTGCACATCGACATAAAACAGACTTTACTTTACTTCGGGGTGTGTAAAATGATTTCCTACATTCATTAAACTTTCGTGTTTAAGACTGGCGTATCCCTCATTTTTCAAAGTGAGTGATTTTGGTCAGTTACTGTTCAAACTTTAGCTAGAATTGAACAACAAAGCTCTTCAACTTTTTATCTAAAATAGACTTATTTTATTATTCTCAGTTTTCGAAAACACTAGCTGGGGCTCTACTCCCTATTTCGGTTCCGAAAGTCAATCCTATTCGAAATTGCTTTCCGTTCCGCTTTTAAAAGAGTACTCTGTAACACTTTCGAAATAAAAAAAAATAATACTAAATACTTTTGGCACCTATGAGTTCTTTTTCTCGAGTCTCTTTCGAACTTTCGAATTTATCTTTTGCGAGTTTATACTTTTTCTCGCTTAACTCAAATTTTTTTCTTTCATATTTTGCAAGGGTTCTTAAATTTTCGTTCATGCTTTTGAACATCCGGTATGATTTTGTCTGATACTATCTGACTGTCTACTTGCTTTTGCAAAAGATTTTCTTCATTTCGAGTAACAGAACGAATATGAGTCAAACTTGGACAAACATCGTTAGAATTACTCTTCTGAGATTCTGGTATATTTTGTTCTTCCAAAATCACCGATTCGCTTTTCAAATCTCTAATTTCTACAGGATTAAAATTTTCATCCTCATCACGAACACCGAAAACTTCAGCTGTAGAGATACCGCTTACCGATTCATCAATATTTAGCAAACCTATCACTAACTCTTCTGAATGCGTAAAGGCACAGTGCTTAGAAGGACCACCACCTGTTCCAGAGATGCTCATTTTATTTTTGCGTAATTTAGATTAATGTATGTCTTATAATCTGCCCACACCTAAAAACAAATCGAGATTATTGGTTTGAACAATCGCATTTGTACTTTAACTTACCTTTTTCCAAGAAACTGTATCCCGCATTGGGGGTCCTTCTCCATTTAAACGGGACGAAACCCTTTTCCATAGTTTGTTTGATGTTTGCTTCGCATCAGACGTTTTTATTTGTCCTTCTGTCAAATCTGGATGTGCACACATAAACTCAACCAAAATTTCGAATTGCATATTTTTTGTGGAAGATTTCCTAACAATTAAAATATATTTCAAAAATTCTTTAATACTAGGATTTTTTATCAGAAACTTACATTTTACGATATTTTTGAATCTTTCTGTTATGTGATTTGTTGTAGAAACAAAAATTCGAATGATTTTGACAGTCGGAAACGTGTTGCTAGGTACCAAAATTCCACTTTTGGAATCGTAAATCCGAGAGTAGTAGATTTCATTCCGCTTTCGAAATAGAGAGTAAAAAACGTTCGTTTTCGAAAAGTTTTACTTTCAGAACGAGATACAGAGTAGGGCCCCTGATCGCCATCTTCAAAACAGTTCTTTTATAGTGCATTTTTAAGATCACTGCCATTTATTTAAAGCGTCTCTACATTTATTTAAGCGATTTGGAAGGCATATATTCCTTTTTGAGTCGGCCCGCTGTCAGTTTTCATCGATCACCCCAATTCGTTTGCATAAATATCACAACAATCAACAGAGTCCGACTTATTTCTCTTCCCAAGAAAATGAACAGAAAACGCTACTCGCGCTTAGAAACTATATACTTTCCATCGAACTTCCCTTATCTAAACCCTGCTCAATTTTTATCAAACAAAGGATGTTATTAATAGCATTTCTTTTGTACCCCAACTAAATGGAAAAAAACGCAGCTCCTGGGCTGAAAATCGTCATTTTTCATCGCCAAATTGAAAGCAAAAAAAATTAATAATTTTTAACCATTAAACGTTTAACTTTAAAGTCGCCAATTAAGACTGTTTATACATTAAAGAGTAAACAAAAAAAAACCTAATTACATAAACTAGTGTTTAAAATCAAATTGTGTCTGAAGATATTAAAATTAAAATGTAAAAGTAAAAAAAAAATTAATCATAAAAAAAAATTAATAAATTGGAATGGATAATCGTATATATATTTATAAAGTTCCTGGAAACGCACAAAATCGAGTATAAAAGTAAAAACCAATTCTACTGACCGCGCGTGTTGCAATTTCATTTAATCAATCAAAAAATGTATTTAAAACTAAACAATTTTTTAATAATACACTCTCTTATTTCATATCGTTTGAATGTCAATAAATAAATATACAATATTATATATATATATTTACAGTAACTCGCACACTGTAGTAGACTCTATGAATTCGTGCATATCTTAAATTCGATGTTAACCATATTTTCTTTTTCGTTATATATGCGCATACATTCTTTTTTGTTGTGTTTGTTGTTAAAAAGAATAATAATTCAATTAATTTCCATATCAAAATGAAGCAACAAAACCCCCAAAATAAATATATATACCTACATAGATATATATATATTAACTGTGTTGTTTTTGTGTTTAATTAAATCTAAGTAAGCAATTTAAAATGAGAAACAAATTAAATTATATTGCATTTATGTGTTAAAAATGATACTTTATTAATTTCTATTAATATTATAATAATAAATTATTTCATATACATATATATAGCAAATAGCTCGACGACGATGATGATGATAATACCTTTCTCTTCCATACAATTTGTGATTGTTTTATATTTTATTCTTCCTTTTTTTGTTTGTGTTCGTAAAAATAACAGAAATTAATTGAGAATAATAGCAAGCAAATGCAGTGAAATACATAAGCAATAAAATATTACGTGTGACAGACCATATATATATTTATTCAAGTTTGTATATAATCTTTTTGTTAATCGTTTTATTTTTTTATATAATTTTTTTTTTGTAAGAACAAAAGAAGCCCATTAAAATTTTGTAATTTGTTTACACTAGCAAATCACGCGCAGCACAATAAGTGGCAGTTTATATATGAACGAACAGGATACAGGGTGGGGGTTAGTAATGAGTGGATATAGCTGTTTAATTATTTTATGGGAATATTTGATGCAGCAGAATTTAATGGCATAGTGTGATTGGGGTCAGTTTGCATCACCTCAGCTCTTTCTCTCAACAGCTCTATCCTAGGGAAAGAACACGACCAGTTGTGATGGTTACATACAAGGGAATTACACAAGTATATTTCTTAAAATTTTGGTCGTGGATTCGTGCAGTATGCGAACGGATTGAAAAGCCGGCGTAACCTGTGGGAGGTTTAGACTGTCTTTGATTGTAAACTTTCAAATTAAGGCGAATAGACATAAATCTCTTGGCATCTCTTGAGTGACTTTAGTCGTAAATTAGTCGTTAGGTAGGATATAAACGTTAGCCACTTGTATCTACTTTTCCATTACCTCCCAAAGGATTGTAACGAAGTCATGCTTCCGATTCCTATCGACATACGTCTTCATGTTTTTAAATTACAGCACTTGTAATAAGATTAGAAGCATGGCCAATAAGTAAGTAAGTCTTGTACTTGACTTCATTGACGCATTTTGTTGACATTTGGATAATTGTCCCGCCAATTGCAACCACACAAAGATTATTGGTACTCAGTTGTGTCTTTCGTCCTGTCCACCGGATTCAATTAGGTCAAGTTCACGACATAGGACAATCAAAATGCAGTGCTGCGTACGAATTGATGATATCGTGCACTTGACTCTATACGTCTTTTGCAACAGAGACAAGTGCACGACTTATCCTATTGTCGCGTTAGACAACCAAGTTTAGGGCGTGTACTAATTGATTAAAAAATTAGACGGTGGCCAATTTGAATGCACGACCAGTAAAATAGGAGTCGTGCAATGGACACTTCAAATACTCACATGTACATAATAGTGTAATGAGGTCAAATGCTTGATTTATGTCAATTATTTTGGCGTTTAAAAAAAATTGTAATTTTGACGTTTACAAAAAAACAAAATGTCCTCATTCCAAGAGTCCAGAAATGCCAAGTCGGATTCGTGTTATATCTCATTCAGTGGAAACCACACCAATTCGACCCACCCTGCGCTGTCAAAATGATGAAAGATAATCAAACTTTAACCGTTAATAAAAACATATTTAATTGTACATTTATATTTTGTTATAATAATTCCAATAGAAATATTTAACACTTTTAATGTTTTGTTGTGTCGATTTATACTCACAGATTCACCGTTATTCACGGTGTATCTACCTACATTCTTGCACACCCTGTTCTTTTTTTATGTTGTTGATTATTAGGTAAAAAACAGTTTCATTATTTTTATTACTATAGATATACATAGAAATCTCTTAGTTAAATTTTTAATTTAATTGAAATTTTTGTTTGTTGAATATTACCTGCATATTAATAATTCCATTGAACACGATTATTTTATTTAACATGTACACTGTACAGGGTGGTCATAAAGGAGTTGAATGCATTTTTAAATTTAAACAAAACAGTCAGTTCAATGAACGTAATGATTTATTTAAAATTAATTGACTAAATTGTGGAGGCACCCTGTATCAACTTGTAACATAAAAAATAATTTAAATAGACTTGCTTTAGATTGGAACTTTTTTGTTGATATGAGTACTCGTTTCTGGTAAAAGGTCGCAATTGAGGATGGAATTTCGCAACATAATCAGAGATCAATTGAATTTTTAAGCTTTGCAATGTTTTAATTAATAGATTACACGGTCAAATGTGTACTGAAATGGACGGCATTTTGTATTAATTTGACTTGCATTTTTTTTTTTTTTGCGAAATAAACATTTTTGCAATTTTTGCCAAATAATTTGAGTCGACTGGTGAATGTTGGTCACATCTGTGGCAGTTATCTACTCGCAAGTATGTGTATGTTGGTAGTAGGACTACGGGTGTGAAAATGAAAATTAACACATGTTTCTAAAATGGCAATAATATTGATATTCATTTATAATTTATGCCGCTGAATCAGTTATAACTTTAATCTCAAATGGCGACTCACAACTCGAACGATTTTAAAACATGATTTGGCACTTCAAGCGTGACCGTTCAAATTGTCTGAATTCACAACTGTGGAATTGTTTATTTATTTTAATATGAAGCTTAAACAAATGGCCATTAATCGCACTCGACTTAAGACACTGGGTTCGCTTCAAGTTCCCCGAAAGAAGTTTTGTTCGCCGGCGAGTTCGCCAAAGAATCCCAGGCGATGCATGTTATTGAAATAAAAATTTTGAAACGGCGTCATTTTCTACAAAATACGAGGGGAATCGCGACGATGATGGACTTTATCGCGCACCTTTTTAACCTGAAAAAAACTCTCTGTTGATGACTTCGATTTATGATACTCATTTTTGAAACACCTCCCTACATTTTAGACATACTTCATGCTTAGATTTTGAATATACAAAAGTGCACAACAGTCACTCTCAATTTGAATCAAAAAACTCACTTCTCAAAATACGACCGCTTAACTTACACTGTTCTAACCCGTCCTTATTAAGTGTCGACCCTTTTAAAACTCATGTGTCGAACCGCATTTCTTTTTGGCTGCTCTTTAAAGCAATAACAATCTTGCCCTTCTCAATTTACCTATTTTTGTTTACTTTACTTTTGTTTATATGTTTAAACTCCCATGCACTATATAACTTCTTGCATTTAAGTGTATTTCTATTGTTTGTTTAATTTTTTCGTTTGTAGTTTAAAAGGGCGATGGTACTTTCTTTATTTTTTGCAAAACACAAGTTAGAACAAACAAATGTTGTAAAAACAAACAGAAAAAAAAAATATATTCAATGCCAAAAACCAACTATAAACACAAAAAAAATCAATAGTTAAATATACCTACATTAAACTTAAAAATAGCATAATCTTAACAATAAATTGAAAACTATACATTTAAACGTAAGCATTTCGGGGGAAAAAAATGGTGAGTTAAAAATCTAACTAAGGCACCAAAAATATAAATAAATGAAAACCAACTCGAAATATCAATCATAGGAAATGTTAAAAGAATAAAAAAATTTAAAATGTATCTTAAAAGAAATTTTTTTTACGAAAACAACAAAACTTTTCCTACCACATAAAACTTAAAGTATATATAAAATTAATGTTTAATATAACAAAAAAAAAACAGAATCGTATTTAGTTTTCTAAGTATGTTATTATAAACGTAATAATTAAATATTTAATATATGAAACACAAAAAAAAAAAAATAAATTCGAAATTATAATATAAAATGAAGTAAAATAAAATAAGAGTGAATATCATGTAAAAAAAATTCAAATTCGTAAAATATGTGAAAGAATAAATAACTAGGTACGACATAATGAAAAAAAAATAATGTTTTCACAAAATAAAAAAAAAACAAGAAAATTCAAATTGTTTTATTAAAAAAGATTTTTTTTTCTAAATATGTGATCGCTACTAAAAAATGACGAAATTTTCAAAACAACGTTGACGATATAATTTTCAAGATTTTGTAGGCAATCTTCTCTGATCCCGCCCAGCTCTGATAAATTTAAACGAAAGAAAATTATTTCTTGGTTTATTTATTAACAAAAATCAATAAAACATCTTTTTTTAGAAAATAGTCTAGAAAAACTGGTGAGTTTCGAATTAATTGTTAAACTATTTAAATTTCTTTTTGTTTTGATGGATGTTTATTAATTTCATAATTTTGGTTATTTTAATACTATTAACAAATGCACTGTGGCGGCGGGACTAATTTAACGTTCCATTGTTTAGAAAACAAAACAAAATAAACCGATAATAATTTCTCATCTTCACTTTTTTCACGCTTCAAAGGAAATTTGTAAGGCCAAATTGCACATATTAAAAATGGTTTTGGAATAATTCATTAAGCAAATCAATTCTATAGTTTCTGACTTTTGTAAGATGGGGTGGTTGTCTCAGCTAAATACATGAAATGTGAGGGTCTAGTGGGGTTTTTAATGACATTAATTATGAGTCACAGTAAGATGAATAAGACTGAGATTGGGATTGGGTGTTTGAATAAGTTTCCATTACGAGTAAGTAATGAAATATTGTCCAAAACTGAGGATTGTTGTCACCGCTACGGCAGACAGGACGCGATCTTTTCTTCATTTCAACCCACTTTGATATAAATACAGGGCGCGCCATCTTTTATGTCGTAATGTGAATATAAAATATATTAAAAACTAAACCCGATTTCCATGAGGTACTTTTATTTAACTTGTTCCTTAACAATTTATTTGGACTTGTCTTTGAATACAACATCATCCAAGTGGCCACCTCTATTAACCAAAGCTAAATGGTTCCCTTTTCGATGCGTGTTTCATGAGTTGCGTACTCTTTCCCTTCAAATAAGCCCACAAAAAGAAGTCCGGAGGGGTCAAATGTGGAGATCTGGGTGGCCAGTCAATGTTGGCATTTTTTGACAGGACTCGTTTAGGGAATTTTCGTTGCAACACTCTCTCTTACCGCTTCAGCCAATTCATTGGAACCTCTCGGGCTGTGGTGTTTGGCATGTCGACGATCTCCTACTGTCTCGTGCTCAAAAGAATTCTACTACTTTCCGACTTTTGGTTGATAAATGTCAAAGTGATTACAAGCTTACCGACATAAAAGATGGCGCACCCGTTATGTACAAAGCATTAAGTTGTACAAAAAATAAATATTTTGGCGCGACAGGTCTATGGGACCCAAGGCCTAGCTTCTCACAACCATTCGTTTTGTGTGGGTTTTCAATTTATGGGACGAATGGAACAATTTTACGCCGAGTCCAAACGGCTAATTGAATAAGTATTACTGACACGCCCACTTTATATTTCAAATCTAGATGGACAGTAGCCTTTCAGCGAGATTTTCATTACTGGCCAGCTCGTCTAGATTTTTGACGTTTATTGGAGACTTTTGAGGAATCTTTTTCTGAGTTTGTACCCTAGGCACAAGCCTTTCTTTCCTTATGGTTCTTTGTCATCGGAACTCTCACATAACCCTTCTCTAAGTGATGTTAAACCGTTCAACAGTGACATAAAATTGTGTGGGAAAGTTTTACGGCTAGCTTACGACGTTAGAAATGTCAAATTGAATTTATATTTCAACAGCCAAAGTGATTGTAACTCATTTTACTAGATCTTATTTATGGAAACACTAAATTGGCTATTGCAAAACTCGTAACCCAAACTAAGCACAACAAGATTTACATCTGTCACTCGAAAATGTAATGGATGCGTTCAGAGTTCTTAAATAATTTAAGTCGCTTTTGACCTAGTTTTACTTATTTGCGTCAATCCGAAGTTCTGTTAGCCCAAGAACTAATGTGACTGGGAATACAAACTGCCAAATATGTAAAAACATTGACATTTCTCTTCGCACTCAAATGTCGAACGTCATCCTCAAATGTCGGAGAAACTTACCGCAAAAATTTGTATCACACCGATCTTTCTGAGTAAAGAAACTATAGACATTGAATATCTATTATCTAATCATCATTATTGCAATGAAGCATGTTTGCAAAATCTACCAGAAACTATTTTATTTTTTTAAACTTTTAACAAAAATTAAAAACCTTATTAATTTTGACGTCTGTTTTTTTTTCTCTTGTAAGTTGTGTTGTTAATTTTGATTGTCCTTCCCATTTTTTAGTAGCGAAAAGTACATTTTGTTTTTATTGTAATATTTTATTGTTATTTTCTTATAATTTGTTTGTATTTACAATTTAAAAAAAAGGAAAATCTCCATTGTAATTGGTAGATTTGTAAACACTTTTTATATGTGCGCATGCATCGAATACTAAAAAAAATCGTTTGTGGCTGGTTGTATTGATTTATTATTTTTATATAAAGTTATACATATTCTTATATTCATTTTAAATATTAAAGTGCTTGCAATTTATTTCTTGCAGTAGTTTTGTAGTTCATAAAATTGCATGACATTACGAAATGGATGATCGAATAATCGCTTTAAATGTACATCGCAGAGACTGGTTGCAATGTCTTAAAAAAAACTGATCAAAAGAGGAAGAATTTTTGACAATAGCCAAGATCCGTCATAAGATCAGAGGAAAGTCAGAAGCTTCTATAAATTGACTTGACATTTTTGCGACAGAGCTCTAAATAACACAAAATATTAAATTTCCCTCAAAGGAAAGTTTTTCAAGGAGAGCAACAAAACCAAACTTTTGAAATGGAGAGGAAACGTTCTGGGGGACCTAGGGAGTAGCATAAACTTTCGGAAAGTCATCTCAAGAATACTTTCCTTAAATCCTTAAAATTTTTCGTACCCTAAAATTGGATCATGTAAAAAAACGATGAGAAATCGTTCGCATTTTGAAAAACGAAAGAAATCATGCGAAAACTAAAGCTACTCCGTTCGTTTTCGTTCTCCTCTTTGCTTGACAAGCGGTTTTTAGGACCCTTTTGAGACACTTTTTCGTTTCGTTTCCGAAGTTACACGAAAAATAACGTTCGTGCTAGCGAAAACGATTCAACGTTTTTATCCTATCTGTCTAAATAGACAATTAAGAAGGTGCATTGAGTTCGATCGCTGAAATTATGTGAGGAAATTTTCTTTATTAAAAACCTCGAGGGAACAAATGGGATCACTTTTCTCCTGCGTCAAAGCGGGTGCTCCCACACTAATAGCAAACCACCTTCCTTCATCCATTTCGTAAAACCGAAAGCTTGTGCATTATTGTATTGACTTCATCTCATTAAGGAAGTAATTTTTGTTCATAATTGCCCTACAGACTAACTACATATATCTATACCCAAGTCAACTGACAATCCCCACCAAACATTTCAAATGATTAATAGCAAATTTCTCTCCCACAGCTTGTGATGAGCCCACCTACCTTTTCGACGGCCGATGCTATACCGAGTGTCCAGATCAAACCTACCCCCTTATCGATGAACAAACCACCGAACATGACTCGTCACTGGCCCTTACCGATCTGGAAGAAGTTCAACGTCTCATGATCGCCCGCTCAACATCCGACGAGCCATCTGTTGACGAAGGTGCCCAAAAAATCTGCTCTCTCTGTGATAAAACCTGTCTGCGCTGCAGTGGACCGAGTACGTCACACTGCACTGCTTGCTACCCCGGCAGTCAGTTGAGAATAATCAGCGAACACGAATCCCATTGTTATGTGTTTGCCGAGAGGAGCTCCGGCAACAATCAGGACGAAGGATCGAACAGCACGCCCAGTTGGAGAAGCTTGCCAGTTATATTTGTGGCAATTTTCGTGCCATCAATGTTGGTCATTGTGATTGTAGTGGTTGCAAAGGTGACCGGTAAGCGATTTGGATTTCAAAAAGACTACTCCTACGACAGAGTGGCCTTCGGCCCAACGAATGAAGAAACCTGCGCATTGACTGCCGAAGAAACTGCCGATCCCGAAGAAGCAGACCTAAATCTGCAAATGCAAAGCGAGCAGCTATTTTTACCGAATCGCGAACTGCCTATTCCCTATCGTAGTTTAATTATTGACAGTGAGTCGTCCGACTCTGAAATTGACATATTTTCATAAGACTTATCGGAAAGTGGATTCCGTTACAAAAAAAAAAATAATTCCATTAAATAAAAAAAATGTTAAAGTAAACTATTTGGTTGTAATTTATTCAAATGTTAAATTAGATAAAAATGTCACAAGGAACAAGCCTAGGTACTATGTAACACAAATTTTATATTTATATGTATTTAATTTTTTTTTATTATTAAAATATATGTATTTACAATTTATGTTAATTTTTAAAACTAGACTCTAAGAGAAAAATATTTAAGAGAAAATAAAGTGCATTTGTTTAGAAATCTAGGAAGGCGTTTTATTTTCTTGGATTAGTATTCTACTGAGAAGTATTAACAATAGGTGGCGCAAGTATCCTCCCGACGGAATATGACGCATATCTCCATCCATCCATAAAAACGTCTCTGTTAGATACCCCTCTAGATCAGAATGGGAGGAAAACGCGGTCGTTAACGATTTCGACATACCCATCTTCACAGGTGGTTCTTAAATGAGCTGTGGAGTGGGAGCAGGCGTTTTCTCAACAGAATTAGACATCGAAAAATCTTTCCGCCTGCCCAATACATCCAGCGCCTTTTAGGCAGAAGTACTGGCAATTAAGGAGGCTTGTAGACTGCTTTTCAACATAAAGACACCCAGAAGAAAAATAGGTATTTTCGCCGACAGTCCGGCTGCGATTAAGGCCATCATTTCTACCAAGTCAACGTCCAAGCTTGTGTAATGCAGGGAGATACTGACCAGGGCGTGTCATAGGTTCGAAATCGCTCTCGCATGGGTTCCCGGCCAGAGAAATATAAAGGGGAATGAAAGAGCCGATGAACTTGCCAGACGTGCATCTGCTCTATGTGAGTCTTATGCGGATGAAGTCTTCCCTCCGCTGGGATACGTTAAGAGAGAAATCCTCCTGCATTTCACCTCTAGGGCGGTGACAAGGTGGGTAAACCTGATCAATTGTGTCATTTCAAGGAAGGTTTGGCGCCAACCTACGATGTTGCCAGAACTAATAACCTCTTAGTCAGAATGTGTAGATGTCGCTATACTTACGGCAATTAGTACGGGCCTCTAGGTACTCACGCAGACAGGCATCCCCTACAACTCCCACTGACGTATCTGCCAAACAAGAGTGAAACGGTTTTCCACCTTCTTTGTGAATGTCCGGCCCTAGCCAAAACCAGACATAGGGCACTAGGAAATCCTTTTTATGTTGACCTATCGGCCATCCATGATTATATATCCAATTCAATAGAATCATTAAATTTCTCAACTCCACAGGCTGCTTATAAGCTTCTGTAACATCCTTCTCCATCTTCCATCTTCTGGTTCTGCTTGTTTGTTGTTTCAAAACGCCGCTCATGCATTATTTGTGCATCTTCCCTTGTAGGGAATTTTGCTGACACTTATACCAACCAACCAATCATCTTAAAGAAGTAAGACTTGATAAGAGATTAATGCTGTTAAAAAATTTAACGAAATATCGTCCCTAGTCTCCACACCAAAAATAAAGTAAGTCTGTTCCCTTACCTTTTGGGCCAATTTCGGCAAATTGTCAGATATTAAGAAGTGGTGATATATTCTCTCAGAAAAAGAGAATATGTATAACCAAAAAGTACAGGAACGAAAGTTTGGCATGACGTTTGTTGAAAAAATATGCGAGAACATGTGCGAGAAGCAAACCGAAATAAACTGCCAATACAAATTGACTTTTAAGAGATTTGACAGCTAAAGTCAGTTATACCAAACTAGCCCAAAGAAATTTGTTGGGCTATTATTTGAAGGTTTTTTATGAAACATGTTTTTTTCTCTCGTGGTGGCTCTCTTCTGCCCAACTTTTGCGTAAAGGAACGAAGTTTGAATAAATTTGACTAATGTGTTCGAATTCATTATCGTTAGGGAACAGACCTATTGCGGTGTCTTCTTCAATTGACTTCAATTGGACTGAAAGAAAACGAGATATCCGTATCTTTTCGCATAGCCAGGTGACAGTCAAGTCCTTGCAATCAATTTCAAAATACTCTTAATTAGCCTTTAGTAGACTCCTCCTTCAATGCGTATTGGTTTTAAAAACATTTACCTTTACTGGGTGCTGTGCCTAAGGAACATTTTAGCGATTTCAAAGGTTGACGAACTCGGCGAACATGGAACCACCACTACTCATACTATTTACCACATAGAGATATCCTCGGCATTCCGAAGGCTGCTTACATTAGAAAGGTGGATTCTACAGAAAAAAACCAACAAGTGGCGCAGTATTTCCAGCGACAAAGCAAATTTGTCCACAGCTGGATCTGTCAAGCTCAAAAGGTTTCGTCTTTCTATTTTGACAGATTGTATATCAGCGCTACAATTGGCAAGTATGCAACAAGGCTTGGCATTTGTTCAAAGGATTTGTGTAGAAGCTTTATCTGTAAGAACGATGAGGAGCAGGAGACCATTCTCGACTTTCCCTTACATTCCATAATGCTCTAAGTGTGCCGCTGCGGACACCCACTTCAACCTAACCTATACTACAACCATAAGCTGATGTATTTAATGTTATAAAGACCACTGAGCAAACACATTATGCTTTAAGTTTTTGTAAATTAAATTTTTCCCACTGCTTATTCGTGTGTAAATATTACTTACTTCCATGTACACACATCCAGCATATGGTTTCGCATTTGGTATCCTGGAAAATGTTTCTCCAAATGCCAGCTCGTTGTATGACCGCAGAAAATTCTCTTCTGCATACATCCCCAACCACGGAAAAGTGATTTCTTTCCGCACCTCCTTCCTGGCTCCTGCATCGTTGTCCAAGTCGGTCGTATAATGTGTATAAGGGTGCACTCGCACTTTTGCCAGTCTAGTTCACCCGCGTTTCCTTGCGAGAAACACATTTTCAAAATGAATGCTAATAAACGTTGCGTCGCGCGTCGGCAAAAGGCCTCCGCTCTATACACGCTCGACAAAGCCCACTTGCCTATGGAGAGAGCCCCACCGTAATGGGATAATTACAACAATGGTGCACTTAAGGGTGGTAATTATTATGTGCAATTGCAAATGTTTAAGTGGTGGCAATTATTTAATTAAGGACCCCATTTAGGTGCAATATTTTCAGCCGCATCTTCGTTTGACTGCGACCACGGGTGGTGTAATTAAATTTCAAAGCTATGCTAATTAAATTGTTTTCCATCAGTCGTTGGTTGCTTTTTATTAACTGACACTTGATGGCGGAGTAGTGGCGTTCAATAGTATTTTCATTTGAGTGCCAAAAATGCTGGACGGTTAATTGGTAGCCTAAAGTTATGCGTGGCATGGGAGGGATGATCTGAACGGCCATTGATTTGTTTCGTCAAATAGTTGACCGGAGGGTCGCTGAAGTGGGCGTAATGTTGTGATGTCGCGATTTAGGGACTGAATAATTGCTACAAAATTTGATTAAGGACTTAAATGACCGACAAAAATCTGACTTTGCTGGACATGGCTAAACTACTGTATGCAATCGACGGGCTTGGACATTTTAGGACTACCCCACTGTGTTTTCTAAGCTCTAGGTCACAGATTACCTACCTTTAAGAGGATTTGACTACTTGAATGATTGATAACAATGAGTGGTTCAATGTATAGATATTGTTAAAGACGGCGGAATCTTTCCTTCCTTACATCTTTAAGAACTCTATTTAAGGCTGGGTGGCTGGCGTAGCCGTTTTTTTGCCCCGATTTGGCTTGCAGGGCTTAAGAGATATTCGATCGGAGTAAACGGTTTTCAATAGTTGGTACATTGACGCAGGTAACTATTGAAGCACAATTTTATTTTTCGACTTTGATATTGCGTAAAGTCCCAAAAACACCCTTTTTTCGGTGTTTTTAATTTCGCCCCGGGGGGGGCAATCCCTAAATGAAACTTTTTTATTTTTTTTATGATTTCATTTCGTTGCCAAAGGGCTTATGCAGGTAGTCATTGAGCCACATTTTCGATTTTTTTTGTCAAACGGCTTAAAACTGCATGTTAATATGACTAAAACTAAACAATCTTTGTGAAGGAACAAGGAACTATTTTTTTTATCTGTAAAAAAGAGAATGCTCTTTGAATATTTGTTTATCTGCTCAATGAATAAAAATTACTTATTTGGTTCATAAAATAATTAAATTGGAACTTTGAAAAGTTTACTATTTTACTGCATTTTTAATTTTATTTCAGAGCTCACGCCCACATATGCAATATAGTTCACGAAATATCCGACAGGGCGTTATTCTCTTTTTGAGTAAACTTACTCTCAAGGAGAATCTGTAGTTTGCAGATTTTCGCTCGCTGGAGCCGTTTGAACAGGGAATGACAAAAATTTGTTTATTTCGTTTCGTTTGGTTTTTCGGTAGATACACACTAGATATTATTTATTGTTGTTTGATAAAGTCAAGGAAGCAACAGCGAGATATACGTTGATAATGTGGGAAACATTGATATGAGAGTGGGTGGGAAATGGGTGATGATTTTTGTTGTTGTAGATGTATTTGAATTTGTTTGCTTTGTATTCAGATGTAGAAACCTAGTTTCAAATATTTTGTTTTATATTTTCTTCGAATAAGCAATTATTCAATATTTGGATACAAAGGCGTTCAATGTTTGGGGTTTCAGTTATCATGAAAAAAAGTAGTTACTACTGCTACGGAGATAATGTCTGGTATTGCATTTATATGTTCTCATCCCTTTCTACTTTTACCTTGTCGTGGTGGAGATGATCAGTATCAGAGACAGGATGATCAGTATGCCTTTATGATGCTAAAGAGAAAATGCAGCTAATTGCTGTAAGCACTCTTATTGGAAAAAGAAGTATAAAAGTAGTAGTACTGACATAATATTTCCCATTGTTACTTCCAGCTTGAAACTTGAATGTAAAACCTAGTCGGTACATAGGCAAGAAGAATATTGCACTGACTACATAATACGTACATTATTGTAATGTTATTGTCTTTTTGTTGTTATGAAATCCTTATAACATCTTGTAACGACCTGGGGCTCGCATACTTGTGAACATATAAATAAATTTTCTTAATTGTTTTTCTGTCATATATTAAAAAGAAAAACTGGTAAAAAATAGAATGGTAAAGAAAACTTTTAAACTGAATTAAGTATTTAATTTGGTAAATAGATTGGCCTACAACTAGTTCTGTTTTTACCGCTTTGTCATGAAATTCCCACTCTATATATCTACCTACCGAGTTTGCTAAAAATTGATTCCATTTCATATAATGGGTAATAGATTTTCCACTAAACTTATATCGCTGCATCTGCAAAACCAAAAACGGTAAAATCTGCTTTCCCAGGCTCCTAAAATATACCCTTGGTGGGGAGTTTCTAATATCTTATTGTATATTTCCTGCACCGGAGAACTTCTCCTACGTGTATGTAATTTATTGAAGACGACGGAGTGATCACTGATGCCATCTTCGATTTGAATATCTAAAGGCCATATCCTCTGGCGCACATATGACTATTCATTAAGGTGTACCTGAAAGCCTTGAGTTCTGAGAGGGAAGAATTAAAAAAAATGTTATTTGATTAGAAGGTTAGCAAACTGGCTTTCTCTCGCAATGGCCAAAAAGACAATGGATGAGAAATTTGTATTTTTCAATCAACGTATATAAAATGACAAGGTAAAACAACTTTCGGTTTATTAAGATTTATGAAAAAGTCCTCTATAAACGGTAAAAAAATCTTGCAACCCCTTAGGCTAGAATTTTGTAAAAGGACAATAGAACAGACTTCAGTGAATAGAGTATTGTCTTAGGCTAGGTTCGTTGGCCGCTTCGCAAAGAACTTATGTTGAACTATATTATGTAGGTACCAAAAATCCATACTAGACGTACAAACAAAGTAATAGTTACAAACAAGCACAAACCGATTTTATATAATTAGCCAAAATCCTAAGGCAATGAACGAAAAATGAATAATAGATTTTGGATATAATATTATTTTTATTTGATTCCTAGGAAAATTGATATCACACACACTATCGGTTTCAGTCTATACATACAGTGTTTGCCACACAGCTATAGTCGCCCTAAACAGCTAGCTTGTCCTTTTTGTTGTTTTTTATTTTGATTTGTTTTGATTCGTTGTGCAGCGAAATTTGTATTATTTTTATTTAGTGTTCGTTGAGCGAGTTCTCTCTGTAGTCACAATTGTGATCTTGAAGGAGGAGGGTGTGCTCGGCTATTTGAAATTCTGTGCACTAATACATGTAAACACGTTTACATGAGCTCGGAGTTCATAGCTGGGGGACACCCAGCCTTAAGATAAGTTTTCACAAAGTTAAGACCATAAAGTTGAGTAAAGTCAAAGTTGAACCAATAGTGAGCTAGAAGATGCCCAAAAAATTCATGATATTCAGGTCTGGAGATCTTTCACACCGGACGCTGAAGAGGCCGAATATATCCACCAACTATACAATGTGACCAATCCCATTGAACAAAAGATTGAATATTCTCGGTTTACTAGAAGATCTGGAAAATAAAGGGTTTTTAACTAATGGTTGTAGGAAGTTAGGTTAAATCTTCTTTATTAAACGATTTTGAGATCACCGCCGGAAAAGGCTTTAGACGTTTACATAACGTCTTTCTTTTGAATGAGGGACACAATATTGAGCTATTAATTGACAAATAAGAGGCCCTAGCCCTATTTTGTGTTTTGTTCCGAAAGTCAACCCTATAGAAAAGTGTTTTTCGTTCCGATTTTAAAGAAGTACTTATATAAAGCGTTTCTAATAAGAGGTGTTATTTTGAATAGCCCGCTATTTTGGTAGCTGTCACTTTTGAAGCTGTTATTTTTTGACATTTGACAAGTAAAAACTACGCCATTACAAAAAATGGAACGATACACGCTTCAACAACGCATTGAAATTATAAAAATTCACTACAAAAATGCTGAAAATTTTGCAGTGACAGTTCGAAAAACTTAAGCATTTTTGGGTCGTCGTAAAGCACCTTGTCGGACCGCAATACAGAAATTGGTGGAAAAATTCAAGCTGTTGGGACAAGTTAGTGATGTGAAGAATAAAACACGTGCACGTCGCTCAAGAACAATTGAGAATATTGCTCATGTAGCCCAAAGTGTTGAAAAAAACCCAGGTTTGTCCATTCCTCGTTCTTTGGAATTGGGCATTCCACAAACGTGATTACACCGTATTTTGCATAAAGACTTGGGTCTTAAGGCTTATAAAGTTCAGTTAACACAAGAACTCAAGCCGGCCGATCATCAACAACGAAACGATTGACCTTTGAAGTTTTCGGACCGTGTTATCTCTCGAAGAGGTGATCACAATTGGCCACCCAGATCTTGTGATTTACCACCTTGCGACTTCTTCCTTTGGGGCCACGTGGAAGATAAGGTCTTCGCCAACAGCCCGGCGTCGATTCAAGGCCTCAAAGATGGAATTTGTGAGTCTATCGAGGACATAGGGCGGCCACCTTGCGATTTGGTTATGGAAAATTTCATGAAAAGGATATGGTCCTGTAAGCGTGGTCGTGGTGACCATTTGGTTGATGTTGTTTTTCTTCCTCTTTATTATGAAATAGATATCCGATCATTTATCTCAAAAAATGACATTTTTCTTTGAATATCAAAATAACACCATTTATTAGAAAGGATTTATCGATACGAGGTTATACCCCTTCCAACAGTAGCTTTTATTACTCTATCTTCTAGAAATATGAGGCTTTCAGTTTAACTTTTTATCTGAAATGAGAACAAACGATTTTTCTTTATAAGAAAATATATATAAATAAATTAATATATTAATACTCGCAATCTAGAGTGATTCGCCCAATTATTAGCTTATTAAGGAGGTACCTAAGATGTTCGGGCTGGTTTTCTGACAAAAGTAACTCGCAGGCCTTTGCTTGCAGGCATTCGTCATATATCATTGACCAAGTTCCGAAGAAGAAGAGATAGGACGCCATCCTGTGGCCTGTGGGGTTTCTATTTTGACAGAACTTCTGGCAGATGCCCCACCCAAACATATTTTGTGACCATCCCTCTTATTGACAACTGGAGCTGGAGCTGCTGGTAAATACACCAGTTAAAGAATCTGAAATAGAAGAAAGTTCTGTCAAACATTTCCTAAGATTATGCGTGGTATCTCAATATCAGCTTACCAGTAAATTTAGGCACTATGTGCAATAGCTCCTGTCCTGGACTTCGTATAGGAGATATTGTCTGGTCTGCCGTAGCGTTCATTCTCATCAAGAGATTCCTAAATTAAGTCCACCTGACTGAAAAAAGAAGAAAAAAGGATCCCCATTATATTTTTTTTTTAATTTTTCATTACTCAACAATTTTGTGGTTTCGGATTAAGCGCGCGAAAACCTACAACTCTGCTAAAATAAACCAAAGCTCGGGATTCTCTGAGTAGAGCCAAGATGTGGTGAAGCAGCGAGTTTTCCGCATCATCCCGTTCCTTGTTTTTTTGGGGCAGCAGGGAGCAGCGAGCGGTCCTTAATCATATCCGCCTATATGAACTGTATATGGAATGTGAATGTGACTGGTGTATGGATTTTAATAACATTTTAAGTACTCACTATTATAGCAGGATATGTTCTTAGCGAATGCCGATCCGTTGTTTACCGGCGGTCCGGCAGCGATCAGATTTCTTAATATCCGTTATTACTTTGAATCCGCTTTTGAATGCGCAATACGGCTTCAAGAAAAGTTAAGGCTTTTTAGTGCACTTTTGTTGGTTTTCTTGTCCATTTTCTTTTTTTCTTCTGTTCCTGATTTTTTGTGTTCGCACTGTTTTTTTTTGATTTATTTTTTGTTTGACAACAAAAGTCAAGGCTTGTGTTTTTTTTATTTTTGTCAATCAAAGGAAGTGTTTGCTTTAAAGTTTTTAATTTAATTAAATTGGAGTATGGAACAAGAGGCCGAATTGATAAGTGAGGTTGTAAAAGGATAAGTGCCTGTATATAATTTGTGATTTCAATGGAAACTATGGAATGGTAGACGATTGCAGCTCCAACTTTAATTGTTAATAAGAGCACCCTTGTTCGAGGCACGAGGCTAGAGACCAACGAATTAATTTACTTACTTCAACTTTCAGGGCTGACAGTTCAGTAATCGCATATGACTTCACGTTAGTTACAGCGCCCTCTAAGCATGGGAATGCAAACATTGTTTGCATTGTATTCATGATGGAGGATGTCTGAGATCTTTTCGATAACTCGAATGAAATTGGTTGGCTAAAGCACCAAGAGTCCAAGACAAAAATTGACATGTAATTTGTATTTGATAAAGGCTGGTACGCTGTTCAAGTGAAGTGAAATTTTCACTCCTCTCCAAGAAATTGCTGTGAAATTGAAAGTGAAATTTTCACGCCGAAATGTCAAAAATTTAATGCGGCGGACAATAAAAACCAAGTGAAATAGCAAGCAACGCCCTCTACATATCACTTTTTGAACAATTATTTTTCACTTCAACAGCGTACTGCCTGGTGAAATTTTCACTTAAAAAGTTCATTTTGACATTTCGCAGTGAAAAATTTGTATGAAAAATTTCATTTCACTCGAACAGCGTACCAGACTTAACTCAAACAGGTTATTTGGCGTCACCTTCGATTAGTCGAATTTTGAGGGGGAATTCCCAAATTCTGCGTGTTTTTGCAAGTTCGTTTTAGTTATAATGCATCGAGTTCGGGGCACCGTGTTTGTATGTTCCTATGACCTAGTATACGTGCCGTGTAGAAAATCATAAACTAAGTATGAAATAGACTGACAGGGACAGCTTTCCTACGTCTCCCCGATTCACCCGCAAATTTTTTCAATAATGCTCTCTATCAGTTTTACTCCCCGTGAATACGTGTGAAAATCAGTGTTGCCACTAAAATCTAAAGCAAATGTTGTACGTTACGCACAAAAATGTAGTACTTTCAAAAAAAATTTAGTACCTACCTGCCAATCTCCCATATATCTATTTGGTATATAAGCAGTAATACTGATAGGTCAAAATTGGCATTATCTTTTATAAACTAGTAAGATATTTGAATTGTTTCTTGTAAACTAATACTTTTTCCATCTTTTAAAATACTTCGGTCGGAGAACTTTTGCTCAGCAGAAGGACTACTGTGTGGAAGACAGAATACATCCAGTATAGGTCGTTAGCTCTTGAAACATTAAGTTGTCCAAACAATTTGCTTGTTTATTTAATTGACATTAGGAGTCCAGATTGGAAGCTCACTCAATAAACGCCACTGCTCATGTAGAGTTTCCTTATTTTCAATCCTACAGGAAGAAAATGTTGAAAATAAACGTAGCTCAAAAAATGTAGTACTTTAGAGTAACGATGAAGGATATAGTACGGCATACAAAAATCAACCGAATATGTAGCACAGTACTACAATATTTCGTCTATTTGTCTATTCAATAAACTTCCTCGATCGTTCAGGACGGTATCTATACCTAAAAAGTTTCTCAAACTCGTAAAAATATGGCTTTTCAATTTTAATTTCGCTGGCATAGAGTCTGTTCTTTCTGACTATCTGATGTAGCTTGAGAATTACAATTTAATTGTTAATTTATCTTGATGCATTCAAAGGAAAATTGTTTTGTTTTGAAACTTTGTAAACTTATTTTATAAAGTAACGTAATTTTTTGATTCCTTAAGGGTCACCCCACCCACACATAACTTTTTTAAGTGTCTAAAATGTAATTGTAATGGCATTCATCACTATTTTTTCATATTTTAATTGAATGGTAATTATTTTTTTACTGAATTTATATACATAGGAATTTATGAAATAATAAAAATTATCTATTATTATATATTATCTATCAACTAAATAATACAGGTACAAGTGGTAACGCTGGTAAAAATACGAAAAATAATAGCTGTGGCCTGTGGGACGGATTTTTAATTTGACGTCAAATTTAAAATATTTGTATGGACTGCTTTATATTCGTAAAAACGTTATTTTCAGAGGTAGAAAAAAGGGGGTTTTCAAAAACTTTAGTAGCAAATCGAACCAACAAGCTTTTTGTTATTTTGAAATGTGTGAGATATATTAGGAAGGTATGCAAAATATATAAAAAAAAAAATAAATAAATATTTTGGCGACAGGTCTATGGGACCCAAGGCCTAGCTTCTCACAACCATTCGTTTTGTGTGGGTTTTCAACTTTTGGGACGAATAGAAGGGATCTACAATTTTACGCCGAGTCCAAACGGCTAATTGAGAAGCTCATTCATGACAGTTTTACTCTCGGATGTTTGTCAGACGTTCGTGAGAGGTGGCGCAGTGGAAAAAAACCTTAAGATGTAATTTGGCCCTCACGGAATTCGAACCTGGAACCCCTCGCTAAGTAGCCCAACACACTACCACTAAGGCACTGCGCCGACACAATATATAAATGAAGAAACAAAAAATCCAAAATTTTAGCTACGTTATGATGAAATGAAATTGTGTAGTTTTTGTGTGTCATAAACATTCATAACTCGCTACTTTTGAATTTATAGAATGCAAATTGATAATGTAGATGTACAAAATTTGATTTTATTTTATTTTATATTAAATTATAAAGAGTCTCAATCAACAAATCAAAAGTAGCAACAAAAATAGTATTTGTTTTTAATCATTGCTTTTTGCAAAATACAAAGAAAACTAATTAAAATCAGATTCAAGAACACATCTTAAAATATCAGAAGTATTAAACTCTAAACCTGGGCACTTGTTAGGTTTTGTGTCATTTTAGTTACGTAATTAATCCTTTTTTGCAAAACATTCAAAAAGTCGGTATAGGAATCACTGGCGAATACCCAAGAAAAATGTGAGAGAATAATAAAAAGGAAACAAGACGGAGAAATTCAAATCAAAAATCATTAAATCATGAGAATGAAAATGAGAACATTCAAAAGAAATCGGTGCCGAATTTGGAAACATGCTATTCAATAAACAATAATTGCACAGAAAAATTATTTTATCTTTATTGTCTAATGTATTTTCGCCGTTTACAACAATAATGGAGTTCTAATAATAAAATATAATATGATATCACTTATTACCAACCAACAAAAAATAAGCATGTCTTTAAAATTTTATGAAAAATTTCCCCGTGGAACTAAGAAAATATATTATTTGCCCAACACAGCCACCACACTCAATATCGAACTGAGAGCCTCCGGACTCCGGGCTCATCTCTTTGAAAATGAGTGAGATCGGACTCTTTTATTCAAATGTAAGACGCTTTTTTCTTTAATTTAATCATAAACTTCTGAAACCCCTTTAGTTGACTTATTCAGTAAATATCATTCGCCTACACCTATTAAAATTCACAATATTTTTTGCGTTTTGTCAATCTACTTGCGAAAAACCTACATTCTGCGTCTCCGCGTCTCTGTAAAGTTGTAATAAGCACATTGGTAATGAAAATTACATTTTTTGGTACAGGGATAAAATTAAACATAAATCGCGGGTAAAGTATAATAAATAAAAAAACAACGGTAAAATGGTAATGGGACTCTTTAGTTCAGCTGGCACTCTTTTTTTGAACTCCTTCTAAAAATTTTCAGCGGTAACTCTGCCCGGAAGTGTTCGATGAAAATGCGTTTTGTCTTAAAAGTAACAGGCGGGTGAAGCAAACCGAGCACTGGTCAGCTTGTCATCCATATATTTGGAAAAAAAATCTCTAATTTACAATAATACGATTTGTTGCTGAGAATTAAAGAAAATAAAAATAAGAACTAAACTAAAAATTCGAATTACTTTAGTACCTATTTCCGTCTTTATTTTTGTTACGCAGTTTTTTTTTCGTTGAAATAAACTAAATTGTTATAGATGACGCTTATGTGTTAAAAATTTGGGTTTTATTTCAAAGATGCTTTATAAAAACAATTACTTAAAATTGTGCGTTTTGGACTTTGTTTTCTGATAACTTGTGCTGGTTGGAATTATGTCCCATCTTTGATAAATAAATAATGGATCTGTGTCCCACCATAGCGGATTTATTTCCCTGGAGTTATGTCCCTTCGCCTTAAAACCCATAGTCCTTGGATAGGCAATGTGCACCTGTCTTACTTAGCGTTGTTATTGTTGTACTTTTTTTTGTTTATTTAACTGTGCTTCTTAATAAATTGTCTACTCCTTTTAAATAACGTGCACAATGGGTATCCACTAAATTAACTTAAAGTGACTCAATTGCTCCCACGTTGCAGCATTATTTGAACCATTTTGAAATGTCAATATTATCCAGCAACGTATACAGAGAAAACGAAAACTTGTTCATCTGAAAAAATTAAAAATACATTTACATCGCCCAATGAGCAGTTTCTCTACTGTACTTACCGACACAAAAGTATTCAAAGAGATGGGAAATAACTTTCCCGCAAACAAAGTGATATCCTGCTGCGAACGCTGCATGAAAAACAACAACAACCGTTTGAACTCCATGTCTTGATCGATCCAATTCATTTGAAATATAGCCTCCGGCAAGCGATTGCCTGTATCTGTTAGGGATGTCACAAAGTAACAGGCCCAAAAGGTCTCTATTAACAGGCAAAAGATGAACACAAGCGCCCCGAACAAGGTGTCGTTGTTGTCCGAAATTGTGATGTTGGCTAGGGAAACGCACATGGCCACTGTCGACGCCACAAACTGCACGAAAAATGTCGCCGATAAGACCGGATCTATTGTGCTGATTAGCCTAAAAAAAAGCACACACAAATTCACATGAGTTGAACTTTACACTATCTAAACCTACTCTAAGATGGTTTTATGATCGAGGATGCACTGCACCAATTCCGTTCTATTGTGCTTTTGTGTTGCCTTTGAATCCGCTCCAATTCGAAGCACCCTCATAACGAGTATCTTTAGATGCGAGTTACATATTCCTACATATATGACGGGAAACACATCGTTCCCCAACTGATGGAAAATAGAAATATTAACCGTGATAGATTCTATTGCACTGGCAGCGGCCAAGTTCCATGTGGAATCGCGCCAGTTCAGATACGGAATGTATAGTCCATATGGTGGTCGTCCTCTCAGCACTGCTCCCAACAACGTTACTATCGAGTACGCGGAGTAATTTACTAGGAAAAAAATCAGCGCACGATTACCAAATTTAATAACTCTCCAAGCTTCCTTAATCTCTTCGGGATGGTTCATTCGAGCATCTAGCTTATCGAGAATGGTTTCGATTTTGAAAATGTACTTTCGATTCGAGTAGAAGATAATCACACGGACCACGCAACTGACCGTATTAATGTAAATCTGAATCGATGAGAGCAAATTGTTGATTTGCCATTTTTCCGAACTTCTAAAGAAGCTCATGCCAAAGGACAATGGCACCAGTACGAGTATTATCCTGATAAAGCTGGTATATGTAACAAAAAGCGCTTGGAACTTCTCTGGCTCGATGTAACCCAATAGACGAAAGCAGACGAATAAGTTGTTTGTGCCATCGTGAGTTTTTGGCCTTGAGCGATCAACTGGAGAATTTCTATTTGAATTTGAACTTAAGTCTGCCACGGAATTCATTCTTAACACGTTTGACAAATTTTAGGTGCAGCAAATTTGTAAAATTAAGTCCGACTTCGATGGCTGTCGACTGGATATTGTCTGGCATATTCAAGGGTTCTCTTTTGGATACATATCTCATCAAAATTGAATCAGAGTTATATACCTATAAATTTAGGACAATTGGACTTTTTTTTAGGGATTTTAATTATTTAATTAAAATTTCAGAGAGAATTTTTGAAGATTACTACACAAACGGCTTGTATTCTATAATGTGGTTTAATGAATGTGTCATTAACTAAACAAAAAAATCGTTATTATCTACAAAATTAATTCTATCGGGGTACCTACCTCTCCACCTGCTTCGACGTCACGTTAGGAACTTAATGTTTCATTGTATATTTATTCGAGTTATTAAGAAAATGAATTTAAAATCATGGGTATGAGACGACCTGCTCTACCCTAACCCTAATTAAAGTTGGTGCAATCATTTTCATAATTCTCACGAGTAATCAATTATTTCCATTCAACTTAAGGTTGCCAGACGGCCGGGACTTGCCGGGATTGTCCAGATATTCTAAGCGGTGTCCAGAGTCCCGGTGAAAAATGAATTGTCCAGTCAAAAGTCCCGGCGAAACTTATTTTTCAAATTCCATCATTTATTGAAAAAAGTGTATGTATTTCCAATTTCATCAAATAAAAAAATTTTAAATATTCAATCACTGTGAAATACTTTCAATTTAAAATGTAAGAATTTGACCGAACACATCCACTTAACGAAATTGCAAACACTTTCAAATTTAAGTTGAACGCTACCATCAGAAAATGGCATTTAATCAAACCCTGTTCTGTTTTGTTTTGAATTTTCAATTTGCTGCTGTTTTTCGCTTGTTGGTTTATAGTAAAAGTAAATAGTAAAAGAACAAAATATTTCACATGAATGGACGAGTTAATTAACATTTATTTACAGCAAAATAAAACCTGAAAAACCTAAAAAGATTGACAACATACTCTGAAAATTGGGAGAAAAATCCAGACTTCTCTAAATGGATACAGAAAAAAGATGATTACACTATTTTGTGTAAGCTTTGTCAGATTGAAGTATCGGTTAAGTATGAAGGCAGTCGTGTATTGGAAAAACACAAGGTGACTAAAAAACATTCAAAAATCGAATTAAGCAGCTATAGTTCGAAACATACTTGGTCCTTATGCCCAGGAGCAGGTTGTTCAATTCAATTCAATTTTTTCAATTCAATTATTTTATTACTTTTCAAACAAGTGGTATTACATACATTCAATTACATGAATTCAAAATTTTCTAAGTATTTACATTCCATAGATAATAACATTCTAATGTTGTTTACAATACAATAAATTTGTTGAAAAATAATTTAAATACATTCTTTAGTTAAAAAATAACTAGTGACGAATGTATGACAATCTTATACAAAATTCAAAAAATAAAGGTTGTAGGGTTTTAAATAGAGAAACCAATAGGAAAACAAAAGAGCAAAAAATAAAAATAATAATAATAAAAAAAACAAAGAGAGGAAAAATCTAGTAAAATATCTAATTAAGTAACCAAAATTATTAAGTTATTGATCTGTTCGAAATCAAAATTAAACAGCCACAATTTAACCCTTTTATTGAATGAGGAGGGACTACAAGTACTCCTTAATTCAGGAGGCAATTTATTGAAAAGCCTAGGTGCTACCGAAGAATAAAAATTTAGGAACTGATGAGTAAAATGGCTAGGAACTACAGCAAGCCTTCTCTCACTACTTCGTAATTCATATACAGTAGACGATTGGTTTAAGAGATTACCGCTCCTTAAAAAGAATACTTTAAGAACTTTGTAAAAGTAAAAGTTTCAAAGGGAGAATGCCAGAATTAATAAAGAGTGGAAAGCTATGCTCTCGACTTCTTTTTCTCCACATAGTTCGTAGAATATGCTTTTGTGCCACAATCAGAGGTTGCAAATTATAGTTGAAGGTGCCACCCCAACAAACTAAACCGTATTGCATCTTAGATTGAACTAGACCAAAGTAGACTGTTTCAAGCAGATTTCTGGAGCAGAAACGTCTCAGATGATACAACATAAAAGAAGCCGTTGATAGGTATGTTTTAAGCAACGCAGTGTGCATATTCCAGTTCAATTTGTTGTCAATGAGAAGGCCAAGGTATTTAAAATGCTGGACCTTACCAATATTGAAACATTTTGTCGAGCAAGGCACGTCAACGTTAAATATGCACACGTTGTTGAAAGAACGGCAGGTTACAGAGCTTAATCTGATATTTTCGCAGTCGCGACTGTGGAAGACAAAATCTGGAGAATCAATATCAAAAGACGGAAGATTGAAAAACATTAACTTGGTTTTATCACTAATCACAAGCTTGTGAATCGAGAACCAGTGTCGTAGGATTTCAAGATCATAGTTTATATCAGCGATCAGGTCTAAAATGGACGAATTGGAATACACAATTGCTATATCATCTGCAAAACCAGTTTGTTTGCCCCTCAGTGGTAGATCGAAAATAGAATTTATAAATATGAGAAATAGCACTGGCCCAAGAACGGATCCTTGGGGTACGCCAGTGCGAATATCACGGCATTCACTGAAAGTTCCACCAATTTGTACCATTTGCTTTCGATCTTTAAGATATGACGCGAACCAACCAAAAATAGAACCCCTGAAGCCAGCTTTTCCCAACTTAGACAAGAGAATATAATGATCCACAGTATCAAATGCTTTTGTAATATCAATAAAGAAGCAGCAATAGGGAAGCAGTTAGTTTCTTGAGGTTCAGACTATCATATACCTTGGTGCAAAAGTTTAAGAGTGCATCTTCCGTTGATTTAGATTCTCTAAAACCATATTGGTTGGAGCTCAAAAACGAGTTTCTCTCAAGGAATTTAATAACCCGACTTTTGGTAACTTTTCAAAGATTTTTGAAAATACCGAAAGAAGAGAGATGGGTCTGTAATTATTTAAATCTTTCACCTTTTTTAAAAATGGGTATAACCTCAGTCAATTTTAAACTTGATGGAAAAATACCTCTAGAAATACTTTTATTAAAGATGTGAGCTAAGGCATCGACAATATTAAATGATATATTCCTAATAAAGGCATTAGAGTAGCTATTCCGATACTGCTAAGGCAAATATCATCGCAATCCATGTTCTTATTAAATCCTGCTTTGTTAAGGACGTCAGAGGGCGCGGTAATGAAAAACTTATTAAAGCTAGTTGCAATAGAGTCATAATTGGTTACCTCTATGTTATTAACTATGATACACGTAGGTGGTCCAGAAGAAACCTTTTTATTAAAAAGCTCATTAACTATACCCCACTCCTTTTTTAAAGACCTTAAGCAAACTGTTTTCTTTGCAGTAAGCAGTGACGCTTCAAATATAGGAAACTTAAAAACATATCCTTATACTATCCAATATTTTAATCCAGTATTGGGTATTAGTAGAAAAATTTTGGATTTTTATGAAGACCCATTCGAAGCTCCCAAGGATATTTTCGAAAATGTCACGCGCATAACAGAATGTATTACCTAAAATGTAACTGTTGTACTCTTGTCTGCGAGAAGCTTTAATTCATCTTCCGAAAAACCTGCCAAATGACAAAATATGGTTCTTCTTTTTTAATACCCGTTAATAATGCGTTTTGCGAAAGAGTTTTCAGTTCACTGAACGACCTATATACTAAAGAAAGAAACCGAATGTCATTTGAATTAATAAAGGCCGAGTTATTAATTCGGTTGAATTTTGACGAAAGCTGTCTAAGTTTTAAGTCATTTTTAAGTATTTTTAGACCCTAAGGAGCGACTGAACTTCGATGTTTGACTATAACATAATATGAATATAATAAAATAGTCGAAATTTGAAATGTCCAGATGAGTCTCGGAATTTTAATATAATGTCCAAATATGAACTGATTTCGAACTGGCAAGTGGCAACCCTAATTTAACTACAAGTTATCGCGTGAATCAAAGGATAATGGTTGATGACTACATGATATCTACGAGTGTCGCACAATAATTACTATTATTACAAATTATCATATTTGCCTAGCTCAGAGGCTCAGAGGGTGAGGGTGAATAAAAACTCGTAGTGAAAGTCTATATAAATATATAGGGCATCAGTGTGCGTGACTCTGACATAGAAATCAAAAAGCAAGACAAGGTTGATGTTGGGACATGCAATGTAGTTCCGTATATTTAATTTAAGGTAATAGACGCATAACATAATCTTTAATTAGGTATATCACTGCAGTTATCTAAAGACCTCCAAAGCAATTGGTAGTGTAAACGAAAAATCTGAAATTGAGGAAACAGCTATACGACTATTTAGAACTTACTTACTTTGCCGGCGCTCAATTCTTGATTCAACAATTTTTTTTTTCAATATAATGTCCAACAAAATGTTTCAATCAGATTGACAAAATATTTATAAGTTTTATCTTGTCCTAAAAATTTTGTTGTGATAATAAATAAAATTGTTGTTTTAACAAAAAATGTTTTGTTGTGCGTATACAAATAATCTGTTGCTTTTACAATGAAGCTTATCAATTTGTCAAGTTAACAAAAATAATTGTTTATAATACAGACGTAGTTTGTCAATTCAGTTTTTGTATTTTGTTAAATCAATAGCAAATATTGTTGATTGTGAAGAAAATTTTTTCAGTAGGTCTATTTGGCTGAAGTTAAGCTCGTCCTAAAGAAACACGAACTTCAGGTCATTATTATTATCTACGGTTTAATGGGTAGCGGCTCGGTCCTCGGTTGCGTCTCTGAGTGAGGGCGAAATTGGTGGCCCTGGCGGTCTTCAGGTCCGTCTTGCGATTGCGACAGTCCCGGCGGTCTTCAGGTCTTCCTTACGTCGGACTCGGCAATTCGCTAGTTACCCGTAGGCCTACTAGCACCAACAATTTCAAGCGGTCGGATAACTGCCTTAGGATCAAACTCAGAGGTACACCAAATTGGTACGCGTCAACTCTGAAGTTTTCTCGCTCGTTTGGGGTTTTCTTGCTGGTCTTATATAAATTTGTTGTTTACTTGGCAACATTTTGTCAGCTCCAGCATTTTAATTTGTTGATTCAACATTTCCGATTATTTTAAAAATAGGTATCGGCATGAATTTCGAAAAAGGGAAAAAATTTCTCCCGGAATAAATTGGTATCGTACACGAAATTTCCCCCGAAATATTTCCTTCGCAAATATGCTGGTGTAAATTTAAAATCTTGTATGTGGATAAGTAGTCGGTTGCTTTTAATCAGATTTTTTTAAATCAAAAAAGTGAAATAAGAGTTGCATAGGTTTGTTATGGTTCAAAAAAAAGCTTATTTAGAAAAGAAGAGGATTTTTTAAATTATGCAAGTATTTTTCGTTTCAGTTTTGTTTCGATAATTTTGTATAAAAATAAAAATATAGATAATAAATTGATGTGATGGAAGCCGCGATATTGCCAATGGCTTCACTACGAATAGAAGCAAAGACGATGTGAAGAAATTTTGGAAGCTTCTAGAGAAGTAACTAAACAGCATAGGACCTCCAATGAAATCGGTATTTGAGAAAAAGGTTGCTTTTTTATAGCTTTATAATTAAAGTCAATTCTGAACCTAGTTCATTAGGTATGAGGAGGCAAAAAAAATATATAAGAAAGAAACTGTCCGAAAATAAAAAAAACGCCAAAATGGTACTGTCGGCGGCCCTTTCAAAGAGTATAGATTCACCTCTTTGGAATCGCAGGTCTACTTCTTCAGCAGGTAATCGATATCAGGGGTACTCATAAAATAATAGTTATAGTAATTGATTTGGATCAATTGGATCAGGCACCCTGTATCGCCTGAAATCTATTTTCCATTTAATACGTGTTGTTATATAATAAGTTTCTCTTTCAATGTTAATGTACCTACTCTCAATTTACTTATGTTTTCTATGTACAATGTATATACAGTATTTTTCTGTTATTCGTTTTTTTTTTTTGTATGGGCTTAACATTCCTAATCTTGTTCTACTAGGTCAGTTCGAGTTCAGCCATTAAAGAGAAAACATCCACAACATAAAGCATATGTATTAATTTTTTTAAATTAATTAAATTAAATACAACTTTTTATGAACTAGTTTTTTTCCACTGGTCACCATCCGTAACAGAATAACGGACCAATTTGTCACGAATTTTCGTTGCATATTTGTTGCCTGAGTCCTCTTGTATTGTCAGCTATGGAGAGTCTCGGAATTTTCCAGCTCCACGTTTGGACATTTATTTAGAGCAGGTGAAAGATAATTATTATGTAACACACAACAAGCTTTCACCACAGTTTCGCAAGTTTCCAAGGTCAAGTCAATGGGGCGATGGAAAATTCGAGACATAAGGCCAATCGTCCAAATGCCATCTCAACTGTCAATCGGCATCGACTGAGTCTATAGTTAAGGATTTCTTGTTGTGTCGTTAATTGGGAGCTTCGACCAAATCCTTTTGCTTGTCGAGAGCAAATATGTCGTCCCCAGCAAAAAAGTATGGTGTTGGACTTTCTTGGCCTTTCAGTGAAATGGCTTGAGGTATGTTTAGACGCCCTGTGGTGAGCCCATAGTAAACGCTAGAATTTTTAAAAACAACAACATCCGAGGCTCTTCCATTTCCTCCAACATCAATGTTAAGAAATTAACTATACGCATCTACAACGGCAAGCAAAACAATACTAAAAAAGCCTTTATAGTTGTAGAAACCGGATCCTGAATTTGTTGCCGCTATAATGCGTATATGTTTGCCATCAATTGCTCCAATTGTATGTGGAAAATCCCAGTATTGTTTGAAATCTTTTGCAACTTCCAGCCACTCAATTTCGGTGTTAGGGGTCTAAAACAAAAAAAATATTTTACTAATTAAAACAAAATTTCGCTTCAAGTGCACTGGACTTGACACAGACTCTCATATAAGTAATTTTGTTGAAGTGCATTATATATAGCAAATAGCACAACCGGGACAAACTTTGCAATAGTTCTTCGAGATATTCTTGACAAAAATTCCATCGATCTATACGAATCACCTGTAGCAATATATCTCAGCGTGATTGCAAGCCGTACTCTCGGTGTAATTGCAAAACGCATTTTAGTGTCTTGTCTTTTAATTGACGGCTCAATCTACTATTAAAAAGTCATACAAATTTGTAAGCAAAAATCTATTCCGATTAAATTAACCAAGAGCAGTGAATTTGTCAATAGACATCCTACAGAATCTTTGAGCAAATGTTTCTCCAGCTCATGAACTTCCCTTTGCATTAGAAAAGGATTTACCCAAAAGCGGTGTTTTCGATTAGTTTTTTTTTATCTTCATTCTCTAAGTCCTCTAGTTCTTTTAGTTCTTGAAGAGCTTTAAGTTGTTTAATAGCAGTCGACTCTTTTTCAAAAATTCTTTTCGTCATTGGACTTCTAAGAGTTGTAAAAAAATGTTTGTTAAATCAGTTCAGTTTCCTTTTTTCTAAAACTAAACTTGTTTTTATTTTTTTTCCGCCTAAACGTAAACGTCCAATCTCTCTTCCGTTGCGATAGGAAATTTCATGACATGAATTGTCGAAAGCAGATAAAAAAAAATTGAAATTCTTTCAAATTCTTACCAATTTGTATCTAAGATGTCGCGTATAAGCTCTCCATTTACCCATAATTTCGGCCGTTGAATTCAATTTCAGCATTTCGGAAAGCATGTATCTAGAGGTCGATGTTTTTCAAGCCTAGGGTATGTATACTACACAATCCTATTTTGTGCAATAGAATCGTATTTGTGCAGAACTTGGTCTGGCCTGGCTGGGAATGTTTTTCTTTGGCTGTAAGCGCAGATGTTTTTTGTTTGTTTGTTTTTGTTTCCATTTAGCTTACATATAGTCCAGACCAATCTAGTCGACTTAGTAGTGTAGTATTCTCCAGATATTAAATAGTATATAGTAATGACTGCTCTCTGCTGTAAGTAGCGCATGAAGTCTAAAGGCTCTCCCAAACCCACGCGACTTATTCGCAGCTATTGCGATTTGCGAAACTTTCGCGTGGGTATTCTCATATTCACAGAATACCCACACTCACGCGATCAAGTCAGTGCGACGGTGATTAAAGTGCAGTGATTTTTTTATATTCGCTGTTGGCAGCGTTTTTGTCGTTTTCGCGGTCTAGGTAGCTGTGCGTATCTGCCATTTTTGTTTATTTTTCTGCGATGGCATACACTGAAAAACTGATTGAGCTGTTAATTGACACATACTGAGACTGACGCGACGCGGGCAGGCTTGCGAATTTTCTTGTCGCATTCAAAGTCGAAATCGTCGTCGTCGCTGTCGCTGCGGATAAGTTGCGTGGGTTTGGGAGAGCCTTTTATATTTATTATTTTAATTATTATTATTATTATTTGCTAGGAAAAACATTTCTAATATTTAACACAATATTGCACTACAAATACCAACATAGCTGGAAAAGTAATTAATCGTATCAAAGCGATACCTTAATGTCGCCCGTGTTCGGTTTTGCTTATTCTCAAATGCAAACGGGGCGAAAATTATATATCCCAGCGCTTTCCAGTTATTTCCATTCTGACTTCCAATTTTCCATTTATTTTTCCAAATATTTGACAGCTGTTTCCCGACACTGTTGCTGTTGATTGTAAAAATTTCATATTTTGTTTAAAATAAATAGAGACAGTAAGTTAATATTTGTATGCGGAAAAAGAAGAAGGAAGGGAAGAAAATGTGAACATAAATGTTCAAAGAAGATTATTAAGAAGTGGTTCTTCCCAGCTCGATATTCCGCCCACAGAGTAGTACGTACTTTTTAAAAATTGTGATCACAATTTAAATGCAATTAAAAAAAAATTGTTTATTTAGGTTTGTTAAATTATTTCGCTAAACAAAGGAAGCCTTCATTTTTATATTGGATGAAATTATAAAGACGACTTTAAGCGCCAAAACAGTAGATCCATACCTCCGATTTTTAAAATTGCCGCCACCCTTAGATTTTTGGCACAGGGTTAATACCAAAAGACAAGATTATTACAAGATTATTACATCGCTACAGCTCTATCCACTGTCTCTAAGAATATATGAGTGGATCGCAAGACATAATGGAGAAAAACTTTGTCCTGAACTAATAACGTTTGATATGACAGAGGAGGTTAAAATAAAGTGATCATACGTCCCGCTTTTAGCGGGACAGTCCCGTTTTTGAGGTCTCTGTCCCGCGGCCATAACTGTCCCGCTAAATGTCCCGCTTTTCCTACGTTTGTTCAAATGTGTGTCTGTAGGTCTCTACAATTCTCAAAATGAAGCAATTATCTAAATATGTACTATTTTACATCGCTGTGCATATAAATTGGCGCATATAAAACAAACGTAAGAGCTGTTAAAGAAAGAAAATGAGCCCATGTATATTCTAATGAATTGTCAGTTTTGCTTCTAGTGTCTAATGCTAATCTGTCATTTTTAAATCGGAAACAGTTTGCTGTGAAGTGAAGTATCTTCTTCATAATCAATCTTCCATGTTTCATAAGACAATTTTAGCAATTGAAGGAGATAAAAACACCATAATGGAGGTGAGCGGACAGATTTTTGATCTCATATCTAAACTGGAGGAGAGGTTGGTCGCCGATTTCATTTCCACTCCAGTCAAACAAATTTTAAACAATTTAGCTGAGTCCGGACAAATAGACAAGCGGAGATTTATGTTGCATGTGCAAAATTTTTACAAAAACTCTCTGCAGTATTTACAAAAATGGACATCTCAGTACAAATACGCCAACGACTTTCAATGGGCTTATCTAAAAACATGCATTAAATGGGAAGACGTTGAAAAAAGTTTTTTATTTGTGTCTCAGAAAACTGAGCAAACGATTTCAGAAAACGATTTGTTTGACGAAGTTGGGTATATAAATAAATATATTGACGACATCAAATTAACTGAGTGGAGAGATCAAAATGTTTCCGTTGATTTGAGGTGGGTTGACATTTTTAAACATTTTGCAAATAGTGGAGTTCCTTTTAAAAATATTTTAAGGCTAGTAGAGTATATTTTGTGTCTTCCTGGCACTAATGCGGTCACAGAAAGAATTTTTTCGTTGATAAATAAAATCTGGACCGTTGAAAAGACTCAACTGTCTGTCGAAACAGTAAAGGCAATATTAATTTTAAAAATGCAGTACAAAAATTGTGATAATTTTTATGAAAAAATTAAAAATAATAATGAAACTCTAAAAGAAATTCATTCTGCATCGAAATATAATAATTAGTTTGAAATTCGTAATTAATTTATAAGTAGGTATTTGAAACCTTAATTTTAATTTAGTTTTGTAGAAAACGCTTAGAATATTGAGGCTGATTTTTTTAAGTTTTTTTTTTTTAAATGTTTGGAGATTATTTCAAACATTTTAACTGATCTCTGTATTGTTATGAAGTCTGATTTTTTATTTTTATTTTTTAAATAAATGTGTTATTTGTCGTTTGTTTTGCGTACTTTTTTATGTTTTACTACAAAAAATCATAATTTCTACTCCCTGCGAAGTTTTAAAAATGTTTCCCGCTCTTACTTCAAATAAATCTGGTCACTTTAGGTTAAAACAAGACCGAAGGCATATTTTTAGAAAAAAGTGGTTAACTTGGTGTTATAATGTGCGTTGATGGAACGCATGTTAGTATTGTTCGTCCCTCAAAGAACGAACATCATTTCTTCAATAGAAGAGGACACCATTTAGCTTGAGTGCAAATAAAAATATTGATTTATTGAAAACTCAAAATAATTTATAAGAACCAAAATATATTTCACTCACTTTTTTCCAACCATCACGTGTTTTAATCGGAGGCCAAAAACCATTCAACACATTTGTAATGCCATCCCAAAGCTCTACAGCCTTGGCTCTATATTCTGGAGCATTAAGAATGCCCTTCGCTAGTCCACAGTTATCTCTTAAAAATTCAACAAGTGCAGTAAATTGTTGTACGGAAGTATGTTTTTGACTCCTTTATTAAAAAATATATGTATAATAAATTCAATTAATAATATATTTTTTTCTGCACAATGAATATTTAAACAATTTTAAACTTCTTGTTTCTATTGAATACTTACATTTTTATTAGGCTCGTAACCCTTTGTTGCCCGAATTATTGTTTCTTCTTATTTAAAAAAAACAAACAATAAAAATAGATTCATGGAACCTTGTTTATTTTGTATTAACCAAGGAATAAATTTATGTTATCTTATTTTGTAGTATTATTAACATTTTGTCGGTGGTTTCTCTGAGAAACCACTAGGCGTTCACTGAAATTTTTCCGACAAAAATAAAACAAAGAAATTATTTATAGAAAAGTATGTAACTAACACATTTATTTAGTGTGGTATTTTACAAAACAATTTTTCTCCGCTGACAAGCATAATGCTACTTGGCAGACGGAGCAGCACCATTTGGAACGATGGGCTTATAGGACGATATATATGTTCTAGACAGTGTTTCTATCATTGGACGAATTTTATAAAGCTTGTCAAAATTTGCGCTACCCCTCAAAGGTTGTTGCGTATTGTCGTTCAAATGAATGTTTCCCAGAAGCCATATGAATCTGTTCCTGCTCATCAAGGAGCTCAAATATTGGTCGCGTAATTCGGGCTTGGTTGACCAGTAGTCACGATAACTTGGGAGTTTTTTAACTCCCATCATTAGATTTATGGCCAGAAAAGCTTTGATCTCTTCACTGTTCGTAGGTGTGTGAGATGCCAGACTTCCACCAGCTTTTTGGATTGCATATACATTTGTTTGAAAGACAATCACATCAATCAACTCTTGTGGATATATACTCAAAAGGATATCGTTTGGTGTCTCTAAATCATCAGGAATGGTTGGTCCAGTCTCCTCTACAAACTCCTTTATGAGTGTCTCACAAAAGGCATTATCTCGTGTCCAAACTGTAAAGCACTCCCGTTGTTTAGCTCTTATGAAGTATAGTGGAATTTCGTCTTCAGACTCCCAATCAGATTCATTAGAGTGAACACCATCAGAAGGAACTGCTACAATATCTACCTCATTTTGTAGCAATATTGCCTCATCTTGATCATCTTCCTCATCAACATCTCCAATATCAGACTCCGGGTCCGATGGGATATCCTCCAAGATATCGATAACGTCATCATTCGTCAATGGGCGTGAATAACCCGTCCGCGTTCCAGCTAAGAAAACAAAAATAACGATCGGTTAGGTCCCGGTGGTTTCTTAGAGTAACCACACATATATAATACACGATTTCCATAAAATAGTTAGATTTTAAACATAACAGTAAAAAAAACACTACAGAATATCCAAATAGATTCGATAATTATCAAACTTACCACTCATTTTATTTCAAAGCACAAAACTAAACAAAATTCTTATAAGATACTTCAAACACCTTTCACAGTTGATGAATAACTCACAATGACCCCCACTCATCATAAAATGCAAACATGTTGCACTTGAAAAATGTTCCTGTTGCTCTACGAATGAACAGGAACAGACGCGATATGGTGGTTTCCCATTGAAACTACTAGGAAGGCAGAAAAAATTTATTGATTTGGTGGTTTCATGTTAAAACCACCAGGCAACAAAGGGACAATCCGTCACCTAAACACCTATCGCTTTCAAATGCAATGATAAAATGACTTGGAGAGTGCTTTCCCTTTCCATATGGTCGAATGGAAAGCGAATCGCTTTTGGAAATACAAAAATTCAAATCCGCCATTAAAAGCGATTCGCAGCGCGTTTGGGAATAACCCTCTTAGTGAAGAACTTCCCGACCTACTTGGTCACAAACATCGGTGTCATAAGTTGCATGAGATTGTGACGTACCAATTGCATGTTTATTTCCATTTTAACTAAACGAACCAAATCACTGCACTCCAACAACCAAGCTATTCAGCATCCCATTCGGCTTTCCCTTCAAACACACATTTGACTTAAATTCACCGCCATTATCCCTTTTCGTTGTTACACTCGAAACGCGAATTAACGTTCCACTGCACACCATCTGCAAAAGCAAACAAATTATTGCAAATGTCTGTTTCTGAAACGCACCCTCACTAACAATCACAGATACTAATGATAACTTCTTTGTTCTCCGTCGACTGCGATTCTTCTTGCAAAAACAGAAACTACTGCATAAAGGATATATGGTAAAACTTTCCTCTCATATGAACAAACTGCGTGTAATACTTTTAATTGAATTCCCAAACTAGAACTCAAAAGTAAACCAGCAAGCGAGGAACAGTGTTAACAACATCAACTCTGCTCCCTCGAATAAATGCGTGTAGTTCAAGCGGAAACTTTTCCACTCCACTGTCGTCGTTCTCGCGAATGCATATTCGCACAGCTGAACGCACCCATAATTCGAATATGTTTAGACGGAATTTCGAATGAGTAATTAATATGCAATTTGAAAGTCCGCGGGTTGATTTAATACCGAACGGATCATGAAATATTGAAGTTTATCCAATTTTGGTGGTCCTCACGATTGCTGCATTTCATTTCCGTAATTTATTTGAAATTTAAATGCAAATCCCGCGATGACGTTTGCCGGCAATTGGGTCAGAGCACGACCAGAAACTCTGCGTAATTTGTCATACATTTGCGTTATTGGAAAATTTAACTTTTCCACTTTTGTTGTTATAAAATAGTTGCAGCGTTGCGCGAACACTATTGATGATCCATTGGTTTTTCGGGAACTAGTACTGTAGCATAATGTATATTTATGGCGGGGGGATTAAAAACGAAATGACATATTTTACAGTGTTGTCATTTGTTGTGATGGGGTTATGCCATGGTGACATGCCGGAAAAATGTCGTCCACACACTACTGTCAGTGGGGATATAATAAAAGTTTATCGCTTCCCACGGATATACATCATTTGGGTAATAAAAGGGGTTTGCGCGAAAGCAATAACAGATAAATTGTTGGGTTCGGGTTTATTATTTCTATTTCATTAAAAAGCATCTAGTGAGCGGTTTGACTGCTGCGGCGGACTACATTTTATTTATGGTCGCTCTGTGGAAGAGTAGTCATAAAATTTGACCGAATTAAAATCCCCTTCGAGATATATTTTACTGTTTTATAGAATTTATGCCAGAATTTGAGGTAGAATTGACAATGACAATGAGATTTGATCCACCTTAGGGCACAATTTATAAAGTATGTCGCTTTCGTAGTGACGACAGATATCTGTCAATACAGCCCAAGATCAGCTGGACAAACAGACAGCTCGTTTCGTAAGTAAACTGTCATCAGCGCTTTAAAGTTTCCATCAACTAATTAATGGGGACCTTGTTTATGTAAAACGTCAACTAGCTTTGTCTGGACTAGGTATACCAATGCGTTAACTTGTTATTGTTGTATTCTCACGGCTAGTTTTAAATTGAAATGTCAAATGATTATATAGGCAGAATACCCATCCACCTCCATAAACGTCAACTAAAAAACTAACCACGTGACCAATCTGGTTCAATAAAAACTGACGTTCGAACAGACCTAATTGTAGATCCTTAGAAGCTTTGTGCTGTCAGTCGCCGTAGTGCGAGCTACTGCGAAATTGATAAGTCGGTTGTTGTTATCTGTTGTCTTTTGTTAATGGCTCTCCTACAGGCAGGCTCCGTATAAACTTCGTTCAGAAGGTCAAATAAAAAACTCGAGGACACCAGTATTTCTTTATTTAGGTACTCAATTTCCGAGAGTCAACATATATTTTTAAAACCTAGGCTCATGCATATTTTCGGAAGGTTACGGGACTATACCTCTTTTTAGATTTTCCGTTTCTAAGCCAGTCGTAGCATCCTCTGGTATACCACAAGGCAGTCATCTTGGACCTTTGATCTTTAATTTGACACTAAATGATGAATTGCATGTCAGTTTACGCAGACCTGACAAACATTTAGAGCTTAAATGTCGAGCTATTACTTTCTCTCGCAAAACTTCATACCCTGCTTATTACCTACATTAACAACGAGCCTGTATTCACTGTTTCCATGTGACATTCTGCCCTAGCGAGGTATACGTCGGGATGGAAAATTCTCAGATTTTATACGATTCGGAGGATTTTTGCTTCTAAGTATTCTTCCGAACAGCTATTCGAAGCATTTCTCCAATACAATGTAACGCACTCCAGCGTTTTGCATTGCAGTGCGATCAAGTTAGTTTTTTATTTGACGTTTTCCGATATCTCCGATTTACGATAATAACAGCCTTTCGCAATAGATTCAGAGCAAAATACTACTAAGCGAATTTCAAGCAGGATTCCGAAGTGGGTATTCAACAATAGATAATATTTTTGTCCTGGAAGTAGGTACATATCTCAAAAAAAGAAGTTATATGCTCTCTTTGTGGACTTCAAGGGAGCATTTGATACAGTAACAAGCACTTTTACAAGCTCTACAATTTCGGTATGTCATCTTAGTTCTAACAAGCATCTATGATGGTACCAAATCGGCCATATGGAATTGAATTGAACTATCAGAATGGTTTGAAACGGAAATGGGAATAAAACAAGGATGCACTTTAAGTCCATCGCTATTTGCCTTGTTTATAGATGACCTCAATGATTTTTTGCCGGATGGAATTTTATTTGCAAGGACTAAAATAAAAGCTCTGCTATTTGCGGATGATGTAGACATACTTGCTTATTCACAAGAAACCTTGCAACGAATGATCAATCGACTTCATGAATAGGTACTGCAAGATGTGAGGGTTGTGCGTGAAACTGAGCAAATCCAAGGTGATGATATTTAAAGAAGGTGGGGCGAGAAACGACAAATGGTTTTATAATGCAGAGCCCATTGAATAACAATAAGCAGATCCTTTAATCAAAAAACACACCTGCGAGAGAAGCTGGTAAAGGCCAAAGGTGCGGTATCGGTAAGTCCTACATGGAAACAATGTTTTGCCAACGAATTTTTGGGGAATTAATAAAGACACTCTTTAATTCACAATTCTTTTAATTCTCCCAACATCTTAAAATAATTACACAAATGGCTTAATTAAAGATTTTACTATGCGCCGCCACGCCGTCCACCCACGTTGCCGAAGAAAACCAAAAGAAGAACGAACACGAGTTCGTCGTTGCATTTTAAAGCCATAAAACCGGAAAATGACGCGAACTTAACGAGACATCGAGGTACGTCAATTGTGGATGAGCGATGTTATCGATTGTAGTGCGATTACAGGGTTGTTTGATTGAGCTATCTGCACAGGCCAGAGTGGCTGTGTTACACTGACGATGACGAACGCGACGCCACAGTACCCCCTCCTAAGTGAGGAGGTTACGGAGCACGATACCTGATGGGCGGCCTGACGGCTCGGCCCGAACGGGTTGTTGATGATGGACCTGTCGTGTGCTCAGCATGGATGTCGACCGATGCATCTTTCTTACGACCCACCTCTATGTCAAAGGTAATCTTATCAGGTGGCCCTGAGGCGTGTGGTTGCAGTGTGGCCAATGGCTGACCAAACTCGTCGTGAGGGTTTTCTATGAACCCAGGCTTGAGGCGATCGATACTGATATTAGTGGCTTTGCCCTTGATCCAGATCGCAAAATATTTCTCACCTCGCTCAACGACCTTGAAGGGGCCGTCATAAGGCGGTTGGAGCGAAGCACGAACGGTGTCGTTACGAACGAAGACGTACTCAGCGGAAGCTAAATCCTTGAATATGAAGGGCTTTTGAGACGCATGATTAGAAGCCGGAACGGGTCGCAGCTCGTCGAAATGTTGCTTCAGGTCAGTTGCAAACTCAGTCTGTGGCGTAACCGTGGTGGGTTGCAGAAATACATGAGGCAGCCTCAGACTTTGACCATAGACCAACTCCGCGGACGAGGTTTGTAACTCCTCGCGTAATGCCGTTCGCAGACCCAGGAGAATCCAGGGTAGGCTTCTCGACCATTGGCGATTCTGATAACACATGATGGACGCCTTTAACGACCTATGCCATCTTTCGATCATCCCGTTGGCCTGCGGGTGGTAAGCTGTAGTGCGGTTTCGCTGGAACCCTAAACATTTTCCGAGCTCCTCGAACAATCTTGACTCGAACTGTCTGCCCTGATCTGTGATGATCGTAGTAGGTACACCGAAGCGCGAGATCCACCCTCGGCAAATTGCATCGGCGACAGTCTCGGCCGTTATGTCCGCAAGGGGAATGGCTTCCGGCCAGCGAGTGTAGCTGTCGATTATCGTTAGGCAGTAACGCCAGTTTTCGGAAGGGGGCAATGGCCCAATGAGGTCTAAGTGAATGGTGCCAAACCTGTTTTCAGATGCGGGCACGCTACCGACCGGACTGATTACATGCCTGCTGACTTTGGAGCGTTGGCACGGAATGCAGCTTTTTGCCCACGAGCGAACATCCTTATTGATGGAAGGCCAGATGAATTTGCTGCGCATGGCGTTGACAGTAGCACGCGTGCCAGGATGACACAAATTGTGTTCCTTTTCAAAAATGCTCCTGCGAAACTGTAGCGGAATAAGCGGGCGTACCTTTTCAGTGGATACATCACAGAGTAATTGACTGTCGGTACCCATTATCGGAAACCTTTTCACTCGAGGGAGTGCGCCAGACGCTAGCCAACGTTTTAACTCTTCATCTTCCTGCTGAGCTTTTGCGATAGCAACGTAGTCAACGCTCTCAGGAATTGAAAGTTCCAGGACTCTTGAGAATGCATCTGCCACAACGTTCTTCTCACCCGGTAGGTGTCGAATGTCCGTGGTAAACTGAGAAATTAGGTCTAAGTGCGTGCGCTGCCTAGGAGTTGCTTTTTCAGGATTCTGACTCAAAGCGTAAATAAGTGGCTTGTGGTCAGTGAACAGTGTAAACTCCCTCCCTTCCAGCAAATGCTTAAAGTGCTTGATCGAGGCATACGCCGCGAGCAGTTCCCTGTCGTAAGCACTGTATTTGCGTTCTGCATTGGATAGCTTGACAGAGAAAAAACCTAGAGGTTGCCAATTGGAGTTCAGCCTTTGCTGAACTACAGCTCCGATGGCTGATTCAGAAGCATCGACCACCAAAGCCAACTCGGCGTTAGGTCGAGGAAACGCAAGTAGAGTCGCGTTGCTCAGCTGTTCCTTACAATCTTCGAATGCCTGTACGGAATCGGGAGTCCACTCGATCACCCGCTTGTCGTTTTTTCGTTTGCTGCCCTCAAGGTATTTGTTTAGAAGAATTTGTGAACGTGCCGCATTTTGAATGAATCGACGGTAGAAGTTGATTAGACCGAGAAATCTTCTCATGTCTGTTACCGTTTTGGGTTTCTCAAAGTTGCGTATTGCATCGACTTTGGATTGATTGGGGCGAATGCCATTTGCGTCGATCGTATGCCCAAGAAAATCGACTGAGGGCTGTGCAAACACACTTTTGTCGAGGTTGATGACAAGTCCACTTTCGTGCAATTTGCGGAGAATGACTTCCAAATGACCTATATGTTCCTCTTCATTCGCTGAAGCTATTAAGACATCATCGATGTACACATAGCAAAACTTGTATTCACGAGTGATGGAATGAATGAAGCGTTGGAAAGATTGCGAAGCGTTTCTCAACCCGAAGGTCATTCTGGTAAATTCAAAAAGCCCGAAGGGCGTGCATATAGCAGTCTTTGGAATATCTTGTGGCTCAACAGGAATTTGGTGATAGGCACGGACCAAATCCAGCGTGGTGAATATTTTGCAACCGTTAAGATCGTGGCTGAAATCTTGAATGTGAGGTATTGGGTAACGATCAGGTTCTGACACAGCATTAAGTCGGCGATAATCACCACAAGCTCTGATGTCCCCGTTTTTCTTGGGCACCATGTGAAGGGGCGAAGCCCAACTACTTTTTGAGGGTCTGCAGATACCAGAGTCAAGGAGGAATTGAAACTCTTGCTTAGCTATTGCCAGTTTTTCAGGTGAAAGTCTTCTGGGTTTACTCGCGATTGGGGGCCCTTTTGTCACGATATGGTGCGTGACATTGTGGGCAATGGATTGCCTGAACGCATTCTCGGGCCTGGTGCTGCAATACCGTTTTAAGAGCTCTCTTATTTTCGGATTTGTAACCTTGTTCGAAACGACTGAAAGTGAAGAGCACCCTGCAATAACGCGACCGGTTGTATACAAAGAAGTGAGCGGATCAATGAGGCGTTTCGCTTTGAGGTCTACTAAGATGCCATGGGCCTTGAGAAAATCGGCGCCAATAATAGGTTTGTCCACGTCTGCCTCAACGAAAACCCAGGTGAAGCAACGTCGCAACCCGAGATCTAATCTGACAATCTTTTTCCCGTAAGTACGCACTTGAGTTGCATTGGCTGCAAAAAGTGGGAAGTTCAAGTTGGGAGAACAGGTTTTGTTTGCCGGTGATGCAGGCAATACCGAGATGTCGGCACCCGTGTCGACCAGATAATGCTTATTGCTCGAGCGATCGAAGATGAAAAGGCGACTGCTGTTAGAGAGGCGGGGGTCGATGGTCGCCATGTCCGACCTGCCTTCTAGTTTTCCGGCTGACGAGCCGAACGCTTAAATGTACACGGTTGAGAGCAATGTACGGCGCTGTTCCCATGACGCTTGTGGTACCAGCACCATTTGGGACTAGAACGACTGTTATTTACAGAGTTACTATCCCTGGATCGACTTCTCGATCGAAAATTATTGGAAGTGCTACTGGAACTTAACGCCCTTAGCTGCGCTGCTAATTGTTCCACTTGTCTTTCCAACCTTGCTACTGTTGCATTTGTTGGTATGCCGGAGCCGCCACGCGATGACGCCTGCAGGCTCGGCTGATTAGGCCCTGTACCCGAATTACTGCTTATGGCACTGATATTGTAATGCTGAGTGGCTTCGATTATTGTGTCGGCCGTTGAGGCCATTGCTTCCAATTCTTCCGTACTTCCGGCTAGTATCGCCTTTACCATGTCAGGTAAACGTTGTAACCACAGCTTTTTAATAATTGCTGCTGAAAACGCGGTGCCAGCTAGTGTTTTCATATCGCGCAATAGCTGGCTGGGTTTTTTATCCCCGAGGTCTAAGCCTCGTAGCAACTGTTGAAGCCGGGAATCTTCGGACTCCATGAGTCGCGAAAGCACTGCGTGCTTTAAAGCTTCGAATTTGCGTGAAGCCGGGGGAGACGAAATGATGTCCCGAACGCGTTGTACGGTAGTAATATCCATTAGGGATATTGCTGTGTAAAACTTCCTATCATCGGACATGTTTCTAGCTAACGCGAATTGTCCTTCCATGGCCGCAAACCACAGGTCAGGACACGATGGCCAGAAGTTAATAGCCTTGTAGGCGATTGACTCAACATCGTTTGTTGAGATTTGGTTCTCGACTTCACCCACCATTGCGGAATGGCTGCTGCCGGACGCGAGGTTTTGGGTCGAGCTCGATTTACTTTCCCCAGAGGGGGGTACTGTGTGGTCCGAACCGTTCATGTTTTTTTTTAAAAAAAGCAAAAATATGATGTGGTCACATATGGTCAAATCGACCAGAGTAATTATGCGTGTACTATAACGCACCTAATCGAAAATATCGCTTATGACGTTGTAAAAAAAAATAGCACTTAAAATTGATAAAATTTGATTTAATTCGCGCGCGAGAAATGCGGAGAAATACGGAGGTGGAAACGCGAGGCTAAGTGGCTTACAAACGGAAGTAGAAATATATATGTATATATACCAGCTCAAAAACTACCTTACAACTAAATACAACTAGAAATTTATACAATGTAAAATACAAAGCTACTGTTACTTGTGCGAGGGATGAGGCGTCTCGACAGGAAGATGTGCTGCGGACGAGGGATTGCGCGTCTCGTATATGAAGTTAAGTGGTTTGAACGAGGGATTTCGCGACTCGTTCGCAAGGTATTTAACACTACCTTGTCCCTCGATGTCCCCTCGGTGCGATTCGCAAAAGGCGCAATCGTTAGCACGTTACAGTGTGCTGTCCCTCGATGTCCCCTCGGTGCGATTCGCAAAGGGCGCAATCGTTAGCACGTTACAATGTGCTGTCCCTCGATGTCCCCTCGGTGCGATTCGCAAAAGGCGCAATCGTTAGCACGTTACAGTGTGCTGTCCCTCGATGTCCCTTCGGTGCGATTCGCAAAAGGCGCAATCGTTGACACGTTACCGTGTGATGTTGCTGATGTGATGTTGAGCGGTGGCGATGGTGGTATATATGTGTAGGTCCCAATTATATATACGTTTGGCGTGGGCAACGTGTGGATGACGGTGGACGGTGGTTGTTTTTGTGTAAATGAGGCACTGAAGTTAATCTGCTTATTTATTTTTTACTACTTCGTTTCACGATTTGCGTTTGTTCGCAAGAATAATGTTATGCGTTCGACAAGAGAAACAGATTGATCACGAGGAACTTGAAAAAAAAGGTTTTTTTCTTTTTGCACACTGCCACTCGTTTGTGCTGGATGCTCGATCACATGAAACTTGAAAAAAAACGTTGGGGTCACCAATTTGGGGAATTAATAAAGACACTCTTTAATTCACAATTCTTTTAATTCTCCCAACATCTTAAAATAATTACACAAATGGCTTAATTAAAGATTTTACTATGCGCCGCCACGCCGTCCACCCACGTTGCCGAAGAAAACCAAAAGAAGAACGAACACGAGTTCGTCGTTGCATTTTAAAGCCATAAAACCGGAAAATGACGCGAACTTAACGAGACATCGAGGTACGTCAATTGTGGATGAGCGATGTTATCGATTGTAGTGCGATTACAGGGTTGTTTGATTGAGCTATCTGCACAGGCCAGAGTGGCTGTGTTACACTGACGATGACGAACGCGACGCCACAAATTTATAACTCATAGTGTCAAGTACAAAGTCTTTGAGAATCGATAATGATGTATGCAGCGCAAGCCTGGGGATAACAGCGTCAATTTTTCAGCATATACCTTATCATACGGGTCTTTAAATTTTTCAGCATACCGAATTCAACATATCGTGTAATAGGGCTTCATATCTCCTTAAAAAATGTGATAGCAAACTGTTTGTTAGCATATGCTGTCAACAAACAATTTGCTACTTTGGGACAAATTCAACATATCGTGTAATAGGGCATCATACGCCAGATGAACACATGCGTGTTTGCTGAGAGTTTTTAGCATATGATTGTCAGCATACGTATGTTCATTAAACATATCGTCTAATACTAGCTAAAGGCTTTTTCTTTTCCTAAAGCGGATACCTCGAAAGTAATTTGAGGACTATGCGTTGAAAAGAATTTTCCGTTCCGACGGATACATCGCTAGAGCCGATCGTAAGAGGGCACTTGTCGAATATGCCAGCCTGGTTTTGTCACCAGGTCAACAGGTACATATTCTGAGAATCGAACCTGTCCAGCGTATAGATTCATTCGTTTTGGTTAACGTGTGCTAGACTGGGATGATCTTCACAATTATTTATCTACCTCCCCACGAAAATCACTGAAAGCAAGCTCTTAACACTCGTCGTGATATCGCTTACCTATACACCTAGCTTCTGTTCATCAGTTCCTATCAGGGAACATAGATTGCCATCACCTGCTGCATCAGATCTCTTTGAACAGTTATCTTCGACGTTTAAGATCAATAGCCTTGCCCACCACGGTATTGACTACGACTAGCACGAGTGTTTAAAAAGACTGTTTCCGACATTTTTGACTTGACCGAAATGGCACCAAATAAATTTAAAAAAATGCGCTTTAAAGATTTCGTTTAAACCCTGACTATCCCACTGCCTTTCTAACTAAAAAATCGTTAAATTTTTATGTTGTTTTAATTAAAATTAAATCTTTTTCAGTTTCCTATAGCCTAGCGATGAAGAAACCTCAGTCACCTCAACACATTTTAGTGAATTCGTTTGCCGTAGGTCCTGTTTTGAGGGGCTTTTCTACGACTCATTTAAGCAGTCATTTCCCGCGAAGCACTATAGTCTTGTCTTGCTCTAGTTTGTAAATATAAGGAGACAAGTCCAAAAGCACAAAGTCGTGTTTAATTACCTACAGCACTTTACAGCTTTTCCCACTCCTGACAATCACTGAAGTATAACAAAATATATATCCAGATAATATTATATGAAGCTTCACAACAGGCTTATTTAATAAACTCCCAATCCCGAGATCGTCCTCTCATATTTACGATGTTGGAATAGAATTTAAATTATGCCACATCCTTTCCTCTGGAGACCAAGGAAAACTCTATCAAAATACATAAACAAACAACTGGTCTCCAGAAATGGTCGTCCACATAAGCGGATTAGTATTTCAAGTGTACCCGGCCGCCTACCCCCAGGAAGAGTGATATACATATACAAGCACATGCACTCACCACAAAATAATATACAAAAACAAATTAACTGCTCTCACTATACCTCCAGCTGCAGCTCCAGCTATAACGACCATCGAGCAGTATTATCCTGACAAACTTATGTTTTTTTCCCGTCCCCTCAGAGGCCACTGACTCTCTTTGTGTTTAAAATTATTCTCCAGCTAATATTCCAAAAAAAAAACTGCCCCCTACTGCATCCTTGCACACGGACTGGCCCCAAGTCCAATGTCCATTGTAGACCACCCACTCGACCCAATTATTTATTCAACTCAAAGGCCATTTCCGACTGATGAATGTGTTGCAGGGATTATTGTGTGGCAAAGCATTTGGCTCTCATCTGTATGCACAGAGAATTGAAATCACTAAAAGTTCTATCCTTCGGTGTGTTTTCCAGTTTCCACTCAACCCCAAATAAGAAAATAAAAAGGATACAAATACAATATAATATAGACACAGAGAGAGAGAGCAGCTCCTGCACGTATATTTGCTAAGTAAAAATGATCCTTATGCATTTAATTTCCCTCACGACGACGACGACGAGGATACAAAGAGTAATAACCTTTCCTCTGACCGTTTCCATTCGCATTTCCATTCCCACACCGCACCGCAATGAATGCTTCTAAATCCCAGCGGGTACACTGCTTCGTTCGGTTTCGTATATACGGCGGAGTCATAGATCCTTTGGCGCTGTATAGAATTAGAACCCTCTATCGGTCGTCCTCAGTCGTGCCTGCGCCTGGTGTGTGTTGGTCGGTCGGTATTTGCCGACCACTTAGTGTGAAGTGGAATACACTTTACTGATTTGATTATGAAATGGCGTTTTATTTGGTTCATGTTACTCTCCCCTGACGCAGGACCGGAAGCGGTTTTGTTTACTATGGACAGGGCTGGGGCGGGGGGCGAGCAATAATATTCCCATATATTCGCCCGAAGGGCAGGACACAATTGCAATTGCAAGCGCCAGTATAGCTGGCGGGATTGCTCAGTGTTTCGAATTAATTACCGCCATATTGCTTGTGGGGCTGTCAGTTAAATGACATATTGTCAGTTGAAAGTTGTCCCGACAGCTGAACAAAAACCCGGCACATAATATCGAGTGTGACTTGAGGTTGCTGTTGTCGTCGCATTCATGTGCGGACGGTTTGTTACCTACTTTTGTGGTAGGGGCTAAAAGAAGGGGTGTGACACCGGAAATATACCCCATTTCCTTGTACTAAATGGTGTCACTTTGGTCCCGCTTATCTGAATTGTAGATGGAGTTCGAAAAGTCAGCTGTAAAGTTATGCGGGTTGGTTGCGCCTCGAGCACACATCGCCCATTCTGTTTTCGTACCCTGGGATTGTTGAACAGACTGTTTGCATTATTGGAACTTCTTCACCTTTGGCACAGACACAGGCGGCAAACAGAAAGCGGTTTCTATGAGGAAGAGGTCAATATTTATTACCGGTAATTGGAAGGAATTGTGTGCAAACTTGAATGGCAGATATTGAAATTCTTGTTGTGTCCGAATGTTGTATGTAGTTGCCTGTGGGGCTCAATCAAGGATTGATTGCTTTTTGGTGCTTGGACGCATGTGTTTGAGTTGGTGTTGTGCGGAGGTGGAATGAAATGAGCTGCAGCATCTTTAAGTGAATTTAATTGGAGGTTTCTAACATTTCGGTGGGAACTAATGACACACGAACACCTTACGTCAAGTAGTTGACACTTACCATTTGGAGATGATTTCAAGCAGCTTGATATAATTTGCTGTTGTCACAAGGCAAACAACATTTGAAGATTTTCTCAGAAAGTTGCATTCATAAATTGGAGACATGGGCTGGGCATGTGTTTCTTTAAAAGGCATTTTTCCCCATGTGCATTTTGATGCCAGGATATTAGTAGGTAAGGTGTGTTAACAAATAACAAGGAAAAGTAAACTAAATCGTGGTTGGCTTTTTTTTTAATTTTGTGAACATTCTGTAAACTTGGCCTGGACTACATGCACTCTGAACGCAAACGCGCAGCGAAGACGGCGAGGACAATTTGGTCTCCAAGATGCAATACAAGTGTTGGACTCGAAAAATGGGACGATCGCGACTTCATATATCGTTTTTGTCTCTCAAAGCGGACGACAATGATAACTTTCGTTGCTGTGCATTAAGATAAGATATTGTGCGTCGTCGTAATTGGAACTCATTGAGTACTAGCTGTTGCCCGCGGCTTCGCTCGCGTTAATGCCGATTTTGTCAATCACTTCAAGTACACTTAAGGAACTACCTAGTTGAATTTCATTAAGAAATTTAATTTAAAAAACAAATCTTTATAATATTACTAGCGGACCCGACAGACGTTGTCCTGCATGCTTTTTTAAGCCACGTATGATTAATATAATAAGCTTGTAAATCGGGAAATATGCTTTCAATCAAATTTCGTATTTACCATGTTGCAGGAGTTGTCCGGCAATTTGATGCATTGTGTATCTCCATGCCAATGTTGAGCAATTGCTCGGAGAATGATAGTGCCAATGGATCGTTTTGTAGTTGAACTCTTACATTTGTGTTAAGACGTAATGTACAGGCATTTCGCCATAGATGATTGTTTTATACATGCGTTAATTTCGTCCGCATATGTAGCGCGTGGAATGACCGGCAATGTCTGTCTAAAATCACCGGACAGCAGCAGTAAAACACCACCGAAAAGCCTGGTGCTATTATTCAAATCTTTCATCATTCTATCGAGAGCTTCAAGTGAATGCTTGTGTGCCATTGTGCATTCATCCCAGATAATATTTTGGCATTTTTACAAAAAAAAAAAACGGTTCTAAAATACTTACAATCTGTCGCTCCTCCATCTGCTCCATTTGGTTGTACTGGCAGCGTGCGTTTATTTACTGTTCCTCATCACCCATGAAGTAAATTTTATAGAAATTTTGAATCGGTATTAGGCATCGGCATTAAAGAACCAATTTGATGATACACTTGGCCCTGAATCTTAAACGTTGATTGAAAATTGCGACCATCCGCTTTCTGAACGATTTTTGTTGCTCTAAATGAGGTCAATAGAAATTGAATTTGCGAATTTTACGCAAAAACAATTTGGATTGTGATGTAGCTCCAGCCAATAGTGCTTTCAATGGTTCTGGCGGAGAATTAAATGGTGGCAATACTACAACTTTTCCAGACGCGCAGCAGAAACCGGCCGATTTACCTTTGTATTTGAGTGCATGGCAGTGTTGGCATTGTTTGTTCATAGCACCGATTACAATTTGCGAATGTGACGAATAGTCGATGTCCGACTCATATTCAAACGCAAGGCGAAGAAGTGATGCACGTGTCAATGCGCGATACACTTGCAAACGCTGTTGTTCACGTGCTCTGAATGTATCGGTGACTCTTTGACGGGCCAGTCTTTGTCTTAATGCATTGGCTCGAAGACGTTCGTTGCCTTGCTCTTGATTTTCATTTACACGTTTGATTACAGCCTGGTTTCTTAAATTTTCATTGTCCGTCAATTTATCTTCTGCCGATCATTTTAACCGATGGACTATTTGTGAACTCGGAGTACGTCGACCAATATTTCCTCCTCGTTCACAAAGACGTTACATTGTTGTATGTATATATGAATATTACTTACTTACTTAAGGTGGCGCTACAGTCCGGGGTGGACCTGGGCCTTAACCAATACGCCTCTCCAGTTAGCGCGATCTTTTGCTAACTGCCTCCAGTTGCGCACTCCAAGTTGGTTGAGGTCCCCTTCCACTTGTGCGCGCCACCTAAGGCGAGGTCTTCCTCTACTGCGTTGTCCCTCCGGGTTGGAATCGAAGACTCTTCGGGCCGGAGCGTTGGTGTCCATTCGCTCTACATGTCCTAGCCATCTTAGACGACAAATGCGTATTTTTCTGACCACGTCGGTGTCGTTGTACAGCTCGTAGAGTTCGCTGTTAAATCTTCTCCTCCAAAGCCCGTCAACGCAAACGGGACCAAAAATCACTCGAAGAATCTTGCGTTCGAAACGGCCAAGAAGATCTTCATCCGCCTTTGTTAGGGTCCATGCTTCTGCGCCATAGAGCAGGACTGGGATGATGAGGGTCTTATATAGAATCGACTTAGTGTTTCTTGACAAGGCCTTACTAGTCAATTGCCGTCTTAGACCAAAGAAACAGCGATTGGCAAGTGTAATTCTTCGTTTGATTTCTGCTGTGGTGTCATTATCAGAGTTTATAGCGGAGCCGAGGTAGACAAAGTCCCTAACTACCTCAAAATTATAGCTGTCTATCGTGACGTTCTGCCCGATTCGTCGATGTTGTGTGTCCCTTCTTGTTGACAGCATATATTTTGTCTTGCCCTCATTCACCACTAAACCCATTCTTGCCGCTTCCGTACTAATACTTGCAAACGCGCCAGTGACAGCTCGCTGTGTTCTGCCAATAATGTCAATATCGTCCGCGTATGCAAGCAGTTGCACAGACTTATGGAAAATTGTGCCTCTGGTGTTGGCTTGTGAGTTGCGCACAATTTTCTCAAGAATGATGTTAAAGAAGTCACATGACAGCGCATCACCTTGTCTAAATCCTTTTCTGACATCAAAGGTCTCGGTGAGATTGTTTCCGACCTTAATGGAGCAGCGAGCGTTCTCCATCGTCATTCTGCACAATCTGACGAGTTTGGCAGGGATGCCAAAACTAGACATGGCTCTGTATAGCTCGTCTCTATAAATGCTGTCATATGCGGCCTTAAAATCGATGAACAGATGGTGGGTATCGATTTGGACTTCTTGGGTTTTCTCCAGGATCTGCCGTAGTGTGAAAATTTGGTCGGTTGTGGACTTTCCGGGCCTAAAACCGCACTGATAGGGACCTATCAGATCGTTGACGAATGGTTTAAGGCGTTCACACAGTATAGCAGATATGATCTTATACGCAGTGTTAAGGAGACTGATGCCTCTATAGTTGGCGCAGTTTAGAGGGTCTCCTTTTTTGTGGATCGGGCAAACGATGCTGAGGTTCCATTCATCAGGCATACTTTCTTCTGACCAAATCTTGGAAACGAGTTGGTGTATGCTCTCCACCAAGCCATCTCCCGCTGCCTTAAAAAGCTCGGCAGTTAAGCCGTCCGGTCTATGTGAATATAATACACTTAATATTCACTGAAATGCGATACCGGAAATATCAAAAGGCTCCGTACAAAAAGGCGATTTTTTACAATTTTGTTTTTTAATAATACATCGATTTTTGGGGCACTGTGTTTGTATGTTCCGTATGAACAGTGGAGTGCGATATTGTTTCAACTTTTTTTGTCTTATAGGTTTATTTCAAAAAAATATATCAATTTTGTATTTTACTTAATAACTCGCAGTCACGATTCGGTTGCTTTTGAAATACATATAAGATTTTGAACGTAATTTTTGTATGGGCGGTGCCACGCCCCTTTCTCCAATTTTGACCAATGTTCACAGGAATACTCCTTAGCCAATACCTAAGATTATGTGTAAATTTGAACTTTAAAATTAAATTTAAAATGGTTTTCAAGATATAAGATTTTGAATGCTATTTTTGTATGGGCGATACCACGCCCCTTCGTCCAATTTTGACCAATCGGCTTCTAAACCATCCAGGGCGCCACCCAAACGCATACAATAAAATTAAAATTCAAATCGGTCCAGCCGTTTATATATAGAATTATATATATAAAGATAATCTTAATAAAGCTCAGTAGATAATTATGTTCATTAATTTAAAAAGTTTTCATAACACAATCCAATCCAAAGTTTTCGTTTTCGAGAGTTTTTGTTTACATATCGTCAACTGATTCAGTAGTCTAGTGTCTGTGTAAAACCTAGCTTCTTCAGTTTACTTCAGCGTGCCCATACAAGTATTCACTTTAATGGGAATTTAGTTGCACAAATTCCAAAAATATATCTTTCCATATAACCATAATATATAAATAACATTGAAATCGGTTGAGTGGTTAAGAAGATCGACAACAGCGCCACCTATCGGGTCCAAAACTATCCTATCCATCAAGTTACAACCAACCATACCCACCCACAAAATGTCATTGACATCGGTTGAGTGGTTAAGGAGTTTTAGGCGGTGGCATAGTGATGGCGACAGGCCTATTTCCGTCACGCACTTCCGCTTGGTCATTTCCGCCTTAGATGAATCGATTTTACTCCCAAGTCGCGCCATAAGATGTTTCAGATAAAAAAAAACACATTTTGGTTAAAAACGCTGCCAAAAAGTAAGCATGTGCAGTAGTTTTAACGCCAACCGCGAACATAGAAAACGGCTACAGTTTTATTATATGTATAGAAGATAGATTTTGTTAAGCTCCGTGGTTTTCCTTTTTTATAGATCGCGTAAATTACGACCAGTGGGTAACCCAGTTATTAATGCACTCGGTTCTTTCAATTGGCAGCTGCCGATTTAATTTGTTAAAACAAGTGTTGAAAGCAATTTCGCAAATTCTTTCGTATGCCGGAAATGCAAGGAAAACTGCTACAAGCAGTAGGTACGTTTTTTTTTTGCGAAAGCAAAACTCCAAAACGGTTTGTGCTTGACGATAAACGATATTGTCGGTCGTTGGCAGGTAGGGTAGAGTATCCTAAATTCTAAATTCTAAAATATTTAAATTCTTGTCTTAAGCGACTTAAATATGACTCCGGGAAATGAGAAGCATGCTAAGCGCACTATTCTATATAAAGGAAGAGATTTAGAGCAGGCCCTATTTGAAATACGTAAAAATAAACTGCCAATCAGGGCAACGGCAAGAAGATTTGGAATTCCAAGGACGACTCTTCAGGACCAAATTCACAAAAGAACCGCAGATAACCTTGGGAAATTTGGACCCTGCCCTGTGCTCTCAGCAGAAGAGGAAAATAAACTTAAAAACTGGATTATAATCTAGCAAAATGCGGCTTTCCTCTTACCTGTGAAAACCTCTTAAAAACGGTGCAGGATATTCTCCAAGAAGAAGGTCGCAAAACTCCGTTCAAAGACAACAAACCTGGTAAGAAATGGTATTACGGTTTTATGCGACGCCATCCTGATTTGAGCCTACGAACCCCTGAAACTGTATCTAAAAGCCGAGCTCAGATAACCGAGGAAGGAATAAAAAAATGGTTTACAGAGCTCAAAGAATACCTAACATAAGAAGATGGTTTAGACATTCTTGAGGATTCTTCAAGAATCTTTAATGCCGATGAAACGGGATTCTGTATGGCTCCAAAAACCGGAAATGTCATTGCCCCAAAAGGAATTAAAAATGTTTACGAAGTCAAGGCGGCAAATGAAAAGGAAAACCTAACTGTTCTGATGACTTTCTCAGCAGATGGAATAACGCTTCCCCCTATGGTGGTTTTTCCTTGCAAACGATCTCCCAACTGGCAGCGAAAACATCATTTTATATGCACTTCCTCCAAACACCACCCATATCCTTCAGCCGGCGGATGTGGGTGCTTTTAAAGGTTTAAAGTCCGATTATAAAAATATTTTAAACGAATGGCGCAAAAGTTCGGGTAGTCACGGCAGCACGATCAACAAAGAGAGTTTTTGTGATGTGTTAGACGAGCTCCTGAATTACAAGGACAGGACGACCATCATACACAATGCTTTTAAAAAATGTGGACTCTTTCCATTCGATCCAAATGCCGTTGACTATTCGAAATGCATCAAAAATGCGCTAGAAGCTTTAAATGCTAGCTATAGTGTTTCCGATCTTGGTGGTGATGCTGACAGCGGTTTAAATATTGGTGATCCTGGTGGGAAATCTGGAGATGACCGTGACGTTAATTCTGCTGGCGATGGGAATTCTCTATTGCTCACATGAAAACCATATTCACTAGGTTATGATTATAATATATAGGTACGAGAAAGTCAAAAATACAAATATGTATACGGAAACTTACCCGGCCGGTGGGCGCAACATTGAATGCCTTTGTTATTTTTTCCCATGCCCTTTCTTTGTTGCGATTTGTGGCGTCATCGGTTTTTTTTTTATTTTTAATAATGTTTCGGTGTAACATTACATTTGTAACCAACCAATCTTCCTCCTCTGGTGTGCCATTTTTTTTAAATTTACACTGCACACAATTAATATTATACCGGATATAACGCACAAAAATCAAATCAAATGATAAAACTGCCATATTTTGTGACATGTGTCATAAATACCCTATAGGGATATTTCTGAAACAACAAGTAGGCCAACTTTTGAATTTCAACTGCGGAGTTGAGAATTAAATTAGTGAATAAAAACTATTTTCAACTTGCCGCTTAACTCTCTCTTTCAAATCAACTCCAAAGTTGTTGGCCAACCTCGGAGTTAAGGGCCCAACCCATAGAGTCCCATAGAACCCGTCGCACATGTTAACTACCCATAACTTCACTTCATACATAGGCTCAATGAGATGCTCCTCAAACATGTTTCTCGATGAAATTTGGGAACAAATTGCATTGATAACACAATATACTCATATGAGTTCTTTAAAATAGTTGTTAACTCGCCACAAAATATTTTTATTTCGAATTTTTCCAAACGACCATGAAAATTTCTCTCACTCTCAATATTTCCACCAATTAAAGAGCTTCCTCTCCCGCTGTGCCAACTGTCAACGCATGCCGCACACAGAAAAGTAGAAAGTAAACCTACTTTATCCGTCGCATCGGCACGTGCGATGCCTATGGGTCACTTTCCATAAGCTGCTGTTGCTGTGTAAGTGGAATACGTTGCCGCAACGGACGCGACGGATTCTATGGGTTGGGGCCTTTATCGGGAAATTGAATAATAGGTAGTCAATAAAACTGCCCTTTTTTGACTTAAGACGACTAGATTGGTCTGAACTAGATGTAGGTAACCTGAACGTAAAAACTAGATTGATCGGAAACGTCACTTTTCCTACAGCACCCACATGTGCGATCTGTCAACTTAGTACTCAGGCACGAATTTCTTGACTAGATTCGTTGGCTATCCCTTCATAAACGTCAACTAAAAAAAGCTGTTCATGTGACCGATCTTGGCCAATCAAAACTGAGATACGTCAGGTTAGCCAGCTGTCAAACTTAGGTACTAAACTAGATACTTGAACTTGAATGTCCCTAGACTTAGTTTGCAAAAAAACGCTGTGCAACAGAAACGCGACAGATCATTTGGGACTGTTCGTTCGGGCGTTCGGTTAATAATATGGACGTTAATGACATCCCGACGAATCCATTAAAGTGGATGTTTCAGAATCAGAAATTATCGAATTTGCTTCCGTGATTTTTCCACGATGTGTGCTTTATTAAGTTGCTTACAGACACCATATTCCATCTCTTCATCCAGATGACTGACGTCATTCGCTTTACTTATCATCTGACACTCGGCACCATTTTGCAAATCCGCCTTATCTTCACCTGCTGGAAGAATTAGGTACCTATTCCGACAGTCATCAATCGGAAATTATCCTTCAAAATAACGACCAGCATACACCTACAAAATGTACACACAATCGACTGAAGCACATCAACGGGTTTTTTCAAAGCACACGTCCTTTACAGTTCCATTAATTCCTATTGCGAATAAACGATCCAAACCAAAACCAAACGAGAAACGAAATACCTAATCACCTTTCCACTGGGGGTTTTTATGGACTTTCGTGGTTTGCTGCTATCCTAATGCTTGGATATCTAATGGCACATATCCTTCTCGTACCCATATAAAAACAATAAAGAGGAACAAACCCCATTCACAGAGAGGAAAACCGAAAGTCCGTCAATCACATTCCTATAATTAAAACGGTTTATCTTCCTTCAGTCCGTTGCTTGCACACGGCACAGGTCCGCACAGACACAGACAAATGAGGTTTCGGTCAACAGCAACAGCGGCACCATCATCAGCATCAACTGAATCCAAAACAGGAGTAAGGAGTAAGGGGTTACTCTCATACTCATATACAGTCGAACGGTGCATTTTGGTTTTGTGCAGTGGTTTTGCTCTGATTTCATTTGGCCCGGTTGCGAATTCTCATTAACCGCTGACCAGGACCACGCATCCGTATGACCAGTAGAACGTACCAGTCATTGACAATCAGCAAGCCATGATTGTCTCTCTAAATGTGCCATTTTCGCCAGAAGAATATTTCTATTTTGTCAATTTTTGTCAATTAAAACGCGGGTGTGTTCATTTTAAGGTTTGATTACACTTTTAATCATATTGCCAATTTATCAGGAAAACCGGAGGCAGCAATTCTTTGAAAATGTTAGAATAAATCGAATTGAAATTGAATGAAAAAAGGACGAGGGCTTTTAGCTAAATTGAGCGGCTTCTAGGAAAATGTAATAATCTAATTTGGGACCACAGAGTGATGGATACGTTGAAAGATACGAGGTGGCTATCACATCAATCGAAATAAATGGGAAATGAATTTTTTTGTTCCAATCATTGGATTCGGTTACTTTTATAACCGATTTGGGGTAAACTTTTAAATCTTTATTTAAGTAAATTGTGACGCCTTTCGGGGTCCCGATTTTTCAATTCGATTTACTTTCATCAAAATGCGATAAAACCATTTTATCGAGGGATTGAATTTAGCTTTTACTTCGCTGTACATGCCGGCGCAGTGGCTTAGTGGTAGTGTGTTGGGCTAGTAAGTGAGGGGTCCCCGGTTCCGATCCCGGAAGAACCAAATTACATCTTAAGGTTTTTTTCCATTGCGCCACCTGTCGCGAACGTCTGACAAACATCCGAGAGTAAAACTGTTATGAGTGAGCTTCTCAATTAGCCGTTTGGACTCGGCGTAAAATTGTAGATCCCTTCCATTCGTCCCAAAAATTGAAAATCCACACAAAACGAATGGTTGTGAAAAGCTAGGCCTTGGGTCCCATAGACCTGTCGCGCCAAAATATTTATTTATTTATTTATTCGCTGTACATGTACTTGCCTTGCAATTTCTGTCAAACTTTATTTTGAACTTATTTTCAAATTTTTTAAAAGTTAAAAAATTCAAAAGAAAAACTGAAAAGATTAAAAAAGAAAAATATGCTGAGCGACAAAGACTACTATTTGGAAGAGCTTTATGGTTAGCATAAATGCATCTATATTCGATTTTTAATTGACTCCTCTGAATTTCAGCAGACGATGAGGAACTTCCATCTACCTCGTGAACTCCCAAGAGTGACCAAAATGAGTTGGTGTTTGTTCAGGCCATAGAAGCTGGGTAGGAAAGATTTTGCTAAGCAAATCCCAAACTCCAAATATTAACCCTTAAAAAATACGATTTAAATGTGTGATTTTTTATTGTCTAGATTCTCAATTTTGTACACGCCAGACAAAATTCTTAAAAAAGATGCAAATTTAAAGCAAAGGGTGAAGAAGAAATCTGACATGAAGGCAGCGGGAAATACACCCATTCGTTTAAAGGAATCCGAGCATCTGCGGTTGAACTTACTTCAGGCCAAAAGAAATCCAAGCATTACTACTTGTATCCATATTTTGTTTGGTTTTCTTCCACAAACAAAACTTAATTCAACTATTTAAAAAAAAAAACATCGACAATTCTTAAATTGTTTTATGTTAAAAGGTTGCGTGCAAAGTATTTAGGAAAAGGTCTGAGTCAACTAAATAGCAGACTCAGAATTTGCGTAGCATTTGCTTTGTCTGATAAGTTTTATTCATACCGATCTGAGTAAAAGGTCAGTGCCGCCGCTTTTCGAACATGTCAAAAGTTGGAACTAACTCAAATTGGTTTTTATTCATACGAAACGTAATACTTCAATTTTAAAATTTCTCTTGAGTAAAAGCAATTGCTACGTTTTATTCATACGACCCAATAAGTCTTTCTCTTTTTCACCTGCGCTCGGTATTCCTACACGACGCACGATCGAGGCGACGCCACAGTGTGAGAATTCCATCATCTAGCGGAATTGAATTAATAACACTTCCATGTTAAGCTTTTTGATAATTTTTTTTGTAGGATTGATGATAAATATCTAACGTGTAAAATTAGACTACAATATTCAATATACGTTGCTAAATTTTTGATGAACAGAGTTCTGAAAGTACACATATTTTGCACATAAGTGGACCCATAGAAAAAAATTAATAACGCTCGCAGAGAAAAATTCTATCTGTACATATAAAAATAAGTTGAATTGTGTTTGTCGCCAATGTTCTCTGTAATGCGTGAACCGATTTTGATTCTGAAACTTCCCATGAAAGGTGACGTTAATACCATGGTTTGTAGGCATATACGGTCTTTGTAGATGTATTGGTTCATGAGTTATAAGGGCGTGGCACCTCCCATACAAAAAATGCATTCAAAACATTATATTTGGAAAACCACACAATCGATGGAGTTCAAATTTACACACAATCTTAGGTATTGGCCCAGGAGTGTTCCTGTGAAGATTAGTCAAAAAAGGACAAAGGGGCGTGGCACCGTTCATACAAAAAATACATTCAAAATCTTATATTTCGAAAGTCACCGAATCGATTGAGTTTAAATTTATACACAATCCAAAAACCAAAAATATTCTGTACCACAAATCATTACTTTAAAAACTATTTATCACTGATTTAAGTGAATTTTAATTTGATTATTTAATTTATGTATATTTTGCACTACGAAGTGTGCAGGGGGTCCGCTAGTTGTTGTATATATTTGCTAAGATTTATTAAAAATAATCATAAAATACATACTGTAAGTAAAGAATCATTCATATTTTAAAAGAACTTTTCTATTTTTGGTTGCTACATTTAAAAGCTCCAGGACTTCATGTTCAATAACACTTTTCTTCCCTTTCAAAATGAACCTGAGACCTGCTAAGAAAGTTTCTGAGGCTATGTACAGGCTATGAAGAAGATCTTTCATTGTGTCCAACCGCGAAGATTATCCTTTTCTTTTCTATTATATTTATTTTAAGCCTCTTGCGCTTCCTCCAAAAATTAACCAATTTGAAGAATACAAAAAGCAACCACTCTTGTCTGCCTTGAAACAATACTTTATGGACGGTTACTGGAATTGGAATATATACCACCCGTATTTCCCAAGATATAAATACCGAATCCTTGTCGCAAATATTTCAAAAGCATCTAAATTAATCGGAAGCCCAGACGCCAGAGCTTCTAATATAATATGGAACTTTTTTATAAGCTCTATATCAATACCAGTTATCTCAGCAGTTTTTTTTTTCGTCTCGGAAAAACCGCCTTGCCGTATTTCCATCGTTCGTATTCCCAGCTTGTTGTGTTGGCATATCAACGAGTAAGCCAGTTTCCTTCCTGAATCTGTCTTGGATAAGTTTTTTCCTGGCTTTTCCTTATTTTCTTGGGTTTTGACTTGCCAAACCTTCACTTCAAGCCTGTATGCAATGTGAAGGATACATTCCATGAATCGAATCCAAGAATGAAGAGGACTTAACCCAGAGGACATTGAAAACAGATTCTCGAACTTTCTGGAAATAATACTAGTATTATTCATCTCAGATGGCTTTGCGCCGCATATGTTACATGTTTGAGATGATGAAGTCACAGGTGACAAGGCAGTGCACACTTTGCCATCTACCATTGTTAGTAAAAAAATTGGTTTCACTGTAATATGAAACTCTTCCTCATGAATTTCAACAGCCGATAATGCATTTATTTGCTCAACGATTAGATCAACTTCCTGTTTAATCAAGTCGGTTGTTTCCTTTGCAAAAACAAGCTTTATGGGGCGGCAGTATCTTGTTGACGAAGGGGTAGGATTTTTGCCAAAGTACAGTCTTAAGTTCCTTTTTATAAAAGTACATTTGAATCGGAACCATCGAAATGCTGAAAAGGTTTTCGTCGAAACATTCTTCAGATGTATATTTTTGTTTATATGACTTTTGCTGAGCTCCGTCACATCCCCATTTAAAAAGCAAAGATAATTCATTAAGTTCAGTTATAAGTTCTTCAGAGCTTAATACATCTTTCTAAGCCAAACATAAACGTCTAACACTATGATCAACTAAGCTCTGAAGATCACATATGGCAGATGACTCTGACACTCTTTTCTGATCAGGATAGTGTTTTTTTTTTTGATACTTTAATTTTATCGTACGAGGGCAGTAAATTTCGAACGACTTTGTTTATTTTTTGACGTATAATTTCATATTGATGAGTGGATAATTGCGAATCCACGATCAAAGCCAACACTTCATCAGCAGATAAAGATATATCTGTGGTCACAAGGCATAACCGCCTAAGTCGAGTTATGACGAAATAGAGCTTTTAATGGTATTTTAAAAGCATTTTTCTTATCTATCTTCATTATTTTTTTTAGATCTGTAGCTTAGTTACTTTGGAAGTTATGCCCTGAAAACCTAACCGCCTAACTGAGTGTTTGCACTTATGAGTTTGCACTTAAAACTGCTCTCCTGAAAAAAGTGCAAAACAGACTTAGGCGGTTATGCCTTGTGACCACAGATATAAAGATGACACTGCTTCAATTTTCTTTTTCAAATTCGTACCTTAAGTTAAGTTAAAAGTAAATAAGTAATTAAATAATACAATATTGAAATCAAACCATTCTTTGGGGAACTAAGTGACAATTTCCTGACTACTGTGGCAGTATCTCTCTTTCCAATTTTCCTTAAGTTTTTTTCATAAGCAGTTTCAATTTCTTCAAAGCTAAATGAATCCAAGAGGCTTTGCACTTTCTTCTTTTTTATTTTTTCGCAGCACTCTTCAAAGCTTTTTTTTGGTCTTCCTATTTTTTTAACATTTGAAGAAGATGGAATTTCTTCTAAAAATTTGTGTGGCAGAGTTATTGTTTCATTTAGCCAGGAAGAATTTGTGATTTCGAAACGTGCACGGTGCCTACCACTCTTGGCCCACTTCTCACTTAACAAATAGATAAGCCTTATAGCTGCCTTAAGTGAGTTGATTGCATCATCAGAAAATATAATTCCTTCAAAAGAACTCATCACAAACGAAAAAACAGCATCAACACGCTTTATTTTTATTTTGGAAACCCAAAACTCAAAAATTTGTTTTTTTGTCATTTCGAAAGCCATTCTGAAAATTATGAAAAATGCCTTGTATCAATATCCTTCACACTTAAAAAGTGCAACATGTATGTTCAAATGCATGTACCAATGTACCAAAGACGAATAATGACATACAAAATACAAGTAACAAAATCACAACACATTGGATGAAACTTAGTACCTACGAATGTTACTTCGTGTAGGTAACACTTTTGTTTCACAGCCAAGTCGAAATCGAAAAAAAAAATGTATGGGTGTCGCAGCTATGCGCAGCAACTTAAAGCGGTAAATAATTGCATATAAAGGGTGATTTTTTAGCTGGTTTGGTTTTGGCAACACTGGTTTTGACAGCTGACGTGTGTTTAGTACCTTGTGTCACTTGCAAACAGCTTCAGTTTGGTTAGCAATTTAACCATGGATCGTCTTACAAATGAACAACGCTTGCAAATTATTGAATTTTACTATCAAAATTCGTGCTCGGTTCGAAATGTTCATCGCGCGCTGCTTCCATTTTATGGACGAAGCTCATTTTTGGCTCAATGGGCACGTAAATAAGCAGAATTGTCGATTTTGGATTGAATATCAGCCAGAAGCATTGCAAGAGCTACCAATGCATCCAGAAAAAGTCACAGTTTGGTGCGGTTTATGGGCGGTGGCATCATTGGACCGTACTTCTTCAAAGATGATGCGAATCGCAGCGTTACTGTCAATGGTGAACGCTACCGAGCGATGATAACAAACTTTTTTTTGCCCGAAATGGAAGTTCTTGATTTGCATGATATGTGGTTTCAACAAGACGGTGCCACATGCCACACAGCACGCGAAACAATGGCGCAATTGCGAGGCGAGTTTGGTGAACAGTTAATTTCACGTTTCGGGCCGGTCAATTGGCCGCCTAGATCGTGCGATTTGACACCATTAGATTATTTTTTGTGGGGGTATGTCAAGGCTAATGTGTATAGGGACAAGCCCGCTTCGATTGACGCACTGGAAGCCAACATCCATGCATTCATTCGTGAGATACCGGCCGATATGGACTACCTGAGACGCAGCCGCGGTCAACATTTGCATGAAATTATCTTTAAACATTAAATTGCAAGGTTCAAACTCTCGATTCAAATAAATATTTCATTCATATTTTCGAATTTTTTGTGTTTTTTTTTTAAAAAAGTTCTAAACCTCTTAAAAAATCACCCGTTATATCAGGCTTTAAAATGCATATAGTCTCCCATCCGAAACAACACTGAACACATAAAGTTTTTTCCTCATAAAGTCAAAAATTGGCAAAAAAATACAATATTTTTTTAATTTATGGAATATAATTTTACTAACTTTCCTGTTTCTTGATATATTGTTTATGAAATACAATCAAAACTTTCAATAAATAACACACTTAGCACGTGTAAAAAAATAAAATCGAAACTACCTTCACAAGCCAATTTCCACTGAAATTATAAGCAACTGCAACTTCAAGACCAATAATTTTTGTTTTGCATGACTCCCACATAACAGTTCTTTCATAATCGCTTACTAGAAGGTTTAAGCTGTAAACAAACCGGTTTTTGCATCAATTTGTCCAAGGATTTTATTTTATTTATTAAATTCCGCTGGATGAGCGAATTCTCACATTGTGCGACGGTGGCGGCGGCGAAAATAAATTGATCTCTTTCTTGTTTGTTTTTTTATCTTTAGCGCTGCTTGTCTATTGTTTTCTTCTTCGATTTGTTCTTGTGGTACGTTAGTTTTTTGCAATCAAAATACGTATACATATTAATTTTGCTACAACCGTTACCAACTGGTGACATTTTTTTGGTAATTTTACACATTTCTTACGAATTTCTCATTTCTTTGATTTAATTTTTCAATAGTAGATACAAAATGAGCTCCTCGAAGGAGTCTTTTACCTCCGGTGGGAGCACGAAATTAAAAAATGCAAAAAAGTATAGAAACCTAAAATTCAACGATTCTTAGTTGCAAGTTGCAACTAGATAGTTTCAAAGGTTGGTTGTCAAAATTGAAAGACAATGAATAGAAGTGCAAGTGCGAAGCAAGTAATACCATTTTAAACTGTGGAAAGTCGGATCTTTTAAAACACGCAGCCACTAAATTGCACCAGAAAAACGTTTCGTCGGTTACAACTCAATGCATGTTAAAACATTTTTTAAACAAAATCAAACTGTCCATAACATTGAGCAAATGTGCTCCATATATGAATAGGAGCTTAATAGTCACAACACCAGCTTCCTCTAGGAGGCCACCACCAGGAAACTCGGCGGCATTGGATGACACCGGTGACGCAGACGATATGTCTCCGAGTTTGCGATATCGCCGAAAAAATAGCAGTACTGCGAGGAAGAAAAAAGCTGGAAATCGGGAAGGCAATGTTGAAGGAATTAAGGCAAATGACTGATACAAAGGAGAGGCAACTGAATTGGGAAAAAAATAATATGCGGAATAGGCAGTCGGATTTGGACAGGAAGCGGCTGAACTTTGAAAAGAAAAAGTACGAGGAGAGCAAGTCCACAAGGTATTAAAACCAATTTTTTTTTTTTAATTAAGTAATAAACATTTTATTTATTTTTCCAACAAATAAAATCCTAGGGAGTATTCAAATTTTTTAAAAAACATTATTTATTTTTCGATTAAGTTTCTTTAATTTTGTAAATATGTACATATAAAAATTGTTACGAAATTAAATTTCACAAAAAACATTTAAACCGAATAAAGCAAAAATGCGAAGGAAAATGACGTTTCAGGTTGCGATAAGGTGGTTGAGTGCCAAACAGCTGTCGATACAACAGGGTTGTTCAAAAACAAAATAGCAAAAAATTCCAAACACTTCCTGAAAGTGTTATACGTAGAGAAACTGAGTCTCGATGAGAAAAGTTTGCGGTTAGTCTCTCGCAAACAAATTTAAAACACTCTTTGGAAGAAATGGGGAAATACCTTTGTTCGACGCAGGCACAGTACGAAACGCGAAAATAACAGACAATTGCGATTTGAAAGTCTCAGAGTGCGCATAGTAAACGGTGCACAGAAATTCGAACTTAAACTTAAATTTCGACACGAAGTCAATAGTAAAAAGTCAATTAGTAGAATAAAATTTTAGTGAAATATTCTACAAGGAGAAAAAGGAAGAAAAAAGGGAAAAAGGGGGAATCGTGAAACCCAGAATTGTCTGAGTAGACGGCGTAGCAGAATATCGCTAGCCGTCTAACTCTGAATTGGGTTAGAAGAAGGAGTTATTCAAATTATCCCGGAATTTATCCGAAAGGAACAGCTAAACCAACGTTCCCAAGAATATCCCAGTTAGGACAAAGTAGCCGAAACTGCAACCACCACTAAAAAAACCGTTTGACTGCCAATTGCACAGTAGCCCAACGGCGCAATAGGTAGCGGTGACAAATCCACGGTTAGCAGCAACGGCCACTCAGGGTTCATATCCCACTGGTGACAACGGAAAACTTTTTTTATTATTTCTTTTTTTTGCCACGAAAGTTGCTTGATTTTTTTTTGATTTTTTTATTATTTTCTTGAATTGTAAATGTATTAAAGTGAAATCCATATATAAGCCTATGGCATATATATACCAATATAAGTAAAGTAGAATAATAGGGTAAAGTAAAATTGATATCGTATACTTATATATTATATAATACTTTAAAGTGAATAGTGCACCGAAGGAGCGACCAGGATGCAGTGGCCACTACATCGTCAGTTGCAGTAAAAAAAGTTGGCGAGTCGTTGACTTATATTTTTAATATTTTGAATAAGTATATATATACATACATATAGTATCAATTTCGGGACGGGGACCATTGTGTTTTTTTTAAGTGATTTAAATAGTTTGTGTTAATAAAAAGACGGTAAAGAAGCCCAAATCCGCGGACGTTATATAGATATACGGATTTCGAATTAAAGTAAAGTAAAGTAAGTTCAGAATCAAAGTAAAGTAATTTAATAACGAATAATAAGAATTTAAGTTAAATAAAATGAATGATTGTATATCATGAACGTATATTTAGTACATAAAATGAGTTTTAACTAAGAGGGGTTATGAGAGGGTGAGGAAGTGGTGATCAAAGGGAGGATGATGCTGGAAAGTGAAGAGTGAAGATGCCAATTAAGGGGCTGTCGATGCGAGTAAGACAGCCAAGGTAGGGAGGGTATAGATGATACCTCGCATGCGAATGACCACCTATCGCAGAGCCTGGCATGATTTTTTTGTACGTGCCTGGGTCAAGATCCTACGCTCTCCGGCGAGCAAAAGGACCGGGACCAGCATGCCAGCACAGACCCAGACATTAAATAATTTCTTTTTAAGACTCCTGATTAGGCGATTTGGTACCAATCAACGGCACATTGAATAAGGACAAATATTTACACATCCTAAATGACTCCGCATTTCCTTCCGGTGATCGACTCATTGGACAATCCTTTATGTTGCAACAAGACAATGTGGAGGTAAATACATAAGATTGGCCACCTCAAAGCCCGGATCTCAATATAATAGAGAATGCATGGGCTTACATTAAGAGAAAACGAAGCCCCAATTAAAGGACTATGGCAGGATATGTCACTTGAAACCTTAGAAAATTTGGTAAAATAAATTCCTTTTCTTTTATTATCAAAAATGAGTGATATTTCTTATAATTTTTCAAACAAATGTGTATTGCCAAATTTTTTTGCCTTCTAACATTTTTGAAAAATCGTTCTAATTTTCGAAATTATAATTTAAAAACTATTAAATATATGTGAATTGAGAAGCCTTATATAAGAACATTTCTTAGAATTTTTGTTATTATTTAATCGTTAAATAAATCATAAAAAAATATCAAACCAATATTTTTTTCGATTACTGAAAATTAGCTTAAATTGATTAAAATGGATATTGAACTGTTCGACATATTACTCTTTTATACCGCTACAATCGGAAATAAAATCGAACATGGAAAAAGACGCAATTCGACATTACTTCCAACGTTTTATGGAAATAAATTCGATCGACATTAATTCCATCTACCTTTTAAATTGCGTATCATTGGGGACGTTCGTATACTTACCTAGTTTAGTAAGTCTGACAGCTAACTGACTTGATTATCTCAGTTTTGATTCGCTTAGATCGGTCACTTGGGCAGCTGTCTCAGTTGACGTTTATGGAGGCGTAAACCAACAAAGAAGAAATTCGTGACTGAGTATTAAGTTGACAATTCGCATGTGTGGCTGACGTAGGAAAAGTGACGGTCCCGACCAATCTAGTTGTTTGCGTTCAAGCTACATCTATTCCAGACCAATCTAGTCGAATTAAGACAACTAACTTTTTGAATGTACCCAATGAGTGACGTCTGAACAGTCAGGTTTGATGGTTGGGCTTTTTGGAATAGATTTAGCTACATTTTATTTGGAATGCATTGAAATTAATTAAAGGAAGCGCATTTGCACTTTTCACGAAATTATTCTAATCACTTCCTTTTAATAGAATCAGTGGCACGACTCACAGGTACAATCCTTATTGATTGTGAGTGCAGCTTAGTTTCGAACAGAACTATTACTGTTTATAAATAATTTCATTCAAATCAATGCCTGCTTCTTAAGTGCTTACCACTCCAGAAGACATAAAATTATTAATGTGTTCACAGCAAACACTTACAATTACAATATCATTTTGTACCCACTCGAAAATGAATGAAATAGAGTCACTTTGACTCAAGTGAATCCCTCTTTCATGACAGTTTACACAAGATAAGCGCGTAAAGCCGATCATTATTGAATTATACGGATTTCACGAACATTTCCCGTGCAACGCCCATGATCGAAATGAATGCATCGTGTTCTTAAAGAATCACAAATATTTACTAGACACTTCGCTGGACTTCTGTGTGGTTGAATATATATTTTAAAGTGACAGCTGGAGTTTGCCTGTATTGAAGTTAACAAACGTACACGTTTTTGTGAGAGGAATGTAAAAGAACATTGAATAGATATAGTAAAAAAGCGTATCCAGCGCCCTCTAGTGTGCAAATGCTTGTTTTACATTTACTTCACATTTGTCTTTATACCTTTTTATATTACAACATGTAAACCCAGTTCATCCCGGATACCAAGCTTGATTTTTAACATCCCTGTATTCGATGAAGTTGGTAGCCATTGGGATGTGACCCTGTAAACTGATTTCAGCGCCATTCCTTCCAGTGAGATAAAATGTATGAAAATTCCTCAATTTGTGGGTTTGAAAATGTCCGCTTTCCTCTAAAACTTACATCGATGAATGCCTACAGTACTCCTTATTGTTCCACAGCCAGCCAAGCTGTCAGTTCAGTTGAGAAGTTAATAAGACCTTCATCGTTATCACCTACGATACCTATCAATACGCACTTCAAGTTGAAGTGGAATGAATGTGAATAGCTTCTTTTCATCGCAGGGGACACTCATCCTTGCCGTCAGCAGATTATAAATGCAGCTTACAAGAGTGCAGGATTTTCAGTACCCAACGGTCGTTCAGTCAAAATGTGTGTAAGGACAGCAACATGGCTGTCATTACTTGTGTGCGCGATTCTGCTGTCACCCTCTTTGTCGTGCGGGACTATCGAACAACGTTTCCAGTTTCCCAATTCTGACGTCTACATCAGACTGTTCCGTTCCGCAAAGTTGAAGTATTCCATCATGAAGGGTGAGAACCTAAACGATTACCCAAGACACCAATACACTTACATTCTCCCCTCTTTTAGGTAGTGAAATGCTGCAGACTGTCACTTTTGACAACTTCTATACGGACAGCAACTTTGTCCTCAACACCAACGGAAGCTATACGCTGCAATCGAAAAACTCATCCATACTCTTTGAGCTGATCCAAAAGTCCAGTCAGGTGACACACCTGCGAGTGTCCCGAAACTTTGTGTCCCGCACTGCTCAACCAATGGACTGTATTGATTTGGGAATCGGTCAAATGCATTGGTATGGTGGTCCGCAAGATCGTCACCAATATTGGCCAGTCGAACGCTTAAACTTCACCAGGTATTCCTACCTCACGAAGGAAGAACACAATGCTGGCGTTGCCGAACGTTATTGGCTGAACTCTAGAGGCGTATTTTTCTACGTTGAGGATCAAACGCCCTTATTTATCGATCAGAATTCCGTAGGCCACGACAACCAACTCTGCTTTAGCGCTCGGTTGGACCTGCCATATAGTCGAGACGTAGCATCTGCAACGTTCCGCTATCAGATTGGAATCGGTAGAAACGCCAAGGATGCCCATATGTACGCAGTTGGGAATATTCTGGGCAAACCTACCGACCATCCCGATCAGCGAATGGTAGAGCATCCGATTTGGTCGACTTGGGCGATCTACAAGACCAATATCACCGATCAAATCGTGAGGGACTTTGGAACCGCCATTATCACGAACAAATTCAACAACAGCCAACTGGAGATCGATGACGACTGGGAAGACTGCTACGGTGCGCTGACATTCCGAAAGAGCAAATTCCCAAACATCAAGAACCTCACCGATGATCTGAAGGCGCAGGGTTTCCGTGTAACCCTATGGATTCATCCGTTCATTAATAAGGACTGCACCGCCATCTATGCGGAGGCCAAAGCAAATGGTTTTCTTGTGCTGGATCACAACAACAATCCGGACACCCAGTGGTGGAACAGCAAAGCCAAGGAGGCTGCGTATGTAGACTTCAGCAAGCCAGCCGTAGTCGAATGGTATGTGAAGCGGCTAAAACGGTTGCAAACCGAAGATGGCATTGACAGTTTTAAGTTCGACGCCGGTGAGAGTAGTTGGGTGCCGTCCGATCCGGTCTTACAGGGATCACCTGACTTCCATCCAAGTACGATTACGCGTGACTATGTAAAGGCAGTCTCGCAATTTGGCCCAATGGTTGAGGTACGAACCGGACAGGGTACACAGAATTTGCCAATTTTCGTGCGAATGATTGACAAAGACTCCGAATGGAATTGGAAGAACGGGCTCGTGACTTTGATAACAACCCTGCTACAGTTGAATATGAACGGCTATCCGTTTGTGCTGCCCGACATGATTGGCGGCAATGGATATGATGACAATAAACCAACAAAGGAGCTTTTCATCCGATGGCTGCAAGCGAATGTGTTTATGCCGAGTTTGCAGTTCTCCTTCGTCCCGTGGACGTTTGATCCAGAGACTGTTCAAATAAGTCGGAAATTCACCAGCCTTCATAGTTTGTATACACCTATGATCATGGAACGATTCAAGCTGGCAGTTCAGACTGGAGAGCCAGTTAATCCGCCACTTTGGTGGGTGGATCCTGATGATAAGGTGGCCCAGGGCATCTTCGATGGTGAGTGGAAGTTGTTGTTAACTGTTTTATTATTAGTGCAATCTTTCTGGATTCTCTTAGCCGAATAGTTTTCTGAACCAACTTGAACACATTCATTCATATTAGCCACTAGCGGCGCGGCGCAATGCCATTTCTAGATTTTATTGCTATGGTACGGAACTTGATCTAGACTTTAAAAAAACATTTTAGTTCTGAATCGATTTTTTTAATTTCACATCGACCCTCTAACCTTCAATCAGCTGATCAGCGATCACCCTTTTACCCGTGTTGATAAGCAAAACGTCTGTTCCTTTACTTTTGTATGTGCCCAATCTTTGCGTAAGTCTGACAGCTCGCTGACTTCAGTTTTGATTAGCCGTTTTTGGAGAGGGAGCCAACGAATCTAGTGAAGAATTTAGTGACTGAGTACTCAGTTGACAGTTCGCATATGTGGTTGGAGCAATCTAGTCGACTTAAGATAGATGTTTTGAATATGCCCATTTTGACGTTAGCTAGCAAACTTCGGGTGTTTTCGGAAATGTCATTTGCATCAAATTGCTTTTGCAGCATGTTCGAAAATGTAAATTGCCAAAGTCATGTGTTCGGAAAAGTCACCATAGCAAATCTGTATTGTCATGTGTTCGGTAATGCAGATCTGCAAAGGTCAGTGCCTTGATTTTGTGCGGTTTTTCCCGCAATGGCGGTTTGCGGAAAGGGTTCACGTATAGGCAGATTCTATAAATGTGTGCGTGATGTCGAGAACTGACAGCTTCCAATATTTCCTGTTCTAATATCGCTTTGTTCCTGGAAATTACAGGCGGGATTTCCCTAACGCAACATATTTAGGTAGCGAGAAGGATGTCGGTTGACGACAATTGACACGCTATCCGATATTTCGAATGGATATAATCTCGTAAATATCGATTATAAATTTTAGTTTTTGTTTTACGCTCGTAATACAGTATAGACGGTAAATTGAACATTTTCACACAAATTTTATTTCATAAATAAACAAAAAGTCAAAGCCAGTGGCTCACTCACGCATTCAAATCCGATTCGAAACGTTCCCTAGCGCAATTGCGGCAAAAACCCCACAAAATCAAGGCACAGATGTTCGTAAAAGTCATTTGCGTGTCATCTGCCCTGCAGAAAAGCAGATAGCAGGCGGCCGTGCAAAATGAATAAATAAAAAAATTAAAGAAAAGTGCGTCACATTTGAAAATAGATTCGTCATCATAATTTTTGAAATTTTCAGGGGATTATTCCCGATAGGGGTGATTATTAAAATTTTGCATCAAGTTGCCAAACAAACTTGTTTTATATAAGGGTTGAATTTGTTCATTGTAGTGTTCGAAAACATTAGTCTGCATTTGCAAAAAAACAAGTCAGCTGCACAAAATGATATTTGCAAACAAATGACCGATTGATTTCTGTCATGCATTGACTGTCATCTGCAATTGCAAATGATTTTTTTTTTTACATTTCCGAAAACAGCCTTCAATTAGCATACAAAGGCTTGACGTATCTTGACATAAGAGACCCATAAGTCTTATGGCGTTTTTCATTGAAGATCCGAGAGAAGTGCCCCGAAATTCAGAATTGCTCTTTTCAATGAAATTCGTTGGAGCACTTTTGCAATGGTAGTAGATATATATGTGAAATTTGGTTTTCTGTTGCTAATTTTTCTTTGTTTTCTACATTAAATATGAGTTTTTTAAAGGGCCAAAACAATATATTTAAATTAAAGTTTACATTTGCACTAATAATTTGGTATTTTCTGATCTAATAGCGCAAAATTAGTTTCTAATAACACAACAAACATTTCAATCTGACATTTTGCTTGTTTGTGTTGGTGAGTTCAGGGCAATTCTTTAAAAATATTCCGGACACTTCTTTCGTATTAAGAATTGACCTGGAAGTGCCCTTTCTTTTTCAATGAAACATGGATAACATAGAAAGAGCACTTCTCGATTTGCTCTTTTCATAGAAAGGGCAATTCTTTTCTTCAATCGAAAACGCTATTACACAGCGGTTAATATTGAATCTGTTCCCTTACTTTTTGTGCCAATTTCGCAAAATTTCAGATATCAAGGCGTGAGGATAAAATCCCTCAAAAAAAGAGAATGTAACCAAGTTAAGGAACGAAAGTTGTTCATGACGTTTGTTAAAAACATATGCGAGAATGAAAAATAAATGTAAGTGGGTTTAAAAAAAATTACCAATTTGGAGACGTTGAAAAACACTCGGATACAGTTTAATATATTTTTCTTGCCGATTTATCAATTTTTAACTACAAATTTCAGCACTCAATAAACCAAACCGAAATAATCAGTCAATTCAAATTGACTTTTGAGGGATTTGACAGCTAAAGTCAGTTCTAACAAACTAGCCCAAAAGAAATTTATTAGGTTGTTATTTGCAGTTTTTTTTTATGAAGGGCAAATGTTTTGTTCTTTCTTTGTGGCTCTCTTCTACCAACTTTTGCGTAAAGGAACGGAGTTTGACTAAATTTGACTAATGTGCTCGAATTTATTAGGTATCGATAGGGAACAGACCTATTATATTCGGGAATGGGTACTCAGCTTTTGTTGCAAATTGTTTTCCTGAACTTTGCAGAACTTCCGGCGCATATCGATCTGATTAAATAAATGTACAAACGTCTTTTAAGGACACAACCTGACTTAAAGGTTGACTTAAAAAATTCTATATCCTTTCTTTCACAGAATTCCTTCTTGGCGATAAAATAATCGCTGCTCCAGTTGTAGCAGATCAAGCTCGACAACGAGATGTATACTTACCAAAGGGTACCTGGAAAGATGGCAACACAGGGGTGATATATCAGGGACCCCGCTGGTTAATGGACTACCCAGCACCGCTGGATGTTTTACCATATTTTGTGCGACAATAATAGGCTAAACAACCCATATATATTTTGTTGGTAAAATTTTAACATATAATTATAAAAGAGTATACAAAAATAAATGTTAGTTATTAAGCAACAAAAAGAGTAAAATATCACAGTTAATTTGTTGGCTTTGGCATCACTTCTAAGCGCAGTTACTCTTGATGGACTCGTCACTTTCCGAAGTAAGGGCTTCTTTGATCGTTTTCAATTCACTGCGGTCGGTAAGTAACGCTGATCGCTCTTCGAATATCATATTTCGGAGGTCCATTATGTTGTCAATGCTGCAAAAAATTGATTTATGTACTAAATTAATACAGTGATAACATTGGCGGATGAATTAAATAGTTTTTCAAACAAGGGGTCTAATAATCAGGGTCTGCTTTTGCATCGTAACTTAATACAGTCAATTATATCACCACCAGCGATCAATAGGCCCTTTAAATTAACCTTCTATCTTAGGCGACGTAAAACAAAGTAAAGTCTACTACTTGGGATAAAAACCTTGTATGCATTTTGAATGGGACACACATTTCCGTCGGTCGTCTTGTGTTACAAATTAGGCGAACGTTCTTAAATTATGGATAAAACGTTAAACATCGGGAGGTTTTATAAATGAAAACCACGCAACTGGCTGCTGGTTACAAAACCGGAAAGCAGCCTCTTCCAGACAGTGAGGGAAACCTAGTCACCGAAGCGCAGGGAATAGTAGACGGGTTTTAAGCATTTCCAGAACCTGCAAAAAGTGACACCAAGTAGAGAGAGTGATAGGGCAAAAAGAGAACCCACGTCCAGTCAATGAAGAACCAGTTTCACCATCCAGTATAGAAAAAGTGCGCACGAAAACACGCGCTGCAGCGTGCAGTTTGAAAGTAGTAGCTCATCGAAATCCGTTGGCCTTGAATTAAATGAGGACAAGACCAAGTACATGCTATCAACAAACAAACAAGCAACTGTCCACCGCCTAGGACATAACCCTGCGAAACGGACCACGTACCTGGATCGGGAAAGTGTCAAGTATTCAGACAGGCACTTAAAAAGACGCAAAAGACTTCCTCAAAATGACCAAAATACTCCAAGTGAACGTCCATGCAGGAGACTTTAATGCAAAAGGCCAAGAATGGGGCAGCCCACGACAGATTCTCGAGGAAGGCGAATACTCGAGATGGCAGCGAGACGTGGCCTTAGTCTAGTTAACGCAGGAAACACCCCCACCTTCAGAAGAGCAGGACAAAGTGGCACAATACCTGATATAACCTTCGCCACAGAAGGTATACTGTCCAAAATTAGAGTCATGGAGGGAGAGTCATTGAAGAATACACTGGCAGGGATCAGCATCGTTTTCGATATTAAAGAAGACAATCGAAACCCGAACCGAGATTAAAATTAAACAGTGAGATGGAATGCCAAAAAACTAAAAACCGATCTCCTAAGGAGGACGATTGAAAATGGAAAAAGTTCCGTGATCCAGATGCAGGGAACTGCCGAAGAAAAAGTATAATCAAAAATGAAACTCGTCCGACTCGCATGTGATGCTTCAATGCCTCGAAAGAACTACTCCAACAGAAGAAGAGAGCCAGTCTACTGGTGGTCGATGGAAATAGCCAAATTCTGCAGAAGGTGTCTGCAGCTAAGACGAAAAGTCACCAGAGGAAGAAGAAGGCAGGATGACAACATCGAGCAAGTTCTCGAAGAATTCAGAACCAAACGCCATGAGCTCAAGACAGCCATAAGGTCGAGTAAGAAGCTCAAGTGGGAAGAACTCCGACAAGATGTCAATAATGATCCCCGGGGACTTGGGTACAAGATTATTTTGCGAAAGCTTGGCGCCCAAAAATCCCCACAGAAGTCCTAAGCCCAAAAAAGATGAGTCATATTGTAGATACGCTGTTCCCAAGTCATCCTGTTAGACCACCCCCTCTTTCCAGCAAAAGGAAATACAAGATTTCAGTGAAGATTGCTATAAATGTAACGCAAAACAAAAAAGCTCCCGGGCCCGACGGTATACCGGTGGAAGCGCTTAAACAAATAGCTCAATTCAGCCCACAATTTTCACTCAGCATGTACAACAGCTGCCTAGTCGTGGGGACCTTTCCAAAGGGCTGAAAAAAGCAACGGCTTGTACTTATCGACAAAAATAAAGGACCGCCAGACTCCACGTCCGCCTACAGGCCTTTGTGCGTGCTGGATACAACAGGAAAACTTCTAGAAAAGCTATTGCAGCCACGCCTCATAGCCATGATTAAAAGGAAAGGAGATTTGCGACAATACGGTTTCAGAAAAGGTCGCTCTACAATAGGAGCAATAGAAGAAATTGTAAGAGCCGCCGAAATCACCCACCGAGGCTACACTTCCACCCGAAAAATTGTGTTAATGATAACTCTGGACGTCTGGAATGCATTTTACTCTGCCAGGTGGATTAATATGCTAAGAGCACTCGAAATCCCAGAGTATCTCTCGCAGATGGTAAAAAACTACTTGAGAGACCGGGAACTAATCTATCAGACAACGGAAGGATTAAGAAGAAAAGATATCACAGCCGGAGCCGCTCAAGGATCTATCCTAGGACCAGACCTCTGGAACATCTCCTACGATGACATCCTTCGCATAGAGATGCCGGAAGATTAGTTCCTAGTCGGATACGCAGTTGATGTCACTGCAGTGATTACAGCAAGAGACACCGAATGCGCACAGAGGAAGCTAAATCAGGTCATGCGAAGGACAATTTTATGGATGGAGGGGCACGGGTTGTCTCTGGCTACTGAGAAAACCGAAGTAGTGCTCCTAACTAGAAAACGAGTCCCCACGATAATCGACAAGTGGCAAGGACGCTGGGAGTCGGAAAGTAGAGGGCGCTGGACTGCGAGACTTATCAGAGATGTAAACGCATGGAGTAACCGGAAACACGGTGAAGTGAACTATTACCTTACCCAGTTACTCACCGGACACGGGTACTTCGACGCCTTCCTACACAAGATAGGAAAAGTGAGAAGCCCTTCCTGCCAATACGGAGATTCGTTTTCAGACGACGTCTATCACACCGTCTTCAAGTGCATCAGATGGGAATCCCTCCGCCAAAAATTAAGTGGAAACGTCAGCAAAATCAGCCAGGACAACATCATCCAGAAGATGCTGGACAACGAAGTACAGTGGATGCAAATAAGCACGTATCTGACCCAAATCCTGAAAACTAAAAAACAAGAGGTAGCTGAGGAAATGACCGAACCCGCTACTTAGACATGGATCCCCCTCGAAGTAATGCGCAAGTAGTCCCGAGGGGGGAGATCGGCGAGACACTTTTGGAGTTTTAGCCCCCCCTTGGTGAGTCCGGCACACGGGGAAATATCCATACTTCCTTATGGTGCGTAAAGTTTCAAGGTAGTTAAGGAGTTCACCTACCTCGGAGTAAACATTAATGAGATGGCCTTTTGACGACGTAACCAAATATTGGATCGTGAGGGGATAAGCTGCACTTTCATAATCGTTTTACTTACCCCAAACAGCTGCTCTGCTTGAGTTTCTCCTCTTGAACTTTCAGCGACTGCAGCTTTAGCTTGTGCACCTCTTTCACGAGTTTCGTCCACTCCTGCTTGTAGAATCGTTTGGACTTCTCCATTTCCGAATAACGTTCCGACTGCTCTCGCTGCAAGAAACGACACATCAAATCTCTACCACTTCAACATTACTACTAGACTTACTAAATCTTCGAGTAACCCAGCCAGCTGTTCCTTTGGAAGCGAATTCTTTCTCATCTCATCCAATTCTGCCTCCAGATGCGCAATTTTTTCTACTAGCTTGGCATTCTCCACCGCGTCACGATTCTTTTCCATTTGCTGTTCCTTAAACCGCAGCTCCTGCAGCTTCAGCTCGTAGTTCATATCGTCCTTGATTCGTCGCGCCTTTTCTTCGATTTCCATAAACCGTACCGTATAGCGCTTGTCCAATTCATGCTTGGTCTTTTCAAAGGCTCGCTCTTCTTCGACCTGCCGCAAGGCCTTTGCACGAACGGCAGTTTGAGCCTCTTCCAGCGACTCGGTCAGGCGACTGCATTCATCCAGTTTGTTTTGCAGTTTCTGTGTCATTTCCATCTTCTGGCGCTCCCACTCAGCGGATAGCTGTCGCAGGTGGAAGATCTCTTTGCGCTTCAACTCGTTCAAGAAGTCATCCATTTGCTGGCATTTCCAGTCTTCCAACTCGGCGATAACATCGTAGGCTATGTCATCTGATGGTGCAGGCTCTAGGCATTTGCTGCAACTAACCAAAGGATCCGAGCGGCAGAACTTTACAACTTTGTCTTTCTCTAGATCGCTTTTGTTTCTTGCGCTGTGGACTTCGCGTTCGATTTTTTCTTCCGCTCCGTGCAGTGTAGGCGGTAGCTCAAAGAAAGCGTTCATGTCCGCCATGTCACCGCGTGCTTTCTTATCAATGGTAAGCGGCGAGTGGACTGGGCTTTCGTCAGCTGGTGGTGAAGGTTCTAGTTGTTTGCTGCAACTAACTGAAGCATCAGAGCGGCAGAACTTTACTTCCTCTTGATTGTTTTTGTTAGTTGCGCTGTGGACTTCGCGTTCGGGTTTCTCTTCAGCAGCGTGGATTGTGGGCGGTAGCTCAAAGAAAGCGTTTATGTCGGCCATGTCACCGCGCGCTTTCTTATCAAGGGTGGGCGGCGAGTGGATTGATTTTTCCGAAGGAATGTAACTCAAGTTGAAGATATATTCGACGGTGGGTCTGTCGGGTGACTCAAGGATCTCAAAGAGCGTCTGCAAAGCGAAGGAGTCCGTCACTTGCCACTGGCTGTCCTCGCTGAAGACATCCATAGAAGCAGGCAGCAACTCTTCACATGTTAACTTGTAGTTACCTATTGGAAGCACGTTACAGTAAGCTGGGGAGGAAACAAGGGCTCCAATGGCTTACCTATGATGCTGTCGTTGTAGTACAAGTCGATAGGTATGTAAAACACTCGCTTGAAGTAGTCCTTCAAGCTGCTTAGCGATGACTTGAATCTCACCGAGATCTTCTCGTGGATATTGTACACCCCATCAGTGTTTCCAACGAGATCCACGTCCGAAGGGCAACCGAGGAATTCGTAATGAAACCGAAACATTGAACTTTTCCCAGAACCGACTGACAACTGGTCCAAGTGCTTGGCACTTTTCAGAGTCAGCGTAGCAACAAACGTATCACAGTCCATTGGTCCATTTCCAACTTGCAGGAGGCATTCGTCTTCGAGAAGTTTCACATAGATGCCCAGCTGAGGCTGTAACATGAGCGAGGTTTCCGATGGTCGAATGTGTAGTGAACCAGAGCTGTCAACAGGCTTCTAAAAAAAAATTGTTATTAACTAGTTTGTAGCATCATGTGCACATCGCCCTCATTTTTAGTGGTGAACGAAATAAAGACTTACTGGCTCAAGAAACTCCTCCAACTGTCCACTTTCCATGAGCTCTTTTGTTGTAATAATCACAGAGAGATACAATTCAGGCTTAGCTTGTCGCCATGCAGCTGCCAGACCACACAGTTTATGCCAGTGGAGTTTAATCTAAAAAAGGGAATGACAACGTTTCACATTTTTTCAAAAGTAATTAATCAAACCTGTAGATTCCTTAAGGTTTTCACCATTTGCACAGTACGCAGTGGCAGTAGAACAAATCCCACTGCCTGCTTTACATCTTTGTCGGTCTTCTGTGCCGGTTTGTGGAAGCACTCGATCTTAATTGGACGATTGTCAGTTCTCATCCTATTGAAATATGTTTAACAGGAGTTCTGAGCTATGGACACTGAACTCACCTCTTTAAATCATCAAACATGCACTCCCATATGCAATTACTGTTGAAGATTGTTGTAGTCTCTAAGTGGTGGCCCTGTATTTCGAATTTGACACCATTTAACGTTGCGTTTAAAATGATTTCATCGTTTTTCTCATTGAATCCGATTCCTTTGCGAAGAAAGTATGTCAAAATGGGAAATTAGCAGTTTGGTGGTACGTTACCTTCAATAATGTGTAAAAATATACTATATTCGAGATTGTTGTCCATTGCAGGGTATTTCTAATGTCTAAAATCTGATTTTTCTGTAAAGAAAGTTAAAAAGTGTGAAAAACGTCCTCTCGGTTGCGGAATGTAAACAAAATTATTTTCACACAAATCCTTATACGTCAAATAACGTTCTACTGATTGGATCGACCTCTAGTGGCGGGGCTACGTAGTAAACGATTTTAATGGTAGGTTACACATGCGGTATTCGATTGGGCACTCTTATGATTGATTGGGCGATTTTTAACGCAATTTCTGTTCACTGGTTACATTTTATATTAAAGCCTAGTGGAGTTCACGTAAAATCCAATTCTTCATACAAAATTTTCACTGCGAATTGTCAAAATGAACTTTCCACGTGAAGATTTCACTAGGCAGTACGCTGTTTGAGTGAAAAATTTGTAGGTGGCATTACTTAAGCTATTTCACTTGGCTTTTATTTTCCGCCGCATTAAATTTTTGACGTTTCGGAGTGAAAATTTCACTTTCAGTTTCACAGCACTTTTTGGAGAGGAGTGAAAATTTCACTTCACTCGAACAGCGTACCAGCCTTAAAGATTTCGAAACTCGTACCGAGATTGATTTCCAGATTCGTTTAGTACAAAAAAGCAAAATTGTCCTAATTTTCAGAGCACCTTTGCGAATTTTGATTATTTTTTTAAATTGCTTCAAAATTACCAATTAGCACATTCAAAAACTTAAGGTAAGATTAGACGGTATGCCAAGTGGTCATAAAATGCCAATTTCTGACGGTTCTCATGTCAAAATATGGTCATACAGTGTAATGGGCATATCCCATATGCCCTAATGACCTAAATGCCACATATGACCAGGCTGATTTTGACAGATAAAAATGCCAAAATAGCATATAGTGTAATGGGACAATAAGCACGAATGCCAGCATAAAGCCTATATGCCCATATGCACTTTATTGAAATTTCGTTGTGGCATTTCTGGCATTTTTGATGGAACAAGAATTTTTTTGTTGTCATCGGTGATAGAGAGTTCGTGGGATATTTTGATTTACATTCTTTTTTTTTTGTTGATTATTGAATCAATGATCTTCCATTTTTGTAAATTATGTAAATTGTCTTTTCTTTGTAATTTGTTTAAGTTCATTTTGTTTTATACTTTTTTCTTGTTGTGAAATTTTGTTTGTGAAGAAATTGTTTGCTATCTAGGTATCTGTTTTGTCATAGTTATATGTATTTTCGTTAATATTCTTTATGTAGTTTCATTGGTTTGAATATAATTTACTTGGTGTACATATTGTTTGTTATTTTACCCTTTTAAGTTCTTTTGTGTGTTTCCTTTTCGGTTTGTGGAACACCCATCTACATGTCTTTGGGAAGCTCAATCGAAGCTTCTAGCGATGCCAGGATTATGGAGGAAGCAAAAGTTGACAGGGCGAGCAAGCGTCCGCAAAGCAGATTAAAGGCGAATGGTCAGACCAACTCATCCGTCGAGATCAGACCCGGACTTTACGATGTCACAAGTCGTACAAATCGGGTCCCTTTTTTGCTTTGTTTTTCTTTACAGCATTACCCTACTACAACATTTGGTTATAAACAACAAATGCCTTAAATGACCATCAAGGCAAATGGGACCATATTGGTAATTTTGGTCATATAGTCTGATATACAGTTTTGATAATCCTGGCATTTTGGTCATTTGACAGCTAATCTGGTCATTTGCCTGTTGGCATTCATATGCTTAATTGGCATACAGTCTAATCTTAGCTTTACACCCCGACTCCACAGGAGATAATTTCTCTCAAACTAAATGTCTGGCATCCATCTCATGCAATTTGTTTTATCAGCGCTGGGCAATTCATGCCATGAAATTTCATTTCATATCGCAACGGCACGAGATACTGAAGGTGAATTTTTGGTATTTTCGACAAATAAACTATTCAACTGTTTGTTTTGTTTACCACTTCAAAACAAATACTTACGCCACAGACCAAAATCGGCACTCAAATGAGACAAAAAATTATATTTCCAGAAAAAAAACAAGTATCTGTCAAATTCATGTCAGACATCCATGCCAAAAAATAATTGCAGAGAGAGATCACAGACATCCAATCATGAGATGAAATGGAGTGACTCCACAAGGCATTTCATCTCATGATAAGCATTATGCGAGGAATTATCTCCTGTGGAGTCGGGGTGTAATGATTGATTGGGCAATTTTCAACGCGATTTCTGTTCACTGGTTACATTTTATATTAAAGCCTAGAGGAGTTCACGTAAAATCCAATTCTTCATGCAAAATTTTCACTGCGAATTGTCAAAATGAACTTTCCACGTGAAGTTTTCACTAGGCAGTACGCTGTTCGAGTGAACAATTTTAGGGGGCGTTACTTAAGCTATTTCATTTGGCTTTTGTTGTTCGTCGCATTAAATTTTTGACGTTTCAGCGTGAAAATTTAACTTTCAATTTCACAGCACTTTTTAGAGAGGATTGAAAATTTCACTTCACTCGAAAAGCGTACCAATGGTACCATTCAAAAACATAGTTGTCGTAAGTCGACTAGATTGGTCTGTAGATGTAACCTGAACGCAAAAGCTAGATTGGTCGGGAACGTCACTTTTCCTACATATGCGATCTGTCAATTAAATACTCAATCACGAATTTCTTGACTACATTTGTCTGCTAGGACCTTTCGATAAACGTCAACTGACACAGCTGCCTATGTGACCGATCTAGGCCAATCAAAACTGAGAAACCTCATGTCAGTCAGCTGTCAGACTTACGAGCGTCCCCAATACAAGTGCGTTTGAGTTTGACATTAGTGGAGATATTTTTTTACGTTTTCGTGAGATTTATCAGCTGCAAGAAACGCATTGCATCGGGTGAATTTATTTTAGTTAATTATTTAAGTGGTAAATTTTTATAAAAACGTATCTGCAATTATAGGAAACGCTCTCCTGGTGGCTTCGGCTACAGTACGTTTGTTTTTTAACTTCTATCTTAGCAAAACAAAGTAAAGTAAGACAAGAATGCGCATAAGCTATAATGCTGTCAAGTCATGTCCAATTGGGATAAATACCAGTGTAAATCTCAGATATATCAAGTTGGACGTAGTTATTGCAATTATTACGTTCAAAAACTCTAACTTGACTTCGCTTCGCTGAGATAAAAGCTCAAAAAACTCGCCAATTGTCTCTTAACAAAACAGCAAATCCTTCAATTGCAGTCTATCAAGACAAAATTAAACAAACTTCGGTAAAAACGGATACGTTTGTTCCCAAACATGAGATTCGTAGCTAGAATATAAGGATATTGATTGGTGCTTCATGCAAAGCTTTTGCCAGTTGGTAAGGCCATGTTCCCACCAACCGAAACCGCGAAGTTTCGTTAAATGTTTCCAAATCTCCGAGGTTTCGCCATTTGACGTGTCGAAATCTCGGGTTTTTAGCGAAATCTAGTTAAAATCCCCCTGAGTTCATCCGCCCGTGAGAGGTTATCAAACCGAACAAGCCTACAGCGTGAACTTTGGTTTATTTTGTGTTCATTTGTGGACGTCAAAATAGTAAACGCAAAAACATTAAAAAAAATAAAAAATCATAATAAGTGTTTCTGCAGACAAAATAATTTGAATAAAAAAAAAGAGGTAAGTAATATTTTCAAAATTGACAGCTTATGACTTTTGAAATCACTTCAACTCGGTGGGAACGACTTACGAGGTTTCAGTAAAAGTTCATCCAAACTTCGCGATTTCAGTGTGGTTGGTAGCTGGCATAAAACATAAATAAATCGCTTTTGGTATAACCATTTGTTTGCGAACAAGCCCGCCAAAATATCCCCCCCGATTTATCAGATCACCCTGTGATTTTGTGCAAAAAGGCGGAGGTCTCCGTCTCGGTCTCGGTCTCATTTTCATCAGCCATCTCACTTCTCGTTGGTATTGGTCTGGTCGTGCCGTGGGTAGGTAAATTCGGTTTTGTCGTGCCCAGCTGCAGCGCTCTTCTCGTAGTTGGTTTTGTTTGATTTTTTCGTTAATTTTATTTATAAAACTAAACACAACTAGGGATACCATACCCCCGGAGGCGTTCAAAAAGACCCCAAGTGTAGAAATCCGAAGGTGATTTTGATTTATTTGATAAACGAAATTAATTTTACACAGAAATGTGAACGAAAAAAAAATTATATAGATTCACAGTGAGTTTTCTTTGTACCAAATCTGGTGTGAAAGAACCGTTCCACACTATCCACTCGCAAAGTTGCAGTGTTCTCTTTCGCGGAAATGACATTTCTCGGCCATCCACCGCCGGCCTCATTCAGTAGAAGAGTGCGAAACAACTGCCACACTCTGACAGCATGTGAGTAAGCGAGACTGAAGTGAAAACCATCGTGCAACCGAACAAATCAGATATATATGACACTTGACCGTGTGTACATACACAAATTTCCCAATAGTTTTATTTTTTTCTGTTTTAGCAGAAGAGGAAAACCTCTTTTGTCCCCTTTTTGCGCACACAACATAAATGAGTTCGTCTCTTGCCTTGAGAAAAGGAAGAACAAAAATCGTGGTGGAAACCAAGGAGAAAAATAATGGCGAGCAATTGGTTTGGACGTAGTTTCGTTCACCGGTAACAAATAATTGCGATTATTCAAGAATTCCCCTGACAAAAATGGGCGAAAATTCCTAAAAAGTGTTGCCGAACCGAATGCAATTCGTGTGTAGATAGAAATTCCTTTAAAAATATATATATTGTGCTGTGATTTTGTTAAGATTTTATCTTGTGTGCAGAAAAGTGAACCACCTCGTAGATTTGGAATTATTTTGCACGTCTGTCGTCGTATCGCGTGTCGTCGTCAGCCTTTTTCCTATCGCCCCAGTGAAAATTAATATCCTTTCTGCTCCATATTTGCCCATCCCGTCTGTGTGATGTGAAGTACCTACATACGAAAAGTGACAAGTTTGTGGCAAGCAAGATATATATGTAAAAATGTAGCCTTCTGTGCATTATATACCCAAAAAAGGTAAATACCCATGAATGACGAATTTAATTTCCACATATATTTTTTTCTTTTTAATTTCATTTCGTAAATTTTTCGTTATTTAGTGGGGAAAATTGGTGTGACCCCACCGCCACCCCCTTTTTTCGAGTGCTCGTCGACGTCGGCAAGCAAGGCAAGAGTTGAAGTGTGCGAGTGTTTGCCAAAGAAGGACAAGTCCAGATAGAGTGGCATAAAATCGATGTCAGGTGTGTGTGAATGCTTATCTCGTTTTAGCGCGTTGGATTCGCAAGTGTTCTCGCTCGCTCTTGGGGGTTTTCTGGTTGGACCTGTCAGTGTAACATTTGATTTTTTTTTTTCGGGGCCCTAAGGTTCCGTTGCCACTCGAAGGAAAACCACAGAAAAAAGGTGAAGGTACTCAACAGGAGAATGGATGGAGGAAATTCCTTCACTAAAAAGAACTAACAGCAAAACTTACAAATTCAAGACACGAACGAGGAACAACACACCCACTTTCTGTCAGTCAAGAGGAAAAACCACCACACACAGCCAGATAAAACTTACCACTTTGTACAATAAGTTTGCAGTTGCGCTATGATTCCCATTTGCATTCTGTTCGAATTTGTTTCGTTTGTTTTAAAATAGCCATAAAGACAGGTTGATGAATCCATAAAGAAAATATACGCTACGCTGCGTCTAACTATAGATTTGTGTTGAGGTGGAGACACGATTATATACAACACGCAGAAATGTTGTATATTTTGGCTAGTTTTATCACCGCCACTGGAGTAATCTAATCAGAAGATTAGGTGGATTTGACGCCGCTATTGCGATTTGGGTGAAGGTGGAGTGACAGCACTTTGAGAGTGCACTCGTTGAGCAAGTGTCTGCTGGGATTGGGATTTTTCAAGTAGAATAAAAACTAAAACACGCAGGAAAAAGGGCGGCTAACAGCAGCATTTGCATCATCGTATGTTGTTTTGTAGTGACGTGCAGAGTTTTTGGTAAAATCGATAGGGATCATCACGCACAGAAGGGAGTTGTATTTGCGAACACAGACGGATACATGGCCACCAAAACTTCATCATGCGTAGAGATGTTTCTGCATCGGGAGCTTAGTAACAAGGTTTAGTTACATGGACTTGCTTTGCCGAAGATGGCAGGGGTTATGTTTATTTTTACAAATTAGATCGGTACCTTCTGGACTTGATTATTGCGTGGTGAATACCTACTTCACGTCATTGTACCTAGCAAGGTGACGAATTTTGAAGTAATGAGTCAACCTTGCTTAAAAGGGATGAGCTGTTGTCTTTTTAATTTCAAAGACAGATTTGCAGATATGCGTCAAGTGTGTTAAATATGCAATTAACACTTGTGTCTACAGTTTGGAGAACTTCCGTCTAAAATGGTCTCCTGAGAGGGAAGTTTCGATTGATATTACCCTCACAAGTCATCCTGATACGTGTCTCGATACTCTTTTTCTAGATAAGCTTTTGCAATTGCGTAAAGCTCTAATTATTTTCTGCTAATTTCCCTTCAACTAATTCTCCTGTTAATGTTTCCTTATCTGCAAGCGACTGACTAGCGAAAAGGACTTTGCAGTAAGCGGTTTATTGTTTGTTCGTTTGTAATTTAGCTCATTAAAGCCATTTGGTTGTTTTATTAACAGTCATTTAGTTTGTAAAATATAAACTCAATAAAATTACAAACACATTTTTCTTATTAATGGATATATCTAGCGTATTTAATTAAATTTCTCTTGAATTCGTTAAAGTTATTAGCGTTGTTTATACTGTTTGGTACGTTGTTCATGTATAATGTTTATACCTACATTCTTGAAGGTTTTTACCGGACGTAAAAAGCAGTCCAACATCAGCGAAAAGAACAAGTTTAGATGCTTCTATTTACTGTACCAACTGTTTTTGCATCTTAGCGCTTCCAATGCCACTTGCCTTGGTAATCTCTCCAAAGGCATATTGAAAACTTTCAAAATGTAGTCCACTTGCAGTTTATGTGTTTTTGTAGTCAATGGAGAAAGACCAGGGGTCGAATTACCGCACTCGTGTGCGAGCAATACGTTACTGAATTTTGTTGATTTTACATGTAAAACAATAACAAATTCAGTCACGTATTACTCGATCACGGATGCGGTAATTCAACTCCAGAACCTCTGGAGTTTTTCCACTTCCTCAAACCTGCTTCCGCCCTGGTTGATTCCGCGACCGTCTCGAATACCCGAAACTTACTGCTATTAGATATAAACTTGTTAGCAAAACATTTTCTCCAAGTTGTATTGATCACGGTTTTGGCCTTTTGAAGCTTGCATTTCAAGTGTTCTTCCATGCTTAGGTTTTGTATGAACAACATGCCAAGGTAATTGTACTTTTTAACGACTTTGATCTGTTCGCCGCGCAAAAACCATTTCTCGTTGTAGCACATTCTTCCACTACCCTTTTTAAAGATCATCCCCTTTGACTTTTCCAGGTTTATTATAAGGCTCCACAATTTACAGAAATCATATAAACGATTTATCATGCGCTGAAGTGTCTCCGGGGAATTCGCCATCAGAACTATATCGTCTGCAAAAAGAAGCGCCTTTATCACGTTCTCAGCTAACTCAAGACCTCCAGGTAGTGAGTCAGTTATGTAATCAATAAAGAGGGCGAAAAGCAATGGGCTTAAAGTGCATCATTGTCTAACACCTGTATTCGCTTTAAACCAGTCTGACACATTTTCTCCGGTCCATACAGCTGCCAGCGTCTCTTCATAAATGTTTTGAATTACCCTGCCAAACTTTTTCGACATTCCTTTGGCAAAGAGCTTATACATTAAGGAACCCCTGTTTATCGTGTCAAAAGCTTCAATCAAAGCTTCTTTAAACTGTTGGGGTATTACACCATGTTCCAAGACATTATTAAATAATCCTTCAAGTGACTTAGTCAACGCGGGCGTTCCGTATTTATAAAATTCCGTAGGGATTCCATCAGATCCAGGTGCTTTACCGTCTTTGAAACCCCTATATGTAGTTTCTATTTCCGTAACTGAAATTGGTGCATCCAATTCATCGTTGTCCAAAGCCGGTTTTGCGTAATGGAACGTGCATGAATCAGTTCTTGGATTTAAAAGTTGGCTTAAGTGCTGGGAAAGGGTATCCGGTCCTAAAGTTTCACTGATAATGAACTTTCTAACATTAAGCTTCTCAACACATCTCCAAAAATCTACTGAATTTCTGCATTTAGATAGTTTTTTAGCTTCCGCCTCATAGTATATTTTCTTTTTTCTTTTACATAACTCCTTATATTTCCCATTGGTTTCAAAATATAACTTCCTATGGAAATCCTCGCTAGTGTTTCGAAAATTGTTTAGCCAAGCGAATGAGTATTTACTTGTTCTTTGGCATTCTTCGTCGAACCATGGTTTGTCGTTAATTGTTCTCCTTCCAGCGATATATATGCCTGTTTGGTACGCCATTTTAATGATACCTCCCACTTGTGCGAAATCTATAAATTGCCTTCATTCCAACAGTGGATCAAGCTTCTGTCTATATGCAATACCTTTTTTTTTTCTTCATTTTAATTTCGGCAAAAGAGACATTTCCTTAAGGGTGTTGTTCTTCTGCACATTAATTCCGAAGGTTAATATTATCGGCTGATGATCCGAGTATCATAGCTTTGCCAATCACCTCCTATGAGCCCGAAATCTATGACTGAGGTCCCCTGATGCCCAACAAATGTAAATTCGCCACAAGCATCCATTTCAGTACTCGAAGCCCATATGTGTTACACAATTCCAAAAGCTTTGTGCCTCTAGCTTTGCAGATGTTGTCCTATATTCTTCATATATAAATATAAACCATTGTCATTTATTGTATTCGAAACTCGCTGTCTGTATGTGTCTAAAGTTTCAAACCAATTTATATAAAGATCTCCTACTATAATAAAATCCTATTGCAGTGAAGTAAAAATTCGACCCAGCTATCTAGGTTATCACAAAAGTCCCTTTTTTTTATAAGTGAGATCTGTATATTGCACAAAAATATATCACAGGATCGTTTGTGTATTGCACTTTTATCACTAAACACCAAAATTGCATACTAGCATAGACTTTATAACAATATAATATTATGACTAGACTGACTTTCACAGTGAAATGGGTAGTCATATCTTCCACCACCGACTCTAAATGATCAAGGCGAATCCCCATTCTGGTTTGGGTTATTCAACAAAACGTCTCCATCGTTCACGGTCTGCAACAACGGTTTGCAATTTCCTCAGTGTGTGATCAATCCATTGCAATTTGCAATTTTGTCCTGCGCCAAAATTCCTCATAAGATATAATTTTTGGCCAGCGAATCTTTAATATATCTCGTAGACAACGATTCACCAAAGCCTCGAAATTGTAGACGTGATTTTCTAGGTTTCGCAAGCATAAAACAGCACGGATTTGACATTGGATTCGAAGAATCTCAACTTAGAGCGTAAGGAGGTTTGACTGGTTACTTGGGGACTTACACTTAACAAGAAGAAATGATTGCAAAATACTTATGTCACGCTGCCCCATGTCAGTACGTCCATAGCACACCCATTTGCATCAACTTTATTTTAGAACGCTGCACTAGAACCTCAATTTTAAACTATAAGATCGTCTCCTTAATGGTTCCTGCTCCTGACTTGAAGGGTCCACAGCTCTAAGATCCTCTGTTTCTGTTATGCAATTCATTACCATATGACTGAAGATTTTTCTGTTAAGTCTCTTTGTCCAAAGCTCACCAACCCAAAGGACTTTGAATTTAAAGTTTTAAGGCCCTCTGTTTCGTTCAGGACTCACCATGTGTATCTCGTCGGTATTTATAACAGCTTTACCAACAGTCGGCGAATAGATGTTTCATGTGGATATCCTAAACGAAGAGTCCATTGCGTCCCTGTTGGTGCATAACAATTCCTTCCTTTGACGTCATAATGGTGGCAAGGTCATGACCGCTTCGAGTTAAACCTGGCCGACAGTCGAACGTTCAATTTAAACTTTTAACCAACCGATTTATATAGGCAACAATTAATGTAGCTACATCTCAAACTCGATACACGTGAATTCTGATTACCAACTAGAGTTTCCTTCACTGAACTACATATAACTAATATCAACCTTCTTTCTCATTACAGACATCTTACCTACAAAGATAGCGAAACAAAATAAAGACGAGCTGCCGAACAAGTACGCCGATTAAAAAATAATTCTCCGAAGTGATTCTCTGTGTGCAATCATCAATTTTACAAAAGAGTTCATCTCTATCTATAAAACACCGTCACGTGTAGCGCTAACCAATGTAACGCATGCCAAAATGAGTTAAACGGAGTGCAGTGATTGATAAATAATTTACAACAAAAAAAACATCAAAATGTAAGTCACCTGCTCAATGTTATATAATAATTGAGAAATCGACAAGCAATAAACACACACGACCCAACATTCAAACGAATACCAACCGCAACTTGTTTTCCTTCTGTTATTTCTTCCTTTTATTTCCTTTTTTGTTATTTTTTGGTACCAACAATACGCCGCATGCGGAAAACTTTTTAAATATTCTTTCCAACAATCAATCAAAGCAGCTTTACTATTTTTTGAAAAATCGCATCCAAACGAAATTAATCAACAACAAATTCTTGTCAAACAAAAAAAAATCGAAAATATGTGCAAAAAACGCCGCGTCGGTTTGTCAGACAACATTTGATCCGATCTCGATTCGTGTTGTGGGGAAACTTTGACGAAATACACCTCTTAACCGGAAAATTGGAATTGCAATTTGGATTTTTGCATTAAAAAAAATAATAACAATAACGAAAAAATTCGAGTGAAAGAAAATTGACGCGAAAAATATTGCTCCGCCGCGGGTGTGTTCGCGCATCTATTACTTTGGTTGTTGCTTCAAAATTCCAAAGACCAGTAGAGAATTTCTAGCCAATAATAATAATGCAGCGACGAGAAACACGTGATCGACAGCCAAGGTGAGTTTTGTACTTTGATTTTATTATATTTAAGGACAATTTAGAAACAAGTTGAATATTTTTGTGAATAGGTAGTTTGTGTGTACTTTGAGGGATAGTTTCAAGTTCGTGTATTTTCCCAAGGCGGGGCAAATGTAGTTAAAAGGAATCCACTGCGTTTGCTGATTTTTGAGACTTTATATTTTTTTTTAATTTAAAAATAATTCTGACCAAAGCAAACTGAATTAAATTCATTAAGGCAAAAGTGGTAGTAGGCCGTTCAATATTGAGTCCGCGTACCTAGGTTAGGTTGAAGTGGCTGCCGACACACTTTTAGACCATTATAAGGTCCCTTCTGATACCACATCAATCTAAAATTTAATTCTTCCTACTCGTTGAACCAGTTGGAGCTTCTGATGAAGCGTAAGAGATTTCGAATGTCAATGTTTTTTAGATCGTTTAGATCACTATAATAGAATTCTCCCAAATGGAGTTTTCGTCTTTGTGAGAGAGCCCGACAAGTACATAGGAGATGGAGAATTGTTTTATTTAAAATCATTTAAAAATACTTGTTGCATGCCTGCCTATGAGACAGTGTCCTGTGATGACACCTATTGTAGCACTGATGTGCTCCCTATCGAGGGAGATCAAGTATATAGAACGTTTTAGATCCAGCTTTGGCCAGATCTGTTTTGTTACTAGACATGTCGAGCCGGTTGTCCACCTTAAATTTGTTCTATTGATGGCATCCAGCTTTATAATTAGTTTACAAGTAGCGATTGGAATACCTAAGGAATCCTTAACTGGAAGCATAGGTGGTTTAGTTCCGTGTTTGGCGAGTTCATCCGCCTTGAAGTTACCTGGGATGTATCGTGGCCCGGCACGCAATAGAGGTTAATATTGAACTGCTCCGCCATCTCTCTGAGAGACAAGCGACAGTTTTGGGCTGTTAGATAGATTGTAGAGACTTATTCCAGGCACTTGATAGCCGCATACCTAAGGCAAAGTCTTTCTCTACCAGTTGGAATCGAAGATTATCCAGGGGTGGAATTCTGTAAGGTGATTTGCGATAGTTGAGTGACAATAAAATTTGTTGGTCTACGTAAGCTGATTGTCGATGTGATTGTCGCTTTTTTGGGATGGTTTTTTTGCGACAGCTTTTTAGGTGTCATCGTCATTGGCTTTTTTTAACCCCTTGAGGTCGCTGGATTTACCAGATGGGTTAGGATCCACTCATATCCCTCCTATTCTTCAACTGGCTGTAACATTAAAACTTCTTGGAGGTGGTGGTTACCAAATTCAAGTTGGCGCTGACTGTGCTGCACCAATGGGTCTGAGCACTGTAGCTAAAATTATATTTAGAGCTTATTTATTGACATTTTTTTGGTAATTTTAAGTGAATTTTTCTCTTAAATATTCCCACGAAAACAACTTTTTGACAAGTTTAGATTTGCTGTATAAATCACAGCTAAAAACAAAATAATATGAAGACGTTCGGATACCTTATTTTGTAAATCTGACATCTAGATAAGTTTGAGTTTTTACTGGCCCAGATTGGTCACGTGATTAGTTTTTGCAGTTAACGTTTATGGAGGGGTAGCAGAAAAATCTAGTCAAGAAAATCCTGCCTTCGTACTCAGAAGTGTCAAAATTAAAAAAAAAAAACCATAAGCTAGATTACTTCTGTGTAATTAATATTATATTTTTTCACCTAAAAGCTCAGGGGTGGGATTCTGTAAAATACGTTCAATCGTTTTCGCTTTGACGAATGTTTTGCTTCATAAAACTTAAAAACGAAAGGAATGTTTTTGCATGAAAGCAAACAAACGAAAGCTTTTTCATTGACGTTTTCGTTTTCGATTCATATAACTACAAAAATTGCAACATATCAGTAATGTCAGATAGTCAAGTTGCCATCAAGGCACTTGACGAACATAGCATCAAATCTAAGCTCGTGTGGAAATGTCTGCACATGTTTAACTTACTGATCAAGAATAGCAGAGTAGCCATCTGCTGTATACCTGCGTTTATGACAGCATCATGGGCCACGAAGCCCCGATTTCTCTGGCAAGACAGGGTGCAGCGGAGCTCTTTATAGGCCCTCAACCATTCTGCGGCATAGGGAACCACACCCTACGTGAAGAATTCAGGAGATAAAAATTTAAAAATTAACCGGCGCTTTTAAAAACCTCCAAAGCCTGAGGCAAGCTGGAAAAAACTTCTAGGGAACTATAACCTACAAAGATTTAAAGTAGGGATTTGCCCTACTAAACAAAAACAACCTAAGAATCCTAACGGGACACTGTAGTCTAAGAGAACACCTGGGCAAGCACCAGATATCAGAAAAGGATATACCTATACAGACCATAGACACGCTATTGATTCTCAGATTCATAAAAGAAACTGGACTCGATGAAGTGCTCTAAAGTCGATATTCTCCTTCTGAACGGAACTGTAATGCGAGGGAGCTCTGGAAGGTGCCGTGAAATAACGCCGAGCGAAATAAAGCCGAATTCCAGAATTCGGCGTTACTTCACTTTGTGAAAGCGAAATAAAACCGAATTTTAATGTTCGGTCTTATTTCACTTTGCTAAATTGAAATAAAGCCGAGTCGGCCTTATTTCGCTTTGCATTTATAAATACATTCAGATGAAGATTCCTACCTTTTTTCAGATTTCCACCCCTGAAAATTAACCGTGTGAATGTATTCACACGTACTCAAACCCATTCAACATCCTGTTTTCATTTTATTTATTTAACGAAGTTTAAACTATTTATTTTGATTTTAAGATACCTATCCAGTAACTTAAATGTGTCAATACTAGTAAACAAAAGAAAATCTAGGAAACAATAGCTAAGAATATCGGAGTTTAACAATATATTTTGGTGGTACTTTGAACAATTTGCCTGCAAATTGGACAAAGAATTGGATTATTAAGCTTTAAATATTTGTCTGACAATCCTGTATAACAGTTCAAACACAGTTTGAAGTGATTACAAGGTTGTAGAAGGATAGTTCGAGCATTTTTACAACATATAATGCACAATAGAGACACATCATCAACATTAAAATAATCCGGTTCTACATCATCTGGATTCAAATCGTCTTCATCTTCGCTGCTTACACTTTCAATTAACGAGTCTTCAGAAAGCAAATTATTACTTTCATTTGTCATTTGGTTAAGAAAGTCTTGGATTGATATACGTTTTTTTCCAGTTTAATTAAAGCCGCTTCAATTTGCTGTCCCCTGTCTTTGAATTTTTTCTTTGGTGGTTCAAAGATTTGGAATGTGCCATCAATTGACATTATAAATTCCTTAGATTTTATAACATCTTCATCCAGAAGACAGTCTACGAACTTGAAAAAATTTCCAAATTTCGCCAACTTCCGGCTTAGTCGACTATTGTACCCTTCAACAGCGCTTGTTGTTCTCATATGAGACCTGAACACGGATACAGCTGAAGGAGTTTCCTAAACATACACATATATACTTATATATAAGTTTGCATTCAATTAAGAAATTCATTTGATGTTACGGTTAAAGTCTCATCAATATTTTTAATATAAATGGTATATTTTTACCAATTGAAAAATAGTAAATATAATGGCCGAGAACTTTTACTATATTTTCAACTTCCAGAAATATAAATAGTATTTTAACGATTATAAATAAAAATTCTCCGCCGTTCTATTTATTTCAGCATTTAGAATTTGAAAAAAATAATAGTTCATAATTCGCGCGAATTTCGAATTATTATTTTTTTCAAATTTTAAATGCTGAAATAAATAGAATGGTCGAGAACTTAACTGTTATTTTAACTATTATAAGTAAAAACTCTCGGCGGAGTACTATTATTTTCTCAAATTCTATGCAAGTGTTTAATTAAATAGATCGACTTTTTCTTACCCTTTCTATCCACTGCTTTCTGAAGTATATTAAAAAATTTTTAAATATACACTCTCCTTTTACTTTAAACTGCACACCTTTTGCTTCGTTATTCAGAAGTTCAAACGCCGATTCCATATCCATCGGTTTTAACAGAGGAAAAACTAAAAATTTGCGATAAAGGCGCTTTGCCTCCTTCTTTTTGTTTATATTAGCAAAGAATCCTGGCAGCTTAGATGATTTTTTTCTAATAGCTTGGCAGAAATGAAACCAGCAGGTTGTATATTTGGCAGACGGAAATATTTTCTGCAAAGCATTTCGTAAGCCTTTTTCAAAATCCGTGACAAAAGAGCTTGGGCAAAATTTGAACAAATTGGCTTCAATGTACTGAAATGCGTGCAGGTACATTTTTTCCGATTTATTGCTCATTAAAATATAAATGAACGGGTAAACCTAACAAGTAAAATTTCATTAAATGCATATAAATCTTAATATAATATTTAATATTACATGATCGTCGTGAGCAACAAAGTTGTTTATATCCGCAAGATGGGACAACGCTAAAAGTGCCGTCCAGAAGATAATTTTTCTGGCTCCCGTCCGGTAACTTCCGAATTTCCTCAGAAATTGTCGGAGACATAAATATAGTGTAAGAAAATCCCGGTTCAATAACAGTGCTCCTGTAGAATGGCTCACTACGTTTGTACCGAGACATACCGAAATCATGCATCACACTTCGATTCTTAAAAATTGCACATATCTCTGAAGCAGATGTGGGGGCTTTAGGAAACGAACTGTTTCGGATGTTTATAAGTTGTCGCCGAACTTTGCCAAACTGAACAGACGCACTAGTTTCACCTCTTCCACAAACTTCGTCAAAAACTTCGCGAATACCACTTCTTTTGAGCGAAACATTTGCACATTCATTTTTTATTTCGCTTAATAATTTTAATTTACCGCGAAGGTCTTCTTGCGTCGAATGGTTGTGCGGTGCACTTACCTTTGGAACTCTAACTAAATTTTCATTGTTAAACTCAACAACTGCACTTGCATTACACTCACTCTTATAACACGTATATCTCTTACACAATCTAGACTTTGATTTAATTTTATAAAGTTGCTTTGTTTCGGGTATGTACAAAAGTTTGCTTCCCTTTCTAAAACCTTCACAGATTTCATATAAATACTGATTCACCCAAATTTGCCATTTAAACGATGTGTATCACTCAAAGTTCATCAACTAATGAGATGACTGCACATCGAGTTACAATCAACAAACATTGATTACGGTAAAGTTCACTTGTTTTTCTAACAAGTACAGTTGGCTTTACTGATTCTTTTGCCTTTTCTCTGAATTCGGCATTGTTTCGCTTTAAGAAAGTGAAATAATGCCGAATTGTGGAAACATTTGCTTCGGCTTTATTTCACAAGCAATGTTCGGCGTTATTTCACTTTGTCAATGTGAAATTATGCCGAATTCTAAAATTCGAATTCTGGAATTCGGCGTTATTTCGCTCGGCGTTATTTCACGGCACCGCTCTGGAAAGGGCATGCACCTTTCCAAGGTATAAGCAGGGCGGTCTATAAACGCAGTGTATCAATCCCTCACTATTATTATTACTAACTTCAAAAACTAATGTCGACATAATTAAGGTTAGGAAAGCACATCGCTTACATTAATGTAAGGGAGTTCAATACACTAGATCGTGCTAGTTGGGCCAATGGTCTTCCGACAGTGGAACTGAATGCAAAAAAGATAGTCTGGTTCACCGACTGATCAAAAATGGATTCCGGAGTAAGAGCTAGTGTGTTTGGATCCAACACCAAAGTCTTGTTACCTATGTGAATGTGTCCTACGTCCACGTGGACAAATTAGCTAGGGTTGGTTCCAAATCCGTTCTCTTTGGACCAGAACCCTACTGCACAGTAAATTGGGCTAATGTGCTTCGTCTTGAACACTGGGAAAATGTCACTGGTCTAAGACAACCCAGACTATTGATTAAGCCTTAGTCCTACAAGGAAATCCTTAGGTTCCTCACCTATGTCCGGATACAGAATGTAGACTGTCTGGAGGATGTCGAATCTTTTGAACACATCATCTCTGACTGCTCGGTTTTTCATTGTTTAAGAAACCGCATCTTTAACGGAGATAGATTTGTACACCAGGAGATATATTAAAATCTGCTGTTAAGGACTTATTGGTTTTCATCAGGAAGCTCACAAGTCCAATCCCCCGATTAATACAATAGATCTTTCAGGCCGCAGTGTCAGCCAAGAGGGCATGGGACTTATTAAACAAAACGTGAGGCATTTTTTTTTCGTGGGAAAGGTAAACAAAGATTCATTGATGTTAATCATTTTCTTTAAAAATAAATACAGTATTAATACCATTTGCGGCACCCTAACCATTCTTAACAAAAAGGGTGTCAAAAAAAAAAAAGAAGTAATGCTTTGCAACGCTTCAATAAGACGACGCTCCTTTTAACTAATTTGTGTGGAAAGACTCCACAATTAAATTTAAGTAATAACTAAAGAAGATATGTATGCTGTACATACAATAAAATATTTAGGGTTAAAATATTTATAGAACTTGAAAATTAAAAGGTGTAGAAAGCTTCATTGGTGTGTCAAAAAACAAGATTCCTCGAATTTTGAAAATTATCTTGAAACTATGCACTTTAAACTATAGTTCCCCTTTAAAAATTGGAAAGTGTAAAAGAGAGGGGTTACGTCGTACGCGAAGCTTCTTATCTCAATTCAAGTTCCACTCGTCGCAAAAATATAAAAAAACTCGCATAAACGAATGGTAGTAATAATCTGGGCCCATGGGATACCTGGCCCATACGGACCTTTCTAATTTTCATAAATGATCAGTCTGGAACTGGAATTTTTAATCCCAATTTATTCCTTTGTCTACAAAAGCTCCCTCAGTTTCTCATATTTATTGTAGGACTCACGTCCTCTCTATTTGGCCATAGAACTGAGATGGAATAGTATATAAAGTACAATAAATTCGTTTTCCATAGCATTATAAAATGGGGTTTAGGGAATAAAGTAGTGCGGTCTGCTACCTCTGAAGCGAACGTCGAACATCTGTTTTTGGCATTAATCACTGTCCATGAAATGAAATATTACAACCGAGTAGGTTAGGAAAAATTAAAAGAAGAACTAGGTATTTATTTGACACTTTTGTAGGTCGACATTTAGACAAAGTAAAAAATTGTTTACATGATATTGAGAGTGTTTTCAAAAATAGTTTTCATTCTCAACAGTAAGTTTGACAGCTGACTGACAAGATGTATTAGAGATTTATTGATCCAAATTGGTCACATGATTAGTTTTTTTTTAGTTGACGTTTATGGAGGTGCAGCCGACATATCTAGTCAAGTAAATCCTGCCTGTATACTCAGTTGACAATTTGAAGTGTCAAAATTCGAAAATAAACCGCAGGAAAACAACAATAACTCTACCTCGTTAACGCGTTCGTATACCTAATCCAGACAAATCTAGTTGACGTTTTACATGCACTACATATGTATCCGAATGATCTGACCATGTTTACGACGCAAACAATATTTTACTCCTTCTAATAAATACCTACAATAGGTATAGGAATAATGCGTTTATTCGCCTTAATCTTGTGTAAAACTCTCATATCTAGACTATTATAAAGCTTTCCAAATCGTACCTAAAACTAATCGCAGATATACGAATATCGCCAACTTTAATTCATCATCGAAGAAATGTGCCGTGTTTGTTCAATTGGTTCTAAAACGAAATAATGGTCATCAGTTTACCTTCAAGCCAGTTTATAAAATACAGAGATGCATGAAATTAAATTTTGCCTCCTTGTAACATGTAACAAACATTTAAATCCAAATGTACATGTGCATCTACTGTCCCACCTTTCCCCATTTTCTGAATACCCCGCACTGTATTACCTACATAACGCTACACAATAAGAGTAATCATAACCACTTAAGCGCGTGCTTATCAGAAAAAGAACAAAATTCAGTAAAACCCTTTTTAATTTTTTCTTCGCTCTTGTCTTATTCCATTCCGCGTCAATTTTTCTTCACCGCTTTAGCGCTTTATGTACATTTTTGCATTCTTGAGCGAAGCCGCCTGGAAAACAATATACGCTCCCTTGAAGTTAGTTGCGATTCATCAATTCACATTGAAACTTCTCTTCTAATAGTATTGATTCACAGATGGCAGTAATAAACCGCTATTCATTGACATTATATTGTTTGAAATGTATTTTGTTGTTTGTTGTTGGGAAATATAAATAAATACACTTCTTCACACTACGAAATGTAAAGCAGAAAAAAAAACAACACACGCATTGTTATAGTGTATACCTACATACATGTATGAATAACGTTACGAGATTATTTATGTTCCATTTGATTTGTATTATTTGTTTTTGGCAAACAGTATAAAATCAATCGAGTGGCAAGAATGCTGTGCTTTCTTTAACATTCAAATCAAATGTTTTGTCGATTTAACTAATTATTATTTCAATCCAGTTTTGTGCGGCTCGATGGGTGTTTGTTATTTTTAACAATTTGGGTGTAAATTGTGAATTGTTGATGTCGATATAATGGTGGAAGAATATTCTATTCAATGGGACATTTGCTGGTAAATATAATTGTTTGTTGTTTTATTATTTTAATTTGTTATCAGTCAAAGGAATATTGCATTGATGACCTTAATATGGGTGGAATATCATTGTGTTTCTGAATTCCTATAGCATCATGTAAGATACTGTTTCTAATAGAGATCCCTCTCACACCGACTGAACCAATCTTGTCAAAACCTCGTTTGTCAAGATTGTTGTAAATATTAACGATTTATAAAAAAATCGTTAGTTTCTTTGAATTGTCACACAGTGCCGCGTGCTTCTTCAGACTTCATTATGAGTGCATTTTTATAACGGCACTTTTCTGAAACATGTTCCCACATATACATATACACTGCATAGAGTGTTGTTTTTTTTCTATTCACTCAATCAAAATGTGGCTTGATTTATGTCAATTTAAGACCAATTTGGAGTCGTTTGGCATACATTTGTCGTTTTGCGTTAAACGTCACAAAAGAGATTTAAGCACTTTAAATTAAAAGAAACATAAGGTTCTGAATTCTTTGTTTGCTGTTGCAAGAAACCTAAAATGAATCACCTCTCCTAATGTTTCTCTCCGCCACCTTGCTAAATGTTCGTCGAATTTTGACAGTTTAACGCTCAGAGGAAAAGCAAAACCGTGTAGTACATTCACCATGGGGGGTTTTTCGTAAATTTTTCTTTTCTTTTTTCCTTAATCGCGTTCTTAATCAAATAATAAATATCAATGAAATATTTCTTTTCTAAAAAAAATTTGTATGGGTTGAATTTTTTTGGTTTTTAATATTTTATTTTTATAATTTTAACATTAAAAAGTTTGCCATTTAAGTATGACGATTGGAAACTTCGACGTGGACACCAATTTTTTTTCTTCTGATGCATTGTTGTCAAAAAATCGCCTTGCAGTATTGCCAACATTAGAGTTCCCAAAACCAGGCTTAGGTCGATCGACAAGCAGTCCCATTCGGTTTTCAAGATCGGGATTTATTCGCTTCTAAAACATTCTTATCTTCTTTACGAGCTTGCCATTTTTGTATTGGAAGTTTATAGCCCACATGCAAAAGGCATTCGAAAGTTTTAGGTTGTGGTAAGCTTTAAGATGTGCCTCCAAAAATTTAAATTTTTGTTGTAATGTTTGAAGCCCGGATTCTTTCATGATGTTAAACAACTCTATCTAAACAGAGAAAAGTAACTTAGGAAAATGCATGCATTTATTAAACATATTTTGTAAAACAGCTAATTCGGAAAATTGAAAAAAGGCGCACTTATGCGCATCGGCTTTCTTCGAAATCTTATGATCAAGAAGCTTAATTATATTAACAAAAAAAAATCTAAGTGCGTGTGGAAGTTGACTTTTTCTCCAGCTTTTATTATTATTACTAAAAATTTCTTAGTACTTTTTACGTGTTTTGTCAGAAAATCATAAAAAAAAAACTTTTATAGTTTATTCAATTTCTGTCAAAATATGATGAAAGTACATACTTAAAGCTTTAGATTCCATAATAATATATTCCGCTTTCAATTGGTTTGAACAGAAATATCAGCAATACAAACACGCGTGAATTATACCACTTGTTATAGCCACGTTGCGATAAGAACTAAAGTGTTATTATGTACGTATGTCAATTATATAACAGGTTTTTCAAATGATGCATTGTAATGTATAATAACGGAAAAATAACATGGAACATTCATCTCTTTAGTTTGATTTTTCATTTTATTCCGGCTGTGACAGAGATCTGCCCCACTGTGCGGCGGCTTAATTTTGAAGCGAACATGCGAACCAGGTTTGAGATATGCAGTTCAAATAAAACAAAGAATTATTACAAAGAAAGTTTTGGGGGTTTTTTATATTTTGATTATTTCCTCAGAAATTGCCATCGACCCGTTTTGATTCCAAGTGTGTTATATATTTTGGGAGTCCCTTATACTTAAGGTAACCTAATCTAAACTTAACTTTCTACTATCTTGTTCCTACATCTGCTTGTAAGTAGATCTGGATTAGTGATCGCAACGTTTAAGTGATTCATATGGATTTGTGAGATTTAACAAAGAATCCAATGGAGCAGCAACATTATGTGACGCAGAAGATAAGTTTGAAGTTTTTTAAAAGATTGCTTGCTTCGTTTTAACGAAATGACATCAATGTCATAAAAACAATGCGAATTCTTCTTTTAGGGTAAGAAAATCAACTTCGACGTTGGCATATCAAAATATTAGCTACCAGACGCAGATATCCCTTTAAATCTTAACACATGGTTCGGAATTACTACGCAGACAACATCCTGGTTGGTTGGTTGGTTTAGGTGGTTGTTTTCCCCTCCATCCTGATGAGGGAAAAGCACAAGTAGCACTAAAGCGCCGTTTTGATACCACAACTAGTAGAACCTGGAGATAGAAAGGGTGACGTTTATTATGGTAGCCCAAAACCAGCCTGAGGAGTTGAGAAATTTGATGATGTTGTTGAAATGGATGCCCCGGATGGCAGATAGATCGTCAAAGAAAGGACTACCTAGGGCACTGTATCTTGTTTTAGCTAAAGCCGGACATCGCAAACAAGGTGGAACACTGTTTCACTCTTGTTAGTGTCAGCGCAGCTACGACAATGGGCGTTGTGGGGGATGCCTAGCTTGGCTGCGTGAGTTCCTAGAGGCCAGTGGCCCGTACTAATCGCCGTAAGTCTAGCGACATCTGCACGCGTTCTGGAAAGGAGGTTATTAGTTCTGGCTTCGTCGAATGTTGGCCAAATCTTTCTAGAAATGACACAGTTTGAGAGGTTCACCCATTTAGTCACGACCCCTGCAGTGTAGTGAAGGGGGATCTCTCTCCTTACGTGTCCCAGCGTGGGAAGAACTTCCATCGCATAAGACCCGCTCAGAGCAGAGCCACGTCTGGAAAGTTCATCGACTTTCTCATTCCCCTCTATGTTCCTATGGCCAGGAACTCAGACGAGAGTGATTTCAAACCGATGACCTGCCCTGGTCAGTTTCTCCCTGTCCACAACAAGTTTAGATGAAGACCTGGCCGAAACCAAGGCCTTAATCGCGGCCTGACTATCAATGAAGATTCCTATTTTTTTTATCGGGTGTCGCACGGTTCATAACTATACTACACGCCTCCCCATTAGCCGGAACTCCTGCCTGAAAGACGCTGGCTGTGTTGGGTAGGCGAAAACACATGGAAACATCTAGTACAGATGAGAAAACGCCCGCCCCACTCCACAGTTCATTTTGGAACCATCTGTGAAAATGGGACAACATCCTCAGTCTACCATTCTGCCTTTCAATGAATTGCTGCCTTTACGGAAGCATTTTTTGGGTAAAACATATAAAATAATCAGCCATCTTGTGGTGCCAAAATTTGGGGATGTTCAAAAAACGACTTTTCTAAGTCTGACAGCTGATGGCTGACGTTATGTGTCTGAGTTTTTATTGTTCCCGATTGACCACGTTCGGTGATGTGTTTTCAGTTGACTTTTCTGAAGGGGAATCTGACAAGTCTAGTCAACAATTTCGTGTTTAATGTGGAGCATGATTTGAAAGGTTTTTTAATCATATTTGTTTAGTGATTTCAGTCTGGCCACTCAGGTGCTTACCGTGGTAACCACCTAGAAATTTGTAACACAAGAAGTTGTTATCTTATCGAACAAACATTTCAGCATATCTAAAATGTGATTATAAATTAACACAACGCAATCTCCCGTTTATGATTTGCAACGGGAAGTAATAAAACAAATCTAAAAATATATGGCTATTCAGTTTTTCCAAAAAAAAAGAAAATTTCTTGCACAACCTATCAGCTCTGAAACCTTTGCAATCAAATTTACCGTCACAGTCTGTTCAAGACCTTTCATTAAGGGTATTCACTTAATCGCATAATTTTATGCAGCTCGTAAATTCATAAATTTCTGCGGTGCTTTAAGTGAACACCCCTAGGAAATGTCATTGCGTATTTCGCGTAAATCGACTGTCAAGTCTCTTGTCAAACTCAGCTGTTATTAGACTTACCAAAATTATCGATATGCGTCTAACGTTTTGCTGCAAACAACGATAAACCAATAAAATAACTATATATTTAAATAAATTCTTACCGGTCATTGCTGCAACTCTAAATGAAAAACAATTCACACGACCGCTTGTCACAGTTTGACATTTGAAAATTTGCGTAATTTTTCCGTAGTTAATTTCCGAGTCAAATTGATCGTGGAAAATGATGAGGCTTGCGTAAACTATTCTCCATACAAAATCTGACAGTTCATTTACGAGGTGGTAGATTTCTGCAGTTTTTGAGGGTTTTCCGCGTTTAAGTGAAGACCCTTATTATCAAATTTGGTGTTTTTAAGGTTGTTTCAGTGACAATAATGAACTTAAACTTTTTTGGGGCAATCTTTATCTGGCAATAGTTTTTAAAAAAGATATACATCGTAATCAATTTTTGATGATTTAATTGTAAGGTGCTTATTTTTTAGAGGCTTGTTTGTTTTAAATAGACAATACTCATTCCAGCGGTAACCAATTTAACAGCTGACAGTTGATTTGGACTGTCATTCCGCATGGGTATATACTTACAATGAACTGCCCTATCGTCTCTAATAAGAACAGCTTTAAAAGATAAGCAATCGTGTTCAATGGTTTAGGCATCAACCTACTTGGTAAAACTCCATCTGTATTTTGAAGTTTGAAACCAGTGAATAATGAAAACGACTGAAAGGTCTTTAGTTGAACTCATGTGAAAGGCGTTTTTTTCACCAACAATTATTCCAGTCGCTGTTGCATCTATATTTATCACCAGTTGGAAAAGGACTACATATATTTAAATTTAAAAAAAATCCCATTTCCCAGATAAGAAAATAAAAGAAACCGCCAATCACAACACACCCCAGCTCGCACATGGAAATTCACGTGATTGCGAATTCGATGTACGTAAACATTTTAATTTTATGTGTATAATTAGTATTTTAGATAAGCGCACGCTTACTGACCGAGAGAGTTTATTTTAAAACTCTAGAAAACAATACACAAAAAAAAAACCCAGATGCACAGAGATTTGTATTTTCTTTTGTTTTTCTTTTTACCAAGAGGAAATTATATCTATTTCACCCCACATGTTGTTATGCTATTTTATATAGGAACATTTATATTGTTCGTATATGTTATGTTTTTTTGTTTGTTTTGTTTTTGAGATGTCATTGACCTTTCGGCAGACGTGTGCCTTGCAGTATTGTTTATTTAATGTTTTACTCGCACTAGTTGGTGGTGCAAATTAATTTCCTTTATTTTCGCAATTGGGAAATGTTTTTCTGTATCATTATTTTTGTTATAATGGTTTGTTGTACCTAAAATAATCCAAAGTTTTATGGTTGCGAACTTTTTTCTAAGAATTGACCACATCGGGTTAAATTTGACTTAAAATTATTGCAGGGATTTCTATGCGCTAAAAAACAAAAAAATATGTGCATAAATCATGCACATAAAATGAGAAAATATGCTTTGAAAAATTTTAAAAATAATAATAAGAACGTTGGAAATTCAGAAAAATGCTGTCTTTTATAAAACAACAATCTCAAAAACAAAAAAATTCAAAAATAAATAAACATAAAACAAATTTGTTTATTTAATTTAAATAAAAAAAATATGTATAACATTTTAATGTCATTTAAATAAGGTACTAGTTGTCCAAGTTTATTAAATATCGTCGACTGGATGCTATCTTGTTCAATGTCCATTTTTCAAAATGTTGGGAAATCGATTTTTAAAGTTCAGATTGAAAATTTTTGTTTATATCACAAATATTTTGATTGGTATTGATTTTTTTCTGAAAGCCTTGACAATTTTGTTTATAAAACAAGTCACAGAATTTGTTTTTCTTTTACTTTGAAGTAGTTATAAATTTAAATCAACGAGGAAGTCATTTTTGATATTGAACAAAGTTAAATTTTTTTGGGTTATGTTATATAGAACATCGTTAAAAAATGATGTCGTTAAAAAAGTTTCCTATTTTTATGTACCCTTCGTTTTTATTTAAAGCGTTTTCAATTTTCTTTTGAATAACTCCTCCTATTTTAGCTTCGACTAAATTAATTTTTGCAAATGCTGCCAAGTTGGTTCTTCCGTCGAGTTGGAACCAAAAGTTTTAATGCACGTTTTTCAAAGTACAACATTTTTATTTACATGTGCTTTAAAGAGTACGATAGTAAGAACTAAAAATAGGCATTTATTTTAAAAATATGTCCAATAAACCAAAAAATGCATTATATATGAATTTATAGTAATAAAAAAAATAAATAGTTGGCGCAACTGGTCTATGGAACCCCAGGCCTAGCTTCTCACAACTATTCGTTTTGTGTGATTTTTTAATTTTTGGGACGAATGAAGGTGTTCTACAACTAAAAAAAGCTCTTTTATGACAGTTTTACTCTCGGAAGTTTGTCAGAATTTCGCGAGAGTTGGCGCAGTGGACAAAAACCTTAAGATGTAGTTTGGTTCTTTCGGGAATCGAACCGGGGACCCCTCGCTTAGTATTCCAACACACTAACTACTAAGCTCCTGCTCAAGAAAATTTATAGTAATATGTATATGCAAAAATAATATGTTCTAACGATTAAATGTCATTCAAAGGAAATTAACTGATTGGACAAACTATCTCATTTGTTTGCTTCTACGTTTTTGAAAAAATAGGTTTTAACACAAACACCCTTGCCCTTTTATACCAAACTAGAGGACCCCCGCCAAAGATTGCTAGGCGTTATTTATAAACATTTTTCTTCGATTGGAATCAAGGAGTTTGTCCAAAACACGCTTTTCTTTGTAAATGTCAACACACCCGGCATTGCCCGTGTCTTTCGTATTAAGTCATAATTGGACATAAAAACCACACAAAAATCAATCAATTTTCGATTTTTTTAAATTTCCCTACTTTTCCGAAGGGTTTTCCCAGCATTTTCTTTCGTTAAAACCTTCTCCTGAAAAAAAAACGAACAACTGTAAAAAAATGTTGAGCTAAATCGGCACAGCCTCTCTCAATTGACGAATTACTATACATTTTTCACAAAATTTTTATAAATATACTACCGGACCCGGCGAACTTCGTCTCGCCCCAATTTAACGTCTTCAGATAAACTCCAAAATGATATTAAAACACAGATAGTTAAAATTTCAATGTAATTTATTTGAATTGAATCGAAATCAGTAGACAGCAATATGATAAACAATGTTTTTCGATATTTTCCGCGTAAAAACAGGCAGCGTATACCTGACCGTGCGAAAAATATGGAAATTCGAGACTAATCCCACAGACTTCCAACGATTGGCCTTGCGATTAATTGATTGTCATCCAAAAGCGAATCGAACGGGAAACTGAATCCGCTTAAACTGGAATGGAAGATCAGTTGGAATAATCGGAATTCGTGGGTTTAGGACTTCCACTCCTTTGAATTTGCTCTTGATGATTGCCGCTTGAATCAAATTGTTCAACAGATTCTTGAAGGACAACCGCATACCGTTGCACAATTTCGGATAATCTAGATTACGCAACATAATTATAATCGATCCCGTCTTCAGCTGTAAATTATGCGGCGGGGATACTGCTTGATATGCCTCCACAAAAAAGACGATTTCAGGCATGCACTGAGTTCATCGGCACTAGTAGATTTCGGGATGATGGCAAGCGTTTAGCTAAAATTTCCGGAGAGAAATATCATAGACAATATAGCAATATATCGACAAAGTAAATGCCTCCCGTTGTCTCATCGTCTACAACCCTCATCAGTGAATTGCACACGTTCTTCTGCTCGGCTTTCAAAAGCGTCACATTTGTTTGGACTTTTTCGGCCAGCTCATCCCGATCATAGTCTTCCTCTCGTTGCAATTCCCGATTGAATGCATCATGCACCGAACGATTTGGAGTTGGCATTCCCAATTTCGACAGCAGACTGCCGCGCATGAGTCTTGCACATGTGTTCGATCAGAACTAACGCTTCGTTACGTATCTCGTCGTTAATTTCAAGAACGAAATTGGAAGTTGTGGTGCGAACTCTTTTGCTTTTTTAGCCAATTTAACTTAATACTTGAACTCAATCTTGGTCTTAAAGTGTTGCTTATGTATTGTAAGGTTAATTTTTCAATTTCGGGTTCGAGGGATAAAATGTCGCTATGATGATCGCAAACAATGTACAAATTCGATTAACAGGCGTAGAAAAAGTTGGATTGGCGAGCGTTGAGTCCCAATTTGTATCGTTTTCGAGCAAATTTAAACATTGGTAAACCTCCCGAAAAGTGGCGCACAGCACACCATCTATAGTTCCCAGGGAATCGAATTATGTAAGGCCTCTAATGTGCACCAAAAGCTATAAATCATCAAATCATGCGATAAAATTACAAAATTCGTCAAAAAAAAAAATCAAATTTTTCGTGTTTTTTCCGGAATTTTCCAAATTTTCCACTAAGAATATTTTATTTTTACATTCGAAAAGTCATACCGGAACAATTCCACAAAAAATTCCATACAAAAACTCAAGTTTCGATTTTTCCAGTTTCCCGACTTTTCCAGAGGGTTTTCCAAAAATTTGAGCCAAATCGGCCCAGCCGTTCTCAATTGATGATTCACTATACATTTTTCACACCATTTTTATATATATAGATGTATAGATAAACGTTAAATTAAGAAAATATTATATTTTTATATAGGATTAAAAATAAATATTTTGGCGCGACAGGTCTATGGGACCCAAGGCCTAGCTTCTCACAACCATTCATTTTGTGTGGGTTTTAAATTTTTGGGACGAATGGAAGGGATCTACAATTTAACGCCGAGTCCAAACGGCTAATTGAGAAGCTCATTCATGACAGTTTTACTCTCGGATGTTTGTCAGACGTTCGCGAATAGCGAATAATTGGAAAATATGTTTTTCCATACCTCAAGTATGAAAAGATCAAGTGGATTGAGAACGTGATTAAAAGCTTGTAAAATAATCAGGAAATTAGCCGAAAACCAGACAGTTTTATTTGTTTTTCCTCCTAACTTTAAACATTTAGTGTAGTGCAGTAGTGGAGAGAAACTATTTAAGGTTTTCATGCAACAGCGAACTAGACTTTAGGGGCCGGTTATAGCGACACGAAAAATGCAACCGAAAAAAATTTCTTTTGCTTTTTTTAACCATTTAAACTTAATTTTTGAACTCAATCTTGGTCTTAAAATGTTGCTTATGAATTTTCAAGTTAGTTTATAAAAAAAAGTAAGTAAGAAACGAAATGTGTTTCCAGGGAACTCAAAGTGAACTCAATGCGAATCCGCTTGCGAACGAAGCAAAACGAAAAAATAATTTCAGCTATGGGCATGGAACCCAATAAAAGCTTCGCTGTTACGCCAAATTCTCAAATAATAGCCAGATAATAGAGAGCTGACACGAAAAGTTAGCTTGACTTCGAGATCAAATGACCACCAAGATCACGTGATCCTTCACGATCGCAATGCAGTTTGAAATGTGTCAAAAAGTCGTCGATACTCATTACAAGAATCGTAAATTTGAAGTAGTCGAAACGATATGTGGACAAACAACTTTGTGCCAAAGTGTTCTGTCTTCAAAAAGTCATCCAGAGGAAAATTATTAGAAAAACTGAAGGTAGTAGATAAAATTATGAGAACTATTTGGTTGAGACTTAGCACAACTTCCAGTTAAGGCTTTTATAACCGGTGGGCTAGTTTAGTTTTAATGTGCGTCTCTTGAAACCTTCTGAAAATGAGAGGTGAGGTAGACATCTCTTTCTTTATTTTTAGAATGCAAAAATATTACTCGCGCCGGAAATCAACAATCACCAATTTACATAGAATTCATTTGAGCCAATTTTTGTATTTATTTTAATTTCAAATTTTGCCTCCGAAACACTCACTAACTGTCACTTTGGTCAACATTTTTACATTTTCTACTTCTACGTTTTTGGAATTCGAGGAGCTTACCGCATCACGTCCAACTCTCTGTCTCTTTCTCTAAAGCCGAACGCATTTGGTGGTAAAACAAAGTGGAGATTGTAGGCCTAGGTATCCTCTACAGGCCTAGGAAAAATGCCCCAGAATATATTCAGCAGTTTCTACATGCAGCAAATTCAATCTAAGTCGAACAGAACTGCACCAATTTAATTTATGTGATTTAAAAATTTTTTTGTTTTAAAGAGGTAGAGGCTTAAAAAGTACCATTCGATTTCTTTTTGTTTATTTTTTCCGTAATATGCTATTTCTCCAAGAAAATTGACGCGACAGCCTAATGGGCGTCTCTTACAACCTCCTGAAAGTGAGGGGTGGACAATGGACATCTCTTTCTATATTTTTAGAATGTTGATCACCTATTTTCATATAAATCGTTTGAGCCAATGTTGTATGTATTTATTTTAATTTCAAATTTTGCCTCCGAAACACCCACTAGCTGTCACTTCGGTCAACATTTTAACATTTTTGGAATTCGAGGAGCTTATCGCATCACGTCCAACTCTCTCTCTGTCTCTTTCCCTAAAGCCACGTAAAGATCTTTTACAGTTTTAAAGATTGCATTCCCTAAATAGTTATTACCCAACATGCATAAGCTCGTAGAATTTACACAACTCCATTCTGACACTATCAACAACCAATAAATTTGAGTGAATTTAATTTAATCGATAAACTGACTTACGAAACGCCATCTTAATGGAGCCTATATACGCATATAATGTTTAATTATAACCTCATCGGAGAGAACCAAGCCCACACAACTTGGCAGTCACATTTGAATAATGACGTCACAAAAGTCAACGGTTTTCCTAATCGAAATGTGTGTAGGAGTTGATTGGACTTTTCCCCAACTCACGTGCTCACTGAAGCTGAAACTGAAACAGAAACCGAAACAGACTTTGTCGTCTGACCTTTGCAGCGCGCGAGCTTGCTTCCACTTCCAGCCTGTCAGCTGCTTCTTCTCTTGAATTTTTTGACTCATCGTATATAGATAGTGTGCGTATATACAAAACGTCTTCCGCCGTTGACAACGACGCGAAGGCCTAACGATAGAAAAGTCAACACAACAAAGACTTGATTTTTGTTTCTTCTGTCGCGGTTCTTTTTCCTGTACACTACGAATAGCAATAATTGATGGGGAATTGTTTTCTCAAATTTCACTACACACATAAACCGAAACACTTTAAGTTCAATTAAAGCGATAAGCATTATCTGCATTCATAGCGCATATATAGCGTTCTCGCTCTGTATGGCGGTTCAATGCAAGTCTAATTATCAACCCGAGCGTCACTTGAGAGTGTGGTAAATATTGCTAATCAATTTTCTGCCTAATGACAGTATAATAAGCACAATAAGAGAGTGTTTCCTCTTTTGGGAAAGATTTATGCCCCGCTGCGTCGTAAATGTCTTGAATGCCGTATATTTTGTGTTTTATTTCAAAAATAGGTTACACACGCAAATCTCTATATTGCTCAATCGAACAAATGACTATTTTTACATACACATTGCGTGCGCACACCTTTGTTGCGGTGTGTTCTTGTACGTCGTTGTAAATTGTTCCTTAAAAGCCTTGGCTAACAACAATTAAGCGTTTTTCTACCGCGCAATGCCAGTAGAACGAACCAAACCAGTTGCCAGCAACAAAACTATCATCTGGTATGGTTGGGGAAAAAAATATAAATGTGAGCACACAATAATATATGCCTTGCCATGGCATGGCACACACAAGTTCAACGGCCTTTGACCAGTTTCTTTGAAATCCGTGCGGGGAAAATTACCAATTGCATTATTAACTGTGTTTTCTTTAAAAGTATTGGAAACAAATGACGCAACTGTCAGACAGGATTGAAGCTGATCTTTTCTTGTTCTAAATGTAAATCAATCATCACATTTTTATAGTGACGTCTGTCAAATTTAACTGACAAGCGAATTTCGTTTGACTCATAAAATTAACATTTCTGTCGTCATATCCGCTACAATCGCTTACCGCATCACACAAAGCCGGCGGTATGAAAAACGTTGCAACTCATGAAACGGCCATAAAGTGACATAAGTTCGGGACGTAGGCAGTAAGCACATTTTCGGAATACCAAAGTTTTCTTTCCCATGCACAAATTTGACATTTTATGAGACATAAATTTAATGAAACTGACACAAAGCTGAACGAAATGGTCGCGCATTTGGTGGTCGATAAACAAATAGAGAGTAATTGTGGCGAAGATTCGTTAAACGTCAAACATTTTGAGAGGGATGTTTTTCTGAACTAGAGTTGTCAATGGCAGTCTGGATATTAGTTTTTCGTTTCAATGGATCGGCATTATAAATTTTGACAGTAAATAGTCGACATGAAAATATGTCGGACGGAATTAACGAATTACTGTCAAAAAAAAAAAACACTCGTGTGAAAAGTTGCTTGTTTTTCCGATACAAGTACATATATTATTTATCTTAAAAGTAGAAGAACAATTTTATGGTCCTCAGAGATTTTACTTTCTTTTGACAGCTAAGATTTTTTGGGTGTGAGATCCACAAACAAAAGTGATTCGTTGTGTAAGTAGAAATGGTGATGCCAAGTTAATGTTTGGTATCACTTCAAAAGGTGTCATGCAAATGAGGGCGTTCGGATTTCTAGTTTAGTAAGTCTGACAGCTGACTGACATGATGTAAATATTTAAGTGGCCAGATTGGTCACAAATTTTTTTCAGGTGAAGTTTATGGAGGAGTATCCGACAATAAAGTCCTGCCTGGTATACTCAGTTGACATTTTGAAGTGTCAAAATTCAAACAAAAACCGCAAGAATACAACAAAAACCCAACTAAGCTAGATAACGCGTTCATATACCTAGTCCAAAAGTTTTACAATGAACAAGGTATCTGAACGGCTTAAGAATGGGGGGGACTGTTACGTCAAAAATGTAGTTTGAAAGCAGTAACGAGTTTCCGTCCGCTAGCTGGGATAGATACAAAGATAATTTAGACTCAGTTATTGTTTTGGATGAGTGAAAAAGTAGGTCCCTTAAATCATTATTTGTCTGTCACGTAAAGTAAACAAACTGCACTTTCTAACAAAAGAAATTACAGGGGCATTCTTCTTAGAATCATTAATTTTTGCGAGGTTTTTATTTTTGCAACGAATAAAAGAGACCTAGTATTTTATGCCGATCCCGAAGTTCTGAATTGAAAAAGCCTTCTCAAAACAGGTACAGGATGTTTGAAAAAAAAACGTAGTGTTAATTTCAGAATATCATTTTTATATCTTGAACCTCTTTGAACGTCGTTTTTAAAAAGAGTGCTGCCACTTCTATCAAAATTGTGGTATCAAAATTTAAAAGTAGTCACAGCACGATAACTCGCAAACCTTTTGCTGTATTAATTTAAATTTTTCTACTATGAGAGAATTTTAAATAAATAAATGGATTCAGCTATTTTTTCTAAATGGCCGCTTTTGGGAGGGGCTAAAATGTTTAAAGCTTGAACTCTTTTTAAAGCCTATAACATTCTGACAATTTACCATAGCGATGTGGTTGGAGTTTTGCATGGTGATGTTGATTCGGTAGATTTTGATTTTCTTCCTAAAGTTTAGGGGGTCAGTCCAAAAGGGGGATAAACATTTTTATGGAAGGAAATATTTTTTTGTGCGAGGGGACTTCATAAGGTACACTTGGTGGTTATCAACCCAAATTGTGAATCTTTTTTTAAGATCTACCACTACCAACGTTTCAAATGTCATCGGCAACTAAATTTTTTTATTATGGACTCCGCAGTAATAGTCGGTAGTGTTTTTGAGCTGTTTTGTTGTCACTTTCAATATTGTTTCTGTAAGACTGGTCGGGTTGTCTATGACGTTATTGGTTTATGACCTCAGTTACTATTAAATAAAATCAATAAATTTTGTTCAATTTATTTTGTTTTTATTTTTATCCAGATATTTTTATGACAGATATTAATTTTAATTTTCTTTTTTCTTGCAGGTGAGTTAAAAAACTGCTTCCATATCTACTACATTTATGAAAACGTGCCAAGTGTTTGAATCAATCGACGTGTTTATTTTTTTTTAATTGGTAAAGGTTAAATCCTTGGGTAAGGTTCATCAAAAAATTCATTAACAATTAATAATCTGTTGGCTATTGGGTTACAAGGACGAATGTAGCTAACAATTCTTTTACTTAAAAACAATTTCAGCAGGAATCGATATTAACCACCCTATCTATCTATTTCTTTTTGTAAATTGACGTATGACAGCTCCCTTTTTTGCAATGAAAAACTGCACTCGTAACGAAATTTGTACGACTGTTGATAGGTTTGTATATTTACGAATAGGGACCTACAGTTTTACGTCGAGTCCATACGGCGTTGCCACTAAAAATAAGAAAATCCGGTCAAATCTGACTACGGCCGATTTTATATATTGAAAATTCTGTCAAAAAATCCGGTCAAAAGTAAAAATAACATTTTTTAATCAGAAATCCGGTCTAAAATAAAAATATAGCAATAAATTTTGACTATATATTCTAGTGGCTACGTTTAGTTTCTTTATTTTACACACCAAATCCTAAAAAGTAAACAAAAAATATGCAATTCATTAAAAAGCTTTGCATTACAAAGTTTTGCAAAAAAGAAACTTTCAATCAAATTCAGTCGAATTCAGGCCCCGCTTTAGTTTTCTAGGATTATTCACAATAAATCGGATTCTGTTTGATATTGTGAGCATGTTTGTTAAGTATGGCAAAGTTTCATTTAAATTTTGCAATATTTCTTTATTTTTAGTCTATAGAATAATATTAGGTATTTTTCCGGTCGAAAAAAAGGTTAGACCGGATTTTAAAATTTTCTCCGGTCAGAGTAAAGAGAATTCTGTCATATATGACAAGGATCCGGTCGGAATGGCAACACTGGTCCAACGCTGATGTTTATCAGACGTTAACGAGAGGTGGTGCAGTAAAAAAACCTTTTGGTTTTTTAAGTGAATTGAGATGGTGAATTAAATCAAATAACAGAGTAGCCTTCATCTGCAAACTCTGCTCGTGCTTAAATTACATTCTCATACAAAGGTCCCACAAAAATAAAACTTATCACAAACTTATAACTTAGCGCTTCAGCACCTCACGCTAAATTGTGCAAACATCTTTCCACCTTTTTAGTTTTCAATGCACAACACATTTTCGTAAACTAAATTTTGACAGATCACGAAAACAACATTTATTAAAAATTATTAAAAATGTAAACATTAACACTCGACAGACATAAAATAACCTCGTGGAGAGAAAATTCGTAAAACAAACTATAATCGTGACAATTGTCATCTCTCTGTATGATTTTCCAGCCATTGCTTTCCATGCAGGCGTCATTTTCATACCAAAAATATTGATACGTGTTTTAAATGACAGTATAGCTTACCTAATGTTCAATGTTAAACGATAACAAACAAAGCATTAACCCTTGAAAATTGTGAAATTAAATACTTCATCTTGTTTGAATTTAATAGAAAAGGGTTACCGTGGGTTCTTCAAATTATTATAAACTTTTTTATCCTCTAAAAAAAGCTGCTTATTGCATAGTGATATTAAATAAAATTGGTAAAATATTGTTAGTCTACTGGATGACATTTCACATATAGGCTGACGTGACGTTTCATACTATCCAGTGCTACCAAGTTTCCTATTTTGTGTGACTTAACGCTCTGAGTCATCTGTCATCTCTAGCTTGATTCTTATCCAGATTTCACGAATATCTCTTCCTATAATGCAGTTGTTTGTCTGTAGATTAGGTATGTGGATTTGGATTATTACATTAAAAATACTCACCAAATCCGTGTGGATTTCACAGAAGTAACGTAGAGCTAAATGGAGCAACGTTAAGCGTTTCTTTCTTCGCAATTAAAGAACTTATTTTAAAAGAAATACGAACTTGGGGTTTTCTGAAAGAGAGAGACAAAACACGTACAAATAAATAAAATTCAATCAATTGTGACTCATTCGAACGTACCCATCATTGCATTTGCTAAAAAGAAGGTTCATGCCTCCGCTTAATCGAGAATGTCAGGGTTAAAGGGGTTTGCTTTTATGAAACCTTTTGTTGTCTTCCATCAACAGAAGCGCAGTTGTATTTCCACCCTTTTTCGGCATTTCTCTGTAAGCCGAGCTATCTACATAAAAATTGTACGTTTTTTGTGCGCTTATCTCCAAATCCAGATGACATATGAAACTATATAGCTCACCAAATGCACACACGTTGCACCGCACATACAATGTGATATGTGATGTGACGTCCAATCTACAACCACAATGACGATTCAAGTGATATATCGCCGGACGAAAAGTCGTCATCACCACCACGATATCTTTTCACACTGAGATTTATCTGCTATTTACACAGTCGGTCTCGGTATCGGTGGTTCGTCGGTCTTTTTTTCCATTTCTTTATAATATAAATTTTATATGATTCGTTCGTCAAAAGTCGAATTTATGCATGCGAATGTAAGTTTCTCGGGTTTTGCTTTTGCAATGTCATCCATACGGCGCGCGGCGGCGAGCATTAGAGTGCCACATCCATCAGAGATGTGTCTCTGTGGTTATTTAAGATTACGCACGCATACAAAATCCGTCTTTCGTTTCATTTTGCTTCGTTTTTGTTTACTAATATACTCGATTGTAAGTATTAAAGATATAATGACACAGTAGAGTAGACTATATCTGCCTCTGACTCTAACACCTGTGCAATGGAAGGAAAACTATTCATTATATACAAGCGGCAGATACATTTAATTATATATTATGTATCTACAGCTACACCAGTGCTGCTGCAATGGGTATGTAATTGTAATGTGTGTGTTTAATTGAAGAAATATTCCAGCTCCAAGTGTAATGACATTAATATGCCGGAGAACGACGTGGTGAGCAAGAAGTGCGATAAAAAGGTGGTGGTGGCGATAGTCGTACTTTACAGTGCTGCTGCTTGTATTTGTCGTTCGTCGTACTCGTATTTCATACATGCACTATACGTACGTGAATATTGTCGTGGTGTTGCTTTTTTTTTCTGCTCGGTTTTTAGATCTTTGGCAGTGTGGGAGCGAGATTATTTCTCTCTGGCCAAAAAAAGTGTTGCCAGTTTCATGCAGTTAAAGATCTTAAATATTCAGTTGAGTTAAAGAACTATAAACATGTTTCCTTTACAAAAACAGTGTACAGTAAAAGCTTGTTAATTCGGAATGGTTGGGGGGGAAGGTCAGTCCGAATGCACTAAATTTATGCACTAAAACGCGTTCCTATTGATGGAAAAATGCGAACTTTAAACGAAAAGTTATTTTATTAACACAAAAGATTGCAAATAATACGTAAAATTTATAATAATTCATTTTTGGAGCAAAAACATAAAAGAAATTATATAAACGTATCAAAAAATGCTAGAATTGATTTTGGAATGAAATTGTGGATTTTTTTGCCGAATAAACGAGTTTTCCGAATTAAAGGGCTTTTACTGTACCTACAAAAATATTCCATTTAGTATACTAATTCATATAAGACGCTTATGGCGAATAGACGACAACCAAATTACATTCTTGACTCATTACTGCCAGACTGCAACTACAAAAGTGAACATTTGTACAGTCAAGAAACACATTTCCTGTGACATTTTGTGAATATTAGCTCGGTTGGAGTTGGAGATTCGTTCTCGTTTTTTTAATTAAAAAATCTTATTAAATGTTTAAACTGTGGCAGATCTTAAAATTAATACAAATTTGAAATGAGCGTACCACCTATTTGATATTTATTGATCACTGAGTCTTAGGTACGCAATAATAATCGTTATAATGGAGACATGTGGCCTATATTTTTGCTTTAGATATCTCTGTCAAGATTGAGGTAGTATCTAGTTTATGATCCAAAAGATTTTTTTTGTTAGCTCTTTAGCACGTAAAAAAAACAAACGATCTGATCAACAAAACGTTTCTTTTTGTCGCGTTTTTCTCGTTTACGGATGAGTCGAATTATATCAAATTTTCATACGAAACAAACATATTTCGACACTTATTGCTCGTTCATTGCCCCCGATTAATAGAAGTTAAATCTATTGGTTAATCAGGCATAGGTATAGGACAAACGAAAACTACTTCCGCATTTAAAAAAAACAAAAGAAATCATGCGAAAACGAAAACTTGATGCATGTAACTTGTTTCTTTTTCGATTACTTATTTGCGAACTCTTAAGAAGCGATTAATTTGAATTGAAGTTTTGAGTTTTGACAGCAGAACCTGAATATACATTTTGACAGTCCAAATATTTTACAAAAAAAAATAAAGTAGCTTCTGTTCTGTTTGTTTACGCAAACGAAAATTTCTTTCGTTTTTAAAATTACACGAGTCATAACGTGCAAGCACAAAACACAAAACTTTCTATCTCTTTCGTCTTTCTTTTCCTGCGAGGATCATAACTTTACTTTACGCCTATACTGGTCCGCCAGTGGGGATCACCTGTTCCACCTTAAAAAGTACCGAGAGACTTCACGTTTCTGATACCACATGCCAATACATATTTTTTGCTCACAAAACACAGAAAAAGAGCTTTATGAAAACCTCGTGTCGAATGCTTTTGAATGATCATGCGCAACCATTCTTCGTCTCAACAGAGTGGACAAGAGGAAAGTCATCAAATAACCAGTGGAGCTGTTGGCACGATAACCCTACTCATCTAAGAGCTTTCGTACTGTTTTTATGCATTTCATATAAATGGATCTAAGTGTTGGGTGGAAGTCGAGGATTTGCATTTTTTTAGAAACATGGTCCTGCTGCGTCTACATTTTTGTCTTGAACAAGCTTTCTTTTCCAGATAGGTATATGCCCATTGGGTATAAAAATATAAGATACGTAAAAGCTATAGAGCCTTCTCATGAATATCGGCCTTAGGATACTGTGGCTCGACATTCTGAAGATCCAGATTCCAGGCACCGGCACAAATGCTCCCTTTTTTTTATTAGCCTGATAATCGTATAACTTGTTCGCTAAAATGTCAGTTATGAAAATATTTGTAAAGAGTTGTTTTCTAAGCTTATTGACACTTTCAGTAAATATTTTATTTGATATACCTACACTGGTAACTGGAATCAATTTTCGTAAATGATTGGGATCGTATGACTATCACATCTGGCCGCCCAGTTTTGAGTCATTTTGTCGAGTACCCTTGCCCGCAGATCATAGAAATAAAACGAACAGTGGCAGGTTTATCAACGTGAACTATAAGGCAATTATCATTAGGTGTCAAATCGCACGGTATTTGTCGCCGACTGACGGGTCTATTCCTTAACAGCACTTTCTCTTGATCTTATTAATTGCGGTGGTCGCATGACTTATGGCGCCATCTTGTTAAAACGCCTGTCTTTTACAGATTATTGTCAACCATATTCTCAAGCTTACTGGTCCTGTGATTTCGTAAACGCAGCCAATTGAAACCAAAGGTTGTTACATGTTAAGTCCTACCTTATGTCTGATAAATCCACACCGATTAGGAGCGTAGTTTTAACGTTATCCGCGTTAAAATCCACATAAAACAAATAAAATGTAATTTATCAAAACGCGGTTACTGTTTTCTTATTTTAAAGAAATAATGTTCAAAAGTATGATCAGAACTGTGGATGGCGATAGGCCCGATATGGTGCCTGGTCTATTATGAATATCTCAGAACCCCCATCAACCTTTTTTTTGTTTGGTTTGGCTCACATGCGTTACAATAGGCGTGTTTTATTGAACCTTAATAACTAGGGTGAATCGCGGAAGTGTGAATTAAAGTGTTGCTGCTAAAGATTTACTTTAATTAGCGGAGATAGATGGCCAATAAAACAGACCTAATGAGGACGATCGCTAAACACAGTTTTGTGATAAAATAAACTTACAAGTTGAGCCAATCGACGATTGGTTTTATAAATATCTATATTTGCATAATTTCGATGCGTTCTTTTCACGCGTGAATCGATTCATGATAACTTGACAAACTGTCGTGATCAAAAATGTCAAAAAGTGACAGTAGTTCGTATGACAGTTGAGCCAATCGACGATTGTTGGTTTTATAAATATATTTGGATATTTTCGATGCGTTATTTTCACACGTGAATCGATTCATGATAACTTGTCAAACTGCGGTGAACATAAATGTCAAAAAGTGACAGTAGTTCGTTTGACAGTTGATGAAAATAGAGCGCCTTTTGCCAATTTAACGTTTAGAAATTTGTTCAAACCTGCACTCATGCAACAACGATCTTCATGACGGTGGCAGCACGATCGGGTTTTAATATTTAGTTTGACGGGCAGTTTAATTTTTCCTAAATATCCACCGATAAATGTAAGTCCTATCCGCCATTATATAAACAATCCAGTAACTTTGTCATTAATTTACAATCAGCTCGAAGTTTGTTTGCACAAAAATTACTGATATCTATTTTAACCTAATGTATGATTCATTGATTGTCATTTGAAGGGTGCAAGTGCTTGGGGCCGACGCTATATCGGGTGTTCAAATTACATCGAAAAAAAACCTATAGAAACACGATGACAACGTCAATTAAGAATGTAGTCTGTCCCGCTTAATTCCGGTTATCTAAGAGCGCGAGCGCCATTGTGTCGACGTATACCTATATTTTTTGTAAGTGATGCTCTGCATATTTGTTTAATGTTTGGTTTCTATCTAGCAGAGAGTTACCACCGGCAACACTGCACTTTTTTCATTTTTTGTGCGCTGGCTGACACCGACACGTTCATTGTCATTTTATACTATACAACAAGAAAAAAAAACCAACCTACCACCACTACCAGGCGAAATTACCAACACTCGAATCGCTGCATCTGTATTGAGTATCTAAACACGATTGGAAAAAAAAATTATTCGAATACCAGTCCAATCGCACTGTGACTGTTTGTCGGACTTTAGTCTATTTTCGATCGCTTGCCGGAGAAGAAGTTAGACAGGGGTTCCGCGTTTCAAGTCGTCTCGTCGAGAGCCTCATAAAGGAGTTTCTTTTTTCCGTTTTTTATTTTTTATTTTGTTGGTTCGGTTCTTTATTACGTTCTTTTTGTTTCCTTACACAAGTTGAAGTTTCATTGTTTTTGTTTTCCTATTGTATCTTAATCGGTTTCTTCGTTGACGTTGCTATTTCCTTTCAAACTGGTTACCTTCCAATACAGCAGAAAGATACGTATATCGTTCGGCGAAGTATCTTTCTTCCTCACCTGGGTAGCAAAACCAATTTCCTATCAAAAGAAAGAAGAAAGTCAGCTGTGTGTGGTGGGTTCAAGAAGACGGAAAATTAGATATGTGTACGCTCGGGATTTTTCTTTCATTTTTATCTCCAAAGATATGTACTGTGAAAAAATTTCAAAATTTTGTGGAGAAACCCAAATAAAACTGTTCGTCGTCGTTGTATCTTGTATCTCCTCATGTGTCTCGGTGGTGTTTGCTTTTTATTTTTTCTCCTTTGAGACATTTATCATTTCTCCGCATTTGCATCTGGAGACATTCTAAATTTGTTTGTTCTCAAGATTTTTTATTCCTTTTTTTTTTTTGCTGTCTTAATCAGAATTTTTTTTGTTGAATTTTAAACGACTTCATCTTGCGGATAGATAGTTTTATTTTATTTTTTTTTCTGAAGCAAACAGTAGCTGAGAGAGTAACCGTAAATGAGTATTCCCCGCAGAGCGATATCAATCATAATTCACGTGTGTTACACATATGCATCGCGCATCGCATCGCTACTCGGTTGAATTATTTCGCTATAGTCGTTTCGGTGGTGTGCGCGGTCATTAGATTCAGAGCGCGCATTTCAAATTCAAAAATAATCCGTGTGTGTATGTTTTTTTTTTATTAAATTAAATGTTCAATTAATTCCTTCCCCAGTGTCTGTGGTGTGTGATTGATTTGCGGCAGTTTGTGCTGCTAGAAAAATTGAAAATTTAAAAAGAGCAACAAAAAAAGGAAGGGAAGAAAATAAAGTATCTATAGATACATTTTACAGTGCTTAGCTTGTTGTGTTGTTTCGAGTGGTCCATATATATACAAGTGCGAAAAGTGCAATACAACACCATCATCAAAGGGAATATATGGCATTGAATAAAGGATTATTATTATTCAAGGATAATATCTGCTGTTGCTGTTGAAGAGGAAATTTTGTTCTTTCATTGAATCGCTCCATTCCCAGCTATGTGTTTCACATCGAGACGGTAGCTGGATTTTAACACTGTGCTGCTGAAGTGAAGTATGTTTGAATTGATTTTATATTATTTTATTATTTAGCAATTAGTGTTAAGTTGGGGGAGATTTTTTGTGGTTTTGAAGCTGAAATACGTTTACACGCTTACAGTGACAGTTTATTCAAATATTGGCACTTTGGAACTTTTTTTAGTTCTGTCATCGCAAGAAAACCGTCCTGAGTAACTGCTCCTTCTTTAAAAGACTCCGTATTTGGTTAAGTTTGATTTATGTTTTTAGGAGTAGAATGAAATCAATCATTGCGGACAGCTACCTAAGACGGACAAGCTATTCTAACCAAGCTTTTAAGTCTCTGTGTTTATTCATTTTGCGTTCCTTTTAGCGGGCACTTCCTTGACCAAAGTATATTTGCCAAAAATTATTCAATTTTCTTGCCCCTGATGAATAGAAACCCTCCATTGCTTGCCAGCTTGACACTTCAGCTTCTTGTTGACTTGCTAGCATAATTTTATGCACAAAAACAATTGAAGAACTCTCTAAACCATTTTTTAAACTCAAATAATAGGTCTGTTTTTAATCAAGGAAAAGAGGACCAAAAAAAAACAGCTCAAGTTTAGTGAAAAACTGACAACAGTGTACACAACTTTGTATTACATGAGGCAAAATATGTTTAACATACATTTTCTAAATGTCATTCAATGTGAAAAATAATACAAATGCAATAAAAAAACATTGATAAAAATTGATTGCAATTTGTAACGCGAACTCAATTTTAAATGATTTCCGATTAACAAACGAAATTTTCAGCGAAAAGCAGTTGATTTTGACACATTACTTGTCAACAGTAAATGCACTAAAAAGTTCAGAGCAGCGTCATAAAAGAAGAAGTAAAACAGTTTCAGACCTCATTTTGTTTTGTTCTTTTCTGTGCAAATCAGAGTCAATAGGTTTGTTTGACGTGGGCCCTAGTGCGCACTGGGTTAACCCTAATGTGTTCGAAATAGCACTGAACTCACCCTGGTACTGAAAACCTGTATTGGACATGTAGCTGTGCCTTGAACCCACCCCAGTTAATTTTTCGTGGCAAGAATTTACTAATTCAGTGCTGAGTTTTGCTGTCATTTCGCTTGCTGTCATTTATATTTTAAAGTAAAACTTCAGGGCAGCATATTTTGCGTTCGATATAGTAGTCGAATTTTCAGGGTTGTGCGGGGCTTTTGACAGGCTTGAAAATTAGCTGACGCTTCTCAGTGCGCTCTAGTGCTAACCACGTCAAACAAACCTAATTAAAAGACCCAATTACCTACAATAAACAAAAACTTGTCATTCTGAAAAACGTTTTTTACCTTATTTTAAATTTAAATAAGCATTTATTTTCTGTTTTGTTGACATTAATCATTTAAAACAAACTTCGAGAAGATGTTTCGATATGTTTTTATAAACAATATTTGTTTGAAAACTTGTTTTTTCCCTTATACGGACAAGTTCCTTAGGCGGAAATCAACTTGTACTAAGAGAAAGGAAGAGGCAGAAATATAATCTCACAGAAAATTAGTTTTTTTTTATTTAAATAAAAAGAAACGTCAACAGTATGCCAAGTCATTTTTGTTCCGCTGATGCGAGACCCGTAGATGGGGTTCATTCATTTTGAATATTTTGTGCCTACTCGCGGAAATGTCAAAAATTAAAAGAAATTCATATTGACATCTCTTCTGGTTGTTACGTTACTTGCAGACATTTTTTGTGCATTATTCTTTGCAATTTAATTATTAAAGCAAATGCTAACAATTAAATCTAAAACTATGTGGAATTTTTTAATACAGTTTTTTATTATGAAACATCAACTTTGTGGGCCAACCGATCATAATTCGCGCCCATTTTGGTATTCAGCTTTAAAAAAAAAAAACTGTTAACAGTAAGCTATGGTTATCATTGAAACACTTCCTAGATGCCTAGTTTATGTAGATTGTCAACTAGATTTGTCTGGTCTATGTATACGAACGAGTGAAATTTGACTTGTCAACTAGGGTATAGGTTGCTTAATATTAGCTGAAGGAACAAAACGTTTATTTAGTTACTTGGAGCAAGTTTTCGAGATTCGAATTGTCAACTGAGAAGTCAGGGGGATTTTCTTGACTAGATTGGTCGACTACCTCTTTGGCACTTTCAATTATTAAAAAATTTGGTCATATGATCAATCAAGACCAACCAAAAGGAAGACAAATGCTGTCCAACTGCTGTCAGACTTACTAAACTAGAAATCAGAAGGTCCCCCTTACTCGCTTCTTTTTAACCTTAAACTATTGGTAGCATGTTGATTTTGCTTTGGGTTTTACTTTAGTAATTAAGCATAATTAAGATTGTGACATAAGGCACAATGTCTTCAAATCATCTACGCTGCAGTACGCCGTACGTGCCTAAGGGAAGCAAACTAAAGAGTCTCCAAGTTGACTTTGTTCATCGATAACAGATGGATACTTATCTTGCTTCCTTGCTCTCTAAAGGAATGGATGGAAGAAGAAGAAGTACTGTTCAAGCACTGAAAACTGTCATATAAGAATTTATTTGGAACTTAAATTGCCAAGTGACAACAGAGCCAATGTATGGAAAGTTCCTTACTATTCCTTATATTCCTTATAGCTGTCGGTTATGGCCTTCCATCCGATTTTTCGTATTTTAACTTGTTGACATCCGAATATATTTGGTTTTGCTCTCACTCACGAAACGACTTATCACATTTTTGACGCTTTCGTCCCAATTCTTTTAAATGACAGTTGACTAAGTTCTACATCAACGCTTGTAAGTATTTTCGCAGACTTTTGGTAAATTGTTCCTCTGGTGTTGGCTTGAAAGCTTCTTAAATATGATCTTGAGAAAGTTACATAAGTCGGCAATGTTGTTCCCTATCTCTTAATGGTGTTCATAGTCACAAACTGACAACTTTCGGCAGGGATCCCTAAACTTAAAATTGCTCTATAAAACTCGTTTCTATAAATGTGGTCGCACGCGGCCTTAAAGTCGCTAAATAAGGGACAGGCAATGATCGAAACTACTTGAGTAAAATTAATATTTGAACTCCCCGGGCCTTAAACGGCTTAACCGTCATTAAGTGGTTTCAAAAACACGATCTTTTATACGATGTTAACGAGACGCTTCTATAATTGGCACAGATTATAGGATAATCTTTCTGAGATATGAGGTTCCATTCATTAGGTAAATCCTTTTACGCACAATTTTTGGAAATGAGTTGGTTTATGTTGTCCAACAAGTCGTCTCCCGGTAAATAATTTCGAGTAGTAGCTTGTTGCACTTAACAGTCTACAGAAAAGGTGGGCCACATTCAGGTATAAGTCCGAGCCTTTGTAGACTGCTTGAAACATTTAAACGTCTAGATTAGATAGTGAAAAAGTGCTTCATGTCAATAGTAATATAATCAATTTGGCTGAAGGTTTGATAATCGGTGACGCCACATTTACTTATGAATTTCGGAGGTGAGGCTATAGTATACGTTATGCCCCGTAGCAAGTGAATCACCCTAAATCAAAAGTGGTGTCGTTTAGGCTATGTTTTTCAATGTATAGCTATCAAAAACGGTCTCCTTATTTATTCTGGCGGTCAATTCACACCAGAGAACGATGCTAACGTCACTTTTAAGACAGAGCTCATTCTTTTTTGTCAAAGAGCTCGTAGAAAAAGTCGTAGAAATCGACGCAGACTGTCTTCTCTTTGCAGAAAGTTTGACCTTTCGCGAATTGAATTCTATCGTCAAACTCTTCTGAGTCAAAGTAACTTTTTTCAAAACGAAAATAAATATGCAATTGCAATGCCTTCGAAAACAACTGCTTATCGCTTATAAGGTCTTGATCCTAACATTGTGTAACAACATTGCATACACACAAGGCCAGCAAACATTGAACTCACGCACTGTTAACAAGCAAAGTTACACTTGACGTACACAAAACAATATCTACTACCTCACAGGCCGACAAAGTAGCCCAAAGAGTAGCAGGAGAAATAAAAACCGATTACACCCCAAGTTGGGAATTATTGAATCGAATCCGTTTCCTATGAAGTAGTGTTTCCGACCATACAGTAATCGATCTCAAAAATAAACCACGACATTAACTCACATTCCCGTAACGTGTATCTACGAACATACCCCTTAGCGTGAGCTGAGAATTTTCCAACTTTAATTAGAGGTTATCGTGTTCTGAATGTGAATTTCCCGTCATATACTTTGTCGTTTAAATATTTTGTCGAGTGAAAAACAAGTTATTAATAGAGTCACACACCTTTTTGGCAGCCAAAGTTTCCCCAAAGTGTGGGGCGTTCTTTATTTTGTTCGTTCTCATCATCCTGCCCCATTAGTCATTATTATTCGAAGCCCACTATAAAGACTTTCACTGATAGCGTACAATGCCGCCATCGTCTCTGGCTGTGTGTATGGAGGTGCTAATTTGATACAGGCGACCAAAAACCGATGACAGGTTTTCGAACAAAACCATAAAAAAATAATAATAATAAAAGATTGCTAATTGTATAGAATTTGATGGAGTGACTTGCGGGGGCTTGGGGGAGAATGTGTTTTATTTTTTTTTGTGTTTCCTTGAAAACAGTTTATTTATGTAATTTATTGTTTCTAAGAGATAAGATTGAGCGAACGGTTATATGTACTTCAAATCGAAGTAGGACGTTATGCGTTATCTTATCTGTGAAATTATAAGACCGCTGGCGCGCGCTATCAGTAAGTTAGATACCAAGAAAAGTGTGTGTACTTGTCTGCAATTAGAAGTAAGAAATTTGCCTTTGAAAATCAGTTTTTAATTTTTTTTTTGAATAACCACCAACTGGGGGAATGCTTCGAAATGACCCGTGACTTTCCTAGTCGCAGGGTTTTAATTTAAAATTCATCTTGAAAGAGCTGAAGTTGGGAAAGGAGCTCACCTACCTATGGACAGCTATGTTTTTAAGATTGCTAGGAGATATTTATGTTGTTCAATACTTTTCAAAAGAGTAAGCATTTCGATTAGTTATGGACTGTGATCCATAACAGACTCGATAAGATTGATTGTGTTTAAGAGGCTAGATATTTCAAGGAATTATAGGAGCAACATAGATCGTTGGCAATGCTTTCAAAAACAAAAGTCCAACGCCAGCTCCACCATGGTCAAGCGATGGATTACTTAGAAGCTTTGTGGGCAAATGATCGATAGCTGCTAGGATGATTAGTCACCCATTCTCCGTTGACCACAACTTTGTTGCCATCTCCAATTTCGAAAACCACACCAAACAGTTACACGCTGAGGATATACATTTGTTGACTGGACAGGAAAAAACGAGCATAACTTATATTATCAACTGCCTTTACAAACCTGCATTTGCTGCACCCAACCCAAGTTGCCGCACTATTTCGGTAGCAAATTCGTTTCAAAGTTCGCACTTAGGGTTACCATACGTCCCCTTTAGGGGGAACAGTCCCCCTTTTTTTAATAAAAAAATGCTGTTTGCCCCCATATACAAACTACTGTCACCTTTAAAAAATATTCAAGTATTCAAGTTCCTATTATATTTTAATAAATAACGTCTGTTCTTTTTTTCTCATAAAAATAAGATAAAAAAAATGTGTAACCCCATAAAATGGTGTTACCCCAATTTTCACTGTTTCGGCAACACTGGAAATAAGTTTGAAATAAATGTATTTGGAAAGCCAGTAAAAGCGTAAGTGACATAAGTCGTTTCGTGGAGATATGGCTCTACGTTTCTGTCACTTTTTTAAGCTCGCAAAGCTGTCAGTGTCAAAATAGCAAAAAGAGGAGTCTAACTTTAGGCGCAATCAAAATTACGATAGATACCATCTGGAAATCTAGCAGGATGTTTAACTGAGAACCTCATTTTAAGCAACTTGTCATCTTCCAAAATACCAATTGTCAAATCTGCGAGAACTTTCTCTAGAGAAATAGAACGACAGCCATGAAAACTTACGGGAGAAACTTGTCATTCTCCAAAAAAACCTTTTGTCAAATCTGCGGAAACTTAAATCGAGATTGACTCGCTTTTTAATATTCCTTGCGAATTTCCGGTTGTAAGTAAGACCAGACCAGCTTTTCTCTGATTGACGTTGTCATCTTCTCGGATAGTTTGAAGCTGCGCTCTTGAGTTGTGGTTTCAAAAACGACGCCCAGTGCTTTCAAATTAATTGCCACATAGACTTAACAACCATTAAACTTGATACCTACCTCTATCAGGAAAACCTTTTTGATATTCCAACATTTATTCTTGAAAAGAACGCACCAGATACTGATAGGATTTGGAGCCTCCTCGAATTTAATCTTGTGATGCGTCATAGCTCAAAGCTGCCGGCAAGTTGATCCGCTGATTTCAGACAACACATGTTTTATGCGAAGTGGTTGAAAGTCGTTTGGCAAATGTTTCGCGGAAGAACAAAATGCGAACTTCTAGAGGAAGCTAATGTGAATTCATAAAGGAGGAATATATACAACATTTTTCGGGAACGATATAATTTACTTGCGTGGATTATGCTTTCTTACAAGGGAATGTGACATTTTTACTGTCAAAATTTTTAATGGTGAAATCGATTCTTAACTTACAATGACAGTTCATCGGTCATACATGTGAAATTCTATTCTACGTCGTTCATATTCTCTAAAAAATTATCATTCAACGTGATCCGGTAGCCATTGCCCTTGACTGTTGGATGAACTCCTGTCAAGCTAACAATGAGCATCATTGCTATGAAAACGGTTTTGTGATAAAGTAACGAGTAGAATTCCAACTGTCATTAAACGCAACAAGTTTAAATGGTTTTCAAGGCGAACTTTGGATAGTTGGACAGCACTGTTTATGCGCGAGTCTATTCATGATCACTTCCCAGACCTACCGCTTATGTCAAAAAACTAACTCGGTTCTATTTTGACACAGTGGAAAATCTTATTTTACCTTTTCTTTTCGTTGCTTAAACAGTTGAAGACTTCTTTCTGCCTTGCATACTCAATTTAAGTGGCCAAGCGCTCTGGAAATCGGGACAGCTTTGTCCGTTAAACCGATACTCTATCCTTCTTTTCGTCACAACTTGTAAGCTTGGATTCATGGAACTTGAATTCATGATTAGCCCCTAAATTTTATAAAATTTGAGGAGAAGTTTCCTTAATGTATATCCTAACCTTATTGTGTGAATTGTAGTCGAAAGAACTGATTAGTTCAGACAGCAACCTATTGTATCAATCACATGGCCAATTACTACCCAATACACAAACCACCCTAGCGACATTTCACCGGCTCATGGCTGACATTTGAAAACTCCATGCTCAATTTACAAACAGGCTTCGCATGAATCTATGAACACCTAGTTCTCCATCACGTATTTTCATGCCGCCCCACCCACATCTGTCGTTGCGGCAGAGAAGATATATCATGAAATATTCAACACCCAAAACACTTGTCATTCTTCGTTTCAATGTCATCATCGGCTAGTGGTGGCATGGACAGTCACTATATAAGTTGCACCCGACCAAAATCATCGTGCATCTAGTTACTCGACTGATGGGCATGTTTCTACATATACATACACATTTACCTATACGTGTGAAGGCTGAATATCAAAATTTGGGTGGTCTGTGTTGGTTAGAAAACCAATTAATTAGGTGATTCTTTCTCGTCTCTGAATTCGTTTAGTCCACGAATGAGGGTGGAACATGCAAAGGTCAGAGAAATGCGAACGGCTACACATACAGTCAATGTGATTATTTTCGCTTCGGGCTGCGTATAAGCACTGGTGAAGGAGTTGATGACATCGATTTCTCTCTCTCTAGTCCCACCTTGGTTTCAAGGAGATATTTTCAAGGAATTCAAGGTGATTAACAAGTGGAAAACCTAATGATGCTTTTGAATGATTGAAATAGAATTGCCATGTGACCCAGTTGTGGGATGTCCTTCGTACGCAAACAAATGGGATCTAATGATGGGTCGCATGTTACGTGCGCGGGTGGTGGAATTTTAAATGACTTGCTTGATACGTGATAATGACTTGTTGTCATGCGGGGTATTGGCGATATGTCTGCATAGAGGTTTTTGAAAAACTATTGGCAAGTCAGAACCGTTAAGCTTACCTTAGAGGCTGAAATGTTGTTCCTCCATAGAGCCCCTGTAAATTACCTTACCATATTAAGTCAAGAATCCATCTGTAAAACAGTCTTACTTGGCCACATACAACTTTCTAATGGAAGCACTTAAAAAGTACTATCTAAGTTCCAAAAGTAGCAGATACTACAACCGTTTTAGCCAGGACATTCACTATGAAACTGTGAGAGTCACATTGTCTAACTAGCGCACCCACTGCTTAGTTTTTTCTTTGTCAAACTGAGCTGTTCGGCTTCTTAAATACTTAGAACTGCAAACATTGTGAAGGAGACTTATCAGATGCTCTCACCATTTAGCAAGGACACAAGCTATAAACGCCACATGTTATTTTTGGCTAAAGTTTGTTTACGAAACTAATTTTGCCTCTGTTATTGCTGGGCACATTGGATCAGTGATTGATGTGCCAAACTACTGGGGACTTGCGAATTAAACCTTCAATAATTTGTCACATCTCCTCCGACTCTTTTCTAATAGTATAACTGTCCTTAGAAAGCTTCTAATTCAGCAGAAGATTCCTTCCATTAGTCCACAACAATAAAATGAACTATTGCGCGAAGGAAGGGGCTTCAGAAAATGATCTACTCCACTTGCAACAAAGAAAAAAATCGATCGCTAATCGGGACTAAACTGTTCTAAATACAACCAGAACACACAGACAGAATGACATCATTCAGATAAATCGTCGTAACTTAAAAGGTGATTTCACTGATCGATACATGAAACATGATCGATGACTGATCGACTGATTGCATTTTAATCAAAAACGTGCTCTAATTGAAGTCATTTTGTGCGATAGATATATTTAGTTGTCATAATTCTAAATGTGGTCAGTCTGGAGCTCCGGAGAGATCAGTGTAACAAACAGCTGAAGTGATCGCTGGCTGATCGAAGGCAGCACTAAGTTACGTCCATGCACCGGTGGAAGGTTTTTTCTGATCTAAAGGAGAACTCCCAACAACTAACTAGGTTGTCATATCGGAGCTGATCTTGAATATCTTAAGCGGGCTTGCATGATCACCTAGGGGAGTGATCGAAGTCTAAATTAAATCGCTCATAGCGATATCATTTCGCCCACCTCTGATCTTGTTACAGGGTTAAGTGGATTCTCAAATCACTTTTCCACTAAGTCTCTCTTTCTTTCTTGATCTTTCTAACGATCGTCTTCGTTGTGTGCCTTATCAATGGAAGTCCTTAATATGATCACACAATTGCTGCTTCTCTATAAAATCAGTTCCAGTAATACCCCCACTGATCGTGAAAGAACTCATAATCTACTGATTAGTAGTTTCAAACGATCTTCCTTGCGTATATGTCACGATCGGAGACTTGAAAGGAATACATAATATCGCCTACCTTCGGTATCCGCCTTCAATAACACCCAATCAAGAAACAGATGAAAGACTCAAAAATTCTCCCTATCCACTCCAAGATTGATCTGTTGATCATACACAAAAGACCCCCGACACTGACACTCACAAGAAACCGGACACGGTTCAGATCTATCTACATCTAGTTACAAACATAATTACCTACGCTTCTTTTATCCATAGAAGCGATAGCCAACCTCGATCGTCATCATCTCATCGCACATCAATCAATGACCCATCGATCCATCAATCGACTGGCGATGCCACAAAGCATCAGTGCCTAATTGAAACCAAAAATAAGAATACAGAACGATCCAGGGCAGGGAATACATTTTTATTTATCAGTTTGGGTCGCACAAATTCGGTTGTTTCACGACAATTCAATTGAATTCGATCTAAATAACGATAAATAATGAATTCAAGTAGAGACCGGCCACAGCGCAACGGGGTGGATCATCATCATCGGCAAGATCATTGTCGATCATTCCACTCGGCGATAAATATTTATGTTGTTGTGAAATTCTCTTGTTGATTCATAAAGCTGCACACACTTGAGAAGAGCGACAACGAGCGCCTGATTGTAAAACTAGGGTGAAGAAACGAACCAAACAAAAAATGAAAAAAAAATGGAAAGGATATAGAGGATCGATTTATGATGATCGAGTAAAACGAGACAAACCGGTTGAAAGCAGAGCAACAACATTAAAACATGTTTCGTTGGTTTTTCTTGTTCTTCAGCTTTTTCTTTATTTTTTGTTTGGTTACTTATATTTTGTGTTTCTTTTTTTCTCCTTCACAAAACGGGATGTTCACATGATTAAGAAGACGATGAGAAAAATGGCACACAGAGCAGGAGCTGCCAACTACCGTGGCTTTGGTTTTCCAAAGAAACTAACAAAGAAATGCTGGCTCCTATCTGTGGACGACGACACTTGAACACCATATGCGTGATGAATGTTGCAGTAGAGTAGGCTCTTTGTGTAGCAGTCAGGTTGGAGAGGAGGAAGGACTATATGAAGTTGAATATCATTATATTGTGACCTGCGAAATGGGCAGGCAGGAAAATGAGTCATCTGATCATTGCCAGAGATTGCTAAACTGATCGATGAACTGGAAAAAATAAAATAAAATGTAGATCCTCCTTATAAATGGTTAAACATTGCAAAAAATATATTCCGACTGATCGTTTGATGATCGCGATCGCTATAGGTGGACGATGATTGAACTATTAATCACGATCGAGTGGAAGTTCTGAGTTTTGCCTCTTGCGATCGGTAACTTTAAGTTCTTAAACTTTACTATTTTGAAATAAATTACTCTCTCCCATTGACTCTTGTAAGCCGATCAATCTTTAACCTCGAAAGCCTATCCGATCGATCATAGATCTTTGCGATCTGTCCGATTATTTCTTGTGATTTTGTTTGTACCTAGAGTAAAAAACGATCGTGTAATTTATCGAATATCGTCAACGAACTAAATGGTGCGCAGAATGCTCATAAAGAACTGTCAAATTCAGAGCGTTTATAGGACACTGCCCCAGTTTTTGTTCTTATTTGTTTGAGATCGCTTTTAAGTTGATATGATCGTCACTGGTGTCATATTGCTCCGCTGGTTAGATGATCGATGAGAAGATAGCTATCTAGGTGATCTGTCAAATCATGCCCTGAAAATTAGTACACACGATCATGTCCTAAGTTCATAATGAAGATCATGATCTCGACTACAGTTTATATAATCCAGGGAAGGTCAATGAGCTACCGATGGTGGAACGATCGAGTTTGTGAAGGAAACGCCTGATATTTAAATTCTACAAAAAACTTTGCGAGATCGTTATTGATCAATGAATTGTCACTCATTTTAATTGTCCTAATAGTAATATGCAATTCGAGGGCGTGGAAGTACGTTTGGTTGGTACCAAGAGCTGAATATTGACCTGTTGGCTAGATGATCAAACAAGACACTGATTACCCAAATGTTAGAATCTAGGTATTTCGAAAGGTAACATGTTTCTTTACAAACAAATTTTTAAAGTCAATGCGATTTTTCAACTGAAGTGATCAATGATCAATCGATCTTTAGGCGATCTATGCTGACTTACTGATCGTTAGCTGATCGATGAACTGTTATTCAGAACGTATTTTTTTATGTTTCTGTGGCATTATCCATGTAAAACATTCGGATGTACTGATCTTATGCTACTTCTTTCTTTCTGATCACAATAGAAACATGTCGTTTAGATCGCTAAATGATCGATGAGCTAAACCTGATCGATCTTGTCAAAACTTCCACCGTTTAGGCATCACAATAATGCTTTAAATGCAAAAGATTGAAGAAATTTCTTCGTAAAGTGCTGAACTGATCGGTAAAAGGTGGGGTTTCAATGAACTACTGATTGTGGCGCGTTTTCTTTTAAAGTTCTAGCCCCTCAGCTGTGTATACAATTCGAAACTGCTTGCGTTGATACTCAAAGTGGGAACATTATCGTCGTGATCATTAAATGATCGGTCGGATGAGTTTATGACTACTTAAGTGACCGGTCAAACTAATTTTTTGAAAAGTGGGCAATTTTCGAACCACAATTCTGCTTAAAGCTGTGTTGATCGAACAAATTTGTTTTTAAATTCCTAAACTAATCGACTACTGATCGTGAGGTGATCGATAAGCTGCTGTTGCTTAGTGAATAAGTTTATTTATAGAGTTCTAACCCCATGTAATAGTTTCATTATCGCCTTGATCTTTAAATGATCGCTGAGATGAATTCATGGCTTTTTAAGTTCGTGAGAGATATTTATTCGTAGATTGCTGAACTGATAAGTGTTGTACATGCATAAACAATTATTGATAGTAAGGTTATCGTTGGCCAAATAGCTAACCGAAACATTATGAACGAAAGGGATCAGTATGATCATGATCACCTTATATAGTTTCTCAAAACCTTATCGATCGTAAAAATCCATTTTCTAAAAGTTTTTCTTTCGCTTATGTCAAAGCTGAACTGGATGTAGCTCTGGAAATATTGTTTGAGTCGGCACTTTTCTTAGTAATTCGTACAGACGAGAATAATCTCAGTTGGTATGTCATCGTAACGAAGGGATAGCTTGATCTTATAATTGTTTCGTGTTCGTCGCTCGTTCTCTTGTTTGACCAACTTTCATTTGATGTTTCAGACCATGATCTACTTTTTTGTTGTTATGACATTAATTTTTCGAAAACTGCCGTCCCTGACACTTTTACTTTTAAAGACTTTAATTCTATTGATGCTAACGTCCTTCAAGCCGCGACTTTGTCTGCTCCCTGGGAGCAATGCCGATTGACTGGTGATCCAAATGAAAAAGCAAGACTGTTTCAATCAATACTGCTAAAATTGTATGATGAATGTGTGCCTATAAAAACAGTGAAAGTTCAGAACAAAGTATGTCCTTGGTTTACTTCGGAGGTGGTCTGCTCTATTAAGACGAGGAACAAATTTCACAGTAAATGGAAGCGTAGACCATCAGATGTAAATTGGTCCGCATACAAAGTAGCTCGTAATTACGCAACCACCATCTTGCGTGCGTCAAAGAAAAACTTCTATGCTTCTAAACTAAATTCTTCCCTTCCTGCAAAGAAACTTTGGAGTAACCTAAGGACAATTGGTATGTCTGTTGGAAGGAATAACTCTCCTTGTGCTCTGGATCCAGATGTCTTGAATAATTTTTTCCTGGGTGATGATCCCTCTGCTGATAGCTCAGCTTCTAATCGAACAGTAGACTGTGTAGGCTCTGTACCAATGTTTGAAAGTTTTGAAGTAGCCACGGAAGTTGAAATTACTCAATGCGTTCAAGCCATAAAGTCCAATTCGATAGGTGAGGATGGCTTTCCAATTAGATTTGTTAAACTTATATTACCTGAAATTGTCTCCCATCTCACTCATGTAATTAACTGGTGCATAATTACGTCAACTTTTCCTCAGCTCTGGAAATTTGCAAGAGTTTTACCAATAGCAAAGAAATCAAATGCATCTTCTCCTGTTGATTTTAGGCCGGTTAGCATTCTACCTTGTCTATCTAAGGTTTTTGAAAAGGTTATGGCAAAGCAGATAACGAAGCACTTGTCGCTGAACAAATTGCTGTATGATCAGCAATCTGGTTTTAGAGCTAACCACAGTTGTGCTACGGCTATGGTTAACCTTTTTGAAGAATTAAGGCAGGAGTATGACAGGGGTTATGTTTCGTTGCTGTGTTTGCTAGACTTTTCTAAGGCTTTTGATAAAGTTAACCATAGAGTCCTGTATTGGAAGCTCAAGAATCACTTTGGTTTCAGCGAAAGAGCAGTAAAATTGATCAGTAGTTTTCTCTCTGGCAGATCGCAAAGGGTCAATTCTGGTGAACGTTTTTCACTGTTGAAAGAAATAAAGCAGGGAGTTCCTCAAGGCTCAATACTAGGTCCTATACTCTTCTGCATGTTTATTAACGACCTTCCAACAGTCTGTAAACATACATCAGTACACCTTTATGCTGACGATGTCCAACTACATTTAGCGATGCCTTCTGGTAACCTAAACGAACTTGTTCTTCTCATCAATGAAGACTTAAAACATATTACTACCTGGTCTGTAGCTAATGGGCTGCTTCTCAATCCATCTAAATCTCAAATAATACCCATTTCAAAAAAATAATTTCGACCTTTGCCTCCTTCCCGATGTTTACCTTAATAATAACAAAATTAAAGCTGTTGACTCAGTCACTAGTCTAGGCTATATTATCAACCGAAATTTGTCTGGTTATGATCACACAAACGTGGTAGTGGGTCGTATCTATGGATGTCTGCGCAAATTGTGGATCGGTGCTTACTTTACCCCTCAGGAAACAAGACGAAAGCTGGTACTGTCTCTAGTCCTACCCCTCATAACATATGCTGAGGTGGTCTATAGCAGTCTTGACTCTTCATCCCAGCGAAAACTGCAAGTTGCCTTTAACGATGCAGTGCGTTACATCAATGGCATACGTAGATATGACCATATTTCTGTGTTTGCTAGGGGTTTGCTTGGTTGTACTTTGGAACAATATATCAACGCCAGGAATTGTATGTTCTTGCACAAAATTATTAAAACTCAAAGTCCGTCCTACTTGTATAACAGACTCAATTTTACTCGCTCCTCAAGAACCATCAACCTCATTCCCTATCGTTACAATAACCTAAACTCATCACGCTTATTTTTTATCCATACTGTAAGGCTTTGGAACTCTTTGCCCTCTCGATTGAAGAATATTTCAAATCCAATCAATTTTAAAAGTGCAATCTTTCAACATTTCTCCAACTTATCCATTTAAATTCTTTCCCTCATTATTCACTCCCTTTCTTTATTTACTCTATCTCTCTATCCTATTTCAAACTTAGATTAAGATAAATATTGTTATTAGATTTAAGTATTTTGAATTACTATAACTCACGTGTAAATTGCTAAGTACTAAAAAAGATCATATCTTAGTGTACAAACCATTTAATAAATGAATTGAATTGAATTGAATTGAATAGCCTCTGTTGTTGTCGGATATAAATACGTGGGACTACCGAAAGTAAAAATTCCTTTCAAGAATAACTTCCAGTAGTCTCAGATGACAGATGACAATATTTGTCAGAAAATAACGATGACTTGTGACGAAACGTTACATAATCACAATCGCGTAGCTTTACAGATGAATCCAGCAGTATTCAGTTCAGTTTCCACAGATGGAATAACAGCGATCGGAAGGAAATTTTGAAATTTTGCAGAGCATTTTTTTTAATTCCACAAGCGGTTTCCTGTTACCAAAAAAGGAAAGCTCTCTCTTAACTTCAAAGGGTATTCTTTTAAAGATACTGTATGTCATAGGTCTGCAACCAGCAGGATCTTCGAGTTCCCTCTGTGGTAAAAGTAGATTTTTAAGCTGTCACCGCATTAACAACAATTTGGCGTTTATGAAGGGATACAAAAGGTTTTTGGTAGAGATCCAGGTCAACCGCTGACTGTAGCGCCTGAGAATATAATTCATGGTGTAGTCTTTAGTGTGTTTGCTGCAATAATAATCCACAACTCTTCTAACTTAATTAACGACGTCTTAAAAACCTGATTATAGTTAAACTCTCAGTGGTGAAATTAGTGACAGCAGTCTGCAAAGAAACAAAAAACAAATTTGAAGAAGACTTTTCGTCGGATTATAAGTTCTGACACAAAAATGACCCAAGTTAGGTTGATATTTGACACTAATTGTCCCTTCTGTCATTTAAAAAAAATAATACTTGCACGCGCAGTTTTTTGTCCGCCATTACGCCACCACAAACTTTCTTGGCGATGAAATCATCAAAAATTCCAAGAACCTTGGTTTAAATAGTTTTCTCAATATTAATCAAAAAACAAAATTAAATAAATAATAACAATAAATCAACCTCTGTTTGTTGTCGGATAAAAAAAAATTACAAAATTGTTTCACCAATTTGCATCTGTGTTGAGTGTTTCGAATCGTGAAAATAATTTTTAATTAGCAACAGACACAAAGTCTTTCGTTTTTCCAGAACCTTGTTCATTTTTTTCTCTCACATTTTCCAAGCTGTGATGAAAACGTGCGTCCAATTGCCAACACGCATAAATACTACATACAAATTAAAAGTACAGAAACGACAAGAGGGAGACGACCGAAAGAATAATACTACCATAACAGTATGTTCGAAAAGGCACCGGCACGAGGTTAATGTGCTTTCCATTCCGATTCCCGACACTTAATTGAATTTTCAATTTGTAATCGCATTATACCTATATAGTCAGGTGGAGACTTTGTGCTACTGTCATCGTATCGATTTCCACTGGTTGTTCTGTAAAAAAGGTGATGGAAGGTTTCGTTAATTGGGGGTGGCATCCAATTGTGGAGGTATTTTGACAGAGTAGTACAAATATAGATTCGAAAATAATTGCTACGCGGCGAATATTTTAACGCAAAAGCAACAGCTATGCAAATTGCATTAAATAAACAAAAAGCTGATCCTTTTGTGAGTAGTATAGGTCAAATTATTTTTTTTCAGTCCTTACTGACAACAATTAAAGCGATTTTTATCGTTTTATTCGTAAAATACTCAAGTAATTAGAAAAAGTGTATCCCACAAGGCATCAGGTCTAGTGAGTTGTAGAATTCACTTCATTGTTGTGTCGCCACCTATTGGCATTTTTAAAATAATTCCAGAAGACGTTTGTCATAGTTTTTAGCCGGGTCACAATCAGCGCTGCAGCTGGAAAAAAAATCTCAGTGCCACCAATTATTTTTTTGAGTGCCAAAAAGTGCCTCAGAGTGCCAAATTAAAAAAATCGCATTTTTAAACAAAAACTATCAGTAGATTTTTGTGGGAGTTTACAAAAAAGAGTAACAAGTGTAGCTATGTTTTTATTTCTTATAAGAAAAATTTATTTGAAATGTTTTTAATGGAAATTTCGTTTGATATTGCGTTTAAAAAAGAGTGCCAAATTTAAAATTTGTAAGTGCCAATGGGTGCCAAAGTGCCAAGCTCATTTGAAAGTGCCAGTTTGGCACTAAAGTGCCTGTTCCTGCAGCGCTGGTCACAATGATAATGGCATTTCAAACTAAGATGCAGACAACAGACAGCTTATAAATCGCAATAAGCAGCGGGTTTTTTTGGGGCACATCCTTTGGACTTTCCCGGCTTTGAATGTGAAGAATTTGCTTATCAAAAAAGGCGACATCAAAGAATTGAACTGCACTGAAAAAAACTTTTGGATAAAATTTGGAATGACTGCAAGTTCGCAATTACAAAACTCATGACGATTATTTGTCAAACAGTCTTCATCTCTATCTCTAAATACAATAAAACTGTAGAATAAAAAATGCCTGACCGCGCATCACGCAGAAACTACTGAATATATTTTGATGAAACTTGGCATAGTGATTTCTTATGTTCTGGGTCGGGCTTTAGGATAGTTTTTAACCCGGGATATAATTTGTATTTTACAAAATAGTTAAAAAACCGGATATATGTAAGGAAAATTCTGTTTATACAGACCTAGCTCAGTAATGGCTTATCGGATTGAAAAATAAAAACACAGTTGAATTTAGTAAATTTTCTCCTGAATCATTTAAGATATAAAACATCCTCCTGCGTTGTCCTGAAGCCGAGCAATGTTCAAAACAATTATTCAAAACATAGCCCATAATTTTACTTCAATGGATACCATTGCCAGTAGTCATGCAGCAGTGAGTACCGTTGCAGTAATGTGTGTGTGATTATTATTTGCACGCTCTCAGTCAACGAAGTTAAATATCTAGGGCTAAACCTAGACAGTAAACACATTTAGGTTGAACACATTTTCGGGTGTTGTTCATTGTGATAAGTTTTAAAATGGACTGGTGGGATTCGTGTGTCATGTTGTTTCATTCGGTTGCTTCCTTTTGGTCGACATTTGACGTGGGTAAGAGGGAACTTACTGAAATTTGCGTAAATCTTTTTTGTGTAGAGTTTTTAGTAGGAATTTATATTATGTTTTTATTGTCTAATTTCTTTGCTTTGCTATATTGCTTTCAGAGAGGTCCAAGGGTAGGGGCATATTTATAAAAAAAGCTGTTCGATTAAATTACTTTTTGTCTTAAAAATGGCAGGCAGAGTGAAGCAAGGCGGCAGCTTGTTCATAATAAAGTTGTTTGTGGATTGTATTTGTTACCGAAACACGTTACAAGGACTAAGCCAATCTTTATGTATTTCTTAAACATAAAAAAAGGACAATATTGAGCAACTTTTACTTTTTATTTTATCGCAATCGGACAACTCATTCAGAAAATATACAAATTTAAATAGAATTTCTGCACAGGGCAAAAACAAGTGGGTCCTACTGAAAAAAAATTGTCTTAGCTGTCAGATTGACAAAGAGAGTTTTCTCAATAATGACAAAAAAAAGAAACACTTATTAGGAAAATTTTCTTTAAGTTCTGGATCTCATATGTTAAGTGGGCGTGGCAGTCTCAATTTGATGCTAAGTTTTTCTAATTGTTTTGAAAGCTTAACCTAAGAAAGTATGAAAACCTTGGGCACGATCATGTTTAGTAACTTTATTTCTGTACTATAGTTTTCTTTTTTGGCGAAGTGTCAAAAGAACAAAAATTATCCATGGCTTGTTCACTTGTATTCTACATCTGTCTAAACATTTTCTGTCAAAACCGATTTGACATTGGCGGCCATTTGCAAAAATAAGAGCAACTTCCAATAGGGTGATCTCTTTAAGCCCACCTTGTATATGTCGAGACGTGAATTCAACATTTGAATTCCAACGCCAGTATCTGTCACTTTTCACATTTTATACTTTTCGTTCGCTACTTTAATTGTTCATTCCTTTTTCAGTAAATACTCTTTATTCATTAAATCTTTAAACAAAGCTCGACAATATAAGGCCAAAACGCGACACTAAGAGGTCAAAAACAGTGGTTGGGGATATGTGTTTAAAGAGTACAACTTTGACAGTTCGCAGTGTCACCCAGTCAATTTAAAATTGATAGGGTATTACACATTCCCTCAACACAGCATGTACACATTTCCTTATGCCTTCTTGGGCGAACAATTTCTCGTTCGTACCACATGCAATCATGCATATTTGAAGACAATCTGCTAACCCCTTTATTTTCAAAAACGCAGAAAACTGTTCTTTATTTTATGTGGGCATATGTTGAACTCCGCCAAAGACCAATTTACACAAAAAAAGGAAACAAACTCGCCTCGTTATTGCAAAACACGTGTCTCATCTCTCCTAACTTATTCCACCTTGAACTTTATGCAGATTTTATTCATAACCTTTATAAACTCCGTCATAGTGTCATGGTGGGTACCTACATGTACCATACCAGCAGAAGTAATTCGAGTATTGTTCCCGCTTGCAACCCCATTTCGACTTCTTTTTTTCCCGCGTTCAACACATGAATACGGCAAAAAAAATGGTGTTTAATTGTTCCCCAAAGAAAGACGGAATTCACGCGCGAACATACCCATTTTTGACGTCAGTCAGACTCGGATAAACTCGAAACGAATCACTTGTCCATGGAAAAAATCGATTTAAACTAAAAAATAGAGTTTTATAAAACACTGAAAGTAATAATTATTGTTACAAAACGGCATGAAGAACAAAGAAAATTTAATGGAAAATCGTTATTGTTAGTAAACGGTGTAATCAGTTTTTTTTTTTTTTTGGTTGAAGGTTTCGCTCTAGGCATCCATGTTTTGTTCGATTTGTTGAAGCACGATGCTGTGTCATGCATTTTTATGCAATGCACTCCGATGTATTGTAGTAGTTTATGGTAATGAGAGATCTAGACTTGGAACAGTGCTTAAATGCTGTATGGCCAGTGAACTGTTTGTGTTCAAAATCATTGGAGCGTGCCACCAACTTCAGTTGCTTTTTTTTTGTTTCCCCTCCCAACAACAAGTTACATGCATTTTTGTAATATTAATCGGTGGTGACTTGTGTTTTACCTCATGCCTGTGCTAAGCCATCGCACATTGCGTTGCCGTTTATGAAGTTTATGAATTTGCGGCGGACATTTTTGTTTTAGAAAATAAGTTGATGGGAATTTATGCAGCGTTTAGGGGGATTGCTTAATGTTTCTCTAAAATAGTTGGATGGAGAAATAGGTTAAACCTCTGAATTGTTTTTAGAAGGATATCAAATTTGTAGCTGAATTCATTCAAATAAATGACTCGCGCCATCTTTTGCATATTTACTGTACCAGTTTTTATTTAAGAAGCATCATTCAATCGCAAACATGCTGTAGTCAGCTGAGGAACGCCCTTTTTCACTAAAGGGCTATTTTTCAGCAGTCTTTTTATAGTCTTTTGAACACAGCTAACACAAATAAAGCTATAATTCAAATTTCCGTGAATCGCAGTAGGTGGTGATACTTGACAGCAGCAGTTCAAGTTGAATGTGTTCAGCGCGCCACTCAATTTAAGCGAGCAGGAACTAGCAGAAACTTTTTAAATCAAACCAAAAGTCTAAACATGCGTCAAAATATACCATTTTATAGCACTTTACCAAAAATGATTGCATACCTACAGGCTGTAGGCTCAGTGGCTTAGTCGTTAGTGTGTTGAAGTACTAAGCGAGGGTTCCCCGGTTCGATCTCCTAGAGAACACAAATTTCATTTTAAGGATTTTTCTACTGCGCCACCTCTAGGGAATGTCTGACATACATCTGAGTGTATTACTGTCATTAAAGAGCTTCTCAATTAGCCGTTTGGACTCGGCATAAAATTGTAGATCTATTCCATTAAAAAATAGTTTGCGTCTTCAAATAAAGATAGCTGTGTACTGTCAAATGCATATAATAGACCCGCTCGCGGGTTGTGATTTGTAAAGGTTGACGTTCGGATACCTAGTTTGTGTAAAACGTCAACTAGATTTGTCTGGGCTAGGTATACGAACGCGTTAACTAAGTATGTTGAGTTGTTGTTGTAAACTTTTGGTTTATTTATAAATTTTGATACTTCAAATTGTAAACTGATTATGCAGGCATGATTTTCTTGACTAGATTTGTCGGCTATAAACCTCAACTGCAAAAACTAATCACGTGACCAATCTGGGCCAATAAAAATTAAAAAGCCTCTAGTTGTCAGTCAGCTGTCAGACTTACTAAACCAGAAATCCGAACGTCCTCAATGACTACGATTTTAAGTCAGTCAAAAGTTGAGTTTAAACAACACATTATGTGTGGATTGTGATGAGAGTATGTCGCCGAATTTTGAAGTTTTAATTCAAAATATGACATTGACGTTGACATTTTCGAAAAATAAAATAGGGCAGAAATTTGAATTGGCACCCAATGCAAAAATGTTATCGCATTTAGTAATCCAAATAATCCAGATAAACCTGGACTTGAAAAACGTCAAAATGGCGGAGGAAGTAGAAACGAAGTTGAGTTCAAAAATAAAATGCATATTTGTTTCCGGGGACATTATTAAAGGTTCAATGCGCACCACTGGTTTAACCACCATTGATAATTAATGTGTCAACGTAAGCGCTGACAACCTATTCAACCGTTGAACGGTCGTTTAACAATTCGGTGAGTAAGGCACTATTGTTCAAATTCCTGCCCCAGCAACTAGTTATTTGACGTTTCAAATGATAAAGCCGTGTGCAACAGGAATAACTTCCCCGAATTCCAATAAAACTCATGGCGTTTGCCCACCCGTAACTTGTTAGAAAATGTTTGTAGGTCAACATAAAGACAGACAAAGGCAAAACTGTCAAATTAGCAGCAGCTGTCACCTGGTAGAAATGACAATAATATGGCTGTCGCATTTATAAACATACATAACAATAACTTTGAACACGCTCCAGTCAATAACGAATTTCAAGCTTTGGTTGACATTATATTCATTTCGACTGTTATACATAATAAATATATATCTCAGTTTCTGGTTGTCAGATTCAGATAAATGTAGCGTTGTGTACATTGAGAAAAATAATAAAAAAATCACAGCTTATAACCTTTGCCGGTTTTTGTGTTTTTTGTTTGTTTATAACACATCCCTGATATTCATCCTCCAAACATCCCCTGCAATTAGTTTAACGATTTGATTGCTACTTTAAATGTCAAATAGCTCTTAAAAAGTTTATTAATAGATTTAATGCTTCTTTTTCTTTTTGCATTAATATCTGAAAGCATGTTTACATAAACGTCATTCAAACTCGAATACAAAGATCAATGCGCCAAAGTTTATTCCTACAACGATCAAATTGATTTACTATTAAATCAACTGTCAGTGCTGTTAATGAGGGATCAATAGCACAAACTTGATGATGTAAACATATGTTCCACATCATTTCCTTATGTCACTGTCATTACTGTCGGTATTGTTAAGTAAAGCTTAGCTCCAAGAGACTTTATTGACGTGTTGATAACTGTAAACAAAAATTTACTTTCCATACTTTTTCCTCGCAACTGTACTTGAAAGAAAAACCGTACAAAGAATCATACAAATCATGTAACAATTCATAGATGGAACCGACCACAATAATCATGCTACTTCATTGCAGCTGCAATTTTTTTTTATATTGTTGTTGCAAATAATGTTTGCCCTCGTCACAGACAAAGTTATCAACAACAACGACGACTACTTCAAGAGACGTGCGCATAACAATTAATTACGTATTAGACGGTGACAGGTGGTGGTGCAAGATGGCGGGGTATTTGTTATTGTTACTCTTTTTGCGGTAAATTTAGTAACAGAGCCCCCATTCGTAATTTGCTTGAAAAAATTCGGCTCTCGTTTCAAACGCTTTTGGTGGCTACCCAATCGAACCATATATGATTGACACACATGGAAAAGTGTAGATAGTCTTTTAAGGGTACATTGAGTAAAATTGAAACCTGTCAAGTGTATGCCATCACCGAGCCAGCTGCAGTCAGTTCAGCGCCCAACAATATGGGATTGATTTCACTACTTGTTGAAAGGTGTTGATGATGGGTGCTGTCGCCGACATTTTTGCGCCAACAGTTAACTCAGTTGCGCTTGGGGTTTTTCATTGTTACTCTTTGATGGATGTGTTCGGAAGGTTAGGTAATTTATTAAATTAAAAAAAAAACAACAATGTATTGCATCGGCACATACAAATTTGCAAAGATGCGAGTGGATGTGTTTATTTATTTTATTGATCGATTGGTGGTGGTTTTGTTCGCTTTTAAATTTACCATTTACTCATTACCGTTAATGTGGGGATCGGATTTCTGCAAAAGTTATAAAAAAACGAGCGGCTCCAAGTTTTGAATGCACGTTTGCGTAATGGGAATGAGGTGAGGCAATTATATTTGGCAGGCGATCTATAGCGCCATCTATCAAAAAATATGATTGGTAATAAATATTTTGCAATTGAAAAATGAGGCAGTACGCGGCATGGGATTGACAATTCGGCCGACAGTTTTGTAAAACAAACAACTCAAGCAAAGTATGAAGAAATGTCATCCGACTTCATGGCCATGAGCTCCCCGATTCATCCACAGCGTACTTAATCAAAGTGGATATATTTTTAGAAAAAAACCGATCGAAGTAGTTCATACAGTAATCATGAACTTGTACCTAAAATAAAGACCCGTCACCCACAACCAGTTGAAAAGTCAACAATACTAAATGAATTCTACTTATAGCATGTTGACGGACCTTATGACCTTTGCTTGGAGGTTTCCTTAAATCATTTAGCTGTAACTAATAATTAAGTAAAGCATTCGAGGACGTTGTCTACTTTTCTTTTCCAACTGTCATTTTCGTCGTTGTTTTCCAGTTCATTGACTTTAAATGTGGGTGGGGTAGGTAGACCCTCATCTGGGTTTTTTTCCAAGTAGTTTTGTTCGCGTTTTCTCGTGTCAGTAATTAAGCACTTCCTCCACTACAATTGTAATTATTCATAAATAATCCCCTAGCATTTGTGGCAACAGAATGACATTTTAATGGGTAGGAGGTAGTTAAGACATGATGATTTGACAAGTCAGCACTTTGCAGGTGTTCTGTCACAGCCCATTGTACAATTCCGCCCACATTTTGCAATGAATACGGTATTTGATGTGCGTACACTTATGTTTTAAATATTGCAGATTTATTTTTTATTTGTATTGGAGGTGCCACGCCTTGTTTTACACTTCCTCCGGCCCACATTTTCCAAAAATATTTGGTGCACGTGTAATATTTATTTACTATATGCTTCGTACCAACAGTTCCCAACAAAGTCTGTCCTTTTAATCCTAATAATTTAGCAAATTGACAGTTGCACTATTTTTGTCCTTCAATTTGCATCCTATTTTCGAACTCTCCGTCACAACTGGGGTTAACTATGTAATTCGATTTCATTCGAAAGTTGTTCCGTTCCAAGTTTCCGGAACAACTTCGAATAGAATCGAAAGTAGAATCAAATTACATAGTTTGCCCCAGGGGTCGTTTATCATTTTTCTTGCAACAAAAATTCCTCAACGGTAACCCTGTTTCAGTTGAAAATCATAAAACTATATCCGAAATTCGTCAATTCAGAAAAACCAAAAGTTTCAACCCGTTCAGTGAAAGAATTTCAGCGAAATGTGGAATCCCTATTCGAATTTTCTCAAATTGAACAAACCTTTAGAACTTGTTTTCAAGTCAACTAATACACTGAAAAAAAACTTTTAAATCTATATTGTACAAGGACTGAGATCTTTTACAGTTCTAAGCTGATTCTGACAAGACGAACAACAAAAAATCCACGGAAACAGAAATCTATCTGTCAAACACAAAAAGTACGGAACTTTGCATTTCCCCTTTAGTTATGATGGACTTCGCTCATTCAAAAACTTAGTTGTCTTAAGTCAAAAAGATTGGTCTGGAGTAGATGTAACCTGGGGTTGAATTACCGCATCCGTGATCGAGCAATACGTGACTGAATTTGTTATTGTTTTGCATGTAAATTCAACAAAATTCAGTAACGTATCGCTCGCTCACGGGTGCGGTAATTCGACCCAAGTACTCAGTCACGAATTTCTTGACTAGATTCGTCGGCTACCCCTCCATAAATGTCAACTGAAACAGCTGCCCATGTGACCGATCTAGCCCAATCAAAATTGAGGTCAGCTGTCAGACTTACTAAACTAGAAACTTGAACGGCCCCCTTAAAGTTGTACAAAACTGTTAGAAAACGGACACTTCGACGAGAAAAAGACTACGTTTCTAGTTCTTAAAACAAAGAAAAAACTAATTTAACCAACTGTCATTTGGAATTTTGTGCGTTCAGTGGAAGCAGTGAAATTAAATTTAAAGCCGTCGGCGCAGTGGCTTAGTGGTAGTGTGTTGGGCTACTAAGCGAGGGGTCCAGGTTCGAATCCCGAAAGGGCCAAATTACATCTTAAGGTTTTTTTTTCCATTGCGCCACCTGTCGCGAACGTCTGACAAACATCCGAGAGTAAAACTGTCATGAAAGAGCTTCTCAATTAGCCGTTTGGACTCGGCGTAAAATTGTAGATCCCTTCAATTTGTCCCAAAAATTGAAAACCTACACAAAACGAATGGTTGTGAGAAGCTAGGCCTTGGGTCCCATAGACCTGTCGCGCCAAAATATTTTTTTTTTAACCCCCGACGTCAAAAGGCGTGCAAAAATTTGATTTATAGTAGACGTCAAATAGCATACACAAATTTGCCGTACTGTGTCATCGGTTAATAGATCTTACGCAACGTTTATAAAAAATGCGACCAGAGAACACTGTTTTCCACTGCCTCTTTTTTCTTCAAAAAGTCTGTCATTACAAAAAAACAAGGAAACCAATCACCCCCTCCGATAAGCCATTAACTTAGAAACACGCTGAAAAAAGTTTGCCAAAACAATTTCATGCCAAGAAGTCATCGCGAGGTTGTTGCAAACTTCCGCCATCAACTGTAGCACTGACCTACGTCATGTCAGTTGCACCACCCAACCGACATCAACCACTATACCACAAACACCGAGAGCAAAGTGAAAGTGTTCTGTTGTCAGTGGTTGGTCATGTCTCGTATGCAGCAGGCTGCTTCTGCTGCTGCTGTTTCTCTGATATGGCAAAGAAACGTCAGTTGGATGATGTTTGTGCTGGTGGTTGTGGTTTTTGTTGCATCTGCATTTGTCTTCGGCCAACAAACCCGTCCAATAATCAGCCCTGACATATAAAAACGTAGCAAACTTCTGTCACCTCGGGTGGCACTCTATTTCCGTCTTCCGACTGCTGCTGCCAATTTGGCTCGCTCCTCTCTTCACCCCCGGGAAGCCAATTGAAGTTCTTTGAAGTGCTTTCTGCTCTTTGCATAGCTACCTCAAGTAAAGACCTTAAGCTTCATTACTTAGCTGCACAAGTACAAACTTATTCTTAGAATGATGAGGAGAATATTTCTTCTGTCAGTGTGTGTTTCATTTGGAATCCGATTACATGTTTCGGGCCGGGGGCATAAGCTTATTGATTGATGCGCGGCAGTAGGTTAAGGCCGCACCCATGTACAGTACATTTGCATGGATTTTGTGTTTGAAAATTAAACTAAATTCTGTCATTTTTCTTTTCAGTGGTGGAACACAAGCACCGGGTTCATCAGCTGCTGGTGGGGGTGGTGCAGGAGCTGGTGCTAGAACAGCAAACAGTTCCGGCAACATGTATTCCGCCCGCCATTCAGTGGGCTCCTCAACGGGAGTCCTAATGGTTGGACCGAATTTTCGTGTTGGCAAAAAAATTGGCTGTGGTAATTTTGGAGAATTGCGTTTAGGTAAGTGTCGCTTGTCAAATGTTTCCTTATACTATAAAAATTTCTTGTATCATCGCCTCACGTCACAAGAGTGTGCGACAAATAAGACGCGCGTTCCATTTCCAAGTGCAAATTGTTTATGCCCAATTAATTGATGCGGGGATAGACAGAGAGAGAGAGAGATGACGGCTATCATGAAGAAATAAACATCTGCTTGTTTGTGTTTTTGCGTCGTCGTCGTGTAAGAACAATAAAAGAAAAGTGGAGTAACGTATACCGTCGCATATAGGTATAGAGCAAGAGAATCGGTGCAGAAAGGGGTGGCTCTGGCTGCGGCTGATGGTGGTGGGATGATACATGTTTTGTAAATTAAGAGGAAATCAGCACTTAATTTAAATTGGCAGCCAGCAGCAAACAGTAGCGGGAAACCAACCTACCGCATATTATACCGCCGACGCTATAAGTTGCCATGTATAAGTGTTTCTTGCTTTATTGTTGTCAATTAACTTCCTCAACGGCAGTGATGATTCTGATGATGTTACTGCGCGAATGTGATGATGATTGCCAGTGCCACCCTTGGTACTACTTCCTAAAAATAGCTAGAAAGGAGAAAACAATAATAAACGCGAGGCTAAGTGTTTTTTTATGCTGCTCTTCTCTCTTTCATAAGATTGATATCTATCTGCTGGGTTGCGTAAATGATTTGTTATTTGTGGGCTAATTGGGCTGATCTGTTGGGGGATTTACGGGCTTGCAGCTGGGTGTTACTATACCCGTGGTTACATACATTTGACTTAAGTGGATGCTAACTGTGTAAGGGGATGATTGACAGTAAATCGGTCGACTAATTCCTGGTGTGTAAAACGTAGATTTTGAATTTCATGCGACGCAGGTTGGTTCAGAATATGCGCGGTACTTAAAATTGTTTTTACTGTCCTTTTCAATGTAAAGCTATCTATTGGGACCTATACAAAATATCTGACTGAAAGTTATATTAGTAAGATCCCCTGAAAGTTGTCTAAGACTTAGTTAAACCACTCATAAACCTCCAATAAGTCTATGTCACATCGAAGCAATTAATAGGAAGATGTGAATGAGTGTAATGTCGCTGTAAACGACACGGAGACGTTCAAGTATCTAGTTTCGTAAGTCTGACAGCTGACTAACTTGATGTGTCTCAATTTTGATTGGTCACTTCGGCAGCTGTGTCAGTTGACATTTATGGAGGAGTAGTCAACTAATCTAGTCAAGAAATTCGTGACTGCCTACTAAGTTGACAGTTTGCATATGTGGCTGACGTAGAAAAAGTGACGTCCCCGACCAATCTTGGTTTTGCGTTCAGGTTACATCTACTCTCGACTAATCTAGTCGACTTAAGACAACTAAGTTTTTGAATGTGGCCATTACGTCAATTTTAAGACACGGCTACTTCTGCGTCTTCGCGTCGCAAGACATATTAAATGTTACATGGACTACGTATTCAGTTCACAGCGACTTATTTCAGATGACAACAACAGTTGATTCTTTGTTTGACAGCACAAAAACTTTGGTAGCAAAGACTTTTCTTCAAAATGCCTTAAATGATTGTACAAAGAGTTGAATTCTGACAGCCGATTCTCCGGAAATATCCCTAAAGTTTTGCTGTCAATTGATCTAGCGACTACCACTTGTAACAAATGAACGACGCGGCGATTCATTTTATTTGTTACGTTAACGTTGTTACAGCTTACAATTTTTTTCCTATACATAAGGAACAACTGCAAACATGATTATGTCCGCTTAAGCTAGTGTCAAAAGTGTATTAAAATCCACTTCAACTCACTTGAAATGGATGGGTTCCTAATTCTAGTCATAAAATAAAATTAAAAAAAAATTTCAGTGCAAACGCAAATTGGCTTAAGCTAACTTACACTCACATGTCACATAAAATCCTATTAAGGTTCTCCCTTTAACCTGTGAATAAAAAAAAAATTATGTTAGTCCGTCGATTTTTTGCAAAGAAATCTTAAATTTGTTATAAATCGCCATAAACCGAAAAGTCACACGTAACTGCAAGCATCGTCAAGACGCCAATCACCTAATTTATAAGTCCTTGACAAGTCGAATTCAAATTCTTGTTTTTTTTATATATCTACTTCCCATGTGCCTGTGCCCTACGTATTTTTAAATCGACCTTAGCAATTTTCGTCATTGATTTAAGTGGGCTTAAGCTAGTGCCAAAAGTTAAGTACGCCAGCTTAAGTTCAGTTGGATATAGGAAACTCTCCACTGATGCTATTAGTGTGGTAAAATACAATTTCATTTTAATTGCACGTTGACTTAAGCTGAATTACGGCAATGCAAAGCAATTTTGAGAATAATTGAAAAAAATATAAACCTCGCAAACTTGGAGCTCACTTTGGACAACACACTAGCAAAACAAGCGTATCGCAATGCAGAATGTGATTTGGAATGCCATTACAAGAGAATGGTGTATTAATTGGGATTCAGACATTTCTCAAGTCAATTCAAATAAAGCTGGAAGTGCACGTTAGATTAACAACATTCGTTTGATATTACTTAGAGAAATGCGTGAACCTCTTGAATCTGATCCTTACTGCACATAAACTGCTCATCTCCTTTTGCATCAAAAGTAAACTTCTTCTTGTGCTTTGCGGATCGAGCTTTCTGCTTCTGTCACGCAATACTGATCTCCCTTGGTCCTCCTGTTGTTATAGCCACGTGTCTTGGCGTGTCGCTTGTGCAATCTCTGTAGTTGCATCTGAGACTCCAGTTCTTTTCATGACTTCTTTGGCAGTTTCTAAGTCTCTTTTGCTTATCCCCAGCATCGGTCTTTGCGCCACCTTGGGTCGAATCGCGTCGTCCGTGAACGAGCAATACAGGTCGAAATTTGTTCTTGTTTCACATGTAAATCAACCTAATTCCGTGAACGTAATGCTCGTTCTCTCCATAAACGACTTGGGAGTCTACCTTAATCAAAAGCTTTTCTTTTCCACTACATAGCTCAGCAGCCCCTTTTCATTATTAATCCAAGGCTCGACATCCATTCTAACCTCTTTCTCTTTCGGCTTTTACCTGGGGACTAGATTCGTCATAAATATTGATTTTGTGAGAAGTTGGATGGACATTTTTAGAAGCTACTCCCAGCTCGTCCAGCATCAACTGAGCGTCTTTGAGATTATCGGTTATGCTGACATTGTCATCCGTAAAGCGAATTTGTCTGAAAGTATTTTCCATTATGCTTATTGTCATATGGTCATTTGTGTGCCAAATTCGCGGTTCCATTCCGCAACCCTTCGCTCACTAATCTAGCACGAATTAAAACACTTGTTTCTTACTTTTAAAATTAAACAATATTTATTTGGAACTATGTCCTTTATTATTGAAATACTTTTTACTAATTCTAAAAGGAGCTTAAGGCTACTATGTAGTTACAATAAGACTGTTGATAAATTCATCATACAGTCGTATTTATATACTTTTCTTATCTATCTACAAGGAGACCCAAGCGTACAATCGTCTTGCTTGATAATGAAGAAGAGATAATATTCCAACATTGTATACAAACGATATTATCTCTTTTACATATGTTATCATTGTAGCGTTGTGTGCAAGACTGTACTAGAGACTAAAGATATCATTGAATACAAATAATGTTATCTTTTTTCTCAATATGTTTTGCTATGGATACTTAACTCCCCCCCTTGTTAAACGAAATCGTCCCGATTTTTCGACGCTATTTTTAACATTTCTCTTTCATAAGTTTTGTTATATGCGTCAATCTTTTTTTGTTTTTGACGATCTGTTATACATTGTATAGTTTTTATCATTACGTACGTAAATGCTAGAATAACAATCAGTGTTACAATTGTGTATATAGTTGATAATATCGGTTTTTCTTCAAAAGGAATAATTAGTTTTTTTAAAGTATCTATGTTATCGAATTTGTACATTGTATCTTCTTTAATTATTTGGTCGATGTAAGACTCTGAATTATGATTTCTTAATATAACTTCTTTAATTTGCTTATGCATGTTTTTGTATATTTTATCGTCTAGATTTATAGTATTTTCATAAGTAACTAAGTTTATACCATTAATTGTTTGATTATTTAACTTATGCTTACCGCTTAATAACATAACACCGGATTCAATTTCTAAGTCGTAATCGTATTCTTGTTTAATGTTGCATTTTGAAGTTATATTCTTTAAAAGTGGAATAAGACAATTTTCTTCTTCAAAGTTAATTTCACAAATGTTTTTACTTAGATGATTTTGACAATTTCTTGTTCTTAAATAAGTTTGGTTACATAAGGCAATTGTTTTATCTGTAATGATTTTTCCATGTTTTGAATTTAAAGGTGTTACTTTATACAATTTACATGATTTAATTAGAACTGGATATTTATATATTGTGATGAAGAATTCATCAGTTCTAGCTAATAATATTTTAGAGTACTCAAGTATATTTATTATGGGTACTTGAATTATTTCATGTTGAATAATATTTTTAATGTCATCTAAGTCTAGGCTTTCTGATAAATATTCATTATTTTTTGCTGCATTAATTGTTCTGGTCAATAATAATAATTGTTCGTACACTTGTTCTATTACTAAATGTTCTTTAAGGCTCTGACCTTCGAATTGTTGCAAAATTTGTTCAAATCTAGAATTTATAGTTTTTTGTTTATTATTGTTTTCTATGAGATTATTTATACTCGTTTCTATGTTAACTAAGTCATAATGGTCAGGATTACCAAACACATATTTGAAAGCTGTTCCTAAAAAGTTAATTGATCTAGTATGCCTAGTATGTTCTTGTAATTGGTCTGCTAAATTCTTAATTTTACTTAACCAAATTTTTTCTTCTTGTGTAGGTTGATATTTACTAGTTACGATATTTACGTAAGGTTGAAATATCGAAGTCAGGTTGGTGGCATGTAACAAATAAGTTTGTTCTTTGAATAAATACACGTCATCTGTTTGCGTAAGTATAAACTTCTTGTTTAGTAACTCAGTTATTTGAACGTTTCCTTGCCCTTCTTGACTCTGTACAATTCCTAGTAATGTTAGGAATATTAATATTTTCGTCATCTGAAAAATGATAATTCTTTATGTTATCCTTGTGAATTTTTATTCCTTCTTTAGAGATTACAGTGTCTCCTTTATCTTCTTCTACTATTCTTGTTATGTATCTGGCGTTAGATTTCTTTCTAAGACCTGTGATTCTTACCATTATCTTATCTCCTTTTTTATACTCTCTGTGTCGAGTTCCTTTATTTAGACGTTCGATCACTTTTTTGGATGCTGAGTTTAGTTTATTTATTATAATTTCACTATTGCTATATTTATTTTGATTAAAGAAAATGTCTCTAGGTTTCAAACCGGTAACTGAGTGTATAGAATTATTTAATTCACGCACTGTTCTAAATATTTCTTCGATAAGTCTTGTTTTATTCTGAATTGTGAATATTCTAGACAGTTCAGTTATTGTACCGTTTACACGTTCTACCTGACCGTTCGCTGTCGATCTGTATACTGGAGTTTCTACTTTAGTTATGTTGTATTTCAAACACATTTGGTTCACCATTTCTGTTTTGAATCCCTTCTCGTTATCTGTCATGAGTCGTTCACATTTTGGGAAATAATTAGATAAGACCTCTTCCATAACGTCGTACAGTCTGTTTCGAGTTTCGATTTCCCGAAGGATTGTATATTTAGAATACTTATCTACTGTTACAAGGAAAGTATACTTGTCGTTGAAGTATATGTCCATATGAATGTGTGTTCCCACATGTGTTGGTATTTCTGAATTATTCAGAGGTTCTCTGATAGGTTTTCTTTCATATTTTCCAAATAGACATGCTATGCATTTTCTGTTGAAACTCTTTGCTTGTTTATTTAGATCGGGCCAGTAATATTTCTCTGAGATTTCTTGTATATTGTTACGTAACCCTCGGTGTGCTCTTTCGTGAGTTACCCTTACAAGTTTTAGTTGTTCCTCCAAATTTGTCACGTCTTGAAGTTTTCTTGGTGTGAATATAAATCTTACTAGTGGGAATTCTTTTTTTATGTTTTCACCATATTTGTATATGTTTTCAAATTTCGTATGCAAAGCTACAATCTTTTGGGGTTGTATAACTTCTTTCATCTGCCTTAGTAAAGAGTCTTTGTCCTTAAACTTTATTATGAGTCTTATTTTGCTACTAAAATAGATTTGTGTTTCGATATTATTTGTTATATCTTCAATAAGTTCGAACTGTGCAGTGTATGCATTAAAAGGCTGATTCACAGTTTTTATTATATCATTAGAAGAACTTTCAGCTGAATGTGCTGTTTCTATGGTAGAAGTATTTATGCGTTGACGTGATAATGCGTCAGCTACAAGATTTAGGTTTCCTGGTTTATAAACTAATTTTGCTCCAAAGTCTTCAATGATTCCCTTCCAACGTTTCAGCTTTGTGTTGGGATTTTTTTCTGATACAGAATATATAAGGCTCTGGTGATCGGTATATATGGTTAAGTCTGCTATACCATATATGTAGTTTCTGAGTTTTTGTAAGGACCATATGATCGCTAATAGCTCTTTCTCGTTTGTGCGATAGTTCTCTTCTGTCTTACTCAGTGTTCTTGACAAGAAGTGTATAGGTTGCTTATTCTGACTTAGTACGGCTCCAATAGCTATGTTGGATGCATCAGTAGTAAGCTCGAATGGTTTACTATAATCCGGTTGAAAAAGTTCGACTTGTTCTTTCAAATAATTTTTTAAAATTCTAATCGCTTCTAATGCTGAATCATTCAGATTTAACTTAATATTTTTACTTTGTTTTTTGTTTACTTTACCGTTATCTCCTCGTAAATATAATGTCAGGGGCTTGGCTATGCTTGCGTATCCTTTTATAAACTTACGATAGTAACCTGTAAGACCTAAAAATCCTCTCAAATCCTTTACCGTTTGTGGGACTGGAAAATTTTCTATAGCTGCTATTTTCTCAGGGTTCGTAGTGATTCTACCATGTCTGATTATGTGACCTAAGTATTCTACTTCTTCTTGAAAAAACTTACTTTTCTCATCAGATATTTTTAATGTGGCTTTATTGAGTACGTCGAATACTTGACTTATGTGCTGTATATGTTCTTCCTCAGATGAAGAATATATCAATACGTCATCAATGTAAACGTGTACGAATTTACCTACAAAGTCTCTCAAAATGTCGTCCACGCATCTCTGAAATATGCTTGGTGCATTTTTGAGCCCGAAAGGCATTCGTTTAAAATGATATTTTGCGCCATTTATAGCAAAAGCTGTTTTTTCTTTATCATCTGTTTTGATTCTAATTTGGTGGAAACCTGACTCCAAATCTAATGTTGTAAAGTACTTGGCTTTACCTAAATTTTGAATTGTCATGTTGACATCCGGAATGGGGTATCTGTCTGTTACAGTGTGAGCGTTAAGTTTTTGGAAATCAACAACCATGCGCCGTTTTGGTTTTCCTTTTTCGTCCAAACCTTTTTTAGGTACTGTCCATATGGGACTGTTATAAGGACTATGGCTTTTTTCTATTATATCGTCATGTAAGAGTTTCTGTATTTCTTTGTTTACGAATTCGTTATCTGCTATGGGATATGGATATTGTTTAACATAAACCGGATTATCATTGGTCGTCCTAATGCTTGCTTCTATAGTATCTGTAAAGGGTAACGGTCCTATGCTGTTATTAATCTTCATCAGTCTATCTATATCTGCTTTATAAATATTATTTTCCCCAATTATGTAATTAATTTTCTGAATAGATTCGACACTGCTTATGGTAGTTAGAGTCATATTACTGAAATTTATTTCCGCGTTTAGAACTTTAAGTCCTTCATATCCTAATATCATATCAAAAGACTGAATATCCTCTAATTCAAAAAATGTTATATTTTTCTTTAATATCCTAACTACTTTCTTTGTATCTACCATAGAATAACCATGCATTGTTTTTATTTTTATAGGTTTAATTTTAATTTTTTCGCTAGAATCGCATTTTCTATTAATGTAATTATGGGTTGCACCAGTATCAATAAGAATTTTATAAATTTCCTTAGAAATAGTACTAGTTAAATTTAAGCAGGGCAACCCGTCTACTAGTTTAAATGATCTATTCTTATGTTATTATTTACCATACATTCCGTTTCATCTGCTTCTGCATATGTACTGCTGACATCGTCTCTGCGTTGTTGTCGGGAGTTATTTACTCTCTGCTGCTTGAAGTTCTGCTGATAAGATCGTTGCGGTCTGTTGTGTGTGTTGAAACTCCCGCTGTGTTCACGTTTCGCTGGTGGATTATATACATCGGGTTTGTATTGATTCCAATTTTGTCGCTGTGCATGTACAATTTGTCTCGAGTTTATCTCCATCGGCTGTGGTCCTTGATTGTGTTGCTGCATATTATCGTATTGCTTCTGGGGTTGATAATTCGTTGTTTGGCTCGAATAATTTGGTCTTCTTTCGTTTCTGCGTTCATGTGGCATATTTTTGTGGTGCTTATCTTGAGTGAGATGTAAATGCCTGTGCACATTATCATGTTCTATTCTGCGAGCAATTGCGAATGCGTGTTCTAGATCATTTATTGTAGCTGAATATAATGATCCTCTTGTAAAGTTGTCACTCATACCATCAATGAATATACGAACTGCGTCGTCGTTAGCATTTTTAATTAGTCTGTCGATTATATTCGGCGGATCACCTGACATAGTGATTTTTGATATTATTAAATTGAGATTTTTATTTATCTCGTCGTGGTATTCAGACAGTGTGCTTCTTTTTTGCGTGATGGCTTTCATCATGTCTTGTAGCACGTATAGAGGTTCTTGATTAGAGTACGTATAATCTAATCTGTTACGTATCGCCTCAAAATTAAAAATTGTGTTATAATTAGTTAACACATTCGCGGCTGCACCCTGTATTTTACTTTTCACTATAGTCAATGCTGCTGCGTACTTACTGTGTGTTTTGAAGTTTTTAATGCTGTCCATTAATCTGGATGCTTCTTCGCGCCACGACCGATAATTTGATTGATCGCCGTTGAAAATAGGTAGGCTTTTAAATGCGTCTAACTGTATTTCACTACCATCTGTATATGTGGTTCTTATTTCCTCTAGCACAGGTATGTTTGGTACTATGCCTAATCCAGATTTTACTTCATTTAGTTTTGTTTCTAAATTAGTGTTTATTTGATTTTGGTTAGTTATTATTGCTGCTAACCTTGCATTCTCTGTGCGTGTGTGCTCTAGGGTTTGTGTTACTGTGTTGTACCTGGTTTCTAAAGCTTCTAATCTTGCCATTAATACTGCGAGTTGTTCCATTTTGAACTCGTGTCTGTTGTCGTCGAATTTGTGTGTTTTTTTCCTCCACATATACACTTTCACTGAATTGCTTTGCTGCTTCGTACGAAGAAGCTATATTTGTACCTGCTATGCTAGGTAATTCTTGTAACCGGTAACGCGAGTGTTCTGTTTATACTAGATTTCACTACTTGTTCCCGAGGTCCGCTCGATTGAAGTTAAAAAGTATATTTAACCTCCTGGCAGGATCGCCAATTAAAACACTTGTTTCTTACTTTTAAAATTAAACAATATTTATTTGGAACTATGTCCTTTATTATTGAAATACTTTTTACTAATTCTAAAAGGAGCTTAAGGCTACTATGTAGTTACAATAAGACTGTTGATAAATTCATCATACAGTCGTATTTATATACTTTTCTTATCTATCTACAAGGAGACCCAAGCGTACAATCGTCTTGCTTGATAATGAAGAAGAGATAATATTCCAACATTGTATACAAACGATATTATCTCTTTTACATATGTTATCATTGTAGCGTTGTGTGCAAGACTGTACTAGAGACTAAAGATATCATTGAATACAAATAATGTTATCTTTTTTCTCAATATGTTTTGCTATGGATACTTAACTCACGCTAACCGCCGAGTCGCAAAGTCTACATTTTGTTGATTTACTTGAGTCTAGATGACAGATGTTAGTCCTTCTATAGGTTCTAGGAAATGTTTGACTTGGCATGTCGCCCGATAGAAGCAGGCTTACAAGTCTTCGCCTCCAGTCATTCAGACTCTAGTCGACTTTCGATCCCGCCGACTCCTTCGTTCGTTGCGGATTTCTAATTCTTGAAAACGCCTTTACTCCGTTTTAGGACTCCATCATACTTATTAAATCACAGGTCCAATCACCGATCTTTGTGGGACTCCAAATGGCCCAGCAGTTGAAAGGGTCACGGGTTTGTACAGGGGCCATTGCAGGTGTCACAATGATGCACACCATTAAGCACTGTTGGTGACTATTAAGTCACACTTACTGCGATTATCGGTGTTGCTTGATGGATGCACTCCACCAGTTTAGGACTCCCGGCGATAAAGTATAAAAATCGTCACAATCCGGCTCGAAGGACCGCTGTTTTTAAGAAAGATAATTTCTTTGTTAAAATCCAAAGAAAAGGGTTGAGAAAATTAAAAGTTTTATATTTTATTAGCGCCAAATGTACAAAAATCGCGGGTAATATCGCTTGGATCTCAGCTGTCATTTATGGTGATTTTCTTGTGACGTTATAGTCACCAACAAGCACAGAAGCAGACAGCAAGTGTCACAAACAGTGCGTTGTGACATTTTCTTTGATTGTCTTAACCTCAGAGCTGAAAACCCATTCCATCTTCTGTTGTCACATAGCTACCTACATTATTCCCATATTTGTTGAAAGTATAACTGTCATCAGCTAGTCGTCGTCGCCCCGTCCATCGCTTCATATTCCTCGTTTCAGTTCAAAGCCTGTTGACATTTGCTGTCGATATCGCATCGTCCTCGCTCCGAATATGAAGTCCCATGTTATTCTAGCTTAAAACGCTGTTAACACATTTTCCATTAATCACCGTGTCATATAAAATTTATATCAAACCAACCAAGTAATTAGGTGTAGTTCCACAACTACAGCAAATCGCTGATCAAATTAAAAAAAAAATACAACAGAAACCGAAACCATATCTATGCTCGACGACTTGTTGTCCGTATTCACCTGTAACCAACCCCTGTCCGTAACTAACCAACAGCAACCACAATCATTGCTACTGTCACCCACATTCTCACTCCCCCTGTAACTGGAAAAAAATAATATTCTACGACCATGTTGTTCATCTTTCGATTTAGTTATTTTTGTCATCGGTTTTCATTCAGACAGACAGAAAAGAAAACACACAAAGTTTCCCTAAATATAAACCAGAGTATTTATCTGTCGTCGGCCATGAAAAGCACACGCAACTGAACTGAGTTACCATCCCGCAACAAGATGTGCGGTGTGCTGTTGCTGTACTACCACTAGCTCGTATTTATTAAAATCGATCGATTACGGAAGCCATCGAAGGGAAAATTGTGTTAAGAAGAATTTAGTCGGCGATGGTATAGTGCGGAGGTATTGTTTGGAAGACGATGGTTACCTGGCGCGCTGAATAGCAACTGTTACAGTTACTGACAGGAACGATGATAATGATGATGTAGCTTTTTGCTGGTAATCTTTTTGTGTTGTATTTTCTAATTTCGTTGAAGGTATGTAGCGCGCATAGATACTTTTGTAATTTCCACAGGGGAAGCGTGTCGAAAATGGGAGACAAGGACAAAGTGAAGCGAGTCAAGGTGGTTTTCTTTTCCTCTACATCGCATGAGATGTGGGTAATTTTTTCTAATTTTCCTAAGAAAGAGATTGATTTACTTTGTGTACACTTGTGGAATTTTTATTTGTAAAATTAATTACTCTCGCGGCATCCAATTGAATTTAATATCAATCGTCGGTGTATTCCGGCGGGGGAAAAACAGCACATGCCATTTTTAATTACTCCTATTCATTGAGATACATTTCTGTGTAGCTTGATAGATCCGTCAGATACAGCGGAAAGATATATAGACACAAATCATAATAACAGAAAACTGGTTGCGAGCACCAGAATCGTGCTTTCGGTGTGCCTGACCGGGTGAGTCATTTACAATTAACGCGTTTCGTAGTTGGATGACGACGATGCCAACAACAACAGCAACTGCGTCCACCATGACCACATCCACAACCAGTTTAAAGCAGCCTCTACCTATCCCACAGCCTACACGCTACACCCTCTTCTGACCGATACTGTATGGTGAGCAGTACGCAACCATGAGATGTTGATTTTTTTTTTTTAAATTAATTTACGTGTGAGTATAGACGTCGCGAGTCATAGATACTCTCAAGTTTGAGTAATACAATCGATGATCGATTTAATGGGCTGTCTGTGAGCGATTAATATGGGACGAGAAAAAAATGGTTTAAAAAAAGAAAATCAGCGGGCTACAAGCAGCTGCTTGTTACAACAACAACAGCAACAAATTTATTGAAACGATTACATTTTAATGATGATTGGCTGAGGAGATGTTGTTTTGTAATCGCTTTGTGGGAGTATGTGTAATTAATAAAGGGAAACGGATAACGATTTTGTGTGTTTTTGAAAACTTTTGGAGAGCCTTGCCTGTGGGAAACACGAATCTTGACAAAATTTAAAAAAATTAAATAATTTCTTGACAAACAGAAACTAAACGTCAAAAAATACTCAAAATAAGTGACCGGCAGTCATATTTTTATTGCGTTCAATATTACATTTCGCCTGTTGCCGCACAATTTACGATCAGAGAGATATGATATTAAAGATCTGATTACTGAATAATTAATTTAAGTGTATATTGAAGTAAACAAATTTATTTTGAGAAAACAACGAAAAGAAAACTTCAAATTCACAAAAAAAAATAAAGAAAATAAAAAAAATTAACAAATTAATAAATTTACAAATAAATAAATAAATTAGTAAATTAATAAATATATATAGTAAAAAATAAATAACGTTGAATTAGTTAAACTCATGGTATATCGCATTTAATTCGTTTATTAGATGATTTTCGGAAGATCACATCTTATTTTGAAAGTATGGTGAGTTTTCGGTTTTTGTCGAAGATCAATTCAACATTTGCCCGAATTTGTAGGTCTGAAGTGAAATGACATTTTAAGTATGTAGTTTATTTTGCGAAATTTGCAATTTTTTGATATGACTTTTAGCACAACAACCCCAGACTTAACAACTATATAGAAAAAATTGATTGGAAGACAACGTTATAAATATGTAATAGTTTTGTTTTTCTTCGATAATAGTGATTTTCTGTTAATGAAAGAATTAACTATTTTATTAGCAACATTTGCTTTAATTAATGTTTTTGTAATGTGATCCTTAAATGTTAGTTTAGGGTCAAGATGTATGCCAAGATATTTTACAGAGCGTTCGTTTCCACGATATTTGACGTCCATTAACCGTTAACCAACCGAAGGGAAGAAAGCAAATCAAGGTTTTCTTTTCTTGGTGAAAAAGATAGCTTGCATTTTCTCCATATTAAGCTTTATTTTCCACTAAGTGTAATACTGCTTTAATATATTCACCGCATCTTTTTTAGATTCGTCTCAATGTTGAGACCGAATTGATTTGAAGAAAAAATTGCATACGCGTGTATTGCGACATCACATTCCGGTAGATTTGGAAAGTCAGACGTATACAGATTGTACAACATTGGTCCAAGTACAGAGCCATGCGGGACTCCGAAAATGAAACTAATGCTATTCGAGACACTACTATTGACATACGCTTTAAAGGAACGATTAGACAAGAAACTTTGGACAATTTTACATAGAAATGGGGGAAAATTAAAATTGATCATTTTAAAGATAAGACCATTATGCCATACTGAGTCAAACGCTTTCTGAATATCAAGTAGAATCATACCCGTTAAATGTCCTTCTGTTTCCTTTAATATAATTGCATATTATTAGTACTTGATGAGATGTACCGGGATGGCGCCTAAACCCAAATTGCTTATTTTAAAATATTTTATATTTATTCAATGAACAGCATCAATTTTTCCTCAAGGATTCTTTCATAAAGTTTGCTTAGACCACTGAGTAAGCTTATTGGTCTTTAGCTTTCTGGGTTGTCAAGTGGTTTCCCAATTTTAGGAACTTACAGCTATCGCAATCGATTTCTTATGTCTATGCACTTTTAAAATTTAGTTGACTGCTGATATTCTGTTCACTTGTCATTTATCCCGCACTCCTAGCCTTACAAAGCTACGAGATAACATCAAAACTAGTATGGGATTGCCTTCAACTATTCACATCGTCAGCCAGAACAAACAGAGTACATCTCATTTGGGTGCCAGGACACGGTGGACACGTAGGCAACGAAATAGCAGATATACTAGCCAGAAAAGGATCGGCATCTACTTTCATGATGCCAAGACCATTCAGCACTGCTAAATTTCATATTAAAACTTGTTTGAAAAACAGGGCCAATCATTACTGGAAAAACTTCCCACACAAGAACGAAACAACTGCTACATCTAACTAGAAGTCAGATTCAAATTGTCACAGGGTTCCTTACTGGACATTGTCAAGTCTAAAAACACCTCATGACTATGTTAATAAGTCAAGATAACACTTACAGACTATGCAACGAGGACGAAGAATCAGCAGAACACATCCTACTGCCTAATCAGATTACGTCATCACCATCCAGTTTAGGTAAACTATACCTTGAGGCAGAGGACATGTCTGACAGCCCACTCAAAGATCTACTAGGATTCATCACAAAGTCCGGTATCATGAGTGAGCTCTAAGTGGAGGCCCACTTGTAGCCGCAGTAATATGGTTACTTGCCTCCAACTCTTAAACTTAATCTAATCCAATGCTTATCAGCTTCGGGCAGGATAATCAATTTTCAACCTCCGAAAAACACGAGTTTAAAATTTAAGATTTTTCTTCACATGTTCACATCAGCTGAACGTTTGACAATCATCCACATAGTATATCTGACTATAAAAGAGTTTTTTTAATTCAGAAGTTTGGATTTGGCTTAAAATCGTAGGTCCCTTTCATTCTTGCAAAAAAAAAAATTCCACCCAGTCATGCATTTTATCTCATTTCGAGGTTGGTGCGTGCATTTTAGTGGGTATGTTCAAAAACTCTGTCGTTAGCTTAACGAATTTTGCGGAAATTGAAAATTTCGTTTAGTTGTATGTTGTATCGTTCCCTGTCAAGTTTTATTGAAGCATTTATACAAGTATTGAAATTAAGTTGATAAATATTTTAAAATATTAAAGGATTCATAAAGTTGATATACAAATTGTGGGAGATTTTAACCTGCAGAATCGATAGAATGGTATCAGCAAATTCTAAATCGCATTCGGACACTCTTTTCTCCTCTTTTGCAACCGAATTCAACAGCATTAGTCATAAAAATGTATACCCGATTGTGAAGCAAGGGTTCTTAAAGACCTTTGTGAAACATTTACCTATTTTGACAGCTATCCAAAAATTTGTAGATACCAAATAAACAGACTCTCTGCATTCATGAAATTATTCCCACTTTGTATCGATATCCAGGGCTATCGTGGTGCAACTGAAGTCCTTTGAAAACGAGCTCACTTTTCGAAAATGTTGTTCAATTTAAAAAATAAATCATTCAAATTTTCCGCAACCATCAAATTTTTCTAGAATTTGTCGATTAATTTATTTTTCATACTTATATTAAATAGGTCAAGAAATGTAATGATCGTAGCGTTTTCTAATTTCAGTAGCCTCGTTTCCGAATACCCAACACTTGTTTGGCTTTGTACATTATCGCGTCTTCATCTATAAATAAAAAAAAAACTGAGGGGGGTGGTGTGTCTGTTATCGGTTGGCGTGAAAACTGCCGGGCATATTTCCATTACGCTTGTTTTTAAATCGTTCTTAAGACTGAAAAAGCGTTAAAGGCTATATCGTATATTGTCACGTTTACTTTCTGGGAGCATTTTCGACTTAAATTGTCATTATTCAAATAATTCTTAACCAATGCGAAGTACATATAAAAAATACTTAAGGGAGCAGCCAAAACTTTCAGAAATATTTTAAACTATTAATCAAATTTCTGCTTCATACAAATCTGAGCTACAGACCGAAATCTTTCATGACCAGATGAAAGTTATTTCATGAAACCGAAAAATGTCACAGCGATATTTTTATTCTAATTAGAAAAGTCGAAAAAAAACTGCCTTATGGGACTGGGACAAGCGATTTCCACTTGGTAAGGCTCGATTTTCCCAGAAGAACATTTCGTTCGCTGGCGAGTTCGCCTGAGAATCCCAAGCGATACGTTTCGTTTGGAGAATCGGTTGGGATTCGGATTCGGGAAAACTCATGCAAAAAAACAAAATGCAATCATTTGGAGGATTGTTTTTCAAATTGTTAACGCTTTTCCTGCGACAATCAATTTGACAGCTGACAGTTGAAACCTACCTATTTCGATTTGCCATTTTACCATGTGCATAAAGACTTACTAGTCAAAAAACTATTCGAAACGAACCTTGTTAGTGTGCCCGTCAAATATAGCGGCTTATGTCACAATCGATTTTCATTTCGAAAATATGAAGACTGAGACGTCAGGTTAAGGTCAAAATTGATCTTATCGAGAGAGAAAACTTTTTTTTCTAAAACTTTGCAGATATGTTACGTGGAGCATTCATTATACCGAGTGTTTGCGAATTGATTTCTTTATTAATCATATTTGAGCTCCAGCTGTCATGTGACTGTTAAATTTAACCATTTGAATAGTTTTTGGTGTATTTATCGAGTCCGCAACAATTTTTTGTCAGTTTTGTACAATTTTCATTCTTTTTTTTGTGTACAAGCCTTTGAAGTCCTATTGAAGTTCAGTTAATTCCCTCCAAGCTGTAAAATGCGCTCAGATCATGCTCTGCACGAAAAAAAGAAAAACCGAAAAACCAGGGGCCCTACTCTGTATTTCGTTCCAAAAGTGAAAATTTCCGAAAATGAATATTTTGTACAGAATACAAAAACAAAAGCGGAACGAAAAAGCACTTTCGAAAAAGATTGACTTTCGAAACGAAATACAGAGTAGGGCCCCTGAGCTCTTTTGCGTCAGGTACTATTTTTGACAGTTCATGTTCATGCTCTGCTACGACACTAAAGCGAAGTGTCACAAATTCGTAAGACTTTGGTTTAGCACTGCAAATTATTTTCGCACTTTTAATTGTTCATGTACAAATAAAAGTTAGTGACAGTCTGAAAACTGTCATTTACTGTGTGACAGATAAAGCAAACAAGTCTTTAATTACAAGCAGTCTTTTCCATTTCACTAAATTGAAAAGAGAACTTGCCCATCGTCTGACCCACCAATAATAAATACACCCGGCAACTTTCGAAAGCCCTGTCAAAAGTACATCCCTGCTGTCAGACGTGCTAATTGCTTCTCCGTTTCACTTATCTGTAAAAGGGGCTGCCAACACAAAACCTGTCTCCGTCTCTCGTCATTATTAGCAAGTGATCAAAGGCGCATATATACACAAAAGGACTTGTTGTAAAACTAACTACACCACATTAAGGTTTCTAAGCACGTTACCAACATCAGCAGCAACTACTGCACTATTACCCGAGCCACTACAATCGCTTAAGCACTGTACTTTCGTCCATCGTGTAATAGCCCATTTCCGGGCGTTTTTTTTGTCCCCTTTCTCCTTCTTCTTCTTCTTTTTGTTTTTTGTGTTCATGCCAGACTGCATAAAAGTGCAAAAAGCAACGTCCAACTGCCGGCAGTAGTCATTGTTACGAAAGTGAGTTTCTACTCTTTTCGTTTTTCATTTTTGTTAGCCGCTGTATTTGAAAGTCACGTTTGCATGTAATCACGCAGAAATTACGTACATACACATGGGCAACTTTCTGCACAACTCACTCACACTTGACTTAACAAAGAGGAGTTTTTCCAGGGTTTACGAAGAACTTGTGCTCGTTTTTTTTCGTTCGTAAAGCCTAGTCTTACAACAATTGGATGCAAATGACACAAAGAACACACAAGCACAACAATGAAGGAACTGCCTGCTAAAGGAACAGCTCCAACTAATACAGAGTAGGCTTCTTTTTTTTAGGACATGCGTGTGTTTTTCACATGAAAAATTAAAATCCAAATCCGGGATAAGAGGAGCATGCATAAAAACTTGAACGACAAAAAATTAAAGCCTCTGAAAGGAGTCATAGTTTGCACAATCTTTTTTTTCGTTCTCTATTCTACGATGACAGGAGAAGAGAAGGCAAACGACGAAACGAAACAGTGCCGCTGCCGCATTAGCAAGACATTCAACCGGCCGACGACGTGTTACAACTTGCACAAACTTGAGCACCAGTTTATGTCGAGAGTTTATCCCTGGTGTTGGATTTCTTTTGTATCTTAACTGTGTTGTATGCAAGGTGCCGGTGTTTTACACAAAACGAATCGAGTCGAAAGAAATGGCTATACCCAGTAGGATAGAGCAGCTACCAGAAGGCCAGATATAAAGAAACCGCAAAACACCGTCTCCGGCAAGCAACGCCAATGAAAAGGAATAAATAAATATGAAATGAATCATGCGGTCTGGCTCTGGTGTAGCCATATTTTATTACCCATTTTGAAAATAAATTGGCAGAAAACGCTTTTGTGACAGTTTACAGTCGTAGGTTTGGTTTTGTGTCTGACGCAACAGTTTGGCATGGCATGGCGGTTGTGTTTCAGTCAGTTTGGTGGCTTTTAATTGGCTAAAGTGTGGCAGACTGGTTTTTGGGATAGCTCTGCTGGTGAGTGTTCGATTGGAAATACGGAAGTTAATGGGTTATATATTTTTGCAAGCATTTTGTGGGCAAATGCACCTACTCCTTTTTATTGTTATCTGTTTCCTGTGGGTCTCTAGGGTCAATTTTGACAGCTCCACATAATTACTGTCACTTTTACCTCGTTATCCTGCGCAATCTATTTTTCGGTTCAGTTGAAATTTGGGAAAAGGCAAGCAGTTCTATGCGCATTTCAGTGGAATTGCATATTGGCTTAAGCTGGATTGCTCTAGCTTAAGTCGTCACCATAATCGAGATGTTTCGGCTATATTGGATAAGTTTATAGATTTCTTGCTTTTCTTGTCAATAGAGCGTCGCTAAAAACAACTGTCAGTAGAATGCCACCTTGTCGTACGACACTGACATTCTTTCAGCAAAGTGACGCTTGGCCTCGTCTTTTATTGTTTCGATGATAGCTTAAAGTTAATCGTTCATCTTAATTTTAAAATCAATAAACAAGGTTTGTAGATAATAGGCATTCGACGCAGCAGGACCAAGATCGAAAACCGTCTCCACAGAGCACTCAAATTTGGCTAAAACTTCGGCATTCTATCAGACTTCCTTTTTTAGGGAGCTTGACAATTGAAAAAGGGAGTATTCCACTTGTCACAAAACTGACTGAGCTACTTTTCCCACTACATAAAACCGTATTGTACTAGTTTTCCAAGGCGTTCTGTCAAAGAGGAATTAGTTACATGTGTATTCATCCAGTTTGTGACTTTTTCTAACAATAGTTCTTCTTATTTTTCACATTAGGCGAAAAAGAACATAGTTTCATAAAATAAAACCGTATTGTACTAGTTTTCGAGGCGTGCTGTCAAAGAGAAATTAGTTAGAAGTGTATTCCTCCAGTTTGTGTCTTTTTCTAACAATGTTTCTTTTTATTTTTCACATTAGGCGAAACAGAACATAGTTCCACTACATAAAACCGTATTGTACTAGTTTTTAAGATATTTTGTATTCTGTCAAAGATGAATTATTTTAAAGTACCAGTTTATGACTTTATTTCTACAATAAAATTACAAAAAAACGAGTTGAACCCGTTTCCCTGTTTTATTTTGCAAAATAGGTGACATATAAGACAGTTCCCCTAAAGAAAGTGGATCAAGTTTTTGACACTTGCCACTAATATTATGAAATAATATCATTCCAATTGGTGAAATAAATCGTATTGTACTAGTTTTTAAGGCATTATTACAAGACGGAATTATTTGGAAGTTGGAACAAGTATTTCTGATATTTTCAACTAAATGGTTGGCATAAAGTGATATATCTGTTAAAATTTATGTCGCTGTTCCTGGAACTAGTTAGAAGTCTTTTACATTCCGGTTCGAGACATTTGTCGAAAAAAAAACCGTGTAGAGAGCATGTTCCACTCATGTTTTTCCCAGAGCCCAGGGACAGAGATAATAAAAACGTGAACTGAATGGAAATGTAATCACCTATATTTCCACGTAGGTTTCGGGGCACAGGGCTTATCTTGAATTTCCTTCTAACTTCGTTGTAATCACTGAACTTGAAACAAATACTTAAAGTTCCATTGATATCTAATCGACGTCATTGTCTGGTTCTGATGTCACTCTGGCATTGACAGATATAACTGTCAATAGGCCTCCAAATGACGTCAATTGTCGCCTTTTCTATCAGTAAGTTGTTGTGTGATATATATGTAAGATAAGTTATGAAATGGATAAGGATTTTTTTCACCAATTTCTCATTCGGCAAAGACAAATTCACCGAAAGCCAATTTTTCACGTTCCACAACTCAAATACGCCATCAATTGGCTCAAAATCGCTCCCCACCCAAGAACATCACTTCTCGTAAACAACAAATAAATAAAATGAAAACAAAAAAAACCAATAAAAGTAAAAATAAAAATAATCTGTCCCACCACTTGTTTCGTTTCTTGACAATTGTGTATTCCCACAATCCGAAAATAGCTTACAACGCACAAGTGGAAATAAAATTAAATTGCTGTTCACTAATTTGTCATAATCCATTTGTGAATATTATGTATATGGCTTCCATGTTCACTCGATATTTTGTACACCTGAAGTGGTTTGAACGCATACATGACGTCAACAGCAGCTGGAGAACCAAAGAATCCCACAAATCACAAAGGCGACGTTACACTTTCACTTTTCTTGACCTCAGAAACACACCCGCACCCAGTGGATGGCGTGTCGCAAATATGATATTGAAACACTTTGCAAACGAATTTAGTTCAAAGTTGTACAATGCCTCACAGAAACACATACTCGTACGTTTATTATTCCCAAGGAAATTTATTCATAAGAAGATATATAAAAAAAAAAACTGTGATAGCAACTAAGCGGGTGTCCCTAAGAGTTTTCTATTTTATTTTTATTTATTTTTTGTGCATAAGCTATTTATAGAATTTATTCTATTTTTACGAGTGGTTTTTGTCGACTTTGTCGTGTGCTTATATACAAGCTGTCATAGGCTTATGGTATGCGGCTTATTGATTCGTATTATTTGTATTTCAATTTCCACAATTGGACAAGTGGAACGATTAAAAAAATAAATTTATTTATATCATCTTTACGTTGTTGAAAAGGGTGTCACTGCTTTATCGATTTGTATTTTTTTTATAAGCTTGTGCGGCCATATTTATTTATAAGTATAGTTTTAAATAAAAAAATGACTATATGAATTTTTTTTTAGCATTTGCAATTGCATTTCGTTTTTTCACTTTGTGAACATGATTGATGAGTGATTTTTGAAGTGGAAACATTTACACGGGCATCCTGTGAATTTTTAAGCACCTAGATTGGATAGCTGATTTGGTTGATCACATTAAAGGAGTTGATAATAATATGCAGTTTAAATTTATGGCGTTAATCTGTAAACACCCGTGTTTCGTCGGCTGCACAACTGAGAATATGCAATGGCAAACTAGGAGAATCTAGTGCGGCCCCCACCTAATAGTATGCATGGAAAAGGTCTGCAGTTGAAGTTTCAGTTCACCCTTCTTCTCTGAACTCCTTCGATTCAAACTGCACCAACAATTAAACGGAGAATTTTTCCATCGAACAATCTGACAGCTGACGTCTCAAATATAGTCTTCAAGATTTGTTAAATCATCATTGACAATAAAAACAGACAAATAAAACCAAAATATACAAAACTAGATCAAAAATGGCGTTTTCGAGATACGAACAGTGTTTTAAATTCGAATCATCGCAAAATTCGAATGAAAAATTAAGGACGCAATAATTTTGAAAACGTCAATTTTACTCCAAGTATGCATTTTGGTCAAAATCGTTGCAGCCGTTTCTATGTAGGTAAACCAAAGAAACACAAATTCTCAAAATATGCCTTTTTTAAAAAATCCATTATGGACAATTTAGAGAAAAAGTGAGTTTGCTACCACCTTGAAAATGAATTTTTGTTAAAATCGTATGGACCGTTTTAGAGATATGTCCAATTATTAAAAGTAGCGTTATTCGATTTTTTAGCGAAAAACTGGGTATGCAGCCATGATAACCCCACCTACTTAATTCTAAATATCAATTTTGGTTGAAATCGTTAGAGCCGTTTTTGGAAAAATGTAACATATTTAAAGCCGTTATATGGGAAGTACCGTTAATACTAGGGTTAACGTTCACAAAAAAAACGTGGCCCGAACTGAAAGCCAACAAACTCGACATCCGAATTTTGAAAAAAATCCGTCCAGCCGTTTGCGTTGTGGACCTCAGGAATGGACGGCCATTACGAGACCGTAATGTCAGATTTGATTAAAATCTCAAGTTCGAAATTTTGTACGAATGCAATATCTTTCTCTTACAACGTATACGAGAGAGTTAAAAAAGTCATAATTGCGTACGTGAAATATGACTTGGCCCGCTTTTTTTGGCGAACCGATTACAGCGTTATTTTAAAGCCAAGTTTAACAAAATATGGACGAAAATAAAAGTCTTTTTTCTTAGGTGACTTTCTGCATGGACTTTTTTCCGCAAACGATACTAATTACCAAAACAGAAGAGTTGTTGATTTTCATATTTTTATGCAACGATTCCTTGCGTTTTATTGGGCTAATGTGACAAATAGAGTATACCAATTCTTTCACCTTTGAAGCAAGACAATAGAAAAGATATACAGACGTACCTTTTACTTTAGTACACATAGAATTTGTTGACAATTGTTCACACATTGAAGTAAAGCATTCGCATTGGTGGACATTTAAGAGCATGAGAGAAACTGTGTCGGTTAAATAAATGAATACAGTTGTTTTCGACAACGTCAGTGTCAAATGATAGGAGGATAAAACCAAGTGACAGCTAAACACTTGTAGGGAAAAAAGCTGATTTTTGTTTGTTTTGTTAAAAAGCCGTTAAAACAGTACAGAAAAAATGTTATAACATTAAAATCGTGTGGTTATAAAACGTATATTATAAAAGTTAAACTAAAATAAACTACTTAAACTACAGTACTTGAACAATAAACTGAATATAAAATCTACTTTGTTTTCCTACAAGTTTTTTGACATTTAAACCAAAATTGTAGGCTGGCTGTAAACGAATTGGATTTAAGAAATTTTGAAACGATCACACTTTACAGTTCCATTAGAAAAAAAATCTGTCTGTGGAATTATCAAAGCAAATTTTGTACTTATTTTATGGGGCTGTTCTTTTCGTTAAATGCGTTAATGTTGACGTATCCACCAAAGCAACAGTCAGTTTGTTGGGACGTATTCAAGAAACAAAAACTTGTTTCATTAGGCGAAGGAAATAAATACTAAGCCGAGGCGTACGTCTTACGGCTACAACTGAGAGAAGGATCGTAATATTAGGACTTTCCTCATATAATTCATATATAAATTGAATTAAATCTAGTTCCGCGCGTTAATTTAGTAGAAGTTAATTTATTTTATTTACTTAATTCATATGCAATTATTTTCTTTAGGGCAGATTAAATAGAATAAATGCGCCGCAATTAACTAAGTCTTAGCCAAATAGGTACCTAAAAAAAAGCCATTTAACTTTTCCCTAGAATGTTGTTAAATGTTGGCCTCTTAGCTTAGGATTTAGCGTTAAATACCGACCCTTAAGGCCTTTTTACAACCACCTTTCTTGTTTCACAAAATGATTTATTAATAGAAAACCAAAAAATAGTTGAACAGTGTTACAGTATCGTGGGGGATTTTTTCTTTTCATAAAATGTGTTGCAATTTATTAAGGGAAAGAAGCAAGTAAATGTAAAAAAATTACGGGGAAATATATACAAATCAATCTCGTATACATTTTTGCTCGTGGTAAAATTAAGCAATCTCAAAACTGGACAATTCCTGAACTCAGAATGAGATTTATATAATAAATACTAAGACGACAATCTGAAAACACTGCGTTTGTCAGATGTAAAAAAAACTGAGTTTGGAAATTAAAGTAATAATTATTTCTTGATAATCTCTATCTCTATCTCTACATCTCTATCTCTTCTCTACATATAATAAAACTGTAGAATAAAAAATGCCTGACCGCGCATCACGCAGAAACTGCTGAACGGATTTTGATGAAACTTGGCATAGTGATTGCTTATGTTCTGGGTCGGGCTTTAGGATACTTATTAACCCGGCATATAACTTGGTTTTTTACAAAATAGTCAAAAAAATCGGATATATGTAAGGAAAATTCTGTTTATACAGACCTAGCAAAGTAATTTCTTACCGGATTGAAAAATAAAAAAATGGATGAATTTAGTAAATTTCCCTCTGAATCATTTGAGATATAAAACATCCTCCTGCGTTGTCCTGAAGCGGAGCAATGTTCAAAAAAATTATTCAAAACATTGCCCACAATTTTCTTTCAGTGGATACCACTGTCAGTAGTCATGGAGCAGTGAGTATCGTTGTAGTTGTGTGTGTGTAATTATTATGTGCGAGCTCTAACGTGATCATAATATTTTACGCTTCAAACGGCAGTCGTCTCTTTTCAGCTCACACGTTCAGGTTGAACACATTTTCGAGTGTTGTTAAATGTGATAAGTTTGGAAATGGGCTGATGGGATTCGTGTGTCAAGTTGTTTCATTCGCGTTGTTTCCTTTTCGTCGACATTTGAGGTGGGTAAAAGGGAACAAATAGGAACATATGTTTTTGTTCCATGTAGTTCAATGAAAATACTTTTTGCCCTAAAAGTGGCAGGCGGGTGAAGCAAGGCGAGCATGGGTCAGCTAGTATAGGACTGTCCAAAATTTTTAATTTTGTTATCCTGTAAGTCGGATTATTAATGTATCAGTGATAAAATGAACAAAATTAAATTATTTCCGTGTATTACGGCTTTATTAGTAAAAGCAAACATTCCCAATAATTATGGAACACAACGCCGTTCAAGTGGCTGCCTCGACTGGCTTCGCAGTAGCGCATTCTCCAAGACCTTGTTTATGGTTTCGGGTTATAGCTTTATATATATATTTATATTGGCCTTAAGTGTTTTAATTGTTTCCGGATTGTTGGCATAAAATCGGTCCTTTACGGTTCCCCACAAAAAAATCCAAATAGGTCAAATCGCAGCTCCGAGGCGCCCAATTGACATCGTCCAAAACAGCTGATAACACGATTTGGGAATTTGATGCGCAAAGGATCGATTGTGGCATGGGCTGTGCGGCATGACGCGTCATCTTACATGAACTAGAGATCGTCCAAATCCATGTCTTCAATTTCAGTAAAAAAAAAGGCGGTTTAAGCCTTATTTTCGAATAAAAACGGCGGAATGATACCACCTCACCACAATCCGCACCAAAATGTCACTCTTTGTGGATGCATTGGTTCTCGACAAAAACGTGCGGGTTTTCCGAGCTCCAGATGCGGCCATTTTGTTTGTAAACATAGCTGCCGAGTTGAAAATGCACCTCGTCAGAAAAGATAATTTTTCGCCCAAAACCGCATGGCACTCGCTATGGAAATAAGTTTTCAATATTTTCCAACGTTGTTCAAGCCTAAATCGAAACTGACTTTCTGTCAAAACTTCGAGCAGAAAAAATCTGTCAGTGTCAAAATAGCCTATAATTTAAAAAGAAACCACTAGATGGCGCTACAGTCCCTCCCTAAATCTGGACCCAAAAAATACAAAAAAAGTATTAAAGAAACAACAATGAGCTTGTTTTTAACTTTGGTAGGACAATCGACATCAATTCAGAACCTGTATAGCCATCTCGGCGAGCTAGAAAAACATTTTATGAAACCATAAAGTTATTGGTCCATCTGACCCATTTTATTGACCCACCACCATCATCACTTTGTTTTTACTTGTTTTTATTACCTACCTTTAATTAAAAGAAAGAACAACTTAGAGAAAGCAACATCAATCAAAAGTTTTTAGAAGAAATGTAAATTAGAGACCATTCAGCAAACGTCTGGATGGAAAAGAAACCCAAAAAAATCTATCTCCGAGGAAACGACAAAAACGTGAATAAAAAGGAAACAAAATTGGGTCACAAAAATGTCTACTGATGTTTCCTTTCGTTTTATCCAACTGCCCGCACCAGGAAAGCGAACATAATACAACTTCGCTTCGTGGCTATATACACCATCGCCGGTGATGTACAAGTTGCCATCGTTGTGGGCTATCCATGTTTAAGTAGAACATTACCCCCCAAATGTGTATCCAAGGACTTGTGCCGCTGTAAAAATATCTTGCGGCGGATACACTCGCTTGTCGTACGAGCATTCTCTTTTTCTTCTTCTTCCTTTTGTTGTCTGTTTGTAGTTTAATCTTGTTCATATTTTTTTTTTCTGCTTTTCTGATTGCAAAAGTAATTCATGATGTAATCAAAATAAAGAACTCCCTCACACCAGAGAAGGAATAGTTGTTGTTAACTCTATACACGAGCAGACTCGTTTCGGTTGACGGGTTCATTCTCCTTTGAATCGACATCGTTCTGGCAGAAACGGATGTATCTATGGCTGGTATAGCTCAAAGCGGAGACATTCTTCTTGTTAGAAGTTTGTTTATGAAATTCATAAAATGTCACAATCATTTCGATGGCAAAGAGATACATTGCGACACAGGGGGAAATATTTTCGTTGTCTGTTTGATTTCAGCCCCCACGGATATTTGAGAAATAATAAAAGATGACCTGATTAGAAAATTGTGTCAACACAGAATCTATATACCTATGGTCAACAAGACAAGATCCCGGCGAGTTATTTCCGCACTGGCCTCTCTCTATCTCTCTCACCTATTCCCCAGAGGCAGATCGTTTAGATAGCTGTATAGCTGTTGCCTGGGCTGATTTATGCCTGGTCTAGTAATTCTTTGTAAAACGATGCCGATCCAGAGGCAGGCAGGTATGACAAGTTATTCTCGTTTCACGGATTAGTTTCTGGGTGTTGTTGCGCTGCACTTTTGAATTTATTTCCTTTCATCGCTAATTGGAGACCTGCAAGTAAACATGGACATTCCATTAGGGAAATTGAACGTGTTGAAATGATGTATTAAGCGGGTTCGATTTATGGATATGGGAGCATAAATTGAATGAGGACTATGACAACTTGTTGATTTAGAACTTTCTTTCATATTCCACCCATGTCCAAAAGGTGAAAGGTGTAGTGGTGGGAAGGTAGATGATGACAGGGCGGAATGTGCGAGTAAACTGTGGACGTGGTTGCTTTTAGTTAGATGTACCTAATGGTGGTACAGAAAAATGAGTTTTACCACTAAGTCCCGCATAAAGACACTTTCCTCGCTTCAGTATCTAACTTGTGTACTTTTACTTGAAATGGCGCTATAGGTTGACGGAGGTTTTCCATACGCTCTATAACTCGATTAGTACCCCAATCAGTTCCGCTCAATTCTGATAGGTGGGGTTGCTTTCTGATGCGAACTCCAGCAGCAAGCTCTATTAGCCAGGGTCGACTATGAAATGATTGTGGGCTTAAGCCAACTTAAGCTTTTATTTTTTAAACTTTAAATTTAAGTATTTAAGGTTCATTGAACCATTTTATTTACAGTTAAAGACCATTCGATACTAGTATATTTCAAAAATGATATCGTCGCCCGAGAGGTACAGATTGAACGAACCGGACACATAAGTTAGCCTCAAACTCGCCAATTTCACATGTCGCCAATACCCCAACGATAAATTTCCTTGTAAACTCGTATCACTTCTCGTTGCCATGCTCTTAAGGCCTTAGTTATAGCGATACGTAAAAAGGCGACCGAAAAAAAATTTCTTTTGGTTTTTTTTTACCACCTAAAGTTAATGCTTGAACTCAATCTTGGTCCTAAAATGTTGCTTATGAATTATAAAGTTAGTTTATTAAACAAAAAAGAAATAAGTGACCTATGTTTAAATTTTCTAAAAAAAGAATTAACTTATTTTTCCGTACGAAAAACTTTTTCTGATCAACTTCTCAGTTAATTCCACGCAAAAAAAAAAACAAATCATTCCACTGAAATGTGTCATTTCCTTATTGTTTCATCCGTCAGGATTTTTTTTCCGATGGAATCTCAGTGGTTGTTGATTTGATTGTACTGACAGCACAGTGACAATCAGTTTTTTTTGAAAGACTTGTTTGCTATGACCGCCTAAACGAAAAAAACTCATTTTCATACTGTTCCAACTTTTTCGGTTGCATTTTATCGCTATAACTGGCCCCTAAGAATGAGGCGAACTTATGGCTGCAGTAATATTTTGGACTAACCGCGCGCATCATTGCCGTTCTAAGACTGAACTCAATTTGCCGAATGGTTAGCTCGGATGGATGCTCATTAGAACCGTTTTTCGTGGTCGGAACGTTCCGAGAACAGAACTCGAAATTGTATAGTAAATTATTAAGTTTTAAATGGCAGAACACAACGACAGCAGAATGAATGGGGGCAACACGTTAATATAGGAAACTAGGAATAACTCCTTATTTTTAAGGACGGGTGGAAGGTACCTCCAATTTTGTTAGATATTAAGGAATGACTGAATTTATAAGGATTTTGAAGACAGTTATACTCTCTGAGATACTGTATCTTGTGTTACAGCATAAAATTTCAGTTTATTTGCGCATTGGCTTAAGCTAAATTACGCCCATTCAATCCCATAATGGTTCGCTTTATCATTGAGTTTCATATGTGTGCTGAAAGTGCGATTGCTGTTTTGCCACAAATATCTCTGAAATCGATTCTAGCACCTCGAACATTACAACCACCTTTCGCTATTCTAGATGCCTCTTAGTGATGAGACTTGTGAGAAAATGCTGCAATGACTTAGAATCAAAACATGATTGAGGAGTTTACATTTTATAACACGTGAACTCAGTCAACTGAGTAGTGACTAGATTTTTCTATATTTTTAACAACTTTTGTAAAATGTACGTAGGATACTGTTGTAAACTGTTCAAATATTTATATGCATGTCTCACATTCACAAAAAAACGTCAAAAAAGACGTTGGAGATTTTGAAATCAATTTTTTTTCGTAAAACTCGAAGCAAGTAACAGCGCTGTCAAGGAACTAAAATAATCATAGAAATGTACTAAGATTTGCAAAAAGGACCGGTGCAAAATTAATTTTGTGTGGCATTTCATCGTTGACAAAACAAAACGTGCGCGGTGATAGAACTACGGAAATTCGTCTTGCATTTGTTCTATATTTCGTTAATATCGCGTTGGAAATAACTCCGTAATCGCTACGACAAAATAAAATATAATATATGCAGAGATACCAATACTAGGCATAAATCTGTATAGCTCGTTTCAATAAATGCTGTCATAGATGGCGTTGAAATCGATGAAAAGACGGTGGGGTTCCGTTTGGATTTATTCACTTTTTTCCTGAATCAGTTTACCTCTCAACTTTTGATCGATGTTGGAGTTTTGTTTGGTCTAAACCGCACTCAAAAGTCCAACCAATAACCTGACTCTTCCGTTTGCGGAGTGTACATCAACCAGCAGCTGCTCTCAAGCTTATTGTGTAAACCTTGAGGTCCCTACACACGTTCAATGTTATTTGTCAATGTTACTTGAATGACTCATCATTCAAGTAGCATTGATCGTTTGTATTCTTTTTAATGTTCTTGTCAAGTTACATTCCTACATTGATGAAAACCAAAATAATTACCGTCAATGTAAGTACAGTCGAATACCTCTAAGTCGAATTTTCACGGGAGATAAAAATTTGCTCGATTTAGAGGGATTTGGGAATATTATAATAGGTCAAGAATCAAAAGAATATTTTCGAACTATAGAGATTTTCGACTAGGATGACTTTTCTATGCAAAATTGAAGGTAATGTAAAAATTGGGTCGAAAAATTCGGTATAGAGGGAAACTCGATTTATAGAAGGTTCGACCGACTAAATGCATAACGATTTTAAGCAAATATGAATAAGTGTTCATACTCACTGACAATTATGAAAAACTGAACATTATTAAAGCAAAAATATTTTCAATCATTATATTAATACGTCAACATCAAAAGTTTCCGTACACTTTTTAAGTATTTATCATGAAATGAGGAGAATGAAACTTATATCATTCGAAAGGTAATGCGCCATAGATGTGCAGTAGGTATATGTCGCATTAAGACTGGTAAAATGAAGTTAAGAATTTCCCATACAAAATTTGTCGCCGTCATGTTTCCATAGTAACGAATTTAATCGTCTTGTTAGAGAGTCTCATTAACCCATAAAGGTATGCAATTAAATTACCCCCAAAAGTAAGCAATCATAAAATCTTATTTCAGGGGCATTGCAGAGTTATCTGCGAGGTTTTACTATGGAAACGAACATTCATGTTTTGCCCTTTTCCATTCTTTTTTTCATAGCGAAAAGGTATATGAATTAAGATTCAGCATATAAATAAATTAAAATAAATAATAAATAAATTATATAAAAAACAAGTTGGCTTTCTTTACTTTATCTACAGACAAAATTGGTCGAATTTTGACCACGGGCGGTACTAGTATTCATTGATACGTGTGGAGGCAACTTATCATCAATGTTACTTGATGAACAAAAATCGTCAATGATACTTGTGAAGTAACATTGATCGTGTGTAGGGTTCTTTAGTTCCTAGCAGACAAGTTGATCTTTAGACAGAATATTGATATTCTCTTTTCGTGGACAGACGTTGTTACAATGGTCCTATAATTTATTTTGCCTGGCAGTGAAATGCGGGTTTGAATCGGTGTTATAAACAGCTTGCCTTTCTGTACGAAATTTGCTTCTTTGCGTTTTTTTAAGTCCGTACATTGTTCCTTATTTTGTTCTTAAAGTATGTCTAAAAAGAAATGCAAAAAATGTTATGAAACTACAAAATTTTTTTTCTCGATCAGAACGAGTGCCATCTGTTGGAGATTCTCTGAAACGTTTTCCTATGTTCAGTGGGTACATTTGTACTACATTAAACTCTGATGTGATTTTGTAGTTAATTCACTTTCGCCTTGAACTAAATAAACAATATGGCAGAACTAGTTCATATTAAAACCAAAATTAGATTTTCGGAAGTTTTTTCATAAAGTAGAATTTGTTTCACACTGAAATGTGTCACTTCTGCTGTCAAATTCATATATTTTTGCCTCATCTCGCAACCAAACGAATAAATCATTCACAATAGAAGAAACACAAGAAACTTTATGCAAAACCTATTTCCTGTGGCTAAACAAAATAATTAACCACCACAGGCTATCGAATTTACTTTTTCTACTACTGAACGACAACCATCATTAGACGAGACGACAATATTTTCTACTTTGAGAATACGTACAAACAGTCATTGACACAATTACATTTCAATTAGTTTGTGTGTTAATTTGTTTTCCACTTTGATACGTCATGCCAGCCTTAGATGCATTTTCGCATCTTTGTCAGTTCTACTGTGCACACATTGTATAAATTGTAGACTGCCTGGCAGGCAATATTTTATTTTATTCATCAATTGAAAAAATAATAATAATAATAAAAAACAAACAGCGAAAACGAAAAGTTTTCTTTTATTACCACCATTGCGAGTGGTTGGGGGGAAAGAAGGGGGTCTATGCACTGCGCTACACTATATTGCTCATGGCGTGCGGTATCATAATATTTGATCTGAATTTTATGAACTGCTTACACACATTTATTCTCATTTAATCCAGTCTATCGTCATACGTTATATATTTGTTTGTGCATTCATATCACCGCATAAAGAACCGTATCTAGCCAGTGCGTATACATGTGTCTATATATTTATCTATCTCTGTTTGACAGGTCGCCGTATGTGCTTTTTTAGTTCGGGTGGTGGATCAGGTTCGTAAAAAGGAATGCAATTTTTTTTTTACTGTTTGCTTTGGAGGCATGGTGTTCTCTGTCTATGCGTCTTTGTTTGTCCAAGTGATAGTCTGTTTTTACTCCATGGTAGTATGCTAGAGGATTATCATCAATACTCAATAAATCATCATATTTTTCGTATTTTAAATTCAAATGAACTTATGATGGCTTGTGGATGTTTTTCAGTTTGTGGTATAATACTCGTATGTGTTGAATTCGTGGCGGACAATTTTCAATTGAAGGAAGCAAGATGGAGCTCTAATTTGTTTGTCAACTCAAAACTTCTTATTCTTATCGATAAGCTTGTTAGAAATTGATGTTCAATCAAATGTTTCTAGGACGATTAACTTGAATTTTACCTTTAATGTGTCAAATATGATTAGTCGATCAGGAAAGTCGTTTGTTTATATCCCCGGTGGGCGTTTTTCAGAATCTAAATCAAAGTAAGAGCTTTAACTGTCAATGCATTTTATCATTGTGCTTTACTTATTTACTTAAGCGGCGCTACAGTCCGGGTGGACCTGTTCCTTAAATAATACACCTCTCCAGTTGCGCGAGCCACCTAGGGCAAGGTCTTCCCTTACTGCGTTGTCCCTTCGGGTTGGAATCGAAGTCTCTTCGGGCCGGAGCTTTGGTATCCATTCGCTCTACATGTCCCAGCCATCTTAGACGACTGATGCGTACTTTTCTGACCAGGTCGATGTTGCTGTACAGCTCGTAGAGTTTGCTGTTAAATCTCCTCTTTTAAAACCCGTCAACGCAAACGGACCGAAAATCACTCGAAGAATTTTTGTTTGAAGAAGATCTTCATCCGCCATTCTGCTGGACCTTAGAGCAGGACTTTGATGATGAGGGTCTTATATAGAGTTTCCTTAGTGTTTCTCCACAATTGCAAGTTTGGTTCTTCGCTTAACTTCTGAGATGAAGTCATTTTCCGAAGTTAATCGGCCCTAGCGAGGTATCCGTCAGAACGGAAAATTCTCCGATTTTATACGATTCGGAGGTTTTTTGCTTCGAGGTATTCTTCGGAACATCTATTCGGAATAATTTCTCCGACATTTTGTAACGCATATCGGCGAATTACGTTGAAATGCGATGAAGTGCATTTTTTTCTTCAATTTTTGACAGCTAGGTTCCGATTTGGATTGGAGCCTCCGACAGAGTATGCATTGCGGAGAATTTTCCGTTCCGACGGATACCTCGCTTCGTGAATGCTGTCTATTGTGACATTCTGTCCAATTCTTCGATGTTTTGTGTGCCTTCTTGTTGACAGCTTAATTTAGTCCCGCCCACGTTGCGTAATAGAATGCCATTTAAAAATTTCAAGCCAAAACTGTCTTAAAAGTTTTTATAACGCAGTCCGATCCAAGATTTTCTATTTTTACAGTTTTTGTTTGCACTTTGTTTTCATGTGGTTTGCATTTTTTCGACAAAAATGCCACCTATCGGGTCCAAAACTGAACTATCTTTCAAGTTGGAACCATAGGTACCCATCCACAAATATTTCAATTAAATCGGTTGAGGGGTTTCGGCGATTATGGTACATTCACCAGTTTAGTCCCCAGCTCCAGCGGTCCTATAATCGAAGTACGCACTTTAAAAATCCGAAATGTGTATTCTCCTTTGAATTATTCATTCCGTTTTGAGCGACTGCGAATAATTACACATAAAAATGCACAAATCTAGCCCTCATTGCTCATCTTCCTTAAGTGATAGAGCAATTTTTTAATACGGGTAAACCTTCTCTGAGGAAATCATATCGTAACAGTGAAAACCACATCGAAATCCGTTCATTGGTTCTCGAGATTAGCGGCAACAACTTTTCTTTGGACTTTTCTTTATACAATAAATGGATTTAAAAAATACGCATGCGTTTCCATTCACAGTGGTCCTATTCCGCAAGAGTGAGTTTTAATGCGTGCGCGACAAAATATCTAAACTACATGGATGTATTGATCCGATTCAGCAAGCGTGAGGGTGAACTATGTTGATGCTAAAGCCCAATTCCGAAATAGTGGGGTTTGCTGGTTGCTTTAAAAAAAGCGTAAATCATCTTGTTTCGATTCCTCAAGCGTGAAGATGATAAATAAATTTATTCACTCTGTTTCCGAGTGTAAATTTAAAAGGTGTTGATTGTGAGAAAAAATAGGTAGTAGGTAGCGACGAGATTTTGGTTTATTTTGCACGTACAAGGTGGCGCAAAAATTGTCATCCTATGTTCTTTTGGTGTCAATTTGTTTACTTACTTACTTTACTTACTTAACGGGCTCCCGACCCGTGGAGAGTCTCTGCCTGAGACACTGCAGCCTTCCATCCTCTGCGATCCCGGGCACGCTGCCTCCAATTTTCCAGACCAAGCGCTCTGGCATCCGCGATGGCTTTGTTTTTTGAAACGAAGGTTCGGTCTTCCTTGTCGTCTCGAACCTGGGGGCTGGGATTCGAAGATCCTCTTAGCTGGAGCATTATTATCCATTCGCTCGATGTGGCCGAGCCAATGTAGTCGACGTATTTTGGCTTTTTGGACTACATCCACATCTTGGTACAGCTCATAGAGTTCGCGGTTGTATCTTCTCCTCCATTCGCCCTCCTCGCACACAGGACCAAAAATCCGTCGAAGAATTTTTCTTTCGAAGGAGCCCAGTATCAGCTCTCCCTTCCTGCTTATCGTCCAGCACTCGGCGCCATAAAGCAGAACTGGCAGGATGAGTGTTTTGTAAAGCGTACATTTCGTCTCTCGAGTTAGGAGTTTTGAACCCAATTGCTTTGCCAAACCGAAGTAGCAGCGGTTTCCTAGGGTAATTCTTCGCCGGATCTCCACTAGGGTGTCATTCGTGGAGTTCATGTTTACTCCGAGGTAGATGAACTCCTTAACTACCTCGAAATTGTTGCTATCAATATGTTTACGAAGCCACATTGTTTACGAATGAAAAACTTTGGCTGTGCTTTTGGACTATGTTTATTATATTGTTTATTTGATGTCTTGAATTTGTTTCCACTTAGTCGAGAAAAATATTGATGACCATTCGGGCCCGTTTTATGTCATTTTCCATCACTCTTGGCAGAACTTCCGGCGATAGGTCCTCGCATTCTTGACGTATATTCTCTTTCAGAACTTCAAGAGTATGCAGATTGTTGACATAGACTCATCGTGACCTCAAAAAAACCTATAAAAAGAAATCTGGGATGGTTAAATCAGGCGATCTTGCCGCCCAGTGCGAATCACCAAAATGAGAGATAAGGCGACAGGGAAATGCAGCGCTCAGAATTTCGGTTGTGGCTCTTGCAGTACTCCGTGCGTTGCTCCATCCTTTTGCAACCACATGTTCTTAAGTCACAATTCATCCAATTGAGAAAGGAGAAAGTCGTTGAGCATGGTTCTGTAGAGCTCGCCGTCCACAGTAGTCGTCTAGACTCCGGGCTCCTCTGCGACGACGTCTTCAGCTACAGCGATGGCGATATTTTTCTCGTGTTGTTCCATAATTTTCTAGGCGAGCGGCTAAGCGTCGCAGTATTTTTTCAGTTGTTGTCGGACGTCTGTCTGCGTACACTTCTGCAAAAAATCGATACAATTATTCCGCGTTTTTCATGAGTATAGTCCATTCATGTCTTGTAAATGTATATCTATCTGTTTACTTCACAAATGTCAAAGTAAAATTGACATGCGCCATTTGCAAAAAATATAGCATCTTCCGCTAGGGTGACGATTGGTGCGCCACCTTGTATGTGTGCTAAGAAACATTTTAAAAGACCTTTTACGTGAGTGACGTTATTTTTCTTTAAGAAATCCGCCACGCTTCGCACTTTCTTCCAATCTGTTAAGATACGTCACAATATAAGCTGTCATGGATTTAGTGTCAAATTCGTATATGGGAACTTTCGCTGTGTAAAAACACTTTGGGTACGTTTTCGTAAACAAAAATTGTACTGACTTGACTGATGGCTGTGGGAAAAGCGGAAAACCGTGTATTTCACGCACATTTTTAAAAAAGGAAAATTTGTTCATCTGGCGGGGGAATTTTAAAATAAAAACTACGGCAACTATCTTTGAACAGTGCACAACGCCGGTATGGTTTCCGCTTGAATTGGGCTCGATTTAAAATATATTTTCCTGGTTCTATTTTAGATTTGTTCGAAATACGTTGGGGGTAACTTTTCAAAAATGTTCTCTTTTCTCTTTTGTGCAGGAAATCAAACCAAAGTATAAATCCAGCATTTTTTTTTTGATGCATTTGCTTTCTTAAGGCTTAATTTATTAATGTATTAAAAAACATATGTTCTGCCAATAAATAATTGAATAGATAAATGTACGTATCTTATGATGCCAAAAAAAATATTAAACTCAATCATTTGTCCATTAACTTTAATGGTTCGTTCTTCCACTTGTCATCCATATTGATGCGATCGACACAGCGCCATCTAATGTTCAAACATTAGCACATCTCTTCCATGTAACATAATGTTGCATGCGTTTTGTTTTCTAAATTTATTTTCAAACAACTTGTAACTAATAAATATTTTCTTTTATTTATTTACAGGAAAAAATCTTTACAACAATGAACACGTAGCAATAAAAATGGAGCCTATGAAATCAAAGGCTCCACAACTACATTTAGAGTATAGGTTTTATAAATTACTAGGATCACATGGTAAGTCATTATCTGTTTAATAATTTAAAAAACATTTTACTTATTTCCATATTCGTATTTTGTAAAGAAAGGAACTAGAGGAAGGACGGCAATATACATTTTGTGTGTTATGCAAATAGAGCGGGGTTTTGTATCAACAGGGTGGTTAGACATTTGTTTTAGGAATACATACATCGTCTACATACACATCAAGAATGAGAAGAGTAGAAATGTGTCCGCCTTTGAATAGGAAACTTTACTAAATTGATTGTTAATCGAATTGCCATGATGATGATGATCAACTAAACTGCCCGTGGGGCACGAAATATGTCATAAATTTGACATTTGACAGAGGACTAATAAATTAACAGCGCTGCATGGGAGTATGTCTTCGTTTAGTCTGTTCCCGCACTTGATTGAGTTTACGCAAATACATTTCTATCGTGGGACAATTTACAATCGCCTTCGACGTCACAAAATTGTCTAACAAATGTCTAACCACCTCATTTTTATAAAACCGCTCTATAATTTGCATTTTATTTGAAAAAAAAAAAAAACACTTGGTGAAATTTACCTTTTGTTTGCAAAAAAAAAATCCCCTAAATCTACATCCTTTTTTAAACAAGAAAAAGAATTAATTAAATCCCTTAGTATACTCCCTACTAATACAAACAAAAAAAAAATAGAATTTCTCAAGCATATTCTTCGGGGATAAAAAATAACGACCATCAGATCTACAAAGAAATGCAATTATAATTTTTAAAACAATTTTTTTTGAACTGTTCCTCTTTTTGAAGATAATTCTCCAGAGGGTATACCACGTGTCTATCATCTGGGCACATGTGGTGGCCGTTACAATGCCATGGTATTAGAATTATTGGGACTATCATTAGAAGATCTCTTCAATATTTGTTCCCGTAAATTTTCCCTTAAGACTGTTCTGATGATAGCTAAGCAACTAGTAAGTTTTATTTATTTTGCTTTTCTTTTTTTTTATTTACACTGTTTTTTTTTTTGGTTCATTTTTGTTTTTTCTTGTTATGAACAAAAAGAAAAAGAAAAACAAGCAATATTTTTTATTTAGAACCAACAACTTTTTTTTGTGCACTTTACTCACGAGATTTTAAAAATACTCACTTGTTGTATAGAATATGTAAGGGTAAGGTCACGGTGGTGATGTGGAAACTGGAATGTTTTAGTGAATGTTCTTCGCAATAAAAAGGTCCTTCGTTCTGGGTGAGGTCTTATAGTGGCACCAATAACTTGAAAGAAAAGTGTGACAAAAAACCAAACCGAAACGAAAAGTTGTCATACTCGTAGAGTTTTAAAACTGATGGCTTAAAAATGCAGTCAAATAATGCTATTCTAATCGGTATTTTGACATGTTATTAAAAAAATTTAAACACTGACACTGGTGTCAAAAGCATAGAAATTTTGAGAAGAGAAAGAATAAACTTCTTGGTGACAGTCCAATTGTTTTGAATTCACAATGGCGAAACTTTTCATTCTAAATTGCATATTGTGACCTACAAAATATATGAGGTGAATGTTAAAAATGATTATAAGTAAGGCCCAATGTCAGTGTATGCAGTGTTAATACGTTTATCTGAATTTTTGACATTTAATAATTAAAATGACAGTTCTACTTCATTTGCTACATTTAATACATGCACTCAAAACTTGATGCCGTCATGAATTGGTACGTGCAAAATTTTACTAAAAGTGACAGCATCAATGTGACGTTGTGACGTTTCTAAGTTTTTATTGGGCACATACAAAAACTTAGTTATCTTAAGTCGGCTAGATTGGTCTGTTATAGATGTAACCTGAATGAATGTCACCTTTACTACGTCAGCCACATATGCGAACTGTCAACTTAGTACTCAGTCACGAATTTCTTGACTAGAGATACATCAAGTCAGTCAACTGTCAGACTTACTAAATTAGATACTTCAACGTCCCCATTGGCTCATTTTGATCATGTGAAAAATATTTTGACTCAGTTGACATTTCGATTTGCTAGCCTTTAGAGTCAACAAAAACCAATCTGGTATTTTAGCAAACAAAATTGACAACCGAACAAAGTATTTCGTCCGAATCTATTTTCAATAATGGACAAACATTCACTTAAGTTCTGCCAAATCTGTTCTGTTCAAATTTCACAATTATTTATATTCTATTGCACTTTGGCTTTAAATAGATTAATCCAGCTTACGTTCAATCATTAATACAAAAGTTGGTCAAAACGCGCGTTCGGTTTATAATGGATCAGCGGTTTTGTGACGAATCATATGGCTTCCCACAGGATAACCGCAATGGAAGTGCTCTTTTTCTTAATGATTTACAGACTTTATCGCCCTTTAATGATGAAAATGAAAGTCACTAAACCAATATTCATCGTATACAATACTATTCAATTAAATTTTTTTGCGAACTGTCAGAATTTCATTACAATTCCAACGCGTTCCTCAAATCGACCAATGAAAAACATACTCGAGCTTAATTTTAAAATATGATTTCAATTACGTTCGGATTTCTAGTTTAGTAAATCTGACAGCTGACTGACTAGATGTATTTGAGTTTTTATTGGCCCAGATTTGTCACGGGATTCGTTTTTGCAGTTGCCCTTTACGGAGTAATAGCAAACAAATCTTGTCAAGGAAATCGACACTAGTGTCAAAATTCAAAAATAAACCGTGAGTTTACAACAACAACTCAACTTACCTAGTTAACGCGTTCGTATACCTAGTCCAGACAAATCTAGTTGGCGTTTTACACAAAAGTAGGTATCCAAACGTCCCCATTGCCTCATACGTTGAAAGTTTTTAAGTAGAGAATCGCAAACTGTTACCAAGTGACAGCTGTCATTTTTGATAGGCTCAAATGATATTTATTTTTTTTTACGAAACACTTTTATAAATGTGTGGACTGTAAATTCAACTTTATAGTTCGTAGAAAAAATGTCTTAACATATGATTTTGACAGCTTGATTTCTTCTTCGTCATTCTGCATTCTGCTTTGTAAAATTCGTGGCTACATACTTCACGCAGGCGTCTTTTACAACGATAAAGAGATGACGTTTAGCGATCTGGAATTCCTGCAACTTTTTCTAGTTTTGTCGGAGTATTTCCATTAGTGATCTCATACATGACTCGGCAATGAGCTCAGACATGTTTTGATCCGACCAAAAATGTCCTCCCTTTCTATTCATACGTCAAAGTCGCCAATAACAAGCTTCACGTCGTACTTTGGGGACTTTTCGTACTGAAAGGATTGAAGAACGTTTTCTTTGGGTACGTTTTGCGTCATTCTTTCATGTTAGGGAGTGAGAGCAATCACAAATCAGCTTTTAAACTTTGCCCTGGAACGGATTATAATCAGGTGAAGGCTTACATTTGGGAAGCCTAAGACTTTTTGACAAAGTCTTCCAATAATCATATAAACCCGCAGTCAAGTAGACGCTGTTCTTGCTACTTGTGGCACTCGCCTTAGAAGCCCATATAACTTTGCGCGTTTCTTGGACTTTCCCAATGTCTTTCACTTTCTGGATGGCTTTAATGTCGGGGTCCACTGCTAGTTTTTCGACTGCACGCGATCTTTTTAAGGTTTGGACGCGTGTCTTATCCGTAGCTCGTTGTTTGTTTCCTGGGACCTTCGACATTTGAGTCATTCATTCCCAGGGCTTGTTGCAGCTTCGTAAAATCTCAACGCAAGCACACAGAACTTTTAAAAAAATGAAATGTGATCGAATCGGTTGTAAAAGTAAATGCCTTTAATGAGCGTTATCATTATTTCTATATCGGTTTTCACATTAAAAATATGGTCCTTAAAAACAAGCCAAACTTTCCCACCTGCCACCAGTAATGTCGCCCAAATTAATGTAAAAAAAAAATGAGTAACTTCATGAGTAATATGCACACCAAAACTTTTATCTCTTTAATAACGTTAAGTGTCTCAACAGCTGATAGGAAGCAAAAAAAATTAAAATTAAATATTCAAACAGGGTTAAACGAATCACACTATATTTATATGCAGCAGGAAAGGATGTCTCATACATTCAATTTACGTATTTTATGTTGTCTTAAACAATTTACTAATTGTAGAAGTTATTGGACGTTAGTGTGTGGTTCCTTTCTAACTACAACTACGTGTATTCCTTAGAATTTTTTGTTTAATTTTTGCATTCAAATCTGTTAATTGTTTTACTTCATCAATATTATATTAAAAAAATAAAAATCGAAAACCTTAAACACTCATAACCACAGCCGCTCTGTTCCTGTATATGAATTGTTCTTAATTTTACTTTCCTTATAAGAGTTTTTTGTCTAGTTTGTTGAATTTATTGTTGCATTTAATACTTAACTATATTAAGCCATATACTGTTTTATTTGAATTTGTTTTTTTCGTTTGTTATTATTTGTTTTATTTTTATTTTAGTAGTGCGTTGTTTGTTCTCCTCATGATATTTCCATCTCTATCATCTATTGTTTCTCTGTGATTAGAATGTAAATGTATTTGTTTTGTTGAAACGTCATTTTTGGCATTCCCTTTACAACCCCGCCCGCCCACTCTGTTTAATCTCTCTATCTACACAAAATCATTTCACTTTAAGGAGAGCATCGTTGACACCACCATAAAATTAATTTAAAAAAAAAAAACAAAGCAACCAAAAATGCATTTATTTAAGAAAGAAATCCCTACCACCAGTAACCACCACCACGACCACTACAACCTGTGCACGTTTGTATCTTTAAAGAAAAGGTGTATATCTAATTTTATTAATAATAATTTTTTTTGTTGGTTAAGTTAAAAAATAAAATTAAAAACCGTGGCTCGCGTGCGCTGAAAGAAACAAAAAAAAGAAAAGTTTTGTCACACACACACACACATCTTACAGTTAAATATGCTTCGAGAATTTCTATTTTCAAACTTCCAACTGGGACAGAGAACAACAGATTCGTCTCCACTTCCTCCGCCCCACGTGAAAGTTAAAATCCATCCCAAACAATATGTATATCCCTCCCTTTTAGACCACAGACAAAAGAAAGGTAGACAAAAAAAATGTAAACACAAAAAAAAACTCCTTTTCAAGGAATTCAGTTATTGTTACTAATTTCTCTTGATTTCCTTTCAATTATTTTATTTGTTTATTGTTTTGTTTTAATGTTCTTTTCTTCTTCTCTTCTTCTTTTTCAAATTCGTGCGTAAATTCCAAATAAAATAAAAATAAAAACAAAACTTTGCGCGCCAAAAAATATAAAAAAAAAATCTACCAACGGTACACACGATATTCTCCTTAAATGCGAATTACTACTCAAACCAAAAAAAACAATATGTAAAAAAAATAAACACACACAAACACAAAACACACGTAAACATGACACACAGCAGAGGGTGTCCCCGAAGTATATTACTTCGGACCATGCGGCAAATACAATGCACTTGTTATGGAATTGCTTGGTCCATCACTTGAAGATTTATTTGATATATGCGGCAGACGATTCACTCTGAAGACCGTACTACTGATAGCTATACAATTAGTAAGTACATTATAAGAAAATAAGAAAAAAAGCAAAAAAAAAAAACATAAAAATTATACAAAAACTAAATAAAAAAATTAAAAAGAGATAATTTTTCATTTAACTACTCTGTATCTATAATTTTTTTTTTTTTTAATTATTAAGTGAAATTAGAAAACTAACTTAGCTTTTTTTGTTTTGTTTGTTTAACTATGGCTTAAAGCGCTTTTTACATATTTTTTTTTTAATTTTTCATGTTCATTTTCATGCGTTAATATTTTTGGAATGCATTTGCTTTGACATTTTATAAATATAATATAGCCAAATGTATTTTTTTCTAATTCTATTTGTAGACGATATTTATAGGTTTATGCATTTGTTAGTTGTTTTTTTTTTATAAAATAGTATGTAGGTTTGGATTTCTTGTGGTGGATATAGCGTGGCATAAATATTGTGATTTTTTTCTCCTTTTGAATTTACATCTCGTTTTTGAATTGAAATTGAAAGAGTATAACTTGTCGGACCCAACCTTTTTACAAATAACTGATAAGTAATACAACAATTTTTACTATCTCACGCGTTGACCGAGCGGAAAGTTTGTCAGCGAGACTAATCTTATCCTTAGTTTAGACTGAAACGGATGTAAACATTATTTATCTAGACCCTGACATTTCAATTATTGTCATGGTGAAACATTTTTTGATAGTCAAGGTTATTTTTTCTGAATTTTGTGATACATTTTGGATATCTGTATCTAGCTTTTCCAAATACAAAACTCACCCGAGCGAATTGTTGAGAGAAGCTTCCTAGGTTGGTGGTGTTTAGAAATAATTAGCAAGTAAAATAAATAAAAGTGAAGATTTTTAAACCGATTGAGATGAGAAGAAGTGATCATGGTCCCTTAAAACAATGATACAACCATCTTCGACGAAGGCGGGCGCTTCAGTTCTGGGTGACCTAAAGGCTCAATTAAAAAGCCTCTCCAATAAGTCTGGTGTCTAAACATCTGGCCCTGGCTTACAGTTGTCATTTTCTGCTTGGAAGGCGATTATAACCTAAAGAGCCAGAACTAAAATCAAAGATTTTGCAGTTGTCCATTCCCTCTACATATCCTACCCATCTCAGACGTCTTATTCGCAATTTTTTGAGTAGTCGAAGTCGCTGTACAGCTCATATAGTTCTTTGGTGAATCATCTTCTCCAGAATCCGTCACCACAAACGGGACAAAATATCTTTCGCAGACATTTTTTTCTAAAACCCCCAAGGGTCCATGCATTGACTGCTAGTGAAATGTCAGTTTTGGTTCAGTTCGCGGTGAAAGTATGAAACCTCTGCTGATTTTTTTTACATAGAATACAGTGACATCTATTGTAGAGACATTGCAACTACGCAAAATAACGATTTATTCAAATTGTTACCAACTTTCTAGAACAAATGGCATGCTCAGCACTTAAACAAAATCGCACAAATTGCTCGATTACATTTGAGTGTTTCCGATTCTCTAGGCCGTGAACCAAAAGAGATAGTGCTTATGTTTTCTTCAACGAAAAATGGGCTACTAGCATTCCGTGCATAGTATGCCAATGGGTCCATGCTTCAGTTATAAAGGGTCATTTATTTCGTGGTTTCATGTTGGTAGCGCTGGCATTTGACACCTGTCGAACTCAGCTGTCATTTTAAGTGTCATAATATTAGTTGTCATTTACGATAATGGATCGCTTAACAATCGAATAACGCTTCAAAATTATTAAAAGTTACTACAAAACTGGTGATTCCAACGTAGCTACTTTTCGCGCATTACGCGTCGTCATAATCGACCGACTACGCAAGCAATTGGTAAAATTGTAAAGAAATTTAAAGATAGTGTAAGCGTCACTGGTGTCGTAAGGCTTGTGCTTCATCGTAATGCACACTCAGTCGAAAATATTTCTGCAAGTGCTGCGGATGATCCGAATTTATCGATTTCGATATTGTCAAATGATAACCGACTTTTTTTTGGCCGGCGATTGAAGATAATGACTTGGACGATTTGTGGTTCCAACAAGACGGGGAAACAAGCCACACAACACGACCAATTATGGCTTTATTGCGTGAGAAGTTTCCTAGTTTCCATGCGGTTTGACAACGTAAGAATTTTTTCTGTGGGCTACGCAAAAGACCGTGTTTACGCGAATAATCCTCGAACTCTAGTCGCATTAAACACCAACATTGCTCCATTTATGGCCGAGATACCGCCCGAAATGAGCGAAAAAGTGGTTTAACATGACCTTAAAAGAATCGCTTGCTGTGAATCTTCCCGAGGCGCCATTTGAATGAAATTGTTTTTCACAATTTATGGCTAATAAATTTATAATGAAATAAAATTTCCCATAATCTCGTTAACTGATTATTTGGTTAAAATCGATTCCGTTTTTACTTAAAATGACAGTAGTGACAGTCTGATTGTGTTCTATCGATTATAACAATCATTAGCATATACTAATTGAATATACTATTAACAGATCATATTTTAGATATTGGACTTTAAGTTTGGTACAGTTTTTTGAACTAAAATGTTAAGGAAGTTAAAGACCCTTGTCCTTTTTATAAACATCAAAACTCTTGGTTAGGTATAGGTGCATTTAAAGGGGTTTCCTTTCTTAAGGACTAGACAAACGATGCTTCGATTTTATTCATCAAGCTAGCATTTATCTGGCCAAATCTTTGAAATTAGTTGGCGCAAGCTCTGCCCTAAGTCATCTCCATTTTCTTATTCTGCCACTGGCTGTGTCCGCGACTTTGTAAATATGTACATAAAGTCGAATGTATTTCCATCTTACTCAAAAAACAAAACATTTTAACACATCACCATGCGCAAACATTTTCCAAAGAGAGTTACCTATGAGCTGACATCTAAAACTTTAAAGTCTATGTAAAATAGAAAAGTGATGTCTGTTTCACAAAACATAAAATTCGTATGGAATGAGTCGGTCGATTGCGATAAAATTAAAACCAAATGTTTCTCCATTAAACCCTTTGCTATGTCTGGAAAACCCATACCGATTGGGCGAGTAGATTTAACTTGATGCGTGGTCAAATCCACATACAAATAGACAAACTTTACAATTTTATGTAGAGCGAGGAAACAGGATGCAATACGTCTTTTTTTCATACTTGTTCGATCTTATATTCATGCACCTTTATATAGCTGTGGCCTTTTTGAGGTTATTCTTGGCGCTGTTCGGAAGTTTCTTAATTTTGAGGGCGTGGCAATCCCATACAAAAAACGTTCTTCAAACTCTATGTCCTGGCAAATATTTTCTTAAAAGTTTGGTTCATTTGCGTATGCATTTTTTGTGCTAAGAAAAATATGGGCGAGCTTGTATAAAGGGGCGTGGCACTCCCACTCAACACAGTCTAAGTTTCGAAATGTGGAAAACTGCGAAACACTATTAATGAAGTTGCTTCTTACTTTCCGGTATCCGGTGAGCTCTGTAAAAGAAGTTCTAGAGAAGGTTTCACTAAAGCTTTCAGCAGCTACACAGGAACCTGTTTCACCAAACACAAATTTTCAAAGTGCAAAACATATTTTTACAAATTGCAAAGTCTTGTGAATTTGCAAAGAAATCGTCTATTTCGTTTCACCAATCAAATTAGATTTGCACTTTACATTTTAAATCGTGAAAAGTTTGTCAATAATATGCAAAGAAAAAAAATCATTTGCAGTTGAACAGTTGGTGATATAATTAAAAAAATATATAATAAACCGTTTCGAAGCACTCTTTGAAGACGAAGAGGATACAAATAATGTACAAAGGGTTGTAAAATTAAGGACAAATTTTGAAATTGGAGATAATTTTTCAACCCTGGCTTTCGTTTAACGAAGAATTGAACGTGTTTTGTCAACAATTAGACGTAGGCTAAAGTTTGACGCGAACGAAATAAGTGCTTAAGTCCCTTGCAACAGATTCTATGCACACTACGTTGGATGGGAAATGGAGGGCAATATCATGGAGTCGCTGCTATGCACGGAATAAGTAAAGCTACAGTCTGCAGAGTGGTACGAGTTTCGAACGCAATAATCGAGGAATTGGTGGCCACAAAATACTTAGGAAATAGCTACCCAATTTTTTGCTCAAGGTGGATTTCCTTGTGTAGCTGGATGCGTTGACGGTACGATGATCAACATTGATGCACCCAAGGAAAATGAAGAGCAGTTTGTTAATAGACATGGGAAGCATGCATTGAATGCAATGATGGTATGTGGGCCGGACCGATCTTTCTATGCGATTAACGTAACTGGCCAGGGAGTGTGCACGATGCAAAGGTATTAAGGAATAGCCGATTGACTACGAATTTCAAATGCAGTACTTTTAGGGGACAGCGCTTAAGAACAAATCCGGATGTTTCAGTGGAACAGCGTTTTAACCGAGAAAATAATTTTTTTAAGCCCAACAAACAATTTTCCGACAGTAAAACTTCCTCTATATTACGTGTTGGGTGCAATTAAATATATAAACATACGCGCATATGTTTTTCCCTTTGCAAATTTGCAAAACACGATTAAAAATGCAAAGTTCTCTTTCTAATTGGTGAAACACTAATAATTTTCACTTTGCAAAAAAGTCTGAAAAAATGCAAAAATGAAAAGTGAAATGCTCTTTTACTTTTCAGGAATTATTTTTTTTGCAAAATTGCAAAATGTAAAGTGAAAAGTGGTTGGTAAAATAGGGCCCAGATCTATCACAGTATCGGCTCGTAATATAACTGATATCTAACCTTTTCGAACAAGCTTGTCAGATCTTATTTCCCGTAACTTCAGTATTACCTGAAATACGGCCGAAACTAATTGCGTTCAGCCTGCTGAAGAAATTCAGTTCTGGGATCCTCGCAGCTTCTTAGGGTTGTTTATAATATTGTGCAATGTCTTTTGCTTAGTTTTCATCTTGTGGACTTATGTAGGGTACTGACACCCTTATCCAAAGTCACCCTTTATTTAATTACACATCGATTAGGTTGCTGTTGCTGGCCCAGAACCGCCATTGCTTTGCTACTAACTTGTTTTTATGACCTCAAATATTTACTAATTTTATTATTGTTAGGTTGGAGGCATGCAAATCTCAATATTTATTTTAATAACCTTATGAGTAAGACCAACGCCATTACATGGTATTTTGCTTGGAAGATTTTATAGCCGGTTACAGACTGCTCTTGGTGTTTGGTATTTGCGGTTCTATTCGATCAATTGTGAAGAAGTCAACAAGTTTCAGAAATAAGTTTAAGATCAGTATTGTGTTCGTAGACTTTTCTTATGTTCCACAGCTCAGATAATTACTTTCTAAATTTGTATCTTGATAGATATAGGTTTGGGGCAAGAAAACCCACGTGAAACAGTTGGTGTTGAAATGGAATCATGAAATTTTCACTGAATCCACTTCTCAAAACAACTCATCTCGAACTCATAACTTTAAAAACAAAAATATCTTTTTCAAAATCCTCTGCTAGAGCCCTTTACAGTCTTCAATTGTCCGCCTAAAAAGCGCGATACATTTTTTCTATGTGTTTCGGTGCTTACAGCATGTGCCTAACATGTGGCCCATTCCTTTGTTCGCTTTGAGTTCTTCCGCGTGGTCCTTGGCGAATCGCTTGCAATTCTTCCATTTACGTCCGTTGCTAGATTAAGATTCTCAGCAGGATAACTCAAACTGAAGACATTGTGCTTCGCCAGTTTGCTGGATATGGATTTTAACAAATCTTAAAAACCTTATATTCGTACGACGATACTTGCTTAAGGCGTAAAAAAGTCCCCCGGGGCATGTGCTATCTTTTAATTTATCAATTCCCATCGACTGCTCTGCAACCAAAAATCAATTGCAAAGAATAAAAAAACACGCAGTGAGTGCCCGCTAATATATACATATCCACCATGAAACTTTTTTTTTCTTTTCATCAACCCCAGACGATTATAAAATGCATCCTAACTACACACAACCACCACCCATCCATCCATTCGTCCACATCCATTGTCTGCGACACGAATCCCACATTGAAGCTCAATATTTCACCCCAATCTCATTTGGAAAAGCTGCCAAGCGCATTGAACAAATACCACAACGACTATCAAATACGAATATCCTTCCATTCTCTCCCCCATCTGTCTCTATGTGTTTCTCCTTCCACTTTCACCAGCTAAGAACGTTTGGCAATCGTCCAGATTACTTGTTTCTCCCTCTTCATAAAAAAAAAAATAACACTGACTTTAAATTCTTTTTCATCTCCCACGCTGTGCTTAGGGAAAATCTTTTTTAAGGACCGCTCTCGTTTTCAGCAACAAAAAAAAACGAAAACTCACTCCTCACTCATGTATGTATTATAAGAGAGGTCGTTGTCGAGAGAGCGAGAGGATATCAATGCAATGTCATCAGTCAATGCGACAAACATTTTTTTTGCCTTGTTCCTTTCAAGGATAACACTCACCTCGAGAGTCGATCCATTGTAGTTTATTTTTTTCTTTCGATTTTTCTTATTATTTTTAATTTAACTTTTAACATGTGTATCCAGGCAAAAGTATTTCAAATCATTCATGCTCATTATCGCTAGTTGAGACACTGCTATAGAATTTTTTATATATATACATAATATAGAACAAATAAATCATTTCAAAGCATGAGAATTATTTATACAATTACTTATTTGCTTTTATTAACTAAAAATAGAAAACACAAAAATAAATATACACAGTTTTTATTTTAGACATAGATTTATTTATAATTTTTTTTAACTTTACAAAGAAAGTTACTAACTTTTTGATTTATTGTAGCTCCACCGGATCGAATATGTTCATAGTCGACACTTAATTTATAGAGATGTTAAGCCAGAGAATTTTTTAATTGGTAGAACATCAACAAGACGAGAAAAAATTATTCACATAATTGGTAAGTAGCAATTTTTTAATATATATTTATTTGTCCGTATACAGTATGGCCTAAAGGGGTTTGCGTTAAAATTTAGTAGTTTATGTATTCAAACTCAATTTTTACTATTCAAATCGACTGTCAAAAATTGGCACAAACAACACACATGGACTTAAAAACGATATGAAAAATAAGTCGCTTAAAACACACGACAGCGTTCTATGTTCTTTTTAAACGTCATGTCCCGTTTCAAGAGTAGAAATATATAAAGCAATGCAATTTTTGGCCGAAGGGTGAATTATTACAGTTATTCGTACTGCAACTAAAATATAAGTTACCTAGCAATTTTTATATCACGAAATTGAACACGTTTGACAGGTGATTGTCACGCAGACATTTTCGATGTTGCATATGACATATGTCACTGCAAATTTCTTCGTAGCAATAGGTCTGTTCCCAAACGATAACGAATTCGAACACAATAGTCAAATTTAGTCAAACTTCGTTCCTTTACACAAAAGTTGGGTAGAGGAGAACCACAAAGAAAGAACAAAACATTTCCCCTTTATAAAAAAACCTGGGGTTGAATTACCGTATCCGTGATCGAGCAATACGTGACTGAATTTGTTATTGTTTTGCATGTAAAATCAACAAAATTCAGTGACGTATCGCTCGCTCACGGGTGCGGTAATTCGACCCCTGCAAATAATAGCCCAATAGATTTCTTTGGGCTAGTTTGTCTTATATCTGACTTTAGCTGTCAAATCCCTCAAGAGTCAATTTGAGTTGGCTGTTTATTTCGGTTTGGTTTAATGAGTGCTCAGATTTTTAGTTCAAAATTGATAAATCGGCAGGAAATATATATTATACTGTATCCGAGTGTTTTTCAACGTCTGCAAATTTGTAATTTTTGAAACCCACTGACGTTTATTTTTGAAATTTATTTTTCATTTTCGCATTATGTTCTTAACAAACGTCATGAAAAACTTCCTTCCCTGTACTTTTTGGTTACATTTTTTTTCTGAGGGAATAGGTATATCTCCACTCCTTGATATCTGACACTTTGACGAAACTGGCCAAAAAAGTAAGGAAACAGACCTAATACTAGTGCACTTAATCTTTGTGAGAGCGGTAAAATTCAACTGTAAATGTGCGAAAGTTGTCAAAATATGTGTCAAAGAGATTTTTATCAAAATTCTCTCATATTCGCTTACTATGTCATTTCGAATCCGTTTGTCATAGTCTTCGAAGATTGGCGTCTTCTTGCAATAGTATACTTTAGCTCTTTCTTGTTATTGTGCTAAGAATAAACAAGCACAACATTACGGTCCTTGTAGCCTTTATACATACAGTGATGGCCAAAATAATAAGAGTGAAATTCTTTTACTACAAATTTATAAAAAAAGTCTTTATTTCTTGAAAAAAGTCTTAAAATGCCCACAAATTTCTTTCATAGAGTACTATCCCTCATATTTCTTCTTTTTTTCGGAGAAATTGTGTTCTTCTTTTTTCCACTGCTACAAAAAGAAGGTTTTCTTACGGCCTTGATCCTTTGGAGACATTCCTATTCCTTAACTGAGGTCATTTCATGGTTAGTCGCCAGGTAAAACTTATTAAAATTTGTATTAGGGGCGCCACTTTTTATGGCTACCTGACAACACTGGCATTGGTCGTGCCGACCTTGATCTTGCGGCACGGAACTTCTTGAGTGAATAGTATTTTGTCGTTGCTGGAGCTATACGTAATAGTTAATCTAGAATTTTTTCTTATATAAACCTGAGTCCGATCTAACTCACTTTATCAAATAATTTAAAGTTCATGTAAATGACAGAGCCAATTTTGTAATCCATGCAACACTTTCGAATTAAGTCAGAAATGCGATAAACTTGATCCACCGTCAGATGTTTTTTTCTAACTGGTGGTCAAGTAAAAGGCGCCCTCATGTGACTGTTATATGTAATATCCTCTCAAAAACTTAGGAAAAATGAAACTTTTCCAAGTGGTGGTTTGTTTATTTTAAAACCTAATGGCGCGACACAATTTTGTTAAGAAAACACCTCCAAGAAATGGGCGTGGCACAAAGCAATGTATTGAACATAATGTTGAGGGTGTTACGGGATTCGTTGCAAAGAAATTACTTCCGATACAAATATGTATGTTTGGCGGCGATAGTTTGTTTGCCTCAATCTCGCCAATGGACGGCAACAACGTTTTCTTTAAGAGCGGCAAGTATTGCTGGATTCTTTGCAAAGAACAGAGATATGACGTGTAGTAGGTGCATTAATTCCCACAATATTGGAAGCTTATTGTGAAAACAACGCCCTCAATAACTTCAGTGTTTCCTTGATTGCTATGATCACGACTCTGGTTTTGAGAACGATTTGAAATTTAAGCCAGTTGATTCTCGCGCACGCTCTGTTCTACCCCAGTAGTATTTTAATTATTTATGAGTTTATGAGTGGCTCGATCAGCCACTGAACCAATTAAGTTAAATTTCTTCATATTTCGAGCTTAAATGGACCCCCTTAAGACCATAAAAAGTGATTATGACGGAACATACTGACAGGAGAGTCACAGCAAGATATTTTCAAATATTGCCTTCTTTTGATAGTCAAAGTTCTGTAATCATTGCTACTAAATGGGGACGTTCGGATATCTAGTTTTTGTAGAACGTCAATAAGATTTGTCTGGACTAGGTATACGAACGCGTACAAATTGACTTGTCAACTAGATGTCAACTGGAGTACCGTTCCAAGTTGTTTAATATTAGATGGAAGAACAACAAATGTATGTTTAATTACTTAGGCTGAAAACACACCGGATAAAGCAAAACGTGTTTTTTTGTTTCGTGAAACAAGAGAACATGGTTTCTTATGAGACAACACACACCAAATCAAACGAAACAAAACACACGTTTTTGTTTGAACCGATTCGGTTGTGGTTGTCGAAAATACATGCCATTGAATACGAGCAACACACACCGAATGCAACAAAACTGTTTCGAACCAGCGTCGTTGTCGATAATTGCATACTTTCTTATGGCGCAACACACACCAAACGAAACAAAACATAAAAACCAAAGCAAAACAGGAAAACATGTTTCGTTGCCGATAGCTGACCTGTTGTTTTTGCAAAACAAAATTTAAATTCCGTTTTGTTTTATTTCAACGCACACCAAATGAAACAAGAAAACAAAACGTTTTGTGTTGTTACATTCTGTTTCGCTTGGTGTGTGTTCAAACAAAAAACGCTTTCTTGACTTTCGAATCAAAAACGTTTTGCTTCATCTGGTGTGTTTTCAGCCTTAGAGAACGTTGTTTTGTTTTGCGAGTGTTTTAGAGCTCTCATTACTTACAAAATGTTACATATCTCCGCAACGGTTTAAGGTAATGCACTGTCAAATCCTAGAAAAATGTTGTTAATCAAACTAAAAACGAGCACTTGGAACTGCGCCAATATGAAATTTAAATGTCTTCTAAGTAGATTTTTTAGCTACCCCTCCAAATTCAATTGAAAAATTGGAAAACAAATTTTTGTCGGAAAGTTGTCAGACTTACTGAACTAGAAATCCGAAAGTCCTGAATGAACTGCAAACATCAATGATTGTAAAAGTGGTTCATTCTTTGGAATAATACTCCCTTAGCCGCGGTAAATATGCAACCTTATGAGCATAGATCAATTCCAATGCGTGTTTCAACCGCCATTGAGTTTTGTTTTCTTACGCAACCCCCAAAGGACAACCTACTGTATACAATCATACTAATTATTTCTTTAACTATATAATCGAATAATGTATTTTGTTTTGTTTTGCAGATTTCGGTTTGGCCAAAGAATATATTGATTTAGATACAAATAGACATATACCATATCGGGAACATAAATCATTAACGGGCACTGCACGTTACATGTCAATAAACACACACATGGGCAGGGAGCAATCCAGACGTGATGATTTAGAAGCGTTAGGTCATATGTTTATGTACTTTTTAAGAGGTTCACTGCCGTGGCAAGGTCTTAAGGCTGATACACTTAAGGAGAGGTATCAGAAAATTGGTGATACTAAACGTGCAACGCCCATTGAGGTAAGTTACATGATTTCATTCTTTGTCCGTTCATTTAATCCTTTTTAGCTCTATCATTTTTATAGTCGATATATCGACTAAGCAAACTCAGATATTTAAACAAATCCACATCAATTTATACTGTTTGAATTAAGAATTCAGCTGTAGAAGTTTAAGTCTAACGAACATAAATTACAAATAGAATCTCCACTGTAAGCAGTTGAGGTATTGAATCTAAAAACACTTGGAAAATGGAGAGGGATATTTGCTAAAAAAAAAAGTTCATGACAGTCAGAGAAGTTGTGACACCACAGGATCTAATGATCTCAAACTACCCGTTGAACCAATAGGAGCTGAAAGTAAAGCGGCGGAGGCGATTGATGTTAATAATATCGAGTTCACCAAGATTATCAAAGGAGTATCCTCCGAGATGTAATCTTCTTCGAGTAGAAAGAGCAGGACAGGTGCATGAGAGGTGGAGAATGGACTCTTCCTCCTCCTCGTCCATGCAACTTCTGCAGAAGTCATTAGCGGGAAGACTCAGCCTATTATGCATTGCACACCTATCAGTGTGCTAATGTCGGATCTCTTTAATCTTATAAGACTGATGGAGCGCTTGAGATCCAGCCTGGGCCAAATTTGTTTCGTGATAGAGCAGGTGCTGCAGTTTGCCCACCTGCGGTTAGTAGCATTTTGTTTGATAAGGAGTTTGCAAGTAGCGAGAGGCATGCAGATATTCTCCTTTCCCGGTATAATCGAGACAGTTGTACCATGTCTGGCGAGCTCGTCGGCCATACAGTTACCTGGAATGTCCGGGTCATAGGGACCCAGCCACCCAGATACGGTGAATTTTGAATTGTTCCGCCATCTCGTTGAGAGATAGGCGGCAATTGAGGGCAGTCTTGGAATTAAAGGTGACCGATTCCAAGGATTTAATCGCGGCTTGACTGTCGGTAAAAATAGTGATGTCCCTTGCAGATATGACATTATACCGCTACAACGACAGGGCCTCCTTGATAGCCATAATTTCCGCCTGGAACACGCTACAATGATTAGGAAGTCGGAAGGAGATATTACAATCTAGATTTTGGGAGAATACACCACCCCCCACTCCTGTTTCCTTTTTTGACCAATCCGTGTAAAAGCAGATGGACTCCCTTCGAGAACCTACTACTCTCTCCCAGTCAACTCTGGAGGGTATACAGGTTTAAAAATGTTTGTTAAACTGAAGTCGAGAGAGGGTATAACCAGTGTCTCTTGGTATACAACCTATTTTATTCAGAATGGACGAGTGGCAAGTTTGTCTACTGGTACACAGATGAATTGCCTTCAAGCGGGTGGCCGCGTTTGCTGCCACCGTTGCGACCACCTTACGATCACGCCGTACATAAGTATAGGCCTTATGACCGATATGTAGAGCCACTGTGTAATGAGAGGCTGAAGCCCCATTTACATTCTATAGCTTCTTTACAGCAGTACAAAACCGTAGTGGCTTTTTTAACTCGCTCCAAATTGTTTGGTTTCCAGCTCTACTTGCTGTTCAGTTTATAGTTAAATGGTAGCTATTGATGAAGTGGGCGTAAAACTGGTTATCAAATGACAGCTGTAGTACTGGAATTATATTCACGCACTCGTTTTCGACATTTATTTTTTTTTTTTTTGTGTACTAAATCCTACTATTTTCACACCTTAGCGTTGTACAGAAGTCTATTTTACGTATAGACTAAAATGTATGTGACCAGAATTGAATCCTATTCCAGGCCTGGTTATATTCACCCAGCAAACAAATCCCAGCACTAATAAAAATCTTCACCTACTGCGAAATGAAATAAACTGGAGTAAACTGTGTAAATCGGAAATTTTTTAAGTAAATTTGAAGTGATTTAGATAAACAATTAAGAAAAAGAAGACTCGGCAGTAAAAATAAAAATGAATTAAGGTTGTGAACCTCTCTGTTCAATTCGACAATAGGTGGCCCAGTTGTCATTTCTCAATTGGCAATTGGAGTCTCACTTCCCCGCAAAGGAAAGACAATTATGGCGTTCCAGGAGTACTACTGTGAATTGACTGTCAGATCTCAAGAGTTCAATCAGAATCGTAAACCCTTATCAGTTTTCGAGTCAGCACTTTTGGTTTTACCTGAAAAACGCCGGCTGCGTTGGGAAGGCGAAAAGATTTCGAAATGTCTGGTTCTATTTAGAAAACGCCCGCTCCCACTTCAGAGTTCATTTTAGAACCGTCTGTAAAGATGATTTTATTATACATATCCACCGGCAAAATATTAAAAATCACTTTGTGCGCCTCTATCGGAGTTGATCTTAGGGCCCTCGTGATTTCAATTCCAGCTTTTCTTTGAACTCTGCTTAATTAAGTGACGTGGGACCTACTCCTGGTGCTTACTTACAACGAACCATTTTTAGTTGAAGTCCCCACTTCTTGAAGAAAGATTTACTATAGTCGTACAAAGCCATGCTTACCTTCCGCAGTCTGCGTTCATAGTTGGACTTATTGTTGAGTTTAGAGTCAATTAGCCGTTTGGAATCGGCGTAAAATTGTAGATCCCTTCCCTTCGCCCGAAAAATGAAAAACTCACACAAAATTAATGGTTGCGAGAAGCTTGGCCTAGGGTCCCACAGACCTGGTGCGCCAAATATTTATTTTTTTAATTTAACAAGCTGTAACCAAGCTTTGCTGAATGATCGAAGAAGGTGTATTGGTAATGCGAGATTTGCCTTTCAATTATGCGCGCTACTTCGCAGACCTTCCTTTGAGGCATGCACAGTGAAAACCTTTCAAGGCACACCGTCTATGTTACACAAAATGCTTTCAATAGCAATATACCATTTGAAAAATGCTAAATCTGAATTTTTCATAATTTTTATGACGCATCATTTTAACTATTGTTGAAGTGCCACGCCCCCTGATTTAAAACTCTTCAGATATTGCTGAGAGAACTCTTTAACAGAACCACGCACGTTTGACGGTCCATGGATATCGTATCGGATAAAGATTCTTGCAAGCATATAAAAGACGTAGAATCGAATTTTCACGGGAGATACAAATTTTTTCGAGTTAGAGGGATTTAACATAACTTTAACATTTACTTTCATTTAAAAAATTGTTTTTTTTTTTTTTTTAAATGTGTGCTTAAAAATATTTTATAATTGTTATATCCTTTTTTTTGAATTTTTCAGGCGCTTTGCGATGGTCATCCAGAGGAGTTCGCAACATATCTGAGGTATGTGCGGCGATTAGATTTTTTTGAAACACCCGACTATGATTTCTTGCGAAGACTGTTTCAAGACTTATTTGAACGTAAGGGTTACGTGGATGATGGCGAATTCGACTGGACAGGGAAGACGATGGTAAGTGACCACAATTTAAGTGATCATTCCAAGAAATTGCATCCACAAAACAAAACCAAAAAAAAAAAAAACAGAAATTCCTTTTGATTTGAATTTTATGCGCAAATACTCACTAAATACCTTGAAGGTGGTCAGCAAGAGAAGTCTCTGAAAGGGCTTACATGTCAAGTTGCAAAAACAGAACCCCCAAACTGATGCAAAATTCAGCAAATCAAATTTGAAATGTATTTTATGTTTTAAGTATTTTTTTTTCTATTATTTTTTTCTTATCTAATCTTTGTTAGAAACATTTTTATTTTATTGTTTTTTTATTATAAACATACTGAAACAAACTCTTTCTATGGAAAATACCAACAAATTAATTGTTTTTCTTTGTCTATTTATTTGTTTTATTGTTGTTACGCTGCATGTTTGCATTTGTTTTTAACATTATACTCCCCGTTAAACTAATTAAACAACAAAACTGACACAAAATCATACTAAATACCAAAATGTAAATGAAAAACAAAAAACCTAACAAAGACACAACAACAAATGGCGGCAATGAAGGCAATCAAAAATGCACCTCCGTCCCATTTAGCCAAGAATGAATCGGAACAGGTATATTTTTGGATCGTTTCTTTTTTAATTTCGATTTTTTATTTATTTGTTTCATTTGTAAATTTAATTTTAATGTGCGTAGCAATATTGTGCTAGGAGGATGAATAGGATATTTTGTATGCTTTGAGCTTCTTGTTTTATATAGAACTTATTGCTACGGATGTATAACACGTGTTTTCTTTAAAATAACAAACTTCATTTGCTCGAAAGAAAAACAAACTTCATTTGTACTCACTTTTGTTTTTTTAACTTCATTTTCTTGTTTTTAGTCAACACCTGTTGGATCTCTTCAAACTGGTCATGAAGTCATCATTTCACCAAATAAGGATCGTCATAATGTAACAGCTAAGGTAATTTATAAGACTTGCACACACACTTTGTCAATAATAATAAATAATAACTTGTTTAAATGAAATTACTAATGCTACACAATTTATGCGACGAAAATGCATTGTATGGACAGCAAGGATTAGTGTTTTTGAAATGTACGTGATTGCTATTTGTGGATGGCACTGGAAGTTTAGATCCAGGGTGAATGTTTCAATTTAAGTTTGGTAATGGTATAGAGATATAAGAGTCACATTGAAGGTGAATGTCCTTCGAAATGCAGTTTTCAACATTGCAGGGAATAAAGTTTGACTTGTGCACTCTTGGTTTTACTTGTGTGCTTAATCGCCCTTGAGGTTGAGGATGTTATCTGCTTCCTGCAGATGGACAGAGTCGAATGGAATAATCCATTGGTATGAAATGTTTGAATTTCAGTTAAATTGATTTGGAAGTAAAGGGGATTCTGGGGTTTATTGCATATTGGTTCGTTTACTTTAGAGGGAACTATGAAGGAGTCAGTATTTTACCTATGCGGTTAGTTTACACGAGATCCAAGTGATTAGATTGGTTAAATTGAAATTCAGGGGCAAATCATGTATTACGTTCACAGAATATAGGTCTACTTGTTTCGACCACAATCGTTGTACAATTATGACTCAGGATATTCACATTTGAAGTGAGGAATCGTGTAATCCCCTCATATATTTGTAGGGAGTGGATAAAAGACGCCGTCACTTCAGAGACGAATGGTCTTAAGGTGCTCGGTAAGTAAGATAGATAGCTCCGAACCAATACCAGATGCAGACACTTAATACCGCTCTTAGAGTCAATGCTAAGAACAGCATTTCATTTACTAATCAGTCCAGTCGTGGTAAATTTCCTTGCTCATCCTATAGGGTCTTACTTATAAGCTGTCGAACAGTGATTTACCATCGTTCGGTCTCTGTTTGGTGTCGTTGGCAGTGATAACAGCAGAGCCCAAGAAGGACTACCTTCACAATTTTGAAATTCTAATTGCCCTTCAAATGGTTTTGACAACCGTTTGTGGGATCTTCGATTTTTGGAACGAATGAAAAGTACTTACAAATTTGTGTCGAGCCCGAATTGAGAATCTTTCTCAGGCAGCCGTACTCTCGGATATTTGTCAGACGCTGGCAGAAGGTGGGACAGTGCAAAATACCTTTAAAAAATTTGTGCTTTTCGGGGGATGAACCTGAAACTATTTACTCTCATTAACCACTGCTCCCAGTCTAATTGTTTTAAAAATGTAATCCGATAATAGAAGAAAAATCTAAAAATAATAATGGAAAGCTTGTAAAGAGCTTAAAAATTCTGCCCTCCAGGGAATTTGTTTCTGGTGTGTTGGAGATCTTGAAGCAGCGTCACCAAAGGCTCCTTAAAGTCCTGCAGTACAACACAGTAATATGCCCCCACGATAGTTCGTACAAAGGTGGACAGAAATCTTTTTTTTTCTGTCAGTACGAGTCTTTCGATTGTGACTTGATCTTGAATGACGGACATTGTTTTATGTTTCCATGAATGTAACCTCACTTATGATATTTTTCCCTGCTTCAAGTTTGAGAGTACAAGTCGGGATACTCACAGAGGAATCGACTCGCTCTGAAGCAGTTATATATAACCATTCTTCGAAGCTTTGAAAAGGTCTGTAGAAACATTTGCAAAATATTTCTGTACGAGTAAAAGCATCGAATGACTCTTTTTCTAACTATGAATGCCGGTAACAGTCCACGTATGCCGATCCGTTAAATTTTGAGTTTATAGATTGGCTTAATCTCGTGTCGTAAGTAGATGTTGATATATTTTGTGAAAACATGTTTAGCAAAAGCATACGAAAAAAGCCTTACAAATCCCCTTTAGGGTCTGCATTTGATGACGGTCTCATTGCACTGTTAGTGTCAATGCATGCTAAGCTTTGGGCTTTTATGATGCTCATAAGGTTAACGGACTTGTAATACGAGACTACCACTGCTTAAAATACTACTAATGGTCATGTACATCGAAGGTTTGATTTTGCGATATGGGGTGCAGGTTTTCGTACCTTTAAGGTATCATTTCGATAATTTTATGTTTCCAATTGATATTTCGCGTTTTTCGGATATGATTCTCAACAGAACCGTGGCAGAGTGAGTCATCATCCTTTTGTCTGTGAATAGTACTGGTATAGTTGGAGTGTTCTGGGGATTAACCAAGCTTTGTTTCAAGTACAGACTGCTTCGTTTATTTGTCAGATTTTGGAAGGAAATTTGAATTCATTTGGCAAAACAATTTGTTCAAATAGTATGTAGTTTCAAAGGGTCTTTCATTATGGACTTGACAACTTCTTTTTTAAATAAAATGCAAACTACTTGAGATATTTAAAAAAAGTGTATTGGCTTGAATTACTATCCAAACATCTATGAATGGAATTCGACTTCGTTCATAGGTCCACCACGTATGCAGCGGTCGATACGTTGAACCCAATTTTCCATGACTCGGCCGCACATTTCGACCGCTATTTCTCGTTCAATGTTGCCTCTGAGGTCCAAATTATTCGACCCATTAGGTGTAATGGCTCCATTAGTTGTTACAGCAAAGATATTCATTCAGGAGTTATGGCTACTTAAGTTGTCATGGGATGAGGCGCTACCAGCGGAACTACACTCGATGGATGACGTTCCGACAAAACTTGAAGGAACTAAATAATTTTCAGTTTTCACCTCATAATGTTTAATATTAAAGTACCAGCAGCCACACAAATACACACGTCGCCGGTTGGCATAGACCAATGATTAAATGTAGCCCTATGAAAAAAGTTTACCGAGCTGAGACTTCAATAACTCGATTGTTGCACCCGCTGTGTGGCTTGTGGCACCGTCTTGTTGGAACCACATTTCACTGATGTCCAATGCATGTAGTTGCTCAAAGAAATAACGTTCCAACATGTCACTGTAGCGAATACCATTTACCGTGACGGTCATTTTCATCGACGAAAAAAAAACGACCTAACGACCGGCAAAAAACCGCACCCTACAATGACTTTTTGCGGATAAAGTGCTGTTTCATGAAGCACATGAGGGTTCTCAGTCTCACCTGTCTTTAACCAAAAATGCGCCTTATCGCTGAAGATGATTTTGCGATGAGCTTCATTTTCATCCATCATTTCCAAAACCCAATTTGAGAACGTACGTTGCTCCATAGGATCAAGTGGCTTTAGTTCTTGAGTCAGCTTGATATTGTAAGGCGTAATGGTGTACGCCAAGATCCTTACGCAAAATTCGCCAATTTGTGGTCTGGGAAACATGCAATTGTTAAGAACACAGTGAAATTGATTCATTTGGCTCGTTTGCGACGCCAATATTCTCCACTTTTCGGGCAAAACGTAGTCTCACTGGTACGGCAACATCAAGCAGCGAATATTGTGACTCAGTTCTATTCACTAGACTTTGAATTGCTTGCGTCTACTGGGACGATAATTACGGACGAAAAAATGCGTTACCGCTCTTAAAGTTGCGACCACCGACTCGGAATATCGGTAGTAAATTTTAATTATATGTAAACGTTGTTCCTTCGTGTAGTTCATAATCATGAAAATGTTGATTTCACTGAATATTTTGACATTGACAGTTCGGTAATCAGTTTAAGAGTTTCAGACTTTCAGGCAGATTGCTTCTGGTTAAAAAAAACTGTCTCGGGTGTGGGAATAGTTTTTGTTTTTCAATATTTGTGTCTACTTTAACCTGCCATCCACAAAATACATGTTTTTTATGAATTCCTTCCGATAAATAAAGCATCATCTGATAGTACTTGACATCAGTTTACAAAAAATAAGTAGTAAATAATTTTTAAATAATTTTTTCTCAGGATTTTTGAAAAACAATGACACGCAGCTGAGTCTGAGAACACATAACTTGCTTAAATGAATATGCAATTCTCCACACTTTACCGCATTGTTCATTATTACATAACCTTGCTGTCCTTACAACGATTTTCCAATGTGTACTTTAATTTAATTTACTTTTTTAAATACTTTTTTTTATTTTTACTTAAAAAACAACAATTTATTTCGACTAAAAACAAAAACACACACACTCGATAATATACCTTGCGACAAATTAACAAAAACAAAACAAAAAAACCTACCTAAACAAACAAACAAGAACTCCGATGAATATGATATGGATGATGATGAAGAATATTTAGTTATGGAGGTTAGAATAAAAAATAAAGCAACAAATTGTTTGTAATTTTTGCTGTTCAAAAATCAGTCACTGCAAACTACTTCGTCGTCGATATCATCTAAACAAATAATGCTAGTGTTTCCGTCGTCCTGTTTCATCGACCTCAACCCAATATACCGCAAATGTCCCTCCAAATCCTTAAAAAGCATATGTGTAATCCTCTTAATAGCTTTTTTTTATAGTTGGCTTGTGTTGGAGCTTAGAGCTCTCCACCATACTATCGTTTGTCCTCCCCAAACCTTTTCTCTATAAAGATACATATATTTTTGTTTTCTGCTGTATTGCATTCGTGTGTACTATTTATAACATGCTAAACAAATGTCTTAGTTAATCTTTTTTTTAATTTGTTCAACTAACAAAACACCACTGACATCTTTTGCAAAACTAACGTGCTTAACTCATTAAACAGAACAAGAAAGAAAAATAATAACACAAATTTAAACGTGTTTTAAGCAAAATTTAAAAAATGAAAAAAAAATTATTAAATTCGAATATCATAATCACATCAACAAAAATAATTCTTCAGACAAATGCCAAAGGAGGCGTTGCTGCATGGCCTGATGTACCGAAACCAGGTGCCACGCTTGGCAATCTAACACCAGCCGACAGGCATGGTTCTGTACAGGTAAGTCCTTGTATGCATTTGTGTGTCTTTTGATTTTATGTTTGTGTTCTGTCTTGTTTTTGTTGTACCTACTCTATTTATGTTTTTTTCGATTTGTTATATTTTTTTAATTAATAATTGAGAACGAAAATAGCGATTTAAATTTGAATTCAAAAAATATATTCTATTTAACAACATATCCTGTACATAACTAACTATTGACTTGTTTTTGAGTGCCTGTTTTTGTGAATAACTTTAAATGTTTAGACATGAAATCAGCTAGAAAATAACAAACAATAACCCTCTGTTACATACACACACCCACACCATGTCCATGGGCTTTGTTTCATTTCGAATTAGGGTTTGAGGGTCGAAAAATTGACAGCATGTTAAAATGCCTGTTGGCAGAAATATTCTTAAGAAATTAGTCATCAAGTTTTGAAATCACAGACTCCCTTGACGAAATAGGAGTACAAAAAAAGTCGTTGGAATTGTCTTTTTCATTGTTCACTTTTTAAGGGCGTGTTCAAAATTAAAGTTTCCTTTGAAGACTACGCAAAATTGTTCGCCATATTAACTTTTGGAGGTGTTTTTGACACAAATTACATTGTAAGACGTCTTTCCCCAACAAAATTTAATGTAAAAAGGTAGGCTGAATTCCAAAACGCAGTACTGCAACGTCAAAAGTTCGAAAACAGATAAACAGATCACATTGATGCAATTTATACCATTTCACAATGCATTGTGAACGAATAAACTGGACAAATTAAAGCAAACGACACATCGCATCGTGAATGTGAATAGCTATGAATATGATGCAAATGTCAATTCTTTGATAAAATTATTTTCGCTTAGATATATTGCCACTGTCTGAGCCAAAGTTATTTATTAAGGTGTTTTAAGCTATCGAAGTTATAACTTTCGTGGACATTTTTGCTGTTTGAAACAAGTAATCAATTGACGCGTTTATATTCGAGGACTTACGTTTTCATCAAATGTCATTCCGAAACGTCAAATATTAAAAAGCATCACGGATATAAAGCAGTATAAAAGCATCATTTGAATGCATCATGACCAAAGTAGAAGTACGCAGTCGTTATGCGCATTTTTTGACGTTTTGTAATTCCGTCGTAGTTTTCATATGCATATCTATACGCTCAATCAATTTTTTTGTGGTAAGCACGCTCAACTCAAGTTAAATGCGTAAAGGTGATATACTCGGCACAATAATTTTAATATCCTTCTGCGCATCTGTCAAAATGTTGCAATATGGCGGCCAATTGTGACTGAAAACATTGTTTACAATTAATTTGCTCAGTTTCTCTCGTGGACGCCGGTTCTTTTTCTTTATTCGTTTAGCTAAATATATAAATTTTGTATTGTGTAAACAATTGGAAAAAAATATATAATGGGGAAACTAATTTTCATTCGTTTCCAAAAGCAAATAAAATGTGCAACCATTTTTTTTTGTCAAAGAAAAGGCAAAATTAATGTGAAGACTGTTCGAGTTTGTTCAAAACATATTAATGAAAGTAATAATGTTCCTATTAATCCTTTATATGAACAATAAATGGACTATACTTGAAAATCTGTATGGAATTAATAAAGCAGACAGTCACAGTAAGCCGCCATTTTTGCTTATTCACATTATCGACAGCTGCGCAATATATTACCTTAGATTTGTGTACTGTGCACTCAACTTATCTTAACAAATCAAGTGTTAAAGGAAGACATTGCCAAAAAAGTGCCTTTATTTGTTCCCAAAACAAAGCATAGTTTAAAAAGAATGTCAATTACAACATCTTTAGCTGCATTCGTATTATTTAGCTGAAACTTCAAATCACTATTCATTCGCGCGAATCAAATTTGGAAGTAAAAAACTCTAGTTGACTACATAAGTCTGACACTGACAGCAGACATTCGTCGTGCTTAATACATTTTTGGCCGACATTAATTGCGTGAACAAAAAATATGGGCATTTCACGAATTACGAATGAATGGTTGACATCTTTAATGTATAGCTGTCGTAGTAAAAGTGACGTTGCGGACTAGTCTAGTTTTTTGCGTTAACGAAGAATCTAGTCTAGACAAATGTAAGGTGCATTCCAAGTTCCGCTGTTGTTAACTTAATCAAACGTTTTGACAGTTGACAGAGGAAAGTGTGGTTGGTTTTGCTCTCAACGCATACAACCCGACTTAGATTTGCCGTCGACTTAAAGGTGTTTTAAATATGCGCATTAAAATTATGATTCGTTTGACAATTGATAGTTCCAAAGCTCTGTTTGCTTCGAAAGTTCTTTAATTGTTTGTTCTGTATTTCGAAAGAATATTTGAAAAGTACTTTAATTGATGAGCATTTAATATTTCTATATATGCGCTAAGGAGGTTATGTGTCATCTGGAGGATTGGAGTAGGAATTTGTGATTGCAAATACAAATAGTCTGATGCACATTGGTTTTGGTTTTAAATGTCCTTAATTGCACGGTAGTCTGTGGGAAAAAGACAGAGCTCTATTAGGTATTCCACTTTTGTGCAGCCCGTGCAGACTTATAAAAGAATCTCTTTATTCAGTCTTGCGCATAAGTAGCCTTATTATTTATTAAGTGAATAACTTTTTTCTCTCTGATTTTCCATTTAGTATTATCTCCGAAAAGGTGTCCAATGTTATCTGACATGCTCTTTCCAGACCATTTTCCATCACTTTTCTTTAAATGTCAGGGTCCGAGCGCCCTCACTTCTTCTCGGCCTTGAACTGTTGCATGATATTTTATTTTATAGGCTCCAAGAATCACCTGGGGGCGTTAAATGTTGCCAACGCGGTGGCCAGTTTAAGTTAAATTTCCTTAGATGAGCTTTGTTGTGGATCATATGATTTTTAATCGTACAACTGGCTAAATTCTTGGCAATGATCGCATGGACATCAGACATCACCAGCTGCTGAGGATGTCGCCTGGTGGAAGTTTCGGAATTTTCCTTAAAACTCGCTGGCCCCCGAGCAATGTTAACATTATTTCGAACGATCTTTTAGCACTCCGAAAATCATAGACAGACCCAAAAACGCTAAACCAATCGACAATTTTGTGGATGTGATGTTATAAAAATAAAATAAATATTTTGGCGCGACAGGTCTATGGGACCCAAGGCCTAGCTTCTCGCAACCATTCGCTTGTGTGGGTTTTTCAATTTTTGGGGCGAATGGAAGGGATCTACAATTTTACGCCGAGTCCAAACGGCTAATTGAGAAGCTCATTCATGACAGTTTTAATCGCGGATGTTTGTCAGACGTTCGCGAGATGTGGCGCAGTGGAAAAAAACCTTAAGATGTAATTTGGCCCTCTCGGGATTCGAACCTGAGTCCCTCGCTTAGTAGCCCAACACACTACCACTAAGCCACTGCGCCGATGGATGTCTGAATAATTGAAGCCGACTGTCAAAATGAAATTGAGCAACTTCTGTTCTTTTTTCTGCGACGAGTCTTTCCATCTTAAATTTCACAAGATTTTCAATGTTTATTCCGGAAAAAGTATAAAAAAAAACTGCTTATGCGCCACCCTGTGGGCTGAAAAGGAAACTGATTAGCTCCTAGAATGGCGGGTATTGTAATAGATTTGTTGATGAATAATTTATTAAATAACTGAGAGAACAGTCAGACCTTCGTTAAATTTCTGTCATATTCAGGCGAATTTTTAGAATTCACGACATTCAAGTCTCCAATTAGTTTTAACCCACGATCGGTTAGTCTTGCACCATTAATAAACACCTTATATTGTGCGCTGTTACAGTCACCTCACACCATTGATGATCGTCAGGTAGGTACCAATCAGTGCCCACCCCTTTCCCTATAAAGCTACAACAACCAAACACCTTTGTACATAATATTAGAGTAATAAAAAGCCATTACATTAATAGGTTCTTCTTACATTTCGATCTTCAATCTTATTTCGAAATTGATGAGCTTAGCCCACCAAGCTAAGGAGAGAACCATAAAAGGATTAGAGAGTAGGTTTCAAGTGTTTGGCAGAACCTCAGTGGTCGTCCATATTTTTGACAAGCTCAAGCCCACATAATCCAATTATGGTTGACTCCTTAGGCTACTCTACCCTACCTCAATGTTTGCAAAATAACCAAATCCCAAAACCGTAATTGTACATATATTTAATACAATTTACTGCACCACACACAACTATTATTTAATCACAAAATATCAAAACCAAAATGTATATACACAAACTGTCGAAAATGTATCAAAAATAGATGATAAACTTTAAAAAAATGTAAAAAAAAACACGAAATGTAATATAAACAAATTTTTCTTTCCCTTTTTTGATTTGTGTGTCTCTCTTCACTGTACAATAATTGCAGACTGTTATATTTTTGGCCTTTTCAATCCTAATGTTTTCTCTTGATTTGCTCTACATAAATTCAAGGTATTTAGTAGATAAATAACCAACAAAAACAAAAATCTCGCAATCTATAATCGAAAAGCAAAAAAAAAAATGTTTCAATTATAAATTTACCACAAAATAAATCACCACCCCCCGCACCATCAGTACAAGAAAAATAATGTAGAGAGTTGTTGTGTGCGATTTTGTGATTTTAACAACAAAACGTATGATAAATAGTAAACAACTAACCAGAATGATTCATTCCATACCATTTCAATAACAATATGCAAATACAATTATTATTATTGTTTAGGCAAATATGCAAATCATCCGAAAAAAATATATAATAAAACTGCAAGTATCGAGTTCACCGTATCAAGTTTTCTATAATAGTGCAACAAGTAACCGTAGACGAATGTCTTGAATTTATTTATAGTAGTTTTAGAGTGTGTAATGTTTTTTTGCTTACAATTTTATTTATCACTTGTTGAAATAGAATTAATTTACGTAGTTCACCACTCGTTGTGTGATGATTAGAGCTTGGATTGTATTTTTGCAATAAAATAAGACACCTACTTTTACAATCACTCAAAACTCATTCAAACCTGCATAACGAATCACTGTTCATTTTATTTCGAATTTATGGTTGTTTTATAGCAGACTGACGTATTCTGTTTCATTTGCATAGCCATTTTTTCGCCTTGTTGACTTTTAGATGCATATAATATAATGAGTATCTAGTTTAGTAAGTCTGACAGCTAACTGACTCGATGTATCTCAATTTTGATTGGACTAGATTGGTCACAGATGTTTCATTTGACGTTTATGAAGGGTTAGCCGACGAATCTAGTCAAGAAATTCGTGACTGAGTTCTAAGTTGACAGTTCGCATGTGTGGCTGACGTAGGAAAAGTGACGTTCCCGACTAATCTAGTTTTTGCGTTCAGGTTACATCTATTCCAGACCAATCTAGTCGACTTCAGACAACCAAGTTTTTGAATATGCCCAATGTTAATAGACGATTATTGTCAAAGTCAAATGTCGGGGTTCATTTTCCGACCGTCAGTTGGCTCGCGGCGCATTAAACGCATAAAAAAATTGCAATTACAAAGTTCTAACTTAAAATCAAGACCCCCAGGGGTCCACGGAAGACTCGACGGGGGTTTACGTTGGCATCAAAATAAAAATAGGAGTTGACCAGTTGGCAGTTTTAGATAAGTGGCGAACATTTTTATGGTAGCAAAGAAAACATTTTTCAGTTATGTTGGGATATGGAGAAGATAGTCTGTTTATTTAGCATTATTTCGCTTTTTCAAAAACGGCCATTCATATTTTTGAGTAGTGTATTTCACGACTATTACTTGTAAAAACGCAACGCTTGTTCAGACGTAAAAAGGAACGAAATACGACTTGTGCTTTAGAGATTTTAGAGCTGGAACTCAGCCGCGACGCAAATTTCCATCATTAGATCTAATATTCACATTTTTTAACGAGTTTTGGGAAAATGTAGCAGCAGGGGGTCCACCGAAATCAGGTTAATTTTGAAAGTGGTTTTCAAAAAAAAAGGACCTCTGCCGTAGTAAGGAGCTGATCTACAATAAATAATAAGCAGATCTTATTTTAAAAATTGTAGGCTTGTAGCGGCTTACGCAATCCAAAAGTTAAAAGGTTGTGTGTCAGTTTCCCAATTGTTGCTGTGTTTAAACAGCTCCTTAAATTTGGAATCTAAGGAGCTGTGTAAACATTTTTGGTTCACCAGCCATGTAAACATAATCGCGGCTCTCTTCATCGCTGTTCGAAAGCAACCACTTTAACACATGACAGCCGCCTTATATCCCAAAAATTGTCTAGTCTTAAAAAAGAAGAGGAAAGGCTGAAAGATACAAGGTGTTGCTACTCGATAGCAACTGTTGAAATCAAAAAGAAACCAGATTTTTCTCATGAATTTGAGCCTTTATTTTACTATGATAAAATAGGCTAAATTTTCCTAAAAAATTACAATATTTCAATAATGTAATAATTAAAATAAATCTTAGGATCTTACATTTTCTTCTGGATTACTTTCTTAATTATGTTATAAATTCTTGTTCTTTCCTCGCTGGCCTCCGGAAAACTATTTGTCGGCCATTCAACGTCATCGATTTCATCTCATTTCATCGAGAACAAAAACGAGACAACAACACTTTTATCTTTATTTAACACACAAAAAAAATGCTGCCAAGTCTGGCCACACAAGGTCTGCTAGGTAAAATATGTAAATTCGATACACACAACAGGTATTAACCCCAAACAGGAGTGATTTGGGAGCAATAAACACTTCTGAACACTAGGAGGAAATTAATAGTTAATGTTGACACCTTTTTGGTATGGAACGTAATACAACTTCCTTCAAGTAATGGTGTTATTATCTCAAGGGCACACCAAATGTGGAGACTTACTTACTTTTGATGGCGCTATAGTCTTGGTCGGACGTATGCCTTAAAGCCTAGTATCAGTAAACGAAGGTTTAATTATTGGCGTAAATAGAATTTTGTTAGTTCAAACTTCAAAGACATCGCAAAATTTGAATATTTCGAAGAATAAATTTTCGTTGCTGCTACATCTTAAATAATTTCTGTAATATCTTGTAGAAGACGCAATTGCCTTAGTGTCACATTAATCCCTTTTTGCAAATGGAAATCAAACATAAATGCAGTGGGATTTACCCTGCAAGTTTCATGATGCTGGTCGTTCCTCCACAAGCCCCGAAAATTGTTTTTGAGTTTTGTATTTTCTTCTATATGCCACTTTTCATCGGCCCATCTATACGAAAATAAGAATTTAGCTTGCGAACAGGACACTGCTTTGCTAAACTGCCTCGCTAGATTTTATCTTTGTAATGTTTGTATGGGAGATAAAATTTAATGAGATTTAATCAAATTTAACCAACAAAATGTCGAGTCATTTACCAAATATTACAGTTTATACCTCTTCCTTAAAATACTTGCATACTTTCAGGCTGGCTGGTCACCTTGTGCTAATCGTAACCTTCACCAAAAAAACAGCTACCTTAAAGATAAGAATCGTTTTTTAAAAGCTTTCGGCAAATAGCAGAGTCAAATTTATCAGCGGAGAGCTTCTAAAGTCATATTGTAGCATGGGCAAAAGTAATTCTAATACTACTGATGAGGGCACCGAAAGCTGCAATTCTTAAAGACACTTTCTTTCCAAACAAAAGGAAAAGGCCATCAAATCAAATGTTTTCCAAATAAAGCTCCTCCAATTCTGTCCACAAAAAACTATAACGATGTGCGATACCGTTCGCCATTGACCGTCAAGGACGATTCAAGCGACTATTCGTCAATTCTGACATTTCATTCACATGAAAACTTTTTTGGTCGCAAATACCCCCGAAGCAAAGTCAATTAGGTTAAGTTCGAACGAATTTTTCATTTGTGGATCGCGAATGTGTTATGTGGATTGCGAATAAAGTGTAACAGTTCGCAGCAAGAATTTTTCAACTCTCGGGAAAATGTCTGTAGTTGTAAATTTCGCTATTTAAATCAATTAAAACTTTTTTGAATAGGTGTTAGATGAATTAAATATAATGTGTTTGAGGTTAGAACAAATATCAATTTTTGTTTTTTTTCGCTGTGCGCCTATTCGCAATTCGCTCTCATGTGAATAGTCCTTAGGCGGCTCTCCCACTGAGGCAACAAGCAAATGGCAATAGGAAACATGCGATACTATCGCTAACAGTTATTACACATTGAATCAAATTAGACGTTTCAAATTAAAGCAACTTGCGATATCGGTCGGACGAAAAATGTTGCTGATTGCGGCAACATTATTGCTGGCGATACACAGCGCATGTTGAAAAGCGATATATTATTATACGCGTCGTAGTATCAATATTTGTGAGTAGGGGCAGGTCGGTAGAAATTTCTGCGCATGGTTACTACGTTTTATTAATTTTGAAATTGGGTGGGGTGTGCTCTGAGTTCCTTTCCTTCCACCATGATATACTAAATTCGTAAATGAGGGGTGCAAAATCGTATCATTGGAGTCGTCAGATGACATGACAGCTAGAAATTTCTGGCAACACTGTTGCTTCAATGTAAGAATAGGTTAAAATAAAAGTTGTGTATGAGCCGCCTTAAGTGTCTCAACTTAATTTGAAAGATGTACCTACCCAAAGTTTAAGGGGTCGAATCGTGTCATGCATGAAATAGCAATAAGTGAAACAATTTGCTCTCTGATAGATGCGGCGATTCGACCCCAGGTTACAAAATATCGTCCTACAAAACCCATGGACATCAGTTCGGGACATTATTTTTATTAATTCAAACTTACTTAGAAATTTACTTCACTTAGAAAATCATTCAAGCTTCTCCCCTATTTTTGTTATTTTGAACAAAACTATTTTCTGGCAATGGCACTGTAGCTGTTCAGTTTCTCTAAAAAGAGAACTTCAATTCACCTTGATTTCATGCGTATCCATGCGTATCCTTGAATCCGTATCCAACTGACCTCGTTTCTTTAAAATAACTTTCACGTGGTCATATTTTCCAAGGGAAATCTAGTCTCGACAACATCGTCATTAAAAATGCCATTGAAACTGTAACAGTATTCAGAATGAAATAGTTACCGCAAGCCTTAGCTTGAATGCGTAGCCCAAGATTTTCTTTGACCCATTTATGTACATCAACTGTTTATTCATCTTGTCACCACATTTGCAACCGAAGAATAACTCAAAAAGCATGACCTTTCTTCTATACTGTGTAAAATAAAGTATCCTTGAAGAGCATTTGGCTTGACGCAACCATTCAATGTACAAAAGAGGACGTAAACTCTGTTTTACAAAACTATTCAATCAAGTGCCTATAAGGATGCGAAATAAAGTGAGCTCTTGACATTGTTTGGTTTCGACAGATGTCTACTCTTGTTGTACGAATTCTATTTTCACTTTGAATGCAAAAAGTTTGTCAATTAAAAGTTTTTGTTGAATGGAGGATATGTACCTATAAATCTTGATCTGCTTAGACGTGTTTTCTTTGCTTATAATTTTTATATGGTTTTGCCGCTTTATTGTAGTTTTATGAGTTTTAAGTTTGTGTAAACTAATCCTTTAAGGACTGCCATCATTCTTCGCGTGGATGAAATTTATTTATTTTTATTTTACCAAGCATCGTGCTAGTTGAATGCCAGTTTGTAGCTCTACATCTGTCTCTCTCTCTCTCCATACAAAAAAAAACGGAATCTTTCATTCGAATATTCTACAACTTATCATAGACAAACAAAAAATCCAAATCAAAACTTGCAGAAACATCCTGAAGACTCAAGTTCCGACGAGGATGATAAACCTTTTGATCCGTACTACGAAAAAAGCGACAAAGCAGATGAAGACGAAACGAAACCGAAAGAGAAACCCAAACAAACAAACGAATAGAAAAAAATTAAGACACCAAATGTATAGTTTAAATTCAAATTAAAAGTTTACTTATAACAAATTACTATATAGCGGAAGTGTTGTAGAGCATAATCAATCCGTATGTACTAAATGTTAAACAAACAAAAATCTGTCTGTTCGGTGTCTCTTCTGTGTGTTCCGTGGCAAAATAATTTGGTTTATTAATTTCTGTTTACCACATCAGTTATATATATTTTTATTTGTTGTTCTCATCGCAAATATTCAATATTTAACTACACCACTGCAATATTTTTGTCTTGTGTTTTGTTTTTTTCACTTTCAAATGGAATGTGAACAGTTTCAAAACAACAACAAAAAATGCCACTAAACCAAAAGGCTTCAATGTTTCTCTATATACGTTTTTTTTAAATATTTTGTCTAGTGAAACTCTGTTGTTTTTAATCGTCTTTCTTTTAATTTTTATATTAAATTCTTCTATTGTATAACAGTTTTCTCAACATTTTTTGTTTGTGTTGTGCTTGTTTTCGTTTTGAAATGACTTGATGTTCTCTTGTTTTACAGGTTGTGAGTTCGACGAACGGCGAATTGAACACAGACGATCCCACGGCCGGACACTCAAATACTCCTATCACACAGCAGCCAGAGGTTGAACTTGTGGACGAAACAAAGTGAGTATAATAACAGTCTGAAACAACAACGGTTGGGCAAGGGAGATGTTTTCCTTCTGTAATAATAAGTTTATTGTATATTTGTAGCCTTTCTTCGGATAGAAAGACTTACATTTATAATGCGTTAGGACTTGTGACAGGAGCTACGAGGACAGTTTGATTAGTTTTTGCTTAGTAACTGTCATCTCTTATTAGACTACTGTGGAAATTTAAATAGCCGGCGTCATTTACTTTGTGTTTGAAAGCTATTTGAAACAATAACCCTCAACAATTTTAATAAAAATGGAAAAAAGTGAATTTCGTGTGCTGATTAAGCATTATTTTTTACGCAAAAAAACCATCACCGAAACCAAGGAAAGGCTTGATAAAAAATACGATGGGGTGTCTGCACCATCAATTTCAATGGTTAAAAAGTGGCTTACTGAGTTCCGTTGTGGTCGTACCAGCAAAAATGACGCCGAACGTTCAGGACGCCCCAAAAAGGTCGTTACGCCAGAAGTCGTCGATAAATTCAATGAAATGATATTTTACGATCGGAGAATTAAAATTTGTGAGATAGCATCAGGCATCTCAAATGAGCGGGTACATTATCGGTGCCGCGATTGCTCACAATCGATCATAAACGCAACCGAGTGACCATTTCAAAGGATTGTTTAACGATGTTTAGCCGTAATCCCGAGGAGTTTTTTCGCCGTTTCGTAACCGTTGACGAAAAATGGATCCACCACAACACAAAAGAGACCAAGGAACAATCAAAACAGTGGGCTTCTAGAGGCGAACGTGCATCAAAGAAGGCTAAAGTGGGTCTTTCTGCCAACAAGTTAATGGCCACAGTATTTTGGGATGCACGCGGTATCATTCACGTCAATTACCTTAAAAAGGGTATTATTCAGAGCTTTTGGATAGATTTGATACTGAACTGAAGCAAAAACAACCGCATTTAGCAAAGAAAAAATATTGCTCTTTCATCAAGACAATGCCCCGGTAAACACGTGTGCAGTCAGCATGCCAAAATTCCACAAATTAGGCTATGAACTTCTACCCCGTACAGTATATTCTCCAGATTTGGCCCCCTGTTTCCAAACCTAAAAAAATGGCTGGGCGGTAAGAGATTTAGGTCCAATGAAGAGGTCATCATTGAAGCAACTGCCTAATTTGAGAGTTTGGAGAAAACCTATATTTGGAGGGAATAAAAAAGTTGAAAAAACGCTGGGCTAAGTGGAGATTATTTTGAGAAATAAAAAAACTTTTTGGCCAAAAAATATATGTGTTATCCAAAAAGTCACTGACTTGTCAAACGACCCTCGGATAGATTACAAAATATATAACTTTTTACTTCAGAAAACCTTGAAAAGCGGCTTTAAAATGTGCACAATATGAAAGTGGCTATTGCCTTTTTTGCAGTACAATATCTACGTGGACGTATTTGGGAACGTGGACGTATTAAGGAATTTCCAACAAGAATGGGTCAACCCGGCAGCACTCACATTACCATGGGATCCCTTTCATTTCAGAATTGACTACAAGTCATTAAGTTTCGGCACATGAGTAAACGCCATTTAATAATCTGCATCAAGTCTAAGGTCGTTAACATCAGCATGATTCAGCACAAAAAAAGCATACGCAGGAACTGAACTCCGCAACAAAACATGTGCAATCGAAAAGCATATGTTTAAGGACAACGGATATGTTGCGATTGACGTGAGGCACTCCTTTTCTATTAGCTACATATGATGTACGAACATTCCGAGTGGCCAACATGAACCGGGGACGATACCTAGTCTGTGAAGATAAAATAATATTAAAATATAACAGAAGGCAGGAACAATGTTTAAAGATTTAACAAAAGCTTTAAATGCAAAAAGACCCGAACAGAAACCTTGTAGTCGAGTTGGTGTCGATGGGCGAAAATAACTCGAGTGATTCTGTTGATGACCAGACATGATCAAAACCATCGAGGCTGCTTATCGATCGAGAAAGACATGGTTGTGGGTCTATTGTCATATCATCTCCAAGATTTGACGGATGAAAGTTTGTCTAATGAATGAAACCTCAGCATCATTTGGCCGATCTATATCAAACGTGAGCCTCTCCAGGGGGCCAACTATGTAATTCGATTCTACTTTCGATTCTTTTCGAAAGTTGTTCCGATTCAACTTTTAAATAGAACAGTTCTCTTTGAAAGTAGAATAGACATTTTTTAAGAAAAGAAAAGAAACGAAAGTGAAATCGAATTACCTAGTTGGCCCCAAGATAGGGCCGTCTTTGGCAACTGGTCTTTGGGTTCCTTACTTTAAGTTGGTTAATGTTCCTTTCCACTTTGCGTGCCACCTAATATAAACATGAGGGCGGTTACAAACTTCCTCCATTCTTCTCGGCCAGACACCTCAGCTGTGGCCACGTTTTACGCTGTGTTGCTACTTCGGTCAATACTGTTTATTTGCAAGTAGTTATTGGTCTACAAACTCGCAGTGTACCTTGAGGATTCCATTCAAAAGACTGCTGCGCGATAGTGTAGCTTGGTCTCCTCAATGTGTGGTCAATCCAGCACCACTTCCGCTGCCTAATTTCGGCATTCAACAGCAGTCTTCTCCAGATGGAGGTAGAGACTTTCCAGGTTTCACAGGCATACAGCAGTACGGACTTGACTGGGAACAGCATTCCAAAAGCTCTGCTGGCTTTACTTACTCTGCTATTAACGTCCAGATCAGTTCCTCCTTCGGACGAAACAAAAGTGCCTAGAAAGTTAAATTCCTTGACCTCCTCCGTCGGTCTCAGAATAATGGGCTGCGCTGCCAGTGTGCATTATTTTGGTCTTGTTGCAATTGATCCTAAAACCAGCCATCTCTTCATTCACTTGCAGTGATTTACAAATCTCGTTCATCCCGCTGTTGGTTTTTGCCATGAAATAGATATCGTTGGCATAATCCACATGGCTTAGCCTTTGATTGAGACTGTAGCAAATCAATGATAAAATAAAACCCGAGATTTCAAACACGTTATAATAATGATTTTATTTTATTTGGGCAAAATTACAAGTCCCGTGACTAGCGCGAGCAAAGATGTTTCCGCGGCGGTGGTTGCTATCAAAAGAGATCGAGCAAAAGAAGTGTCGGCTCACCAACCAAAAAAACTAAACCGAAAGTCCCGCTTATCACACAGCACAGCAAGTGCAAACAACAAAAGCAAAATGCATATGCCTTACATAAGCAAGCTAACCAACCGTAGTTGTAACCCGCTAGCTATTGCGCTGTGCTATGGGAAATCGTCGGGACAAATGCACAAGTGTACAATGTACATACATATATATAGTTATAAGTTACATGAGGCAATAATTATATAAAATGGTAGATCTTTGCCCATGTAGTCAAATTAGGGTAAGCTACACAATGTTTGGTCGAAAGAAAGGTTAATTATTAAATGGAATATTTAAAATAGAAAAAGTAAATTTAGTTAAATGTAAATTCATTTCTAAACAGCCTTTTAAACGGCCTCCATTGGATACCATGTCTCTCGGATGTACATACGGTGGCAGTCAGTACATCGTCTATCATAACAATCGCTGGGAAAGCTGTCCATTATGTAGAACCAAGCTTTTTGCGGCATGATAGGACTCCTTTATTACAGCAACAATCTTCGGGGGAATCCCTCTCTTTCCAGATCTATTCGCCCATGACTCGGTCAAAGTGCTTCTCAAAGTCTACGAAGCTAAGGTAGAGCAGTGACGTAAACTCTGTTGACTGTTCGAGTATTATACGCAGGGTGTTGATGTGATCGACACAAGATTGTACACTACAAAAGCCCGCTTGATGCCTCTTGGGCGTATTTTCCATCCTGTCTTTTGTCCGTTCGAGAATGATAGTCGCCACCTGAGGAAAATTATTTTAATACTGCATTGGCCCGTCGAAATGGAATCAAGTACTTATCGGGTAGGAGCTATTATGAGTATACCAAAGAAGTAACTACCGGTAAGGAACGATTTGTATCCTTTACGGGTATCACAATGGGTCAGTATTGAGCTGATTGTGACGCGTATTGCACTTCCGATTCCCAAACCTAACCTAAACAAACCATACTATTACTTTACTTACCTAGAATCGGCGAATTTAAGATGTCAGTATGGTGTTAGGAGAATAATAGCTTTGCCGGGCCATCAATTTTGTACTTTAGGTAGTAGCGCATTATTCTCTAACAGAAACTAATTTACTTGGTTTGTAGTATTTAAGAAAACAACTCGAACCTATTAATTAAATACATCTCCCTAGCATTACCATATACACCTATCCAAATTGATATTCATACAAACAATTTTAAAAGGTGGTTTATGTGTCTTTCCAGATGTTGTTGCTTCTTTAAAAGAAAGAAGAAGAAATCATCGCGTCAAAAATGACTAGATGGTGTCCAATGTAGTCCAGAGCGTGAGGCGGTCACACTGCTTCGTGCAACGTCACATTCAAATTCAAGGGATAGTGTATTAAATAATCCTAGCCAGGATTATATACAGCAAGCAACGTCACAACACACGTTGCGATATCCTCCATCCGCGTCGATATTGACGCCAACACCAACTACAAATACGCCGACACTTCCGTTGTAATTTAAATATAATTAATTATTATTATTATTACTATTATTATTATCTATTGATTTATTTACTATAATTATTATTAATTATTATTATGAAAGATAAATTAGTTAAAATAAAAAATAAGAACAAAAAAAAAACACAAAATACAACAAGAAAACCATCAGAAAAGCGCGCGCGTAGGTAAAATGTCAAAAATCAAAACAAAATATCGAGCAACACACACATTACCAACACCAAGTGAAAGAATATACATTTTGCTGCAATAAATAAAACTATAAAAAAAATTATAAAAGCAACAAAAAAATATTTATTTTAATGAAAAGAAAAGCAAATATAAATATAATAGTTACCTACTACGAGTATTTATTATTATTAAATCTTTTACTGATACCCACCATCCCACAAGTCCCTCACAAACAGCTCTTCCCCCACCTCCCCCCCTCTCTCTCCTTTTTGCAAGACTCCATTTTATCTTTTCGTTTTGTTTTATATATATTATACATTTGTTTTTAAACAATATCCCACGTCCCGTTTCAATTTGTCCTCCACCATCATCTACATTGAGAACTATTTCATATATATTGTGAATTATATTAAACAAATATATATATTATATAGAAATCAGATTAAAACAAAAAAAGAAAATATGCTAATGTTTTACTTAAATCAATTTTTTTGCATTAATTTAAGATATAAATATAAAAGGAAAAGAAAATTAAAATAAACTTGTATAGAGAAACAAAAAACCATTGTGAATAATTTAATCAACATGTAAAATTCGATAAATATTATCAACAGAAATAAAATCGCAGATTTTTAAGAAAAAAAGAAAAACAAAACATTTTAACATAGCATACATTATACATCAGTACTACACCTACGAGAAAAAACAACAACAATACTATCATTTTTTTTAATTTCTCTTTTGTTGAATAAAAGCAACAAGAAAATCTTATTGTGAGTTGATTTATACTTAAATAAAAAGAAAATATGAAAATCATAAAAAAAAACTTGAATTTAAATGGTGTAACTCTTTCTCTCTCTCTCTCTTATATATATATATACATTCATATATATACACTCAAAAGCGACAGGCAGTTTTATTATTATTATACAAAAAAAAAAAACATAAAATTACCACGAAGAGAAAGTAAACAAAACAGAAAAACAGTCAACTGAAGGAGACTTTCAGTAACACTATATAATACTTGTAATATAATTATTTTTATTGCGTTATTTTTAAAAGAAAAGTGAACTAAATAATAAATGAAAAGTTATTTAAAAAAAAAAAGCAGAAAAAATGGCGAACACAATTAACTTAATTAATAAGAGTAAACGGTAAACAAAAAGGAAGTAAACTTTTAAAAAAAATAATTAATGAAAATATGTGGAAGACGAAATGAATTAAGAAGAAGAACTTAAACCTGTGTAAAATGATCCCTCTTGAAGGAATGCATTCAAAAATTAAAAACAAAAAAAAACAACAATAAAAACAGAAAAAAATATTTTAAGCAATTGCGTTTTTATTTCAATTTGTTTCGTTTCGATTAATCGCTATGGGTATTCACTGCGACACTCAAACTTAACTGCGTAAAGGGCAGCAATTTACTACCTCATAAGAGAACTTATTTGCAATGAAGAATAGTTCACTCAGACCTTATAACTTATAACTATTCGCGATGATTTAAGCTCGAAAACCAAACACCACGATCGGAATCGAGAAAATAACAAGCAGCGTAGCGCATTCTCTTTTTGTTCCAACATGCACCGAATTTCGGCAAGGAGATGCACAATCACTTTTTCCATTCCAGATTTAGTATGAATCTCAAGGGATCCCTAAGCTTTGTTGTATTTAGATCCTCTATTTCAGTGATTGCCAAAGTGGTCCACGGAAGACTCGACGGAGGTCAACGTTGACATGAAAAAATGGTTCGATAGCAAAGAAAAATTGTTTGAGTTATGTTGGCATATGGAGAAGATAGTCTGTTTTCCATCGATAGATCTAATCTTCACATGAAGGAATGAAAAGTAGTGCAGGATTACGACACGGTCATATACACCGATGGCTCTAAGATGAACTGTAAACTACTGGCTATACGAGAGGCCTGCACGCAACTAGGGCAGGATACAACACACAAACAAAACATTGCTGTCCTTAAAGATAATCAAGCTGCCATCAAAGCCATCGACTCAGTTACCATTACACTCATAATTCTTTATGCAGAAAGCCAACGTCTAATGCAGGGGGTTGACTAACATCACGGAAGTTGTGGCCTAGCTAAAATCAAAGTAAAACAAAAAACCTATTAAATAGAACCCGCCCAGATATCGCTAAAATCACGGCGATAATCACGGGGCATTGGTCAATTGGAGACCATGCGGCCAAGCTGACATCCCGTACAATCCCCTTTGCCGCAGTTGCGGGAAAACAATTGAGAGAGAAACCCTCTCCCACTTCCTCTGCAAATGTTCGCCACTAGCAAGAGCCAGATTGCGCACACTGAACCAACTATTCTTCGCCGACCTCAGCGACATTTCGCGTTAAAGGGATAGTAGATATTATCCGTTTCCTCAACTCCACAGGTTGGATTATAGGTATCGAATGTATTACTTCCTCAACAATCATTATCACCAACAAGGTCACACGAGTCGTGATAACAAAATAGCACATCAGTGCTACTTGGGTTCATGTCGAACCGCCATCTCTACCTACCTACCTAAGACAAAGCTTAGTTTTTGGTACAAACAATTTCGAGGTAGCTAACGATTTCATCTACCTTGGAGTAAACGTGAACTCCACGAATGAGACCCTAGTAGAAATACGTCGAGGAATTACTGCTACTTCAGTTTGGCAAAACAATACAGGGCTCATTCAAAAGAAAAATTATTTTCCTGATGTGGGTGTAGTCCCACAAAATACGTCAACTACATTGGCTCGGACATATTGAGCGAATGGACAATAATAACTTAACTAAGAGAATCTTCGAATCCTAGCCCTCAGAAAATACACTGTTCGATAAAGAAGATATTAAAGTGCTAGCACTCGCAAAGCTACAAATATTTTAACACTTATATTTAACGTTTTACATTCACTGAGTTTTTCGTTATTTTTGGCGTTTTTCGTTTAACAAGACACATAGCATTGCGTTGCGCTGCACGGTTAGCGAAATTATGGAAATGAAGCCTGTCGGCTCCCATGCAGAAGCCGAAAATAGTTTAAATCTACCAAGCGGGCTACGGGGCGTATACGCAATATTTTAATACACAGCGTTATTAAAGCGAAAACTAGCTATGAACATCTCGCCAAAGGGTGCTCTATAGCAAAATCGAAGAACTACTTCCCAAGGTTACAGTTCATGAGCCGCATTCATAGAGTTTGGATTTTAGAGTTTGTTGGCAACGCAACCTAAATCAATGTTGGCTCCATCTACTTGCCAAATACAGGAGTCGATTATACGGCGCCATCTTGGAAGTGTGTCGACCGACGAAGACGGGAGATATAAAAAGGGGGCTGCCTTGCTAAACCTGAGTTTTATTAATAACTCTTAAACTCTTAATTATCTTGCAATAAAATATTTCTGATAAGAAAATAATGGAATTGTGTTATTAGTTCAAACACAACAGAGTTGAATTAAAAATGTTTCTATGCACTTCGTTAAAAATGATCGCATGAAAAGAAATAGTCCTAGTGATCTCAAAACAAAAAAAAATTACATATCCTGTCGTTTATCACTGATGTTGACGAAGCCAAGAAAGTAGTATCATAAACAAAGTGCATCCATCCAAGTGCTTCTGAAGTATTGTTATTTTGCAGAAAGAAAGGGTTCGGAAGTTTTTTTTTGCGTCCGGGCGAATCTTTTTGCCAAATGGAATTCTATATTGACAAAACTTAATGATCCTTCTGTAGCAATTTATGTTGAAACATTATAAGTCTTTGCAAAGGTTAGGTAGCTGGCAGCCGCAATTTGGTAAAATTGAATAACTTTAAGCTGAATCTCTATACTCTGTTCAACAAAAATTGTCAGTACAGGAAAGATAGGATGTTTGCCTCTCAGTCTGGTTGCAATGACTTACATAAATCTGTCCCTCTTTAAAGCTCTCACAGGGTTGCCGTAGTTTGTATGATAATTCGCCTAAACTCAGAGAGCAATTCTTGTAGGGTTACCATCTTCCAATTTCAAATAAAAATGTTTCTAACGAAATAAAAAAAAATCAAAACGAAAAATGTATCACCGTAATCCAATTTATTCATATAAATATTGTAAAACATAAAATACTAATATCTAATATCACTTATTAAAATATAAACTAATCCGATGAGTAATTACTGCTACTGCTCTCGTTATTTAGGTCTATTATTAACCTATCAACTGCTTCCTCGGCGAAATCGTCCATTTCCCACATCTTTGGCTCAACAACCTGTTCGACGTGTTGGACACATCGATGCCATTTTTCGTTGTCAACCCTTGTAAGCGCTGTCGTTAATAACTTTTTTATTTCAGCCATTTTAAATGATTTATTTTGGCTTGCTACAAACCCTTTCACTTGAGCCCAAACCAATTCAACACGACGCAATTATTTATACCTAAACAGATAGTAAAAGGACTGCACTTGTACAGCGCTACATACATTTTTTAATATATACATAGATACCTATATGCATTATTTAATAAAAAATTATTACTCGGCAGTGTAGATTTCTTGGAAACAGTAGCAAAAAAGGATCATAAAACCCTTTCAATATATTATCTTTACTGGGGGCGAGTGACCGGATGTGGTAAAACCCACATCCGGCGATAAGCAGTATAGGTTTACCTCCTTTGTCATTTCGATATTTTAGTGTTAAAATCTTTTTGATGAAAAAATAGGGAAATATGCTAAAATATAACAAAAATGCTAAATATGCCAAAAATATGCAGAAATATGCCCTCACGAATATTGTTGAAAATATATAGGTACTTTTAGTTTTGTATATTAAAATTTTTCATACGAATCCCAAAAAAACATGAATCCGGTTGCAGCAATAATCACTATTTACTAATAGCAATATCACTACAACGCACTTACGATCACTTGTTGCGTGAATGAAATGCATGCATTAAAACACTTCACGAATAAATCTTTTTCTAACAGACGACATTGAAAAAAATATTTTAACAGAATTTTATTTGATCCTTCAGAAATACAAAAAAAAATAAAACCGAATGGCAATACCCCACATAAAAATTCGTTCTCATAAGCACCAAAACCGAAAGTTCTTTTACAAAATCCATAGAAAATCCCTTGATGATATCCTTTCATTGTACATATGGTAACACTCCTCTGATGTGCTTCAGTCACACACACTGCTTATTTTGGTTGATGATAATAGCAAGCGAACACAAGCCGATCATGCTCATTCTGCCCGCACTCCCGCAGTTGTGTGGCAGAGTGGTTGCAGTGAGCTCCTCGCCAAATTTTAGGAAAATTACAACAACAATTCTATGGCATGACAGTGGTTTCGTTTTTATTTCAGTGGCAATTCTTGTGTTTGAGTGCCGTGAGAGTATCTACAGGCACCATTGGTAGAAAAAAAGCTCCTCCATAAGGCCTGTACTGACAATTTTTGTTGAACAGAGTATAATAACTTTTCTCTAATTCGGCTCCTCAGGAAATAATTTTTCTCATAGTAATGCTTATCATGAGATGAAATATCTTGTGGAGTCACTTTATTTCATATTATGACTGGAGGTCTGTTCCTTTACTTTTAAATCTTTAGAATTTTTATGAATTTTTGCGAACTCCTACGCATTTTACTCAATTGTCGTTCCGCAGTACGAAAAATTCGTAAAAGAGAGCCGCTTTGAGAAAGCCCTTCTAACTAGTTTTTACTCAACAAATTTCTTTGCGTAAGAATTGAAACAACTGTCAGTCGCCTGAAAATTGACAGCTGATTTGAACTATATGTCATTTTTCACAGGTTACTACAAAAGCGCTCCTTAACTTTTGCTTTAATTTCCCTCTCTGTGATGTCGTTTTCCATTGGGCAAAAAGAAGCGTCCGGGAGAGTCCGGAATCGAAAAATTCACTTCTGAAACCGTTCCTTTGGCACAAAAAATACTCTTCTGGTGATTCTGAGAAGAGAAATTCGCTTCTCGATTTGAAGTCAGAATCCACTCAAGAAGCACTAACACAAGTGTAACTTGTGTATTTTATACAAGCCAGCTGACAGCAGCCGTAGATTATTTTTTGGCGTTTTACCAATACCGTCGTGAATTCAACCAGAAGCAGTTTTCTTGTTCCATTGGATTTCCTTTGGGGATGTTGCTTGTTTGCTCTTTTTTTGTTTCCTTTTGTCTGAAACGTAATTTATTGTCCCGTTTATTGACGTTTTCCATTGGTTTCACTCGGAGATCCACTCATTCTGGTTGAATCCACAAACGTATTGATGAAATGTCAGAACATCGCACAAAGGTTTGAAATTGTCTGCGGCTGCGGCTTCTGTCTACTGGCTTGTACAAAATATATTATTGCACTACTTAAATGGAGTCTGACCTCAAATTCACTTCAAATTTTCAATTCCGGACTTTTCCGGAAGCTTTTCCATTTTACACAATGGAAAACGACATTAGCGTCTTTTTATAAATACTGACGTTGTCAAATATAAGTAGGTTCGCACTTAAAAATGGTAAACGAAATGAACAGTGAAATAGTTGATCTGTCTCAGCAAGACATTGTCGACGCAGTTCTTCTTGCAATAGTTGTATACCCCAACAGCAGGTGGAAAGAACTTACTATCTGTGAAAGATCACGGAAGCTTTGGCCAGAATATAACAGTGGCCGGACCAATATACTACTCCAGTTTAACAGGTCATCGCTTTCTAGGCTAGTAGGGGCTTAAACTGGTCATAACTTTCTAAGAAACCACACAATGAAACTTAATTTCATAGACGACGACATAAATGTAGAGACTGCGGAGACGAAGAAGTCCACGAGAAGACACCTCACTTCCTTTGTCATTGTCCGAGTCTCTGTCCAATGAGGAACAGAACACTTGGGAGATATTACTTCCAAGACGTGCAAGAACTTTCTGAGGTCTCACTGTCTGATCTTTACAGGTTTTTGAGGACATCGGGATGGCTGGACAGCGTCTGGTAACCTCAATTGAGGAAAGGAATGAAGACAACCGATGCAACACCAACAGTTAACCCCCAAAAAAAGGGCATCGCAATTGGTCCACGAGGACCTAAGCAGGGTATCTAACCTATAACCCAACTCCCTTATTATATCTAGAAAAAACTTTGATCCCGCAACAAACGAAATGAGCTTTGAACAAAATCATTCAATTGGCAATCACTCAAAATTCAAAATTTTTCACAAAACATCACAACTTTGGAATTTATTTATTTTTCTCCTCAAAATTGTACCAAACAACAATGAACTACGGAACTGAAGCAAGTCCATCTGGAGTAAAGAAACTAATGCAAGTCACTGAAGAAGTACAGAAACCAGTCCACGGTATCATTCAAAAATGTCCGTAAACGTTCTCAGCGTTTGAATTTCTTTTTATCCATAGTTCCAGTTGTATTGGGTAACGAATGCTTTATAATAACCCAACAGGATATCCGAAAAATCGAGGACATTCGCTTTATATCGTACCATAAACTTGGCCCAAATGGTTGTGATATTTTTCCCATTCATAACAAAATGTCATTAACTGTCGTTTGTTGTAGGCGAACTTATTCCAGTTCAAGCTGTATTAGGGCAGGAGATTGCGCTAAGAGATGCCATTCTAAACGCCGCCCGATTTCACACGCAAAACCAATCTGAAGCTAATCGGATGTTGCTAGAAATGCTTGCCAAGTGTTCTGGGTGAGTTCACTAAATTCTTACAAAGTCCTGCATTGTTAATGAATTAAACAGGCAACCGTTTGCAATCCCACCGCCAATGTCGACCACAGCTTCAATTGAACAACAAATTGCATGGGCGAATTCTTGCAATACTACTTCACCCGCAGTAAGTCGTCATTTTTACATAAAATCTTAAAACCCTCGTTTTGATATATTTAAAATGCAGTACCCCTTCACATATTCCAAGTCTACATCAACCAGCGACTTGCCACCTCGACAAACCTTGCAATGCTGTTGCAACCAGCCCTGCTGCTGTAGTTGTCCACCAAGATATGTGGCCCATCAAGCCTGCAACACAATGGAAACGGATCCCAGCACAGATCACATTGAAGAATCCCTTAGTGCGAGGCAGATGCTGAAAATTCGAAAAATGATCGAAGACACTATGGGTGTGTAGTTGTCCTATTTATTTAACTCCTCTATCGATAAATACATGCCATCCAAAACAATTTTAAAATCTTCAATCAGTGCGTCCTTATTGCATTTGACTTTGTTTCCGTCACCAGTCAGGGCACATCCGTTCATGGTAGCCACTTTGAATTCTCTTTCGCTGAATACACCGGGTTTCCAAATGCCAACAATGTCTCTGCCACCACAGGGATTGTAGAAAAAGACGCAGAACTCTGAAAAGGCTTCCTGAAAGTCCAACAAATAGTTAAAATCAATTCTTAGAGAATGAATGTCACAAACTTACTCTCAGATCTGTAATCGCACTTTTGAGGAAGTTATGTTCGCTTGGAAGTTGTCGGAAATTGGGTTTTGTCCATTCGGAGAATGCCGATGGAAACTCGTTTGCCATGCAGTTCGGTACATGGTCGGGTTTCAGACGTATCAAAAGATCGTAGCCATCCTTTGCAGCAGTGAATAGTTTGCTTGGCTTGATCGTCGCTGAGCCAACGAGGACTCTTGTTTCGATGAGTGTGAGTGCGTGTTTTGCTAAGAGTTGCACACGCGCCAAAACCGGGGCGATTGGTGCATCTGTACTCCAAATTCCGTATCGCTTTTCATCGTACGATGTGACGATCAGCAGCGGTGGGAATGAATCGCGTTCAGTGTTGAAACGGTTCTCCAGGTCTGATATGTTTTGATCTGCAAATGGAAAGTGGAGATAAAGTGAGCAACCCTTCTCATTAAGTTTACAAGGGGCCACTAATAATAGCTTCAACCCAAATGAAAAATTTGGATAAAGTGACGTCCTACCACAAAAAATATATCAAAAGGCGCGGGAAATGCAATAGGCAATCATCTCCTTATCAAAAAACAACCCCTACCAGTGATTTGATAGCCACTTACCATCCAACTCATCGTTAAAGTTCAAGACGACCATTTCCGTTCGCCAATCGGTGTTCGCCAGCAGGTGCAAGAATCTAAAGAATCCCGTCTGCGGCTGACATGCATTAGCTTGCGCACTCATCTTCATGAATTGACTGGCGATCAACAGCTCTGTACACTCGTCGGGCCAGAGTACGTCATCGATTAACTGCGAGTACAGCCATCTTTTGGCAATCATCACGGTCGGTCCAAAGCTCGAATGCAACTGATACAGTCCATGCAGAGCACTTGTCATCTTCGGAAGCAGGACGTGTTGTTTCTCCAGAGCTATACTCTCAGGAGTGTCCTTATACTGAGTGATGCCCCTTTCGTTGACTTCCTTCTTCAAAAGCGCAATCTCCTTTGGATGCGCGATTTCCACACGAAACACAAAGCCGTCCTTCAAGATGAAAACACCATCGAACCGGAGTATCGTTCGGAATTTATGTTTCTCCTTAAGCGCTTCGGCTATCTTCACGTAAAATGCGATCTTCAGCGCCCGCAAGGCGGACACTTCACTTGGCCATTTCCCACTCATTCCTAGAATTGTTTATTATAGTAGACATGGAATGGAAGAAAACGAAAAAGACCTTACCCAACTGAATGACTCCATGGCTTACTGTCCTGGACGTCAGACCCAATTTGCTGCTCCTTGCATCGGGTAGAATCGGAACTGGATCGCAATACCTGAACACCGAAGAGGTGCCCTGTATCGATGTGATATCCAACGGCAGTCCATCCAGCATCCTCAATTTCTGACCAAGATCGTCAAAGCTCTTTATCACCTCCAGAGCGGTTGACTCTGCATCTGTTTCTTGATTCACGTCCGCCTCGAGCTTGTCGACCTTGAAGATACGATTCAATTTGTATGCGACATCTAAATCTCCTGCCAAATATTGAATTTGTTCGGAATTCACTGCAAAGTGATGCTTGAGCAGATGTTCAACTATCCGACGAACTATTAGGCGTTTCTGGGCGAAGGATTCACCGCTGGCTGACCAAACACAAGCCTCCGTAATGCTGCCATCCTGAAAGCGACGAAGTTCGGATTTGTCACCCCAGAACTTGCGGAAGCTATCTGCACCATCGTCATTCGCTTGCGGTCCTTTGTCGAGAACCTCATAGGCCTGCTCGGGATTCAAAATGATTCCAAGTCGCAAAGTCTTCGCAATGTCCTCAGGGGGTGCATTGATTTGCCACGAAGCGGAAGGTGTTTCAATTGGAACAATGTGGAATATGCGATCAGACAGACCCTTGCGAAGAAGACTGTTTGAAGAGAAATTGTTAAATAAGAACAAGACTCATAGAGATCTACGTACTTTGTTGTCATTTTTAGCATTTGTGGGAACCAATAACCTGCAAAGTTGTGTTGGTGTGGGCGGGACGTATGCATTTTCAGCACTTTGTCTATGACCGCTTCCTCGGAGATTCTAAAACAAAATAACAGAAACGTAAGTTTAGCTCTACCATCTATGACAATGAAACTTACTTCAAAATATGATCAAACTGGGTGTAAACGGGGCAGTTGGTCATGAAAATCAGCTGAAAACTGTTGACTTTCATGTTGTTGAGGATATCGACTGCTCGCTTGGCCTCTGCCTTTACTCTGCGGAACACATCCAGAGACAGATTGGCACAAATGTTACAGAATCCAGTGAAATCAACAAACACCACATCGTAGCTGGTGGAGAACTGTTGCAAAGTCGGTTGATTTGCCGCTTTAAAGTCATTGCAGAGTGTAATGCCCTTGCCATCTTCGTCCCATGTACTCAGAGCTGCAAAGGGAGAAGGAGACACAATAATTTTCATAACTTTGTAACCCAGACTGACTCAACTTACCTAAATGATTCCACACCTGCCGGGCCACTTGGTAGCTACTCATCGCAGTATGCAGCTTACGCTGCCTGAACAAATACACAACAAACGCTGACATGATGTGACTTCCAAAGCCAGCGAAGCCGATGTCTAAGTTCCTTTGTCGCAGCCAAACTTTGAGCAGGATCAGTCCCTCCTGAAGGTTTTTATTGGCCTCAAATGTTTCCTGCAAAGCCAACAGGTTCCTTTTCATTGTGATATCGAACAAAATGTTTGCGTTGTAGTTGGGAGTCGCCAGAGGAAGACCGTCCTGTGAATTCTTCTCGCCAAAAATGCTCCCACGGATATTGCTATTCCACGGAACGAAACGATTCAGTTTGAATGTCGACTCTCCTACCCCAATAAATAGCCGCAGTGTTAGCTTTTTGCCAACACTTCCCGATGGAGTGATCTCGAGCACTGGCTTCAGTGGATTGTTGTTAAAGTAGGTGAAGCTGAATGCGGCATTTTCCGTATTCGATTCAGACATCTTCATTGCAATGAATGACAAGTAGAGCGCCCGCTTTTGGTCGTAGACTAGATTCAAGTAGTCGTCCTTTTGGAAGCACTCACCGGGCATCACCACGCACACATCAACTGTCAGCTTCGGACCGAACATTGTTTTTTGTTTGAAGGAGCCCATTACATAGGGCTCTTCAATTGGCTTGATGAATTGAAAGGGGAAACTCTTTTGAGAAAGCTTCTCAACTGCCAGCGGCATTTTAAGGCCGCTTTGCTTCAACCAACTTAAGTTGTCTGAGTCATTTTTCACGTTTTCGGATTTTAGTTTCCTTACGAAGGCGCTGAATGTTTCAAGCCATGTGTTCACAAACTTTGTGTACTTTTCTTTAACCTTTAGTTCGCCGAGTAACTCCTGAACTTGCATTCGAAACAGATTAGAGTGGAAGAGGTTCTTCGTCTCGTTTAACTGGTTCAGTTCCTCTACTGTTGGTTGTTTGAATAGCTCAGGATTTTCATCTACTTTATGCCTCTTTTTTATGGAACCAGTCTCCATGGTATTTTGCTTTCGTTTGGCTGGTGCGGCAGCAACCGGTGCTGGCTCCTCTTGTTCAGAAAATCCATCATCACTCTCGTCGCCATCGGAATCATCACTTGTGCCGTTTTCTATCATTGAGTCGTAGTGGAGATCATCTTCTTCATTGCTTTCGTCGGCACTATCGTCCATTTGAACTTCCTTCACTGGCTATGGATAACAAAAGGTAATCAAATAACAGTTAAATAGTTGGTAAATGTTTTTTTTTACCTTGGTTGGTTGAGTTTTTTTCTTAGTTTTAACCATTTTCCAGAGATAAATATTAAATATGCGACAAAATTAAAAAGAGCAAAATGTTCAACAAAAACGCACGTGCGACAACTTTGACAGATTTTTGTTTTGGTTTTTACGAAGTGACATCTCTTTCAAGCGCGTTGACGTTTCATGTTAATTGGGGCTGTGTTCAGACAAACATGCCTCGATTTGATTTCGAAATCGGCTTGTACCTCTCGTTACATTTTAACGATTTGTTATAATATTGAAATAAGCTACAAGTATAGGTCTGTTCCTTTACTTTTAAATCTTACGAATTTTTACGAATTCTTAGGCATTTTACTCAATTGTCGTTCCCTAACTCGAAAAATTCGTAAAAGAGAGCCGCTTTGAGAAAGCCCTTCTAACTAGTTTTTACTCAACAAATTTCTTTGCGTAAGAATTGAAACATCTGTCAGTTGCCTGAAAATTTACAGCTGATTTGAATTTATTGTTCTATTTAGCATTTGGGTGGAATATTCGCAACTGTCATTTTTCACAGGTTACTACAAAAACGTTCCTTAACTTTTGCGTAAGTTTCCCTTTTTGAGGCATTTTGACAGTCTTTTCCATTTTTACTACAAAAGTAAAGGAACAGACCTCAAGAAATTTGTTGAGTAAAAATTCGTAAGATTCTCAGTGGAGGGGTAATATCTTTCTCTCTCGATGACGCTCTCTTTTACGAATTTTTCGAGTTAGGGAACGGCATTTGAGTAAAATTCGTAAGATTTAAAAGTAAAGTAACAGACCTTTAGTAATAACAAACTAGCCCAAAGAAATTTCTTGGGCTATTACCTATTTGCAGGTTTTTTATGAAGGGCAAATGTTTTGTTCTCTCTTTGACTAAATTTGACTAATTCACTCATTCGGAACTCCAATGAGACAAGAAAGCTGCTTCTGGTTAAATTCCCCAAATGTATTGGTGAAAAGCCAAAAAAAATCTACTGCTTCTTGAACGGATTCTGACTTCAAACCGAGAAGCGAATTTCTCTTTTAGAATCACCAGGGGCCCAAGTATGTAATTCGATTCTATTCGAAAGTTGTTCCGATTCTACTTTTTCTCAACAGAAATAATGAAAAACTGATCAGCTGCGATAGGAGTCCAATATTTCTTCATTGTCTCTAGGTCCTACCATAAATTTCTTATAATCACGTCTCAATTTACAAATTCAGAAAATTTTTTGGGTTATGTCGTTTTCTTTTGGACAAAAAGAAGCAACCAGGAGCCTCCATAATCAATGAAATCACATTTGAAACTGTTTTATTACTAAAAATACTCCTTTCTTGATTCTGAGAAGATAATTTGGCTTTGGCTTTGAATTTTTAAGCACAATCCACTCAAGAAGCGCTTAAACGAGTGCAGTTTATGTAGTTCTATAGTGATTCTGTTTACTATTCATGCTCCGATGGACCTAACGTTGAATTACGTTGATTACCTCTTGTTTATTCTCGCTGACAAATAACCCTCTTATGAAAATAGATGCCCTAAAGAAAAAAAGACATAATTTCAAAACTTTCTGGCAGATCTCGCTTCAGAGCAGGATGTTTAAAATATGTAACATTAGAAAATTACAACAGAAAAATACAAAAAAAAAACGAAAATAATCACACATTCCGACGCCATTGAGATCACTTCGACACCGGTTCGTCCTTAATCGGCGCATCTTTCATCCCCAGATCTGGATACAACTTCGCTACTTGACCCGGTGGTGTGCACAGCCGGCCAGTAAAGTCTAGGCGCTTCTGATTTTGACTCTTCTCCGCGGATGAGAATATATCCAAGAGAGACCTACAAATGCAAACAAACTTTTAAAACCTGTTTAAATTTACGGTTGAAATATACCACTTACCGATGCCCATTCGAAGACAAGTTCCTTTTCGCCTTGCTCAGAAAGTTTCCCTCAATACTATGTGGCGGTGAGAGAGGAGAATCCGTTGTCGACCGAATGATATTTCGCGTGGCATCTCCTATAAGCAAAACAAGAGTAACAGGTGTAAAGTAAAGCAGAAGATGAACTCACGACTGCTTTCAGAATCAGATTTAGTTGCAGTTTCTCCGCCTCTAGAGCGGCATTCCTGCAGGCACTGTAGTATCGACTTGTGCTGAGGTGAATCCCCGCTACTCTGTATGAGAAGTTCCAGCTCAGACCAAAGCAGTTTGTACTGATCATCCTTTTTCGTTCCTTTCAGTCTAAAGCGAAAGAAGAATCGGTTGCAAATGAAAATAAATAACGAAGAGAAACTTCAGACGCCAACCTATTTCCCATATTCGGCAAGGGCAACGCTTCCCCCCTGGACGCCGAGCCCAACACATTGAAAATCGTCTGCTTGCACTGTATCACCTCGCTTTCATCCAGCTCCTCTTTTGCGATTTTCTTCAGCAGAAACTCCAGGTATCGCACATTGTAGGCTATTGTTGTGCTCAACGTAAGCGGGAAATACCTGGAACGGCGGAACATCTTTGTACGTGCTCGTACCAGGTTTTCATCGGGCGGATGCTCGGGTATCGCTTTCATTGGATAGAATCGATGCGCACGAATAAAGGCACCAAAATCGCTGACACGGTAATCGGTGACGCGACCACCCGCTCCCTCGGATATCGACGGCAGATCCTCTAGACATGAACGTGTAATTTGCAACGCATGAATAAATATTTCACCTCCACGAGCGGAGAGCAAATGACTCGTCAACTTGCCGCCGATTTTTCTGCAAAAAAAAGTAAGTAGCAGGGAATGCGCTCGAGAAAAGTTTTCCTTACCTTGGCATCTCCAACAGGACCGATCTTCCGTTCAAAAGAAAGTTAATCAAACATGAACTAGGCCGCGACGTCACATCGACTGGTGTCACGCGATGCATAGCCAAGCACGGTTGCATATCGGACGCGCCACATCCTCGTGGGGTACACCACTTTAAAGTGACGGTATTATATTCGGCTCCTTCCTTCACACTGGTAGGAAGAAGGGCTTCAGACCCACAGATGATCGTATGAGCGTTTTTTGCGTGAAGGATTTCCACATCATAGTTGGCACTAGAGTTGGCATTCTGCTCCTCCTGTTAACAAAAGTTGCAAGTCAATATTTCAAGGAGTTTCTTTGTATCCCTACCTTCATTGGAATACCAGTCACAGTCGTGCTGGCCAAATTGTAATGCGACAGAATCAAGTGAGTAAGCTTATTCGATATGCACGGCGCACTGGTCGAGTGTATTTCCGTCGACAATGCTGGAGAAACATCCCGCAGCGCTCTATTTGTGACCAACGACTCCATGCTCAACGGGACCACATTGATAATCACCAAATGGCAATGATCGATGTGCAGGAATTTGTTTTGTGCAGTGGCCACTGTATTCTGTTGCATCAGCACCGTATGGAATATGTCTTCTAAACTTTTCATGCTTGGATTATCGCGAGCCGATGTTATACAAATTACCCTGCCCTTGTTTGGTACTTTTGGACTCTCGCCCATGACAGCCTGAACGTCCTTCTGATGCAGAGTTGGTTCGGCAAGTGCCTCTATCGCCGCTCGCAGGCCATGTATGACAGAAAAGTCCGACGATTGTGGTGTATTTCGTTGTGGTACACCAACCATTGCCATTGCGTTGAGAACGTGTGACATGTTTTGAGTGTTAAGGCCCCAGGTGTTAACTATGTGCGCGGCGGTATCACTTACTATGAAACGAATCTGAAAACGAGATGGTAATAGAAATTTGATTTCACTTTCTTGATGTGGTGATTTGTTTATACCAGTTTTCCTTTTGGAAAGAGATCCCAAACTATACGACAGTATTCCACTGACGCCTCCACGGAACTTGTCCATAGGCTTTTGCTGAACTGGGGCAAGGTGACATCGGCGTTTGTTTTGCCCTTAAGAAAGTCCAAATCGATGAAATCTTCGCTTGATATGCTAAAATATTGCGTATGGTCAAGCACAAAAATGGTTTTGTGATTGATATCATACATTTTGTGTGGTAAAATAAATAAATTTGCGGCCAAAGTTGTTGTGAGATTTGTGATTGGGTGTCATTTGAGTTTTGGTCGGCTTTTTTGTGAATTTTGACACTTGATTAAAATGACAACTAACTGTGGTTCTCTTACAGGTCAGCCCTGAAAGTGAATAGGGAACCATGATGGAATGTTGCTAGGTACATGTTGCGGACGTAGGTATTGAATATTTTAAACAACAAAATTTTGAATATCAAAGATTTTGTTAATATTTTTTGTGTAAAACTGTGCTTTGATGTCACATTTGCTTGGGGATTTTATTTGTCGTAATCAGTTTTGTTCGTTATTTTACGCCCTTGTTTTCGATATCTGGAACTTTTTTAAAAACCAAATTCCAGATTCGATAAATATTCGATAAATCAAACTATAGAGGGAGCTAGCAATAAAGTTAGACTTAAAAAAAGCTTGAAATAGCTTGAAAGAAGAAATATCAAAAGGAAAGCTCCTTTAAAATTGCCAGTGACCCGCAAATTCTTGTGGGTAAAGGTAACTGGCAGCATTTCATATTTTAGTGGATAAATTTTGATACTTAAAAGTTCTGAATTGAAATGATGAAAGTTGTTTTTAATACGATTAGCAACTGGGCAAGTGGTTGTGTACTTGGCAATCTGATATTGATGAATGAAACCCGAAACCCTGCTCTACTTCGACATTCCACATTATATGATCCGGCATCCGGAGAAGGATAACAAGTAACGAGATGAAATACGATATTTTAAAGTTCTCAGTAATATTTCAATCTTGTGGTGTAGGAAATTGCATTAATTAGTATTGTATTAAAAAAAAAAACTCAAACGCCAGCGCCAAAGGCACGATCTTTCAAAAGTCCGTCCAATTACTCGCGTACACCGATGACATTGACATAATTGGCAGAATGCAGCGTGATGTAAATGGCGCGTTTGTGATTATTGAGACTGAGGCAGCGAAGGTGGGTTTGGCGGTTAATGAGGGCAAGACGAAGTATATAGGTTAGGTTAGGTAAGGTTGATGTGGGTTGTGAGATCGTCACAATAGACCAGAATTCTCCTGGCCACCGCCATGGGTGGTCTTATACCTTCGATCGTTGCATCAAGTGGGAGCCCAGCTCCTTACTTGGCCAGAACGTCTGCCTTTTCGTTACCGTCAATATCACAATACCCAGGTACCCAACACAGTCTAACACGGTTCTGCGAGCACAGTGCCTTGAGCACTGTACGACAATTCCTGACTAGCTCAGACTTGATGGTTTGTGATTCTAGTGCTTTAAGTGCAGCCTGACTGTCAATGAAGATGGCGATATTCTTATCGGATATTGATCTCATCTCAAGTACCTCTGCGGCCTTAAGCACTGCCAGAACCTCTGCCTGAAACACACTGCATATGTCCGGAAGCTTCAGGGCCATTTGTAGGTCGAACTTGCTGGAGTATATACCTGCCCCTGTTCCCTCGCTAGTTTTGGAGCCGTCAGTGTATACCTTTATAAGACCCTAATCATCCCAGTCCTGCTATAAAAGCGGATGAGGTAATTCTCGGTTGTTTCGAGAGGAAAATTCTTCGAATGATTTTTGGTCCCGTCTGCATTGACAGTGAATGGAGAAGGAGATTTAACGCCGAACTGTACGGGCTGTACAGCGACATCGACCTAGTCAGAAGAGTGAAGGTCCAACGACTGAGGTGGCTGGGTCATGTGGAGCGAATGGACACGAATGCTCCGGCCCGGGAGATCTTCACACCCGAGGGAAGGCGCAGTAGAGGAAGACCGTGACTCAGGAGGCGCTGGCAAGTGGAAGGGGACCTTAACCAACTAAGCGTGCGAAACTGGAGACAGCTAGCTAAAGATCGCGCTGGCTGGAGACGCTTGTTGGTTGAGGCCCAGGTCCACCCCGGACTGTAGCGCCACCTTAAGTAAGTACATATTGTATTTTAATATGACGGTTTTACATCTAAATAAAACCGATATTATTTGCCACAAAACACACAGCGTCGTTGTTGAAGAAGCTATTGTATACTCGCCTTAAGGTTTTCTTCCATTCTTACCTACTTCGGTTGTTATTTCCCACACATAGATGTAGTTGCAGTAAATGTCAAAACTTACCAGCTGCGCTTTGGCGGCTTTTTGTTCATAGTGTCTTCACCAGCAAGGAACTTGCTACGACGCTGTGTGTTTTGTGGCAAATAATATCGGTTTTATTTAGATGTAAAACCGTCATATTATTTACCTAACGAAAACACACAGCGTCGTTGTTGAAGACCTGTCTGTTATCTGCTGGTGTTAATCCACAACGCTATGATGATTCTAATATAACTTTTGTGCTTATTATTATTTGTCTTTTATACAAACCTAAGCTTTATTGTTTTAAAAATTAAATCGAATTAATTCTTTTTGATACTATAATTATAATAAATAAAGAAATTGATTTCATTGTGTTTACATTGTATGAACTAACAGTCTCCGAGACCTATAGTGCAACAAAAATATCGTTCATATTATACAGGTTTAAAGTTATTGAAGAGAAACGGTGAACCGAGATTCGTCTTCAAGTTGATCTCTCTACACACTGCATATGTCCGGAAGCTTCAGGGCCATTTGTAGGTCGAACTTGCTGGAGTATATACCTGCCCCTGTTCCCTCGCTAGTTTTGGAGCCGTCAGTGTATACCTTTATAAGACCCTAATCATCCCAGTCCTGCTATAAAAGCGGATGAGGTAATTCTCGGTTGTTTCGAGAGGAAAATTCTTCGAATGATTTTTGGTCCCGTCTGCATTGACAGTGAATGGAGAAGGAGATTTAACGCCGAACTGTACGGGCTGTACAGCGACATCGACCTAGTCAGAAGAGTGAAGGTCCAACGACTGAGGTGGCTGGGTCATGTGGAGCGAATGGACACGAATGCTCCGGCCCGGGAGATCTTCACACCCGAGGGAAGGCGCAGTAGAGGAAGACCGTGACTCAGGAGGCGCTGGCAAGTGGAAGGGGACCTTAACCAACTAAGCGTGCGAAACTGGAGACAGCTAGCTAAAGATCGCGCTGGCTGGAGACGCTTGTTGGTTGAGGCCCAGGTCCACCCCGGACTGTAGCGCCACCTTAAGTAAGTACATATTGTATTTTAATATGACGGTTTTACATCTAAATAAAACCGATATTATTTGCCACAAAACACACAGCGTCGTTGTTGAAGAAGCTATTGTATACTCGCCTTAAGGTTTTCTTCCATTCTTACCTACTTCGGTTGTTATTTCCCACACATAGATGTAGTTGCAGTAAATGTCAAAACTTACCAGCTGCGCTTTGGCGGCTTTTTGTTCATAGTGTCTTCACCAGCAAGGAACTTGCTACGACGCTGTGTGTTTTGTGGCAAATAATATCGGTTTTATTTAGATGTAAAACCGTCATATTATTTACCTAACGAAAACACACAGCGTCGTTGTTGAAGACCTGTCTGTTATCTGCTGGTGTTAATCCACAACGCTATGATGATTCTAATATAACTTTTGTGCTTATTATTATTTGTCTTTTATACAAACCTAAGCTTTATTGTTTTAAAAATTAAATCGAATTAATTCTTTTTGATACTATAATTATAATAAATAAAGAAATTGATTTCATTGTGTTTACATTGTATGAACTAACAGTCTCCGAGACCTATAGTGCAACAAAAATATCGTTCATATTATACAGGTTTAAAGTTATTGAAGAGAAACGGTGAACCGAGATTCGTCTTCAAGTTGATCTCTCTACAGTAGTGTTTCCGGAACGTATTCTCAGCTTTCCAATTGCCTCTTGCTAAAATTTCATCAATTGGTTGCTTTTCAAGCCAACCCAATGAAGCGACCGCTGCTCTGAAACTTCCAGGAGTAGCACCCACGCCGGCATCTCGTAAGACTGTACGAATCCAACCTCCTATTACTGTCCTAGATGCCGCCTTTACTCGTCCATTAATAGTTATGAATAAACTATCTAAACCCTTCTCCTGAACTCTCCTGTCTTGAGAAAGACTGATTAATCGTTTAACCCAAAATACGGGGCAGACCTCTTTATTTTCATGGCTTATTAGCTGCCAACTGGATTGCCTGTGTTTGGATGAATCAGTTTTTGATCCAAACGATGGATGTAGAATTATTTCTTTATCACCTTCTTTATAATAATCTTTTGCTATTTTTAAAAGTGTTAGGTCGTGAATTCTTCTACCTGATGCTAGAAGCAGTATAGATGCAGTTCTTCTTGACGCTTCAAATAAAGTATTATTGTAGGACTTTTGCCCTGATGCTAGCCAATCAAACACACTTCTTGGGTCCCATATCGGTGGTCTTTTAATCGTTGTTTGGGAAGAACAGATTGCTTTCAAGATACGTCGAATGAAAAAGTTTGTCGAAAGACTGACATCTGTAGCTGGACCACAAAAAGTCAAAATTGCCGACTTATGCACAAGAATTGTATTAGCAGCAAGTCTTTCTTTCAAGTAGAGGCTGGCTAAATATCTTGCTAAAGAGGAACCGGTGGGAGATTCAGGATTCATTTTATTTTCCTTGCACCAAGTAAGCCATCTCTTGATAGCGGGCGAATAGGTCTTCAGTGTTGAATCTCTCCACCCCTTCTTTAACAAATTCTTTTCCTCCGTGGACCAATCCACTATCTGGCTACCCCAGCCCCAACTATCCATACTCTCAGAATTAAATGTTCTACCTGGGGTGGGGGATACCCCGTTGTTACGTCTATCAACACCTTCCGCAGGTTTCGAATTGTCATGGGAGGTTCCAGAGCCCGAGCTTTTAGGTCGGACATCCAGAAGACCTTGTCCCATTCCGGTGACACAATCAGATACCTTCCGCGAGATCTGTTCAAGTGCGCTAGAACTCTTGGCATTAGGTTGGGCGGTGGAAAAATCCAGCCTAGACGATAATCCCAATCTCGACTGAAAGCATTTATGTACGCTGCCTCCTGATCTTTGCAGTCTATCGATACATAATTCTCGAGAATGGCCGTTTCTCTTGATGCAAAGAGATCTATTTCTGGCCGTCCCCATCTCTTGAAAACTTCCGCAGTCGCTTGGGGCAGTAGATGCCATTCTGGTATGGATTGACCTCTTGACAACCTGTCGGCTACTCCGTTGTATCTTCCCGGAAGATAAAACGCGGATAGTGTTATATTGAGGTGGTCGACTAGATAAAGTAGCTGATACGTCAAGTTGAGTAGGCTTATAGATCTTGTTCCCCCCTCCTTGCGTAAGTAAGCAACCAACGTTCGATTGTCTGACTGAAGAAGGATGTGCGCATCTTTCAAATAAGGTGCTTGATCCTCTATGGCCATCAAAACGGCGTACATTTCTTTTATATTGGAGTGCCATCTTATCTGTCCTCTCGACCACTGGCCTGAAATGGTTGTTTCGTTCAGCTGTGCACCCCAGCCTGTGTCTGCAGCATCCGTTGCTAGAAAATGTGACACTTCTTTTTTGTGTATAAGCTCGACATTGGTCAAGGCTCCGAGCCACCAATCTATCTCCTCCAAAGCCCTCCGAGGGATGGTGAGCCTTTGTCTCTGTCGCTTGTTGAACTGCTTTAAAAATATCTGAAGGTATCGACTGTGAAGTCGGCCTCTGGGTACAACAAAACTTGCGAAATTCAAATGGCCTAAAATCTGCTGCAACCGAAGAAGAGTGCATGACTTTAGCTGTGACATCGCTTGAAGTGTAAATCGCATCTTGTCCACCTTCTTGCTCGGAAGGGACATAGCATTTTTGAAAGTGTCCCATATAACACCTAGATACTCCAGCCTTTGGCTTGGAATAAGGACTGATTTTTTGTAATTTATCATCCAGCCTAATTTCTCCAGAATACTGACGGCCTCCGCTGCCTGATTCTTTAATTTTGTGGGGTTCTGATTCACTAGCAAGAAGTCGTCCAGATAGACCAGAACTCGAATACCTCTTCCACGTAGAATCTCCGCGATCCAACATGTCAGAGCTGAAAACAATCTGGGAGCAGAAGCTAGGCCGAATGGCAGACAAGTCAACTCTAGTAACTCGCCTCTGTACACTATTCTTAAGAAACGTCGATGGCTCGCCGCTATTGGCACATGGAAATATGCTTGAGATATGTCTAGCTTCACCATCCAGTCTTTTGGTTGCAAAAACTCTGGAACGGTAGAATGAGAAATTAGTTTGAATTTCTTTATAGTTACGTATTTGTTTAGGGCTCTCAAATCGAAAATAGGACGAATTCCCCCATCCGACTTTTTTACTAAAAACATCTTTGATAGAAAACTTGGACCAACATTCGGAGGGGGTTCTAGAACCTTCAATACTTTCAACTCTTCTATTTGTAGATCCATTTGGTCCGAATGTGTAGTTGCAAATTTTTCTCGAGCTGCTACTGAAGGAAAAGTCAAATGGGGTTTTTTGTAAAAAGATATTCTTGTTCCCGTAATCGTTTTTAGAATAAATGAGTTTGCACCCAGACTTTCCCAACAAGCTCTGCGAGTTTGCAACTGACCCCCCCTGAATGTTATCTTTGAGTCACTTCTTGTCTCTGACGTTCTCTTTTGAACGAAAGGAAGAATTAAATCGTTTACTTTGTTTTTTATTAGTAGCATTTTCTCTGTTATTATATCTGTAATGTCTTCGAACACTATTTCTACTATCAACTGCATTCCTTCTACCCTGACTGTGAAATAACTTTGGTATCTGATGAGAATTCTTTTTCTCCCTATCCTGAGTCGAATTACCAAGCCAAGATTGAATTCCTCCTAATGACTGTATTAGGGCAAGCAATGATTGCCGATCAAAGAGATTTTCCGCACTTGGGTAAACATTTCTTAGTGCTGCCTGGACGTTCTTATCCTGTATCTCTCCTACTAACCTCTCTCGGCGCACCTCTATGCATTCTGCTCTCTTGCCGCAAACCACTTGGAGTGCCAATTCAGAGTTCTTATACGAAGCTGACGAGGAGCCGAACAAGTCAGTAAAACGTTCATAGAGTGCATTTGGGTTCAGGTCCTCAGGCGATTGAAATGCCCAGTCTAAAATTGACTGCAGACCGGACTTGAGTAAAGTCTTTTGCTCTAGCAATGCATTTGTTAATGCGGCCATTACGTGTTCTGTGGAAGCTAAAAAATCCTTGCCCTTATTAAGAGTGCATAACTCATCGTTAATCTTTAACTCCACGAAGCCTGGAGCGGCGGCCAATAATTTAACAGCCTTAGAGTACCTCACATTCTTCCATGTTGGAAAACCAAAGTGTTGTAATTGCATCAACTCATTGAGATGCTCCTTTTTAGCTGGCTGAACTAAATTCGTATCGCATTCCGTATGCAATTGCCCCAAATCTAGTGTTCTCCGCGAACTTGCAGGGTTATATAAAAAGGAGGAGGTACTCGGCTGACTCTCTGGCGTAATAATTTCATTTGGTAAAAGCATACTCACATATTGCGATAATTGGCAAACCTGATCTGTAAGATCGTTTATCCGTTGATCCACAGACACAACATGTCCAGACATGAATTTCTTTCTCTTATTTGGGGGAGGAGAAGCGATGACCTCATTTTCAGATGAAGACGATGACGACGATCCTGAACGCTGGAAACTCCTCTTTGAGTGTCTGTCGTCACTGTGGCTATCGACCTGATTCTCACGCTGAGTCTCACTCATGATCTCAGAGTCGCACTTTATGGAAACAAAAATCTTATTTTTTCACTTATTGAATGTTAAAATGGCTGAAATTTGCCTTCAATCTTAATAACACAACCGTAATGTGACGAAGTACACAACGCTATGAACAAAAAGCCGCCAAAGCGCAGCTGGTAAGTTTTGACATTTACTGCAACTACATCTATGTGTGGGAAATAACAACCGAAGTAGGTAAGAATGGAAGAAAACCTTAAGGCGAGTATACAATAGCTTCTTCAACAACGACGCTGTGTGTTTTCGTTAGGTAAATAATGTTGCAATATAGTCAAAAATGTTAACTCAGATATTGACAACATATCAGTAGATTACTTGTCAAGTGACCATTTCTGTCAGTTTTTGCTTTGAAAAAAGAGTAATGCAGTGTGATATGCATATTTCATAAATAAAATGAATAAATAAATAAATATTTTGGCGCGACAGGTCTGTGGGACCCAAGGCCTAGCTTCTAACAACCTTTTGTTTTGTGTGGGTTTTCAATTTTTGGGACGAATGGAAGGGATCTACAATTTTACGCCGAGTCCAAACGGCGAAGAGAAGAGAAGAGAAGCTCTTTCATGACAGTTTTACTCTCGGATGTTTGTCAGACGTTCGCGAGAGGTGGCGCAGTGGAAAAAAAACTTAAGATGTAATTTGGTTCTTTCGGGATTCAAACCGGGGACCCCTCGCTAAGTAGCCCAACACACTACCACCAAACCACTGCGCCATTTCATGCCGTTTTCTATTGCGATGAAAATTCATTTTGTTATTTATGTTGTATTCGATTAGGCTTCTCTTGTTATGTTCATTTGGTACGAAAAAAGCAATCCTTTTTCTATTTAAGAGCACTTTAGCGAATCTCGATTTTTTCTCAGAGTTGTTTAAGATTTACCAATACAAGTGCATTTTAGTTTGACAACTACGAATATCAACAAAAAAGGATAGTAAAGGGGTTTTCAATAATAACGCTTCGATGTTAAAATGGAATAAAACGAAATGCTATTTTTATTTGAAATGCGCATAGATCCGTCTGAATTTAAGCAAAGGCTTTATGTTTTTTTGGCTTTGAGGGCATCGGGCGATGCCACAAGAAAAAGTCCAGAGGGGTTAAATCGCACGATTTTACTGGCGCATTCCCGTCACCTCTTCAAGGGATACTGATAGCCACACACTAAAATCGCTTGGCCATAATTTCCATGGTGGCGTCTTCTGTGTAGCACATAGCCCCATCCTACTTGAACCACATGTCGTTCTGTAGAGCTCGTTGTTAATTATTGTTAATGGCCTCACCAACGTCAGTTTCTAAAAGTACAGACCAATGTTATTGCTTGCCCAATCCGCGCCAAACAGGAACTTTTTTTAGATGCATTGCCACCTGGTGAACATGAGCTTCGTGTGGGTTGGCTTCGTTCCATATACGGCAATTTTGCTTGTTAATATAGGTAGCCATTTATTCAATATGGATCTTGTCGGATGTAGTCCCAAGTTTCGACTAAAAATTCGCCAAATTAAAGTCTTTGAAAGGCCGACCTCTTGTGCACGTTGAGGAATTGACTGCCTCGTGTTGTCCTATACGCTTTCACGGACCGCGGCAATGTTCTCGGCCGATCTTTCGTTCCCTTGACGTGCGGGTTTTGGCTCATTGTTTACCGAACCGGTTGTCTCGAATTTTCCCAGTGGGGTGTTGACTTTAAAGGTCCACCGCGTCCCAATTGAAAAACCCTTTGCTTAATTGAAAACGCTAGTCTTTCGGTTATTTGACATCTAAGAACCCAACCCCTAGAATCCGTGACGTCTGCTGTGTTTGGCAAAATTTTCGACTGACAGGTTTATAGAACAAGCAGCTTATGGAAGGTGACCCATAGGCAGCGCACGTGCCGGATGCGACGGATAAAGTAGGTTTACATTTTACTTTTCTGTGAGTCGCACGCGTTGACAGTTGGCACAGCGGAAGAGGAATTCGTCAATCGTCGACGCGACGACGGATGTCCATCCTCATTTATATCTGCGTAAATCGCGTTTTTTTTTTAAATAAAACTCAATTTTAAATGAGTATTCTCTTTGTTGTTTTTTATTAGATTTTATGCTTATTATGATTTGATTTACTTTCTTCAATTAATAAATTTATTATAATATACGAATACGAATGAATAAGAGTAGTAAGCGTTTACACTCATTGATGTGTGTATACTACTAATAAATTTAGTTATTGATACATAAATATATTTTACCATTACTTTCTTTCGCTTTGGGTGTTATTCTTCTTTGTGTTAAATTTAAATTTATAATTTCAAACGACCACATTACAAGTCAAACATTAATTTTGTCGTAAAATTTAATTTTACTATGATTGTTTTATTTTCAAATGTAACTTTAAAATATTTTTGGTTTGTTTGTTTTTTTCTCAATAACGATTTCTTTACCTTTTCTTTTAATTCGACTTCGACTTCAAATCACTAATGGAAAACAATTGATTTTAATAATTTTTCTTTGAAATGTACAAATAAATCAACTAATATTGACATAAGATATAAGAATCATAGAGAAATACTTAATATACTTAATAGAATAGAAATATTTAATTCTGGGTGGTTTTTAGCCAATTTAACGATTTTTTTTAATATAAAGGAACAACTTGACATTATAAATGTAATAAAGGAGATTTCAATCTATATAAACTCTGCGGTGGGTGAAGGAGGTGAAGTTACGTTGAAATAAGTTTTTAAATTCAAATATTACTCGTCGAAGAGCTCGTTAAGTGGACCTTCGCAGTTGAAATTCTTAAAAGCGTAGGATGTGCTAAGAAATCGATAACCTTTGTCACAGCTGATCGGTTTTTGGAAGCCTTTAAAAGTTATTAGTCATTGCACATCATAAATATTATATGACGCCAAGTATAGTAGAATGAATAATAAAACAGTTCGCAGTCACATTCGTGATTTGTTTAAACTTATTATATTATAATGCTTATGTGTACCGACTTTTAGTGAGATTTGACGTTTCTAGTTTTCTCTAGCTGAAAGTGAATGGCGCTAAAAATAGTCAGAACATCACTAGAAAGGTGTTGACATGAACTTACTTCATTTTAATTAAATACATAGAGTGAATCGCAAAAGTGGCTAGAAGATCGTAGAAGTTGTAATTGCGTGCTGAAGATTCGACTTAACTTTGATCAGATAGATGTTTACAAGAGTCAATCGTGCGTTTCCGTTTGAAAATTGAAAGAGGCAGAAATTGTCCATCTTTGATATGAAAGCATGAATATAATAGTTTCATTCGTGTACGCGATTTAAATCGATCGCAAAAGTCTATACACATACTTGTCAAAAGTGATGAGAAAATTACAAAAATAACGAGTAACGAGCAATTTCTCTCATGGCTCGAAACAGCTCAGAGAATTTCAACCAGCAAGTTCTGATAAATATGTCAAATGCACAAACTTGACAAGACACAAATTCAAAATCCATCAAACGTCGTGCAAACAAATAAAAATGTTTGAAAGAAACGAAAAACATATATTTTGTTTTATTTTTGACGTAATTGATCAAAGATGTAAGTTGTTCAAAGTAGCTCGAAAGCTAAACGCGTACTTTAGAGTAGGTATGAGGACGGTCAAGTATCTATTTTAGTAAGTCTGACAGCTGACTGACTTGATGTATCGCTGTTTTGACTGGCCTAGATCGGTCACATGGGCAGCTGTGTCAGTTGACGTTTATGGAGGGGTAGCCGACGAATCTAGTCAAGAAATTCGTGACTGAGTACTAAGTTGACAGTCCGCATATGTGGCTGACGTAGGAAAAGTGACGTTCCCGACCATTCTAGTTTTTGCGTTCAGGTTACATCTCTTCCAGACCAATCTAGTCGACTTAAGATAACTAAGTTTTTGAATGTGCCCTTATATTTCTCGCCCTTTGAGGGAGTTTCGCAAATTTTTATAGTTTGTCATGTTTTTAGTGCTTAAGCTCGGGAAAGTACGCGAATAGACCTAATAGCTAGAAAGGCAATACTCGTTACTCGTTATTTTTGCGGAACGAATGGAAGGGACCTATTCTAATTTATCATCGAAACCGAAAGGCTGTGAAGTTTTTTGATGGAAATTCTAAGGCGAGAAGAGGCGCAGTGGAAAACACTTGTCGTTGTCGAGAGGTCAAACCAGGGGTTGAATTACCGCATACGTGATCGAGTACTACGTGACTGAATTTGTTATTGTTTTGCATGTAGAATCATCAAACTTCAGTGACGTATTGCTCGATCACGGGTGCGGTAATTCGACCCCAAGAAACATATTTCTCTATAGTCCATGCATTGCGACTACGATGCGATTACAAGCGCTTAGCTTGAACTAACCATATATATTAATTTGACGCAGTTATTAATATGAATGTAAACTTGAAAAAATGTCACAGAAAAAAAAACATAAATCAGTGACTTACATTTCATATATTTTTCTACTTTTAGTTCGTATCAGAGAAAAACAAAGAGTACAATTTTTACGGTTTGGTTTTTCGTGTCGCTCTAACTGCACGCTTAGCCGGGTACAAGGACATGTCGCGTTAACTATTTATTTTTTAGTCTACAAGAATGACTAAATTGATAACTAACACTTAGTTTCGAAAGCTGATCGAATGAGAGCCATCTTGCGTAAAACAGGTGTAGCTCGAATCCCATTCGAACGAATCTGCTAATGCAATTGCAGAAGAATTAAACCACCTCTCGACTAAGTACTCAAATTCAAATTAACTCGCTCTTACCAACCCCCATTTGCTTCTCTAGACAGTATGGTTTGTCTCTGGTTCGTATAGCTCAGACCAACAAAATTCCATATGATCATCGCTAGATATAAGGTTCCTTAAAACGCCTACATTTTAATCGTCCGCATGAGTTTTTGACAAATCTTCGAAATTAACTGCTAAGTCATTTCCCTCGAAATAGATATGCATCTGCTGATGGGATTTTAAGACGAACTCACCGGCAAACGATTCTTCTTTTGTCTAGGACTGCGTTTTCCGTCAATGTGAAGTATTTCCGTTTTTTCTTTCGGATGTAACATCACAAACCTAACATCACTTTAATTTCTTAAGAGAGCTACTAACACGGATTGTATTTTGATTTGTTTGCGTGAATGATTCGCTCTGTAAAAAATAAACAATGCGCATTTAAAAAAAAGAATTGAGTGGGTACAGTTTTTGTGAAGACCCACGAATCTCATGATAAATGATGATGGGAATAGCGCTGATTGTTCGGTATGTTGTCTTAATCCTGTATATTCTTCTCTGCTACTTCGTGGTTCAACATGTTGCATTTTAAAAATCCATGGGGCTTTACCCGAGCGACCAAAAAGACATCAATATTGTTAGTTCTTTTGGTTTTGTGGTACAGTCGTGGTAAAAAAGCGGGCCATACGAGCGTTACTCATAATCTACAAAGTCTGTTACGGTTACGGCTACTTCTTGAGCGAGTTATAACGACATCTCCCAAATAAGTGGCAAACACGATTTGGTAAGAAGAAGGTAGACCATGGCAGTGATGGATAGACAACGACAAATAGATCACTTATGATATTGGCTTCTGACGGAAACTGCACAGGACCAAACTAAATGGTTGGTACGATGGAGTTTTCGAGCTCTTAATAAATTCCACTAAACTGAACAGACTTCACAGTCAGTTGGCCTCCTACGTAATTCGATTCTACTTTCGAAAGTTATTCCGATTATACTTTCAAGCAGAACTGTTCTATTTGAAAGTAGAATCGCAACAACTTCCGAATAAAAACTAAAATAGAATCGAATTACATATTTGGCCCCCAGTATCTGGTATCCCTTCCAGGCGGATTGTGAATTGTAAGTATATTTTATATTTTTATTTGTGAATTTCATGTGCCCTAGCTTGGAAAATTATTACTTATTACTTATTCTCATAACCTCAATCTTCTTACCCACCACAGAAGGTCATCCTATCCCGGATATGGTTAATTATTTTATTATTTATTCAATTTTTCTTTTGGTTGATTTTTTACTCAGTGTTTTCGATTTTTGTTTTCTTCATACTTTACTTTACATTACATTTCATACAAGCGCACTTTATTAACTAATAATATTGGTATTATTTATATTCTCAAGCAACTTACTCTAGGTATATTTCACTTTTATTATTACTCTTTAGGTAGATAATTATTTTATTGTTTTTTTATTTTTGGCGAATACAAAAGAAAACTATTTATGGGTTTTTTAATTTTTTGTATCCCTTGAGTCTATTGATTTCATTTTTAAATAAAAAATCTGTAAACGTGTATAAAAATGTGCGACGTTGGTTAAAGAAAGTCCTAATCTACAAACAAAAAATGTTGTCACTAATCTAAAAAACAGAAAAACACTCAATGGGGGTTTGTATTCCATTGAGCGCTATTTATAGGAAAAAGGTTATCAAAATAAGAGTCGAAACGAAAAATAAAATGCATCCTTTTGTGTTTATTAAAACGAAAATGTTTAAATTTTATTAAAATTGTTTAATACTTAATAGTAAAGAAAAACAAAAAGTGTATAATATTTCTTTTAAGTTCATGGAGTTTTTTTCTTTTTAATTCAAATTGAACATGGGTGACGTTGATTTTGTATAGGAAACTATTAAAAAAAAAAACGAATTAGGTGGCTCAAATGTGTCTGTGGTTATGTCATACATGCACATAACTACATAAGTAGGTAAATGAGTTTTTATTTTAGAGACATTAAGCTAAGTGTGCTATTTTGTTATGTTTAAAATGAGAGGCATGCAGCGAAAATGATAAAAAAAAAGTATTTTTGTCTTGTTTTATAAATAAAAATAATGAGATTCATTAAAATAATAACACACAATCAAACAAAACATATACAGTGAGTTGCCTTGTGAAGCGTATGATTGGTCTGAGACGAGCGAAATGTCTGCTGGAAAAATCGCATGTTGAACTTTCATTGTAAACACTGGACTGGTGACACTTGATGACGCTGGGGTAATAGGTAATACGACGAAGAGCCTTTCTGAGGCTCTGGCACTGCGGCATTTCTGAGGAAGGAACCTTTTGTGCGCTGGGGTAAGCATGTGTGCATTTTTATAGATTGCATAATTGAATAATTGTTACATGTTGCCTATTGAGCTGCAACTGTTATGCGCTGTGTTCTTGAGGCTGCTATTCCATGTGCGTTCAAGCTCGACACTATCAGGTAGCGAGTTTGGTAAAGAGTATAAGCAATACCGATTCAATGTATCATGGACCCGAAGGAACATAGAAACATGCAAGCGCTCCGTTTCTAAAAGATTGTTGGTTTTGAATGTTGTCGCAACGATGCGTACCAAACAAACTTGAACAAAACACCAGCGCATTGTTCGCGTTAGTCACAAACAATATCAGTAATCTTAAAATGGGTCTGACGGCAACAATTCTGGGGCCTTAGCACGTAACTTGATACAATCGAGTATAGTCGATACAATCGAGCTCTGGCAGCACCTAATTTGTTTCAATCGAGGATAATCGGTTTAAGACAATCGATTGAAACAAATTAGGTGCTGCCAGAGCTCGATTGTATCGACTAAACTCGATTGTATCAAGTTACGTGCTGACACCCCTGCTGTATAGCAGAATGATCGATTGAGCTTGGAGAATTGTAGCCAACGATTTTTTTGACGTTAGCGATAAGACATGATCGGTTTAATCAGAAGAATGGGCTGATAAGAGATATGCACTAACTAATATGCCAAAGTAGAAATAAACTCTATGAATTGAACCTGAGCAGAGTATGACGATTCACGAACGCCACGACTATGGCCAGGGCAAACAACTCCAGCGCCCACTGCTAATTCTACAAGAGAGCAGCAGCCAAAGATTAATCTGCAACATAGGACACTGCCGATAGTCAAAAACAGTCATATTGGTTGTCGAAAATCATAAAATGAGACCGTCTTACGGCGTTTTCGATCAAGGGTATCATCTTTCTGGCCCATCACTTGCAGAAAATCATCAAGTTGACACTAACCATCTTTGTAAGGTGGTGTATCACAACAGATATTCAGTTAACTGTCATCTTATCGTACTATTTGCGTTGATTCACAAATATGCCGACAAAGTTAGAGAGTATAAGCAATGCAATTGGGTTGTAAATCAAATTATATCCAGACAGCTAGACTTGAGGCAGAAAAACGACTTTATCTTAATAAGCAACGTTATAAACTCTGTAAATAACACAGATTCGTACATCAAACAAATAAAAATTACTCTTGCCAATCGCTGTTTGTTTGGACTCAGAAAGAATGTCCGTTTCAACAACCAATGAGACGTTTTATGAGGCACTTATATTTCCATTCTAGCTGCGCCGCCACAAGTATGATTAAAAAAAATATTCCTTACTGCGAATTTGAAACAAGACATCGACCTTTTGGTCAAATAAAGTTTCGCGTCATTTCTTTCTCGATTCGACAGATCAAATTTGCACGATAAATCTTAAAAAAAGGTCAAGAAACTTCCATCTCGTACGCAGGGCAGATGTCAACATGAAACGGATTATCTTAAACAAAACCGTCTAGCAGCTGGGGTATGCAAACGATAAGACATCATCGGCCCTCCAAGTTACCCGTAAGAGGTTTTGTTTTCACTGCAATTGAAGAACAACAGAAGATGAGTGGGCTGTACAAGACTAAATAAATCAAGCTATCAACAAAGAAACATCCGACCAACTTTAGCTACCTTCAAGTAAATGTCAATTCTGAGAATAACATCCTAGTAGAGATCCGAAGAAGAATAATAAGACAAGGTTCGACAGCTATTTCAGAACCAGCTGATCCGTCTGTGAATATCCCGCCTTGTACACTCAAGCTTGAAGCAGGTAAAAAAGCCACAAGAGAGGCGAACGTTAGATGGACTGCACAAGAAACTTGCCGTACCACAAAAATGCTATGGCCGACCTTCAATGAAGCCACAACCGAGAGTCTTATACGCAAGGACAGGAAATCACTTTCCACTCTCGTAGGTATTATAACGGGGCACAATACTCTACGGTACCATATAAAGAAAATGCGCCTGACGGAAGAAGAACTTTGTAGAGGCTGCGGTGATGAGGAAGACACTACCCACTTCTTATGCCACTGCCCAAATCTACAGCACACTAGGCACAGATTCCTAGGGAGACACTTCTTCCGTGACCTAGACGAACTTTCCAGCGCACCAATCGACAAGTTAATGGGATTCATCAAATCCACAGGATGGTTTATATGTAAGTAGTTAATTACAACACTTACGACCGGGTGACTTCTTCTCTTTTTTTCTTCTGATATTAACAAAAGGAAGACACAGGTTGAAACATTTTGGAAAAATAGAGAAAAAGCAGTAAATTTCAGTATGGGATCAAGCAAAGCAGTATTCTTTCTAAATTCTGCGCACATAGAAGACATGGCAAATAATTGGAATAAAGTACCTAAACTTAAAACTGCAATATTCTATTGGGTTCATCAATGGGCATTCTGCAAGCCAGAATTCTCTTCTGCATTGATATTGTTGTCTGAAGCTTCGATGATTACAATAAAGTGCATATTTGATTTTATATGCGGAAGCATCAAGTGCAAAGCTCATTGCAATCCAACAGTTTTAGAGGAAGTAGGAAGGTTCCAAGCCATAGCAGAACAAAAGAAGAAATTATTAGGTCAACTTTGGCCCTATTTTAGGATCATACATGCAAACGACTCTGAACTCGCTACAAGCAAGTTCCCCAACCTATCCAAGGCGGCAGTACTGTACTGTCAACAGTATGTGAACACAGCTGAGAGCTTCAAAAATGTGATGGTTCCGAATCATGCAACGACACCAGGTCTCGAGCAAATGGTAAAGGAAAAAGCACCACCAAGTTGGTTCACGAAAGAAAACAAAAAGCTTAACAATGCTCAAGAACAAGGAGCCAAAGTTTTAGGATTGGATTTAAAACGATGGACTGCGAGTGAAGAAACAATGGCGAACAGGCATTGAACAAACGTAGTTATTCATTAAAAAACCCGTAGGAATGGTCGTGTTTATAAAAATAATCATCATTATATTTTTGAAAATCTGCTTCTTATGTTATTTAGTACTGGACCAGATCCCTGATTTTGGAAAATTATTTAAATTCATTTTAAAATATATAATAAATCTTTTTTCAAAAATTGAAATTTTGGAAGATGGCACTTCTACTGATAGCACTATTCACAATAATCCTGGCAATTCGCGTAAAAGTCGCCGTAGATAACTATTTAAAATGTAATTTTCTCTTCTTTCTTTTACCAAAATTTATTTCAGATAGGTTGAACCCTTTAGAGGAAACCGCAGTGTACGATTATATAATATTTTGTATAATCGTATTGTTTCTTATAATTATAAAAAAATTATCTAGTTGTTAAATTCGCTCCTATTCGACAATTTTTTAGGAGGGAGGGTATTATTGTTTAACATAATGGGTAAGGGACAAACTCTTTCCTCAACGGGCATCACAATGGGTCAGTATTGACCTGAGTGTGGCACGGAGTACCTCCAGCCAGCCCACTAACCTAACCTAACCTAAACCACTGGTACTTCGGCTCTACAGAAAACTTACTTCCCCAGTTCTGCTTTATGGACGATAAAAAGAGAGGGTGAGCTACTAGTTATGTGTGCAAGAAGAATGAATGGAGGAGAAAATACAAATGCAAATTCTTTGGGCTCTTCAAAGATGTGAGTGTAGCTCAGAAAGCCGAAACAAGTTTAATACAAACCCTCGCGGATGTAATAGCGCTTGGTATTGGCATTCCCGGGAACCCAAATGATGAAAAGTTGCAGTATCTTAGGCAGAAACTAGCTAGGTGCTTATGCAGCATTTTCGTTACGATTCCATAAGTAGTCTCACGCCATCATTTGTCGTTTGCAAATTGGCCCCACACCCAAAAATCAATAAAAAGACCCAATTTAGAAAGGGATTACTTCTAGGTTCACCCCAGGCCATCAAAAGTCAACAATTTCCATGCAGTTCACAAAGACCAATCGCTCAAAATTCAAAACCAATACATTTCAATACATAAAATTTAAGAATTCTATTTCTCTGTTTCTTTAATTTACATAAAAATCACGTTAAACGCTTATAGTGTGTGGTGCATGGATGGGTGTGTGTTTGTGTGCATCAGAGGAAGAGATTAAGTAGAGAAATTATTGTTATGCGTCCTTTACACAAATCATTATTTGTTTGTTTCTCGTCTTCTTTATAGCAATACACTAAAATACACTAAAATGTACATTAAAATAGTTTAAAAATTAAAGTATTATATATAAAAAAGACACTTAACATAAAAAAAAATCAATATTATTCCACTATCACCGATATAATTTCAATTTACATTTTGTTTTCTTTTTTCATCTTTATTTACAGCGTTGACATCGAAATTTTTGTCCTTCCGTCTTTGCAATGAGTTTCATTTATTGTTTCATATTCAAATTCAAAACCTCAAGAGAGTGTTGTATTAATAAAATTTAACTAAATCATTGCTAAAGTAATCTTTTATCGAATTGTTTGAATTGTTACACTGGAGTGTGCAGTTCAATGCTTAAGAGAGAGAGAGAGTGTGTGGAGTTTTGTTTATTTTTAGTTTTAATAAATATAAATATATTTAATTTGCTTGAATTTTACACATACAAGAGGGGAAACAAACTTAGAACAAGGATAAGTGCGCGGTTCGATTTCAAATGGAAAAATAATAAAAATAAAACAAAAAACAGTTAAAAAAAAAGAAATGAACAAATAAATAATACTTAGCAATCGTAGTAATTTATGTTTATATTATGTATATAGAGATATATCCTTGCACTATTATCATTAGTACGTTTGATTATCGTTTTGTTTTGTTGGTTTATTTATAATTAATGTTATCTCGGTATTTATTGTTATCAATTTTGCGGAAGGCGTGTGTGTGTGCGCGCCCTTCCCTTGCTTCATCTTCACATTTAGTTTTAGTGTTTAGGTTGGTTGCTTAAAAATAATACATGACTTCGACATCATCATCATCATCGGATGAGTTATGATGATGGGTTACACATTTCACGTTGTTGTGTTCTTCAAATGTAGCAATTTAACTTTTAGCTCGGCAAATGTTGGCCTCTTGATTGGATTTAGATCCCATGCTTGGCGCATCATTTCATAGATTTCGGGGGGACATCCTTCGGGTGCTTCCATTTTGTAACCCACTTCGACGTGTTTCACAACATCGGCAAGTGGCTGAAAAAATTATTGCAAAATAGTTTTGGTTAGTTGTGGTTGAAAGTGATTGTTTAAACGAAGTGAGGGTGAGGGTTTTGGAGGAAGTTTATATCGCAGTCGAAGGAAAAACGTTATACGAAGCCGCACCAAATGCCTGCAACATCTAAGAACGTGTTATGTTACAAGTCTCATGGCATGCTTCCTGAGAAGGCAGTGCCCAGAGAGTATTCCTTACGTTGTTCTCAACTTAGTTCTGCTGAAATTGATTAATTGTTCAGACTTCCTCCGATTTAAAACAGGCCACAGTGCCTTTGAAACCTTATGCCCTTCTAATTGTGACCACCTTGTGTTTGCTTTATTGAAGACTTTTTCAAAAAGTATCCTTCTGGTCACAGCCATGGGTGGTCTTATAACTTCGATCGTTGCATCAAGTGGGAACCCAGCTCCTTCCTTGGCCAGAACGTCTGCCTTTTCGTTACCGTCAATATTACAATGCCCAGGTACCCAACACAATCTTACGCGGTTCTGCGAGCACTTGAGGCACTGTGCGACAATTCCTGACTAGCTCAGACTTGATGGTTTGTGATTCTAGTGCTTTAAGTGCAGCCTGACTGTCAATGAAGATGGCGATATTCTTATTGAAGTCTTGGCAGCCTGAAGAGCGGTATCTTGTATTTCGAACTAAATAGTACTAGTTCCGTTTGCTCCGGATTTACTCGGAGTCCACACCCTTCAGCCCAGATTCTGAGTCTTTTGAGGGCAGTGGTTCAACGAGTAGGAAGAATTAAATTTTAGATTTATGTGGTATCACAAGGGACCTTATAATGATCTAAGTGTGTCGGCTAGCCGACAGCCACTTCAACCTAACCTACCATTTCTATTAAAGAAATCCAGACAGAAATGCTCAAGTCCTGTGTGAAGAAAGAGTTCAATGGCTATCTCGTGTCATTTACGCAGCTTTGGCAAGAGACCTTTCCAGCGAGACTGTTTCCGTCAAGGTTTGGAAATAAGCAGCATGGTGTGCGTCTGCAGCACTACCGGCCAACTAGCTATTCACTCTCAGGAAGGTACTTGAGGAGGCTTGAAAATATGTCTACAAATATGTTGTAGCTTTACAGAAGGCATACGACCGTAAGCGCGTAAACTCCGTATGGCATTGCAGAAGGGTTAAACTGGTGGTAATTTCAACAAACTAAATAAGGGTAAGTTTTCTTCTTTGGATTACTTTTATGGACTCATCCAAGGTTTTTAACAAACTTAAATACATTTTAGCGTGCACTTAAAAGTTTGGTAGCTGTCTGTTTTGCATGCATGAGGGTAAACGTGAACAATTCTTAGATGGACGTCTCTAGAACACCTATATGTCGACCTCTATATGTTCGTAAAGTCCCATTAAAACGGGCGCAGAACTTTAAGTAAAGGGTTTTTCAACAGGGACGCTACAAAAGTAGAGCGACAGGGACAGCAAACGACGCCGAATTTCTTGCCGCTCTTTTGACATTTCTCTTTATTTCATGATGGAAAGATATACGAGCCAGTCGAAATTATTACAATTTACTACCGAAATTCGGAGTCAGTGGCCTCAACGTTAAGAGCGCTACGTCCAATTTATGGTCGTCCTAATCGTCCTAGCAGATCAACAATTGAGCGTCTAGTGGAAAAATTTGAATCCACAGGCACAGTACAAAATGTTCCCGTGCCAGTGAGACAAAGAAGTGCCCGTAGTGTCGAGAATATTGCTGCCGCTGAGGCTTCAATTGAAGAAAGCCCAAATGTGTCTCTCACACGTCGTTCTCAAGCATTGGGAAAAGATCTTGGCCTACATCCTTACAAGATTAAATTGACGCAAGAACTGAAGCCGCTTGATCACCAGAAGCGTCGTATGTTCGTGAATTGGGCTGAGCAACAACTTGAAAATAATTCGGATTTTCATCGAAAAATCATCTTCAGCGATAAGGCTCATTTCTGGCTGAATGGCTTCGTCAATAAACAAAATATGCGGTATTGGTCAGGCAGCAATCCACACGTTCTCCATGAGTCATCATTGCATCCCAAAAAAAATACGTTTTGGTGTGGTTTATGGGCCGGCGGCGTCATTAGGCCGTACTTCTTCCGTGATGATCAATACTGGCACGTTACTGTGAATGGGAATCGCTACCGTTCAATGATAACCGAATATTTTTGGCCCCAATTGAATGATATGGACTTGGAGGACATGTGGTTCCAATGTGGTTACAATCAATTTATTGGAAACCAAGTTTGGAGAACGTGTTATCTCACGAAATGGTCCAGTCGCTTGGCCACCTCGGTCGTGCGATTTGACGCCGTTAGACTATTTCCTGTGGGGCTACGTCAAGTCTATGGTCTATGCCAACAAGCCAGCGACGATTGATGAACTTCGTACGAATATCGAACGTGAAATTACAGCTTTATCGGCCGATTTATGCTTGAAAACCGTCGAAAATTGGGTTCAGCGTCTGGACTTCTGCAAGCGTGCCCGTGCCCATGCAAAAGAAATCGAGTTCCATACATAATGGCATCGAACGTACTTTCACAGGAATAAAGAATTTCATTGATATCCAAAACCGTTTTTGTTTTATTTAAAAAGGCTTTTGTAGCGTTCTTATTGAAAAACCCTTTATATCAGGGTTTATACACGATCGATGAAAGGAGAGTCGAATTTTGGATCAGCTGGGTAAATGAGTTTCTCAAAAGGATAACCCTCGCAGTGAAAGACAAGTTACCAATCACAAATTCGGTGTCCCTTCAAACGATCTCACTTCCTATGTTTCAAATAATACTCACAATTCGTGGATAGGGTACACGTCCGAAAGAATAGATTTCCCACAATAGAATACCGAAACTCCACATGTCGGATTTGTTTGAAAACCGCTAAAAAAGAAAAAATAATACCATACATTAATAAATTGGCAAATGAATTTACTTTGTTTGAAACCTACTCCATTTTTCAGAGCTTCTGGTGCAGTCCATTTGATTGGAAGCTTACCCACTTCCAAGTTATAACACTCCTCTCGAGCCAATCCGAAATCGGATACTTTAGCGACACAGTTTTCAGAAATTAAAACATTTCTAGCTGCCAAGTCCCTGTGAACAACCTTTTTTGCTTCCAAATACTCCATGCCGGACGATGTGTCGCTGAAAAAGACAAGTTTTGTTATTGCAAAATGAAATAGGATGACCTAAGTGTATATATTCATGGAATTTAAGCCTTTCACTTAGACTCATGTACAAATTAACAGCTTCAACGCGGTCAGGCGTCGAATCGCTTCGTTCGTGAACGAGCATTACGTTCATTGATTTACATGTGAAACAAAAACAAATTCCGTCACGTATTGCTCGTTCACGGACGACGCGATTCGACCTTAGGTAAAACTAGAGAACTGCACGTGTGGCACAGTTAGAGGCGGGTGCTTTTGTGATTCTGTCTGCATTAACATCTGGGTTCTTAAATCACAGGAATGTTTCGAGATCTCAAACTCTTTGTTTTCCATTCGGGATGCTGTCGGTTAAGCCACTGATCTTCTGTGTTGCCAGATTCATTGCCAACGCACAACGCACCACGAAAGCAGAAGTGGTTTCGAACCGTCTCCCTACGACAAGTGGCATTCACAAAATAATAACCATCCGGCAAAATTACCCCCAACGTGTGCCCTTATCTCTAGACAAAGTATGGATAAACCCCAGTCAATAATAGCTTTTGGGGAATTTTCTACATCCCCAATAGATAAAATCGCTTCGTGGGCCACAATCAAGTTCATCCGTCTGGCTGGTTGTAGTAAATCAATAAAACACTTACTAGGCAAAGTTGATTTGATCCTTTTTCGTAATGTGCTGCCGTCCCCGCGACCTCAAATAATCAACCAGTGATCCTTTGCTCATGTACTCGGTTACCAGGTAAATGTGTTTGCTGGTGAAAACCAATCCGATAAATTTAACCAGGTTTTCATGCTCCAACGTTCTGGAAATACATAAGCAACCATCAAATGCCTTCCTTAAAAGCAAAGACAAATCAAAACTCACGTCATAACAGATGCCTCGGCCAAGAATTTCTGTGCCGCTCCATCGTCTTTCAGCATTTTAACAGCGACCTTCTCGTTACGCAGTATACCCAACATCACATCGCCGAATTCACCTTTTCCTATGCTCTCGCGCAGCTGCAAATCAGACTCTGGAATAACCCAGCCCTTGTCGGCAAAGTCCTTGGAATTTATGCAGAACTCTTGCCGGCCCTTCTTCGATAGACACTTGATAAGCTGCGTACACAGACCATCGGCATCTTTCTCATAGTGCTGCAGAAAGTGATAAAACAACAAAAAAACATTCAGTTCAACCACATCATCACTTTTTTTGGTATCTACTCGACTAGCTTACCGCTACAAGTTGGCCAAGATTCTCAAAGTACTCCTCATCGTCTATAGTTAGTTTATTATCTAAATATTTCACTCGATAGTGTTCCACCTTGCCCTGAAAGCACACGCAGAGCGTATAGTCGCCTGGGAAATTGGTAGACTCTCGCACCAAGAATAATCCATCGTCACGCGGTTGCAGCAAGTGTTCAGCTTCGTCCCGAGAAATACTTCCATGGAACCAACTGCAAAAAGAAAACAAAATGATTTGTGTTAATGTTGCTGTGTGCAAAATGTGAGTGTCCTGTGTAAGAACACCTTAAGTTGCATAGTCGCGAACGTCTCCACAGCCACCAGACCCTCATTCTGCCAACAATTGCGGGTGAAAACAAAGGAAAATAACTTTTATTCGCCTCTGGTTCCAGGTACAAATTGCTAACTTTGATAAGAAGTGCTTTTCCTGTTTTCTTTGCTTGTACAGGTGATAAGAACCACATTGCGTATGTGGGGTTAGATATGATTTATCTTTCCCTCTTTTTTTCTTTTTTTTTTTTGGTTGTGTTTTTACTTATAAAAGTGTAGTGTTATCAGGCAAACTTAATGGCTGTGCTTTTGTTGGAATAATTGGCTTTTAATGAATGTCTGCGAAACGTATTTGATTTGCAAACAAATTGAGCTGCGGACATAATCTTTATTGGGGATGTTTGCAACGTAAAAATGCTGAAGGTCATCAGGAATTGACACTTTCCAAAGGGGGTCAGGCAATGTAAGGCCCATGAAATGGTTAGTAGTGGAATAGACTTCCGAAGGGGCAGCCGCAAAGTCAGCAATAAACCGAGGGTTTGGATGTATGACATATTTTGCTGTGGAAGCTTTGAAGGGAAATGCACTTCAAGAAGAGTATAACTAGATTGGAACGTTCAGTCCAAGCTGTGCAAAAAGGAGAGATAGTGGGTCTTTCATTTAATTTAAATAAAACTCAGAGTGTGTATTCGTTTGAAAGGCCTATCGATGCCATTACGTATGGAATATGATGTGGTGGCCACTAAATTGGAAACAGCAACTATAAACGCATTTTATTAATCAGACATTTTTGTATCGCCACTGTGTTTGGCTAGTGCCGTTAGTCCTTGGCGGCTGGCATGTGTTTTCCGAAAATGAGTTTTATTGTACTGTTTTATTGTATTCCATTATTTTAGGAAATTCATTAATAGTGAGAAACGACAAAAGGATTAATGAATTTCTTTTAAAAAGAGCTTGTTATCTATTCGAGTTGGTTGTGTTAGTTTACTTTAATCATTTTTGTATATTAATACTAGCTGACCCGGCAAACGTTGTTTTGCCATTTGAATTATTTCTAGAGCAGTCGATGTTAATGATATTGAAAAGTGGTAAACAAGTAACCATGTTTGACCTAATATGCTTCAAATTTGTAAAACATCTCCTGTAGATAGTTTTATAAATCAAACAAATCAAATAAAGCGCCTTTTAACAATATATAAATACAAACCAATAGCATTCATTGTTGTTAAAAGGTAGTATTTCCGAACTCTCTCACATCCACATAACGCTTGAGTTGGCGAATAAGAGATTTATATCTTACCACTGTATAAAATAGTTTGTCTTTCTTTTTATTACTGTTACTTTAACAACAGGTATTTGTTTCAAATGTAGAATCACTCTCTCTCAGTCACGTATACATTTTACACCCTATCTCTCTCAATCCTACGCCACCCAAAGCCCCAGGACCCACCCAAACTCAATGGAAGTTTAAAATGCGATTTATGGATAAATAAAATGAAATAGAAATTTGGCAAGAGAGCAGGGCAAAGCGTTGTAAAAGTGTATGAAGCGGCCCACACACCTCATATTACATACCTGCACCCGCTGTACTGTGATTGAGCACGACCAAGCGGGTTACTCTACTCTATTTAGGGAGGAAAAAAAGTGATACAAATGATAGCAACATTTCAAGACCAAGATTGAGTTCAACAATTAAGTTTAAGTGGTTAAAATAAGCAAACGAAATTTTTTTCGGTTGCATTTTTCGTGTCGCTATAACTGGCCCCTAATTTAAAAAAAAGTCTTGCACTCCAGAACTCCGAAGACTCATTGTGCAGTGCTATCAAAATTAAAACGAGTCAATGGACACCATAGCTAAAAGATTTGGTTGTTCGAAAAAAGTGGTCTTTGGTGCAATTCAAGTCTATAAAAATACCGGCAGCTTTGAAACCCCTAGAAGGAAGCCAGTAGGTCGTAAGACGACGCCAAAAGAAGACAGACTGATATGCCGAATTAGCAAAGCACATCCTTTCTTGATTCCTGCTGAAATTAAGAAGATTGTTTCCTCCAAATCAATCAAGAATTATCAGCTAGAACCATAAGGCTCCGGCCACGCAATGAGCGGCAAGTCGCTGAGCGACGCAAAATTATTAAAACACATGAAATCGTATGGAGGTGGCCACATAAACCCTGAGCGATGGAGCGATTTTTTAAGCGATAGAGCGACGTCGCTCTGCAATCAAATCTGTTTTAATTTTTCAGTCAATCGCTGCGCGGCGAAGTATGGACAAAATAAACACAGAAAGTCTAATTTCAGCTATCCAAAGCCGTACAGTGCTATGGCAGGACACCCACAAAGACTATAAAAATAAAAATGTCTGCGAAGATTTTGATATAAATGATGAAATTCACCATAATTTGCCGTTTCACGATTTATGGGGTGTACATCAAATCTACGTATTCTCGACCTTATTATAGATCTATAAATACGACGAAAAGCACTTGATGATGGCATTTTCCCAACTTATCGCTAAGATTCGTCGCTCAGTCGCTCATTGCGTGGCCGGAGCCTAAGGCGCCGACTTTTAGAACATGGTGGATGCAAGCAAAAAACATTTGAAGAAAGAATCGGATCCAAAAACACACTCTGAAGACTGTTAAGCATGGAGGAGGGAATTTAATGGTTTGGGGTGCATTCTCATGAAATGGTGTTGGCCCGTAAGTAAGAATAAACTGTCGAATGAACCAACACCTTTAAAAAGGCATCATGAAAAATGTTAAGGAGCCTTATTCATTTGCACATATGCAGATAAGTTATGAATTCTATCACGATAACGATCCAAAACATACCTCAAGGACGATCACGTAGTTCTACGTGAGATGACCATGTCCTGGAATCGCTCGTAGAGAATAATCTTCTTGGTAGGGCGAAGCGCGCGCAAATTTTCCCGAACAGAAAACCCATTTTGATAAAGCAATTATATCATTTGCACGTTTTGTTTAACTATATGTCCTTTCAACAGCCAATTTGACAGATTTAGCTTCAACAATATGGCCGCTATCAACTGTCAAAGATCGGAAGTCACTATTGGAAGACGCTGTATAATCAGTCAAACTTAATGTGGTCAGACTCAAACTATTTAAAGGTTTAAACGGATGATGGCGTTAAATACAAAAATGTATACCGCGGGAGAACCAAGTGGATCGGTCTTTGAACTTCACATGTAGAATTGTTTGACTAACACCCCAACATGGAGTTAATGCGATATTAACCGACAATAAAAATGCACGTCTAGTTGCAGAACAGATGAAGAGGAGCCAAGGCAATGGGGAAAGAGTCGACAGAGCTAAGTTGTACAGCTAAAAAGTTCTATTCGGAAGTAAAGTAGAGTAAAAGTGAGCAGGGCCCTATTTCACCAACCACTTTTCACTTTATCTTTTCAAATTTCGTTTCACCAAACGCAAATTTGCAAAAAGGAATTTTCAAAGTGCAAAGCATGTTTTTGCAAATAAGTTTTGTCAATTTGCAAAGAAATCGTTCATTTCGTTTCACCGAACAAATTAGATTTGCGCTTTACATTTAAAATCGTGAAAAGTTTGTCAATAATATGCAGAGAAAAAAAATCATTTGCAGTTGAGATTTTGTTGTGTACAGTTGGTGATATAATTAAAAATATATAATGAACCATTTCGAAGCACTCTTTGAAGACGAAGAGGATACAAATAATGTACAAAGGGTTGCAAAATTAAGTACAAATTTTGGAGATAATTTTTCAACCCTGGAAGGCTTTCGTTTAACGAAGACGAGTATTGAACGTGTTTTGTCAACAATTGGACGTAGGCTTAAGTTTGACAGCGAACGAAATAATTGCTTAAGTCCCTTGCAACAGATTCTATGCACACTACGTTGGATGGGAAATGGAGGGCAATATCATGGAGTCGCTGCTATGCCCGGAATAAGTAAAGCTACAGTCTGCAGAGTAGTACAAAGAGTTTCGAACGCAATAATCGAGGAATTGCTTGCAACCACCATTTGTAGGCCACAAAATACTTAGGAAATAGCTACCCAATTTTTTGCTCAAGGTGGATTTCCTTGTGTAGCTGGATGCGTTGACGGTACGATGATCAACATTGATGCACCCAGGGAAAATGAAGAGCAGTTTGTTAATAGACATGGGAAGCATGCATTGAATGCAATGAATGCAGTGTGCACGATACAAGGGTATTAAGGAATTCCCATTTGACTGCGAATTTCAATGCAGCATATCGACCATTTCCAAGTGCAGTACTTTTAGGGGACAGCGCTTATTCTTTAAGTGAATAGTTAATAACACCACTGAGAACAAATTCGGACGTTCCAGTGGAACAGCGTTTTAACCGAGAAAATATTTTTTTTTAAGCCCAACAAACAATTTTCCGACAATAAAACTTCCTCTATATTACGTCTTGGGTGCAATTAAATATATTAACATACGCGCGTATGTTTTCCCCTTTGCAAGCCGGAAAAGTTGCTTCTTTGTGTTTTTTTAGGTGATCATATTAAAAGTGACCACAACGAGTAACAATCCCACAAGTTTGACGAATGTTGCTGATGAGGTAGACGATTATGGTCGTGGCCAGGCTGAATAAGTCCGGCTGCGAGTCGCTTCGGTGCGTAGAACCAATCGTCTAGGACGTAAAATGAACGACGAACCGACGAATGACGACAAACATTTTCCTTATCACGAAATGATGGTTTCCCTGGATACCGAGGTACAGTCAAACAAACAATTTATAGACTACTGCTGAATAAAACACATTCCCATAAGCAGGGTAAATAGTACACTTGGCTTTACCAACGAAATATCATGCAGAAAGTGCGCCTTCTACAATAGGTCTCATTGACCTCGTAGTTCACACAACTCCAACTTAATTATTTCTGTTTCTAGTCAGTGTTACAATTCAACCGACAACTATCGAATTTCGTAAGACGTTGACCCTAAAAGCAGTGACAAGTGACAATTGACAATTGAATGTTCCAAAGCGAAACCATATCAAAGAAGAAATGCGAAATGAATGAGTTACTTCCATATCCGGAGTTCTGTCCTCCCATCCATTAGCCGCCTACACAACATCGACAGGCGTCTCTATGATTCAGATGTGTTACAATTTTCCCCATAAAGCCGGTAATTAGTGAACAGAGTCTATTATAGACAAGAAGCTAACAACCACCTCATTATTCGCATAAATGAAACAAGAAACCAAATGTAATAGTAACCAACACTTACGGCATTGCATTTAATTTCACTTCGCATTTCCGGTGCTGATGCTGGTTGTGCATCAATTGCTGTTGCAGTAGTCCCTGTTGTTGCTGTTGTGGCAGTAACTGTAGCTGTAGCTGCTGCTGTTGTTGTTGCTGTTGCTGCTGTTGTATCGTTTGATGATTGACGGCAGAGGATGAATTCGATATGGTGGGTGATAGAGATGAGGTACTGTTCCACGCAGTACCATTCGCATCAAAGTTGTGCAACGAAGTTGACATGACACCGCCGCCGGCGCTGACGCCACCGCCCACGGCAACGTGCATCACTGGGGGACACTGTGTCGCAGATAGAGACATTGCGGATTGTTGCGTTGGATGATGCTGTTGTAATTGTTGTTGCTGTTGCTGCTGCTGCTGTCGCAGATTCGGATGCATCATAAGCGTGTCTGGGGACACACCAACACCTGCACCAGGATGTAGTTTCACTGCATGACCAGCACCGGAATTGACAACTGCAGCGGCAACAGCAGCCGCAGGACTCATATGGTTCTGCAGTTGAGCAGCATTCAATGACGACGACATCAGATTGCTGTTGGACGAGTTTGTTAAAAGCTGAGCTTGACAGGCCGAACTCGATGTGACCATCGCATGTGTCGGCTGACCGAGCATATGTTGTTGTTGCTGCTGCTGCTGTTGTAGTAGTTGCTGTTGTTGTTGACCGACTACGGCCGCTGCACTAACTGCTGTCAGTCCGACTGAACCTTGATTTGGCGACTTGGGCGAATGATTGGCGACGGCGGCGGTTATTAAATTATGACTATTTAAAGCGTGCGAGGAGACATGAATATGCTGATTCTGTACAAGAAGAAAAGAAGATACAGTTTTATTTGTTTAATGAAACAAAGTAAAGGCAATTGTGTGCTATTACGTTATTTTGATGGGGTGGAATTGTCGGTGGTACAATATGCGGTTGGGATTGGCTTAGTTGTTGCTGCTGTTGCAGCAAACCACTGGTAACACCGATACCTGCCGCAATGCAACTGTTGCCAGTACCTGGTTGCGGTGCTGGACGTTTATTGTGTCGGATAGGCGCTGTTGGGGGCATTTGATGACCAGTCGATTGTAGGAACCATGGATCTCCGGCTGAATTGGCTACAACCGATGGCTGCGAGAATCCACGATGATGACCAACTACTGATGTCTGACCGGCGCTCGATTGCAAATTAAGTGCCTGCGTTGCTGTCGCGTGACTATTCATAATAGCGCCAGCTTTAGGGCTTTGCTTAGCCTCTTCTTCTGTGCGCTGTTGCTGATGATCGGTTGCAATTGATTTGTCTTCTGGCTTGTTAGATGTGAAATCAATGCGGGGGGCATTAAGTTTCTCAGATAAATCAATCACTGTTGTGCAGCGATCGATTTGATGACGTTGCACCGTCGATTTGGCGATTACATCCACATCTGGAATGAAACAAAAAGTAAAGTCAGTTGGTTTTTTGATCAAAAACGATTATTTTGTAGGTTTACTCAAGAAAATGTCGTGACAACAGATTATGGACGTGTGACTACGTTGTAGCGCGATTTGCAAACTAAGGGGCATTACCAGGCTCTATCACCGCACAGAATATAAAGCAGGTGGTTGTGGTTCTGATTCACATGCGCTGCTAATGAATGATTAATAAATGCGCCACGTTCCAAATATGAATACTAAAGCAGGGGTGGTGCTATATAATTAAACACCAGCCATGTTAAGTTTCCTTATACTAATCAGAATCGCATATGACATTCATTACAATGCCTCGATAGATATTGCGTCAAGTTTATACGCAGTACTTGAGTGTAGCTTTTGGTATAGCTTATTCTAAAAAATATTTCAAAAGCAGAAGCGTAGCGTCCTTTCGAATCACCCCTCTAAGCCGTTTCTAGAACCGCGCTATTAGTTTTCACAAGATCTAACAAAATATTTGTAAAGACAATTTGAGATACTTAGGAAATATGACAATAAGAGGTGCGGCGTCAAATTGCTTATGGACTTGTTTACAAATGTCACAATAGATAGATGTTTTGCAAGAAAAGTTATTACAGATTGTCCATAGTGGTGATGTGCTCGACTCTTAAATGTAAGTCGAGTGGGGACGTTCAAGTATATAGTTTAGTAAGTCTGACAGCTGACTTGATCTATCTCAGTTTTGATTGGACTAGATCGGTCACATGGGCAGCTGTTGCAATTGACGTTTATGGAGGGATAGCACATGAATCTAATCAAGAAATTTGACAGTTCGCATATGTAGCTGACGAAAGAAAAATGACATTCACGACCAATCTAGTTTTTGCGTTCAGGTTAAATCAAATCCAGACCAATCTAGTCGCCCAATGTTGATAAAAGTTTATTGTTAATGTCAAATGTCGGGTTTCACTTTCCGACCACCAGATGACACTTTGTATAAAAACAATTCCGATTACAAAGTTCTACCGTAAAATTGGCTCATCGGATTTCATTGAAGCTTTAGATCATCGTAAGGAGCTGAGCTACAATATATATTAAGTAGATCCTTTTTTTAAATTGTAGGTTAGCATAGATTTTTCAAACTGCTTAAGACGTCTTAACGGTTTACACAAACCAAAAGTTGAAAATACGTGGCTCAGTTTCGCAATTGGTATTGTGTTTAAATAGCTCCTTCGATTTGAAATCTAACAAGCTGTATGAACATTTATGGTTCACCAGCCATGTATAAATAATCGCGGTTCTCTCTATCGCTATTCGAAAGCAACCGCTTGTTCTTATTACAGGCGGCTGTCATCCCGAAATTGTGTAGTGTGAATAAAGGAAATACCAACAAATACAAGGTCTGCAAAGTAAAATACGTAAATTCGATACAGTCAACAGTTATTAACCCCAAACAGGAATGATTTGGAATAATAATTGAATAAACACTTCTGAACACTATGTGGAAGTTTATATCTAATGTTGACACATTTTTGGTATAGAACAACTATCGCGTAATACAACTTCTTCAAGTGGTAATGGAGTACAACAAATGTGGAGACTTACTTACTTTTGATGGCGCTAGATATAGTCTAGTAGAACGAACGGTCGCCTTTACCAACAAAATGTCGAAACATCTATCAACTAACACAGTTTTTACCACTTTATTACAAATGCTTGCATATTTTCAGGCGGGTTGCTCACCTTTTGCGAATCGCTTTTGGCAAATACTCCTTGCGGAGTCGAATTCATCAGCGGAGCGCTTCTAAAGTCTGTTTCTATTAATGTGTCATACTGCCCTCGCCCCAAATTAGTACTTCCATGTTTTAAGAAGTATGACATAGGCAAGAGTAATTCCAATAATACTGATGGGGGCACCGAAATCTGCAAGACAAATTAATGGCCGACTGCACTGTTCTTTAAACTCCCTAAAATGTAGCTTCTATCGCATATAATGGGCCAGAGCAATCTTCTGCTTGATTTCTGTTAGTATTAAGTAAATACAACATTTTTGTTTGACTGTTTTTGCTGAAAAACGTTTGTTTTAAACAATCGGACTGTCACAAATTTTCGGCTCCTTTTCGACCACAATACGACGAATGTTTTACTTAAGTGCCTTAAAAGTTTGTGAATTCCTTTCCAAATACCAGGAAAAAAGCATCAAATCAAATATTTTCCAAATAAAGTTCCTCCAATTCTGTCCACAAAAAAATGTTTACGATGTCCGCTACCGTTTGCCATTGACAGAAATTGTTTGCGGAATTTATTTATGACTTGTAGTGAAACGTTTTCTTTTTCGAAAGCGTATACCTCGAATGTAACTTGAGCCTCCGACGGAGTATGCGTTGCGAAGAACTTTCCGTTCCGACGGATACCTCGCTAGGACCGAATATTCGTCAATTCTGACATTCACATAAAAACTTGTTTGGTCGCAGATACCACCGAAGCAAAGTCAATTAATTTAAGTTCGAACGATTTTTTCATTCGTGGATTTGTGGATCGCGAATGTGTTACGTGGATTGCGAAAAAAGGGTGACAGTTCGCAGTAAGATTTTTTCAACTATCGGGAAAATGTCTGTAGTTGTAAATTTCGCTACTTTAATCAATTAAGAATCAGTATATTGTTTAGATTAGGTGTTAGATTAATAAAATATAATGCGTTTGAGGTTCGAACAAATATCAAATACAGTTAAATTGATTTGTTCGCAGGTCGCCTGGTCACAATTCGCTCTCACGTGAATAGTCCTTAAGTGTCTCAACTTGATTTGAAAATTGTACCCAAAGTTTAAGGGGTCGGATCGCGTCATGCGTGAAATAGCAATACGTCGTCTTAAGGCAACTAAGTTTTCGAATGTGCCCGGGTGTTGTTTTTAGCCTTTCTAAAATTACGTGGTTTCTACAATGAATGACAATGAATGCTCTATGTAAAAAATATTCACAATGGTCTCCTTTTTTATAGGAAAACTAGCGGACCCCCTGCACACTTCGTAGTGTAAAATAGAAATATAAAAAATCAAATTCAAATTCAATTAAATCAGTGGTAAATAGTTTTTATTGTAATGCTTTGTGCTACACTATATTTGGTTTTTCCATTTTCGGTGTGCCAAGTCGCCAGGAATCTTGGATTGTATACCCATTTTTAATTCACTGACTTCTTTGTTCTTAGCAGCTTAAATTGCTCTATTACTTACGCATGGCAGCACTGTTGTGCTATGTTAGGGAAAACACTTTCAATCATTTTCTCTTTTGACAGTACAAAACGGGGAAAATCATTTGGCAATGGCATCGCATCGACTGAACAAATCTCCATAAATATGAAGACTTTAAGCAACCGCTAATTTCATCAGCAGTTGTCGATCTAAGAATGACGGGCAGTGTTTGGCTTAAGTCGCCTGACAATAAAGTCAATGCACCAGCAAATAACTCTGAATTAAGTATCTCGAACATCTTTCATTTGTCTTTCCAAAGCTTCAACAAATTTCTTATTTGCCATAGTGCATTCATCCCAAATAATGATACCGCAGCGTTTTCGCCGTTCCAGATGTTCTTGAAATGTTACATGTTGGAGTTTCAATAACTTTGTAATTCATAGGCAATTTCAACAACACCATCTAACAAATTGGCTGCAATGCCAGAAGACGCCAACGCCAATGAATTTTTATACTGAAAACGTATAAGATTTTGACTGTTTTTTTTTTTTGTATGGGCGGTGCCACGCCCCTCTGTCTTATTTTGACCAATCTCTACAGGAATACTCCTGTACTAATACCTAAGATTGTGTGTAAATTTAAATTCAATCGATTGGGTGGTTTTCGATATATAATGTTTTGAATGCATTTTTTGTATGGGAGATGCCACGCCCCTATAACTCATGAACCAATACACCTACAAAGACCGTATATGCCTACAAACCATGGTAATAACGTCACCTTTCATGGGAAGTTTTCAGAATCAAAATCGGTTTACGCATTACAGAGAACATTGGCGACAAACACAATTCAACTTATTTTTATATATATAGATAGATAGATGACATTTCACTAGCAGTTGGTATACAAATACTTGGATTCACGGTCTTGACGTCTCACCCGCACCAGCGGTCAGTGGCATACCTATACATTAGCGTTTTGGACTTATGAAACAAGATTAATGAATGAATTCGAATGTGAAATCGAGAAAAAGACAACGACAAAATCAACATAACAATAGCTAAGCGAAAGTTAACCCCAACTAGTTAAACCTCATTTCTTCTGATTAAGCAAACATTTGGCCAAATTAGCAAAAACAGACTCAGATTGTATAGTAACCTTGACACTGAGTCACATGCAACAATTTTTGTTTCGAAATTTACTTCTCAACACAAACAATAGAACCGCTCTGGACTCTTGTTTGACAAGATGATGGATTAACCAAACAAGAAAAAATAAAGAAATAATCAACAATAGTGGCAAGACAAGTGTGGCGTGTCAAACTTGTATTCATATGACAATCGGTCATCATTTTGCATTCCATTTCGAAAAAAAACACACTATATGAATGAATTTGAATACCAGTTTCTTCTCGCGTTCAACTTACGCAAAACGATAAAGTCTAACGAGTAAGCCAACTCGTTTTACTATGGCAATTTTGTGTTTCCAATCACAAAACCGCACAAGGCTACCACCACACAAATGTGTTGTAACCTAAGGTATCATTTTTGTTCGGAATTAACAACAAATTTCCACGAGTCTCATCGTTTTCAATGGATTTTCGGGGGAAACAATAAACTACGCGGCAATAAACGAATAAAATTCGCCAAGTCGAGCTTGAAGTCGTATATTTTCGTCGGCTTTCGAAAACATTCCTTGTTTACATTTTCGCTTTATCGTGTATCTGTATGTAGATCGTAGTAGATCTTTGTGTACGAATATGGTGTACTCTCTTCCCACCACCTATAAAACTGACGCTGATGTGACACTGGTACACGACGACGCCGACGGCTTCAATGTCAACTTTTCCCACAGTGCCCCAGTCGCTGATGGCTAAAGGAAGGAAGTTGGCAAACCGTAATTGCCTTGCCGTGTATAGTATTGTTGTGCTGTCGCGAATGAGTCATTTGAGATTACCCTTCTGCCCAGATATAGTCTTGCCATACATTAGCATCTACTTGAGATGCTCTCCAGCGACGACGACTACCTATTCTTAATGGCACACATAAACGCAGAGCTTCCATAAAAATGTATACTATATGAAACGAAAAATAAACAGCAACAAAAGCACTCGTAACAAGTGCCTATGGCTTGTGGCACTTGTGTCATTAATGACAGATAGCGCAGGCAAGATATACCATACTCGTGTTAAATGAAACAGTCAGCGACAACGTCGAAATATTGTTCGTTTAATGCGGTCGACCTTGACAGTGAATTTCGTTGTTGTCGTTTTTGTTGCTGTCGTTTGTTTTTTTTCGGTGTTTTTATTCTCAAATTCCGTCTCCGCTGGGAGGGGGGGTTCTATATCTATATCTAGTGCTAGTCGCTGTGAATGCGATTGGTAAACACAACCAAAAAAAACACACTCTCCGTACACATGCCGTTCGTGTAATTGAAGGGGGAGAATGCAAATTACTCGACTGGGCTCGTTTGTGACGCATTTATTATTGAGTGTGTGCACTTGAAATTATTATTTATTTTTGATTGAATCAAAGTAAATATAGAGTGCGACTGCGAGTGGAAAAGTTTCCAAACAAATGGGCAAAACGTCAGGTGTTGTTGTTGGTTTACAAAAACATGTGGACACATCACCGACCTGAAGTATTGTTATTTGTTTATAATAATGTCAGACAAGTTGAGTGAGGTAATTCACATTTTTTTTAAATGCATTCGTAACTAGTGTACGCCATTTCGATATTTGCGTTTCAATGTCTGTCAACTATTTCATATGCAACTGTGAATCAGTCATTTTAAAGGTAAATATTTGCTAAATGTTTGTCCGATAAAAATAATACTATTGAAGGTCTGACTGGGAAAAATGGATGCGGTTATATTTACTAGGAACCACTTTAAACCGCCATTTTCTAGTTTCAAAAGTGAGGCAAAATAAAACCACACGCAACAAGTGATCGTGTACATTTTACAACAAACATAGTGCACGCGTGATGCACGATGGGATCCAATTGAGTTATAAATAAATATTGTGTCAACTTAATTCAAGGATATTTATAAACTAGTATTATACAATTCATTAAAGAAAACTAAATAAAGGCAAGAGTATTTTCCGAAGCCCATTTTCTTGCAGTTGGACTATACATATTTTTAGTTTAAACGTCAAAAAAATCATTTTAGTGTTTTTAGCAATGAGGAGGACGTTCGGATTTCTAGTTTAGTAAGTCTGACAGTTTTTATTATCCCATATTCGTCTGGGCGTGATAAGTTTTTGCAGTTGACGTTTATGGAGAGGTGCCGACAAATCTAGTCACGAAAATCCTGCCGGCGTACTCAGTTGACATTTTAAAGTGTTAAAATTCAAATATAAACCAGACAAGTCCAGACAAATCTAGTTGACGTTTTACAAAAACTTGGTATCCGAACGTCCCCACTGACGTTGTCGGAAACTACTCTAAAATTGAATAGGTTAAGTCAGAAGTCGGTGAACGAAATGAGTGAAGCATTTATTGCATTTTTAACCAATACTAAACTGGGCAGAAGGACACATCAATTATTTATAATCTAGTACTGAAAATATATTTGGAGAGCCGGATTCAATACAAATCCACGGGCCAAATTACGTAACCATAAAAGGGATCAAAAGTAACTCTGCAGTACTAAAATCGAGGGTTTTAAAAAAGAATTTAGTCCATTTGCCATAAAAGTGTTCAAATCTGTGAATTATTCAGTTAAGATCTTTCTGAATCTAGGTCGATAAAACAATTTCCATGCGACTGACAGTTGTTTCAATTTTTATGCAAAGAAATTTGTTGAGTAAAAACTAGTAAGAGGGGAAATATGTTGTTAAAAAAGTAAAGGAACAGACCTACTGTGTATGAATTATTAGGTTTCACAATTGTACTAAACTTTGACTGAAAGCATTCTATTACATTTAATTGAAGTGATTGACAGATGTCAAGAAAAAGAGTTTGCGCGAATCTTTAAGACACTTTTTGCCATCGGTATTTAGTTTCATAAATCTTTCGTAATCTTAGCAGTATAATATCAAAACACCAGATTATCTGTTCTTCAATATTTGGATATAAGATAGTTACGCCAGTTTCACATCTGTCAAATGAGAAGCATATCATTAATGATGGAGTTCCAATTTAACTATACTGGAATTCTTAATCACTTATTGCCTGTTAGCAAATGTGGTAGTTCAGTCAAGGGTTACACTTGATTTGGAACCGAAAATGAAACCATAAATATAAACTCAGTTTTAGAAACCTGAACGAATAATCCGATTAAATAAAAACGCACTTTATGATGCACATGCTCAAAATTCGACTGCAATTTTTGGACGAAGGATTTGCCTGGACTTAATTTTTCCCGAACGTAAAAACAAAACTTATCTGTAACGTAATTTTTACTACGTCTGTAATATAATCAAAAAATAAAGTTAGTACTTAATCGAGAAATTCTTGACTAGATTTTCAGCGTCCCTTTCATAAACGTCAGCTGAAAAAATTGTATACGCGAATTCAAACAAAATTGAAATGGGATTCTGTGTAGTTTTTCTCTAGTGTTCAGTTGAAGCAGAATTTTATTTTATTTATAAAAACGCCGTCAAGATAAAATTTACCTTAAAATAAATTTTCAATAGAATTACATGAATGGCAGCAAAATGCGTTGAGCTTGAGACTTTTAAGGTGGAAAGTACTTTGGGAACTAAATTGCGTGCAACAATTTAAATGACTAAAAAAAAACTGATTTCCATATAGGTACACCAAACCTCGCTTTACGTCGCGTTCCGATTTGCGTAATTTTGAGGTTATAAATAAATAAATATTTTGGCGCGACAGGTCTATGGGACCCAAGGCCTAGCTTCTCACAACCATTCGTTTTGTGTGGGTTTTCAATTTTTGGGACGAATGTAAGGGACCTACAATTTTACGCCGAGTCCAAACGGCTAGTTGAGAAGCTCTTTCATGACATTTTCACTCTCGATGTTTGTCAGACGCTCGCGAGAGGTGGCGCAGTGGAAAAAAATCTTAAGATGTAATTTGGCCCTTTCGGGATTCGAACCTGAGACCCCTCGCTTAGTAGCCCAACACATAACCACTAAGCTACTGCGCCGACAGTCAATTTTGAAGTTGCGTCATTTAAAAATGATCGTGGTTTAGGAGTTGCGTCGTAATTTTTTTTTGTAAAAAGGGGATTCCTCAATGTTAAGGCTTACTTACGATTTTACACTTTACCTACGTGATTTGCGTCGTGTTTTTCTGGTCCCAATCAACGATGCAAATCAAGGTTTTGGTATATAGGTATTTTTATTTAATTTTACCCTTTAAAATGTATTTGGACTTGTTTTTGCTCGCAACATCAAAAAGTGGCCGCCCCTCTATTGACCAATGTAAAATGTGCCCTTTTTGCTGCGTTTTCCATCACTATTTCGAACATCTCGGGTACAAATCTGTACCTTGAGCTCATCAATGGTCTGAGGCTTGCTGGCGTACACTTTGCTGATTGCTGTTCAAATAACCCAAAAAAAAAATAAAGAAAAGAGAGACGAAAAGAGACCCGATATTGGTGGTCTGATTCGAATATCTCTCTCTTCTTCTTTATTTTTTTATATTATTAACCCAACAAAAAGAAGTCCAGAGGGGTCAAATCTGGAGATCTGGGTGGCCAGTCTGTGTCTCCATTTTGGATAGCAAGCTTCCAAGCGACATGGACTGTCCCTCGGAAATAATCGTTGAGTCAATTGCACTTCATATGGAAACTAATAGGTACAAATGATCCTTCAAAATGCGCCGAAAGGTGTCTCCACTAACGCCAAAATGATGAGTACGACACATGTGTGTTCTCGACAAAACACTCTCTCTTACTGCTTCGACCAGCTCATTGGAAAGTCAAGCGTATTGATGATGAACGGCCTGTCGACAATCGCCCACTGTCCCGTGATTAACAAAATTCGACACCAAACAACGAACAGTGTTGTCAGTGTTCTTGGCCACGATATTGAGTTAACACAACTGAACGACTATTTCCAATATTCCAATGTATTTCCAATGTTTGTTTCGCTCTGAAGCGATTTATGGTTCATGAAGTTTCGAAAACATGTGTACTCAAGTCAATCGGTAAACCCGTCATATTTAAGCTAGATGAATAAGGCTCGGAGTTGGTGGAGACTTTTAAGGTGAGAACACATTTAACCTGGACAAATTGTGCACCCTAGGGTGATTTCTTTTCTATTTTGAGGTAAACGGGAATTTTCTATGGAGAGAAAAATTCCGCTTGCACTAGATTTAAGAGCTTGAACTGAATATAATGTTGAGGAATTTTTGTTTATCTTAATTTTAGATCATCTTTCAGGTGCGGAAAATATAAAGTCACAATGGAACTGAACACTATGCGTGAGTTGGAAGAGGCTTCAAATAAGTCGTAGGTACTTCTAAGTTACAAATTCATTGCCAACTTACATAGTCTCGTCTTATTTCTACTAATTTCTCTCTTTATTTTGAATTTTAATTAATCCCAGTCAGTGCCTCGTGGCAGAAAAGTCACAAGTGACATACTTCAAATACCTCGCGACGTTTAAATGACGCTTAGCAAGACTTTATCCCTTACGGCGATATCTTTTAAACAGTAGGAGAAGCTACTTTAGAGCGCACTTGTCTCCACACTTCCACCCAGTGGTTTCTCCTGTGTATACTTCGTCTTCGTCTAGGGCTGAGACATCACCAGCCAGCTGAACTACAGGACTTTCATTTCATAAACCCTATTACGAGTCTGTATGAGGACACTTCGTACTTGGCCGTCCTTCGATAGCTTCACTTGGACTACTCGCCCTTTAGGCCAGTAGGTTCCTGGGGCTTTTTGGGTCAACAACATGGACGGTTTTGCCAACTACCGCCCATATGCGGGGAGCTTGGTGGTATGAACTTCCATTTAGTGTTCGTTGTTGTAAAAGCCTGTATTAATTTTTCTTTCTGGATCGTTTTTGATGCTCCCACTCCGCCCACCGTAAATTTGTCCCATTGTCGCCGTGAAATTCGATAGAGGTTTCACGTCTTCCCATGAAGTTTCAAAGACATAAAATACAGGAGTCTGCATTAAGAGTATGGGCTATCTCAATATGGACGGGCCCCGTAGTAAGATATGTTAATAAGACTCCCCAGTGCTTTTCCGTTCTTCGGCCTACACTGACTGTCATTGGCCCTAAATAGTCGACGCCGACGTATGAAAACGGTCCACAAAATGACGCAAGTCGCACAGGGGGCAGCTGTGGCATGATTGGGGGTCGTGGTTGGGCTCGGTTGATCCTACATCTTTGACATGACCTCTTCGTTGTGACTAAAATAAGTCCTTTGTATTTGTTTCTGTATAAAGTGGCAAAAGGTCTTCCTTGTGATGCAGCTCATACTTTTACAACTTTAATACCTCAGAACCCATGCCTTCTTCAATTTTAGAGTATGAAGTTTACATCGGCAGATAAGACAGCAAGAGACCTTCAAGTCGCATGACAAATTTCCTTCAAGCGCGTTATAAAGTGGACAGAAAGTATTAGCTTCAGCAATTACTTAGAACGAACCCATTTTCGAACAAGTAGAGTTCCATTAAGATTAACGTGACTTGTTTTTGTAAATAATGACGATCCCTTTGCCATCAAGTAGATACAGCTGTATGACACCTTTTCGTAGTATTCTAGCAGTACTATAACTGCTGGTGCATTGTCTCATTCGAAGGTAATGTGTGCGTTCCTTTTTCTATTTGCCCAGTTGTAGTGAACTAGTTCATCGCAAAAGCGACACAAGTCTGTTCTCTGTTTGTGTTGCATGCCATCATTCTCATGGAGCAGCGGGTTTTTGTTTTCAATACTTTACCGATCAAAATGCAAATGTAATTAAGTACGAAAAAAAACAAACACTGCAAAGTGCATTAGCCAAGCGGAGGTGTATTTGCCACTGGGAAAAGTTCATCTTATCAGGTGGGAGTTTCAATCTTATCTTAGACGGCTTATCGCTCAATGAAAGTCACTGCGAGATATGAGCCCGATTGCAAGTCGTAGTAAGGAAAGTCAAATTTGCAAGGCGAACTTTAAGCGGATTAGAGTTGCATTGACTGCGAGATCGCGTGAGTTTTACATTAATTTATTGCAGTGGGAACGCAAATGTTGCGATTGCGATTGAGCATTGCAATCGCATGCAGAAAGTTGCAGAGTCACTTTCTCTGTGGACAGACAAAGGCGAACCGGCAACCATCAGCAAGGGGATGTAGCGGGGAGAATGAAAAATGTATACACAAATGCAAACTGTCGGGATGTGGAGTCGTATACGAATCAGTGGATCCGCTCGTTTAACATGGAGTGACACATATTAATTTAAAAATTAAGCCGTGTCGCTTGGACTTTGTAATATATAATACAAACTGATTAATAGCACTTTCGTTTGGGTATACAACGTAACTTGTCGGACAGTTTGGACGGCGGCGATGGATTTAGTTTTTTGAATAAATTTGCTCACCGATGGGTTCAGGTTTTGACGGATATGTCGGCGTCATCGCCCTACCACACCGATTACATAAATCAATGGTCTTTTACAGAATTTGGTACTGTATAATGCGAATGAGTCTCTGCAGACGGAAAATCTTGCAGATTTTGTATGACTGAAGTCTATGGGATATGGTGTCGAAATTTTTAAAATATATAAGAGCGTGCGTTGGCAATCGGTGGTGGATGACAGCCCATAAAGTTGTAGACTGCTCACTAAATGGTTTGCTTTTTAAAAAGATTTATACAATTTAAATTCCAATGAACTGTCAAATGTAAGCCAATTTTCGAATTTAAGATAAACAACCTTTATGCTCAATTTACTCTGGAAAGACTTATGCGCACTCTACACGATAGTAGAATGTAGAAGCTATCCGCCGTTATATTTTAAGTCTTTTGATAAACTCTTCCTCCACAATCCATCGATACAAACTGAAGCGGAGAGAAGTCCCGGCACATTGGTGGATGGCATGTTGGCAGTATTCCAACTTGTCCACTGCAGTTATTGCTGTAATTTACCAGTTAAGACGCGTTTGTCAAAAGTTCTGATGCGGTCTCTTGTAAAAGTCTTTCAACCACCGTTGTGTGGTGGTACTTTGACGCTTACCAAGTTATTTGTGGTCCGAATCTATGTTAGCGGTTCGAAATGTCTGACATTGACCGCCACGTGATCTATTTGGTTGACGGTTATATGTTTAAGAGGCATCTTCTTTTTATTATGGTGTAAATTACCCTATTAGGTAAATACAGAAACCCTAGATTGACTAACTGGGTAACTTTCGCGAAATATGACCGGAAATTTAACCTGCAACAAACAGAGACTTCAGAAGAAGATTCTACTACGAACCAGACCAGATTATACCGCTTATACCGACAGTTCCAGGCGAACTCATAACTGAAGACAAGCTAAACAGGACTATCGATAAATTCTCCCCGTTGAAAGCCCCTGAATGAGACGGGATTTTTTCAATCATGCTCCAAAAAAGCTAAGACGGTTTTAAAAAGAATTTTCATTTGCAGTCTGGAATGGAGCTACATTCCTAAAGCCTGTCTATTTGAGAACGAATATTCAATCTTTATAAAGGGTTTTCCGATAAGAGGTGTTATTTTCATATTCAAGAAAAAATGACATTTTTTGAGATAAATGATCAGATATTTATTTCATAATAAAGAGGAAGGCATGCCGTTAATAATGAAAAACATCAGCCAAATGGCCACCACGACCACGCTTACAGGACCATATCCTTTTCATGAAATTTTCCATAACAAAATCGCAAAGTGGCTGCCCTATGTCCTCGATAGACTCACGAATTCCATCTTTGAGGTCTTGAATCGACGCTGGCCTGTTGGCGTAGACCTTATCTTTCACAAAGGAAGAAGTCGCAAGGTGTTAAATCACAAGATTTCGGTGGCCAATTGTGATCACCTCTTCGAGAGATAACACGGTCCGGAAACTTTTCCCGTAAAAGATCAATGGTTTCGTTGCTTGTGTGGCACGTAGCGCGCGCCGTCTTGTTGAAAGTGAACGTTGTTCAGATCAATACCATTGAAACTCCAGCCATAAAAAATCATAAATCATCTTTCGCTAGCGCAATCCATTCACCGTAACTGCGGATCCAACCTCATTTTCAAAAAAGTAAGGTCCAATGACTCCGCCGGACCATAAACCGCACCAAACAGTCATACGTTGAGGATGGAGAGGCTTCTCAACAATAACTCTTGGGTTTTCCGAGCCCCAGATGCGACAATTTTGCTTGTTGACGTAGCCACTGAGGTGGCGAACTGTGACTGTAAAATTGTCACCATTTTTGTAGTGAATTTTTATAATTTCAATGCGTTGTTGAAGCGTGTATCGTTCCATTTTTAGTAATGGCGTAGTTTCTACTTGGCAAATGTCAAAAAATAACAGCTTCAAAAGTGACAGCTTCCGAAATAGCGGGCTTTTAAAAATAACACCTCTTATTGAAAAATCTTTTACGTGGTTCACTAGGTGCCAATGTGATATCCGCGGCTCAACATTCTAATACAAAAGACCAAGGGGGTGGAAACCGCATTCCATGAGGTCGATAAACTTATAGAGAAGTCATAAATATACACAAGAAAGAACTACAGAACTCGAATGTTGATCAATCTGTCACTAATGTGATCGTGAGCTTAATCAGTGAAAAGAACATCGACGCGAAATTTTGGTGACACTGACCTTAGAGTAACAAGGTGGTGTCATCTCCCCCTTACTTTGGGTCCACGTCATTAACGAAATTCAATATCATGGAAGTCAAGATAACTGCGTATGCAGATGATGTAGTTATACTTGCTAAATGGAAGTTCTTACTGACCAAAAGCGACCTGTTAGGAAACTCACTTTCGCTAAGTACGTGGACAAAACAATGCGGTCTTGGGGTCAATTCCCAGCTTTTCTTTTTAACAAATAAAAGAATAAGACCGCAGTTAGAGCCATCAAATCTTTAGGGAATAGCCCTAAGGGTGACTGTTCGCATAGTTTGCTGAATTCATCCATATCTGACTGCATTCAATGACAGCGCATGCAGTACAACCTCAGTTGGCAGATGGCGCTGTTACTTTTATTTTCTCTTTGTCACTTTTAAATTGTACTGAGTTTGGTCGTGCTGCATGGAATTTGCGCGGTGTTTTATTCTTAGTTAAAACTAAATTTCAAAGTTTTATTCCCTGCAATCTTAGGAGTTTTTGTTACTAGTTGGGGACCAAAACTCAAAATTATCCTATAGATGTACAATACTCACATAGGCAGCATATATAGTCTGGTGGCAAGCCGCTAGCAATCTATCTAATGACTAAAACACAAAGAATTACTTGTATAAGGACAACCAGCGCAATGAGAACCACACCCACAGCTGGATTGGAGGCAGTTTTCCATCTGATATGGAAGAATCTGCTTCCAAAAGTGCCTAAAGGATCAGTCAAACTAACACTTTAAAAACCCCTGAAATTTTGGGAATGCACATTTCTTAGGTAAATACGTAGGGAACGCTGTCACTTTTGGACTTTGACAGACCATTCCTCTTATCGTTCCTAGTAGGGAGGAATGGAACACAAATTAACCCATATACGAAAAGAAGATCTGTATGCATCACTGCTTAATCAGACAGCCTGATAGCATCAGTGTCTTCTAAGCGGGGGTTGTGGCGATTGCGGAAGTGATCCGTAGGTCGTCAATATTGGCAATACCTCGTAGCGTTATAACGCATTTTCAAGAACAGGCAGGCGGATAAAAAAGCAGTTTCTGACAATTAAATAAAATTCAAACTCAATTGTTGCCTGCAGCACACCAGGAATCTCTGCTGGGTGCCTGGACACAGTGACAAAAATGGGTCCGAAATGGAACGTGATCGAGCACTTCAGTCGATCAAGCCCCCACTTTGGAATCTCAAGGAGAGCGAGTGGAGAATAAAATTCGTATGAAGGCAAACAAAGGTGAAAAGGACATACGACCTGTGAAATATGAACGAAGCTTTGTCCAAAATATAACAGAGGACTGACCAACAAAGTCCTTCAATTTGACAGGTAAAGCTAGTAGTGTCTCTAACTGGTCATAACTTCCTAAGAAACCACAAAATGAAACTAAATCTCAAAGATGACGAAATGTGTAGAGGCTTTGGAGACGAAGAGGTCTTTGCCCGAGTCTCTATCACTTGAGGAACGGAACACTTGCAAGCTTTTCGGCCCTAGCGAGGTATCCGTCGGAACGGAAAATTCTCCACAACGCATACTGTGTCGGAGATTCAAATCCAATATCGGAACCCAGCTGTCAAAAATTGAAGAAAAAAAATGCACTTCATCGCACTTCAACGTAATTTGCCGATATGCGTTACAAAATGGCGGAGAAATTATTCCGAATAGATGTTCCGAAGAATACCTCGAAAAAAAAAACCTCCGAATCGTATAAAATCGGGGAATTTTCCGTTCCGACGGATACCTCTCTAGGGCCGATTATACTTCCCTGACTTACAAGAACTTTCTGACTTCTCACAGTTCATAAATATATCAGGATGGCTTGACAGCGTCTGGTTACCACAAGACGGAAGGAGATGAAGTCCACCGATACAACACCAACGGTTAACCCCTAAAAAAAGCATCACAATGGGTCCACGGGGATCCAAGTGCGGTGTTGTAGGGTTCAAGCTCTCCCTTCTCGTTTACCTAACCTAACTTTGTATTATGGTGTGACAATCGTGCCAAAGTTGTCATCCCTTCCGGTTGAAGCAGTCAAGAATAAGCTCGGACACTTGCCGAACGTTTTCTAGAGGATATAGTCAAACGGTTACCGCAGCACGCGTCAGCATCTCCTCGATGCCGGACCATAAATCGTGTTTTTTTTTTAAGATGCCACAAGTTCTTGCCAAAGTTTTCCTTTAATCACAAATCCGCATAGAAACAGGACAAAGCCTGTGATCACAAAGTTGTCACCTTTCTTGGGCTTTTCCCTTTCAGTCTCAGGTTCTGACTTTCGGCTGTAATATTGGATTGTAGTGTCTGTCGGTTTAATGCCCAGACATTCGATATGCAGATCCGAAGCTCGTTGTAATTGTTTAGAATCCTACTACCTTTTTTTGGGAACGAACTGCCGTTAGCCTATAAAAGGTTTATTCGCGACCCTGGCTGGTCCTGCGGAAATGAATGAAATCTGAGAATGGCTGTCAATCTGTGCGAACGTGATTCAAGTTTAACCTCTGCAATTAGTTGGGAAGAGGCCGTATAAAATTCCGTCAAATTGGAGTCGAATGTCAGCTCTTTAGAAAAACAATCACATTCGCTACCTAAATAAACAAATATCGTAATCCTTGACAAAAACAAACTCATATGATTCATTGGGCCACACATGTCTGAGTCAACAGAATCTACAACATCGTGGGCGTTTCTCATCACAAAGAATCTGCCAACTGTGCAATCTGCACACAATCTGGTATCTCCGCCGATATTATAAACAAAAGCAACAACGAAGATGATTTGAAAGCCCTCATTTCTAATGTGGGTTTCATTTAGTCACTCCCATTACAGTGGCTCCATTGTCTTCGCCCTGGTACAGTGTCTCCCTCCCTGATGCCTTTCAATGGAGCTACAGCTCACACCCATATGAGATGAGAAATCTAATTCATTTACAAGATACAATTACGTTCTTCAATCAGAAACTAATTCCATTTGCAAATTTCCTCAGACTGCGTGTATATTTTTTTGCGGAAAAGCATACAACGTGCTAGTACGTGCGAACGTCAGACTTCCTCATTACATTTTGACGCCTTAATATACGAACGGAGAGGCAGCCCGTGAAAGAAGCCAGTTGAACTGATTTTCCTACTCGTATTTTTTTCTTCTTTGTTTGCGCTCCTCTTCACATTTTCATTATTTGATATTCGATTTCGAGTCGACTTTTGCACATTGCCATGGCAGAGCCAATGAACCGCCACAAATGGCTGGTTGATGGTGTACCTATGAGTGGTCTGCTTCCTCCTTCTGGATGCAGTAAGTAGATTAAAGGAAATCACGTGGATTGATTACTTTTCTTACATATTTCTTTCCCCTACTCGAACTGGTGGTTTTATATTTGCCGACTCTTCACCATGGACAACTTTGTTCCATTCAGCAAAATGAATGCGGTAATTTGAGGAACTAATTGGGTCCTATTCTTCGGCTTTGGAGACGGTGTGGTTCTTCACTGGGGGCGCAACCCATCACAACGCATGTGGCGTGTGCAGGTTTATTATCCTGTCTCCTTATCGGACTTTTGTCCGGAGAAAGAGTTTGTCGTTCGGATAGGGTATTAAACTGTGGTTTTCTTCTTTTATGAGCACATCACATAAATATGTAAACATTATTTGAAAACATCACTCATCAAATTTTGTTCTTTCTGGATCGAGATTTTAAAAAAACTTTTTGAGTTCCCCTCCAAGGTGATATAGGACGAACGAGCAACCTCGCTGTGAAAACTGCTTTTAAATTAGTTGTGGTTTACGCGTCTTTAACAAAAAAGTTTAAGTGATTTTGTTTAATTTATTCCTGAATATTTGTGAAAGGCAGTCGGATAGAGCGACCGCCGGTTATAACGATTTCATTTTCTCGGTCCCTTCACCGTCGTTATAAGCAACTTCTACTGTATTTTTAAAATAAATTGCATAGTTTTAGTTCATATTTTCGTAATCTTTAAAATAAATGAAAATTAAAAAGTTGAAAAACGTGCATTAAAACTTTTAGTTCCAACTCGACGGAAGAACCAACTTGGCAGCACTAAAAACCCAAGTAGACTTGATGGAAGATGCATTTGCAAAAATTTATTCAGGCAAAGGTTGAATGGGAAGACTTATTCAAAAGAAAATGATTTAAACAATAACAAAGGGTTCATAAAAATAGGAAACAATTTCGAATATATCGACTTTGAAGAGTAATTTGTGTTGTTCAATATTGAGTTTTTTTGTTCAATATCCAACTAGTCACTCCATATAGCTTTGTTCAATATCAAAAATGACTTCCCCACGACACCGCTATCCTAGCAGTTGGTAATACAATCGAAGAAACGACTTCAAAACTGCAAATCGCACTGCATAAAATAAATGCATGGACGAGGGGGGACTGGCGGTTCGCCTTCAACGAAATTAAATCTTTCCATGTCAATTTCACGTATGAGAAAACGAATGACTTGTCAAAATTTTCAAAATAAAGTGCTTAGAGAAATTGTACAAGCATAATGGTATAAAAAAGCGACGATATCCACAGGGATCTCGAAATTCCAATTCCAAAAAAGAACAAAACCGTTTGACTTGGCAAGATAAGATTAACCGCGTCTTAATTGCGGAACATGCTGGTTCTTTCGTAAAGTAACCTGTCAAATTGTTTGTTTTTGATTTATTTGAAAAACGACACAGGTACAGGAAAAACCCCAAATACAGACAAAAATTAAAAAAAAAATAACTTGTTTATTTTTACCTGCTCCTACTTTTTGAGTTAAATTAAAAAAGATGGATAATTCGTAGTTCCTTTGTTTATTTTGCCTTGAGATCTATCATATAATTTAAACTACATGTCATAAAATAATATTTTTCTCCAAGAAAATTGAGTTAAAAGTTGAAAAATTTAGAAGCAGAAATAAATGGTTTCGCAAAAATCCAATTTCGCATATCTGGGTCAATGTATTCATTTTATTTTATTTTTATTTGAATCATTTAAAAACAAACATTTTTTTCTAAAAATGATGGGCTTAACCAGTTCGTTTTGACAATTAGTTCCGAGGAAATTATAACTTTTTAATAAACACCACATTCAAGACGGGGTTTTTTGAACACGCGATTCAGTGAGACAATTTTAAGCATAACTCCCACATCTGCAGGTGTCTACAGATGACTTTTATTAGCCTTAACACGTTGGTATACGTCATTACTGGAGTCTAGTGGAGCACTTTTTTTTTAAATCAAAAAGTTTCCAAAAAAACATATTTTTAGCACCAATATTTGAGGCTTCTTTTATAAAAAATATAATTGTTTTAGATAGTCAAGAGTGGACCAAAAATGATACAAGAAGTTATAGAATTTATTTTAAGGAACTTCGGAAAAAGACACCTAAGAGGTTCGTTGAAAATATGGTTCGCGTCTTGAATAAAATATATTTTTTTTAACTTTGAGGGCCTGTCAGTACATAAAATCTATATATATATAAAAATGGATCTTGGTTTGTTCGGATGCTTAAAACTCGAGAACGGCTCAAACGATTTGAATGATCTTTGTTTTGTTTTGTTTGTCTTACATCAGCGATGGTTTAGAAGAAAAGAAAAGTTGGAAAATTCTCAACAGGTGGCGTTGTAGGCACACATTACATTTTTCATGGGGAAACGCACTTTGAAAAAAAAATAAACTGGATAGAAATCGAGTAGTGACACTTCAAATATAGAAAAAAATTATTTTCAAAGTCACAGTTTGTTGATCTTTTGTGATAGAAACACTTTACTGCTAAGTGCGAGAGAATCAACAGGTGGCGCTGTGGTCGATCTTCAGAGCCGCTCAACCGATTTCAATGAAACTTTGTGAATGCGCGTGGTTGATTCCAACTTGAAATCGTGATAATATGGCACTTGCCATATAGGTAACAAAATAATTAAATTACTGGTATCTGGACATTTATGAAGCCTTGAATTTTTGTAAATGGTGTTCAACACAATGGGGCAGTAATCAAAAAGGGCGCCGTTGCACCTCCCTTAAAAAACGACTCTGCGAATTGTGGCGGGACTTAATACGAAAGGCACGGGCAGCGCCGTGGGAGTACAGCTAGTATATATATATTATTATCTAAGAGTACTTAGACATATGTAAGTCTAAAAAGGCTAGATAGGACGCAGTAACATTAGCGGACATTATGAAACGCCATCTCATAAAAAATTTTGCCTATTTCGGATTATCATGGAAATATAAGATACATCCATAAATATAGGTTTCGGTACACATTATCTAACGGCCCTTTTCGCATATTCGTACCAAGAAACATAGTTAAAAGAAAAAACATAAATTTGCGTGATGCTATTTTGACTATTCCGCCACAAGTACTTTACAAGTGCACTGCGCATATACGTCACAATATATGATTTCGTTGTGAGCAAGCTGTTAAATTTTGCAACTTAAAGAAGGAATTATGCGAATGTTGTGTAGGAAAGTGTGGCAGTTTTAAAAAAACTCAACTTGCACTTTGTGGGGTCTTGTTACCACAATATATTTGACCTCGCTGTTGAAGTTTTTGTTAAAGAGGAAACTCTAAGCCCAACCAGGGGAGTTGAAATTGTATTCGTTATATTTTTTGAGACTTCCTCAAGGTAGTCAAACAAAAGTTTTTCTAGAGCCACGCTATCTTATTCTAGCTAGTTAAAGGCCCCTCATAAAGAGTGCATGCGACTTTCTGATCCTCTATGGGCCAGTTTGAAGGAACATTTTTTTTTCTTCCTGTATTTTGGCTACATCTCTCTAGATATAAAACACTTCATAATGAGCAGATTTTTAATGGTACTGGAACGGCCGACGGACTCGAGATTAAGGCGATAATCTTGATAACGGGTTGGCTTTTTCGGTTATGTTTTATGTAGAACGCACTGGCGGTATCAGGAAGCATACAAGATTTCAATATATTTAAGAAACATAATATATCTTTAAATACACCCGCGATCCGCAATTCATTTTCAAATCGTCTATTTGGATTGTTAAATTAGTCACTAGTCCGTCTTGCCAATAACAGTTTGTAGGGACTTTTTCCCCAAAACTTATACAGGAACTCGGTTCAAATGATTGCTTAGAAATCACCATCGCACAAAATATTGAAATAAATTGAATTTTTTTCTGAAGCTTCTTGTTTTAGCTTTAAAGAATTTGGGAAATCAAAGGTCAAACTTCTCAACCGTCCAAAATAACACTTTGATTTGATTTCCATTTCAAGCAATTTGGGCCATTATTCAATATGAAAAATAGCCCAAATCTAGAATGCGCAGAATAGTCCAAGCATAAATGAACCATCAGACAAATGACAATGGGAGCTGGATGATTAAGAGTCTGGTTAAGCATTTCCGAGCAGCGGGAGATGAATTGTTAAGGAGCATGCACCAAGACCAACTCATACCCGACAAGAAAGGAGATGCTCTTGACTACGCATCGACTACCAAGAAATATATCTCCTGGGCACTTATTCCGTAATTTTGAAAACGATAATCGCCCGCGCAACAGTAGTCAACGATCTCGTCATAAATTTACTTTCCATAACTTTATCGCTTCGTCTCTCGTTTATTTTATACGAAGTTTGAGAGCCTTGAGTATATTTCAGTAACTACCAAACTTTATTTGAGAGGTACATGAATTCTGACTTTGTGATGACATATTGGAGCTAAAAAAAGTGGGTTTTCAGTTCTGTCCATCGGTTTCTGAGTTCGGAGGGCTACAGGCAAAACGGATGGACGGATTTGTTTTCAACTTTTCACTTGGAGTTTGAATATTCAGGTTAACTTTTTTTATGTAATTTGGAAACGAATTAAGCTACACTTCTAACTATTTGTGATTCCATCTGCAGTCAAACATTTAATAAATAAGCCCGCGTGTAAGGAAAAATTCGAAAGTCAGAAAATCAAGCAGTTGTATAAAACTGTTTTCGAACAGTGCCACATGTGTAATACCTCTAAATTCCGCAACTCAGGAATTGGCGCCATCTGCATCAGGAGGGTCACCGAGGCAATACTCGAAACTCATTAACGTAGGTACTTGGAATTTGGCAGCACTGCCTTGTAATTAAGAAAGGTTAGGTTAGGTACCTGCGTTAATCATCATGCAAACGGACAGCTATAAAAAACAAACCCTAAGAAATAGAGCAAAGGAGTACGTGTCCCTGCCAAACCAGGTACCTGGTAGCACTAAAAAGTAATTAACACTTATTACCCATCTACTAGTGTCCTGCGAGGTAACTTCGCAACAGCTTGTACACCTATAGTTCAGTCTTCAGTTGATATCCAACGCGAACGTTATTTTTGTGTGTAAGAAAAAATTCTAAAATTCAAATTCTAAACAGTATGTCCGACAGTATGAGTATTACCACCGACAGTGACATTAGTTCGGCTCCTAAAGTCGCTGTGCAATCGCAAACTCCAGATAGTTTGTATTCGACAGATGAATACGATTGTGATGCCAGCATCCAGGCAACCTGCAGCTCATCGAACACCTACTTTGGTGATGATATACTCGAGGAAAACGGACGAATATCGATGGCCAGCATGAATACTTCCACCGCCAGTGACATTAGTTCGGCTTATTCGGCTCTGGACGACTCTATGCAGTCGCAAACTTCAGATAGTGAGTGTTCGACAGATGAATACAGTTGTAATGTCAGCATCGAGGCAACCTGCAGCTCGTCGACTGTCTACTTTGGAATGGTACCGATCACGGACAACTTTGGCGATAATATCCTCGAGGAAAACGGACGAATATCGCTGGCGTATGAAAATCTACAACTAATACCGAATCGGTTGGCGAAAAGATTTGCCGCAAAAACCAAGTGCTTCGATTTGAGTTATAATAACTTTCAAAATTTGTCATTTCTGATGTTTTTCAATGAATTGCATACACTGGTCTTGGACCGGAACACCAACTTGGACGTCAGTACGGTCCCTTTTTTGCCGAAACTGGAAATCCTATGGATCAACAACTGTGAGATCAGTAATCTCATGGACTGGCTTTATCGAGTGCAGGATCTGTGTCCGAGATTGAAGCAATTGTCGATGATGGGAAATCCAGGTGAAGGGTCATTGTCATTACTCAATGGGCATCATTCAGATATTGACTATCAAGAGCATGTGTTCGATATGTTGCCGGGTCTTAAATATTTGAATGGAGTTGCTCGTATACCGTCTGCTGAATGTTTACAGTTATCAGTTATCAGCACTGTAAAGACTCGTGGTGTTAAATCAATTCGTAAGAAACGGTGAAAATAATAAATAAGTCTTATTTAGAAAAAATAAACAATTTTTATATCTCTTTTGGTATATCTACTCAATAAAAAATTTCGGAGCATTACATCAGCGGTGTTTTTATTTATTTCAGTCTTGTTTGGAAAACGGAGTTCAAGTGTGTCTTGTTTTCAAAGCGCTCAATTTCAATGGCTCTGTACTCAGGCAGCTCGAAGCTGTAACGCTTTTGAGCTTAAAACAAGGATCAGAAACGACAAACGTTTACAAATATGTAAATAAAATTTACTGCCGAAATTCCGAGTCGGTGGTCGAAACTTGCGTTAGTGCGCATTTTTTGTTAACCGCTTTCGTTACTGGACAGGCGAGAACACTCATGTGCTTCATGAAACAGCACTTTATCCACAAAAAGTCACTGTTTGGTGCGTTTTTCAAGCCTGGTGGCGTCATTGGACCGTTTTTTTTTTTTGTGTCAATGAAAACGGCGACATTAGGGGAGTTAATATTGAACGAGAAATAGCCGCCGTATCGGTCGAAATTTGCGACCGAGTCATCGAAAATTGGGTTCAACCTTCAACGTATCTACCGCTGCAAACGTTTCCGTGATTGACATATGAACGAAGTCCAATTCCAAAAAGAAGTTGTCAAGTCCTTAATGAAAGACCCTTAATTTAGTTGTCTGTTTAAGCAAAGAGTAAGCCCTAAAACAGACAAAGCTTTGACAGTGTTTCTTTCTTTCTTCATTTTTATACAACGGTAACCCTAAAGTAATCCTTAGTGTGTTGGACTACTATGCGAGGTGTCCCCGCATCGATTCCCGAAAGAACCAAATTACTTCTTAAGGTTTTTTTTCACTGCGTCACCTCTCGGCAACGTCTGACAAACATCCGAGAGTAAAACTGTAATGAAAGAGCTGAGCTTCTCAATAAGTCTTTTGGAGTCGGCATAAAATTGTAGATCCCTCCATTCGTCCCAAAAAAATTAAAAACTTACACAAAACGAATGACTGTGAGAAGCTAGGCCCAAGGCCCAAAGACCTGTTGCGTCAACTATTTATTTATTAATTTATTTATCCTAAATATGCAACTTGACAGCCATTATGAGAGTTCATATGATGTTACGTTTAAAAACGTCCCCACCCAAACAAATTCGTCGTACCTAGATAGAAAAGTTAAAAACCACTTTTAAATCGACTGCAGTCATTGTCAGAATCGACCCGACATCAAACGCTTTCAATTTAACAGAGACATGGTTGTACTTTCCAAAAGGAAATTTTGAAAATGCGAGCATTTGTTGTAGATTTTACAACTAGAAAAATTGTAAATAAAACAGCGTTGTTGAATGTACAACAAGCATTGTAAAATACACAACACTTGTGTGTATAAACTATGGAATTTGGTTGTATTATTCACAACACCTTGCGGTCAATATGCCATTTCAGTCGTTAAATCTACAACTTGATTTCTAGAAACTTTAACCTCATAAAGATTTTTTTTTTTTGTAAAATCTATGCTTCAAAATAAAAATATACACCAAATAATTTGAAGTTCTTTTTATTAAAGTAAATAATATTAATGAATCCATAAATGCCATAATTACATTAAGTTTGGTTATAGAAAAAACAAAACTAATTTAAATACACATATTTCGAAAAACTTTTTTCCCATCAATTAATTTATTTAAGTGATTAGGTGGACTTGTAAAATTGTAAATGTTTAAAATAATATAATCATGAATTATTTTTGTTATATCAGCCACATAGGATTCATACCCAAATGTCCAGGTGCACTTTACAGGTACCGATTTTCTAATAGCTGATGGATAATGAAGTAGAAAATGATATTTTGGTTTTAAATGCGGTTTAAATATTGTTTTATATTGATGGACTTTGATGGTATTAGATAAGTCTAGAAGTATATTTTCATCAAATGCTGGTAAAAGTACAATGTGTATAATTTTAATAAGACTAGTTAAAAACAAAAGAGGTATCAGTCTTCTAAACATTGCCTACAAAATCTTATCTGCCTTTTTGTGTGAACGCCTGAAGCCTTTCGTAAACAACCTGATTGGTCCATATCAGTGTGGCTTCAGGCCAGGAAAGTCCACCATAGACCAAATATTCACACTGCGGCAGATCTTGGAGAAAACCCAGGAACTTCAAATCGATACCCACCACCTTTTCATCGATTTTAAGGCCGCATATGACAGCATTTATAGGAACGAACTATACAGAGCAATGTCTAGTTTTGGCATCCCTGACAAACTCGTCCGTTTTTGCAGGATGACGATGAAGAATGTACGCTCCTCCAACAAGGTCGGTAAAGAACTTACCGAGACCTTCGATGTCAAAAAAGGATTTAGACAAGGCGATGCGCTGTCATGTGACTTCTTCAACATCGTTCTTGAAAGAATGGTGCAAAACTCAAACGCCAACACCAGAGGCACTATCTTTCAAAAGTCCGTCCAATTACTCGCATACGCCGATGACATTGACATAATTGGCAGAACGCAGCGTGATGTTAATGGCGCGTTTGTGAGTATTGAGAGTGAGGCGGCGAAGATGGGTTTGGCGGTTAATGAAGGCAAGACGAAGTATATGCTGTCAACTAAAAAGGACACCCAACACCGACGGCTCGGACAGAACGTCGCAATAGACAGATATAACTTTGAGGTGGTTAAGGACTTTGTCTACCTAGGCTCCGCTATGAACTCAGACAACGACACCAGCGCTGAGGTTAAACGTAGAATTACTCTTGCCAATCGCTGTTTCTTTGGGCTAAGAAGGCAACTGAGTAGCAAAGCCCTCTCTCGAACAACTAAAGTGACCCTTTATAAGACCCTTATCATCCCAGTTCTGCTATATGGCGCAGAGGCATGCACTCTATCAAAAGCGGATGAGGTTGTTTCGAGAGTTATTTTTAGTCCCGTCTGCATTGACGGTGAATGGAGAAGGAGGTACAAAGGCGAACTGTACGGGCTGTACAGCGACATCGACCTAGTCAGAAGAGTGAAGGTCCAACGACTGAGGTGGCTGGGTCATGTAGAGCGAATGGGCACGAACGCCCCGGCCCGGAAGATCTTCGAATCTACACCCGAGGGAGGGCGCAGTAGAGGAAGACCACGACTAAGGTGGAAGGGGACCTTAACCAACTTAGCGTGCGAAACTGGATACAGCTAGCTAAAGATCGCGCTGCTGGAGATGCTTGTTGGTTGAGGCCCAGGTCCACCCCGGACTGTAGCGCCACCTTAAGTAAGTAAGTTAAAAACATCCGAATTTCATCTTTCGGTGTCAATTTTACAACAAGAAATTGCTATTAATTTAACAGTTTTATTGCTGAAATGAGAGCAAACGCTGTAAAAGTTACAATTAATTGTGAATATGGACGCATTTGCTGTTAAATACACAAATATACAACTTATTGTAAATTTGACTGCCACATGTTATAAAATTTACAGTGGACATTTTTTTTTGGGTACCAAAACGCGACTCTTACATCAGTTCGAATATCTCAAAAGATCGCCATCCACTTCGGTGTCTTTCCATGCAGTTACAGTAGGGTTTTACGAAATTGCCTTTCCACCACTCTTTAAAATACAAATATTGTTTGTTTTGCTGATTTCACCACTACAACTAAAACTAAATAGGGCAGTTGAAATTTAAGTGAATTTACGCCAGACAAACCGCTTCAATCACCAAAGCTTATTAGTCATACATAGCCCTATGGTGGCTGTCGATGTTGAAAGTCATTCCGTCACCACCCACAATCTATCTATTGAGAAACCATATACCCCGCCTAGTAGACCATTACCATGAGTATGTATGAATGTGTACATTGTGACTTGGCATGCACTGCAATAAAACTGTGCTCTGCAGAATGCTTCCAGCGAAAAAAAATAAAGTCGTAACTTGACCACGTCTTTGTCATTTGATTGCCCATTCCAGGCACGTCCTTGTGTGCACTTGTTTTGTATTATGCGCCATGAATGTTGCCTCAGCAAATTAATTTCGTAAAAAAGTACTTCAAACTCGCATCTGATGAAGACGACTTCAGCGCGCAGCAGTACTGTTACAAAAGCGTGAGCTAAATCACGCTGAACCATAAATAAAGAGGGCTCTCTGCATACAGTCGGGAATTCGAAGCTGGGATCATTTTGTTTTTTTTAAATTCTCTCACAAACATCACACAAAGTCATTGAATATCTTTGCATATATCAATTACTTTACAACAAACAGTAAGCAGCTCATGTTTGGTTGATTGCCTCAATGGCGATAAATTATCATAAAAAAAAAATACAACAACTTTAGAAATTAATTAACTATTCGCACAGTCTCTGATGATGATGATGAATCACAAGCGGCAGACTGAGGAGATGCGTGATTTATACAATTAATCTTCTCTGAATCATCAGTGATATAATTGTTGCCTTTGGTGTTAGTCAACAATTGCGTATATTCCTTTTCACAGAAACCGATCAAAATTATCGGCACACGGGACATGAAGGAGGAGTGTAATGCTGTCAAAGCGGATGATTGCATATAGCTTTTCAGTTTCCAACAATCAATCGAAGCACGACTGGGTCGCACCAAACTTTCTCGTTCTTATCAACAGTTTAGTGGCTTGATTTTTATTTTATAAGGTATGTCGTATGTATGTAAAAAAAAAACTCAGAAGCGATACTAAATAAAATAAACACAAAACATAAGATTAAGCACTTTTGGTTTAAAAATTTTAATTTCAGCTCTCAGCAACAAGCATTTTTCAAAAGTTATGCTTAACATGTTAACATGGCCAAGTCGCCAAAAGCTCTGTTTACTATGCATTACTAGATTTTTAAATACAAGGACTCTTTGGGCAATTCTTGTTTTTGACTCGGATAGATTGGTGATGCTAGTTTTAAGTTTATCTTATTGAAAGTAGGGTTTGTGATATATACCAATACCCTAAAATAGATATTTAAGAATTAGGTTTTTTTTTTTAAATTTGCTTTCGCAGTTATAAACTGAATATGCCGTTGGACATGTGTGGGATTGCGAATGAAGTGTGCGTTTGCTTCCATTGGTTGCAATTATTTTAAGGTGCATGTTTAATATTGTTGAAGAGCTGGGTTCTATTTCCACAAGGAAGTTTTTCGTAGTTGTAATTGCATTTTTATTGGCAGAGTTTAATAAAAATATACACTGTGTGAACATGTAAGCATTTGGGTAATCGTTTTTAGAAATTTTTATGACACTACTTTTTTACATTTTCTTAAGAAAAATTAAGTACGGCATCTTATTAAGAATGCTTATACTATGCTAAATAAGCATTTTGGTCAAAATCGCTCTTTTTGGAGCGTAAAAAATAGCAACAAATATTGCAATGTTTATTTCGAAAAATATTCTTGCTCAACTATTTAGCTAAAAACTAAGTATAGGGTATTGTCCAAGATGTTAGCATTACCAAATTGAAAATGGCGTTTTCAAGATACGGACAGTTTTTTTAAACAGCATTTACGATGATTCGAATGGAAAATTTAGTACGCAATAATGTTGAAAACCTCAATTTTACTCCAAGTATGCATTTTGGTCAAAATCGTTTTCATGTAGGTAAACCAAAGAAATCCAAATTCTCAATATTAGTTTTTTTTTAATTTTTGTTACATCCGGATTGACCGTTTTCGAGAAAAGGCCAATTTTCAAAAGTACCGTTATTTGACTTTTTACCGAAAAACTTGGTATGCAGCCATGTTACCTCATCCACTTAATCCCAAATATTAATTTTGGTTGAAATCGTTAGAGCCGTTTTCGAAAAAATTAAACTTGTTTAAAACCATAAAAATAGGGTTAACGTTCAAAAAAGAAAGTGGCCCCGAACTTACTTACTTACTTACTTAAGGTGGCGCTACAGTCCGGGGTGGACCTGGGCCTCAACCAATACGCCTATACGCCCCGAACTATAAGCAGACAAACTCCAAATCCGAAGTTTGAAAGAAATCCGTCCAGCCGTTTTCGCTGTGGACCTCAGGAACGGACGGATCGATGAATAGACGGACAGAACTGCGAGACCTAATTTTTTGAGTTCCGCGATGGTAGAGGATTTGATTAAAATCTCGAGTTTGATTTTTTCTACGAATACAATCTGTGTCTTACTACGTATACGAAAAAGTTAAAAATAAGTGAGTTATGTTTAAATTTTCTAGAAAAATAATTAACTCATTTTTCCGTACGAAAAACTTTTTCTTATCAACTTCTCAGTTAATTCCACGCAAAAAAACCAAATCATTCCACTGAAATGTGCCATTTCTTTACTGTCAGGAATTTTTTTCTGATGGAATCTAATCAGTGGTGGTTGATTTGTTTGTACTGACAGTGACAAGACAGTGACAATCAGTTTTTCTGAAAAATTTTTTTCTTTTTCATTTTCATACTGTTCCAACTTTTTCGGTCGCATTTTACGTATCGCTATAACTGGGGCCTTAAGTAGCAACCCTCGTACGAATCAACATAACTTTCAACACAACTCCTTGCATATTCGCGGACTCGATTGGTAAGACTCTGTTTGGTGTAATAAAGTATGCCAAGTAAAATCTGTAACGCGTAATCAAGGGCAGAAAACAAATCTCAATTTGTGAGCTTTGTGCATTATATTCAGCACGCGGTCAAGTACCAAGACCAACCCCAACCCCACCTTCCATCAGTGTAAAAGAAAATTAACCCAGTCGCATTGAAAAAATATATCTGTGTTAATAGGGAAGACATAACAAAACTTACTACTGCCATTTGTGGCGGTGGGTGACACTGATGAGACTTTCTCCTGTATTTTCCCAACCGATGATGGCGAAGAGGAGCTGCTTGCTCTATTTGATGCACTAGAATTGGATCGTTGCTGCTGCTGCTGCTTTGTCTCGTGATGATTTCCTTTCTTTGGAATATCTACTTCACAATCATACGATGCATCAGTCAAGAGATCCGGATTCTTAGGAACCGATAGCAATGCGACTTTCTTTTGTACAGACTGATGCTGCTGTTGTTGGTGTTGTTGCTGTTTATTTGTGGACGTTTCGCCGCAATAATAATAAGTCTCGAGTAATTTTCTCGATGGAAACGATTTTCGCTTCAACTCGATGCAACTTTTGGCCTTTTTCACATCACTGCTGCTGCTGCTGCTGTTGGGCGACGAATCGACGTGCTCTTTTGCATTGAAAAGTTCATGGCATAACTTTTGGTTGCGTCGCTTGTGCCTGTGATGACTCAGAGACTTGTTTCGAGATGCGGCGGCGGACTGATGCTGCTGCTGATGTTGCTGGAGATTCTGCTGCTCTTTGGCAGTCAGACTACTCGTGCTGCGGCAAATCTTTAGCGAGGTCTTTGAGTAGATGGATGTTGGAGATGATTTTGACACGATCTGCTTGCACAGGTAAACGTCGTTGAGATCATAACGCTTGCTCTTTGGCTTGGGTGACAACAGGCGAATCGTGGTGGCTTTTACTGAGGGTTTGTCTTTGCTGCTACCGGAGGGGCTGCTGATCTGCGACTTGACAACAGTTGTTGTCGTTGGGGATAGATATGAATTCGATTGGATGAATACTCCGTCACAGGTTATCTTAATTGTTGTCACCATTATATTTGGTGTCGTCAGTGCTGGTGAACGTTTGCACAGATGTTGGATGTTGCCAGGAGTGGCATTGCGAAGTTGCTGAGGGTCTTCTGGTTTTTTTTCTCACTAAACACTTTTCACTGGGAATTATATGGCAATGCTTGCTTGTGTTTCTCTATTTTATAGGTATTTACAGTCTAAAGCTGGAGAAGGGATTTTATTTATCAGGTGTGTTGTTGCGGTGCGGGGTGACATATATCTAAAAACTATAAGGATCTTCACACAATTGCTTTGAAATATTCGTCAAACTAGAGGAGGTTATAGATCTACGGTCCATATGAGTGGTGAAAAACTCCTTGCGGGTATGAATGCAACCAAAAGTTGCCTCCTGTGGTATTCTTTACATTCCTAGACTAAGGAAAGCATTTAAAATGTTTACAAGTGCTAACTAATACTGATAGAAGGATCATAGTATACGACGATAGTTCCAATATGTGACTGTTGACATTTAGTAGGCTTTTTGTACTGCGTCATCTTAGAGCAGTGGTTCTTAACCGGTGGTCCCTGGAAGCACTCGAAGTGGTCCGCGAAAGGCATCCGAAAAATATTCAATAATCTGGCTTTGCCCTCTTATTGTAAGCTTTTCAAGGTGCCTGATAAAATTCAGGAAGAAGTGATCAAAGCAACACGAAAGTAACTTGCAAGATACGTTCGAGAAATAAATTAATCTTGAACATTTTTGGATCCAAAAGGCAATTTTTTCCCAAAGATTCGAGGAATTGCCAGAATTGGGACGGAAGAGTGCCCAGTAATGGGCTGAAAGGCGGCCGCCCAAGAATGCTTAAAGCCAACCAATAGATGGCATTTCAAGTTCGAGCCCAATAAGCGTTTTGTCCTTACAAAAGCTTGTGGCGGTATCAAAACTAGAGGCGAGATGAGCTACAAATCTAAAGTTGGAATTTTAAGGTCCGTTATAATGTCCTGGTAAAAGAATCGATCGGATGGATTTAAGATCATTGCCCTCAGCGGTTCCTATTGCAGAAGCTAAAAAGAATGATGCTGACAAATTTCTTAAGCATCATTGTGGTGAAAAATGGAGAGAAATCGAAGACTTGCAATTTTATAAAAGTACATATTATGGATCCTGAGAAAAACGTTTTACCAAAGGACGAAATAACATTTTTTTTTTTAACAATCTTATTAAAAAAAACTTTCACGCTTAAAAGAAAATTTTTTGTATTTAATTCTCTTGAATATTTTAGAAGTTATAAGTTTTCGCCCTTTTACTCGGTTTCACGTTAAATTTTTTTAGCCTCTGTTTGAATGTTAATGTCACTCTTATTTTTTTAATATAAAATTGTCGTAAAAAACTGTTGGCTTTGAACAGTTGTACATGCGTCTTTTAATTAAGGATAAAACAATTTTTTATTCATTTACTTTTACATTTACTGTGTATTACCACTTAAGATTTGGTTGTCTACGGCAGACAGAAATTTTGTCAAATTTGGTCCCTCATCACTAAAAGGTTAACAGCCACTGTCTCTTAATATATGCCTTCCCCGCCATTTAACTAAAAGTCAGCAAAATTTTCGTTTTGCTATTTAAATTAGGCATTAGGTAAAAAAGTCCCCTTTTGACAAAGAGATCCATTGTCATACTTGTCTAGTTCGCCTGCTTTCCAGTGGCCAAGTATATTTCTGCGGCCGCAAGCCACCACGGGACAAGCTACCCAATTAAAAAAAGTCTTTTAAGTGACTCCTTTTAGCCACGGCTCTAGGACAACTCATCAACCGCACATTTCATTTAGGCATTAGCAAAGAGCTTTAGGCATAGGATCAGCGAGAAGAGACCACTTTAGGTAAACTCTGACAAATCTCAAAGAAGGAGAATGGAAGTCACCTGCAAGTTTGGTGGCAAGCCACGAACAAGTCATCCAATCTTAAGCTTATGACAAAGACTAGCATGTATAGGAAAAACAAGCGCAGTAAGGACAACACCTACCGCTGGACTAGAGGCAATCGTCAACTTGTTACCAATAGACCTATTCAAGCAAGGATCTGCAGTCAAAAGTACCCTAAGGACTAGCCAAGCCAAGACCGGGACACGCGCAGATTCTGGACATTTACGTGGCGAATACTGTCACCTCTGACTATATGTCTCCACCTATGGACTTTGCTATTCTACTGCTATTTCCCCAGCAGAAATGAATGGGACATATATGAACCCACAAAAAGGGAATCAATTTCCATCTACACGGATGGATGGAAGATGGACTGTGGAACCGGTGCCGGAATTTTCTGTGAGGAATTGGACATACGCCGATCAATCAGACTGCCGGATCATAACCGTGTCTTCCAAGCAGAAGTTCTGGCAATCGCCGAAGCTGCCCATATGGTGTCAATGTTGGCAAAGGACGATATTACCATATTCATCGACAGTCAGGCGGCTATAAAGGCAGTTTCTGCTATTGAAATAAAGTCAAAGCTAGTTCGCCGCTGCCGCGAAGAGCTTAAGATTCTCTGCTCGCAGCATACCACGCATCTCTGTTGGATCCCTGGACACAGGAACAAAACCGGCAAAGAGATGGCTGATGAACTGGCCAGAAATGGATCTGTAATGGATCAAGAGCGGGCGCTTCAGCCGATTAAACTACCCCGCTGCAATCCCGAGCGACAGAGTGGAAAATAAGACCCGTAGGAAGGCCAACAATAGATGGAAAGAATTAACTACCTGCGAAGTATCACGAAAGCTATGGCCAGAATATAGTATGAGGCGGACTACATTACTACACTGAAAATAAAATACTAGTTAAAATTGACAAAATTCTTTTGTAAACTTTCAACAGAAATAGTTTTGTTAAATTGAAAAAAATGTTTGTAGATATGATACAAATTTTGTAGAATTGATAACACAAATGTTGAATCGACCAAAATATTCCACTGGCGGTCATTGCACCAATTTCTTGGGCAACATGAAGAATTTGCATTGGTCACGTAGAAGTCACACTCTCTATGTGGAGTGGTGTGGAAAAGCATGAGTACCCGAATGAAAGTACCATTCGGGGAGACTTGTCTAAGGGTGATTCGTACCAATCTCGTGTACCAGACAAGGCTCCCGCTTGGAAAGGGACTTCGGTCTTTGTTCCTAAGTTTTTGGCGGCTGAAATCCCTCTGCGAAATCGGCCCTAATTAATACAATTACAAATTGTAAACACGATAACACTTTGCACTGCGCGAATTCGCCAAGAGCCCTTGATAGTCAAATACGAACTGCTATCTTAACTCAATACGCTTGACTCACTTGACGAGCTGCATTGTGCAGTCCTACACTAACCCTACCATACCTTTGAGCAGAAGGGATTTCCCTGTTCAATGAAGCTGTACATATTTTACAGAGTAACAAAATACAGTAACAAAGTTGACAAACAAACAATTTTTTTGTTAATCTGACAAAGAGATACAAAATTGATAAATTTCTTCGTAAAAGCAACAACTAATTGTTGATTCGACAAAACAGACATGTGGAATTGACAAAACTCTTTTGTAAAACAAACCAAATTTTTGATTATTTCAATAAATTATTTTTGTACTCAGAAGAAACCATTTTTGTTAAAATAACAATATTTTTTGTTATCACAACAAACGTTTTAGGTTAAGATAGAACTTACAAAAAATTTTTCAATCTGATAGCAACATTTTGTTGGACGTATATTAAAAAAAAATGTTGAATCAAGCCTCATTTTTATCAAATATACCAAGGTTTTATTTTCAGTGTACTTCCGTAATAAAGAGGAACTCTCTGATGGTATATTATAAAGCGGTGCTACTTGACGCCCACTATAAGAGTGGATTTGATGAATAAAAAGGAAAGGGAGATCCATTCACCTATCTTTTTCTGAATGTCCTGCAAAAATCGTTCTTTTTGAAGGTTTTACAAGGTAAGTTTCAAGTTCGTACGTTCGGAAACTATAGGCAGATGATCAGTCAGGTTTCTTAAAGAAATCGCTCTAGAACAAGTCCCGCGCCAAAGCCCAGCCTTACCATCTAAAAACCATGTACCTATACTGGAAGACTATAACAAGACCCACCAATATCCCTCTACATTAACTTCAGGCTGCCAAGACTTGCTGGAGTGGAGCTTCTGCTCTCGAAAAGCGCAAAATATCTTGGTACGGTACTTGACAGGAAACTAAATTGGAAACGCACAGGAAAGAGTCCGTAAGGCTCACAGTGCTAAGGATGAAAGTCTTGGCACACTTGCCTTTGACACACCTCACCATCTTCATTGATAGTTAGGCTGCGCTTAAGGCACTAGAATCACAAACCACCAAGTCTGAGCTAGTCAGGAATTGTCGCACAGTGCCTCAAGTGCTCGCAGAACCGTGTAAGGCGGTGTTGGGTACCTGGAAATTGTGATATTGACGGTAACGAAAGGGCAGACGTTCTGTCCAAGGAAGGAGCTGGGCTCCCACTTGATGCAACGATCGAAGTTATAAGACCACCCATGGTTGTGGCCAGAAGGATACTTTTTGAAAAAGTATTCAATAAAGCAAACGTTAGGTGGTCAAAATTAGAAGGACATAAGGTTTCAAAGGCACTGTGGCCTGTTTTTAATCGGAGGAAGTCTGAACAATTATTCAATTACAGCAGAAAGAAATTGAGAACAACGATAGGAATACTCTCTGGGCACTGTGAGGACCTACTGGTCGCGGAAGACATCTCACACGTTCTTTGTGAATGTCAAGCAATTGCTCGGAGTAGAAGAAAGCATCTCGGCATGTACTTCTTTAATAATTTGGAAGAGGTTGGTTCCTCAAATAGTTTTGAGACCAGATACATCTAGGCAGTCAGCTGTCGGACTTACTAAACTAGATACTTGTGCTCAGTGGCAGATTATTACAGCAGAAATTGGTCCGCTCTGTCGGTTCTTTTCCATAGAAATACAAGCTTTGGCCGAACCACAAAACCGGTCTCATAAATTTGTATATTGTTTCCCAATTCGTAACAGACGTTTGCATTTTGTTCTTCCGCGAGTGTTTTGGCAAGTTGCCGGTGATTTTTGCGTCGAACTTTCGGCGCAACGTCAACCATTTCACAACATACATGCAACGCATGGGTTTCCTAGATGAACTTTTAGCCGGCGAACAACATCGTCTTCTGGGGAACTCGAAGCGAATGAAATGCGAATCGCCTGCTTTCCTGAGTTCAAGTGCTTGTATAGTTGGAGTTCTTCAGTTTTTCTACACCGTGTGACAGTGACTGGAAAAATCGGAGATTATTTGACAGCAAAGCTACACATTAACTGACAGTTATAACAACTGCTCATAACTCTCCCCACGATTTGAACCCACTTAGCTCATCCGGTAGAAGAGAGTATTCAATGATGCACCCTAAAATGCATCACCTAATGGAAAATAACATCGCGCAAACACTTGAAAGACCGGTTCAAACTATAAATAGGCTGCGCCATTCAAAGAGCAGTCATTGACTTAACCACTCACAACTTACAAGCCACAACCACTCAAAAAGGACGCATGACATCATCTCTCCAACAAAAAAAAAAAGAAGGAACCCCTTGGAGATGTGAAATTCCTTCCAGATTCCACTTGCCACTTCACATTTTGCTTTTTATTTTCAATTCAGCAATCTAATCAAATCCTCGCCTCGTTTCATTAATAATTCAAATCAAGTAAGTAATTGCTCAACGACTTTTTGGCCCCCACAAAACACGCAACGCAACAACACAACAGTACAATATCAACACAGAAATTAACCTATTAACTGTGTGTGGACGACAGGAAATTAAATTTCGTCTCTCGTTGACGTCGTTAAACAATTGCGCGACATTCCAAATTTAGATTGCGCGCATTCACAAACACTCAACAAAAAGAAATGAACAAAATACGTTCTTAATTCGCCACACACAAACAGACACAAAAGTGTTCTTGTTCTCCATTAATTTCCCTCTGAGAATGGGAAAACAATTTGTTCAACCCGCGACCAAGAGGTTGGTGAGCTTTAAGCCGATTTATTGTGATATTCCGGGAATACACGTACGATTTAATGTCAACTGTCAAATGGAACACGCAATTGTGTGCCAGATTGAAATATGCGACGCTTGCTCACTGCAATTACTAGCTGTCAGAAATAAAACGCACTCATCATCGCAGATGCACGCAGTCACTACGATCCGCGAATAATAACGACGACAAGTCGAAATAATTAATTACTAGAAAGTTCATCGTTTTATTTCAGTCGTTTGGCATATCCCGGAGGTTTAAAGCTACGCTTTCATCGAACACAAACAATATGGCGCCGCACAAACACTAACTTTTGATTCGAAAATATGCATATGCAGACTCGGATGACGCGACTTTTGTTTGGCTGTCACTCAAGAGGTGGAATAAATCCTACTGTCACCATATGTGGCGGTTATTTAACATTCTAGCGAATAAATTTGAATATTCTTGTCACTTTCACTGAGCGCGCGCGCGCAGAAGTAAATTGTCTTCACCGACCGACGACAGGCAGACAACGAACAAATCGATTAACAGTCGAATTAAACATTTTAATTTGTTAATAATATGCTGAGGAATAAACTAACGTATGATACAGCAGAGGGAATCCATCGACATCGACATTTACGATTAACGTCTAACCACTGACTGACTGACTGAACCAAACGTGGAATTTCCTCCTTGGCCGACAGAGGCGCAGGCAGTAGTGTAGACCGTATATAGAGAGTGTGTGTGCAGTAGCAGCAGCACCCAAACCACTTTCCTCTTCTGTCGAGTTCGATACAACTGTGTTCTGTTGTGGTGGCAGATTGGATCGGTGGAATGTGGGGGGTTAGAGTTTATGTTTATTTTGTTGTTATTTTTCGAACAAGTGTCCACAGATAGAATTGTTTGGGTTAATTGAGGGTTAATTTGTTTTGCAGCCTCGCATTAACTATATTTTTATGGAGGAATAACGAAATCAAAGAGCCACTTTAATTAACTGTCAGTTTCGAACTGTCAGTGATGTCGGTATTGAACTTGATGGCTCTTTTCTTTCATCAAAAATAGGATTTAGATTCGATAATACAATTGGAAATGTGCAACCTTACTTTTAAACATTTTATTTGTTAAAAACAACTGACACTATCTGACGTTTAATCATTATACTAATAGGTGAAGTAATTTCGGTTCAGTCCTTTTTTAGTTGCCTTAAACGTATATAATTTTAATGTTAGGTAAATCGTTAAAAAGATAATGTCAAGAGGAAGTGCACAATATAATTTTCATATTAAAGTTGAAGCCAAGTATTTAATTTATTATAGTTAGAAATTGCAACAAATAACAATTACCGAAATTGTTTTCCCCTTGTCAACTGTGTTGCCGTGTTTATTGCGACTTTATCTCCTTCGTATGGCAACGCAACAACGGAGTAAAAGGCCCAACCCTTAGAAGCAGTTTATGGAAGGTGACCCATTAGCTTCACACGTTGCGCAGGATGCGACGGAAGGAGTAGGTTTAATTTTTACTTTTCTGTCCGTTAATAGTTGGCATTGCGTGAGAGGAAGCACTTTCATTGGCCGCGTTCCTCTTCCCGATAGACGTCTAGCACAAAATATCCCAAATGAAGGAACGCTCGCGTTAGAACCCAGCGCCAGCGGCAAATTTTGCAAACGTTTGAACGATTTTCCTTTGACTGGTCGTTTTTTTTCTCTGTCTCTCTTTCAATGCAGCGGGTATAGTTTTGCGATAGATTGAGAAATTTCCCTGAAAGGGATATTTCACAAAAAGTGATAGATGTCAAGCGCCGATGGTGAAATGTCAATTTTTTTATATGAAGTTTGACATGCCGATGACGCTAGTTAACAAGCGGGCAGTGGAACGCGGCCATTGGTGGAAATATTGAGAGAATGAGAGAAACTGACCTCAATTGTCACGTGTCACCTGGACCATAAGCGATGGATTCTATTGAACTCTTCGTTCTATTGAATACGTCAATACTGACAAATCTGTCAGAAACAACGGATTCTATGAGATGCGACCTTAACTTTGATTTGATGCTTCACCAATACACATACTCGGCCAAAGTAGTGCGTTGAATTTTTATTTGTGATGCTGTAGCAACTCCAACCTTAATAATCCGTCGCATCTGTTGCGTAGACAGATATGTCAAAGTTAACGTCTCGCATAAAACCCATCACAGTTCCGTTGCGCGAAATTGTTTTTGCAACATAATTCTATATTTTCAGTTATTGAGCTGTCATCGGCGTTGACAGTTGCCCTGTTTCTTTAGTGTGGTTGTCAATTTGTGAAAACTGTCAATGAATTTAACATAAGATAGATAAGTAGAACTAGAACGTAAACCTACTTTATCCGTCGCATCCAGAATATTCGTTTCTTACCGGTCTTCTTCATAAAGCTGGCGTATATACTATCTGTCAGTTTAATTCGTTGCCTCAACGAACATGACAGATGTAATGGGTTGATCTTTGAATTATTAGGTCTATTCGCGTACTTTCCCGAGCTTAAGCAAAAAAAATATGACAAGCTAAAAAAATTGAGCGAAACTCTCTCAGAAAATGAAAAATATACTCCAAACTCCAAAGTACGTGTATAGATTTCGAGCTACTTTGAGCCACTTACATCTTTGACATTCTCTACGTCAAAAATAAAACAAAATATATGTTATTCAGATGTGCGTAAAAAAAGAAAAAGCTGATATTCGACCACCACCGAAATTTTTTGTGTGCACGACATTTGACGGATTTTGGATTTGTGTCTGGCTAATTTTGGCATTTGACATATTTATCAGAACTTTCCGGTTGAAATTCTCTGAGCTGTTGGAGCCAAAAGACAGGAACTGTTCGTTACTCGTTATTTTGGTGATTTTCTCTTTTTCTGTCACTTTTGGTGAATACCTACGTTGACAGACATCGATTGCGTTCGATTTAAACCGTATATGTACGCGAATGAACCTTTTAATAAAAAATCGCGTCTGACTCCTTTCGTCCTTCACGAATTGATATATTTTTTGTTTGCTTTGGTTTGCAGGTTTAATAAACGTAACAGGTACATCCCTGGCACATCTTAAAAAGACATTCCACAAGTCATCTTATCGATTTGAGTTTTTCATAAATTGAAGCATTCCAAGTTTCTGACAAACGGCGCAGAATTTTTCGCTTAATTTAGCGGAAATATGTCTATAGGCTTTCGGTCGACCGAATTCATATTGTTCAGTGGTTAGTATGCTGGACACCTTTCATCTGGTTAATTAAACCATGGTAACCACTGAATGAAGATCTGAATCTCGTTCATCTGGAGTTGCATTGTTAAACTCCATTAATCATTACGTTGCCGTCAAGTCATGTTGCTAAGCTACTTTGACATATTTGGAGCTAAAGTCCAGTAAAGATTTTTGAAGTGACGTCTGGTTGCTGTAAAGAGAGTGGCAGATGAAAACCTTAAGGCAGCTCTCACATCCCTAAAGTGAATTTTTAAAACGAAAAGATTCGGTTTGTGGTTTAGGGACAAAGCAAGAGCTATGCCCTCAAAATAGCTTGCCTACCACGGAACAAATCACAAACAGCCTTCAAAAATACATCCTCTGAAATATATGGGAGCACATGCAACTGGAACGTACGCATAACAGGCGTTACGCAAAAGCTTAGGTCAGTCCTTACGAGGTCATTATTGCAATTCAGGAGATTTGAAATGCGGGTTGGTCATATCCATGTACATAAATATGGCTCACAACAAAACCTATTGACTGTCAGCCGAGAATTGATTAACTAGATGTGTCCCTCATTGCAAAACATAAGCCTTATGTGCACATGCCCGTACTTACAAGGGCTTCTGGGTTCATTAACCTGTTAGTTAGATATACATTTCGTGATTTGACACTTTTTAAAGCTATATTCAAAGAGGATTTATGAGCAGATAGGTTTAAGGTTTAAGGGGTTGCTAAAGCTCTTCCTGTCAGCTCAAAAGAGAATCAAAAAGAATTGTAAATGAGTTCATTATAACACCCACTGCCGTAGCTGCGCTGACACAAACAAAAGTGAAACAGTGTTCCACCTTCTTTGTGAATGTCCGGCCTAGCCAAAACCAGACATGGTTCACTAGGTTACCCCTTCTATGATGACCTCTCAGCCATCCAAGGTATTCATTTCAAAAGAGTCATTACATTTCTCAAATCCACAGGCTGGTTTTGAGCTCCCGTAACATCCTTCTCTCCCTTTTATCTTCTGGTTCCCCTAGTTGTGGTTTCAAAACGGCGCTCAATGCGTCATTTTTTGTGTTCTTCCCTTGTCAGGTAACAGGGAATTGCAGCCACTTAAACCAACCATCTCACTTAACCAGAAGTCGATACAGCTACTTTTTTACAGTCAATCGACTTGCCCCAATTCTTTCGCCAATCTAAACTTTTTTTTTTTTACTTTTTAATTCATTTTTATTAAATTCATAATATAAGCTTAAATCTAGACAAAAACGATTAAATCTAATTTAAAACTAACATGGATCTTAATTCTAGCTTACTGGCTCCAAGCGAGCACTCTAAACTTAACATTATGCTTAAAACTATTGCCTTTCGGCCTTAAATCTATCTATATATTTAATATTGTTTGTTTTTTGTTTTTCAAGAAACTTTTAATTTAAAAAACTTGAAATCTTTATTATTTTTGGTTTTCTTAAAACTACTTAAAACTAGTTAAAACTACTTAAAACTACCTAATCTACTTAACCTACATTAACTATAATCAGGATTGTGAGCAATCTTAAGGATTGGTCACCATCCTGATCGCGTCCATGGGTGCCTGGCAGTCGCCAACTGGGTTCATCTGCGCCGCCGGGACTCGAGCGAGGCCATAGGCGTCGGTCAAGTCCCGGAGGCACTCATCACATTGACGAGCCCGGCCCCTCCCAAAGACCCCCTAATCTAAGCCTAACTAACTTAAGAAACTAGCTTAAAACTAAGGAGGATGCTACATAAGTAGCGCACCGGCCCGGGAGAGCGTATCCACCCTCACCCCTTCCTCAAGCCACCAAAATTCGGTGAATTGCTTGACAGTGTCTATAATATCCCGATCCGCTATTGCGGTGCTAAATCGGAGGAGCTCCTGAGCATTGGCGGCGTACCCGTCGTGGATGAGCCGCTTATCCCTCGCGCCGCGGTGGCTGTGGTAAATTACCGGCACACCATCCCTTGTCTGTACTAAACCTTTCATGTCTGCATGAAGAAATGCCTCAGGCGGGACAAAGCCAGACCGTAGCGTACTCTCGTGGTACATTATATTGGGGTAGTAAGCCCCTGAGATCAGGCTATTATCGCTGGCCATCGCCCTTGCAATGTGCCTCCGAATCGCCTTAATAAGGAAATTGTCAATCCTATTCAGTCGAGCCCCATTGTATAGGGTCTTGTTGGGATAATAATGCATGTAATCAGATTCGGGAGTTCTATACAACCCTAGACAGGCCCTGAGACATTGCCTCTCAAACACCCGAATCTTTTCCATATAATACGGCGCTATATTAAACCACATGGGACAACCATAAGCGATGATCGGCCTTATAAGGGCCACGTAGCAAATGACCTTCACTCTGGCGTTAAGTTGACTGCTGCGAAACAGTCTCCTTGTCAGAGCGTAGGCCCTCTTAGCCCCAGCAAGACAAGCATCTATATGTTTGTCAAAATACAGATACTGGTCAAGCCAGATGCCAAGATACCTGACCACGTTTCTCACCGCCAATGGCCGCCCATGCTGTCCCATAATGGCCAATTTTCTCCAGTTTTTTCTGGTATCCCTAGAGGCCCCAGCCAATGGAGTTCTGAACAGGACTGTTTCTGATTTTTGGAAATTGATTTTCAACTTCCAATCATCACAATACCTCTTAATTTGTTCGAAGTCACGCTGCAAAAGCACGTTGATGACATCGATTTTAGGACCTGACCTGTACGCCACCAAATCGTCTGCGTACGCTATAGCATGTCTGAGGGAACCCACCAGATCGCTTGTGTAAATATTAAATAGGATCGGAGAATTCACCGCTCCCTGTTGTAAGCCGTTTTTTATTTCGAAGACCCTGCTCGAAGTCACGTTGCCAGATTTGACAACGAACTTCTTTCCCATAAGCATGTCATAAATCATATATAGCAATTGCTTTTGGATGCCCAATCTGGTCAGCTTATAGAAGAGCCCCTCCAACCATACGGTATCGAAGGCCTTCTCAAAGTCAACCAGGCAGGCACCCGTGCATTGTTTCTTGCTTTTATTCCACTGTATGTCGGAGACCAGTTTCGACGCGGCATGAATAGTGTCATGCCCCGCTCTAAAGCCAAACTGATTTTCCGGAATTATTTTGTTTACTTCAACCCATCTTAAAAGAGATCTATTGACAACTTTTTCGAATACCTTGCTAACATTCGGGAGCAAACTAATTGACCGAAGATTAGCAGGGTTTGTCCTGTCCTTATCCTTTTTGGGGATAGGATGTACCACCGCTGTCTTCCACTGCACCGGATAATATGCATTATTCAGCGCATTGTTAAACAGCGTGGTGAATATGTCTATCGCCTCTAGTGGCAGGTGTCTTAATACGACGTTTGGGACACCGTCAACTCCCGCCGACTTTTTATTCTTCAGTGACTCAAAGATGCACCGTAATTCATCTTTTCTCACGAACAGATGAGAATTAACATCGGCGATTGTGCCATTTGCACGGTTGTCGTCATTGAACCTGGTGAAACCGTTGTTCTCGGATCGCCAATTTTGAATTTCGGTCCGCAGGTAAAAGTGGTTGAGAAAGGCTCTCTCCTCGAGATCGCGGTTACAGCGAACAGGGTTGTTCACCGTATACACAGTCTCAAAGAAAGCTCCCATCAAATCCACCCCCTCCTGCGGGTCTTCGACCACGAAAAAACCGTCGTTCGAGGCAGCACTTTCCGGACTTATGCCAGCAGTCAGTAATGTCTGTCTGTTTTCGTTTGTTTGAGGTATTCGGACACATGAAATGTCGTTATGATCCTTCCGCCTGAACAGTTTATTTATTTGTGGGAGCATACTCGGACTACTGGTTTTTATAGCCCGAATTTTACTGCCCCAATACAAACTTACAGATTTTCTGTAATTCTCGGTGATCAACTGTTTCAAGTTTTTGATCATTGACTTCAGTGTCCTTAACTCAGGATCGTTTCTGTCAGTAAACTGTCTGTGTAGCCGTTTAAGCCTCGAGAGCAGTCTACTTTTGTGTCTGTACAGAGCATCGATTGTCGCGTTTCGATACTTCTTAGTTTGTTCTTCGTCGGTGGAACGTCCTACCCTAGGGATAGTCCGCTCCATTGTCTGTTTGATCACGACATTCATTTGCAATAAATGACTGTCGATCTCATCGTTCGTTAAGTTCCTGTTTGTCGGTGGATCGATCGCACTCGAACGTATATCCCGCGTAAGAACTCTGGAGAAGCGCGACCACTGCGCTCTTCGGTAATCGAAAGAACGCACTTGGTCGTACTGCTCCAGCTGCGTTTGCTCGTTCGGGATCCGTATTACGGCGGCAAGTCCGTAGTGATCACTATCGTACTCAACCGCACGTAAACAGTTCCGCGTGCTAAGATCGGTGTTCGTTAGTTCTAGTCGTTCGTCAACTAGCGCTATGTCCAAGAAAGAGCCGTCTCTAGGGAAAGACGGGATATCCGTCGCGTACAATTCAATTTTGTACTCAATCATATTATGACGCCACCAGTCGTAAAACTGGTTGCCTCTAGGGTTCTGAACATCATTTCCCCATGCCGCGTGTTTAGCATTGAGGTCTCCGCCCAAAAAGTAATAATTGTCTTCCGACTGAAGCTGTAAGCAACGAAAAAGTGTCTCGACCTCATTTAAAAATTGAAGGCGTTGAGGAGCTTCAGGAGCGTAAAGCGACACCACATACACCCGTCTCAAACTATTGAGGGGAATGCATACGATGCTTGCTTCCAACACCTCGAACCTGCGCACTTCCCTGCTATATATGATTTTATGACGCAAGCCTTTACGTATTAAGATACCAACACCACCTCCTTGTGTGGAGTTGGGTCGGTCTCTTCTAACTACATGATAATTTTTGTAGCCCAATTTGTGCTTCGCCAATCTAAACATTCGATCATTGACATACTACACATACACAGGGACGGCTAGTGAAATGTCAGTTCCATACAATCTCTGCCCAGAAAATTACGCCAACATAACTAGCGCTCGTGGTTCCATGCGAAAAATAAATGAAACAAAATGACAACCATCTTGGATTTCTTCATAGAATGCTAGAGCCACCTATTGGGCGTGAGTTGAATTGCCAAGTGAAACGGTTGCGACATTGTTTACAATAGATGTGTGAACCACAAGAGCTAGCGCTAATGTTGGAACCAACGCGAAGTTGTCCATATATAATAAGTCAATGATTACGTTGTTTTCTTTTCATCAGATTATCAGAGCCTTCAATCATATAGATGCTTGTCTTGCTGGGGCTAAGAGGGCCTACGCTCTGACAAAGAGACTGTTTCGCAGCAGTCAACTTGAAGCCAGGGTGTCTCATATGGTTCAATATAGCGCCTTACTATATATGGACCTGCCTAGGGTTGTTTAGAACTCCTGAATCTGAGTACATTAACTACTATTCCAACAAGACCCTATACAATGGGGCTCTACTGAATAGGATTGAAAATTTCCCAATTGAAGTGATTCGGAGGCACGTTGCAAGGGCGATGGCCAGCGATAATAGCCTGATCTCAGGGGCTTACTATCCCAATATAATGCACCACGAGAGTACGCTTCGGTCTGGCTTTATCCCGCCTGAGGCATTTCTTTATATTGACATGAAAGGCTTAGTGCATACAAAAGATGGTGTGCCGGTAATTTACCACAGCCACCGAGGAGCGGGGGATAAGCGGCTCATCCACGACGGGAACGCGGCCAATGCTCAAGAGCTCCTCCGATTTAAAGCCGCAATTGCGGATCGGGACAAAATTTATACGGTCAAGCAATTCACTGAATTTTGGTAGCTTGAGGAACAGGTGAGGGTGGATACGATCTCCCGGGCCGGTGCGCTACTTATGTAGCATCCTGCTTATAGTTTTAAGTTAGATTCAAGTTAAGTCTGTTGGCGACTGCCAGGCCCTGTATTTAGATACCTAATGTAAGTTAAGTTGATTAGGTAGTTTTAAGTTGTTTTAAATAAAATATAACAAATAAAGAATTCCAGTTTTAAAAAGTTTCTGGAAACAAAACTAAATATAGATCAGTGGCGTGGCGTGAACATTTTAAAATTGGATGTCGAGGCTTCGATATTATCTACAAAATTAGAAAACAAGAAGTATAAGAAAATCGAATAACTCGAAGAAAAGCGCGTTGTTTTCTACAAAACCAAGTGGATGTGGGTGTTGAAAAAAGAGGTGTCAAATCAAAAACAGTCCTCAATCCTCACGCTCAGGCCCTCACCTCAGGGAAGAAAAAAAAACACAAGCAAATGTTCTCTTAAAATCACCCACCCGGTGAGAACTTTAATAACACGTTATATTTGGGGTTACCTTCGCTGTTCGCTTGGTCGTTACGATGACGATGATGAATGAAAATGGATACAAACACAATATTTTATTTGATGGCTTACGTGTGTGTACCATTTTGTGAATATCGAACTCATTTGGTAGGGTTTCATTTTTCATGTATAAATGTACATATTTGGTTTGTGGTAGATAGTGTTGACTGATGACAATTTAAAAAGGGAAGTCGGTAGGAATTGTGTTATATGGACGCCACGCCACTGATATAGATAGAAAACTTTAAGCCGAAAGGCAATCATTTTGAGTATAATGTTCAGCTTAGAGCGCCAGTTAGCTACAATTAAGACCAATGTTAGTTTTAAATAATATTCAATCGTTTTTGTCTTGACTTAAGTTTAATGAATGATATAAATAAAAATGAAATAAAAAGTAAAGTAAAAAGCCTTCAAACAAGTACCTACTTCATATTCAATTGTCAGTTACCGAAGGACACAGCTTTAACGAAGAAATCGTGTATACACAACAAACTTATACTTTTACTTTCTGCCAACCCCCAAATACCAACTAATAGTAACTATCAACAATTAAAACACACATGAATGAGCAAATATTTGCTCATCTATTACCACCATGGCAAATTTAGCAACACTTTGTTTGCCTGTCATTGCAGAAGCAGTCAGCCAGTCAGTATAGGTATGAAAAACATTTGCAATTTGTTGCCATAACACATGCAACTGACGATGGTTGCTGCTGGTTTTAAGAAATTTCACAAAAATTCCACACAAAGTGCAATTTTGCGCCAAAGAAAACAACAGCAAGAAAAAGAAGCCGCAAAATTCATAGGCACTCCATGTTAGTTTCGTTTCTTTGTTTCATCCTTTGTACCATAAGTGACAAACAAACGAAAGTGGGCTCTCCCATAACTACAACTACAACTACATACACATATAGCTACTACTAAAATGTGGTTGAACTTTGGTTTTGTACAACTAGCTGTTGTGTTGTCTCTTCCACTCTTTGTTGTGTTTATTTCCGGCAAAATGCATTCCTTATATTAAAAAATAAAAAAAGAAGAAGAAAAATATTCCACTCCTCTTCATTCGAATTCCATTTCATACGTATATATTTGCTTGCGAAAGAATCACACCACTCATTCATGTCAAAAACGAAGAATTACGCTGTGGCGACGACTACGACACGACGACCGACGGGCCGGAATCTAGATCGTCAAGGACGGTACAAAAGGAAGTTTCATATAAAAAACAACACAAAACACACATTCCTTCTACACAAAGTGGAGTCGGAGTGGCAAAGAAGAATGGGAATGTGAAAAAATAATGAAAAGGAACTTGCTCAACTAAATTTCCGAGTTGATACTGATGAACACGTTTCTGGCGGTGTGCGTGCGTGCGGATCGAATCAAACACAACCGCTTGCATGGTGCACTTTAAAAAAAAAAGATTTAGATGACGACCGACGACTTTGGCGTTCAACGACGCATATAGACGCACATTCCTGACGAGTTCTTAAAATAGAATACCACGGAAAGTGGTGCCAAGTGAATAGTTTCTTTCTTTTTTGCTGATAGGTATATAACCACTTTATCTGTGGAAAGGAAGCCATCGACCGAAGGTAGTTGTGACTGAAAGTAAATGCGTTCAGCGACTTTTGAAAATTTGCAAAACGCGTCCACCGAAACCGAGCAATTTGTTACAGATTATGTGGATTTTATGTCCAAAAGAAAAATTCAACATGTTGCAGTTAATATTCGAAATTAGTAGCGATGACGCCGCTATCCCAAAATCCACAAACAGTGACTTTTCGAGATGCCTTGAACGCTCTTGGATCGCATGTGGATTGGTATCGTCCCGAATTCGACAATTTTCTTTGTTGACGTACCCATTCATTCAGAAATGGGACTCATCTTAAAATGGACGAAGGGCGCGGAACATTGCCCGAACAGAACAGCCATTTTAATAAAAGAATTTTGTCATTTGCACGTGCGTTTTTGAACGATATGTCCTTCCATGGTGATTTGGCAAAACAGACTGAATAAATGACAGCCAATTTGACAGATGTAGCTTCAAAAATATGGCCGCTTTCAACTGTCAACGTTTGGAAGTCACTATTGGAAGACCAGTAACCTTTTTGGTTTAATTTTTCCTATGTCTGCAGGACCTAAAAACGCCCTTTGCATATAGATCGCTCTGCCGCTTGCCACAGCAGGGCATTCACAGAGTATGTGTTCCGTTGTCTCCTCCTCTTATCCGCAGAGTCGACAGGAGTCATCGTCGGAAAGTCACATTTTTAGTGGCCAGTGACCGGTAAGATAACCTGTTAGGATCCTTAGATCTGCTTTGCTTAGCTCTTTTTTGTATTACTACGAGCGGGGCTTATGAATCTTTTTGCCTGCCTCTGTCCTTTGGATTCCGTCCAGTATGCTTCAAGGTGATCATCTCCCCATTTCCTGAATTTTAAGTGTACGTGACTCAAAGGTAACCCGAAGTAGAGCTCAGGACCAGTGAGCAGGCGTGATGCGCATCTTTATGCCAGACAATTCGCTCGTTCATTGCCCTCAAATCCCTCATGACATGGTATCCAAGCAACGGTGACTATGTTGTCCTTGGCCAGATCTTCTAGGAGATTGAAACATTCCCAGACCAGCTTTGATCCGATCGAATACGATCTTATGGCTTTGAGAGCTGCCTGGCTGTCTGAGAGGATGTAGATGCGGGCACCTTTAGTGCGTCTTCGTAAGCATTCTCGGACACATATCTCTATGTACCTCCGCTTGAAAGATGTCTGGTGATTTCCCCAGTGCTATAGCTCTTTGAAACCTAGGCCCAAAGACCCCTTCCCCAGTGGCATCATCTTCCATCTTTGAACCGTCGGGGTACCAGATTTCTTTTGGTATTACGATTTGATTGGTTCTCCAGGTTCTTCTGTCAGATACGACTGTCCTTAATTTTCTGGAGAAGCGACGCCTTTTAAGCATGGTTTCTGATACCTTGATCACATTATCATCTTGAAACGGACATACAAACGCACGAAAAACATAACGCTTCTTCTAGCTCCAGTCTGGTAAAAATAACCTCAACAGGTGTCTAGCCCAAGATTATTCAAAAATATAGCTTATTCTAAAACTGATGAGCTGATCATGTAGGTGGGTTCCACAGACTTCCACATCGTCACAATCCACTACAGTTTTTCAATCATCAAATATTTAAATGTACAGGTTTTTGCTCGAGTTTGTGGTAATAAATCGAAAGACCATAGCACTAATGGAGTTTATCGTTGACCTTCACAACATCTTACAGTCCGCGATGGGAACAATTTAGTTCTTTAAGCTGTAGATTTCGACAAAATCTTGAAGTTTGGTAAAAAGTTGTTTATATTCCAAAGAAGTCACATCTAACAACCTTTTTTTAGAAAAAAAAAAAACAATCAACGAGCGTAAATCTATCGCTGAAGGGAAAAATACATTCATAGGAGAAGTTAGGAGTTTCCATTGATCGATCGGACAAAAATCAGCAGTGACGTAACTTCAAAGCGCCCCATGTCAGGGTCTTCTCCAAACGACTCTAGATGCATAACGCATGCACCTCTCATTGGCTATTCAACGTTACATGTCAAAGGTCCTACAAGTGACACTCTTTATAAGGAAGGTCGTGATCAACAGGAGCGATATCAATGGGATGATCCCTCTTAAGCCGGGATAAATTTTTAAAATAAACCATTCATGAGCAGCATGAGGGGCAACAATCCTAATGAAAGACCCCCACAATCACTTGTCACGTGCAATTGATCGCTGTGAATGAACCCATGACTTAGACAACCACTTTTGGCCTCTCCTTGAGACGACATCTTCAAAAGGTTCAGATTCCAAAATAACTTTTACACCAAGCTCAACAACAATAAGATCCCGAATCAACCGACTAAGCAATCAGACGCCAAAGTGGTACACAAATGGATCAAAAACTGATGAGGGAACTGGAGCAGGAGTATTCTCTGAACCAATGAGCAAAACTACCAGCATCTGAAGATGTTTCGAAATTAACCTCAACAGACATAAAACCAACTGCTATTTAGCTATAATGTCAGATAGCTTGACTGTCATGACTTGATTTATACACCAAATGCCTGGCCATGTGGAAACAGAGGATAATGAAGCATTAGAAAGTTTTATAGGTCCTTAGCCTTTCTGCGGAATAAGGGATCAGACTTTAAAAGAAAAATTTAGAAAACTAAACAAAGAAAACAAGGCAAGAAACTGCCATAAACTGAGGGCATACAGCAGTCCAAGAATTACAAAGGGAAAGACATTTCAAGCTTGCATCGGCATGAGCAAAATTCACTTCCATTTCATAACGTGCTTTCTATAATGGGGCATTGTAGACTCAATGAACACCTTAGGAAATCAAGCATACTAAAAAAATGATCTGCTTATTCTGTGGTGAGTCTTTCTGAAATACTTGGCAAGAGGAAATACTGTCACTGGATCCAGTTCTGAATCTTTTATTTTTAAAGGTAACGGCAGGCCTAAAAAGAATGCTATAAAACGGATTACTTCCGCCAAGGAGATGCAAGAATACAAGATCGAGGGGAACTCTTATCTCTCAGAGGCTTACTCATAGGACTTACTCATAGTCCTAGGACTTACTCATAGGACTTACTCAGTGGATAAACTCTTGGTTTGTCTTCGGAATCAAAACAGCAACAACACTAAAGAATCAATGCCTGAATAAAACAATCTTAACAAGTCAGTAGAGACTATTCTCGGTCACTTTAAATAGGTTAGGTTAGGTTCAAGTGTCAGTCGTCTAGCCGACATATTTAGACAACTATAAAGTCCCTTGTAATACCATACGAATCTACGTGTTTATTCTTCCTACTCGTTGAACAAGTTGGAGCTAGATGACTATAGTAGAAAGCTCCCAAATGGAGTTTTCGTCTTTGTGAGAGAGCCGAACAAGTAGAGAGAAGATGGAGAATAGTTTCTTCTTCCTCCTCGTCAAGATAGCTTCTGCAAAAATCGCTCGAAAGTACGCCAAGTCTTATTGCCTACCTATGAGACAGTATCATGTGATGACACCAGATATGCTTCCTTTCGAGGAAGATGAAATATCCAGACTGTTCAGATCCAGCTATGGCCAGATCTGCTTTGTCGAGCCGGTTGTCCACCTAAGATTTGTTCTTAATATAGCTTCCAGCTTTATTATTAGTTTGCAAGAATGCCTTAAGAATCCTTAATTGAAAGCAATGGTAGTTTAGTTCCGTGCTTAGCGAGTTCATCAGTCTTGCAGTTACCTGTGATGTCCCCAGGTCCCGGCAGCCAAAAGTAAATATTGAACTGCTCTGCCATCTCTCTAAGAGACGAACAGCGACATCGACCTAGTCAGAAGAGTGAAGGTCCAACGACTGAGGTGGCTGGGTCATGTAGAGCGAATAGACACGAATGCTGCGGCCCGAAAGATCTTCAAATCCACACCCGAGGGAAGGCGCAGTAGAAGAAGACCGCGACTCAGATGGCGCACGCAAGTGGAAGGGGACCTTAACCAACTTAGCGTGCGAAACTGGAGACAGCTAGCTAAAGATCGCGCTGGTCCACCCCGGACTGTAGCGCCACCTTAAGTAAGTAAGTAAGAGATTGATTCCAGGCACAGCTTGACTATCCAAGAAAATACCTATATCTTTAGCAGATATCACGTTTTCTTTCAGCCAAGATAAGACTTCTTTAATCGCCATCATTTTCGCCTAAAAAAACGCTACAGTGATCAGAAAGACGGAAAGAGAGGCTAAGATTAAGTCTGTCGGAAAAGACCAACACCAACACCGTCCACAGTTTTCGAACCATCTGTGAAAAAACGGATTGCTTCATACTTCCAGAATTATCTAGTGATGGAGACCAATAGAAGAACAATTCTTAAAACGTTTGTGCCTACTTTTTTATTCCAGCGATTTTGTAATGACTTAAGATGCCGAAAAAAACTATGGCGGGTGGGAGCTCCTTCCCGGGTAATAGCCTAGAGAAGCCACTCGCAGAAGTACAGAGGAATAATTGCAAACTCAGTAGTGCGCCATCACATAACACAATTTTATGCTTTAAGTTCTGATTAAATCGGACGTACTTAAAGGGTCGATACATTAAATTGTGACGCGTCAAAAAAAATATTTTACCTTAACGATTCCATTCAGTTAAAAAATAGACACAAGTTGCAATTTCTGAATGCAGGGATTGCCTAAAAATAAAGCTGTACCCGGAACTAGTTTTACCATTCCACTCCCAACCCGTACGTAAAAGTAGTACGAATTGTTTCCCTAATGCAATTAGTGCAATCGCTTTAAACAGGCTACACAGTGTTGCCTAATTAGCACCACTTAATTCTTAAATCGTTTACACATTTTCAACTGGCTTGAAACGATTCCGCGAATTTGCCAATTTGTCTTAATACCAAGTCACGACACATAATAAAATGAGATAACTTTTAAATGCGCGGGGCTATCTCAAGTGTTAATTGATTGAACAGCCAGCGACTGGACTGTCACCTGATATACGTGTTTTCAACTACTACCAATATCAATCATGTCCACACAAATTTGATTAGATATCGACTTTGATGTGATCCCAATGCTATTGATGAAGAATTCCGCTTTCAAAATTCCAGAAAATAAATTCAATTCCCTCCGAATATATAGAACGATGATATACCTACCTACAAAAACTGTTTCCCCTTGTCCTTGTGACAATTGCATGTACCTACCCTAATTTTAGAACAAGTTTTTGTCAGTGTGCATATATTAAGAAAACAAAACCGTAAATAAACAATTATGCATGCTCAAGTGTTTGTTCAACCCCTCTTAATTCGCCGCATGACAAAGGGATGCTGTATTGCTGTCCCATGTGCACGAGTAGTTCTGTCGGCGTAGTTTTTCAAAAGATTAACACAATTCCGGTTTTGTTACACATCGACCGACATATGAGTGGATGTTATTTGAGATGAAAGGCACAGGAACGGTTGCGGTTACAATTTTATAATCCTTTTTTAATGAGAGTCACCCTTAAATGAAATGTGAAATCGGCTTCGAGGGAATTGAATTACAATCTGGGAAAGACGGACATGGGATAAGAGACTTTACCAACAAACACCGGAAGACTTACAATGTGATACACGTAGGTGTGTGTATAAAAAGCAGGAACGAAGTTTGGTAACTCCTATCATAATAAATTAATAATGTCGTCATTGTTGTGAGTTTATTAGGTTTCGCTTTCATTAGGTCATGGAGCAGCCATACACAACTGAACGCATTCATTCCACTGAAACTGATAAGAGTATAGACCTCCGTTTTTACATGAGACTGTGGAAACAATGTCAGGCAATCACATGTTTTGAAATAGAGTCAAAGGGTTGACAAACATCTCGGCGTTTTTTGAATGGTTTGCTTTTGAAGAATGTAACCAAGCTTAGTACAAGGTGGCGCAAAAAACTTTGATTCTTCTTGTGGATTATTTTTAGGTATTTGGTCTTTTAATTTTTGTACATCAAGTCGAGAATATGATGTCATGTAAATGGCCGCCGCCACAGTTGATTGTCATTTGAGCCCTTTTTATGGCATTTTCCATCACTTTGGCCAAAACTTCCGGCGATAGGTCCTCACCTTCTTGACGGATATTTTCTTTAAGAGCTGCAAGAGTCTGAGGCTTGTTGACATAAGCCCGCGACTTCAAAAAGCCCCACAAAAAGAAGTCTGGAGCGGTCAAATCAGGCGATTTTGCTGGCCAGTGCAAATCGCCAAAACGGGAGATTAGGCGCCCGGGAAATGCATCCTTCAGCATATCGGTTGTGTCCTGTTGGAACCACATGTTTTCCAATCCCAATTCATCTCAAGTTGCGGCAAAAAGAACTCGTTGATCATTGCTCTGTAGCGCTCACCATTCACAGTAACCGTCTGGTCGATATCGACGGCGCTTCCATTACATCTTAGGCTACAGCAGCAATATTCTCTGCAGAACGGCTACTCCGGGGTCTGCCACGCCTGGCAGCATCTCGTGTTGTGCCAGTCTCTTCGAGGCGAGCGGCTAAACGTCGCAGTGTTTCACCAGTAGGCGTTGGACGGCTAGGAAATCTGCGACGAAATTCACGTTGTGCCAAAGTCACCGACCGATTATTGCTCAAATAAATAGTCACTAATATTCCGCGTTCTGGAGCAGTGTAGCGTAACATTGTTTATTAACGTGTATTGTATAGGTCTGTTCCCATACAATAATGCATTCGAACAAATTAGTCAAACTTCGTTCCTGTACTCAAAATTTGTATAGAATGAAACAAACTTTGACTGAATTTGGCTAATGTGTTCGAATGTATTATTGTAAGGGAACAGACCTTTAGTGTTTACTACAGAAATGTCAAAACAGAACTGACATTAGGGGCCAATCGCAAAATTTATAGCATTTTCTGATAGGAGGATTACTTTTGCGCCACCTTGTATTGTTATTGCTTATGAATTGTGTAACAAACAAATAGTTTGCGCAACAGGTCCAAATAGCTGGCCTATTGTTCTTCTTTTTAAGACGATTTGAGGGATTTTGCGAGGACGGCTTTTATACAATTATACATTTTGACGTTTGTCAGACAAAAGGTGGAAAGACGTAATTTGTGTTGTTCCGGGGATCGAACCTCTAGAGCCGCACCCACATGTGGATGTAATCCAAGCGAATGAATGACGAAAAGTTCCTAAAACCCCTGCCCCAGCTTGGAAACAACAATCAAAGGCACAACACCTCAAACTGCATAACTCTAGTTCAAAAAACAAGTCATTTATGACCTTGAGGTTAAATTCAAACAAAATCCAGATTAAATGTTCGTCCTTAATGCCCTGATTATTCGGATATTGCATCCTTGTTGGGCGAATTTATACAGGAAAAAACCCTATTAATCCCCAACATGACTGGGTAAAAATAACCCATTCAAATTCCTCCTTAAGTACTCCCTGTGTCGTGTTACAGACGTTCCAATCTACCCTCTAAAATTCCGCCCAAGGACATGCCCGGAGGATAATGAATCGCACAGTCATAGGGAAAATTATTGAAAAATACACATACACATCAGCGCTGCAGCTGGAAAAAAAATCTCAGTGCCACAAATTATTTTTTTGGGTGCCAAAAAGTGCCTCAGCGTGCCAAATTAAGAAAATCGCATATTTAAACAAAAACTATCAGTAGATTCAATTCAATTCAATTCTTAAAAAAGAGTGCCAAATTTTGAATTTTTGAGTGCCAATGGGTGCCATAGTGCCAGTTTGGCACTAAAGTGCCTGTTCCTGCAGCGCTGATACACATAATCACTGCTCTCTCTCCTCGCTCTCTATCTCTCTCTGAAGACACTCCCCTTTTACAAAAGGACCTTGATACCAGTTCCGTGACTTTTCTTTACGGTGTCTTCGAAGAATTTTCCTTCGCACCATGTATACGTATTTACTCCTTCTAAAAAAAACCGAATCAACGCATAAAAAGCGACGCTAAAAAACCGATGGAAACGTAATCTGATTCTGAATTATTCATCTTACTTGACGTTGTGGCATCTCTTCTTCTTCTTCTTCGCCTTCTTCTTGGCGAAGGTGAAGAAATTCCCCAAAAAGAAAATGCGTATAAGCAGCACTTCGTTCGTGCCTCCCCGTCCCCCAGTCACCTTTCCCAATTCAATACACGTTCACTCGCTTGAATTCAGCGTAGCAGGCACAGCGGTCCACTAGCCAGCACACAGCCATGACCCAAAAAATACAAAAACAAAATGCATACACCACCACCACAACCGATGGGGCGCCTAATAGGTATTGTGGTCCGAAATGATAAATTTAAAAATAAATCCAGAAATTGCTAGTCGAGTTTCGCAAAATACTGTGGTCAAAAATGAGAGCTCCGCGCGACATCGAACGCGAATTGTTTGCGTTCGTTTTAGAGCGAGTGGAAAAAATAGGTGCGCCCATGTATTTTACTAATTTTAATGCACACACCAACCACTAGAGGAGGAAAAACTTGCGAAAATAACTCACCTTCGAGGGATTTTATGCAATATCCAAGAGTGCGTCTTAGGGATGCTCCTTCAGTTGGGTGTGCTGGAAACTTGAAATGCGAACGAGACTCCCGTTTGTGTACACAATTTCTTTTTTTGGGGGAATTTGAAAATTTTCTTCACTTTTCCGTACGGTTACACGAAAACCACGACGACGACGATGGAAACGAGGAGGAGTACTTATAACACTTGCGATTCGACTTTTACAAAACTCGCTACACACAACACACACGGGGAGACGAGTTACAATTTTTTTTTTTTTCCTTTTAAAGCACTTTTCTACACGAATTTTAGGAATAACTTACACTTTTTATACATCACTGTTTGTGCAAACTATAGTTTAACTATTTATTGCTATTATTTTGCTGGAAATTCACATATATTGTCACTTTTAGTTAAGAAAAATTTCATTTGTCGAAGAAAACACCTTACACATTACTTGCCGCCATTTTGACAAAATCGTTTTTTCTTATTTTCATTACACAAATAAGTGGTGTCAGTTTTGTGTTGTTGGGGTTGTTTGCTGGTGTTAGTATAGGAATTTTGGGATATTACTGGGTGTGTTCGGTTTTGGTTAGAAAATTGTTCTCGAAAAGCGGGGGAAATTTGTTTGGTACATTTTTTGAAAAGGTATGTCAGGCTGAGAATCCGTACACAATTTTCGGAACATTTTTATTTGATAGTTGTGTTAATAAGGATATATGCACTTAAACGCTTAAAACCCTCATAAACCGCATAAACTCCAGAAATGTATCACCTCGTAAATGAGCTGTCAGATTTTGTATGGAGAATAGTTTACGCGGGCCTCATAATTTTCCGCGACCAATTGACTCGGAAATCGACAGCGGAAAATTACGCAAATTTTCAATTGTCAAATTGGGACAAGCGGTCGTGTGAATTGTTGTTCGGTTTGTTGTTTATGGCCTGGAAATCAATAAAATTATGTCAATCTATTATTATAATAGCACACTTCCAAATATGTATTTCCTTTTGTTTTACTGCCAATTTCATCAATAACTAACTTTCGGCATATCGTTAATTTTTGGAAGTCTAAGAACAGCTGAGTTTGACAAGAGACTTGACAGTCGATTTAGGCGAAATAAGCCATGACATATCCGAGGTAGTGCAATGACTCTCTTGCGTAAAAGAGGCTTAAGATAAGATTACACTGTATGCCAATCGTGCATATGAATGCCAACAGGCAAATGTCCAGATTAGCTGTCAAATGACCAAAATGCCAGGATTATTAAAACTGTATATCAGACTATATGACCAAAATTACCAATATGGTCATATTTGCCTTGATGGTCATTTAAGGTATTTTTAATTTATAACCAAATGTTGTAGTAGGGTAATGCTGTAAAGAAAAACAAAGCAAAAAAAGGAATCCGATGTGTACGACTTGTGACATCGTAAAGTCCGGGTCGGATCTCGACAGCCGAAATCAATTTGCGGATGAGATCGTCTGACCATTCTTCCTCCCACTGTCAGCTTTTGCTTCCTCCATAATCCTGGCATAGCTAGCCGTCTTGATTGAGCTCACCAAAGACATGTGGACAACAACGACGAAAACAAAATGATTCAGAAATGCCAGAAATGCCACAACGAAATAAAGTGCATATGGGCATATATGCTTCATTCGTGCTCATTGTCCCATTACACTATATGCTATTTTGGCATTTTTATCTGTCAAAATCAGCCTGATCATATGTGGCATTTAGGTCATTAGGGCATATGAGATATGCCCATTACATTGTATGACCATATTTTGACATGAGAACTGTCAGAAATTGTCATTTTATGACCACTTGGCATACCGTCTAATCTAACCATTAGGAGTGATGCAAATAGAAGGGGCATATTAGAATTGATTATGACGATATAGTAACAGTAGTAAAGTAGGACTCAACTTAATGGCAATTGTAGTGGTAGCTGTGATAATATTTATAAACCAAAATTTGGTTCAAACAGAAAGTTGTCATGCGTCATAAAATAATCTGTAATTTTTCACAATCTCGCGTTTCACCGCCGCGTTCAATTCAACGAAGCGTTGAAAACGCGTTCTGTATGACGGGGTATATGTATTGCAGTATATTATAACGCAGCGGTAAAACGCGACGTTAAAACGCACTTTGTTTGACGAGGCACTTAGGTAATAATAATTACGCAATGTTTATTAATTCGGGTGGTTAAAACTTATTTTTCCAACGAACGCCAGCGGATTTTTTATGCCCAATGTAAGCTCGCCTTTAGGTAGAAATTTAACGAAAAACAAAATCCTATTGGACTATATTTTCTATGTAAACTGTCAAAACCGACAGCTGATTCTGACAAAAGTTATAACCTCCAAAATAGTCTTCCCATGCAAATTCAAAAACCCATTACAGTGAAAATGAAATTGTGTATTCAATAAAAGAAAAAAACAATATTTGCATAGTTACTACACGTCTTCTAGTCGAAAAATAAAGCCCAGAAATGCGCCTAGGAGCCATACTCTACGTATACAAAGGCGAATGGGGTCTTCCGTCCGTCGATTTCGAATGCCTACGAGCACTGGTAAATTTCTTTAAATCATTCAAAAGTTGCATCACTAATCGGTTATCTATTAACCCATTCCAGTGCTTAATAAAGTTCACCCGATGTCCGGTCAAAATCGAAACCAACAGCAATCCATTGCGGTCTGGGGGTGGAAAATTACCCTATCTACAGATAGGAAACAAAAAATTCGTCGGATACCGGCAAATAAAAGATCTGCTTGACAAAGAGGTTCAACAACATTGTCATCTATAAATAGTTGCAATGATTATATTAATTGTTTTCCTTTAAAACAGGGCTACCCAGTCGATGCCAATTTAACACCCAAACAGAAATTCCTTTCCGTCGCTTACACAAATTTAGTTTTCAATAATTTGCATGCGTATTTCAATTATTTTATGTTTGGCGAGACAAACAATATTGATCATACACGTGCCCTGTACGCGAAGAGAACACCTTTTCCATTTAATTTCTACTTCCCTGGAACTTATCATAGAGAGGCGCATAGTATTGTTAGCATTTTGGGCGGATTCGATTTACACGATAAGGTGGAAACCCATGAAACGGATTATGTAAGTACATATTTATTATTATTGATTAAACTAGCGTACAAAGGCTGCCTGATCTGAATTTATTTGTGATGGGCAAGTGTTCGGTTTGTGGCCGCATCTTTTTTAAGGAAAAATTCATAGGTTTACTGTGTTATCCCAGGAAACTGTGTAGCTGATGAATTGGCAAGAATAGGTTCCTCCGGCGATGATAGTGTCAGTCTGCACCGCTGGCCTACGCTAAGCAACTCATTTTCGCTGACGCAACAGGTTAAGCAAGTCAGTTGGAAACATCTAGGATACTGCGACAGATCTAGTGTCTCGTTGTGGTTTCCAAACGGCGGCCATGCGTTATTTGTGTTTCTTCCCTTGTCAGGTAACAGGGAATTGCAGCCACTTAAACCCACCCATAAGTAGTCCAGGGTGGTGGTGGACTATATGGAGAGTACTGCGCTTAAGATGTGTAGTGCGAGAAGAATAAAATAAAAGGCGTCTCTCACTACTACTAAATTTACTTTATTTCCTTAACTATAAAATTAATTCAATTTGTCTTATATTTAATTCGACCGAAAGGTATACCGCGCAGAGACCGACTGCCTAGAATTTTTCTCCACTCCGCCTCGAGGTGTGGAAAGTGGAATGTAGTATGTGGACGTCATTATTTTGTATTGGGTGTATTCAGACGCCACAGTACTCCCCTCCTAGAGACAGCGATTATCTATGTATGTGTTGATCTAAATTTTACCCTTCTACCATACCGCGTTACGTAGGATGGTGTTGTTGCTTCAAACTTCTCTGATGAGTCGTCTTCTTTGGTCTTGTTGATGTGCGCTGCTTTAAGTCGATTGATCGAGATGTTGGTACGTTTTCCTTCCTTCTCTATGGTGAAATATTTGTCCGCTCGATTGATTACCCGGTAAGGGCCATTATACGGGGGATACAAAGATGGTTTAACGGCATCGTTACGAACGAAAACGTGAGATGCTGTTTTTAGGTCTTTCTGCACAAAAATATGTTTGTTCGAATGTGATGATGTCGGTGTGAAACGAATTGTAGCCATGGATTCTTTCAATGACCTGACGAAATCTGCTTCATTGATGTCTCTAGGTGAACTGTCGAAAAACTCCCCTGGGATGCTAAGGTTCGTCCCGTATAGCATCTCGGCTACTGTTGCGTTTAGGTCTTCTTTGTGAATAGTCCGGAGACCTAGCAAAACCGTCGGCAGCACATCGACCCAGTTCGTTGAGGTGTGGCACCGTATTGATGCCTTGAGCGTTCGGTGCCAACGCTCGATAAGTCCGTTGGATTCCGGGTGATATGCGGTTGTTCGTAGGTGAGTAATACCAAGCCACTTTGTCAGGTAGCCAAAAAGATTGCTCTCAAACTGTCTCCCTTGGTCGGTGGTAATTCGCTGAGGTACTCCGAAACGGCAAATCCAATTTTCGTACAGAGCTCGCGCGATAGTCTCCGCCGTTATATCCTCTACAGGAATAGCTTCCGGCCACCTTGAAAATCGGTCGATGATTGTGAAACAGTATCGAAATCCTCTAGATGGTGGTAGGGGGCCAACTATATCGATGTTTATGTGCTGAAATCTCCGGTCGGTCGCAGTGTAACTGCCTGGTGGTGTGCAATTGTGTTTGTGCGTCTTACATCTTTGGCACGGCACACATTCTTTCGTCCAGCGCCGACAGTCCTTCTTGATGCCTGGCCAGACAAATCGGGATACCATCAGGCGTGTGGTAGCGCGTATGCTAGGGTGAGCCAAGGCATGCAGGCTATCGAACGCCGCCCGTCGTAAATCTCTGGTAATGAAAGGTCGAATTTGATTCGTTGATATGTCACAGAATACCTTTATTTTGTCGTTTTCGGGCACTGCGAACTGTTTCAGCTGCAACGATGTTGACTTCTCTTGTATTAACGTCCGTAACTCCTCGTCTTGTTCTTGAGCTTTGGCCAACTGGGTGTAGTCGATTCCTGCAACCGCTGTGATGCCATTAATGCGCGAAAGTGTGTCTGCGACGACATTCGATGTCCCTGGGATGTACCTCACGTCAGTAGTGAACTGACTGATAAAACTGAGCTGCGTGCGTTGTCGCGGAGAGGCCTTCTCAGGTTTTTGTTGAAACGCAAAAGTCAATGGCTTATGGTCTGTAAATATGACAAAACTGCGACCTTCTAGTAAGTGTTGAAAGTATCTTACCCCATAATAAGCGCTGAGAAGTTCCCTGTCGTAGGTGCTGTATTTCGCCTGAGTTGGGTTCAGTTTTCTCGAAAAAAATCCTAATGGCTGCCAGGATTTGTCGACTAGTTGCTGTAGTGCTGCACCTACGGCATGGTCTGACGCATCGACCATCAGGGCTAGCTGGGAATTCGACTTCGGATGAGCGAGTGTGATTGCATCTGCAACTGCTTGCTTACACTTCTCGAAAACTGCTATGGAATCTTCGGTCCACGGAATTTTACTGCGGTCATTCTTTTTGTTCCCTTTGATGAGACGCTGTAAAATGCTCTGGATTTCGGCTGCTTTCGGCATGAATCTCCGATAAAAATTAATAGTTGCAAGGAATCGGCGAAGTTCACAAATCTGCTCGGGACGCTTAAAATTCTGTATTAGGTTAATTTTTTCGGGAAGTGGTTTTATGCCTTCGCTGCTGACGACGTGACCAAGGAAACGCACTTCCTTCTTCCCGAACTGGCATTTGTTTACATTGATGACTACACCCACTTCTCGAAAACGTTCAAATACCTGCCTTAGATGATGTAGATGTTGATTTTCGTCGTGCGAAGCAATTAAAATATCATCGATGTATGCGTGAGCAAATTCGAAGTCTCGTAGGATGTTATCGACGAATCGTTGAAACGTTTGCCCAGCATTTCTGAGTCCAAATGTCATCTTCCGAAACTCAAAAAGTCCGAAAGGAGTTATGATGGCAGTTTTGGGGATGTCGCTGTCCTCCACGGGAATTTGGTGGTATGCGCGCTGAAGATCCAGGGTCGAGAAAATATTTTGGCCATCGAGGAAATACGTAAAATCCTGGATGTGAGGCACAGGGTATCTGTCCGGTATAGTTGCAGCGTTTAGACGGCGAAAATCCCCACATGGTCGCCACTCTCCATTACCTTTGGGAACCATATGCAGGGGACTTGCCCAGGGACTGTTCGAAGGACTGCAGATGCCCTGCTCCAGCTTTATCTGGAACTCCGCTTTTGCTATTTGAAGCATTTTGGGTGACAAACGCCTTGCTCGGGAAAATACTGGCGGTCCTTTAGTCACTATGTGATGTGTGGTAGAATGAGTGGTGGGTTTTGGATTTGGCAGCGATCGTGTGATGTCTTTAAATTCTGAAAGTAGAGAATTGTAAGGATGTTCGCAACAGATATTTGTTATTTGAAGAGAATGTATACGAGCTAAAATACCACTGGAAGCCACTTCTGTTTGTCTGTCGATTAATTTTTTGTTGCGTATATCCACTATCAGTACGTAGTGTTGTAGGAAGTCTGCCCCTATTATCGCTCGGTGCACATCCGCGATTGTAAACGTCCACCTAAAACTACGTCGCAGTCCCAAATTAAGTAATAGCGTTTTTTCACCATACGTTTTGATTTTTGTATTATTCGCCGCGAAGAGATGATTTGCTGTTAAATTCTGACGTTTTTGCTGCATTGTTGGTGGGAGCACTGAAACGTCGGCGCCGGTGTCGATTAGGAATCTAATTTTTGTTATTGGATCTGTGATAAATAAGCGGCAACTGCGAAGGCTACTGTCACTTGCCGCTTCGAGTGACTGGCCTATTAGTTTTCCGATTTTTTGGATTTTTTATTGAATGAACACGGAGAACGGCAGTTCCTTGCTTTGTGACCGTACTCGTTGTGAAACCAACAATAATCTTCACAGCGGGATTTAGATCTGCCATACGAGAAGTTTTGACGTCTCGATCTTGACCTTGAATGTCTTTCACCGCCTTTACTAAATGCTGACACACAACATTTTAACTGTTCGACTTGCTCTGTGAGTTGAGCGATTCGAGACTCGAGGTCTGAATTTTTCGCGAGAGAAACGGGTGTTGGTTTTTGTTGTATGGCGGATACACATGAAGTCTCTGTCATCTCTGCAACTTTATCGGCTAAAACCGCTAGGCGAGGAAGTTCTTCGCTGCTGATGCTGATAATTCCGCGCATGTCTTGCGGTAAACGTTGGAGCCAAAGTGATTTCAGAAGGCCAGCATTAACTGATTTTCCCGCTAATTCTGTCATCTCCCTCAGCAGATGAGATGGTTTTTTATCACCCAACTCGATTTCCTGTAACAGCTTGCGTAATCTTTTATGCTCCGAATCGGCGAATTGGGTGATTAATCTGTCTTTGAGAGTTGGGTACAGCTGCTCAGTCGGAGGGTTGAGGATTATGTCGCTGACCTGAGATAAAATGCTGCTCTCCACGGCGGCTACTACAGTGTGGTATTTTGTTGCGTCGTTTTTTATACCAGCGGTATAAAATTGCGATTCCACCTGTGAAAACCACAATTCCGGTTGCAATTTCCAAAAGGGGGGAATTTTCACGGAGACCTTTGATACTTCCGCTGTGTGCTCTTCTCCTTGTACTTCATGCTTAGGCGCTGTGCTCGGAGTATCGGGGTCGCTAATCGGTCGTTGTACTACGATTCGTGGTATATCCCGTTCCTCGCTTGTAGACATTTTCGCGCGCGTTGGTTTCGATTGCTTTTCGACAATTTATTGACTTAGTTCTTTCGTCGGGGTCACCAATGTAGTGCGAGAAGAATAAAATAAAAGGCGTCTCTCACTACTACTAAATTTACTTTATTTCCTTAACTATAAAATTAATTCAATTTGTCTTATATTTAATTCGACCGAAAGGTATACCGCGCAGAGACCGACTGCCTAGAATTTTTCTCCACTCCGCCTCGAGGTGTGGAAAGTGGAATGTAGTATGTGGACGTCATTATTTTGTATTGGGTGTATTCAGACGCCACAGATGTATCATTTAAATAGTAGACAGCATGCCTACAGTGCCGGCATGTCTACAGAAACAGCGCTACATCAAGTAGTACGCGTCGCGGAGGAAGAGCTAAATACCGGGGGTATTGCAATGACCACCATAATGGACATTGAAAGTGCCTTCAATAAGATATGCTTTGAAAGTCTGAAACAAGCCTTGGAAAAACGTAGGGTTAACCCACTGGTGGTAAGATGGGTGGACAATATGTTGAATACAAGGGCGATAAATATTCAGATGGGAACCTCAAAGCTCAGAGGAAAGTTAGCAGAGATTGCCCACAAGGAGGTGTTCTCTCACCTACACTGTGGAATATCACTGTGGACTCTCTTCTCGATAGACTTGAGGCGACTGGCATTCACACAGTGGGATATGCCGACGACATAGCAATAATGGCTAGAGGCAAATTCATAGACGTTACTGCAGATATCATGAGGAATGCACTCAAAGTGGTGGAGCGGTGGTGTCTGGAACAAGGGCTCTCCATTAATGCGGCAAAAACAGATCTAATAGTCTTCACTAGGAAGAGGAAAAATCTGGAATTTCAGCCCCTGACACTTTTTGGATCGGAACTAACAATGGAAGGTTAAGTATCTGGGAGTTTACCTAGATACTGGACTTACCTGAAACTATCATGTTGAGGAGAAGGTCCGGAAATCAAAAAGGGTACTACATCAGTGCAAACGTGTATGTGAACAGAGGTGGGGACTCTCGCCTAGGTCAGCATACTGGATGTACACGATTATAACTAGACCCACCTACGCCTCGGTTGTATGGTGGGCGAAAGCTTCCCAGAAAACTGTGAGGAAGCACCTGGATAGGGTCCAACGTTTAGCATGTATAGGAGTTACAGGTGCAATAAGGACAACACCAACATGCGCATTGGAAGTGATCCTAGGGATCTTACCGCTAGACTTATTTATTAAGAAAACAGCGGCTCTAACGGCACTTCGTTTGCATCGAGATGCGAATTGGCACAATCGTGGTACCATCTATGGACATAGGAAGATCCTGGAACTTGTCAAAAACGAGATTAGGGAGCTGAACATGCCTATGGATGGGATAACAAGGGTGCGTATTATGGAAAGGAATCACAAAACTCGCATTGAGAATGGATTACTTCCAGAAAAAAGGAGTGGTGAAATAGTAATTTTCACAGATGGATCCATGATTCAGAAGAGCTGGAACTAGCCCGTCACGTCAGCCTCGGGAAACACACTTCTGTATACCAGGCTGAGATGATTGCATTATTGCATGCGTTGGATTACTTGCTTGAAGGTCAGGTGGAGGGAAGAAATATCCTTATAGCACTGGACAATCAGGCGGTGATCAGACGCATAGAACAGACAAACTTCACAACATCATTGGCACTGGAATGTGTACTCAAGCTCAATAAGTGTTCATCTAAAAATGAAACTGACCTGGGTACGAGGACACATAGGGATCGAAGGCAACGAAAAGGCGGACTCCCTTGCAAAACAGGGGTCAACCGAAAAGTTGCTGGGACCAGAACCATTCTCTTCAATTGGCAAAGGAATGGTGGAATAGCTGATTCACAAATGAATCACGGCAGAACACCTGAGAAGGTGGTCAACCGTGGAACAATGTAGACAAGCTAAAATTGCAATTAATTGGCCGACCTGCTCCACTCAAAAAAGGGTCCTAAGCATGAGTCGACGAACTCTGAAATGGGCGGTGGCTTTATCTACAGGACATGGTAATTTCGGGTATTACCTAAGGAAGATGGGCCTTAGAGGAGATGATACCTGTAAACTATGCCTGGAAGAATCTGAGACAGCGGCGCATATACTGTGCCAATGTCCGGCGTTGGCTGGCAGAAGAATGAGGATCTTGGGACATCACTGGGTCGAGACCCAGTCGATGAAAGAGATCTCGCATAAACAGATGCTAGCGTTAACACTAGGAATCGAGCCCAGGGAAGAACTCTGGAGAAATCCAGAGTCTCTCTGGGTAAGTTTTATAGTGGTAGAGACAAGAAAAGGGCCCCGACTTTGGTAGTCTGATTCTTTTATCTCTCAAAATCTATATATATATATGTCGCTAGTCGCTAATGTCATTTCCGGGCATTGTATTCTGGGACTGCCATACAATGACTTGCACAAGCTGCACGAATGAGGAGTAAGACGAGTCGGCCAACCACCTCCTCTGCAGCTGCCTTGCCCAAACCAACTTTAGGAGGGCTTACTTAGGCAACTACTTCATCAATGATCTTAGTGATCTAAGCTTCACCAACTCTGCTAATATTCTTAGCTTTATAAATGGTAGCAAATGGTTCACATGAGTAACCGGCTAAGGAACCCCCAACACCAGTGGTATGCACAATGGGCCGACTTACGGCCTACATAGGGCTAGTTATTTGTTCTTTGTTTTACTGCAATTGAATCTAGGGATCGCGATATGCCTTTATAGTGCCTCGTGCCGTATGAGACCTTACCATTTCATACCCCTTTTTCTAGCTTACCTAACCCAACCTTCATTTTTTTAAACAAAAAGCCGGATCAAAAATGAAAATTACAAAAGCGAACATATAACTACCGGCATCGATCGCAAAGTTGTATTAAAAGAGAGACAGATTTTTTACATACACCATAAAGTTATCAGTATCTTTTGTCTCAGATCTCGTTTACTTCGCTAGGAACACCAACAAGTTCCCAAGCCAGCCAACAACTTGATTAGCCTTATTGTGAGTTTCGCCCGGAAACCATTTCACCTGGCCCGAAAATTAACTTAAATTTATGTTGTAAATGCCAGTATATTCCGCCTGAAACAGTGCTGCCAAAAATAATTTTTCGCCCGGAACTCATAATAAGCGAAAAGTAAAATGTCAATTTTTCCGGTGGAATATTGTTCGGGCGAAACTCACAATAAGGCTGGATATGTTTTTGGTTCGTTCAGTCCCATTTTTAACGGGGGATTCACAATGGACCTTTTACGTTTTCGAGTGTGTCAAGTCAAACCAAACATAACTCAGTTGGACATCTCTAGAGGCGTTTATGGGTGAATAGGGAAGGAAGACGATGGCGAAGATAAGTAGGGAGTGAAAGATGGCATTTTAAGGGACTACTTGGCGAGAATAGTGGTCAAGGTAGGGAGGGTAAGAACAAACTTCTCGCAGAGTCAATAGGTCTGTTCCTTTACTTTTGTAGTAAGAATGGAAAAGACTGTCAAAATGGAAGTGGTGGGGATAAATTCTCTCACAGAGAGAGTCACTAACGAAAAAGTTAGGGAACGCTTTTGTAGTAAACTATGATTGATGACAGATATGACGGATACTTAGAGTGCAGTTATAGCAACACGAAAAACCAAACCGTAAAAATTTTCTTTTGCTTTTTTTAACCAACTAAACTTAGTTCAACAATTTAACGTTAATGCTTGAACTCAATCTTGGTCGTAAAATGTTGCTTAGGAATTGTTTAGTTATTTTATAAAAAAAAAAAGTTAGTAAATTATCTTCAATTTTTCTAGAAAAGGAATTCAACTATTTTTCTGAACGAAACAAATTTTACGTACAGAAAAATCAATAAATGCTTTTTTTTCGAAAATTTCAAGATAATTTGCTAATTTTTTTTGATAAACTAACTTTATGATTCATAAGCAACATTTTAAGACTAAGATTGAGTTCAAGCATTAACGTTAAGTGGTCCAAAAAAGCAAAAGAAAATTTTTTCGGTTGCTTTTTACGTATCGCTATAACTGGCCCCTTAATTCAATAAATTTCAAATCAGCTGTGACTGACAGCTTTTCCACTTCGTACACCAAGAAATTTGTTGAGTAAAAATTCGTAAGATTCTCAGTGGAGGGGTAACATCTTGCTCTCTCGATGACGCTCTCTTTTACGAATTTTTCGAGTTAGGGAACGGCATTTGAGTAAAATTCGTAAGAATTAGTAAAAATTCGTAAGATTCGAAAGTAAAGGAACAGACCTAAGGTCACCTAGACGCAAAGACTGGCATGATATTTTTTTGTTGCTAGAACAAAAGGGTCAAGTCCCACGCCCACCGACGAGCTAATTGAGGAAACTAGCATGCCAGCAAGGACCCAAGGCAAGCAAAGTTCATGCAACAAATAGCTACTTGGAAAGTTTACCTACTTCCCCTACGGTTTTCATCCACTCTATCCTAGATGTCATGCAATATCAGCGCAGTGCAGTGCACATCAACAGTTTATCTATTTGTATTTTACACCATTTCAATTCGATTTCCATTTCCATTTACAGCTCGTTGCCAATGCGAAAAAGTGCGTTAACATGCTGGCCAAGAAACTGGGCAAGAAAGTCTGGTTCTTTGGAGATTTCTACAGTGAATTCGATGCAATAGTCTATTCCTACCTGTCGGTGTTGTACAGCATTTCTCTGCCAAATAATCCACTACAGTATCACATCAAGAGCTGCCAGAATTTGGTGAATTTCATCAATCGAATATCAAAAGACGTCTTCAAACAGGAAACCTTCAACTCGGCAAAAGCAGCCAAATCAACTACCGACGATCCAATGTTAACACCCACGGAACGTGATTTCCTAGAAACAGAGAAAAAGACAAAGATCATTGCGGGCATTGTGGCTCTCGTTGTGATGGGAACGTTTGCCGCCTGGAAGGGCTTTTACCAAAAAGTACGTCCACTATACAATTATTAAATTTGTTTTCTTTTCAAATTCAAAACAATTCTTTCATTTGCAGTTAGCAGTGTCCAACAGATACTATGGCGATTTCGATTATGATGACGATGACGACACCGAAGGCGACTGAGCTTAATTGCGTAGATCGTGTGCCTTGCAAACCTCATTCAGTCGCTGCGACCTGCTTCAATTTACAACAACAAAACTTACTAAATAAATTCAAAACAAGCAAACATTTAACCATAGAAATGTACGTAGTTATTAGAAATAAACACGGAGTTTTTTTTTTTCGGTTGTCACCAGTGAGAGATTGAGTTGTTCTTTTTAAATTCAGTTGTGGATTATGTGAGTTTTGATAATTCAAAGTTAATGATGAATTGTGAAAGATGATAACAGCTCAAGCGATAGGGTTGACTGCATACAGATTACCGACTCGGCGACTTGAATGCTCACAACATGAATTGAACAGATGAGGCATTTGTCGTGGTAGTACCCCCTTTCTGCTAAGTCGTGCTTATTGCTTTTTGTCTTGCTGAATATAGGGTTAAATCCGTTTACAATATTATTTTTTGGCATCTTAACATTGCGTCACGTGAGTTCTTATTTGTCCTACAGACCATTTTGGCCGAAAATAAGTTATAAATGCCATATTATAATTTCGGCCATGCTCTTTCGATTGGTGCAATCAGAATTGTCCTATCTCTCAAAAGATTTATCGATTTGCTAAAACATTGGTCAAAAAGATTAACTTTTATTCACCTTGGTAACTCCATTTATCATGATTACAATTAACTGTTAATTCGTCTTTAAAAATGCAACAACAAAATGTCAGTATTACCAGGAGGTGTTTTATTTTCCCTCTACTATGTCCGTGTCGTAAAGCCCGGAATAGAAAAGACCTTAAATAAAATCCCGAAAAATGAAAGGCCGAAAAACAAAAGACCCCCTTTACCCGCGGCACACGGCTTAAATCATTTGCCGTAACCAAATATTAGGTTTTCATCAACGATTTTGAATTTCGGTCTTCTTTTGTATTCCATTCTACTTAAATTTCCTGACTTTTGTTAAAGCTTGCTTAACGTATGGTTCTCCAATAAATCATATTGGTGATTTAGGGATATAGCGTTTGCCAATAGCTACTCCGTTGCGCAATGATAGCGGGACTGAAAGTGCGTCTCGCAATCTTGCCCGAAGGATTGATGCTGAAACCTGTTGAGCATTTCGCGCTCAACTGATTTTTTGGAGCAAATATCAGTCAACAAGTGCACTGGTACCAACCAATGCATCCGAATTAAGAAAACTTGCATTTTTGTTTTGATTAAATCATTTGTCATTGTAAGTTCAAATAAGTCAGACTTTGAGAATACATGATTCAACTTTAACTTAACTCGATCATTATTGATTCAGAATGAAGCCTTTTTTTTCAATAAGTATTTAATACCACGTCGTGAAATTTCTCTAATGAAAAGAAGAAGGGCATCCTGCCGTATATGCATAACAACGAAGCTGTCACATTTTATGAAGCTGTTTTAAAAATTTACTCAGTTAGTTTATACACACTATTAGTGATTAACAATATGAATAGAAACTGCGTTTTTGTTATGTTTTTTTAAATTAAATTATCAAGCTTAAAGAAAAAAGTTCCTTTTATTTATTTTTAATTTGTTAAGAAACTTTTGAAACATTTTAACATTTTCGTTTATTTTTTTAACCTCAAATAAAGAAAGGTTTGAATTTTGATTTCAAGAAAAATATTTGATGTCCTAACTTTTGTATTTTACTGTGTGTCCTATATCCAATACAAATTCCACTGGAGACAATATTTGTAACTTTGATTTTAAATGTGTCCGCAACTGTATATCCATTTCACTACTTTTTTTTAAAACTTAATTAAATCAATGTTCAAAAACCTTAAATTGCAAAATCTTTTATGTGTGGTTGGCCGAATAACCAATCTTTTAAAAAATATATAAATCTCTGTGATTATGCGCAAAAAAGTAACCAAACTACCACTTTTAAGTTTAAAAACGCTCTCCTGAAAAGTTACGTTAGAGGTCTATAGGACAAATATGAACTCACATGACGATTGTCCTGACTTTCGACACTTGTTGCTTTGTTAAAAGGTTAAAACGTCTGTTGGTTTTATAGGTTGAAATTCGCCTCACCGAATTCTCAAAGATCTACCTGGAACTTCGCTTTGAACACTTCGGGAAAGTGCATTTGTCAGTATGACCCGAAGTGTTTGCATTTGCTTAGTAGGCCGCCGGCCGCCAGCTAAACCATTGCTTCATGAAAGTGAATCACTGCTGTGGAATTGTGTTATTCGGCCCTAGCAAGGTATCCGTCGGAACGGAAAATTCTCCGATTTTATACGATTCGGAGGATATTTGCTTGGAATTATTCTTCGGAACATCTATTCGGATTATTTCCCCGTCATTTTGTAACGCATATCGGCAAATTACGTTGAAGGGCGTTGAAGTGCATTTTTTTCTTCAATTTTTGACAGCTAAGTTCCGATATCCTCCGACAGAAATTGTTTGCGGAATTTGTTTACGATTTGGATTTGAGTCTCCGACAGAGTATGCGTTGCGGAGAATTTTCCGTTCCGACGGATACCTCGCTAGGGCCGATTATGTTATTAATATTCCCTTGTGAAACCCTTTCACTGACGCAACCATGACTCAGCTAGTCACAGTTGCTAAATATTATGCGTATTTGGGGCACAACAGCTTTTCACAAAGGGACCTCATCATGTTACGTGCCAAAGAGGAGCAAAAAGCAATAACGACCTTCTTCCTGTTTTCCCAGAAAGAAAAAGGAAATCTTCCCTGCAAAGCTGGAAAAGATTTTGAAAGGCGAAGCAAATCTGTGAAAAGAAAACATCAAAGAGGCACTCACCGCTCTTACATGCCCGAAGTATAATCAACTTACTACCTGAACACAATTTACACTTACTGAGTACTTTTAATTAAAAAAAAACATCGGGCTACATTACACTATATACTTTACATACGAACATGAGGCGGAACATCATTCGAGGCCCGCCTTTCGCAAGCGATCTTTTGCATAAAGGAACCAAGTTTTAATAACTTTAATAATATCCACTGTCTTGGCTGATGGGAACTTCTTTCTTGCACATTCTGTAACACGTAACAATGTTATTTGTTGAATTAACATCACAAATCCATTTTTTTACAATACCTTCTACTATGAATATGACACGAAAGTCTTGAACTGGTATGTTCTGATTCTTGCCATGCCATGTGTATTCCTTTGCTACAGAGTCAGTTAAAATTGACTTTAGGCAAGCGCGAATATATTTCATCAACGACTGATCGGTTTCTCTGGCCAGGGAGTATTCCTAAGTTCACATTACAAAGAGTGAGAAAAAAAACACCTAAGGAACTATGCAATTTACCAAGGACTTGACCGCCTTGGGGTCATCTCTAATTTTAGCTTCAAATAGGTTAAAGTCTTCGACAGTACTGCAAGGTAGTTCATCGAGTGGCGGAAAACTAGCAGTTACCGATTTGTCGGTTAGGTTTGAGTTTTTAAGCGACCGAATCTCATTTCGAAGATATTCCGTTTCACTTATATTTGATGCTATTAACACTCGGAGTTCATCAATGGCATTTAGGATAACTGATGCGGAAGAACATGGCTTGGATTGAGATGATCCACAAGAGGATGTATTCGGGTGTATACTGTTCGATGTTAGGGTTTTATTTGGGATAGTAGATGAATTTCCACCAGTGATAATTTTATATGGTTTGGATGATTCGTTGATTTCTTTTGTAGACGATTGCTTTGAAGCTGGTGCTGTCGGACATTGGGAATAATGTGAACGTTATTGGTAGAGATGAGTTTTATATGTACTACCTTTTATAGTATCCATGCTGGTATTCTTTAATTTAACAGAAATAAAAACAATAAATCTTGTGCTTGTTTTGTTTACGGAATAATAATAATAAATAATAGTCATAGATCAAAAAATTTGAGGTTTGACGGATTCAAATTGATGTCATATATTCCAGTGCCATTTCCATTGGAACTTGGAAGCATGCAAAACTATTTTTGACTAGATTCGTATGGACTAGATTATCCTTATAGGTAGCTAGGTATGCAAAAATTATGCTGGCCCACTTTTACTACGAGGTCGAAATGCAAACTCAATAGGTAGGTACCCAGTGTAGATTTAAATCATTCGAAATTTGCGCTCAGATTGATTTCCAAACATTTGTACATTAATAGGTAATTAACAAAAACAGATTCATCCGATCCAATGCCGATCTTTGCAATTGAAAATTTCCTCGAAAACCCTGACAAACTCCACCTGAATACTCAAACGTACTTGTATTGGAAAATGTAATGTTAAGGCTGGTACGCTGTTCGAGTGAAGTGAAATTTTCACTCCTCTCCAAAGAGTGCTGTCAAATTGAAAGTGAAATTTTCACGTCGAAATGTCAAAAATTTAATGCAACGGACAATAAAAGCCAAGTGACTATTTTTCACTTGAACAGCGTACTGCCTAGTGAAATCTTCACGTAGAAAGTTCATTTTGACATTTCGCAGTAAAAATTTTGTATGAAAAATTGGATTACACGTGAACTGCATACGCATACAAGGCTTAAAGAATCATCTCAAAGAGTCATGCCAAATCTATGATTACGTGGACTATGGATAAATAGATTTTTAACTTCATTTGGAGAGCCCATATTTATTTATTTATTTGATGACTACCAAAACTTTACGAAATATATTCCTTTATAGGTTTATTCATCAATATCATCTTAAAATAAAACGTTGGATTTAAATAAAAGAAAACAGTTTCTAATTATTAATTACTAAAAGTAACTATACCTATCAATAAACAGTTGTTTATTTGTTCGGAATGATGGATATAAAATAAGTAAACCGCCTCAGTCACATTTCTGCTCGATACACTACAATCCAAAATATACCCAATCAACTGGCTTCCTTCGCCCTCCACTTGAGCCCGCTGCTATCGCGAATCTGTCATGTGATAGGCAGAAAGTTTTTCGATCGGGATCACCTGTCACAAGTATTCTTTTCAGATTTTGTAAGTGCAAATTTTCCAGTGAATATTCCCCCAAATAAAATCAACTAATTTGCTAATTTCCATCCACCCACATTATAGCACAATCAAAATGGCCTCACTACGAAGCGTCGTTGGACAAACATTCGCCTATCTGTTCGTGGCCGCTGCCACCGTTCTCATTTTCTACCATGTCCTTACTGGCAAGGGTGAACGTGTAAGTGTTGGCTGGTTCCTGGGCTCAACCTCCCCCTATATGTGGGCATGTCTCGGAATTGGACTGGCAGTATCTCTATCTGTGGTTGGTGCCGCCCTTGGCATACACACCACTGGTACAAGTATTGTGGGTGCTGGTGTCAAGGCTCCTCGCATCAAGACGAAAAATCTTATCTCGGTCATCTTTTGTGAAGCTGTCGCCATCTACGGCCTTATCACCGCTATTGTCCTGTCGGGTCTGCTGGATCAATACAATTCGGCCATTGCCCTTCAAAGTCAAATTGTGATGAACAACAACTGGACAGCTGGTTATGTGATGTTTGGAGCTGGTCTTGCCGTTGGTTTGGTAAATCTATTCTGCGGTATTGCTGTAGGTGTCGTCGGCTCTGGCGCTGCCCTTGCCGATGCCGCCAACTCTGCATTGTTTGTGAAGATTCTGATTGTCGAGATCTTTGGCTCAGCCATTGGCTTGTTCGGGCTCATTGTTGGAATCTACATGACTTCCAAAGTGAAAATGGGAGACAAGGAGTAAAGTTTGAATTTTGTTTTCCATCTTTCTCTCTTCATTTCTTTTCACGTTAATAGTTTTTATCTTTCGCCAAAAAAAAAAAAAAACGAGAAAATATTCAACAATGCTGTCAATGAATATCTTTCTGTGTACATATTATACGAACCTTAAATATATTAATTACATAAATGTGTGACATGAAGAATTGTAAAATGCATATTCATTCCGTTCTCTAAAAATTGATTTATTCGCCAAGAACAACTAAAGACTCGTCCGTTTTGTTCACTGTTTCATGCGGTAAACTTGCAATTTTATATATTTTTTTTTTCTCTTTCGTTTTGTTTTTGTTGTACCTATTTGTTTAAATAAAACTAGTGTAGTACTATTTGTTTTTGTTCTTTTGCAAAACATTTATCATTTTCCTCAAGTATATATTCGGTATTATATCCCTTAGTAGACAAAATAAAACAAATGCTATAGGACACTGAGCACAGATGTTGAATCAAGTTCTCTTTGTGGTGTGTTTTTTGTTAGAGGATTACAGTAAAGAACATTATTATTATGAAAACAAACCTAGTAAGTTCATTTATGTGAAAAATTGTAACTTAATATTATAATTATATAAATGTAAGTGAATTGTAAATGATGCAAAGTATTCCAATAAAATGTTCGTTCTCCATCAGGGAACCGCTTGTTTATTGTTATTTACATTTTTGTTGGATTTCGTTGTAGCAAAGGTGAGAGAGGGAGAACAAAGTTGGTGTATTACTCAGCAGAGTAACCGTAATTGTTAGTCATGTGGTCTATATCAGCAGGTTATCAGCAGCAATTGAATATGAAACACGAGCGAAACGTAGTGTCACACAACCAATTGTTGTTTTGTTGATAATTATAATGGTAAGTATAGTTGCTTAATCTCTAAGGCGTAGTTCTGTTAGAGTGGAGTTTATCCTAGATTGTGTTAGATCTTGTCTTGTGAATTTAAAAATGATGCACGACATACCTTCTTCTAAGGAATTGATCCAGAAAAACCTTTTCCTTTTTAGACCTTAATGAAGATGGGTCGGAGGGATTCTTATTTTGAAACATTTGATTATACAGGCGACATCTTTTTTGCAGACAAAGTAGGTACGCAATACTTTTATCTTGACCTCGAAGAAGTCTTTTCTAAGATGGTGTGCTGGGGATGCTAGATATTTGATGACCAAAGAGAAGCCCCTGCCGGAAGTTAGACCCAGTATACTAGGAAAGGTATACTTCTCTCTAATGGGGTAAATCATGTATAACGATTATTGCCTGTAAAGGTACGTGAAGATAAGTTCAAGTTACGCAGAGGGGAACTTTGTTTGCGGAAATCTCTTTTGAAAATCCCGAGCGATACCTACACGCTTCGTGTGAGATCGCGGCGAATGTCGGTGAAGGATTTGCAGCTAGTTGCTAAGACCGTCGCGAAAAAATAAAATAAATAGGTAGGTTTAAAATCTCCTGTGGAACTATATGCAGATGGGGTTGTATTAGGGTAAAGGCACTAGTATCCGGACAGTGTTAGTTTCCGGACACCATGTTGTTTATTTGAGAAAAATAGGTAAATCACACATAAATAGTCTCTAAAAGCAACGATAATACAATCCTTTATGTGTCACTCATATATAATGCAAAGATTCAAATCAATCATCTGCATAATGGAAAAGATAAACGGAATTGTATTGGCTGAGCTCCGAGATTGTGGTTGTTTTGTCATTTTGCATACCAAAAAAATAGTGCGAGCATTTCCAAAAAGTTAGTTATTCCAAGAGTATTTTTTAACTTCTTTTGGAAAATACTTTGTTTTCCTTTAAATAGAGCCCACTTTCATAATTTAAATAAAAATAGAGAATAAAATTATTTTGTTGGCCTTATTTTTAGTGTCCGGATACTAAAACTAAAATTGGAGACCATTTTCAGTGTCCGGACAGTGTGTCCGGATATTGAAAATGTGAAATAAGGTTATAGTTTCAGTTTCCGGACAACTTGTTTTTTTGGCATTCAATTTTCGGTTTTTAGTTCAAATTATCCTACATGGGCATTTTTTTAAATTCTTTTTTAAAAAATGAATGCAGAAAGTATAGCTAAGGCCTTAGATGATATAAGGTCAGACCAATTAAGTATTCGTAGAGCAGCAAATAAATATATGGATTATATTGCTTAACATTACATGACCGGTTAAAAAAGTACAAAAATTTGACAAATGAAGAGAAGGAACGGATTGTTCAGTGAATCAAGAAGAAAAACACATTTCAAAAACGATCGTTTTAAATCGTGACAAAAGCAGTTATTGCCTCTGCTCAAAAACTGTCAAAAACATAGCCCTAACGGTTACAAAAAAGTATCCAAATTGCTGCTGCAAATGAGAAAGAGACTCTACCGGTGCTAATTGTTTTTTCAGCAGACGGAACCCTTTCTAAATCCATGGTGGTGTTTCCATACAAGCGTCCTCCAAAAGACATCGTTGACAGCATGGCCAAAATTATGGTTTTGAAGAAGCAAAAACGATATGATGAGAGGCGAAACATTTTTCGAATATGTAGCCAATTGTGTTCACAACCTGTTGCTGATAGATAGATAGGCACAAGTCGCATTTAACCCTGGTGACTGAGTCACTTTCAGAACAATTAAGAAATTTTGAAGTAGATGACAATTTCGAAGCGTTAAAATCGTCGAACAAGCCACAAACAACTTCAAAACTGAATATCACAGTGCATGCTGAACTTAGAGGGTTCCAAGGAGGACTCGGAGTATATGTACTGAATAGGAACATATATATACACATAATGAATTAAAGTACATATATTTAAAAAAATAAAAACGTCTTATTTAATTAAATAAAGGCAAAAATGACTGAATCTTCATATAAAACTTTGTGTCCGGATACTAAAAAAAAAGTGTCCGGAAACTAAATTCTGCTGTTCGGATACTAGTGTAAATCGAACTTTTTTGAATTTATTTTTTATAAATATTCAGAACGTAACAGTTGAAAAAATGTTAATCTATTATTATTAGTCAATATCGTCACTTTACCAAATATATTAACTTTTTGCGGTTGCTTTAATAGTGACAAAACTGTTCGAAGTCAAAGTTGCCAAATACGTTAACTGTCCGGATACTAGTGAAATTTTTCGAAGTATCCGTGACAGCCTAATTCAGAGACAATAGTATGGTTTGTCTCTGGCCTAATTCTTTTCTGTAATTTTTAACGTTGAAACGGATTCGCCTTTTACTGGTGCCGTGACATAAGGCCAAGCGTCAAACCTCGAAATTTGGCCTAATGTCGCTTTGTGAAAGTGACATAAGGCCAAATTCTAGCATTTGGCATTGTCACAGAGAAAGCGTCTTAAGGCCAATTTGGGTTTATGACACTTTCGAATGCATATTAAATTTTGCTTAAATTTTGTTTAAAATTAGTATTAAAAAGTGTCAAAATTTCAATTCAAAATAAAAATTCATATATTTCATATGCTTATAATATCGTTAGTATCTTTAATAAAATATTCTTGTGCTGTTTTCAACAATTTGTCTGCAAATTGGGCACAGAAAACTGTCAACAAATTGATAGCTCAAAAGTTTGAAAAGCCAAATTCTATTTATTTTCGTCCTTAACGATGTCGGAGCAAGAAGTTATAGTTAAATGTTCTCCTAGAACATATCAGCGCATTCAAAATTGTTAGTTTAATAGATATTTAGCTTTTAAAAAATTGAATGAACTTTGCTCAACAAGTGCTATTCTCCGAGCAAGGTACTTCAGAGCCAAATGAAAATGTCAAAATGACATTTCTTAAACATTTTGTAAGAAAACCGGTCAGGGTACTTCTCATGAAATTGAGAGAATTTTCTCTCGATTTTTATTAAAAAACGTTGTTGTTTCCTGTGTAAATTTTGGTGGGCCACGTTTCATTTTTATGGCCTTTCGCAGAGCCGATTTGAGTAGGTACCTACCATTTGGCTTTATGTCACTTTCCCGATTTGGCCTTAGTACCAAAATGCTAGAATTTGGCCTTATGTCACTTTCACAAAGCGACATTAGGCCAAATTTCGAAGCTTGGCCTTATGTCACGGTACCTCTTTAATAATAATAATAAATAATAAATAAATTAAAAAACGAGCATTTTTCAATACTCTTAAAATTTTTTAATACCAGGGTAATAGCTTTTGAAATAAAAAGACAGTTATATCTTGGTAATGACGTTTTTCATTGAAAATCCGAGGGAATTGCTCCGAAATTCAGAATTGCTCTTTTCAATAAAATTCGTTAAAGCACTTTTGCTGTGGTGGTAGAGACCATTATTGACATCAATATGTAAGATTTGGTTTTCTGTTGCTACTGTTTTTTGTTTTCAATATTAAATATGAATGTTTCAACCGCCCAAACCAATATATTTCAATTTAAATTTACATTTGCAATCATAATTGAATATTTTTCAAGCACATAGCACAAAATTTGTTTATAATAACACAACAAACATTTCAGTCTGACATTTTGCTTGTGTGTGTTGGTGAGTTCAGGGCAATTCTTTAAAAATATTCCGGACACTTCTTTCGTGTTTAGAATTGACCTGGAAGTGCACTTTATTTTTCAATGAAACATGGGAAACATAGAAAGAACACCTTTTAGATTTGCTCTTTTCACAGAAAGTTCAATTCTTTTCTTCAATCGAAAACGCTATGAGAGTTTTGACAGCCCTCTGTCAGTGAGGTGAAGTGTTTCCTCTTTTATTTCAGCTCATTGTCAAACTTTTAAGTTCGAGAACAGAGTTTGCTAAATTGTCAAAATTAGTCAAACTCGATTGGCATAATTGTAAACGCTTTTCGTTAAGCAATGCGATTTAATCCAAATTCAGCTTTCAACACTTAATTACACAACTTCAACAATTCTGAAACTCACAGTAGATAGGTAGGTACCTATTTATCCCAAGTGAGAGTGATTTGACAGCAGCGGGTGAAAATTGCAGGTAAACTGCAAACTAAAAGTCGAGAAGTACATCATTTTATACTAGTTTATACCATTCAAGCACAAATTAATGTGGAACCGTTTTTTCGCATTTCTCTATTTTACTTTGCTGAGAAGATGTTAAAAAAAAAAACACGCCCATTTTTTAAGTAAAAGTAACACACTCTTAAAAAAAATTGCTTTAGTTTATAAGTTGTTTATAAATCACTGCTCATACAGACTTTAAATTGCATACCTACTGATGTAAAAATTAAACTTTTTAAAAAAATGTAAAATCGTACCTCTTTTTGCTGGCTGTACTGTACGTCGAATGAACTCAATTTGCTTCAATAATATTCTGTCTCTATTTACCGCACGATTATCTCGTATATCTGCTCATTTCCACTTGAAATCACTTTCCATATACGCCTCTTCCATACTCACACCAAACCACGAATGAAATTCAACAGAAATGGAAGAAAAATTCGAAACACGCCGATTTCGCGTGCTAATTTTGCTGAACTCCCAGTTGTTCAGCGGACTTGAAGTTCCAATAATTCCGTCGGTAAATCCTTTCTGACGATTTCTTCCGTCCGATTTGTTGGATTTCGTGTGTCGCAAGGGTGTGTGGTTGCTGGTTGGTTCTCTTGCATCGTCGTCACATCTTTCCGCTTTGCGCTGGTGCGCCGCATCGTCTCTTATCTCGTGCGGTGTTGGTTGAGGCAGACTTTGTTATGAAGAAGTGCCGCTGCCGCAAAGACCGCCGCATCACGTCACGTCGTCAATTCAATCGTCGATTCTTTTGTCGGAATGAATATGAATCGCAATGCGCCGAACGCCGACAGACGCCGGTGCACGCTTTCGCTGTCGTATTTCAGTCGCAAAGCCGAAAATGTACCAGGCAAACAGAGATTCCAGCAAGCAGTTCATCGCAGTTAGCTTGTGGTGAGATGTGAATGTGATGACACATTTTCCCGCCTTTTTGGCGTTCAATGGATTTCGTTCGCTGACAATGGAATGTGAATGGATATGGAATGGGAAAATATGTGTTTGGTTGGATTGGATGGATTTAGTTTTCATAATGAGAGGGGGAGAAATACTGTTGTTACTGTAGTAGTGTAGCGTGCGTCAGAGAAGGGGTGTGGCTTTGTTGGATAAGCATTTGGAATTCGTATATCGTATTTGAAAGTTGGAATTGAGTACTGAAATTATTAAGAAATGGAGATCAGATGGAGCATTAAAATGAATTAAACATTGAAAGTGGTGATGATGATAGGTACCCACAACCTACCTAATAAAAAAATGGAATACGAGTAGCTAAGATTGGGTACCTAAAACGAAAATAATTGCTTGTAGTATCTTCCAAGGTACCTACCTTTCTCAAAAAGTTACAAAATCATTTTGTTTTAAACGTTTGTCAACAATAAAGGCTAGATGGTGCTCTTGCCGACTTTATCGGAGCAGTACGATTTCTTCATCGCCATCCTGCACATCAGAATGTTAGAATTTGACATGACTTTGTATGCTAATTCCCTAAGGTATAGCGTATAGGTAGGTACCTATATAGGTATACATTTCGACCGATTTGGTCACTTCGAATTTTTTTCGAAATCACTTTTCGTGAAATTGAAATCTGTCATTTGAAACGTTGCATAAATATAATTTTGATAAATTAGTTAGTTTGGTTTGAGTTTAGTCTCGTTTTCGCGATTTATTTAATAATGAGTGCTGCGTTAATTGCTGTGGTGTTGCGAACCGAAAAAGCAAAGTATGCTGAAAGTGAAAGTGAAATTAGGAACCTAGCTGTAAGCACTAGGTAACTCTACTTTGGCACGAGATTAACGCTACATAAATATGGAGGGCTCAGAGCTGAAGCGAACCAAGTCAGAAAAAGACAAAAGAAAAATAGAGGTTTAGTAAATTTTCTGCCCCATTCTTGTTTAATTTGTAGATTCTTTTAGAAACTGTGGTATATAGGTAGGTGGAATAAATTTAAGCAAATCAATCAAAGCTTTCTTCTTCTTATTTTTTTCCCTGACGTAACACTCCGTCGAGTTGGCTACAGAAAGTTTTGTTGTAAATTTTAAATAGATTGCAGGATCCTTCCTTTCTTTGTTTTTCCTAAATAAACTTTATCAACTTCGAATTTGGTAGCTCTATGTATCTACCTAACTGGGTAGCACTTATTTAGCGTCAATTAAGAGTAAGTTATTGTTCGTCCCTTTTTAATATGTTTTAAAAAGAAACGAGCGTATTCTTGGTTTTAAATGTCATCTACGTCCATTTGACCTTGAGTAGAAAGATAATTTGTGAGCAAAGTCCTAGGCGGATTTATTAGGTAAATCTTTTATAATAATTTATAATATGTATTTGATATTGATTAGATTTAGAATCTAGGTCTAGCTTACTGATTTTTTTAGTTGCACCCTGCATGTGGATAAATTACCAGTTACATACTTTGAGTTACCAAATTCGTAAGTCAAATTTAGTTTTCGCTCCTATATGTTATTGTAACATTTCCTTTTTTCTTTAGAAATAAAATTGAAATTCACTCGCAATTTTTATAATTTGGATCCAATTTTGCAGAGGAGCAACATAGTTGATATTGATTTCTGTCCATTTCTATCATACGTATAGTGGGCATTTGATTTTAGCACTTTTGACAACTTCAATCTAATCACTATAAGAATAATATTGATGAAAAGTGACACTGACTTGGTCCGGTTAAGCTTTAAAAAATTTCGACAATCCAACAATGAGAGCCATTGACTTTGTTTTTTTTTATCGTTAGCTAAGGAACGAAACAATTTTTGACTTAGAGTGCAGTTATAGCGACACGAAAAACCAAACCGTACAAATTTTCTTTTGCTTTTTTAACCACTTTAACTTAATTGTTGAACTCAATCATGGTCTTAAAATGTTGCTTAGGAATAATTGTAAAGTTAGTTTATCAAAAAAAAAGTAAGTAAATTATCTTCAATTTTTCTAGAAAGAGAATTCATTTATTTTTCTGAACGAAAAAAAAATTACGTATACAGAAAAATTAATAAATGCTTTTTTTCGAAAATTTCAATAAAATTTGCTAATTTTTTTTTTGATAAACTAAATTTATAGTTCATAAGCAACATTTAAAGACCAAGATTGAGTTCAAGCATTAACGTTAAGTGGTCCAAAAAGCAAAAGAAACATTTTTCGGTTGCTTTTTACGTATCGCTATAACAGGCCCTTAAGTCGTTACAGAACTGAATAGAATTAGACTTTGTGGAGAATTTCGCACTTGTTATGGATTTTTTTATTTTTCATTGTTCGCTTCAGCTCTGAGCCCTTTATATTTGAATAGGTAATCCTTAATCCAGGTAGAAGTGATTTGACAGTAACAGCTAATGTACAATCGTTTTCCTAAGTATTTTGACAAATAAGTTTTATTTAAAATAAATATTAAATATGAACTTTAAAAACGAAACAAAATAAAATTAGGTAGGTACTTAATAATAATAATACATGCGCCCTATAGCAACATTTCTGCAGGAACGTCATCCCAGAGCTTTATTATTGCAAAAATGGACTCCTCTCTTTTCCTTTAATGTTTACTCATACATATTCAATGTAATTAAATCTCAGCTTTGGAGTGGCCAGTGGCCAGTTCAGTTGTGTGTTTCTAGTTCATTGTGCAGCAAAAGTTGCATCATCGTTCGGCTTATCTGGCAAGGAGTATTACCTTTGTTGGAAATTAAATGACAGGTAGGATAAGCATATCACCAGATGGGAATGAATGATTGTTCAAGGCATTGTGCTGGTTCATTGTTTAATCAATTAGAACCAAATCTACGAGGCCGTTGAGGTTGAACGAGAAACAAACCCTGAACATTACCGACCCGCACCCGGCATCATGCTTACCTACTGGTCTGAGCAACTGCTGCGTTTCTGACGAGCTATTTTCGGCATTCGAACAAATCTTTTTTTCGATGATCCATCCAACTCAAATGAATCCTTGTTCGTCCATAAAACTCAACTTCAGAAGCTTATTGGTTAAATTTTATACTACTGGGTAAATTGAGGCCGTTTGATTTTGTTATTTAAGTAGGTATAACAGAATATACTTTTCAGATCAAATTCAGCTGCACGTCTCCAAATGCCCTCTCGCTAATTTGGTTTTCAGCAATTTTTTTTTTCATTACAAGCTCGAGATTTTTGGGCGTTTTACCTGCTTTTCAAATAAAGTCTCTCAAAATATATATATATCTTTCTTGGTATAACTTTTTCGTTTTTTACCAGTGCGAGGTAAATTTTTCACAGAGTTTGTTCTTTTGTGCTTATTAATTTTGATTTTTTTTGATATTGAATTAAAATTGAATCGATCTACCATATTTAAATTTGTCATTATCCTCAATCATAATAACTTTGAATTCAAATGATTAGAATATTTTTCGCAAAACAATATGACTGCGTCAAAATATGTACTTAAATAAATAAATTTTTTGGCGCGACAGGTCTATGGGACCCAAGGCCTATAGCTTCTCACAGCCATTCGTTTTGTGTGGGTTTTCAATTTTTGGGACAAATGGAAGGGATCTACAATTTTACGCCGAGTCCAAACCAGGGCTGTCGTTGTACTGTAAAAGCAGTATTTGTACAGCTTTCTGTTCGAATCTACTGCTGTACTGCACTCCCTCTTAAAATACTGCTTTTTTAAAGGATGCGCTTCTTGGATTAGAATTTTCCAAATCATTCCTTAAATATTCACTTACCTATCAATACATTTTGAAGGACATTATTATCAACTATTAAAAAAAAACTTGTTAAGAATCTGAAAGACAGAAAAAAGGCCCGTTTTATTCACTCAAAGTTCAATATGAGAAATTGCTTTTATTTACTCCAAGTTGAAAGGCTTTGAATATTCCAAAGTTAAGAAAACTCGAAAATGGTCCTCCTGAACTTCTTCAACTCCCCGAAATAGTGGAAGTTAGGAAATTGCTTGGGATTTTATGTTTAAATCTAGATTTATTTAGCGGTTTCGACTGTTAGCTCAACAAATCACGTGAAAAATGTAATTAAATTATTGAATCGGCCATCGTGTTATAAGAGCAGCGAAGATGTGTTGAGTAGGAGAATTTGGTCTGTGAGAGACAAGATTCAAGATGCTACCACATGTTGCACTTGAAAAATGCGTCAATCGTGACTTCATCAGTTATCCAAGTTTTGAATTAACCTGCGTAGTTGAAAATTAACGTTTAGTGTAGGTATAATAGTAACTAACAACTTATAGTTCAACTCTCGATTTCAAATCAATTCCGAAGTTGGCCAACTTATATTAAAATCTTAAAACCCCAGACCATAAGCAATTTACATCAGTGTGTCAAGTGTTTTAATTTTGAAGTCAATTTATGTGTTAGAAGCACCATACATTGGGTGAGGTACTGCTTTTGTTTTGTACTGCTTTCTGTCGACTAGTAGGTAGTACTTCTGCTTCTTGTCTTCAAACGACAGCCCTGATTCTATGGGACTGCTCGTTCCGTCGAATACGTCAATATTGCCGGATCCGTCGCCGCAACGGACGCGACGGATTCTATGGGTTGGGCGTTGGGCCCTTTAGTCGGCTACCCCTCCATAAACGTCAACTGACGCAGCTGCCCTTGTGACCGATCTAGACCAATCATTCATTTTTCAATGTAAAACTTCAGGGCAACATATTTTGCGGCCGATATAGTAGACGAATTTTCAGGGTTATGCAGGGTTTTGGACAGGCGGGAAAATTAGCTGAGACTTCTCAGTGCGCACTAGTATTGGCACTAATGCTATAGCCACTTCAAACAAACCTATAGTGTGAATCTCGGAAATGTTAAGTAGGACTAAGTTGCTGTTATTGCGTGCTGAAAACTCCTACTTTACTATGCTTTGCTGAGATATAAGTTAAACAAAACACGCCTTATTCACGCCCTTAACCTTTGTATATTGGCCAAATATTGTCTGCTTTGTCATTGATTTGGCGGTGGTAGTTGTTGACGCTGCGGCCTGAGTTTGAACTCATTCATTTCCAATAAGAAAAATACCTCCAACAACTATAAATGAAAAATAAACACAGCTGTGAAAACTTGAAAGCATCCACTTGAAGTTGCTGTTTTTGGTTCCGCCAAGTTGACGTTCAATTAGTTCAGCGACTTGACTTGTTTTTTGAAATGACTGAGTGATCGCGGCCAGGAAGCCCTTAACAAGCTATCTACAAATATTTGTAAAGTGAATTATGGTGTAAACAAATGAGTGGTCTATTTAATTTTTTAATTTCTATTTTTCATTGTTTAAAAGACTATTTACATACTTTTCCAAAACTTCATAATATGCATTCTTAAAATTACTATAACAACTATGTACATATTTACATTTAAACACAACCTCAAACTAACTTAATGAGGTATTTCATTGTAGAGCGCATGATGTGGAGGCAAAATTGCAATATCTGCACATCCTTTGAACTGCTCCTGTGGACCACAACCAACTCCACCACTCCCATCGGCGCATATCCCCCAAGAGTTCGCTGTTATAGAAAATTTAATTACTATTAGTAAAGAGCAAATAAAGTCGAGAAATGTTCTTCCAATCTTATCGCTTATGAAAACAATCTGAAGAGCAAGACAAAATAAATATTTATGCTTTAAACTCACCAGCCATGTATGTCCATCTGAGCACACAGTGATAACAAATTACGTCGGAGGGAATGACCACACTGGTATTGAACATGCCTGGCCTGTAGTTTGGTAAATGGTATTCGAAACCGCCTTCCCTTAACAGCAATGGCTCTTCGTTGAAACACTCCTCTGATTCTGGACTCGAGTCGATGTTGCACAAATGAAACAGGAAGTAGCCTTTGTGATTTGTAGTGATCCTTACACTGATTTCCGCAGTCTCACCAGCACTGTAATTACGCACGATTACACCCCCGCCATAGATTCCACCGTTTTCATGGGCTCTTGGGGTCCTATCGCCGTATCTATCTCCACAGAGACCGCATTTTCCACCATACACTGACCACTGGGTCTAAAGGCAAAAGATAACCAATTGACAGGAGTTCTGAAAGGCACACCCTAGGACTTACATAGAATCCTCCACAGAAGCCTTGGTTGTCATTGTAGTCCTTGGGCGCAGTCGGATCAAATCGCCACAATGATGCTCTGTTCACCGGCTCCAGCATCATCCCATGGCTGTCAACACCTGCCAAGTATCCAAAAAATAACACAACAACGGCACTGAAAACGGATGCGTTAAAACTAGGGAAGTGGAGTCTTGAAAACATTTTGGGCAAATTAAAGACTGCTATTATTGCAACAGTTAAGAGAGTATGACTAGAATAAAACGTGAACAGTCTCCCTCTGCATTTATATGGAGAAGTGTAAGGTACTTCAAAGCGTTCGCCTTATCTTATCTTTGAGAACAAAAATAAAGCAGTTAAAACCCTTAATACGTTGTAGGTAATTGTTTTGGAAGATGGGAAATGGGATGGCTCGTTTTTGAAATTGAATCAATTGAATCACGGTTAGTTTTATAATTTGTTTACTCTTTAGTGTAATTATTTATGCACTTATGATAAAATGCACTCCAAAAGGGCTTACTTGATTATTAGGTATAAGTAGATGTGGGTAGGTACTTACAGAGGAAGTTCATTGGTTTGTGTACAAGAAACAAACAAACATTTTTTCATTACTTCTGAAAGGAAGACACTCTAATATTGGCTGAGTGACACTGGACACTCGAAACTTTCATTTTTAGAAACGTATACTCTTTTGGTCGGTACCGCAAATCCTAAACTGGTAATTTAGATATCTATTGTAGCTATGCTTAATTTACGATCACCTTATACAAGATAATGGGGACTTTCGGATATCTAGTTAATGTAAAACGTCAACTACATTTGGTTGGACTAGGTAGGTAAACGAACGTGTAACTACATAGGTAATAGTTGAGCACTTAGTTGTTGTAAACTCGCAGTTTATTTTTGAGTTTTGACACTTCAAAATATCAGCTGAGTATACACGCAGGATTTTCTTGAATATAGATTCTTGTCAGGCACCCCTCCATAAGCGCCAACTGCAAAAACTAATCACTTGACTTACTAAACTAGAAATACGAACGTCCTCAATAATAGAACCTTTTAATAACAACTTTCAAAAATCAAAAGTCTGTCTTGTTTGAGACTTTTGCAACTGTATTTTTTGACATATGAACTGAGGCTGCGACGCGTTCATGGAAAAGTTTTTCTCTTTCCATTGCCGGATTTAAGATGGAACTTTCTGTTTAAGAACATTTAAAAGTTCTTAAACAGAAAGTCAAATCACTGTTGAAAACGAAGACAGAAAAGCTTTATAATCCGCCATTATATTAATTTGATTAATCATATCTAGGTAAACAAATTCAAATGGAAAGTCATTCAATTTCTTTCGCCGTGTTCCGTGTATAGTGGGCTTAAAGCACGAACTAACGCAAGAAGCATACGACCTAAACGTCAGCGACAAATTGGTAGCTTTTTTACACACTGTTTTGACGTGGTAGGAATTATGGGAGTTTAATTTCAAAGCAGTTCCTAATGAACTGTCAAATAAAAGTTTAAGTTTCTTTTTTTTAGCTTAGATAAAATTAGAGTTCTGAATTTAGAGAACAAGAATGTAGACTGTTAAACAATAAGAGCTATTTCTGAAATAGATCCTCAAAGTAGGTTTTAAAAAGTATAGACAGAACACGCCCTTGCCCACCCAAAAAACATTCAATGACACTCTTTTCAATGTCATTACAATTACATGACTTTTAATTTATCAATTCTTATTTTACAGATATCTATACCAAAATGTATTTCCAAGGTTATTAAGAGGGGCACGTTCATGTGCTCTGAATGTTTTACACTGCATATCAATCAATATATAGGTAGGTATAGATATAGCTATATGAAGAGGCAAGAGGTGTACCATCAAAACAAAAAAAAAAAAATACAACAAAATACCTACTATCCATATTGCAGGTATATCGCAACTGTAAAATATTAATATTGTAGTGTCATCTGTCATATTTTCAGCGACAGATGTGAAGCTTCGTTTAGGCAGTTTAGGTTACATAAAGGCGTTTTCCATTGGGCAAAAAGAAGCGTCCGGGAGAGTCCGAAATCAAAAACAAATCACTTCTGAAACCGTTCCATTGGCATACTCTTCTGGTGATTCTGAGAAGAAAAATTCGCTTCTCGATTTGAAGTCAGAAGACTCAGAACTCAGAATCCACTCAAGGAACGCCCACACATGTATAATTTATGTACTTTACACAAGCCAACTGACAGCAGCCGAAGATTGTTTTTGGCATTTCACCAATACATTTCTGCATTCAACCAGAAGCAGTTTTCTTGTTCCATTGGACATTGGAGTTCAGATTAAGTGAATCCCCGAGCGAAACCAATGGAAAATGACATAAGGTGTGTTTTTTTGAGCTTCTAGGTACCTCAGCAAAGCAAAAGTAGAGTAGACGAATGTGCAAAAAAACGGTTCCAACTTCATTTGTGCTCGAATGGTAAAAATGCTATAAAAGGTTGTGTGTCTCGAAGTCACAATATGATGACATTTGGAAGCACAAGGCTCAAGACATTTCACTTTCAGTGTCGGTACCATTTGAATCAAATTTGCATATTTTTTTTTAGAAACTAATTCAGATCTTTATGCTCAAATATGCAACAAATGAACAATATTTTGCTGCTAGTAGCACTTCCGTTTATCTTGGCATATTAAGGTGTATCCAGACCTGCGAAACATTTGAGATATGTTTAATACTTTTTTTAGAAATATTTCTGAAGCAAATTTCATAATTACGAGACGTCAATAGTAACAATATTAAGTATGGTTGAGAAACCGAACGGCATTGACATACTATACATGGTCTGCTAGTAAAATGTCAAAAAATAAGCACTAGCCCTTTTGGTTTAGTGCGGCGAAAGTATGAAACCTCTGCGCGCTATTGCTATTTTTTACATAGAACACACCATCCATTGTAGAAAAATTGCAACTGCGCTAAATAACGATTTATTCAAATTAATTCCAACATTCTACTACAGATGGAATACTCAGCACTTTAGCCTAGTACGCTGCTCGAGCTTAATTTTAGCTACCATACAAAATTCTCTCCAAAATTTAGCTGAGCTAAATTTAAGCGAATCCCTTTAGCCGAGTGGTACGCAGCTCGAGCTAAAAATCAAAATTTTGTTTCCGAGTGTCCTTCATGTATCTGTCAAAATTTAGCGCACCCATTTAATGGGTCGGCACATTTTGTTCAAGCTAAATTTTGACAGATTGCTCTGCTCTGTTGTTCTGCTGTGTAAAGATGAGTGATTTTAATGAATACATCGATGAGGAGTACCGGGAGCTAGAGTCTTTCATTTAAATAACAGAGAAGTCCTCAGAAAAAGCTAGCGATGGTGGTGGAGCAACAACCATCGGCATGAAGACTTGCAGATTTTGAATAAACGGAGGTTTTTTCAAAGAACAGCTGTTTTTTGTGACATTTATCCACAGGGCTCTCTATGTCAAAATTTAGCTAGGATTTTAGCTGATGTTTGGAGAGAAAAGTTGGAGAGCAGCTAAAATTTAGTTTAGCTCGAGCAGCGTACTAGGCTTTAAACAAAATCGCACGAATAACTCGATGACATTTGCGTGTTTCCAATTCTCTCCGCCGTAAACCAAAAGGGCTAGTGCATATGTTTGCTTCAACGAAAAATTGGCTGCTAGCAGTCAATGTATAGTATGTCATTGCCGAACGCACTCCAGACCGGCGAAACATGAAAATTGTTTTCTTAAATAAATATTTATGAAACATAGTTGAATGTTTGCCAAGTTAGTGTTTGTCTGGAATGAACAAACCTTTATAGAATGCCAGAAAGTCCATTTATTTTTTGTGTTCCATTTTTTAGTCTGGCAACGCGATTGTGTGGATATGGTTTACACTATATGGATCATAGCTGATAATAAAAAAGGCTATTGTTAGTTTTGTAAATATATTGTATATACATAGAACATATCTACAGACACACATTTCTTCGATTCACTTGAAAAAGTCTTCAATTATTGCCACTTAAAATTGTATTTATTTAACAACCACTACCGTTAAAGTTTAATTAAATTTCACGCCTTCAAAAGCGCCGCTTGGTTTGATTAAAAAACAATACTCAATGGTATAAGTGGGTATGTATAACTTAAACCACTTCATTTGATTGTTTTGATTTTGTTTTTGTTTTTATGATACATACCTAGTACATATCAATTGTTTAAGCAAGTTTCCCTTTCTAGTGTTTTTCAAATCAGTATAGGTACATGTTTTAATGATAAACTACATCTTAAGGAAACAGTTTCCCCTCTCCCTCAGAAAAAAAATCATTTGCTTTCTATTATTTGACCATTTCATCGTTTGCGAAAGAGCGATATCTTCTACTTTTAACTTTTCAGTCAGCTGACAACACAAAAAAAAATTACGAGGAACTTCAGCAATTGACAGCACCAATCAAAGCGACTTCAAGAAACAAAAAGAGCTTCGTCCTTGACTCCAAACTTGCATTATATTAACGTATAAAGGAAATAAGCAGAATACTTCTGTATTATTTGTAATCTAATTCCTTGTAATTCCAACGGTTGGGACTCATGACTCATGAATTTTTTAATGCGATCAGTGGGGACGTTCAAGTATCTAGTTTAGTAAGTCTGACAGCTGACTGACTTGATGTATCTCAGTTTTGATTGGCTAAGATCGGTCACATGGGCAGCTGTGTCAGTTGACGTTGGAGGGGTAGCCAACGAATCTAGTCAAGAAATTGTGACTGAGTACTAAGTTGACAGTTCGCATATGTGGCTGACGTAGGAAAAGTGACAATCCCGACCAATCTAGTTTTTGCGTTCAGGTTACATCTATTCCAGACCAATCTAGTCGACTTAAGATAACTAAGTTTTTGAATGTGCCCAGTGTGTTTTATTTCTCAATTACCTTTTGCGTAAGATATGCTACCGCCCTTAAAAACCGCCATTACCGACACAAATATAAAACTACTACAATTTGCAAATCAAATGGGGACGTTCAAGTATCTAGTTTAGTAAGTCTGACAGCTGACTGACTTAGTGTATCTCTGTTTTGATTGGCCTAGATCGGTCACATTGGCAGCTGTGTCAGTTGACGTTTATGGAGGGGTAGCCGACGAATCTAGTCAGGAAAATCGTGACTGAGTACTAAGTTGACAGTTCGCATATGTGGCTGACGTAGGAAAAGTGACAATCCCGACCAATCTAGTTTTTGCGTTCAGGTTACATCTCTTCCAGACCAATCTAGTCGACTTAAGATAACTAAGTTTTTGAATGTGCCCAATGTAAACATACCGCACGTGCAATTACTTGTCAAAAACATATAAATGTCATTCACACATTTTGTTATTAATTGTAAAGTTCTTTTAATTTAAAAATGGCAACAAAAACCCTTAAGCGCAAGATTCAATCAGGTAAGTTTTGCAAGACAAAGTAAACATACAATCCAACCATATTATTTGTTTTTTTTAAAGCCCCCCGTGCAGAAAAACCCGCCGAACCTATTGAAACATCCTCTTCAGAAGAAGAACAGGACAGTGAAACTGAATCAACCGCAGGCAATGCAGCATGGGCAGATTCCATAGCAAAAGTCCTCAATACGAAAAAGCCGAAAACCAAAAAAACAATTGTTCTATCTAAGGCAAAGAAAGTCACACCGAAAAACAAAGATGCGACAGATGCGATCAGCTTCGAAATTGACGGTGAAATCAAGGAGGAGAAGCCCGACACAGATGACCTTGATCAGCAGGCAAAGAAATTAAAAAATCAGACATTAGCATTGAGAGTGAAGCCAACAACACAGGACTTTGAAAGAGAACGTTCTCTTCGAAAAATCGCCACTCGAGGAGTTGTTCAACTCTTCAATGCAGTTCGACTGCAACAGAAAGACATCGAACTGCAACTGAAGGAAGCAGGTCCACTCGACTCAAAGAAGGATGCCGTCCTGAACAACATCGACAAGAAGAAGTTTTTGGATGTACTGATGGGTGGTAAGCGTGCAAAGTCTGAAACTGTTGATAATCCAGTCAAATCAGAAGATGAAGATGAAGACCAAGAACATAAAACTAAGAAGGGATGGAGTGTGCTACAGTAAGACCGAAATTATGTGAATTCGAATTTGGGTTATTTAGATTTTCATTTTCAGGGATGACTTTATGACAAACAAAAAGGTCAAACATTGGGATGAAGAAGACGAAAGCGATGAAGCTGCGGAGGAGGATTCATCAGAAGAGGAGGACAACGACGATGAATAGCATATAAATAGATTTTATGTACAAATATAACCCCTAAATGTTAACACTATTCTTTTTATGTCTCTTCTGGGATAACAGCATCATTTCCATAAATTTCTAAAAAGATTTAAACCGGGGATAACAATTTATCAAGAAGAAACTCCACTGATAACTACTCGGCATTGGTAGGGTGGCATAGGCGACGATACAAACCTTACCTTAGAAAGTAAATTCAATACAAAAACTGGTATCATTTACTTAAATCAACTTTATTGGTTTCTACTACGCAACTTAATATGATTTCTCTCTCATCTCTGTTACAGCTAAGGTTTATATTTCTCTCCTTTTGCTCACAATTAAGGAATGCGGTTTGAATTGCTATATTTTCTAGGATATTTCTTAGATCATATTAAGAAGATCCACCCTCTTTAACAGATCTTTTGAGGAATGGCATATTAAAAAGTCTGGCTATGCCCGCCGAAACAGCTCCTGTAAGAGTATAAAGTTTAGTTAGGTATTTTGCAATCGTAGAATGAATTCTTGTTTACCAGCAGAAAGTATTTTCATCAAATTTCCTTCGATTTTTTTTCTTTTGTGTGCTTGTGAGAAAATGTAACAACCGATGGCAATTATTCCAAAACCACTAACTAGTCTACATTCTAAACAATCTTTGGGTTGACTATCTGTTTTATTTAACATATTTTTGGTAAATTAAAATGTAATGAGAATTTCAAAATAATCAACATAGGTTCCGTCACAGATGTCAAATTCAGCTGTTAAAATTACTCAACTAACGTAGTAGATTTTGCCTTTACTTCGTCGGTAATATCGGTATAAAAGGTGACGCAAAAGTCGGATGATGCTATAAATTTTGCAATGGCGGCAAGTTTCAGTTGACATTATTTGTGAAGTAAACAGATTCAAAATACACGTCAACACGATATGGAATCCTATACTCTTATAGAGGGCGCAGCGTGCATTTCGGCGCAGACACAAACTACAATTCTACATCGTTTAGGCCAGAAGAATATGACACCACACGAGGAGCTGCTAGGTCGGTTCCATACCGTGATAACTTTTCATTTTCGATTTGTAAATGTGGTAATTGTTTTCAGTAAATTTAATTAATAATTCATCAATCAAATAAACAAATAATTTTGTCCCTTTATTACTTCCGAAAGCCATTTTGTTTTATAGGAAAGCAAAATTCCGTTGGGCATCGGTATAAAAATGGTTTCCATCGTTCATCGCCCTTTGCGTTGCGTCCTTCAGCAACAAAAAAATATTCAATTCAGGCAGGTAAGCTACGCGTAACTCCAAGGATAAGGAGGAAAATTTTAATAAAGCTTATCGTCCAGGCAATTGTCACAGCTTAAGGGGCCAGTTATAGCGATCAGTAAAAAGCATCCGAAAAAGTTGAAACAGTATGAAAATGAGTTTTTTTTCGTTTAGGCGGTTATAGCAAACAGAAAAAAGTCTTTCAGAAAAACTGTGTTGTCAGTACATCAAATCAACTACTGATTAGATTCCATCAGAAAAAAAATTCCTGACAGACGGAACAGTAAAAAAATGACACAAAACAGTGGAATGATCTGGTTTTTATGTGTGGAATTAACTGAGATGTTGATCAGAAAAACTTTTTCGTCCGGAAAAATAAGTTAATTGTTTTTGTAGAAAATTTAAACATTATCCACTTATTTTTTTTTTTGATAAACTAACTTTATAATTCATAAGCAACATTTTAAGACCAAGATTGAGTTCAAGCATTAACTTTAAGTAATCCAAAAAAGCAAAAGAAATTTTTTTCGGTTTCATTTTACGTATCGCTATAACTGGCCCCTAAGGCTTCGTCAAACAGAGCGCGTTTTTAACGCCGCGGTGAGATAAATGTACGCGGCGGTAAGATTATTTTGACGCAACGTTCTAACCGCCGCGTTAGAGGACGTCAAACAGAAAGGTCTTATTAATGTCCATGAGTCATGGTTTTCATTGTATTAACAAATGTCAAGCATCTCGGAGGAAGAATTATTGCTTTTTTTGAAGTGATATGTAATTCCCTAAAAAGAAAAAGGATTTAGAGGCACGAAATTTAAAAAAAGAGAAATTCTTTTGGTATTGCCTCCCATATCTGAGCCTTTAAAACTGCATTTGTATACGATTCATCACACATAACGTACAAATATGGGTAATTTCAACACATTTGATTAATTTCTCCGTTTTTTTAGAATATAATATAATCATGAAAATTATTTTAAAAGCGCCGCGTCATAAAATAATCTGGAATTTTTCACAACCCCACATTTCAACGCCGCGGTAACTTCAACCCAGAGTTGAAAACGCTCTCTGTATGACGGAGGATAATGGTTAGATTAGACGGTATGCCAAGTGGTCATAAAATGCCAATTTCGGACAGTTCTCCTGTCAAAATATGGTCCTACAATGTAATGGGCATATTTCATATGCCCTAATTACCTAAATGCCACATATGACCAGACTGATTTTGACAGATAAAAATGCCAAAATAGGAAGAGACCGACAAAGCAGACAAAGGAAATTGATTTCGGCTGTCGAGATCCAACCCGGACATTACGATGTCACAAGTCGTACACATCGGATCCCTTTTTTTGCTTCGTTTTTCCTTACAGCATTACCCTACTACAACATTTGGTTATAAACAACAAATGCCTTAAGTGACCATCAGGGCAAATTTGACCATATTGGTAATTTTGGTCATATAGTCTGATATACAGTTTTCTTAAGGCACCAAGTGACAAAGAACAGAAACAGGAACAGAAACAGAATCCCATACATTTGCAACAGAAACCGAATTGGGAACAGAAAATTTATTTTTCAGCAACAGATTTTAGCGACAGAAAAATGGCTGTTTGAGGGAAAAACCCAAACAAGTCGTTATTGATTGTTTCTGTTGCTGTTGCTGCCAGTTTCTGTTGAAAATGTATGGGATTCTGTTTCTGTTCCTGTTTCTGTTCTTTGTCACTTGGTGCCTTTAATCCTGGCATTTTGGTCATTTGACAGCTCACCTGGTCATTTGCCTGTTGGCATTCATATGCATAATTGGCATACAGTCTAATCTTAGCTTAAGTACATATTGTAGTATATTACAACGCGGCGGTAAAACGCGCTCTGTTGGACGAGGCCTTTATTATCTGAAGGACTATGGTTAAATAGTAACACTAATTTCGTCCTGACTGTAGTCGTGGTAAGGTAGCTCTACTACGTCTGGTTTTGTAGTACTAGAGCTAGTATCAATCTGATTTTGACAGCGCGTCTAAAAAGTTCTCCAAAGTCTCCGAAATTCTTCACTTTGCCACCGGCGAAATACAAACTTTGATTCTCATTACAAAAAATACTAATTTATAAGCAAACAAAATGCTCAAAATGAAATTAGAGGCATTGGAACATCCAAATCCAGCCTCCGTAGATATAAAAGGTAGGGCCAAACACTTTGCTTATATGTAAAAAGTAAATCTAATAATCAAATTTACAGATCGTAAAGTTTTCGCTAGCACAGTTCTCTGGTTGGAGGATCAGAAAATTCGACAATACAAAATAGAAGATCGTGTTGGATTGCGTGCTGTCGATAACACTCCAGTATGGGAGACGGCCTATCAGCAATATAAAAAAGATGTTGGTATTCCGAAGTTCGATTCGCCTGTGGAAGAGCTCTCCTGGCTGCTCAGCTATGCCGTGCGACTAGAATTTCTCGATGCCCCAGAGAGTTTTCAGAGTTTCACTTCAAAAGAAACGCTAGAACGAGAAAAAAAATCAGTTGCACCATCTATGAAGGCCGAAAACTATTTCGACAATATTGATTGTAGGTGGTTGGTTCTATTTACTGACATCAACTAATATAAATATTTCTCTCATAATTAAAGTTCAACACAAGGACTTTATAAACGGAGTTCGAGCGCTGGCTAAGAAGCTCCAAGTGGCCCATCATCCAAATCATTTGATTCAATTGGAAGCCGTCGCTCGAATAGTTCATGATCGTCTTGCGCCCGAAGTTAGAAAGCGTGCCCCAATTACTGGGACACCTTTTCCGTTTTCCCAAGGAAACGATGTTGTTACCGATGATCCCGCTTTAGACTACGCTGTTCGGATACTTCGATTGTTGCAAATCCAAAGTTTACGCAAGCTGCAAACGTTGATAAACGAAACAATCGTATCTGTACAGGATCTAACGGCCTATCCAAAGACTGACACTAAGCTGGGTAAAGTCGGATTTTAGACGACTTATTTCGAATTTCCCTATAGATGAGAGCAATAAATTGCGATAGCATATACTCTCAAGTCTGCTTGGTATTTTATTGATTCTTCGGATGCTTGCTAGAAACTAAAATCCTGCATCTTTTTGTGGGCATCTCCATTGAGTAAGAGGACATACACAAAAAATCAATAGCAATAAATACGCTGAATGGTTTTCTCCCCCAAATTCAACATTTATTTATTTCACTTAATCAACAAACTGTAAGTAGGACTTGGTGAATATATCTGCAGCGGATTGGCCGAATAAACAGTAATCGGTAGATTCCAAATCATCGTCTCCACTGGAATTTCCTGCGGCGCTGTAAGCTCTCCACTCTCAGCATTTGGCTTCCCTATACTCATCATCGTGCTGCTGACAAACTCAAAATGCAAACGCCATCTAACGTCGACCAAATCTGTTCGAAAAGATGGTGCTGCATGCAGCGGAATGGGTATGATTAACTGCGTCTGCAGCATGGAATAGCAAACTTGATGACTGGTTGCATATGTAGTGATTTTTCCAGTCAAGTCCTCAACTACATTTGACTTCAATCCCTCAACGGCGATACTGCTTGTATCAGACGATGAATTCACAGACACTGTGTCGGCATCGTCTTTGGTTTGAGCAGTTTTCCTTAAGACAATCTCCTCAGATTGCAACTTTACCGAGAATTGTACACAGCGTACTTCGCAATTGGCGAAATCCAGACTGCCCACGATATCTTCACCAAGTTTGTATGCAGTTTTGAATAAACAAAATATACCGATGTAGCCACGTTTGTTGGTGATGCGAAAGAACTTCGGAGATCTCCGTGCTGTTACGTTCTAGAGAGGAAAACTGATTTTTAATCCATTAAACATGTCTATGCTAAGATAAACTACCTTTAAATGATGCCACGATACTTCTAGTTCGGTGATTTCACGTTTCTCCAGAAATGGGTTTGTTGGAGTTAGTTCTTCGTTTGTTTCGGTGCCAAGGAGTTCTTCTGGCCTTGGAATCACGGGAATAGGTAGTACTCGTATTGGGACTGTCAACGTTTGCACCTTTGACTTTACTCTCTGTGTGGCAATGGTAATTTTATAGAAATACTTTATGTCGTGTCCGCGGTAGGTGGGCGGTCCTTCTCGCGGTACAAAGTCATTGAAGAAGTCTGAAAAAAAAACATTGTATGCGTAATAAATGTCGGCTTTCTACTTCCCATCAGACTTACAAATTTTACTCTCCCCTGGCCGCAGTTTCAAGTCACAGAAGAGAATTTTCGGTACTGTTGCAACAATTATTTCGCCAGGAGTCTGAGTTACTGCGTCTAAAGCAGTCTTGCCAATCATTTCGGTTAGGTCTGTAATTGAATTTGCCGAGTCCCGGGAGAAAGTAGTCTTGCGGTAGCAGTGAATTTGCACAGAAGCCCAAGCTAAGTTTTCGAAGTGGTCACTTGCAAGGTAGTTGAACAAATTAGACTGGTGAACCACTGTTAACAGAGGGTGGAGTCTTACCCAAATGCTTCGCTTTCATTTCCTGTAGTTCTGTTGGTGAACTCAATAAGACATTCGACTTTTTCACCAGCCGCGTAAATGGCTGAGTCTGCTCTTATGAGTTTAGCTTTTATTTCAATCATTGTTGTTCTTCTGGAAGTCGGTTACATTGTTAAAGTAAAATCAGCGAACAAAATAATTATTTTTTATTACAAATAAAAGTTTTGACAAAAGTGACGTTTTATTACATGGTGACACCAAAGGAAAGTTTTGTCACTGACACATTTTTAACAATTTGTCTGTGGAATTCAATATGTAAGGGTGCGTTCGAAAACGTAGTTTTACCGTTTTAAAAGCGTAACAATAATAGATACTTTTGTTGGGGTTTTGGAAACAAAAATTATGTGAACGTCAATTAGTTATCCAAGAATTTACATTTATGTGTAGTACTAGCTTTCAATTTGACAATCATTTTACTATCTATATGCAGTCCGTTTGGTTTCCTAATCATTGTTACGATCGATGTCTCGTTAAAATGTATGCAGCATGCTAGTTTTCAATTGGAAACATGTTTTCTACGGTTGAGAAACCGAATGCACTGCCGTAAATTTGTACATTTATATCGCTGCCTGTCCCTAGCTTGATTGCTTAGTTTTTCTGTATGCATTTTCATTAGGTCTGTTCCTTTACTTTTGTAGTAAAAATGGAAAAGACTGTCAAAATGACAGTGGAGGGAATGAATTGTCTCTCAGAGAGGGACACTTACGCAAAAGTTAGGGAACGCTATTAAAGTAACCTGTGAACAATTTCAGATAGTTCATAAAACCCAAATACCAAAAAGAACAACAAATTTTGTTCAGTAAAAACTAGTAAGAAGGGGAAATATCTTGCTCTCTCGAAGCCGCTCTCTTTTACTAATTTTTCGAGTTAAGGAACGAAAGTTGAGTTAAATGTGGAAGAATTCGTAAGATTTAAAAATAAAGGAACAGACCTAATCTTTTTAGTTTGTTCTTTTGCGAGGTATTTGGAGAATAGAACGCAATTATTTCGTCGAAAATCATCTCGATGTCAACCATTTCCAACGAAAGATGTATCGAATCTCGGATTTAATTATTTTCCGGAGAACTTAAAGTCAATTTGCACGATTTGCTAAACGGGGAAACCTTTCAAATAAATTTACCAGCGAACAAAGATCACCAAACTTATTTGCGTATCAATCACTTTAACCTACTGAACAAACCCATTCTAATTGGCTAAAAAATACAGGCATGGAAATCCATTTACACCCTTTACAATTCACAATAGTCTTGTTGGAACCAATTGACGCCACTGAACTAACAACTCCAATTTGAGGATGGTATTTTTTTGGCGTGTGTGTCGGGTAGTTGGGCAATTTTGATTGAAGTGTAATCTAGTTTGCTTGCATGTCAGTGAGATTATAATAAAAATTTCCAGTGAAATATTCATCAATTTCAACGCATTTGTAAGTTTCAAATACTTTTAAATAAAATTCTCTATCTCCCCATCCCCACATAACCCATATTCTCATCATATTTTCACCGAAAAAAATCCAATCGGCTACGACGACTGCTTTTTTCTCGTTTGATCCGTGGATCGCAATGGCGGTTTTGACCAGCCAGCGCCACTAGACCTAAGGTGAAACGTCAAAACTTGCCACGGAAAAAATCCTTTTTTTTACTTTTCTTCTCCATCTCTAGCGAAATTTCTGAATGATTTCCAATGGTTTTCTATCGCAATGGTGTTTATTTGATTCTTTTCTGCGAACTGCAATAACAACTGGCCACGTAGTTTGTGTAAATAGATTTTTTTATTTAAATCAAAAACCAGACATAAAAGAAAAAATGGAACGCCGCCGGAGAGGAGGCAATTTTTCACACAACCGAGCTAAAAATTCCTAGTTATTTTTAGTGACATCATCAATTTTGTGTGTGAGCTCTCTCTTGTGGTGGCTGTCACTCAAGGAAGCCCCAACTTGCACCGCCTATACGTTTAACGTATCCCCAATCAACAAATTATTAATTGTACATCATTTTGCAGTAGCTGCAACGTTGCCGACGATGAGCGTATTTCCATTTCTTTTGTTCTTCGGCCAATCGCAGAGGCACACAAACATTTTGCATATTATGACCAACAACTGTGCAGTGCAGTGGCAGCCGGACCAGAGAGATAGTGTCTGCCGTGGCCTATATACCAGACGGCAGTCACATATGTACACACTCATCTTGCTGCGCGCTATGTAATGATTATTATTACGCGAAATTGCACATTCATTATTGGCTGCTATGCGTATTTAGGACGACGTGTGTACCATGGCCTGGGAAGCGAACAAGAATCTAGGTCTCTGTGTGTGCAGCGACTTTCTTTTCTCACTATACACTTACTCATCTTCCGGTTGATGACCTTAGCCGGCTTCCAACATCACACATTCATTGGTTGGGTTTCCATTGTAAAAGTAATTGTTTAATTGATTGCTGTTGCTGCTGCTGTGGCTATTGTTTCGGTGACTTTGACTCTCTTCTCTCTCTCTTTCGTTTACACCATTCATTCCAAATGGCAACGACATCCACAACGACGACGACGACGATACACATCCCAACCGAAGGGGTGATGAAGATGTCTCGCTGAATCAGTAAAAGCCGGTTGTCACATCATTTCACACAAATTCCAGCATTCTCGGAGCATACGTGGTGGTTTTTCTATTTCTAATTTTGAAATTTTCTAATCTACCTACTATCTCTTGTTGCGCGTTTGTTCTTGTGTAATTGTTTTCGTAGCGCACATCCTATTTTGTTTTTGCATTAAATGTGTTTCCTCTTATCAATGAAAGTGTTTTAATACAAAAAAAACAACAGTTTCTCTCGATTTTACTTCACATTTTCGTAGAGATAAATCCAGCTCCGTTCAGTCGGTGGAATTCACTCGGTCTTGTCGTTGATAAGTGCTCGATGTCGGTTGTCATATAAAATTTTCTTCAAAGTAAGTGAAATTTCAATAGAATCACCTTCTTCCCATACACATCTTCTTTCCATAAGACATCATGTCATTTTTAAATTGAACGAAAAGATGTGACGTGTACACATTTTGTAAAAATGTTTGCTGTTGGGTACAACAACTGCCAACTGGTAGTACCTGTACCAATACATACTCCTACATGAAAGGTTATATTGGGTGGTTCATGCGAATGCCGACACTCGAGCCGGTTAATCATTTTTTTTTTTTTTTTTTTGCTCAAGACGACTAACAACGAAAAACGCCAAGAAGAGGAATCGAGTAAAGTAACACACGAAGAAAGGCAACAAAAACCGGATAGAAGTCAATAAAATTCTTCAGATAGTCATGGCTTTTGCAACAAAAATTGGTTTGTTGTTGTTGTTGGAGGTTCTTTTATATTCTGCGGAAAGCACTATCAACGGAATGATCGTTTCGCCGGCATTGTGTTTGCTCTGTGTGTGCGATTGTGTTACGTGTCTGATTCTCTGATGGTGTATACATATTTATTTTCAAGTGCGATTGCGGATTTTACTGACGTCAGTGGACTTTGTTTTTTTGGAAATTCCTAAAGATCACTTGATATCAGTTTGCAGTTTGCACCACTGTAATGGTGATGCTCAAACGAGTTTTACTGTAACTATTTTGATGGAAGTAATGCACCAGTGCAGAGCAGTTGCATAAAAAAGCTGCATAAAACTCGCAAACAAATTAGGGAGCGTGGAAAAGTTGCGCCCACATTGAACGCACTCATTCAATTTTAGGTTTGTCCTGAATGTCCTCATCAACCACGCCCTAGTGGCATGACTTTCGATTGTTATTTACAGTATACCTGATTGGAATGCTCCACATTTGATTAACAATCAAGTTGATCTACAAATTTAGATTTTGTTGGTCAGATGATTTTTGCAATAGTTTCATTCTAACCTATATTGCTTGTGGATCCCGGTGCTCAGAAAAAAAAGAATAAACTAAAGTATTGTCATGATTACCGGTGTAATAGAAGAGGTTCTTATAATTTTTCAATGTCCCTCTTAAATATAACTTAACTAAGCGCAGATCCGCGTATCATCTGCGAAAGAAGTCTGGTCCCGCCAGTTAATATTCGTAAAGGGTGAAATCTTTAATGTCTTATTGAACAGAGCCACTGTCTTCATGGTTACCGCGTGGAGGTAATGTAAGCACAATTGATGCACTGGGTATCGCCATTCAATAAGTGTATTCCATTACAAACCTCAAGTTCCCAAATTACTTCAAAGTTTGGCGAGTATTTTTGGCTGCGCTCACGTCGATGGAGTTGGATTTCACCTTCATAAGGAGTTTTTGTCAATGTTCAGGTGCTTCGTTCTTACAATCGACAGAATATACATAGTTGATAACCACCCATTCAATCAGCTACTGATTCTGTAAGCGGAGACAGCATTGATTGTTCGTCTCCCATTAAATTTGTACATCGTTCAACAATAGGACATGGCACATTCAGCAACAAGTTGGCCCCATTCAACCCTAGTTCGCATGCAGGCCCACATTCCCTTTAGCGTAATTGTTATCCTGAAATTAGCCTTTAGTTCCACTTTAAAGTTCGTGACATTCTTCGAAAGTGCTTTCAAGTGAATAATCAATTAAAAAACTCGACTGTGTAGATTTAATCACAAATTAAAAAAAATTATCGGCAACCCTATCCGCAAGCAACAATAACTTACAACATCGAAGACGAAGAACAGCCAACAAAAATGTGCCCCTTGCCCGCGTCACCTTGCACAAAACGCAACGCAACAGAGTAAATAAATTGCAATTCAGGTTAATAGCACTGTAACCCATTTAAAGTCTATAGTTTGTGAAACAAAACCGCAACCAGCGGAGAACATTGGGCTAAATTGATTAATTATTGTGTGTGTTCGAGACTGTGTTTGCCTGTCGGGTTGTATTCTCCGGCGCATTGTAGGTTTATGACGACAACAACGTTCGTCGTTTGAAAAATCGACAAATACTACACATCTTGTCGGACTCTCTCGCTGTGCCGTGTGTTTTCTGTTTATCAATCAGTGGCGTATCGCATGGTAAAAATGTGAAATTAAACTCAAGTCCTGTGTGTGCACGAGTGTCAGTACTTTACGTAGTATACTTAACGCAGAGTGTTTGTGTTCAGCAAATAGATGTCTGTCTACTTTCTCTGGATAGATAGTCTTTTTTTTACCATTATTAAAATCGAGAACAGATATTTTTTCGATACTTCGTTTACCTCCGACAGCGGAACACACAAAAAACAATTGTGCAAATTGACGACACAGTAATGATGACAGCCAACAAGAACAAAAAAAAAAAATATGCTAGCACGAGTGACATTGGGCTTCCGCTCTAATGAATGCCTAAGCGACAGACTTTGGATTATTTTGGTTAATTCCGTTCTAAGTAAACTGTTTGGCTTTTCGTGTTCTTTTCTTCCTCTTAATTTATGCAAATTACAAATTTGAATGTACACAAATGTGTCGCCAAAAGTAAATAATTCATCGGAAGCTTAACTGTGGCGTTGCAATTAATCCGCATATTGTTTGGGTGTACATTCAGGCATTAACCAGATTTAAGACGACTGCTTTTGTGTGTTCAGTTCATATGTTGATTGATAGCCTAGGAAAGGGTTTAAATCTACAGTAGCTTTCCATGAAAGACGATTATTATTTATCCTGGACATGGAATCTTTCATGACCACCTCTCACATCTACCAACGAAAAAAACTTCTTTTTGAGACGTTCTTGCCATTTATCGACAATAGTTTTGACAAAGATTTGATTCTGGTACAATGCATTGTGAAGTCTTCGGACTAACAGCCCTATTCTGCTATTCACGTGAATCGTAGATTCGATTCCCTTCCACTCTGCCTTTTCATTTTGCTATTCATCGGGTGAACTACATTAGGTCTGTTCCCTTACTTTTAAATATTACGAATTCTTACGCATTTTACTCAATTGTCGTTCCTCAACTCGAAAAATTCGTAAAAGAGAGCGGCATCGAGAGAGCAAGATATTTCCCCTCTTACTAGTTTTTACTCAACAAATTTCTTTGCGTAAGAATTGAAACAACTGTCAGTCGCCTGAAAATTGACAGCCGATTTGAATTTGTTGTTCTATTTGGTATTTTGGTGGGTGAACTATCTGTCATTTTTCACAGGTTACTGCATAGGGTTCCTTAATTTTTGTGAAATGTCGTTTTCCATTGGTTTCACTCGGGGATTCACTCATTCTGAAATCCAATCCAAGAAAACTGCTTCTGGTTGAATCCCCGACTGTATTGGTAAGAAAAATAATCTACGGCTGCTGTCAGTTGGCTTGCATAAAATACACAAATTACACTTGTGTTAGTGCTTCTTGAGTGGATTCTGACTTCAAATCGAGAAGCGAATTTCTCTCTCAGAATCACCGGAAGATTATTTTTTTTGTGCCAATGGAACGGTTTCAGAAGTGATTTTTTCGATTCTGGACTCTCCCGGACGCTTCTTTTTGCCCAATGGAAAACGACATAAGTTTCCCGCTCTGAGAGAGAATACATTATTATTTTTATTATGATGAGGGTCCAGTGCACTACGACCTTGTGATCTATTGTGCCCCCTGCTTATACCTCGGAAAGGTTCATGCCCTTCTCCAGAGCTTCCTCGCATTGCAGTTCCATTCAGAATTGTGTTTGAGGATCTCATCGCTCTGTCTTGGCCTCGGCAAGAATATCGACTTTAGAGCACTTCCTCTAGTCCAGTTTCTCTTATGAATCTAAGGATGAGTAGCGGGTCTATGGTCTGTATATCCTTGTCTGACATCTGGTACTTGCCCAGATGTTTGAGCCTCTTGCGGGTCAGTGCCCCACAGTGTTCCAGAATGTGATCTGGGGTCTCAGCGCTCTCATCACAGAATCTACAGAGACCTTCTTCTGAAAGTCCCATTTTCCTCAGGTGTTCCCTCAGTTTACAGTGTCCCGTTAGGAGACCTGTTAGGATTCTCAAGTTGTTTTTGCTGAAGCTTATAGTCCCCTAAAAGTTTTTTTAGCTTGCCTCAGGCCTTGGTGGTTTTTGAAAATGGCAGTTCTTTTTTCTTTATCTATCCTCCTGAATTCCTCTCTTAGGGTGTGGTCCCCTATGCCACAAGCTGATGGGATGGCTGATGTTGTTCGACAGATCTACTATGAGTATCGAGTAGAGTAGCTGCACATTAACCTTAAAGCCAAGTGACAACAGTTGCCTTAAGTACTTTGAGCATAGAGTTCCGAACCAGATTTGACCGGACCGAATACGAATTAATAGTATAAACCTGCACTATAACTGAATACATATCTATAATTTATCGAGCGAACTCGGACATAAGTCTTACGTGGCCGCTCGCCGATATTGATATCAACAATCTCGAACACACTACTCATATGCCCGAGCTGCCAAATGCCTGTCCTGTGGTATAGTCCTAGAAATAGAATAGAAAGGCTTTGGATGTAGGTAGTACGACTTGGTACGCGTGTTTACCTCCTCTTGCGAGATGTTGGGTGATTATCCCAGTGTTATAGCTCTTTGGCACCCAAGCCGATTCTCCAAGTTTGACGGTCACATATGGTTATATATTCAATTTTCTGTAGAGGCGGTTTTATTCAAAAGTCATGGCTAAAACTGTAATTAAAGGATCGTTTGTTATGTTGGGGACATCTTGGAACATTGTAAGGTCAGATATATGTAAAGGCGAAGGGCAAATTACTGCTCCCAGCTTATGTACGAAGCAATTTAGTTTTTGGCCACCATCGTTATAAAGTGATAATTGTGGCTGAATTACCGCATCCGTTATCAAGTACTACATGACTGAATTTGTTATAGTTTTGTATGTAAAATCCACAAAATTCAATCGCGTATTGCTCGCTCACGGGTGCGGCAATTCGACCCTAGGTTTGTTGATGATGATGATGACCTAACTGGTGAGTTAATGTCAGAGTTGATGACTGAGGCTCAACGACAATTTCCCAATTTTGAGAAAGTTATCAAGACTTTCTTACTTAGGCGGCGCTACAGTCCGGGGTGGACCTGGGCCTCAACCAATACGCCTCTCCAGTTAGCGCGATCTTTGGCTAACTGCTTCCAGTTGCGTACTCCAAGTTGGTTGAGGTCCCCTTCCACTTGCGCGCGCCACCTAAGGCGAGGTCTTCCTCTACTGCGTTGTCCCTCCATGTTGGAATCGAAGACCCTTCGGGCCGGAGCGTTGGTGTACATTCGATCTACATGTCCCAGCCATCTTAGACGACTGATGCGTACTTTTTTGACCAGGGCGATGTCGCTGTACAGCTCGTAGAATTTGCTGTTAAATCTCCTCCTCCAAAACCCGTCAACGCAAACAGGACCAAAAATCACTCTAAGAATCTTGCGTTCGAAACGGCCAAGAAGATCTTCATCCGCCTTTGTTAGGCTCCATGCTTTTGCGCCATAGAGCAGGACTGGGATGATGAGAGTCTTTATAGAATCTCCTTTTTTTTAGAAATGCTTTACGCACCGTAAGGAAACCTGTTTGAGTTGACCATCCCCGTGTGTCCAGCTCTCTCGGAATGCCTTCGAGTTATACGGACTAAAACTCCTCCCAACCCTATGGTTTTTGACACACCCCCCTGGGACCGCTCTTCGCATTTTCTTCTCTTTTCTTTTTTCTGAGAATATCTTCCACAAACTGGCAAAAATAGAATCTCCTTGGTGTTTCTTGACAAGGCCTTACGTCTTAATTGCCTTCTTAGGCCAAAGAAACATCGATTGGCAAGTGTAACTCTTCGTTTGATTTCTGCTGTGGTGTCGTTATCAGAAGTAATAGCGGAGCCGAGGTAAATAAAGCCCCTCACTACCTCAAAATTATAGCTGTCTATTGTGAGTGACGTTCTGTCCGATACGTCGATGTTGTGTGTCCCTTCTTGTTGACAGCATATATTTTGTCTTGCCCTCATTCACCACTTAACCCATTTTTGCCGCTTCCGTACTGATACTTGCAAACGCACCACTGACAGATGGTTGTGTTCTGCCAATAATATCGACGTCGTCAGCGTTTGTACAGAATTATGGAAAATTGTGCCTCTGGTGTTGGCTTGCGAGTTTCGCACAATTTTTCTGAAGAATGATGTTGAAAAAGTCACATGACAGCGCATCTCCTTGTCTAAATTCTTTTCTGACATCAAAGGTCTCGGTGAGATTGTTTCCGACCTTAATGGAGCAGCGAGCGTTCTCCATCGTCATTCTGCACAATCTGACGAGTTTGGCAGGGATGCCAAAACTAGACATGGCTCTGTATAGCTCGTCTCTATAAATGCTGTCATATGCGGCCTTAAAATCGATGAACAGATGGTGGGTATCGATTTGGACTTCTTGGGTTTTCTCCAGGATCTGCCGTAGTGTGAAAATTTGGTCGGTTGTGGACTTTCCGGGCCTAAAACCGCACTGATAGGGTCCAATCAGTTCTTTGACGTATGGCTTCAGGCGCTCACACAGTACAGCAGAGAGGATCTTATATGCGATATTAAGGAGACTGATGCCGATTTAGTTGGTTCAGTTTAGATGGTCTCCTTTCTTATAGATCGGGCAAACAATGCAGCGGTTCCATTCATCAGGCAAACTTTCTTCCGACCAAATCTTATCAAGACATCGAACTTTATTATTGGTCCATGTTTCGACTCTGCTCTACGTTCATGCTAGAACTAAATAAATCGCGGGCTCAAGCTGCAGATATAAGATCCCTTCGCCTTATTGGTAGGGTCCCTCGCAGAGATCTTACGTAAGGAACACCGGAATACCTAAGGCAATTAATGTGGAGCAGCTACTTCTGGCAGCCAGATTGATCCACGTTAAACGCATGTCCCAAACTTATATTTCAAGAAATATCAGAAAGACGCTGTCTAGGTACGCCCAATGAGAAGGTTAACCCCATTTCTCCCTCCTAGTCTTGTTGGAATTTCCCTTGGATGATTTAGATTTAGAGTATATAATATCCCACACCGGCGAGGCATTGAAAATTATGACGCAAAGTTGACAACTTGTTTTCGCTCACAAAAAATGTGATGTTCTTCAACTCGTGTGAAGTTGTCCACTGTTCAAATTGCCACTATACAATAATTGTCACTGTTAAGCAACTCATCTGATCGGGAGTAGAATGATCGCTACAAAGTGCTGCCTCAGCAGTTTCCTATGTACATTAACGGCGTCTTAATTTATAACTAAAAGTAGACAACACTACCCTGTGCTACCTTGAAATCTGAACCAAGCCATGCCGTCTAATGAATACTTTTTTGTTTTTGCACAAAATCCATTTTTAATGAATAAATACCTCTTGAAACCGTAAAGCAATTAATATTCATGTATCAATTAACTAAACGTGACGCAAACCTCTATATTTTGTTTTTTATTCTTCTCGAAAAAAAAATTCTCAGACGACTTTCCCCCCACATACACATCAAGTTGTTTCTCTCTTTGATCGCGTCAAGGTTATTGCTCTATTTGACGAGCGAATTTCAATAAAGTATACCGCGACGCAGCACCGTGATGCCATGATGTCAAGTTTGGTGAAGCTGCAACGTTTGCAAATTCCATTCGCAGAGGTAGTAACTTAACCTTACAGAGGCTTCCATCATCGGTTGGTTTATCTTTATGATATAAAAATGCTGCCTTTGGTTATTGTTTTTGTCGGTTGTTTTTTTTTGTTTTTTAAGTGTTTTATTTTGTTATTTTTGACCATACAGATGGACAAGTCAACTGAGTCATCATCAATTCTCATATATTAACCAGAGACGTAGCAATTCTTGTGGTGTTTTTCTGTGTCGTGTTGTGATGCAGGCAGTTTTGTCTTCTTTTTCAACAATTTAGACTTGTAAATTGGAAATGTACATTCATCACGAGTATGATCGGATAAATTTTAAATATTTATTTGTTTGTTCGTTGTATAAGCAGACGAAGGGTATAAATAAAACAACAAGTGATGTTTTTGTGATGCCGGTTGCGGAATGCTAATGTCAATCATTTTCAATGTGTTTTCGAAATTAATTGCTTTTTGTCAAGTCAATGCGTGGTCTCGTTAGAAGTGTCCAGTCCGAGAAAGTGAAGAACTTTGACTTAATTTTTGTCGATTTTCATCCGATCTTCCATTTTTTTTCAAGCAACAAGTTAAACACAACTCACAAACGTGACAGTTTATGTCAGATTTCAAACTGCCCACCATCTAACTAGAGGATTTCCATACAGACAGGCAAGTCTTTCGCTGGACGCTCTCTTAAGTGTAATTTTCCGTATATTTCTTCGTCCTGTTTTTTTTTTTATCCATTATTTGTTTGACAGTACCCCCACAAACAGGGGTCGAATCGCGTCGTCTGTGAACGAGCATTACATTCACGGAATTAAGTTGATTTTACATGTGAAACAAAACCAAATTCCGACACGTAACGCTCGTTCACGCACGACTCGATTCGACCCCTGATCGCTTTTACTCCGTATTGGGGCGTTAGTCAAACAATTCTACATGTGAAGTTCAAGGACCGATCCACTTGGTACTCTACTTACTTACATATCGGGCTTCCGACCCGTGAAGAGTCTCTGCCTGAGAAACTGCAGCCTTCCATCCTCTACGATCCCGGGCACGTTGCTTCCAGTTGTCCAGACCAAGCGCTCTGGCATCCGCGATGGCTTGGTCTTTGAAACGGAGGTTCGGTCTTCCTTTTCTTCTCGAACATGGGGGCTGGGATTCGAAGATCCTCTTAGCCGGAGCATTATTGTCCATTCGCTCGATGTGGCCGAGCCAATGTAGTCGACGTATTTTGGCTTTTTGGACTACATCCACATCTTGGTACAGCTCATAGAGTTCGCGGTTGTATCTCCCTCGCCCTCCTCGCACACAGGACCAAAAATCCGCCCAGTATCAGCTCTCCCTTCTTGCCTATGGTCCAGCACTCGGCGCCATAAAGCACAACTTGCAAGATAAGGGTCTTGTAGAGCACACATTTCGTCCTTCGAGTTAGGAGTTTTGAACCCAGGGGGGTTATTCCCAAATGCGCGGCGGATCGTATAAAAAGCGATACCTTAATTTCGCCCATGTTCGCTTTTGCTTATTCTCAAATGCGAACGGGGCGAAAATTATCTTTCCCAGCGCTTTCCAGTTATTTCCATTCTGACTTCCAATTCTCCATTTATTTTTCCAAATATTTGACAGCTGTTTCCAGACACATTTTTTTTTTGTGTTGCTCGTATTGTATTGTTCGTAAACAATCCGTCACCTAAACACCTAGCGCTTTTGGAAATAAAAAAATTCAAATCCGCCATTAAAAGCGATTCGCAGCGCATTTGGGAATAACCCTCCAGTTGTTTTGCCAAACCGAAGTAGCAATGGTTTCCTAGGGTAATTCATCGCCGGATCTACACTATGGTGTCATTCGTGGAATTTATGTTTACTCCGAGGTAGGTAAACTCCCTAAATACCTCGAAATTTTTTTTTTTAGGACCACTTTAGTTACCTAAAACTTGTGATTAATGCAATGTATAGGAGTACACCTAACACAGTTTCTTCAGATTAGTCGCTATTCTTCCAGATTGCCTGATCGATCTGTTGCAAATGCATGACAGGGACAGCCTGTCGCTGTCAGCAGTAATATTCTCAGTTGTTCTTGAGGGACAACCATTTTTGTAGTGAATTTTTATAATTTCAATGCGTTGTTGAAGCGTTTTTCGTTCCATTTTTAGTAATGGCGTAGTTTCTACTTGTCAAATGTCAAAAAATAACAGCTTCAAAAGTGGCAGCTACCGAAATAGCGGGCTATTCAAAATAAATCCTCTTATTGGAAAACCCTTTATATGTATATTGCCACCGTAATAGACGATTTGCCTAAATAGCCCAAATTAAGCGTTGTCGGTTATCAAGTTCGTGTTGCCTGATTATTAATCTGAAGTTTGAGCGCTTGTTGTCTACAACTCCATTCGATGCTTTAAATCTGGTCATAAAAAAGGTACACTTCGCGTTATCAGTTGCTGGGAAAATAGACTGATAGATGGATTTCTAAGGTAGAGCAGTACAGTTTTACACACAGCAGCAGCTTTCATCCGAGGCCGTAGCCAGAAGCGACTTGCTAGTCCTGTGAATAACAGGCCGTTTCGAGCTGGTTAATTGGGACCAGAAAAACACGACGAAAATCGAAACGACGCAAAGCGAAACAGCAAATAAATCGGCCCTAGCGAGGTATCCGTCGGAACGGAAAATTCTCCGATTTTATACGATTCGGAGGATTTTTGCTGCGAGGTATTCTTCGGAACATCTATTCGGAATATTTCTCCGACATTTTGTAACTCCGACAGAGTATGCGTTGCGGAGAATTTTCCGTTCCGACGGATACCTCGCTAGGGCGGAATGTACTCCAAACTCGTACGCCTTAATCCCCTCTTACAAAAAAAAGGAATAACAAAAACGCAAACTCAATTAATATCGACGCAGCTTCGAAACTACGATCAGTTTTAAATGCTGCAACTTCGAAATGGCGCAAATCGGAACGACACAAAGCGAGGTTTTGGTGTAGTGCTGCGCTACTGGCTCAAGTCAAGTTTTGTGCAGTCAATAGTTTCAGGATCAATCGCAAAACATTTTTTGTTGTTATTTATTTTCACATACCAGAGTTTCAGGAATAAAGCGCGTAGTTTCCTCAAAAAGTGCCCTGCAAATTTAAAGCAAAGGGTGAAGAAGAAATCTGACAAGAAGGCAACGGGAACCATTTTTTTGAAGTAATCCGTTGGTTTTCCTGCACGAACAAAACTTAATTTAACTATTTATAAACAAAACATCGACAATTCGCAATTCTTCAATTGTTTTATGTTAAAAAGTTGTCTGATAAGTTTTATTCATACCAATCTGAGTCAAAGCTCAGTGCCGCCGCTTTTCGAACATGTCAAAAGTTGGAACTAACTCAAATTGGTTCTTATTCATACGAAATTGACATTCGATTTTGACATTTCTCTTGAGTAAAAGCAATTGCTACGTTTTATTCATACGACCTTTTGTGTACCACCTACATTTTTGCGGAATAAGCAGTTTTCAACGAAAATAAATTCACACTGCTTTCGCCTTGCATCGAGAACATTCGCTTTTGACCTTTTAAATCTCTCGCCACCGATAACAAGCTAAAAATGATATAAATATTTTATTTTTATTTTCCAAGAAATCGAGCAGAGAGATAGCTAACAAAACTGACTCGCTTTCAATTTAGCCGTCAGCATAAATTTTAAATCGTAATCGTTCAAAGTTCAAGGTAAGCGTGGATGTTCACTGAGTCCACAAAGCTTAACTTTATCTGCCCTGATATCATCGATTTTTGTTTGTAAAACGTGCTGGGATCATCTTCATGTTGGCACTGCACCATTATAAGCGCGTTGGCAATATTTACTGATAAAGGATGTTTTATTTTTTTCTGACAACTCGGTAATCAGTGCTTGGTAACAGATCAACTGCTTATGTGTAAATGAAGCTACTGCCGTTCAAAAAATTGGAATAAAGTTCATATGTGTTTGGTATTTTGCAACTTTGCATACTTTGAAACTGAAATATTTCACTGTTGCTTTCCTCATATTGTAAAGAAACTCATTCGCAAAAAGAACAACCACTTGTACTCAAATTTGACGACAAGTCGACGCAAATGAATGCAAAATTGGATGTTAATGTGAAGCAATTCAAAGCAGCGATAAATTTCGGAGAGTTTCTATTTTCGTTTGACCGACGGGTGATTCACTTTTTTTTAAGTTTCCTTATTTAGGGAACCAAAGCTAGCGGCAAAGTGACATCATTTATTCGTCGTGTCATATGAAACGGGGATTGTTCATGTGGCTTGACTTTGATTTGCGCACAATGCTAAACGATTCTAGTTCTTTGAACCGACCTAGGGAAACCACATGTCGCCAATGTCCAAATGATCAATTTTCGGCCAAAAAAAATTGGTTTTACATAGTTGACCTGCCGCTGTCAAGCTCTTGATAACGCCGCTGGTGAGTTGGCAATAACGCTCATTAAAACCCTCGCAACGTCGAATGTTCAATGAACAGGATTCGTAAAATTGGGGGTTAGAATGCGTTCTAAATCGTGTAGCTTTTAGTTCATCTAGTTCATTAAGTTCAAACCGGAAATCAGCTGCATCATTGATATGCTGCTTTTGTGAGAAAACAATTGAACTACCAGCGTTTATTTTTGAACTATATAGTTGACAAGTTTGAGCTACAGTCAGATACACAAACTTTCGCCTAAAACCTAAGATTGTCATATCCAATTGCTGCATCAGTCCGCTACGAACTATTTTAGATCGTATTGAGGAACTTTAAAGAGATTGGTAAGTTGCTAGCTTACAGAAAGCCGGCTTAAAACACACAACGACTGAATGTTCTTTATTCTTCTCTTTCTGTCCAACTATCACTTGTTCTACAAATCGATTAAGTATTAGAGCAGACACTCAGACAGTGTAAAACATGTCGGCGTGTGTCTATGTACACCTGCTTAACATTTCCACGAGGTTGATATCACCCTCGACGTTTCGACACACGCAAGCTTTTTTACACAGATCAGAATTAATGCAAAAAAATATTTTGTAGGTTATCTCTTAAACGTATTCAAATGCTAAAATCAAAATAATTCACCAGCGCGGCATGATATTTTAATATTAGTTCACTTCTATTTTAAGTCATTCAATCAGTTGTCAAATCTAACTTCAACCTAATCTTATCACTTGTTTATACGAATGGACATATCCAGCGGTATCTGATCGAGTTCATCCACCTTAGACAAAGTTTTGCCATTCTTATCGTATCGATTGGGGATTTTTCTTCACCTGTCTCTTGAATATCCAAAATAGAATCAAATAGATAAACAAAAAAGTCAGCTGGTCGTCAAATCACATGAAATCTACGAACGGAAATCCATTTCATCGATTTATTGTAAACATGAGCATAAATAATTTAATAATCTACTCTCTCTCTCTTGTTTCAGATAGTTAAAAAACAGGTCTCCTAGAGTTTGGTGGTTCACAAAAATTGTCCCATAGAAGAAAATAATGCAAAAATGGATTTTCATATATTGATCATAATTGCATGTGTGTTCTTGGCATCTCTGTTCTCGCTCTTGTTCATAAATAAGTTCTTCCGCCGGAAAACATTCGAGGAGATTGTCGCCGAGAAGAAAGCCATGACGGAGAAAATCTACGGGCCCGCCAAGTTGGCAAAGAAGCAAGCGCGCGCCAAGTTGCCCACCAAAAAGGAGTTGAAAAAGGAAAAGCGACAAAGGCAGCAAAAGAAGGCCGAGGACAATGCGACTGAAGTCGATGATAGTGATGCCCAATCAGAGAATGCATCGATTGAAGACGTCGTCCATTCGGAAGAGCAGCAATCTAGTAAGAAGACGGTTCAGCCAACGCATGTGGAGTTTGCTGCAGAAGCCGAAGTCGTTGACTCAGATAATGCCAGCTCAGTGGGACAGAGACGCTTCAGTGGCGATAGCAACAATCAAAAGTCGAACAAGTCGAATAAGCAACGCAAGAATGCAAACACCAAGAGTGCTGGCATTTTGGCGAATAAAATTGAACAGCCGGTGGTTGTGAAGGAAGTCGCCGCTGAAGAGGAACCAGCTGAGAATAACTTTGAAACCAAACCACCCAAGGATGTGATCGTGCTTAAGAAACAGGAAACCGCCGAGGCAAAGAAGTCCAAGGATACCAAGAAGTCAAACAAGCCGAAAAGGGATGCACTCGAGCAGCCCGTCGAAGTGATCAGTTTTGCCAAGGAACTGAAACAACTGGACGAGAAGCCAGCACGTACCGGATCACCCAAAAACCAGAGCAACAAACTGAAGCAGCAGAACAAAAAGAAGAGCGACAAGGACAACGTCGCCTTGGACAAGATCAATGACAACGACATCATCGGTGTGAATCTGTTGATGAATCTTTTTGGTCGCGCCGAGCTCAATCGCAGCGAAATTCAGATACTCATTGACTATCTGTTGAATAAGCAGCAAGATATGCCCGCTTCGCACTCGGAATGGAGCGATGACATCGTTCAAAAGCTAAAGAAGCAACTCGAAGAGAAAGAGAAGGCCCTGCACGAAGAGCAAGACGCCTCGGTAGGCCTCCAAGCTAAACTACGTGAATTGCGTACCGAAATCAATGCCGAACGCGCCCAAATGAATGCCACCGTAAAGAGTTACATCGAGGAGATCCAAAGCAAGAAAAACGAGCTAATCGCAGTGAACCAAGAAATGCAAACACTCAACGATAAGTTCACCTTGGAGCGGCAGCAGTTCCAAAACAAGTTACGCCTGGAAAAGCAGGCCGGTTCACAGGATGTCCTTCTGCAGTTGCAACGCGAAAATGAACGCTCAGCCATATTGCAGACGGAACTCGTTCACAAGGAGCAGGCCATTAACGAATTGAAAGCCGAACTGGTCCACAAGGAGCAATACATCAATGAATTGAAATGCTTGGTTAATGCCTCGCACCAGGAAGTGGAGGACACCAAACTGAAGTCGAACGAGATCATCCAGACCCAAGTCAATCAGATTCACGTTCTCGAACAGAAGCTGGACGACGTTGAAGTGCTCATCAACGAGCAGCGCTATGCCCTGGAGAAGGCCAAGACCACCGAGGGCGAGCACGAGACCAGCAAAGTCGACCTTCGCAACTTGCAGAACGCATTGGATTCCACACAGTCTGAACTCGATTTGGCACGCAACGAATTGGGCGACAAGCAGCAGGAAATCGATACATTGAATTTGCAAAAGCAAGAACTCACCGAAGAGTTGGGCGGCATCAGCAACAGAGCCGAGGAGAAGAGCAAGGAACAGAGTGATTTGCAGCATACTTTGGATGTTCTTCAGACCGCCTTGGAGGAGAAGGACAAAAAATTGGCCGAGTATGAGGTGTCTCTGAAGCAGCTGGCCAGCAAGGAGGATGATCTAATCAAACAGATTCAGGAGCAAAAGGAGAGGAATAATGTGAGTTGGGTTATTGTTTAATAGATTTCCTGATTGCATGTTTATGTTGTGTCTGTGATTATGTGGTGATTGGTTTTATTTTTGTTTACTAAATAAGCGATCGATTTGCGAGAAGTGTTGGACAGTTCGGGAGAGAAATCATTAAGTAATGCAACAAGGATGGACTACCGAATATTCCATCAGAAAATATCACTTCACGGACATGCCTATGCAAAAGCGCTTGATCTGGTTTAGTCCGTTGGTGCCAAGGTTTCAATCTCTTGCTTCTATAGTGTGTACTAATAAGACATAGCCATGATCGTCCTTGCAACTTGATAAACCTCAAGTAAGATACGCAACGTAAGGGCTGATAAACTAAACTACTAGACTGTTTCAGTAACCCTTCGCCTACTCGAAGACAAATCGTCACAAGCATAAACGAAGCAATAAGGCGCCCACTAGTATGTCCGGTCTAGATATCATTCTAGCCATCTACCCACAAGTTTGTTGCATCACAAAGAACCTATATCAATATGGTCTAAGAGTGTCTTTCTGGTGATGATTCGAGGGTTGCTTTGCTCTCCCAAAAACTGCTTATTTCTTTTATTTCTTAAGAGAAGAGAGACTTTAGTTATCCTTTCCGCACAATAAACGGTACAGAAGAAAGAAGCCTTTCCAACCTTGCCAGCTTTTGTTCGATGTGACATTGTATAAGCATTTATATGAATATATGTACAGTGCGACCTCAATAAAAGCAACTAATAGAAATTTGGGCAGTATAGTATAGGCACCAAAAATGAGACAAAAAGTTAAACACCTCATAATAATAGAAAAAAACGTGGCTTGCACTGATTAACAGATTAAAACTGATAACTTAATTCATGTTTAAAATAAACAATAAGAAAAAAACAGCTAACGAAAAAAGAGTTCTTGAAACAATAGTTGCCTTTATCGAGTCACCTTTTTTTGAGGAGTTGCAATTACTGAGTAAACAATCATTAGAGGTGTTGCTTTTATCGAGGAGTTGCACGTATCGAGGGTTGCTTTTATTGAGGTCGCACTGTATATATATATTTTTTTTTCCTGTTGGGGGGAGGAGAAATGCTTTACGCACCGTAGGGAGGCATGTTTGCGTTGACCATCCCCGTGTGTTCGGCTCTCTCGGAATGCCTTCTGTATATTAGCGGACTGTAATAAGGAAAATAAAACGCACTGTTTGTTTAAAGTCTGGAAAAATGCATTACGCAAAAAAACCCGACTATAATAATTCTTTATTATATTATTGTTTGACCGCGGCGCACCGCCCTGTACATCTGTACTCTGACATCTTTAGTTCTGACTGACTTTTACTTTTTATAAAGAGTGAGATTTGTTCTCATACATACATTCTTAAACACTATATAAATACATTGCATGGGTTCGATACACCTTCCTTTCAACCCTATGGTTTCTGACACACCCCCCTGGGACCCCTCTTTGCATTATTTTAAGGGGGCTGCAATCGGGCTCACGTGCTTTCCGGGATTGTTCTTCTTCTCTTTTCTTTCTTCTTTCTTCTTCTGAGCGCTGCTTGCTCGATTGCCGCTTGCAGTCCGATTTCCGTCTTGTTGTCGTAGACGTACTTCCTTTGTGCCGCTATGAGATCGATGGGGGTCACTCCTGCGACTACAAGGACGGCTGGTTCCGACACCGTTCGGTAAGAGCAAGCCACGCGTAGATCTCCACGTTGTTGCACTGTCGCCATCTGCTTCCGGTACCTTTTTTGTTGAATCCCATATGAATATATGGGAGTATTTGAATCAAACATAGCTATGCGAAGCTGTACTTAACTGCACCAACCAATTAAATAGTAGGTCAGTTTCATAGCTGCCCTAAAAGCATTCGAAGGTTTCCAGTTCAATCATACTACCTATCTGCTCAAGTTTGAAATAGAAGCACGCGAACATATTTTTTTTTTAATAGACTATGTGCCATAATATTAGAGATGGCCACGATTGCCGTAGTTAAGCACAAAGTAATCATAAGCATTCAATTGTCCTGTAAATTGGTCCCTACTACCAGATGACTCTTTCATATATTTCCTTGAATTGAACATTAGGAACATAGGTTAGGTTAGATTGAGCAGGGCGTACCCTGCAATACCACACTTAGGTCCTCGTGGACCCATTGTGATGCCCTTTTTTGGGGTTTAACCGCTTGTGTTGTATCGGTTGTCTTCTTCCTTTCCTCACTGTGGTTAACAGACGCTGTCCAGCCATCCCCATGTCCTTTAAAACCTGTAAAGATCAGACAGTGAGTTTTCAGAAAGTTCTTGTACGTCTAGGAAGTAATATCTCCCAAGTGTTCTGTTTCTCAAGTGACCGAGACTCGGACAATGACAAAGGAAGTGGGGCGCTTCGTCTCCTCAGACTCATTAGGAACATATTGAATACCGCCTTGCAAAGCGGTTGTCAAGAATGTACTATTTGGACTAGAAATTCTTTACATTCTTTTACCGCTCGCCTTCTATACACATTTAGTCAGCCTTTTTCGATGTAACATTGTTTTTTCTAACATGCTTTGCCTGTAAACAGCTGTTGCTACATTCAAACTAAGCAATACACATGTTTGTAGCTATAAATAACGCAAACGGTGTTATACCACACTTCCAGTTTACTGCGAATTCATTACATTTCAAAAACACTTGTGTTCTACCTTAGATGTTGTAATAATTGTAATACAATCAGAGTCATCAGTTTCAAAACAAAACCCACACGCACTATACATTTCATATTTTATGAAAATACACACGTACACACACACATAAATGTTGTTTTTATAAATTTACATATGCAATGCAAGAAAACCAACCAACCAACTGTGTTATGTTTTGTCTCGTAGGATTTGCGTACTAAAAACTGGAAGTTGGTTGAGGCTTTACAAGCTGCTGAAACAGCAAAGAAACAAGTTAGCAACAGTTTAGTTGTAAGTGTTATGTTTTATTTTGTGTTCAACTATCTGACATAAATGAATAAGGTTTATTTCCTTCGCTTGGTATGACACATTTCTAAATGCATTTTGTTTTTTTTTCTTGTTTCTCGTCCACAGCAACAGCAGCAGCAGCAAAAGGAACAACACGCTCTATTACTTTCGCAGCAGCAGCAGCAACAAACAGTAAAACAATCAGATCCAGCCAAGGATCAGAAACACATCCGCGAAATATTAGAGCGTCTGTATCCGGATGCGGTGAAAACAAATGCCGGTTCAGCACTTTCACTGTCGTTCGATCAGTGGATCGAACAAGTGCTTGCGACACAAGTGAAACAAGCTATTAGTAAAAATAGTGCAACTACCGCCACCAATACCACCAGCACCAACACCACCAATTCACCAGCAACAACAAATAGCAACAGTAGTAGTAATCATTCTTCACATAATCATAGTGACTTAAATAGTAGTGAAGATGCAACAAATAGTAGTAGTATTAATAATAACAGTAGTGTTAGCAGCAACAGCGGCGACCTGGACGCTGATAAAGCTGAAATATTGAAACTGAAATCACAAAATGCTCAATTGCGGGCGAATTCAGAAGAGTTGACCAAACTCGTCACAAAAACTGTAAGTAACAAGCCGGGGTGTCTGTAATCTCATAACTTTTTGTGGCAGGGGTTTTTCTGTTTGTTTTATTTACTACTAATCTTGGTTTTATTTTTTATTTATTTTTGCTTATGTTTTTCTTGCTATGATCTAAGGGTAATACTTTATTGGAGTTGGAGGCTCGTGCCCGTGAACAGGATGATAACTGGCGAAGTATCGTTCGTTCCAAGGAGGAGGAAATTAATTTATTAAAACATTCTAATGGAGAACAACAAGTGAGTTTTCGTGCAAGTTCTTCTTTTGTAGTAGTTGTTAGTTGTTCTGTGATGTTTACACAAGTAGGGTTAGACTTACGAGTGTAAATGTAGTCTCCATCAATGGGTGTATGTCGTGTATATGCTCAGTACCTCCTCCTTGTCGAGTTTTACGCTAAATCGATGTCCGATGTTGTCGTTATGTGGATGCATTGATATATTACGAAGGAAGTCGACACAAGTTGACTTCGGTACATTTTCTTCTACCTAGTCTAGCCACAAATACTGAAACAACCAATTAATATTTTTTAATAATTTTAGGTAAATTATATAAGAAACAAAGATATCAAAATGATCGCCTTTTGCATTTACACAGGCCCCTAATCGGCCTAGCCAACCGTCAATGGCGGCACGAACCCTTTCCATTGAAAAATGTTGTGTTTTTTAGAGCAGGCCATATCCCCCCAAGTTGGCCACAATTCATAACCCAGGGCAATTTACGGCCTTTATGAAGTCTGGTACATTTTTGAGTGGTTTTGGCCTTGTGACCAGGGGCAGGGTCCTACTAAAATGATAACGGCTTATTTTAAAACATGGAATGGTTTAGTGGTTTTATCACGTTCTCTAACACGGTATTTTGGTACACTCTAGCCGAAGTTTTGATGCCTTTTTCGCAGAAATGCAGCTCAGTGACCCCATCATAAGAGAAACCCCACCAAACCATTACGTACGCTGGATGATGACCTCTCTGAGCTCTGGGAATAATTTGGGATGCCTCTTTAGAGTTACGTGCATAAATTTTGTCCTTTTGTTTGTTGAATTTTTTAATTTTTCTTCAACGGTAAAAATGTTCTCGTTGGTAAACAAAATTTTTCGGTATTTTTTTCTCGCGTACCGTGATAGCAGCTTTTTTGATTTTCGTGCTCTATTTTTTTTAATGGATGTCCTGTAGATCTGCGGAACGCGCCAAGTGCAAGGTCATCTTTAATGATCCTTGAGGTCGTTCTGGAAGAAATACCTATCTCACGGGAGAACACTTTCAGCTTCCGAAGGGGATTCCGGCCAATTCGAGCACTTACCGCTTTGACCACATTTTTTGTTCGAACCGAACGCGGTCGGCCCGATCTTTGGTGGTCGCGTAAATCCTTCGAATCTTTTGATGATAAACAAAAACACGGCTAATTTGTAGCGGCAGCAAGGTTTTTAAAATTGACTTTGCATCCAGTCCACAATTCTATTCTCTTTATTTTCCCATTCACTGTTGACATTTAAAAATTATTAGCTTGAACTGAATTATTAGTACATGTAGAAGAGCTACTTCACAAATTACTGGAAAAAATAACGGTACTAGCTTACCCAAACGTGTAATACAGGGTGTTTCAGTATTTATGGCTAGACTAGGTAGTTTGGATCTGATTGGGTAACGCACGGTGGCATTATCTGTCTTACTCACTATTCGCTTACAAAGTTTCATCACAAAACAGCAATTGTTTCAATGCGCAATTCGTTTTCGAATTTCATGTTTGTAAGCAAATTATACGGAGTCGATCCGCACCATCCGTGAAGAACTCTTAGACTTATTTTCCTCTCTGCTTGTACGGAAATTGTCTTTGCGGATTAATCTACGTGCCCGGTTTTGACATTCTGGACCCACACAACTTATTTAGGTGCCGCTACAGTGTTAAGTGGACTATTTCCTCAACCAAAACGAGTCTCCAGTTGAGTCAGCCTTGTCAAAATCTCATTCCAAAATGAAGTTCTTGCCATTAACCCTTGCGCTAGAATAAATTTTAGTTGTAATAAACGTGCAAGACTATATTCTTCTTTTCAGACAGCCAAGCAGTTCCAAAAGCTCTTTAATTCAAGTTGTCTTGGATGGTTTCAAGTCTGAAATTCACCATTTAAATGCTGATGTTCCCCGGGGCTTCGTTTTGTCTCCGACTCTCTTTCTCATTTTTATAAATGATCTCTTGTCTGTAACTTCTAATCCAATTCACTCTTTCGCTGATGACAGCACCCTCAGCTTCTCATATTCATTCCAGGACTTACGTCCCTGCTCTTCGGCCGTAGAACTGGAACGACAACGTATGTTAACTCTTCATTAAATTCAACCAATAGAGTGGAATTTAATGCTGCCAAAGCACAATGCTGTCTGCTGTCTCTTAAGCGAAACCCGAACCTTCAGTCATTATCCATGAATGTCCCTTGCATCACCGAAGCCGAAAGACTTTCCATTCTCGGTATGTGTGTTCATAACAACCTTCGTTGGAACGACCACATACACGAATTCGCCAAGAACGCTGCGAAATGTCTAGGTTTCCTCAAAGGCTGCAAGAAATGTTTTACCCTCTTTGATCCGGCTAATATATATAAGGTCTTAATTCGCCCCAAACTTGAGTACAATTCTCATATCTGGTTTGGTGCGACAAAAACTAAAATGCACCGCCAAAATCGGGCGATAAAACTAATCGGAGACAATAATATCGCGAATTCAAGAAACGTATCATGTCTCTCACTGTTTTATCGATTCTTTAACAAACAGTGTTCAACCGAAATCGCCAGCTGCATTTCGCCCCTTCAATAATTCAACCGCAATACTCGTCATTCTAGGAATACCCATCAGTTTACCATTCAGCCTGGGTACTCATTCCGTAACTTTTAAAACGATAATCGTCCGCGCGATAGTAGTCGACGATCTCGTCAACAATTTGCTTTCCGTAACTCTATCACTATCGTCTCGTCTCTCGATTATTTGGTATAAAGTTTGAGAACTTTCCGTATCTCTGCAGCTCACAAACTGTAGTTTGTAAAACGATTTCGGTTGAAGTGTTTGGTGAATATGGATATCCGAGGCGGCAACCGCCTGTCAGTTTTATTATTTTCAAAACCATCAAAAATGCTTCTTCTGATAGATGAAAGCGTTGAATAAAACTTCTTAGATAAAAAAATGTGGGATGATTTGCAATTTTAAATGCCGATAGCCTGCCTACAAAATCCGTGACTGCTTGGAGAAAGTGATATTTATGTTTCTTAGTACTTTGGAGTACATTGTTTTTGTTTTTTTGTGTAAATACAAAAACAAATTTACAGACATTTAAAACCAATGTGCATCGGAGTCTCCTATCTCCTCTATCCCAATTTCCTTAAGGCCCGCGATGTGTATACACTATAAGAGAAGTCATAACCTCGTAAGCGCGTGTTGATTATAAAAAAGAATTCATCTGTTAAAAAACCGAAGTTGGAAACATACAATGTCCATCTACGAACTTGATAAGAAAAATGTAGTCATTCAGTGGGCATTGCTGGAAACGAAAAAGCTGGCTCATTGCACCAGGAAAATTTTCCCAAATTCTCCCCCGAAAATCCCTCTTTCTCATTAATGTGGACAAAAACAATCTGAGTATCTTGACAAGAACAATTGGTGGCTTTTCCCCAAAAAAGATCCTCACCGATCCTGTCTTGAGAGTGACGAATCCTCTTGTCCCGTTCTCTTTTGTCGCAGTAAGAATATGATTGACGAGGGAATCTTTACTTCAGCAGATCTTCCTGACATACCGCCAGTGAAGATCCTTGTCTTTCTGACTGACCCGGAGTGAAAAGATGGATCTAGTACCTTACCAAGTAAAACACAATAAGCTCATTCAAAGTGTCATAGCCCCGTACAGGCTCTCCTGACTAATAATCTAATCTAGCGCGGTCTTTAGTTGCAATTTCCAAATTGGTTGACGTCTCAGAGGACTAGTGTTGGCTCTATATGTCATTCAAGTCCGTCGTCTTATTCGACTGATTCCCTCTTTTTTGCGGAGGTCCATATCACTTTAAAGATCGTATTACGCTATCCAACAAACTGAGGACCGCAAATTGACGCCAAACTGTCTGACCTTCTTAATACAACACCCTTTAATGCGATGTTCTTTAATTTACTTTCACAGGTCCTTACAGTAAGGAGAATACCACGTCCGCACGTCCTTGACCATAAAGCACCTCCAGCTTAGTTCTTAGGTAGCCAAGTTGATTAAGCTCGCTTTCCAACGTTGCGCTGTACCAAATGTTGTACATTCCTCTACTGGACTTTGCCTCAGGTATGGACTCGTCGGGCTAGTTAGGTTGTGTCAATATTCTCCACGGGACCTAGTCATATCAGTTGCCGTAAGACTTTAAGACTGTTTGACCAGGCGTCGAATCGCGTCGTCCGTTAACGAGCATTACGTTCACAGAATTAAGTTGATTTACATGTGAAACAAAAACAAATTCCGTCACCTATTCGTTCACGGACGACGCGATTCGACCGCAGATCAACATCGCTGGGTAGCCCCTAAAGTTTTTCGTTTGCACACTCCCTCGATACAAACTGGTCAGGAAATAACCCAACGAATCATTGTCTTAACGACTCAAGAGATTTCCGTCTTTACTTACTTACTTAAGGTTGCGCTACAGTCCGGAGTGGACCTGGGCCTCAACCCATACGCCGCTCCAGTTGGCGCGATCTTTGGCTAACTGCCTCCAGTTGGTTGAGGTCCCCTTCCACTTGTGCGCGCCACCTAAGGCGGTTTCTTCTTCTACTACATTCCGTCCGCTTTCGACAAAAAACTGTCCTGATCAAGGTGATGTCGTCGGATTCTTAAGTAGATGTATTCTCAGCCCGAAGAAGCAGCAAACTGGCAAGTGATTCTTCGCTTGTGAGGTAAATTTATAGCGCCTTAGTCTACTAAGACAGTCTACACTAGACAGTCTTTAACTACTTTCGAAGTTATATCTGTCGATCGTAACAATTTACCCAATTTGCCTTATTTGGGAGTTCTTTCTCGATGATAGTTGTCCTCCTTTAAAGCCAGTCGCCGCCTTCGTTTTAATACTTGCAAACGCGCCACGGACAGCTCTCCTCATTCTTCCTATAACCCTATGCCTTTTTTGTTTTATTTATTTAACCTAAATCAGCACTTCACTATTTCTATGTTATACTTACACCAACCAATTTCCATTTGCAGGACATTTAATGTTGAATAACATCATCAGATACAAATGGAGATTATGATTGCCTTCCAGAATTCAACGTAATGAAATAAATCAACTTAAATCATTTTCTAATTAATACATTATTAGAATATGACTTTTTACATCTAAAAAAAAAGAAACCCAACAACATATAGCTAACCATCCGCGAACGTTGGACAAAGAATCTCTTCCATCAGATAATATACAGCTGGCCTAGCTAGCCCATTATTCCGGATGGTAAGAGCCATGGATACTCCCTAAATCGGATACGCCCAATCTGTTGTTTCATGAAACCTAACACCACTACGGACAGCTGTGTGCTCCTAGACTACAAACACTAACTGCAACCAACAACAATCTATTACATGTAGTACTATTATAATTTTTCTTTTAAGCTGATTAAACAATCGATTGTTCTTGCTTTCACACAAACATTCGACTACTTCCCAGAACATGAGATCTATCTATGTACATCTAACCAATGTCTAGTAAAACAAACCACAACAACGAGTGTGCGTTCGAATTGAAAACAACATGAAACAACAAACAAAATAAAAAATCACTTATACATAACTTTAATTCATAATGAATCTATTTTTATATAATATACATTTAATAATTTAAGAAACAAACAAAATTATGAGAGTAAAACAAACGCTAAACAACAACAATCGAATGTGGAATAACCAACAAAGCATATTAAACACACATGTACGTAGAATGCAATTTAAAACAAAACAAAACAAAAGTAAAAGCGAAACAAAGCAAACAAAAAATATATACGAAAATACGATGCGATAAACAGTAGAGAATAACAACAAATCCTTATTGTGTACTATTTACTGTTTTATGTTTTATTTAACTTTATTTTTCTTCTTCTTTCGTTTGCAAATGCTCTAACGAAAAGAATCGAATTTTTGTTTTCCAACAGAATTTATACACTACTACTACAAAAAAGGGGACTAAATCCAACAGGACATTTGAATAAAACAAAACAAAACACATAAACAGATGTTTTGCTGTGCAATTTAGAAAGAAATATGTATTTAAAACCTAAACGGGAAAGTGACAAGATAACCTCTTGCAAACCAATGATATTTAGAAAGATTATTAAAAAAAGATTTTCTTTTTGTCTGTTTTTCTCTAAGCAAACAAAAAAAAAGAAGTATAAATGGGATATAACTATATAACAAATAAATAAATAAAGGAACTGAATGATATAGTGTCAAATTAGGAGAGAAAATGTTAGAATTTAAACAATAATAAATAAAATAAACACAATAAACAACACACACAACTACTGTTAACTAATGAAACGAATGCAACCATCAGAAATCTGGACAGGTATCCAACTATCAACTATATTACATAATTTGTCTCTTTAGAAAAACCAATTGCGAAACAGAACAATATTATCGATTATATTCCAAGAGTTATTTTCATTTCTATACACGAAACACACACACACATAGACACGTCTCTCGAGTCAGAATAGCCAACAACAAAAAAGAAACAATTCCATTTATTATAATTAAAGTATATTTTTTATTATTATTAAACAATTTTTTCTTTGTTTTTTTTTCCATTTTCAATTATAATCACAAATTTTTCTTCTTCTACTCTATACAACGTATTTGTAGTTTTCTTCTTCTTCTCTCTTTATTTCTCGTCTTTCTTGTGCAACAACTTATTCTATATATATAAATATTAAATATGTTTTATGTTTCCTTCTTTGTTAAACAAAATGATACGTGTAAAAGTTGCAATTTATTATTTAAAGAAAAAAAAAATTATATTTTGGTTATGTTTGATCATCTTTTTTTCTGATTTACAATTATTATTATATATTATTTTTGTCTACTTTATTATTATTATAAATATATATATTATTTGATGTAACAACGATATTAGGAAATGAAAAATAAATATGAATAAAAAAAACAGAACTTTAAAAAGAAACACCCTCTTGAGTAAGTTTAAGAAATCCAGATTCAGATTTACTATGTGGTGTTAATCATATACATATATATACACATACACAGACACATACACCCAGAGTTCGGTAAGAAAACAAAAATAAACAGAAACAAAACTAAAAACGATAAAAATGCTTTATGAGAATAAAACAAATGAAAAATATTTAAATGAAAATAAAAGGAAACCGTAGGTAATAGAGATATACAATACAAAATTGTGTTTTTTTATTATTTAGTTTTAGATCTGGTATACATTTAATTGCTATGGAGAGAAAGTTAAAGTGGTTTTCAAATCCAAAGCTGGTAAATGCTCTCACGTGAGTCCGAAAGACCTATTAGAACGACTGATTGAAATCCATTTACGCAAAAGCATTGACAACAAACTTCTGTCAACGGCGCAACACGCCTATCCTAGGGGTAAATCAGGGGTGGCAGCACGTAACTTGATACAATCAGTCGATACAATCGACCTCTGGCAGCACCTAATTTGTCACAATCGATTATCCTCGATTGTATCGTCAAAGTTGGCAGCACACAAACCAGAAAATGAAGTTTGAAACAAAACATTTTACTCGATAGCGAATACTTGTCGTCAGCAGTTGTTTTTCTTTGTTCAAATACGGAATCAAAACAAAAGATGTTCAATAAATAGAAAACAAATAAATATTTTAACTAATTTTATGAGTGATCACCATGATTTTGCCAGAGGAATCTTAAAAACTGCACAAGGAAGGAAAAATAGCAGTTTTCTCTGGGAAAGACTATCCAATTCACTGAACCATGACGGTCCTCCACAAAAAGATATAAAAGATCAGAAAAAGGTTTTGATTTTAAATTTATACTTATTTATTTATTTACAATAACGTTTTGTTTAAGACTTGGAGCGATTTAAAATATAAAGTCAAGAACAAACTGAGAAGTAATAAACTTCATTTATAGGGCACGGGCGGAGGTCCATATATGCAAGAAAAGATCGATGAGTGGGAAGAAAAAATAATCGAGCCATACCCAGCAACACATTTGTTCCGACATTGATTTGGTAACTGCCACTGGCTCTCTCAATGTTGAACAAAGTTGTAAAATGGGTGGAACTGATGTGCTTCTTATTTTGCTTAAAAGTTTTGATAAGTTAAGGATTATAAGGAAGCCTTCCTTGTTTACTCTAAACTGCTGCACAAAGCTAAAAATATGTATTTGATTTTCCAATGTTGTCAGTGTTATTGTTTTATTTCTGAATACATACTCACTTATTTTCACTTAACTCTATTGGGTTGCTGTTATCTCTCAAAGCTCTTCTTTTTATTTTGGAATTAGACACTTCCTCATCCTCACTCTCCGAATCAAAAAATATCATCTTCTTTCTATCCACTTTTCATAATAAAAAATTGTTGGAATACCGATTTGCATTTCGCTTCATAATTCACAATCATTTTTTTAAGTACAAGTCACAATGAAACTCGTTTCAAATTACATGCTGGCAAAAATGTTTTGTTTCGAGTTGAGCTCACGATGAACAGTCTCGATTGTATCAAGTTACGTGCTGCCACCCCAGGAGAAACGACTGTAAAGACTCAACACTTGGCTTGCATTACCATCACTGGCGCATTGAGGACTTCTCTCACCGCGGCTTTACAAACAATGCTTATTCTTCTTTTAACATCGTCAGTAAGTAAGTAAGGAATAAGGGAAGGGAAGAACTGGAGAGAACAATCAACTGGCACTGTCAATATTCACGGACGGTTCCAAAACAGCAGATGGAGTCCGAGCCGGGATCTTTTCAGACGATCTGAACCTGGGCCTCTCCTTCTCCCTCCCAAAGTACTGATGTAGAGTCCTTCAAGCCGAAATCACAGCCATTCGTTTACCCTACAGAGCGGCTGTCGATTAAAACAGGGGTGGCAGCACGCAACTGGATACAATCACTCGATACAATCGAGCTCTGGCAGCACCTAATTTGTCTCAATCGATTATCCTCGATCGAGACAAATTAGTTGCTGCCAGAGCTCGATAGTATCTACTGAACTCGATTGTATCAAGTAACGTGCTGTCACCCCAGTATCACAAAGGGATATTTTTATATACATCGACAGTCAGGCTGCCATTACATCCTCAGTATTCCAGCGGCGGTGGAAGATTGCCGCGTATTTCTCAACGAGATAGCTAAACAGAACAACCTCACCCTTTGCTGGGTTCCGGGACACAGTGATATCCCGGGGAACTGTGCAGCGAGAATTGGCGAGAAAAGGCTTTTTCGGCGTTGACAGTGTCAGTTTGCACAACGTGCATGCACCGCTGTCCTACGCTAAGCAACTCATTCACGCGGACTCAACAGGTAAAGCAAGTCATAGATGGAAATATTTAGGATACTGCGACGTTGCCAGGCTTACTTGGCCAACCCTAGACACTAAAAGAACCAAGGCGCTTCTGCGACTCAACAGATCTAGTATTTCGCTAGTCGCTAATAACATTACCGGTCATTGTATTCTGGGTAGACATGCTTAGGTAACTTCATCAGCGCTGCTCATATTCTTAGCTTTATCAATGGTAGCAAATGGTTCACATGAGTAACCGGTGAAGGAACCCCCAACACCAGTGGTATGCACAATGAGCCGAACTAACGGCCTAAGTGTTTCTCTAACCGAGAGCCACTTAAACATGCTTACTTAACAATGGTTGCATTCTTAGACATAGAAGGCGCTTTGCACAAAGTCGCCTCATCTACGACCTCTAGGGCACTGGCTTGCTTGTGCATCAGCGGTACTAGTCGTACCACTCCCTCCGCCGCACTTGACATCCTGTTTCATCTGACACTAATTGACATCTTCAGCAGGTAAACGGCAGCTTCTGCCAGATGTATGCCTCGTAACTAGTTCACAATGGACCAACAAATCAATTGGCCATGCCGCTATCCTGAACAACTTCAGGAACCTTCAAGGAGACATTCAGCCTTATTGTGAGTTTCGCCCGGAAAACATTTCACCTGGCGAAATGCTGTTCGCCCGAAAATTTAAAAGCTATTGCGAGTTTCGCCCGAGAATTAACGTAAATTAACAGTGCATAAGTGATATTTTTTCGAACATTAACAATTTTTCGCCCGGAATTTATAATAAGCGAAAAGTGAAATGCCAATTTTAAGGGTGGAATATTGTTTGGGGCGAAACTCACAATAAGGCTGATTGACTATACCACACCAGGTACTACAGTTCAATAGAAGCTTCCAGGTCTCCATTCCCACTAGATTATTCTGGGAGTAGGAAACATTCTTGAACGAAGCGATCCATTTTTTTAATGATGGTTCGAAAACTGTAGACGGTGGTCGTGGCGGTGTCTTCTCCAAAAGAATTAATCTAAGTATCTATTTAATCTAAGACTCTCTTTCCGTCTTCCTGATCACTGCAGCGTTTTTCAGGCTGAATCAAGTGCCTGTAATCAGTCCCTACAATACAAACTCTATAACAGCCTAAGCATGTCGTTGGTGTCTCAGAGAGATGGCTGAGCAGTTCAATATTCAACTCTGTTGGGTGCGGGTAACTGCAAGGCTGATGGACTCGCCCAACCAGGAACTAAACTATATTCGCTTCCAATTAAGGATTGTTTAAGCATTCCAATCGCCAAAAGCTATCGAAAAAACAGATCTTAGGTGGACAATCGGCTCGACAAAGCAGATCTGGCTATAGCTGGATTTAAAACAGTCTGGATCTTTGATCTCCCTCGATAGGATATCTTTCACTTGCACATATGTATATAAATATACAAGTGTTGAGTATTAAGCTCCTATTATGGAAGACAACTACAACCAAAACAAGGTTGTCTTTCTCCAATTGGGATTATCGATTACAACTAGTTGTCTGTCAAAGGACAACCCTCATTCCAACCCTCAACCCTCATGTGTAGACAACTAATAAAATGGTTGTCTTTTCAGTTGTGTGTACGTATTATAGAAGACAATTGAGTTGTGTTCGAGTTGTCTTGAATGTCAAAATCAGACAACTGCTTTTTATCAGTTGTGTTGGATGGTTTTGGATTTGTTAAACGAAAAGGATCAGCTTTTTTAATGAAAAATGGACAGAAAAATGAAAGTAGGAATTAGAATAAAAAATGGATAATAGAATGTGTGTTTTAAAAAGTTTTGAAATCACAAAACCATCGCAATTTGTTCGGCTGAAGTTTATAGAAACAACCTGATCTGGCCAGGGGTAAAGGACAGTTTGGTTCAACAAAAAAAAACAAAATATATTGACAAAAAAAGGCAAAAATTAGCTTTAGAGCTCAACAGTATCGGATCGGGCCACCTTCAAGGTCCAAGGAGTGGAAAAGAATAACAAAGGGTTCGTTAATAATGCAAAATAAGAATTTTTCTACATACCTACAAAAATTTTTTGTAGGGTTGGGTTCATTACAAGGCCAACTTAAAGAAAAAACTGGCCAGCTCTTCGAAGACGAGAATGCAAGCGACGAAGAGAACGTGCAACCGGTAGATCCTGCTATAGCATCCACATCCGGACAATCTGTAAGTGTAAGAGCACCTAACAGGAGGATACGGGTAAAAACTATTGAAAAAGAGAGAATTGCCTACTTCAAAACCCAAACTGGGAACCAAAAGAATTAGGGAAATCGAAAAAGTCAATTACAGAAACTATGTACTAAACATCCAAGTCATCAAAAAATAAAACAAAACTATACTTTACTTGGTTCGATTTCTATTTCCACAAATAAATTCACCAAATTGACATTTAACAGCTGACTTCGATTTTCAATATGCCCCTAAAAGATGGCAATAGGTCTGTTCCTTTACTTTTGTAGTAAGAATGGAAAAGACTGTCAAAATGGCAGTGGTGGGGATAAATTCTCTTACAGAGAGAGTCACTAACGAAAAAGTTAGGGAACGCTTTTGTAGTAAACTGTGATTAATGACAGATATGACAGATACTTACTTAATTCAATAAATTTGTATTTCATATTCTCTAATGTCTACTTACCATTTTCAATACGATGGAAAGTTCGACGTGAACATTCAATATTTATTTTGCCGCCTGTTGATAAATGCAATCGAATGTCAAATAGGACAAGAAATTTCCAACTAAGTTGAGTTGTCATCCATAATAGGGGCTTTAAACTAGCTCTTCGCTTGCCATCTATTGCAAGCAATCATTGGTGCAGTCCCATCCAAACTTGTGTTTTTCGATGATTAACTCTCACAATTTATCGCTTCTTTCATAAAACCAGTGGCCGAATCGCGTCATCCGTGAACGAGCATTACGTGACGGAACTTGTTTTTGTTTCACTCATGTAAAATCAACTAATTCCGTGAACGTAATGTTCGTTGACGGATAACGCGATTCGACCTCTCAGTTCTCTTTGAAAGTAGAATCGGAACAAATTTCGAAAGTAGAATCGAATTACATAGTTGGGCCAATGTTCTGATTACAAAACCGCGTCCAAACAAACGAACGCTGCTGCTCCTCTCTGTAGCAAATCTGAAATATTTATACTCTCCTTTAGTCCTGTAAAATGTACGTAGTATGTCTCATTTTTGATTGGTGTGCTGTGCCACCGGCTAAGAACGTATCTTCAAGTTAATACAAACGCAACAACATCTCGTAATAAAAATAGTAATAGATTTATTTCGCAAATTGTAAAAACCTAATAGGAGCTACACTTTACGTAGGTGTAGCTCATAGTACAATACTCATGAGAATAATAATGAGTTAGATAAGTCCCCGCATAAAACTTTATTGTCCTCGACTCCCCCTCCCACTCAGTCCATCCGAACTGTTCGAACTTGGGCGTTCAACTGCATCAGCTTTTGATTGAGTTTTAAATTGTGATCCTTTAGATAACTGATGAGATCAGCCTGTGAATGTGCAAAACGTTCACATGAAAATTTAGCTTTCCCTTAAAATATCCAACACTTACTTGTTTCTCCAAGAGTTCGGCTGTATTGCCACCTGGTTGCATTAGTCCCAAAGACCCTCCAGTAGGATTGCTGCCACTCAATGCGTCCGGTGGCGAAGCGGCCTTATTGAACTTTGTTACCCGCGCTATAAACAACAGATTTGCGAATGTTATCCCATTCAAAGCCAAGTATAATGATTTCTTACCAATATAGGATCCATGGGTGCATGCCAAAACCGCAGTTTCCAAAACATTGAACGAAGTTATATATACAATAGGCGATAGGAATCCTTGAGCGCAGTGCTCGGCAAAGTGATCACCATAGTAGTGTTGAATCAGCGTTTGTACCGTCAATATGGCCGTATTCCAAAGGGACACAACACTCAGAGGCACTCCCTTGTGCATGGCAGTGGAACGATGAAAATCATGGTAACCATTCAGACGCAACGCTTCGTGTTGATATTTGATAAAGTGATCGAATAGCTACACAGTCGCGCAAAATATTGATAAATACAGATGTGTGTATTCTTCGGAATCTACTTACGTATGTTATAACCCAGAAGGTGGCACGCAAGTAGAGCATTATAAAGTAGGCCTCACATCGTTTCTCTGGCGGCCAAACGGACGCCAGCATCACTCCCGTGAATGAAATGACCGTAGAGATAAGCAGATGAATGCTGGGGATTGCAATGAAATAGATAATTTTAGAGGCAATGCCATCGCGCAAGTGGGAGCAATACACTGTAAGTTATTGTTCTAAGAATGTTGCTTTTTTGAGGCGTAATTGTTGAACTCCATTGTTGGGGTTAATCTACAATTCAGACAATCTCATTGAAGTAATCAAATGATAACATTCCTAACATGGGTACGTTTTTTTTTTTTGGCAAAAGGTAGGGCTACCTTCTCGCTAAAACAAAACTGTAGACAAATTAACTTCCTATCAGGTACTGCTGTACGTTCGGTGAGGCTTAATGCGGAGCTCATACAACTAGAGACAGAGTCGACCGACTCTCTTTTGAAACACATTCGGCTATTCCCCTAATCCAACAATTGCGTATTTTTTGGGAAAATGTATGAGGAAAATCACAAACTCAAGTATTTTTGTATTCACAAACCAAGCTGGAGATTACGCTGCAATTGTTTTTAGGGGTCGGAACTCTCTGAGCTTAGTCAAGACACAACTTCGAACAGATGCTTTGAGGCGCAACTGTGTATCTGTACGCCTTACCTGTAGTGTCCTTGTTTTGGGCATGAATATCACACACAGCTACCGGTACAACCTTTGGGAACATCCAATCACCACCTGCTGGTATTTTACATTCTTTGCAGCCAGGAGAGTGGGTTGCCTTTATGTTTACTTGTGAAATTTCACTCAACCAGCGTCGACACTTCTGTGGTAGACCATAGACGCAAGGTTGTGTCGTTGAAAGAAGTTTCATAATTCAGTCAAAAGTTCACAGAAAAACAGAGATTAGTAGACACAAGGTTCTCCAAGAGTTCCTCTTGGCCAATCTAAATCTTTTTCCTTGAGTAGCTTGACGATATCTTTATATGTTGCAAACGAATGAGCAAGTGCACTGGGGAAAGAGCTTGCACTCAAAGGTGAAAAGACCAAACACGAACAAGTAAATGCAGACATGAACTTTTTAAATTTGTCTCAATTTTTTTTTAGGTAATTTGGTAAAAATCACATCAACTTTACTGCAGGAATTAAATGGCATTTAGCCAACTTTAGTCCAAAAGTACGCAAAAAACCTATAGATATTTATGTATGCGGTGTTTGTATGCAAAGCAATTATCATACATGCCAACTGAAATCAACAAAGACGTCTTTGTTAGCCATTCCAAGACGCATTCACCAAAGTACTTAACAAAAATCGTATAGCTACCCGTAGAGTTGACCTTATTTCGCAGTAGTGCATTTATAATTCAATTAAGAACTTGTGGTTAAAAACTTTTTGCATCCAGTGTAATTGATTTACATTATTATTCCGTTTCATACGTCGTAGTACTCGTCGTCGGAACATGACTCAATTCCATTTAAAAGAAATGATAATGAAATGATCATTGAAATAATGATTTGTCTGGATTAATAGATAAGAAATTGAGTTACCTAAACGCCGGCACTGTTTTTAGAGGCGTAAAACTATTGTCGGAATTAGCCGACAAAACTGGATCGAGCAGCTGCTGGCGGTCGTTGTCGGTTGAGGCTTGACCAGCCTCATTTGCGTTTCCAGTTGTATCGTCCATGTATTGTGCACCCTAAAATAAAAAAAATTCTTTCAAAGAATTGCAACAAACAAGAGCAATTGCACTCACTGTGTTCATATGGAAGTTGTGTCCCAAACTGACCATAATATGGTAAGCCAAACGAAATCAAACGTTATTCATTTAGATAAGCAAAACAAAAGCGATTGGAAATCCGATATCGGTGATGCAGGCAATAGAATATGTACAACTAGACGAACTGGGGAAATACAAAAATAAAAAATGTAAAACGAAAAAGTTCTTTGTTTTTATTTAATTTCGTTTATTGTTGAATAAATGACATTACGTACTAAAAGAAAACAAATTAATAATTGCATTTCAAAGGGTGTGTTCAGTCGTTCGTCGACTTTTTCATTTTGATTGATGTTTTTAAATTCAACATCTATAGGCTGGTACGCTGTTCGAGTGAAATACAAATTTTGAAAATTTCACCAGGCAGTACGCTGTTGAAGTGAAAAATAATTGTTCAGAAAAATATTTGTAGGGGGCGTCACTTGCTATTTCACTTGTTTTTAATTGTCCTTCGCATTCAATTTTTGACATTTCGGCGTGAAAATTTTACTTTCAGTTTCACAGCACTTTTTTTTTTGGAGAGAGGAGTGAAAATTTCACTTCACTCGAACAGCGTACCAGCCTTTTGTGTACAAAAATTTCTTTGTCGAACGACCACCATACAACTGAGTACATTCTATCACATCTAGATGTCGTTCAAACTACATACAACTTCACGTTAAACCCCAAATCACTAAACTGTCAAACGAACTTTTGAAATATTGTTTGTTTTTTTATTTGAAATAATTTGATTTGGACTTTTATCTTGATTTTCCCGTGATATATCAAATGTCATTTCTTCCGAAAAGAGTTAAAGACCTGCCCCCACTAGAACCAGATTCAGAAGATGAGCACAAAACACCACAAAAAGAGACGGCAAAAGAGGAAAAAAAAGAACAAATCAGCAAGAAAAACCCTTCTTTCGCGTCCAGGAATCAAGGCGAAAACAAAGAAAACTGTTCATTATATCGAGGTCGTGATGCCTTTGAAAATCATCGACGAGTGTAAGTTTCCAACTAGAAATTTCAACTAGCAAAGTGCTATAATTGGTTTGTTTGTAGACCAAAAAGAGTGTCCGAACTACCGCCATTGGAATCAGATTCAGACGAGGACGAGGGCAAAAATGATAAGTAAGTTGATAAGGGTCAGTTGCAAATAGGTAATTTAATAGGCTTTTCCAAAGGTTAAACTGTGCCATCCTGAATGACTCGTTTATAATGAGCCCGGGTAAAAGCGAAGGAGATGATACTTCACCGAAGAAGGAAAAATACGCTATACAGCGAGCTGGAGACGATTCACTTCTCTTGCACTTTGACAAGATGAATATAGATGAGAATTCAGCGAAGCATATGGAGAAGAGCCCACCAAAACCAGTCGAAGTTCAGCGACCGCAGAAATCCCATCTTCCGCTTAAGTCAATTCAAGAGAACAAAGTTTCAATAAGTGACAACCCGCCCGAAGCAGTTCAACCACCAGAGGTGGTGGTGGAGTTGGAAACACCACTAAAAGTCACAGAGGCTCAGTTTGCAACGCCGCAGATTCGTTCGTGGTCGATTGCGAGGAGGCCGCGAGACTTCTGCTCCACTCAATCTCAGAAGACTCGCAGTGCTATTGCCAATGAGTTCCGCTCGCAGAAGGTGCTTTTCCAGACTCCAATGGCCGTGGCGCGTACGCCCATTGCTTGCATTTCAAACGATAGTCTTACGCTCTCATTATGTGATACCATCAACGACAGCGGAACACCTGGCACCGGGGAAAAACCATCAAACTCACCGAGTAAGAGCAGCGCCGATGTAAAGTCAAAAAAATCCCTCAGTGGTGCGTTCAGCGGACAAGAAGTCGAGCTGAGACATTCAGAGCAACAACCGAAACCAAAGCCAAAGGATAACGTAGTGATGATCAATGGATCGGAATATACGATTAAACAAAAACTGGGGTGCGGTGGCTCGAGTAGTGTATATTTGGCCAATCGAAAGGATTCCGGAAAGGATTGCGCACTCAAAGTATGATCCCAATTACTTGTTCACTTTGAACACTAACAAATGTCCTCGCTTTCAGATAGTAGACCTCCGAGGAGACGCAGCAGTCGTTGAGGGTTATCTTAACGAGACAAAACTACTGGCGAAACTCCAGGGCAATATTTGTGTGGTTTCGTTGTATGAATAGTAAGTAGTGCCTCCATACTCGAGTGTAAATCATTGTAATGCGCGATTTTTCCAGTGAACTTCTCGCTAAGGAATCGAGGCTGTACATGGTGATGGAGAAGGGCGACTCCGATTTGCATAAGATCCTTCAGACATATAAATCCAACCTGCCGCTGTATGTGCTGATGAACTTTTGGTACCAAATGCTTCAGTCGGTCAACTATATTCACCAAAATGGTAAGAGATGACCGCAAGACTGCTCCAATTAACCTTACTGTAGTAGTTCTTTTTTAGGCGTCATCCATTCGGATCTGAAGCCGGCCAATTTTTTAATGGTCCATGGTAGACTGAAGTTAATAGACTTTGGCATAGCTAGTAATATATCAATTGACTCGACAAGCATCATAAAATTCTCCCAAGCAGGCACATTCAACTACATTAGTCCAGAGGCTTTGATTGATACTTCAACCGGCAACAGTCCGATGGGGAAAAATCAGCCAAAAATCAAGGTGAGTTCAAAGTGACAGATTAACTCGGACGGAATGAAGTAAGGGCGGTCAGAACAATGTTTATCATCGGCTTTCTCATTTCCCTCTGTTCCTATTGGCCGGGAACCCTACACACTTGATCAATAGTTTCACCTTTCCAATACTTATCCTGATACACAAATCCCTTTCGAAACATTAAATAACGAAATCTTGTCCAAATATCACGTAGATCTCAACAAAATCAGACGTATGGTCTCTGGGTTGTATTTTGTACTTGCTGCTCTATCAAAAGACTCCCTTTGGTCATATTAAGAATATTTACGCCAAGGTAAATGCCATCTCTAGCCCATCGACTGAAATCCAATATCCAGCCATTCCGTCGTATTACCCAGTCATGTTGGTGCAAGTATGTTATCCGCTCGACAAAGCATTACAATTTGAATTTGACCCAATAACTGTTTTTTTAATTCCCAGATGGCAACAAAATGTTTGCAGCACAACCCAAAGCAGAGGCCCTCAGTTGCTGACTTGCTCAAATACCCATTCAACATGGTAATTCCGATACAAAATCTAAGTGTTGCTGCTAAATAGTTTTGATCGTCCATTTTATTGTTTACATGTATACCCTTTACTTTATACGACAAACGGAAATGGTAGTTAGTAATTATTATGAAAGATACAAACGAATGCATTAGATTATATATTTTTTTTTTTTATACAAGAAAAAGTATTTTATTTATTTAAGTCAAATAAAAATGATATTCTTAAACAAACAAATAATAGAGCAACTGTTTTTGTGCGCTAAAATGTTGAACGACGATCATCGGAGAGTAAATACTTCCTGCCCTCAATTAAACGCTTCCTATCTTTAAATTTAAATAAAACAAAGTGTGTTTGAGAGATCATCGACATTTTGTATTCGTATGGAATATAACACAACGGTGGACAAAAGTATTTTGACAACACATTGCAAAATCTAAAAACGCGTATTTCTGCAAACTGAAAGAAATAGCGGTACCCGTTCAATTTTTAAAAGAGAGACGATATTAAAGTTTTAAGGGAGCAAAAGATTACACCGATAATGTAACAACTTTCTTTTCTATGATTATTTTAGTGGCAGATTATGATTCTTTGGCTGGACTTTTCAATAATTCGCTTTTGATAACTCGCTTGCGGTACAAAACACATGCTCTAATTTTTGAAGGGATTTTTCTTGTCTTTATTAATAATAATTACGGCTTGATCGCATTTTTTAGTAAAATTATGGTCAAAACACGTGAAATAAGTTATTAGAAATGAAATGGTCACTAACCCCCATATTAATAAACAAAAAATGTGTAGTTAGTTTGCTAGCACACGTCAGTTAACAGTTTAACACAGCCTTCATTAATACGGGGTAAGTATAATGCAGGTATTTCTGTAAAATACCTTTGTAAATTATACAACGTCTGAAATATGTCAGACTTTTCAGTCAGACTTCATGTCGGACATGTTTGTATTGTTTTGGTTGGGCAAATTGTGCTATGACATTTTATTTCCCAACATGTCATCAACGAAGAAACAAATGAAGGCGCTTGCTTGCTTTAAAAGAATTAAATGACTACGAACATTTAGAAAACCGAATGTTTGCCGAAAATAAGAAAAGGCATAGATTCTGGGTGAATAAATTTCTTTACAAGCGGGAGCTATATGATTTGGAAGCGCATATTGAAAGATGTTTTATGGGATAATGCATCGGACTACAAACATTTTTGCAGAATCTTTATAGAAAAATTCGAATATTTACTTCCGCCAGTTGAAAACAAATTGGTATATGTCTTCTGATAAATGACATAAATATTATTTGCATTTATTATATTAGGTCTGTTCCCTAACGATAATGCATTCGAACACATTAGTCAAATTTAGTCAAACTTCGTTCCTTTACGCAAAAGTTGGGCAGAAGAGAGCCACAAAGAGAGAACAAAACATTTCCCCTTCATAAAAAACCTGCAAATAATAGCCCAACAAATTTCTTTGGGCTAGTTTGTTATAACTGACTTTAGCTGTCAAATCTCTCAAAAGTCAATTTGAATTGGCAGTTTATTTCGGTTTGCTTTGTTAAGTGCTGAAATTTGTTATTAAAAATGGATAAATCCGCAAAAATAAATAAATATTAAACTGAATCCTGATGAATCCGAATGTTTTTCAACGTCTGCAAACTGGTAATTTTTTTAAACCCAGTGACGTTTATTTTTGAATTTCTCGCATATGTTTCCAACAAACGTAATGCCAAACTTTCGTTCCTGTACGTTTTGGTTATATTCTCTTTTTCTGAGAGAATATATCCCCACTCCTTGATATCGGACATTTTGCCGAAATTGGCCCAAAAAGTAAGGGAACAGACCTATTGCTATTCATTTTGGAAAGACGAAATTCCGACATATTTCAATTCGTGCGCTTGTACCTACCCTTGCGAATTATCAAAACGAATGATTTTTTGCTGTCAAACGCTCAAATGTCAAATTTCAGTCAGGGTTTGTGTCTACAGAGAAGGCAAGGAAATAAGTCAGACTGAAATGTCCAGATATGTGTCGTGTCCACAAACTCGCGGTCTACACCTGACTTTTTGATGGCATGACTTGAGTCTTGACTGAAATTAAGTCTCGTGGAGACTGGGTGTTAAAAATACAAGTGTCAGAGCAAGATTTATGTTGATTCGATGTCGATAGTCGAAGTCGATGACTATGTAAAGAGAGAATATAATGTTTTGCTTCCTCATGTGATGAGATGAATAGCCAATTCCGAAAAAAGGGTCCGCAGGCGGAGGCAAGGTAACCCTGCCTCCGAGGATACGCAGTTTATATATTGCCATTCGGGGTACGGGTTAGTCTCGATTCTACTTTGCGGGTTTTCCCACACACACACATGAACACACAGAGGGCAATAACGTACCTTTTGCGTAAGTTTTCCTCTCTGAGAGAGAATTCATTCCTCCACTGTCATTTTGACAGTCTTTTCCGTTTTTACTACAAAAGTTAAGGTACAGACCTAATGACACTTGGCAAACTATGGGCTGAGGAATTTCCCATTTTTCACGCTCATCTGACAGTGACAGTCCATTTATCGTATTGAATTACTGACAACTCTGTAATGTATCTGTATCGCCGATTCTAACCTACGCCAGATTGACATAATTTATGAGAAAAATTCCATCCGTACCAGGACTACCTTAATCCACCGCGTCGCACACATTACCACTTCCATCTGCACCAGAGTATATCCAACGGTGAGAAATGCCATTGGTCAAAGCCATAGAAACTCCTTATGCTAAACCGCCTGCGCCTCGCAGGTCGCAGCTTTCCTTTTTTTCAAAACAGACTTTCAATTGCTATAAAATAAATGTGAAAACGCGGGACAAGCAAGATAAAATTAATTTTTTCTTCCTAGCAATGCGCCCCCAGACCCTGGCGCCCTGTACATTTCCACATCTTGCTCATATGGTTGGTCCAGCCCTGACTGCTTTAGGAATAACTTACGTCAAGTCGATTGCAACAAAAGAACCTTCAAAGTTTATTACTTTTCTTAAAAAAAATTGCATTCTGCAAGAAATACAATGTAAACGTATATTTTGTTAATAGAAACAAAAAATAAAAAAAAAGCAGCAAGCGCTCAAAACTTAATAATGTAATATGCACTTTAAAAATCAATTGAATGCACTTTAGCTTTTATCCTTAGTAACAATATACTTGGGTATATCGATAATTTGCATTGTGTTGTCCTTAGCAGATGTGATGAGCTGTAAGCGGGATGATTAGTATTTCTTTCAAGAAACGTTAAAAACTATTTTATATCGAACCTTGTCACCAGCGATCTCAAGTGCTAGAATCATTTTGCCAGATCCTGGAAACCGTCCAATCTGGCATCCTGTTATCTTGTCCAAGACATATACAAAACCATCATAGCATCCAACAAAAATATACTTTTCCTTGTACAGTTTCATAGAAACGGCACCATTGCCACAATGAAATATTGCTAGGCGTCCCCCAGTCTGGAAAGATAACCAATTAGATATTTATACACTGGACAAGGACATTTGTGGCAGATGTATATGCGAATACGTACCGTAAAATTGTATTGATGAATTTCATTGCGTTGCGTTCCGCAATAGATGCATCCACCGTCGAGAAGAATGCTGTATATATGCAGGTTATCTGGAACATCCAGAGATCTGAGTAACAATCCGGACATGGCATCACGGAAGTGTATCTGATTTCCCTTTGACGAGACAATGAGTATCTTTCGAGGACCCTCTTTGGTTGCTTTGATTGCGATTATGGAACTTTCCGACGAACATAGAAGCGTCTCCGACAAGTTGTTTTTCTAAAAAAATGAGAACAAAAAGAGTTTAGTTTATTAAAAGGACAAAAAAGGACCTTCTGGAGATGCGGGGCATCGATCCCCGTACCTCTCACATGCTAAGCGAGCGCTCTACCGTCTGAGCTACATCCCCTTGGCAAAATGGTGCACTCCATATGTCTGCATTACTTTTAAAATTAACTTAACATTAACCTAACTTTGATTGACATTGAAGTCACGTACGTCTACTGTGCGATACTTTCACCTCATGCATTAAGTAGATATCATTTAAGCGACAAGTTTGGTCAATTAATGCAACTATAACATGACGGGGATGTAGCTCAGATGGTAGAGCGCTCGCTTAGCATGTGAGAGGTGCGGGGATCGATGCCCCGCATCTCCAGTTATCATTTTGACCGATACAAGATGCAGATTTTCTTTTTCATAAGGGACCGCATTCTATTGTACTTCAATCGTAAACCTAAGTTCACTCTTAACTCAATAACTATGGAGGGATATGTTGGCTCCCTATGTCTCAATTAACACTATTTTTGGAGCACTTAGACTCAAAAGTTGGCCCATTGTAGAGAAACTTACAATTTACTACAAGTTTTCGTCTATTTTCACATATTCCCATAAGCTGAACGTGCTTTTTACAGTTGAACCAGCTGTGTGAAACGTTTAGATGCTGCTTGTGAAAGTAAAACCAATCTAGACGAATTTCCGAGGAAAAGCAGCAGCAATCATTATAATGGAAGCGTTTACCTCCGCCGCTGACTGGATTTTTTTTAATCAGTCAGCGGTTATTTTAGTTTAGTTTTTTTGGCATCAATATTCAATAAAGTCAAAAAAAGAACGAGCATTGATGATGCCTGACATTTCTTACTTTCTCGTGTACGTAGTAAGAGAAAGGTATTGTTTTCGTACAAAAAATCGAACTCGAGATTTTAATCAAATTTGATATTACGATGATAGAGGAACTCGAAAAAGTGGGTCTCGCAATTCTGTCCGTCTGTCCGTCCTTTCCTGAGCTCCACAGCGCAAACGGCTGGACGGATTTCTTTTAAACTATGGATTTGGAGTTTGTGGGCTTACAGTTCGGGCCCACTTTTTTTTTGCACGTTAACCCTATTATTAACGGCACTTCCCATATAACGGTTTTAAACAAGTTTGGGCTTTTCGAAAACGGCTCTAACGATTTCAACCAAAATTGATATTTGGGCTTCTGTAGTTATGTGTTGTTAATATGGCTGCACACCCAATTTTTTCGCTAAAAAGTCGAATTACGTAACTTTTGAAAATTGGCATTATCTCGAAAACGGTAAATACGACTGTAACAAAAACTCAGTAGTATGGACATTTGGACATTCCCAACACGATAGCAAACTCAGTTTTTCGCTAAATTGTCTTTAATGGTTTTTTAAAAAAATGCATATTTTGAGAATTCGGTTTTCTTTGGTTTACCTACATGAAAACTGCTGCAAGGATTTTGACCAAAATGCATACTTGGAATAAAATTGATGTTTTCAACAATACTGCGTCCTTTATTTTCGATTCGAATCACTGAAACGCTGATTTTGAAAACTGTTTATATGTCGAAAACGCCATTTTCGATTTGGATAAAACTTTAAAAACCAAGTAATGCTAACATTTTGAACAATACCCTATACTAAACTTTTAGCTAAACCGTTGAGCAGGCATATTTTTTGTAACTATTTTGCTCTCATTATTTTCCGAAATCAGATTTTGTATAAAATGCTTATTTACGATAACAAAAGTACCTATTCTAAATTAAACCCAAGTAAAGCCGTCTTATAAGCATTACCGCACTTTCTAGAAACTTATTTTTAGCAAATGTTTCCCAAATCTTCTTTTTTTCAACTATATTTATCATGAACCTTAAAATAATTGCAACCATTTGGAGTTTACACTAACAGAAACCCCTAATGCAACTGCAGTCCCGAAACACGTCCATCGGATAACTGATAGTTCAAATTCAAAAACAAATCTTCCATAATAAATATTTGTCAAGATATCGGTGTATCACAAACCCTACTTCGAGTCATAGACACCTACCAGCATCACCAATTTGTGTCTCAATAGGTAAGAATTTGGAAAACTATTACAAAAAACAACCAAATCTATTACTCTGAAATACACATCAGATGTTTGTTGGTTCCAATCTCGAATATCGAAGGCCTGGCCAAAGGTAAAGGGTTTTCCAATAAGAGGTGTTATTTTGAATAGCCCGCTATTTCGGTAGCTGTCACTTTTGAAGCTGTTATTTTTCGACATTTGACAAGTAGAAACTACGCCATTACTATAAATGGAACGATACACGTTTCAATAACGCATTGAAATTATAAAAATTCACTACAAAAACGGTGAAAATTTTGCAGTCACAGTTCGCAAAACTAAAGCATTTTTGAGTCGTCGTGAAGCACCTTGTCGGACCGCAATACAGAAATTGGTGGAAAAATTCAATCTGTTGGGACAAGTTAGTGATGTGAAGAATAAAACCCGTGCACGTCGCTCAAGAACAACTGAGAATATTGCTGCTGTAACCCAAAGGTTTGTCCATTCCTCGTCGTTCTTTGGAATTGGGCATTCCACAAACGTCATTACACCGTATTTTTTATTTAGACTTGGGTCTTAAGGCTTATAAAGTTCAGTTAAAACAAGAACTCAAGCCGGCCGATCATCAATAACGTCGTGTCTTTGATCTTTTATGGGAAAAGTTTCCGGACCGTGTTATCTCTCGAAGAGGTGATCACAATTGGACACTGATAGAGAAATCATCGTAAATAACTTTCATATTCGCATCCATTTCAATCCAAAACTTTCTATTTCATAAAATCATTTATGATAAAAATCACAAAATTCTGTCTTTTATTTTGTTATGATTTTTAACAGAATTCATAAAAGATTTTTCCACCCGGAATACCAATTCTAGTGACCGTAAGAGAGTTTTTGACAGTTTAAACTTTCGTATGGAAATTCATAACAGAATAACAGAATAAATAGATGAAAGATTTGGCCTAATTGTCTTTACTGGCTGTTAACTATTGGAAGGAAAAAACGTTTTGCCAGCGGGTGTGTTCGATGAGTTATGCCTGTTCAGTTATTTGCTTTCTATTTTGCTTTTGTTCTCTTTATACAGTACAAATACAAAGTAATTGCTGCAGAAATTAAAGCATATCTTTCTTTTGTATAACAATTATACAAAACAATGTCTACAAATGCAGTACTGTCAAATTTAAAAGCAACTCCCATTACCCATAGAACCGGCCGATGTCATCACTTTATTAAAATTTTCCATTTCGAAATGACATCTCTGAGTTTATAGCGCTCCTCCTAATGGATTAATTTTCATCTTTATGTGTCTTATAATAACACAGCACTTCCGCCCTCTGTCAAATAATGCCATTTGCCAATATCTCATCCGCTTCTTTCTTTCTATCCAAACGGCAGCCATTTTTAGTTTTCCATTATTCTTTAAACTGACGTCAACTATTTGCATTGCACCCCACTCATTCTACATTGCGAATTAAATTGCCGCACACGCTGCACTCCAATAAGGAATTCCATTCGTTCCTCTCCACCAATCAAATGTTTACATAACGTTATCTTGTACATAGAGCAACACACCAACCAAATGTCGGCCCAGTTTCCAGTTGCATTCCATAGGAAAGCAAACAAAGAAAAGCTTCAAACCATCATTCCATGCATAGAGTTCCCCTTATTAAAGGAAGACAAGACTTTTGCGCTATGCAACTGACATGCTCCAAGTTTGTGTTCCGTCCTCCTTTGCTAAAGTGAAGAGTCCTTTTACTTTTTGTGTGCATTGCATCGATGTGTACTGCATAAGACTTTCGTCTTGCAGTTAAATAAATCAAACGCATGCGCTTGTGTGCGAGGGGGAAAACTTTTCAGTCAGAGCAGTATCAAGCTTTGCCTTGCACTCTAATTTGACAGCCGAATTTGCTATGCTTCCTTTGTGTGCTCTGGTTTAGGTGACAAGGACTATTATTTTTGCATCAAAGGATTGGCGGCGCATCTTTCGAAACGCCCCAAAGGGTGGAGAATATAAACACAGTGCAACTGCTGCATGAAAAGAAGCACAATTATTGGACTTATCTATGCACGCTTTAATTTCATGAAGGATGAGTTATGGCGCGGCGTGGAGGGAAGGATTTCGTGACGGAGAAGAAAGTAGGTACCGTGAATTACAATCACGTCTGGGCAATAATTTAAAATCGATTCTTATGACTGCCTGAATGAGGGGAATACGCCTCCGGCGGCGCTGCTGATGTTTCCTTGTCTATGCAAAATGAGTTTTTAAATTACCGAAGTCTGCAATTACAAGGGGGTAGGTATATTGGAAATACCTTTGTAATGAATGTTTAATTTGTTTCGATTGGAGATGAGGAAATTTGTTTGGCTAGTTCAAGTTGACTAGTTTAATAATGAGAACAAAATAATCCTTGTTATTTTAGAACGCAGCGTCTAAACTGTCAAAAAAGTTCGTATTTCTTTTCTAAGTTCAGATTTTTCAGACGTCTGAATTTCTGTTTTGTTATATTTCGCTCGGAGCATGGTTAGAAAAAATTGACAGCATAAAGCACATCATCTTTGACAGCTCATAACCACGCTAAAAACCTAGAACGTCGTTTGAGCTCAAAATAAGTACCCATACAAAAATGTATTCAAAGGTTAAATTAAGCAAAGCAGTGAAGCCAAGCTGTATGCATTTCAAGCTGATTTTCTATATAACTGTAAAAAGCCTCCAAAAAATTTAGGCTAGCCACATCTTAATTTTGACAGAGGAGTAAATTAAGAATGTATTGTAGAAGAATTAAGAAAAAGAGGATTGAAATCACACTATTTCTTTGCTTTTCCGCTGAAGTTTGGTATCCTGCTCGCGCTAAATTAAAAGATCAAATTTAACTAAACTCTTAACTTTGTATAGATGGGCCGATGACAGGTCTCCACTTATTAAGCTCGCGAAATAAATGTCCGGTACATTAAATCAAAGACAAATTTTGACATACAAAAAGGTGGATATAGCTTGTGTAATATAGATGGAAACAAGCCATCAAGTTGAGGGTGCTTCCCTAATGTCAAATGTCACTTAAACTGTCATACTAGATATGTAATAAACCCAAGGCATTACAGCGCAGCTAAGCCGAACATAGAACACTCGCATTCATCAATATACAGCTTGTGTTGTGTTCACTTCGGATATTTTGGAGGAAAACGCATTTGGGTGATAAATAAAAGAAAAGACACAACCAAAAAACCCATTTAATGCGGTAAAAAAAAACTTACGCGACATGAAGGAAAGTGTCGCCTTCTACTTGCGCTTCTTGAAATTTACTTGTGTCCATTGTTTTTGAGATATTTAATTATTGCGATGTCTTTGAAGTTTGAAATTCGAAAATTCTAATTACGCGTGTAATAAAAATTAAGTTTACTGACAACTACTGTCATGAACATATGGTTTTTGTCTCATCTAGTTATCTTTGGTGTGGAGAAACAAAGTGGAGACTAGGGACATGTAGCAAGACGGTCGGTGGAGAGAAACAATGAAGAGGCGCTAAGTATGATTGCTAATCAGGTCGAATTGCAAATGAAAGAACCTTGTTACTCAAAAATTGTACCTGATCGACAAAAAGTGTAGCAGACTAAAGAAATTCAACAAATATGGTGTTTTTTTTTAAGTCATATGACAGAAAATGTTCAAATGGACACAAGCGGTTCTGATTAGTTCGAACTCTATTCAGCATACCTACTCTAGTCTAAACGAGAAAAGGAAAACCTCTGACGATCGCAGTCAAATTTTAAAACGACCACTAACAACAAATTTCAGTTCTCAGAAATGCAATTAATTTGTTTCCATCTGTAAAACTAATTTTCAAATGTTCATGATACCGGACAAAAGCCAAGAACCAACATCGACTTCAAAAATGCATATAATAGATTAAATCGTTTAGATATTTTTATCTAGTTTGAAATCTTCGGAAAGAATCTTTTATTGAAACATACACAGGGTAATTAATAAAATTAAAATAGCGGGCGATACTGTTTTATCGAGCAAATAAGCATAAAACTTCTTAATATATCTACATTTTGATAGCTTTACTTACGAGCGAGTAGGTAAACTACCACTACCTGGCTCCACCTCAGCGCAGTGTTGTGCTGAAGTACTCAATTGGGTAATTTGGCTCAAGTGTTTCTTCAAGCTTGGCTCAATGCTCCGAGGCAAAGAAACATGGCTCACATTTGTCTCAAAGCTTAAACAATTTTTTTATAAATGATATAAAATAAAAAAAAAACTTAATAAGGAAATGAGAGTGAATGAACGCCGGCCGTCGGAAAACCGTAGATAGTTAAAAGATTCACCAAGTGAACTCATCCATTCAGCATTTCATATCATTTGAGATTTAATTTTTTTCTAACCACGTTTTTATCGCAACTAGAGTTCAGTCAGTGGTAGAAATTCTACCATTATAGTGACCTGTCAAAGTATTGGAAAACAAAGCAGTAAACGTTCGATATAGTAGATAGTGAACTAATAAAAATCACAACTGTTCACTATATCGAAATTGTTCACTATTTCGAGCGGGAATTTTTAAACATTTACCAAAGCTTTACTTGATATACCTAGGAATTGTTTTTTCATTTAGATGTTCTTTATTAATTCAACAGTTTAAACTAAAAAAAAACAACTGAAAAAATAAATTGTATTAATGTTTAAAAAAATTTAGTGGTTCACTATATTGGATAGTTCACTATACAAGGTGGCGCAAAAGTAATCCTCCTATCGGAAAATGCTATAAATTGCGATTGGCCCCTAATGTCAGTTCTGTTTTGACATTTGTGTAGTAAACACATGCGAAATACACGTTAATAAACAATGTTACGCTACACTGCTCCGGGACGCGGAATATTGGTGATTATTTATTTGAGCAATAATCCGTCGGTGACTTTGGCACAACGTGAATTTCGTCGCAGATTTCCTAGCCGTCCAACGCCTACTGGTGAAACACTGCGACGTTTAGCCGCTCGCCTCGAAGAGACTGGCACAACACGAGATGCTGCCAGGCGTGGCAGACCCCGGAGTAGCCGTTCTGCAGAGAATATTGCTGCTGTAGCCGAAGATGTCATGGAAGCGCCATCGACATCGACCAAACGGTTACTGTGAATGGTGAGCGCTACAGAGCAATGATCAACGAGTTCTTTTTGCCGCAACTTGATGAATTGGGATTAGAAAACATGTGGTTCCAACAGGACGTTGCAACGGCACACACTGCACGTGCCACAACCGATATGCTGAAGGATGCATTTCCCGGGCGCCTTATCTCCCGTTTTGGCGATTTGCACTGGCCAGCAAGATCGCCTGATTTGACCGCTCCAGACTTCTTTTTGTGGGGCTTTTTGAAGTCGCGGGTTTATGTCAACAAGCATCAGACTCTTGCAGTTCTTAAAGACAATATCCGTCAAGAATGTGAGGACCTATCGCCGGAAGTTTTGGCAAAAGTGATGGAAAATGCCATAAAAAGGGCTCAAATGACAATCAACTGTGGCGGCGGCCATTTACATGACATCATATTCTCGACTTGATGTAAAAAAAATTAAAAGACCAAATAAAAATAATCCACAAGAAGAATCAAAGTTTTTAATTTTTTTTTTTAAATTACAGCCAAAAAACATCGGAAGGTTATTTTTGCGCCACCTTGTATAAGGTTCACTATACCGAGCGTCTACTGTAAACACAACATTGCATCTCTGCATAATGTTCCGAACATAAAAATCTTTACATATAAGAAAAACTACGGTGCTCCCCCTCCTTGTTTTTATTAAACTAACGTGGCCCAAACTTGTGTGAAATGGCTCGGAGAATGGCTCAACTACGAAATTTCTCTAGAATAATGCTGCCAGCGGTAGTTTGGAAGTTAAATAATTTATAAAAACTAAACCTGATGATTTTTTATTGGAATTTGTTGCAGTGTTCCCAATTATATAAGAGTTTTTGCATTGAAACGTCAAAAAAATAGTTCGTAATGTTTATTAACCGAAAAAAGTCAAAAAACGTACTAGCTCCCTTACTCACCGTATTGTTAAACTACAGCTCAACGGTTGACTAGAAGATTTTCATTGATAGTGCTGATAGCCTTATCCGAGTGAAGTAAATCTTAAACAAATTTTCCTGTTTTTTTACTTAGCTTAGTGTTTAAAAGATTACTTTTCAATAGCGAAGCAAGGGAAATGAACTTAAAGAAGAGTATCCGCTTGAGCTTGTGCCATACGGTTTACCTGGCGATCCCATGCAGTTTCATTGTGACTGCTGGAAGCCTTTTAAGCCTCTTGTAGCACCTCCGCCAGGAAGCTCTCTTAGATCTTCACATCAGTACTGATCCAACCGTTGAACTTTGTTACAAATGCTTTCCCACCCTTTTGGGAGGTTTGCGTGATTACCATTTAAAGCTCTTAACAAAATTTCAACGTAATAACAACTGAATCTACCGTGACAGCTGCACATATTATTATCCAGTAAAAATGTAGAATAAATGATTTAAAAGCAAAAAATGAGTCCTGGAGATGCGGGGCATCGATCCCCGTACCTCTCACATGCTAAGCGAGCGCTCTACCATCTGAGCTACATCCCCTTGGTAAATGTTACCTTTGATATGTCTGCACAACTTCCAAAACCAACTTGACGCTGACTTAATTCAGATTGTCATTGAAGTCACGTACCTCTGTCTATTAAGCGACACTTTCACCTCAAATAACCACGTTTAAGCGACGTGTTTGGTCAATAAATGCAACCGAATCACAACGGGGATGTAGCTCAGATGGTAGAGCGCTCGCTTAGCATGTGAGAGGTACGGGGATCGATGCCCCGCATCTCCAATTATTGTCAGAGTTACAAACGATAATATTTTGCTGTTGGCCACAATAATTGTATTCAAATATTTCGAGGCCTACGTCATTATTGCTCCGCTTAGTTTCGAGTCAATTGCGAAAAGCGTTGATGGGTTTTAACTAGAGTTCCGATAATCTAAAAACTTATTTTAGATTCGAACAATCGACCCTGAATTAAACTCAACTGGCCTCCCTCCTCCACGACTTGACCGCTTGCCAGAGTGAAATCGAAACTTGACACTGAAGATGGAGTTCATACAGTAATGATCGTGAAAAAAGTATTGCAAAAAAAACTGTCGATAAAGGAACAATTTCACTTTCTACATAGTAATTAACAATCAATCAGTATCGGTAATATATAAACATAGGTACACATGTGTATGACGACTTGATGCATTATATAAACGCAAGCTTAGGCCCCTCATCATCTGCAGTATCAGTTTCAGTCACACAATGCGTAAGCCATTGGTGCCTTTTGCTATCCACGTACGTATAACCTCACTTTTCTAACTTTTCTCAGTTTAAATTCAAGTATCAAGCTCTATATTTAATTTTAGATAATTTTACTTTGCCTAATAAGAGGATCGCTTGGATTTGGTCTAGGTGGACTCTTGCCCAGTTCCTTACCATCAGTGGTGCCTTTATCAGCTATCGCCGGACCATCGCCATTTCCTTTTCCCTCACTTTTTCCATCACCTTTCCCGTCGCCTTTTCCATCGGCATTTGCATTTCCACCACCGGTGTTGGTTCTAGCGCCATCTTTCGCTCCAGCACCATTTTTCCCACCACCATATCCGGCTTTCGGACCGCCGCCATATCCTCCTCATTACGGATTAGCTGCGGCTCTTTTAAATGTGATTTTGGCCAAGAAAGGAAAGTTCCTTCCTCCACCACCATATCCATATCCGCCACCGCCACCTTACCCACCACCACCACCACCTCCACCAGGTCCACCATACCCTTATCCACCTCAGGTATGTAGTTGAAAAAAAAAATATATACAGACGTTTTATTTCGATCGTTTCCAAAGGCAAAGGATCACGTGCTTAATGTGCACATCACGAAGGACAATGCAGGCGACAAGAACCATCACGACTGGCACAATGATAGACCGAAATGGGATTAACTTATGACTCTAACTGAATTTTATTGGTATGCAATGCAACACAGGGAGTTTTCAGTGTTTCAATTCAGTTCTAAGGCAAACAAATATATTATTTATTGAGGAAACTGTGATTTGTGACGTTTTATTTAAATAAATTTGAATTTTTCTTTGAGTATATGGCATACAAAAAATGGTCCTTTAACGTGTTACAATACTTCCAATTTTGAACAGTGGTGAATAAATATATATGCAACGGGGAATTCTTAACCAGTTTTTAGCTGTCTTTTAGTTTGACAGCCATGAGAGTAAAAGACACTAAACTTATTCCAACAAAAACTAGAGTTAAGTGCGAAAGGAAAGTGACACGAGAAATTTAGTTTAACTTTCGGATGAGGTTTATTGTAATAGATTAATTAAGTCTGTTAAAGTTTACACTTTTTTTGCGTAGGCATACAGCGAGGAAAAAATTGGCTTACAATTTAAAATTAAAATGTACAGACGTCATCGAGCAACATGATATCCAAGCTAACGGGTGGGCCATCTAGTGGTTTCTTTTTAAATCATTGGTCATTTTGACACTGACAGCTGTTTCCGATCGAAATCTTGACAGAAAGTCAGTATCATAACTCCGCGGAACGAAATGAGTCTCTTGACGCTTGAACAACGTTGGGAAATATTGAAAAACTTATTTCCAAAGTGATTGCTGTTCGATTTTGGGCGAAAAATCATCTTTTCTGACGAGGCATATCTTCATCTCGGCGGCTACGTTAATAAACAAAATTTTCCGCATCTGGTGCTCGAAAAATCCGCACGTTATTTTCGGGACGCCAATGAATCCACAGAGAGTGACAGTTTGGTGTGGAGTGGTGGCATCACTGGGTTATTTTTATTCGAAAATGAGGCTGGAAAAATCGTTTCTGTCAATGGTAGGCGTTACAGAGCCATGTGAACCGACTTTTTTTTCTACTGAAATTGAGGACATGGATTTGGACGACCTCTGTTTTATGCAGGATGGGGCGCCATGGCAAATTTGATCTTTTTCCAAATTCCCAAATTGTGTTGTCAGCCGTCTTGGCGATGACAATTGGCCGCCTCGGAGCTATGATTTGACCCCTTTGAACTTTTTTTGTGGGGAACCATGAAGGGCCGATGTTATGTCAACAATCCGGAAACGATTCAAGCACTCAAGGTCATTATTATCCAAGCAATCTGTGAGCCCGAAACCATAAACAAGGTCTTGGAAGTGACAGAATGCGCTACTGCGAAGCCAGCCGAGGCAACCACTTGAACGACGCTGTGTTCCATAATGATTGAGAATGTTTGCCCTTTCTTAGTAATATATGGAACAAATTTAATTTCGTCATTTTATTACTTTTTTTGAATGACACTTGTATTTTGCGCACCCTGTACTTATGGAAACACGGATGTTTTTTTTTACTTCTTTTGATGGCACTGCAATTAACGTTTTTTAAGGAAGAGATATCATCTGATAACTGTTACCGAGTTTATTTGCATTCATTAAAAAATTTGGCTCTTTTTTGTTTAAATAGCAGCTGATTGAACTGAACACCCCAATAAAAGTTATTGATATCGAAATTTCACAATAAAAAATATTCTTCGACAACATTTTCAATTATAAAATGACAGTTAAGAACTTTTGAGGTGTGCTTATTTCTGCTGTCTTTTCGCAGACTCATCGCTGTCAATCTGGGAACCACTGGGCAGTTTCGTTTCGCAGCAGCAGAAGCGCAAGTCTCTTAAGTAAGAAATCCTTAAAAATGCATTTGTGACTGAAAAAGCTGACAGATAGCGTTAAAATTTGACAGTTAGTTTTTATTTTTAATTCAACTTTATTTGTTTGCACCTAACTAACCTAACCTAGAGCTCATCGTGCATCGGATGGCGAACTGTTCATGTCAACAGTGTTTTTCTTAGAAGGCTCTTAACCGGGTGTGTTCAGCGATCTGATCTGGAATCACTTTTACAATAGCCTGATAACAAATTATAGTCTCGATCTTGACTTTAAATATACGCCAGCTCACAATAGATATATTTTCAATACAAATTTAAAGTCCAAACAAAAAATAGTAATTTGAAACATTTTATCCTTTACTCACCTTAATGTCATATGTAAAAATATTTCCCCAACGGCTACCAATATATGCAGTACCCCATTCAATGTCGATGGATTGCAGTGGTTCTTGTAGATTAACAGATTGAATTTCCAAGCCAAAGTTCTACAAAAGAAAAAAATAATTCAAAAAATGTATTGAACATTATTTTATAATGACAAATTAAAAAAAAAAACTTAATTCAATGCGTTATTCGACCGAATATAAAGTTGTAAACCTCACTAAACGCTGATAAAAGGTTGGACAAGTGTTTTTTTGAGTTTCTACCTCAGCAAAGCAAAGTTAAGTAGACGAATGCGCAATAAAACCGTTCTAGTCACATTTGTTTTGCGCTTGAAAGGTATAAAATGATCCACCCAGATCACTAGAAAGCTTCCAACATAAGCTGCTGCTGTCACTTATACTTGAAAGAAATACCTAAAGTGTGAATTTCGGAAATGTCAAGTAGGACGTAGTTGTTGTAGTTGCGCGATGAAAATTCTACATTAGGTACTTGCTTATTGCTTTGCTGCGATAGAAGAAGATCACTTCACTTTGCAAACTGATCAAACGTTCAGAACATTGAGCAATTCGGATATCTAATCCACGAGCTAATTATATTTTCAGTTTGTTACAAAATACAGGATCACCACCTTCTTTTTATTTTAAAAACTTGTTTTATGACAAAACTGGTCTCAAATTGTTTTTTGCTTATTGCCTAATCTATACATACAGGGTGGACTAAAGGTCTCTTTCTTATGAAAAACAATTAATAACTCTTTTATTTAAAGATATTTTTGAGTCATTTTTGTTTTGTTTCAGACATAAGTAAATAAAATACATAAGTAAATAAATATTTTGGCACGACAGGTCTGTGGGACCCAAGGCATCTCACAACCATTCGTTTTGTGTATAAGGTTTTCAATTTTTGGGACGAATGGAAGGGATCTACAATTTTACGCCGAGTCCAAACGGTTAAGTGAGAAGCTTTTTCATGATAGTTTTACTCTCGGATGTTTGTCAGATGTTCACGAGAGGTGGCGCAGTGGAAAAAAACCTTAAGATGTAATTTGGTTCTATCGGTATTCGAACCGGGGAACCCTCGCTTAGTAGCCCAACACACTACCACTAAGCCACTGCGCCGACTTCAGACATAAGGCTTGAGAGATTTAGAATGGAGCATTACACGATCGAGCAGACTAATTTATATGCTGGCACATAAATAACTGCATGTTGCATCACTCCATCTTCGAGTCTTGCCGCATTCCACAGTATAAGTGTGCTGGTCAATTCTCTCTTTGGAATGGAATACTAGTGCCGTTTTGACACATAAGGGTTTGCCAAAAGCAAAATTGCAGATTTTGGAGCACACCACAAATCTCCCACAAATCTCCATCTCCACCTCACACTCACTTCGTGTTACTATTTTTGGTTGGTGTGGAATAACATTTATAGGTTATATTTCTTCGAAAATAATAGGAGTTCCAGCGTTACGCTCGGTCAAGAGCAATGCTTCAGAACTACCTTTTCCACTTGTGCAAGCAGACAACAATGCTCAGCTGATTTGATTTCAGCAAGACGGAGCTACCGCTCACACTGCTAGTGAGAAAATGAACTTCTTGCGCGAACAATTGCCAAATCGCATTATCTCAAAAAACGGTGATTTTGAACGGTTCCGTACTTTTTTTATTGGGTTACCTAAAGGAAAAGGTTCACATTAACTAACCACAACCATACAGTATCTGAAACTCAACTTTAGCATATAAATCGAAAAAATTACTCCAGCAACACTTCAAAAAATCCATGGAAAATGCCATCAAAAGAGCCCATGTGTGCACGCATTCTAATGGTGGCCACTTAACCGATATGATTTTCCATACATATATAATGTAAAAAATTCCCATGAAATAAACTTTTATTTGTAATTTATTTCACCAGTTTTTATCTTTACGTTCAAAAGTTATTCCAAATGTACGTAGGAGAACGACTTTTGGGCCACCCTGTAACACAGGAGGCTTTAAGTCTATTACCTGTTGACACAAAAACTGCTGACAGATTGGATGAAATTGTTTTTGAAATGTTTGTTCAGCTTTAAAAAATGCGAAAGCTTTTGTCGGTTATCGCCACACCTACTTTTTGGGGGCGTTTTTGACCAAAATGTGTTTTTTCCTTCTCTTCCTTTTTACCTTCGCGTGGTTTTTGACCATATTTTTCATTTTACATGAAAAATATATCGCCTAGGGTTCTCGGATGAACTCTTCGGCGAACTGGAAGCGAAGAAAATAGTGATCGCCTGTTTTAGGGGGTCTGTTAGGTTTGGGAACGGTTTAGGACTAAACTATTTTGTTTGCAAATGCGTTCAAGTCCAAAAAGACCTTTTAAAAGACTTTTTATGCAAGAAAAGATTAAGTTTCCTTTTTCTATCAAATAAAAGCCTAATAAACAGGCAATCGCATGATGGACTGCAACAATAATGTGTAATATAATTATTCAAAACTGCAACTCACCTCAATGGAAGTCTTCTTCAAAAACCCATCCAGCGAGGTGGTGTAGACGAAATTCTCCCTCGGACAGGCGAATATCTGCGTAATGGCTTCGGTGTGTTTTGAAAACTTCGATTCCAAGACACGAGTACGAATGTTGAACTTGTAGATATTGCCATCCTCTGAGGCGGCAACAATCGCCTCACCAGTGACAATAATCTGCGTAATTGGCAGTTTCCATCCCTCGAGATTCCCATTCGGCACATTTGTATAGTCGACCTGAGGCAGGGCTTTCACACTCTCCTCCTCTTCTGTCTTCACCTCACCATCAGTCTTATTTGCTTCCGTTGCTGCAGTCTGACTTTCGGACAACGAAATTGCTTGCCTTGTCTGCCTCGGCAGGAGCATCAACTTGGATATATCTGCAACCTCCTGGCCTAGCTTATTGATAACATTGCCGGTATCTTCCAGAAGTATATCCCGTTGGCAGCGTTTCTTTCGATTTCGAAGTTTCTCAGAAAATGGCGTTGAAAATGGCTTTCTCTTTGCGATTGGCTTTGTTTTTTTCTCGACTTTGGCAGGAGCAGCCAGAATACTGCTAGTGCTGGATGCCAGTGCCGAGTTTAGAAGGATGAACTTTTCGTTCTGCAGTCTCATGGTCCACAAGTCGACTTCCATTTTGTCCTTTTGCAGCTTGAGAATCATCTCTTCGATGTACATCTTTCGCTTGTGCAGTTCCATGAGTTTGACGTCAATCTCTCGAATGCTGCTGACCGCCTCGTTGCCAATCGGGCTGTGTGAACTGATGGCATCGAGGTCCAGCATGTGACTGCCAAAAGGTGGCTGCAGCATTCCAATACTACTGATTGCAGAGGTCGTTTCGAGTTCAATGCATTTTTTCTCACCCGGAGACTTCCACAGCCTGGAGGAGGGCGATAAGTTGTTGCCTTTGTCAGTCAAACCATTCGTATTTAAATCGGTATCTGAGTTCAGGGCAACAAGTCGCCCATCATCAGCAGACACCCCTTGCGCTGAGTTGGCATCATTCGCACCAGCCGAAGTCGATGGGTGGGGCGGTTTATCCACTTTTGTACTACTCCCTTGTGCTGTGTCGACACTTTCACTTTGTGCAGCCAACCCCCGTTCGGTGTCGTCAGAGTTTCGCTGATTACATGTGGAATCTGTTGACTTATTCTGCGTGGGACTAACAGGATTACAGTGATTGCTCTGGTTCTTTGTGACAGTTGCAGTTGATTTCTCCTTAGACATGCGACGCTTCTCCCTTTGATGTTCGAAGAGACTTAGAATCGCTTTCATTAGGAACTCCAACGATTCGGCATTGTCGGCAGTGCTGAGATTACGCTTCAGTTTGAGCTTCTCCTTGGGATCCATGGGTGTGCTAGTTTGATTCGCCCGACTCACGCAAACCCCATGGATGTACAGCAAGGAGCCCTTTGTGGATTTCGAGTATTTCTCTCTGTAACGACGGCGTTGGGCTTCCGTCAAATTGGGCAAGATCAGCTTCTCAAAGTTTCCCACCACATTCGCCTCGAGGATGCGTTTCTTTCTCCGACGCCGTTTAAAGGACGACGTAGAACTGGCATTGCTGCTGCTTGAACTTGTATCAGAGTCGCTGTCAGAGCTGGAACTGGATGAACTCGATGAGGACGATTCGATCAGCACAACGTCGTTGGCGGTGGGTGACTTGGAATGCTTATTAGTCCTCTCGGGAGAGACCTTTTCCGTTTGGGACTTAGTTTCCGCCAGCATCTTTAATCGGCTCATCAGATCGGGAGATGTCGACGGTCGGTCTTTTTGTTGTGATGTGGGTGTCACCTCAGCGATTGGCAGCTGAGACTTTTTCTGCTTTTGAACAATATTCTTATCTTCGATGAGTACGATGCCAAACGCCTTGCGAATTTCATCCAAAACCACGGCGGGAATGTTCAACGAATCGACTATTTCGTCGGGAACCAGAACACTGTTCTCACTGTTCTCGGGCGGGGTAAAGTTCATCGACTTGAGCTGCTTGCGGATCTCCTCGCGTAACTTTTTGCGCGCCTGAATCTTCAAGGCAGCATCGTATATTGTTCCAGAATTGTTGATGACATTTTTTATGCCCACTTTGTCCATATTGGCCACGCGCTGCACAAGATTCTCACTCAGGGATCCCTCGGTGATGGATTTCTTTCGGCGCTGCACCAAGTTCGGCCGTAGTGTGGGCCTTCCTCGGGCCGGAGTGGTTGGAGCTACAATTTCGGTTCGATTCAGGTCCAAAAGTTCGCTTTTGAGCAGCTTGGACAGTGGAACGACAGATATCGAGGGGAATCGCGGGTTACTGTCAACATTAAGGCAGTTGCCGAGGTCGAAATCTGAGTCGGACGCGTCTGGCAGCTCGGACTTTATGTTTAGAAGCAACCGCTCCGTAATTGGTGTGTCGTGGTGGAACTTTTTAGATGGTGTTCGCTGAAGTGGGTCTTCGGGTAGCGTGCACTCGTCGGCGGATTGGGAAATTTCTCTAGCCACTTGGTGCTCAGGATTGGGTCCTTTTTCTAGTTCCAAACACTCCGGGTGCGGACTAATGAATTCATTGTTTGGCTGAGTGAAGCGTTCTCCGCAGTTCAGACCGGCGTCTTTTATATCGGTAAGTTCGTCAAAGTCGCCCTGATTTTGGGGTGTGTCTTGTGGCGGGCTATAGTTCCGTACTCGCGATGGCCTTTGACTTGTATCACTGCTCTTATTGTGGGGTTTTTTCTCTTTGTTTGGCGGCCTGTTTCCAGTTTTCCGTATCTTGTTGGCCTTTAATCCAAAACCCGGTTTGCTATTTTTGAAAGGATTTCCTTTTTTCGGACTGTCGTTTTTCAGTTGTGAAGTGTAATTGTCGTGGCCAAAGCGATGCTCCTGGCTCAAGTCTTGAGGTCCTAGATCGTTTGCAAAGTCATCGGTATAATGCGATATATCTCCACCCTCCAAGCTTCTGTCAAACCCCGTCGGGTAGCCGTGCGATTGATCTGGTTGCGTATTGGATTGATTCTGATTTGGATTACTCCGCTGCCATGACAGATTGCCGTATCTCGAGCCGTGCCAATTCGAATTCCAATTGGGTCTTCTGTTCCGCTCGGGCGTGTATCTGGGGTTGTAGTTTTTTTTACGCTGCATTCGATAAAAGGAATTTATTAAAACTAATGTTTGATTAAGGTCAACTGACAGAGAGATGTTGATTTTAAAATCCACTTCAACTTACTTTGTAGTCTTCGGAACCTCTGCTGGAGTTATATGATCGATTGTTTCGGTATTCCGGTCTTGCTTGGTATCTGCAAGGAAAGAGAAAAGATGCAAGTTAATTCGACACTCAGTTAAGTTTTTTAAAGTAAAAACAAATGAGGCAAGGAAAGCTGCAAGATTTAATGAACGTTTTAAGGCTTAGTGCTCTGTATTTCCCTCTTAAGAGTAATTTTTTCGCAGATCAGTCTGCTGCGATGTAAATTTCTGAGACAATACACATCAAAGGTTTAAATGTTGTAACATAGGCTTCCGTTAGTGTCAAGAAACAGCGTTTCACCAGTTTTTGTTCTGTATGGAGGCACCACGCCCCTTTATATACCGCCCACAGTTTGCAAAATGCCTTGCAAAGTCAAAATACATCCGGTTATCCAATTTTGCAACACTTTCATGACGGTACTAACTCAGTGCGAGATAGCTAAATCTGATTAAGATGAGCCTCTACCAACCGGCACTAATTTCATAGTTGATGTCCATGGTATAGTGGCAAGAGCGTTTGTTTATGCCCCGAGCGGCTTAAAGGAACATTTTTTCCAATAGCCTACCATATGACTTATCTTCAGTTAAGTTACAAAGGAGTATTTAAGATGTGAAGCGAAAAGAGATCGGCACCGATCCAAAAACTATTCTGCATGATGTGGGCTTGTTTTGATGGATGTTGCAGGATTGGACGCTCTTAGGGCATCATCACAAAAAGGGTGAAGCGCGCGGAACATTGCCCGAACAGAACACTTACACGTATAGTTGGACGCTATGTCCGTCCATAGTGATTTTGCAGAAGAGACTGAATAAATGACAGCCAATTTGACAGATCTTAGTTCAACAATATGGCCGCTATCAACTGTCAAAGTTAGCAAGTCACTTTTGGAAGACCTTTTACTAGAAGGGGCACTTATGACAATTGTATCGATATATCGATAACAATTTCTTTAAATATTGGGGATGGACGAGTTTGGAAAAAGGGGCGTGGAATCTTCCAAAAACAATGAAATTTTGTATTGATAGATATTGTACGAAGAACACATTTTGGAAAATGTGGGCGGAATCGTAGAATAAGGCGTTGCGCCTTCAAACCAATAAACACAGTAAATAATATCGGTGAAAACTATTAGGGTTATCATATATTTCGACTTATTGCACCTAAAGTTGTAACATTTGTTAACTAGAGGCATAGCGTTTAGTTAGGGTTGGAACGGTTCTATTCTGGAGAACTTGTTGATTTTTTTAAATAATTCATTCTATGTGAAGTCCGGCAAAAATGTTCAATACCCTAGGTGAAGAGGGTTTTAGATTGATCTATCATTTTATTAAATTGGGCTAGAAATGAGGCGGAAAAGGCTCTGGTTGGCAAACTGACAGGGTTTGACGGATTGTTTTAACCCTAAAGGTAAGTCTCTCTGGCAAAAGAATCTCAAGGTGTTTCAGAGGGGCAAAAGCACAATGGAACGGTAATTCACTATTAGAATGGTACTTGTGAAGGCTGTGGGAATATGCTGTACACTAGGGTGGAGCGAATTTTTTTTTAATTTTGTTTTTCCTGTCTTACGTATATAAACTAATATAAAAGCAACTAACAGGAGGTTCAAGTGTCTCTATCAAAAGTTTTCGAAGCTCCATTTTGATGTCTTGATGTCAAACCAGGTTGGTGCGGACTTTTTCATAATGAAAATGTCGAGTTCCTGGAGGCGTACCGAAAGAATTCTGTTGCGACGTACAATCGAATGATTCTGTTTGCACAAGTTAGTCATCGGGTATGTGCTATAGCTTTTCTGGATCCTTGTGAGCTTAAGTAGACAAGGTTGAACCTCGAGATATAGCTAGTCACATTTGATGCAAATATTTCTGATCTGCACCTAACGTGTTAGCAGCTTTTGTGGCTTAACAAACACAGGGCAACGAGGATCTCTCCAAGTTTTATACATTTCAATAAATAAAGCTAGCCACAATACAAGAACGTCAATAATAACTAACAGAACTGTCAAAAAACAAAAACAAAACTGATTTAACAAGGTACTTATTAGGCCACCTTTAAACAAACTGTTTTTCGCTAATTTTAAACGGTTTTCTTATTGAAACTGGTCATATTATTGTTATTATATTGTTAGACTCACACATTACTGTTAAAAAAAGATTTAAAAACGCTCTGATCGAGCGAAGAAGTAGTACACAAATGGCAAGCTTTGAAATTTATAAAAAAATTCAAGTAGACTGCGCCACCTGAAGACAAAGTCATATGTTGCTGATTTTTTGCACACATTATATGCTAATATAGTGTCACTAATTAACAGTACAGGAAAATCAAAATTTTGAAAAAAAAATGTTTCTTCGTTTTCACTCCACACCTCGCTACACCTGTTTAAAGGTTGCAGACTTGAAGTTAACTCGGGAGTGTACTGATGCACGAGTATGGAGTTGAGGTTATCTTCTCCACCTTTCAGAGCGGCAGTTTGACTTTGTATTACTCCTTTGAACGAGGCGAATTGGGACGGGTGACCTTAGGATAAGATAATTGCTTTTCGCTGATGGCTTGGTGATTCTCAAACTAAACTTAATCGTGTACTCTAAAGGTTTGCAGCTGCCTTTACTGAAGGTGGGATGATGGTAAGTGACAACAAGTCTCAAGTGAGGTTCGTCTCCAGAATGCACTCTGTAAATTGTGAAGTCTTTTTCACAAGCGATGAAAGGTGCAATGCGGAGTCAATTTTGAGACTTAAATGTCATTCTGTTGTAGGGTGGACCGAACTTGATGTCAATGCAAAGCTGTTTTTTATTCGGCGTCTGTCGCAACTCTTACCTAGATGGTCATGAGATTTGGGTACTGACCGAAAGAATAAGATCGCGGATATAAACTGCCGAAAAGATCCCTTTATTGTATTGCCGATCGTAAAGGTCCATGCTTTAGAGGTCTTCAATGTAGGTCTACAATGAAATGGGTCGACACCTTTATTCTATCAGTTTTTGGATATTGCAAACAGTTTTCCTGGGCTGATCACTGGGCACCCTTTGGCAATCCTAGGCATCTGCCACGCGTTATATTTAACTTAATAATACTGTCCACGGACTTACTCCGATTGTGGAACGTGGAAATTTTAGGAATTCGACTTGCAATACAAAAAATGCTTCCAAGTGTCATTCGCCGGGTTCCTCTGCCCGCTAGACGTCTAGCACAAAATATCCCAGATGACGGAACGCTTGCGCAAGAGCCCAGCTCCAGCGGCAAATTTTGCAACCGTTTGAAAGATTTTCCTTTGACTGGTCGTTTTTTTTTTTGTCATGCCGCTAGTCATTTAGCGGGCAGTGGAATGCGGCCATTGCACCTACTAGGAAATAAAATAGCAGCCACAGGTGTACAAATTTTGTGTGCGTGCTTGCAAAAAATGTAAAAGTCATCACAAGTTTCCCCCCAAAATATACATTTCGAAGCATTTGCAAATCTGAGGTGTAAAAATCATGCGGCTCAATGGTCTAGGGGTATGATTCTCGCTTTGGGTGCGAGAGGTCCCGGGTTCAAATCCCGGTTGAGCCCAATTGTCTTTTTTGCAATTTTTTTGTTTCCAGTTTTCAAAATTATTTAAAAATTGGACTAAAAAAATACTTAAATCCAATAAAACATCGTCCAAATTAAAATTGCAATGCTCTCCAATAAATATGCGCCAATTCACCAAGTCCACCTAAAGTTGCTAATTCACAAAGAACAAGAGAATTCGTAATGCAATCAACGCGGCAGAGTTCTATACCACGGATTGGATTACCCACCCCACGGCACTGTTACAAAGATGAAGCAGAAAAATAAAAAGAAAACTCGGGATTAATTTAACAGATTTAAAATTTATAACCCCAGACATAGTGTGTACCCCCTCTGAAACAAGCAACGAAAATTAGAAGAAAAATGTTAATAAATCCCAAGACGGAGGGAGCCACAAATCTTTTCACCTTAAACTAATTAAAAAATGTTCCTTTGAATTAATTCGCTTAAAAATGCATGTCCTTTGTTTGTAATGATTTAAAATTCCAACTTTCTTTGCGGAGTCGAAGGTTCGCACCTGACTTGAGGGCGTGACGTGACTATACTCAACCCAAAGTGAGGTTAGAGGGAAGGAAGTGATGGGTCCTCTTGGAAATATTTTCATTAATCACAGCGATAAATATTTCATGGTATTTTTGTCAAGCATAAAAGTTTCGAATTTGACTTGGAAAAGTTTCTGTGAATAGCAAGTAAATTGAGGTAAATCAGAAATTAGGTTCCATTACAGGGATTCTCTGACTGTGGGTGGCATTGTTGTGGCGGTTTGAGGTGGCAATGGAGATGGAGAGTGTGAGAAGTGGTTGTGTGTCCTGATTAGTGAGATGTCTATATGGGATAGAAGGTGCGACATCATTTATAATGCAAAACACGTACGCGAAAGGATTCGTTTTCTTGTTGGCAGGTTTTAAATTCAAATTTATTTATTCACTCATTCTTGTTTGTGTGGTTAAAGAGAGAAGAAAAAGTCAATCAGGCAGAAAGAGCAACAGTGTGTTTGAGAAGAGAAAATCTGACAGTACTGCTTTTACAATTTCGGTGCAAAGCTACTTTTTTCTCTTAATAAAAACAGATCCTTGAAAGCATTATTTGGCATTTGCAAAAAAAAAAACGAAACGAAAATCACTTTCGCATTGCAAAAAAAAACGAAAGAAATAAGGCAAAAGCGAAAAGCGATGTACGAGCTCCCTCAGGTGCCCAGGCGAAGACCTGTTGAAATTAAAAAAGAAATGTCTTACCCCGGCATGGCGGGCCATACTCATGAGAATCACAAGAAGAGGAGAAGCTTCTAGCAGAACCTTCAGATGAGAAAGCCGGTAAAAATAAGAAGACGAAGAAGAGAAGGTTACCTCCAGGTCTACCAAAGAAACGGGAATACCAAAAGGCTAAACACACATACGGCGTTCTCGTCGCAGATGATCAATGCTTCCTTACGGGGAAGGAGCGAAATGGGTCAAGAAGACTATAACGAAAGACGCTCCAACGAGGCCTGAGCCAAAAAGACCGTCAACCGCTATAGTTAGGACAAAGAGGTCAGGCTCGAATAACGCAGCAAACACGGTTATAAACGGCCGAGGGACAATGCCACTAAGGTAGACCCCAAAGCTAACCACAGCTCCTCAGTGAAAAGGATGACAAAGACGGAATCAAGGGATGCCGACAATAAGCCAGCATTCCAGAGGAGACCTATCACTGAAAGGCTTGGTAGAAAGGAGCTAGTCTCGAAGAGGTTGGGGTCGCCAGAAGACGCCCCCAACAATTCGAAGAAGGCAAAGTGGACCTTTTCCTAGCAAAAATTTCTGAAATTAAGACTGTGCTATTAAACACTGAGAATTCTCAGAGGAAAATGGCTACAATTGCAGAAGTGGCAAAGTCGTCGGTGGAGAAAATTAAAAAAAAAATCTGAAGGAGTTTGAAGAAAGATCTGGACAAAAAAAATTACAACCTCACGAGATGAGCGCAAAATTAAGGAAATCTGCGTTAGTAACAGAAAGCATCCTAACAAATACGATACAGCAGTCAGGAATTGAGATTTCCGACATGACAGTTCGACGTCGCCTTAAAGAAATGGGTTTTGTTTGCTGCCGTCCAGCAAAAAAGCTACTTCTTACAAAGGCGATAATGGAAAAACGTCTCAAATGGGCTAAGAAACATAAGGACTGGAAATCCGAAGACTGGCTAAAGGTTAGATCGTGTTCAGTCGACATTTTTATTTGCACTCGATTTTTTGAAGGAAAGTTTTTATGATTTTCCTGACACAGGTCTGTTTTTCCGATGAATCAACAGTTCAGATTCTGTCGGATAAGTCTGGAGTTTGTAAGGAGGAGGGCAAACGAAAAGTACAAAAAGGAATGCATAGTGGAACAGGTGAAACATCCGTAAAGCATTATGGTCTGGTCAATTATTATTGGACAAGGAACTGGACGTCCCTACATTGTCGAAGGAACCATGCGTCAAGAGCAGTATATTCAGGTTTTAACGACGAAAATGTGCAGGAATGGTTTCCAAACTGCGATTTCGTTTATATGCAAGACTCAGCACCTTGTCATAAGGCAAAAAGGGTGACTTCCTTTTTGCTAGAAAAAAATGTCGAGGTTCTGGAATGACCGGAAAACTCTCCTGACCTTAACCACGTAGAAAATCTTTGGAAGCTTATGAAAAGGGAAATAGGCAAAGAGAAAATAACAAATAAGCTAGCATTAATTGAACGCCTTATTGCTTAAATTGCATTCAAAGTATGCCAAAAAGGGTTCAGGCTGTTATAACTGCAAGAGGAGGTGTTACTAATGTTTAACTTTCTCGTATACGTAGTATGAGAAAGGTATTGTAATCGTACAAAAAATTCAACTCGAGATTTTAATCAAATCTAACATTACGATGATAGAAGAACTCGAAAAAGTGGGTCTTGCAATTCTGTCCGTCTGTCCGTCCTTTCCTGAGCTTCACAGAGCAAACGGCTGGACGGATTTCTTTCAAACTTCTTATTTGGAGTTTGTGAGCTTACAGTTTTTTTTTGCATGCTAACCCTATTATTAACGGTACTTTCCATATAACGGTTTTAAACAAGTTAGATTTTTTTAAAAACGGCTCTAACGATTTCAACCAAAATTTATATTTGGGCTTATGTAGTTGGGGTTAACATGGCTGCATACCCAGTTTTTGGCTACAAAGTCGAATAACTGTACTTTCGAAAAGTGGCCTTATCTCGAAAACGGTCAATACGATTGCAACAGAACAGAATACGAATGAAACAGAAATCGAATAACCGAAAACGCTGATTTTGAAAACTGTTCAAACTTCGAAAACGCCATTTTCGATACAAGTACCTAATGCGAACATTTTGAACAATACCCTATACTCAATTTTTAGCTAAACAGCTGAGCAAGTATATTTTTTAAACTAAGCCTTGTAATATTTGTTACTTTTTGTACGCATCATTTTCCAAAATTAGCTCTAAAGATTTTGACTAAAATGCTGATTTACGATAACATAAGTATTCTAAATAAGACCCCGTACTTATTTTTTCTTAGAGAAATGCAAATAATGCCGTCTTATAAACATTACATTACATTATAAATGTAATCGCAACTACTAGAACCTCCTTTTTGGCAAATATTTTCCACTTTTTCTATTTTTAACCATATGAATCAAGAACCTTAAAATAATTGCAACCAATTGGAGTTTAGGTACACTATCAGAAACCAGCAATTCATTTGCAACCCATAAACACGTCCATCGACGAGCAAATTCAAAAACAAATCTCTGAATTCTTACATAATAAATTGTCAAGATATCGATCTATAACAAACCCTACATCGAGTCACCACCTACCAGCATCACCAATTTGAAAAATCTTGTTTTATAACCTATAAACGACAATAAAATAAAAATAAACCAACCAAACTGATGATATGAACGAGAAAGTTTCGTGCGATCCAGTCGTGCACTTTATTTTTTATTTTTACTGTATTCTCTTTTATTAAAACTAAGTTTTTTCTGTAGTTAATAAGTCTTTTTTAATAATAAAAAATAAATAAAGATAAAAAAATGGAAAAAATAAAAGTTATGTGCGTTTATGTTTCAAAAAGTCGTATTTTTCCTGTGGCCGCAATAATTTGATCACCTACTGTAATGCTTCACGTATACATAAACTAACAGTTGGACGAAAGTTTTTATGTAAGGGCTATACCTATACCCAAATAGAAGCAGACTTGACGCATTCATGTATTGAATGAATTGTAAGGAAAACTGAAATTAACGTTCCCGCTGATTCCATAAATATCTGCAAGAGATCAAGAAAGGCTAACCCGTATAAGGTCAACTACTTGGATTACACTTACTTTCGTTGTTTCGATTCGACAAAAACGAGTCACGTGTTTATTAAAGTCTGACGGATTTGTTTTTTTTTCAGGGCAACAAAGGTCCACCTTGCATTTATAATGACACCAAAGGCTATTTCTAGAGTTTATATTACCCACCGCTCTAAGCAATAAAATACTTGTCAGCAATACTGTTGTCAGTCTATACATGCACATAAGAAAACACCTCGTGTAAACTTGTATCCGGTTTCATTAAGTTTCTTTCAAATCCGCTGAGAAATGTCACAGAAGTCAATTAATAAAAAAAAAGCGGCAAGAACGTGACTCCATCCCTATGGGTTGTCCTCAACCCTGTACCATCCTCATTCAGAAGAACATTCGATCCGCAACATCTTAAGTTGGAGTCTCTTCTTTATTTATTTTATTTTCCTTGTTAAAGAGGTCGTGGCTGGTGGGTTAGGGAGGATATGGAAGTGGTAGAAGATGAATGAGAAAAGGTAAAACGTACCTACTCCATTGCTGATGGTGATAAGATATCACCGACTTTTATACGTTCTCGTAAATATGAACGAGTTTAACTTTTCTTGTCTTTGTAAACACTAATTGTTGCATGCGCGTTAACAATTTAATGGATGCTATAGAGATTCTGCAGATAAGAACTGTGCCTTACAACAGCTTGGGGTTAATTTGAAATTGTTGCATACGTATACGTATTTTCAAATTAAAACTGATGAAAGGGGTTTATGTTGAAGGTATGGCTGTGAAATTGTTCAGCGTGCTTCCAAACAAATGCTAAATGAAATTGGGATAGCTTCAAATAGGTGTTGTCGGAGACAAAAAATTAGGTTATGAGCTTTAGAGTTGTATATGAAGCAGCAACAAAAGCGCTACACAAAAAAAAACGAAATCAATGATCCAAATGTCTGTAACCACCAACAGAGGTATACAAACTCTTTGCGACTCTATTAAACTGGGTACACGAAAGTATCTTGAACTGGTTTCAATTACCTTTTGGTGCGTAATGCTCATTGGTATGCATATATCGGACACACCTTTCGAATTGCCAATGGTTATTTTTTTGTACCGCTTTTTGTCCGTTTTGTGGACAAAGTGTAGTGCATTTTTTTAATCGGGGATGTAGCTCAGATGGTAGAGCGCTCGCTTAGCATGTGAGAGGTACGGGGATCGATGCCCCGCATCTCCAAATCATTTTTGGTATCTGGCAGGTTATTTTTTCGGTGGTTAACGCCCTTCCAAGATCAACAAATACAAGGCGTAACAGGTCCAGAAAGCAGCCAAGGCCTAACTTGGTATAACCCTCCTTAGGAGGTTAGTTTTTGCGACAAATGAAATGAATCCACAATTTTACGAAGCATTCTTTTTCAAGACATGTACTTTACCGATAGAATATTTTTGTCTGACGTTCAACATCCTGTATGGGAAGAGTCACTACCAAGTGTATTAAGAGCCCAACGACTGACAATATAACTAGCAAACGCAAAAAATACTTACAGATGGAAGGTTACACTTGGATATCAACAAGTGCTGCACAAAACTTTGAGTCAGTCAAACCCTTTTTTACTTTTTAAAGCGAAATAATACACGAAGACCACATGCCACAAGCTGTCAATAAATCCATCTTGTCAGAAGAAGCGTTAAATGCGAAAATTATTTAGCTTTAATCGAGTTTCATCCAGTGGTCTCATTGGATGGTTTGAGCCGCTTCCAGTGCCACCATAATTCCTGCAATTGAGTTATCATACAACTTGCTTGTTTTTATCATACGAGACTAAAAATTATCATACACAATTTTTAAAATCGTCGGGGTTGTACAAAATAAGTAAAATCTAAGAATACATTCCCCGATTCATTTCAGAGGGTTTGTTTAAAATGATATATCAAATTATTCTAGGAACTGGAAATTTAATCTTCGACTAGATTTTTTAACACCTTGTATTTTTTTAACAACTGTATTACGTAAAAATCTCGCAACTGATCTTGGCTCTGTTAAAGAAATTGCCTTTATAATTAAATATGTATTATTAAACATAAAAATAGTTCATACGAAACCTAATTGACACTTTCTCAATAATAGGACCTCACAGCTATCTATACACGAACTCGACTTGTTATTATTCGAATGCAAATAGTCGGATTCGAATATCGAATAAGAGGAAATTTTTTGGGAATTTTTTGCTGACATTAAATTTTAAATTTTTCCGAAACGAAAAAACTTAGAAACTCAAATTGCGCTCGAACCTCGAAGTATCTGTTTCAGGACAAAAAAATGGAGAATATAAACGCGTTTATTTGCTATTAAAATATTCTGCAGAAATTGGTTGTCGAAGAGCCGTGTTTGCTGTCAAAAGTAAGTAACGTAACTTGGTACAACGCAATGCGTCCATAGGTATTGTCATAGGGGTGGCAATTAAAAATGTTTCTTTGAATGCTACACAAAATGTTTCTTCAAACACTATCTACCTCCTACCTCGGCTCCGCTATACGATCTGACAACAACTTTTCGTCAGAAATTAAACTAAGGATAACTCTTGCCAACCGCTGTTTCTTTGAGTTAAGAAGGAAATTTAGTAAGGCCCTCTCCCGAAACAATAAGCTAGCCCTATACAAGACCCTAATCATCCCAGTCCTTCTCCACCGCGCTGAGGCATGGACTTTATTACAAGACGATGAGGATATTCTTTGTCGTTTCGAGCGCAAAATCCTTCGCAAAATAATACGGGCCTGTTTGCGTCGATGGGCTTGGAGAAGGACCTCGACCTAGTTAAAAGAAACTGCGCACTGGGCGACTTAGGTGGCTAGGCCATGTAGAGCGAATAGGCAACAACGCTCCGGCCCGCAGATTCTTCAACTCAACCGCATAGGGACAACGCGGTCAAGAAAGACCTCGCCTTAGGTGGCGCGCACAAGTAGAACACGATCTCAATCACATTGGAGCGCGACACTGGAGGCAGCAAGCTAATTACCGGGCTATTTGAAGAGGCATGTTGATTGAGGCCCAGGTTTACCCGAACTCTAGCGCCACCTAAGTAAGTAGTAAACATTTTGTTTTGCTCTTTTGGAGCACTTAAACTAAACAGTTTTCCACAACTCCAAATGTTTGACTCTAAATCTAACTTGTGAATTATTATAAAATCAATTTATCACACGAATTTGGCAAACTTAACAGAAAATTGTCTAGAAAATGAATTTAATACATATTTTGTTAAAATTTAAAACATTTTATTATTAACTTTTTTCTGGCCAATTGGGATTTATTTATTTAAAGTACCTATCGACTTGCACATTTAAATTTATATAAATCAAACAAATTAAATTTTTTTGAATAGCGCGACAGGTTTTAATGTTTCATTATCTTAGGACCTTTTAAGCATTTAGTATTACATTTGAATATTTTGGTAGTATTTAATTTTTTTAATGTAGCTATACATGAGTTTTTCTTCCATTAAAAGGATCTAGAGGAAAAGGAAGCGCAGCGGTGTAAATTTTGGAGGAGCTCATCCGCACTAATACTCTCTTTTCTAATTAAAAGGACATTAGAGACAGTGGGAACGGACTTCTTAAGATAAATCTTCGTATTGAATAATAACTTTTTATACTTAAAACTATTCTCAAAATTCAATATTAAATATAGTAAATGTTATTACAATTCAAAAATAAAATAAAATAAATTTAGAGAATATTTAGTGACATTTTATTTTTAATGAAAAAAATTGAGGTAATGTCACATTAATTAAATTAATTCAGTGTGGGGTGAACAGTAAGTAAATAATAAGCAGAAAAGAAGCTAAGGTAAGTGATGAGCAGAATTTACAATTATACAGTTTCAAGATAACATAATTTTAAAGTTGATTAAGTGATGAAGTGCAACAAGATTTCGTATTTAAAAGCCACATTTTTACTTTACATAAAAAGATTCTCATTGTTTCAATGATTCGAATGTCTTCTGGGAAGGTGTTAAATAATTTGCAAGCTACAATTGTATAAAAGCTTCTAAAGCTAGAAGTGCGAAAAGTTGGTATGCTTTCCAAGGAACTAGAATTACTTCGAGTTAATGATCTACTACTAAATAATCTTTTAACACTTAATATAAAGTCTGATGTGTGTTAAAATGTAATATATTTTGTAATGAATAATAACAAATTTAAACGAACATTTAACATTAAAAACAAATCCAAATTTGTTATAAAATATAACAAAATTGTAATTTATTCTTCTAATATTCCACGGGTTTATAAAATGAGCAGGAAGTATTGAATTAAAAGTGTAAATATTAGATTTCAATAGGCAGTCTGGTTATTTCTATAACAATTGTTTTAAAATCCTATATAATATTTTAATATGTAAATGCCTTAAATACTTCTGAGATGGAAACCAATATTATTTTATTGAATTTAAGCTTATTTTAAAATATATTCAATAAATCTTATATTGATTTTGCAAATGGTATATGTAATATTAAATTCTTATATTTTTTTACAGTTGATATTTATATAATTATACAACCCAAAAAATATTGAATTTAACTCCAGTATTTTTAACAGTGCATAGACATGATTGAGTAGCACATTGGCCTATTTGTTTGGTGGACAAATTCGAGACAATCAGTTTGGTAAACAAGGTTGAAGCTCTTTTTCTCATATTTATAGCAAATCACTAGTTTATAATATATTATATCTTCATGTGTATAGGTATCTCAAAATAAATGAAATGAAATAAAAGATCGGCAGAGAACATTGCCGCGGTTACCATTTGTGAGGAGAAGCTAAAGTGGGCTGTCAATATAACTTTGATCCGCATGATAGCATCTTCCCAGCGCAACTGCAGAACGCCTTTGATATTGCCAAAGACAGTCTTGTACTTGTTCTAGCAGGTTTCGTTAGTAATATCCCATCGTCATGGACGAAGGTCAAAGTAGTTTTCATCCCAAAAGCAGGAAAGACCTCCCATACACTTCCTAAAGACTTCAGATCAATCAGTCTGTCCTTCTGAACCAGTTCTATTCCACAGGAGGGTTGAGATACCTCTCGTCGCTCCCCCAATCTTAGCGGCACTCCACTCGAGTTTGTACAACTTTTATGGAGAGAAAACATTGCCGAACATGCAAGGAAGTCCCTAGTGGCTCTTTACTGCTGTAGAAGGGCTGTCGGCTCGAGATGTGGCCCCCAACCCTTCATGAAGGAGCACTGTCAATATTCCCAGAAGAACTGAACCTGGGCCTCTCCTTCTTCTTCCCAAAAAACGTAACGTTGGAAATTCTGCACGAGCGATTCCCTCGAATCAATGGTCAATAATTGGTCATCTCACTGGCGAAGTTGATATCAACTGGCCAGCTATTTAAACCCGTTAGACTTATTCTTGTGGGATTTTCTGAAGTCGCATGTCTATGCAAATAAGCAACGAACTACAGCGGCCCTCAAAGTCAACATAACTCAGCCTGATTTATGCGCCAAAATCATTGCAAATTTGACTTTTCAAAATTTTAGAGTTTGACAGCAGTCGGCGCAGTGGCTTAGTGGTAGTGTGTTGGGCTACTAAGCGAGGGGCCCCGAGAGGGCCAAATTACATCTTAAGGTTTTTTTCCACTGCGCCACCTCTCGCGAACGTCTGACAAACATCCGAGAGTAAAACTGTCATGAATGAGCTTCTCAATTAGCCGTTTGGACTCGGCGTAAAATTGCAGATCCCTTCCATTCGTCCCAAAAATTGAAAACCCACACAAAGCGAATGGTTGCGAGAAGCTAGGCCTTGGGTCCCATAGACCTGTCGCGCCAAAATATTTATTTATTTATAGCAGTTTAAAACAAACTATTGATGAAATAAAGTGTGTACTTTACGTCATTAGTTTAAAAATTTAAAATAACCCCTCCTGGCTAAACGGGTGACATATAGGCCCCCCCTACCAAGGCAAATATTGCTTGTGTTCAAAAACTCTAGAAAAATCCTTTATCATTTTTCGGCGTGCCCTTAAAGCTTGTTAACATCGAGGTCGATCTTGTTTTCCTTCTTTCTCTACTGGAAGCTATTTCGAAGCTTGTTCTAAATCACATAAAAGCTCTCTATATCTAAGGAGACTTCCACCTCCGCCAAAAACATTTTCAATCTTTCCAAATAAGTACACAACTCTGCGGAAGATTATTCGCTCGATCACATATGAACCTGTCCAATTCATGCAAAATACTCTAATAGCCAACCTGTAGCTTAGACGCTCTTATCACCAATGTGACAACGGCAATAGATTACACCAAAACGAAAAAAATCCCACCCACAATCCCTCAAAAAGAATAACTGGGGATGAGGAGGAATTGATCCCCATATGTCTCACATGCTAAGTGAGGACTCTACCATCTGATCTACATCCCCGACGATACAATGCGTAAAATTTCTTCAACTTAAACTCTAAAATATAAACACATAATCTATCCGTCTACCGAAAAGATTACAAATTCACGGCACGTTTGCGAGTCCAAAATGAACTAGCCACGCCATGCCATGGCACGGTACCGATCGATCGCCATAAAACTATACCGCGTCGGTACCCACCCATCCACCACAGTACAGAGGATAGAGCCAAGCTTACATAAACATCGTAAAACACTTAAAACAATTAAAAACACTCAGGTAATAAATTTCCATTTGTCGGCGAAAACTTTTCTTATATAAACAACACCGAGAGAACACAAATCGGTCTCGTTCTCGTGTGCTCATCTTGCCCACCCTCGACGATGCGGGGTCTTCCCTCCCCATCAGCATCAAAAAATGTGCTCACTCGAAAAACAAAAACAACCCTTCCCCTTTACGAGAGCTAAGGGGAGAGAAAAACTAACTACCATGTAATAATGACAGTGAGATCCTTGGACGGATTCCATTCGCAAACTTTGTTACAATTGCCGCAGAATCAAACCCAACTTACCCCTGTTTGCCGAATGGGGATCCGGTTGAATTAAAACAGAAGCTGTCATCGTAAATAGCACATCATGTATCATTATACAAGGCTCCAAGGAGCTCCGTGTCGCCTCATACACGTTTTTTAATTGCTTAACAGCCAACTTGGGAAAACAAGCAGCAGCAGCATCCGTCGACAGCGAGGGAGTGAGGGTGCAAATCAAATTACGCGGGTGAATTTCACCGCCTTGCATATGTGCTGGCAAACAAATGAGATTGTATTTTTTGCACTCGAAAAAGAAACCCATAAGTATCGACTGTATACCTTTTGTAGTCGTTAACTCAAGCCAAACTGCTCGATGCTCGCTGCTCGGCATTTGAATATTCATCATTCGCTCTCAAGATGCGCCAAAGGAGTAGCGGCAAAAATGTTGTCGTCTGCGGTGGAATATTTGATATATATCCGCCAAGGGTTTTTCATTTTTCACCCTCGATTTAGAAAGAGAGAGAGAGCAAACGAAAGCTGAATCGACAGATGAAGTTGAATAATTAATTGGACGCTTTAAGAAGAAAGGCATTAAACGGTCGTTTATTAATTTGCGCAAAGGATGTGCAGTTCATATTAAGGTTCTTTGGGACAATCAGAGCTCTTTCAATAAGGGGTGCAGTGTTTGATATCCTTTTGCACATTTTTAGAGGCATAGGATACGTGAATAAACACAGAGGTATGCGCAGGGGATGTTTCTCCACAAAAACAGATTTTACTCACATTTGCAGAAGGAAGTAGCTCACCCAATGTTGTTTTATTTTACAGGAGCGAGACGATTTAGCAAGAGGCCTCGGGCGAAGTGTGACTATAAATCGAGTTCTGGCTACCCTGACAATGACTACTTTCTTAAATGTTAGAACTATCGTCCAAACGCTGGACCTTCAAAACTAGCAACGGACGAATACTCCCACAGGAGAAAGAACTAAAGAAAGTAAGGATTTAGGCAAATCTCCGATAACCACCAGGAAAATGAAGGAAATACGATTTGCACAGTTGATAATGCCCAGCAGAGAATGAATTTTTACAGCTAATGAAACGAAAAAAATAAAGTGCACGACTGGGTCGCACGAAACTTTCTCGTTCATTAGAAGTTTGTTTGAGCTTTTATGTTTTTAGCTAAAAACTGAGTAAAGGGTATTGTTCAGGATGTTAGCATTAAGTGGTTTTTAAAGTTTTATGCAAATCGAAAGTGGCGTTTTCGAGATATGACCAGTTTTCAAAATTAGCGTTATTCGATTTTTCTGCGAAAAAATGGGTATGCAGCCATGTTAACCTCAACTACCTAAGCCCAAATATAAATTTTGGTTGAAATCGTTTGAGCCGTTTTCGAAAAATCAAACTTGTTTAAAATCGTTATATGGGAAGTACCGTTAATAATAGGGTTAACGTGCAAAAAAAAAAAGTGGCCCCGAACTGTAAGCCCACAAACTCCAAATCCGAAGTTTGAAAGAAATCGTCCAGCCGTTTGCGCTGTGGAGCGCAGGAAAGGACGGACAGACGGACAGACGGACAGAATTGCGAGACCCACTTTTTCGAGTTCCTCTATCATCGTAATGTCAGATTTAATTGAAATCTCGAGTTCGATTTTTTGTACGAATACAATACCTTTCTCTTACTACATATACTAGAAACAGAAAGTTAAAAATTAGATATTTGCTTCATAGAAGAGTTAAATTCGAATTTTGGAAATTAACTATTTTACTGCATTTTTAGAAATATACGGCATGGCTTGGGTGACCAGACTTATGCCCAGCAAAAAAGGGATACCTTCAAAACTGGCAAATAAAAAAATAAGAGAACAAGAAACAACAGCCAAAATAACAAAACATATTGTGAACAAATTCAATAAAATTAATAAAAATAAATAAGTTTTAAAAATTAATTAAGTCAGTTCTAACTTTAAATTTAAAATAAAAATAATATAGTGGTACTAATTAAATTATTGGCCACTGACAAAAGATGGTGTTGTGTTCAGAAGTGAATGAGTAGAAATAGGAAATATGCGAACCGTTTGTGGAAATATAAAAAAGTTTGCCATTGAATTAAATTAAGATCAATTAAGAGATTGACAGATAACAAAATTGGATAGTGACAGACGTGCTTAGCATGAATTAATTCAGACTGAAATAATTAGCATAAGAATAATGTTAATGGCATAGACATTAAATACATGCCATAACGTAACTGGGCTTTCTAAAGCAGAGACAAACCATACTGAGACCTCCGTTCTAAAGACGCTATACACAAATTTGAGAATTTAACTAAGTTTGAAACAGTGTAGCTGCCTTTTCAAAAATCACGTAGATATTGATTTGTTGCTTGGTTGTAAAAGCAAGTATCAAAGTAAACTTCAAATTTCCAATATCAATAAGCACAAAAGAACAATTCTATATGCAAAATTCACGTCTCACAAACAAAAAATTGAGATATGTTTTGCAGGAGTATATTGAGAGTCCAGGTTAAACTCCTTAAATTTCGAACTTGAAAAAAATATGATAAAAAGGCCATGAGCAATAATGCGTTTTATTAATTTTATTTTTGGCACTGTAAATAATTAACGGAAACAAAATATTATGGCTACAATTCGCCCAAGAGTATAAAAGTAAATAAACAAGCTCCTTGAACCGAGTTTGTGGACGGACTAGAGTTCATTTGAGTTTAATGGATCACCGAAAAAAAAAAGAGATTTGTTCGGATGCCGAATATATGTAGCTCGTCGAAAATACGCACCAGCCGTTCACACCAGTAAATATGGTGGCGGGTCTGTAATGTCCTGGCGTTGTATATCGTCCAGGCTAATCGGAAGTCAATTGTTCTGCAGCAGGAACAGCGCTCCTTGTCACCAAAGTCGAATGGTGATGCACCTTTTGCGGAATATAGAACTAGAAACACAAAACTTGTCGCTCTAAAGCCAAGATTTGTTATTCAAAATTTGCGTATGAGGTCACATTAAAAGAAAACGAACTGTTTCTCTGACTCGGTTCAAATAGGAGACCATTTTTAAAATAAGAAAGTTCTAGAAAGAAGTTCCTGCAGAAATGCTGCAAAAGCTCGCTGAATATTTATTTTGCTTCTTTTAAATTTCCAGAAATTTTTTTAAGGCAAAACTTATTTTGCAAAATAATTATGCCAAATTTAAATGAATTTAAATTAATGTATTTAAGAATCAAGAAAAGAAAATGTTTACTTAATCAACAGTTTTTTTCAGATCTTTCTATAATTTAAAAATAATTTGCCGATGAGTGTATGATGAACACCTTCAATTCATTCAAAAGAATTCTCTTAACAAGGGATTCGTTGAGCAGATCTAACAACGGAAAACAAAGTAAGCTAGAACGAAAACGCAAGACGATAGGTTAAAATTCCAAATACATTTGGCTTTTATTGGGGTTTTAACTACTTAAGACAATCCTAATATCACTGATGTCAAACGTGTACAACGAGAAATTAAAAACAGATGGGAGGGAACGAATATATCTAAAATCGATAGAAGTCGAGTATGTACTTTGAAAATATTCAGCAATTCATTACATTAATACGTAAACATCAACAGCCGTATTAATAATAGCTGCGGAACTTCGTGTTATCCGTAACTAATGACTAACACATTGGTTAAACTCAAATTCCTATTAATAAACATTTTTAGAAGATAACTAAGCTTTCGTAACTTCTACAAAACTAACTCACGCTGGTAGGCGTGTTAGCGATTTGTTAGCCTTGCAAAACATGGTTCTCGCGCAAAATGTCAAATGGTGATAAATATTATTTGAATAAATTTTCAAAATTCTGGAGCAAAATGGCCCACCGTTTTTTAGTATTTTTCGATAATTTGAATATCCTAGAGAATGATTCGGTTATCATCCTGCACCATTGCGAAAAAAGCGTAAAAAAACGAAAAAAAAATCCTATGAGAATACTAGATACAAATAAAACATTCAAAAATAAATATGGATTTTCAAAGCGAAACATGAAAAAATGTATTTCTTTAGTAAGAGAAGGATGGCAGAAGAAGAGGAGACGCATCGCCGTCGATTTGCAAGTGATTTGGGGAAGTGCTGCCAACGCGAACATACGCTGATAGGAAACACGTCAATTAGTAAATACATGGGTTATATTTCTTTATTAATATGAAAATTTAGCTAATGAGTTAAATTCTTAACTACCAGATACGTAACAGATGAGTTAGAGAATGGTTTGAGTTCTATTATTAATACGGCTGCAAAAGTTTCCGTGCACCTTTTAAGTATTTATTATGAAATGAGGAGAATGAAACTTATATCATTTGAAAGGTACTGTGCCATAGATGTGCAGAAACAAAAAATCGTAGGTATATGTCGCCATTAAGACTGGTAAAATGAAGTTAAGAATTTCCCAATGCTTAGCAGTTAATCGAAAGCATTTTCCTGTCATTCAATTTGTCGCCGTCATGTTTCCATAGTAACGAAATTAATCATCTTAGATTAGAACCTTTTGGAGAGTCTCATTAGCCCATAAAGATATGCAATTCAATTACCCCTAAATGTAAGCAATCATAAAATCTTATTTCAGGGGCATTGCAGAGTTATCTATCTGTGAGGTGTTACTATGGAAACGAACATTCATGTTTTGCTCTTTTCCATTCTTTTTTCATAGCGAAAAGTTATGTGAATTAAGATTTAGCATATAATTAAATTAAAATAAATAATAAATATTTTATGTAAAAAACAAGTTGGCTTTCGTTACTTTATCTACAGACAAAGTTGATCGAATTGCGACAACGATATTTGTCTTGTATGGCATTTTAAATTGTTTGTGGATGTCAAAAGTGGCCTTAAACTGTTGTGCTACGTGATTTGTAAAATTTAATACATATATAAACTGACAGAAGTTTAAAAAAAGGTCCTGGAGATGCGGGGCATCGATCCCCGTACCTCTCACATGCTAAGCGAGCGCTCTACCATCTGAGCTACATCCCCTTGTACACCTAGATAAGCTAAAGTCAAAAACCAATTAGATTGTCCAAACGAATAATTGTTTCACACTGAATCTGAATACACACGATCACCTATTTATATATACAAATCACGTAGACGCACGCGTATTCGTATACACCTGCAGCTATTATTAGACACTGCCGGCACAGTCTCCCATTAATACCTAAGGCACGTTTTTATCTACATGCGCCTACGGTAGCTAATCTTGAAAAAATAAATATATTTTAACAAATGAAAATGTTGTCTTATCAGTTTTGCATCTGAAATTGATACAAAAAATAGATGCGGTTGTAGGAATGCGATGCCAAATATTTTGAGTGTCCAACTAGACGTCATTGAAGAAGGTGGCAGAGTGGGTGACATTAAACCTTAAAAACAAACAAACCAAAGCTACAACTTTGAGGTTACATCCACACTCATCCGCCAGATGTAGCCACAAACGACAGCTACAGACATCAATTGAAATTGACTTTTATTTTGTTGGTTGCTGCTTCATTAATCCCGACGACAATCAAAATTAGTTGATTTGCATTTTTAACATTAATATTTGCTGCCACTTGGGCCACCTTCAAGGGGACACTCGCCAGTAACAAATTTATCGAAGGGAATCCCAAACATCTGGTCCTTCATCAAAAGTTTTCTTTTTTTTCTGTTCTGTTTCCATTTTAATTAATTTGCAAACACTTGGACAAAGTTTATTGTGACTGCGGAGTAACTCACATTTGTCTCATCTGATGCCACCGAGCGTCCGACGACAAATCATCCCGACAATCAGATTAAAACCACCACCATCCCCCATCCTTCGTTGGCATAGATTTCCAATTGTAATGAACTGCCATCGAACACTCGCCGCCTTCACTCACTCTGTCAATTGGAATATAATCATAGGAACAATATAACAATCGAAGAGGAACGAAAGAGCAATTCAAAGTCCAGGAAAACTGCGTCGCGTCATCCCCTAATTGAGATGATTACAATATTTTCTGCCGATATATTATACAGATGCGACAGGGCGGTTTTGTGTGTGTGTCTCGGCAGCAAAAGGCAAAGCCTCACCGTCTGTCTCCCGTCGTCTCAATAAAGCGGATTAATGCCCGGAAAATATATGAAATTCTTTTGCATTATTTTAAAACTTTTTGTGGGCGAGAGACAGAGAGTGAGAGAGTGAGAGAGAGAGTGAAAGACTTAAAAGTAATTTTACGTCTGACTAAACATTAATGTGCCAATATTTTATTGTTTGTTTGGAAGAAAGCGATTTCGCACAAGGACTCATCGAGAGTAAAAACTTGTGCCATCGTTAAGTCTGAGGACGAGGAGCGTCGCAAATCGCAAGATGTATGCGTGCGTAGTACCTACCCCTGGAGGAAGAATAAAGTTATCCCAAAGGGGAGGTAGAATGAAAAGTAAACAAGGTTCGCAAAGAGTGTACAACTAATGTGAGGTGGATCTGGAGCGGGGCCTTTCCGGATTTATGAGACTGAGACCGAGGGCTGCCAACCACATTTGTTTGTGGCCTTAAATGAATGGATAGCTCGCTCGCTGATCGTTGCGCTATATTGGACAAGTTTTACTGAAATAAGAAAAAGTCTTCGATTGGAGAGGAAAATTACAAAAAAAATCCTGGAGATGCGGGGCATCGATCCCCGTACCTCTCACATGCTAAGCGAGCGCTCTACCATCTGAGCTACATCCCCGATGAATGCGATTTACCATAGGTAGCTCAAGAGCTAACACTAATTGCAATCGAATGGACACACCCATCAAGACCAAGACCCAACGGTGGGCGCACAATTGGTACAATTTAAACGACCGGTTTTGCTGCCAATTACGAACTTGATCACGTCGCGCAGCACAAGCGGAGGTGAGTGGTATTACGCAAGATACCTACCGTTTGATATAATGAGGCCTCAAAAGACTGGCACACGAATTGGGGGCCGTATCTTTCGATGTCATTGACCAAGTCAACTGAGTGGACAATAAGCCAGAAATAGCTTAGCGTTGGTAACATTTTTGGCTCACACTTAACTTTTCATCTTTACATTTTAGTTTTGTAAATAAAGTCTCGTCTCAGATAAGATTAGATTATTGGGGGGAGGTGGTATAATAGATAATACAGTCCGTAACATTTGGATAGCCTTCCCAAAAGATCTCCGTCCCTGGAGTATTCAGCGCCAATGATCGTGGATGAGTCCCTGGACTCACCATTTTCCGTCTCAGAACTGGGAGTTGTCATCGAGAACACGAAGAAAAATAAAGCGCCAGGAATCGACCGTATTCCGTTTGAATAGATACTAAAAAAAATTGCTCATAGGAATTCTTATTGGCTCTTACACAAGAATTCAATGAAATATTTTTAACAGTTGATGTACCTGAATGCTTTCAGAGAGCGAACATTTTTTCGTTACACAAAAAAGGTGATTACGATGACCCAGCAAACTACATAGGAATATCTTTCTTGAACACATCTGCTAAGTTGTTTGCTAGTTTGCTCTTCAATAGAATCACCAAGTGGGTGGAAAATAAGAAAAGTTTTAAAGAATTTCAAGCTGGTTTTCGAGGAAGCTACTCTACTATAGACCAAATATTCTCACAGGTTAACATTGCTGAGATATATATACGGAATACGCTTTTTTGTGGATTTTCGTGCAGCTTTCGACTCCATTCCCCGAGAAATGCTCTTCTATAAGCTATATAAGTACGGAATCTCGTCGCAAGTCGTTAATGTTTTAAGAGCTGTGTACTGCGATAATATGTCATGTGTCTGGAATGATGTCCATCTATCGGAGGATTTTCAACTCTCAATGGGTGTCAAACAAGGTTGCGTACTTAGCACATTGATTATTATCCTGAACATAAATGATATTACGGATGGAGTTAGGGGTGGAATAGACCTCTGTGGAACTAATATTCCGGCGCTAATGTTTGCAGATGATATTGTTTTTCTCGCCGATACAGTAGATACCATGCAGGTAATGATCAACCTTCTGCAAAACTAGGAATGTAACCGTTTATTTAGAAAAATCAAAGATGATGGATGATGGTCCTTATAGATGGAGCAGGAAGATAAGCTCGAAGTGAGAAATGGAGGTTTCAAAGCAACCAGATTGACATAGTTAAGCAGTACAAGTAGCTGGGAGTGTTAATTACGTCAAAGCTAAACATTTTAAAGTTAAACTTGCAGAAGCTTAAAGGGCAATCTGTGCTGCTTGGGGAAACTGCATCAAGAATAAACACTACATCCGCGCTACATCCTCTTCCATCCTAATACACTGCAGGTCATAAGATTAGAAGCAGGCGTTTTTGAGAAGTAAAATCGATATATATCCCGTTACATGACGGATTACAAAAAACCGACTGTTGTAAATTGGAGACTATTTTGTCAGCAACAAGATAAAAAGTTTTTGTAAACAGAGATTAAGCTTACGGAACTTTGACGACATATTGTAAATTGAGTAAAAAATATGCGGAGAAATAAATCGAGTCATTAGATTAGAAGCAGTGAACAAATCAACGTTTTTTGTGAAGTAAAAATATTTGTTCTCGGTTTAAATGGTACATAAATGTAAACGTAAATGTTCTTGATTGAGTGCTAATAAAAATGGACAAAAAAAATTTAACAGTGGAGCAAAGGCCAAGAATTGATGTGTATTGCTCTGAAGGTATTTCATGTCGTGCTATAGCCCGAAAAATAAAGCTAAGTGATCATTGTGTCCGCAATTATTTAAAAACCCCGTCATTTTACGAAAACAATTAAAAAGGAAACACTTCCTCTGCCTTAACACTTCGCGAAACGCCCAGGTATCCCTAGAATACCGTCAAATTCAGCTCTATCGGCAGCTAAAATTAGGTAGAAAGCTAATTTTAGGACCAGCTTATCCACTGTTACCCGTAAAAATCGTCGTGCTAAATACTTAAAGCACCAAAAACTTAAGAAACTTAAAATCACAGATTGTCGAATGTGGGAACTGTTAGGATTATATGCAACTGGAACCAAATTGTTTGTTTGATAAATATTGCTGTTTCATCGATAAACGGTTTTGAAAGTCTGTGTCCTATTATCTTGGTAATAAAGTTCTAAGTATAGGTAATGGCTCTTGACAGTTGTGTGCAAAACACGTTTAACTGCAACCAAAGCGTTTGTTTATGTAAATTACAGAAATTTGAAACACTTACTTCAATACTTCACTTACTTCAATATACTTCACAATACGGGCAGCTGCCGTTTAAGTAAGAGTCCTAAGTAAAGTGATGGTTGTTAATGGCGTTGATCGAATTAGACAGACAATAATTATTAACTTGACAATTTAAGAACTTGACTTGAATTAATTGAAGATGCTGAATACGTGAACTTACAACAACCAATCGAAGAGTAAATTTAAATTTTGCCTAGTTACAATTCAAGAACTGGGATATTTTAGGGATGAATATTTCGCTTATGATGGGAGTATTTCCAAATTCATGGAAGGATTCGATGGTGAGACCAGTGAAAAAAGTAGCAAAACATGTAAAAGTGGTGAATTCAGACCAATCAATACATTAACAACGATTGAACAAGTTATTAAAACGATAGTTAAAAAACAGCTGATACAGTAAATAGAAGACAAAAACATTCTATCAATATATCAATCAGGATTTAGGTAAAAGTATTCATGCAGTGAAACATATAGTCAATGAATGAAATAATGGTGGAAAGCGAAAAAAACAATGGCTCTTGTTTTAGATTTTAAGCGGGCGTTTGAAATGATAAAGAGCTTGAGTGGTTTTGATCATTCCTGACAAATAAAACCCAAGGAACGAAAAATATCAAATATTCGGTTTCATTGACGTGGAACAAGGAGGAGGTACCGCAAGGATCAATTTTAGGTGCAATTCTATTTATAATTCATACACTGCCCGACAACCGATTAGCGCCCCCTATATTTCTTGTCTTTGGAGCTGAATATCAGCCAATCGAATAAAACATTTGAAATAAATTGTTTTGCCAATGAAAGTTTATAAAATTATACGCGAAAAGAAATGATAGTTTCCTTAGTAAATCAATCAATACCATTTTAGAAAAATGTTAACGTAATTAACTTGAAAAATCATCTTTTTTTCGGACATTTGAATAGAACCCCCTCCGGAAAAAGTCGAATAACATAAGAAAATAGGGCCAAAACGCTTCGAATTATTTTTTTTTTTTAATTCAATAAATTTGTAACTTATTTATAAAATAAATAATAATTTGTTGTGACACCACGGTTGACTATGACCTCGTACATCCTGTTGGGTAAGGAGTCATATTATCTTTTTAGGTAGTCGAGGGAAATAGTCCCCCAAACACTTTTTATTCCTTCGATAAGTTCAGCTTCAGTTGGGTATTGCCTTCTAGACTCGTATACTTTGCGGGCTAGCTATCCCCAAACATTTTCTATAATGTTTAGAAATGGTCATTGACAGAGACTTGAAAATGAATGAACATGTAGACTAAATATGCAGCTGAAACCACATTTCTAGTTTTTCTTGTATGCTGTAATCAAGGTTACAGAAACTGCAAAACAAAGTTATGAGGAGTATCCTGAGATGCAAACGAATTACTCCAATAAGGTTCATGTTTAGGGTGACCCGATTCATGCCCAGCAAAAAGCGGACACCTTCAAAAATCTCTAATGAAAAATTAAAGAACAAAAAACAGCAAACAAAATAACAAAATATACATGCATATATTTTTTTTGTTCACTAAAACAAACAAAAAACGTCAATGTAACAAGTTTAATAAAATAAATAAAATTAAATGAAATAGGTAGATATACAAATAAATTAAGTCAATTCTAACTTTAAATTTAAAATTAAAATAGAATAATGGCACTGATTAAATTATTGTCGTTTGACCCTATGTTTTTTTTAAATATCGTTTTTTTTTAAATAAAATTAAATTCTGAGCAGGACGTATTTCTAAAATTTTCTTTGCTTTTACAATTTCGACTTTAAGTCTATTTCGTTGTTCAGTAGATTTTCTCAACATAATAATTATGTGAAGGAAACACGTTGATATACAAAGGATTTATTTTATTTAACACACTACCAAATCATACTAAAAACGAATGCAGTGCTAGACTTTTTAAAAGAAAATAATTTTAAGGTTTTTTTTGAAGAATTCAAGAAGTGAAAACGATATAGCATATACGTGAATTTATTTGTTTAATTTATTGTTTGACATTGACAAGCTTTAGGGCTTTGTTTTAGGTAAGGCTTTTAATTTTAAACATATATGCCTTTGAGAAAACGGCCAAACCTTTCTCGAAGCTCAATAGGCTCTAGAAGAATGAGGCAAGTTAGATCACAGCAACCGGAAAGCTCTTCTGAGGCTATGTGGCGTATTTTTAGCTTTTCGATACACGAGAGGTACCCACCGGTCATGCATCTTGATGTTCACTTAGAGGGCGGACAGACAACCCAAGAAACACCACTTTAATTGCATTTTTTCAACTATGTCACGCAGACAACAGGAAGTTCCTTCTTTATACACATATGATAAGCCACACGGTGTTTTTAATTGTCGCAAACGAGGTGCTGTGGTAGAAGGTGTCTCAGGTGTATTCAACGAACCAGTTATAGGAAGGGTCTATACAGTTCATCCAAACAATTCGGAGTGTTAATATTTACGCTTGCTGTTCAACACAGTACGAGGACCCACTTCTTTCACCGCCTTGCGAATGGTTTATGCCGTCGAACATCCAACTTTTTAAGACACTTGCCGGGCGCGAAATATGTTCGATTATGACAAGCACTGGAACGCCACGCTAGCTGAAGCACACGTCTGCGAGAGCCCACGTGCTTGCCCAGTTTGTTTGCTATAATGTTATTTTGAGGACTTTCTGATGCTGCTTTATTGTGGCAAAAATATCACGCCGCGTACAAAGTAGCTGGTACAACTTGTATTATATAAATGTTAAATATATAGTATTCAAAATACTAATAAAGAAATATAACTATAACCAATTTTATATAATGAATTCAACTATAAAATCTCTGATAAAAATATGACCAAGAATATCGAGTAGACGATAGGTAAGTGCTTCAGTCTTGCTGATTTTTGTACCCCTCCTGTGTCACCTGTCAAAATAAATCTAAAATTGTCCATAGTAGTCAACAAACTCACATCACAAAACTGACCTCGTACAATCTGGATGTGTCTTTTTCAAAGTAATGCTCTTTTTTAACCGCGGACTCTTTTTGCCAAGTCCCGCTTTCCTTTTATCATCACAATCACAATCACAGTACAAATAAACGTTTGCAACTTGGTTGCTTACCACAGCGCTTTTAATATTCTTACTCAATTATTTCACAATCACACATATCTCTCGTGAAAATCAACCCCGCACGTACTCACTGAGCAAAAACAAAAACCGCGCCGCTAAAAATCACATTAAAAATCATCACAATTACTCTGCTGGTGGTCGCGCGTTCCACCCTCATTCACCATCTGCTATTTATATCACACATCATTTAAGCGTTCGCACTTCAAAGGAAACAAAAAAAAAACATCAACACACCATCATCACTCGTCGGAGAGTGGATAAAGGCGAACAACAACAACAACAACAGCAACGAAAATATCCTTTTCCCATCGGACGATTAAAAAACCCACCAAACAACCGATTTGGGAGCCAACAACGAAATGCCAGGATCCCGCTGGCTGGCCAGGCCACTTAGCATTCCGTTGTGGAACAACCCTCAAAACTTGTATATAGCGCAGATGAAAAGGAACAGCCCTCCTTAGTGGGGATAGCCCCACAACAACAAAAAAAAGAAACCCAAACAATCCGTTTGGAGATTCCCACAGCACGTGGAGCTCCTGTCCAGTCCACCGCTGTGTCGATACCCTTAATTGAGACCAAAAGAAAAATGTGGATCCCAAGTCAGATTGGCGCCAAAAACCTCATGAATGAGCGCCGCAAAGTGCCGTGGAACTCGAACGCACAACGCATGCGAGAGAACTGCTGCAAACGCGAAGGCAAATCCAAAAGTAAACATACACCACTCGTCGCTTGGAGCGCAGGGAGTCGTGTGGCATCCGTCGGCTGGAGAAGTGCCATTAAGGAGTTGTCTTCCATTCGAAAGAAAAACACCCAAATGTGTGTCCTTTGTTCGAGAGGAAAACTTCTCTGGAATTGGAATAACAACACGTGACGCAAGTGGGGGTGTACCTAGATAAACAGCACGATTGCATCCATTTTTACTTTTGCAGTTTTGTTGGTTTTTCTACAGCGGGGGGGTCCTTTTTTCCGAGCAAAAAAAAAACTCAATCAAAAAACAAAAGTCCTGTGTTATTTTTTCCTTTCCTCTAAGAAATGCATATTTAGTGGAGTGTTAATAATCTTGTACCGGAGATTGGGGTTGAAGGTGTGTTGGATTGTCCTTTGTCTCGCCGAGTAGATAAGTAAGGACAAAAAAAAAACAAGGAATAAATCCTTGTGAAGGTGGAAAGTTTGAGATGATAATTTTGTTATTCAAATTCATTTCTTTCTTGGGTGTGTGTGTGTTTTTTTTTACTTTGGTCAAAGGGGTGGGGCTACCAATATCTTAAGACGGTCGACTGTATTTTATGGGCAAAAGTCGAGACGTTTATTCATTTCCGCATTATTTTTCTTTTGCCATTGTCCTCGCGTAGAGGATTTTCTTAGTGAGGGTTTGAATATTTTAATTTAGACCATAATTAAACAAAAAAGGATATCCGTGCGATTTGTAAAAAAAACGAAACGCACAAACTTGGTGGTGGGCTAAGGACTATTTGACAGGGACGCACTGAATGTGAATGAGGTTGAATTTTATTATTCCAGTTGGGTGATTTTGAATTTAAAGGAGTGCAACGGTGAGAGGCGAACGCGCAGTTTTTTTTGAAGTACCTAGGTATATTTTTCACTCGAAATATACTACTAAGAATAAGTTGAAAGGACCTTCAATTTAAAGTGCATTGCCAATTGGATGATAATCAACTGAAAATAAAATTAAGAACATTACAGCCAAAAATGTCTTATTTGGGCTCCAACTTAGTCATGGTAGGCTGCAAGTTTCTTACAAGCACACCGGCCTTCGAAACCTTGTTCTAAATCCTATTTTGTTGTATTTCAGTTTGACCTGGAACCCAAATCTGTTTCAAAATGCTTTTTTTTTAGGAAATCCTAAGCGCATAGACTTTTGAAAATATCCCAGTTAAGGGGAAAAGCATTGCTGCTTTATGATCTTTCCGCTCAGCATATTCTCCACAATAAAGCCGCGATGTGTGAAATGCGCCTTAGGTAGTAGTCAATATAAAACCTCCGGTTCATCAGAGAAAGAGAGACAACAGAAAAGCCCTTGACCTATGTTGCTAAAAGAAACGCTACTGAAAAATTACCATCAGGAAAGCCGTCGAATAGTGACCCCCGGGTAGCTATATAGAGTACAGACCTACGCTCAGGCAGCGGCATCTTAAGGAGCGAAAAACTTCCCCTGACCCTGTTTCCCATGTTTTCTCAGTAATACTCGAGAAACTTGAGGAACAAAGTAAAATAAATAAAAATATTTTCGATCGCTTGGTTAAGCTTGAAAATAATTCACGGAAAACGCGTACTTCAAATAAAATATGACTGAAAAACCAATGTTAAAAATATGCACTTGGAATGCAAATGGACTTTTGCAAAAACTTGACGAATTGGAATTATTTATATGCAAGAAAGATCTTGAACCTCACGTGAAAAAGGGATCGAATTTAAAAATAAAAGGCTATAATGATTTCCACGCTTGTCACCCTTCGGGAAACGCGAGAGGTGGATCATCATTGTTCATTAAAGACTGCATTGAACAATACGAAGACCTGAAGATAGAGCTTGAAACTATGCAAGTGTGCACGATTAGAGTTAAATTATAGTCAGCGTACCTACTCTTAGAATTTCATCTATCTACTGTCCACCACGTTCCGCGCTGGATAAAAGTGAGTTTACTAACTTGCTTAAATCGCTCAAACCAAACTTCATTATTGGTGGCGATTTTAATGCGAAACACACGTTCTAGAGTTCTAGATACATATCGCGAAAAGGTAGAATGCTCTTTGGGGCAGGTATGGAGTACAGTTGCGACTTCCACTCGACGGGAAAACCGACCTACTGGCCAACTTACTTACTTACTTAACGGGCTCCCGACCCGTGGAGAGTCTCTGCCTGAGACACTGCAGCCTTCCATCCTCTGCGATCCCGGGCACGCTGCTTCCAATTTTCCAGACCAAGCGCTCTGGCATCCGCGATGGCTTGGTCTTTGAACCGGAGGTTCGGTCTTCCTTGTCGTCTCGAACCTGGGGGCTGGGATTCGAAGATCCTCTTAGCTGGAGCATTATTATCCATTCGCTCGATGTGGCCGAGCCAATGTAGTCGACGTATTTTGGCTTTTTGGACTACATCCACATCTTGGTACAGCTCATAGAGTTCGCGGTTGTATCTTCTCCTCCATTCGCCCTCCTCGCACACAGGACCAAAAATCCGTCGAAGAATTTTTCTTTCGAAGGAGCCCAGTATCAGCTCTCCCTTCCTGCTTATCGTCCAGCACTCGGCGCCATAAAGCAGAACTGGCAGGATGAGTGTTTTGTAAAGCGTACATTTCGTCCTTCGAGTTAGGAGTTTTGAACCCAATTGCTTTGCCAAACCGAAGTAGCAGCGGTTTCCTAGGGTAATTCTTCGCCGGATCTCCACTATGGTGTCATTCGTGGAGTTTATGTTTACTCCGAGGTAGGTAAACTCCCTAACTACCTCGAAATTTTTGCTATCAACAGTGACGTTTTGTCCTAGGCGGTGGACAGATGCTTGTTTGTTTGTTGATAGCATGTACTTAGTCTTGTCCTCGTTTACTTCAAGGCCAACAAATTTCGCCTGTTCTTCAATCGCCGTAAAAGCCTCTATCACGGCACGCTGGGAGCGACCGATGATGTCGATATCGTCCGCATACCCCAGTAGCTGTACGGATCTGTTGAAGATAGTGCCTTCCGTGTTGACACCTGCCCTGCGCACTATCTGCTCCAGCACGAGATTGAAGAAGTCACATGATAGCGCATCTCCTTGCCGAAATCCGGTGCAAGTTTGAAATAATTCGGAGGAGCTATTTCCAAATTGCACATAGCAGCGCGTGTTTTCCAGCGTAACGCGACACAGCTGGATCAGTTTTGCCGGGATCCCGAATTCGGCCATCGCCATATAGAGCTCCTGACGATGAATGCTATCATATGCGGCTTTGAAGTCGATAAATAGGTGGTGAGTCTCGACTTGAAATTCATTGGTCTTCTCCAGGATTTGCCTCAGTGTGAAAATTTGGTCTATGGTCGATCTGCCGGGCCGGAAGCCACACTGGTACGTGCCGATTAGTGTGTTGCAGAACGGTTTAAGACGTTCACACAGTACGTTGGATAGGATCTTGTATGCGACATTAAGCAGGGATATGCCTCGATAATTCTTGCAAGACATAGGATCGCCTTTTTTGTAGATGGGGCATATGGAGCTGATAGTCCAGTCATCGGGCATGCTTTCTTCCACCCATACTTGGTTGATGATTTGGTACATGCTCCCTACCAAAACATCACCACCGTATTTGAAGAGCTCCGCTGGTAAACCATCAGAGCCTGCGGCCTTGTTGTTCTTAAGCTTTTTTATAGCTAAGCCAACTTCTTCTATACTGGGTGGTGGAACTGGTTCTTCATTGACTGGACGTGGGTTCTCTTCTTGCCCTATCACTCTCTCCACATGGTGCCCATTTAGCAGCTCCTGGAAGTGCTGCTTAAACACATCTACTATTCCCTGCGCTTCGGTGACTAGATTTCCTTCGCTGTTTCGAAGAGCCTGCGTTCCGGTCTTGAAGCCAGCAGCCAGTTGCTTGGCTTTCTTGTAAAACCTCCGGATGTTGTTTCGATCGCGAGACTCTTCGATCTCCTTGAGCTGGGAGACTGCGTAGGCCCTCTTCTTTCGACGCAGGATTTTCTTCTCCTCCCTCCTCCTGGTTCGATACTCTTCCCTCGCTGCCCTTGTTTTGCGCTGCAGCGTCTTCATATGTGCATCTTCTGTCACCTTTTTCCGACGAACACACTCATCATCATACCACGGGCTTTTTCTCTGGGGTGGCTGGTACCCTATAGTAGTTTCGGCTACCTCCTTGATGATGTCGCGATACTGGGACCACTGGTTGTTGGCGTCTGTGGTGGGTGAATGCACAATGGAGAGTTTCTCACTCAGGCGCTCTCTGTAGACTCTGGCTACTCCAGGTGTGCTAAGGCGTCCAACGTCGAATTTCTTCTTCTGGGCGGTTCGCAGCTTCTTCTCGTTGGACAGTCGAGCTCTGAATTTTGCCGCGACAAGAAAATGGTCAGAGTCGACATTTGCCCCTCGATATGTGTGCACGTTGAGGATGTTGGATGCGTGCCTCGCATCGATTAGCACATGGTCGATTTGGTTGGCGGTTCGACCGTCTGGAGAGCGCCAGGTTGCTGTGTGGATCCTTAGCCTTGGAAACCTAGTGCTACTTATCACCGTATTACGAGCTGCTGCAAAATCGATTAGTCGGTAGCCGTTGTCTGTTGTCGTTTCGTGGATTCTGTGCTTACCAACTAACCCGCCAAAGATGTTCTCCTTTCCGATTTTAGCATTGAAGTCCCCGAGTACAACTTTTACATCGTACTCCGGACAGGCTCCGTAGGCTCCATCCAGGAGGTCATAAAACTCCTCCTTGATGGGGTCTTCAGCCTCGTCGGTAGGGGCGTGTGCACATATTAGGCTTATGTTTTGGAAAGTAGCTTTGATGCGGATCACAGCCAGGCGATCACTAATCGGCTTAAAGTCAATAACTTTTGTCCTAAGCCGATTTCCCACGACGAATCCGCATCCTAATACATGCAATCTTTTATGGCAGCTGTAATAAATGTCGCAATTTTTCCTTTTCATCATACCTGATCCTATCCATCGTATCTCCTGGATCGCGGTAATGTCTGCCTTGTACCGCGTGAGGACAGACTCAAGTTTTTGAGTAGCACCTGGGGTATACAGCGTCCGCACGTTCCAGGTGCATACTCTCATGTCGTTGTCCGTTGACGTTCCGGGTCTAGTTGCCGTTTGAGGGAATTCAATATCCGAGGCTCCTCGTGTCTCTCTCATAACTAGTACTTTTTTCCGTGGTCGGGAAGTTACCCCGACGGCACAACCCCCAACCTGGAGGGCCAGGCCCTTGTTTTTACCCTAGGACAGCAGGCCGGTTATTCCGGTGCCAGTAACCCACTTTGGGATGTGAGCGCTGCCGTTGGCCCATTAAGGGTTCATCCGCCACCAACTCTTCTCCAACACCCTGGCTCAGTATTGGAAATCCCTATAGACCTGGTATTCGAATATGTCGAAGCAGCCCATATAGGGGTTACACTAAATAGTTCGGCCTGACTGGAACTGTAGACGCCACCGTTGATTCCATCTAGAGAATTCCTCCGCTGCCGTCTGGAACAAGAGGAAGTGCCTTAGTGAGAAAACACTCCCTCCCCCCCTCTCTCGTCTGCTGCCACCAGCGACCTTCCAAAGGGGTTGGTTACCCAATCTCCAGTCGAGGTACTAGGCACCCACCAGTCACCAACGTGGAGGTGAGAGTAGGAGTTGATTGTGAGAGGCTAAGTGAGAACGCTTGTGTTCTCATAAAACGCATCACAACCCTTCAACCAGCCCTACTGGCCAACTGATACTTCAAAAACACCTGATCTGACCCATTTCTTCATCGTGAAAGGAATATCTACTAATCAAATTAAGGTTGAAGAGAGCTTTGATTTGTCATCTGATCATTCACCGGTTATTTTAACATTGAGCGTAAAACTAGTCAATAACCTAGAGCCAGCGAGATTAACTGGTAGAACAACTAACTGGGAAGGCTTTAGGAACGAAATTGAAGACAATACTGAACTGAGCGTCCCTCTTACGACACGCTATGAACTTGAGGTTGAAGTTGATCGTTTCGTTGAGATCGTACAGCCTCCCTCCTGGAATAACACGCCTAATCCAAGGAAAACGCCGGCAAAAAACGGTTTACGATATTTCCTTGAAATAAAAGAATTGGTTAACGAAAAAAGGAAGGCGCGTAAAAAATGGCAACAGAGTCGCGCTCCGCAACATAAAGCACATTTGAATTATTTGTGCAATTTGTTGAAGACAACTATTCAGGATTTTAAAAATCGTGCGATAGGTTCTTACCTTGAAAGTCTAACAGCAAAAAAGATTCCAATTATTCACTTTGGAAAACTGTAAAAGGCACCAAAAGGCCCAAAATCCCCGCACCGCCAATAAAAATAAATCAAAATGAATGGGCAAGAGAAGATAAGGAAAAAGCGGACGTTTTTGCCGCTCATCTAGAAGAAACCTTTAAACCATACGATGGTCAAGTGGTTCACGATAATATTACCAGCACGGAATTTATATCTGACGATTTAACACTCACAAGTGCAACGCTAAGGGAATTTAAACGTGAAATCGAATCTCTAAAACCTAAGAAAGTACCTGGGTATGATTTGATCACCGGAGAAGTTTTCAAAGCCTCACCAAGAAAAGCATTACTCAAGCTTCTTTATATTATGAATGCTGCGCTCGGACTAAAACACGTGCCAAGCCAATGGAAAGTAGCGGAGGTCATAATGGTCTTAAAACCAGGAAAACCGCCAAATGAAGTAAAATCGTATAGACCAATTTCCCTTCTTCCGGTCATATCCAAAGTGTTCGAGAGAATATTGCTAAGGCGCCTACAACCGGTTATAGAAGACAATAATCTTATCCCTGACCACCAGTTGGGGTTCAGAACCAAGCATTCGACGATTGACGAAGTGCATAGAATCACTGACGTAATCGAGAAGGCATTTGAAGAAAAAAAGATATGCTCAAGCGTATTCCTTGACGTCTCACAAGCCTTTGACAAGGTGTGGCACGACGGTTGAAAACTTAAATTAAGACAAATTCTCCCCGTACGCCTATATGATATTCTAGAATCATATCTCGGGAATAGACTCTTCCGTGTTAGAAACGGAAGCGTACCGCAAGGAAGCGTCCTTGGGCCGCTTCTCTATCTGTTATATACTCGCGATATACCAAGAGAAGATGGCACTACCCTTGCTACGTTCGCTGACGACACCGCTATCCTATCAGTGGGTACTATAATCGAAGAAACGACTTCGAAACTGCAAATCGCACTGAATAAGGTAAACGCATGGACGAGGGACTGGCGGATTGCCCTCAACGAAACTAAATCTGTCCACGTGAATTTCACGTATAAGAAAACGAATGACTTGCCAATTTTTCTAAACTTGGCCGAATTACCTGGGAATGACACTCGACGCAAAGCTGAAATGGAATTCGCACGTGAAAATGATAAGTAAAGAACTCGATATCGGAAAACATTCCCAGCTCAGTACCAAGAACAAACTGCTTCTATACAAGCAAGTGCTAAAGCCGGTGTGGACCTACCAAAAATCGAATGCCAATATTTTACAAACTTTTCAAAATAAAGTGTTTCTAATGTACAAGCACCATGGTACATTAGAAACGACGATATCCACAGAGATCCCGGAATTCCAACAGTCGAAGCTGAAACTAGAAGGTTCGCGAGAATACATAGAAACCGACTAATCGGACATTTCAACAATACAGTCCGACAAATTTTGGATGAGAGCAACTTATTGCGCCGACTACAAAGAACGGAACCGTTCGACTTGACGAGATAAAAAACAACCGCGTATAAATTGCGGCGCATGCAGGATCTTTCATTGGAAAGTAACCTGCCAAAAGTTATTATTTCGTGATAGAAAAATTGCTTGACAAGTTATATCTTAGTTGCAGTATCTAAGGGTGGTGTTTTTAAGATTTACTTTTGGAAAAAAACACCTTATTGCAACATTTAAAAATAAAGTGCACGACTGGATCGCACGAAACTTTCTCGTTCATATCATCAGTTTGGTTGGTTTATTTTCTTTTATTATTGTTTATAGGCTATAAAACCAGATTTTTCAAATTGGTGATGCTGGTTGATGGCCATGACTCCAAGTAGGGTTTGTGATGTAAGAATTCAGAGATTTGTTTTTGAATTTGCACGTGTTTGGGGGTAAGTGAAGACTCCAATTGGTTGCAATTATTTTAAGGTTCATGATTAATATGGTTGGAAAAGGAAGAAGTGGAAAATATTTGCTAAAAAGGAGCTTCTAGTACCTAGTTGTAATTGCATTTTTACTGGTAGTACTGTAATTCTTGAAACACGGCTTTAATTCCATTTTTTAAGAAAAACTAAGTAAGGGGTCCTATTAAGAATACTTATGTTATCATAAAAAGGGGGTTTTGGGCAAAACCGTTATGGCGTACAAAATAGTAACAAATATTGCAATGTTGAGTTCGAAAAATTATCTTGCTCAACTATTTAGCTAAAAACTGAGTATAGGGTATTGTTCGGGATGTTAGTATTACTTCGTTTTTTAAGTTTTATCCAAATCGAAAATCGTGTTTTCGAGATTTGAGCAGTTTTCCAAATCAGCGTTTCCGGTGGTTAGAATCGAAAATGAAGGACGTAATAATGTTGAAAACGTCAATTTTACTCCAAGTATGCATTTTGGTCAAAATCGCTTTAGCCGTTTTCATGTAGGTAAAACAAAAGTAATCCAAATTCTCAAAATATGCCTTTTTTCAAAAATCTATTAGGTATAGACAATTTAGAGAAAAACTGAGTTTTCTATCGTGTTAGGATTGACCATATTACCTTAAAAATTAGTTTTTGTTGGAATCGTATTGACCGTTTTCGAGATAAGGCCACTTTTCAAAAGTACCGTTATTCGACATTTTAGCCAAAAACTGGGTATGCAGCCATGTTAACCCCATATATGGTAGAGCAAGTATACATTTTGGTTAAAATCGTTAAAGCCGTTTTCATGTAAGCCATATTTAAATAAAGTCTTAAAAAACGACATTTTTCAAAAAAAGTCCGTTGAACGATAATTTAGGAAAAAACTGAGTTTGCCATCATGTTGGGAATGACCGTATTACCTTAGATATGAATTTTTGTCGAAATAGTTTTAACCGTTTTTGAGATATGACCAATTTTCAAAATTACCGTTATGGGTATGCAGCCATGTTAACCGCACCTACATAAGCCCAAATATCAATTTTGGTTGAAATCGTTAGAGCCGTTTTTGAAAAAATCAAACTTGTTTAAAACCGTTATATGGGAAGTACCGTTAATAATAGGGTTAGCATGCAAAAAAAAAGGCCCCGAACTGTAAGCCCACAAACTCCAAATCCGAAGTTTGAAAGAAATCAGTCCAGCCGTTTGCGCTGTGGAGCTCAGGAAAGGACGGACAGACGGACAGACGGACAGAATTGCGAGACCCACTTTTTCGAGTTCCTCTATCATCGTAATGTCAGATTTGATTAAAATCTCGAGTTCGATTTTTTGTACGATTACAATACCTTTCTCTTACTACGTAATGCGAGAAAGTTAAAAACAACCCAAAAGGGGTGTCGTACATTTAATTCAATGCCACCAAACAAAAAAAAAATGCCAACAACTATAGGGTGGTAGGGTGTAACGGTGTCTCAACATACACTTGAGGATTATCATCACTCCAAATACGGCAGTATTGCTTATTGACGTATCCATACAACTTAGCTTTATCGCTAAAAAAAATCGCTTATGAAAATTGGGATCATGCACAATTTGAAAGCGGTGTTCAGACGTCAGTCTATTCATGTTGAAATGCCAAACCAAACTAAAAATAAATCACTTGACAGCTGAATTCGGGTAAAAATATATGTAAAGTTGTGTTCGCACCAGAAAGATGCGAAACATTTCTGAATTAGTGTTGAAAAAAAGATTTCTTGTAGTTTTGTGGTGTCATAAATTTCCGTAAACTGAGAAATCCCAAAAAGACGACAAATTGCATATTTTTCAATTTTTTTTGTTTAGACACAAAGAGGAGATGTCCTCTTAAAAGAGAACGTCTGATCAACCTAGTCATGCCGCTTTTTGTTGACTGTTGCTAGAATTGAGCTCACCATTAGGCATAAACCCATCTCAAAGTAAGCAAATTTAGTCAGCCACTACACCAACTCTATTCGGCCCACTTTAACACAGAAGCTTATGATGATGTCCACTACGTCTCTCTGAACGTAACACACAGCCTACAAATCCACTCCCAACAGCCAAGAAACTACAAAAAAAAAATTAGTAGCAGAAACATCCTTGCTGCGCTGTTTTGGTCATGTTGCAGTTATGCGAACATCCACCACAGATTACAATGTCGCTTGTAAAGGAAACATCCCAGAGAATGTTATCGTAAAAGTTTTCCACTTGCAACCACGACGACTCACGTTGACAAAAAAAAAAAAAAAAAAAAGAAGAACAAAACACGACATCTTCCTGTAAACGAGGAGTTATTCAGATGATTCCTGAATCTGACCGGACTTTCTGCGACTTTGGCCACCGTGTCCTCGTGTCATCTCGTCTCTATCAACGTTCTAAAAAAAGAAACAAATACTTTGGTTTCGCGCCGCCGGCGTCATTCCACTCTGACGTTCAGAATATGCAGAACTTTTTAAAATCCTCCGCTCATACCACCCGTCTTGCCGCCATGAACAATGAGTCCGAGCATATATTGAGCGCCAGGACGATACGGTGATGAGAAGCAAATGAGTCTGGAGAAGTTCGGGAAACAAGAAAAATTTCTGTTGGCGATTGATTGGAATTTTTATTTTTATTACCCACCCAATAATGTGTCGGTGTGTCCTACCTAAAATTGAAAAACCATACATATCCGTATCCCAGGGCTCATCCTTCTTGAGAAGCGTCGTCGTCGAGTCCAACGGGTGTGCAGTGTACGTTTGTGGTAAATTTCTGTCTGTCTGCAGATGGTCTCGGGGTTGCTGTTAGTTTAAGTGACGCCGGTGGGTGGGTGTGCCTGTGCTGTGCATATTTGGTATTCGGTCAGTTGTCCAATTTGTACGTCTTCTATTCCCGCGCACGTCTTACTCCATATAGCCATTGCGAACAGGAGTAAAATATAAACAACAAGGGATTTGGATAATTGCTATTTGTGATCCAGATGATTGGTTTGCGGCGCGAACGTTGCCAACAAAAAAAAACAAAAACAAAACAAGACGACAGCGAAAACAAGTTAAAAACATCCTCCCCTCGGCGGTATGGGTAATTTATTAAAATTCCTGGAACAAAAGGATCACGAAAAATTGGGTTTGTTATTTTTGCCCCTCGACTGCCATTCACACTTGGTGGACAGCGCGCGCGAAAAAATCCAAAAAAATGGTTTCGGTGAAATTCCTTCGCACTCATTTATAATAATCATTCCTCGTCCTTTTTGTTTGTCCATTCCGGCTGGTGTTTGCACCTTTTGTGTATTTAAGAAAAATTACTTTTCACACCGGACGACGGACGACACATGATGAAAGGGACATTGTTGGCCTTTTCCATGGCATTTCACCTCGAAAAAGTTTGTGCGAACGGCAAAAAGGACGAAAATCGGACTAAAAGTGAGAAATAGGAAAATTAACACATAAATTTCCGGCCAATAATGTGGAAAAAAGTTCTTTCTCTTTTTTTTTGTTTTGCTTGTCCTTTTGCTTGGAGGATTTTTACTGCTTAAAGCATTCCAAGTGAATAGTCCTGTCAAACTTTTTCAATACATTTACTTTTGCTAAATGTCCTGAACTCGGGAAGAGGTTGGAAGTGGTATACGTAAGCGTAAGGGTGGGTGGCGGCAGTTTGGACTGAAATTGACAATTCGGCGAATGGATGTATGCTTTGCTGGGAGCATCGGAATTTATGGAGTCAATTTAATTTGCCTTTGCAGTGAGTTGCTTTTATGACAAGGAGTTGTTTAGCGAATCAAATGGTCCTGGCTGAAGGCAGTTACAGAATTTGTTGCGGACAGTAATAGAGTCGCTTTGGGGTGCTGAGCATTTGGAGTAACTATCTCAGTAGACGGAAACGAGGGCTGTATTGTTTAACATTGACGAAGACGAATACAGATTAGCTGACTAAAATGAAATGCAGGTAGCCATTTATAAAATTTAACCCCTCAGCCCTCAGCCCTTCAAAGGAATTCACTTTTTTTTTTTATTGGAAGCAGCACAAGAAAGGTTTATCGAAGCTTCTTCGAAGCAGCTGAGACAGACAGTTCTTTGCACAAAAACAAACAAACACAAAAACAAATTAATAAAAAATAAATAATCTAAGTAAAGTCTCAATTTTATTTTTTTTAGGAGCAAACCTCCGGTAAATTGTCGAAGAAGTAACTTTCGTTCTGAGCTATAGCTTGATAGTCACAAAGAAGCATGTTATCTCATTCATAGCGCGTGTCCTTAGAATTCAATTATTATTATATTTTTTTAATTGCGTTCAATATTACATTTTGCTTGTTGCCGCACAAATTACAATCACAGAGATATGATACTAGAAATCTTAATGTAATTGAAATATACATTTTTTGGAAGTAAACAATTTTATTTTGAGGGAACAACGAAAAAAAATTAAATAAATATATAAATAAAAAAAAAACATTAACAAGTAATTAAATTAATAAATTAACAAATAAATATATAAATAAAAAAACATAAACAAATAAGTAAATTAACAAATTAATAAATTAGCAAATGAATATATTAAGAAAGTAAATAAATTAACAAATAAATAAACTAAAAGATAAATAAAATTAACAAATAATTCAATTAATAAATAAACAAATAAATAAATAAATAAATTAAATAATAATTAATGCAATAAATAAATAAATAAGTAAATTAATAAATAACTAAGGGTCTGGTGTTCAATCGACGATGGTTTTGAGATGATGTTGGCAGAAAAAAGGCAAACACAAAAGCAGCAAATATCAGCAATTCCTCCAGAAGATTGATGTTAATCCAATTTATAAGATGTAGCACACAAATTGCACACATAAAAGGCAGTAAAATGTAAATCAACAAAATCTTGTTGCGGTGGGTAGTGTCGGGTAAAAGTATTTTTCTTAGAAAATCCGGCTCGTGGACCAAAATTTTCGACTTTCAACTAAGAAGAATAGTGTAATAATTCCGGTATTTTCTTTTATGAAAAAACATTCAGTTAATTTTTAGAAAAGGAAAAACTGTCACATGGCGGGAAGGTATTCTCGCCCTTGTTTGGTTTTAGTGACGTCAGCACGGTCGTTTTTGTTGAATCCAACAATTGTAACAGATAAATAACGTTGAATTAGTTTAACACATGGTATATCGCATTTAATTCATTTATTAGGTGATTATCCGGAAGATCACATCTTATTTTGAAAGTATCGGTGAGTTTTCGTATTCTGTCGAAGATCAATTCAAAATTTGCCCTAATAACATAGGTCTGAAGTGGAATGATGCCAGGAAAGATTAAGCATCATTTTTGGTAATTTGTTTTTCGGAATAAGAAATTTGACATTGAGCACAACCATCCCAGACTTGACAACCATACAGAAAAATTGATTGGAAGACAACTTTTTAAATAATGATTTCGTTTTCCTTTGATAAAAGTGACTTTCTGTTAATGAAGGGATATAGAATTTTAGTAGCAATATTTGCTTTCTTTAATGTTTTTGTCATGTGGTTCTTAAATGTTAGTTTAGGCTGTAGATGTATGCCAAGATATTTAACCGTTAACCCACTGGAGGGAGAAATCAAGGTTTTCTTTTCCTGGTGAAAGAGATAGCTTGCATCTTCTCCATATTAACTTTATTTTCCACTTAGTTTAATACTGCTCTAATATTTTCGCCGCATTTTTTAGATTCGTGTCAATGTTGAGACCAAATTGATGCGAAGAAAAAATCGCAGTATCATCCGCGGATATTGCGACATCACACTCCGGTAGATTTGGGAAGTCATATGTGTACAGATTGTACAAAATTGGTCCAACTACAGAGCCTTGCGGGAAATGGAAACTAATGCTATGCGACGCTTGCTATTGACATACACTTTAAGGGAACGATTAGACAAAAAACTTTGGACAATTTTACATAGAAATAGGGGAAAATTGAAATTGATTATTTTAAAGATGAGACCATTATGCCACACTGAGTCAAACGCTTTCTCGATATAAAGTAGAATCATACCTGTTGAATTACCTAGTCTTCTGTTTCTTTTAATATAGGTAATTGCATATTCTTAGTACTTGATGAGATGTACCGTGATGGCGCCTGAACTCAAATTGCTAATTTGGAAATATTTTACTTTCTTCAATGAACAGAATCAATTTTTCCTCAAGGATTCTTTCATAAAGTTTGCTTAAAACACTGAGTAAGCTTATTGGTCTATAGCTTTCTGGGATATCAAGTGGTTTCTCAGCTTTGGGAATCTACTTATGCCACTTTCCAGGAATCGGGAAAAAAGGCGATTATCCCTATTGTTATTATTAACTTTGTCTTCTGTCTTTTCATAAGCTATTTGAAGTTCTGTGCGCTTCTAAATGTGACCATATTGGGTCTGCCGTATTGATGGTGTATCCAGATACACAACAAATTTGTCATTTGCATGGGTTACTTCGATCGTTCGTGCATTAATTGTGAAATTTTTTAAAAGACGTAAAAGCTTCCGGGGACTCTATGAAGTCTGCATTTAAATTAGGATTCCAACAGGTAACTGATTTTGTATGAGGCGGTTTGCATAATTAGCACATTATTTTTCTGGCATTGAGGTCTTGGAGAGTGTCATCCATCATTTGTTTTGTTCTGAGCTTAGTTACAAGTTGCACAGATCCAATGAATTTTATTTATCACTACCTATTGGAAGTTTTGTCCATGTTTGGTATGGGTCAGCAAGCTTTAAGAGTAATCTTAAACTCTTAAGCTTATATCTTTGAGAAGAAGGTCGTAAAGTAGAACAGTAACAGAAGCACTACATGTTAAAATCAACAAATACATACAAAATATAAAATACGAAGATCTCTTCGTCTCTTCGCACCTAGACAGTGGAGCAACAATTGCATAGGTAACCCCCTCCCTTGTTAAAAGAAAAGCACCCACAAACACGAGTACTTTATGCAGCTTATGGATCTCAAATTCCGATGAGTACTTAGCCCGATGACGCTTATACTAGGTTGCCGCAAAGTCTTTATATTTTATAATCACCCTTCCCACCACAATTGGTACAAATGTCCTTTTCTGGTTCAAGCCTAGCACAGCCATCTAAAGTTAAAAAGTTAAAAATGTTAAAAAATAAGACCCATTCGGGACAAAATCAGTGTTTGGAGATGCGGGGCATCGATCCCCGTACCTCTCACATGCTAAGCGAGCGCTCTACCATCTGAGCTACATCCCCATGAATGCAAATGGTCAACTACATCGGTCTACCAAACGGCCAAAAAAAACTATCTCGGTCAGTACATTGGCATTGAAGTCACGTCAATGCGTAATTGGTTGTGTGGTATACTTTCACTTTTCTTTGATATACTGCCAAGTGGATTTTTTTGGACAATAAGTCGCTCACAACCCATCGGGGATGTAGCTCAGATGGTAGAGCGCTCGCTTAGCATGTGAGAGGTACGGGGATCGATGCCCCGCATCTCCAAATATCCTTTTTGGGGAGCAAAACATTTTTTTCCCTTGCAGTCAGTAGTGGTTTAAAGTCGTATCAAGTCAATCATTGCTAGTTTCATCTTTGTCTGTCCTAAAAAAACATCCTATGTTATCACAACCAAAGACTAGTTAAAGTTAAAAATAGGACACGTTAAAAACGGGCCATTTTTCCGAAACAAGGTTATAAAAAAACAAAACAACCTCAGCACATTTTTCTCTCGCGACATTCGCCTGACATCACGTCCTTAAAAATGGTTGAGCTTAATTTTATTATATTTACTACGCCCTCTTGCCGCCCTCAACGGAATTTACCACACTTGTGACTTAACATATGAAATATTGCCACATCAAGCTCTGAGAGTGAGGAGATTTTGTCTCCCTGACGTTATTAACACTCTCACTTGCCTTTTGTTTTAAAAAGCCAGATGTTGCAGGAAAAAAGCAATTCAAACCCATTTCTAGAAGAAGTACGGGTTGGCTTTCAAATGCGTTATGATGGAGAAAACGTGTCGATAATCGATGGGTATGGGGTTCGATGTTGTTCGACGAGAATACACAACACTTCTCCATGTTGGAGCAAGTGGAGCATGGAAAACGAAAAAAACCCTGATCCCTAATGCGATATAAATGCCAAGAAATTCGATTCAATGAATCGTGTTGTTCACATCGGTGAGGGTGGGTCAACCAACTCGTCCTTATTATCATTACAAACGGTATTTGTTTTGGTTAAGTGTAAAATGCTTGTGTCTACAGCAGCCGGATTAAAAATCCTGAATGTGGTTATGGGTTTTAAATGGAGTACTTGGTTAGGTACCCACTGAAACCAACTACGACTGAGACGACCAACTTTTTTGTTGGTTTCCATCATTTACATGCGAGATGTGTGAGCTTTTTTATTTGCTTATCCTTGGTGAGGGATAAAATCAAGAATATCATTATGATAATAAACGTGACGACAGAAAAAGGGTTTTCGGTGCTTTATCTGTCGCCTAAGTAAATATACTTTCGGATGTTTCGTTTTCTCTGCTGAGTTTGTGGATTTTATTTCAGTGTAGATGAGTCTAGCGAGACAAGGGGATATGTCAGGTGGGGCACTTATCGTTCACGTCCACTCCGTGCTGCAGCGCCACATAAGCATCCCACATGAAAGATCAATTTCATCTGCTCGTCAGAGACTCTCATCTTTACTCGAGACCCACGTTGTGATCGACGAAAAAATAAGGCCAATGGCTTCATCAACAGTTAGTTAGAAGAAGGCTTGCAGCCCTGGCTAGGTAAGTTGTATAAATTCCATATCCTAGCAAGCTTGCTCGACTAGAATAAGGTAATCCTTCCCGCCCTACTTGGTATCGTATATGAAAGACCATCAGCAGTGATCAGTTGTTGGTCTATTTTTTTTATTTCCCGGTTCAATGGCTGACACTGCGACCTACAAGATCTATTGTATCGTGGAGGGGTGGTTTGACTAAGAGACGACTGACCCCCCTATAGTGAAGGTCAGTATGTCCTTAGCCAGAAAAATGACTTATTTAAAACCAACCGATTTTCGGTTAAAAACAACTAAGCGATACTGTTAACATAGCTCTTACAGAGTAAATTGTAAACTGAGTCAACTCGTTTAATGTAAATTGGTTGAAAATAACCGATTTATCAATTTCCCCTCCGAAATAATTTACCCACCTTACTCTGTTGTGTTTAACCAACTGACTTTGTTATTATTAGCCAACCAACTTGGTATAGTTTAAGCTATTTAATCTGTTATTATTAGCCGACTCACTTGGTAGAATTTGACCAACTTATTTCAAAATTAGTCATCCAACTTGGTAGAATTTAACCTTTCTTGTCTGTTGTTATTAACCTATTTAGTCTGTTGTTATTTGACAACCTTCTTGGATGAATTTAACCATCTCAATTGGTTAAAATTAGCCAACTTTCTTGGTATTATTTAACCAACTAAAAGGGTTAAATTTACCTAAATCACTTGTTTGGAATTAGCAGTTCTACTTGGCTGAATCACACTTAGACAAGTCTCCCCGAATGGTACTTTCATTCGGGTACTCATGGTTTCTCTTCAATAAGACAGTGTGAATTCTACTGACCAATGTAAATTCTGAATGTTGCAATAACCGCCAGTGGAATGTTTGTGGCTGGATATGCAAGGTGACAGTGTGACGAACGGGGACGTTTCGTTACAATGTGAATTAAATTACACTTTGTTGCAAGTCTAAGATATCTTATTTCTTTAAAAAATAAATAAAAATAAGTATACGAATGTAAAAGGAAGAGTACGGGAGTACGGAGGTGTTGAAGTAGTATTGGAGTACTTTCGGCAACACTGAGCGTCGTTCATAAGAAGAACAAGCTAGTCGTTGCTCGTTGGTTGTGTTCAGGCAACATTTATGGGTTGTTTTTAACAGAGTGTTAGATTTTTCGCTTGGTTAATTTTAAATGTGTAGCAGGGTAATTAATAACCAATCAGTGTGTTAAAACATCAAATTTAGTAGGTTTTTCTTAACCAAGATACTTATTTGAATTTAACCAAACAAGAAAATAAAACTGTTTGGTAAATATTAATAAAGCAACTTAATTGATAACAACAATTTAGTGTGTTATTTTTAACAGCATGTATTTAACATTTTTAACGCGGTGGTTTGTAACAAAAAATACTCATTTGTTTTCGACCGAGACTTGTTTTATTTTAACCTAATTTTTTTTTAACAGAGCAAAAATTGCACTCTGCTATGGTCAATTTTTGTGCGTAAATATAATTTCTAATTTCTGCTTTCGAGAGTATCTCTTTGCAGTTACAGAGTAGGTGCTCAGAGGATAGGCAAAACCTGCATTCTGTCTCTGGACACAAATTGAACTTGCTAAGATGGTATCTCAAGCCACAGTGGCCTGTTAGAGGAAGCCCACTAGCTTTCTAATACAGGATTTCAGGATTTCCTTGTAGGAGGAAGGGCCTAGTTAGTCTTTTTGATTGTCTTAAACCCGGGACATCTTCCCACTGGTTAAGCGTAGTTATTGTTCCCAATCGTTGATAAGCCCTAAAGCAGTAGCCCAATTAACTCTGCAATATGGTTCTGGTCCAAAGAACGTGGATTCTGATCCAGCCCTACCAAGTTCGTCCGCTGATTCATTACCTGTAATACCCTGATGAGCAGGTACCCATCCAATTTTAACCCTGTTGTGTTTGGATTGCTAAACTATCTTGCATACCAAAGCTCTTTGAGAGCATTATTTATGACACTATGTACTTTCATTGTAAATCAATTCTCTCTTCGAAGCAACATGGACTTTTAAAGGGTAGAACCACAACCACAAACCTCACGGAATTTGTATCCAAAACATTATGTGCCTTGGAAAATGGTAAAGAAGTGAATGTCGTGGCTACTGATTTCAGCAAAGCGTTTGACAAAATCTCGCCCAAAGTTATACTCCTCAAACTAAAAGCAACCGGTCTTCCACTGTGGTTTATTTCCTGGATTAAGTCCTATCTAGAAGATCGTTGATAAAGCGTTCTTTTCAGATTTACCGTCTCTAACCCAGTCATAGCGTCCTCTGGTGTCCCACAGGGTAGTCATCTAAGACCCTTGATCTTTAGTCTGACAATTAACCACGTAGTGCGCGTTATTTCACACTCTGACCTAGAGATTTACGCAGATGATATGAGATTCTCTAAGCAGATATCTTGCACAGCTGACTCCCTTGCACTTCAAGATGACCTGAACCACTTCTATACTTGGTGTCAACAAAATTTGTTAGAGCATAACGTGAAAAAATGTCAAGCTATAACATTGTCTCGCAAACGTCATCGACTACCTAAAAGATCTTACTTCTTTAACAACGAGCTTGTCTCCTCAATTCGCGATCTGGGCATTATCTGCGACACCCAACTTAACTTCCGCCCTCACATCGTCAACGCTATCAGCAGAGCCAACTCAGCACTCGGCTTTATTAAACGTTGGTCGAAGGAGTTTTCTAACCCCTACGTCACTAAATCCCTGTATATAACGTTTGTAAGACCACTTCTCGAGTATGCCAGTCAAGTCTTGTCACACTACCACCGTGCATGTTATGAGAATCGAGGCTGTCCAGCGTAGGTTCATTCGGTTTGCCTTACGTGGGATCGGCTGGGATGACCCATATAATCTGGCCCTCAATAAAAAATTAGTTTAGAATACCGCAGATCTTAATGGCGTGGATTTCAGCCTGTGGGACACGTTCCCATAGGTATACAGACCTTGGTGTTGAGTCCAAAGACACCAGCACCTACTCCAGACTCCATTTTCGATCCGTCAGTATACCAAACCAAACTTTTTGGGTCTAGATTCGGGACACCATTGGCCCATTCTGCACGGTCCAATATATCTACCTCAAATGATTTCGAAAATTGTTTTCCCAAACCATAGTGTCGGAGATGGAGCAGAACATGTCCATATTTGGGATTGAGTTAAGTATTTCTAGGTGATCCACACGGTCAGTCGTTTTATATTTATATTTTAGAGCATCTTGCTGCTACCTTTTTGATGAAGATGTGTAAAGGCGAGAGTCCAATTATAGCTTCTAGAGCTGTTTTTGGACAGTTGCGCATCGCACCTGTTATACCGAGACGGGCAATACGTTGTAGCTTATTTGCCGTTGTCCGTTCCAGTATTTTCGACCACCACACAATTGCCGCGTACGTGATTATGAATCTTACTATCATTATGTCCAACCAGTGTATCATTTAGACCCCAGGTTCTGCCGTATAGACGCCTACTGGCCCACATGGCCTATGTAACACTTTCTGTGGTGGACCTGATGTGTGAGTTCCAGTTAAGCTTCTTATCCAATATAGGTAGTTCCGAGATATTTGACTTCATTTGAGTAACTCAAAGTAATGCCTTTTATGGTAATTGGATCAGTTGCTGGTCTAATTCCTCCTCTGAAAGGGGAAATATGTCAGTTGGCATAGAAATATAATGCGACCTTTCGGAGATGGTAGTTGACGTTGTTAGAGCTTACAAGTTCGTCAAATGCAGTAACAAGCAAAGATTTGCTTAATGAGTCGCCAAAGTCAGTGACGCTTTAAATTGAAGGGATTTTTAAGAAGACCTAGAGCCCCTAAATTAACCAAACTAATGAAAGACAGACAAAGGCTTCTTCTTCTCCAAAACCCAAAGAGCTGGACAATCGAAAAACACAAGATATAATTTATGGAGAGGAACTTAGATTAATCGATTTTACGGCGAACCTATGTACACTTGATGACTTTGTCGGTCTCTAGATCTTATAACCGTCAACCAACCGATGACGGTCATGCCGCGGGTATCTTGGATGATCGAGCGTCTTGAAAGTGCATAAACTCGGACCACTATCTCGTAGTCTGTGAAGCCGATGCAACTCGTCACGATGATCACATTATTAGCCTACAGAGAAATGTGAAATTATAACATTTAGGAATGAGGATTCTTTGCTATCCATTTCCCAAGTGTCGACTCTCACTATACCAAGAAGCAGATAGCGATCGCTGTCAAGACTTACAAGCATTGACAGCAACACGTCCTTTCAACTGAAAATCTTCGAACGCTCACAGAGTGAATGTTATGACAGTGAGTGGGCTTATGAGGCCAAAAACAAACAGCTACAAGTTGTTAACAACACGGAAACAAATTACTGGCGGGTAGTCAGTATTTCAAAGACGAGTTCACTTTGAGTTGCGGATATTTCTCTAGTTTTAAAGCACTTCTCTTGGGTGCATTGTGGATAGTGCAACAATTAATTACAAGAAATAATAACGCAATATTCGCGCGCACATCATTTCGGAGGAATTTCCGTTTATGAGAATTGGTAACCTTATTTATAAAAGCAAAATGCCACAACAAACTGTGTTTCAATTAGTTTTAGCAGAATTATGCAAAGCACAAAAAGACAGTCATAGATCATAGTTATCCACTCCCTCTTGCACCAACTCTCTAAAATTCAGTGTTAAATCTATCTAAAACAGAATTTGTCTTGCCATTGGACTCACCTCCTGTTGTCATTGGTTTTCTCTTTACCACCTTGACTTGAATTTCGGCTTTTATCATTTGTGTTGTTTCTGTGATTGGATGCCTTCCTATTGTTGGATTCTCGTGAATGCGAAGATTGTGAATTCGAATTGGACCCGCCCGATGGTTTCGATTGGGATTTTTCACCCGAATTTTGTGTTCCACTTGAATCCATTTTACGATCTGGATTTATTTTTATTTCACTATTTCACTTTTGTGCTAATAAAATGCATAAAATTCACTTCACTTTGCATCGTTTAAGCGGCTAATTCACTTTATATCTACACCAAATGGTGAATTGCTTCATTACGAAAGGAGGTAACTAAACAAATAGGTAAATAGAGGAAAGAATATTATAATCTACATTTGCAGATGAGATATTGCTTGTTAAATGCACTGGCAAGGGGTTATTTGTTAAAAATTAATACAAGAACTTGGAATTTCTATGGTAATTCGCCATTACTACTACACGTGACAGCTGACATTTGCAAAACAGCCGGGCAATAACACACATGAAGTTGGTTGTAGTTGATATAAATTAGGAATTGCGCAGTGTGCACCAGTGGCTCTAAAACATTCAATTATTTTCGTTTGGGACTTTTTGTTTGTTTTTGTTGTTGGATACGATTGTTTATTTTATATTTATTTGGTCAATATAGATATTACAAAGTAGGTTTTAACTTATATTGAGACAAAAAACAACAGTCGGGACTTTAAAATCTTAGCAAACGCGTAGACTTAATAGATTTTACATTTTATCCACACATTAGTGTTTCTTATTACACTTTGCTGGAACATTATTTGCATAAACATCTAGTAAAAACGGAAAATGAAGTGAATTTTGTATTGCGTGCAGGTTGGTTAAGATTGTTGAAAGATTACGAATAGGTATCAAACTTATTTGATCCTAGTAAATAGCTAGCTTGAAAGTCTATGATCTGCCTTGCTTAGACACATTAAAATAGATATTTAAATGCCATTTTAGATAGGTATCCCTCCATGAAATGAAACAAATGCTCTCAGATTTAGTAAGATACAAATCTTAACCTTGGTTAGGTTCTGCGTAATATTACTTTACCTACTCATTTATTTAAGGAAAATCGTGAAGATAGCAAAGAAGACGTTATTCTAAAATCTATTTTTGCAAATGGCGGCCAATGTCAAATCTGTTTTGACATTTGTGGACTAGACAGATGTAGAATACAAGTGAACAAGCCATGGAGCGATACACTCCCTTTTTGCGTAACAATTCGTCTGTAGTGTTGGCGCCGTGCTAATTTCGTCGCCGATTCCACGGCCATTCGACAGCGACTGCGCAAACGTTGCGCCGTTTGGCCACCAACCTTGAAGAATATGGGACTACACGAGACGTTGCCAAGAGTGGCCGGCGCCGGAGCGCCCGTTGTGCCGAGAATATCGCCGCTGTTGTCGAGGATGTCGAGCTGTCGCCGGAAACATCGATCAAACGCCGTGCTTCGCAGTTAGCCATCAGCCGGTCGTCTCTAAGGCGGATTTTGGTCAACGACTTGCGCATGTTCTCGTACAAAGTCCCGTCCGTGCATCAGCTGCTTCCTGTCGACCGCCAAACGCGTGTAACCTACGCCCAAGCCATCCTCAATCTCGAGGACGAAGTGGACAATTTTTTCGACAAAAATCATTATGAGCGATGAGGCTCATTTTAACCGCAGCGGGTACGTGAACAAGCAAAACAATCGCTTCTGGGGCACCGAAAATCCACGAGTAGCCACTACACCCGCTCAAAGTTACTGCATAGTGCGCTGTTCGCGCTGGAAGAGTGATCGGGCCATTTTTTTTTTTTTGAGAACGCCGCTGGTCAAACGATAACAGTGGACGGTGCGCGCTATATCGCCATGTTAACCGAGTTCTTTCTGCCGCAATTGGACGAACTAGGACTGAAGGACATGTCGTTCCAATAGGACGGAGCTACGGCAGAAACTGCGCGAGCCACAACCGATATTCTGAAGGCGGCGTACCCGGGTCGCCTCATCTCTCGTTTTGGCGATTTGCACTGGCCCACAAGATCGCCCGATTTAACCGTTCCAGACTTTTTTTTGAAGTCCCGTGTTTACGTGAAAGCCCGAGACCCTAGAAGCCCTCAAGGACAATTCGATACGAGTGCGAGAATCTGTCGGCCGAAGTTCTCGCCGAAGTGATGAAAAATGCTATAAAAAGAGCCCGTATGACAATCAATTGTGACGGCGTCCATTTGGCCGATATCATCTTCCCGACTTGACCAATAAAATTCTAAAGCTTCAAGTAAACATAATCAAAAAACAGAATCGAAGTTTTTTATTTAGAAAAAAATGAGAGCCAAACAACATCGGATAACTTCTTTTGGCCCACCTAGTAGTCTTGGAAGAACCAAATGCAAATCTAATTGGAAGAATTTCCCAATGGATAAGGATGAGCTTGAGCAAGCTGATTTCCGAAAAGGTGTGAAAAGGCAGTTGAAGAAAATAGTACTTTAATCCTTTCTTGGCGGGCCTACTTAACTACCCCTTTAAATAACACCCCACCACCAATTTATTTCCTTGCGCTTTTAAAGAAAGTTCACCGTCGCACCTTCCCCGACTCCCCATCACCTATGGATGCCAAAGCATTAAAGTTAAATTAACGAATCAGGAAATGTATCTTCGGGTCATAAGTTTCTTCCTCCTTCCAGCAGCCAAACAGCGTATGTTCCTTTGAATAGCTATGTAGGCATTTTATGAAATTACCCCATCCCGCCCCGCTCTCAACCAATTTACAATTCGTATTTACACGGCTGTCTCAATGTCAGAAAACAAAAGGTACCCACACCTCTGCCCAATCCGTAAGAAAACATGTTTAACGACATCGTTACTACCAAACCCGAAGGAGTTATGAATAATTAAATTCAGCTCAAGCCAAGTCAAGGCTGTTTGCTTGGAAAGTTTTCCCGCCAAAAAGAAAGAAACAGCTCGTACATTCCTCGAAGATGCCTCACACTCGCAACCAACCCCTTCCGGGCACAATGTTTTGGTTATACCAACTATCAACTCAGAAGAGTCTCGTCCTCGTGCCTAACGTCATTCCACCAAAGTGTGTCGTTGGTGTTTAATTTTGAGAGTTTTAGTGCTGTGCTCGCCTGGATATGGAAATGGAAACCCAAAGTTACACTCCGAGTGGTTTCAGGGTTGGTTTAACATTTGGTGGCTTGCCTGCCAACATACATGCCCCTGGTTGGGGTTGGGGAGGGGTTGAAATTTTCTGTTTCGAATGGCGTTAATGATTTCGCTTCCATTCAGACATAGATTGGTTATCTTACGAAACAGTGGAAGTAAATAATGATTCAATGGCTTTCAGTGATTCTTTTGTTTAATTTTTTTTTTCTTAAGCAGCCGCAGGCAATTAACGGACGTACCCGGAGTAGCCTCATTTGGATAAATAGCTTTTAGACATTCACCGGGTGTGAGTGGATATATTTTTTTAAGAAGGACATGCTGAGCAATTAATGCCTTCGAGGCGAGAGAAAACGATTCTTGGTAAAGCAATCGAAAGTTTTACAATTACAGTCAGGATTTTAATTAGCCTGCGGTAAATCCTGAAAAGTGTTGTCTTACACGACAGGGAAGGACAGAATTGCTACAAGAAATCGGTGTATAAAAAATAATAGAGCGTTTTTTTTTTGTTAAATTGTATATACATATAACCTGTCCATTTATTTATTATTGACTTTAAAGAAAAAAAAAATAGTTGGAGATGCGGGGCATCGATCCCCGTACCTCTCACATGCTAAGCGAGCGCTCTACCATCTGAGCTACATCCCCCACGGAAATTTCCCTGCAATATTGTGAAGTTGTCCCTGTTCATTAAATTGATTTGTTGTTATACAAAATCAAAATCTTAATGCTGGTTGGTAGGTAGGTACCTATTCTGTTCGAGTGAAGTGAAATCCAAAGTGAAATATCTCGTTTGTAGACTTTGTTGGAGATATGTGGAGTGACAATTCAACGAGAGTCAGAGTTTGTTTATTAAATAAAAACAAAGTGCTCCTTATCTACATCAGGAATCCATTTGTTTGTTAAGAATCGTTGCTTTTAACACGTTCGCGGACAAGACGGCACGGCATATGCCGTCCAACTTTGTTGTACTCTATAGGCTGGTACGCTGTTCGAGTGAAATGAAATTTTTCATACAAATTTTTCACTGCGAAATGTCAAAATGAACTTTTCAAGTGAAAATTTCACCAGGCAGTATGCTGTTGAAGTGAAAAATAATTGTTTAAAAAGTGATATGTAGAGGGCGTTACTCGCTATTTCACTTGGTTTTTATTGTCCGTCGCATTAAATTTTTGACATTTCGGCGGGAAAATTTCACTTTCAATTTCACAGCAATTTCTTGGAGAGGATTGAAAATTTCACTTCACTCGAACAGCGTACCAGCCTTAAGTTGGGAAATCTCAGAGCGCCAAAAATAAATTGAATTATAACGGGTGATTTTTTAGCTGGTTTGGTTTTGGCAACACTGGTTTTGACAGCTGACGTGTGTTTAGTACCTTGTGTCATTGTCAAACAGCTTCAGTTTGGCTTGCAATTTAACCATGGATCGTCTTACAAATGAACAACGCTTGCAAATTATTGAATTTTACTATCAAAATTCGTGCTCGGTTCGAAATGTTCAACGCGCGAATTAAAACACTTGTTTCTTACTTTTAAAATTAAACAATATTTATTTGGAACTATGTCCTTTATTATTGAAATACTTTTTACTAATTCTAAAAGGAGCTTAAGGCTACTATGTAGTTACAATAAGACTGTTGATAAATTCATCATACAGTCGTATTTATATACTTTTCTTATCTATCTACAAGGAGACCCAAGCGTACAATCGTCTTGCTTGATAATGAAGAAGAGATAATATTCCAACATTGTATACAAACGATATTATCTCTTTTACATATGTTATCATTGTAGCGTTGTGTGCAAGACTGTACTAGAGACTAAAGATATCATTGAATACAAATAATGTTATCTTTTTTCTCAATATGTTTTGCTATGGATACTTAACTCCCCCCCTTGTTAAACGAAATCGTCCCGATTTTTCGACGCTATTTTTAACATTTCTCTTTCATAAGTTTTGTTATATGCGTCAATCTTTTTTTGTTTTTGACGATCTGTTATACATTGTATAGTTTTTATCATTACGTACGTAAATGCTAGAATAACAATCAGTGTTACAATTGTGTATATAGTTGATAATATCGGTTTTTCTTCAAAAGGAATAATTAGTTTTTTTAAAGTATCTATGTTATCGAATTTGTACATTGTATCTTCTTTAATTATTTGGTCGATGTAAGACTCTGAATTATGATTTCTTAATATAACTTCTTTAATTTGCTTATGCATGTTTTTGTATATTTTATCGTCTAGATTTATAGTATTTTCATAAGTAACTAAGTTTATACCATTAATTGTTTGATTATTTAACTTATGCTTACCGCTTAATAACATAACACCGGATTCAATTTCTAAGTCGTAATCGTATTCTTGTTTAATGTTGCATTTTGAAGTTATATTCTTTAAAAGTGGAATAAGACAATTTTCTTCTTCAAAGTTAATTTCACAAATGTTTTTACTTAGATGATTTTGACAATTTCTTGTTCTTAAATAAGTTTGGTTACATAAGGCAATTGTTTTATCTGTAATGATTTTTCCATGTTTTGAATTTAAAGGTGTTACTTTATACAATTTACATGATTTAATTAGAACTGGATATTTATATATTGTGATGAAGAATTCATCAGTTCTAGCTAATAATATTTTAGAGTACTCAAGTATATTTATTATGGGTACTTGAATTATTTCATGTTGAATAATATTTTTAATGTCATCTAAGTCTAGGCTTTCTGATAAATATTCATTATTTTTTGCTGCATTAATTGTTCTGGTCAATAATAATAATTGTTCGTACACTTGTTCTATTACTAAATGTTCTTTAAGGCTCTGACCTTCGAATTGTTGCAAAATTTGTTCAAATCTAGAATTTATAGTTTTTTGTTTATTATTGTTTTATTTCAAACACATTTGGTTCACCATTTCTGTTTTGAATCCCTTCTCGTTATCTGTCATGAGTCGTTCACATTTTGGGAAATAATTAGATAAGACCTCTTCCATAACGTCGTACAGTCTGTTTCGAGTTTCGATTTCCCGAAGGATTGTATATTTAGAATACTTATCTACTGTTACAAGGAAAGTATACTTGTCGTTGAAGTATATGTCCATATGAATGTGTGTTCCCACATGTGTTGGTATTTCTGAATTATTCAGAGGTTCTCTGATAGGTTTTCTTTCATATTTTCCAAATAGACATGCTATGCATTTTCTGTTGAAACTCTTTGCTTGTTTATTTAGATCGGGCCAGTAATATTTCTCTGAGATTTCTTGTATATTGTTACGTAACCCTCGGTGTGCTCTTTCGTGAGTTACCCTTACAAGTTTTAGTTGTTCCTCCAAATTTGTCACGTCTTGAAGTTTTCTTGGTGTGAATATAAATCTTACTAGTGGGAATTCTTTTTTTATGTTTTCACCATATTTGTATATGTTTTCAAATTTCGTATGCAAAGCTACAATCTTTTGGGGTTGTATAACTTCTTTCATCTGCCTTAGTAAAGAGTCTTTGTCCTTAAACTTTATTATGAGTCTTATTTTGTTACTAAAATAGATTTGTGTTTCGATATTATTTGTTATATCTTCAATAAGTTCGAACTGTGCAGTGTATGCATTAAAAGGCTGATTCACAGTTTTTATTATATCATTAGAAGAACTTTCAGCTGAATGTGCTGTTTCTATGGTAGAAGTATTTATGCGTTGACGTGATAATGCGTCAGCTACAAGATTTAGGTTTCCTGGTTTATAAACTAATTTTGCTCCAAAGTCTTCAATGATTCCCTTCCAACGTTTCAGCTTTGTGTTGGGATTTTTTTCTGATACAGAATATATAAGGCTCTGGTGATCGGTATATATGGTTAAGTCTGCTATACCATATATGTAGTTTCTGAGTTTTTGTAAGGACCATATGATCGCTAATAGCTCTTTCTCGTTTGTGCTATAGTTCTCTTCTGTCTTACTCAGTGTTCTTGACAAGAAGTGTATAGGTTGCTTATTCTGACTTAGTACGGCTCCAATAGCTATGTTGGATGCATCAGTAGTAAGCTCGAATGGTTTACTATAATCCGGTTGAAAAAGTTCGACTTGTTCTTTCAAATAATTTTTTAAAATTCTAATCGCTTCTAATGCTGAATCATTCAGATTTAACTTAATATTTTTACTTTGTTTTTTGTTTACTTTACCGTTATCTCCTCGTAAATATAATGTCAGGGGCTTGGCTATGCTTGCGTATCCTTTTATAAACTTACGATAGTAACCTGTAAGACCTAAAAATCCTCTCAAATCCTTTACCGTTTGTGGGACTGGAAAATTTTCTATAGCTGCTATTTTCTCAGGGTTCGTAGTGATTCTACCATGTCTGATTATGTGACCTAAGTATTCTACTTCTTCTTGAAAAAACTTACTTTTCTCATCAGATATTTTTAATGTGGCTTTATTGAGTACGTCGAATACTTGACTTATGTGCTGTATATGTTCTTCCTCAGATGAAGAATATATCAATACGTCATCAATGTAAACGTGTACGAATTTACCTACAAAGTCTCTCAAAATGTCGTCCACGCATCTCTGAAATATGCTTGGTGCATTTTTGAGCCCGAAAGGCATTCGTTTAAAATGATATTTTGCGCCATTTATAGCAAAAGCTGTTTTTTCTTTATCATCTGTTTTGATTCTAATTTGGTGGAAACCTGACTCCAAATCTAATGTTGTAAAGTACTTGGCTTTACCTAAATTTTGAATTGTCATGTTGACATCCGGAATGGGGTATCTGTCTGTTACAGTGTGAGCGTTAAGTTTTTGGAAATCAACAACCATGCGCCGTTTTGGTTTTCCTTTTTCGTCCAAACCTTTTTTAGGTACTGTCCATATGGGACTGTTATAAGGACTATGGCTTTTTTCTATTATATCGTCATGTAAGAGTTTCTGTATTTCTTTGTTTACGAATTCGTTATCTGCTATGGGATATGGATATTGTTTAACATAAACCGGATTATCATTGGTCGTCCTAATGCTTGCTTCTATAGTATCTGTAAAGGGTAACGGTCCTATGCTGTTATTAATCTTCATCAGTCTATCTATATCTGCTTTATAAATATTATTTTCCCCAATTATGTAATTAATTTTCTGAATAGATTCGACACTGCTTATGGTAGTTAGAGTCATATTACTGAAATTTATTTCCGCGTTTAGAACTTTAAGTCCTTCATATCCTAATATCATATCAAAAGACTGAATATCCTCTAATTCAAAAAATGTTATATTTTTCTTTAATATCCTAACTACTTTCTTTGTATCTACCATAGAATAACCATGCATTGTTTTTATTTTTATAGGTTTAATTTTAATTTTTTCGCTAGAATCGCATTTTCTATTAATGTAATTATGGGTTGCACCAGTATCAATAAGAATTTTATAAATTTCCTTAGAAATAGTACTAGTTAAATTTAAGCAGGGCAACCCGTCTACTAGTTTAAATGATCTATTCTTATGTTATTATTTACCATACATTCCGTTTCATCTGCTTCTGCATATGTACTGCTGACATCGTCTCTGCGTTGTTGTCGGGAGTTATTTACTCTCTGCTGCTTGAAGTTCTGCTGATAAGATCGTTGCGGTCTGTTGTGTGTGTTGAAACTCCCGCTGTGTTCACGTTTCGCTGGTGGATTATATACATCGGGTTTGTATTGATTCCAATTTTGTCGCTGTGCATGTACAATTTGTCTCGAGTTTATCTCCATCGGCTGTGGTCCTTGATTGTGTTGCTGCATATTATCGTATTGCTTCTGGGGTTGATAATTCGTTGTTTGGCTCGAATAATTTGGTCTTCTTTCGTTTCTGCGTTCATGTGGCATATTTTTGTGGTGCTTATCTTGAGTGAGATGTAAATGCCTGTGCACATTATCATGTTCTATTCTGCGAGCAATTGCGAATGCGTGTTCTAGATCATTTATTGTAGCTGAATATAATGATCCTCTTGTAAAGTTGTCACTCATACCATCAATGAATATACGAACTGCGTCGTCGTTAGCATTTTTAATTAGTCTGTCGATTATATTCGGCGGATCACCTGACATAGTGATTTTTGATATTATTAAATTGAGATTTTTATTTATCTCGTCGTGGTATTCAGACAGTGTGCTTCTTTTTTGCGTGATGGCTTTCATCATGTCTTGTAGCACGTATAGAGGTTCTTGATTAGAGTACGTATAATCTAATCTGTTACGTATCGCCTCAAAATTAAAAATTGTGTTATAATTAGTTAACACATTCGCGGCTGCACCCTGTATTTTACTTTTCACTATAGTCAATGCTGCTGCGTACTTACTGTGTGTTTTGAAGTTTTTAATGCTGTCCATTAATCTGGATGCTTCTTCGCGCCACGACCGATAATTTGATTGATCGCCGTTGAAAATAGGTAGGCTTTTAAATGCGTCTAACTGTATTTCACTACCATCTGTATATGTGGTTCTTATTTCCTCTAGCACAGGTATGTTTGGTACTATGCCTAATCCAGATTTTACTTCATTTAGTTTTGTTTCTAAATTAGTGTTTATTTGATTTTGGTTAGTTATTATTGCTGCTAACCTTGCATTCTCTGTGCGTGTGTGCTCTAGGGTTTGTGTTACTGTGTTGCTCCTGGTTTCTAAAGCTTCTAATCTTGCCATTAATACTGCGAGTTGTTCCATTTTGAACTCGTGTCTGTTGTCGTCGAATTTGTGTGTTTTTTTCCTCCACATATACACTTTCACTGAATTGCTTTGCTGCTTCGTACGAAGAAGCTATATTTGTACCTGCTATGCTAGGTAATTCTTGTAACCGGTAACGCGAGTGTTCTGTTTATACTAGATTTCACTACTTGTTCCCGAGGTCCGCTCGATTGAAGTTAAAAAGTATATTTAACCTCCTGGCAGGATCGCCAATTAAAACACTTGTTTCTTACTTTTAAAATTAAACAATATTTATTTGGAACTATGTCCTTTATTATTGAAATACTTTTTACTAATTCTAAAAGGAGCTTAAGGCTACTATGTAGTTACAATAAGACTGTTGATAAATTCATCATACAGTCGTATTTATATACTTTTCTTATCTATCTACAAGGAGACCCAAGCGTACAATCGTCTTGCTTGATAATGAAGAAGAGATAATATTCCAACATTGTATACAAACGATATTATCTCTTTTACATATGTTATCATTGTAGCGTTGTGTGCAAGACTGTACTAGAGACTAAAGATATCATTGAATACAAATAATGTTATCTTTTTTCTCAATATGTTTTGCTATGGATACTTAACTCGCGCTGCTTCCATTTTATGGACGAAGCTCATTTTTGGCTCAATGGGCACGTAAATAAGCAGAATTGTCGATTTTGGATTGAATATCAGCCAGAAGCATTGCAAGAGCTACCAATGCATCCAGAAAAAGTCACAGTTTGGTGCGGTTTATGGGCGGTGGCATCATTGGACCGTACTTCTTCAAAGATGATGCGAATCGCAGCGTTACTGTCAATGGTGAACGCTTTTTTGCCCGAAATGGAAGTTCTTGACTTGCATGATATGTGGTTTCAACAAGACGGTGCCACATGCCACACAGCACGCGAAACAATGGCGCAATTGCGATGCGAGTTTGGTGAACAGTTAATTTCACGTTTCGGGCCGGTCAATTGGCCGCCTAGATCGTGCGATTTGACACCATTAGATTATTTTTGTGGGGGTATGTCAAGGCTAATGTGTATAGGGACAAGCCCGCTTCGATTGACGCACTGGAAGCCAACATCCATGCATTCATTCGTGAGATACCGGCCGATATGTGTGAAAGAGTATGCCAAAATTGGACTCAGCGGATGGACTATACCTGAGACGCAGCCGCGGTCAACATTTGCATGAAATTATATTTAAACATTAAATTGCATGGTTCAAACTATCGATTCAAATAAATATTTCATTCATTTTTTCGAATTTTTTGTGTTTTTTTTTTAAAAAAGTTCTAAACCTCTTAAAAAATCACCCGTTAAAAGCGGAAATGCATGATTGATCACAACACAACACTTGCATTTGCTTAAGACCTAAAAATCTGCAAATGGCTGTCTAAAATCGGCAAATCGTCATTGAGGCTGAAAATCAGCAAAATGACGATAAATCTGCGAATATGGCACCACTGGTACGTGCGGCATTTGATGGTCTTGCGTTTCAAATATCTTCATGTGTTTCTTCTTGAGGTAGGTACGTATTCCATAGCTTCACGTTCAACATATATTTCCTGAAGCAAGCCTTCGCGTTCCCTAATTAGCAGGCGGCTAATGTTATTATTTGCACTTTATTATGAGGCAGTAATATGACAGTATCATATATACGAAATTTTTTGGTAATCATACCAAATGCGCATTCAACCACTCTTCTAGCTCGGGATAAACAATAATTGTAGACTCTTGTTTCGTTTGTCAAATTTTTTCGTGCGAAAGGTTTCATTACGCTCGCAAGAAGTGGATAGCCTTCATCTGCCACAAAAACAAAATTGAAATATTCATCGCTTCCCAGACATTTCCCAAATAGCTTGCACCACGCACCACACCGAAAATGATATGAAAGCGACTTAAACGTTTCCCCTGCTGCTAAATAACTAAAAAAAAAATAATTCTATTAATGTAAGAAATCAATTGTCTTTACAGTATCAGAATGTAAAAACAAATGGACAATTCTGCGCAATTCCTACTCAAGATACCTGAGGGAAGAAAAATCAAAGCCATCAGGATCGAGTAGCAAGCAGAAAAAAAATGGTATCTAGCTGATTCTATGTCTTTTTTAAAAGACTATATACATCAGCATCGCACTTCAGCCAGCCGCTTAGATGTTGTTTAAGAGACGCTTGACGAATTGATGGATGAGGACTCTACAGCTGCGGAAAGTTAGAAGTCAGATCAAAGTACTCCCAGAATGAGCCCAGTGGCACCCAAAAGGAGTAGGACTTCGGCCTCCGAAATAATAGCTGGACAAATGATCGAGTTTTTAAAATCAAGAACCAGAGAAAAGACACCGGAGAATGCGAATGTTTTATTTTTTAAAAGTCTCCTGGTGGATTATGAGAAATTATTCAACAAAAAGCTTCAGGTTGGCAATGCTAATCAAAATGAAAGAGTTGCAAGAAGATGGGGAAAATGAAGCCTCTTCTCCCAATATTACATTTGAAGATTGGCAACATTAAAACCTTTGTAAATAATAAACACGTGTCTATTTTGCAAACACTACATTGTTATTTGTTTTAATTACCGTAGAGTTATAAATAATCTTTCAGCCGGAGTTATGCTTTTCCGATAGTTCGTATCATGTTTTTTGATAGCATTTTCTATAAGTCCCAGCAAATAATCAAAAGTTTCAATCCGCATTCTGGTGAAATTATGAAATTTTTCAGGATAAGTTTTTACCTCTGCTATTAGGTTTATTATTTCGTTTTTGATTATATGAATGCACCCACCACTCTCTGCTATTTGCGTCGTTTTCCTTAATTGTTTCAAACATTTTAAATAAAATTGGCACAACGTCATTGTCTGAGTCCGACCACATGTTGAACAACAATAAAAGCAAATCGCAAATTCTGTTTTGTTTTATTTCAACGCACACCAAATGAAACAAGAAAACAAAACGTTTTGTTTTGTTACATTCTGTTTCGCTTGGTGTGTGTTCAAATAAAAAAACTTTCTTGACTTACGAATCAAAAACGTTTTGCTTTATCTGGTGTGTTTTTAGCCTAAAGGTGATGAGAAAACGGCAAAGAAAAAAGGATTTTTTACGCCTACTGTTATTATGATATTTTTTTTTGAAATAAAATAACGGTTTCGAAATGCATATTTTTGGGAAGGAGGTAGGTACTCCAGGACTTATTGAAATTTCCAGAAGATATGGTCGGTGGCAGATACAAATTGCCTTACTTCTTCGTTGCTGATGACGCTTTTCCTCTGCATAAGAGGATTGTAAAACCATATGTTCCCCGAAAGCCAAAGAAGTTGACCGATGCTGAAAGAATTGCAAATTATAGGATTAGATTAGATTAGTTTATTTATTTAGCTTTTTTAAGAAAGCCATTTAGCCATATACATCAATAGATTTTACAAATACACAGTATTTTATTTTGTATAAGAATTTTAGATACCTACTTAAAAATTAGCTTTAATGTAAATGATTAAATTTCTTTTGAAAGCTGCAAGATTTGTTTAATTTTTAATACTAATTGGCAATTCATTGAACATTTTGAAGCCTCTATATTGCAAAGAATTTTGAGATCTTACTTTTAGAAGATTTGGTAGTCTAAAATTATTGGCTGTTCTTAATAAATAGGGTTGTACCTCACGAACATACTGTACATAATTCAATAAATAAATAGGCATTAGGTTATTTTTAATTCTAAACACTAACAATAAAACATTCATTATTATTCTTTGTTTTACCGACAACCATTTTAACGAATTTAACATTAAACGAATTGAGACGTATCTATTACATTTTAAAATACATCGCATGGCCTTATTTTGTAACAATTGCAAACTTTGTACTATACAATCAGAACACAGAAATAAAATAGACGAACAATACTCGAAGTGTGGTTTAATTATTACATTGTAAATGTTTATTGCACTTAATGTTGATATATCATTTCTAATTCTTTTTAAAAAACCAATTTTTTCCCTATTTTTTTACACAAGTACTCGACGTGATTGCTAAAAGTCAATTTATTATCTATTGTTACACCTAAATACTTTATTTCCTCAACTTGTTCAATATATTCACCGTCAATTTTCAGTCTTACGTTCTCTTCTTGCCGATTATTTATTATCATTTGTTTGGTTTTTGTCACATTCAGCTTAAGTTTATTCATTTTCAGCCACTCCGAAACACTTTCCAGGTCCTGTTGCATTTTTTGTTGACATTGTACGTAGTTTTTATCCGACACATATATCACCGCATCATCAGCAAACAATGCAAGTTTTCCATTTTTTATTGCACTTTTCATGTCGTTTATGTATATAATAAACAACAACGTTCCCAAAACCGAACCCTGTGGTACACCAAACATAACATCCTTTGGACATGATAGTTCACCATTAACTTTTACACATTGAGTTCTATTGCTAAGGTATGATTTAAACCAATCACTTTCACCTCCTTTTATTCCATATCGTTTAAGTTTATCTATTAATATTTGTCTGTCTATTGTTTCAAATGCTCTTTTTAAATCAAGAAAAACACACAAGACTCTCTTTCCTTGGTCGGTTTCTTCCTTAAAATTATTAATTATCAAATTTATTGCACTTTCACACGAATGGTTCTTTCTGAATCCTGACTGAATGTCAATTATTAATTTATTTGATTCAAAGTAATTATTTAACTGCTTAAAAACAATCTTCTCAAACACTTTTTCACATAATGGCAACGCATTAACCGGGCGAAACTCTTCACATAGTTTAGTATTGCTTACTTTTTCTATAGGGGTCACTAAAGATTGCTTCCATGCTTTTGGGAATGTCTTTGTTTGTAATGATTTATTAATAGTCATTGATAAAGCTGGTCCGAGTATATCGTAATTGTCAAGAAATCTCCTTGGACTCATATGCGTAAAGTCAACTTTATTTTTCATTTCCGTTAGAATAAGTTTAAGATCCTGGTACGTCACAAAATTAAAATTGAAAGTACAATTTGTATCAGCAATATTGTTACAGAACGGCACAAACGGTATAGAATCACTTATTGAGACTACACTTTCAATAAAGAAATCATTAAATTTGTTGGCTATGACTTTATTGCTGTCAAAAATGTTGTTATTAAACTGAATGCTTTTTATTTCATTAAATTTTTCGTCTTTAAGCACATATCTTTTTAAATTTTTCCACATGGATTTTTGATCAGTTGAACATTGCACTTTCCGTTTAATAAATGATTCCTTACACTTTTTAATTTCTTTTTTGTACTTATTTCTTATCAATTTGTAATCCCTCCAATTGACATCGGAATTGCACAATACTGCTGTTGTGTGTTTTCGAATCTTTAATATTCTTAGCGATTGAAGCCGTTTGTTGAACCATTTAGAATTATTGTCCTGATTAATTTCACTTTTAACAATAAACTTTGCCGAGGTTTCGTTGATAGATTTAAGAAACAGCTCCCCCATTGAGTCAACATCAATTGCACTGTTTATGGTACTCATTTGACTATTTCCTAAAGCTTCCCGAAAAAGTCGTCTGTTATACCTCATTACACTTATTGACTTATTTTTTTTTTTAGTCAATAATTTTGCTTCCTTTCCATTATTAATCTCAACAGATATTGTTTGATGATCACTTATTTGCAAGTTTGGGACACTTGAAGCGCTAATTCGTTTGTTATTTGTTACCACATAGTCTATTAGAGTGCAAGATGAATTTGTTATCCTTGTCGCAGTCTTCATAATTTGAAAATATAAGTTATTTTTCAAAATGTTATATATTCTTTTTCTATAGGTGCTATTAATTTGAAACCAGTCGATATTAAAGTCGCCCACTATAATAGTATCTTTCCGTAAATCACTTAGTTCTTCGCATAATATTTCGAATTCTTCACAAAAATCTTTTTCCGAAGAGCTTGGGGACCTATAAACGCCAGTTATTACACATGTATAATTGCTAGTTATAACATAATTTGATAACCACCACAAATTCATGTTATCATCTTTCTTCGACAATGTCACTGATTTTAGTTCATCCTTAACATATATAACAATTCCTCCTGTATGAGACGACAAACTGTTACATCTGAATGGAGTATAGTTTGGTACGTTGATCTCCTTGTCTAAAATGTTTTTGGTAACATGAGTTTCTGATAACACAATAATATCATAATTTTTTCCCAGTATAAGAACTTTAAACTCATCAAAGTTGTTACGAAGACCTTCAATGTTAAGATAGACCAATCTTAGCCCCGTTGATTGCTAATATCTAATAGATTCTCTTAATACTTTCAGTTTTCTTTCGAAAACTGGACAGTCTTTATCGATTGCTTCATGTTCACAGTTATATCTTAGCCCAAAAGTTTCATTCGCTTTTTTGCAGTTGACACAGCTTATAAGTTCACTCTTACAGTCTTTAAATTTATGACTATCACCGCATTTCGCACATGCTATTGCATTTTTACACTTTTCTGCCTTATGATTATACCCTTGGCAATTAAAACATCTCGTTAAATCGTAGAATTCTCTGACTGGGCACCTTACCCAACCCACTCTAATCTTCTCCAAACTCATAATTTTTGCAAAACTCTCACTATCCACTTCTAACACAGCATTCAAATTTTTCCATTTGTTTTTATTTCTATACAATTTTATTAACGACATTTCGCAATTGGCTATTTCCGTGTTTTGTGATTTAATTTTACTCAAAATTTCAGCTTCGACTTCATCATTCTCAATGTTCATAATGCACACTTTTGGTTTATTTAAAGACGGTAGTTTTACTTCATAATCATTTTTTAATTTATTTTCCACTTGTGTTTTTAAATTTTCTAACGAATTCTTGTCAGCACATCGAATGGCAACACCTCCTTTGGACTTGTTTACAACACTGTCTATGCTAATTGTTGTTGGATCAATGTTCGCCTTTATTTCTTTTCTTGTTTCACTTGCAACCTGATCTTTTTTTCTTGGATAGATAAGGACAGTCGGTTCCCTATTTCTTAGTACTTCAGAGAATGATTTTTCCTTATGTCTCTTTTCATCCTTTTCAGAAGAATTCTTATTCACTTTCTTCATTTCATTTTTAATTTCATTCACCGATTTTGATATATATTCGACACTTTCCTTGATCAGACTATCTTTCTCACTCACACCTTTATTTGTTTTCCCAATTAGTTCATGTTTAAGTTCGTTTACAGTTTTTGAAATAGATTGCACTCCTTCGTTCAAACTATTTTCTTTTTCATTTTCATTCTTCTTTAACAGTTCATTTTGCATTATTTGTTTTAATTCCGTAATTTGCTTTGACAACTCTAATACGTTTTTATTTAAAACCTCGATAACTTTTTCATATTTGGACTGTTGAGCCTCTAAAATACAATCATATTGCTTCAATATTTTTCCCGAAATTATTTTACACTCCAAACAATAATATCCGAGACTTCGCTTGCATTTCAAGACTCCCAGGTCGTATTCTGTTAGCTGATCTTCACAGCAAGTACGGTGAAACAACCTTTTGCACAACCCGCTACACGGTACTATTTGCGCGTCACCACGACTAAATCCTTTATCGCATTTACCACAAAAACCTTCCATAATATCGAATCAGTATCTCCAAATTTCGATAAATGGAAGAGTTTAGTAGAACCACTTAAAAAATTTGGATTAAATCCGCGGTATAGTTAAAAAAAATAAATAATTTCCAATAGCTCTTATACACACGTCTATCTCGCTCAATAACTCGTTATAGATAAGGATAAGGAGAGCAAGACGATGTATCGAAAATGCATTCGGAATACTCTCTTGTAAACAGCTTTGTATGGCTCGAACGATGTTTTGTAATCCAGAAAGGGCGAAAAAAATAACCACTGCATGCTGTTATCTGCACAATTACATGCTAAATAAGCGTAAGGCTGACTACTGCCCTACGAGATACAGTGACTACTATGATGAAAACGGCTTTTTGGTGGAAGGGGAATGGAGATGCCAAATTCCGGAAAGAATTGTTCAAATTTCTTATACATTGCCACCTCATGCAGGAAGGCCTACCAATATTGGGAAGTATGTTAGGGACAAATTAAAAGACTTTTCTTTCCGATTTTGGTTGTGTCCCATGGAAAAATAAAGCTGCATTGCTCCAAACATGTCCATATAGGGGTATGCTTTAGTAAGTACTGTACTTGGGCCTGTTCCTGCTCCCTTTCGCGTAAATCAACCAACCTAGTTATTCTTTGGCAAATCAGGGGCCCTACTATTTCGATTTGAAAGTTAAATCATTCGGAATCGAAACATTGGCACTCATTCGAAAGTTGGAATTAATTTTCCGAATATCAGTGGCCATTTTGTTTTGTTATCGCAATTCGGAGTTTCGGCACTTGGCAACTCGATTCTTTATGTCAAACTCGTTCGATTTTCGGATTTTTTATTCGTTGGCTATTTTCTTGGCGGAAAAGTTGTGTTTTCATAAAATGTATATAAGTAATTTCTTCAATTTATCGGTGATAACAAAAAAGGAATAAAGTTTTATGTTTAATTTATCAATTTTAGAGAGTCTTACAAGAACGTAAGCACAAAGCAAAACCAATTTGAGATTTTAATCAATTTTATGTACGCGTACGCGCATCCAGATTTGGCCAAGGGATATCTGAAAAACTTCGGTCAATCTTTGGAAGCGGGTAGCCACGGATCTAAACACAGTGGGACCACCAATGCGAGATGCTGTTGCTTGGAAAAAAGTAAGTAAATTAGTGTTCAAATTACTTTATTAATAAAAAATCGTCTATAGGTTTGGGCTGACCACAAAACCTACGTTAAAGCAAAGCTACACAAAAATAGCGAAAACATTTCCCGGACTGGCGGTGGTCCATCAAAACGCTGCATAATAACACTATTGGAAGAGAAGGTAATTGAGTTATTGGACATTGAATTGGCGGTAGATGGAGTCTCTGGTGCTAAGGGTTTTGGAAACAAAACACCCAAACAAAACAAATCGCAGGAAACAATTCACTACACATATGTGAGTGAAGGCGAAGAAACGGATTATGAAGTGGACAACCTTTATAGTTCCATTATAGAAGAAGCAACTACTCCGGGAACTACTCCCTCCTGCTCTCGTATAATGAGTATTGACACCAAAGGCAAAACAAAACCTACTTCAAAAATAGGTTGACAACCAAGATGAATACCAACAAAATCACTTACCTACCTTCTCTTCCCGGAAATTGGACTAGCTAAGAACGAAATGCATTCCGCGAACTCCCAATTTAGTTTAATCTTCTGGTCCTGGTGTAGCACTTCCAGACTTTAGCTCTCAAATATGTAGGTACTCTACTTAAATCATCAGAATCATAAGGAAACTCTTCTAAAAACTCCTTCGCATATTCCGAATCCATTGCGAATTAATTAAAACAAAATACAACTTGCAAATAGAATGAATAGAAAACTTTAATCAAATTCAAACAGATGGTTGCGGTTGTTATTTTTTTTACGCCGATATGTCAAAAATTTAATGCAAAATTTAATGAAGAAATGACAGAGAGATATTACTATCGCCATCTACAACTCAATTTTTGAAGCGCTATATTTCACTCGAACTGCGTAATGCCTTGTGAAATTTTCATGTTCATGTTCATTTTGACATTTCGCATTTATGTATACGATCGTGTTAACCAAGTAAGTTGAGTTTTTGTTGCAAACTTGTGGTTTATTTTTGAATTTTGACACTTCAAAGTATCAACTGACTTTTGACTAGATAAACGTCAATTGCAAATTCTAATGGGGACGTTCAAGTAAGTCTGACAGCTGACTGACTTGATGTATCATAGTTTTGATTGGCCTAGATTGGTCCCATGGGCAGCTGTGTTAGTTGCCGTTTATGGAGGGGTAGCCGACGAATCTAGTCAAGAAATTCGTTACTGAGTACTAAGGTGACAGTTCACATATGTGGCTGACGCAGGAAAAGTGACGTTCCCGAACAAACTAGTTTTTGCGTTCAGGTTACATCTACTCCAGACCAATCTAGTCGACTTAAGACAACTAAGTTTTGGGTCAATAAAAACTTAAACACATTTAGTCAGTCAGCTGTCAGACTTACTAAACTAGATAGGTACTTGAACGTCCTCTATGACAACGAAGTGCTGCTACCATCGAACGTCAGTCTGTTATCTCACTAAATGTTTATCTGGAATGGAACTGTCATCCTCTTCCGATAAATCCATCTACTTTGCCCAAAATATAAACTAAGACGAGATAACAAAAACAAAAACACAACCGCAACAGCAATTAGCAAAATGTTGACGAAAGCCTATGGTGCAACTTTTTTGTCCTTCCCCAGGAGACCACAACCAGATGGTCTTTATTTCGGATTGGATTAAAGTTCATCGGTCAACAAATTAATTAAATTGGGTTCGAGACTTTGAGTCCTCTACTTCTCCATACCCGCACGAGTTAAGATATACAGAAGAACCTTTTTTTTAAGTGCTTTTAGCAGCCATTAAAAAGTTGAGCCAACACTCTCTGGCATAACAAAACCGATGATGGCCGTAAGGATTTTTCGACGTTTTTTCTCTTTTTTGTTTTCATTTCAATCACCTGACCCATCGCCTTTTCGGGAAATATTAATTATTCATGATGACGGTTTGTTAGCTGGAACTTGGTAGATTTATAGAGATTGATGGAAGAGTGGCATATTGATTGTGAATGGGGGTAAAAAGGAAACAATGAAATAAAATGAATTGTTTCTATTCAAGAGTATTTCAAAAGTGGGTTGTGTTTTTTTCTATGACAAATGCATTTTAAAAATGTATTTTTGACCTACCTATTTCGTTTGCGATTGGGCATCTCAGATTCTTCTGTCAGATTTCAGAATTCGCATGTTTAATCGAATGCCCTTTTACATTTGCAAGACAAAGTTTTAAATAATCTCAGAAATAAATCATGTACCGTCGCTTGTGCCCTTAACCTAACAAAGGCGTTTGATCTAGTCTGGCAAGAGGGACTTCTCTCAAAATTACACTTTCCTCCTTTTTTTACCGAAATGATCTTCAGCTTTCCTAACAATTGCTCTCTTACAGTAAATTAAGGGGTGCCACAGGGTTCCATCCAAAGGCCTCTTCTATTAAATATTTTTCTCCATGATTTCCCATCTCAGTTTCAATCTTACAAGTTTATTTTATATGCAGATGACACCATAGTCTTTGATTGTCATGAAAGTTCTCACAATTCACTTCAAGGTTTTAAAAATCTACCTGAAATAATACTTCCATATTATAAAAAGTGGGGTATTGAACTAAATTTCTCTAAATGCTGGGTTATCTATTTTAGGACTGCCTTCACGAAAGGTCACTTAATGTTGTAATAGAGGGAAATAATATCTCAAGAAAAATATGACTAAAATATCTGGGAATTTGTTTAAATAAAGCTGTCGGAAAGCTTAAACGAGGTTGCCCGAGGTTGAGTTTATTGCGCCAATTTTCTCCAACAGTAGCTGAAGCGCTCCCGAAGTGTGAAAGCACGATTTTGAGAAAATGTACTCACAAATACAGAAGAACCTCAGGCAAATGGCTTAGAAACAAACCACTTTACGAAGCCGCGGAAGTTACATCTCTAATGTGCACAGCTTAGCACAGCTTAAATTTGAATCGTCAATGAGGGCTCTACTTCCCTTTTCATGATGGAGGATGATTGCTACTTCAACATCGAAAACTCCTTATTGGAAACCCCTTTATTTTTGTCACTAAAGTTTCGAATGAAATACCCTTGGAAGAATTCGAAACCTTGCAAGCCTTGACAGAAATGTACGATAAACTACACCAATCTGACGGTGTATCCGATGCGGGCCATTTGTCTTTTGAGAGTACACAAATCCTTCCGAATCGATTTGCTTTTTTCGTCCTCCTCCCATTTACAAATCGAACGAAAACAGCGATTCTTCTTATTGCTACACATCACTGGAATTTACTTTCTTTTACGAAGCGAAACAGTACCACATAAAAATGAAAAGACGACCCCCATTCGACGTCCATGTCCAGGGGTCATCGCTCAGCGATATATTAAGGAACCATTTCCAAGCGCACCCAAAAGCCAACCCAAATGCTAATTCCATTTCCATTCGAGCGTGTAAACCGATTACAACGATAACCAACCATTTAACCATCGCCCGCACCATTGAAACGGTAAAAAGGATAAACATTGTACAGATCCACTCGCAGGACTCTGCTCGGATTATGATGATGATGATGATGATGATGGTATCCGCTGTCACTTACATTGGTCCCTCGGGTGCTATCGCAGCCAATTAGGAGAACATTTTCGGACTAAATCGGTGCTTAGCTATGCAAATGGTGTCCTTCGGAACGCGCCGCGCCGCGCAGATGTGTTAAGGGTTATTCGCATATGAACTTACACGAGTGAATCTATAAATAGATGGCGAACGCTCGCTAGAATGCAGATTAGAAAATTATTTTTTAGCCAAAGGATATAGTAATGCGGGATGTGGGTATGCGTGTGTGCATGTGTGCCTGTATGAATTCGGGCGTTGTCTTTGATTTTCCAATTTCCGCTGCTTTTTGCCAGCGCACAATGGAAATAGAGGAATTGTTTCTCTGATAGTTTTCGTGCACAAAAGGAGGAAACTTATACCACCAGGTAATAGAGGGAGAGACTTCTTATAGATAGATGTGCTTTAATTAAATATCTACCAAGCGGAAGGACACATTCTCCGATTGTGTTAGTCGCATATGTGGGTAGAGAGATAAGGATGTCGTCAGTTGAGGAGGTTTCAATGGTGCTGAAGAACTTTTCAAGGAGTTGCTTCTAAATAGGGAGAGAGACTTGGAGATTCGGTATTTGATGGCTCGGTCAGGCGTTATAATTTGCCATGAGTGTAGTGAGTTACATTTCCTTTTCCATTTCCCAAAGGGGGATGCAACAAGAAGAGATTTTCTTTTTCCAACAACAGGACATCACAATATCGAGTGTGACCACTGACTTCGAAGAGAATTGTAGAGCTCAGAGACCTCCAACTCGCAATCCTCTTGTGGTTGGGTTGGGACCGTCCGTTTTTTTTTTCAAAAATCTGACTTGGGCTTTCTATCGGTGTTATGTCAATTAGAATCCGTGTAACATTCAAAAACTTACAAACAATTTTAAAAAATGTCAATCACTGATAAAGAATTTACATGACAAATGGAAATAGCTGAGTTGTCAATCAAAATATCACTTATAATTGATTGACATCACGAGTAGGCATCGCTTTTAAAGAAATTATTTTAATTGAAAAAAAAAAAAAAAATTAATTCTGCATCATTCCCCATCGAAACGCGACCTTCGATTTCTCGATCGACCTTTATGGCAGTCACTTTATTTTGTGTTACCAAAAAATTATGTAACACGCAAATGGAAAGAACAATTTTGATGGCTCTGCCTCTGCCTACGGACACATTAATCTTTCGTCAAAAAATACGGAAGAAGGTTGCTGCAATTCCAAACACGTTTTACGTGATTAGGTATCAATTGATCCCGAAATACATATGGCTTCATTATATATGGCTTTAACGGAAAAGCATCGTCAGCCACTACAACAAATGGTAATGGATCTTGTCCTTCTAGAAGTGGCTTAGGTGGTGGAATATTTTCCGATGCTTTCTTCAGTATCTCCGAAAGAGAGCATCTGAAAAAAAAACTGCAAGTGAAAAAAACAAATTTTAAAATTTAGTGTCTGTTTTTATAAACTATAATGATTGATGGCATTTTTAACTTTCTCGTTTTATTTGCAAGCAGAGACACCAAGTCCAACTAAAACAATAAGTTCATTTCAGATTACGGTGGATTCTGATGATTCCTTGCCTTCTTCAACTCCAAAGCGACCGCGAGTATCTCAGCAAAACTTTTGTCATATGCGGCGTATAGATCGATAAACAATTTCTGGGTATCGAGTTGGACTTCTTGGGTTTTCCCCAAGATCAGCCGTATTGTAAATATTTGGTCGGTTGTGGACTAACCGAGCCTGAAACTACACTGATAGCTTCCAATTAGTTTATTGACAAATGGTTTCAGGCGTTCGCAGAGTACGGCAGAGAGGATCTTGCAGGCGATGTTAAGAAGACTGATACTTCTGTAATTGGCGCAGTTGAGATAGTCTTATTTCTTGAGGATCGGGCAAACAATGCTGAGGTTCCATTCATCTTGCATACTTTCCTCCAACCATATTTTACCGAACGAGTTGAAGCATGCTTCTAACCAAGTCATCTGTCGCTTTGAACAGCGGGATTTGATTGATTGATTGATTGATTATAATCTTTATTTCCTATTTATTTGAGGTTACAAAACAGTGTAAAAAATAAAGTATTTTATATACAGCTTGGCTTATCAGCCGTCTGCCGTTTAAAAACTTTACAAATTAATAAAAAAAGAGAGAATACATTATAGTGTGACAGAAAATAAATTATAGGTAAACAGGTTAAATATGAGTTAAATTTGCTAACAACAGGCTCTTAAGTTAAATACATAATTCTAAAAAAAAAAAAAAAAAAAAAATAAGTTAAGCTGAGGAAAAATAGTTCAGTGAAAAGAATTGCAATTGAAACTAATCGATGGAGATGAGATCAAAAGATTTGTATCAATAGACATTATGGGCTTTTAGTTTAGCTAAAACAAACATTTTAAAAAGGAAACGGATTTAATTTTTTCTTTTTTTTTCCTTTCCTTTTCTTTTTTTTCTTTTCTTTTTTGAGTTGGATAAAAAAAAAAAAAAAAAAACTTGGCTTTTAGTTTAGCTAAAACGAAAGATAAAATTTTATTTACAAAGATGCAAAAGAGTTTCGGTAATTCATGGCATGCACGATAAATCGGATAAGCGGGTTTAAGTCTTCGTTAAACAGTCTGCAGAAGTAGTTCTTCCATATCCTCAGCACTGACTGTGATTCTACTAAGATGTTCCCTCGTTCGTTCCTGCAGGCTTTGGTTCGTCTCTTCTCTTCTGTGCGTAGAGCTCACGGGCAGCTCTTGTCTGCCTATTGTTTCGCTGCATATGCACCGACACTCTTCGTCGAACTAGGGGTTTTGTTGCGGTGGTCGGGTGAAACCCAGCACATCAGTGGCGGCGTATCTGATGGCATTTTGGCAATGTTGGCAATGTTGGCACTGGTCTTCAATACTTGATGCTGGCTGCATAGGACCTCTTGAGAGATTGAGAGAGACTCGATCGGAAATGATCTGGTGATCTCTTGCGATTTTAGCCGTCCGACGTCAAACTTCCTCACAGTATTTACTTGTCCTGGCGGTGTCCGAGATATCCGGAGTCGTACATTGGCTGCAACAAGGTAGTGGTCGTAGTCAATGTTCGCCCCTCGGAACGTTCGGACATCCATAATACTGGAGAAGTGCCTTGCGTTTATCGTAATATGGTCTATCTGGGGTGACAGCACGTAACTTGATACAATCGAGTTCAGTCGATACAATCGATCTCTGGCAGCACCTAGTTTGTTTCGATCGAGGATAATCGGTTTCGGACAATCGATTGAAACAAATTAGGTGCTGTCAGAGCTCGATTGTATCGACTGAACTCGATTGTATCAAGTTACATGCTGCTACCCCTGGTTGACGGTTGATTGGTCAGGAGATCTCCATGTGCGCCTTAGTGAATATTGTGAAGAAGGAACCTTGAACTAGCTGCGACATCATTTCGCCCCCCCGCCGCGCCGCGGAGTTGGTTTCGTGTGGGATCTACTTTCCGTCAGTACTACCAAAGGTGTCCAGTAAAATCATCCCTGTCCGAGGCTTGTTGGACTTCCTCGGCTTACAACCCCCAACATGGAGACCAGGTCCTTTGTTAGACCTTAAGAAACCACAAACCACTTCGATCTGAGTCAGTACTTACCGTCAAGCTCTCGCCCTTGATCGACGAATGTTTCAGACAAAAAGTATACCGCTCCTCTTTTTTTACTTGACACTCTGCCAGTGCAACAACGAGGCCAACCCAAATCTCCACTTCCCAGCAATAAGTAATGTAACACTTGAATGTTATACGCTCCAGACTACCAGTAAGGTGACAACCAAAAAAAAAGAACGAAAAGAATATCTTTAGGCGATAAAAAACATCCACCCCTATGACATTATCTCCCTTATTAGGTGCTTATTCGTTCGAGGATGACCAGACATCCATTGTGGAGCAGAAAAACGAACAAATTGCCTGGCAGTGGTCATCAGTTTACCCCTCCGTTTCGGTCGCCACCCATTACCACATAAATTATGTTAATGCTCCAAAATGTCCTCCCCCATATAGATATCGCACCAAGGTAATGTTGTCGCATCACCCTCCCGGCGCCAAAAAGTGTCCTTTTGTTTTTATTCATAAAAAAAAATAAAATAATGCTGGTCCTTTTGAAAAGGCAAAAAGAAAAATGCTGACGTGTCCTGCGGAATTTCCCTACATTTTCCTTCAGTGCTATTTTTTTACGTCCTCCCAAGGACAGATTGCTCTTTATGGTGTCATATTTTTACATGCGAAACAATTTGCGAATTACCATCTTTTGTGATTTGTGGTGATGGCCTGAAAGTAATAAACAACTAATATCCTGTGATGGCAGAATTTTGTGCGAAACCACACAATCAGCAGAAAATCCACAATCAGCAATCGTAGTACAACATTTATAGTTGTGGTATACTTAACCCCCCACCCACAACCACATGAACAGAGCGAGGATAAATGGCTAACCTCGAAATCCACTGCTAAATGGACAAATGATTTTCTCTGGACTAACACGACACAGGATAACCGGCAGACAAATCTCCCAACCAAATCACCCTCATTACAGATTTTCCCTGATGCCGAAGTGTTGAAGGCGCATGGTGTTTGCAACCTACCCCAATGCGCACACCCCCCAACCCCTCAAGATGTCCATTAGAAGGGGCTTAGCCCCGAACAGAAGTACTTCTTTGTTTTTTTGTTGGGCATTTTGTTTTTATTCCTCCATCGGAAGGACGCATGGTAATGGAAAACAAGTTGTTTTGTTTCGGTAACAAAAATCAATCGATAACCGATGGATGGGTGGCTCCTTGCTCCTTCTCTGTATATAGCACTTCCTTATCTCGACGGATAATCGTTGTACCGATGGCTATGGTTGTTGGGTATAAATTATGTCCGTTTGATACTTTTTAGTGAGTTCTCGTTTCTTTAAGCGCCCTTTTGGAAATTGCGTTCTGCGGGCGGTTGTGTGTATAGTTAGATAGCGTTCGCAATCGATGATTGCGTTTCTTTTGCTTTTTCGATTACAATTCCTTCGACAGCTCCAAGTTGGCAATGCCAGTTGTGGATATCTCTGTCGTTCGTTTGGATTTGGCAGTTTTTTTTTCTTGATTTTATTCCTTTAAGATAAATCGATTGTTGTAAATGTGCGGTGTCGTTTGGAGGAACAAGATAAATGGATCACTTAGATCCCCAGGGGATTTCTAATAGGTGTGCGCTTATTGTGCTCTTTTGATGTTCTATATGTATACGGGCGAACGGGGAATTAGGAGCTTATTTAAAACAGAAGCAGAGAGTGTTTTGCTGGGGAGTTTGATGGTAAAAGTTTGGGGTTCGATGGAAAGGCTTTGTAAGGTGACGCGCATTTTTCTAAGAAGATGTACAGCAATCCATGGACAGATAAATTTAAAATCTAAGGGGATAATACGCTTTTCTTTTAGTAATGTAACCACAAAACAAATAGCTCTCAAATGAACTAAAGCATCACAAGCCGTGTTTTAAATATAATCCTCGTTAATAAAAATAAGAAAAACTGTCAAGATTCATATCCGGATATCCCAAAGAAAGCAACAGCGATACAAACGTCCATAAAATCGTTCAGAGGCCAGTTCTAGCGACACGAAAAAAATTTATTTTGCTTTTCCTAACCACTTAACTTAATTGTTGAACTCAATCTTGGTCTTAAAATGTTGCTTATGAATTTTAAAATAAGTTCATTAAAAAAAAATTAAGTAAATTATCTTCAAAAAATTTCACGTACAGAAAAATTAATAAATGTTCTTATTTTTCGAAAATTTAAGATTTTTTGCTAAATTTTTTTTTATAAACTTACTTTAAAATTCATAAGCAACATTTTAAGACCAAGATTGAGTTCAACAATTAAGTTAAGTGGTTAAAAAAAGCAAAAGAAATTTTTTTCGGTTGCATTTTTGGTGTCGCTATAAATGCACCCTAAGTAAAGTCTGAAGTCATATTAAAGAAAAGGGGTGCAAGGACACAATTGTTACAAAACACAAAGAGAACCAGATTCGGACTGCCAACCGACCGTTTGACAGATGGGTGGGCGATGGACAGTGTCCAGTAAGACAGTAAGTGGTACAGCTTTCTTCAAAGAGGTAGAGGTAAAAGTGTTAAAGACCCCTATCGGTACGGTGACCATATTTTCAAGAGCGAAACCCGGGACAAACAAAAATATATAACAGCACACAAATAAAAATAAAAAAAAAATCGTATTTGATTATTTTACAAATTCTTTATTGAAAAAAAAAAAAAAACAATTGTTTAAGAGAAAAAAAAAACAATAAATAATAATTCATAATAAAACTAATAAAAGAAAATAAGAAAATCAGTCTTTCATTCATTCTGAAATATTAATGTGCGAGTTAAAAAAAGTTACCGAACATAAGTTCTTTGTCAATACTTATTAGATGAACAAATCTGTTTAACAATATCGTCGTTTTCTTTTAAATAGTTTTTGAATTCAAGACAATTTAAATTGTAATTGCACTTTACAATTAATATAGCTTTTAGGGTTTTAACATTTAGCTGGGCTTTTTCGCTCGTCCATACATTGTAAAATAGGTAATAAAATATTACAAAAAAAAATATATGAACATACGGGACAAATACGTGACTAAAATAGAAATACGGGACATTTGTATGACATACAAATGTCCCGTATTTCTAAAATAAAAAACAGGGACAGGCTATTGAAATACGGGACTGTCCCGGGAAATACGGGACGTATGGTCACCGTACCTATCGGGAATATTATTTCCCCCGAAATGTTTTTGTTTACATTTTGTTTCCATAACAGTAGTCTAGTATCTGTGTAAGACCTAGCTTCTTGAGTTCACTCCAGCGTGCTCATACAAGTATTCACTTTGAGAATTAAGTTGAAAAAATTCAAAAATATATCCTTCCATATAACCATACAAACCCACATTTCATTGAAATCGGTTGAGTGGTTAAGAAGATCGACAACAGCGCCACCTATCGGGTCCAAAACTATCCTATCCATCAAGTTACAACCAATCATACCCACCCACAAAATTTCATTGAAATCGGTTGAGTGGTTAAGTAGTTTTTTTAGGCGGCGGCATAGTGATGGCGACAGGCCAATTTCCGTCACGCACTTCCGCTTGGTCATTTCCGTCTTAGAAGAATCGATTTTACTCCCAAGTCGCGCTATAAGATGTTTCGCATCAAAAACAGGTAACGTGATTGATATGGAAATAAAATAAAAAAACAAAGTGAGTCGGTGAAGGTTCTTCTTATCAAAACGATTCGGATTGCCTACTTGCAGCAAGAAACGAAAATTGGAGGAATGCGGTGGTTTACAAAAAGAAAACATCGACGAAGGATCATCGCAAATCAAATAAAGTGCACGAATGGATCGAACGATACTTTCTCGTTCATATCATCAGTTTGGCTGGTTTATTTTCATGTTATTATTGCTTATCTTTATATATATAATTCTACTGTACGTGTGTATGTCACTGAACTCCTCCTAAACGGCTGGACCGATTTGAATAATTTTTTTTGTATGCGTTTGGGTAGTGCCCTGAATGGTTTAGAAGCCGATTGGTCAAAATTGGACAAATGGGCGTGGTATCGCCCATACAAAAATAACATTCAAAATCTTATATCTTGAAAACCACCGAATCGATCGAGTTCAAATTTACACATAATCTTAGGTATTGGCCCAAGAGTATTTCTGTGAAGATTGGTCAAAATTGGACAAAGGGGCGTGGAACCGCCCATACAAAAAATACATTCAACATCTTATATCTCGAAAACCACCGAATCGTTCGAGTTAAAATTTACACATAATCTTAGGTATTAACCAAGGAGTATTCCTGTGAAGATTGGTCAAAATTGGACAAAGGGGCGTGGCACTGCCCATTCTAAAATTACATTCAAAATCTTATACGTATTTCAAAAGCAACCGAATCGTGACTGCGAGTTATTAAGTAAAATACAAAATTGATTTATTTGGAATATATAAGACAAAAAAAGTTGGAACAATATCACACTCCACTGTTCATACGGAACATACAAACACAGTGCATTTCAATGAATATTAAGTGTATTATACATACAACAATGCCAACGTCTTCGAGCCAATGCATTAAGACAAAGACTGGCCCGTCAAAGAGTCACCGATACATTTAGAACACGTGAACAACAGCGTTTGCAAGTGTATCGCGCATTGACACGTGCATCACTTCTTCACCTTGCGTTTGAATATGAGTCGGACATCGACTATTCGTCACATTCACAAATTGTAATCGGTTCTATGAACAAACAATGCCAATACTGTCATGCACTCAAATACAAAGGTGAATCGGCCGGTTTCTGCTGCGCGTCTGGAAAATTTGTATTGCCACCATTGAATTCGCCGCCAGAACCATTGAAAGCACTATTGGCTGGAGCTACATCACAATCCAAATTGTTTTTGCGTAAAATTCGCAAATTCAATTTCAAATGACCTCATTTGGAGCAACAAAAATCGTTCAGAACGCGGATGGTCGCAATTTTCAATCAACTTTTAAGATTCAGGGCCAAGTGTATCATCAAATTGGTTCTTTAATGCCGATGCCTAATACCGATTCAAAATTTCTCCAAATTTACTTCATGGGTGATGAGGAACGGCAAATAAACGCACGCTGCCAGTACAACCATATCGAGCAGATGGAGAAGAGACAAATTGTGGGTATTTTAGAACGGTTTTTTTTTTTTGCAAAAATGCAAAAATATTATCTGGGATGAATGCACTATGGCACACTTGAAGCTCTCGATAGAATGATGAAAGATCTAAGTAATAACACCAGGCTTGGTGGTGCTTTACTGCTGCTGTCCGGTGATTTTAGAGAGACATTGCCGGCCATTCCACGCGCTACATATGCGGACAAAATTAACGCATGTATAAAACAATCATATCTATGGCGAAATGTCTGTACATTACGTCTTAACACAAATGTAAGACTTCAACTACAAAACGATCCATTGGCACCATCATTCTCCGAGCAACTGCTCAACATTGGAAATGGAGCAATACCATTGCATGGAGACACACAATGCATCAAATTGCCGGACAACTTCTGCAACATGGAAAATACGAAAGATGCTTTGATTGAAAGCATATTTCCCGATTTACAAGCTAATTATATTAATCATACGTGGCTTCAAAAAGCATGCAGGACAACGTCTGTCGGGTCCGCTAGTAGGCTATAAAACAAGATTTTTTTCAAATTGGTAATGCTGGTAAGTGGCTATGACTCGAAGTAGTTTTGTGACATACCGATATCTTGACATAGATTTATTATGTAAGAACTCAGAGGTTTGTCGATGGACGTGTTTGTGGCTTGCAAATAAAGTGTGCGTTTCTGACTGTCTGAGCTCTAAGTCGTTGCAATTATTTTAAGGTTCATCTTTTTCTTTAATATAGCTGAAAACAGAAAATAGTGGGTAATATTTTGCTAAAAGGGAGTTTTTAGTAGGTGTAATTGCATTTTTACTGCTAGTACGGTAATTCTTAAAACACGGCTTTATTTCCATTTCTCAAGAAAAACTAAGTGCGGGATCTTATTAAGAATACTTAGATATGTTATCCTTAAAAGGGGATTTTGGTCAAAACCGAGCTGATTTTGGGAAACAATGCGTACAAAATAGAAACAAATTTTGCAATGTTTAGTTCGAAAAATAATCTTGCTCAACTATTAAGCTAAAAACTGGGTAAAGTGTATTATTCAAGATGTTAGCATTACTTGATTTTAAAAGTTTTATCTAAATCGAAAATGGCGTTTTCGAGATATGAACAGTTTTCATAATCAGCGTTTACGATGATTCGAATGGGAAATTTGGTACGGAATAATGCTGAAAACGTTGAACGATAATTTAGGAAAAAATGAGTTTGCTATTATGTTAGAAATTACCGTATAATCTTAAAAAGAATTTCTTTTAAAATTGTGTTAACCGTTGTTGAGATAAGGCCAATTTTCCAAAGTACCTTTATTCGAAACGGAAATACTGGGTATGCAGCCATGTTAACTTCAGCCCAAATATTAATTTTGCTTGAAATCGTTAGAGCCGTTTTCGAAAAAATCAAATTTGTTTAAAGTCGTTATATGCACTGAAAATAAATAGCAGATAATATTGACAAAATTCTGTTGAAAACTTTTAACAAAAATAGTTTTGTTGAACTGAAAAAAAATTGTTGTAACGATAAATGAAATTTATCAATACAACCTAAGTTTTATCAATTTAAACGATATTTTGTTAAACGGATAAAACATTTGCTTTGTCCGATTAACAAAAGACAACTTTCATTTTAACAAATCGAGATTTCATCAATTGAACAATTTTATTGTCGAATTAAGAAAGTTTTTGTTATATCGATAAAAACAGAACCAAAAATCACTTTTGCAAATGTTTGTAAAATTGACAAAACTCATGCAAAATGTTTGTTAGCGAGTACTGATATATTATTTCTGTACAATCAACAATATTTGCTGTTGATTTAACATACAAATACAATAACTAAATTGTTAAACAACTTCGATATTATTAACAATGTTTTTGTTAATCTGACCAAGAGATAAATACAAAATTGATAAATTTCTTTGTAAAAGCAACAATTAATTGTTGATTCGACAAAACAGCAATGGTAGAATTGACAAAACTCTTTTGTAAAATTAACAAAGTTTTGATCACTTCAACAAATTATTTTTGTACTCACGGGAAACCATTTTTGTTAACACAACAATATTTTTTGTTATCACAAAAAAAATTTTAGGACCAGATAAAACTTACAAATATTTGTCAATCTGAAAAAAACATTTTGTTGGGCGTACGTATATTGACAAAAAAATTGTTGAATGAAGCCTTATTTTTATTAAATATAGGACCAAGGTTTTATTTTCAGTGTGGGAAGTACCGTTAATAATAGAGTTAACGTACACCCGTGTGCACAATAAAAACTTACCGTCGCAAAGGACTTTAGACATGCCTCTCCAAAGTGGGTCAAATGTGTGCCCATTTTCATCGAATAAAATTCTGACTTTTAAAACTTCATTTGAGTCTCCAAACTCCAAAGCCAACTACAGTCAGTTTGCCATATATAAATTCAGAGAAAAAACACAAGGAACCAGGGAACTACCCATTAAAAATAAATCACCAGCCTAATCTGAGTTCCTTTATCGCCTTAACCAACTCCACGCAGTCCAAGGATAAAAGTTAGCCAAAAAATTTTATAAAATATCATTCATCCTGTCATATTTTTCATCTGAAAACATTTTAATTATCAGCACAACCATACTCGACCACGAGACACAACTTGTTTCCATAACGTTTAAGCGGATTTGGAAAGAAGGACTCTCGCCACGCCATGCCGTCCACCCGAGCCCCGAGAGTAAATGAAACTCCTAAATCACCGCTCAATGAACGTGTTGTCACCCAAAAACAAGCATTCCTTTCCGAGATTAGCCTCCTACTTCACCACACATCCAGATGAAACGTATCCGTGTGTTATGTGTTATATGTCCCACTCCGACCCGCAAAACGGTTGTGTAAAATAATTTCTGTCAGTGATTAAAAGTTTTTATCCACCAGCGCTCCCATGGCAGGCAAATGTGCCTTATGCTGTAATTAATGTCATTTGTGGTCCTTTTCACATCAAGTGTGCTGCTGATGCGGCTCATACCAAACTTAATTGACATTATAAATTAAAAGCGTTCCTTTTAAAAAAGATAGGTCCTTCGGCACACCCATATAGGTATAGGCACTCAATGGGGATCATCAGGCGCAGAAAAACAGGACACACTGCTATTTCTTCGATGAACTTTAACGTGGCTTTTATGCAAATAACCGCTATTACAAGAAGCCATCGTTATTATTTCTTTTGCTGCAGTAAGGGTCCTTGAAAGGCATACAGTATACCCCATATTCAATAAGCCACACGAAACTCCTCAGGAGTGCTTATTGTTTGATTTATGTGTCTGCCAGAGCTGCGTTTATTGGGCAAAGGACTCCGTTAGGTACATTTCTCTATATGTAATGTTGATGAAAAATTCACATCCTTAGACAGAGTCAACAGTGACGTCGTCGTCGTTGTTCTTTCTCAAATATTTAATGTGCATAATTTATAAATTTCAATTTGGGCAATTTCATGCGATGCCAATGCGCGCAGCCACTAATTAATTAACAAATTTTTGGGGCGCACATTTTTGATGAGCTCATCGTAAATTTTACACCGGATATGTTCACCACTGCGGTGCATATGTGGCCGCGAAAAGACATATACGAGTGCTCCTTGCTGGCAGAGGTGGAGGGTGATCCGCGCTGCCGTATTGTAATGTAGAGTGTTTGCGTTTGAGGGAAAAGTTTTCCCTATTGTACGACATGCGGAATTTCTTGTGTTTGTTTGGCCCGCCATAAATTTAGTTTGCACAAAAGTTTAAGGATATCTGCGAACATTGGCGTACATGGATAGTTTTGTGTTCTTTATGTTGTACAAATACTAGATGGAGATGATGTGTTTTCACTTGGGGCTGTCTTGGAGTGAGGTGGTCGTGTATCGTATTGGAAGGGTGAAGAATATTCAAATGTAGCTGTTAGAGGTTTTGATATATTGATGGAAGTCGTTTTAGAGTTGTAACTTGTAAGCACTGAGCGAAATTTTATATCGTTCCATACAACTTTTACGCAGTGGAAAATAGAGTGGACAAACTTTGAGCACTGAGACATCTCTGAGTATCATCTCAAGGTAGCAGGAACATTTGAACATATCTGCTTAGATTTAGATTTATTTGTTGTATACATGCTTACACAGTAAGAATTCACTTATAAGTCTGTGAAAGATAAACTATTTTTAATATAATATTCATATATATGATTTGAAAGTTAAGTTGGATTTAGTTTTAAATTAATTTTAATTGAAATTGTGATCGCTTGAAGAGGAATAGGGATGGGGAAAAGTTAGTTGCTTTAGTTACTGAGAAAATTTTGAAGTTCGGTTTTAAATCGTCGTGCATTTGTTAGCTCTCGCAAATTACGTGGGAGTGAATTCCAAAGGCGGATAGCAGCAACAAAAAACTGTCTTTCGGATGTTAGACATGAAAAGCGCGGAAGTACCAGACAAGAAGATCTATTAGATACCGGAAACTGGATTTTTTCATACAGATATGAAGGCTGTCTACTTATGAGTATGTTAAAAAGAAATATGACTGTTCGAAATTTTATATAGTTACAAAAGGACATGTTAACTAGGTGTTTTGCAAGATGTGAAACGTGATTATGTCTTTTTAAACAAAACACATATCGAATAGTGGAGTTGAAAGCCACCTGAAGCCTCCTTCTACTCTCGGCATCACATCCATAAAAAATTTCGCATCCGTAGATAAGTACAGGAATAACTAACGTTTTAGCAAGTAGCACTCTCGTTTCAAGAGGAGTAAATTTTTGAGCAATCCTTAGGGTTCGTAGAATACCGTAAGTTTTCCCTACTATAGTATTTATGTGATCATTCCATGTTAAGGTTCTATTGAAGACAAGACCTAGATTTTTTGAAGACTCAAAAAATTCGACTTCAAAGTTGTTTAGCATTAAATGAGGGAAATAAGAAAGATCTAATTTCTTTTTAGATATAACTAAACACTTACACTTCACTGGATTAAGTACTAGACCGTTTTTGGATGACCAATTAGAAATTCGTTCTAGATCCTCATTTAAAACGGTGACGCAATTTTCAATTAGGCCCAAGGAGCAGCTTTGATAAATTTGTATATCATCGGCATAAATATGCTTAGATGAACTTAGTATGACGGAAGCAATATCGTTAATATATATGGAGAACAATAGAGGCCCAAGGATAGAGCCTTGGGGAACTCCTTGCCTTGAGAGAAGAAAATCCGAAAGATTGCCATCAAGTGACACGGCCTGCCTTCGTTCACTTAGATAGGATGATATTAATTTAACAGCAGTGGGGGAAAGTGAGAAAAAGCGTCTTAATTTGCTGAGAAGAATCGAGTGATTAACCAAATCAAAAGCTTTGGAAAAATCTAAGAGTACCAGAAAAGTAACATTATCCCTATCTAATTTATCTCTTATATCTTCAATGACGTTCAACAAAGCAGTGGTACAACTATGCTTAGCTCGAAAACCCGATTGTACTTGTAGCAACAAGTTATTTTGAGTAACATAATAATTAAGCTGCTTATGCATAATTCTTTCACAAATTTTAGATAAATAAGGTAGGATGGAGATTGGTCTGAATTCTTCATTTTTAGAGTTCTTTGGTATTGGAATTATTTTTGCTAATTTCCATTCGCTGGGAAAAATGCCGGTCATAAAAACAGTATTTAAGATATGAGTTATAAACGGTAATAGTAATGGCAAGATCGCTTTAACAAAAATCGGATTTACTTCATCAACACCTACAGCATTGGACTTGACAGATAGAAAACTTTCTACAACGTCCAATTCATTTACCCTATTAAATACAAACGAAGTAGCAACCGGTAAAGGAACATCCTCGAGTGTATAGTTAGCTGCTGGGTCATTACAAAGTGGGTTTGATAAAAACGTTCGATTAAGTGCGTTGGGATCGATTCCAGAAGAACAAGTAGTCTTTTGCTTCCCGATTCCTAATTTTCGAATGTCATTCCATAGTTTACGACCACCCGAAGAAGAACTAAGTCGGTTGGAATAGAACTGTGTCTTAACATTGCGTATTTCACGAACAACACTATTTCTTAAACTTTTATAAGCCTGATGAAGCTCTTCCACCCGAAAATGTTTCCATCGTCGATACGCCTCATCACGTTGAGCCATTAACTCTCGAATATCGTTCGTTAACCAGGCTTTTGTCTTGTCTTTAATAATACCAGTTTTTATTGGAACATGTAAATCGAAAAGAAGATTTACATTATTCTGTAAAAACTGAATTTGGTCATCTGGAGAGGGCATAAAATAGATAAGGTTCCATGGAATCAAATTGATATGTTGTTCAAGAGAGGGCATATCAATATTTTTGAAATCTCTGTATGTATATGTGGAAGTTTCTGCGTTATTGCCAATATCAAAGTCATACGTCAAAAATATTAAATCATGCCTCGAGAAAGCTGGTGCAGAGATTTGGTCATAAAATAATACTTTGTCGGAATTATTTACAAAAAAGACGTCTACTAGTGTACTAGAGGAAGTGGTAAAGTGCGTAGGGACTTGACAATTCACGGGTTTTAAATCAAACAATTGCATATTTTCACTTAAATGACTTTCACATAACAAATTACTATTAATATCACCACAAACAATGACATTGCTTGCGCAAGTCGAAACTTCTTCCAAGACATCGTATATAGGTGTCATATCAATATTCCTATTTGGTCTATATACAACACCTAAGCAAATACTTCTTTCACCCCGAGTTATATATGTGAATAAATATTGAGAGGCCGACCCTTTCGGCGAACGACATTTTCTTCGACAGACTAAGCCCATTCTAACGTATATTGCAACGCCTCCACCTGTACGATCACATCTATCTGATCGAAAAAGTCTATAGCCACTTATATCATAGGCAGAATCCTTCACATCTTTATGAAACCAAGTCTCCGATACGCAGATTGCATCAACCTTCGAATCTACAAAAATATCTTTAAATTCATCCAATTTAGGGTTTAAACTTTGCGCATTCAAGTGGCAAACCTTAAGACCGTAGCTATGATTACAAAAAACTCTAATCATGGGTCGAACCATGTACTCTCTACCACCACCAATGGAACTCACTCTACTTTCATCCAAATCTATATTTGAGATGGAGATTTGTGCGAGAACCAGGTAATACACTCAGATTAAGAACATACGTTTTCTCTTCCTTAAAGCAACATAGATTAATAAAAAGGGGCATTGGGGAATTTCAAGCAAAAACAGTACAGCAGTTAAAAAAAAGAGCAAAAAATAAAAACAAAAAATGAAATGAGAAAATAAAATAAAAACTAAGAAATAACACTATACTTTTTGATGACGATCAGTGTTGATTTGTTGTGATTAGCGTCTTCTTCGGCTAGCACCTCGCGGCAATGGCATTTAAAAACCGCTCATTCTCTACCAAAATCGATTTAGCTTCTGCACTCTCTCTCACATAGACGGCACCAAAATGTGTATAAACAGAAAACAGCTGTTTACTGCGCTTGAGACGCTTAGCTTGCTGATATATGGAGCGGTTTTTTTTAGTAAGACTCCCGTACATATAGATGTTGTTGTTGTTTTCTGCTTTGATGTCCACATCTTGGAGACATAGCTGCCTGTGATTTTTGCAGAAGAGGGACACTGCATGCAAGACGGTGTTTCTTTCGCGAGGAGTGTTGAATTTGACTACGATGGGAGAGTCAGTTTTTTCTCTTCTTGTATGTGCTCTTCGACTACGGAATATGCCTTTCAATGGCGGAGGCATACATTCGATGTTGTGGCAAAGATGGTGGAAAATTGTCTTCAAATTTTCATTTGGTAGCTGGGGTACACCAAAAATGATGGCATCAGCTGCAATTTCCCGCCGTTCGAAAGCTTCACATCGTTTTTGGAGATCAATCACTTCCTCTTCGAGTGTGCAAGAATCAGCTATTCGGGATTTTATCTCTTCTTCTTGCGTGTGTAGAGACTGGATGGACTTCTCGACTGCATCAATTCGAATCTCGACGTTCTCTTGCCGTTTTTTTAGGTTGTTAAGAGATATGTCAACTTCTTTGACGTGCGTAGACAGTCTTTCTTCTATTGATGAAATTTGTTGAATTAAATCACTTCGCAAAGAACCTATTTCGATGGAAATACGATTTGCAATTTCATCAAGTAGCTTAGCTAGTCGTTCCTCTAAGTCACATATAGTCACGATCGCTGTGGATTTGCTGGTGGATGGTGTTGATTTGCTGACAGTGCCTTTTCTCTCAGTTGGGGTGTGGGTAAGTTTGGGCGTTTGAACGGATTCCTTGGATGGTATAGGCGTCAATTGCTTCTCTTTTTCAAGATACGTTGATCGCGTTTTTCCTGCCATAGTGCTCGTAAGAGTATGAAACAAAAATGAGAGCGCGCTTGCAAGATGCAATTTATGAAAAGAAGTTTATTTGTTATTTTATTTATATTATCGACTTTAAATCAATATAGAAATATATAAAAACTATTAGGTGTATGCAAGCGGAAGTTTTTGATATGGCTCTCTTTACGATTCGCGTAGATAAACAAACGATTCTTAAGTGTTTTGCCGGACGAGATTGTCAATACGTCTACTCACTTTCAAAGCACATACTCGTCTTTAAAATGATCATAAATTGCAAAATTGCACTTCAAATTCTCTCATATGTCGACTCAATAATTAAAATACATACCGGAAGTCGGCCTATGACATGTGCCTTACAAATTACAAAACTGTCCATAAAATTAAGTTTAAAGTGGACTTGCAGATCTTTCGAAGAATTGGTTTAAAAGTTCATAAAATTGCAACAAATCTTACTTAAAAGTGCATTCAAAATCGCCTCTAAAATTGAGTACGAAATTAAAGTAGAGGTTGCCCTATTAATCGTTTGCACAATAAATTAGAATGAAAATACTTTGAATATCCCCATGTGAATTACCTGAGAAGCCAAATCCATTTTCAAAAGCTTAACAGGAAATTGTAGTCAAAATTCTCATAAAAAATCTGGCAAACAAAGTTTTCATGTGCCAGAAAATCTTTCCAAATACTCCTAAATTTTGACCCAAAATTGCGTCATAAACTTCCAAAAAAAATCAGTTGTCAGATTTCAAATAAGATCTCATTTAAAATGGCCGTAAGTAAATAGTCCGAAAGTTGCATAAAAATCTTTTCCATAAAATTTGTTCGTAATCCGACCTAACAATTAGACAAACCTTCCTAAAATGGTTTAAAATGTAGAATTGAAAACCTTTCTAAGACTTGCACTCTCTGACGAAAAATTAGTATTATAATTTTGTAAATTTATTTTTTTTTAACAAAAGATTATTTTAAAACTACCTACCTGTCCAATATTTGTGAAAAATTATTTTAATGATTTGGCCTAAAGCCTAAGTGACAATAGCTCCAAAAATTAACCACGCATATAAAAATCATCCCAAAATCAGTATAGAAACTACCTATTTTTAAAAATAAAGAAAGAAAATTTCACGTAAATCGTGCAGAAATCTCAAAAAAGTATACCTCCAATCATAAAAAGCATCAACAAGTAATAGGTTTTTCTACACAATCAATCGACCTTGAGTCTATTAGGAAATGGAAACAAAATTTACGCATAAAATAGGCTTAAAAGTTCGAAAAATTCATTTTAAGCCCGAGAAAACGTAGACATCACCAGAAATAAATAGTTGCTTTAAATTGCGTTTTTGTTTGGTAATTGTTACACATTTGTGACTCAAAAACGTTTTTGTTTGGTAATAGTTACGCAGTTGCGACCTATACCCGTTTTTGTTTGGTTATGGTTACACATTTCTGAGCCATAAATCGACTGCATTTATACGGCTCGAAGGACCATGTCGAAAGTTCAGCTGGTAGAAGCTATGGGCAGTAAAGTTCTTACTTTTATAATTCTCTTCTTGTTAAACAGCTTGGATTTATTTCTCTCCATTTCTTTTCATTGGACCTTTTTTTTTTTTGTTTCCAAACTAGAATTAAACTCAAAATAATCTATCATTTTCTAAAGCAGAAATTAACAAGTAATAACAGGGCAATATATAACTGACAGCTAGGTTCCAGAATTCGAGTGAAATGAAATCGGAATCGAAATTGCAAATCGAGTGAATTCATTTTCAGCGTTCTACATTTCGACCGATTTGGTCACTTCGAATTTTTTTCGAAATCACTTTGCGTAAAATTGAAAACAGCTGAAATCTGTCATTTGAAACGTTGCACAGATATAATTTTGATAAAAAAGTTCGTTTGGTTTGGATTTCGTCTCGTTTTCGCGATTTATTTAATAATAAGTGCTGTGTTAATTGCTGTGGTGTTGCGAACCGAAAAAAGGCTGAGGGGACAATTGAAATCCATTGGAAATTGCATTCTTCCACCCAGTCACGGCCTTCGTTCAACAGAGCATCCGCGACAAAACATTAATTTAATGAATAGTGCATTATTCTTAATAAATTTATACAAAAACTGTTACTTATTCTATTATGAAATTATTATTATTCAAATGAATAAATAATTATTATTGTTCACATGCATTTTTAATGGTCTGTCGTCTGATTTGCACTATTTCACCCTGATAAAGTTGATCGATTTGAAATCACTTGAAATTCGACGAAATCGAATTGTGGAACACAACAATTTCACTTTTCTTCAATTTCGAAAAATTTTAACTCGAAATCGATTATAGTGAAATGTAGAACACAAAAATTTATTTTCGATCGGTTTCGATTTCATTTCGAGTGAAAGTGAAATGTGGAACCTAGCTGTGAGTGTCTACTTTATACGGTCGCACACACATAACTCGACGTTGTATCTCTGTGTCCGCAGGGGATTGCTGGTCAATTTTTCCTTTCTCAAGAAATACCGCTCCCGTTTTGACACACCGATTTAAAACTAAAACCGATAAAAATATTTCTAAAAGTCATCTAAAAAACTGTCGAATTTATAAAGTAATGGACCATAAAAAATCCGTTTAGCCAGTAATTCCGAACCTTTCTGCAAATCTAATTAAACATTTGCTTCAAGGATTGGACCCACAACTGGTCAGTTCAGTTTGTTTAAAAGTCGATTTAAAAACATTTTCGAATGTGTCCTGTAAAGTCTTCCCTAATACTGCATTTAAAATCAAAAAAAGTTATTTCAAAATATCCTACAGAAAAGTCCAGGCCCAGGGTAAAATGGTTTAATATAGTCAGACATCACCTCGCTCTACCAATATCAGGATTGCTTCTATTGATTTGGAGTAGATGTCGGAAAATCAAGAGTAAAGGAGAATCTTGAGTAATCGACACATGCGATCGTACTTATAGATAGTGTTACTGCTTGCAAGATTTTAATAATATAAATCTGGATACTACCTCAAAGGACTAGCACTTGGCATGCTTGCATATGCACAGCTAGGTAAAGTCGGATGGGGACATGGTCCTTGTCCCAAGATAGCCAGACGCAGAAAAAACAAATTTTTTTTCATGCCAAGATTTAAATATAAACGGACGGACACTACCATTTTGCCTACAATTTTGACCGCGGGGCAACAGGTGTTAGGTTGCCGTGAGTACGTTCTATTCCCTCCCTTTCACGGAACTCGCGAACGCCATGACAGCTCCCGTACTCAGGATTGTTGTAGAGACTGCCCCTAATTTAATAAAAGTACCTTACCTACTCTATCCTATCATTATCATTCGTACCGAACACGACCTCACATAACCCCATCAAAATGTAAAGTTAAAACATCTTAGTTAATATAATAATTTATTCATTCATTGTAATTTCTAAAAAATATAGTAGCCATAATGTTTAATTTTAAGTAGGTTTCATTAGGTTTAGTTATAGTAGTTCAAATTTCACTCGTATTATGTATTTATGTAACAAGCAAGATAAAGGAGAAAAAAATTAATACTAGTAATTCCGATCAAGCACTTAAAAATTACAAATGTTAGTTATATACTAAAAAAATATAAGTAGCTCTAGCTTGGCGATAGGGATATAGAAATGAAGGCAAAAAAAAACTCACCACTGTCCAGAGATTGTGCACAATATCCGTCTACGTAGGTTGTTGCTGCTGATGTCGATGTTGCTGTTTAAATTAAATTTTCCGCCAAACTACCACTACACAACACTTTAGGTTCACATTAACAGTTCTTACGTTACCCACTTAGAATTATTAGGATTTTTTTTTTCATTCCTTTAGCAACTTAGCAAATTTAGAGCACCATGTAATTTTAATTATTTACTATTTTAGGATCTTTACTTTACTTTACTTTACTTTTTCCTTTTTTTCTTTTTTCTTATTTTACTTTTTCCTTATTTTACTTTTTTTTCTTATTCCTTATGCACTATTACCAAAATCCCGGACAAAAAAAATATAGCCACTATTTAGGAAACCGCACGACCACGTTACGCTCAAGCCCCGATACACTGAGGATGATGATCTCGCTTTTCACAACCAGCGCGAGGGGAAAAAAAAACGTGACTTTGGCAGCCGATTGACCAGCTCCTTGAGTGGGAGCTATGGTTTGTTTTCTCCTCGCTCGGTGTATGGGTTGCTGGATGTAGCTGGTGTGATTTGCGAGAGTCTCCACTGGTTGGGTTGGTGAAAGGGCCCAGTTGGTGGCAATGGATGATTTGTCGATTTGGTTATTCAGCTGCCTGTGCTGAGCGGCTAACGGGTACACTCACTAAATCTAGCGTTTGAACTCCCGGTACCTAGCTGGTGGTAGAGAAAGCAGAGCTTCTCTGTGACAACCACACGAAGAGTGCGCTCACAGTACTTGTGGCGATTGAAAGAGTTTTCGAAGTTGGGTGGGCAGGAGAAATTTGGTGCCGCTGTTTCACCACGCATGTATGCGTGGATTAAAATTGCCCGCTCTCTTGCTATACTGCGACGAAGGGCTTACGGGGTGACTCCGAGGACCGAATAAATTCTAAATTGGCCTGTGACAGGGTAAAAGAAATTATAGCTATACAGCAATTTTTTAGAATGAAAACCTTTACCTGTGGGGTTTGGTTTGAGTAAAAAAATGTTCCAGCTAGGTACGATAATGATTATAAGACAGCCTGTTGATACAAAAAAAAAGATAAAGAATAATGCTTATAGTAAAGCACTGACCAAAAAAAATTAACCTTTACCAATTACCTTGAAGGAATCTTAGGATTTTTGTGCTTCAAGTTCCTTACTGGATGAACGCTCGTGAGGAAAAGATCGAGTTGTCTGAGGGTCAATGCGTTGAGAGTGGAGTAGAGTAGTTAGAGTGGAGGTTGGCAGTACCTGCTTCCGCAAAATGGCGAACTTAGCGAAAGAGGAATTCTCGCCGTGTCTTCTATATGGAATTCCACATATGTAGTGACAGGGATATCCAACAAAATTTTTAACTTTATAACATCCGTAACAAACCTTCTTTGTTTGCCAATGTGCAAAATTTGGGAAACAAAAAGGAACACGGTATGTTATTTAAAGATTCATATTATACGGATATTCATTGCCTAATATCCTTGGCGTGATATCTTCCGATAAGTTTACCTTGCATGTCCTCAAGGTCATAAAGACAGTTTCCTACTCTCTTCCTTACTCGGCATTTAACGAATTTTGGTAGGAACTTAGAGGTTTTCTGCAGTGGAAAGGAACTTTGTACAAAATTTCTTCGAAACACTTCCTGGCCTTCCGCAAACTTAACATTCTTTGCTCGCAGGTTGTAGGTTTTCTCAGCCTTGAGATGGGCATTATACAAATTATCTTGAATACGCTTTCGTATCCCCTGCATCCGATCAGCGTTGGGTATGGTGTACATATCAGGTTCTCTCAGGCAACTCAATCTTTTAAGAATTGGATACTCTTGACCGCTAAGGATCATTTGCTGACCAAAGAGCGTGTAGTAGGGGGAGCAATTGGTAGATGAATGACGATCGCTTCGCAGTATTGATCCTATTACCGATACATACTTGTCCCATTCTACGTGTTTGTCTTTGATGAAAACTCTTAGTTTCGAAATAATTTCGCGGTTCGCACGTTCTGAACTATTTGCCTGTGGAGAGTAGAGCCCGGTTCTGATATGTTTTATATCATAAGCTTTCATTTGCTTAGCGAATTCAGTGGAAACGAATTGCCTCCCGTTATCGCTATGTACATATTCTGGAGTACCAAACATATGGAAAATTCCTTCCTCTAAGTACTGGCAAATAGCTTTGGAGCAAGCTTTACGTAATGGCTTCAGAAAAATGTATTTGGAAAAATGGTCTATTGCAATAAAGATGGTAGTATTGCCGGATTTTGTACGGGGATAGGGACCTAACAGGTCAATATACAGCCTTTGCATTGGTCGCTCCGTCACAATCTGAACTCCCATTTTTGGACGAAGAGAGGAGTTTGCAGGCTTAATTCCCTTGCAGGTATCACATGCGCTAACAAATGTCTTAATTTGGTTTACCATACCTGGCCAAAAGTATTTTTGCCGTACACGAAACAACGTTTTCTCAAAACCCCCATGACATCCAGATGAAGAATTATGGATATTTTCTATGGCTTTATTAGTAAGTTCTTTAGGTAACCATAATCGCCACAGGCTTTCTTCCTCATCAGGGGAACCTTTCCTAAATTTTACTCGCTTATAAACATACCCATCGGATACGCAAATATCTGGTAAGTTAGCCTGATTTGAAATAATAGTTTGCTTTAAATTTTCGTAATCGGTCGTAGTAAAATATTTCGATTGTAAGTCAATTTCCAAATACTTGTTAACTGGCATTAGCTCGCACATATCTAATCTAGACAAGGCATCTGGCACAACGTTTAGGGATCCCTTCCGATGTTCCATTGTGAAGTCGAAGGCCTGAAGCTTCAGACTCCACCGTGCAAGGCGGCCACTTAAGTCTTTTTGCGACATGAGCCACTTTAGACTTGAGTGGTCTGTCACAATTTTAAAGGGTAAACCCTCTATATAGGGTCTAAATTTTTGAACACAAACAATTGCTGCCAGACATTCCTGTTCAGACACTGTATAATTTGTTTGCGCTTTATTTAGTTTCTGAGATACGTATGCAATTGGACGTTCATTTCCATCGTTATCTATTTGGAAAAGTACTCCACCAACACCAGAGCTCGAAGCATCGCACTGTACCACAAAAGGTTTTGTAAAATCCGGCTGTGCAAGGACAGGAGCAGTCGTTAAAGCATCCTTGAGTTTCTGAAATGCATCTACTGCCTCAGGAGTTAACGCAAAAGTCTTAGATTTGCGAAGACAATCGGTGAGAGGAGCCGCGAGAGCTGAGAAATTTGGGATAAATTGTCGGTACCAGCCTGTCATTCCGATAAAGCGACGAATTTGTCGGACACTTTTCGGCAAGGGAAACTCCGTTATAGCTTCCAACTTCGAAGGGTCAGTTTTAAGACAACCTTGGCCGACAATATATCCCAGGTACATGATCTCTTTTTGACAGAATCGGCTCTTCTCCACATTTATCGTTAACTTCGCGTCATGAAGACACTTCGCTATCTCTTTCAGCAAAATTAAATGTTCCTCAAAAGTAGCCGTGCACACTAGCAGATCATCTAAGTAGACGAATACATTTTCGCGGAATCGGGATGGGATAACTCGGTCCATCAGACGACTCATTCTTTGAGGAGCATTGCATAGCCCGAAAGGCATTACTGTAAATTCATACAGCGGCCTTCCGGGAACAGCAAATGCTGTCTTTTCCTTGGACGTCTGTTCAAGTGGAATTTGCCAATAGGCATCCTTCAGGTCGATTCCACTAATGAAGTGAGTGTCTTTAAGTCTGCTCAATAATCCGCCAATGTGCGGCAGAGGATAAGCGTCCTTTTTAGTGACGCCATTAACTTTGCGAAAGTCTATGCACAGTCTTATCTTTCCCGGTTTTCGAACCAAAACGATTGGTGAACTCCAGGGACTATTACTTTCGACAATAACGCCGAGTGAAAGCATACGGTCGAGTTCACTATACGCTTCAGCTTGACGCGGTGGAGACAGAGGAAAATGCTTCGATTTTATTGGCACGGCATCGCCTGTGTCAATAAAATGCTCTTCTACATCGGTTTTTCCTAATCCCATTTTAGCAAACGACGGAAAAAGGTCTACGGCCTTGTTTAATTCGTATATCTGAAGCGGTGTAAGGTCATGTTTATTTGAATCTTTAAAATCCAGGTTAGTGTTTTCTAGCGCAGCTATCTCGGGTACTATTTGGGGTATTATGTTGAAGCTATTCCAAAAGTTTATGCCCAGGTAAGCATTTTGCTGCAAGGTTGGTACCACGTAAAAGTCTATAACTTTTGTAGTGTTATTGAATTGCACCGGTATTTGGCAAAACCCATGAATTGCTTGCTTAGTTCCATCAGCTGTACTAATACTGGACTTTAAAGGCTTTATCGAAATCAAATTTCGTTTCAGAAAGTCAAAACAGTTTTTCCCAAGTACACTGACTGAAGCACCTGAATCTAACAACGCATACACTTGTTCGTTACCTAGCTTTATATGCAGAAACGGTCTCATATCGCGTGAATCATCGATTAGAGTTGACTCCAATAATTTTCTATAGGCTCTCCTACTTTTGTAACGACTTCTACATTTTGTAATTTGCTCCGACACAGACGGAGTACCGAAAATTCTCCGTTTGGTATCCTGATAACGTAGAATTCGCTCGTGAAGAGATAGTGGTGGATAGTTATCGGTCTGAACACTCGCATCCATATTGGTTGATTGTGAATTTGGATTACGGTGTTCCTCCCTCTGCAAAATTTTTAGTTTAACTGGACATTGGCTGTGGATTTGTATTGAATCTTTAGGGAGTCTATGAATCCCTAAAGATGGTTTTTTAAGGTCTATTGGCTCGGGGTTCGGTTCATTGAACGAGAGTCCCCGGCAGTCAACTCGCTCACCCTCCTGTTTACCGTATGCTTTTGACAATTGGGTGTTGACACATTTTTCTCACCGCATCGGTAACAAAAGAGGTTTCTGACTTCTGACTGACAGTCATAGAAAGAGTGACCAATCTGGTTGCAATTCCAACACTTGAATTTGGAAGTATCCAATGGAAATTTCGAACGATCGCACTGGCTGTTACCAGAATAAGCAGCGAGTTCTGGGCTTTCTGTCAGTTCTTCACCATCGCACAAAATCGTTCCCTCAATTTCGTTTACCCCTTGTCTATAACTTGGATACCTTTGAGACTGATGCTGTGTGAATGTTTCAGCCTGTCGCGCAACATCTCTTAAATGCTCCAAACTACTAACCTGGTAAGGAAACAAAAGATGACCTAAATTTTCCTTAGTGTTTTTCTTCACCAAGTCAATCATTTTCGAATCACTTAAAGGTTCTCTTAACCTGGCGTTCATTCGCAATAAAACAGAATAGTAATCATCGAATGATTCTTTCTGACCTTGACGACGAGCAAACATTCTAAGAATTTTTTCGTGATCATTCTCTACCTTGCTGAATTCTTTCACAATGGCATACTTCAACTGTTCATATGATGTTCTCGGACTTTTCTTAAGAAAATACCAGAACCACGACTCTGCCTTGCCCTGTAAAAGGACATGAAAATTAGCGAGTACATGTTCCCAACTACATTGTGAACGTTCCTTAAGAGTCTCCACTTTGAAAAGAAAATCGTGGATATTCTCGGAGCCATCAAATGAAATTTGCCACTTCTCAATTTTGCAGCCGGAACTAGCTGAAGAAGTTTGTTGACTTAACGGTGGTGCTGGTCGGTTTTGGGTAGAAAACGAAGCGTTATTTAAAAATTGTTCAAAATCAGAACGAGCGTTTGAAAGTACTGGAGGATTCACATGTACTTCTGGCTCATTTACACTTGGGACATTTGCATTCAAATTGTCCAACCTTTCGACTACGGTATCCCTAATGGATTGCATTTCTCGAATAAATACTCTTTGGTTTGCCTCAAGGATTCGCTGAAAAGCTGCAGTTAAAGCTCCTATGCCTGCGATATCTCCTTGAGTAGATAGTGGCTGGGATGGATTACTACCTTGTTGACCACCCTGATCGTCATTAGGATCAACTGCTGTACTGGGCTGCATCGTTTCAGGAAGAGTATCTATTAGTTGTGGTTGCGGTAGAATCTGATTTGGATTGGGGGACTGATTTTGGTTTGAACGAGAACCAGGTGGAGTACGACTCACAATTGGTCTGGAGTCCATTGGTCCTGACTGGTTGTTTGTATTTCTAAAGCTGCCTGAATTCCTATGAGAGGAATTACCTCTATAATTGCTTGGCCTTCCTCTAGAACGCGTGTTTGGAACTCTGCTATCCATAATTAACACTCTTTAAATTAATAATGATTATAAAAATAACTTGCCTAGCTAAAACTAGTAACTTTCAAAACTTCTTAAAACTGATTCAAGGGAAATATAATGCTTTCATCATTTGGGGTTAGTGCGGTCGGTCTTACGAAGGTCTTTCTATGAAAAGTTGATAAAAAATGTTTTGGTAAGATAGATTGGTAGTTTATAACGGACGGACTATGCAGCATTGCATACAATGCGGACACATGCGGGCAAAACGGTAAGTATACTAGCAGCATCATAATCCAGTGTAATAACTACCAGACTATGGACAATACTAAATTGAAAAATATTAAAGTTAAAAGAAAATATTCGTATGCAACAACTTATCCTGTGTACGGATAAAATTGGACTAATACGAATACAAAAACCCAGTTCAAACCTTTCTGGCATTCAATAGTCGCAACGCGGATTACATTTAAACTATTTATGTTATACCGGGACTATACTACTAAATTCCATACTAAACTTTGAAACTGGAAAGTGACACATAAGAACACTATAGTTGCTGGAGCTTTGTTTCAGCTCAAGAGTAAGCCAGCATATATTTTTAGCGACGATCTTATGTGCCCCACAAGTTGGGCGCCATTTTTTTGTTGTTACTGCTTGCAAGATTTTAATAATATAAATCTGGATACTACCTCAAAGGACTAGCACTTGGCATGCTTGCATATGCACAGCTAGGTAAAGTCGGATGGGGACATGGTCCTTGTCCCAAGATAGCCAGACGCAGAAAAAACAAATTTTTTTTCATGCCAAGATTTAAATATAAACGGACGGACACTACCATTTTGCCTACAATTTTGACCGCGGGGCAACAGGTGTTAGGTTGCCGTGAGTACGTTCTATTCCCTCCCTTTCACGGAACTCGCGAACGCCATGACAGCTCCCGTACTCAGGATTGTTGTAGAGACTGCCCCTAATTTAATAAAAGTACCTTACCTACTCTATCCTATCATTATCATTCGTACCGAACACGACCTCACATAACCCCATCAAAATGTAAAGTTAAAACATCTTAGTTAATATAATAATTTATTCATTCATTGTAATTTCTAAAAAATATAGTAGCCATAATGTTTAATTTTAAGTAGGTTTCATTAGGTTTAGTTATAGTAGTTCAAATTTCACTCGTATTATGTATTTATGTAACAAGCAAGATAAAGGAGAAAAAAATTAATACTAGTAATTCCGATCAAGCACTTAAAAATTACAAATGTTAGTTATATACTAAAAAAATATAAGTAGCTCTAGCTTGGCGATAGGGATATAGAAATGAAGGCAAAAAAAAACTCACCACTGTCCAGAGATTGTGCACAATATCCGTCTACGTAGGTTGTTGCTGCTGATGTCGATGTTGCTGTTTAAATTAAATTTTCCGCCAAACTACCACTACACAACACTTTAGGTTCACATTAACAGTTCTTACGTTACCCACTTAGAATTATTAGGATTTTTTTTTTCATTCCTTTAGCAACTTAGCAAATTTAGAGCACCATGTAATTTTAATTATTTACTATTTTAGGATCTTTACTTTACTTTACTTTACTTTTTCCTTTTTTTCTTTTTTCTTATTTTACTTTTTCCTTATTTTACTTTTTTTTCTTATTCCTTATGCACTATTACCAAAATCCCGGACAAAAAAAATATAGCCACTATTTAGGAAACCGCACGACCACGTTACGCTCAAGCCCCGATACACTGAGGATGATGATCTCGCTTTTCACAACCAGCGCGAGGGGAAAAAAAAAACGTGACTTTGGCAGCCGATTGACCAGCTCCTTGAGTGGGAGCTATGGTTTGTTTTCTCCTCGCTCGGTGTATGGGTTGCTGGATGTAGCTGGTGTGATTTGCGAGAGTCTCCACTGGTTGGGTTGGTGAAAGGGCCCAGTTGGTGGCAATGGATGATTTGTCGATTTGGTTATTCAGCTGCCTGTGCTGAGCGGCTAACGGGTACACTCACTAAATCTAGCGTTTGAACTCCCGGTACCTAGCTGGTGGTAGAGAAAGCAGAGCTTCTCTGTGACAACCACACGAAGAGTGAGCTCACAGTACTTGTGGCGATTGAAAGAGTTTTCGAAGTTGGGTGGGCAGGAGAAATTTGGTGCCGCTGTTTCACCACGCAGGTATGCGTGGATTAAAATTGCCCGCTCTCTTGCTATACTGCGACGAAGGGATTACGGGGTGACTCCGAGGACCGAATAAATTCCAAATTGGCCTGTGACAGGGTAAAAGAATTTATAGCTATACAGCAATTTTTATAGGGAAAACCTTTACCTGTGGGTTTTGGGTTTGAGTAAAAAAAATGTTCCTGCTAGGTACGCTAATGATTATAAGACAGCCTGTTGATACAAAAAAAAAAGATAAAGAATAATGCTTATAGTAAAGCACTGACCAAAAAAAAATTAACCTTTACCAATTACCTTGAAGGAATCTTAGGATTTTTGCGCTTCAAGTTCCTTACTGGATGAACGCTCGTGAGGAAAAGATCGAGTTGTCTGAGGGTCAATGCGTTGAGAGTGGAGTAGAGTAGTTAGAGTGGAGGTTGGCAGTACCTGCTTCCGCAAAATGGCGAACTTAGCGAAAGAGGAATTCTCGCCGTGTCTTCTATATGGAATTCCACATATATAGTGACAGGGATGTCCACCAAAATATTTTACTTTATAACATCCGTAACAATAGACAATACTTAAGAAATGAGGATGATAAAAGGGGACCAATTGCTTAAAGTAAAAATTAAAAATCGGCCAGAAGTGCCTAAAAAGTAGTAAATTTGAAAGCAAAAAAACATCAACCACAAATTGATCTTTCTAAAAAGCAATCGCCTTGCAGTCAATTCGACAAAGGAATCAAAAATCGACCTTAAAACTGCTTGAAATTTTGCAAATGGAAACGACTGAAAAGTTTTTTTTTAAACATTTCTAAATTTCGATAAATACTGTACCAGAATTCGTGTTAAAATGAAATCGAAAATTGCTGCAAAACTTACAAAAAATCGTTCTTATAATCGACTAGAAGTATGACTGTAAATATCGGGGGAACTTGCCCTAAAAATTGGACTATAAATCGCTCAAAAAATCGTAGGAAAATAGCCACAAAAGTCGCCTCACATTTATGTAGTCCAAATAGTTGAATTGAAGTCATACTAAATCTCCTTAAATATTTGAACGAAACTTTTGAAACATGTTCCAGAAATTGGTACCAAGTATTGTCTCACAAATACATAACCAAACCAAATTTAACAAGTAATATAAGCCTTAAAAATGAGAACAAAATTTAACCTAATATCAGACCTGTTTCAAAATCTTATAGAAAATTTATTCCAAAGATCGGACCAACAATTGCCCTCAAAACTAGTTTGAAAAGCGATTCAAAAATTGTTTCAAATGTATAGCCAAAAGCGAGCATTGAAAATGAACAAAATTTAGTTGATCCTCCAGGATCAAGTAGTTTGATGAGGTCTGACATCATCTAGGTATTTTTCGATTGATTATTTAGAGACAGAGAGCAATAAAGAGAAGGGACAGAACTTAAAGTAAGATTATTTGTAGAATTGCCATAAAAGTCGTCTCAAAAACATTGCAAACTTCAGAAAACTTTCTGAACATTTACATTTGAAAAAGTCTTGATGATCCCAACAAACGTCAAAATATTTTCGAAAGAAATCCAATTTACATGCGAATTGCATCATTTGTTCAGTCGAATATAAAAGTTCACATCCTTTTACTAGAATAAGTGAAGTGAAGATTTCGTCAAATATATTAACACAAATCCCTATATGTGGTTCCTGAAAGCTTTTAGTATTGTTTGTGTTAAAAAAACCTTTGAATTTGAACACTTGTGGTGGCTAAACAAATAAAAAACGTTTTTCAATTAAAATCAAATTTTATTCCTGCTCTGGTTGCTGTTTACTTAGGACTCGCTGTCGATGGGACAACACAAACCACCTGTATATCCATGCCTCGAAAGAGTGTTTTAACTTTTTTTTTAAATAGTTAACAAAAACATTCCTTAATCAATAGCAGTTTAACAATTTTCCCTTTGGGGTTACCTAGAGAAAAACTGAATTCAAAATTTAGTTGAACACCACCCAGAATCAGTACAAAGGAAAGCCGCTGTTTACACCAACAATTCCAACAAAAAAACCAAAAACCAATAAGTAAACATCCGTCTTGTTTACTCATATCGCAAAGTCAAGTCGTCTCAATACAAATCAATAGCTTCAATAACTTTGTATGTTCATGATGGCGTCTTGTCTCACGTTGTACACTGTCTCTCTGTCCTTCTCCATTGGAAACAAAAACTCTGTTTGCCTAAAGTCTTTAGCCATAATAGATGACCTCATAAAAAAAAGTTTGATTTTTTATTGTCAAAAACATAAAAAGCCAAATCGCAAACACACTTAAGTCGATGCTGCGCCAAAGGAATCCGCTCGATATAAAAGTGAAAGAGGACGCCAAAAATGTCAATAGGATTCCGGAACAAAAAAACATTTGCACACTCAACGACCGCATAAAACTTAAGACATTCAATAAGGAGAATATTCGACCTTTTATCCTTTTAACAATATTCCCTTATATCGTGGACTGGTTTTGTGTGTTTTTGTTTTTTTTTTGTTTGGAAGGGGCTCGTTCTTTTTTGCAGCTATTATGTTTCGAAGGATAAACAAAACGGACATGCTTAATGTCGGAGTCCGTACCTCTGCTCTATGGCGAAGGTAAACTTGCAAAGTTGAATGCTTCATTATTTACACATGTTTACATGAATTATCCATGCGAGGGTACAGTGCGGATGACGGTTGGTGGGTGTCCTTTTTGGAAATTTGGCGATTTGTGTAACAGAATCATATCTGGAACAGAGCAAATATGGAAAAATTAGTTGTTTTTTGTATTTTTCTTGTTGGCAGCGAGGCGTTTGGGTGGGTGATACCCGCATTTGCACGATTCGTTAAACAAAGGACACGTTCGGGAAAATATACTGTTAATTCGTGGAGAGTTTTGGGTTTTTTCTGCTGTTTTTCTGTTCAGAAAGAGAACGAAATGTGTTTATGAAGAGAGTGAAGCGAAATCCTTTACAAATATTGAATTTTCAACATATCCCATTGGGAAAGGTTGCCTTGCATAAATGTGGCTGAACATTTAAATCAATTGCTGGGTGAGAGAAGATTTTTTTTACATTTTTTAAATAGAGTTTTATTTGCAGGACTGTGATTTTAAACAATGGGGCTGACTTGGAGAATTATTGTTGGCAAAATATACGTTCCAACATTAAAGGAACGTGAGTAGAGCGCCACCTGTTTCTCGACCTTTAATCTTTCTACTCTTTTGCATATCACCCTTCTTCAAGGAGGTTGGAAAACAGCATTCTTATCATACTTTCACGTGGCTGCCGCTGCATTGGTTGAGGCTCAGGTGAACCGAAACTGAAGCACATTCTAAGTGAGCTTAGTGAGAAGGTACCTAAGCCTTTTTTATAGAATCTCCTGATGTGACAAACCTGCCTTTTATCTGAAAAAATGCTACTCGTTAAATATGCGACAACAACCAAACAGAGTAAGAATCTATAATCTAGAAATGATAAATCGTGTATTTCAGATAAGTTATAGGTACGTTTAGAAGCCCTTTGCCAACAACCAGTGGAAAGACAAAAACTATGTAAAAGAGACCGGCTGAGAACAAAAACAGGGAATTTTGGGGGTCAATTCCCGGTTCATGAAGCTGTGAAATGATGAATAATTTATCATTTCAGTTTTTACAGCAGTTTTCCATTTTTTCACTTCACGAGCACGCATTATGCAATTCTCGAACGCGTTATGACAAACCGCTGTCAAATGTGCACTAAAATGTTCTAAATGATAATTCCTGTCACTAGTGTGAGACATTTGTGCGCATTTTGCATTAATTCAATTTTGTTTTTCAGTCTATAAAGTCGCAGTGAAAGAAGCGCCTGTAATGGATGATGTTTACGAAGGACAAAAGAGTACTTGTCATGACTGCGAATGAGGCAAGAGTGCACGCCTAGCTTTGTGCTAGCTTAGCCCGTCGGAAAATTGGTGGGTTTTCGCGATCATCAACAATCTTAACCATACATAAAAATATATTGCGTGCAAAACAAAGGAAATAAAAATGAAAACCAAAACCCGTGGTTAAAAGAAATTATACAAAAAGGAGTAATTCTGAAAATTTTAAAGCACAATAAAATAAGTGAATTAATTCAGCGGCTGTTTATGAAACGGAGAAAATTAGGTGTTTATCTTTTCCCCGGAGACTTCTCTACCCTCCCAACCAATGGTTACATAGGCCAATGAAGATTTGTTACCCCACGAATTAATCCGGTTAATCTACTCTTTCACAAATCCATCACTTCTGGAAAAATCTTTAAACTCTTAAAAAGTCGTGTGTTCCAGTAACATACTAAATTCAAATATATTTTTCACATTTAAGCGACATTAATAAAAATTCTTATTAAAATGATAAAAAAAAACTCAAATTTTGAAACACACAACAAAATGAAAGGAAATTATATAAATAATTCAGTAATAAAAGAAGAAACAAAAAGAAACACTTATATTGAAAAAATCCTTCGTCGACAGCGCTGTCGATTAATGATGAGTTTTGTGACTAACCTTTAGGCCACTGTTAATATCTAGACTAATTACTAAAGTTATATTTATAGTTTCCTTTGTTAAAGTAAAATAAGTTCGTGAAAATTTCGGTGAATTGAATTAATTGAGTTAATAATAGAAAAACATGAACTTTTTAGAATTGCATAATAATTAGTTAATAATATAGATAAGGTAGTAGATTAATAGATTAATATGTTAATAAGTACGAGTATTTAAGCGTGAAACTATAAAAAGCACAGAACAAAAATCGAGAAATTTTAAAATTATTGCAGCTTTCATGTTAAGGCCTCGTCAAAGAGAGCGCGTTTTAACGTCGCGTTTTACCGCCGCGTTGTAATATACTACAATACATATCCCCCGTCATACAAAGAGCGTTTTCAACGCTGCGTTGAATTTACCACGGCGTTTGTAACGCGGCGGTGAAACGCAGGGTTGTGAAAAATTACAGATTATTTTATGCGCAGCGCGTTTGAAATAATTTTTCATGATTTTATCTCCTAAAAAAGGGAAAAATTAATCGAATGTGTTTGAAATTACCCACATTTGTACGTTATGTGTGATGAATCGTATAAAAATGCAGTTTTGAAGGTTGAGATATGGGAGGCAATAGCAAAAGAATTTCTCTTTTTGTAAATTTCGTACACCCAAATCCTTTTTCTTTTTCAAGAATTACATTTTACGGCAAATAAAAGCAATAATTCTTTCTCCGAGTTTGACATTTTTAGAAAATGAAAACCAAGAGTCATGTGCATTAATGACAGCTTTCTGTTTGACGTCCTCTAACGCGGCGGTTAGAACGTAGCTTCAAAACAAACTTACCGCCGCGTAAATTAATCTCACCGCGGCGTTAAAAACGCTTTCTGTTTGACGAAGCCTTTAGGTAGCCACATCTGCTTGGTAAATTTTTTCTTCTTGATAAAACCAGTAAAACTTCACCTAGGGTTTGAATGCCCAGTGAAGCAAAACAACGGCGGAATTTTCCACTTTATTTTTATTTTCAAGATAAATTTTAAAGGTCACTGACTGCTTAGGCATGTACTTTTAAGGTTTTTTTTGCGAAATTCTAAAATTTTATGTAGTTTTTAATAATATCAATACATATTTAGCACTTTTATTTGTTTTTGTTTTATTTATTTTTATGGAGGTTCGCCGAAACTGATTTTCCCCACGCCATTGCCGTCGCACAGAACAGAACCTAACTCCACCGTATTCAAATAGATTCTTAAAATTATATTAAAATAAGTACCACTGGTCAGTCTAAACAGGAATTATTTAAACGTAAGTATTCACAAAACACAGATCCGAAAGTTAGGAACGCACGTGACAGGATTTTCTATTAAAATGTCTGGGGAATATCGCACGGGATCTGACAGTCTACTTTATAAATCTTTGTTGAAAGAGTACTGGGCGCATTCAAAAACCTTGTTATTTGAAGTCACTTTTTTTACGTCAGCCACAATGGCGAACTGTCAACTTAGTACTCGGTAGCCGGCTTCTCCTCCATAAATGTCAACTCAAACAGCTGTTAATATGCCAATCCAAACAGAGACATATCAAGTTACCCAGCTACCGGTCTAACTAAACTAAAATTTGAATGTATTCTGTTGGCCAGCGTATTGCAAACGTGAACGTTAAAAGTGAACGATTAAGTCGCACGTAACTTTCTTGTATATTATGCTCAATTTATAATACGTGAAATATCGTTGAGTTAGAAGCTAGAATCAAAATTCGGTGTTTACCTCGAGAAGTTAGGGTAACTAGAAACGAAGTTTGATGTAAATCCGCAAATTCGTTTGGGCTGTAGCTAAGTGTGCTTGGTTAGAGACAAGCCTAAAAATTCCGATTTCGTAAGTCAGAAACAAAGTTTTAAGGTGTTAAAGGTAGCTGTAGTTAAGACTACAGTAAAATTGAAGCGTGGAAATTGACTTTTTTACGAAATATAATATAATACCCTTTAAAGAGCTCAGGCTCTTAAGACCGGCCTCACTGCCCCAGATATAGCTGAGTACTTTGTTGAGGTCATTGGCTTTGCATAAGTTTTCTTCTTTGGCTTTGGTCCAAAGGCTTTATATTGTAAAATGCTACTGTGACGAAGGCGGTAGTTATCTGAAGGCTTGTAGGTAAGTCGCACTTAAGAGTATCAAATCAAGACCTACTCAAGCCAATGTAAGCTTAAATAAAAAGTCTAAGAGAATATTAAGTCGCTTGCATTTGTGCTTTGAATCCTAGGTAACCATGGTTTTAATTCCAACTGGGATGGCGACTTTCATTCTTGGTTACTTTTGCTATCTAATTTTTCCAACTTTTTTACGGACTTAGAGCCTTTAAAATTCCGAAACAGCGTCTGGTACTGCCTGCTGATCAAGCAACGGATGATATTTTCAATACTTAAAAAAAAAACTTCCGCCAGAATATCTTGGTAAGCACTCAAACTCATTCTAAGATCTGAGATGAGAAAAGAGATGGCCGCATTCTATTTCTCACTTTGACATATCCCTTTTGTGTAATTTAGGAACCGACAGATGGAGCATTAATTTTCTACATCAAAGAAGGGGAACTTAAAAGACTTACCTTCTCTGATGACCTTTTACGACAGCTAAACATACAAACGAAGGACATTAAAAGTCTGTCAGAGGATCAATCTCTTTCACTCCCACTTATATAGTCACTTGATTGTGTTATCCCTAGTGACGTGAGAAGAGTCTACCAGTCGATTGACCTAACCTAACCTAACATCGTATGACCTTAGTTCCCTAGCTCAAAGTTCAGACGTTATAAAGCTCGGTTGACGATAGTAAGTGTGTTCCTTAATCCAACCATCATCACTCCGGTAGCTGTGGCCTTAAATCGCGCCCATTGAACAAGTGCCGTCATTTGTTTCGCCTTTGAGCATGAACTGGTAGAAAAACAAAGTGTCCACAATGGTTTTTGAGACTTCAACGAATTTAAATTAAAGACAAAGACTGGTTTTGAGATCTTTATTCGGCTGTGGTCCAATCCAAAAAAAAAAGACCGAGCAACCATTTTCAAATTGCATTTACATTTTTCTCCTATGTAGCAAGGGAAATTTAAAAGGGAAATTTAGCTTACATGAATAACTTTTACTTCGAAATGAATTTTAAGATAATTCACAATTGTAACATTATAGATTTCAGTTTTTCAATTAGTTTTAAGTTTACGATAAGGATTAGGTTAAGTTTAAATTACACATGAACTATGAACACAAAGACATTGGTAGCCACAACCTTGGATTTATTTTGTCTAACCGGCACTGGAAGTGAATTCTTCAGACTTCTTGGCATTTAACAATAAGACCGAAAAGACGTCAAGGTTTACAACAATCGGTCACCCAATCCTTATAGAGTCCAAATACTTAAATAAGCCCAGGTATTACCAAGCCGTCGCGTCGCCGGCCGGTACCGCGCCAAATAGATAAAGCAGACTTCAGAGCTGCTACTGTATAAAATACAGCTGCCGCAAAACCTGTGTTGTTAAGACAATCATCGCTGCTGGATGCCGAGGCATATAGAGATATACCAGGTAGGTAGTTGTAAATTATGCCAGATTTTTGTCTCCCACTTTAACCTAACCTAACCTTGGATCAAAACCTTATTAGGGTAATGATATAGGGCTGATTAAAGATAGGTAACATCATGGCCGGCTTTCGTTCTGCAAACAAATTTCGGGGATTTGAAAATTCGAGAAAAATAAGTTTAACGCTTTCATCTTTTTTATACCGCCAGTATCTGTTTTAGGTGCTATAGATCAAATTTTTAATCTGTTTGCTTCAATATGTAAGCAAGCCTTACGACGAAAAATAAGCACCATTTATGTAAACCTGCACAACCTCTTAATGATTAGTGTCTGTTTCCTCCGAGTCTAAAGATGGCAAAAGGTCGTCCCGATCCATATCAGTCTAACATCCCTTCGCCATAAACAATTCATGAGCCATTTCCAAAATCAGTTCCACACAATTAAGCTATCACAGGAAAAAAAAAACACTCTACCCCCGCAGCAAGTCGTCCTGCCCACTCCCCAGGCAATCAATTAATTCACCAACTATCTCTTGTTCTCGTCCTCCTGTACACAAACGACAACATTGCGTCCCTTCTCATGCATATGCAAACACAAATATTTAGTAACCCAAAAATAATAATAGTTTAATGTCCTTGATAGCGTTGATTTAATAATATCCAGCACTACACGCCAGCAATTGCCAATTGACTCCATTTAACATGTGTCAGCGATTCCACAGAAGACACATACACCATACTCACATGGATAAGGATGCGAGATCGTAATTAGTTTCAACACGACCGACGTTGGACCGTTCACATAAGAAATCGCAGTGCGACCAAATGATGAAAGACACTCCTCCGGCAAAAAGGACATTTATTTATAAGGACAAGGACAAGGGACACAACACACCAGAAGAAAATCGTTATGAATAATTTAGGTGTAACATCGTGTCCTCCCCTGTCAATGGCAAACCATATTTTCCCAAATTCAACATCTTCTTCAAGGAAGAAGATAACCCCCCGAATATAGGTACACATGCCTGGCAGTTGCAACACGTCTTTGGCGTATCCTTGAGACCGAAGATAAGTTAATAAGAAACATAATTTGAAATTAAATTGATAAATTAAGGTTTATTGTCAGACATGCGGCATATCGTTGTTCATTCTGAAGGACTGCTGGGCCGGAGGAGGGATGCGCCATCGTAATTATTTACACACGCAAATTTTGTTTCTGCACGTTTTGTGTTGGCACACAAAAAATAAATGCCAAACAATTAAAAATAAGACAAACAAAACGATAATTTCCCTTATCTTGTTAAAGTTAATATTTCTCGTGAGGTGGGGAAGGCGGGACCAGACCAGGTATATGGGACTAAAGAAATTAAAGGAGAAAAAGATGTAATCCTTTGAGGCAGAGGTAATTTCTTGTTATTCCTAATTGTGCGGTCGTTTTCCGAGGCTTAACTTTAATTAGGAGCCAAGAAGGCGAGGCAAGGCGACGATGATGACAATTCACGCCACAGCATGCTGTGCAGTGTCCTTGCCTTGGAATGTTGTTTAATCAGAGGACCGACATTTGCGTTGTCTAACTGGACAATTGCCTAATTTGAAGTTATTAAATGTGAGAGACGAGGAATGGGCGCTAATGGGTGGAGTGTTAATTTTCAAGTTTAAATTAAGGTAAGGGACCGTTTTATATTTTTTTTTGTGGTAATTATGAAATGGATTTAATAGTTGGGGGGCATTCGAATTTTAATGAGTCTCTGGTTGTTGGTGGAGCTTGTCATGCAATTTACAAAAAAATCATCCTGTCGTCTTGGAAATTCGCGCCCGAATTGACTGACTGACAGGGATTCTTTGGTTAGCAAGGCAACCAATACAACTGGCGGAATGTGGACTTTACATGTTGCTAAGATGGCGCAAGGGGGGAAAAGATATCTGGAAATTACTCTACGAATAGTTATCTTTTATTTCGTCCATGTTTCAACAAAATCTGTTTTGAAATAACGCAGTAATCGGTACGACAAATATTACTTTAATGAAATAAAAGTGAATACGGCGACCAGTGATGCCAACCATAATTTTCAAAAGTCTGTAGATGAAAGACAATCGATCCGATGTTTTTGTGTTCTTCAGAGAGTTGTACGTTCTACCTCATAACACGGGGGTTAACAGCGCAATTTTTGTAAATAACCATGCAAATAACGGTTAAATGGTTCAATCAATTTGTCATTCATATTAAATCACAGTAGACGGCTGTAAATTTGAACAGACAAACGTGTGGAGGAATTGTAGGTATTTAACTGCTGCTCTTACACTTAGAGCAAATGTAGCAAGAAAGAAAGAGTAAAAAGTCTACAACTGGAGGTTTGCATGTTAATGTCATCACTACAGTGAAAATAATAGATTTGCTAAGGTGGAAACGCATTATTTTAGTAAGCATTTTTTAAGATATTTTTAGTTTTTACTGGAATCTGAGATTTCTGTATACTTTAGTTTCAGAATTCTGTAGGGTTGGCATCAGTGGCGACGACACTTCTATCTGAAAAACTAGTTTGTTTCTTTACTATTCAATCTTATAGACATTGATCATCAAAAATATCCTTGGGTATTCTGAGATTGTTCTAAGCACTATATACAAGGTGTTCAAAAAGCCTAAAGCCCGGAAAAAAGTTAAATTATAGGTCTGTTCCCTAACGATAATGAATTGGAACACATTAGTCTAACTTAGTCAAACTTCGTTCCTTTACGAAGTTGGGTAGAAGAGAGCCACAAAGAGAGAACAAAACATAAAAACCTGCAAATAATAGCAAAAGAAATTTCTTTTGGCTAGTTTGTTGTAGCTAACTGACCTTAGCTGTCAAATCTCTCAAAAGTCTATTTGAATTTTGGTTTGGTTTATTGAATGCTGAAATTTGTAATTAAAATCGATAAATCGGCAAGAAAAATAAATATTTAATTGTATCCGAGTGTCTTTCAACGTGTACAAACTGGTAATTTCTTTAAACCCACTGACGTTTATTTTTAATTATTATTTTTCTTACTCGCAAATCTTTTTAACAAAAGCGTCATGCAAAAATTTCGTTCCTGTACTTTGGTTATATTCTCTTATTCTGAGAGCATATATCTCCACTCCTTGATATCTGACATTTTGCCGAAATTGGTCAAAAAAGTAAGCGAACAGTCCTAATAGTAAAATTCAATTTGAACTTAAAGTCTAAGGTTACTTCAGTTTGTTACGGAACCGCGACTTACAATGAAAAATGGAACTATCTGCACGTGTTGCGTACAGAGGCCAAGTGACCAAAATTGTAAAGAAACGCGCTTGATTTCTTGAAATATCCTTGTTCTCAAATTGCAGATAATAATTTGCAAAAATTCGATAAAATCCAGAAAGAACTTGCGGCCTTAGTCAAAGACTGACGTCCGCTAACGTAAACTTAAACTCAATTAATGAAGACGTGAAGAAAAAGGAGCTGCTATCAAGAACAGGCTATTAACGCGCTCTTTTGACTCAGCATGTGTTTGGAAAAACTTCATCTGAAGCAGAATCCAGTTCCAGCTGCACTCGGATTAGCTGACAGTTCATTAACACGAGACGGTTTAAAGTTGGCGAAACTTCCCATCAAACGCTTCGATGGAAATTACAACGATTGGCTGTCTTCTGTGAACAATTTCGGTATGCAGTACTTGAGGTTGAGATTGTAAACTTATCTCCTACGGAAAGGTTAATCATTTAAAATCGGTGCTTACTGGCGATGCGAAATAATCCATTGCTGGTTTTACCCCGTCAGAGAAATGCTACGGAGTAGCGATCGTTCTTTTGCAGGAGCAATTTGGCAATTGTAATTGATCGACAAGCATGATTGGTTAGTCTCTCTCCGATTCGCGAGCGGACCGGGGCTACGAAATCTATATGGCCGTGATGCTTAAGTCTATATTGTTGCGATGTCTACCAACTGCTCTGCGTATCGACTTCGACTATCATTGACAAGAGGAGCAAGTTGAACATTTGCAGGAAACGGTTCATTTATCAAGCCGCAGTGAATCGTCTTTGTCGCAAATTGAAGTAGACGAAGTTTCTCAAACGTGAGAAGCAAAACTGCTGTTTTAAACACTCACACAAAGCAAGTTCAACCGTAAGTAACCCTAAAAACAGCGTCAAGTCTGGTGACAGTGAATGCAATCGACGGCGCATACTTGTTTTGGAAATCCATAAAACACAAGACAAAAGACTGTGACAGCAACATTTCCATCGTCGAAAAGAGAAACATTCTGCGAAACACTGGCTGTCACTGCATTTAGAGTGAACGCGCCCATCGTCTATCTATCGAATGCAATTGCCCGGCTTGGTAGCACTTATATTCAGGGTTGCCATTTTGACTGCTTTCCAGTCAAATCTGACTGGATTGATATAAGTTTAGCTGGAAGATTTTTTGAAATGCAGCCGGCTGGTTTTTTAGCTGTATTCAATATTTTTTTGACTGTTTTTTACTTCTTTTCAAATGGAATTTTTTCCAACCACCAGAACAATTTCAAATTCAATTTAACCATATAAAAATAATCCCACCAACACACTGAGACAATTCATACCCATTTGTTTGTTAGGCTTACTTTGGGATGAGTGCCTCACAAACACCAGTTTGAAAATGAAAATTCTGCAGACACATACGGTTGGTGATGATGTGTGTGATCGATGCGAGTCTCTGGGCTCTCCCCTGCTTCGTTTACACAAATAAATATACATGTAGATTCTAAATCGAATAAACGTCATCAAAAAAACTCCTGTTTTTCAAACAATTTCTCTCTTGTTACGTTTGCTGCCGGGCAGGTACCTACTATTAAAATAGATTTAAAAAGGATCTAAAAAGGTAAATACATATCTTCTATCCTTAAAGTATCGCAGATTACTAAAAGAAATCCCGAAACATAATTAAATATGTCAGCAATACACAAAATTAAAAAATCAAAGCACAAAATTAAAAAATCAGCAACGCCGCCGAATTCACTTAAAAGCGATCTTGACTGGATTTTAAGCTGAATTTGTGTTGAAAATTATTTGACTGGTTTATTTGACTGAATTTCAGTTTTTTGACTGCTCTTTTTCCAGTCAAATCTGACTGGAAGCACAGATTTGAAATGGCAACCCTGCTTATATTTCTCGTTGTTGGCAGAACTGTATTTGGTATTAGTAATGAATTTGGAAAGGGTGCTTTTGCGAACAAAAAGTAAGAAAATTAATTATTTAGTAGGTATTTATTTTATCGCTTGTATATTTAGAATAAATCTCAGACTTACAAAAACAAACTTTTGAAAAAAAGAAGAAGTGATTTTTTAATTCTGAAAGTAAGTGAGAGGCACTCCAAATTCAGCCGGCATTTGCTGACGTCAAGTAGTCGCTGCCATCTACGACACTGGCAGACGTTCTCATTGCGCTAGACGAGTACAGTTACAGTTTGTTTAGAAGCGCATCAAGGCATGCAGAGTGTGCAGAAATGAATAACCGGCTTCCCAATGCACCTCTGCCTATCGAAAGGGTTACGTTAGTCAGACGATTTGACAACGTTGGAGTTGATTTTGCTGGCCCACTCTGCTATAATGAAAGGTCAACCGCTTCATTAATGGTACGTCGCTATTTTCACATGTGCAGCAGTGCGAGCTGTGCATTTGGAGCTGACGAGGAGTTAATCGGCTGAACATTTTATAATAGCTCCTAGAAGTTTCATTAGTAGACGAGGCCTGCCTAGTATGATGGGCAAAGCAAAATTGAACCTTAAGCAGCTTCGAACCATCATCTCCGAGAAGAAATCATCAACAGTCGTCCGCTTACGTATTTTTGTAAGCGCAGAACCAATGGACCTAAATCTCCTGACGCCTTCCAGTTTCCTTTTCAGATGCAGACATTCTCAAAATGACTCATGTAACTAAGAGTTGCGATGGCAACTTGAGTATCTACAACTATTGAAGAAATCATCGATCGAGCTAAAAGAGGGTGATGTCGTTTTGATTGCTGATTCAATCTACGCCAGAGTTACTTCCCATAAAACGTTTGTTTTGAGGAAATCAATTGTGAAAATAAAGGAAAAGGACACGTCGTCAATCAATACTTAACAGAAGGGACAAACTGATCTACCCAGTAACTCATAGGCAGCCACCCTCGCGCTAGCTTAAGTCAGACCAAAATATTGAAACCCCGCAAAAATTCGGAACAAATACACGTGCAATAATGTAGGCACGGACTATACTACTCCCCGGCTAGATTTCACAATTTACCAAATGTTTTCCCAGCAGGAACGAATGGTATGAAGATCAACCAACATCCATTGGATCAACTTTTCCTATATACACAGATGGATCAAGACTATGCTGGGTGCCCTTGAACAAAACCAGGCCGACACCGCAGTAATGGTTCCCCCTTGTAATCTCAAACTGGCGATTGGGAACAAAATGCTAAAATGCGGCTAATCTACAACAAACAGAAAAGTGAAAAAATCCTACAATTGAACAAGAAATCATTGTCCTCAATTGTGGGCATTACCACCGGACACCATACCAAGAAAATGGGAAACAGTACAGATGACATATGCAGAGGATGCGGTGAAGAGGAGGTGCAAGAGGACACCCCACACTTTCTTTGTCACTGCCCAGCGCTCTGCCACACAAGAAATAAAATCGTGGGTAGTTACTTCTTCGAGGATTTAGATTTTAGAAGAAATTTCAGACAGGTCCGTTAATGACCTATTTAAATTTGTAAAAAAATAAAACGGGTTGGTTAACCAATCTGTAGGTTTTTCATAGGTTTCCAGTGTATGGGGGTCATAAACCCTTAGGGCATCACAACGGATCTACATTGATCTAAGTGTGCCACCTTCAGGTTTCGCCTGTCCTGCCAACCCATAAACCTAACCTATCCGAGGTGGCTTCAAAGTATTCTAAATCCTGCACTAAGATGAGGTCCTTTCTGTTACTAAAGCGAGATCCTCCACCCTTGTTATGATATCCCCCACTTTCTCCGCACTTCTACAGCTAAGTGGGAGTAAAAGTCTCCACCTCAAGAAGTCGATATACCACTTGAATCCTCATGCATTCATTTCATTTCCACACGACTTGTGTTTGGTCTGCCATCCTCCTTTTCCCGCCCTCACAACTCGCATATGGGGGAATTTTTCGTTTCCACCTGTCTGCGAATAGATAATCATCCAATAAATCTTGACAGGATTATCTGGTTGATTTATTAAGACGAAAAATAACCCGAAGACAATATGATAAAGGTGTTCGCCGAGAGACGCCGAACTCTGTTTCCGCACGCACTACGTGAGTTGTCCTTTTACTATAGAGAAATACAAATAATAAAGCTGCCCGCCACTCCGCACTCCACTGTCATATCGTGCGCTGGCAGTGTGCTTATAAAAATTGAAATATACGTAGAGCTCCTGCAGCTATATTCCATAAGCCGATTAAAACGACTGAATTGAAATAAATTATTATTTTGTTTTTGTCAGTTTTAATCCTTAAACCTTAAGTCAAAGACAAGCAAACGCCCAATCGGGCTACCCAATCCTTTCCGGTGGAAGTTTATAAAATGCCACTTTTATCCTCGTTGCTGTGGCTACGCCCAATCGGTACTTGAATTTGAATGTGAAGTGAAAAAGGACACCCAGTGAACATCTTTGAATTGTCTTCTCGTTCGATTGGAGACTGTCGGTACGGTACGGTATGCAAATGAAATAGGGGTGCAACCGGAAATGAGCTGGGACTTTCAATAAGCACCATTCTTGAGCTTTGATTAATGTGTCTGTATGTATGCAGTTAGTGTAAATAGTTATTTGCCAATCCTTGACCGCGAACATTTTATGCATGTCCACATTTTATAGTGATGCCATATTAATTTACTGGACCGGAGTCGGAGCTTAGAGTACTTTTACCCCAGAGAGCGACCGCCTGACCTAAACAAACATACACCGCACAGACAAGAAGAATACGATTTGATTTTAATTGAAAAAGGACCAAAGTATGAAGAAGCACCAGCAGAGAAAAAAAAAACACGCACACAACATTCAGGACAACAGGAGAAATCCCTTTTTTTCCAGGTCCGATGAGAGTGTGTTTATTTTTCTCATATCTGGGGAGACGAATGCCTGCTGGGAGATAAAATATCCGCATATCATCCTCTGGTCCTCTGTCCAGATATATTAGGGAATCATATTGTGATAGGTGGTGCGGCGGGTGAGCCTTCTTGATTGTGTGTCCATATATAGAAATTGGAGCAAGTGCGAGAAGAGGGCAGCAGAAGAATGTAACACGTCGTGTAAAATTGGTTCGAAGGAGGTTCACTGGGGAGGACAACTTCATGGGAAGGAGTGGCGAAATGAAAGAAAAACAACTCAGCAAGGAGGTATGTAACACAACAGACATTTCAGTTGATAATTGTTGTTTTTGTCTGAGAGGTTTCTCTCTGCGTGTGTTTTTATTACTTCGAGTTTAAAAATCACACACTTGTGGAAAGTGGCAGTAGAGTATCCTGTGAATGTAGGAATGTTTTGCCTTACAAAAGGGAACAGGACTAAGCTATAGGGAGAAGCGTTCCAAGTTATTTGGATGCCATAGTGAGAGAGAATGTGAGTCACAAGGACTGACCAAAACCATAATTTCGCAGTAGATCTTAAAAAAAGCGCAGTAGATTGACTTTTTTTGCAGTAGATTTTGAATTTAGAAAAAAATGCGATAAAAATGAAGTTTTAAAATGTTTTTTTAAAACTGTATTAGTACATTTCAGTTGAAATAAAATGAGAACACAAATCTTTGATTTGTTAAGCTCTATTTAGTGCTAGACAGTTGACAGCAGAGCAGAACAACAACAACAATAAATTTATCAACAGATAAAGACACACTTGAGACTACACTTCAGTATCAGTTCATGCATAGCAAATGCAGTGAAAACAGGATGGCATGTACATTTTCTTTTAAAATATATAGTAATAGATTGCAGAATCAATAAACAGTGCTCTAGTAACTGATTATTTGCAATTGGCTTAGAGTTCCGAAACTTACATAAATTGCAGTAGATTGGCAGTCGAGCGCAGTGGTGCAGTAGATTATATTTTTTTCTTAAAATTGCAGTAGATCTACTGCAATTGCAGTAAAGTCCGAACCCTGGTGAAGCTCTCTTGCTTTATTGTATAGAAATGTACACTTAAAAAAGAGTACAGTCAATCGTAAATCGTTAACAAGGAAGTTTGTGTTCAAAGTTGCATCTTTTTTCGATTAGTTTTATAAAAACTGTTTTTAAGCTACATTACGCCAAGGTAAAAAAACAATAAATAAATAAATAAAATGTCTACAAGGCTTTTTTAAAATGGTTTGAATGCGCACGTGGTAATAATTTACCAGCCAGTGGTCCAATCTTAAAAAAACAAGCTCTAAAATTTACAAAGAGCTTATATTTTTCTAATTTCGAGGCAAGTGACGGTTGGCTGAGCAGATTCAAAATAAGGCACGGTATTCTTGGCAAAATTTTGTCTGGAGAAAGCGCTTCTGTTGATAAGACAAAGGCAAATGAATGGAAGCAACAGCTCCCAGAAGTCGTCTCAAAATTCAAACCGGACGACATTTTCAATATCGATGAAACTGGACTTTTTTTTTAAATGTTTGCCGACACGTTACTTGGCTTTTAAAGGGGAAAAAGTTTTGGAGGCAAGCACAGTAAAGAAAGAGTAACATGCCTTGTGGGATCTAACATGACTGGCTCAGAAAAGCTAAAGCTCCTAATAATCAGAAAGAGCAAAAGTCTTCGCTGCTTTAAAAAAATAAAATCTTTGCCGGTGGACTATGTAGCCAACCAACTTTCTTGGATGACGGGAGATCTATTTACAAGTTGGCTTTTGAAGCTGGAAACAAAATTCGGAAGATCTAAGCGCACGGTGTTGTTCTTAATCAGTAACTACCCAGCTCATCCAAAACAAGTTAAGGACAAATTGAAGTTTATTAAGCTTGACTACTTCCCTTCTAACATGACCCCAATAGTCCAGCCGATGAACAACGGCATAATACAAAGTTTAAAAGTTAATTATAACCGCCGTGTACTTAATAAGATTTAAAGTGCTTGGGAAACCAAAAAAGTGGACTACAAGATATCATTGCTGGACTGTGTACGTGAAATTTCAAAGGCGTGGGTACCAGATGTAACATCTTTGACAATTGCAAATTGTTTTAGAAAGGCCGGATTTATGACTGAGACATGGGACGATGAAGACGAAATTCCGTTAAACTTAATGAGATGTACAAACGAAGACGCCAATGGAATTGAAAGAATCTGGAACAGACTTATTGAAACAGACTACAATGTCGAAGGCGTGAATTTTTTGGACTATGTTGAAATCGATGAAGGTATCGTAGCCACAGAAGTGCTTGATCCCGAAACAATTGTGGAAGAAATAGTTCTTGCTGATAATGTTGATGAAGATGAGAGCGGAGCTGAGGAAGAGTTAGGCGAAACCGTTATCAAAAATAAGTTTTTTAACTAGTTTTGTTCAAAATGTACATACTTTCGTATTTTTTTACTTAAATGAATTCGCTTGAAAAATTTTTAATAAATCCCTCTAACTCGAATATTTCCAGAAATCTCTCTAACTCGAACTAATTTTTTTCTCCCGCGAAAATTCGAATTAATTTTTTTTTGGCAAAGTGATAAGTGTTTCTGTTCCACAATATTGCACTCTTTGCAAAGTATTTGCGCTCTCCTGCAAAGTGAGTGTGCAAAGTGTTCCACAAATCATCTTTGCATATCTGTCATAAAACTTTTCACTTTGCATTGCTAAATAAAAGTGTTATAATAAGCCGCAAAATAAAAATTGAAAAAACAACTTGCAGGGTTTCATTTGATAAAAACAAAATAAATATTTTATTTGTTAATTGTCAAAAAAATACTGTAAATATTTGGAACATATTTAAGTTTACACTTTATTTTCAAGGTTAATGAATAAGATAAACAGGCTGCCTAGGAGGAAGTTTTGAGAAAAGCCCAATCCCTGCAGCTGGCGTCGGCCCAAAGAATATGGAGGGGCAGTTTGTTTGTGCTCTGGAAAAAGCGTACATTGGTAAGTAAAACAGTTTATTGCATACAAACCTTTTTTTTTGAATTTCTATTAATTGCAATATTGTGCAGTGCTTATAACTAACAAGCATCTCGTATACAACAATGATAATTATAGCAATTGCACAAGCTTACAACAACAATAATTGCAAATAAAATTCAATTTCATTCAGATTCATACGTAAATTTAATTTCGTTAATTTTTAGAGCAAACGGAATAGCGCCCGAAAAACTGGGTCCGGAGGTGGGATGATGGCGTTATGGATCAAGCTGACTTAGACATCCTCGATAATCTGGAATCAGACTCAGCTCCGGTAGATGGACTGAATTTGGCAGAAAGCTATGGAAATTCAGAAAATCTACCATCAGTTGAATGTGATTCCATAATATCGATGACAGATGAAACACCTGCGCACCCACCTCCAAACCCGAGGAAGAGAAAGTGCTCTACTAAGTTTCCAAGTGAAACTTTGGATAGAGAGAAGAAATGTCGGCTGTAGCTGCTTGGAGGTTGAAGTTTACTTCAGGAAACTTCAATGCCTGCAATTGGAGAGGGAGCTACAACTTCCGGCCTCTGCCAAAACTCGGGAAATTTCAGCGGCAGATACTGCAAATATTTCGCAAATGCCGAACAGTCTTTTGTTTGAGGAGTTTTAAGTTTTTTTTTGTATTGCTAGTTTTATTTATTATTATTTTTATATAGGTATTACTATTTTCCTATTTATTTATTATTAGTCAATCATTTATTTTGTTCTTGACTTCTAGATAAACAATAAGTGAATTTCATATTTTTACTTCTTATATTATTTATTGTCTGAAATCTTAGTCTCAAAACCCAAAAATGCTCCCAAAAGAAACAACGCCAAAAAATGTTTTATTTCAAAACAATATGTTTTCACTTCTCCTTCCGATGCAATATTGTGTAAGATGGCACAAACAATAACTACCTTATTTAATATAAAAGTTTGAAAAAGGAGAGCGTAGAATAGTACCAAAGAATCTACAACAACTATGAAGCCACTTTTCGGCAGGAGAGCGAAATTTTTCGTTTATGATTTCTCGTTGTGTCCAGGCTTAAGAAATTAAAACAAGGGAAACGTTCTGCGTGGCTTAACCTCACTCTGAGTCAAAAAACAAAAAAAAAAACAGCAAAATCTAGCGACCAAAAATATAAAAAGAGACGTCATGTCCGACAATGGTACGTTGTTTCGCCAATAAAATATCCACTTGGAATCTGTCGCTTTTACCTAGCGTTTCTTTCTTCAGCTTTATTTTTTTCTTCACTATGAAGCTAACTTTATAAAGCCTCTTCCAAGAAGTCCGCAACACTCCTCACCAAATGAATGTCAATCTCTAATCGGTGTGTGACCACTTGCTTACTATAAAAAGAAAACAAAACTCCTCCACAAAAAAGTCCTAATTGATTACTGTCCCAAGAGATAATCAAATCCACGATTAACTGCACATTTGCACAAAATGACAGCTAGGGACCGACTGAAGACAGATCGGCACATGCATACGATGTTTAGAATAAACATAATCCGCAAAATTGTTCGAACTGACAGTGGAGAAAGTTTCCATACAAAATTGCATATTGTATCCTACAAAATAAATAAGGCGAAGGTTACAAAATGATTTTAAGTGTAAGAAGATTGAAATCAGATCATGCAAAAGCAACACTACTGCCATCAACCCAAGACACAAAACATACAAAGACATTTTATTGGTTTGCTAGGCAAGGTGAAATTAATTTTTTTTTGCACTTCGCACTTCGGTCAATTAAAATAATTAAACAAATATAGTTCAGGCGACTAGGTCAGATTGCGACATTGTGAAAATTGATTGCAATAAATAATTGCAGGCTAATCGCAAAAAATCAACTGTCGCTTATGGGAATAGCTATTAACTGATGATTGGACAAAAACAACGACGTGCTGATGGATTGGTTAACTGCTGAATTTTGATTTAATTGTTAAACGCGTTTGACAAAAGCTGATTGTAAGTAAAAATGCTGATAGGAAAAAAGGCGGCAATAGCAACTGCGTAATTGATTTTTATGTTTTCGCTATTCTGTGCAACTGTACATTGGATTAGAAAAGTAACTCCAATTAAGTGCACGACTGCGTAGCGCGAAACTTTGTCACTCAGCGCAAGTTTCGCTGACTTTTTTTAACTTTCTCGTATACGTCGTAAGAGAAACATATTGGGACATTCAAGTATCTGACTTACTAAGTCTAAGAGTTGGCTAACTTGATGTGCCCATGTTTTGATTGGCTTAGTTCGGTCACATTTATGGAGGTATAGCCAACGAATCTATTTAAGAAATTCGTGACTGAGTACTAAGTTGACAGTTCGCCTATGTGGCTGATGTAGAAAAAGTGAGGTAACATCTACTCAAGACCAACCTAGTATACTAAGTTTTTGATTTGTATTCGCACAAAATTTCGAACTAGAGATTTTAGTCAATTCCGACATTACAATGATAGAGGAATTCAAACAAATGGGTCTTGAAATTCTGTTCATCTGTCCGTCTGCTCCAAGTCAACAGCCTAAACGGCTGGACGGATTTGTTTCAAATTTCGGATTTGGAGTTCTTGGGCTTACAGTTTTTTGGCCACTTTTTGTTTGCACATTAGTCCTAATATTAACTGTTCTTCCCAAATAAGGGTTCTGAAAAGGTTAGATTTTTTTTTGCGAAAACCACTATAACGATTTCAACCAAAATTGATATTTGAGCTAACGCAGGTGGGGTCAATGCAAAAAAATCGAGTATCTACTTTTGAAACTTGGACTTTTATCGAAAACGGTCAATTCGATTTTAGCAAAAATTAATTCCAAGAGTAAGACGGTCATTTCTAACACAAAATTAATTTTTCTCTGAATTATAAAATCGATTTTTGAGAAAAAGTGATTTCGAAAATTTGCTTTTCTAAATTTTATCTCCATGGAAACGAGCACAACGATTTTGATCAAAATGGATACTTGAAGTAAAACTGAAGTTTTCAACATTATTGCGTTCTTCATTTTCGATTCCTATCACTGGAAACGCTGATTTACTCAGTTATTAGCCAAATAGTTGAGCAAGATTATTTTTCGAACTAAACATTGCAATATTTGTTAATACATATTTTGTGCGCATAATTTATCAAATACCGCTTAAACGCTTGAAAGAGTGCGTACAGAAGAAGTCATTGCTGCTGTAGAGCGTAGCGTAGTCTATCCAGTCAATGGCTACCGCTATAGAGCCCTGATTACTGACTTTTTCGTTCATCAATTGAACTACCAAGATGTGCAGTAGCTGTGGTTTCAACAAGGGCGCAACATGTCGTACAGCTCGTGCAACAATTGATTTATTGAAGAAAACGTTTGGTAGCCGCATATTTTCAAGTTGCGGACCCGTGAACTGGCCTCCAAGATCCATTTCAAAGTTCTTTACCTTGTAAGGTGAAAGACATGCCTATAAATTGTGCATTTGGCGCTTAAAACGATTCGAACTGAACTTTCGAAAAATGTTTTTACTGAGAGCTTAAGCCTCACATTATTAATTTATATGTAGCTTCTACTATTTGAAGTGAATATGTTTTTTATCTAAATAACTAATAAAATAAAAAGGAAACAACCAAATTGTTTTTGAACGAGAAAGTTTGATGCGACCCAGTCGTGCATTTTTACTATAGTCAAGTCCAAAATTGGCAATAGTTTCGGCTTCTTATCGTGCGCAACGAAAGAACACGTTTCATATTTTTTCTGATATGGTTTCGCAAGTGAATAGATTGTGATGGTTTCATTAACGTGTCAAAAAAATATTCCCAGTAATAGCTTTGATCTTACATCAGTTCTTTTAATTAACGTTTGGGTTCCTACTTCATGAATACACCTGATAGTTACTTTAGTTCCTTCGTCGTCATAGAAGTGAATTCTATTTAAAAAAAAACTTTACAATTTGCCGAAGTGAATTCGTATTTCACATCCTTTTAACTTTTACACAGTATTTTGTATGCCTCCTTTTTTATTGTCTTTACTCTATCCCGACCCGGGCTTTCGTTATTACCGCGTTTACTGCGTTTATTTTATTGTAGATCCAGAGTTACGAAAGCCGTTCTCATGTCGCTCCAAGATTTTACGATAAAAGGGAGTTTTGTTTGGATACTCTTTTCCCCTTGGCAGAAGAACTAGTCATTGGCGGCCCAAGTCTCAAAAAATGGCTTCCACGACCAACTTTCCGGTGACTTATTCGGGTGGCGTATTTTTTAAACTTACTTAAAATAGTCCTCAAGCGTCAAGTCTTTCTATCTCGTATCTTCAAAAAGTTATCTGCTTATTATCATGGGGATATGTTACCTTCCTTCCCTGCTTTCCTAGTGAAACACAAGAGTGGTAACGTTGGTGATTTGATTTTGTAGGCTTTGCCCCAGATGCCATTTTTTGGCTCCTCGCAAAGGCTTTTTAAACAAAGGCTCTTGCAAGTCTTATTGGTCTTTTTTTTGTGAATGCCTTAACAACTTTCTCTTCAACTTTCTATGGGGCCACTGAGTGAAGAATTTATTTGATAGTTTCCTTTTTTTGCTGGGCACTAAAATTGTGTCGATTGTTAAGTTAATATTAACTTAGAGGCAACTGATAAGCGAACTTGTTGCGTACTTTGAAGATACTCCCGTCAACAGTTTCATTTTTTGCACCTTAGGGGCCAGTTATAGCATTTTAAGACCAAGATTGAGTTCAACAATTAAGTTTATCTGGTTAAAATAAGCAAAAGAGTTTTTTTTTCGGTTGCATTTTTCGTGTCGCTATAATTGCACCCTTATACTGATGGCAGCTTCTTTGTTTTTAGACACAACAGGTATAGCTAGAAGCAGCACAAGATTGCTTCAAATAGTACACACAATTAAGAAACCAACGTCAGTGCTTGACGCCTCAGACACGAGCGTAGCTATTAATCGAAAACCCTATTCCGAAGGCCGCAACTCCCCAAATTGTAGAAATATTGCAATTTTAATGTCACAATCTCCGACACAACACAAAACAAAAACCCAACCAATTCCTATAGCATTTGATTGCAGCCATCAGGAAATTGTTTCCCGATAAAAGTCACGCCGAAATAAAATCAGCAGAAGTGCGACCAAATTATCCATCATAAAACTTTTAATACCCGCGCGGAACGTGAAAATCCCCCAAAGGGATTCAGCGAATCGCCGCAGCCACCCACAGCAAGTGTTGGTTTCCTTTTTATAACCTCAAAACATGACACACAAATGAGGGTGGTAAGGAAATTTCAAAACTTCTCAAAAGTTGTTTTTTCCCTCGCAATTATTATGCCAGTAGAGAAAATCACACAACAAACCAGAACCGTTGTAATTTAGTTAAATTTTTTTATTCTTATTTCGACCGAATTAAACGCCACTAAAAGTCGGGGTGTGCTTTTGCGTGGGGCGGCTGATTCGAGCCCGTGGGGAACGATTTTTAACCAACCGACACGCAGCCACCGAGGAAGTAAGCGATTTATCTGAAATGGTAAAAGTTGGCAAGAAAGTTTTGCATTATTTTCAAGAGATTAAATTATTTTAATGGCTCCAAGTTTGGTTGAAAGTTCTCCATGCCAATGTTAAATTGTTTTCCACACAAAAACGTATTTAACTCTCGAATAAGTGGCGGTTTACCTACTGTTCTTTGGTTGGGCTTAGGGTGGGGGGTTTGAGAGGTTAAATACTTGAGCAGTTGTGGAGTAAGCGATTTCTGAACGGTGATAGATGATGGATGAACTATTTGGGAATTTTAAAAGTACTTTACTAAGTCAGGATAAGAAGGGAGTGTTTACAATAATAATGGATTTTGCAAAAAGGCAGCAAACTGGTAAAAAAACTGTGATCCAGTTAAACCGCTTTCGAAAAAATATAAAAGTACAGCTTGTTCGCTCATTCAAAAAGCCTGACTAAATGATGCACTTGCGATATTCATTTCATGCAGATATCAGTAAAAATCGGCCCTAGCGAGTTATCCGTCGAATTCAAAAATTCTCCGAATTTATAGGATTCGGGGGATTTTTCTTCGAGGTATTTTTCCGAACAGCTTTTCGGAGCATTCGTCAGTGAGATGCTATCTCGTTCAATGTCCATTTTTCCAAACGTTGGGAAATCGATTTTTAAAGTTCAGATTTAGAATTTTTGTTTATATCAGAAATTTTTTCATTGTTATTGATTTTTTTCTGAACGCCTTCAAAATTTTCTTTATAAAACAAGTCACAGAAATTGTTTTTCAATTATTTTGAATTAGTTATAAATTAAAATCAACGAAGAAGTCATTTTGGATATTGAACAAAGTTATATGGAGTGACAACAAGTTTGTAAAATTTTTGTGGATATTGAACAAAAAACTCAATATTGAACAACATAGAAAAAAACACAAAAAGAGAGGAAACATAAAGTTTATTATTTTAAATAGAACACAAATGCCATGAGAAATCGTTAAAAAAGTTTCCTATTAAACAAAATAGTTCACCTTAACTTAAAAACTAAAAGAGATAGAACGAAATGGTTTGCGCCAAGCGAAAGAGCATTCCAAAATTATGAAGACTGCATAGCTGCATACCTAACTCGATTTCGTAAAAAAGGGCCTTTAGAGCAAAAAGCATCCTGCCGACAATAAGTAAAACACTCCAGCGTTTTGCGTTGCAGTGCGATTGAATTTGTCTGTGACATATTTGAGAGCTTCATGAGAATAATTGTTTTCCGACATCCTCCGCAAAAATCAGTCGCGGATTTTATTTTCAACTAGCAGACCATCAAACAGTTTTTTATAAATTATTTCCTACCAAAAATTTTACAAAAAAAAAATGAACGCGAAGTTCTGTTATTTCCCTCATACCTACCTCAAATGTCGACGAAAAGGAATCAACACGAATAAAACAACTTTTCCCAAGGAACAACACCTGAAAAAGAGACAACTGCCCATTGAAGTGCAAAAGATAAATGATCACGTTAGAGGGCGCACATATGCTTATACACACACACTACTGCAACGATACTCACTGCTGCCGTGCTGAATGACTACTGCCAGTAGTATCCACTGAAGAAAATTTGTGGGCAGTGTTTTGAATACTTAATTGTTTTGAACATTGCTGAGCTTCAGGACAACGCAGGAGGATGTTTTATATCTTAAATGATTCAGGTGACAATTTACTAAATTCTATTTTTTTATTTTTCAATCCGATAAGCCATTACTGAGGTAGGTCTGTTGAATTAAAATTTTCCTTGCAGATATATTCTGTGACTATTTTGTAGGAACCACGTCATATTTCGGGATAAAAAGTATCCTAAGTCCGTACCCAGAATATAGGCAACCACTACGTCAAATTTCATCAGAATCCGTCCAGTAGTTTCCGCATGATGCTTGGTCCAGCAGTTTTTATTTTTCAGTTTTATTATATGTAGAGATTTGGGTGGTTGGGTGTTGTGTGAATAGGGATGGGCATCTGATTGGCATCAACTTGGCGATGTCCAGTGTCGCAACTATCTCACACTCACCAATTGTGCTTATTTTACCTCCCCGTGGTCACCACCGGGTACTGGTCTATGTCCACCCGGACTTGACTTGCTAAACTTATAAGCGCGAGTGTTGAACACGAAGAAAATAGCAACACTATAATGCTCTGTCGGATTGACTGACTGCTCGAGTCTCAGAAGTCTAACATGAGCCCCTCAGAAAGAGGACGTACGGCGGATGAATTCACATGGCTGAATCAACGGTGGCGTCAACAGTCGACATGACAGATACCTCAATGGGCTACTCTGACGTATTTGGAGCTGAGGTCATTGAGGATTTTCAACACTAGTCAGGGTGTTGAAATAGAGATGGTGGCGGAAGAGCCCTAAATGGGTCAACGGCAGCTCTCACATCCCCGCAGCGGGTTACTGACTCCGGAGTATTCCGGCTCCTTTTGTCCAAGGGGTCGCAGAAAGGGCCTGGTCCTCCAGGTTGGGGGTTGTGCGTGGGGCTAACAACCCTACCGCGGAAAAAAAAAACAACGTTACGAAGCGACCAATAGCCTCGGATAAGGATGAATTTACTGTTGACGACCCGGAAAAACGAATTAAGGACAATGACGTTCGGATCTGCACATGGAATGTTCGAACCCTGAACAGACCGCGTGCAGCCGAACAACTAGCGGAGGCCCTAGACTGCTACAAAGCAGGTATCACCGCCATCCAGGAAGTGCGGTGGGATGGGCCGGGCAAAAGGAAGATGAAAAACTGTGACATCTACTACGGTGATTGCTACAGGGAACAAAAGCAGCGTTTATTCGGATGCGGATTTGTTGTAAGCGGCAGACTTAGGCAAGAAGTCTTGAGCTTTCGACACGTGAGTGAACGCCTTACAACTATTCGCATCAAGGCTAAATTCGCCAACATCAGCCTAATATGCGCTCACGCCCCCACAGAAGATAAAGACGATGCTACCAAAGATTGTTTCTACGAGCTCCTCGACAAAACATATGAGCAATGTCCTAAATATGAAGTTAAAATCGTCTTAGGTGATTTTAACGCCAAAATAGGAAAGGAGGACCTCTTTGGTAGCACAATCGGAAAACACAGCCTACATGACACCACGTCTGAAAACGGACTAAGGCTGATTGATTTTGCTGCGGGACGTAATGTTACCATAGCTAGCTCACGGTTTCCTCACCTTGATATACATAAAGGAACATGGCGGTCACCAGATCATCAAACCGTCAACCAAATTGATCATGTTGCGATCGACGTAAGGCACTCCTCCAGTATTCTAGATGTCCGAACTTACCGAGGGGCCAACATTGACTCGGACCACTACCTTGTTGTAGCCAAGGTACGGATGCGGATATCCCAAACGCCAAAACAACGAGATAATACTGTGAGGAGATTTAACGTTGGACGGCTACAAACGCAACAAACTGCCAGAGCCTTTGCCGATCGCGTATCCCTAAACCTCTCGAGAAGTCCTACGCTGCCAGCATCAAGTGCCGAAGACCAGTGGCGCCGATGCCAAGAAGCCATCAAAAATGCCGCAACTGATGTGCTCGGTTTCACCAGTCCACCCCCTCGAAACCCCTGGTATGATGAAGAATGCCGGCAAGCGCATGCAGCAAAACAACGTGCCTACGAAGCGGCGCTGCACAGAAGGACGAGAGCAGCTCGTCAGCTCTACGAGCAAAAAAGGAGGGAAGAACACCGGCTTCTCCGGAGAAAGAAGAGAGAGCATGAGAAGCGCGCGATCGAGGATATAGAGAGGTGCTACTCCAGGAATAATGTTCGGAAGTTTTACCAAAAGGTAAAAAGAACGTGTCAGGGCAACAAAACCCGAACAGAAGCCTGTAGAGACGAAGAAGGAAACCTTGTAGTAGAATCACAGTCGGTGCTGAGGATATGGAAAAACCATTTCTGCAGACTGTTAAACGGCGAAGACGACACAAATTCCGCTGTCAGGCAGAATGAACCATTCAACCTGGACGATGACAGCCAAGACTTCCGTCCACCTGACCAAAGTGAAGTAAGGATAGCAATATCTAAGCTTAAGTCCAACAAGGCTGCTGGACCGGACGGCTTAACTGCCGAGCTTTTTAAGGCAGCGGGAGATGGCTTGGTGGAGAGCATACACCAACTCGTTTCCAAGATTTGGTCAGAAGAAAGTATGCCTGATGAATGGAACCTCAGCATCGTTTGCCCGATCCACAAGAAAGGAGACCCTCTAAACTGCGCCAACTATAGAGGCATCAGTCTCCTTAACACTGCGTATAAGATCATATCTGCTATACTGTGTGAACGCCTTAAACCATTCGTCAACGATCTGATAGGTCCCTATCAGTGCGGTTTTAGGCCCGGAAAGTCCACAACCGACCAAATTTTCACACTACGGCAGATCCTGGAGAAAACCCAAGAAGTCCAAATCGATACTCACCATCTGTTCATCGATTTTAAGGCCGCATATGACAGCATTTATAGAGACGAGCTATACAGAGCCATGTCTAGTTTTGGCATTCCTGCCAAACTCGTCAGATTGTGCAGAATGACGATGGAGAACGCTCGCTGCTCCATTAAGGTCTGAAACAATCTCACCGAGACCTTTGATGTCAGAAAAGGATTTAGACAAGGTGATGCGCTGTCATGTGACTTCTTTAACATCATTCTTGAGAAAATTGTGCTCAACTCACAAGCCAACACCAGAGGCACAATTTTCCATAAGTCTGTGCAACTGCTTGCATACGCGGACGATATTGACATTATTGGCAGAAAACAGCGAGCTGTCACTGGCGCGTTTGCAAGTATTAGTACGGAAGCGGCAAGAATGGGTTTAGTGGTGAATGAGGGCAAGACAAAATATATGCTGTCAACAAGAAGGGACACACAACATCGACGAATCGGGCAGAACGTCACGATAGACAGCTATAATTTTGAGGTAGTTAGGGACTTTGTCTACCTCGGCTCCGCTATAAACTCTGATAATGACACCACAGCAGAAATCAAACGAAGAATTACACTTGCCAATCGCTGTTTCTTTGGTCTAAGACGGCAATTGACTAGTAAGGCCTTGTCAAGAAACACTAAGTCGATTCTATATAAGACCCTCATCATCCCAGTCCTGCTCTATGGCGCAGAAGCATGGACCCTAACAAAGGCGGATGAAGATCTTCTTGGCCGTTTCGAACGCAAGATTCTTCGAGTGATTTTTGGTCCCGTTTGCGTTGACGGGCTTTGGAGGAGAAGATTTAACAGCGAACTCTACGAGCTGTACAACGACACCGACCTGGTCAGAAAAATACGCATCTGTCGTCTAAGATGGCTAGGACATGTAGAGCGAATGGACACCAACGCTCCGGCCCGAAGAGTCTTCGATTCCAACCCGGAGGGACAACGCAGTAGAGGAAGACCTCGCCTTAGGTGGCGCGCACAAGTGGAAGGGGACCTCAACCAACTTGGAGTGCGCAACTGGAGGCAGTTAGCAAAAGATCGCGCTAACTGGAGAGGCATATTGGTTAAGGCCCAGGTCCACCCCGGACTGTAGCGCCACCTTAAGTAAGTAAGTAAGTAAGAGATTTGGACTGGACTGTAGTGAAGTGATTTCTTTTCCGAAAATGTATCTTGAGCCTCCGACTGAGTATGCTTATGAACTGCGGAGGGCTAAATATTCAAATCTAAAACTTGTTTCTCAAAAGATCGGTATTAGTTTACCGTTTTTTTTTAATTTTAGCTTAAAAAGTAGAATGGAACTTTTTGGGAAAAGCAATTTTTAGTATCAATATTAGTTACGATTTAAATCATTTTCGTACAAACGATAGGCAATCAATTTAGGAAGCATAAACTGAGCAGTTTTAGAATAATGCAAGGACCTTGTCGATTTTCGTTAATATGCTTGCAGTTTTTATGTAAAGGGTCTTTCATTAGGCACTACCTATCATTCAATAAAGCAAAGTGAATGTGAGATGTCATTGAAATTCTTTATTCGTTTGAGAGGCCTATCGATGCCATTATGTATGGAATATCGTTCAAATGGCCGCCGTGGCTTCCCTGTGTTGGCGCGCATCCGAAATGTCCAAATTTCCATGACTCTAGCGCATAAATCAGGCTGAATTTGATCGATGACGTGGGTTATGTTGGCTTTTAGGCCCTCTTCGGTTCGTGGCTTATTCGCGTCACCGTGTGTTTGTAGAATTGTGTACCCTTTTTATATTTGGACCTACCATTATTCTCTAGAAAAAGATTATTTTTGAAACGAACTTGAACCTCAGCTGGCGTTTTTGGAGATTTGGTTGTATTTTTTATTTTTTTTAAATTGACTTCAACCGAATCATTTATCTATTTCCATTCCAGCGTCATAACAACTTTCTTTCGCGGTTGTCTTCTCTTTAGCGGCTTATTTATGCTTTCATTGAATTGATTAATTTAATTTCCATTTTAACAAGACTATATGTGGAGTAAATTCCCGTGGATTTATTTTCCTGCACAGTATGCAATTCCATCAATATCTGGTCGTGTGTCAGCCTTAATTAATTAATTAGACAAATCTTGTTCGATTTCTTAAGTATTTTGCTTGAAGGTGTCAAAATATCAGCTGCATGAAGGCCACCCGCACAAGTGTCAAATTTCACTATTTCAAAATAGTCAGTTGATTGCCGATACTCCTAACTCCTATCGATTTATTCCAAACTCTCCACGTGGCTTATTTTTTCGGTTTTCGCGTTTTATTAAAAAAACGAAAAACACAATTCCCATGAGAAAAGTTTTGCATTGCAGATGTCGACTCTTCTATCATATCCTCCAGCCACCTCTTGGCAAAACATTCATCATAACGAAAACACCAATAGCACCATCAGGAGCACTAAAGTAAAAATGAACTCTGAAGGAGAAAGGCAGAAAATAAAAATAAATAAAAGCCAAACAGAGAAAAAAAAACAAAAGAAATGAAAAATCACTGTTTATCCAAATGAAAAGTCTTTCTCTTCTGCACTTGTATTTGCCCTCCTCAAACCCCCGAAGAAAATCGTGATTTTACCCATCAGCGCAACGCTTTTCAAGGAGAATTTTAAATTTCCATAATTATATGCATCAGCAGGTTAAAGAATAAACGAACGTGGCAGTGGCAGTGGCACACCCCAGCAAACTGTGAAACAATGCCGAACCGGGAGCGGAGAAAAATGTAGATATATTTCTCGCAGCAAAACAATGCCGTCTCATTTTGATTCACTTGCGTAAATATTGACACGTAGAAATTATTTAAAAACATTATTCCGATTCCCGAATCCCAATAGAGGAACGGTTTGAATGAGGGGGGCTTCGGGTTTTGCCTGTGTATCCCATCAAGAATGCAATTAATTACAGGAAACGATAGAGAGAGGAACAAATATAAAATAGTCATTTTAATTTATGTTGTGGGCAAAAAGAGATTGGAGATGCGGGGCATCGATCCCCGTACCTCTCACATGCTAAGCGAGCGCTCTACCATCTGAGCTACATCCCCTGGTAAAAATTCACTCTTAATCTAAATTCAAAAAAATATTTATACTATACCTACTATACAACGATCGTGCATTGACATAGATACAACGTTCAACCAACAACTCAGTCAGAGGTATTTTTAAATAAATGTGCTGCCCACTTACGAAAGCATTCTTGTTCATGACGTCGAATGGAATGTCGCAACAGCCAACCGAAGTAAAAGCCAATTCACCTTGAGATCGGCTATGAATGAAAAAAGTGAAAGTCCACACTAAATTTAGATTAATGAACTAAATCGCTTTTAAAGTAATTTTTTCAGGCGGCTCAATGGTCTAGGGGTATGATTCTCGCTTTGGGTGCGAGAGGTCCCGGGTTCAAATCCCGGTTGAGCCCGACTTTTTATTTTCATTTCTTTACTTGTCCCTTACAATAATGCATATGCGCATATTTAATTATTTTTTGTTCCTAAGCTGCTGGATAGAAAAACATTTATTACAAAGAATAATAAATTTTCTCAAAATGCGATTGTACAATTTTTTTGATTACGTCATACACAAGCAGAGTGCCACGATTACGATCACGACTCACGATCAGTGTACTCGTACAGAAAACAAACAAGCATACGTGTAATTCTTGTTAGAATTTCGTACGTGGCAGTTAAGTTGCTTGCGTGGCTTAGAAGCTTGGGTATTATGTTCTGAGTCGAGAGGTGCCAGGTTCAATACTCTACCAGTTAAAAGACAAAAAAAAAAAGAAAATGTATTTACATTAATAATTTGAAACAACAAATAAATGATTATTGGAGAGAAGCTTGTGTAAAGCTCAAAAAACCCCTAGCTGTGTACTAGGATTTGAAAAAAAAATGGGTGCAACAACAAAAATCCAAATATGGACTAGATATTTAAAGTTTAAGAAAGTTGCTGGGCCAATTAATATTAATAAGTAGGTTTGTTTTAAAATACATGTACGGAATGAGAAAGAAGATTCCAACTATCCAACTTTTACCGACTTATTTACAAATAATTTTTGGTTAAGACCGATACTCACGTATGGGGTGGTGGTTTGGTGGACTGCATTAGATTAAGATACTAATCTAAAGAGCTAAAAACCCATCTGCAGCACTAGTCATTTGGTTATATCTGCCACCATCTTTACTATACAAACATACGCTATAGTCCAGCTGTTTGTCTTAAATCAACATCACAGGGGTCTAGTAAAGAAATTGGTCACGCCTCACGCTACTATCCCATCCAGGTCATTCTGGGAGCGTGAATTTTTTTCGGCGGATAAGTCGGGTAACTTTTATACTGACGGATTAAAAACTGACGAAGGGGTGGGTGGCGGTGTTTTCTCTGACAGACTCAGTATCAGTCTCTATTTCCTTCATCCAAATCACTGTTGCGTGTTCGAGGCGGAAATAATTGCGTTTAAAGGGGTCCTATCCTGACTTAAGAAAAACGTGAAATCCGCATCTTTTCAGAGAGCCAAGCAGCTTTCAAATCCTTGGAATCCGTCTTAAACAATTCAAAAGTAGCTCAAGACTGTCGATCTTCTCTTGTAGGGATGGCAGAGCACATTAGAGCCGTAATAAGTGTCATCACTGGACACTGTCTTATAGGGAAACACGCATACAGGTTCAGTGTACCCTTAAAAGATTTCTGTAGAAGTTGTAGGGATAAGGAGGAGGAGGAGACTATCCTCCACCATCTCTGTACTTGGGCCGCGTTCTCTCAGAGATCTACCTGGGTGCCTTCTTCTTTAATCATATTAGTGACCAAGTTCACAACTTTTCCACAGATCTAAGTGTGCTGGTATCGTAGCTGGCAGCCGTTTTAACCTAAACCTACTGGCAGTTTAGAAAGCATTTGATTTAAAAAGGTTTCCAGCTTTTTGCTGGACATGTTGCCAACATGATTTTGCCCTCCCGAATTATAAGTTAAACCACATTTTAAGGCGTACTTCATATTCCCAGTCTAAAATAAACAGACGGTAGGACGAAAATAAACATTAAGCTTGATCGCAGTGGAATCTTGAAAGGCTATTTGGTCTTTGAAGCATTTTAATACAAAGAGCTGTAGTTTCTTTTTAAATTTAAATGTAATGTGAAATGTAAATATTTTTAAATCGGAGACTGTACAAGTGAAGAGAATTTCTTTGACTCATTTAAAACCAATCTATCCAAGGATGTTTAATGAAATTTTCTATAAACTTCCTTTAAAGACTCATCTGCCTAGAAACAGCGTAATCAAAAAGATTTTAAACCTCTGTTCAAAATGCTATTTTTACATAGCAAAAGGTGGACGATGTAAAAACAGCTCAACATAGTCTTTTAAAATTAAATATTGCTGTCAACTTGACGAGAGACATAATGTGATTTCAAGTGGACTTAAATGCGGAGTCAATGTAAATATAAAAGGTTTTTAAATCGGAACTTGGCTATGTTGTTTTGGTGGCATATGTCTGTGTGTTTATTATTCAGCCAGCGATGCAAAATAACCGTGGCAAGTAAGACGATCGACTGACAAAATGATTGTTCTTCATAGAGTCAGCGTTGAGCCCATTTAACGGCAGAAGTGGAGGCCATTCAAAGTCGACTCTCCATAACGTTTGGTAGCCACCTTCGAAACAAGTGATTCGGTAAACAATCAACGTACTTTGAAGGCACGTTCGATCCATTAAAAACGTTGCCACGATCCCTAAAAGTGTACAGAAGAACCCGAGGCAGTTCATTCCAAGAAGTTTTAATATGAATTATTTACCATACTCATCGAGATATTGCAAACTTTAATAGATATTTTGAACGAAGTGCCATTTTGCATTCGCCTTTGATATCCTTTCTAAGCAAAAAAATATTTTTTTAAATTATAGGTACACGTGTACTCGAATGATGTGCCGAAAGAAAATTTTAAGTTGAAAAATTAAAAATAGTAAGTATACGCCTACGTAACATTGACAAACAAAACAAATTTTTTGGGTGCCGTATTTTGGCATATTTTTCAGCTGTATACATATTTTTGATTATATTGTTCGCAGTGTCAAATATAGAACGATTTCCGATTTGGAAATTGTAAATTTACAGATCGATTCTGACTGACATTTCACAAATCTATTTCTGAAAATTGAAAAAAACTATTTATAGAAAGATTGTTATAAGATTTTGTTGCTTTTATTTGAAAAAGAATGTAAATTTTCAGAAAAAAAGTGTCTTGCACCGCAGCCCTTATATGCCTAGCAAATGCGCAGCTTTTTTTGAAACGGATTTCCATTGTTCGTCGTTCATTAAACTTACATGGAACTAAACATACAACCTACATGGATGTCAGTCAAACATCGTCTTTTTTGCATCAGTTTATTTTACTAGCCATTACGCTAATAAATTTTAATGAATGCTTTAGACATTGGAACGGATTTTACGCAAGACTCCAGCCACTTTTTAAGGTCGTCACTCAGTAGCAGCTACTAAGCCTTAAGCAAATATTATTGGCATGAATTACAAATGAATTGCATGTCAATCTCTTGCATTGAAGTGCAAAAAGAAGCCAAAAACGAATTTGGAGATGCGGGGCATCGATCCCCGTACCTCTCACATGCTAAGCGAGCGCTCTACCATCTGAGCTACATCCCCGGTTAACAACTCTCAATCGAACTTGAAATAATCGCCAAATTCAATCAAAACTAAACTCGTTGCACCGCATTACTATTCAGATCTGGTTCATTGTAATAATAAGTGAAAGCTTAACAGTTGTCCATACAGGTTCACCGTTATCACTAGCTTCGATTAAGCCAAGTTTAAGCGGCTCAATGGTCTAGGGGTATGATTCTCGCTTTGGGTGCGAGAGGTCCCGGGTTCAAATCCCGGTTGAGCCCAGCTTTTTGCTATCTCTGAATTTTTCATACAGGTATACATCACTTCTGCAATCCTACCTAACTGCGTTTCATAGAGTACTTGCCGTCAGTTTTGTTTTTTATTCTCAGTCTAGCTTTTAATGTAGCATGTCATGTAACGCCTAAACCACACCTCACATACGTGTGAATTGAAATGCACACTTAAACCTCAACATCTGCTCAATCATATGTTGCTATACCTCTACTGACTCAAATCATCGCAACGAAAGTCCATGTACCAACATCTGCTGTTGCGATTTGCATACTTCCATGACACACCGCTTGCGCCTCTAATTGGAAAATATTTCGACACCATTCATCCAATAAGAAAGAAAAAAGCTTACAAAGGACAATGAAAAAGTTCTTGCCGCCTGCCCATCCCAAATCCATATAGCAATTTCGTGTCTTATCCCTTTTTTATGATTTATTGACTTTTAATCAGAAACGGCACAGTCATCAGCATTTATTCTGCGTTTTTAATTTAATTTGAAAACTTTCGCCGACTCGGCTAAATGCCAAACAACAGCCGAAAACAGATGAAATGGGATAATGGTATCCTTGCTGGCGCCAATCTTTAATTTTTAACCCTACATCAAGGAAATTATCTTTTACGAAGAACAATTATTTTTAATGGAAAAATTAAGCAGGACGCGGTGGGTGGCCTCCAGCGGGGGTCAGAAACTTTTTCTGTTTCGCTTATCAAAGGGTTGGTCCTGCCCGCCGCTGAGCATGCCTTTGCGTGGCAAAATTAGCCGGGATTTAATTGGTCTGCGTCTGAGATGGTTAAGTGTGTTTATTTTGTATCTGTTTGCTTTTGAAATTAATAAAATGTATGAATTCACGGGATGAGTTGTTCCTCTGCTACAAAATATCAATGAGATAAAAATCAATTTCCTGCGACTGGTTTGTTTTGTTTTTCTTGCGTAGAAAACAAAGAAGAAAAAACTAAACCGAAACGAATGGCTCCCCTTCGGCATAAATCACATGCGGAATCCTCGAAAGATTTATGGGGTGTTAATATCTCATTTGAATGGAAAAATGTCGGGCGTTGGGTGAGATGTCGCCCAGGTCGTGGTTAACTAAAAAGAAGTTGCTACGTTGTGGAAATATTTAAATGGATGGGGCGGAACGCAGCAAAACTTCCACTTCCAGTTCGGAATTTATTGCAACTCTTTTGAGTTTTTTTACTTTTAAGTCGTAATGACAATTGGTTCGGCGCGGCAAAAAGCTGGGCTCAACCGGGATTTGAACCCGGGACCTCTCGCACCCAAAGCGAGAATCATACCCCTAGACCATTGAGCCGCTTAAACTTGGCTTAATCGGAGTGAGTGATAACGGTGAACCTGTATGGACAACTGTTAAGCTTTCACTTATTTTTACGTAGCGCACCAGATCTGAATAGTAATACGGTGCAACGAGTTTACTTTTGATTGAATTTGGCGATTATTTCAAGTTCGATTGAAAGTTGTTAACCGGGGATGTAGCTCAGATGGTAGAGCGCTCGCTTAGCATGTGAGAGGTACGGGGATCGATGCCCCGCATCTCCAGCGTTTTGCTAATTTCTAAGCCCAGTTGGACAATATTTTTAATGGGGCTTTAATTTTGTCAAAGTGCACCAAAGTCCGGGAGCAGATTTAGCACGTGGATGGATGCAGTAGATTTTGTTTAAATCTTTTGTTATACAAAGAATAGCGTCAATTCATCCGTCTTATATATAAATAGGCGAGCTTAAATAGCTAAGGACCACTTTCACTGCCTTATACACAACCTATTCGCTTTGCTGGAAAGATTGTGCAGAGATGCAATGCTGTTTGTAATTTGATTTCCAATGTGTTGTGTTTAAGCCCGGTCACTATTTGTAGAATTTGTATCACTAGGCGAACTCTAGTCTCTATATTTATGGTTATTAAGTCATAACCCGTATTCATCCTATATGAAGCAAAGTAACGAGGAAAGCACCTCAACAGCAGTTTTATTTTTGACAATTCCGAACACTGATAGCCTTGATGGAGCAGTCAAACACGAATCGTTTTAAAAGGTGACAGAAAATAATGAAAAACTAGAAAATTTGCTGCATATGCGATTGATTGACCGGAATACATCTGTCAACCATGATAAGAGCGGTGAAAAGAACTGCTGCACGACGAGGGTAAATTCGATAATACCGACTTCTCTGAAAAGGATGACGAAGGAGATGTTAAAATTTAAATCTTAAACTTTGGAATCTAAGACAGAGCTGAAAAGAACATAAATATCCAATTTTAAAGGCTATCGACAAGAAATGGCGCAGAATGTTTCGGAAAGTGTTACTGCCATTGGGAAAGAGTTAAGGAGGGGTAAGGTAAATATTCTAGGGAACCGTATTCGATGGCCCATAGTGGTAACAGAGGCCTTAACACCCAGGAGGATAACACAAGTACATGGTAAAAAGTTTCAACAGAAGACTGCAATGTCAAACACGTATCATTATTGTAGAATTATTTCTTAAAGTGTTTTCCCATAGGGCTACTTTTTTAACATAGGGTATTTATCTTAGGAGACCTACCACCTCTTTTATGAAGACTAATATGGATTTTGGAACAGAGTTGTTTACCCTGAAAAAGGGCAGTTGCATCGAGTATTTTCAACACATCAGACAGAACCTACAGTTCGTCGTCTCCGAGGATACATTCAATACGTTTTTGGGAGATATTACCATCTGTAGTGGAAGGTAAGAATGTTCAGTAACTTCCTAAGACTATCCTTATCGAATAAAAAAACCGACTTGTAGGAATCAGACCTTGTGAACCTTTTGAGTTGTTAATCGTGGGATATTTTCCTAGTGGCTAGCTCTGGTGTCATTTGAATCCAGATTATGGCCCACTCACCACTCTACCTCATTAGTTTCGTCGGGAGATCTGGGGATAGAAAGGGCTGAGTCATTAGGATGGCAGACCCTTTTTGTATATAAAATTAATTTTTCACAAAGGCTCGTTTTATGTTTCAGATCATTATCCTTTTGAAGTTGCCATCGGAAAGTCATGTTTTCTTGACAAATGGAATCACGTTATTTCTCAAAATTTCTCTATAATCTAATTGTGTCGCATTATTTTATTGTAACGAATATTTTTTAACATTCTTGTGCCTTCGCTATAAATTTATAGGTTTTACCAAAATCTTTTAGTCGTAGAATGAATCTCTTTTCTTTCGCGGAACAGCTAAAATGGAAACTTGTTTTGGCTTTTTTTTGGGCATTTTTTGGGTCGTGAATTTTGTTTAAGACGGCTTTTCTAGGCATTTTTGGGAGCTTCTTTAAAAGTTTGGAAGGGAAACACTTTATAAAGAGCTATTTTAAGAATTTTTAACGCGTTTTTAGTATGTTTTTTTTGGCGTTTTCTGAAAAATCTCTACTAAAGTAATTAATTCTATCGAACGTTTTTCGTTCTACTACTTTGTAGTATATAAGATACGTATGCTTATTTTCAGAATATCTAAAGAATTTGGTAATACCGTCCAACGCCATACGGCTAGTAGCAACGAAAGTTCCTGTTCCTTATTCAGTAGGAAGTCCGGTAAAACGAGCTTTCCCAGGATGTAAACCCCACAAAAACAAAAGATTTGCACATGTTGTTGAACGCTATGTCCGTCAATGTTGATTTGGCAACAGACTGACAGCCAATTACAGATGTAGCTTCAACAATATGGCCGCTTTCAACTGTCAACGTTCGGAAGGCACTATTGGAGGACGCATGAGGCATTAGGCAAGGGCTTACGTCAGATCTAACTTTAAAGATATTAAAGACTATGGTTAATTGGGGCTTTGCAAACTACCTTGAAGAATGTAATCCGCGCAGATATGAAGCGAAGAATCCTTCGTGCTAATCGCTGTCTTTTTCGGACTAAAAAAACAAATCAGAAGTTGGACCGTCTCTCATAGCCTAATGAGATTTTGGAAAAGACAACAATCTACTGTATAGTAGCGGGAAGAAGATATCCTGGTCAAAAGGCGAACAATGTCACCCTCTAGGGGGACTAGGTTCCATTCATCGTATGAACAATAATATTTACAAAATACTTTACCCGTTCAAATCTTACTGGTTGATCCAAAAAAGCCAATCGGGCTCAACCGGGATTTGAACCCGGGACCTCTCGCACCCAAAGCGAGAATCATACCCCTAGACCATTGAGCCGCTTATAATTATTTTATCACAATCAAACCATTTCCAACGACCGATTGTTTATTTTTAACTCAACTGCACACGTAGATATACATCTTTCGAACGGTATCAAGGTCGTTGGCTTTTGTTTCTTCGCATGTCTTTCGGTGAAAGGTGAAAACCAGTCGTGGTCGTGGTGCGCTCTTTGTCACACCACATACGACAGAAGTACGTTAAATTGCACGAATGGGGCGATAATGAACGAACGCAAAACTGCCCAAAGTAGGTACATACTCCCGCTTACGTTTTTCGCCCTTTGGGGCTTTGAATAGCGACACCGCAGCGAACTCCATGCTGAATGCTGATGCAAACTCAATGTCGTCGTAGGTAGCCAATTATAGTCATTTAGAATGTTATGTAGTTGCACAATTACTTTTGGCCTTGCAATTTTTTTTTTTGGATTTAGATAACGGATACAAAGTTACCAGGGGATGTAGCTCAGATGGTAGAGCGCTCGCTTAGCATGTGAGAGGTACGGGGATCGATGCCCCGCATCTCCAAATGGCTTCTGTAGTTTTATTTTCCCTCCTATTCCGATGCATATTTTATCTAAATACTAGCTGTTTGTATAGCATTGTGAGACTGCATTTTTCAGGTCTCTGCTCATTTAAAGAAACATATATTTTTTCCTAATTTGTCGTAATTTTCAGCAAAGAAAATAAGTAAACCAATGCGAACTTTATTGAACTCAAAGATCTGACTGACAGTAAATTTAGGACCTAAACATTTTGACATATTAAATTAATAATGAACCACTACAGCCGAATGCAAATTGTACACTGTACACATAAACCAAGCGCTATTTGCCGCAGGCGTCAACAATTACCCATAAAACAATTGCAAAACAAGCAAACATAATTTTACACATAAACAATCTGGAAGGATAAGTTCCCCCAGCAGAAGAGACAGAGTCACCCTCCCAAAGGATTGCCACCACAATAATGAGGTACATAACAGAGCAACAAAAACGAGCGGTATGATTGTTTGGTTTTAATTCGAAGAAGATATAATGAAAATCATACACCGTTAATAATACATAAATTACCGCAAGAAAATAAAATAAACTCTTCATTATCCAGCACGCAGCTATGCATGGAGTCCCTCCGCCCTCCGGCTGTAAATGGAACGAGAAGAGTAAACCTTGCTGATTCACAATGCCATTAACATCAGTAGGGCTCTTCCATCCTTTTTAGAGGTTTTCGCCCCAAAAAACAACAAACGATAACCGGAAGTGGTTTTATGCAGTGAATTTGATTTCTTTCAGATATTTGTGGCTATAAAGTTTTGGGAATGTAAATTGAAATATTGAATTTTCAAAAAATAAGTGGTGTGCATTTTATTTACTCGCATTTTACACTTTATTACGGTAATTTTGATTTTCTGTCGGCTAGAAATGAGTGTAATATTTTACACAGCCATTCACACTTGAGGGCACTGTTTCGCCTAATAAAATTGGAGGTCGTTTATACCCTGACAGCGGCCGGCCAAGGGATACAATACATATTTCTTGTTGGCTTCAATGGTTGACCTTTTAGTAGCACCTTGCTGGAGTAATGGCGTCCATTTTTTACGTCGTAAATCATTTTTGAAATTGCTGTTTCCGGTAAAGAGTCAAAGGTTGAGTGGGCATAGGTATACTGACAAGCTTGCTGGCACATAATTTGCCTTTTAAATAATCCAACAACAAAAAAAGCCCGGAGGGGTAAAATCTGCCTGTCAATGTCGCTATTTTTTGACAGCACATGTTCAGGAAATTTTCGTATTGTATAGGTAGAAATTGCAAACGCCGGCCCAAACAATCAAAGGTCTCTCGGCGTTCTTACCCGTGCTCAACAAAATTCGACGAGTACGAATAGTATTGCCTTTGCCAGACTGTGCTTGTTAGCCACGATATTTTCGACGACATTGAACGAACGACTATTTTCAATGTACAGCATTACTATTTCTGCATGTTGTTTCGGTGTAAGGCGATCCGTGGTTCAATTCGAACTGAATAGACGTTTCAAAAACATGTCTATTCATATTAATCGGTTGATTATGTCAAAGTCATTCAAATTCAAAGTTTTCCTGGCGACATAAGAGATGGCGCACCTGTTTTAAAAACTAAACAAGAAGTTCTGTAATAGATTTCAAATGCGCAGTAGTGGAGCATTTTATATTTAATACAGCTTTAAGCTGATCATGTGACAGTAGCTAAATGTCATGACAGGCTGCGAGTGATTTAACGACGAAAGTGAAATCTAAGGGAATTTTCGATTCGAAAAAACTGCTGACTCTAATGTACTTAATGGTTACACGCTGACTCCAATAGAGATCTATCTCTCAAACTAAATGTCATAACATTTTCATTTATCTGAGCATTTTCATTTATCTGAGAAAATTATGTCATGACATTTCTTTTCATATCGCAATAGCCAGTGAGATAATACGTGACGTTTTGTGTTGTGGGCAAATAAACTATTCAGCTGTTTGTTTTGTTTACCATTTTTAAACAAAAATCATGCACTACCTACGTCACAGACCATCACCAGCATGAGAAAAAACTCAAATGAGACAGCGAATGACATTTCCAGACAAAAAGCATCTGTCAAACAACTATGTCAAAAGTTGAAGATAGATGTTGCTAACATCAAATTGTAAGTTAAGATGGAGTGACTTCACAAGACATTTTTATCTCATAATTAATAATAAATTATCTCCTGTAGAGTCGGGGCTGACTTTTCTATACAATGACGGCAGTGAAAAATGAGCTATGGGCTGAATTTCTTCTCTTTGCTTAGACCCTAAAATTGCAGAGCGGATATCCTAATTCCAGCAACTAACCATGACAGCTGACGTTGACTAATATAGGGTTAATGAGAGAGTATAGGGTGCTTGAGTCCGTATGGGCAGTTGATATAAACCCAGGATTTAAAAAAAATATTTACAAACCAAATGATTGCAAGCGGCCAAATTTAAGGAGCGTGCTGCACTCCAAATCGTCCCTTTCTGAAATGAGGCATTCGCATCATCAATACCTTGAAGTGTGAGCCGTTGTCAAAGTCAAATTCGTCATCATTCCTAGAAGTTCACAGAACTGTCAGGGAATTCAACCAAACTGCGTCAATTTTCTCAGGTGATCTGATGGGCCAAGGGACTCCAGTTTTTCTGGAATGTTCCCGGTTTTCCTCGACAATAATTTTCGGTCCGCGACAGAGACCAACGGAGCTACATTGAAGTGATTTTGGAAGGCACGCTAGGTTGCGATCACCATCTGTTTGAAAAGTGGGTCTCGAAAACTCGTTACAAAAACGCATGCTGGCGACTGACCTGGAAGGAAACAAAACTTTAGTACCACGTCTGTCAAATAACACCACTCCCGCTTTGCTACGACTCAAAGCCTGAAAAGGTTGTTTTGTTGCCATACAACGTAGATTTTTTGGAATTCCTCGATGATTTATTTCAAACTTTAAGCGTTTTTATGGAGAAGCTCCCTCACACGGATGTAGGTATATGAATAAATCCGAATAATGATTCTGGGTCCTATTCATGTAGTATTTACGTTTCCGTTCAAACTTGGGCGATAATAAGTTTTTAAAAATGGTTTTTCTTTTTGACTTCTTATGGCTTAGTATTTTTCCTAAAGGTTGAGCTCCAAAATTAGCAGGTTCTCCATTTTGTTTTTAAGCCTTAATTACAGCCTTTCCTAATGGCTAGGAACTCAACTTGTCACAAAACGAATGTTGTATGTAGGAGCAAGTTACGTTCGACTCAGTAACGCACATTTTATTTCTAAACTCTACAAGGAACAACCTAGATCCAAAAAGAGGTATAGCGCGTGAAAAATGAGGAATATCTTTTTAATTGTCAGCCGTAGCGCGTTGACTGTTTAAACTAACTTAGTCGGCTTTAGGAGCTTGCACGGGATGGCCACCGATGGGCAGCCTATTCTGAACAAGAATTTAAGGTCGAAGAAATAACTCTTGCAGTAATTGACCTGATTCTTAAGCTGTGTGGGATTTGGCACCGACTTGCTGACAACATGTCTTGTCGTCCAATTTCATATCTTGCAATTCTGGCACAAAAAGCTAGAATATCGCGTCGCAACAAAAATGTGTCTCAACAAGCATTAGCGGATTTACTGCGCTACACAAGTAAGACAATTTTGACAATTAACAAAGAAGTAATTATAAAATAAAGTGTCATTGCGGAAGGACCAAAATTGCAAAGAGAAGCTGTCAAATTTTCTTTATATTTTCAAAGTGCTGCTCAGTAAGGAAACAACGTTTTTATTAGTATAACGCTCCGTTTTAAACAACCCTGAACTCTCAGCTGTCACAAAGTCTTTTTTGCTTGCGTTGGCAGCACTTAACCCAAAAAATTGCGCAAAATTTTAAAGCTTGCGTGTATTTTCGAACATCCTTTATATTTGTAGGTATATCTGGAGGAGTTTACTTACTTACTTAGGCGGCGCTACAGTCCGGGGTGGACCTGGGCCTCAACCAATACGCCTCTCCAGTTAGCGCGATCTTTGGCTAACTGCCTCCAGTTGCGCACTCCAAGTTGGTTGAGGTCCCCTTCCACTTGTGCGCGCCACCTAAGGCGAGGTCTTCTAGGGCGATGTCGCTGTACAGCTCGTAGAGTTCGCTGTTATATCTCCTCCTCCAAGACCCGTCAACGCAAACTCGAAGAATTTTTCGTTCGAAACGACCAAGGAGATCTTCATCCGCCTTTGAAAGCGTCCATGCTTCTGCACCATATAGCAGGACTGGGATGATGAGGGTCTTATATAGAGTCTCCTTAGTGTTTCTCGACAAGGCCTTATTTATCAATTGCCTTCTTAGGCCGAAGTAACAGCGGTTGGCAAGAGTGAACCTCATTTGATTTCTGAGGTGATATCGTTTTCAGAATTTATAGCGGAGCCGAGGTAGACAAAGTCCCTAACTACCTCAAAATTATAGCTGTCTATCGTGACGTTCTGTCCGATTCGTCGATGTTGTGCGTCCCTTCTTGTTGACAGCATATATTTTGTCTTGCCCTCATTCACCACTAAACCCATTCTTGCCGCTTCCGTACTAATTCTTGCAAACGCGCCAGTGACAGCTCGCTGTGTTCTGCCAATAATGTCAATATCGTCCGCGTATGCAAGCAGTTGCACAGACTTATGGAAAATTGTGCCTCTGGTGTTGGCTTGTGAGTTGCGCACAATTTTCTCAAGAATGATGTTAAAGAAGTCACATGACAGCGCATCACCTTGTCTAAATCCTTTTCTGACATCAAAGGTCTGAGATTGTTTCCGACCTTAATGGAGCAGCGAGCGTTCTCCATCGTCATTCTGCACAATCTGACGAGTTTGGCAGGGATGCCAAAACTAGACATGGCTCTGTATAGCTCGTCTCTATAAATGCTGTCATATGCGGCCTTAAAATCGATAAACAGATGGTGGGTATCGACTTGGACTTCTTGGGTTTTCTCCAGGATCTGCCGTAGTGTCAAAATTTGGTCGGCTGTGGACTTACCGGGCCTAAAACCGCACTGATAGGAGGAGGAGTTTAACTTAAATTATTAATTAAGAGTTATTATCTTTCCCTTCCAGGGAGCCGTGTTTGAAAGAGAAAAAACACAGTACACAGCTTTGTGACTTTTTTTCGTTGTCACATTGCCATAGCCATTATCTGTCAACCGTCTCCCAATGCGGGTGCATTTTTGTAACTGTCGAACCTAGCTATCCCATTTCAATGCTTCATCATACCAATGACCGGGACATTTTTTTTTCTTGCCAGGCGCATCACGTCATGCTAATTAGCAGTTTGAACAATACAATTTCATACAACATCCCTTGTGTCTATTTCAAAACAAATCCAAAGTAACATACCTACCCGCAGGCTTCGTTTATGCTTTATGTCAACAGATGTCCTCTTGCCGACAATGTACACATCCTGATGATGGTCAGTGCCAGAAGTCCGAACTTCAAATTCAAACCGAACCCAGTAAACGAGTGCAAACTTTTGGTGATTTTTCTATTTTCATTTGTATAATTCCATTTTTCAACTTTCCATGGAGCATGCATGTAAGAGATATCCTCGTTATCGGGGTATCTTGTCATCGCAAGTTCTGTTTTTATGAGCATTGTTTTCATCCCAGTAGGAGTGGATTTTTTCTATGTTTCACTTCTCCACACAAGTCTTCATTTTCACTCGGAACATGATGATGGTGGGCATCAGGAACAGAAAAAAAAATTCCAACTAAAGTGGACACAGTATCCGATTGCGGATTAAATACACTTTGGACTCTCTAGTCTCTAGTCTAGGACATGACAGGGAAAGCGGCGATTTTTTTGTCCTTCATCCATGAAATTCATTGTCTTTCGGGCAGAGGTGGGTGGGGTGAAATGAAAAATTGTTTAATAAACCGGTTATGTGGGGCTTAAAGAAATTTAAGGACCCAGGTACTAGGTCACAACTGCCTAAAAGCTTCAGCATTTCCATTAATAGTCTCGATATTATTTACAGGCCGTGTCGTATCCTTTCTGAGGGAGAAATACCATCAGCATCACGATATCCATATTCCTGGGCTCATTGTTATGCTTACTCAACGAGACGATAAGTGCCATAAAAATAATTCAAAATAAATTGCTTTACATAAAAATTGGCTTCGTACTGGATGCTTTTTGGATCCTTCTTTGCTCTCTGCCTCCTCCTTAAACTAGATACTCGTACAATGTATCTATACAATGCGGTTGAGTGAAGGTGAATGATGACGATGCAAAGCATTTGCTCCATCATCATTGTAAGGATAATTTACGTGATAAGCAAATAATTTGGTAATAATAATGCGAGTCATGAGTTCACCGCAAACGAATTTAATTTTAAGAGGATTTATGTTGGTTTTTTTTGCTTCAAGAGCCACTCGTACGTTACGATGATGTTAGGACACCAACTGCGGCAACAGTTTTATAAGAAAATATTGTAATAAAAAATTTAATGCGAGGAAGAAAGCTTCAAGTGAACAGTTCAGGTTTTGAGGTTATGCTAGGTTAGTGGACTGGGGAGGAGGAACATTCGGTGCCACACTCAAGTCAATACTGTGTTGCGTTGTTTGACTGTTGGATCTAGGCTATGAACCTAGATGAGAATTCCCGATTTATTTTGTTTGCTATTCAAAAGGCGGTGCTTGGCATGCTGGCGGCAAGGCTCGGCTTGACTCGACGGATTGGGGTAGGTTCTTGCCTTCAAATAGCAGGTATAACAACAACGAAATAAAAATAACTTACTTCATGCCAAGACATAAATACCAATAAACCGACTTTACCCTTATTGATAAAAACCGAAATCACTTAATGAGGCAACGATGGTGTTAAGTTGCCGAGGTACACTTCTCCCACCCTAACTCCTTATAAAAAGAACGCCGTGACAACACGAGTACCTATAATATAGTGCTGTCCCTTTACCAAGATGGGTAGTATAACTACCCTATTGCCATGAAAAGAAAATCACGATCGATACTGGACCAAGCTCAACCCCTCAGGAGAAAATTTACCAATTCATTTTAAATAAAACTTCAAGTACTTTAATAATTCAAACTAAATCTAGTGTACATTATGGATTGCTTGAATATCAAGTTAGCATTTAGGTGTGCGTGTAGATATAGTCAATAATTAATTATAGTAGATAGTAAATTCGCAACCTTGGTGCACAAGACAAAAAAAATAAAGTTAACAATGGAACTTCAAGGTCAAGGTTGACTTAACGGAAGAAGAAATGTAACTTTTAGACTTATTCTTACGTATTATATTTACACCTAATATTTGCAGATAATGATTAACAGAATACGGTAAACGATATCACTTACTTGATTATATCCTGAATAGGATTCGATGATCTGAAATATTCCAAAAATATCCGATTTATTGTCTTTGGTCCCCTCCTCCCATGCGTCGCTGGAGATTGTGCACAATATCCTCGAACTCACTCTTTCACTAACACATATGAAACGAAAAGATTGACTTTAGTATCTTGCTTGCAATAAAATTCTGTGATATCATCTACGCATGTATTATATGTATATGCATGTATATTAGTTAATTAGGATAATTCAATAGTGCAATATTAGACTAATTATTTTTTTTTTTCTTCACCTTATTAATAATTATTATTATAAACTTATTTTTCTTTTACTTTTTTTTTCTTAGCTTAATTTTACACACACCACCACTAGGTTTACGTTAGATTATAGATATTAGAAAAAAAAATATATTATACTAATTGACCGGTCAACCAAATTTTCTCAGTAGTTCTCCGCGGCGCGAAATCTCAAATTGTAGGTGATGTATGCGTTCGAGGCTTCCGGAATACTAACGAATTCCCTTGACGTTGACAGACTTCACGCACGGTGAACCGTGTTATCGATGTTCATTGATCAAGCGGAATTCCAAAATTTGCTTATCGCTGATTAGCCGAATGCACTCGTTTCGCGAGAGAAATGCTGTTTGTCGTCGCTGCAAGTGATCGAAGTGGCGTTATGGTACATATGTACGAGTAATCACGTGTGGGAAAAATGGTTTTCTTTGGCGATTTCTTGAAATGGTGCACTGCTGGGTAATGTACTGGTGCCCGAGCAGTGATACTGGAAGAGGAGAGTTTCTGGCGTGGTTAGCGGAAAATAGTTTCTCCGATGATGCTGCAGTAGTGTAAGTGGCAGTGGGATGATTAATTACGGAAGGCGGCAAGCAGAAGAGCGGATCAAGTAGGAACTTATTCGCGCTCTCTCTTGTCTGTCGATCAGGGAATGGTATGAGGTCGAAAAAAAGTAATCGAAGAGTAATCCGGCTGGATTTCGAATTTCTTCACCTCGATGATCTTCCCCCCACACTGATGTGAAGATTGGTGTGGTTGGCCTAAATATAATAATTTAAATTATATATATATCTCCTAATTCCTTTTAATTGATTTTCTTAATGCGTACCTTGAATAGTTTTAGAATAACACTTTAAAAAAAAATTTTTCTCAAAAATAAAAATGGGAAAGAACACTTGTTTGTCCCTTGAACGCCACGATGAAAAGAAGGAACTCGCTTTTCTACCTAGGGGGAAAGCTTGCTTTCTTTGGAATTTACCTTGCTCCTTCCATTTTACTTCCTTTCGTTCGAGTCTAGTACAATTTTATGTGTAGAGTTTCATGTTGCATAAGGGGATAGTTCGTTAGGTGTTGTTTTGGTTTATTTATTTTTATAGTTTTTTAAGGTATGTATACATTCGTAACAACTGTTGTTTTTTTGTTTGCATTTATTCATAGGGACACCAGACGAAATCGATGCAAGGAGTCTAAATAAAATTCTAAGGAAGGCATATGAAACAGCCTGTCCTCTATGGACAATAAAGAACAGGAAATCTCTATCGTGGTGGACCAAGTTGTCCTTCAAATCAGAAGCAGAGCCAGGCCTCTGTTTGGCAAAGTGCACTAACCCCCAGAGAGATTGGTCAGCTTCGAAAAATAGCTTCTGTAAGACCTTTGCCAAGTATATTCACAGGCCTTATAGAGGATAAAGTTTCGATTAGATCTCTATTAGACTTCAGAAGATGTGTGAGATGTGTAGGAAGTTAATTGTTTTGATAAAGCTTGTGGTTCGAGGCGATTTCGAGAAGCTTCCTTAGAGCTTCCAACCAGAGGCATTTAACGAAACGCGCACATTCGCAACACTTTTATGGCCGCATGAGAACTTTCATTCGTAATTAAGCAAATTTAAAAGAAAGGAACGAAATGTACAGCTTTAGACGGAATTTAAAAAAATAGACTAAAACAAAGTGGAAAAAGTGTTTACAATGCAAAGTTTATGGTTTTAAAAATAAAATGTCATTCAGTGACCAGATATTTTAACGGAGAGGATCTACAATTATTTCGTGCTTCTAACTTTTCTAATTAGAGAGAATTCCACAATCTTATTTAGCAGAAAAAAAGCCCTCTTTGAATAACCATTATTCATATTTTGGACTAACTAAATTGTTTTTAAAAGTAATTTCATTAATTACGTCAGTTTAAAATTATTTTGTTCTCAATTAAAAATCTTAACAATTTCTGCGAAGCCTTAATGGCTTTTCTGCAGATGGTTGTAGGGGAAGTACATCCAGATTAACATACTGTTAGCCTTTTGATTCATAGAATATTATTTGCATAGATATTGCAATTATTATAATTATTATTTCTTTATAAGTTTAATGCGATCATTTTACACCATTTTTTTATTTAAACAAAAATGCTAATTAAAAAAAAAAAATATGGTTTTCCAAACCTATATAAAAATCCATTTTGTACCTATGATATGGACAAATGCAAACAATATTTTTTAAATTGAGCACTAGCTTTTAATTAGGTAGAAATAAAGTGTTTTGATAAAATTTCACGAAAAATGTATAGCTTGAATGTTTTTTCCATATTGGTGAAATTCTCACAATTTTAATGCTTTTTACCTTTTTTTTCGAAAGAAAGGCTTTCGGACAGCGAAATTCTCACAAAAAGGTTGAAATCCCACGATTTAAAAATACTGCTGAACAAAGTTCAACACGTAGGTATATCTAAGCACTAACAGCGAGTACGAGTATCCCTAACAACGCAATGTTATTATTCACCTCAAACATGTTGTCATAGAGTGCAGTTCTTTCCTTAACCATAAATGGCGTCCACGTGAATCTCACAATCAAAGTGTTTCCTTTAATTTTGCAATGAACTTTGGCAATTTTGACTTCCCCTTCTCAGTTGACATAAATGTCTACAAAGCATACTTCAGTACAGAGCCAGCAAAGAGTTTAAAAACCTCACAAATTATAACAAAACTGCAAGCATTCGACATGGACTGGAACACCCTTCAACCGAAGACACTGCGCACGTTAGCCCTGGATAGGATTGTAGACAATTGGATTGGTAACTCCTTTTTTAACATCCCCCCGATAGCATTACAAGTCTTCTTTCCCTAGAAATACCCTTCTTTGAGGAAATACCCAAGCAAGCGGACAAAAACTACATCCTTAACAACCTAGACCTCAGCGTACCCTTGAAAATGTCCAGTGCTCATATAAAAGACGACTTCTTTTGGAGGAAATCCTACCAGTACCGGTGGAAGACCCTACCCTCTGCAATCGAGAATCGCCCGTGGATCAATGTCTACATGGAGAGACATCTGCAGGAGTACCTTGAAAACGCGGAGATCTGCGACTACGATCAGGAAAGTGTTCAGGAGGTATTGGAAATATGTGCTCCCTACATAAACCGACTGCAGATAGACTTCCTTCAGCCATCGATGGGGGAGAGAAATGGTGGGGATTTTCAACAGCTTGCCTGTCAGATTCTTTGACATTTCTCTGTAGATCACATTCCGTTGGACTTTGTGCTGAGCAACCTTCCCGAATTGCGATCCTTCCGTGTGACCTACTGCACCAAGACAATTGAGACGAATTTTTATCTAGGCTGTTCGTCATTCTCTCGGAACGATATTGTCAGCTTTAGCCGTGGCCTCAGCAGGTGCTATGAATTGACAGAGTTTTGGTAAGTCAGTGACAGTTAGTGGGAGTTCAAATTGACGTCAAACTGTTTTTAAAAAAAGAGTTTGACACAAGTTTGACGTTAATTCAGCTAAGTAAGTTTGACAGCTAGCTGAATTGATAGGTCTGTTTCCTTACTTTTGTAGTAAAAATGGAAAAGACTGTCAAAATGACAGTGGAGGGGATTAATTCTCTCTCTCTCTAAGGAACGCTTTTGTTGTAACCTGTGAAAAATGACAGATAGTTGAAAAATTACAGATAGTGCATAAATTCGAGTGCTGTCAATTTTCAGGCGACTGACAGTTATTTCAATTCTTAAGCAAAGAAATTTGTTGAGTAAAAACTAGTAAGACGGGAAATATATTGCTCTCTCGAAGCCGCTTTCTTTTACGAATTTTTCGAGTTAGTGATCGACAATTGAGTAAAATGCGTAAGAATTCGTAAAAATTCGTAAGATAGTAAAGAAACAGACCTGATGTGTCGCAGTTTTTTCAGTTGAAGTTTTTTGAAGTGATAGCCAAGAAATTCGTGACTGAGTACTAAGTTGACAGTTCGCAAATGTAGCTGAAGCAGGAAAAGTGACATTACCAAGCAATGTAGATTTTAGATATCTAGATTTTCGAACGTGCCCAGTGACAACATCAAACTGCTTTCAAAAAGTGACATCTAGCGGGAATGGTTAAAGCTCCAGCGCAAATGTCAATTTTTAAGTATAAAGTTTGACACTAGTTTGACGTCTTGCTAGTTATTCAACGAAAGACTCTAGTCTCTTGACTTTTTCAGGCTGCACAGTGTCAAACTTGAACCATACCAATTGGCATTTATGGCCCGGTCCTTGGACAAGGGCTGTCAGCACTTAACACGATTAGCTGTCACGCACTGTGACATGCACGACGATGGGCTGCAACAATTTTTGGACGCTTGCACCAGGGAGTCCTTTGCAGGCTTGCGGGTACTTGATTTGACGAACAATTTCATTTGTAAGGGTGCGTCCGAAGACGGAACGGGTATTGGAAATAATTTTAATTTATGGCAGCACCTGAAGGAGCCTTTGTTTTGGGTCGAGTTCTTCGAGGAAAACCTCTAGAAAAACTAATACTAAGACTGAATCCAATCGAAAGCGATGGAGTGGCAGCAATATTTTCCATCATCCCAAAGTTGCCAATCAAAGAGCTCGATGTTAGCGGGTGCACTGTGACGGACACGATAACCAAGTTGCTGATGCAACTGATTGTGGAGAATAGAACGCTTTTGAAGTTGGACGCCTCCAACAATGTGTTGGGAGAGGTAAGTCATATCGTCAATATGAACGCATGCCGTACAACTTGTTTTGGATGCTTTCAGGACCTTGGGCAAAAGATCTACAAAATTGTGGGCTTCAACGAGACACTTAACCGCCTGGACCTTCGAAACACTGGAGTGGCTATTGAAGTCAAAAATAGAATCAACGATATTTTGAGAAAAAATAAATCATCCTCAAAATATATTCATCTTGTTATTGTGGCGCTCAAAAGAAAAATCCGCTCGTCATCTTTCAGCAAAGGGGGTCCGCCATGAGATTCCGTCAGAGTCATGTCAGCCGTCCGTAATCCCACAGTAATCCGTGGTAAATTTGCTTCTTAATACCTAGATATTTATTTATCTTTCGGATCCACACCTTTTTTTGTTGTGCGTATCCTTGGGTAATGCTCTCACCTATAAGAGCCATTCTATGATATTGGTTTTTGCCAGCATTGTATACATGAAGGAAAGGTGAAATGAAAAGTCAGAAAGGGAACGACTTTGTTAAGTCCCTCCGCCGCCCCCAATTGCCACTTAACGATGAAGAGCCAAAGATGATGGCAGAGGATTTGCTGATGCAAAATATTATTTTATTGAGTCATTTCAGATTTAAGGATGTTTTCATTGATTTTATGGCAAAAGGTGCAAATTGGTTGCCGGAGCAAACAGTTAAGGAGGGTTGAAGACGCTACATTTTTGGAAAGCATCAGAGAGTGGGGGGAGCTGCCAAAAGATGGGGAATTAAGATGCATTGGAAGTTTGTTTTAACTAAAATGTGAGGTTTTTTTTATTGAACTGCTAGTGTGGTGGAGGATGTCCTTAGTTTGGCAGCGTAATTGAATGTGGTTGAAGAAGTTGGAGTTAAGACGAATCGGCATTTGTCTACAGCTTGCTGTCAAAACGACGTGCGTTTATTTGCGGATTGAGCAAGTTTAAACACTCTCTCTCGTCTCTTTCTCGCTTTAAAAATATGCAAGGAATTTTTTGACAGCAAGTAGAGAGATCCCGAAATTACAAATTATCACCATGTGGAACTTGCGCATGAAACGAAGGGGGTCTATTAAGCTGTCCCAAATCTAGCTTAAAATTTTATGGATGTTATTTCAAGCTGTTACTACCCACTTTTCCAGTTTAAAAAAGGAGAATCCGATAAATTAAAGTAAATAGATTTTATCTGTAAGATTGACTTCTGGGGAATAGAAAAAGTAACCACCGGTCAGATATACGTACAAGGAACCTTAAACTTTCCAGCGATAGTGTTGATATGGAAATATGGAGGCGCTATTGCTTTACACCAGTGATTCCCAAAGTGGTCCAGGTGGACCCCCAGAGATCCACGGAAGACTTGACGGAAGTCTACGTTGGCATGAAGAAATGGTTTCGTTAGCAAAGTTTTTTTTCAGTTATGCTGGCATATGGGGAATATTGTCTGTTTTGCATTGTTAAATGTAATCTTCACATTTTTTGACGAGTTTTTGGAATATGATAAAAATGTAGCAGCAGGGGGTCCACCAAAACCAAGTTAATTTTGAAAGTGGTCTACGAAAAAAAAAATTGTTCGGGAACCTCTGCTTTACACTCATGGGAGCTGTAAAATTTGAACCAACCATGTCCATTGTTCAAATAAAATTTGCGAAATGTGAGCGGGATTGAAAAACGGGGCATGGCGCATTCTATTCAACCACGTAGGTCATCAATGCAGTCGCCTTCCCTATTTATACATGTCTTTAGTCCTATTGACTTATAGGATTATTGTAACCAAGATTAGGTTAGGATAGGGTGGCAGGATGCAACATTGGCGGCTTGGCACGTGTATAGTAGGGCGAAGAATGGTCTTCTCCACCCCTCGTCTATACAACTTCTAAAGAAATTGTTTCTAGGGAAGGGAGGCCCAACCTGAGATGATGCCTTCTCGGCATAATTGTTCCATGCCTAGCAAATTGGCCCGCCATTCAATTACCACCAATGTCCCTATGACCTACCAACCATAGGTATAAGCTATAAGGTGAGTTTAAAATTGTTTCGCAGTCTCATTAAGAAATAAGCGGGCAATTGACGGACTTAAAGACGACTCAATCCAAGGTGATTAGAAATGCGGAATGAGATTTTGGAACGTAAGTCTTGAGCGAAAACACTTCCATCCGCTTCTGTTTCCGTTTTGGACTGTATAGTATAAAAGCAGACGGATCCCCCACGGGACACTACATCACTCTGCCAGTCAGTCCTGGTTAGTATGTAGGTTTCGAAATTCATGTTAAATTGAATCTGGGGTAGGCTCTAATCAGTATCTTTTGGGATGCACCCAAATCCCAAATTTGCTGGCATAGACGAGTGATCAGTTTGCCGAATGGTCCACACACGTATTGCCGTCATGCGAGTAGCTGCGTTTGCTGCCGTCATGAGACGCTCCGTTTTATGAAGTAACTATGCGACTTTGACTACCCTCTACGTAATCCGGTAAACACTTTTCTACTATTTCTCCGAGTCCATTAACAATTTCAATGAAGGAACAAGCAATGAACTGAAGACCAAGAACTTTTTTCGCTATAACTACCTGAAAAAAGAAAATCATTTAAATACGCAAAAGAGACTTTGTGGATCATACGCCTAGCTTTTGACAACAATTCGTGTGAGTTTTTTCTTGAAGGGGAATAATCGATAAAAGAGGAAAACTCGGCCCTGCTTCTTCCATCGCTTGTGAATAAAACCCCAAAAACTTCAATTGGACTGTCCTATCGTTCAGAGTGCATTGGACAAACGTTCTTAAGACTACAATAACTTACGATATTTGCACGTTTAATTTTATACCATACCTTTAACAAGAAGGGCTACATTCCTAACGTGTGCTCACTGAAGTTAAATCAGGGAGGACCCAAAAAATACTTAATTCTCCCGTTTCGAAACATTTTTTGCCAAAGCTACGCTGTAAAATCCAGCCCATAAAGGCAATGAAAAGAAGAAGTGACACCCCAGAGGACGTCAAATTCAAGGACATGTTAAAGAGTTTGTATTTATATAAAGAATTGCCGATCTTCTCTCAAAAGAGATGAGAGAACTGTCAATTTGACAGCAAACCTGCCCTTTGCAAGTCAACAAAGCATTTGAAAATAGTTGTAGCACAATACTAAGCCTTCTCAAGAACTGAAAGAAAATAGCTGGTCCGTTGTGCTTCTACTAGGACGATCATTTAATCACAGCTTTTTGTAAAGACTTAAAAGTCATATGACACTATAATAAAGAGAATTATATCTGCGACAGGTATTTTAAGCCATCAAAGCAAGGAAAGCTTAGATTTTGCTTACTTACCTCTAGAGAATTTGATAAAGTTCATTATTTTGCCTATTGACATACCGAAAAGCTCGTCTAGAACTATCAGAAGAAGAGCCTACCTGCGCAGTTATACAGAAAGTGCGTTGTGTCCTTAATAACACTCTCATCACCACAGCCTATACAAAGCTCGTCTTCCGTCATTCGACTTTTCGTCAAGTTGAATAGCGTTCTCTAAAGGTGCCAGTCAATTTGAGAGTACTTTCGCTAATTAACTCTCGACAGTTGCTCTCAAGTAGCTTTACATTTGAGAGTGAAATATTTAAGATTTTACTATCTAGATTCTAGAGTTGTTTGCGCGATTTTTAAGAGAGAGCAGTGTATAAAACAAAAAAATTGCTGAGTTAAACCATGGGTGGATCGTCGACGTCAATTTGGCGCGGGATATAATCTCACAAGAGAGCTTCAAATCGAAAATTCTCAAAAATTTATAAATTTTTGTCGGTTGTCAAGTAGTCAAGTTGAATACAATCCGTTGGACCGACAAATGATGCAAAATTAAGGAAAGCCATACCATACCAATCAGGAAGGCATGTATTTCAAAGATTTTCTTCGGATTCATACCTCTCTATAAATGTTTTAACATTTTCAGCGTTCCAAATTGATGCTATACTCGCAGCCAGCAACTTTCAGAATACGAACACTGTTTGAATTGTGTGAGTTGCCTCCGAGAGTTAACACAACATGTGTCCACTTACAAACAACTCTCACGAAGTCGAAAAGTTGAGAGTAGTATGGGTTAGTCTCGCGACTGTGTCCACTTGCGAAACTGCTCTCGAGAGTGGCCTGAGATTTACTCGCAGTAGTTTTACTCTTAAGTGGACACGAGCCTTTACCTTTGGCCAGATTTGCCCATCCGCAGAGCCTACCACTTCGAAAACTCTCTTCTTCTAGTGGGTACTAGATATCGTCCAACAAGTTTCAAGAAACTATAAGTCCGCCTTAGGTATTGCTGCATATCACAGGCATAATACTTTCCGTTGAGTGCAACCGATTGCCAAGCTTGCTGACACAAAACGAGACGGTCAGTTGGAAAACTTATTTTAAATCCGCGATTAGCTGATAATTGGTAGTTTATTTTCTAATTTCTCACTTTTTTCTGTTATTGGTTTAAGGACTGGACTTGTCATGATATTCTTCAGCTTCCCAAACTGTTTTTCAACTGTATGCCTAAACATTGCCCACCTTTAACACCGATCGAAATTGTGACCTCCATTCTGGTTTTAGAATTTTTTTGATCGCAAATTTTGCATGAAAGTAGGTAGTAGCCCACCAGAATTTCTTTACCAAAATGTTTGACTATCCTTCATTTATTATAAACTCAAAAAAAGGATAAGGTTTCGAATCTATATGAAACGCAGAGCTGTACGTTCATCGAACTATTCCGATTTTCCCCTCGAAACAACAACACATGCCGTCACGTAAGCAAGCAATTCGTGGGTAAATCGAACCCGCCATTAGATACATATATATTAAAAAATATATCCCAGAACACCAAATAAACGTTCATCGTAATTTTTTCGATGTATTTTCACATCAGCGCTATATGCAAATCGCGGTCCCCGCAAACAATTTGACAGAAAGAAATATCCTCCGCAGATAATCGCAGCTTTACGTCGTGTAATTACGGTCATAATCATCTTGTAGGCGGCTCAAATTTCCATTGAGTCAAATAAAGGCCTTGTTCGGTTCTTGTTATGCTAATTTTATAGACCACCAAGGAAGTTAATCTTCTTTATGTGCGAGATAAGTTAATTTCCTTCGAAGCAACAATTCGGCGGTAAAAAAACGTCTTTGAAGCCGATGTCCACAGCAGGACTAGCTCTTAAAAATCCTTTGTCCAAAAATGTTACTCATTGAAGAAGCCGACAAATAAAATCACTCCCCCTGGCAATCAATACCTGCAACCGTCACTCCTGCCAACCGTCGCAACTTGAATATTTATAAACCCGCAGTCGATTTAAATATTCCAGCCATTTGTGCCCATCGCCAGAGCTGCCGATGGGACACGGGTGTTCGAATTTAATAAAGAAAAACTCAACTGTCCTGTTTTCACTTTGTTTTTCTCGTCCTTTTTGTATGCCAAATCGAAATCTCCACCCACTCCACTCCAAAGAGATCTCTGTCTGACAGGGGAAGACAGTTTATCCGAACGCTTTCGACGGCTTCTATTCATTTCCATTGTGCTTATTATCCGACTGTCGCTGTAAGTAAGTACCTTCAATCCGAACTCATTGTCGCATTCAATTTACTTTCGTTTTATTGGAATTTTCCGGACAGGAAAATGGTCAATTTCGTTTCTGTTCTCGTATTGTTGCCGCACCGCACCAAAAAGGGAACCGAATATAAATCACCGAGAATTGAAAAATTCCTTCAAAAATCCCCAAAAAAAAAAATGAAACAGGATGCTACCTAAATCACAAAGTTTGCATTCTGTGATTTTGTGAAATCACTTTTGGCAAAAGTTTTACTTAATTTTTTAATTGCGGAAGGACATTTTGTGCTTTGGCGACAGGCCGTAATTAAATGCCGGTCGCTTTGCAATAACGTTGCAATTCAATATGGCAGTCTGGGAAAGGATTCAAATTTCAACTTTTTTAACTGGATTTATGTAAATAAAATTTGCGACAACATTTTCATCTTGAATTTCATTTATGTTAATCGATTGGTGCGGAGCGTTTTCTTGTTGGTTTTACGAGCGATTGGAATTATCATAAAAAGTTATGATTTATCAATTTTATTCGAGAAAATTATGACCAGTTGCTGGTGGAAGTTTTCGCTGGCGTCGTTTCGTACGCAGGGAGTGTGCGGAGTAGGATGCGACGACGAGCCTTTATTGCTCTATGCAAATGCGATGGGGTACTTTTTTTCGTTATGCTCGCTATAAATGTCTCCGATGTTTGGAATAAAAACAATTCCCACATCATTCGATTGGATATTATTTTTGGGGCGGAGGAGCTGTGCGATGACAAAGGATTCCCATGGCGAATCCTTTCTCACCATGTCGCATGTGGGAATTGAATTTTTATTCTCGAATCGGTGGCGTATACGTGTTTTTCTTTTCTATTTTATTGCTTTTTATGTGTAATTTTACGGTGCTTCTATTTATTTTATGAACGAGTGAAAGTTGAAATAAAAAAAATGAGAATATTAGATTTCGGATTGAAGGCAATTGACCTATATTGAGATGAGGTTGACTGTAGACTGCGTAGACAATTGTTTTTGTGCTAATAATAATAATAATAATAGTAATAGAGAGGGTCTAGTGCACTGCGATACCCTGCTTATCCCTTGAAAAGTTTCATGCCCCTTTTCCAGAGCCCCATCGCATCACAGGTGCCGTGGCATAAGGCCAAGCGTCACAAGGCCAAATTGTAGTATTTGCTATTATGTGACTTTAAGAAAGCGTCATAAGTCAAATCACACTGGCCATTTGTATTCGCGCGACTATTATTTTTTTCATATTTTAAGTGTTAAAGAAAGTAGAACAAGAACTTTGAGAAAATAATAGTTCAAAACGAGAAATTCGTGCAAATTTGTAGTGTACTTTACTTACTTACTTATCGGGCTCCCGACCCGTGAAGAGTCTCTGCCTGAGACACTGCAGCCTTCCATCCTCTACGATCCCGGGCACGTTGCTTCCAGTTGTCGAGATCAAGCGCTCTGGCATCCGCGATGGCTTGGTCTTTGAAACGGAGGTTCGGTCTTCCTTGTCTTCTCGAACCTGGGGGCTGGGATTCGAAGATTCTCTTAGCCGGAGCATTATTGTCCATTCGCTCGATGTGGCCGAGCCAATGTAGTCGACGTGTTTTGGCTTTTTGGACTACATCCACATCTTGGTACAGCTCAACCGCGGTTGTATCTTCTCCTCCATTTGCCCTCCTCGCACACAGGACCAAAAATCCGCCGAAGAATTTTTCTTTCGAAGGAGCCCAGTATCAGCTCTCCCTTCTTGCCTATGGTCCAGCACTCGGCGCCATAAAGCAGAACTGGCAAGATAAGGGTCTTGTAGAGCACACATTCCGTCCTTCGAGTTAGGAGTTGATCCTACAACCTGGTTTGGCTTAAGTCTAGACATCTTTCACTTTAGATTAGACGAGTTTTTGACTTTCATGGGTCATTTTCTATGGTTCGTTCTGTTAAGCTGGGGTCCGCCGTTTGAGATTATGCAAAAGTGCTTTCCTTGAGCTCTTCGCAAGCTAATCGAGAGGTTAGGTGCGAATCTTGCCCATCTGTATATCTCCGCTTGTTTCATCGCTTGAGCTTGCCGTAACTCGTCATCAAACGAGCAGAGAAATTGAGAGAATTCTGATGACTTTTTGCCATTGAAGTCTTCGAAGCGAAATTCAAGAGAGTTTACCATCTCCCATCATGTCTATCGGCGTCCTTCATCATCCAAACATATCGTCTTAGAATCGATTGCCGGCTTGTTTGGCACAAAATCCACGACCCAGGACTATTTTGCAGTTAATTGGATTACTCCCAAAATATCGCTTTAATCACATGCATCTTCAAAGACACTAATTCCCCTTCCTCCAAATACTCCCCATGCCAAGTCTAATCTCCCAAAACCAACTATCACATCCCACAAGAGTATCTATGCATTCAACTGAAACTATCACTGCTCGCATTTACAGTAGCATCCGCATGTAACCACATAAATTATGTTAACGTCCGCCTCCAACAATACCATACATATCAAGGGTGCGGACACATCCGTTTAGTTCCACTTTCTCTTCGACGAAAAAGGACAAAATCATAAAAACGTACAACTCTCGGACACCACACCGCAGAGTAGACAGCAAAAATGCTGACAATTGTGGAAAAATCATGTCCTCCTCGTACAATCGTCTAAGAACGATGATTCGGATACGGGTGCGAACACTTTGCTTATTGTCCAACATTCAAGGAAATTAGAAAGGACATTGTCCATACAACATATAAACGTTCGGTCGGTCCATATACCCATGTCGCCACCATACCCCGCACTTCATTGCGATATCCCGTCGACGACGGCAGGACATTGGAAATTAAATCCATAAAAGTAATACGTACATATAATAAAGCTATTGTCCTTATTATCCTGTTCCTTGTTGTTCGTTTGGGCATAAAAAATAGATAACGAAATAAAATAAATCTGCAAATTGCTATCACAACACAGACGGGCGGGGGTTCTGGTGTTGTTTGTCATCGCATCCTGATTCCTGATGTCTGGGTGATGAGTTTTATGGGATTTCCTTGATGGTCTCAGTTTTCGACAGAATTTGTGGTACGGAGTCCACTCCCCTCGGACGTCAGAAGGACACTCTTTTTTGCAACCATCAGACAATTGCAAATAAGATAATTGAATTATACATTTTTCATCGATGACTTTTTCCATTCATAGGCAATCGCCTTTCTGCAACAACAGGTGTCGCCATTAAGCCGTCCGACTTGTCCGGCAAAAAAAAATGTTTACACAACATGACATCGATTCATCGGACTCAATGCACACACAGTATGGTCCGTTTGCATCGTCCGCCTACGTATAGGGCCAGGATCAATCTCCTCGGTCGGTGGTTTGCACACTTGGTACAGGGATACTTGGCATCCTGCAGCGGAAGTCGGAAATTGATGGCCAGTGGACAGAAAATATTGTCGCCTGATGAATTTGCACCGTACGAAGTCAATCAATTACTATTTGATAAGCAAACAGAGTGCCGTTTGCCATAAAATGGGGATCTGCATATATGAGCTTCCCAATGATGGGTGGGATGTAGGTCCCTACCCCCACACACTCCATTCAAAGTTGCCTGCGATTTTTCAAGCTCAGTTCCACTTGACTTGCGGTGAAAGTGTACACAACAGTCGTCCTCATTATTATTATCATCTTGACAGTTCTCGTACGTTTTCAAAATTACAATAAAAACGTGCGAACATTTATTGGCACGTATTTCGCTCCCAACTCCCGCCCCCAGGAAAGCACTTTGATGCTGCTGGTATACTTTGCTTTGTTTCGACGTCGAAGGCGTGAAGTGAAAATTTAAATCGTCATTGCTGGGTGCGGGGGGTATACTTTATTTATCGCAGTTGGAATGTTTTGTGTCACCTGTGGGAGGACCGACCGACCGTCACCCTTGTCTGTCATAATTCATACGTAGCCGGGTTAAAATCGGCTAAAGTGCGATAATTCTTGTCAGATGTGGAGTGTAATGTGCCAAACGGAACGACACCGAGAGTTGCTCCGAAGGACTTTTATAGGATACAGCGAGAGAGAGAGGGCAAGTGAATGTTTTTTAATAAAGAAATATCGCCGGAACGTGAGCTGGTGAATTTTTGGGAAATTTTTCACAAAACTAGATGGGTGGCGGCGGTTTTTCGGCACTTTATCAAAACAGGCTAGTCGAGTGGAAAAGTTAATTTATTTAAAATGCGAACAGAACACCTGATTGCTGTTGGAGTGTGGTTGCTAATATAGGGCGGACTGAAGTGAGAGAAGGGTGCGTCGATTTATTCAATGCTGGGGTAGATGGGGGTTTAAGAAAGAAAAATGTTTGAGTTTTGACGTGAGAGAAACTTGCAGCAGAACTAATTTTGGGATCTAAATTTGGCTTGGACAAGAAGGAAGTTTTCAGCGCAACGATAAAGATATTAAATATCATCGCATATATTCATTCATTACAAATCATATGTCATTACATATTAAGTTAGGTTAGGTTGGGGTGTCAGGCCATAAAAAGAACAGCTTGGTTTAGGCCAGAGAAGTCCTAATCAAATGATCTTAAAACTATCAGTTAAACCAAAAGAAGCTAAGAATAAAAGAGGCAACTGAAGGTTAATGTTATGGAGTTTAGCGAAATTGTCGAAGAAGTGTTTTCCGAGATGTAGTTTTCTACAAGATGAAAGGGATGGACACGTGCATAGGAGGTGGATAATAGAGTCCCACTCCTTCTCGTCCATGCAGCTTCTACAGAAATCGTTTGTACGGAGATTTGAAACGATTGTACCTTAAGTTATTATTATTTGCTAGAAAGCACATATTTTATGTAGCACATAAAAATATAAAGAAAGCACATATTGCTACGCATACACGCAGCTGTAAGCCCAAGTATATACACAATCATAAATAAAGAAATACAGGGGTCGAATTACCACATCAGTTATCGAGTCATACGTGACTGATAAAAATGTTGATTTGATATGATCGCACACGGGATCGAGTATCGAGTATCGAATTTTGGTATTCTGTCATCAGTGATCGAGCATATTTTCATACGGTAGGGTTTTTGCTGTCGAGTGGGTGCATTTTCAGTAGAGAAAATGAAAGATTTTTTTTTGTTATTTTCATATTCCGATATATAATCGTTACCTTCAAAAAACGTTTGTTCAATGTTTTTACAATTGATTTAGTGAATAAGTACCAACACACCAACTTAATGTTGATATCCTCCACTTTCTTGTAAGGACAAAGTTGCAGCTAGTTTCAATAAAACTGGGGAAGCGTGTTACTTCCACTAAAATAAAGTTTGTCCATTTTAAATATGAATGCACTCTTATTCACTCTAAAACTTTCAAGAAAATTATAATTTCATTGATTATACGTGCGCAGAGTTTTGTTGAGACAAAGAATTGCTTTTTATCTCTTAAAGGTTTTCGTTAAATGGACTCACAATGACTATTTTCTGATTTGGAAGATAAAAAATACTGCAAATACTCAATTTTATGTTTAAGAATTTATAAATACACCAATTTCTTTTCGAAACATTCACAGAAAAACAATACATTTGACATTTGTCACAGATCAACCATGAATGTAACAGAATTGTGCTAGTACAATTGGTACAATTTTAAATGTGCATTCGATACGTGACCGTTCGTATGTGATCATACCAATGTAGTTACTCGATCATTCGATAACGTATGCATTTCACTCACTCGATAACGGATGTGGTAATTCGACCCCTGATCCGTTACAATTCTGGGTATAAAAGGGCAGCTAAAATTCAATTAATGTGCAGTCAACTCATAAGGCGGGTAGTAACCTATGGCTTTCCGATTTGGTATACCATCTCCAAGGCATACATATATGAGGAAGCTGAAAGAAAGCTAGTGAGGATCTGTATATAACTTCGCTTCAATCCAATCCGTAAGAAAAACGTCAGAAGTACAAGACTCTACGAAGAAGCCAACGACATACCACTGGAAAAGTATATGGTCACACTTTTCCAGAAAATACTCGGGAATACCTCCAGCCATCCAAATCCACTAATCAACTAGTCCAAAGGAAATATATAGAAAAGTTTAATAAAAACAAATGTAAATTTTAAAATTCATGTGCAGTCAGTTTTCAATCAGCAGACAGCGCAGAACAAGAAATTGGTCGCCTGGCTCTGAACTAAAATAAGTTCTTTTTGAAAAGAAAGAAAATTTCACAATATTCAAGTTTTTCGAATATTTTTTACTTATCGACGGCAAAGTCCCCAAAGAGTTGTGGTCATCGCTACAGTGTTTAATATTGTTGGAGAGTTTCAAAATGACCACAAACAATAACAAAACTTATACAGGCCCAAAAGGGACAAGAAAGGCTGTCCAAAAATCGACATTTGAAACGCTTTAAAGAACGACACAAAAATTAGTCCAAAATGCGACCGTACTAACAATCAAGGATCACGAAAGACGACCAAAAATCTTTGTAAAATAAGCTCAAAAACAAAATAATAGATACTGCAATGACAGTCTTGAAAAACGCTCAATAGAAGCCCTATAAATCCACAAAACCGTCCTTTAATTCGTCTCGAAAAATTCCAAAAGCCACAAAAATGCCCAAAATTTGGCTTGAAAACGCTGCAAAATCCCCTGAAAAATAAACTCAAAACGCTAGAATACGATATAAAATCAGGGTTTTTTAAAGCAAATCTAAAAAGTCTTTCTAAATATGGCGGTTATATACTCCAAAAACTTCCGAGTATAACCCCTAAAAACGCTGCTAAATTGACCAAAATCGGTCGGCTTAAAACCCCACAAGCCGTCGACAAACAGGTACAAAAAATTAAAAGACGGCAGTCGAAGAACCTGTGTAAAATATGCTCCATGTACCGTACATACTCTAAAAGTTTAAAAAATGTCCCTAAAAATGCCCTAAGAAATTTACAACTAAAAACCGACAAAAAACAAATGCTGGTCCAAAAAGGCCGCGAAAGGCGTTCGGCATTTCAACACTTTAAACACTTTAAAGAACCCCACAAAAATAGGCCCAAAATGTGACTGTAAAAACAATCAAGGACTAACACGAATAATAAGTGGAGAACGATCTCGAAAGACGTCCAAAAATCTCAAAGCTCAAAAACGACAGTCTTGAAAACGCTCAATAGAAGCCCTATAAACCCACAAAACTTTCCTATAATTCGTCTCGAAACAATTTAAATGAAACTGCAAAAAACGCCCAAAATTTGCCTTGAAAACGCTTTAAAATCCCCTGAAAAATAAACTCAAAAACGCTCTAGAACAAAATACAAAATCAGGATTGGTTAAATCTAACCTAAAATATTCCAAAGATGGCGCTTAAATACTCCGAAAACTTCCGAATAATTATAACCCTTAAACTCTCTGCTAAAAATGCCACAAAACGTCAAAAGCAGTCCCTAAAGCTCAACAACAAACGCTGCCAATTATTCTAAGCCCGAAAAGTACCTGCGCACTGCCCTAAAGAAATCGCAGCAAACAAAATTAAGAAAACCAATTTAAAATGCGCTCATTCTAGCTACTTCTTGTCACAGTTCGGGGTTTTTATGAATCTTAGAAGACTTCCATTAAAATGTCTGTAGATGGACCTTTCGTTTTTGAGAAAAAGCCACGTAGGTTTAATCCTCCATATCTCCTGGAATGTCCATTTGCTGCGATACCTACTTAAAGTAAATATTGAACTTTCTTTTTTCTATAAAGACTAACTGCACCACTTGATCTCTAGCACTTACAACTTGGCAGTTCCTCTTGAATAAGATAATCCTCCGAAACGAGGATATTTCTCATCTGTTTCCTTGCTATTCCAATTTAAATTCATTCAAATAAAATCGACTGCTGTCCATTTTCCTCCATTCTTGTCGTAATTAAAAAAAGTCACAAAGTTATATTTAAAAAGTTTGACAGCTCCGTCCAAAAGAAAGAAAAAAATCCAAAAATAATAAGAATAACCCGGGCAGAGAAAGAAGACGCGCGTCGCACCCTAAGAAATTACTGAGCGACAACATCTGTTCGGCGAAGAAGTAGGTATTTAAAATTTTATTCAAACAAATGTCCATTAGACATCGAAGATGGCCGGCAATGCAAACTCTATTAACTCACAACTGTTGACGTTTCCTTTTATTTCTCTTCTTAAAGTAGCACTCGATGTGAAAGTTTTGCAAGTTTCTTGCTGATAACTTGAAAAGTTTTTGTTTTTGTCTACTCTACACCTCTTGACCACTCAGGCATTCGCCATTGCCATGAGAAGATATACCTTAATAGATTTCTGTGAACCATTTACAGGAAATGGCCAAAATGGTGGAATGGTGTACAACCTTTTTCACAAGTCCTAAATAAACACTGGACAGACAAGAAAACAATTCGCTTTTAATTGGAAAAAAGGAATTCATCATCATCATACAGTTTTGCTCCCCCATGTGCTGGGGCAGCGGGCAGCGGGAATCGGGCATATTTGCCGCCACCCATCGACCCTGGCTAACTTCACTCAATTGACGCTCGAATATTGAGCGGGGGTGGTGGATTGTTTTGATTTCATCATAACCAAGTGCCAGCGAGATAGATGTATACTGTGTACACTTGATGTGGGTGCCTTAGGGCTACTACTAGATGGATGGACAAGACTTATCTTCATGAGACTATTCGATGGGTAGACGTAGACGTTTTGGTTCTTTTTTTTTTTGTCGAAATTTCTTTGTAATAATAGACCTGAGGAGAGCACACACAAGACCAGGGACAAGTAGCAAAGTGGTGGAGTCAAGCGACCACAGTTATGGTTGGTACCGTCAAGGATAAAAAGTGATGCCCATGGTAAAAAGAAAATGAAGTTTCCGGAAGAAAACGCAAATATCCTGATGGATGTAAGGTGGTGTAAAGGTAAGCTATACGTAGATAAGTGAATTAGAACTATGCCATCGGAGAGGGAGACTGAAATGGAAGGCTTATCATGTGAAAAGCCGGCTGGTTTTTTTTATTTCTTTCAGAGACGGCAATGGATTATGCATCTGCAAAAGGTACAGGTCCCACAGTCTTACTCTTGACCCTCATCCTCCCTATGAGTACATATAGCTGTTTTTGTTCTATACCATTTGCGAATAGGTTCTCAACGATACGTAAAGGTGAGTTTGTGGTCGAAATGAAAACCGAAAAGTCTTCTACTGTTGCCAATATAATTTTGTGATATTTTTCAATATTAAAATCAGTTTGGAACTCCATTCTGTCGACAATTTTACAAAAACTAATCTTGTTAAATAAAAAAAAAGTATTGAACATTTTCTTTTTAATTGTTTTAAAAGAGAATGCATGTGCGATTTATTTTAGAATGAATCAGGAAAAATTGTTTCTTTTGAATTTAAATCTTCACCGGATTTTTGAACTAACGAGGCTCTAAGTTTGGTGGTTTGAACATTAGATGGATGCAAATGACATAGGTAGGTATTACTTTACCTTCTTAAATCTCTACCTAGGAACCAACGAGTTTTTAATGGGATCCGGGCCGTAAGATCCAGTTTAAGAGGCACTGGTTTAGTGGAATACAAACCCCTTTTAACATTCGTTAATTATGTACACAAACCTATGCATTGTTCTTTTGTTACAACCGCCTCCAATCACAGGTTCGTTCACTTTTTTTCTGCTTCCAGTGCAAATCCGCAAGAGTGAGCTGTTTATCATATATGCAAGATGTAGTTGATTTACTTTGCATTTTTTTTGATATACAAATTATATCAGTCGCGTTTTATTGCAGACCACTTCAGCAAAGTAAAATAAAGTAGACGAATACGCAAACAAAATGGTTGCAGTGACATTTTTGGTATAAACTGGTAAAATGTTGTGTGTCTCGACTTTTAGTTTGCAGTTCACTATATAGTAATTTTCACTGTCTCCAGAAAGGTTTCAATATAAGCTGCTTCTGTCATGTCACTTAGGACGGGATAAAATAAGAGCTAAATAAATACAAATTAAAAGCTATTAAAACTACTGCCCCAAATTTGAATCTATATTGTATTTTTACGTAGATCATGTGGGAAATTGTTATTTAATATGGTGGTAAAGACACGAGTGACTACAGTAGACGCTCGGTGTAGTGAACATGAACAGTCTGTATAGTGAACTATCCAATATAGTGAAAACCGACATTTTACACAGACTACTCTAAATGCAGAGTATTCTGATATTTTAGTTATGAAACGCCTTCAGGAAAAAGCGGTACAATTAAATTTAAATCTAAAGAAGACACAAATGAAATAATCAAATTATTTTTCAAAAATGTAATTTAAAATGCCTCTGTGCTATTTAAAATCTAATACAATTATTATTTTGTGTTACTTTTTTTATTGATTTGAAATAAAATCTTATCTTATATGTTTTTTTTTTTTATTTTAAACTATGGAACATTGGTGCCTTAAGTGGTAGTGTGTTGAACTACTAAGCGAGGGGTCCCCGGTTCGAATCCCGAAATAGCCAAATTACACCTTAAGGTTTTTTTCCACTGCGCCACCTCTCGCGAACGTCTGACAAACATCCGAGAGTAAAACTGTCATGAATGAGCTTCTCAATTAGCCGTTTGGACTCGGCGTAAAATTGTAGATCCCTTCCATTCGTCCCAAAAATTGAAAACCCACACAAAACGAATGGTTGTCAGAAGCTAGGCCTTGTGTCCCATAGACCTGTCGCGCAAAAATATTAATTTTTAATTTTTTTTTTGTTCTCTCTCTCAATGCAGCGGGTAGTTTTGCGCTAGATTGAGAAATATCCCTGAAAGGGGTATTTCACTAATAGTGCTAGACGTCTAGCGCCAATGGTGAAATGCCAATTTTTTTTGTATGAAGTTTGACATGCCACTAGTCATCTAGCGGGCAGTGGAACGCGACCCCGACCAGTGGTATTAAATACTGTGACAGTAATAACAAAATTTTAAAAAATGTATGGCGTCGTAGAACATTGCAGTCCACTTTCGAATGACAGTATAACTAGATTCTTGATGACATTCTTTTGTATTTAAAACATGAGTGGGGACGTTCCTGCATCTAGTTTAGTTAGCCTGACTTCATGTGTCTCTGTTTTGATTGGCCTAGGTCGGTCACGTGAACAGCTTTTTAAGTTCAAGGGTAGCCGGCGAATAAAGTCAAGAAATTCATAACTGTGTACTAAGTTGACAGTTCGCATAATTACGTTTTGCTGACGTAGGAAAAGTGACATTAACGACCAATCTGGCGTTCAGAGTACCTATAACTAGTTTTGGCATCTGACCCATATATACTCTGTTCAAAAAAAATTGTCAGTACAGGCCTTATGGAGGAGCTTTTTTTCTACCAATGGTGCCTGTAGATACTCTCACGGCACTCAAACACAAGAATTGCCACTGAAATAAAAACGAAACCACTGTCATGCCATAGAATTGTTGTTGTAATTTTCCTAAAATTTGGCGAGGAGCTCACTGCAACCACTCTGCCACACAACTGCGGGCAGAATGAGCATGATCGGCTTGTGTTCGCTATTCGCTTGCTATTATCATCAACCAAAATAAGCAGTGTGTGTGACTGAAGCACATCAGAGGAGTGTTACCATATGTACAATGAAAGGATATCATCAAGGGATTTTCTATGGATTTTGTAAAAGAACTTTCGGTTTTGGTGCTTTTGAGAACGAATTTTTATGTGGGGTACTGCCATTCGGTTTTATTTTTTTTTGTATTTCTGAAGGATCAAATAAAATTCTGTTAAAATATTTTTTTCAATGTCGTCTGTTAGAAAAAGATTTATTCGTGAAGTGTTTTAATGCATGCATTTCATTCACGCAACAAGTGATCGTAAGTGCGTTGTAGTGATATTGCATTAGTAAATAGTGATTATTGCTGCAACCGGATTCATGTTTTTTTGGGATTCGTTTTTCAACAATATTCGTGAGGGCATATTTCTGCATATTTTTGGCATATTTAGCATTTTTGTTATATTTTAGCATATTTCCCTATTTTTTCATCAAAAAGATTTTAACACTAAAATATCGAAATGACAAAGGAGGTAAACCTATACTGCTTATTGCCGGATGTGGGTTTTACCACATCCGGTCACTCGCCCCCAGTAAAGATAATATATTGAAAGGGTTTTATGATCCTTTTTTGCTACTGTTTCCAAGAAATCTACACTGCCGAGTAATAATTTTTGATTAAATAATGCATATAGGTATCTATGTATATATTAAAAAATGTATGTAGCGCTGTACAAGTGCAGTCCTTTTACTATCTGTTTAGGTATAAATAATTGCGTCGTGCTTATGAAATTTTGTATTTTAATTTCCTGTTTGTGTATAAAATGCGGAAATAAAAAAGTTATTAACGACAGCGCTTACAAGGGTTGACAACGAAAAATGGCATCGATGTGTCCAACACGTCGAACAGGTTGTTGAGCCAAAGATGTGGGAAATGGACGTTTTCGCCGAGGAAGTAGTTGATAGGTTAATAATAGACCTAAATAACAAGAGCAGTAGCAGTAATTACTCATCGGATTAGTTTATATTTTAATAAGTGATATTAGATATTAGTATTTTATGTTTTACAATATTTATATGAATAAATTGGATTACGGTGATACATTTTTCGTTTTGATTTTTTTTTATTTCGTTAGAAATATTTTTATTTGAAATTGGAAGATGGTAACCCTACAAGAATTGCTCTCTGAGTTTAGGCGAATTATCATACAAACTACGGCAACCCTGTGAGAGCTTTAAAGAGGGACAGATTTATGTAAGTCATTGCAACCAGACTGAGAGGCAAACATCCTATCTTTCCTGTACTGACAATTTTTGTTGAACAGAGTATAGTCATCTTAAGATAACTAGATTTTTTATCGTGCCCAGTGATGTTTGACTAGAATTCTGTAATGACAGCAGATGGAATAGAATCTAATAAAGTTGTCTTTCACGTTGAGGTCAAATGTTCATTTAAAAGCGCTTTACATTTTAATTGAATCTCGCAGCCAACAAGGAAATAGTTGATAATAGAGTTTGATTTTAAGTAAGGCCGGTTAAGTAACCTTAATCACAGTCGCCTACAACTACTTCTACTACAAATTTATGCGAACGAACACATTCTAGATGTACGCTGCCCTTTTCCCACGCGATATAACTCAAAAGTTACTTTTTTCATGTGAATTTTGTATTTACTCACAATTTATAAGTATTTGATATTCACAATTAAATGCAGATTGGCAAAACTGATTGTCATAAAAGCTAAAGAATGAACATTAGTAGAATTGCATCGAATTGCAGGAGACAAGAAAGAAAGACAGATCCGTTTGTCTGGTGTTATTAATGCTAGTGAAGGCTTAATAAAGAGATTGCAAACCAGACGATAGTGTCATGAATTCTCTAGCCGTGAGTAAAAGAACACAAGTTCCGGCGAACAACATTTCTGCAATCACTTGAAAACGCTTTTAGTTTAAAATATGTCATTATGAGATTGTCTCAATAATTATAACCAACTACACAATAATAAATTAAACGATTAAACGGTTGATGGATAAAATATAATCCGGAAGTCATTCTGTTTTGTAAAAAATCGAAATTAAGAATGCCTGACAGCTAACTGACTAGATGTGTTTGAGTTTTTATCGGTCAAAATTGGTGACGAGATTAGTTTTTGCAGTTGACATTTATGGATGGGTAGCCGAAAAATTAAGTCAAGAAAATCCTGCCTGTATAAGTGTATATCTACTCAGTTGACATTTTGAGGTGTCAAATTCGAAAATAACCGTGAGTTTACAACAACAACTCAACTTACCTTGTTAACGCGTTCGTATACCTACCTAGTACCTAGTTCAGATAAAGCTAGTTGACGTTTTTCACAAACTAGGTAGGTATTCGAATGTTCCCATTGCAAAAAAAAATATCAACGCGCTACGATATTTTTTACAGAATTATTTCACAGACGCAGTAGGTAGTGTATTCGGTTTCTCAACTATGTTAAGGTTGTTGTCTCGGATTCGATTCCTATCGTGACTTCACCATAAAATTTAATAAAACCGCGCTCTGAGTGCTTTTGAATAAATAACTTTGAATTTATGTGAAGTGCGGATGCGGATTTAATTTTGACAATCAAACGTATATTTTCTGTGTGTGCATGAGCGATGAGCTTGGTGACAATAAAAAGTCAAGTCGGAGAGAGAGCTATGGTGCGGTCACGATGGGAAAGGAATACGAGACGTCAATCGTAAAAATATTAATATTATGGTTGAGAAGCTCAACGCACTCCAGGTTTCGTGATTGAGAGAGACTGAACTGTCATCAGCGTTTTAAAGAATCAGCCAATGAACGTGCCCTATCTCAATTCATTTAAATTCTATGACATTTTCTCTCCTTCAGTTAAGGTTAGTGAAATTATGTAGGTACTTAATTAAAATATTAATTTTCGTGTTAAAACACTTTTTTTCTCCAGAATACCGAAGTGTTTGAATTTGATTAGACTGCAATGTTCCAACAAAACTTTATTAACTTTCTGCCTGCCAATTGATTCGCTGTCAATGAAAGTGTTCTTTATTCGTAGATCGTAGTAAAAGAAACGGTTGAACAAAAAGTAATAAGGTTGAACACATTCAAAAACTTAGTTGTCTTAAGTCGACTAGATTGGTCTGGACTAGTTAGATGTAACCTGAACGCAAAAACTAGATTGGTCGGGAACGTCACTTTTCCTACGTTAGTCACATATGCGAACTGTCAACTTAGTACTCAGTCACGAATTTCTTGACTAGATTTGTCTCCTTCCCCTCCATAAACGCCAACTGACCCAGCTACCCATGTGACCGATCTAGGCCAATCAAGTCAGTCAGCTGTCAGACTTACTAAACTAGATACTTGAACGTCCCCATTCTCTGTTGAGAGGTAGTATCTTGCTCTCTTTTACCAAATAGAACAACAACAACTGACAATCATTATATTTAAATTATTAGAAACACTGCCATAGACAACAGCAGCCTATTTTATTATTCCATGTGTTGCCATAAACCGCAAGATAGTCAATCACCATTTTAATCAGTCTGAACTTGCCAACTTGCTTACAAAATATAAAAATCTCTATCGGATGTGTCTCACATTTCTCAAGGTAGATCACTGACCGCTGAAATTGCCAGTTGAGTAAATCTGTGATGAATTTCCCTCCAATTTACGTCACGTCAGCTCATTGTTTTGCTAATATTTCCGAAGTTTTGGGTAATTTACGGCCAAAACGCTTATAGAGCGACTTCCACCTCATGTCGAAATGCGACCGAGCGTGATGGTCGAGATGTCTTTAGACTTTCTTGCACTGCATATGCAATTGTTGTAACTTATGCAACTGGCAATAGAAAAGTTGTAATTAAATGTCAGCCAAGATGTCACAGATGATCGGAATTTGTATCTTGATCGAACTATAAAAGAGCTGTGCCGTCGATTCTATCTATCACAGTCAGGTCTTCTATAAACTCGCACAGCTAATTCAATCCAAATCATAACTGAAGTACAATGAAGTTCCTTGTAAGGACATTTCATTTAGCAATATTTTGGATAGTTTCGCATTAATTATTTGTTTTTCTAGATCATCTTTGCTGTCTTGTTGACTGTGGTGGCATGCGCCCTGGCCGAAGAACAACAGGAAGCCGAACGTCGCACCTTTGACTTTGATTTTTTCAAAAAGGATAAGAAGGGAAAACATGGACATAAAGACCACCATCGCTACGACGACGATGAAGGCGACTATGCTGGAGAATTCGTTCATGGTTCAGAATTGCATGGAGGTTTCTATCCAGGACATGGTATTCATGGAGCGGGGATTTATGGACCAGCACTTCATGGGCCAGTTGTCCATGCACCAGTTGTCCATGCGCCAGTTTTTCATGGGCCAGTTGTTCATGGACCAGTTGTTCATGAACCATTTGTCCATGGACCAGCTCTCTATGGCGGACATTTCGACGATGGACACATCGGCGTCGGACACTTTGACGAAGGATTGCACAACGGTCTCGACTTGCATGATGATATAGGGCTTCATGGTGGCTACGATGGATTTGGTGATCACTTTGAGCACATTGGACACTTTTAGATCTACACGTCGTTGTAACTTAGATATAAGCATAGTTAGTTTATTTTAAGTGAAATTTGTACCTACACCTTCTTAAAATAATTATAATGTTTGTTATTTGATGAAATGGTTTTTGATTCTGAGTTTTTTTAGCTAGTTGTTGTTAATTGCTGTTTGGCGAGTTCTATCTGCTACTACTTTACAACCAAACTCAGGCATTTTTTTTTGGTTCTAGAAGAAGTCAGTATCTTTATTATATTAATACGTAAACACCAAAAGTTTCCGTGCACTTTTTAAGTATTTATTATGAAATGAGGAGAATAAAACTTATATCATTCGAAAGGTACTCTGCCATAGATGTGCACAAACAAAAATACGTAGGTATATGTCGCCACTAAGACTGGTAAAATGAAGTTAAGAATTTCCCAATGCTTAGCAGTTAATCGAAAGCATTTTGTTGTCATTCAATTTGTCGCCGTCATGTTTCCATAATAACGAATTTAATCATCTTAAATTAGAACCTGTTGGAGAGTCTCATAAAGCCATAAAGTAAGCAATCATAAAATCTTATTTCAGGGGCATTGCAGAGTTATCTGCGAGGAAACGAACATTCATGGTTTGCCCTTTTCCATTTTTTATTCATAGCGGAAAAGTATATGATATAAGATTAAGGCTTTCGTTACTTTATCTACAGACAAAATTGGTCGAATTTCGACCACGGGCGGTACTAGTTTTTCTTAATATGAGAAAAAGGTTTGCTTTTATCGCCAGACCCAGACCTGCTACATTTTTATGCTCAAATCTCCCATATAAAAAGTCCACAAAGATAACATTTAGCGAAGCAGTTTAGCAACGCAGTGTACTGTTTGCACGATAATTCTTAACATACAGATGGCAGACGAAAAGTCTCCACTCATTTAGCTCGCGAAATGAATGTCATGTGCATTAAATCAAAGAAAAATTTTGACATAAAAAACGGTGGAAAAGTTTGTGTTGTGTTTGCGATGAATTTCTTGGAGTAAATCACAGAAAACGTATTAAAATGGAAAAACCGTTTTCATGCAATGAAAAAAGAAACTTGCGGAACTTGGAGGACCGACGACTAATCAGCAGTATGAAACAGGACAAACATTCCTTTTGAAATAGTCTTACATTTACTCGACACGAAGGAACTTATTCTGAATTATTATTTCTGAAATTGTTGCTGCTGCTGCAGCAAGAATATCTTCTTCAGTTTGTCTTTATCCATTGTTTTGGAGATACTCGATGTCTGTGAAGTTTGAAATTCGAAAATTCTAAATATGCGTATAATTAAAATTACACTCATTGACATCTTTCATCAATATATGGTTTTTCTCCCATCTACATTATGTTTAATAATTTAGCGGCCATTTATCTATGGTGTGGAGAAAGAAAGTGGAGACTAGGGACGCTAAAATTTAGTGCGAACAGGATACTAGGCTTACAAAATGCCAGGTTTGCTAGAATGCCTTGAGAAAAAATATCGCATCACATCAAATATACATATTATATCTCCTCTCATAGTATTTTTTTAGTTTTCTGAACACATTTGTTTTTTTCCTACCTAACCAAACGATAAGTAATAGAATAGACTTAAATAAATTATTCAAGAACTGTTGCCTTTCTTTGAAAAAGTCCCCATTTGAAAATAAAATCCCAAAATCTCTCGTAGTTAACAAGATACAAGAGTGATATTCGAAATAATTCATTTCCGTGTCAATTAATTGGTATGTAGATATGTACCTACGATAAGTTGTTTAACCCACCGAATTGAGTATATTTATTATTCACAACACGTTAACGTGTGTTCGCGTTCGTTAATGTAAAATATAAACATTTTGTTTGTCAAGCGCACGATGAGTAACTCAAGACAAAGAATTGTAAATGCATAGATGAGATAAATTAAGAGAACTGTCCAGTTTCAGACATAAACTAACTAGGTATTCAATTTTTAATTTTATATTTAATAGTTATTTTTAGGTTTTAGAGCTAGCACAACTTGGTAGGGCCCTAGTTATAGCCATTTGTAAAATTGTTTTTTTTTTGTTTTTTTTTATCACTTAAGCTAGATAGTTTTACCCAATCTTCATCTATAAATGTAACTAATGATTTAAAGAACCAATTTACAAAAATATGAGAAATTGGACATAAAACTAGCTGAAAAAAATGTTATTATTTTTCTGTATACCTACGTAAAATATTTTTATTTTAACAAATTTTATTGGTTATAGTCTTGATTTGGTTTTCGTACTCAAAAATTTTGCTAATTGTCTCACACCAGGAAGATTTCGTTCTTCGGTTTTAAAAAAATGCATGTAATAATTTTTGTTTTTAGTAAGTAAGTATGTACAGTAACTAAAAGAACTAAACAAATTACATTCTATAAAAATATGTAACCATATATTCGGATTATCAGATTCGTGTCACGCAATTTATGCATATAAGGACTAAACCTGACGCCACAGAAAGGTGCAGTCATAGTAATGGAAGTTTGTTCCTCGCATTTTTTCATTTTTAGGACTACTACAACTAAGTCTGCAGTTATAGCGATACGAAAAACGAAACCGTAAAAAAATTCGTTTGCTTTTTTAACCACTTTAACTCAATCTTGGTCTTAAAATGTTGCAAATTGTAAAAATAGTAAATAAATTATTTTCAATTTTTCTATACAAAGAATTCATTACATTTTCTTTACGAAGAAAATGTTTACGTACGTAATTAGTACCTTTTTTTAAAAATGTAAAGATAATTTGCTTACTTTTTTGTCTTTTAACTTCATAAGCAACATTTTAAGACCAAGATTGAGTTTATTTTATTGGTTTTCTAAGATTTTTGTGAATGGTAAATTTAGTGAAAAATTGGTTTGAACTAATTTAAAAAGAAGAATTTTATTCTACACTTCAATTCACCGTATTTATTTTAAATATCATTTTATTGATAAAATTAAATTTGTTTTATCGTTTTTGTTTGGTTTTGTTGAAAAAATGAAAGCAAATTGAACGAGAACCTATGTGGAAGCGAGAACAAATTTACCAAAACCATAGACGAAGTCGATTGCGTTCGTAGCTTCTAAAAACAACATTTATTTAAAATACTTCCAAACATTCTCAGTCGATTCGATGGTGGCTTTGCCGGATTTACTGGCGCGATGCTTAGCCAAATAGGAGACCTCCAGATTAGTCCACTTTGCCTTACAATCCTCCAACGTGCATTGGCCCAAAACTCTCTGAAATTTCCTTCCAAATGGGAGTTTTGGGCATTTTATATTCTGTAGCGGATATATCCCACAACGTGCGTCACTGCTCGGCGGCTTGTATTAGTTTTACGATGTTTTCGTGCGACCAATCTCCCTAAGACTTAGCTCTTATTTGCTTGTATCTTCTTTTCTGTTTTTTGCCAATTGAACTCTTGCGAGTCATCAAGATACCTACCTTGGATCCTTATTATTTTTATCTTCGTCCTCGATGCCATTTTAGGAAAACTAAGATCTTCTCTGGGAGAATTTCGGCAATTTTTGCCAATGTGACGATTTCCTCGCCGAGGATCCTTTTCCTGAAACAAAAGACGGCCGGGCATTCCGTTAGTATGTGAAGAGAGGATTTGTGAGGCCAATGCGGTGAAGCTGCTTTTTAGGGAGGCAACGGCCACTGAATACTCCTGGTTATGATTTTTGGGTTATTTCCAGGTCAATTAAGAAGCTGATGGGTTTCCTGGTGCAAAATAGAGGATTCATTTTTTTGGTGCAGTTTCGCCCAGGTTATTTAAGCCATACTTCATTGGGTTCGATGCGAGTCCGCTTCATATCATGGTTTTTAAAAATCCGTTTGCTGACACTGTAGAAGAGTTCAAGTCCTAAGAGTGGTGTCGATTCGCCGTCCTTACCTAGTGAGTCGGGTGTTTTATCGCCATCAAAAACGCTGTGGGATGGGATCCAGTGAAGAATAACAACATTTTTCCTAACAAGCTCCTGAATGGTCACGTATGTTTCCAGAAAAAGCTTCGATTTTTTGACAGATAAGTCAAGAGTTTTGAGAGCTGGTTTTACCACACGTGTTAGATGAATATCTACACTCTCAAAATCTTATAAAATAATTTTTATAGTAGAGGAATTTAACAGAAGTTTACAGTAGGCTGTCGTTCTATAAAGAAAAAAAAAATTTCTCGAAAAAATCACTGGGGGCGCGTTCAAAATTTATCGAAACTTTAAAAATATCAAAGACGTGTGCTAAAAAATGTGGCGTATGCTGATGAGCCTACTTTAGCTCGTAAGCATTTATAAAGCGTTTTCCAATAAGAGGTGTTATTTTGATATACAAAGAAAAATGTCATTTTTGAGATAAATGATCGGATATTTATTTCATAATAAAGGGGAAGGTATGCCGTTAATAATGAAAAAAAACATCAGCCAAACGACCACGCTTACAGGACCATATCCTTTTAATGAAATTTTCCATAACAAAATCGCAAAGTGGCTGCCCTTTGTCCTCGATAGACTCACGAATTCCAACTTTGAGGTCTTCAATCGACGCTGGGCTGTTGGCGGAGGCCTTATCTTTCACGTGGCCCCAAAGAAAGAAGTCGCAAGGTGTTAAATCACAAGATCTCGGTGGCCAATTGTGATCACCTCTTCAAGAGATAACACGGTCCGGAAACTTTTCCCGTAAAAGATCAATGGTTTCGTTGCTTGTGTGGCACGTAGGGCCGTCTTGTTGAAAGTAAACGTTGTCCAGATCAATACCATCCATCCACGGTGTATTGACGTTTGTGGAATGCCCAATTCCAAAGAACGATGAGGAATGAACAAACCAGGGTTTTCTTCAACACTTTGGGCTACAGCAGCAACATTCTCAGTTGTTCTTGAGCGACGTGCGCGGGTTTTATTCTTCACATCACTAACTTGTCCCAACAGCTCGATTTTTTCCACCAATTTCTGTATTGCGGTCCGACAAGGTGCTTCACGACGACCCAAAAAATGATTTAGTTTTGCGAACTGTGACTGAAAAATTTTCACCATTTTTGTAGTGAATTTTTATAATTTCAATGCGTTGTTGAAGCGTGTAGCGTTCCATTTTTAGTAATGGCGTAGTTTCTACTTGTCAAATGTCAAAAAATAACAGCTTCAAAAGTGACAGCTACCGAAAATACCACCTCTTTTTGGAAAACCCTTTATTATACGAGTCAGCATTCGCCGAAAATTTGTCCGAATGTGAGCATACGGTCCCAAGAGGGGTATTACTAGATATGTTGTGATTGGGACACATTTTTGAGCATACGTATGTTAATTAAACATTTCGTCTTATACTAGTTTTAGTCATGAGTACGTCAATAAATCAAACTTTTCAAAAAGGTCCACGAAACAGGTCCCTGCCGGTACCGACACACTAGTTTCTCATTGGCTTGCGTAATTTTTGGACAGATGTAATTGCACGTGCAATAAGCCAGAAATCTATATTCATTTAAGGCAAATTTGGAAAAGGACTTAATTATACAGTTGGTTTGGGTCCGGTCATACTTGTTACTATATGCGACACCCTGTTTCGCACTTTGCTGCTTCGAATTTAACTTTCATTCAACTGCGCTCAAGTCTGATGCCATATCTGACATATCTGAAATAAAATTTCAACCAAAATGCGTTCGATTCAATCTCGTTTTTAGGTGTGCACTGCCTTTGGATACAACGCTCCGAGCAGAGGTGGGTCTGGCTCTGGACAGACAATCTATGCAACATAAATATTCATACAATTGTCTTTGTTAATATTGTCAATCAATTCAATGATCCAAGACAGTAACTCAATTGCGACATAGACCCCCACTAAAACGTTGGAATTTCCCAAAAGCAAAAATAAAAAACCTGACCTTAGTTATCACTACTATCTCGGAGGGTATTAGCACCTCATCAGCCGGTTAATTACCATACCGTGTGCATTAGTGTAACCATCGCGCTCTCGCTGTGATTATTTTCATTCCGTTTTTTTGTTTTTTGTTGACCCTCGACAAAACCCAAACAATGCCCATACTCTTGCTCTTTGGCTATACGGACGGATGGGATGACTGCGTCTCGTCGCCGCGATTGTTCTGTCGGCAGTGTATTCGCCAGGCGCTCAGCACTTGAAATTTGTTAAACTAAGTGAAGCCGCCCAACAGATTCTTGGGAGGCAAGTGAATTCCCCCAAAAAAAAAAGTAATTCTCTTGACCATTTCCGCGAGTCGTGTGTTTACGTTTAGGCGTATATAAAGCATTGCCACCAGTTTGGCATCAACTTAGTTTAACTCGAGACGTGATTGAATAACCATAGTGGGCAGGTAGCAAAAGCGAACAAAACATGCGTGCATTCGTAAGTAACCTCTCTCGGAGACGCGGTTTGAATTTGTGGATTACATTTGGGACTAACCTATCGTTCATCGTGTTTTGCAGATTCTCTTCGTTGTGGTGTGCGTGGCTGGTGTCATGGCGGCTGATAAGCCAGAGGGCCGGACATTTGGACTACTTGGCGGTGGCATCGGTGCTGGACTAGGATTTGGCAGCGGCTACGGCGGTGGTTATGGTGGAGGCTATGGCGGTGGATACGGTGGTGGATACGGTGGTGGATACGGCGGTGGATATGGCGGTGGTTATGGCGGCGGCCATGGAGGAGGCTATGGGGGAGGCTATGGCGGTGGTCCAGGGTTTGGCGGCGGATACTATAGGCCACGACCACCCTACCATGGTGGGTATCCAGGCTTCGGTGGTGGATATCCAGGACATGGTGGAGGCTTTGGCGGTGGTTATGGTAGCGGCTATGGAGGGCACTATGGTGGTCACTATGGAGGAAGCTACGGCGGAAGCTACGGGGGTGGTTATGGTGGCGGTCATGGCGGTGGCTATGGCGGCGGCAATGGGTTCTTTGGTTGATTCAAAGTTGCGAAACGAAGACAAAGACTTGTGTAATTTATTTATTTTGTTGTGTAAATATATTTTAAACTTAAAGTTGAAGGTGTTTTTAATTGCCAGTAAGTGGACAGAAGGAAGAAGGGACTGATTTTGTTTCAAGCCTTGAAGTATGGTGGGCCCAGTAGTGGTAACGATTAACCTTATTCAATATCCAGATCGCTGGAATCGTTAATCGTCCCAAATTAGCATTAAATTACGCTTATCTCTTAGCGAGATGGCGGACCAATTTAAAATCCACCTAAATTGGGGTGCCAAGACATTCATTGTCATTGCATGGCCGAGGAACTCTACCGGTGAAGTAGAAGCCCTGATGCATGCCTTTAACTACTTACAAACTCTTAGTCAAACGAAATGGCATAATCGCGACTAATCGCATGTGGTCAAACTTCCCCACGTGCTTCATCAAAAAACCATCTGGCTCGTGCTGAGACTCATACGCTCAAAATGTCTAATTAAACTATTGAGAAGCTTCACATAAGTGGGTATCATTTTCGGACATTGCTCCTCAGTTCGGGTCTCTTGCACAACAATTTCGACAGAACCTTCATCGACAAGAAGGAGTCTATTTTTCACCTTCTATGCACCTGCCCAGCTCTCTTTACTCGAAGAAGAATACTTCTAGGAAAATACATCACGGTGAACTCGCTAATATGAGGCTCAAGGCGCCTTTCTTACAACTCCGGTTGATTCAACAGGTTGGTTTCAGATCATTTGCCTGCCATCCCGAACTTAACCTAAACTACGCTTTGGCACAAGCTAAAAATACAGCTTACACTTGGCACTGCTATAAGGAAACTTGACCAAACTGGTGTCTGTAAAAGTAAACTACAAGGTCTAACTTCCCTTCTTCAATACCCTGGATGCCTGAAAACTCCGGTCAGTTCTAGGAGTTCCTACAAATGCTATTCAGTGGCTTGTCATTTTCTAAAACTTCTCTATAGGAAGAAACCGTCATTATTTACCACATAAAGTGCCAAAGCATTACAAGCTCTAACAAAGACCAAGACCTTCCACAAGCCCCTGATGGAAATTAACGAGAAATATAGAAATTACTTTCAATATTCACAGGCTCTTTAAGGCTTTCTCCACAGACCTTCCTTTATACCTTATCTCACCGGATGACAAATCGAGTAGGCTGCAACTTACAAACGCGGGTTAACAAAACACGACCTATAGCAACTTTTATAGGGTTTTTCTCAAAACCAAATTCGATTAACTGACTATACGTGTCTTCAAACCTTTCCCAAAGCCATAATGCCAGTTGAAATTCAAAAGCATTTGGCTTGTAAGACTTCATCCTACCTTGGATAGTGGGTAATCCGAAGGTTTAATCCAAAAGCTGGCTCCAATTGCAGACTACTTGTATGTTTTCTACTTGCTTGCGTCACCTACTGCGAGGTATTCCGATATTGCGTTGGTTGGAGTCAAAGACCCTTTGACCGCAGGTATAAAATTTGATTTTCTTTTCTTACCTTTTTATCATTTTGATAGAAAAGTCGATTTTTCTGGTAAATTTTGGGCTCGCAATATACCTTCATCCACGATCCACCTTCGTTAACGTCCATACTTCCCTGCCTAAGATCAAATGATGAGGATCTCACATAGAGTTTTCTAAATGTTTCTTGAAAAATCCTTAATTCTCAATTTTTAGGCCAAAGAAACCGTGATTGAAAAGCGTAATAGGTCGCTATATATCATATGTGATGCCATTTTTAGAGTTTACAACGCAATCAAGATAAATAAAGGCCCTAGCTACCTGAAAGATATAGGATAGCTGCCTTTTATGTTTGATGTTTCGCCCGATTCGTCAATATCGTCTGCTTATTTTTGTTAACAACATATTTGGTTGCATCTTCATTTACAATTTAACCCAATTCGCTGAGTTCCGCCAAAGACGTCAATCTCGTCTCTGAACAGACTTGGGTAAAATGTTAACCCCGCTGGTGGCCTATGAGTTTTACACAACACGTTCTCGTAATTCGTTTTAGACTTCACTTCGCACTAAGGAAATCGCTCATTTCTTTTGTCGAAGAGCTCGTAGTTAAATATATCATTTTCCACTATGGGGGCCTGAATGCATATCTTAGTTAAAACGTTCTCCAACGCGCCGAAAGCTCAAGACTTTTTACCTAAGTCTTGCGCCAATAACAAATCTACTTCCAAATAACCGCTGTCACTGCTCACCTTATAATAGATCTCAGTCCAATTGTCTCCCGGTCTACTTCATCGCACTTCCTGGATGGCAGTTGCGTCTGCCTTGAAACAGTCTAGGGTTTCCGGATATTGATCTGCTACACAAAGAACTCCATTTTTAGCTTCCACTTCCACTTCCATGCTGTTGTTCAACTTTTGCTACATTTGGACATCATTTTCCTTCTCTTTTCGACAAAATGGCTAGGGCTAGGCTATACCTATATATTCTCTTTCCGAACTATATGCGGCTCAAATAAATTCACTGCTTAAAATGTTAGCAACTTCAAATTGACGACTGTACCATTGGTTGTCTTGAACGACCATCGATTGTATGTTTTGGGAGAAGATCTTATAGCTCTTTTAACTCTTTTAACAATTGACAGTCCACAAAGGCCACAATCCGCCAACACTCGAAGGCACCAAAAAGCTCTATTATACCTATCCTTTACCTATCCTTTAGAGTTCACAATTTGGTGAGAGAAATTTTGCATTGAATACAGTTCCGACTGCTATAGTTGAAGAATGGGGCCTTGTCAAAATTACTCCAACGAGCTACAAAGCAGCGCAGAAGCCAAATGCTTCAGGCTTTCCGGCGGCCATCGGCCTTGAGTCTTGCGGTCTAACCGACAAAAAACACTCTTCTTTTATCCCCGTAACATCAGAGCACACTCGATTAGCTCAGAATGAATTGACTGAGCATGAGCAGTCGGGGTAACAATTTGGGCTCAAAATATTTTGACAGCTAACCACATTGCACATGATTGCTGGTCAGTATTTCATAGAAAATTAAAGTCGACAAAAAGCGTAGCAGTATTTATATTGTCATATGACAGTTGACAGCTAGTGCTTAAATCCCTTTTAAAAATAAATCAGACTGCTCTAAGCATGCTTTGATTAGATCATGTTCGATTCTCTGTTGTGTCTTCTTCTGTGATAAAAAAAAACGCCTTATGTCATTTACCATTTAACTGTCGTCAACTCAAAATGTCACCGTAAATGTCAAATATTAGTTATTCTTTGAAGTTATCATTATCAGATGTTACAACAAACCCGATGCTTTAAAAATTCATTGGGATGTTCAGGTGTCTAGTTTAGTAAGTCTGACAGCTGACTGACTAGATGTGTCTCAAGGTAAGATTAGACGGTATGCCAGGTGGTCATAAAATGCCAATTTCTGACGGTTCTTCTGTCAAAATATGGTCATACAGTGTAATGGGCATATCCCATATGCCCTAATGACCTAAATGCCACATATGACCAGACTGATTTTGACAGATAAAAATGCCAAAATAGCATATAGTGTAATGGGACAATAAGCACGAATGCCAGCAAGCCATATATGCCCATATGCACTTTATTGAAATTTCGTTGTGGCATTTCTGGCATTTTTGATGGAACAAGAATTTGTTTGTTGTCATCTGTGTTTGAGAGTTCGTGCTATTGGGATAGGATTTATTTTGATTTTCGTTCGTTTTTTTTTTGTTGATTATTGAATCAATGATCTTCCATTTTTGTAAATTATGTAAATTGTCTTTTCTTTGTTATTTGTTTAAGTTCATTTTGTTTTATATTTTTTTCTTGTTGTGAAATTTTGTTTGTGAAGAAATTGTTTGCTATCTAGGTATCTGTTTTGTCATAGTTATATGTATTTTCGTTAATATTCTTTATGTAGTTTCATTGGTTTGAATAAATTTTACTTGGTGTATTTATTTTGTTTGTTATTTTACCCTTTTAAGTTCTTTTTGTGTGTTTCCTTTTCGTTTTGTGATACACACATCTATATGTTTTTGGGGAGCTCAATGGAAGCGGCTAGCGATGCCAGGATTATGGAGGAAGCAATAGCTGAAAGGGCGAGGAAGAGACCGACAAAGCGATTAAAGGCGAATGGTCAGACCATCTCATCCGCAAATTGATTTCGGCTGTCGAGATCCGACCCGGACTTTACGATGTCACAAGTCGTACACATCGGATCCCTTTTTTGCTTTGTTTTTCTTTACAGCATTACCCTACTACAACATTTGGTTGTAAACAACAAATGCCTTAAATGACCATCAAGTCAAATATGACCATATTGGTAATTTTGGTCATACAGTCTGATATACAGTTTTGATAATCCTGGCATTTTGGTCATTTGACAGCTAATCTGGTCATTTGCCTGTTGGCATTCATATGCTTAATTGGCATACAGTCTAATCTAAGCTTCAGTTTTGATTGGCTTAGATCGGTCACATGGGCAGCTGTTTCAGTTGACGTTTATGAAGGGGCAGGAGACGAATCTAGTCAGGAAACTCGTGACTGAGTACTAAGTTGACAGTTCGCATATGTGGCTGACGTTAGGAAAAGTGACGTTCCCGACCAATAAAGTATTTGGGTTCAGATTACACCCAGTCCAGACAAATCTAGTCGATTGAAGACAACAACATTTTTGAATTTGCCCACTTATAGGGTTCATATCTGTCAAGTTGACAGCTGATGCCATGATACTTATTTAATTATTGGAATTTATTTGGCGCGATCTAATAGGCTCATCTCTCCACACTTACTGTCAAGGAAAACGACCAGCAAATGATAGTTTCTCTAGGTGAATTTTTAAAATCATGTTGGTTCACCATTTTGAATGAAAGAAAATCGTTCAAGAGTCCATTGAATTCCTACTAACAACTCGATAATTGCTGTTGAGTCTAATCCACAAAATTAGCAAATAGATGCGAATCTAAATATCAAAAAAGTCCATTTACAAACTAGGCAAGATGAATGTCTCTATGACAATGCGTGTGTGTACTTTGGAATATGTTTACCAAACGATTCACATGTCGTCGTCGTTGGCTTTATCTCAATCAATTGGATACAAGCAAACCAAACATAAAAAAAAAGATCTTCAAGGTTGCCCCGATTTTATCTCGCACGTTCGCTTTCGCTTTTACAAAGAGTGGGGAGGGTAAAATCAAAAACAGGTGTATGCCGTAGACAGTGATGCGTCATGCATGAACTTCTGATTTTCCGTGCCCCCAAAATCTGTTCCGCTCTGAAAGTGATCACTCGGAGACACGTCTTTTTGGAGTTGGTCCCAGCTTACGTAACTTTGTTCGAGCCCTTTTATATTGTGAAGTCTGATTGGAAACTGGTTGAAGATACATGCGACATCACACGTTGTATATGTAGGTACTGTGACTGTGCGGTGGTTGGTTAAACAGTTTCAAGGACTTCAAGAACACACAAGGAAAAACTATATTATAGTGTCTATGTGAATTGACGTTGAAGAACACACGAAGAGCCGGAAATTTTAAGTCTTCCAATTTGTATGACCAATGGCCCTGATTGATGAAGAACTTGTGTATCAGAGACAAACCGTACTGTCTCTGTCTCTCCATATTGTCTCTGTTGTGTATGATTGAAATGCCATTGGGGGAATTCCCTAGCCGGTTTTATTTGTGTTTGTTCTTGTCGGAGCAGAGTAAGTAATCACAGAGCAATTGCGTAAGTTGATTGAAGAAACACGAAGCTGATGACTGATGTTGATGTACCGTACCTACTGGTATTTGCTTGCAATTGGACGACAAGAAAACGTAATTAAAAGTTGAAAGCTTTGCTGTCCTCTTACTGTCTTCTGTGAGAAGTCGGACTTCAAAAAGATATTATCACTTATATCCAGCTAATGGCAGATCAATGATTTAGGTGTAAACAATTTTGTTATAGAGGTCGCCTTGACAAGAGCGTAACCTTCATTTCGTCTAAAAACGTGGATTATGTGGGGAAGTGTGTGGTTTCCTGAATTTCAAAAGCAGTGCAGAAGGGTGTAGGTTTGGCTTTAAAAATGGAATGACGTTCATTGGCATTCATAGAGTGGAATCCAAATATGAAATGCGGTTTAGGGAAAATAGTAACAGCAAAAAAGCGTGGGCTCAACCGGGATTTGAACCCGGGACCTCTCGCACCCAAAGCGAGAATCATACCCCTAGACCATTGAGCCGCTTGCCAAAATTGCATCTAAACGAAACTACCATTGGCCTTAAAGGCATCAGGTAACTTCGTCAAAGCGCTGGAAATAACAAATTTTGACAGCAATTTAAGGCGAGAAGGAATACAAGTTAATCGGTGTTTAATTTATTAACTTAACCCCTGCAAGTTCTAACCTCGATGACCTATATTTTTAAGGAGCGATGAACATTTAACAAGGCTTTTGCTGACGACCTTTAGAATCCGTCAAATCCGTTGCTTCGAAGTTTTCAACAGCTAATGTCCGTCAAAGCTCGTCATATATAAAAGTTGGTGGAAACCCCGATGGAACTTGCAGCGGGGCAAGCTGTGCTAACTTCAGAACAGCAGCATGTGTGACTTTGACAAAATGAGGTATGCAAACCAATTTGGCAGGGATGTCAAAGCTATTATTGATTCACCACGTGCTATTTAAACTTAAAGAGGTTCATTATATTAGACCTTTATTATCCAAATCCTGCCTTAGAGCGCTAAACTTGGACTTTGTTTAAAGGGGTAAATTGCATCCTCGGTCGCTTCGAGAGAAAGATTCTTCGCAAAATGTTGATGGGGATATTCAATAACGAACTATACGACCTGTGCGGCAATATAGACTTAGTCAAAAAATTGCGTGTCTGTCGTCTTAGAAACCTAGGACATATAGAGCATTTGAACACATGATTTTTCGACTCCAACCCATAGAATAGATAGTTGGGTCCGTATTCCCATGGTTTCTTAAAACATATCCCAAAATGGCCACAACTGAATATAGATTTCACTCGTCAGTTCGCAAAAGAGCCGTAATTTCTCCTTGCGGCCATCATTCACAAGTCTTTGCAGACAGAAAAGTTGAGAGCGCGTGTGAGAGGACTTTCTTTTAATTTAGGTAGGTGCATTGAAGCCGACAGCCTATTTTATATAGTTGTGGACAAAAACAATCCAAATCAAAATAACACCCTCGGCTGAGAGCAGAAACGGGACATTTGTCTACAAGCTGAAGCTTCCTGTAGGAAATCAAAGGCGCGAATTAAAACACTTGTTTCTTACTTTTAAAATTAAACAATATTTATTTGGAACTATGTCCTTTATTATTGAAATACTTTTTACTAATTCTAAAAGGAGCTTAAGGCTACTATGTAGTTACAATAAGACTGTTGATAAATTCATCATACAGTCGTATTTATATACTTTTCTTATCTATCTACAAGGAGACCCAAGCGTACAATCGTCTTGCTTGATAATGAAGAAGAGATAATATTCCAACATTGTATACAAACGATATTATCTCTTTTACATATGTTATCATTGTAGCGTTGTGTGCAAGACTGTACTAGAGACTAAAGATATCATTGAATACAAATAATGTTATCTTTTTTCTCAATATGTTTTGCTATGGATACTTAACTCCCCCCCTTGTTAAACGAAATCGTCCCGATTTTTCGACGCTATTTTTAACATTTCTCTTTCATAAGTTTTGTTATATGCGTCAATCTTTTTTTGTTTTTGACGATCTGTTATACATTGTATAGTTTTTATCATTATGTACGTAAATGCTAGAATAACAATCAGTGTTACAATTGTGTATATAGTTGATAATATCGGTTTTTCTTCAAAAGGAATAATTAGTTTTTTTAAAGTATCTATGTTATCGAATTTGTACATTGTATCTTCTTTAATTATTTGGTCGATGTAAGACTCTGAATTATGATTTCTTAATATAACTTCTTTAATTTGCTTATGCATGTTTTTGTATATTTTATCGTCTAGATTTATAGTATTTTCATAAGTAACTAAGTTTATACCATTAATTGTTTGATTATTTAACTTATGCTTACCGCTTAATAACATAACACCGGATTCAATTTCTAAGTCGTAATCGTATTCTTGTTTAATGTTGCATTTTGAAGTTATATTCTTTAAAAGTGGAATAAGACAATTTTCTTCTTCAAAGTTAATTTCACAAATGTTTTTACTTAGATGATTTTGACAATTTCTTGTTCTTAAATAAGTTTGGTTACATAAGGCAATTGTTTTATCTGTAATGATTTTTCCATGTTTTGAATTTAAAGGTGTTACTTTATACAATTTACATGATTTAATTAGAACTGGATATTTATATATTGTGATGAAGAATTCATCAGTTCTAGCTAATAATATTTTAGAGTACTCAAGTATATTTATTATGGGTACTTGAATTATTTCATGTTGAATAATATTTTTAATGTCATCTAAGTCTAGGCTTTCTGATAAATATTCATTATTTTTTGCTGCATTAATTGTTCTGGTCAATAATAATAATTGTTCGTACACTTGTTCTATTACTAAATGTTCTTTAAGGCTCTGACCTTCGAATTGTTGCAAAATTTGTTCAAATCTAGAATTTATAGTTTTTTGTTTATTATTGTTTTATTTCAAACACATTTGGTTCACCATTTCTGTTTTGAATCCCTTCTCGTTATCTGTCATGAGTCGTTCACATTTTGGGAAATAATTAGATAAGACCTCTTCCATAACGTCGTACAGTCTGTTTCGAGTTTCGATTTCCCGAAGGATTGTATATTTAGAATACTTATCTACTGTTACAAGGAAAGTATACTTGTCGTTGAAGTATATGTCCATATGAATGTGTGTTCCCACATGTGTTGGTATTTCTGAATTATTCAGAGGTTCTCTGATAGGTTTTCTTTCATATTTTCCAAATAGACATGCTATGCATTTTCTGTTGAAACTCTTTGCTTGTTTATTTAGATCGGGCCAGTAATATTTCTCTGAGATTTCTTGTATATTGTTACGTAACCCTCGGTGTGCTCTTTCGTGAGTTACCCTTACAAGTTTTAGTTGTTCCTCCAAATTTGTCACGTCTTGAAGTTTTCTTGGTGTGAATATAAATCTTACTAGTGGGAATTCTTTTTTTATGTTTTCACCATATTTGTATATGTTTTCAAATTTCGTATGCAAAGCTACAATCTTTTGGGGTTGTATAACTTCTTTCATCTGCCTTAGTAAAGAGTCTTTGTCCTTAAACTTTATTATGAGTCTTATTTTGTTACTAAAATAGATTTGTGTTTCGATATTATTTGTTATATCTTCAATAAGTTCGAACTGTGCAGTGTATGCATTAAAAGGCTGATTCACAGTTTTTATTATATCATTAGAAGAACTTTCAGCTGAATGTGCTGTTTCTATGGTAGAAGTATTTATGCGTTGACGTGATAATGCGTCAGCTACAAGATTTAGGTTTCCTGGTTTATAAACTAATTTTGCTCCAAAGTCTTCAATGATTCCCTTCCAACGTTTCAGCTTTGTGTTGGGATTTTTTTCTGATACAGAATATATAAGGCTCTGGTGATCGGTATATATGGTTAAGTCTGCTATACCATATATGTAGTTTCTGAGTTTTTGTAAGGACCATATGATCGCTAATAGCTCTTTCTCGTTTGTGCTATAGTTCTCTTCTGTCTTACTCAGTGTTCTTGACAAGAAGTGTATAGGTTGCTTATTCTGACTTAGTACGGCTCCAATAGCTATGTTGGATGCATCAGTAGTAAGCTCGAATGGTTTACTATAATCCGGTTGAAAAAGTTCGACTTGTTCTTTCAAATAATTTTTTAAAATTCTAATCGCTTCTAATGCTGAATCATTCAGATTTAACTTAATATTTTTACTTTGTTTTTTGTTTACTTTACCGTTATCTCCTCGTAAATATAATGTCAGGGGCTTGGCTATGCTTGCGTATCCTTTTATAAACTTACGATAGTAACCTGTAAGACCTAAAAATCCTCTCAAATCCTTTACCGTTTGTGGGACTGGAAAATTTTCTATAGCTGCTATTTTCTCAGGGTTCGTAGTGATTCTACCATGTCTGATTATGTGACCTAAGTATTCTACTTCTTCTTGAAAAAACTTACTTTTCTCATCAGATATTTTTAATGTGGCTTTATTGAGTACGTCGAATACTTGACTTATGTGCTGTATATGTTCTTCCTCAGATGAAGAATATATCAATACGTCATCAATGTAAACGTGTACGAATTTACCTACAAAGTCTCTCAAAATGTCGTCCACGCATCTCTGAAATATGCTTGGTGCATTTTTGAGCCCGAAAGGCATTCGTTTAAAATGATATTTTGCGCCATTTATAGCAAAAGCTGTTTTTTCTTTATCATCTGTTTTGATTCTAATTTGGTGGAAACCTGACTCCAAATCTAATGTTGTAAAGTACTTGGCTTTACCTAAATTTTGAATTGTCATGTTGACATCCGGAATGGGGTATCTGTCTGTTACAGTGTGAGCGTTAAGTTTTTGGAAATCAACAACCATGCGCCGTTTTGGTTTTCCTTTTTCGTCCAAACCTTTTTTAGGTACTGTCCATATGGGACTGTTATAAGGACTATGGCTTTTTTCTATTATATCGTCATGTAAGAGTTTCTGTATTTCTTTGTTTACGAATTCGTTATCTGCTATGGGATATGGATATTGTTTAACATAAACCGGATTATCATTGGTCGTCCTAATGCTTGCTTCTATAGTATCTGTAAAGGGTAACGGTCCTATGCTGTTATTAATCTTCATCAGTCTATCTATATCTGCTTTATAAATATTATTTTCCCCAATTATGTAATTAATTTTCTGAATAGATTCGACACTGCTTATGGTAGTTAGAGTCATATTACTGAAATTTATTTCCGCGTTTAGAACTTTAAGTCCTTCATATCCTAATATCATATCAAAAGACTGAATATCCTCTAATTCAAAAAATGTTATATTTTTCTTTAATATCCTAACTACTTTCTTTGTATCTACCATAGAATAACCATGCATTGTTTTTATTTTTATAGGTTTAATTTTAATTTTTTCGCTAGAATCGCATTTTCTATTAATGTAATTATGGGTTGCACCAGTATCAATAAGAATTTTATAAATTTCCTTAGAAATAGTACTAGTTAAATTTAAGCAGGGCAACCCGTCTACTAGTTTAAATGATCTATTCTTATGTTATTATTTACCATACATTCCGTTTCATCTGCTTCTGCATATGTACTGCTGACATCGTCTCTGCGTTGTTGTCGGGAGTTATTTACTCTCTGCTGCTTGAAGTTCTGCTGATAAGATCGTTGCGGTCTGTTGTGTGTGTTGAAACTCCCGCTGTGTTCACGTTTCGCTGGTGGATTATATACATCGGGTTTGTATTGATTCCAATTTTGTCGCTGTGCATGTACAATTTGTCTCGAGTTTATCTCCATCGGCTGTGGTCCTTGATTGTGTTGCTGCATATTATCGTATTGCTTCTGGGGTTGATAATTCGTTGTTTGGCTCGAATAATTTGGTCTTCTTTCGTTTCTGCGTTCATGTGGCATATTTTTGTGGTGCTTATCTTGAGTGAGATGTAAATGCCTGTGCACATTATCATGTTCTATTCTGCGAGCAATTGCGAATGCGTGTTCTAGATCATTTATTGTAGCTGAATATAATGATCCTCTTGTAAAGTTGTCACTCATACCATCAATGAATATACGAACTGCGTCGTCGTTAGCATTTTTAATTAGTCTGTCGATTATATTCGGCGGATCACCTGACATAGTGATTTTTGATATTATTAAATTGAGATTTTTATTTATCTCGTCGTGGTATTCAGACAGTGTGCTTCTTTTTTGCGTGATGGCTTTCATCATGTCTTGTAGCACGTATAGAGGTTCTTGATTAGAGTACGTATAATCTAATCTGTTACGTATCGCCTAAAAATTAAAAATTGTGTTATAATTAGTTAACACATTCGCGGCTGCACCCTGTATTTTACTTTTCACTATAGTCAATGCTGCTGCGTACTTACTGTGTGTTTTGAAGTTTTTAATGCTGTCCATTAATCTGGATGCTTCTTCGCGCCACGACCGATAATTTGATTGATCGCCGTTGAAAATAGGTAGGCTTTTAAATGCGTCTAACTGTATTTCACTACCATCTGTATATGTGGTTCTTATTTCCTCTAGCACAGGTATGTTTGGTACTATGCCTAATCCAGATTTTACTTCATTTAGTTTTGTTTCTAAATTAGTGTTTATTTGATTTTGGTTAGTTATTATTGCTGCTAACCTTGCATTCTCTGTGCGTGTGTGCTCTAGGGTTTGTGTTACTGTGTTGCTCCTGGTTTCTAAAGCTTCTAATCTTGCCATTAATACTGCGAGTTGTTCCATTTTGAACTCGTGTCTGTTGTCGTCGAATTTGTGTGTTTTTTTCCTCCACATATACACTTTCACTGAATTGCTTTGCTGCTTCGTACGAAGAAGCTATATTTGTACCTGCTATGCTAGGTAATTCTTGTAACCGGTAACGCGAGTGTTCTGTTTATACTAGATTTCACTACTTGTTCCCGAGGTCCGCTCGATTGAAGTTAAAAAGTATATTTAACCTCCTGGCAGGATCGCCAATTAAAACACTTGTTTCTTACTTTTAAAATTAAACAATATTTATTTGGAACTATGTCCTTTATTATTGAAATACTTTTTACTAATTCTAAAAGGAGCTTAAGGCTACTATGTAGTTACAATAAGACTGTTGATAAATTGATCATACAGTCGTATTTATATACTTTTCTTATCTATCTACAAGGAGACCCAAGCGTACAATCGTCTTGCTTGATAATGAAGAAGAGATAATATTCCAACATTGTATACAAACGATATTATCTCTTTTACATATGTTATCATTGTAGCGTTGTGTGCAAGACTGTACTAGAGACTAAAGATATCATTGAATACAAATAATGTTATCTTTTTTCTCAATATGTTTTGCTATGGATACTTAACTAATTAAAACACTTGTTTCTTACTTTTAAAATTAAACAATATTTATTTGGAACTATGTCCTTTATTATTGAAATACTTTTTACTAATTCTAAAAGGAGCTTAAGGCTACTATGTAGTTACAATAAGACTGTTGATAAATTCATCATACAGTCGTATTTATATACTTTTCTTATCTATCTACAAGGAGACCCAAGCGTACAATCGTCTTGCTTGATAATGAAGAAGAGATAATATTCCAACATTGTATACAAACGATATTATCTCTTTTACATATGTTATCATTGTAGCGTTGTGTGCAAGACTGTACTAGAGACTAAAGATATCATTGAATACAAATAATGTTATCTTTTTTCTCAATATGTTTTGCTATGGATACTTAACTCGCGCAGCAACTGCCGCACGCATTCTTAGGAAATTCGTGCTAGGATTTTATGTTTATTGGGAGGTAATTTTTATTAGGAGATGTCAAGTGTGGGGAGCCGTGTTGGCTCGGCTAATTTTGTGACCATAGTTGCACGGGGTTCATATCACAGTTCAGTTTAAAACTTTTTAAAGTTTATGAAATTTCTTCTAGAGTATCTTAACGAAAGACCCCGCAAAAGTTGCGTATTAAATAGAATATTACGGAAAAAATAAACAAAAAGAATTCGAACTACTAAGTAAATGCCTTTCTTTTGATTCCAACGGTCAATTGATATACAAATATGTAGATAATGAAAATATTTTTTTTTAGTTTTTTAACTTTTTCGCAATGTAAACACATTTTTAAACTCCTTTGTTTTGCTTAACTTTAATTTAATAAATCAATCAAATCAATTAAAAATAATATACTATACAAAACTTTAGGCGTCGGTAGAGCCCCAAAAGTCATGTCCAAATCAAAAAGGGAGGAACATATTCAGAATCTACACTTTAATACGCAACTTTTGATACCCCTTTCGATAAAAAAAATCGAAAAATTAGTTTTCTTCATAGAACGACGGGACAACCTGTCTTGTGTGTCTGCTTGAAACAAAATTAAAAATGTTTGGATTTTTAATTTCAAATAAATACTTTAGAGTCAATTATTTTATAACAACTTGAAAAGTGAATTGTTGTTAAAATTAAAATAAGTTCGTTTACAATTTTATGTCCGACTACGACATAAAAAGATAACAATAACAATAAAGATAACAATAAAAGTAACAACAACAAAAACAATTAAACGTACCACACATGTAAAGATAATATTTTAAAATGTTCAATAATTATGTTTACAAATTGATTTTGGCTTTTTTTTGACGTCCATCCTTCTTTTACTAGAGCACTCGTAGTGCCATCTATTTTTCGAGTAGGTATCTATATGAGACATAGCGATACCGATAATCCCTAATAACTGTAAGTATTGTTACGAGAAAACAAGCGTTTTTGTCTCTCCTGATGGTTTTGCAGGCGTTAAATATGATTTATCTTGCACAATTATGATATAAGATATAGTAGATTAAAAAAATGCACGCCTTTAATGAATTGCTCCTTTATTTCGAGAGAGCGGAAAATTAAAAAAGTGACAGCCGGAAACTTATAAATCATATAAAGGAAAATAGTAGGTATATAAATGTTGACAATTTAATAAATTGGTATAAATGTGAAAACTTAGGGTTGAACTAAATTGACAATATTGTATTGTACTAGATCGATAAATTAAGTAATTTGGACTGAACAATACGACTTGCCTTACTGTATCAACATGCTTCATTTGTGTTTCTTGAATGATCGGGCTTTCAACATGCCGGAATCACATATGGCATCGATTGCATTGCTATTAATTTATCTATTTATGATCTCAAGACCAACAAGTCTCCTTATGAGCGGGAGTCGTGTACTAGCAATGATGACATTTCACCCAGCAGTCGTGGGATTCTGTAAAAAACAACATGAACAAAACTTTGGCATTTCAAAAAACGAAAGAAATCTCGCAAAAGCGAAAATTTGATTCATATAAATGCTTGCGTTTTCTTCTTCTCGTTCGCAAGGGTTTAAAGAACAGTGTGACAAAAAAGTTAAGGTTTGAGAAGCTGTATAAATTTTAAATTTGTTGTTTTGACGACTCAGCTGACTGTTTTTAAAGTAAATATTTCGTTTGTTGATATTTTGGTCATAACAAAAGGTAAACATTCAAATAATGTAAGTACAATTTACAATTAGTGATATGAAAACTGTTTGTTTAAATTAATTAAATTATTATAGGGCGTCAGAAACAACACAAACGCAACAAAATATTGTGATCGAATGGATAGAGAAGTCAATTTAATAAACAAACCTTTTATCGGTAAGAGGATCCGAACAATCACGAAGCCTTTTTTCGGATTTTTCTTAAATTTACACAACCTCCATCGCTTTTAATAAATAATTCGCTAGCATATTCGGGGCAGTGGCTTAGTGGTAGTGTGTTGGGCTACTAAGCGAGGGGCTCAGGTTCGAATCCCGAGAGGGCCAACTTACATCTTAAGGTTTTTTTCCACTGCGCCACCTCTCGCGAACGTCTGACAAACATCCGAGAGTAAAACTGTCATGAATGAGCTTCTCAATTAGCCGTTTGGACTCGGCGTAAAATTGTAGATCCCTTCCATTCGTCCCAAAAATTGAAAACCCACACAAAGCGAATGGTTGCGAGAAGCTAGGCCTTGGGTCCCATAGACCTGTCGCGCCAAAATATTTTTTTTATTTTATATTTTTTGATACAAATTGGTCACAAGCACTAATTTAATAACTAAAATTTATGAGAAACGTCCAACAAAAAGCTTTCGTTGTTTTCCTTTTGCACAAAACGAAAATGTTTTTCGTTTTTGGAGTTACATGAAGAAAAGAAAACAAAAACCTCAATGAAATAGCTTTCGCTTTTTTGATTTCGCGCAAATGATATTTCCTTTCGTTTTCGAAGTTACATGAAGCAAAACGAAAACGATTAAACGTTTTCTTCTTTGAGAATCCCACCCTTGAATAAATGTTCGTTGGTGCTTTTGTGCAAAAGTTTATGTCCAAGGCATATGGACATATTAAGACTTGTTAAGACTTTTAAGAAGACGCCGAATTAAAAATTTCTTTGTGAGTGAATTTACATTTACCTACAGAACCAAAAGTACTCGTATCTGTGTCTCAACGCTCTTTGCTATGTCATTTAACACTTTGCTCGTGTTTCGTAGTACCTCTTCTCTTACATACTATACCTACCAAGCATTCATTAATTAATTGTTCCCCCATTGCCTTTTTATGTGGCAATTATTTCAGTCTCCAACTCTTGCGTCTAGACAACGACAAACTGCAATGGCCCATAAAGAGATGCCGCCTACCGCATGGCTTAGTGCAGTTGAAATGACATAAACCTAACTGATCTTAGAAAACCTAATTAATTGGTAATGAGCCTTAACCGAACACAACTGGTAGCAACCAGTAAAGCTTCAGAAATATAAGAAAATTGAAACCCGTACCATCTTCTTAGTCGCTGATAGTCAGCACCGCAGGCAACTTGACGCAATGTCCAATTTTATGGTGAGTATCCTGTTAACGAATGAGAAAAGACTCCAGCTTGAATGAATTACAGAGATTCGTGTTTCTCCTCAGTCTTGTAGCAGGAGGTGTACTCGGTGACAGGAGCAGACACTACGAAGATCAACCCCAACAAGACGGCAAATCGTTGTTCTTCCTCGGAGGGCTCTTTCGAAAGTTCAGATCACGTTGGCAAAACCAACCGCCGCCACCTTCACCTTATGGCAGCCAACCCGTCTACGCAGGATACTACGGGTGTGGATTTTACAATTGTCGACCACCACCACAGCCGGTGCAGGTACTTCAAGCAGTTCAACCAATTCAGCAAATTCAACCCGTGCAGCCGGTTCCGACTATAGTCCAGACGCCTATAGTTGTGCAACAAGCTCAAGTTTTCCAACCAAGCACATATGCTCAAGCTGCGAGTCAGCAAAGTCCAGATCCAGTGTATCCAGTTCAGGCGCCGCCACAACCGCCACCGTATCAGTATCCGGCACTGCCTGCATACGGGAACCCGCAGCCCGCCTATGGTAGCCCACAGCCAGCGTACGGCAATCTTCAACCCTATCAGCCATATCCAATGTATCCTACTGCGTATGCGTCTGCGATTCCTGGACAAATTCATCAAAATACAGCCTGCGGATATCCGGGCTATCTCTGTGGAAGGAGAAGTTGAATTGTTTCTATAGATTAAGATTTTTTTAAAGTGTTTTTTAAGTTAAATAACATTTTTATATATTTTTATTTGTTTTTCTTTTGCACAAAACGAAAGTGTCTTTCGTTAAGGGGCGTTAAGCAAAAAGTTCGTGTAAGCGAAAGTGATAAAACGTTTCATCTGGGAGAATAGATAAATTTGCAGCTAAAAATATTCAGATTTGTCATTGCCAGCCTTTAGGCACTTTTTCAATATTTTTTTAGGCTAGTATTGACTTATTATATATGGACTGCTAGTAGTTAACTTCAAGAATGTTCCAAAACAGCATACGCGCCACTGTTTCGCTGCGGAAAACTAAGTAAGCTTCATATGAGCTCCATAATTTCAACGTAACTGTCATTCGGAAATTATTCGACATTGGATAATGGAATTTTCTCACCAGTCATAAGACCATTTAGAGTTATTTTGATCAAGTATACGTTCAAGAGGAGGGTTAAATAATAAGCCAAATACTGCCAGTTTACCTCAGCTTACAAACGTCTTTTAATTCACAACGGAGTTTGATCGTCTGCTGAAGCAAACTGTATTACGTTAGACACCACTAACATTCTGATGACAACTTCTGCAATTTGTGGAAAAGAAGAATAGAATGGAATTATGTTTTCAGTGACAACATATTGCAGCCCACTTGTTCAATTTATGGGTCAATAACTTAAGAAATTTATTGCTATTGCAGAATTTGTTTGAATCACTCTTTGAAGCTTTCCATCTTTTGAATAGATGACGTTCTTTTGTTTAAATGTTGCAATGGAAATGAATATTTTCGGTAAAGATGTCGCTCTTTTGTTTACATGCTACTATGGAACGAACTTTTTTTTGAAAAAAATGTCTTGTTTTTTTACGTTACTATGGAAATTTGAACTCGACGGGATGTAGCGCCTGTGCTGTTTTGGAATTACATTTCACTAGCAGTCCACATTTAGTATGTCTATGGCGATACGATTTTTGGCCTAAATTTTAATCGAATTGTTAACATTGTTATGAATGACGTCTCATATTCCAATCCCGTCGTGAAAGCACAATGCTCTCCCTCTCTGACTTGACTTATTGAAGACGTTCGGATTTCTAGTTTCGTAAGTCTGACAGCTGACTGACAAGATGTGTTTTTATTGGCCCAGGTTGGGTTTTCTTGCAGTTGACGTTCATAGAGGAGAAGTCGACAAATATAGTCAAGAAAATTATGCCTGACATTTTGAAGTGTTTACAACAATACCTCAACTTACCTAGTTAACGCGTTCGTAAACCTCGTTCAGACAAATATAGTTGAAGTTTTACATAAACTAGGTGTCCGAACGTCCCCTAAATTAATGCCAATTGAGAATAAAGGTCTGTTCCCTTACTTTTTTGGCTAATTTCGGCAAAATGACAGATATCAAGGAGCTGGGATATATTCTCTCAGAAAAAGAGAATACATAAAACCAAGAAGTACAGGAACGAAAGTTTTGCATGACCTTTGTTAAAAAATGTGCGAGAAAGAAAAACAATATTCAAAAACAAACGTCACACGTCAGTGGGTTTAAAAAATTTACCAATTTACTTTTCTTGCCGGTTTATCAATTTTTAAAAACAAATTTCAGCACTCAATAAATCAAGCCGAAATAAACAGCCAATTCAAATTGACTTTTAAGAGTTTTGACAGCAAAAGTCAGTTATAACAAACTAGCACAAAGAAAGGTCTATTATTTGCAGATTTTTTTATGGAGGAAAAATGTTTTTTTCTCTCTTTGTGGCTCTCTTCTACCCTGCTTTTGCGTAGAGCAACGAAGTTTGACTATATTTGACTAATGTACTCGAATTCATTTGACCTTACTAATGCCGAATTGCCGACTATTAGTTGACTGCCAGTTTAAATTAAAATGTACAGCATTTTTGAAATGGTACCAATAAACAATTTAACCTCCAGCTTTACTAGTACGAAGACTTTCTGTTGAATCTATTACGAATTTGTTTATTAATGGTGGTGTGTAGTATTTGGCAAAAAGTTTATTAAAACTATTAATAGATTTAATAAACCGACAATGCGCTTTATTGTGGAAATCGTAAGGGAAGAATTTGCTCCACGGACGAATCGCGGAGGAGCACTTTCGGTGGAAACATTAGTAGCTATTAGTTGCAATACGATACCTAGGGAAAGGATCCTATCAAAGCGATTAAATCAGTTCGTTTTGTCAGATCTAAGTTCTGTTTATGGGACTGGTGTTGACAATTTGTTTTAAGTGTCTACGTGTGGATATAGGATATTATGCTCCTATTGTTTAATACGGTATTCTAATTTATTTGGTCGTTTGATTTCATTTTTGGCTTTACTAATAGAGAATCGTAAATATTAACTGAAACATCAATTTGCAACAATTATTTTTTCACTTAAGCGGAATTTTCTTCTAAGCGAATTTCGGATATTTTGAAAAATAAAATCATTTAACAAGAGTTCGGACGAAAACTAAAACCGGACGAAAACCAGTTAAATATAAAACAACAAGACACTTATTTCTAATAGGTATGTCGGGATTTTATAAAATAAAACTCGAAACAAAACGAAACATCAAAAATGTGTAAATAGAGCAAAACAAACAAAAATGTAAACAACATTCTCTCTTTTCCTGCGGCAAATAAAATATTTTTTCATTCTTTGACAATTTCTTACACAGTTTTATTTAATTATTTTAAAAATTGTAGTTACCTACTTAAAGTTTCCGATTGACACTTCTTGCTCCGACCATATAATTCTATTTATATTTTGATTTAGTACAAAATTTGAGTATGCATGGCAACATTCCTTTGCAGAACGAATTGTGACAGAATATTAATTTGGCTTAGTGTAAGACATAAACATGGCTTTCAGACCATTAATATTTAACACTACAGTTAAGGATAACCTGACGACTGAATTTGTTTATTGGTAAAGCGATTTTAAAAAGTCTGAAGTCTTTGCGTTAAATGCCAGACTAAAGTTAATTATTGGTACGGCCGAATGAGATTAAATTGTGACTTTAAGATTATCGCTCCTACATAAGTATAATATCTGACTGTAAATTTTCAGCGGTTTCCGTAGTGTAGTGGTTATCACGTGTGCTTCACACGCACAAGGTCCCCGGTTCGAACCCGGGCGGAAACAGACAGAAGTTGCTTTTTTCTTGATTTTTTTTCTGTCCACCTATTTTTCTAAAGCCTCTTAAAAAATATTATGTACGGTTTTTTTGTAGATAATACCATTACCTATGAGTTCTTAAGATATCTAAGGCCAAGCGATGGAACGCTCTTTTCTATGTGTCTAATTGTCAGAAATAAACACAAACACCTCACCAGCCTTAAAAATAAACAATCAAACCAGCAGATAGATACGTTTTAAATGCCATAAGCCCATAACTCGTTATTGACATTGTAAAACGCGACTGACCTAATCGAACATTATCAACGGTGCGCGGTGCGCGCTGGTTAAACCCTAATAACAAGCAAGCAATCAAAACTAATTTTCTCTAATACACCAAAATAGGTGCGCGTTTATACGTCGCTCCCAACATGTATAGCTAACCTTCACCAGTCTTTAGCCCACTGACAGACAAAGATCGTTCGAGGTCATTACTCTTGTTGTAAGCGCGAACGTCGTCGCTTCCCACACAGCTGCTGAAATTGCCAAAAGTAAAGTGCAAGTTTCGGGTGAAATGAAATCGAAATTTCAACCGCAACGCGTTGGGCAATGCGTACACACATTAACCAAACAAAAGACGATGGAGAAGAAGACGAAATGAACGATCATTCATGGACCACAATCCACTATTTGGGTTTTTTTCGCTGCCGATTGCATAAGGCGACAATATAAGGCGTTCGGACGTTTGGATCCAGTTTAATCAGTTGCGTGAGACGGTCGAGTCGCAGTTTTAAGTTATCGATTATGAATTTCACCGTGAGTTCGTGTGACTGTTTGTTTTGGGTGATTTTGTGTTTAATGAAAGTCCTTTTCGCCCTCAGAGATACGCGATAGCCATCCTGATGTTGGTCAGCTATACTCTGGCTGGGAAGCTGAAGCTCCTGGCGGTGCATCGCCCGGGATTGGGATTTTTTAGAAAGGGCAAATTCGCTGGCGCAGGTTTCGGAGCAGGTGTTGGCGTTGGCGTGGGTGGCTTTGCCGGAGGATATGGTGGACACCACGAACACAGTTACGGATATGAACACCACGAAAGCCATCACAGTAGCTACAGCAGTGGCGGCGGTGGCCATGCCGGTGGTTTCGGTGGTGCTGTTGGAGGTTTTGGAGGTTTCGGCGGAGCGGGCGGATTTTTGGGCAAATGATTCTTCATTTTTGTTACTATATAGTGATTTTTCATTGTGCTTTGTGATAGGATGTATGGATTATTTAAAGTTCAAATTTTCAAACTCATTAGCATTATATTTCAATTGTATAGATTCAGTGCATAGTAGGAATAAATTAAATATTTAAGACAAAATTTGTATAGTGCGCTTTTATTGAAAATTTTATTTGTATTTCCTGCAGATGCAAAACTACTGTTCGAATGATATCTTGTTTTGCTACGATTTGGATATCTGAAAGTGTTTTTTCGGGACGGGATCTTAACATCTAACTACAAAAATGTAAAGCGATCTCAAGTGCAATAACATTTTAAATAAAACTGACACGAAGATATCTGCAGATAGGTGGAATTCTGTTTAATGATATTTTGAAATGGTTTATTTCAATTGAATATTATGTTGAATGTGGTAAAGAAATTCTTTGTATTTGGCATAAATTCAATTAATTTAAGTTTCAGCGGTTTTTGTATATGTCATTTATGAATGTAGACGTATAGTCGGTTGGGGTAAATGTAAACATGGGGTAAATGTAAACGGCCGTTATTTTCACATTTTAAATATAGCTCTCGGAACCCAGATTTAAAAAAAAATGAATTTGGAATGTCGCGACACTGGTGCATGCAATACCCTTCAGTTAATGTAAACATTATGGTAATCAATTTTTCAAACAAATAAATTATCAGAAATTCATGTCTGTTTACGTTTACCCCATAGGCGAGCTCCTAGCTCTAAGGGAACAGAAATTTATTGTCCCCATTTACCCCAGTATTTTTATAAACTATGGGGAAAATGTAAACACGGAAGGGGTAAATGTAAACACTGCCCTATGTCTTTTTTGGGTTCTTATAACCTGATTAAGTCATCATATGTGCAATATCTTGTATCTTATAATATAATATCCGTTTTCAAAAGTTAAAAAAAAAATTAATTTATTATTTTATATATTTCTGAAAAAAATGTGTCTTTGAAAAAAGGAAATCGTCCCCATTTACCCCAACCGACCCTAATGTGATGCTGTATGTAACTGGCATGTCGCGTATTTTCTGAGGTGGTGCTTTATGTTTTAATTTTGGATACCTTGGGATGGTTTTTCAATAATATTTTTGAAATTTTTATGCGTTTTTGACATGTGTTTGAAATCAATTCTGTAAGCAATTTGTATAACTTTATCTAAGACGTTTTTTTTTTTGGAAATTTTGGTTTTGTTCCCTTTGTGTCATTATTGAATAGAAAGCTTTTGCTTTTCAATATGTGGTTTTGGGGCAATAATAATCGATTTCAGACGTTCTTTTCGTTGCATTTTTTTAGACAACTTTTAGTACGACACTTAATGAAATGCGGGAGTCAATTTTGATTCGGTTTTTTTGGGTGACTTTCGACTCCATTTCTTGGGACTATTGTGAATAAATTCACAAACGTATTTAAGGGCAATCTACTGAGCTATTGCTTACACCATTTTTACCTGTATCTATTCGCGCCCGCGGACAATTTTAGATTGATTTTGGAGGCAACTTTGAATGCATTCAGAAAAGTCCTTATGCATTATTAGGCCCCTGTTATAGCTATCATTGAAATGCATCATTGAACATTTTGATTTTCGATTTTAAGACGGTTAATCAAACTATATTGGCTTTAATTGGTATCAAAATAAAGCTAATCAATTATAGAATTTTTTTACAAAAGAAATTACTTTATTCTGTTTAAAACTTTTCTTTAAATCCACTTTTATTATTTCACTGATTGAAATCGATTTCAATGAACAGCTGATTTTCGTTTCCCCAATTTCGAACCCAATCGTTTCACTGATGTGTTCGATTCTCTTTCTATTCCTTGCTGTCTGTTTTGCGTTCAATGATCAACCCTAACCTCGAAACCGGAATTGTTTACCTACTGCCAATTGTCCCTTTGTTGTGCTTGTTTTGGTTGTTTACAATTTTTAGGATCTAAAATTTGAATAAACATGCAACAACCAAATTCAAAAGAATTTAAAATTCAATTAAAAAGTGATATGAGGGAGTTTGAAACCGAATTGCTCCTGGAAGTCAAAAATCACGTTTGCGTTTACGCAAAAAATACCCCGGAGTATAGTAACCGCAGGAGCCGGGAAAATGCGTGGGTGGATATTGCTCTTGAAGGGGTAAGTAGTTATTTGCTTTGCTGTTTAAACTTTTACCAAACAAAAGTATGCTTTTTGTTTCCGAATGCCAAAAAAAATGGAATTCTCTTCGAGACTGTTTCCGCGCAAAATAAAAAGAAGAGTCGAATACTCCGAACGGGTCTGCCTCTGCCTCAACCGCAAAACAGAAGTGGGTACATTTTGAGGCATTAAAATTTTTAATACCTTATATTAAGGTTCCGGAAGAGTAAGTATTTATTAGAAATGTTTTCCTACGTAATTATATTCAAATATGTACCTAATTTTACACAGCGATTGCGGTAACTATGTCGACGAGACAGGGTATTTTGAGCAGGATTTGGTGGAAGGGCCAACAGACGAGCCAAACAGAACTTTTGGCAAAAGAAATCAGGAACATTCATACAACCTATCCAAAAAAAAGAAGGAAAATGAACTTGACCGGGTGTTGGAAGCAATCGAAAATACTGCAAGTAGTTCTTCTAAAAAACCCATGGAGTCATTTTTCGAAGGTGTGGCAAAGCACGTGGAACACTTCACTCCAAAAAAATGCATCAAATTGCAGCAACAAATTTTGCATATCCTGGCCACGGATATTGGCGAGGATCTGTAAGGTTTATTTTTTTTATTTATTTTGGCTATGAATTCTTTTTTTATTTTTTTTTTTAAATAATATGAGGCTGTGCAGTGAATGCTTTTTTTGTTTTTAGTAAGTTATTTAATTTCAATAAAAAAATCTACAAATTTAATTTCCTTATAATTTTTTTTCAAATTTTTTGACACTGAAACTCAACATTTCCTTCATTAACCATCCAATCAGCAAAGTTATTTCTTATTAGAACTGCATTTGAAGCTGGTTGTTGCATTCTTGTTGTGTGATCAATGAGTGGTTCAGACAAAAGGAAGTCATTTGTCTCTTGGTATTTTTGTGGAGCTTGTAGATAATTGTGCAAAATACAGCAGCATATTATCAACGGCTTAGCAACTACAGGTTGAACCTCAAGTGGTTTTAAGAGTATTCTCCAAGTATGAGCAAGAATGCCGAGGTACTCTCTACAATTCTTCTAGCTCTGGAGTGCCTGAAACAAGTTGCATAAAGCTGCAGAGAATATATTTTTTCCAAAAAATATTCGCATTTAAAAGTGGAATATTTTGTTCTCCAAAAGGAATTTTTAGATACCAAAATATTCTCCATAAATTAAAGTTCAATTCTTAGCTGAAATTGATTTTATTACATCTAAATCGCAAAACTCACGAAGTTTTGAGCTCTGGTAACACTACTTTTTTTTTCCATAATAGTATAGTTGGTTTGTTTCATATCACCATGGAAACTTACGCGAAAAAGCTCTTACCGAGCCGAATACCGAAGTATAGTACATAGCTACCGGGTTAACTCAAAATTAACCCCCTTCCTGTTGTCGGCTTGATTTGAAATTTGGTATACACCTTTAATTCTGATGACAATACAATCTAATGTAATCCGTATCATTGTAAATATAAGATGGTTGCCACTACAAAATGACGGATTACATACATTTTCTTACAACTCCCTCAATATGGGTATCAAATGAAAGGGCTTGCCCTAGATTGATGAGGGGAGTGGTGCAATGACTGGTACCTAGAGGACCTACTGAATTATATTAAAACATGTTAAAAACATTAGCTTAAAACATGTTTTTACTTTTTTTTTTTTAATTTGTATTTCAAAAAAAAAAATCTGAAGTGGAATATAAATTTATATAAATATTCCACTTTTCAGAGCAAGTGGAATATTTTTAAAAGAAGCTCCTAAACAATTAGGGAAGTTCCAATTTTGTAGAAAGCCATTGGCTATATTTTTCCAGTCCTTTGGGTTCTGAGTTGCGGGCATCGCGGGCATATAGAGCGCCTTCGAATGAAAATTGATGGCAGAAATTGTTTGAATTATACAATTCCGAACAGTGGTCTTTCCCATCAGAAAGCGAAATGATAGGTCAGCAAAGCTGGCCCCAGTTGCAAGGAATCTGAAAATATATTATTCATGAATGCATTCGTTAAAAAATATATCTATCATTTGAACTTTACTTAGCATTGTCAATAATAATAATAACATTTTATTTCGTTTATGCAATCCCGTAATTCCGATTAAAACAGTTTTACTTTCTTTCCGGGCCATTCCACTGACAGCAATTTTTCTATGATTGCTATACCTAACTGACTTGTCAAAAAAATGAGGCCACCATTCCACTGATTTGTTACAATGATGCTTTTCAATGATAGCTATAACTGGGGCCTACGTAATACAAAGTTTATTTTAAAAAGTTCAAGTTCAATAATTGATCACGATGAGTTTGGAGTAAGTTCATCGAATATACGCTTTTGAAGTCAAACAAAATTATAAAGAAACAAGTGGGAACAAAATCCTCTGCATGTGAAATGGGTATTTTGACATCAAAATTTTGTGTGGGGATGTAGCTCAGATGGTAGAGCGCTCGCTTAGCATGTGAGAGGTACGGGGATCGATGCCCCGCATCTCCAAATCTTTTTTAACTTTCTCGTATTAATTTTTTTCATTTTAAATTTAATTTTATTACTTCTTACTATAACTTAAAATTATTGGCTTTCGGCCTTAAATCTATTTACATTTAATTTAGTTTGTTTTTTATTCTTCAAGAAATCGACGCAATAAGCGTTGGTGAGCCCGGCCCAGGAAAGAGACTTTGGGTCCACCCTGTATTTGGTATACGTATACAAAATTAAAGCGCTTTTATTAACGAGGTGACAGACAGAAACAGTATATAATGCACTAGATTGGTCTGGACTAGATGCAACCTGAACGGAAAAACCATAGACATACTAAATATGGACTACTAGTGAAATGTCATTCTCATAGATTTCTGTGAGAAAATAGTTCCAAAGCAGCGCAGGCGCTACTGTTTCGCTTCGGATTAGCAAAGAAACACATGCCGCCGTCAAGTTTAAATTTCCATAGTAACGTAAATAAACAAGACATTTTTTCAAAAAAAAAAATGCCCGTTTCCATAGTAACATGTAAACAATAGAGCGTCATCTATTCAAAAGATGGAAAGATTCAAAGAGTGAATTTGTAAATGTAGGACAATCAAAAATGTTGTTAACTTTTTTCTAAACGCTATTGTTGCCTCACATCCCTTAAATTATTTAACCCCCTTATTAAAAAAAAGGGCAGATAGCTGTAATTCCACTCACTGTTTGGGCGGCAAGTTTAACAATCACGATTTTTGAATGCCAGTTTATGTGTTTTTTATTTCATTTATGTATTTGCAAAATGAAGACCTAACATTTACTGATACATACTTCATAATTCTTCAATATATTTCCACCTTATTGCCTGCCCATTACCTACTATCATAAATCGTCCGTTTTGTTCCCCACGTATATCTAATAATGCATGCGTCTACAAATATTGAAATTTCACTGCCACTTTTCTCAATTTAGAAAAATGGGGAAAAAACAAAGCAAAAAGTTGAAGTTTAAAATTTTCTGATAATAAAATAATAGATAGGAAACACACAAAAGAACTAAAAAGGCTAAAATATCAAACAAAATATACACCAAGTGAAATAAGCAAACAAAAATACAAATAACTAGCACAAAACAAATAGACAGCAAACAACTTCTACACAAACAAAATTTCACAACAGCAAAAAAGTATAAATAACCACAATTACTGGAAGAGGACCAGACGACAAGTTAAACTTAAACAAATTACATAAAAAGAAACGACAATCAAATTATTTACAAAAGTTATAGATAATAGATTCAATAATCAACAAAAAAAGGGAACAAAAATGAAAATAAATCCCAATTGCACGAACACTTAAACGCCGATGATGACAACAAAATAATTTTTGTTCCATCAAAAATGACAGCAATGCCACAATAAAATTTCATAAAAGTGCATATGGGCAAATAGGACTTTATATGCTATTTGGGAATTTTTAGCTGTCAAAATCAGCCTGGTCATGTGTGGCATTTAGGTCATTAGAGCATATGTGCCACTCTTTGTCGTCTACAAAAATGAAAGGGAATGAAAGTTGGTATTTAGTGATATCGTGAACAAAATTTCCCCCGAAACATTTCCCATTTTTTAAAAATGGGTGTTAGAATGAAAATTTGAAAACTGATTGAACTCCAGAAGCACAGATTCTTCTTTTTATACTTTTCCTCAATTATATTTCATAAAATATAATTCAATAATATCGCAATCATTAATTATAGTGAGTTGATTACTACAAAGTACTTTTCAACTATAACATGGGTATCGGCAATGAGTTTCGAAAAAGGGAAACCACCGAAACAAAATTTCACCTCGGAATTTGGTTGAATTCCCTCCGGAATATTTTCTTCGTAAATTTGGAGGTGCAAATTCAAAACGTAAGCAGTTTCTATGGGAGTTTAAAGTCTTCTGGGTTTCTTATTCAATTTGGTTGATTTGAACTGAGGTAATAGAAGTGCGGCATAGGATTGGTATAGGTACTTTACACAACAGAGAACAATACTTTTTAATCAGTATTTTGTTTAAAGACTTTTTTTCAAAATGTTCTAAAAAAGATATGGTAAATTTATTCGATTAAAATTGCAACGGTTTCACTGCGAATATGAGCGAAGAGGATGTAAAGAAGTTTTGAAATCTTCTAGATAAAGAGCTGAAAAAGAACTTCTAAGAATAAAGAAGTCCAGTCCATGATCCGTTCCAAATCTAGGACTGGTGAAATCTAAAAAAGAACGAATATCTAATAACTGGCATTGCAGCGGTATTACATTTTTACTTACAACGCCTGTGAAGGAAATAAATTCCGATGGAGATTTACGATACGAGGAATATTTTCCATGGAACATAACATTTTCGGGGGGAATTTTTTTCCCTCGGAATTGCCGATAGCCCTGATTATGTTCAGTGAGGCCCTGAAATAGGTCCAATATTTATACCTTTACCTCTTAGTTGTAAACAACTACTTATTTTAACCACAAATGCAAAACCGCAATTCAACGCTTAGTTGAGTAACATTTAATATTTCTAATTTAAAATAATTAACAAACAAAACATCAATCACTTAAAATACCCAAAGCCGGGTCCGAACCCGTAACCCAAGCTGGGCCCAAAACTTGCATATGGATACCCATAGCCCGGGTAGAATCCATTATTGAAACCAAGTCCTCCGAAACCGTGTCCAAGCCCATACCCACCAAAACCATGCCCACCAAAGCCATGTCCACCAAAGCCATGACCATGAAAAGGCTTTCCAAATCCCCCTCCAGTGGAGGTGAAGCTTTCATATCCATATCCAGGGTACTTGTTAAATAATCCTCCTCCACCCCCGCCGTATCTCTCGTAATGAACCGTAGGTCTGGGACTAAAGAGTCCCAGTAGTCCCAGACTTCGCTCACTGCCCGGAGGATCCGCTGCGCAGATGGTGGCGCAAATCAATATGCCAATCAAAAGCAAAAAGTCCTTCTGCAAAGTATAGAAAAATATGAATACACTGCACGCGCACAATAATTGTCCTTACCAAAGCTGTCATCGTATGCTTAGAGCCCAAGGAAAATTGTTAACATAACTGCCAGCCATTTCAAAGTAACCGAGTTTATATTGCGAAAATCCATAACTTCCGTTGACCAAATTTAACTTAAAGCAGCGACACTTCCAAATACAGACGCGTACAACATTTCCGGATGTTTATGTGTCCAGCGCAAAACAGGTCAAAGCCAAGTTTAAGGTCAGTTAAATTGGCGAATGGAGTAGGCGTCTGCTTCTATATAAACCGAACAATCAAGCCGAGAATATCAAAGAAACTTTTTGAACAGAAGAACCAGCAGTACAAGCTCCAGAGAACATGCAGTCGATGGTAAGGACGAACAAAGATTCACATTTTAACAAAGTAACTTTCCTTTGATTTGCAGAAAATTTGCCTCATTCTTGTGACGATCGCTGTTGTCACAGTGACATCAGCACCACAGCAGGGGCCACTTCCCAACAATGGTGTAGGATACGAAAATCCCAATCAGAGGTTCTTGCCCGGGCTTGGTGGGCTATTGGGCGGCGGCGGCGGCGGTGGACTATTGGGTGGCGGCGGCGGTGGTGGCGGAATACTTGGACTTTTCACAAATCTCCTTGGACTCGGAAACAGGCAAGGAGGCTATGGTGGATACTATCCTCCACCAGCACCGTTTGGTGGATTCGGAGGTGGATATGGATACCCATATCCGTATGGCGGATACGGTGGCGGTTTTGGAGGTCCACCACCGTTCTACGGTTGAAGAAGTTGTTTTACATTGTTACTTGCGTTTGTTGTTGTTAAAAATAAAGCTTAGATTTGTATGAAATATTTGGAGTTATGGTATCTCGTGGCAAAAAGCTGCCGGGCTCAACCGGGATTTGAACCCGGGACCTCTCGCACCCAAAGCGAGAATCATACCCCTAGACCATTGAGCCGATAAAATTCTTTGTACAAAGTTGAAAATGCTCTTGCAGTTGAGTTTTTTTGCAAATACATAAAGTGAAAGTGAAAGTAGGGCAACAAATCAGTCAGATTGGAAATGCGCACACACAATTGCGCTCGCAAGTCGAAAGCAAACTTTGACCAGCAAATTTTATCGGGGGATGTAGCTCAGATGGTAGAGCGCTCGCTTAGCATGTGAGAGGTACGGGGATCGATGCCCCGCATCTCCAATACGTATTTTTTTTAATGTTTGAATTGACGTTGTAATAAATGGAAGTACCCCACCCCCACGGTGTTGCTTATTCGACATTTAGCTGGTTACATAGGTCAGTGGTAGGGGCGCCAAAGCGGAGAAGTCTCAATTCTCAAACCCAGTGCGATGATTCCGCATTTTGCAACAATTAAATATTTAATTTTAGGTAAATAATTCAAATATTTTTACATCTTGCTGTGACGACATTGAAGCTTGAACGCATGGAAATATGATTCACCCCGATGGCCCGATTGGACAAAGTTATTCGTATGCTAATCTGAGCAGGGTAGTGGGTAATACCAAGAGAAACAAGCGTGGGCGACTTTACAACTCACAAGCACATAAATCAGAAAACGAACGAATATTTCCTGTTTTGGAATGTAGGTGAGATAGATTCGCACTCAAAGTAGGTATGATTGCACGTTGTGAATTTGTGCAGAGTGGAGATGGTTATTGACCTGTAAAAGGGTCTTTCATTAAGCGCTTCCTATTTTTAAATTTAAATAAAACAAAATGTGTATGAGATATCATCCTATTGCCTATTAATAAATTGATACCATTATGTATGGAATATTGTTCAAATGTTCGCCGCTGCTTCCTTGGGCGCCACCCATCCGAAATGTCAAATTTTCAACGACTCTCTCTGAATTTGACCGATGACTTGGGTTATGTTGGCTATATGAGGACCGCTGTGGTTCGTGACTCTTTTCGTATAGACCTGCGACTTCAGAAAACCTCACAAGAAAAAATCAGACGGGGTCAAATATAGTAGATAACAGATGCCTTGCACTGTAAAAATTTGGTTAATACCCGATCCGCTAAGCCGAAATTCATAAAGTCATTTGAAGGCTAGAGTGTGTTGCACAACGGCGTGAGACGTCACTTAACTTTTATATCTTACGATATTCCTACGATATGGCATATTGGAGCTCATGGTAGAAGGTCCAGTGTCCAGTCTTTCTTTCACCTGTATCTACTTGATTTATTTACAGTAGGTACATGTGATCTACTAAGGCATAACCTTCGTATTTAAGGAAGCCTTTAAACCATTAGAGTCGGTTGCTTTTCTGTACAGGAATGTGGATGGAAGTAGAACAGGCCAATTCCAGCTACATTCACCCTTATTTCATGTGGCGTTAATATTGTGTCTTGGAATTGTGTCACTTAACTGTCGATTTGGTATTCCGCCATGCATGAGTGTCATTTTCAGATCAAGGCAGTCAGCTGTCAGACTGACTAAACTAGATACTTAAACGTCCCCATTGACCATCGACAAGCAAATTTTTATTGAATTCATCGCTTCATTCAAATTTGTTGTTGATTTATTTTGTGTTGTTAAATTAATTTTGAATAAATAAAACTACTTAACACAAGATATGGACAATTGGGCACTATTGCGATATTTCTATCGTTGAGTGGCGAAGATAAAAGTGAAGCGGAAACAACAAAAAGGATCTCACGAGGATGAGGAGAATCATAAGACCAAAATCCAACCCATTGGATCTCCCAAATGGCAAGTAAAAACAATTTTTGGATTTCAAATGTACTTTAGACTAAACAAGGACGCCTTCGTTTATCTGCTAAAACTAAACCAAGTTGAAGACAAACTTCCTCAAGCGACAAGTTCTTTCTCTGTGCCACTAATTCTTTAACATGCAGCAACATTAAGCTTTGTAGCTGAAGGAGGTTATCAAAAAGGTATATGGAGGATTTCACATGTCTACAATGGATAAAGCTTGAAGCTACTGAGGAGGTATACAATCAAAAAGAAGTTTCCTCGGATTTCTTCCTACTTCCCAATACTCCTCCAATACTTATCTTGAATGATGTTCGAATGAGAAAAAATAATTTCCCTTTATTAAGAATTCGGGGGAATTTTTGTTGGATTTTCCCTCCGATATTTCCGCCATTATATAGATGTCAGAAAATTTTCGAAATCAGCTGTTTTTTCGGGGAGACATTTCAGTTTCCGAGAGAAATCGAATTCTAGGGAGACTGACGATAGGCGGATTTTATTCCTCAGAAGACATGAATTCAGGCAAAATAAATATTTCCTTTGGAATTCCTGATAAGGCTGAATTTCTTGTTCCTTCCTTCAGTACTCAGATATTTGGCTAAAGTACTTTCTTACTAGATCTACGTTACTCATAAAAGAGCTGTTAAAACCGCTTAAAAAATATTAGAAGTTAAGCTTCTTATCAGATATTAGGTCTGTTCCTTTACTTTTGTAATAAAAATGGAAAAGACTGTTGAAATGACAGTGGAAGGGATGAATTCTCTCTCAGAGAGGGAAACTTACCCAAAAGTTAAGAAACGCTTTTGTAATAGTCTGTGAAAAATGACAGATGCGAAAATTACACCCAAATGCCAAATAGAACAACAAATTCAAATCAGCTGTCAATTTTTCAGGCGACTGACAGTTGTTTCAATTCTTACGCAAAGAAATTTGTTGAGTAAAAACTCGTAGGAGGAGAATTATCTTGCTCTCTCGAAGCCGCCCCCTTTTACGAATTTTTCGAGTTGAGGAACGACAATTGAGTAAAATGCGTAACAATTCGTAAAAATTCGTAAGATCTAAAAGTAAAGGAACAGACCTATTGAGTACTCACAAAATTATAACCTCTTGAAAGCGTGCAAAAGTGGTCTCATGGCATGCTAGAAGGAGTCGAGGAACTATTTAGAACTAGTCCTTTTTGAAAAAAAAAACCTAAATCCAGATAGCGCACACAAAATTCTCTAAAAAACTTAACCTTTTCCCAAACAGAAGCATTAGCCTAGCGTCAGTAACAAATTTCCTTGAAACCATACCTTATACATAATTAGCCTACTTTTGCAAATTTGTTTATCCACATAATTAACAAGGCTTCGGATATCAATAAAGTTCCAAGGAGACGGCCCCATAAACCAGTGTTATTCTATGCAAATCACGCATCACTCATCTGTTAAATAAGCTACCAAGCGCCAGCCTCTCTGCCTACTCATAAATGGTATTATATCAAACCTAACATGCGTGGGCGACTCTGTTCATCGTGTCTTTCTATTTGCAAATCTTGTATATGCAAAAATCGGGAAAATTAGACTAGCGAAAATTTCATAAGGCTAATTGCGCAATAACGCCTTTCCGGGAATAGGTTCGCCATGGAGTGACACCCAATGCCATATCAGCCAAAGTGGTCTGTGGGTTTAGTAGACCAGTGGTCTATTCCCCAGCACCCAAAGTGATTTGTGGCACTCGAAATCGAGTAGATCAGTTAGTTATAGTTGCAGACCCTTGTCGAGTGGATCGTCTGTCATTTCGCAGTTGAATTATTTGACGCATCCTTTTCACAATGTCAAGCCAGTGGTGTTTAGTGTTTATCTTGCTGTTGATTGAGTGCGTGTTGAGTGCTCCGCAGGGATACAATTACTACTCCAATCAACAAAGGATTTACGCACAGCGGCAACAGGCACAGAGGTTACAGGCACAGCGACTGCAGGCGCAAAATCGCTACCAACAGTCATACAGAAGCACTCAGAGACCCACTATAAGTCGAGCTGATTCGGAGAATGCCAAATTTTTGGGCTCACAAAATCTGGAACCAGAAAACACGGGAAAAACTTTGAAACTAATTCGAAAGAAGAAGCAGTTCCTGTATGGCGGCTTAGGAAATCCATGCTATTTCCGAAGTGCTGACCAGTCACCAGCTGAGGGCCGTTTCCTGTGGGATCTGAACGTTTACAATGTCTATCCCACATCATTACAAGGGGGAAACGGTTGTGGAGGATTCAACAACTTTGGTAACTACGGCGGCGGCTACAGACCCTTTCGTGGTGGATTCTTTCAAAACTTCCTCAGCCTGTTTGTTCCCGGCGGTGCGTTGAGTCCAAATCGACCGTTCCAATCGAATATTCAATCGGATTCGGTTGGTTCCAACCGGCCGCAGAATGCTCTAAGTGATCCTGATTACGATACATCGTTGGGTGGCACCGGTTCTGGTGCTTCTATTGATAGTAGCACTTCCATAAGTACTGCAGTTAATCCGGCGGTAAGAGCGACTTCAATTTGTTGTTCGACATAATTCTGAGAGTGCTTTTTGTTTCTCCATTTCAGTCGTCTCTGACGCCGGGACAATTGGTGAGCGGTGTAGCCTCTACAGTGAATCAAGTTATACAAACGTTGAGTGGGAATGGTCGACCACCTGTGTACAGGGGATACGGCTGATTCGCCTGGCTTATGTTTAAAATACTTAGGACTGTAAATTATTTATATGTATATTGTTATTTTTGTTTTGTTATAAATAAAGTTTAAGCGACACTTTTACACGTATTTGTTTAAGTGCTTAAGGTTTTAGAAAGGTGGTAAGATTCAGCAGCACGATGAAAACATGACTTCTGGACATCGAACTCAAATAAGGTTTGCTTAGCGTGAACACATGCCGTTGGGTCTTAAATTTTACGGTGGGCATACCCACATAGAGTCAATGAGAAAAGCGTCTGTCACTACGCCCTGGAGTCAGTACTTTGACCAAGCCCAGTTCACTTTCCGAATGACTGTAAGATCATCCAGCCCTGTGATCGGGGCGAGGCCATCTACCACCTCTGTGCTCTAATGAACACATCTAGTTCCCGCGATTTTGACCACAACCATATTCTCAAAAGAGAACAGGGCCCCCATCCCCGTGGGTACCAGTTTATAGGTACTGGTCGAGCTTTTGCAACCCAAAAGTCAATTACAGATAGATTTCTCACAAAACCCTAGGCCTGTCAACCTCAATGTTTGGCCAAAAATTCGTCCGGTACACAAGATCACAATTAAACCAGAATGACTTAAAGGCCATTTGGTGAAGCCCACAATAAATGCAACACTCAAATCGGGGCAGTGCCCAACGACTTCTGGACAATTGGACCGTTGCGGCGAATGCTATAGAGTCGACTGGAGTCTTGTTCCGTTTAACTTGGATTTACATAACAGAAAGAAAGCACTCGCGGTACTTAAATTACCATGCCTTGCATATAAATACTTAGGTCAGGGGAGTTTGCATTATATGCAATTTCACCCGGAAACTATATACAGGCACAGCAGTTTTCAATGATTGTTTATCGCTCTTTATGCCGAAAGGACTTATAGATCTTGAGTCCAGATTGATTGCATTTAATCGCTGTTGGCTGTCCCTCGCTAAGGCAGTCTGATCCAGTTTCTTGACCACGTAGATCGCTGCCTGATGGAAAACGCTGCAGTGATTTGCCAGTCTGTATAACTAACTGGTACCTAGTTCTACCGAGAAGACTCCTGCTCCAGTTCCATTCTCTGTCTTTGAGCAATCTGTAAAAATGGGTATACCTTTTATGACACTACTTCGGGAGAGCAAGTCCTGGCTGTCCGGTATAACTACAGACTTTGAATTTCTTGTCAAAGTCATACTTTGGGTTTCTTTTGGTCCTTGAGTGGCATAAGTCCACTCTGATCAAAGAAGTCAAGTATGCACGAGTGACCGAATAATTCGGGGTTCCAAATTTCGTTCTCTCTTAGTCTGAGAGCACCTTTGGCTGCGACGTTTACAGTATTAAGCTTCATAGGTGGTACGTTCAGCAGCGTTTCTATAGGCCTTGTTGTGGTGTAGATTTTTTAGAATGCGTTATGCAAGCAATCCCCTGTGCCTTGTCAAAGTTCTTGAGGTAGGATTTAGTGTTAACAGCCTTAAACCAAAAGACAGAGCCATAGGTCAGAGTTAGTCTAACAATCGTTGGGTACCAGTACATCCAGTGGACTATGTTCGGTTGTAAGCCCAACATTTTCCCGACAGCTTTTGTGCAGGCGTAAAGATTGTTTACTTACTTACTTAAGGTGGCGCTACAGTCAGTGGTGGACCTGGGCGCTGGGCCTCAACAAAAAAGCATCTCGAGCCAGCGCGATCTTTAGCTAGCTGCCTCCAGTTTCGCACGCTAAAGGTAGGTATGCAGTTCACGTGAAATCCAATTTTCCAAATTGCAAATTTCACCAGGCAGTGCGCTGTTCAAGTGAAAAATAGTTGTTCAAAAAGTGATTTGTAGGGGGCGTTACTTAAGTCACTTGGGTTTTATTGCCCGTCGCATTAAAATTTTGACATTTCGGCGTGAAAATTTCACTTTCAATTTCACAGCACTTTTTAGAGAGGAGTGAAAATTTCACTTCACTCGAACAGCGTACCAGCCTTAAGTTGGTTAAGGTCCCCTTTCACTTGCGTGCGCCACCTGAGTCGCGATCTTCCTCTACTGCGCCGTCCCTCGGGTGTGTATTCGAAGATATTCCAGCCCGGAGCATTCGTGTCCATTCGCTCTACATGACCCAGCCATTTTAGTCGTTGGACCTTCACTCTTCTGACTAGGTCGATGTCGAAGTACAGCCCGTGAAGTTCGTCGATGTTACCATAATAGCAGGAGTGGGATGAATAGGGTCACTTTAGTTGTTCGAGAGAGGGCTTTGTTACTCAATTGCCTTCTTAACCCTAAGAAACAGCCATTGGCAAGAGTAATTTTACGTTTAATCTCAGCGCTGGTGTCGTTGTCTGAGTTCATAGCGGAGCCTAGGTAGACAAAGTCCTTAACCACCTCAAAGTTATATCTGTCTACTGTGACGTTCTGTCCGAGCCGTCGCGTCGGTGTTGGGTGTCCTTTTTTAGTCCACAGCGTATACTTGGTTTGCCCTGAAGCCTGAAGCCTTTCGTAAACAACCTGATTGGTCCATATTAGTGTGGCTTCACACCAGGAGAGAGCGTTTTCTCCTTTCTTTTTATCCTTTTCTTCGTAAGTATTCCGTATTATCCAGGTATTTGGCTTCGATTGAGAGATTAAGACGAATGTCTTTTTGGTACCTTATATCTTCTGGTGAAGAGGATGAGTTCGGTCGTGTTAGACCTTTGCTCTCCGTTCACTTCAGTAGTTTTAATAGCGCTGATTCCATAACTTCTATCAGACTTTCGGTGAGTCCTAAATAAGTTGTCATCCCGATGGATATAAGCTTCCCAACTGACAGGCGTAGTCTTCCCTGTCACATAAAGTGTTTTTCAATAAGAGCGCTACAAAAGTAGTTTGGATATCAATGAAATTCTTTATTCCTGTGAAAGTACGTTCGATGCCATTATGTATGGAACTTGATTTCTTTTGCATGGCCACCACGGGCACGCTTGCAGAAGTCCAGACGCTGAACCCAATTTTCGACGGTTTTCCAGCATAAATCGGCCGATACTGCTGCAATTTCACGTTCGATATTCGTACGAAGTTCATCAATCGTCGCTGGCTTGTTGGCATAGACCATAGACTTGACGTAGCCCCACAGGAAATAGTCTAACGGCGTCAAATCGCACGACCGAGGCGTCCAAGCGACTGGACCATTTCGTGAGATAACACGTTCTTCAAATTTGGTCCAAAAATATTCGGTTAACATTGAACGGTAGCGATTCCCATTCACAGTAACGTGCCGGTCTTAATCATCACGTAAGAAGAACGGCCCAATGACGCCGCCGGCACATAAACCTTACCAAACCGCATTTTTTTCGAGATGCAATGATGACTCATGGAGTACGTGTGGATTGCTGCCTGACCAATACCGCATATTTTGTTCATTGACGAAGCCGTTCAACCAGAAATGTGCCTCATCGCTGAAGATGATTTTTCGACGAAAATGCGAATCATTTTCAAGTTGTTGCTCAGCTCAATTCACGAACATACGACGCTTCTAGTTGTCAAGCGGCTTCAGTTCTTGCGTCAATTTAAGCAGCAATATTCTCGACACTACGGGCACTTCTTTGTCTCACGGGCACGGGAACATTTTGTACTGTGCCTGTGGATTCAAATTTTTCCACTAGACGCTCAATTGTTGATCTGCTAGGACGATTATGACGCCATAAATTGGACGTAGCGCTCTTAACGTTGAGGCCACTGACATTCGGAGTCAGTGGCCTCAACGTTAAGAGCGCCTCGGTAGTAAATTGTAATAATTTCGACTCGTTGTTGGCTCGTATATCTTTCCATCATGAAATGGCAAACCTTACTGAAGAGAAATGTAAAAAGAGCGGCAAGAAATTCGGCGTCGTTTGCTGTCCCTGTCGGTCTACTTTTGTGGCGTCCGTGTTGAAAACCCCTTTACGTACCACCAGAGGTCAACCGCACTCTCCTACGCGTGTTCACAAAACTGAAACAAAGCCCCCTCGTGAGTCGTCCCGTCCACACTTTCAAGCTTCATCAACTCACTCTGACCTCCTCCACAAATAAGACGACCAACATTTCAAACTCACATAAGCATATAAACATTCTATATTTGTTTAAGTAAATTGTAAAATATTCCGAATAGCATGACACGTTTTGTAATAATTAACACTTTACTTTACACACAATATCAAGTAGTATCTGCGCACACCTATCAAAATACACATTGGTTATCCAATAATATAAAAAAATATATACCTATATTTATATTCTGTTTCTTAATATTATAATTAAAAGAACTGTACATGGAAAGCATTAGTATTACATATTTACCAAAAATTACAACAATGAAATAATTAAGTAGATATCGAGTGCGGCGAGGCCCTATGTACACTGAACCTTTTATGAGGTTCGTTCGAATTTAATTGAGACTTACACATTGCCTATAGTTAACACGTTATATATATTATATTATATAAAAAACAAAAGAACAGCGCCGGGCACTGGTCACTCATATCTTTGATGTGACCATTGCAATAGATTTTTTTTAATGAGGCGCACTAACAACAGTCTATCTACAAAAGCACTACGCCTGGTAAATTCATTTTAAAAGATTCAATCAACTTTGTGTCCGGTAATACTAGACAGCCATTTTGGGGCGACTTGCCTCGGCGCGTTTTCGAATGGCTTTTAGTCTTTGGTTGCAATACACTCGGAGGAAGATCGCCAGAAATACAATCATCACACCAAAGACACCGACAATCGATATACTGTGGTTGTAAATGATGCATGACAGCATTATAGCAGCGGCCTGAAAAACAGAAAAGGACAAATTTATTCTAAAGTCTGTTTGGTTGTATTTAACTTAATTTAAGAAAAAATTTTAGGCCTAGAAAGGTGGACGTAAGGAGTAAAACTTTGTTGCCACCGAAGCGACTCGACTACCTCAGCTTGGGCATAACCAATGGCCGTCTACTTCATCAGCAATACCCGTCAATATTCGTCCTTGGAATGCTTCCTTAGAAGGCAATAAAGAGAGAGTATCCCTATGTAAGTAATAAGCCCAGAAGAGATCTATTGTGTCGGCCTTAATTATTTAACCTAGGGAGCTGTTGAGGCTCGTTATAAACCTCAGTCCCCTTTTTGGTTCCATGTTTCCTATATCTGCAGGACTTAAAAACGCCTTTGGCATATGGATAGCTCTGCCCCTTGCCACAGCAGGGCATTTGCAGAGCAAGTGTTCCGTTGTCTCCTCCTCTTCTCCGCAGAGTCGACAAGAGTCATCGTCTGAAAGTCTATTTTTTTGAGACGGTATCTTAGTGCTCACTTAGCTCAAGCTACTTTTTTGTTCTACTACAAGCTGGGCTTATGAATCTTTTTGCCTGCCTCTGTCCTTTGGATTCCATCCAGTATTCGGCAAGTGTACGTAACTCAAAGGTAAACTGAAGTAGGGCTCAGGACCAGTGAGCAGGCGTGATGCGCCTCTTCTCGCCAGAAAACCCGCTCGTTCATTGCCCTCAAATCCCTCATGACCTGGTATCCAAGCAACGGTGACTGTGTTGTCCTTGGCCAGATATTCGAGGAGATTGAAACATTCATAAACCAGCTTTTACCTGATTGAATACGATCTTAGGGCTTTGAGAGCTGCCTGGCTGTCTGAGAGGATGTATATGCGGGCACCTTTTGTGCACCTTCGTAGGAATATTTCTATGGCGTGTAGCTCCGCTTAAAAGATGTCTGGTGATTTTACCAGTGCTACAGCTCTTTGGAACCTAGGCCCATAGACCCCAGCCCCGGTGGCAACCTCTTCCATCTTTGAACCGTCGGTGTACCAGATTTTTGATCCTGTTGGTATTACGAATTGATTGGTTCTCCAGGTTCTTCTGTCAGATATGACTATCTTAAATTTTCTGGAGAAGCGAAGCCGTTTAAGCATGGTGTCTGATACCTTGATCACAGGATCATCTTGAAAGGTGTCCTGTAAGGTCTCCTGCTTTAAGATTTGATACATCAGGGAGCCTGAGAGCACTGAGACCAGCTTCCTTCTTTACAGAGATATATCTTGTTTAGTTATTGTTGGGCCGTTATTTGTTCGATTTTTGGCCACCATGATATCGCTTCATAGGTGATCATTGGTTTGATGATCGTGTTGTATGACCAGTAGATCATTTTTGGTTTTAAGCCCCAAGTTTTGCGTAAAGACGATGGCACATATAAATTGCATTCGTCGCCTTCTTGGTGACTTGATCAAGGTGTGAATTCCAGATAAGAGTCTCGTCTACGATATTTTACCTCTCCTGATAGGTCAATAGCTGCGATATTCAGCTTGATCGGTTTCAGTTCTAGTTTTCTCTTTCTTGAGAATGGTATCATGAGTGCTTTTGATGGATTTATGGTCAATCCTATGTTCTGACACCATCCCTATAGTTTTCCTAGCTTTGTTGTGCTGAGATTGACTATTTCTCCAGACTTTAAACAAGCCACAGTTGTGACCAGGTGGTCTTATACTGCAAATCGTTGTATTAAGCGGGAGCTCATGCCTTGGCCAGAACGTCAGCCTCTTCGTTACCCTTAATATAAAAGTGCACAGGTACCCAGCACAATCTTACACCGTTCTGCGACGAATGTTGCTGAGTCTTCACAACCAAACACCACCAAACGCTGGCTTGGTAACTACCTCAGCGACAGAAAGTCATTCTTGGAAATCCGGAGCTCCAAATCAAAATACAGGAAAGCCAAACAAGGAGTACGTCAAGACGGGGTACTGTCTCGCATTCTTTCCAACTATAATATCTCAAAGCTACCACCACCTCCGGCAGGTAATAACCTAATATCATATGCAGACGATTGCACGACTTTAGCATCAGGTCCCAACATCCATGACCTTGCTACATCGATCACCACTTACCTAGGAGCTGTAGACACATTCTTCAAGGACCGCAATCTTAAACTGTCACCAGAAAAGTCAACCGCAACGATGTCTTAGACAAAGGAAGTAAGAGCTGAACATAACAATTGCCCAAACACGCATCCCTACCATCGTACACCCCAAACTCCTGGGAGTCACATTGGACCACATGTTTAGTATCTCGACACATGCCACCAACATCAAAAATCGTCTCGAAATCGGTCGAGAAACAACATCATCCAATCACTCGCTGGAAGTTCGTAGGACCAAGATAAAGAAACACTCCTCGCCACATACAAAGCGATCGGTCGATCAGTTGTCAACTCAACGCAGCACCCATTTGGTCACCATGTGGTCAAAGTTTGGCGCGACAGGTCTGTGGAACCCAAGGCCTAGCTTCTCACAAACATTCGTTTTGTGAGGGTTTTAAATTTTTGGGACGAACCTTAATTTGGCTCTTTCGGGATTCGAACCGGGGACCCCTCGCTTAGTAGCCCAACACACTATCACTAAGTCACTGCGCCAACCAACGATGCTCCCGGTTAAAACACACAACAACATGCTCTCTCTCAACAATTCTCACGATATTCCTATTAGATATCCATCTTATCTCGAGTAACTGCGCAGCTTTGAGTGCGGCCAGAAGAAGTCAGCGCGACTGTCATTGTCTTGCATTTCGATAACACGCAAATTTGAAAACAATTAACAGCTAATCCTCAATAGGCAAAGGGCTGATTTGATGGACTTTGACGTATGAATTTAACGAGTTCTCTGTACTCCAAACGTGACGATTCTTTACTCGGCACTGAAAACTCAACAACTAAAGGTTGCATTTTCAACTGCTCCAGTGGTAAAAACCGACATAAGAAAGGTCGAGGTCAGGTTAGCAAGGCGAGATCTCGAAAAGTCATCAAAGAAAACAAGGCAAGATGCTTTAAACAACTCTGCGATTGGGCAGACCTAGACCCCTGGGGTATAGCATATAGGATGGTGATGAAAAAGCTTAAGGGCTTTAGGTCCCCACAAATATCCTGCCCAATAATGCTGAAGACAATAGTTGAGCACTTATTCCCATATAGGCCTTCAACTTTGATCATCACCACAAAAGTTCATAACGCATCCCTGCAATCACGCCGAAGGAACTATACGAAGCGTGCAGGAAGATAGGTGAGAACAAAGCGTCTGGACCCGATGGGATCCCAAATGTGGCGGTTAAAGCGGCCGTTCGAAAACGACCGGAGCATTTTATTGCAACGATGCAACGGTGTTTGGAGGAGCGGGTATTCCCGAGGTTGTGGAAACTCCAACACCTGGTTTTACTGCCAAAAGGGAAAAAACCATCAGAGGAATCGTCCTCATACCGGCCAATATGTCTATTAGATACAATGGGGAAAATCCTAGAACAGATCATATACTGCAGACTACTCGAGGTGGCAGAGGATAAAGGAGCTTTGTTCTACCGTCGATGCCATTAAGGCGGTAGTAGATACAGCGGCTGAAGCAAGACGGGGAAAAAGATGGAGAGGGGGGACGAAGAAATACTGCGCGGTTGTGACTCTTGATGTTAAAAATGCCAAAATGCCTTCAATTCGGCAAGCTGGTCATGCATTAGGCGATCTTTAGCAAATTGCCTTACCGACAGGAAGTTTAGGAACCATACTGAAGATGTCGTTAAGTACCACAAGGGTCTGTTCTTGGAAGCCTCCTGTGGAACATAATGTTCCACGGAGTTCTCCGATTAATGCTGCCATAAGAAGTTAAAGTTAAAGGCTTTGCTGATGATAGCGCTGTGGTTACTATGGCCAAACATAACCACGAGATAGAGTCAGCCACGGATGAAGCAGTTGCCAGAAGCAAGAATTGCCTAAAGTCTACAGAGCTAGAACTAGCCGACCACAAGACCAAGGCGCGAGGCTGTCCGAACAACCGACATTCTCGCCAACGAAATGCAAAGGATCTACCTAAGGCTAACAGTAAACCGGCAAGAGGTCATCGTAAAGAGAAGGATAAAGGAAGAAGAAAGGGCAACATCTATTGGGATAACACGGCAAAAGACGGATGGACCACACACTGGTCACAAACATCGAGGTCTGGACAAGAAGAACAAGCGGGGATTGCAACTATCACCTTACGCAGTTCCTGTTAGAGCACGGCGGCTTCGATATCTTCACAGATTCGGTCACGATAGCTCGCCTCTATGCCCCGAATGCCCAGAGCACACATTTCGTCCTTCGAGTTAGGAGTTTTGAACCCAGTTGTTTTGCCAAATCGAAGTAGCAACGGTTTCCTAGGGTAATTCTTCGCCGGATCTCCACTATGGTGTCATTCGTGGAGTTTATGTTTACTCCGAGGTAGGTAAACTCCCTAACTACCTCGAAATTTTTGCTATCAACTGTGACGTTTTGTTCTAGGCGGTGGACAGTTGTTTGTTTGTTTGTTGATAGCATGTACTTGGTCTTGTCCTCATTTACTTCAAGGCCAACGGATTTCGCCTGTTCTTCAATCGCCGTGAACGCTTCTATCACGGCACGCTGGGAGCGACCGATGATGTCAATATCGTTCGCATAGCCCAGCAGCTGGACGGACTTGTTGAAGATAGTGCCTTCCGTGTTGACAGCTTCCCTGCGCACTATCTGCTCCAGTACGAGATTGAAGAAGTCGCATGATAGCGCATCTCCTTGCCGAAATCCGGTGCATGTTTGAAATAGTTCGGAGGAGCTACTTCCAAACTGCACGTTGCAGCGCGTGTTTTCCAGCGTCACGCGACACAGTTGAATCAGTTTTGCCGGGATTCCGAATTCGGCCATCGCCATATAGAGCTATATGCTATCATACGCGGCTTTGAAGTCGATGAATAGGTGGTGAGTTTCGACTTGAAATTCGTTGGTCTTTTCCAGGATTTGCCTCAGTGTGAAGATTTGGTCTATAGTCGATCTGCCGGGCCGAAAGCCACACTGGTACGTGCCGATTAGTGTGTTGCAGAACGGTTTTAGACGTTCACACAGTACGTTGGATAGGATCTTGTATGCGACATTAAGCAGGGATATGCCTCGATAGTTCTTGCAAGACATAGGATCGCCTTTTTTGTAGATGGGACATATAGAGCTGATAGTCCAGTCATCGGAAGAAGAAGATACGGAGCACGTAATGTTCAACTGCAGACGATTTTCAGGAGGAAGAGTGAACTTACCCATTCCACAGCTTCTCATAGAGCGTATGTTGAGCTCAGAAGACGACTGGTTGGAAACAGGCTCACACATAACAAGCGTACAAAACGAGCTAAGAAGAGCCGATAGACTAAGAAGGGTCGAAGTGGCAGACGTTGATGATTTAGCATGAGTTGTTTACCAGCCCCGCGAAGTAATACCTAACGGTAGTCCTGCGGGGAGAGTGGTAGAAGAGTACGTGGGTGTGGTTTAGTACGTAAGGCGCGAGGCACTGGAGAAACATATCCCACATCCTTTGGACGCAACAAAAAAAAAAAAAACACAATGACTTCTATGTGCAAAAACGAGAAACGCAATCCAGAACGCCCTGCATCCATCTTGTCCCCTCACGTGTTTTCCATAGTGCAATGTACCTCCTCGCATGATGAACTGTTCAAATGCAATTGCCTTACACGCTCAGTAAACACCCAGCCCTATATTTGAACACCTGACAACCATTTGTCGCGACCTTGTTCTATGCCATACACATTCGCCTGCGTTGATTCAACTCACCTGCCGCAACGTCATAATGATAGTGAACACCACCGGTCCAAACACTGAGATCGTGTAGAAGATAAACAACTGCCCCACCGCTGAGCTTATCGAAAGTATCAGACAGTCAAAGATGAACTTCGGATGCTGTAAGCAAAATCAAAACATTCGAAACAATTTCAATGCGCAAACGTCGGCCGACTCACCTCCGTGGCAAAGGACAACGAATCCATAAATCCGCCTTGCATCGACAGGGATGCCGCTGTAAATATCGTGCTGAACAAATTCACGCCGCACATCATCTGTATCGGCGACATTGAGTACGTCTTAAAGAGCGCACCCTGCCAGTTTGTGGTGAAACTGTCAAACACCATGTACATCGCTAGCAGGAACACGCCCGTCATTGTGGTCACCGACGAGGCCTTGCTATCGTCGGCGCTTCCCGTCATAAAGAATATCATGCCCATGGATATCATAATCGCCGTCAAATACTCATACGACTCGTACTTTGTGCGCGACATTATTTTGCCCATCAGCATGACGGGAATGATTTTGCACGACTTGGCCAGCACTTGCGTTGGAAAGTTGACGAATTTCAGAGCCTCGTACTGGAACCATGCACTCATGATGTTCGAAAACGAAGCAAACGAGTACTTGAACAGCGGCGTTCGGTGTCTGGGCTGTTGGCGAACCTTGATACAAACACCGGCCACGCCAAAGGCCAACATTCGGTTGGCGAAGACAAGGAACTGCGAGTCTTTGAAATGGGCGGGGGTGCCCTCAAAGTTCTTGTACTCTTGGGTCATGATTTTCTCCTGAAGGACACCCCACGTCAGGTAGGAACACATTAGACCGGCGAAACAGTAGATGAGCAGAACGGCTTCCTGGGAACTTGTGCGTTTGATCGATGAACCAGCCAGGCCATTGGGCGGCGATGATGTGCCGGCTTTCGTTGGCAGCGCATCGATGCGTTCGTTGTCGTTGTGGGTGGAGCCAGTGATGCACATTCGCACCGCCGAGTGTACCAGCGTTTTATCTGAAAAGGACAATGTGGTTATGGGCGGTTTTTTTTTATATATGCAGGCAGAAGGAAGAACCTATTCAAACACCTTAGGGTCAGGTATTTAATGTATTAAATAAGCCGATGTTCACTTTCAAGCGGAAGAAAGCCAAAAGAAGGAATGAAAATGGAAACCAAGGAGCAAAAGGATTGCTCCACAAACACAACTGGGTGCTTTACATATTATTACCTCATACCAAACGGCATATGTTACCGAAGTTGAGTGTTTGTTCAGCATGAATTCTTTCTGAGAATCCATGTACATGCAAAGTTGCTTGCCGCTGATTCAGTTTCGTTTATACGCGTGCCTTCAAGCTGTTTATACAAGTTTCCGTATATAAACAATCATTCAGCATAGCAAAATCAATCAACAATAAAAAAAAACTCACTTGTCTTCTCCAGGTAACTTGTGCGCTCGACATACTTATAGATTAGGTAACCAGGTACAAAGACGCAGCTGTAGCCGAAGCAATTCACCATCAACTTCAGCAGCCACGAGTACTCCTTGCCATAAGATTCCACCAGCTGTGAGAGAGTCTGTTGAGTGTAGAAACCCCCCAAACTGGCACGCATCAGATCCGAAAAGAAGTGGATCACTAGCAGTGTGACCAGAATCAAGCCGCTGTAATCGAGCGAGAGAGAAACGGAAATGAGTATCGCGGGCCAACAATTATATAACACACTCCTCACCAGATAATCAAATCAGGAACTGTGTTGCCCATATTGAGATCGGTTGTAATCTTAATAGACTGCTCGACCGAGTGCAATCTCTGCGAAAGCCTTTTGTCGACTGACACGTACTGGTCCCGCAATAGTTCTCGATTGGCTTACTAATGTTGGCAAAAAAAACTATAGCAGATTCTATTCGTTTTCGCCTGAGGCATCAAGCATCATGGTATGCCGAATAGTCAACATCTGGAGTTCGCATTGTTGTTCCCTTTTCTGTCACAATGTTTGTAATCTTTTGTTTGGTTATCTGTGGGATTTTAATTAGAATCTTTCGAATATTATTTATTCATGCCGCAGGCTTATGGATAAACAGCAAAAAAAGTGATTTTGTATTCGTTTTTCTCGTCCGGTTGAGAATTTCAAGTATTGCTATTGATGACAGCATATGTCATTCACCCTGATTCAAAATGAAAACAAAAAATAATTATCTTCGTAATGATTGTGCGCCATCTAGCGAAGGGAGATATGGTGGTACACTTTATATGAAAATGTTAGCGAGTGGATTTTAAATGTTGGGTTCAAAATATTTCACAGGAATATTTTATTTCACCCAAAATAAATAAAATATTAACAGTATTTCTGAAAAATTCGCTAGATGAACATATTTTTTTAAATTAACAGAACTTTAATCTTCATTCATAGAAAAACATGTTGTGACTGAACCGTGGGACTTTTTTTACCGAAATGTAGCAAACCAAGAGCGTTTCGCATTCGTTCGCTTTGAGTTCCCTGGAAGAAGATTCACTTAGCCAGTGAGTTCATCTAAAAATCATAAGCGACGCATGAATCACGGAAAAAGATGACTTCTTGACGAAAACCCACAAAAAGAAGCAAAATGCGAGGGTTCTACAAGAAGTTTATGTTAAATTTGATTGTAATTTTAAAGTAAATAAGTATTTAGCGAAAGAGATACACATAGGACCTGTGACCTAACTTCTCTCCACGATTTATTTTTAAGAGATTTATTTTTAATATAATTGTAAGTAGTACAAACCCAAAAACTATTAATTAGTAATTATTATTGTAAAATTTATTGAACAAATATGATAGGGAAAAACTTTTGTAACCTTTCGTTTCGTACTGTACTCAAGCGACTAATGACATTTTATAAACGGCTGGCAATGCCTACCTAATGATAATGAACTACAAAAATTTATTTTCACTTGTTCTCTGGTTCATCTTGTCCAAATACGCCATTTTCATTTCATAATTCGACAAAGTCGGAGAAACGTTTTCTGTTTCGATAAGTGATAGACGAATTTAATAATAAAAGCAGTTTAAATAAAAGTGAAAAATACTAGCAGCGTTCAAGTAATAAAATTACTCAATAATAACAAAGGATTTCCTGATATTTTGATAAAAGAAAACTCGTTCCATTCGCTGGCGAAAGAAGAGGAAGCCAGGTTTTTATTGCACCAAATCCTCGAGCAGAAAAGAAGGTACGTAATTTAATCCGTTTTCAACTTATAATTTATCGATTATACAATTTTTTTAAGCAGTCAAAAGTTCCTGTGCGTCGTTTAGTTTTAAAGATATCCGGGAGAATGACGCCCATTTATTTAGGCCAAATCAGTTTTATGTATTTGCCGTATGTACCAACTTTTCTATTTATAGAAACGTTTACTAATTCCAAATGAATTTTGAAAACTTATTTTCTCCGAACGAGCGATCTAGAGTATGTTTTGATGTGTGTATGCATTTTTCAAACTGCTAGAGGCGAAAATGTTGCATATCTATTATTTCCTTATGTACCTCTGCCGTGTCGACCTTGAGTCAGATTTTGGCAGATTTCATCATTTGCATTTATGCGCAGAGTACAAGCGGAATTGATTGATTAGGATTAACATAATTTTCTCTTCCCCATGACGCCGTTTGATTCGTATGCCCTAGAGTCTGCAACAAATTGCGTAAATGTTGGTTTAAAATAAACAATAAAATGGCGTCTAATAAATAAAACTGTTTTACGGGTGAGGGAATATTATTATTATTATGATGAGGGTCCAGTGCACTACGACCTTGTGATCTATTGTGCCCCTTGCTTATACCTCGGAAAGGTTCCTGCCCTTCTCCAGAGCTCCCTCGCATTGCAGTTCCATTCAGAATTGTGTTTGAGGATCATCGCTCTGTCTTGGCCTCGGCAAGAATATCGACTTTAGAGCACTTCCTCTACTCCAGTTTCTCTTATGAATCTAAGGATGAGTAGCGGGTCTATGGTCTGTATATCCTTGTATGATATCTGGTACTTGCCCAGATGTTTCAGCCTCTTGTGGGTCAGTGCCCCACAGTGTTTCAGAATGTGATCTGGGGTCTCAGCGCTCTCATCACAGAATCTGCAAAGACCTTCCTCTGATAATCCTATTGTCCTCAGGTGTTCCCTCAGTTTACAGTGTCCCGTTAGGAGACCTGTTAGGATTCTCAAGTTGTTTTTGCTTAGGCCAATGCATGCCTTAAATCTATTAAGGTTATAGTCCTCTAAAAGTTGTTTAGCTTGCCTCAGGCCTTGGTGGTTTTTGAAAATGGCAGTTCTTTTTTCTTTTTCTATCCTCCTGAATTCCTCTCTTAGGGTGTGGTCACTTATGCCACAGAATGGTTCAGGGCCAATGAAGGGCTCCGCTGCTCCCTGTCTTGCCAGAGAATCCGCGGCTTCGTTGCCCATGATGCCCACATGGCCAGGTATCCAGCAGATAGTTACTCTGTTTTTCTTGCCCAATTCGTTAAGCCTGCGCAGACATTCCCGTACAAGCTTCGATTTTATGATATGGGCATCAAGTTCCTTGATGGCAGCTTGACTATCTGACATTATTGCTATGTCACAGTTCCTGTAGTTTTTCTCGAGAATAATCCAAACGCACCTATCTATAGCACATATTTCAGCTTGAAAGATGCTGGTACATTTGCCCATGGATTCGTAGTGCTTAGTTCCTGACCCAAACACTCCTGCACCAGTTCCTTCGTCTGTTCTCGATCCATCTGTATACCATTTTACGGTATGGTTGCTCAGTCCGTATACCATGGATTCATTGCTCCAATTGTTCTTACTATTGAGTTTCGTTATGAAATTCTTCTCAAAGTTGAATTTCCTGATGCTGTCATCCCTGGGTGAAAGTTTTCCGAGTAATACATTATATTCTCTAGAACTTATGCATTTCTCCCTTCCGATTCCTTCCTTTGCCATCCGTAGGATTGCTTTATCTGCCGCATCCTCAACCATGAGGTGTAGAGGAGTTAACTCCAATAATAACTCCATGGCTGCAGTTGGGCATGTACGCATTGCTTCGGGTATGCATAGGCACGCCAGTCTTTGCACTTTACTGAGAATATCCCTGGTTGTGGCTAGACTTGTTCGTTTTGCCCATGCTACAGCTCCGTATGTGATCATAGGCCTCACGATTGCAATGTACATCCATTGTAGAATACTTGGGCTGCATCCCCATGATTTTCCTACGCCAGATGAGTTTACTATCAAGGTGTAATCCAAGATATTTTACTTCGTTGACTGGTGTCAGTATCGTGCCTGATAATCGTATTGTTTTCAGTCTCTGAAGTTTTCTTTTCCTTGTGAATGGTACAATAGTTGTTTTTGCCGGATTGATGTTTAATCCTGCTGTGTGGCACCATTCTTGGGTTGCTCTTAATCCTCTCTGTATGATGTCACAGAGGGTCTCCTCAAACTTTCCCCTAGCAATCAACACTATATCATCGGCATAAGCCTGACAGTTGATGCCAAGGTTGGTGAGTTTTTCTAGTAGTTCATCAACAACTAGGCTCCACATTAATGGTGATAATATCCCTCCTTGTGGACATCCTCTAGTTGTGTTTACTTTGATAGTCCCGGTTGACGTTTGAGTCTCCGCTGATCTAGTGCTCAGCAGTTCGCACATCCACCTGGATATTGTACTGTTTACTCCTTTTCTGTCTAGTGATCGTTTGATGGCCTCATGGGAGGTATTGTCAAACGCTCCTTCAATGTCAAGGAAAGCGCACAGTACCGTCTCTTTTGCGCTCAAGGCGCTCTGAATAATCCTCGTTAGCTGATATAATGCGGTCTCCGATGAGGGAATAAGTTAGGGCCAAACAAAACCCAAGTCAACCTTGCAGTGTTTCTACAAATTTGATCACAACATTTGTTTGTTTTTATTGAACCGTCTCGTCGGTTGTTGTTTAGACGCGCTTGTAGCACTTCTTTGTTCGGTCAACTGCCTCCAAAAGCTCGTTTTTGCGCCATCGTGCATTCATCTCAATCTCAAATGATAGCTTTGCATTCTCGCACCAATTTCGCTGTCGCTTAATTCTTGGTCACTGTGCACGTTGGGTAGTCAACCGTGAGAAGATTCATCTGCCGCTTCAAAGCGGAATGTGCAGTTTGACCGCCTTTCAACAGCAATGCCAGAGAATACAAAAGCCAACGCAATTTGAGATCTTGACCGAATTGTTGCCAGAATCGGTGAAATGACGAATGTCTTGCCTGTCCCACCGGGAGCATCGAGAAAGTAAATGCCTCCCGTTTCATCGTCAACAATCCTCATCAGCGAATCGAACACGTTCTTCTGTTCCGCATTCAACAGCTGCACATTTTTTTGGACTCTTTCGGCCAACTCATCCCGATCATAGTCTTCGTCCCGTTGCAATTCGCGATTGAATGCATCGTGCATCGAACGACTTGGCGTTGGCATTCCCAATTTCGACAGCAGACTGCCGCACATGAATACACACATATCCTCGATCAGAACTAAACAAATTTGAGTCAAATCGGCCCAGCCGTTCTCAATTGATGAATGACTATACATTTTTCAAACCATTTTTATATAAATATAGATTATTGTTAAAATAAGTTCTGTTTAATTTGGAACTTTTGTCCAGTGCCCGCCCAGCCTGAAAATCCAGTGGTGTAGTCGGGCATCCTTTTTCAAAGAGCATTGCAGCCATTTCTTGCCGTGAAAACATGTAAATGGAATTGAGTTCCTTCTTTTAACAAAATCGGTAAACTTTTGGTGGAACCATGCACGATTTCCCAATAATTCTGGTCACAAATCAATCCTTACTCGCATTTCATTCTATCCTCCTTGAGCTAGAAAAAGGTGTTATATGACCCGCCGAGTATCTAGCAACCCGGCTAAGAAAAAATTCAGTAGTTTCCATATTATCCGGATAGGACGACTTCGTTGGTATAAAAATAAAAGTGAATGCATAGAACTCCATCGTAGAAAACGATCGAAATGAATTTGGATTTAGCTCCGTTTTCAAAACATCCAAAACATTTAGTAAATCTAAGAGATAAATAAACGTTATTAAAAATTTCAATAACAATTGTATTTCAGAAAACTCGCGTTGAATCCGAAAGTTCAATTATGTATTTTGCAGTTCCTCTTAAATATGCACATATTTTTTGTCGCAGGATCCTTTTTCCACATAATCAAATATACTCAAATATAAGCCTAGGTATTTTTAATTTTGTATTGAAAATATCTGTCGTAAGGGAGTCTCCCCGGCGGATTTCACGATGTACCTACATGGGAAAGTGAAAGTGAATCGAGTATGTGAAGTGAATCTCAAATACGCCGTACTCCACGATAGGGGTGCATGTTGTATGTATCTAAATACTGGTGTCTTCCTCTACTGAGTTTTTGTACTTCCGTCTCATGTTGAAGAAGACAATCAGCCCTATTCTGCCATTCACGTGAATCGTAGATTCGATTCACCCATTGGATTCCTTTCCATTCAGCTATTCATCGGGTGAACTACATTATCCAAACCAATTTGACATTCAAGTTAACAGCTGTTCATGTGAAAATCATAAGAAGATCGCTTTTTTGCAAAATGAAATAAATGTATTCAATTTGATCTCTATTTATGAAAATCTGTGGAAAGAGTTAACTATTTTGGTTAATTATTTTATTTAGCAATATCTGCATTTAATTTCATTGAGGATACTTTTGTTGTAAATTGGTCTCTGTTTGTCGTTCTACCCCTAAAAATGAATAATCTTTGTTTACAAACAAATTATCAAGAATATTAGCCAAATTCAGTCAAAGTTTGTTCCCTTCTATACAACTTTTGGGTACGGGAACGAAGTTTGACTAATTAAAAACGACCAACCAGACAGACGATCCATTTAATTTCAAATCCGCAACATTTGACATGCGGATCTGAATTGTATAGAATGTATGCGTTCACGTAAAGGATACCGCACCGCCGATTGTGCCATTCCAATGTTAAAATCTTGTCCAGTACCAGTTATTCCCTTCTGCTAAAAATCTCAAACCAGCCGCCAACTTACTTACGAGTACTTTTCGGTGAGCTCGTGCCATCTCAATTGAACTTCCTTTGCCTACATTTGGCTGCATTCGCTGTTGCCTAACTGAACGCCCATCATTGCTTCTACGGCATATAGCACGACTGGAATGGTGAGTGTCTTACACAAAATATCATTTGTGTTTCTTGGCGAGGCCTTTCTCAGTTTCGTTCTCTTACTATTGAATCAGCTTCTATCCCAATACATACAATGTGTAAAGTGACCGCTGCAACTCTGTATTCTGCCAAGGAAAATGTAAATTTGTTTACCAAGGGTCTTGTGACCCTGATGTTGGCCTACGACTTTTGTAGAATTTTCTTGACACGAATGGTCACGGTGAACTCTTGACAGAACTTCTGGTGAAAATTTGTTGAATCGGGAGCTACATTCAAAAAAAGTCAACTTACGTTTCAGGAAAGCAGCAATTGCTTTCTACTCGTCCGCTATGTGATATTTCATAGGTTAGGTTAAGTTTATGGGTGGGTATAGCAGAGCGAGCATGTAGTACCTTACTTAGGTCCATGTTGACCCATTTGATCGACTTAAGCGCCCGTTCTTGATCCATTTCTGGCCATTCTGTCAGCCATCTCAGTTTTGTCCTTGTATCCAAGAACCCAGCAAAGATGCGTGGTAAGCTGCAAGCAGAGAACATTAAGCTTTTCGCGGCAGTGGCGAAATAGCTTAGACTTTCATCTCAATAGCAAAGCTTTTATAGCCGCCTGACTGTGAATATGCCTCGCCTCTTCATGCCATAGATCGCTGCGCTAATTTGAAATTTCCACACTCTTAACCTCTATATTTTGATTTGATTGTTTATTTGAACCTTTAGCATTTAATTGGTCAATTCGAGAAGATGATATCGGCCAAATGGGTGCCGTCACAATTGATTGCCATACGAGATCGTTTTATGGCATTTTTCATCACTTCGGCGAGAACTTCGGGCGACAGATTCTCGCACTCGAGTCGAATGTTGTCCTTGAGGGCTTCTAGGGTCTCGAAGTTGTTCACGTAAACACGGGACTTCAAAAAAAGTCTGGAACGGTTAAATCGGGGGCCAAAACGAGAGATGAGGCGACCCGGGAACGCCGCCCTCAGAATATCGGTTGTAGCTCGCGCAGTGTGTGCCGTAGCTCCGTCTTGTTGGAACCACATGTCCTTCAGTCCTAATTCGTCCAATTGCGGCAGAAAAGGCCCTTTTAACATAACCCTATAGCGCGCACCGTCCACTGTTGTCGTTTGACCAGCGGCGTTCTCGAAAAAAAAATAGCCCGATCACTTGTCCAACGTGAACAGCGCACCATGCAGTAACTTTGAGCGGGTGTTATGGCTCCTCGTGAATTGCTCGTGGATTTTCGGTGCCCCAGAAGCAATAGTTTTGCTTGATCACGTACCTGCTGAGGTTGAAATGAGCCTCATCGCTCAATATGATTTTGGTCGTTAAATCGTTCACTTCCTCCTCGAGATTGAGGATGGCTTGGGCGTAGGTTACACGCGTTTGGCGGTCGACAGGAAGCAGCTGATGCACGGACGGGACTTTGTACGAGAACATGCGCAAGTCGTTGATCAAAATTCGCCTTAGGGACGACCGGCTGATGGCTAACTGCGAGGCACGGCGTCTGGTCGATGTTTCCGGCGACAGCTCGACATCCTCGTCAACAGCAGCGATATTCTCGGCACAACGGCCGCTCCGGCCTCCGGCCACTCTTTTCAACGTTTCGTGTGGTCCCATACTCTTCAAGGTTGGTGGCCAAACGGACCAGTGTTTGCGCAGTCGCTGTCGAATGGCCGTGAAATCGGCGATGAATTGTTACGCAAAAAAATAGACACGATTATTCCGAGTTCTTGGGGAGTGTATCGTTCCATGGCTTGTTCACTTGTATTCTTCATCTGTCTAGTCCACAAATGTCAAAACAGATTTGCCATTGGCTACCATTTGCAAAAATAAGAGCAACTTCCAATAGGGTGATCTCTTTTGGCCCACCTTGTATAACCCAAACTACTCGCTGCATCGCTTTTACAATCAAATTGGTAATGACGGTCTTTGTCCTTAACCTTGACTAAAGATCATATTTGCAATAAACCATCAAGAGTTGTTATCTGCAGCAGATGCGGCAGATGTTGGTAGTAACGAAGACTCCTAAGACTTAAAGTTAATTCTCGTTTTTGTAACTCTAGGCCTTAACCAAAGCGTCTCTCCAGCGACTCTCCATTGACCTTATGTGTCTGAAGCACAGGTGTCTATCGTTAGATACTTCAAACGCGCGTTTAAGAGCCACATTTTCTAACAACAATTAATTTCACAAAGAGCTACAGTTTTATTTTAACAAATATATTTCACCCTCTGCTTGTGCTAACCCATTTCCTTGTTTCGTCTTTTCAGATAAAAGAAGATCATCGCAACGAACAACACTGTTGATCAGTATTGACAATCAAAGAATAAAAGTGCAACAAAAAACCAGTCAAGCCAATAAAATTAAATAAATAATCAAAGAGAGCCGAAACAAAGCTACAAAACAAAATCATAAACAAACCACAAACATAATCAAAGGAGAGTCAACAACAAAAAACAACAAAATGTCAAACCCAGCGGTATCATCAATCAATAAGATCCACATAAACAATTCAACAAAAATGACGCTGAGCGATCGCTTTACGGCGTTCTCTGCACAACCCAAGATCCAGCCTAGAACATCGCGTCGCAGTGTCGACAGTCCAGTGAGCCGTGTGGCATCGATTGCCAATCGGCGCCTATTGAAACAACTGGCCCAGAAGCACACACGGGAGGCAGCATTGAAACTAAAAAGAGTACGCATCGATTCACTACTTACACTAACGAAAACCAAAATTTATTTATCCAATATAATGCAGCCAGTAGAGGCTCGACAAAAAATAAAAACCAACCCAAAAAGCTAAACAGACAAAGACTGTGCACGTGCAGCACCGAGTCACAATAACATAACTGATACCAAACTTTTTTCTTTGTCATTCCATTTGAACATTGCAGAGGAGCATGAAGCCGAAGCCACAAACAGCGGCATACAACCGTGTTTCGAATGGCGTTCCACTGAAACGCGGATCAATAAAAGCCCTGCGGCTAGGCCCCAGCGGACATCTGATGAAAGCCAACAGTATAACAAATGTCGCAACGTAAGGATGATCTTTTAATTTGCCATAAAAAAATAAATAAAAATAAAACAAGTTACATAGAGAGAGAAGGCAGCGCGCGAACAAAGAACGAACCAAACACACAAAAACTCGTGCGCAAGATCGCTCTCTGTAGTAATCAGCCAGTAGAATCTCTCTAAATGCTTTATACTCAATCTGAGTGCATTGAGTCTCTGTCTTTCTGTGACAGAGGCTTAACACCAGCATGGCTCTTGAGAACACACACGTAGAGAATCAAGAATCTCAATTTTTTTGTCTATCATTCCCCAAAACAAATCCTCATATTGTGTATTTGCCCCTACAGAATGGAAGCGGATTTCTTGGGACGTGCCCCGAGACGATCCAACTCTGCGTCAAGAATATCGGAGCGCATAGGAGGAGGAGGTGGAGGGAGGCGCAATGATGCGCCCATCGGCAATGGTGGTGCTCGTCGCATTGGTCGCCCAGTGTGGCGACCAAATGCTCAGGCGAATTTGAATTTCGACAGGACACCGCCGCCACGTAGCCGATCTAGGAGTCGCTCTAGGACACGGCGAGCCGTCGCTATATTGCCGCAGCCGTCTTCGAAGCCAGGAATTGCGCAGCGAATGGCTCCCCGTCCCCCAGTGCGATCGAATAGCCGACAACGCGCATTAGTTCGCAGTCGGTCGCGAACAGGCCGAATTGATCGCACGCGCAAACTGATGGATAGTCGCGGCGCACAATCAGTGCCGATCACAAGCCGCTTGGGTGTACGACCCACAGCACCACCGTCCGCCGGGAGATCTCGATCTGTCAGTCGTGGACGTCCCGCTGTTGGCAGATTTCCACAGCGGGAGGGTATCGCTTCCGGGCGCATTCAGAAACGACGCAACTCAGTCAAGGCTGTAACAGCAAGAGGAGCCACCTTGGCCAATAGCGTGCATAACAGGCTCAGCCGTGTCGGAGGAAGGTATACGGCTCAGGCGTCCATTGCTCCAGCCAATCGCAGATTAAATGAGCCAGCTGCCAAAACCAGAGGCAACGTGACACGTGGACGCGCTCGCTCTAAGAGCCGTGGCGGCGACAACAGAACCCTACAGCGCAACAATGGAACAGCAGTCAGAGGAGGCGGTTCAGCCAACAGACAGAAGCGGGGTACCCAACAGAACGCACGTGGTCGTGGCGGTGTCACGCGCGGCACTCAGCGTCGAGGTCGCAGCCAGCTAAGAGGAGCCGCAGCAACTGGAGGCGCCCAACGTAACGGCCAGCAGCAGCAACCGCAGCGACGCGGTCGCAGTCGTAGTCGCGGCGGTCGGGGAAGTGCCCGTGGCGGAGGACGGCAACTAGGTAAAAACGGACCAAAGTCGGTAGGAGGCTATTCGTGAGTGCTTCGCCGCAGGCTTTGTCAAACGAGATTGAGTTTTTCATTAGCTTAGACAATCCCAGCTCATGATTTATTAACATTTCTTTTTCATACTCTCGTAGGTCAAGATAAGCCCGATGTGAAGAAGGAGGACCTGGACAAGGAGCTCGACCAGTACATGTCCAGCACAAAGGCCTCGGATGGACTCTTTGCCTAAACCTTGGTCAGTCAACTATCCAGCTATCTATATGTGGACAAGGAAGCCAAGAAAGCCCATACTGTCAAGTCTACACGGAGTTATCGTTACGTTTATGTAGCTTAAGCGAATCTTCATTTAATTTTCATTCTCTGTCGTGACTTGATTATTCTTTTTTCCTTAAAACACACACACACAAACGCTTGATGGAATTTGCAGTTCTAACCCAGCGTTTTGTTCTATTTTGTACTATTAATATTATTACTGTGAAACTGAATTGAACTGATGTACATTATTTATAAGTAAATGTATGAAAATGAAACAACCAAGTGTTTTTCTTTCCGTTTGCTGGAGTGGAGCTTTTGTCGTAGGTTGGTAGTAGGTTGGACGACAAATGTGGAGTGTGTTTCAGGTGGACGAAATTCACAAGACTAGATTGTGGGAGGTGTCGCTCCCTAGAACGATTGGGTAAGCTATTTCGATATAGTGGTTGAGGTGCCTCGATTTGCCGTCTAAAAATGTTGTTTTTACTTACAACTGACGGCGTGAGCACTGACATTTGCTGAAATGCTATCGGCCCGATCTTTAACTGCTGGCAATTGGTATATTAATGTGGTAGAGCACTTTGTTTGCTCTAGGTCAATTTAAGTTAGATTGGTACGAAAAAAGCAATCGATTTCCAATTTCGAAGAATTGCAATGGAAAATCATCCCGACAAATTTTTTGTTGGGGAATCCATGGTGCCAGATGCCGCGTCAATCAACTTTATTTGCAACAACCAAAAGTGTGCATTGGGTGAGATTAAGGAAACAGAAAAAGAAAGGACACAAAACAAATTAAAAACTGATTCGATTTGTCTCTTTCTTCCATTTACTATCGGCAAACATGACTTAAGGCTGATGAGGTTACATGGTAGGTAATCAAGTCTATCATAGAATCCGTCGTATTCAGAATTTTGCTATGACCCGCGAAAGAACTATCAAAAAATCTTTCGAAATTCGGAGATAGTGGTATCACTGAATCCGACTGAATCGGAATTTTGACATTTAAATCAACGAACTATTTGATTTTTCGTATTGCACAAACAAAAAGGATTCAAAATGCAAAAACTGTAAGTTTGTTACAGAATTATGGAAAAATAATCAATTTATTCCATTAAAGGTCGAGACATTTTTTTTTAAAATCTGTAAACTTGAATTTAGTTTAAAATAAAACAAAATGTTCTGCAACAATTTACACTTGATCCTCGAGTTCAAACGGATTGCATGCATCCCTCAATATCTTACGCTGCATTTTTATTTCTTTTTTGCACCTAATATTCTCCTCCTTACTAGCAACAATTGCAAATGCAACAGAATCGATTTCTAATAATTTTCTTTTTTAAAAATACACAAAACAACGATTTATAACTTATTTATTTTTTCAATCTCGCATTCGAAATTTCGAATATGACTATAAGGTGGACCATTGCCTTTTGCGGTTACATTCGATTTTACGATATGCATTTTTTCGTATTGGTAACGTAGATCCGAATTCGTTACAAAGTTACTACGGATTCTGTGATAGACGTGAATACCATGTTCCCACCAACGACGAATTCTCGAATCTACGAGAGGCTAGGCTAGGACTCACCCTTTACACATCGGACATACCTAAAACAGTATCACAAGACATGCTAGCAGCATTTGCAGACGATACAGTGGTTCTATCTTTACACAGCTGTCTACAAGCTGCTACAAACCAAAGCACAACAACACCTAACGAAAACAATAAACTGGTTCCACAAATGGGGAATTCAAGTTAACGAGGAAAAAACGCTCCAATTTATATACACCACAAAAAGGAACTCTAACCCTCAAACTATCTCTTTAAATAACAATAACATTACTACAGCCAACTCAGCGAGATACCTATTCAAATTGTTTTGTACAACTACTCTATAAGAACAAAGCACTTTTAAACAATGGTCTAAAGACTGAATTTACATCCCAATGTACCCATTGTAAAACAATTACTAAGTGTCCTACGACAGGTGTAAATAAAAACTGAGAAATTAAAAAAACAAACTTCAGCTAAATCATGTCGGGGGGAACACGGTATAAGAAGCTGCAAACGGAAAGAAAGGTACATAGTTTCAAATACAATAAATCAGATATGCATCGACAGCACATTTTCAAAAATTCCTACTAGGTAAGAGTCCTTTAAAGTAATAAAGGAAATTAGATAAACTTTTCAGTCAGATTTGATGACCAGTCATCTGGCAATTAAAAGATAATTCGAAATTTGTTGCCCTTTTTGGCATTATGCATACCTGTATATGCTTTGATTTCCTGCGTATTAAAGTGCTATTAAGAGAAAATATAGGCTCCACGTAATAAACGCAGTGTCGCTTTTTCCTCTTCTCAAATGCTTTTAGTTCAGTCAGAGCAAACTCATCCACATACTCGGAATCCATTGCAATTTTTGAATTATTATCTGTCATTTTTCATAATTTACTAGAAAAGCGTTCCCTAATATTTTCCTAAAGTCGCTTCCACTGCCATTTTGACTGTCTTTCCATTCTTGCTACAAAAGTAAAGGAACAAACACATTCGATTATTTTTTTCATTTTTTAGTCTACAAAATTATGAAAAATTATTTCAAACGAGCCCCGTTAATACCAATTGATGAAACAATCGGTAAATTTTCAAAACGCCCGTTCTGAATGACGGGGGATATGTCATATTATGTATTGCAGTATATTACAACTCGGCTGTAAAACATGCTGTGTTTGACGAGTCCTTAAATGTCAGGGCATTTTATTAAAATTGCGAGCAAGCAAAATGGGACGACAAAAATGTCATTCCAAAACGTCAAAAGAATTAAAAAGCTCGTGCATCATAAAGCAGTATAAAGTCATCATTTGATTTTGAATGCATCATGATCCAATGTAGTCGTTGGAGTTCAGGCGACATCTCTATCTCTTACTTTTTACAGCGATTGCTGTGAAAAGTAAGAGCATTGCCTATGTATGTGTGTTTGTCATAAATACGCAACGGGCTTTAGAACAAATCTGAAGAATGTAAATATTTCGGCTCGTAAGTTAGCGTGTTATGAAACATAATTTGTATGAAGGGTTTAATAGCTTTAATGAAATCCACGGTCCCAAATATGACGTTTAAATTGTATTTTGCGATTTTTTCGCCGAGATATCCCGAAAAGATATCCCGAAAGACGTCATAGTCTAAAGGCGATAAGAGATAGATAAGATCAACGAAACCCCTGATTGCGTTTGACAATCGCAGCAAAACGGGAGACGTATAAAGCTATACGCTACAAAAGGGGGCTAGGATTATACGCGCGAGCTCGACGAACAAGAGGGACTCTGTCAATAAGGTTTTAATCCTTTAGTTGAGCAGGGCACTGCGAGCAAAAGCTTTTTAGTGTCATTTGCACTTGTTGTTTCTGGAAAAAAAAGTTCTATCAGAAAAGATACTCCTACTGTTCAGATTTTGCGGTATTGATTTTAAAAAGGCGAAAACTACAAAAGCCACTGAAATAAATTATTATTATTAGTAAAAAACTAAATAATTTTTCTATTTTTTTTGTTGAGGAATATTTTTTAACCTAGTTTAATGTTACTCTGCTTCGTTTGTTGTTCAAGTTCTTAATGATAATAGCGGCCTCCTTGCAATAAAAAACGTTAAACACGTTAAACAGGCAGCCATTAGCAAAAAGGATAGCTTCGGCCTACTTTAGCTGATCGCAATATTGCCAACAGCAAATTATTTCAACTAATCCTGTGATTAGCTCCTAGAAGCTGTTGAATTCTCTTTTGCAATTAGAGAACACTTTAGGCGGTGGTTGGAATATTTTTTGTTTCTCCAGAAAGCAGAGGAGTTGGAGTTGTAGGAGTTGTCTCCTTATAGCTTGTAGGCATAGACTTTTCAATGGTGGGTTAAGGTGGTGCCTCCTGTTGAAGTTGACTGACTAATTAGTGAACTAGGTATGTTAAACAACCAAACTTTAAAAGGTGAACACCGATTTTGTGTATTTGGTTCTGCCAATGAAAACGATGCTTCGGTTCAAAAACACAGGTTCATTGCATTATAGGAAAATCTCGCCTAAAATGTGCCAAGCTTTGCAAAATTTTTCTAAGGAACGGGGTAACTGGACTGAACAGACTTTTTGTTTACAGCCCAACCTATGAAAAGGTTAATCTATTATCAATTAATTCATAGAGATACAAAACATACGTGAACAATTTCATTGTAGACACACTCGGGCGTATATGTAACATTTTTGTACATGCTCTTGCAAAAGTCTAAGCCGGCGGACACTTACACTGCTGTCAGTGCAGAAACGCATGGAGCTTGTATTATAAGCAAAGATCAGGTCTTTGTGATTGGTAAAGGATAAAAGTCAAATGGAACAGAGATACAAACGGTTTACAAAATTGAGTCCACATTATGCCGTGTTGTCCTGTCCATCTCGCACCTTACATTTATATAGAACCGAAAAGGTCGCATCCTCATAATTATGCATTCAAAGAAAACCTTTTACCATGCCAGCTGACCATCACGAGAGACAAAAACCAGCTTCATCGCGTTCAAGTTTTAAAACCAAAACACCACCCACTCACACAGATTTGAGATTTCACCTATAACCTTAAAAACAGAGAAAAACAAACAAGAAAAACACACTCCCCAGTCATGCATATGAACCTTTCTAACACCCCAACCAATTTAGATTCCCAATCCCAGTCCCGCCCACATTCGACAGATGTCGCTTGAGTAAACAACAAGTCTAAACAAAATACCGCATGTAATCCATTATGTGACCCATTCATCAAGATGATCCCTAATAGGTCGGAGACATCTTCGCATGTAAACTTTAATAACTTTATTTGAAGTCCCCCCCAAAAAAAGAAGGACAAAACCACCCCAAACAAAGGACATGTGTGCAATCGACCCAAACAACATCATTCACACTTTTAACAATGCTGTGCTCTTTTCTTAGAAAGGTCACATCCCTATACCACTTAACCTGCGACCAACATCGCCCACACATATTCCAGCTATTAGTCTCCAGAGCACAGGTTACAGGATTTAGATTTTATACTCGTATTTAAGACTGTTGAAGCAACATTTTTCTTACCTTACCCAAAGCTTCCCGCACAAATAGCTGGCGGTCGGGATGAGATTTCCGCCTTTTTTGCATTCCACTTTATGGGTGTTTGTTTTTCAATTCCACAGCACTCGAAAAGAGATTTTTGTTTTCCTTTTGTCCGATGAAACGAAAGAAGCGTGTCCCTTCAAGTGATTCATATTGAAAGACTCTTGTTGGGGGATAGGAAACATCTGCGTATTTTTTTCTGTTTCCTTGAAATTTGTATTTATTTCGACTTTTTGATCGTAAATTGGCTACCTGAATTTGAGCGAACAGCAGGACTTCATTGAGTTGAAGAAAAAAGAAATACAATGAATGCAGGATTTGTTTGTATTCATTATTGCTGCGGAGGTTTTGTCGTGGAAGAGTAGTCTTTGCGTGTTATTTGGTTTTTGGTTGGGGGGTTACTTTTCTTTTTTTATTATTATCAAACAGCATTCAAGTTGAAGGAGCGAACGGTCCAATAAAAAAATTGATCAAAGTGTTGATGGCGAGTTAAATGGTTCACAGTTCTTCCTTTTACAATCAAAACCGTTGCCTTGCAATATTGTATTTGGATTGTCATTGGAAGTCATATAGTTTAAGTGGCTTTAAAAAATAAAAATCGACAGAATTTCTGAAATTGAATTTTTCTTGCGAGGGGTAGGTATTTCGGTTTTGATGAAGTGCAAGGATTGCGTGCGATTTGCCAAGCGATTTGAAAATCAAATAAGGAAATTGTACACGGATATTTGTTATAAAGCGAAAGTTGTAATAAACCACTGAAAGAGAAAATATGAGTGTATTGTGTAAAATGTTATAAGAGTTTGGGTTAACGTGCGAAGGTGGAACTGACGTCTTTTAGGAATGTGCGAGGATAAATATAAATTTAAAATATTACTTTCATAACCCATATTTGCACAGAAAATTTAAGTCTAGTAAAAACCACAGGGAAAGTTTTTTCTTAATATATTTTTGCACTTCAAATTGCTGCTAGTTTTACGAAATTTTGGAAATCTCGCTGTTGGCAACACAATAGTTACTAAAATAAGACTGGCAGCACTATTTTTATGCCGCGATTTGTTTTACAAAAAGATTATTCACGATTTGGTAATTTTAAAATTGCGAAATTCATATTTGTTATCAGATCGTGATCAATTTTTCTAATCTCTGACAACACTGAAGCAAATGACAGATGCAGTTTGACATTGGAGACGTTCATACCTAGTTTATGAAAAACGTCAACTAGATTGGTCTGAACAAGCTATACGAACGTGTTGACTAATGGCGTTTTTCATTGAAGATCCGAGAGAAGTGCCTCGAAATTCAGAATTGCTCTTTTCAATGAAATTCGTTGGAGCACTTTGCAATAGTGGTAGACACCATATGCACATCATAAATGTCAGTTTTGGTTTTCTGTTGCTCCTTTTTTTTTTGTTTTCTAAATTAAATATGAATGTTTCAATGGGTCAAATCAATATATTTCCATTTAAATCTACAATTGCACTGCTGATTGGATATTTGCCGCTCACATAGCGAAAAATTTGTTTCTAATAGCAAGTTAACAAACATTTCAATCTGTCATTTTGCTTGTGTGCGTTGGTGAGTTCAGGGAAATTCTTTAAAAATATTCCGGACACTTCTTTCGTGTTAAGAATTGACCTGGAAGTGCACTTTCCTTTTGAATGAAACATGGAAAACGGAGAAAGAACAATTCTAGATTTGCTCATTTCATAGAAAGTGTAATTCTTTTCTCCAATCAAAAACATCAACTTAAATTGTCAACTAGAATCTATTTGAATTTTCATAAACGCGTAAAACCCTCATAAACTGCGTAAACTGCAGAAATTTACCACCTAGTAAATAAATTGTCAGATTTTGTATGGAGAATAGTTTACGCAGGCCTCAATATTTTCCGTGATCAATTTCACTCGGACATCGACTGCGGATGTTTCTTTTCACTTACTTTCAGAATATCGATAATTATGGGAGGTCTATGGGTGCAGTTTAAGCGACACGAAAATTGCAACAGAAAAAAATCTTTTGCCTTTTTTAACAACTTAAACATAATTTTTGAACTCAATCCTTGTCTTAAAATGTTGCTTAAGAATTTTAAAGTTATTTAAAAAAAGTAAGTAAAAATGAGAAAAATTAATAAATGTTCTTTTTTTTTTTCAAAAATTTAAGATAATTTGATAATTTTTTTTTTAATAAACTAATTTTAAAATTCATTAGCGACATTTTAACACCAAGATTGAGTTCAACAATTAACTTAAAGTGGTTAAAAAAAGGTAAAAAAATTTTGTTCGGTTTCATTTTACGTATCGCTTTAACTGGCCCCTAAAAGCAGCTGAGTTTGACAAGAGACTTGACAGTCGATTTAAGTGAAATACGCAACGACATTTCCGAGGGGTGTTCAGAAATTTTTGCATAAAACTGTACTTCTTGTCCAATTATTACCGTGTTATGCCATATACCTTGCCTTCACGTAAAGTTATTAAGTTCGTGTACTTTTTTGCAAATCTAAAATTATTAAACCATTTTCCCCTCTTTTCATTTTTTCGTAATTTTCTATTCTCCGAATTTCGGTTCACTGAAAAATGAAAACATTAAAACTGACAACTAAGTGACAGCTTAAAAGTTTGACAAGTCAAACTTTATTTATTTTTGTCTTGAACGATGTCTGTGGAAGAAGTTGAATGTTCTCCTAGAACCCAGAACAATCAGCGCATTCAAAATGCCAAGTTTAATAGATATTTAGCTTTCAATCAATTTCAACTTTTTCATCTTATGTTCATGTTCTACAAGTGTTTATATCCAAACAAGGTACTTCAGAGCCAAATGAAAATGTAAGAATGACATTTCTTAAATTTTTTGAAGGAAAACCTGTCAGACTTACTACACCAAATGTTGTCAAAACAAATGACTGCCTATAAAAAACTGTCAACTGTCATTTTTAAAAATGATCTTATTTTCGATCGGCTTAAAGCTTGGTCTAGGACTGTTTTTGTCTACCGAAAGACTTGGCTATTTAGGTACAAGGTCATGAAAGCGTAGCGCCGATTGTCGAGGAGATACGCCTCAAGCTAGCCCATCGGTCCTAAAGTCTTCTTCTAGGTATCTTGAGGTATATTTCAGTCTTGTACATATTTGATTCGCTCAATCTAAAAAGTCAGGAAAATACAAAATGATAGATATAGTCTTGTTGAATACTGCCCACCAACTCTAAGAGCCAGATGCAGTTAAAGAGACTTGGGAGCTGATTCGCTTGATGTTCATTTAGCTTAACAAAGAAGGTGTAGGGGCCTTAACTTGTTATCTAATGAAGCACTGGCCGCACTAAGATAGTATTATAAAAAAATGATAAAATCCGTCAATGACAATAGACATAGAGATACGACGGAACACATACTCTGTGAATGTCCTGCTAAAAACAGAGTACTCCATATGCTAAGAGCTTCTATGAGCTCTGGTGACATATATGAAACAAGGAGTGAAATCGATTGTTGACTACCCATGTCCATACAGAGCTTCAGCACCTTCCATTGTTAAATTATAAAGGTGAGTCCTCTTGTGGTCGCAGTTTACAATATATAAAAACATTGCTTACAATTACAAGTCATTTAAAGAAATGCTCAGCTTTCCGTTCGCGGAAGGCAAGTAAGGATCAAGACAATTTTCAGACGTTGTCGTTGATCACACACAGTTATAAGACATCCGTTGGTATGTATACCTCTCTCATGCCCTATTTAATCCGATTTTTCAATCGTGTAACACTTCGTGTGTTACTGGCACGAGTTACACTTTACACACAGCAAGTTCAACCGATCACCCTTCGGGCTATTGCACTGCTCCATATTCAGGACACATTCCCCTGCCATATGTAAGTTAATTGAACAAATTTTTGATTTTTAAAAACCAATGTCTACAACGTCTTAAAGTTTACTTTTGTAGTAAAAATGGAAAAGACTGTCAAAATGACAGTGGAGGGGATGGATTATCTCTTAGAGAGGGAAACTTATGCAAAAGTTAATAAGTGCTTTTGTAGTAGCCTGTGAAAAATGACAGATAGTTTATATGCGAATATTCCACCCAAATAGCAAATAGAACAACAAATTCAAATCAGCTGTCAATTTCCAGGCGACTGACAGTTGTTTCAATTCTTACGCAAAGAAATTTGTTGAGTAAAAACTAGTAAGAGGGGAAATATCTTGCTCTCTCGAAGCCCCTCTCTTTTACGAATTTTTCGAGTTGATGAATGACAATTGAGTAAAATGACAATGTTTTTCTTTGCAGTTGTCATTATCAGATGTTAAAACAAAGCCGATAAAATTTATAATTTAATTAAAGCATCATCTCTGACAGGTGACTGACTTGATGCACCTCAGTTTTAATTGGACTAGATCGGTCACATGGCAGCTGTTTACGGAGGTGTACGAGACGAATCTAGTCAAGAAATTCGTGACTGAGTACTAAGGTTGACAGTTCGTTTATACGTCTGATGAAAAGTGACGTTCCCGACCAATCTAGTTTTTGCATTCAGATTACATCTACTCCAGACCAATCTAGTCGACTTAAGACAACTAAGTTTTTGAATGTGCCCATTTGTATGCTCTCATACACTCAGAAAAAAATACTATAATATCAATAAGAAAAGTAATTGAATCAAAGGTTTTATACTATTAAAATTGGTCAATGGTGTTCATCCAATTGAAATAATAATTTCAAAACTATAACAGTAATGGTACGATTTTCCATGTGTATTAATGTTGTCACCCCTTTGATTCAATATTTTGTCTTATTAATTAATAATAGTATGTACTATTGTTTGCGATAGTTTTTAATAGGAAAATACAATTAATTATCAAAAGTAAATACCATGAAAAGTAATAGAAAATATGATAAAAACAATAACACCATACTATTATGTCAATAGTATTTAAGTTATTAATTTAATAATATTTACTATTACTATAATGGGAGTGTACTGCTAAAACAATAACCCAATACCATTGTTTCAATGGGGCCCTTATAGATATAAAGTTGCGTATTCTCTTGAAAGTAATGGTATATACTATAACAGCAATGGGACTGTACTGTTAACACAATAACACAATACCATTGCTTCAATCAGCCTCCTTTAAGTTTTAATGGTGTACCCTATCATAATTAATAGTATATACTATTGCAATAATAGTAGCGTATGGCTGGAAAAATAACCGAATACCTTTTAAAATCAATAGTACAATACAAAATATTTTTATATAGGTATCACCTTTTTTATTAATAAAAATGCAAAAAAAATATGGTTTACAAGCATATCGGCAAACTTAATTCCAGCATTAAATGCAAGGGTGCAGAAACATTGGTCCTTGAAGTCATAGCTTTTGAAGCCTGCAATAAAAGAGTTATTTATTTTATTAATTCCATAGAAATAATGAGATGAATAATGCTTCGACTTACCAGTGTGTGGCCATTTTGTGAGGATATTTAAGGCTTCAGTTTTGATATCATAGTGCCATAGTCCGAACTTCACTCATCGCTCAATGTTATGTGCAAGCCATATATAGTTGCTTCATACGTCGGTGGATCAGAGACGGTAGTTTCTACAATTACTCAACAGAAATTTAAAATCGATTAACTACATCAAAAATGAAACAAACTTAAATATATTAAAAGCCTTATTAAAACCTGTATTAAAAAATAATAATGTAAAAAACACTTTTAGTAATAATTATCAACGGATGTTAAGAGTATTAAACAAATAAAATGTACAATACAAAATACCTTCGTCCTTGTTTTCACTTATCAGTTGTGTTGTCTTTTCAAACCTTTTATTTTGATTCTGGCATTATCAGCCTTATCGTGCAGCTTTCCAGTTGGGTTGAGACTACTTCCTCTCGTATGCAAATAGTATTCCTACAAATATTAAATAAAACTGAATGCAAGCAAATATTTCATTAAGACATCAAACCGAAAAATGTATTTACTCGAACAAAATATTTAATTTACCACAGTTAGGACAAAAACAAAACACTACAATGACCAAAGAAAATTATTTTGCACGTGATAATACAATATTAAATGTATAAAATACAAATTTAAGAGCATTTTATACACCTTTCTTCTGTTTTATCCTTTCTGGATCTATCTAATGACGCGCATATAAATGCACTTCCAAAATTATTAAAAAAAAAGTAGTTTAATATAGTCACAAAACACTATTATAATGAAATAAAATGCATTAAATTATACCTGAGTTGCACTCGCTTTTCAATTAAAAAATGTTGATTTAATAGAGGAAGTATATTTTGCAATGAACTGCACTTTGTCACGACAACGATAGTAATGGCAAACTTTGACGAGTCTAAGTAAAACAAACCTTGTAATATACCTACATACCTACTGTTCTTACTAATGGGAAAAACTATTAATATAATTAAAGTTATAAGATATACTATTAGCATTTTGAAAAACTATGCTTTTTAATGTGATATACCATTACTTTAAATATGAATCCCTTTAAAGTAATAGGTTTTATACTATTAAAATCACTTTTAAAGAATTTTGTACAGTTACTCTAACGGAACTTTTATTGAATGACGCGTATATTAAAGGGATATACTATTAACTTTAAAAATGTATCACATTGAAACAAATCAACTATTTTAAAGCGGCAACAAATAATTTGTTTTCTTAAATTTTCTATATTATACAATTTTGATATAAGTTCCATATTATGATAAGCAATTATGGTATGGATGTTATATCAAAATTGCTTTCAAACCATATATCTGAAGCTAGACCAAAAAGTTACAAGATTGCTTTTATTTGCAGCAGAAAAGCCTGCATACATTATGTGTATAACTATGCTACATCAAATTTCGTAAACTAAAACTTTTATAAAAAGTTAAAAAATACTTACCTATCTATATTTGTTTCTTTTTTCACTTCACTTAACTTTTTTCACAATCACACACTACTTCGGAATTGCTCGTTTCGAATGTCACATTCGTATTAAGGACTGAACAATGTTATCTCCTACTTTAATTTCTTACAGCGCAGAAAATTATAGATTAGATTTTACTACAATATATTTAATTAAAGACCCTTCACGTTGATTTCATGGGATACGCTATTAAATATATTTTGTTTTCTAGTATTAAACATATTTAACTACATGGAACTATTATAACAATAGTTCATGTTATTGATATTGAAAATATCAAATCCTATTAAATCAATAGTTTTATCTATTGCTGGGTGCCTCATTAAAAAAATGGTATCATTGTTATCAAAATAAAAACAAAAACAATTAAATTAATAGTCCTCCCATTGAAATAATAAGACGACAATATTAATATGAAGATTTTTCAATGGTATTCCATCTAGTAATAAATAATAGTATTTATTAATGGGACAATAGTATACGTTATAAAATATTAATGGTAAAAGACTATTAAATGAATAGTGTTTCCCATTATATTTATAACGTATACCCCATTAATAGTAATAATTTCAATACCATTGTATTAATAACCCGAAAACCTTTAATTTTATTAGAAAACTATTGTTTTAATAGGAAAATCTTATTAAAACGCGTCTTATAAATCCAATGGTCGTACCATTGACAAATTAATGGGACGTTTTTCTCTGAGTGTATGCATTGAATGAATTTAGTTCTCCTTCTCCCTACTAGCTGTCATTTTAGCATAAAATGTACTCATTCAGAGCTTATAGCAATTTGTTAACCGCATTTAGTCCCAATATCCGCAGAGACACAGTTGTCTCCTCTTTACCCGAGTGTCGTCAGCATAAATGGTTTATAAAATGTCATCCTATTGGCAGTTCTGGCGGTAGCATTCTCAACGGAAATTGACTTCGTAAAGCTATTTCGCTGCAAGGCAACTTAAGAGTGTACATAAGTTGTCATGTTATCACATCTACTGCTTGGAACCGTTTCGCTCCTTAAAATCTTGAATTGACTTGACTATCTCGCTGTTGTTTTTTTTTTGTCTCAGATACAAATTTTACCCCCACGCTAATCACATCATCGCAATCGCAGTCCTTGCGTCGTTCATTCACAGCCAGCAGGCAACTCGTTGCAAAGTATTTATTCTCTCCGACATTATAGGAGTATCGTCTCACAACTTTGGAATTAAATTTGAATTTAAGAAGAACTCATTTGGCCTCTCCCGCTCTCAAAGCGAATCCCATTACCGTCTGATGCCTGCTGTTCGGATGGTCTCCCTTCATACCCAACAAGCGTTGACCCGGACCCCGGCTATAGGCAGAGAAGGCCGCTTCAATGTTTTTTGATTATAATAAAATATAATTGCGTTGAAATAACCGACAATTAAATTCATCTCTTCTGCGATAAAATTCATTTGCCGCCGTTTAGGGGTGAACGCCATCTATAGACGTTCAGGTTCGGCCCCGGTAGCCGGTCGGTAGCTGTGAACGTTATTGTTGTGGGAACTTATTTATTTTGGCCAGCAGCGACAACTTTCCTCGGGTTATTCCCTTCTATTATTCGTTTTAAGGATTAATTGAAACGGATAGCACATAAGGGGCCAGCGACTGTGTTAAATGAAGATCTTATCCAAGGATTGGGGGCTGCTTTTTTCTGTGTTCTGACGATAAGTGGTGCATAAATCTTGCTCAGCTTGTGTTGACTAACTTTTGGCCTATCTACTGGGCGGGCGTCGAAATGGGATTCCCAAATAAAGATTTATACGAGAGAGTAGGTCGAATTCAACATGTGGGTAATGCTGAAGACATTTTTGTTTTTGTTTCTGTTCTTTTTGGGAGGAATTCATTATGTAGAAGACATTTTCGCACCGTTGTCATCCTCGTCCTTGGCATAGATAAGGCGAAGTTTCACTAAACATGAATAAGAATGACATTATCTGCGTAAGAGATGGGGACACAATAAAGCTTTTAACCGAGATAGCGTTTAACGAGTCGTGGAGTTTTGTCATTTTGTTGTTGTTGAAGTAAAAGACCCGACAAATGACTCCCATTAAAGAGAGCATCCACCTTGAGAGAGTTTTGACTCTTCGTAGCTGTCTGAGGCTTTCCGATTTTAAATTTTTTGTTTTCGAGAAATAAAAATGGAATATTTACGTAGCAACTGACAGTTCTATGAGATTTTTGTGGCTACTTGATACATCTGAAACGATGCATGAAAGTCTCAAGTAAAAGGAAATATCCATTCAAGCATACTTTATGGTGTGGTGTAAATTTATGACCTCTTGGGTACCAGGTTAGGTGTAAAAATGCAGTATAAGGTGAAAATCAATCAGAGGAAATGGAACGAGAAGCAATAGAAGTAGGTAAAAATATAATTGATCGTAAGGTTAGGTTAATATAAATAGGAAGTAAATAAATTAAAGTAAATAAAGCGCATGACTGTGTCGCACGAAACTTTATAGTTTGGTTGGTTGCCTTTTTTTTAGGTAGATGTTTGTAAAATATTAAGATGTGCAAAACATAAGATTATGCACTCTTGGCTTAAGATATTCATCTCAGATGGCACAACATATAAAAAAACAATGAGATTCTTAAGCCCTTAGTAAAAAAACGTTTTTCGAAAGTTCTGGTTAGAAAGTTTATCGCGAAATGCACTGTTTAGAGGCTCTTACACCTTACAAGATTTTTGTGTATAAGGACAAGCGTAGCAGGAGTTTCTAATCAGTTAGGGCAAGTTCCTGTTTTTGACTTGGATAGATTGGTGATGCTGGTTGTAGGTGTCTCTGATTTAAGTTTGGAAGAATGTCTCATGATATTCCGGTACAATAATTTAATAATATCGCAATAATATCGAAAATGCCAAATTTACTATAAGTAAGCATTTGTAAAATCGTTGCAGCAGTTTTCATGGATATCTAGATAAACCAAAGAAAATCAAATTCTTAAAATATGCCGTTTTTCAAAAATCCAGTTTACGCTAATTTAGAGAAAAACTGGGCTTGTTATGAAATTAGGAATGACCACAGTACCTAGAGAATGAATTTTTGTTAAAATCGTATGAACGGTTTTTGACACAAGTCCAATTTCCAAATTTACCGTTAATAGATTTTTTTGGGAAAAACTGGGTAACAGGTAACAGGTAACAGGTAACAGGTAAGTTTAATGTTGCTGGATACATTAAACTTACCTGTCTTAGCTCAAATATCAATTTTGGTTGAATTCGTTAGAGCTGTTTTCGAAATGATCAAACTTGTTTAAAACCGTTTTATGGAAAATACCGTTAGTAATTGCGTTAACTTGCAACAAAAAAAGTGGCCCCGAACTGTAATCTGAATCTAAATCCTAAGTTTGAAACAAATCCGTTTAGTCATTCAGGCTGTAGTCCTCAGGAGCATACCGATAGACGGACAGAATTGTGAGATCCAGTCCCTCTATCATCATAAAATCAGCATTGGTTTAAATCTCGATTTCGAAATGTTTTAAAAAGATTAAGACAAAGTGATAGGCTGTCATGAAGTCATACTTAAAAAAGTTGTCCAAATTACAGGCCAACATCGGGGTTACAATCTGTCCCAAGTCTGGCTGAGATGTTAGATTGACGTCACTGCTAGAATTCATGTCATTGGCGTGTTTCCAAATACTAATCGCCTTGATGGCCTTAAATGCAAAATTATTTGATTAATTATCGCCGGATTCATTCCTTTTGAGACCAGATTGCTCTGAAATCCGTACCAGGTTCAACGTTTTATGTCTTGCAAACAAATTTATATAGCTTCTAGCTCAAACAACAGTGTTTACTGTCTTGAAAAATATCGAAAAACGTCTTCAAGTAGATTGCGAATACATTGATTTTTCAAAAGCCTTTGATCCTGTTAAGTACAATATTCTTTTAAATAAACTTAAACTTTTTGGAAATCATTCTAGTATTTTAAAATGGAAATTCCGAACGTTTGCCCTTGCGCCTTTTTAAAAGTAACCGCAAACGCAAGGCGAACAGATAGAATCATTGGGATTCGTGGTCTTCGATTTTAAATTTTCCAAGTCGCAAGTCGTAACTCGCATTCGCATGTCTGCCGCATACAACCCTAAGTCCCAAACCGATGCGGCATGGAATATGGAACGTCAAGTCGTAACAATAACAATATTAACAGAAACCATTGTTGAGAAACGGAACGCACTTAGGCTGTGCGCTGTGGTGTGTTGTGTCTTGTGTATATCCATCTACAATTTTTTCCATGTGTACGGCATACTCAACCCACTCACTCCCAAGCAGAGCTGGCAATCGAGGAATCAATCTTAATTTCTCGTTGATTAAATAGCATCTGTCTTTAATTTCTCCTAGCTCAGCCTATGGCAGGAGCAGGAAGATAAATGAGGGCTTAAAAAAACTCGTGGAAATATTGGCTAAGATTTTATTTAAGATTTTATAGATTGGTCAAGTTTTATTGAATGAAATAGCAGTTTGAGTAAGGTAATTTTAAAAGAGGTTTGCAAACTCTTTTTCAACCTTTATAAGATGAATTTTGAAAAATTTCGAGATAGGTATTCGATGATTTTCTATTTTCTATAATCATACAAAATTTCAAGTTCATACGACTAACGGTTCGTAAGTAACAGCTAGTGGAACATATCCTGAAAGTTTCATGAATCTACGATTAGCGGTTTGGCCTGTACGATATCTGTCAGCTCGCTACCTTTTTATGGATATAGAAAACGTCAATTAATTTGTTAAAGGACTCAATTTGAATTGAGGTAAATATACAGTCCACCAGCTATCGAAACAATAATATATCGTAAACACAATGACTTACCCTCTTTCCTATTAAGCTCAAAATGTCTTTTGTACTTGACTTGGGGGTCTTTTTTGACAACACTTTTTATTGCATATTGACTACAAAGTTGACAGAGCTACTCAAATGCTATGTTTCTGTGTTCGAATGATCCAGATCTTAATGATCCATATATACTTAAAACTCTCCATTATACCTGTGCTCGTTCGATATTAGAATGTTGTTGTATTGTTTGGAATCCTTTTACCGCAATGCTGAATCTCTCATAGAGAAAATTAAAAGAAGGTTTACTAGGTATGCTCTAAGAAAGTTTGACTGGAATAATAATCGTCCAACCTATACGACGATAGATTTTCCTCAATAAATTTGAAACCTCTTTCTTAAAGAAGGATATATTATTCCGCAGTGCTTGCTAATTCTAATGATGTCTTAACTGGCCACATTGATGGCTGTATATGCACCTTCTCGTGTTCTTCGACCTAGGGAACATTTTTTCTTTATGCCAACTAGAAACATAACAAATTATGGTCGGAAAGATCCTATCACTAAAGCTTGCGTAAATTACAATAAATAATAAAAAAAAAAACTAATTGATTTCATTGATATGAGTAGGGAGCATTGTAAAACTGTAGTTTTAAAGTTTAAAGTACCTGTGTCGGATCCGATGACGGTGCCCAACCTACAACAAAATTGCTGACAAAGTTTTTAGCGTTTTTTTTTCTTAATTTCACCACAATCATATGCGGTCCGGTTAACAATGCACGAAAGCCAATAACACTAATCAATTATTGTCCCGAATTGTAATACGGAAAATTTTCTGTCAGCTTATGCTGTGCAAATAAAATAAATGTCCTAAAACATCAATGTTAATCTCTATTGGACCACGCAATGACCCCATCAGCCAAAACAAATAGTATCTGCCACAACAATGCAAATAGTTGCATACAGATGGACAGATGTACGCATCACCGACCAGAGTTACATTCCTAAATAGAGTGGCATAATTCATTTGGATTGCTACCGCAACCGCATTAGCAATATTCCTCCCTCCATTACATGGTGAAATTTCAAATTGACCGCCACCGAATGCGATTATCGCCCGACTAGAGATGACGGGTTGGGGTTTAGCCAGTGTTCGGAATGTACATCAACGGACAAAACCACCGAAGAGGGTAGGTACTGTGCAACACAGTAGTTGTCGTCATCAGCCGCCTATGACCAAAAGTTTGGCCAGCAAATTACATGAAACATCCACTGGAGCAGGTACCTACCAACTGGTCGCATTTTATGAAATAAATTTGCATATATACAGCAGATTCCGAAATATTTACCGGCCATACCGCCAATGTATTGCATCCGACTTTTGCTGCATTTGCATTTTGGTAATTTTGGGGGATTTGCGGATTTGGTTGCTGATTCGAGCATCTCTCCAACTACATTGGAGGTTCGTATATACATATTTTAAATTGTATTTATTTGCATCCATGTTTTATTTTAACAGACTAACGTAGGTCCTTTGCGGGGGATGTGATTATTTTTAATATTGTTGCATGGTTAGTTTAACTCTTGGCAAGTTGTGTTTGGAATTAACATTTTAAGGATCCAGATTGATGTTAAACGACTTGGGTACAGCTGCATTGCGGAGGAGTCTCATTCAACAAGGTTAGCTTTTCAGAAAAGTTACGTATTTTTCTCGACGTTGCTTAGGAAAACTGCTCAGTCTGCACTGTTCGCACTTGTTATTTTATTATTTTTATGGAAACAGCGTTCAAACTATATTACGTTGCAATATTTTGCAATTTTACGAGATCCTGATTTAGTTCTGAAAATATTGGTGATCTGCCACTTAAAAAAATATCTTTCAAATCTGTTGTAAGCTAAAAAAATTCATCAGATAACAATGCAATTTTCAGATTTTGAGACAAAATCTGCGAATCCTGTGAACTGAAAATTTAGAATTGTTAGGTCGTAGTTGTCAGCTCATTGGCGGTTCATTGACAAATGCCCCAACCCTCTGTGCTTAGCTTATAAAATTCGATTGAAGTTAAAACCGATATTAATCAATATCATGCCATATATTTTTTAAGAAAAAACAGGAAAAATCCAAGGCATTTCTTCATTTCACAGGTTTTAATTATCCCAAAACAGGATTTTTACAGGACAAATGTAATTGAATGAATATTTTGTATTTTAAATTAAATTAGAGTCTTCGTCATTGGTATTTGATTCGTCTATTGCCATTCGTTCAGTATCACCGGTTTCAGATAAAATATCTATAATATTTTGACATAAACTCCAGCTGTGATATCGAAATATCAACCAAAACGGGGAATATCTTCACAGAGAAATGCGGAAGCATCTTTATAAAAGGACAGATATTTACGCATAGACGAATCTTCTTTGACGATTCTTCTTTCCTCTGGTTCGAAAACGCTCACGATGATTTTGACATTTCGTTTAGAGCACGTTTTATTTTTAATTTTTCATATACCTACGAAAAATCTGCGTGGCACAATCTGCAGATTTGAAACTAACTATAATTCGATTTTAAAAAGTGAAAACCCCCTCTAGTTTCAATTATTGCAGCTTTGTTACCGATAGCTTAAAAAAAAAGTTTCAAGTAGATTCACTGTCCTTGAATCGACTTTGTTATTACAGTTTTTTTTTAGGCTTCTGCTTTTTCTTGTCATACTTTTTGGTTTACTTTTATTATTCGAATACAAATCGTTTTATTTGACTAAAATTTGTATAGTAGAAATTTTCAGACTACGAAAGCAAACGAAAGGTAAATACAGTCCACAAGTTAAACCTGCCTGCTGAATATGGTCCATCGAGCTCTTTTTTTATCAGCGGGACTAACTTTGGTGCTTAATGGTCGAAATGATAATTTGCACATTTCATTGGTCATTCGATCTATGAGATATGAGATTGCAGATCGTTCTCGAAAATTATTAGCTCAGGAAAGCGTTAAGTTTTTTTTTTAAATAGTAATTAAATGAATAAAGCAGAAGAGCCGAAGTATGGTCGAACGAGAGCGGAGTCCAGGAGTCCAGGTAAGGAAAAATGGGAAAGGCGATTACCAATTCGGGGGAAAAGTGTTCGTGCAGACATTTTTAGTACTCATAATTTCAATAAATTTGAAAATTTGAAGCGACAATGCGTTCGCAAAGGACTTTGGATTTTATTTGTGCATCTTGCTATTAAAATCAGATCTCAATTCCGCTTATTGTAAGTGCAAATTATTTATTATTGAAGGGATGCCAGGAGCGTTTGTTAGAATTTCACGCAAACAGCAAGCGGAAATCGATGCTGCATATAGTACAATGGTGAAAGATGAAGCTGAGCAGGAGCACCGACCAGTCGTAATTGTAAAGCAAAGCTTGAATCGAATAGCAGTCGTTGCAGCTATATCGTGCAACGCTGAGCCGCTGTAACCTTCCGTTTCGATGAAGAGATAGCACTGTCGTCGGTTGACGAGGTGATGAATCGTCTTAGTCGGATCAATGGAGTTTGGGCAAAGTTTGAAGCAAACTAATCACTACTGGGCCAACAATAGTTTTCGGAAGAACAGTTAGTGGAGTGCAGAGCTTTTTTGGCCGAAGTCGAAGAGGAGTATTTATATATAAACTAGCGGACCCCTGCACATTCTGTTGTGCAAAACAGAAAAATATGAAATAATCAAATTCAAATTCATTTAAATCTGTGATAAATAGTTTTTTATTGTTATGCTTTGTGGTACACAATATTTTTGGTTTTTCCATTTTCGGTGCATACAAAACCGATCGTTTGCGAACACGCGAACAGGCTACATATAGCTGTCCATGCGAGAAAACTCAATACTCTAAATTCACTCCATAAATTCCAAACGTTTGCCCTTGCGCCTTTTTAGTAGTAACCTTTGCCTTTTTAACCAATCTTCACAGGAATACTCTTGGGCCAATACGTAAGATTATATATGTAAATTTAAACTCAATCGATTCGGTGGTTTTCGAGATATAAGACTTAGAATGTAGTTTAATATATTTTAAGTAGTTTCAAAATTTCGCCTATTTTTAACCAGCGAGATTGAAAAATCCACAAAAATGAAGCAAGTACAAAAAAAATCTTTACTAAATTTTCGAAGCAGGAAACTTGTTTGCATATATCATTAGGAACTAGGCCCATGATGTAAATGGATCACAATCGATTTAAATCTATAGGTACACATTCCCATTAAGAATGACAGAAAAAGAGAAAATTAACAAAATAACGAGTAACGAGTAGTTCGCCCTCTTGGCTTCTAACAGCAGAGAATATCTTCCGGCATTTAGTAACAAAAAATAGAAGAAAAATATTTCCGTCCATCGTGTGGATTCAAAGATCTTTCGGGCCAGATAATTTATTCGGTCTAAATTGATCAGCCACCTCAATCGTTGGTCCTTCGTTCTTCTGGCAAGGTGTATATCGCCGTATAGCCCGTACAGTTCGTCGTTGTATCTCCTCCTCCAGTCACCGGTCTATGCAGACGAGATCAAAGATTTTTCTAGAACCAACAATAACAAAGTCCGTAGTGACTGTCCAGCCCTATGTGGAATCAGAAGGACAATCTTCTATAGGGGGCTTTTGAGCAATGGAGGAGATGAAGAAGTCATCTGCATGATAGCATGATTAACTTGGCCCAATAGATATTTTTTGGTCGCGGTGCCTTTTAATCGCTCAGGTGAGTCAGAAGTTTAAAAAAACTCAACCTAAACATTCATATCTTCAATATGCAAAAATAAGAAGTAACAACTGTAAAAAAAATGATTGTCATATGCGGTTTTGATCCATTAATGCGGCATTTTTGAGTTAAGCTTGGGTAGTTTTTTGGCATTTCTTTGCTCTGTTGTTGAGTTTTCAATCGATTTTTGTCACGTTTTTTGATATGTTTTTAGTTATCCTTTCTGCGTTTCTTTTGCCTATTTTTACAAGTAGGTATTTAGTAGCATTTTTGACAAGATATTTATAGCTTTTCGTGTGGTTTTTGTTACATTTTATATACCTTCAATGTCTTCTTTAGCTGTACGTGCCCTTTTTTTTTATTAAAATCGTTCCTATGCATGGCTACTCCATCGTTCCTTTCATTTGGTCTCTCATTATTAATTAAATAAATTCCACCTTAAAATGTGTTCCATCAATCGCGAATTTTTCTCTCAAACATCCAAGAGCATAATTAAGTAGGTATCTTAAAAAAAATATAAAAAAAACTCAAGCAAAGGATTGGTTATGAGAAGGTAAACTTTGGACTTGTATGGATTTATATGTCATCTCCAAATCATTCATCTTCATTATAAGGTTTGCAGGCGTTGGTTGCTAATGTGGACGCTCCATAACTTTCGATATTCCGCCAGTTATCTAAGTCATGAGAGTAGATGAGGAGATTCTCATACGGAAAGGGGAGGGATGTTGATCTATCCATTTAATTCTGGGTCAACCTATAGGACCGCTTTCTTGATCACACTAACTCTATATAGAATGTTTTGGAAGTCGTGTTGGATACACATGCTAAAGGGTCAGAGACTTAATGCTTCTTTATGCTTTATTCTTCTTTTAAAAATCCCATCGTAGGAAAGTTGTTCTAAAATTGGCTCATTCAAATTATTTGACGCCTTATTTATTACTCCACACAATCACGCACGACTACCTCAAGAGTAAAGGCTTATATCTTGTGCACCAACTACGAATACATGTCAATCAAAAGGTACCACTGTCAGTGTGGATATGCAACAAAATGACTTTATTATCGCAGAGTGAAATAAGCTTGCATAAATGCATCCCATATGGGCTATTAGTCGCACAAACACATTACTGCTATTGTTCCACGTTGCGCGTTCATACGCCGCGATAATTGTTAAAGCTTATTCCACAGCCTGCCGCGATATACTATTACTGCGCTCTGAATCAAGGTTGTACTATAATCCCCCGAGTACATTAAATGATTTCCAATTCAATGCAGAGATGCATTGGAATCATTAAGTGTACAGTATCGCGCCAGAGTACCTACTGTTGAAGTGGCTATAATATCCCGTCAGCTCCACCCCAATATTTACCCCAGCACTTAAGAGCCATACACTATAAGAGCAAACAACAAAACTGCAGTCATATATCGACCACGTGTCCCCGAAGCACGTGGGCAAAAATATCCCAAAACAAATGTTTTCCTCTCTTAGAATATTTTCCCTCTCACGCGAGCCAGTAACAGGTGCACAAAGAGATGGAAACTTTCAAAAGCTTTTCCCTCCGGAAAATGGGAAATTCAGTGCACACCATGTTGTACGTCGAGGCGGTCCAGCGTGGAAAATCTCCTATCAGCGTCAGTCTCCGTTGAATTTTCCCTCAAATCACACGCGCGGATTGCGCGTCATAGCACACAAGTGTGTCACTCTGCGTTCCGTTTAATTGCGTAAAACGTGAAAAACCACTCTTCAACTAAGTGAAAGTGTTTAGTGCTTTAGCCGCGATGTGAAAAAAGGGGATTCTCCCGTAATTATTCGCAAAAGGAATAACAAATTTGCACTGCTGTGCCGCCGTCGGCGTCGGCTGTTTTGGTCCTTGTTCAGTGTTTTTGTGTAAACGGTTATCGGAGTTATTGTTAAATTAAAAATTCAATTAGTAGTGCGTTGGGTTAATCTTTTGTTAACACAATACAAGCTGAAGCACGCTGCTTGTGTCGGGTGGAATACTCAAATTATTTGGATTAACTATGGTTCCTGATTCAACAGCATCCATCTCTTGAAGGATAACACTAGAATGTAAGTTTTATCTTTTACCATTGCACACCACTTGAGATTTCATTGCACACTCTGCTGCACATTGTTGTTTAAGATTATGATGGCTGCGTCAGATGGCCTTGGTTCATTTTGAGATACAACTTGTAACTAAGTGTTTTTTATTTGTTGTTGTCATAAATACACGCAGGGTGATATATGAACTGGATGGCACTGGGAAAATGGTCCAGAAGTGGATCATTCATGCAGAATACAGAAATTAAGTGTTGTGCTGGATTAAAGATTTGTCTACTTTGTGTAAAGGAACAGAAAATGCTGTCGGCTTTCAGATAATTATGGCTTTGTGTGCATACAATGAAAATATGTTCCTCACCGCATACTAAAAGTTTGGTATATATTTGATTTAAAAAAATTGGGACCAAGTTAAAATTAAACTTTAATGGGAGCCCGACCAAAAAATAAGTTACTGGGTTTTTGATAGATTTTCCAATGATAGAGAATTTTTTTTTAAATTTATTACCTAACTTTTAGTCATTAATTGGTCTTAAGCATCCCATACACGACAGAATTCAAAAAGTTGTTCAATTGATTTAATACTTTACCAGAAACTTGTACCGACAAAATAAGGATAAACATCTAGGTACTGTACAATTTCTATTTGATGTTCCAGGATATTTGTGAAAATTTGGACTTTTTGGACTTCTTATTCATATGTTTAACTATTTAAAAATAAACGACTCCTTTTCTGTAATGAAACGGAAGGAGCAAACAAAAATAAAATCAAATTTGAATATATATTCGCCGGTCTCTGATATTTTGCGGAAAAAAATTGCTCCTTAACTATTTCGGAATGGAACAGCATAGTGTATGGGACACTTTAGGTTTTCCATTAAATTTCCTAAATGCAATGAAATTGAATTTTCTGCTCACAGTTGAATTAAATTGGGACTGAGAATTATGCGCTTATTTTAAAATATGCTTTGTTGGAAGCAATATTTTTAACATTATTAAGAAAAGCGTTAACGTTGCTCATTTTTGCCGCCCATCTAGAAGAAACCTTTAAGCCGTACGATGGTCAAGCGGTTAACGACAATATTAATAGGACGGAATTAATATCTGATGATCTAAAGGCTTCGTCAAACAGAGCGCGTTTTAACGCTCCGTTTTACCGCCGCGTTTCACCGCCGCGTTGTAATATACTGAATAACATATCCCCCGTCACACAGAGCGCGTTTTCAACGCCGCGTTGAATCCACCGCACCGTTGTAACGTAGCGGTGAAACGCGGGGTTGTGAAAAATTACAGATTATTTTATGACGCGGCGCGTTTGAAATAATTTTTCATGATTTTGTGTTTGAAATTACCCATATTTGTACGTTATGTTCGAGAATCGTACACAAATGCAATTTTAAGGCTGGGATTTCTTATTGTAAATTTCGTGCACCTTAATCCTTTTTCTTATTAGGAAATTACATATCACGGCAAAAAAAGCAATAGGTAATTCTTCCTCCGAGCTGCTTGACATTTTTTTAGACAATGAAAACCAAGAATCATGGACATTAATGAGATCTTTCTGTTTGACGTCCTCTAACGCGGCGGTTAGAACGTTGCGTCAAAATAATCTTACCGCCGCGTAAATTAATCTCACTGGGGCGTTAAAAACGCGTTCTGTTTGACGAAGCCTTAAGACTCACAAGTGCAACGCTAAGGGAACTTAAACGTGAAATCGAATCTCTAAAACCTAAGAAAGCTCCTGGTTATGATTTGATCACTGGAGAAGTTCTCAAAGTTCTACCAGAAAAAGCTTTAATTAAACCTCTTCATATTATGAATGCTGCGCTCAGATTAAAACACGTTTTTAAACCAGGAAAACCGCCAAATGAAGTAAAATCGTATAGACCAATTTCCCTTCTTCCAGTAATATCCAAAGTTTTTGAGAGGATATTGCTAAGGCGCCTGCAATCCGTTATAGAATACAATAATCTTATCCCTGACCACCATTTTGGTGGAAACGAATACTCGGAACTTAAAGAGATTTCGGCAGGCGTACCGCGAGGAAGCGTCCTTGGGCCGTTTCTCTATCTGTTATATACTCGCGATAAACCAAGAGAAGACGGCACTACCCTTGCTACGTTCGCCGACGACACCGCTATCCTAGCAGTTGGTAATACAATCAAAGAAACGACTTCAAAACTGCAAATAGCACTGAATAAGATAAACGCATGGACTGGCGGATCGCCCTCAACGAAACTAAATCTGTCCACGTGAATTTCACGTATAAGAAAACGAATAACTTGCCAATTTTTCTAAACTTGGCCCAAATACCCTTTGCAAACGAGGCCAAATACCTGTGATTGACACTCGATGCAAAGCTGAAATGGAATTCGCACATGAAAATGAAACGAAAAGAACTCGATATTAAATATAGGGAAATGTACTGGTTACTTGGAAAACATTCCCAGCTCAGTACTGAGAACAAACTGCTTCTATACAAGCAAGTGCTAAACCCGGTGTGGACCTACTAGTGCTTAGAGAAATTGTACAAGCACCATGGTACATTAGAAACGACGATATCCACAGGGATCTCGGAATTCCAACAATCGAAGCTGAAACTTGAAGCTTCGCGAGAAAGCATAAAAACCGACTAATCGGACAAATCAACAATACAGTCCGACAAATTTTGGATCAGAGCAACTTATTGCGCCGACTACAAAGAACGAAATCGTTCGACTTTCAAGATAAAATACAACCGCGTCTAAATTGCGGCACATGCAGGATCTTTCATTAGAAAGTAACCTGCCAAAAGTTATTATTTCGTGATAGAAAAATTGCTTGATAAGTTAAATCTTAGTTGAAGTATCTAACATTCTATCGAAGGGTGGTGTTTTTAGTCAGTAAAAATCTGACACTACTATGAGTATGAGCACGCGCTTGCTATTCTCATAGTGTCTTTGGAAGATTTTCACCAACCCTCGGAAAAAAATTAAAATTTCTCATTTGCTAGGTTTTATTCACGCTTTTTCTAAGTTTGTTAGCACTGTATATTATATATTTAACCATTCCCCTTTCAAATTTATTCGTTGCTTAATTTTGTTTAAATGAAAATTCTGTTCAAATGCTAAATATTTTCTTAATTTTAAACAACTGTCTTTCCATTGGTCCATCACCATTTAGAAAAAAGATTTCGGTCAGAAGCCAACTGAATCCGTTTGATTTAGTGTGTCATTTCCTATACGCTTTGCCTTAAATGTTTCTTAAACTTCCAATTGACCGATAAGCCTCAATCTTTTCGAAAACAGTATACGACAAGGTCCTGGGAAGGAATGTCAGGGATCGAGGTTTTTACAGAAAAAAAAAACAGTAGTGCCATTAATAGTCTGTGATTTGCTATTGAGGTTTACCTCCTACAAACCAGGCTTCCCCTTAAAGAAGGACAAACTATGGCGCCTTCTTCACGGTTTATTTGTACCAGCTATTATATTTGGCTACAGTCTAAAGGGAATATGCAGAAATTTTGGTTATAATCTAAGTTGAAGCGTAAGTCCCGCATGAGAAAGAGATTTACATCGATGGGTGCACTTTGATTCTCGACTGAGCTTGGTCTGCCTTTATGGATGCTCCATAGTCCAACATGCTAATTTAGCTGGTTATTAAAAGAGAACTTTGCAGAACTTTGGATACTGTATCCAACTCTGTGGTTATGGTTAGTGTTATTATCCACGTGAAAAATAATTAAAACACTATTTAATGATTTTGTGGTCTGCGCCACTTAACTTTAACGGCGTATGTAGCGCACGCTTCGGTGGTTGAACAAAAAGTGCCAAACTTACATAATTAAAAAATAGACCGACATAATTCGCGCCGACTCCACCACCAGTTCGCAGACTATATAATTTGTAGGCTTCGCATCCAAGAAATATTGGAAGGAGACGGGAAGGCAAAGAAAGTCGACTTAAAAGTGATTGGTGGAGTTCAGCGCGAGTTTTGGCAAATATCCGAGATCCGACACCGAAATTATACTAGCAAGTTCTGAGAAAGCTTCTTTATTCACCTGTTCCAAAGAGGCATCAAATCCATTGGTCCCAAAATTAAAAACTTGTGCCTCCCTCTATGGAAATGTTGCGCCTATAACTATTTTTTTAAGGGACTGTTTTTCAGTATACAAAACTTGTGAAGCGGATATTTCTAGTCTGTAAAGGTGCTTTGCCTCACAACCCCCATCAACCTAACCTAACCTAACCTAAAGGTGCTTTGCGGACAACACTTTACGTCGATTTAGGCTGCCATCTTCATCATTGCGTCCTGTAACCCCGGTTGGGGCATAGGGCGTCAACAAAACCTCTTCATCCTTCACGGTCTGCAGCAAGGTATTTTAACTGTGGCCACGTCTTTCTCTGGATTTCTGCCTCTGCTAAGATAGTTGATGTCCATTTTGTTCTTGATGGTCTTCCAACCCGCGTGCACCCTAAGGATTCCATTCAAAGGACTGCTTTGCAATTTCATAATTAGGTTTCTTCAGTGTATGACCAATCCATTCCCATTTACGCTTTCTTATGTAGACATCAACCAGCCGCTCGTGACTTGTCCCTCGTCTGAAATCAGTTGTGGCCAGCGAATCCGTATAGACAGCGATTCACAAAAGCCTGCTACCGCTCATCAAGTCGAGTCATTCATTTAAATTTCATTTTATTTCAAAACTAATGGCGAAGTTATCGTTTTCGCTGAAGCTTGACAACAGTCCCCCAGCTGAACGATCAATAACTGGAAGTAGTTTTAACGTGATAATTTTTAAAAACAATTTTAACCTCATCAAATATTCGAATTATTTGCACTTGAACCATTTAAAAAAGATAATTGATATGCGCCCAAGTGGCATCTATCATTTTAACGCATCTTAACCCAACTTCTGATAAGATAACAGTAACAGTGCCCAACCTGAAGTGTTTATAACTAACCACAAACAATCTCAATACCGCTATTTATATATCTCGCAAACAAATTTCAAGTGGAGGCGCTTCACCCTCTCATCTTATATTTTTATATTATTCCCAGTCCTGAAGTTATAAAATTAATTGCAAAAGGATGCATGCAATGAGGTTTATCGATAATATGCGGATCATACCATACCTTGAATTATTTAAAATTGAAATCACAGAACAAAAATACAACCTCGTTGAACATATGCACCGACTGGCCCTTATTAAATTATTATATTGGACTCGTGACTGTTCCGTTTCGTGTGTTCACCTTTTGACCAAATTGTCTTGGTACAAGGTACACGTGGGAATAATATAAAATTATAAAGAAACGGTTCAGCACTGCTGCTTCGCTAATATCCAAATTAATTACTTGTAATGTGTTTAACGAACTGCCGGACGGCCGATTAACGTAAATGAGTGCCACAGATGGGAATTCTTGTTACCTAACTTATTATACCGCCTACAGTTCTACAACCGAGGGAACCTTTAAATTGTTGAATATTTGATAGGTCTCGACCTGCAATTTCTGGGTCGATTTCAAGGCGGAGTGTTTGATTACTTTTTACTTGAATCTGACGGCACAAAAGTCTAATAAATTTTGAGGAAAAAAAAACTGTTGATGAAATTCTGACAGTCTCTTGCAATCACAGTAACTCAATATCGAACTTTTGCTGATTGAGATTAATACATATTTGTTTTCTCTAAAAATGGGGACGTTCGGATACCTAGTTTATGTAAAACGTCAACTAGATTTGTCTGGACTGGGTATACGAACGCGTTAACTAAGTAAGTTGAGTTGTAGTTGTAAACATGTGGTTTATTTTTGAATTTTGACCCTTCAAAATGTCAACTGAGTATACAGGCAGGATTTTCTTGACTAGATTTGTCGGCAACCTCTCCATAAACGTCAACTGCAAAAACTAATCACATGACCCATATACATACTAAATATGGACTGCTAGTGAAATTTCATTCTCATAGATGTCTGCGAGAAAATAATGTTCCGAATCAGCACAGGCGCTACCTACTGTTTCCAAGCGGATTAGCAAAGAAACGCAAGCCGCCTTCAAGTTCAAATTTCCATAGTAATAAAACAGCGACATTTAAAAAAAATCGTTTCCATAGTGACATGTAAAGAAAAGAGCGATACCTTGTGCGAAGAGATTAATTTCCATAAAAACATGTAAACAAAAAAGCGTCATCTATTCAAAGCGGTGCAAAACTACAAAGAGTGATATAAAATTAATTCTATATTGTTTATTATTTTAAAATAGAAAATATATGCAAACTTCAGGTGGCCAACTATGCAATTCGATTCTACTTTTGGTTCTACTCGAAAGTTGTTTCGATTCTAATTTCACACAGAACTGTTCTATTTGAAAGTAGAATCAGAACAACTTTCGAATAGAATCGAGAGTAGAATCGAATTGGAGCAATCAAAAATTTGTTTAATTCTTATAAACACTATAAGCTGTGTTTTTTTCGTCCCCGTCACGGCTATAGGATAAGCAAAATAAAAAAATCCCTTGTTAAATAGAACAAAGGGGGTTAACAGCTTCGCGGCGATAGAGAAAAGTGTATGTTATATATAAATTGTATGGAAATGTCATAAAAGACGTTTGACATGTTCACAAAATCTTAAATTAAAAAAATCAAATTTAAAAAAATGTCTCAGGAAGCGGACGAAAAAAGGCAAATTGCTTTATTTATTATCCACAAATTTTTAGCATTTTATACGTTGCTGCTGTCCATATCCAGATTCATCGGAACTGGAACTAGAAATAGAAATTCCTGCGATCCTAAGGACACGAGTTGCTCTACTTTTTCAATTTCTTTATCATCCCGCGTCTACGAACAAATGTAATATCTGAAACAATACACAATTTGAGTTAACTGGATTTATTTTTCATTTGAATTCAAATGTTTAGGAACCTACCTCTGCTTCGTTGGAATTTTCCATTAATAATATCTATATTTATCAAATTAAAATTTTTAAAAGTCAATTTAGCTATCAGATTGATGCGTTGCCAACTTATGTTTTTATTTTTCGATGTTCGTTTTTTTCGGCAATCCTTGATAGAAACGCTGATAGGGACGAAATAAACACAGCTATAGTTGGCTCACATCCCTTGAATTCTTTTACAACCTTATTCAAAGAGAAAAGAAGCTGTAATTTCATTCGATGGATAATAATTTACAAATGACAGTTAACTTCGGCGTGTGAACTTTAATTTTATTTTCGCTTCGAAAAAGTGACTTGTCGAGTTTTGGAACATACGTGGCGTTGGCTTATAGCAGTCCATATTATAATAAGTTAATGACGTGACCAATCTGGGCAAATAAAAACTCAAACACATCAAGTCAGTTAGCTGTCAGACTTAATAAAAATAAATTAGAAATCCTAGCGTCTTCAATATCTTTTTTTTTGTCTTTAAGTCACTTCAAAGAATCGATATATTTTTGAATGTAAATTAGAATAACCAATTTCGTCTGTAATAAAAGTTAAAAAAGTAATTTAAATTCTATGTGCTCCGCTTTAAAAAGTAAAGTATTCGAAAGTGTCCAAAGATTAACGCTTCCGAGCACATTTAGCTTCCACCTATGTGTATTCAGCTCGAAAGGTAGTGAGTTCGGTATTTCCAGCCCCAGTTGTAGTGAGTGCCTTAAACAAACTTTGACATCTTGGTAAGATTCTTGATGTAGAGCAACTAATCTATAAATGCGAATGAGCCACATAATCGCGGTTTGGAATAAGTGGACTTCTTTCCAAACGTCCTCTTGCAAACATTAAATAAAATAGACAAATGCTGCATAAAACTAATTCGTTTTAAATAATTTTTTATTGATTCTTACTTTCTTTAACTTATAAATACAAGCTGTGTTTCTTTCGTCCTCGTCACGGCTATATGATAAGTAAAATTAAAAAAGACTTAACCTGGATAATTATCGGGGTTAACAGCTTTGCGGGGACAGAGAAAAGTGTATCCAACACAAATTTGTGTATGTTATCGATAACTTGTATGGAAATTTCATACATGACATTTGACACGTTGACAAAAACTAAAATTAAAAAATTCATCAAACGGATGAAAAAATGTAAATTAAAGAATTAGTAGTATTTGAAACAATACACAATATGTTAGGTTTTGTGTTAACTTGATTCGTTTTTCATTTGAACTAAATAATTTTGGTACCACTGCTTTTCATTAATAATATTTCATCAAATTAAATTTTTCGGCGCAGTGGCTTAGTGGTAGTGTGTTGGGCTACTAAGCGAGGGACTCAGGTTCGAATCCCGAGAGGGCCAATTTACATCTTAAGGTTTTTTTCCACTGCGCCACCTCTCGCGAACGTCTGACAAACATCCGAGAGTAAAACTGTTATGAATGAGCTTCTCAATTAGCCGTTTGGACTCGGCGTAAAAATTGTAGATCCCTTCCATTCGCCCCAAAAATTTAAAAACCCACATAAGCGAATGGTTGCGAGAAGCTAGGCCTTGGGTCCCATAGACCTATCGCGCCAAAATATTTATTTGTTTATTTAAATTTTTCAAATGTCAATCTTACTGTCAATGCCAATTCTTCATTCAGATTTATGAATTTGATGTTTTATTAGACGATCTTTGGTAGAGACGCTTATAGGGACAAAAGAAAAAGAAACACAGCTAGTTATACTAGACGAAAACGATAAGGTAAATCTAATTAAAACTTACATTAACTTACTCTAGCTTACGGGCTCTTAGGTGGATATTTTTGTAGGGAAGGCTCTTTTCTGGTTTAGGGCGGTTAGGAAGACAAATAATTGATGGCATGAGTTGGTGAGGGAATTAAAACTCGAGTTCCTCCCTCCCAACTAAGATGAGCTTCTTCCTCACTCTAAACTTATCAATATACTTAAAATGATTGCCTTTCGGCCTGTATAAAACTAAACAAAGTCCCTTGTTCCTAACCAGGCGCAATCAGCCTGAAAGTCTGCAAGCATTTCTGATAAAATGGCACAAACAGGGTTAGCGACATTTGGCAATATTTAAATTCGCCTGTAGAATTTTATTAATCTGCCGTTAGATAGAATCGCTATTATTCGTCGGTACTAGTCAACTAGTCTAAGAAAAATGTCTGCAAAGAGCGACTCAGCCAACCAGTCAGGACCTTAAATTTTTACTGCTTGAAAATAGTGCTGCCAATAAAATTGTATACTACGAAAACGCCCTTTATTATTTTTTATTTATTTTGGGGCGGTGTATCGGGATCGGGAGTTAACAACACATGCTGAAAAGGGAAACTAGCTGAGAACAATTCAACTGATAGCTGCCAAATTAATTCTCGCTGGAAAAGAAAAAGTACTGCCAACTCAAGAAAAATCTTAAAAAAAAAACAAATTATGATCTGAATTTCGTAACAAATTTATGAAAGTCAAAGTAAAATGCAAATTCTATTTTAAGAATTGAAGACTAAGCTTACTTACGTCTTATTTACAATGTCTTCGAAACTATACAATTTTTGCAATAAGGATAGCAGTAACGATAAAGACTTTTTATACGACTTTTTATAAGACTTTTTTGATTTGCGATTTCAATCCGGTCAGTCCAATGAAATCCGCGAATTATTGTACTCAATTCTGATTAGATTCCGATGAATTGCATGTTATTTTAAAAACACGTTATTTGGCAAACTCATACTCATGCAGATAAATTCACAATAGGTACCTGGTCTCTATTTCTAAAATTAGCGATGCAGATAACCTTTCTCTAAGGCAAATCAAAAAAGAAAACTAAATCTTTTTACAACTAAAATGTTTCTGTTTATTACAAAACAGACCGATAATAATCAATTTTAACAGTGTGCAGGGCAAAAAACGCAAAACAGCTTTTCGCAAAACGTGTCAAAAATGTCAGATATCACGAAATGAAATCCTAAGTAATTACAATCATAGCGTGGATTTAAATTTGAATTTATTCATTTCCCTCTCAATTGGGATGTAACATATGTTTTGCTTTTCAGTAACAGCAGTTCAAGCTAAACTTGTTTGCAAAATGATATCACATATATTACACGCCGTTGCACACACGTCGAGATACAATTAAAATTCGTTTAAACTTTATTGGCATTTTGCATTTAAAGTACACTTAGGATGAGTATATTTTTGTCCTGAGGGTGGTATGGTAGTTCGTCCCCGTAAGGGACAACAAATAGTGTTGTTGTTGACGAGCAGTTTATAAAATTAACTCATAAATTGCGCCACCTAAGTGAGATCAGAGTATTTCTTTAGATTGTTTGGAGCGATAAATGGCCACGTTCAATATTTTAGCTGACTAGCTTTGTCTTCACTAGATTTTGATTGAACGCAACAATTTGATTGATCGCTTACGCCACTTTTCAATCATAAAATAAAAACAATACAAATGTCAACGATCTCGGAAGATTCTTGAGTAGATTTATCACCTACCTCTTCATAAACATCAACTGAAAAAAACTGTTCACCTTAATCAATAACGTAACATCAGTCAACTGTTAGATTTAGTAGACTAGGTTTTGAGTTTTGAGCGTCCTCAATATTGTTGCTTTGAAAACAAACAGACAGAGGTCAAAGAATGTAGTTTAGTTTCATATTTTGACAGCTGACAGGTGATACAAGAGATCTGGGAATAGAAACTTAAATGCCAAGCAATAAATCGTCATCTCCAATTTAACATCATAGGATATAAACATTTCTTTGATATAAAGTACCTACATCAAGTGATTACACAATACACATTACAGATGAGCCCTTCTGTCATATTCTTCCCTACATTTAACTTAACTCTTCATGGCACACTACTACTCGTTTCAACAAGAAAACCCATAAAACATTTATTAATCCACCCTTGGATATTATTCTCGTGCAACACTCATCATCTCGTGTGACATTAAACTGACATAAATGTAATGCAAACAGTTGACATCCGGCTGTGACAGACAGGATCCTTGTTTGCCATGGGAAATGTATGTATATCTGGGCACATTATATTCTTCTTAATCGCTCGTGAATGATGAACGAACATTTAGTCGCGCACTTTATCTCATCTTCAAAGCAATAATGTCCACTAAACTAGTAGGCACGCACACACATACACATCGAATTCCGCCCGAACCCAGCAGAGCACTCTTCACGGTGACACGGCTTAGTATAGGATGATGACAGTTGTTGCTGCTTGCTGGCAATGTCCTGCCTTTTGTATCCACTGGTGTGGGCACATTCTCTACCTCCGCTGGGGTGTCCTTGTTCTTGTCCTCATTTTGTATGCCACCAGCAACCGTGAAGTTTGTCATTCGGCGTCTTGCACACAACCACGTGGGCGTGGTGAGGCCTTTTTGTCCGCAACCGCCATTAGAAATTGCTTTCGAGTAGAGCCCCTAGGCGTTTTGTGATTGTGTCATTGAGTGAGTGGCGAGCTGTGTAAGGAAGTGTATATCTCGCATTTTCTGAATAGGATTTCACGATGAGCCAACTAGCATGTAGGCAGAGTCGCATGCCCAACTGAAATGTGCTTCTCGAATTTGTTGGGTCTTTTGGAAGTCTAGGCTCTTTGCATACGCTGTATAGTTTTAGGGAGCGCTTTTGCGTTATGTGGCTGTCTGCAAATTTGCAATGATGAAAAAGCAGTCGCATATACGAGGGTCCAACTAAAGTAGAACCGTATAGTTAAAAAAGCTAAAAATATACCCCTGGTGGTGTTGATGGAGAATAGTTAAATGGAGCTTGAATTGCTTTTGCTGTGACTTGATGAATATGTTGATGAAGATGTAGGTGCGAATGTACATTGGAAAGACCGACTAAAGCTAACTTTAATGTAAAATTTAAAAGTAATTTAAAAAGTCATTGGCATGGCATGGAGGGGAGTCCTTGTGTGGGTAGCTTTAAAAATGTCAAGGTGGAGACGTGTGTGATTCTTTTATGGCATTCATTTGACTGTGTTCACGTGTGCTGTTTGAGCGATGATTGGTGTGCGTCGGTGATGGCAAACAACATTATTTAACTGAGAGTGGGATGAAAGTTATATCAAAGGTGGCATTTAAAGTTTGCTTCCTCGGAATAAGTTTTCGTAGAGGGAATAAGAGATTCTTGCAATGGTCAGCCTTGACTTTTGCTGTCAACTCAGAGATAAGAAGAGAGTTTAAGGTTGATGATCTTAGTTCTTATTTCTGGGGCGTATGGTAGGGACTTAGAATTTAATGCATAGTCACCCCGAAACGGAAGGGTTTACAGTGAAGTATAAGTGCTGCCAGGTCTAAATGTTAAGATTCGCTCAAAATTGAATTTTTGACTGGTTTTTTTTATCTCCAAATCCAGAATCAAATTCCAATGAAATAAACAGTTAAAAATGAAAATATCTGTTTTTTTTTTAAACATTGAAATGCCTCTAAATTTATTGTTAAAAATAGAAAAATTAAATTAAAATATTTTTTCTTGCCTACCTTTTCATCGTTTATTGCTCCTTTCAATTCAGATAGTCAAAAACATTGACATACTTTACAGGCTAGTGAAATGTCAGTTTCATTCAAACCTGCGAGGTAATATTAAGCAAACATAAGTAGGTACTAGCGCTTTTGGTTCAATGCGGCAAAAGTATGAAAATTCTGCAAATTTTTTAACAGAGTGCCATTCATTGTAGAAAGATTGCAACTGCGAAAATAACGATTTATTCAAATTATTTTCAACTTTCTACAACAGATGGCATACTCAGCACTTAAACAAAATAATCATTACCACAAATATTTACTTTTTTTATGTAAAAAACAAATCGCACGAATTGTTAGGTGAGATTTGAGTGTTTCCGATTCTTATTTTTGCTTCAACAAAAAATTGGCTGCTAGCAGTCCATCTTATAGTATGTCAATGGTCAAAAATATTACATATACAATAGGTTCACATCTGAGGTGAAATTTATTTTTATATTTTCGGCTAGATTTGATTTTTTTTTCTCTTTAAAAACCGACAAAAATCCTATCAATTTTGACTGGAAAACAGTGAATCTGGCAACACTATTAGTATGACCCAGTCTAAGAATAATTAATATATGCTGCAGTGGTTTCCAAGTCTTCAAGAACATAATATCCTTTTTAAGATACAAGACAAGCTGACCCTGCGAACTTCGGTTCGTCTAAAATCGAAAGTCCAGCCTCTCTATTTAAAGAATTAAATCCTTTTGAAATTCAATTGAATTCAATGCATTTTATTTATACAGAAAATAGATTTCACACATTTCATGTCATTGCAACGTCACATTGTTTGTTTTGCTGTCCGGTGCGTAAACAAATGATGCAGACGGTTTTTTTTCACATTCACGCCACGTACAATTGTCCGTGCGAGAAGTTATGATATTCTAAATTAAAAATCCAGGCCACACACACTTGCAACGATTGAGATTTCTTAATTATCATGGAGAATGCGAGTCAAACGGGAAACTCTACGCGGCTTAAATTTGAACGGCAAGTCCTCACCTTTGAACTTGCTTCTGATTATGGTCGCTTAGATGACGTTACTCATTAGTTTCTTCGCGGTTACACCTCCTGGTTGCATTGCAAAGTTTCGTTTGGTTCAGATAATGATGACAGAGCCGACTTTGAGTTGCAAATAGTGAGGTGGTAGAACAAATTTAAAAAATTCAAATGGCTTGTTGCTTCGTTGGCATTTGTTAGTCGATTAACCGATTTGAACGAATGCACTTAAATCAGCGATATCCGTTTTTTAAAGCTAGTATCATAAACTTACTATTAAATAGACGGTCAGCTCTGCCAACTTAAGAGAGTTTGCCTACAAGCTGTTTGCCGTGTTCCTTTGTGCATAAGTATGCTTGCAATGTTAAAGTAAATGAGCCGCACGCATACATTGGCACAAAGGAACCTGACAGTATGCTGACAGTTCATTCGGCGGTAAAATTGAAAAAATTCAAATAATTCAAATATTTCGCCGTTGTAGGAACGTGTTAAGAAAATGGTGTGTATGGTGTGTTAAAACGCATTACACTAGGGTTTCTTTTAATTTACTTTTAGTTTACTTTAGTGTTGTAAACAATGGAAATCGATGAACTATATGGATCTGACTGTGAGTTTTGTTGATATACCTTTTAGTTTCGTTTCTTTACCTTAAATTAAGAAAATAAATACATTTTCATTGATTCCATCTATTAGACATTTCTAAGTGAAATTTCCACTCCTCTCCAAAAAGTGCTGTGAAATTGAAAGTGAAATTTTCACGCCGAAATGTCAAAAATATACATTTTTAACTTTCTCGCATTACGTAGTAAGAGAAAGGTATTGTAATCGTACAAAAAATCGAACTCGAGATTTTAATCAAATCTGACATTACGATGATAGAGGAACTCGAAAAAGTGGGTCTCGCAATTCTGTCCGTCTGTCCGTCCTTCCCGAGCTCTACAGCGCAAACGGCTGGACGGATTTCTTTCAAACTTCGGATTTGGAGTTGGTGGGCTTACAGTTCGGGGCCACTTTTTTTTTGCTCGTTAAGTGTTGCCGTTCTAACGGTATTCAGCAATTTTGAGTTTTTTGAAAACGGCTCTAACGATTTCAACCAAAATTGATATTTGGGCTAAAGTAGGTGTAACTAAGATGGCTGCATACTCAGTTTTTCGCAGAAAAATTGAATAACGGTAATTTTGAAAATTGGTCATATCTCAAAAACCGTCAAAACTATTTCGACAAAAATGTATATTTAAGGTAATACGGTCATTCCCAACATAATGACAAACTCAGTTTTTCCCTAAATTATCGTTCAACGAACCATTCTGGAAAAATGTCCTTTTTTAAGACTTTATTTAATTATGGTTTACTTGAAAACGGCTTCAACGATTTTAACCAAAATACATACTTGGAGTAAAATTGACGTTTTCAACATTATTGCGTCCTTCATTTTCGATTCTAACCACCGGAAACGCTGATTTTGAAAACTGTTCATATCTCGAAAACGCCATTTTCAATTTGGATAAAACTTTAAAAACCACGTAATAGTAACATCCTAAACAATACCCTATACTCAGTTTTTAGCTCTATAGTTGAGCAAGGTTATTTTTCGAACTCAAAATTTCCATTTTGCTACTATTTTGTACGCATTATTTTAAAAATCAGCTCTAAAGATTTTGACTTAAATGCTTATTTACGATAATATAAGTATTCTTAATAAAACCCTGTACTTTGTTTTTCTTAGAGTAAAGCAAATAATGCCGTCTTATAAACATAACCACCTACCAGTTAAAATGTAATCACAACTACGCGAAACTCCTTTTTAGCAAATATTTTCCACTTCTCCTCTTTTCAACCATATTAATCATGAACTTTAAAATAATTCCAACCAATTGGAGTCTACACTATCAGAAACCCGCACTTCATTTACCCCCAAACACGTGCAAATTCAAAAACAAATCTCTGAATTCTTACATCACAAACCCTACTTCGAGTCATGGCCACCTACCAGCATCACCAATTTGAAACATCTGGTTTTATAGCCTATAAACAATAATAAAAGAAAAATGAAGCAACCAAACTGATGATATGAACGAGAAAGTTTCGTGCGATCCAGTCGTGCACTTTATTTGTTATACCTACCTACTTTATCCACAAGACAAGTGCGATAAATTGATTTTTTAAAAAAAGGATTGGTCGGCCATAATAATTTAAAAAAAATGATTTGCCATAAATAATTGTTCCATGCTATGAATTTTGTTTTATCATTTTGGAAGGTAACCTTTCAAAGGTCAAATTTAACGAATAGGAGATAAAAAGCCATTTTACGAACTTTAGATTTTCATATTTTCGGCTCACGGAATTGTCTCCAAATGTAATTTCGTTAATTACGTCAGTCTGAAATCCTGAATTGTTTAAAATTTTCTCATAAATTAAATTATTATTTTTTGTTTCCATTATTTCCATTCTCATGAAAATATTATAACTAAAAAAGTGTACCCACTGAAATTTGTCACTTTTGTTCCCTAATCGATCCTTCTCTTTAAATTCGTTGCCATTTTTATGTCGGCAATCGCCTGCCAGATGATTTTTCGCCAAAACAAGAAACGGATTGTTGAAAAAACGTCTTATTTCATTTCCACGAATGAATTCTCACAATTTTGGTGTTTTTTTTCTCTTTTTCGAACGAAAGGCTTTTCGGACAGCGAAATTTCACAATAAAGGTTGAAATGCCACTATTCAAGAACACTACTGAGCAAAGTTCCATACGGTATTATGAAATTTCATTTATTCCACCTCCCGCTGCTTCACACGTATTCACAGACAGGAAATTTAAGAGAACGTTTTCTTTTCAAAATTTGAGGGGGGAATCGGGTAGGTGCGCGGGAGCTGACCGTCTATTTAATACTTAGTTTATGCTCTTGTGTTCGTCGTCAACTGCCAGAAATATGATGTTTTTACGCGTTTAGTTGATTTGTAGGCTTTGATTGCGAGAACGTTTGACGGAAATCGCCGGCCGGTATTGCCGTTTTGTAACCGGCATATCTTTATATAGTAGAAAGTGAATTTATGTTGATACAACTCCAGATCTATCGTGCAAATTTTCTTTTTTTTATTTATAGATCAAGAACTGAAGTTTTGATTTAAGAATCATTTATTCATTGACTTATTATATTCGGACTGCTAGTAGCCAACTTCACGTATGTTCCAAAACAGCAGACACGATACTGCGGAAAACTAAGTAAGCTACATTCGAGCTCCATCCAACGTAAATGTCATTCGGATTTTATTTACTAGTAGGATTGAACGATGCATGGAAGCTACCGGTAGGATATTTTTTTCTTATTGGACTTAGTTCTTCAGAAAAGGCCAACTTAACCCACCAAATGACAGGTACAGTATTTGTCACAATCAAAAGTTGGAAAAGCTGGATTGACATTTCATGGACATCCAGGAAATTTGGAAATGATCAAACATTTGGTGGAACCATTCATTCGATTTTGGTTGCTATGTTGTTGACTGATTCTCATTTGGCGGCCTAAATATGCCTTGGCCCTTCTCGTAGCTTATTGGACTTCATTCACGCGAATATGATCTAACGCCCCACAAGTCCACCATACTTGACTCCTTTCTTTAACACCTCTCCTGCGGCGTGTTAGAAACTCGTCCACTCATCTACTCGCTCAATTGTCAACTGACTATTTGAAGATCTACGTCTTCTCTTCCCCACCCACACAGACATCTCTTCCAATCACATTTTCGTCAATGTGTCTCTCTGTCTTAACCATTGGGGTTCCCTCCCTTTTGTTGGCAATATACAAATTGCATTTCTAACAAGAGGAATTATTAAAATTCATAACTTGGTCTGGACTGGTCTGACCTGTCATTTCGACTTGAAATGAAAATATAAGTTACCACAATCCATCCCACGAGGAGCTTACCTCTCAGTTTATGTCAAATGATGCCGAAGGTAATCTCTCCGATGGAAAGGCTTATCTATTCAAATAATCCCCACAACTACCCAGTACCCATGTCCAACGTAACACTAAACGAAAAGAGTAACTTTCGACATGGATTACCGCTTCCACGAATTCCATTACGCCATGAACTCGCCAAAATACTTTGATCCTTTCTCATCGCACATACAACGTTGCCAAGAGAAAAAAAACCTAGCAAAAGTTCTTATCCTCAAGTTTGTCTCATGTTTTTTTGTGCTGTCCTTCAAATGGACTTTCCCTATATGTCCTCGGGTTATGTTTCTTATTAAGCCCACTGTATGTGTGCTTGTGCGGGTCGATAAACTGCTAAACGCAATTTCCCAACACCGGCAGTGGCGGACACAGGAATGGCAAATATTGTTTCTTTGCACCCTCATCAAAGAGTTGTTCCTACTAGTTGGAATCTATTACCGGTCGGGGGGCGCAATTCGCACTCAGAAAGGGTATTTCTTCGATTTTGTTTTTCTCTCTGTTATTTTTCCGAATTACTGTGTTATTTGCGGTCCATTTCGATTAGACACATTATTACCATTCACCTGGAAATCGTTGCGCCCTTCCCCATCCCCTTGTTGGGTCGAGGGGAAACTTGTGCCGATAAAGTTTTCCCTCGCTACGCTCGATGAACTTCGAAAGGACCTGGATCTAGGCGAACCCGAGGACGAATACACATGCCTACAGGCAATCAATCAATTTAGGCATTCGTATAACTTCAAATAGTTTCCTCTCGGCCGAAGCGAGGCAAGGAACCCCAAAGGACGTGGATGCGGACGGTGGTGTGGAGTAGGCACACAAAGGCCATTTGTGAAAAAGCTTTGGACAGTTGGTTGCTTGCGTCGCCACCACTGACATGTGGCTTGCCAGAGAGTGAAGGCCGATTAAGGGATGCCAGCGATGGGAAATAATTTCATTAATATTATACCATGGTCGAGGGGTGGTTGGTCCGTGTCGGATGGCTGGGTAGGATGTAAATTAATTTAATTCCAAATGGTTCATTAAACAGGATTCCCCCTAATTGATTTGCTTAAGTGTTCCAAATCTGCTTAGGGTCGTTCCATTTATACGCTAAGAACAGCAGTGAGGGTTGATAGCCTGCTCCCGACCGTTATTGATATGGCAGAGGATATAAAGACGAGTGAGATTTCTTTTTGATGACAACATTTGGGATATTTACAAGTCTTTGCAGACACATTAGCACGGCCATGGCCGGGGGCGATTTAAAACCGTACACACACACACGCGTGAGTTGTCGCTTCATTGGAGCGATAGTCTGCTGGCATAATTGCGTGAAATTGTATAAATAGCGTGCGTAGCGATGTGTTGAATAATGATGGTGTATGCTTCGTTTAATTATTTATTTTAAATTGTGTTTACTTTTTGTTTTGTTTGTGCAGTTTGAAATGAGTTAAATGAAATTGTGGAAGCAGGTTATTTTTTTTTAATTAACTGCCACCTCGTCGGTTTTGTTGTAGATGGTTCGCGGGCAAAATTATCGAAGGCATACGGTGTGTTTTACAAGTTGAGATACGAATAATGTGATGCGTCACATAACTTTATATTTATATATTTTATATTTAAACTTTCATGTACAGAAAACCTCAGACATTCTGCCAGTTTGAATTTGTAAAGCTATTTTTAAACGCTTAGACAGTCCGACAAGCAGTTTGACATACTGTTGACTTTATATGACAGGTATAAGATGCAAGTTTGACAACTTTTAAAATGTAATCAATCAATGTGAAAACAGTGGTTAATGTGCTGAACTACTGGGCGGGGGTTCAATCCTCGGAAACACGCAAATTACATTCTGAGTTGCTTTTTCTATCACTCTCCAACCCTTTCGCAAACGGCTGATAAACAACCTAGAGAGCCACATTGTGTAGAATGCCAATTACAAAATTTCAAGTCTTCAAAAATAGTATTTTATGCGGCCATTTTAATGCACTTTAACCTATAGTCACAGACAAAAAAATCGTAGACACCTCGCGAAAGAGAGCTTCATTTCCAAATTTGCTTAGAAAATCGGTTACCTGCCAACAGTTTACTCTATATAGCTAATGTCAATAACAACGCATCAGCTTTCTTGGAAATTTAATTTAGCATGCCACACAATGCTTTCATATCGCTAAAATACATAATTGAAAAGCCGGCAAACATGATTATATTTTTTATGCGTGTGTCCTTCAAGACGAATACCCACCCACAGTGAAATTGCTATTTCTTCTATTTTAGCAACATAGGTAATTTTCTTAATGGGCCTTTGTAATCCTGTAAAGGATGCAAGTAATTGCCGGTTTATTGTTCGAGTTGGAGGCAACCCCAAATCCAATAACCGCATGAATTCGCACATAATGAAATGCCGTAGATGATTTACGTTAATTGCGGTCAAATAAATTAAGATTAATATTAATATTGCGTACATTTATACCTCTGGTGTGATAGCCATAGTTGTTGTGAGTTAAGTGAAAGTAGGAATACATTTCTATGAACCTATTCTTTGAAATGAGATTGGAAAACAGAGGTGCACAGAACAGTATGCATATTTGTAAAAGAATATTAAACAATTAATAGTAAGCCGGGTAGATAAATTATCAAGATCTATTTGAAGAGTTATGTCTGACCCTTAGTTCAAATATATAGAAACAAAGCCTTCAAGTGAAATGATGACTTTGTTATCGTTTTTTTTTAATAATTTGTGATGGTTGATCTAAGTTTGTTAACATTTTATTGAGACAGAAATATGGTTTATGCAGTACAGAAATATTTATCAATATTGACAACTGACTTCTCATCCAAATGACTGAAAATTATACCCTTTTCACACCGAGCCAAAAACAGGGTTTTCGAGCAAACACACTCGAAAACTTTATCGAAAACAGAAGTTTTCCCATACATATTTCAGTTGTTTAAGTCATTTTCCACGAAAACGATTTGCAATAGTTGGATTGCTGAAACATACAATATTCAGTAAACTCAGCAAAAAAAAAAGTTGACCGAGGAGAAGTCAGAACTCGTAATTCACGTTCGCGCACGGTGTATTATGCCATGTTCCCACCAAACTGAAATCGCGATGTTTCGACGAACTTTTACTGAAACCTCGTAAGTCGTATCCACCGAGTTGAAGTGGTTTCAAAAGTAAATGCTGTCAATTTTGAAAATATTACTTACTGCTTTTTTTTTATTTTTTTCTTGATTGTTTTGACGTTTACTTTTTTGACGTCCACAAATGAACACAAAATAAACCAAATTTCACGCTGTGGGCTTGTTCGGTTTGATAACCTCTCACGGGCGGATGAACTCAGAGGAATTTCGACTAGATTTCGCTAAAATCCCGAGATTTTGACACGAATTAAAACACTTGTTTCTTACTTTTAAAATTAAACAATATTTATTTGGAACTATGTCCTTTATTATTGAAATACTTTTTACTAATTCTAAAAGGAGCTTAAGGCTACTATGTAGTTACAATAAGACTGTTGATAAATTCATCATACAGTCGTATTTATATACTTTTCTTATCTATCTACAAGGAGACCCAAGCGTACAATCGTCTTGCTTGATAATGAAGAAGAGATAATATTCCAACATTGTATACAAACGATATTATCTCTTTTACATATGTTATCATTGTAGCGTTGTGTGCAAGACTGTACTAGAGACTAAAGATATCATTGAATACAAATAATGTTATCTTTTTTCTCAATATGTTTTGCTATGGATACTTAACTCCCCCCCTTGTTAAACGAAATCGTCCCGATTTTTCGACGCTATTTTTAACATTTCTCTTTCATAAGTTTTGTTATATGCGTCAATCTTTTTTTGTTTTTGACGATCTGTTATACATTGTATAGTTTTTATCATTACGTACGTAAATGCTAGAATAACAATCAGTGTTACAATTGTGTATATAGTTGATAATATCGGTTTTTCTTCAAAAGGAATAATTAGTTTTTTTAAAGTATCTATGTTATCGAATTTGTACATTGTATCTTCTTTAATTATTTGGTCGATGTAAGACTCTGAATTATGATTTCTTAATATAACTTCTTTAATTTGCTTATGCATGTTTTTGTATATTTTATCGTCTAGATTTATAGTATTTTCATAAGTAACTAAGTTTATACCATTAATTGTTTGATTATTTAACTTATGCTTACCGCTTAATAACATAACACCGGATTCAATTTCTAAGTCGTAATCGTATTCTTGTTTAATGTTGCATTTTGAAGTTATATTCTTTAAAAGTGGAATAAGACAATTTTCTTCTTCAAAGTTAATTTCACAAATGTTTTTACTTAGATGATTTTGACAATTTCTTGTTCTTAAATAAGTTTGGTTACATAAGGCAATTGTTTTATCTGTAATGATTTTTCCATGAGATTATTTATACTCGTTTCTATGTTAACTAAGTCATAATGGTCAGGATTACCAAACACATATTTGAAAGCTGTTCCTAAAAAGTTAATTGATCTAGTATGCCTAGTATGTTCTTGTAATTGGTCTGCTAAATTCTTAATTTTACTTAACCAAATTTTTTCTTCTTGTGTAGGTTGATATTTACTAGTTACGATATTTACGTAAGGTTGAAATATCGAAGTCAGGTTGGTGGCATGTAACAAATAAGTTTGTTCTTTGAATAAATACACGTCATCTGTTTGCGTAAGTATAAACTTCTTGTTTAGTAACTCAGTTATTTGAACGTTTCCTTGCCCTTCTTGACTCTGTACAATTCCTAGTAATGTTAGGAATATTAATATTTTCGTCATCTGAAAAATGATAATTCTTTATGTTATCCTTGTGAATTTTTATTCCTTCTTTAGAGATTACAGTGTCTCCTTTATCTTCTTCTACTATTCTTGTTATGTATCTGGCGTTAGATTTCTTTCTAAGACCTGTGATTCTTACCATTATCTTATCTCCTTTTTTATACTCTCTGTGTCGAGTTCCTTTATTTAGACGTTCGATCACTTTTTTGGATGCTGAGTTTAGTTTATTTATTATAATTTCACTATTGCTATATTTATTTTGATTAAAGAAAATGTCTCTAGGTTTCAAACCGGTAACTGAGTGTATAGAATTATTTAATTCACGCACTGTTCTAAATATTTCTTCGATAAGTCTTGTTTTATTCTGAATTGTGAATATTCTAGACAGTTCAGTTATTGTACCGTTTACACGTTCTACCTGACCGTTCGCTGTCGATCTGTATACTGGAGTTTCTACTTTAGTTATGTTGTATTTCAAACACATTTGGTTCACCATTTCTGTTTTGAATCCCTTCTCGTTATTTGTCATGAGTCGTTCACATTTTGGGAAATAATTAGATAAGACCTCTTCCATAACGTCGTACAGTCTGTTTCGAGTTTCGATTTCCCGAAGGATTGTATATTTAGAATACTTATCTACTGTTACAAGGAAAGTATACTTGTCGTTGAAGTATATGTCCATATGAATGTGTGTTCCCACATGTGTTGGTATTTCTGAATTATTCAGAGGTTCTCTGATAGGTTTTCTTTCATATTTTCCAAATAGACATGCTATGCATTTTCTGTTGAAACTCTTTGCTTGTTTATTTAGATCGGGCCAGTAATATTTCTCTGAGATTTCTTGTATATTGTTACGTAACCCTCGGTGTGCTCTTTCGTGAGTTACCCTTACAAGTTTTAGTTGTTCCTCCAAATTTGTCACGTCTTGAAGTTTTCTTGGTGTGAATATAAATCTTACTAGTGGGAATTCTTTTTTTATGTTTTCACCATATTTGTATATGTTTTCAAATTTCGTATGCAAAGCTACAATCTTTTGGGGTTGTATAACTTCTTTCATCTGCCTTAGTAAAGAGTCTTTGTCCTTAAACTTTATTATGAGTCTTATTTTGTTACTAAAATAGATTTGTGTTTCGATATTATTTGTTATATCTTCAATAAGTTCGAACTGTGCAGTGTATGCATTAAAAGGCTGATTCACAGTTTTTATTATATCATTAGAAGAACTTTCAGCTGAATGTGCTGTTTCTATGGTAGAAGTATTTATGCGTTGACGTGATAATGCGTCAGCTACAAGATTTAGGTTTCCTGGTTTATAAACTAATTTTGCTCCAAAGTCTTCAATGATTCCCTTCCAACGTTTCAGCTTTGTGTTGGGATTTTTTTCTGATACAGAATATATAAGGCTCTGGTGATCGGTATATATGGTTAAGTCTGCTATACCATATATGTAGTTTCTGAGTTTTTGTAAGGACCATATGATCGCTAATAGCTCTTTCTCGTTTGTGCTATAGTTCTCTTCTGTCTTACTCAGTGTTCTTGACAAGAAGTGTATAGGTTGCTTATTCTGACTTAGTACGGCTCCAATAGCTATGTTGGATGCATCAGTAGTAAGCTCGAATGGTTTACTATAATCCGGTTGAAAAAGTTCGACTTGTTCTTTCAAATAATTTTTTAAAATTCTAATCGCTTCTAATGCTGAATCATTCAGATTTAACTTAATATTTTTACTTTGTTTTTTGTTTACTTTACCGTTATCTCCTCGTAAATATAATGTCAGGGGCTTGGCTATGCTTGCGTATCCTTTTATAAACTTACGATAGTAACCTGTAAGACCTAAAAATCCTCTCAAATCCTTTACCGTTTGTGGGACTGGAAAATTTTCTATAGCTGCTATTTTCTCAGGGTTCGTAGTGATTCTACCATGTCTGATTATGTGACCTAAGTATTCTACTTCTTCTTGAAAAAACTTACTTTTCTCATCAGATATTTTTAATGTGGCTTTATTGAGTACGTCGAATACTTGACTTATGTGCTGTATATGTTCTTCCTCAGATGAAGAATATATCAATACGTCATCAATGTAAACGTGTACGAATTTACCTACAAAGTCTCTCAAAATGTCGTCCACGCATCTCTGAAATATGCTTGGTGCATTTTTGAGCCCGAAAGGCATTCGTTTAAAATGATATTTTGCGCCATTTATAGCAAAAGCTGTTTTTTCTTTATCATCTGTTTTGATTCTAATTTGGTGGAAACCTGACTCCAAATCTAATGTTGTAAAGTACTTGGCTTTACCTAAATTTTGAATTGTCATGTTGACATCCGGAATGGGGTATCTGTCTGTTACAGTGTGAGCGTTAAGTTTTTGGAAATCAACAACCATGCGCCGTTTTGGTTTTCCTTTTTCGTCCAAACCTTTTTTAGGTACTGTCCATATGGGACTGTTATAAGGACTATGGCTTTTTTCTATTATATCGTCATGTAAGAGTTTCTGTATTTCTTTGTTTACGAATTCGTTATCTGCTATGGGATATGGATATTGTTTAACATAAACCGGATTATCATTGGTCGTCCTAATGCTTGCTTCTATAGTATCTGTAAAGGGTAACGGTCCTATGCTGTTATTAATCTTCATCAGTCTATCTATATCTGCTTTATAAATATTATTTTCCCCAATTATGTAATTAATTTTCTGAATAGATTCGACACTGCTTATGGTAGTTAGAGTCATATTACTGAAATTTATTTCCGCGTTTAGAACTTTAAGTCCTTCATATCCTAATATCATATCAAAAGACTGAATATCCTCTAATTCAAAAAATGTTATATTTTTCTTTAATATCCTAACTACTTTCTTTGTATCTACCATAGAATAACCATGCATTGTTTTTATTTTTATAGGTTTAATTTTAATTTTTTCGCTAGAATCGCATTTTCTATTAATGTAATTATGGGTTGCACCAGTATCAATAAGAATTTTATAAATTTCCTTAGAAATAGTACTAGTTAAATTTAAGCAGGGCAACCCGTCTACTAGTTTAAATGATCTATTCTTATGTTATTATTTACCATACATTCCGTTTCATCTGCTTCTGCATATGTACTGCTGACATCGTCTCTGCGTTGTTGTCGGGAGTTATTTACTCTCTGCTGCTTGAAGTTCTGCTGATAAGATCGTTGCGGTCTGTTGTGTGTGTTGAAACTCCCGCTGTGTTCACGTTTCGCTGGTGGATTATATACATCGGGTTTGTATTGATTCCAATTTTGTCGCTGTGCATGTACAATTTGTCTCGAGTTTATCTCCATCGGCTGTGGTCCTTGATTGTGTTGCTGCATATTATCGTATTGCTTCTGGGGTTGATAATTCGTTGTTTGGCTCGAATAATTTGGTCTTCTTTCGTTTCTGCGTTCATGTGGCATATTTTTGTGGTGCTTATCTTGAGTGAGATGTAAATGCCTGTGCACATTATCATGTTCTATTCTGCGAGCAATTGCGAATGCGTGTTCTAGATCATTTATTGTAGCTGAATATAATGATCCTCTTGTAAAGTTGTCACTCATACCATCGATGAATATACGAACTGCGTCGTCGTTAGCATTTTTAATTAGTCTGTCGATTATATTCGGCGGATCACCTGACATAGTGATTTTTGATATTATTAAATTGAGATTTTTATTTATCTCGTCGTGGTATTCAGACAGTGTGCTTCTTTTTTGCGTGATGGCTTTCATCATGTCTTGTAGCACGTATAGAGGTTCTTGATTAGAGTACGTATAATCTAATCTGTTACGTATCGCCTCAAAATTAAAAATTGTGTTATAATTAGTTAACACATTCGCGGCTGCACCCTGTATTTTACTTTTCACTATAGTCAATGCTGCTGCGTACTTACTGTGTGTTTTGAAGTTTTTAATGCTGTCCATTAATCTGGATGCTTCTTCGCGCCACGACCGATAATTTGATTGATCGCCGTTGAAAATAGGTAGGCTTTTAAATGCGTCTAACTGTATTTCACTACCATCTGTATATGTGGTTCTTATTTCCTCTAGCACAGGTATGTTTGGTACTATGCCTAATCCAGATTTTACTTCATTTAGTTTTGTTTCTAAATTAGTGTTTATTTGATTTTGGTTAGTTATTATTGCTGCTAACCTTGCATTCTCTGTGCGTGTGTGCTCTAGGGTTTGTGTTACTGTGTTGTACCTGGTTTCTAAAGCTTCTAATCTTGCCATTAATACTGCGAGTTGTTCCATTTTGAACTCGTGTCTGTTGTCGTCGAATTTGTGTGTTTTTTTCCTCCACATATACACTTTCACTGAATTGCTTTGCTGCTTCGTACGAAGAAGCTATATTTGTACCTGCTATGCTAGGTAATTCTTGTAACCGGTAACGCGAGTGTTCTGTTTATACTAGATTTCACTACTTGTTCCCGAGGTCCGCTCGATTGAAGTTAAAAAGTATATTTAACCTCCTGGCAGGATCGCCAATTAAAACACTTGTTTCTTACTTTTAAAATTAAACAATATTTATTTGGAACTATGTCCTTTATTATTGAAATACTTTTTACTAATTCTAAAAGGAGCTTAAGGCTACTATGTAGTTACAATAAGACTGTTGATAAATTCATCATACAGTCGTATTTATATACTTTTCTTATCTATCTACAAGGAGACCCAAGCGTACAATCGTCTTGCTTGATAATGAAGAAGAGATAATATTCCAACATTGTATACAAACGATATTATCTCTTTTACATATGTTATCATTGTAGCGTTGTGTGCAAGACTGTACTAGAGACTAAAGATATCATTGAATACAAATAATGTTATCTTTTTTCTCAATATGTTTTGCTATGGATACTTAACTCACGTCAAAGATGTGTGGTGAAACCTCGGAGATTTAAAAACATTTTACGAAACTTCGCGGTTTCGGTTGGTTACCTTTTTGATTTCACTTTGGCCGTTATACCCACATTTAATTTTTTGTTTTCTTTAATTTCCCTTTCGTTCAATTCTATGTGTGCATGGCTTAAAAGGTGAATATAGAAAAATGTGCATTGATTTGCAAGGCAGAAATAATGTATGTAAATTGGCTGCCATTCTGTTAGAAAGGGCTCTGTTTTTATGGAAATTTTATTTGAATGAGTGAAATTGATGGCAATAAGAATAAGTTGAACAAATTTTATCTTTACGTACCTTTTGAATACTAAAGTAATGTATCTCTATATATATAAAATTCTCGTGTCACAGTTTTAGTGTTTAAACTCCTCCGAAACGGCTGGACCGATTTTGATGAAATTTTATATGTATATTCATTGGGTATGAGAATCGGTTTATAACTAATTTTTATACCACTAAGTGTTAAGGGTGACTCACCCCAAACAAAAATTTACACTGTTTGGCAAACATTTTTTTTTGTAATTTTTGTATGGTGTGGCATTCAAAAATACATTCGGTTCTTAATTTTCACCCTTCTACCACTAACCGCTACTTTTTAATATCATTTTATATTTTATATTTCTACTGTATGATTTTAAGTAAAAATTAAAAAAGTATCTGCAGTGCTGTCATTCTTTCCTATTTTATAAATAAATTTCAACCGACTACTAGATTTTTTAAATTTCCACCAGTAAACACTATCTACCAAAAACCAAATATGAATGAAAGCCTACCAATTGAATTTAATATTCACAAAATGGTGCACACACACGTAAGCCATCAACTAAAATATTGTGTGTGTGTATCCTTTTTCATCCATCCATTATCACGGCAAAGCAAAGGTAACCCCAAATATGGCGGGTTAGATTTAGATTAGATTGCGGGAGATCCCTCAAGGGGGCTCTGGCACAGCGGCCTATTAAAAAAGCCTATTGTGCCTTCCCTGGTAAGGTCCTAGAGCCATATTTTCACTCCGGAGACTGTCAGGAAGAAAATAATCTTATCTGAGTGTATATCAGCGAGAGTTGCTACAGTGACCATTTCCCCGCCAAGTATTTTTTCCCTAACGTTTAGTAGAGCCGGACATTCAATGAGTATGTAAAGAGAGGATTCATCACTCTCAAGGTATAGTCTACATGTTGGATCCGAAAAGGCTCCAATGCGGTGTAGATGTTTTTTCATGAGGCCGTGGCCACTGATGATTCCTGTTAGTATTCTAAGGTTATTTTTTGTTTAAGTTTATCAGGAAGCAGGATTTCCTGGGAGAGTATTTGGGGAAAAATTGTCTGGTGCAGTTCTGCCCAGGAGTTTTAAGCCAGACTTCATTGGATTCAATACGTGATAGCTTTTTTGTATACCCTGAAATGGTTTTTGCTGACTCCACAGAAGGGCTCAGGTCTGATGAGCCGAATTGTAGCGTCGATTTTAGCCAGTGAGTCAGGTTCTTCGTTACCAGCAAAGCCCTTATGGGCTGGAATCCAGTGGAAAATATGTCGGGTTATTAAAGCATTCACCGTCACTAGATAGTTGATTTTGAGAGAACATTTATTTGTATCTCTTTTTTTCTTCGTTAAGTAGAGTTCATGTACTATCTATGTTTGACACCTTTTTTTTTAACCCGCTTGGTCATGCGCAATCACAGTACAGCGGGTGCAGGTATGTAATATGAGGTGTGTGGCAGTGATTGCCGTTTCATACAACTTTTACAACGCTTTGCCCTGCTCTCTTGCCAAATTTCTTTTTCATTGCATTTTATTCATCCATAAATCGCATTTTAAATTTCGATGGAGTGTGATTCCTTGGGGGCATAGGATTGAGAGAGATAGGGTGTGAAATATGTAGATACGGGACTGTGAGAGAGAGAGAGTGATTTAACATTTTTGAAACAAATGTTGTTAACATTACTGTAATAAAAAGGAAGACGAATTGTTTTAATACAGTGGTTAGAAATATCTCTTATTCGCCAACTCAAGCGCTATGGGATGTGAGAGAGTTCGGGAATACTGCCTTTAAACAACAATGAATTCTATTGGTTGGTAGATATTTGTATATTGTTAAAAGGCGCTTAATTTAATTTGTTTTATTAATGAAGCTATTTACAGGAGATGTTTTTCAAATTTGAAGCATATTAGGTCAAACATGGTTATAAATTTACCACTTTTCGATATCATTAACATCGACTGCTCTAGAAATAATAAATTCATGTGGCAAAACAACGTTTGCCGGGTCAGCTAGTATATACATAAAATTCGAAACATGTACTTGTACATATAGATTATAAGGGCAGAAGAAACCACCTGGTTCTCGTACCGATTTAGAGTTTTAGACACCAGAAGTTTCGTGAAATAATAGAAAAAATGTGCACGATTGGATCGCACGAAACTTTCTCGTACATATCATCAGTTTGGTTGGATTACTTTTGAGATTGGTGATGCTGATAGGTGACTATGACTCGAGAAAGGTTTGTGATATACCGATATCAATCGATTTTTTATGTAAGAATTCAGAGATTTTTTTTTGAATTTGCACTCGCAGTTTTAAATTGTAATGCCGATGGATGTGGGTTGCAAATTAAGTGGTTGTTTCTGATAGTAAAAAACCCCAATTGGTTGCAATTATTTTAAGGTTCATGATTAATTCTGGTTTAAAAAAGAAGAAGTGGGAAATATTTGCTAAAAAGGAGTTTCTAGTAGTTGTAATTACATTTTAACTGGTAGTGCGGTAATGTTTATAAGACGTCTGTTTATAATAACGCAGTATTGTTGAAAAAGTCAATTTTACTCCAAGTATGCATTTTAGTCAAAAATCCTTCCTTTGGAAAACCAAATTCTCAAAATATGCATTCTTTCAAAAATCCATTATAGACAATTTAAAACTGAGTTTTCTATCGTGTTGGGAATTTCCATACAACCTTAAATATTATTTTTTGTTACAGTTGTATCGACCGTTTTCGAGATAAGGCCAGTTTTTAAAAGTACCGTTACTTAACTCTATAGCGAAAAACTGGGTATGCACTATGCAGCCATGTTAACCCTACGTACCTTAGCGAAAATATACATTTTAGTTGAAATCGTATTGACCGTTTCTGAGATATGTCCAATTTTCAAAAGTACCGTTATTCGATTTTTGAGCGAAAAACTTGGTATGCAGCCATATTAACCTCACCTACTTAAGCCCAAATATCAAGTTTGAAATTGTAAGAGCGTTTTCGAAAAAAATCAAACTTGTTTAAAACCGTTACAGGTATGGGAAGTACCGTTAATAATATGGTTTACGTAAGAAAAAAGTGGCCCCGAAGTTTGAAAGAAATACGTTCAGCCGTTTGCGCGGTAGAGCTTGGGAAGGACGGACAGAATTGCGAGACCCACTTTTTCGAGTTCCTCTATCATCGTAATGTCAGTTTTGAATAAAATCTCGAATTCGATTTGTTGTACGAATACATTACCTTTCTCTTACTACGTATACGAGTATAAAGTTAATAAAAAAGAAAAAAAAATAGTTGAGCTCTCTTCCCTTTCCGTTGTGTACGCAAAGATCAGGGAAAAAATTGTCCTCCTTCTCTGCTTGTTTCACCATCGTTGATACGGTTTTTACAACATCTTTTTTTTCGAAGATCGTGTCTCTCATTTTGATATTTCTCTTGTCCACTACCTGGTCCAGAACGATATGAAAGACGGCACCTCGTAGCGCATCCGTTTGCAGAAGACCGTAAAATAGACAGAATACATAATTTAGAAAAGCTTGGGTCAGTTTCGATGGTCGCCGCCAAATTCTTGACTTTAGATTCGATTGCATTTTTCCGGATTTTCGCTAGTTTAAATATGTGTTCTGTGGTCGATGTGTCAGGTTTAATCCCATTCAACCAACCTCTTTTATATTGACTGATGGGACTTGGACCTATATCTTCATTATTGTCTGGACGTGACTTACCTTCTAGCCCTTCCTTCTTCATGATGCGCTGTTGAAAGTTCTACTTAGCCGCAATTAATTGTGTAAGCCTCTAGAGTAGAAGAAATCAAACGGAAAATGCCTAAAAGTCTACTTCATGTTCAAATGGTTCTGGTGTACGGCAGAAGTGACAGGACTAACTTCCGCGCCTCTTCCTTTCGACCCATAGTTAAATAAGACCATGGTTGACGGATATATTATCATATATTATATCAACCACATTAAAAAAATTGCAAAATTTTAAATACTTATTACTGTGGAATAGTAACCTCACAGAGTCTAGTAGAGTGGGCAAAAAATAATGCACACAGAAAGACACTTACCAAAAGCCTCAATTGTTACTTTGAAGCTCCTCACCTTATGTAAATGACAGACCCACCTAAAGTACACTTGCATTCCAAGCCCTACCGGTGGTGGTATAATATTTTGTATAGTAATTCAAACATTCTCGCTGTTATTGTTTCATTCCCGCAATTGTCATCTCTTAGATGCAAGTAACCCATCCACACAAGCTGCTTTTGAATTGCAAAAATAAACATATTATCGTTTCGTTCACATGTCCATAGTTTACTCAGCTGAAACTCGTCGGTAAGAGGAAAGCAAATTGTTGGCTTGATTATAAACATTTAAAAGTGAAAAACCCCATTGCACCATATTTGGCGCATTCTAAAAAAAATAAAATGGAAATGTAGTCAAACACAGACGGGTTTCAGCATCGATTTCTTGTTGGGTAGATATTATGGCAGCCACTCAATTAGCATCGACACACAATATTGTCTCAGGCCGTCAGCGGTAATTACGTGACACATACGAGTATGGAGGATAATGAATTCAATGGATTTGCCTAACTATTTAATGAATTTATCCTGTTTTTTTACACAGATCCACAGACGGGACGGTAAATAATTTGTCAGTTGGAATAGATTTCAGTCCTCTGATTTGCGTTGTGCTTTTTAATGATAGCATTTGACAGCGAATCACTCAGACAGTGACTTTTACTACCTTTTCCAGTCTTAAGAGAATTTTCATTTAAATATTATTTTGCTCTTGATGATGGCATAAGGATAAGCAGGACAAGTCGCTTTTAAATTAAAGCCGTATGCAACTGGAAGGCGTTTGTAAATATTTCAAGTAAAACAGTGGACTGCAATTGAAGGTTTTTGACTCTGATTGCGATCGCAATCGTGAGGCTACTTTGCTGCCATCTGTGAATGAATGTAAATGTTTACAAAAATAGGATACTTACAATATAAGTTAAAAAAGATTTACTCAAAAATTGTAAAAAAAAATATACTAAGAGCAAAATTCTCTGACCTTTATTTCTCAAAGAATCAACTTAAATCAATTTTACTTCATTATCAAATCTTTCATTAATTTCCAAATTCCTTATATTCGGCCCTAGCGAGGTATCCGTCGGAACGGAAAATTCTCCAATTTTATACGATTCCGAGGTTTTTTGCTTCGAGGTATTCGGAATATTTCTCCGACATCTTGTAAGTTGTAACGCATATCGTAACGAAGAAAATACTTAAACGTTTGAGCGTTTGCTGATGTCTTAGGTTGGACGTATGGCTCAGATATAGTCTTCTGAATCCGATTGCAAACATCAATATAGATTGAAGTTTGTTAAGAAAATGGTATTGTGTTCAAAAATGTTGAACATTGTAAACATTCTCAGTGGAAATGATTTTTCTCATGCGCTGAAGTGTCTCTAATTTGAACTAATATGTAGTTAAAATAATATATATTAACGGGTGAATTTTTAAGAGGTTTAGAACTTTAAAAAAAAAAAACACAAAAAATTCGAAAAAATGAATGAAATATTTATTTGAATCGATAGTTTGAACCTTGCAATTTAATGTTTAAAGATAATTTCATGCAAATGTTGACCGCGGCTGCGTCTCAGGTAGTCCATCCGCTGAGTCCAATTTTGGCATACTCTTTCACACATATCGGCCGGTATCTCACGAATGAATGCATGGATGTTGGCTTCCAGTGCGTCAATCGAAGCGGGCTTGTCCCTATACACATTAGCCTTGACATACCCCCACAAAAAATAATCTAATGGTGTCAAATCGCACGATCTAGGCGGCCAATTGACCGGCCCGAAACGTGAAATTAACTGTTCACCAAACTCGCCTCGCAATTGCGCCATTGTTTCGCGTGCTGTGTGGTATGTGGCACCGTCTTGTTGAAACCACATATCATGCAAGTCAAGAACTTCCATTTCGGGCAAAAAAAAGTTTGTTATCATCGCTCGGTAGCGTTCACCATTGACAGTAACGCTGCGATTCGCATCATCTTTGAAGAAGTACGGTCCAATGATGCCACCGCCCATAAACCGCACCAAACTGTGACTTTTTCTGGATGCATTGGTAGCTCTTGCAATTCTTCTGGCTGATATTCAATCCAAAATCGACAATTCTGCTTATTTACGTGCCCATTGAGCCAAAAATGAGCTTCGTCCATAAAATGGAAGCAGCGCGCGATGAACATTTCGAACCGAGCACGAATTTTGATAGTAAAATTCAATAATTTGCAAGCGTTGTTCATTTGTAAGACGATTCATGGTTAAATTGCAAACCAAACTGAAGCTGTTTGACAGTGACACAAGGTACTAAACACACGTCAGCTGTCAAAACCAGTGTTGCCAAAACCAAACCAGCTAAAAAATCACCCTTTATTAATTATTTTCATATCGAGAAAATCGATGAATTAAAAAAGCTTGGGGTTATCTGTTCCTGCTAGATAATAAAAAAAAATCTGGCACTTCCGTGTACCTAGACTTAATTTTTTTCAATACCTACATGTTTTTTCCAACACTTATGTGTGTATTTAAAATGTCTCATATTTTGAGTTATATCTACTTAATTTTTTCGTAATATAGTTTTTTTTTTGCAATTATATTTATATATACGTTTTTTTCTGGTTTCTTTATCCAACATTTTAACTTTGTAAAGCTCGTTTTTATTTAAGTGTGCCTACAATTAAATTTTTATTTGAAATACGAATTGTCACATGTTTCGTATTTTTTTATTATTTACTAGCGGACCGTCTCCATATTTGCTAGGCGTTATTTAGTTATAAACATTTTTAGTTTTAGGAATCAAGGAGTTTTCTTAGTAAAAACCGTAAATGTCAGCATACAATGGGGAAAAATTAACTCAGAGAAGGAGAACAATTTTTCCCTGTTCTCGGTGTTCACAACATCAAGAGAAAGAGAGATTATATCTATTTGTATATGAATTTGTTTAAATAATATATTTTTATAGTTAATGTTAGCACTTTTTTATGTGGCTATGATTTTGTCGGCAACAGTGCGACCTTTCGGGTCCAAAACTATACTATCCTTCAAGTTGGAACCAACCATACCCATTCGCAAAATTTTATTGAAATCGGTTGAGCAGTTTTGCAGATCGATAACAGCGCCACCTGTTGAATGATAATTGAATTGAACTGAAAAACGAAATGTGTAATAACTTGAACATAGTGTACCGAGTACCGAGTGCATGCCGCTTTTTAAGTTTTTGAAACGAGAGCGACCCCAAAATCCTTTATGTTGAAATCTGACAGACTCTTCTTCCGGAGAACTTTAAGCGAACGAAATGTAAATTAACTAGTTTTCTGGGATGTGAAGCTGACGAAAAAATAAGCGTAAAAATAAAATGCACTAAAAAATGTAAAAAAAGGATGCATGTACGTTTTAGGATATTTTTCTCCTTTAGTTATAATAGAATTTATGTATCAATTTTCGTGGAACAATTTGCGAATAAAGCTTAAAATTCTTAAAAATTATTAAGAGTGGTATATATATTTTATATAGCATATTCTTCTTTATAAGGTACCCAAGGCCTAGCTTCTCACAACCATTCGTTTTGTGCGGGTTTTCAATTTTCGGGACGAATGGAAGGGATCTACAATTTTATGCCGAGTCCAAACGGCTAATTGAGAAGCTCATTCATGACAGTTTTACTCTCGGATTTTTGTCAGACGTTCGCGAGAGGTGGCGCAGTGAAAAAAAAACCTTATGAAGAATTTGGTTCTTTCGGGATTCGTCTTTATAACTATAAAAATCCAGCCAACGTGCATTTCGTTTCGTAGTTCACACAAATTTCCTATAAATGTTTGCGTTTTTCTCTTTTAAAATTGATTCGCTAACGTCAGAATTTCACGCGAAGGAAGTATCGCATTGGATTCTCAGATGAACTCGTCGGCGAACGAAATCTTCTTCCAGAGAAGTCGAAGCGAACAAAATAATGCTTGGTTTGCTGAAAGCTGACCAAAAGAAGAAAAAAATCCATTAAAAGTGCACCTGGCCTTCCTTTAATTTAATTGATTTTTAAGTGTAAAAGTGAAAAGAAAGGAAATAGCAGTAGAACGGCAAAAGTGATAGAATTTTCCGGTGCTTTTTGTTGAGTGGCGTTGGAACTGTCACATTCGCCTCCTGCTCAAGAGTAAGAAAATTGTAAAATTGTTTGGAATCTCAAGAGATAAATTCAATAAACGTATGTGTATAATTAAATACATAATAATATTTACGCATCCACCCACCGTCTCCTGTTGAATATTAATTACACTGTGCGGATGGGTGTCTTATATAAATCACAGACACTGTTATGAAAGCCAATCACGTATTGAAACCAGCCCGCAAGCCATCCTTTTGATTATCTTTCCTGAGACACTGACATATTTCATTATTCTTTTGCCACCCGATGGTGATTGCGGAGGGCGCAATCAACACATCGAATCTTTTGTGTATGCGAAGTCATTCGTTTTCATTTTTATGCATCTCAGCACCTCGAGTCGGTTCATTTTTGTGTCTGTTACACCCACCCATGAATGCTTTCCTGCTCCAGCTACATATGAACGTCCTTGATGCTCGCCTTACCCCAGACAGCAGGGATTTCAAGTTTATGGCTTGTGAATATCGTCATAGACAAAAGTTTGCCCGAATTTATTGGAAAAATATCGATATTCTGTGGCAAGTGGCTCCTGCCGAGAAAAGGGTATCTCACAAAGCGCCTAAACAAACATCTACTAACACACTCTGAAGCTGCTACATATTCCACCATAGCCAAATGCAAATGGTGACTACAATGGGCGATAAATCGCTGCAAGAACAGTTTTTGTTTCATTTTTGCAGCAGCATATCGTGTTGAGTGTGCTGTGCTTTTGTGGTAAACAAAGTATGCTTGACACGCGTCAAGTGGCACATGTACACTTCAGAAAGCACTTGAAGAGACGCTGTTGACCGTGTCGAATGCCACTGCTACTTTATTTGGCAACAAAGTGATTTTCCATTCACGTAAATTGTTCGCAAATTTGAATGACAAATTCGAAATGCATAGCGAGATGTTACAAATTCAAGTTGACCAAAGTTGGAAGTCTAATTGCTTAGCGGTGTGCGGGGCAGGAGCGCTGCAATTGCGGTCATGATCTACTTTGGCTGGGCTGTGCTTGCTGCTGCTATAGGCGCGATTCGATGAAATGCAACTCAAATATAAATATTCATGTGAGCCATTTGAATGGCATGAGTCAGGGTGCACACAAATTGTTAACTTCACGATAGATTTTTTTTATGAAACCGCTTTTTGATATGAATGTCTCTTAAAAAACTTGAGTACTTGAATCTTGAGTCATCAGATCATTAAAAATATCTCCACTTTCATTTAGACGGATTTATGTCACTGATTGTTTGTCATTGGCTATGAATGAAAATAAAAAGGATTTTTCAAATTGATGCGCTACTGGCAGTTAAATTAAAAGAGCCTATTGATCCAAAAATCAACTTAATCAAACCGCTGACAATAATATACAGACACATTAAATTTTTATTAGTACCTACTCGTAGATTTCTACGATTCTACGAGGGAATAACAGAGTAAGAAGTTACTGGCGGTGTACGTCAAGGTTCGGTCCTAAGAACCTTACTGCGGAACGTTGGATGTGACGAAATTTTGGAGCCATGTATTTCTAGAAAAGCACGAATTATCGGCTTTGCAGATGACGGAATATCTTACTTGCACGAGATGCGAAATGCCACAATCGTGGTAGGTACCATCTCTAGAGATGGAAGATCCAGGGAGATCCTGGAACTTGTCAAAATGAGATTAGGGAGCTGAACATGACTATGGATGGGATCGAAGGCACCGAAAAGGCGGACTTCCTTGCAAAACAAGGGTCAACCGAAAAGTTGCTGGGACCAGAACCATTCCCTTCAATTGGCAAGGGAAACGTAAAACAGCTGATTACCAAATGAATCACGGCAGAATACTTGAGAACGTGGTCAGATGTGGAACAATGTAGACAAGCTAGCATGGCAATTAATTGGCCGACCTGCTCAACTCACAGAAGGGTTCTCAGCATGAGTCGACGAACTCTGTAATGGGTGGTGGCTTTATCTACAGGACATGGTAATTTCGGGTATCACTTAAGGAAGATGGGCCTTAGAGAAGATGATACCTGTAAACTATACCTGGAGGAATCTAAAACAGCGGCGCATATACTGTGCCAATGTCCGGCGCTGGCTGGCAGAAGAATGAGGATCTTGAGACATCATTGGGTCGAGACCCAGTTGATGAAAGAGATGCTAGCGTTAACACTAGGAATCTAGCCCAGGAAGGAAATCTGGAGAAATCCAGAAATCTTTGGGTGAGATTTACAGTGGTAGAGAGACGAAAAGAGACCTGACAGCGATTGTCTGTCAATATCTATATATATATATATTGCGTTAGTCAGTCACTTTGACATTGCGTTGGTACTTTTGTGTGAGAGGAAGGAAGTAATCGCGTTAGCCGTGAACGAGCATTACGTTCAAGGAATTAGTTGATTTTACATGTGAAACAAAAACAAATTCCGCACCTAATGCTCGTTCACGGATGACGCGATTAGACCCCAGTTATTTAACGTATATTGCACTATTTACAAAGATATATTTCCATATGCAGTCTTACTACCGAAATATTAACTATAATAATGTTAAAAAAGACTATTCTTTGGTGAGCCATGAAATTTGTTGAGCATTATTTACCTTTCAACGAAATGGGAGCAATAAACAGAGGAGAACAATTCGACAAACGATCAACATCAGTTCTTTCCTCATCTGATGTGACGTTACCTTTAGTTTTGAAGCTAGTATCCGCAGGAATGGAAAACTGGAAAATTATTCCTGATTAGGCGCGTCTTTCACCAGTAGATCGCATGAGACTAAGTAAGGCTGTTGGGAGAACAGTCACAAGACGCTATATGTTCTTTGGTATGTTCATAACTCTATTCCTGTTTGCGAACCACATGCAGTGTTGCCAATACGAAATATTTACCGTTGCTCGAACTTTTCACTGACTCTATTACAAATTTAAGTCCGACAATCGAACTTGGAGCCCCTCGCCGAACAGTCCAAGACTCTTACGACAGAGACCCTTCTCTCAGTTATCAAAATATTAAAGCACACTTGATATAATGGTTCAATTTTACAGCTTTACTGATTTACTACATGATATTTAAACAATAATTTAAATAAAATTAAAATTTTATCCTTTTCTCGTTTCAGGTAAGTTGCATGCTGCTGGAGGACAAATAATATCATTTCATCAAATTACCTGCATCGGGTAAATTTATTGTTTAAGGCCGCATCTACCTAAAAATCTGCACTAAAAAAATATGAGACATATTGTTTGTTGTGCCTGCAGGGACATATTGAAAACCACCTACTATAACATTTTTTCATATTGCGCATTTCAGTTGTGAGTGTGACATTTTCTAAATGTCAAAATCAAGTACTGATTTTGATAAAGCTTCCGATAGAAAACTCGTTTTCATTTTATAGGTCATTGAGGTAGTAGTTTTTCTGATATTGGAATATTTCTCATCGCAAATTGTGTTTACAAATAAACGAACCCTTTTTGTTTTACAGATTCAAGTGTTCTCTTTCGCTATTTCAAAATGGAAAAAGAAAAAAAATGAGATTACATATCGTTGCCTGATTTCTATCATGTTCCATGTCCGTTTTGGGAAATTATTGGCAAATCGATTTTTATTATCATGCATTATATTTTAGCTAAAAGAATAAAATACCACAAAAATTCCAAAACAGAAATTGAAATATCACCCTGTTTAAAAGAAATGTAGGTATCAATTTCTTGTTGTTGTTGATTTTCACACAAATTATTTCTTTGGGGTTAAATTTCAAGGAGTCGCATGTTTCTTAATTATTTTTTTTCCGGAAATATTTTTCCTATCCATACATTGTATAAAGGAAAGTCCAAAAAAGAGTCGTTGCCGCTAATCTCGAAAGCCAATGAACGAATTTCAATGCAGTTTTCACTGTTAAATTGTTACCCCATTTCAAGCTAAACGCAAGGTTCAAACTACACAACGGTTTGTTGGATTTAATACAAAAATCATAAGAGAAAAATTTGTATACCTATATACTTAATCCCTGATTCATTTTAGCCGTTAACCATCTCTCTGTGTAAAGTCTTAAAGCAAGGAAAGGCTCAAAGGAAGTCATTAAATCTGCGCTAAACATTTTCTATGATCGAAGTTCACAGCCAAACCAACTGCCCTGACTCATGCAGCAGTAGCGCAGCGTGGTCGTGCGTAATTTTCAAAGTTGCTGGTCGCTGGTAATAAATAATTCAATTCATCGATATATTTTCGTACGCTAGTTGCCTAGCTGATTTCAATGAAATTCTAAGGGCTTCAAAGTTGTATTGACGTCATGCAGCAATTTTTAAATTTTTTTAAAAATTAATTTAAATATTAAAATAATTAATTAAATTAAATTTAAACTAAAAAAAATACCTTACTGGATTTTGTGAATGTGTAGAAAATATAAAACTATAAAATGCATTTGACGTAAATCAGTTCACTATTTGTTGAGATTATCCCGGACAATATTTTTAGAATATTGAATCAAACAGTACAAACAATTTGCTGAAGCGTTCACTTCTTTTTTCTCCAAAATGACATTTGAATTTCAGATATGGCACAAGCGTTTATTTTCGTTTTTTTAAAGCGGAGTTCGTTTAAGTAGAAAACTCCTTTAAGTGCAGTAAGACTGTGACATATTGTTGTTTCTCTTGCGGGTTCTTCTGTTGTACCACCATTTCTACATTCTAATTCTAGAGCGAATGGGTGAAGCCAAATAATTATAGTAGGTTTCCATAGTAACGTAAAATGTCAATTTAACATTTTTTCGAAATGTGTTCGTTTCCATAGTAACATGTTGGTACACCAAAAAAAGTCTGTCAGTGTTTTGTAATCTTTTATCAGATATATATATTTATATTCGACATTCGTATCTATTAAACCACCAACCTTTTTTGGTTGAAGAATTTACAATTTCTTTTTATAAAAAAACGTTTCCTGGGAAGTGGCGTTAATTCTAACGAAATATGTCTCTTAACAAGACTGTAGAGGCATTGTAAGAAAATCTAAAATATGTACAAGTCGATTCTTATTTACTAGTTAGACGGACAAGATTTGGGGAAAAATCGAAGCATCGTGAAAAAAGTACTTAATATTTTCTATTTTCTATTACAATACAAAATTTCTTATGTCTCTGAAAAGCGGGAACAGGAAGAATGACTTAAGGATTTCAAAGTTATAAAAATGCCCCCAAATAAAGCATGAGTTAGAGTCCTGCCGCCTGCTTCCCTTTAGAATTTTTTTCTCAGGAAATGCTAAAATATGTGTTTACTCTTTATTAATTTATTATTGTAGATTAGTGTTACTAAGTTTTAAGTAAATCGGCAAAAAGGGAGTATATTATTCCCTAGAGGCCCCCACCCTAAAACGGGTTATTGGGCTTATATCTAAGGTGTTTCTGAACAAATTACCTTTACTTCTCTATCAATACCTATGTTAAATTAGGAAGAAAAAAAGGAAAAGAAGTTAAATATTTAAGACATTTTAATTTTTAACCCTCAAAAAGGGGTAGAGGGGCATTTAAAAAAATACCTACCTGCCTTCTCTAACAAAGTTCAAGCTATTGTATTTAAAAAATATATTTGCACAACCCCCATAAAAGCCAAGGGGGTCACATCAAATAATGACTTCCTAATGAGCGTCTGCACAGCTAGTGGAATACACGCTCGAAGATTCATTACTCTTTGATCAGCGGTTTGGGCTGTATATTGTTGAGTACATCACTCAGGAAAAACATTTTTTATAGGCATAAAGCTAGTATTAGGCGATATTCTGGGGTTGAATTACCGCATCCGTGATCGAGCAATACGTGACTGAATTTGTTATTGTTTTGCATGTTAAATCAACAAAATTCTGTGACGTATCGCTCGCTCACGGGTGCGGTAATTCGACCCCAGAATCAACATACGTATGCTGAAAAATGTGTCCCAATCACAACATATCGTATAATATCGAAATTTCAGTTATCATAAAATAAAATAAATATTTTGGCGCGACAGGTCCATGGGACCCAAGGCCTAGATTCTCACAACCATTCGTTTGTGTGGGCTTTCAATTTTTGGGACGAATGGAAGGGATCTACAATTTTACGCCGAGTCCAAACGGCTAATTGAGAAGCTCATCCATGACAGTTCTATTCTCGGATGTTTGTCAGACGTTCGCGAGAGGTGGCGCAGTGGAAAAAAACCTTAAGATGTAATTTGGCCCTTTCGGGATTCGAACCTGAGACCCCTCGCTTAGTAGCCCAACACACTACCACTAAGCCACTGCGCTAAAAGTTGTTTGTTGGCAAATTTGTTGGCTAGTCAGCAATTATGTATGTTGGCGACCTGAACATATCGTGTAATACCCCTTTTGGGACCGTTTGCTAACATTCGGACAAATTTTTGGCGTATGCTGACTCGTATGATGTATGCTAACGAGCTAAAGTAGGCTCATCAGCATACGCCACATTTTTCAGCAAACGGCTTTTGATATTTTTGAAGTTTCGATAAATTTTGTTGGTTTTTTTTTTTTGTTATTTTGTTGTTCTGATTGCTTGTTAAAAACAAAACGGCTGAGTTTAGTTCGCAGCCACCGGCAACAAGAGTGTACGGAACGGGAAATTCTCGACCGGGCTGTGGCTCAGGTGGTGGTAAGCCCAACTGATTGGTATCTATCGCTTGTGCAAAGTTGGAGCGATTGAAGACACCACCATCAGAAAATCGTCCGTTGCGACCGACACGTCGACGTAAAGCAATTTGTACTCCGCGTCTGCGATGCCCATTAATTCGATGCCATGTGTGTACATTTCCCCAGAATCGCAGAAAATCGATAAATACAATACAAATACGCACGTATACTAAAATCGCGCTCTGTCAATTTTTCAGCATATAATCATACGGGTCTTCAAAATTTTCAGCAAACCGAATTCAACATATCGTGTAATAGGGCTTCATATGTCCTAAAAAATGTGATAGCAAACTGTTTGTTAGCATATGCTGTCAACAAACAATTTGCTACTTTGGGACAAATTCAACATATCGTGTGATAGGGCATCATACGCCAGATGAACATATATGCGTGTTTGCTGATAATTTTTAGCATACGATTGTCAGCACACGTATGTTCATTAAACATATCGTCTAATACTAGCTTAAGTAGTGTCTCATCATTCCAAGTCAAAAGTAGTGCCCAAATGAACTTCTTTTAAATAAATAAAACTAGTTTTCCACTGTCATGCCCTCAGAATGTAAGCTTTCTGTATGTGTTATACATTTTTAAAAAGCCTAAAAAAAAGAAAAAAACTTAATTGGAGTTCAATCCATAAACTTTCGCAAAAAGCCACCTCAGCTCAAGGAAATCATTAAAGGTTGCCCTTTTCATTGCGTCACTACTACACTAAAAGTATTTTGAACAACCTAATGTTGCAGACTAAGTTCATACCAAAAAAAAGGTCATCCTTCTTCCTTGGCCCAATCCAAATAACATCGTCCATTAATTTTATCAATGAGATAAATGAACTGTCAATAAGTATTCATTTGCCAACACAAAAGCGCAAACTAAACAATAGGGCGTAGGTATCTTTTTAATGGCTGCAAAAAAGGGTTCCACCAACACAACAGATTACTTAAAATTTAATTTTTGCCCAAGGTATGTGTATTATGAGTTTTAACCAAATCAAAAAAGAAAAGGGACACGAGACGAAGAAAATCCAAGAAAATACCCCATCCAAAATCTCTTTGAGGGATTGAGGGTGGATCTTGAGATTTGTTTCTGCTGAAGGGTTCAGCTGCTACATTAATCGGTTTAATCCTTTTAGGCGTACATATAATGGACCTTAGTAATTATGCATTAATTCGGTTGGCTGTTTTTTTTACTCTGTTGTTGTTGCTGGCAAAATGGAGAAAGTATTAACGGTTAAGTACTTTAAATTTACCTTCTGATTGGATTTGCTGCCTTTTCTGTATTCTTAATCTCGGGGTTTTTAATTTGATTCGCAAGTTTGGATGATTTCCTATTTGTAAAGGTAACCGGAGATCTTAGATGGGACGGTGTGATATATTTCTCGGATTATATCTGGTTAAATAATTTACACTAAAGGACAAAGGGTTTTAGAAAAGAGGTTTGAAAGTTTAAGCAAGGTACCGCTTTGGGTTGGACTTACTGCTTTCGGTGTAAAATAGTGATAATGTTTTACACCTAAGACCAGCTAGTTGTTTGTTAATGAATTACAGAATTAAGTAGATTTGTATTGCACTGCGTGAAATCACTAAATACACTTAAATCGATCACAAAGTCTGACTCACTCAACAAGCTGCATTGTGCAGACCTTAACTTTAATATTATGAATTTTTTTGCTAGTGCTCAATGAAGCTGTACGAGGTTTAGAGGCAACAAACAGGACGTTTTGGACTATATTTTCAAAACAAGACACTGATAAAATATGAACAAGTTTCGGTCGACGCAGTCATGTATATGTTAAAGAAGCAAATATTTTTGATGTCTTTTAAGCCTATAACTACAGTTTATTTAATTTTTTGTTTTATATGTGATTTGAGCTCCGGTTAAACTCTTAAGCCGCTTCATACCATAAAACTCCTACAGAAAGGCAATAACTGCTGTTGAGAAGAACCGTCATTCTTCCTCTACCTTTTACGTCACGGTTGGGATTTTTATAAGCCACTCACCGCTTTGTAAGGACTTTCCATTCATCTATGTAACCATGTGTTTATATATGAACGTACCTACTCGATATTGAGGGTAATCAAATAAAACGCATGACTCACCGAAACTTTTTCGTAATAAAATTGCTATCGAAGCCAGCAATGGTGCGCTAATTCTAAATTAAAGAATCATATAAATAGAATTTATATAGCTCTGTTCGATTTATAATCATTTTGACTGTATTGTATAGCCTAGTACGCTGCTCGAGCTTAATTTTAGCTACCATACAAAATTCTCTCCAAAATTTAGCTGAGCTAAATTTAAGCGAATCCCTTTAGCCGAGTGGTACGCAGCTCGAGCTAAAAATCAAAATTTTGTTTCCGAGTGTCCTTCATGTATCTGTCAAAATTTAGCGCACCCATTTAATGGGTCGGCACATTTTGTTCAAGCTAAATTTTGACAGATTGCTCTGCTCTGTTGTTCTGCTGTGTAAAGATGAGTGATTTTAATGAATACATCGATGAGGAGTACCGGGAGCTAGAGTCTTTCATTTAAATAACAGAGAAGTCCTCAGAAAAAGCTGCGTTTCTTATGGATCTGTAGGGAATATCGTCTTTTTTTCTCTCTTGGTAGTAAGAACGCTTTTATTTGAAAACTTGAGACTGAGAAAGTACACTAAGATTTAAAATATTTGGTTCGAATTTTCAAGCTTTGAATAATGTCTTTTTTTAAATAATGTTTTGCTTTATTTATTTTTTTCCCTTTTATTTTTAAAGACATAATAATGGTTGACCAACTTAATCATCAGAACAAGGTTACTTGCCGTGTTATTACAAATTTTCCATAGCCGCCTGGCTGTTCTTTCCTTAACCAAACAGTTCCCATAAGAAAACGAAACAACTACTACAACTAAGTAGAAGTCAGATTTGTTTGGTCACAGGCTTCCTTAAAGAACACATTCTATGTGATTGCCTGCCTAATCAAGACACGTCAACGTTAATTAGGTAAATTTTACTTCGAAGCAGTCTGCGAAACATGGATGAGCTCTAAATGGAGGACATCGCAATAGGCCCACTTGTGGCCGCATTGATCCGGGATACATCATTTATTATACCACCTCCCCCTATAATCTAATCTAATCTAGCCGCATTGCATGGTGTCACCTCAGACATCTAGGACCATAGTTCTTGTCACGAAGAATCAAATTGGATATGTATTCAAAATTTGATGCTGGTGCTGTTAACCGCTGAGGAGGTCAAAGTGTTTGAATAGGAAATGATTCAAAATTGAGTTAAAAGATTTGATTCAAGACAGATACAGGTGAAACTAAATAAAAGGTTGTAAAAATGGCCGCGTTTATTGAATTGTTGCCTACATAGTCAACGTTCTCTAGTCAAATCTAGGCAAGCTTTGTCACAAATAAATGAATTGGCTCAAATTGTTAGCATTAAAAATGAAGAATTGCCCCAAAATAATGCATGGCAAGCAGCAATAAAAATCATCACGAAATTCGGGTATTTTTATTGTTTTGGGGTCTTGTTGCATAATTTTGTTTTTTTTTTTTATTTTTGTAAAGTTAAAAAAAAAAGTTATTTGAAAACCTATGAATTGTGGAGTCATTGCTTAGTAATTCTTCTTGTTGCTGAGCTTGGTAACAAACTTCTTTTGAATTTTACGATGTTATGGACTTTTCTCTACGTATTCCATCTTTGGCTATTCTAAGAATCGGTTTACTTGCGTATTCCTCAACCACAAGGAGTCAGTTCCAATAGCAGCAATAGCAGAAATAGCCACTGTAATGCATAGGGATGCCAATCTTTGCAAATCATTGGTATACCCACGACATTTGTAATAAAGGGTCCGCCAAATAACTTTTTTTTTGAAAATGCTATAAAAAATAACTACTGAGTATTTTCTCAAATTTATTTTTTATTTGAAAGTACAATCCTTCCGGTTAATAATGGAAAATAATTTCATTCAAATGGCTGCCCCGGCTGGCCATGCAGTAGCCTACACGATCGGTCCAATTTTTAAGCACATTATCGATTGTGTGCAGCTGTATTTCACCAATGGCTTCACGAATATTGTCCTTTAAAGCGTCAATTGTCTCTGGCATGGCATTGTTATCTTTTACGTCACCCCACATAATAGTCCCGTCCTGTTGAAACCAAATGTTGCCAATATCCTCCTCTTCAATATTTGTGAACAAAAATTCGTTCAACCTGGCCCGATAACGATCGCCATTGACTGTAACGGCCACTCCTTGCTCCTTCCCAGCGTTGTTCAAGCGTATACACAACCATATTCGTTCAGCGGAAGGATAAAACTAATTATCTTTCAAATCATGAAAGTGTTACCATTCGCCAAATAAGCACTAGTTGCAAAAAAAACGTTAGATGGCGGATCCTTTAGATAGGCGAAACATTGGAAACCTATGTTAAGCTATGTGGCTGTCTTTGAAAATGCACTCAAACTAGAAATATAGGTTCATTGTGATTTAGCGTGGGGGTATACAAATGGCTAAATAGAAGTTCTAATAAAAATAAATAAGTCCATCTGTCAGGAATTTTATTTGCTGGAACTCAATGCATTTTTTAGCAGTGAATGGGTTTCTTGGAAGTGATTGGAAAACATGCAGTTTTTTTGCTTTGGTTGAGTAACCGTTCTTGTTTTCTTTCGCCAAGCTATTTGTTTGGCTCATCTGTTGGTCCGTCCACTAAATCGTGCTCGAATTCTGCCCTTGCGTCGGCATAGTTACCGCAATCGCTGTTAAAAAATTGACATAATATATTTGTGTCTTATAAATAGGTACGTACCTCCGGAACCTTAATAAAGTATTAAAAATTGCAATGCCTCAAAATGCACCCACCTCGGTTTTGCAGTTGAAGCAAATCCGCTTTAAACAGTAAAGAAAATAACTACTAACCACTTCTCCACAAAACAAGAGCAATGTCAACCCATGCATTTTCCCGGCTCCTACCTGTTACTATATTCCGGGTTAATTTTTGCGTAAACGCAGCAGTGATTTTTTACTTCCAAAACTAATTTGGTTTCAAATTCTCTAATATCACTTTTTATTTGATTTTTATTTTTTTTGGAAATTGGTTGTTGCATGTTTATTAAAATCTAAATGAACAATTCCAGTGCCTTGATTTTGTGCGGTTTTTCCCGCAATGGCGGTTGCGGAAAGGGTTCACGTACAGGCGGATTTTATAAATGTGTGCATGATGTCGAGAACTGACAGCTTCCAATATTTCCTGTTCTAATATTGCTTTGTTCCTGGAAATTTCAGGCGGGATTTCCCTAACGCAACCTATTTAGGTAGCGAGAAGGATGTCGGTTGACGACAATTGACACGCTTTCCGATATTTCGAATGGATATAATCTCGTAAATATCGATTATAAATTTTAGTTTTTGTTTTACACTCGTAATACAGTCTAGACGGTAAATTGATCATTTTCGCACAAATTTTATTTTATAAATAAACAAAAAAAAAAACCAAATGCCATTTGATGTAAATAAGATCGTTCAGCGGACTAGCTATGCACCACTATGAAACAGTAGATGCAATTCTTTTTCAAAAAGAAAACTTTAAAATGAAAACGTTAAAGCCTTAATCTTCATCTATAATCATGTAAAACAAATTTAAGCATTGGTTGTAAATATATCAACTCATTTTTAGATCTAGTTTTTAAGATTTCATTTAATTTATTTCGTCAACATTTAACAGCCAATCCGCGTCGAGTAGATTTCTTTGATGCACATTGCTGGTAATGTGAACTACCTGAACGCAGTCAAAGCCAGTGGCTCACTCACACATTCAAATCCGATTCGGAACGTTCCCTAGCGCAATTGCGGCAAAAACCGCACAAAATCAAGGCACAGGTATCGAGATTAGATTTGATCATTGAACGCAAACTGACAGCTGGAAATAGAAAGAGAATCGAACACATCAGTGAAACTATTGGGTTTCAAATTGGAGAAACAAAAATCAGCTGTTCATTGAAATCGATTTCAAGTGGCAATCACTTTTTCTGAAAGACTCTGTAGTCTCTGCTTTTATGGATCACAGCGGTCAACAATCTTCTGGTCACAATAACAATATAATTTTTAGTTTGCTATGATTGACAATCAACAATTCACCTATTTAACAGTCAAAGGCTTTCAGACTTCCCTCCATTTTACCCCATTTCTGTGAATTGTTTGTGTCTTATTGCCCTACCCCTAATTTGCGAATAATATTGTATTCATCGCCCCCGAGCATAAAACAGCCAAAATTTACAGCTTTATGAGTCTATGATTAAAAGGATTTACGAGTAGGATGTCAAATTAATTTGAACATCTCTTCCTGGGAATTATTTTACAAAACATTGGAATTCATATTCCCCTGATTAGACGCAGGAAATACACAAAAGCTCTGCGGAATAATTCCTCTGGCTAAAATGTCATATTTACATATGAATCCACTTCGACATAAACTAATCTAAATCGCCGGACACGCAATAAGTCTGCATACAGTCCAAACCATTTAACACAAGCAGCTTCCAGCCCATATTTCCCAATTCTGACATCAAAAGTCCTCAAGTTTGAATTTGGCCGACAACCTTCACCGCACACCCGGTCCCATGCCCCAACAAGATTAATCGAATAAACATACCCAGGTGTCCGAAGGCAATGTTTACATGATTCCATAATAAACCCACTTACAAATCCCCAGTACCGCCCATGGAATTTGTCTTCCCCTCCTCGGTGTACAAACTTCACAAACACTTGGCCTACTATCGTCGAAGATGTGAGAACATATATCTGACAGGACAGGACATAGCAACGCACAACATGCAGATCCAGAGTGAGATTTTTCATATTTACATTTACATCTTCAACATGAGGCTGTGCAGGCCAAAACCTGAACCACACTTGACTCGATGATGATTATTTGTCCTCACTGCATGCTGACTGCTGGCATGGACAGTTCCACATGAAGAGGGTATACCTATATACGGAAGTCCTAAGAGGATAATACATTTCATTTCATTTCTATGTTGACTCGCTTATATCTGTGAGTGTGTGTGAAATTTTCATGACAGGATTTGCTTGTCTAGTCTGCTGGCAGATGGCCTTAGCCATAACTGATTAGTACCCCAATGGGGCTGACGGTGCTCTGAGGCGAGATTACCAAATTGTTCATTCAAATTGCACTGCAACTCTGACGGTGGCCATTTTTTAATTTCATCAACTGTCACGCTGCGTTTCCAGGCAACGCATCCACTTGCCCGTTTAGAATTTTGTAAAATATTTCGATATTAAACAGAATGCTATGAGTTTTCCGTCACTTCTCGAATGATAGAGTCAGTCGCTGCTCGTGTAATTCTTTTATTTGGTCGATAAAATGTTGAACAGTGGCTGCATTTGGAATGAGGAAACTCGACGGACGAAATCTAATTAGAGCGGAATTCTGATGGAAATTTTATGGCCACCACTTGTATGCAGTACGATGTGGAATGTTGTGAATTGTTTTACATTTTTCCACGGGGGTAGCTAAATGCTTTTTAAACAGTTTTTTTTCTTCAAATTTTTCAATTTCAATTAACAACATTCGCTGACTTCAACTTTAGTGGAAGAGGAGTTGCAATTTTGAACAGAGGAGAAGAATTAAAATACGAAATGTGTTAAGATAACTGAATAATTCGGGAATCATATGGACAGGGATGTACGAAGGGAAAGGAAGGTATGTGAGCATATTTTTTGAGATTTGAATTACATTTTTCTCCCAATTTAATTTTAAAAATTATCTACATATCTTCATTTGCGTTCCCTTGGGTAGATCTAATTTCGAAGCAATCGTTCTGCACTGAAGTTGGTAAAGTAGAATACGATTTCAGATTTTTTAAATAGTTCTAGTTGTAAGATTAAATTAGGAAGAATATTTATTCTTGACGAATTGAATTAAAATGAAAATTGTATTTAACTTTGTTTTTAATGTAGTATAAACTAATAATTATTAAATGAAAGGGATGGTGTACAAGCTCAATCTGACCTTGGAGTTTCTGGGCTTACAGTTCGGGGCCACTTTTTTTGCATGTTAGTGCACCAAATTCTCAAAAAAAAGTTATTCTTTAAATCCCTTGTTAGACTATAGATATACGGCCCTAGCGAGGTATCCGTCGAAACAAAAAATTCTCCGATTTTATACAAATCGAAGGTTCGGCATATTTCTCCTACATTTTGTAACGCATATCGGCCAATTACGTTGAAGTGCGATGAAGTGCATTTTTTTTCTTAAATTTTTGTCAGCTAGGTTCGGATATCCGCCGACAGAAATTGGTTGCGGAATTTGTTTACGATTTGGATTTGAGTCTCCGAAAAAGTATGCATTGCGGTGAGAGACAATTCTAGGTTAGTTAAGGTTAGGAGGAAAGTGCACAGACAATTTAGCTGTGCTTGCACGGGGGCCAATTGGTCCACTGTGATCCCTAGTTGATTACGTGGTCGTAACAAACTGCCATTTACAATCTACATGCATGTAACCCTTTCCCTTTAATCTTTGGAGTTGCATTTTACTGGTTGGCCTGTTGGAACCAATCTGTCTTCTTAACAAACGTGATTGCGTCCGTCAGAGTAACCTGTGCTACGTCCTCTAGGTCTTTGAAGAATCTGTTGCCCAAATAGCGAGATCGCGTTGTTTGGAGGTTTGGACAATCGCAGAGTAGGTGCTTGACGGTTTCGGTTTGCTCTGTATCTTGACAGCTTCTGCAGAAGTCCGGTGAGCTAAAGCCTCTGTTTTCCATGCAGTGGCCAGCCAGTATGTCCGTTAAGATACGTTTTTCTTGTTTATTAATTTTCAGGATGAATTTTTGGGATATATACAGGCGTCTGTTACACCAAGTTCTGACGCGATTCTTGCAAGCGCATCTGCCTTTTCATTACCATCAATATCGCTTTGACCAGGGTTTTAACAGAGATTGATGCTGTGTCTCGATCAGGACTCTTTGGTTTCGCGGTCTTATGCTTTGATCGCCGCTTGACTGTTTATGAAGATTGTAATATTAGAAGGGTCCAGATTCTTTGTGGAAATGACTTTTGCCTTGTCGATGGCGACTATTTCAACCTGAAAAACGCTACATTCTTTGAAGAGTCACAGAAAACTCTGGATCCTGTGCCTATATCCGTTTTTCACCCGTTCGTGTAGATATGAATTTCTTGTACGCTTGATTTCGTATTAGTATTCCAGTTCTCTCTATGTATGTATGTAGAGTATTTTTTTCCAAAGTTCCTTTTAGGGATCATATAGTCAGTTTTTCTTAAACTGCCAATAACTCGAAAACGATATTTCCGATTTGGATAAAATTTAAAAAACCAAGTAATGCTTATGTCCTAGACAACACCTTATATCTACTCAGTTTTCAGCTTAAAAGTTGAGCAAGAGTACTTTTCGAACAAAGCATTGCAATATTTTTTGTTACTATTTTGTGCGCACAAGTTTTCAAAAACGATTTTAACCGAAATAAGTGTTTGAGTAAAGTGACCATACGTCCCGATTTTAGCGGGACAGTCCCGTTTTTGAGGTCTCTGTCCCGCGGCCATAACTGTCCCGCTAAATGTCCCGCTTTTCCTAAGTTTGTTCAAATGTGTGTCTGTAGGTCTCTACAATTCTCAAAATGAAGCAATTATCTAAATATGTACTATTTTACATCGCTGTGCATACAAATTGGCGCATGTAAAACAAACGTAAGAGCTGTTAAAGAAAGAAAATGAGCCCATGTATATTCTCTGTTAATGAATTGTTAGTTTTGCTTATAGTGTCTAATGCTAATCTGTCATTTTTAAATCGGAAACAGTAGGTAGGTATTTGAAACCTTAATTTTAATTTAGTTTTGTAGAAAACGCTTAGAATATTGAGGCTGATTTTCTTAAGTTTTTTTTTTTAGATGTTTGGAGATTATTTCAAACATTTTAACTGATCTCTGTATTGTTATGTAGTCTGATTTTTTATTTTTATTTTTTAAATAAATGTGTTATTTGTCGTTTGTTTTGCGTACTTTTTTATGTTTTACTAAAAAAATCATAATTTCTACTCCCTGCGAAGTTTTAAAAATGTGTCCCGCTTTTACTTCAAATAAATCTGGTCACTTTATGTTTGAGATAACATAACTACATAAGCATTTATTAATAAGATCTTGTACAAGCGTTTTTCCAAAACCTGCAATTAAAGCATATTAAAAGAAAACTGAAAAATGACTACCCAAAGCCTAATGTTCAAACTCGGTATATTTTTGTAAAACTCTATACTGCACGCCAATGAAAATCAATAACTACTACGAAAAACGTATTTTTTACAAATATTTCCCGCTTTTTCTTTTCTCAACCATGTTAAACGTCCACCATAAAATAACAAACCAACCAGCATCACTAATCTATCCCACTCAAACATAAGGACATGCCCTAACAAATTGGGAACTCCTGCTACGCTTGTCCTTGTACTCAAAAAACTCAAAAGGTGAAAGAGCCTCTTAACAGTGCACTCGTGATATAACTTCTTAACCGGAACTTTTGAAAAGCGCTCTTTACTGAGAGCCTGAGAGTATCATTGTTATTTTATATGTTGTGCCATTTGAAATGAAAGTGTTTAAGCCAAAAGTGCTTAATTTTATGTTTTCTGTACGGCTTTATTTTTTTACATAAATATCTACCTAAAAAATAGGCAACCATCCAAACTGTTGATATGAACGAGAAATTTTCGTGCGACCCAGTCCTGCACTTTATTTTTTTAAAATGCTATACCGAAATTTAAAACAATGTTTTGAATTACCTTCTGAAACTAGGGTTTTTTTTATTCAAGTTCCATTAACATGCTCCGATTAAGAAATATCTATAAAAAAAATGATAATTAAAACATGCTACCCCAATAATACTTTACTTTTCTACAGAGCTTCCCATTCTACTATTCTGGAGATTACCTTACTAGGTTAGGTAAAATTGAAACGGTTGCCAGCTATACGAAAGCCAGCACACTTAGACCAGTAGAAAGGTCTCCTAAATCCTCAGTCGAAAACCAATTTGAGATTCCTATGAAGCGGAGTAGACGTCTGACGTCGGTGTTAACAAGTATCACTAAAGAAGTACGTAGCGATAGGTATACCTTGTCTAGTGAGATAGGTATACTTGTACCACGTTTAGCCACCCAATTCCATGAATTCCCTGAAATATTTCTATACTATACCCCGGCACCCAATAGAGGTGAACGTTAAACTGCTCTGTGATCTCTACAAGAGACGATCGACAGTCTAGACTAGAGCTACTTTTGAATTGTTTCAATCTGGAACACGCTACAGTGATTTGGAAGACGGAAAGAGAGGCTGATACGAAGACTGTGAGAGAAAACACCGCCAGTTCGTCAGTTTTTGACCCGTCGCGTGAGTATAAAAGTGAACCGCTTTGTTCTCCGGAAAAACTTCATCCTCCCAGAATGGCTTGGATGGAAAGTAACCTAGAAATTCTTGTCAAAACTTCTATAAAAAAAACGACCTTAAGTCTTATCAAACCCGAGGACCTGCAATTGGCAACACTTATTCTCTATTTGATTGTGATGTCGTTTTCTTGAACCCAGGCCAGATGGATAAATTCCTCGAAGTCATATTGAACTATTTATTGTAATGTCAATGTTGGTCGTCCCTTCTTATTGACGTTGATATTTGAAGAGGTCACAGGTCCTATTTATCACCCACTGCCAATTCACAATCCATTTCCCTTTCCAGTTGCACTTGCTTAATTATCGATTGCTTCAACTTACAAGGTAAGTGCTATTCATACACAAAATGTAAATACCACCACCATCCGCAATCACCCGGGCATCCATATTCGCCACAGCGTCCATCACAAGTTACTAATTACACGGAATATCCTGAAAGCCGACAAATGCCTCGTTACCCCCGCCGCGTCCGTCGATGAAATTCCCAGAAAAAACAATATTGTACCGCAGTTGTTGTTGGATGGTAGACCGTGTCACCAAATTAATGAGGAAACAGTTATACCACTGGATATGTTCGGTCCGTGTGTATAATGCAGAAAATTAAATAAATAAATTGTTCGTCTCGTTTAATTACGCAACGCAAACGGTTTCCTCATTCTTGCAATGATGTGAACTTGACCTCAACGGGAGAAGCCAAGGTTCGGTTCTCGGTATGAGAAGTGCGGTGACCACACGAACAAGAGTCAACCCCATCAACCTACCAGCTACCACTATGTGCTGTGCAATTATTTACACAGATAACTATGTCGGTTGGAGTGTTTGGAAAAAATGAACTGCCCGTGTGTGTGCTGACATTACCAATCAACCAGATTGTTGAGTATCTGCGCTGCTATGGGTATAGATATTTAAACATTCGCGTTAATTGCACGATTCCGTTGAGGTATTTCTTTTTTTGCTGATTGAGGAAACAAAACTCAACCCTTCGGGGGGTATAACTCATTAATCTATAATTCAGTTGTGAGGTTGTGAGTCTGCGGAACTCCAGCATTGTGGATCTTTAGCAGCGTAGGCCAGGATACCTTTGGTCGTTTGAGGAAATGTTCGCTTGAGTAAATCAATAATATTTTTGTTTGTACCTAGGCCTAGAAAGCTTTGGAAGTGTCCGATCTGTGGATCTCAGTCTCTCCCCAAGGCCCTAAAATAATTTTTAACTAACTTTAAATCTAGCTTACTAAACAGGTAGTTTATAAGTAAAGGGTTTTCCAATAAGGGCCATTTGCTCATACGACTCTTTACGATTTAAGTTCTACTTAAATACTTATGGGCTACTTTTTCTAGGGCATAAACTGTCACATAAGAGTTTATGTGGCACTTAATTCGCTATGAGTCGTATCAGCAAATGGCCCTAAGAGGTGCTCGGGCTTTACACTTTCCTTGTGATTAAAGTGACCAAGCACATGACCTTCACCCTAAGGTCGAGTTGAATTTAGTGCAACTTTGTCAATAGAATCTTTCAAAGTAGATGTCACTGCTGTTCATTGGTGATTGTAGGAGACTAGTTCCCACCATAAAAGCACTGACGGTCACGAATGTTATCATTTTTTCCAATCCACTTTAACCTTGGTTACATTCGAAACCAAACTAATTGACCGAGGATTACGATTGGTCCTATCTTTATCAGTTTTTAGTAAGGGATCACCCCTATTAGTTCCCAAATAGCTTGAAAAATTTCTCAATCACTTCTGGAGGCCGACGTGTCAAGTCCACAATTTTCACCGTCAACTCGCGCTATCTACTGAGTTGCCCTTTGGGTTGGGGTCGATAACTTTTTGGGCCAGAGCATAGGTATAACAGCACGCATAACTATATAAGACGATTGATGTGTACTCTTCTTATGGTATACTGTTGATAAAATTCCTTAATCAATGCAAATTGGTCTGAAATTCACTTTAAGAATTTCGAAGCTCCTTATCATTTCTTTTCTTCTTAAAACAAAGAAACAACAATTGGCAAGTGTAACTCTTCGCTGAATTTCTGTTGTGATATAATTTTCCGAGTTAGCGAGCTTAGCCGAGGCAGACAAAGTCCCTTACTGCTTTAAAGTTTTAGCGCTGTCTATCGTGACGTTCTTTTCAATTCATCGATGTTGTGTTGTATGCCCATTTTTTTGACAGCGTTTGGTAATAAAAAAAACGTATTTCGTGCTTGCGGATCTTTGTCAGTAGTCAATAGTCTGTTGTTTTTTTTTGGGTCGAATTGACCATGATAGTAATTGAATCTGTTGCTGTGGGAACGTCGAACCAACAGTAATGAATAATTTGTCGTATAAAAAAAGTATTTACCTGTGATTCAAAGAAACATTACTTTTAGGAAAACAGGATCTATTCTTCCTACGCCAGAACTATTTATATTTCCGTCTGATTCTATTTCTGGGAAGACGATTCTAGCTCTTCGTTGAAGGGAATGCTGCAAAAAGGATTTTTTTTATAGTCTTCGAAAGTTCTCGGTGATTCCTTGTCTTCTCTGTAGACACGAACGCTGACTGAAATTTGACATTTGAGCGTTTGACAGCAAAAAATCATTCGTTTTGATAATTCGCAAGGGTAGGTACAAGCGCACGAATTGAAATATGTCGGAATTTCGTCTTTCCAAAATGAATAGCAATATAATAAATGCAAATAATATTTATGTCATTTATCAGAAGACATATACAAATTTGTTTTCAACTGGAGGAAGTAAATATTAAAATTTTTCTATAAAGATTCTGCAAAAATGTCTGTAGTCCGATGTATTATCCCATAAAACATCTTTCAATATGCGCTTTCAAATCATGTAGCTCCCGCTTTTAAAGAAATTTATTCACCCAGAATCTATGGCTTCTCTTATTTTCGGCTAACATTCGGTTTTCTAAATGTTCGTAGTCATTTAATTCTTTTAAAGCAAGAAGCGCCTTCATTTATTTCTTCGTTGACGACATGTTGGGAAATAAAATGTCATAGCACAATTTGCCCAACCAAAACAATACAAACATGTCCGACATGAAGTCTGACCGAAAAGTCTGACATATTTCAGACTCGTGGAGACGCGGTGTGAAGAATTGGCTACCTACCTACGTCCTTTGAGTGGGTAATGTAATTTTCCCAAAGATGTTTCACGTCAGGTAGTCAAACAGAAATAAAAGTGACCCCTAAGAGATGTAACCAGAAAGATCTTCAAAACTGCGCACATAACCCAAAGTACTCCTATACTGCCGATCAACCAAATAGACTCAACATAATTTTTTCTTTTCCTTTTTGATTTTCTTTTATCGCCATAGTTGTTGTTATTTTTTTAGAGCAAAGCAACAGACTAATTTTAGCGATGAGAGTTGAATGCAAAATTTTACAGTTATTGCATATTTATATTTTAATAATGTGCATTTTAGGCGATCAGAATAGACTCAGGAGCTGTAATTTTAGTTTCAGATAAGCTGTGCAAGTAAAAAGTGTCAAATTGTCTTCTAAATCAAATTTTGAATAATTTAACAAAAAATGGGGCGTGGAGCAGCAATAACATCAGAAGAAAGAGACAAAATATTGGCATATCGAGACTGCAATCTTTCAACCAGACAAATTGCTGAAAAAATTATCTAAAAAAATTAAAACTAAGAAAAAACCACCGCTTACCGACATTCGTAAGCAAACTCGCTGCCTGTTTGCTCGGAGTCACATGACATGGAATAGGGAGTGGCATCAAATCGTTTTTTCCGATGAAAAACGCTTTAATTTGGATGGACCGGATGGATTCAACTATAGCTTCCATGATATAAGGAAGGAAGAACACTATTTGACCGGTCACCATAGTTGTGAGGGGGGTATAATGGTTTGGGGTGCCATATCCTATTATGGTGCATTTGATATTCAATTCGTTTCATCTAAGATGAACTGATAAAAAGAGCTGCTCCGAAATGCATTCCTCCATTTTTCCAACCTTTTTGAGCCATTATTTTGGACGTTTTAACAGAATAATGTCACAATCCACACTGCTCGAGTCGTAAAGATGTGGATAAATGACCAAAATGTGAACTTAATGGAGTGGCCTCCATACTCATCTGACCTCAATATTATACAGAATTTGTGGGGATGGCTTTCGCGTAAAGTCTATCAATCTGGTGGACAATTTGAGGACTTCCAATTATTAAAATCTGCCATTAAGAACGCCTGGAACGAAGTGTCCTTGAACTATCTAAAGGATCTCTACGATTCAATCCCTGAACGAATTCATGAAGATATTGAATAGTGCATTATAAAAAAAAAATACGTTTTCAAAATTATATTCTTAAAATGTTATAATAAACAATCGACATGCGAATACGAACAACAATCGAATACGAACGACTTTTAATCGATTCCTGCATACTCTCCTCCCTTCCTGTAGAAGCAGCTGTTTCACTCTTCCAAAACGATGTAGGATTAAAGGGAAATTTTTCATTAACCTTGACCATGTGTCAGACAATCTAATCGCGGTGCAGTCAAAAACCAAGGTCACTTGAGCCACTTAAACGGTTATGAATAGGAAAACGATAACAAAAGGAGTTAGGTGAAGCAAATGTTCCCTTCATATGATTTCTTTCGTTTTTTTTTTAAATGCGAAAGCCCTTTTCGTTTCGTTTGTTTGCAGAATTATACTCCGGCTTTTCCTTTTTGTAATGGCAGTTATTTTTTTTCTTAAAATATCAGCAGTGTTGGCATTTGTGGTTTTTTGTTAAAACTAGCTGACAATTTTAACTCCACCAATTTGACTGAAATCCAGTCTGCATAAAGTCGTTTATATTGAATTGAATGGTGTAGTTGTGGCTCCCCTTGATTGCATCGCTTTCCTCTTAGATCCATCGCCTTTGTCATTCGAAGTTCAACCCACCAAGTAAGCTTTCGTCATTTATAGCAAACCTAAATTCACCAATATTCCGACTTGAGATTAACATTTGATTAATCCCCTCTGATAACATAGCACATACTTTGAACGAACAAAATGGGAAGTGGCTTTCAATTCAGCCCATATAAACAATCAACAGATGAGACTTTTCCCATGACCGTTTATTTAAAATCCTACGACCTTTTTCGTATTACAAAACTTTTCAAACTGAATGCTCGAAAATCAATTTCACAGACACTCACCTACCTTGGCCATTGCCACTATTTTTGGAATGCAACAATGGAAGCTCTATTGAAATTCATAACTTTTGTGGTTTCATGGAGGAGTGCACCCATGGATTACGTAGCCTTTGTGGTTGAAAATGATTTTTTTTTTTGTTTATCCTGCGATGGCATTCAAATAAAGGATCTTTCAACTAATATTAGTTTTTGAATGGACATTTATTATTGCTCAGTAATTGATTTGGCAGTGACAATCGTGATGAATGATGACAATGAAAATTTTCCTCCTGAGGGCTTCATCTGTTGGAACCACCAGACTACTTATTTATCCTATGGATCACAGTTAATATATAGGAAGTCACAAAATATGAAAATATGGGCATGAATAATGTTTGGTGTTATAAAGGGTTTTCCAATAAGAGGTGTTATTTTGATATTCAAAGAAAAATGCAATTTTTGAGATAAATGATCGGATATTTATTTCATAATAAAGAGGAAGGTATGCCGTTAATAATGAAAAAAGCATCAGCCAAATGGCAACCACGACCACGTCCTTTTCATGAAATTTTCCATAACAAATTCGCAAAGTGGTTGCCCGTTCCAAAAAACGACGAGGAATGGGCAGACCTGGGTTTTCTTCGACACTTTGGGCTAAAGCAGCAATATTCTCAGTTGTTCTTGACCGACGTGCACGGGTTTTATTCTTCACATCACTAACTTGTCCCAACAGCTAGAATTTTTCCACCAACTTCTGTATTGCGGTCCGACAAGGTGCTTCACGACGACCCAAAAATGTTTTAGTTTTGCGAACTGTGACTGCAAAATGTGCACCATTTTTGTAGTGAATTTTTATAATTTCAATGCGTTCTTGAAGCGTGTATCGTTCCATTTTTGGTAATGGCGTAGTTTCTACTTGTCAAATGTCAAAAAATAACAGCTTCAAAAGTGGCAGCTACCGAAATAGCTGGCTATCCCGAGCAACATCTCTTATTGGAAGACCCTTTATTTTGCAGGAATAATTATTGCAGTCAGTGAAACACGGTGTTGTCTATGGTCAATAACTTTGAGCTCATGGATCAGTTGGATCATGTCCCTACGCAAAATTATTCAACTTGGTATTAAATTAAAAAAAAAAACTAAATTTAAATTATGTTAAATTTTGAAAGATTATTTGTTTAAATGCAAGGCAAGGAATAAACTCCCTCGGGTTCTCATGTACCCCTTCAAGGACCGCGTCAATCTTGTCGGCCGCTCTGACGTACCGATGTTGATTGTTTACCGAACCGATTGCCATATAAATTTGTCACCCACACGTTGGACAGTCGCCTTTGAAGGGCCACTGCGTCTGCCGTAAAATTGGCGCAATGCGCGCAACACTCGCACTGGCGAACTCATTTTGGCGTAAAGTTTTTGATGTTACTCCGAGATATTTTTACTGACCTGCAACTAACCAGTTTATTGCCAAGGCTCTTTTAAAATGGAACTTAAAATCCAACCCTAACCTCAATTCAGTGAAATATCCATCTGATGATTGAAAGAATTTAAAATTCATCCCATCGTAAAGTGACTCGTAGGTACCTACTGTCAGCCGTAATATTTTTGTGCGCGCACTTTGACTACCTAATCGAAGCACTATTACATAAACAATTTCACCAAAAAAGCCTTTTTATGTGGCAATTCTTTTAATAAATCCTTCCACTAGATTAGCGGCGACGGCGACATGTCCACCAAAAACAAATTTCCATTAAAGCCACCAGCCTACAGCTGATACGAGTTTTATTCATTTCCACTTCATTGATGAAGTAATAAACGACCAAAGTATCCTTTTTCGATTTCACCACAAATCACACGGAGACGGAGGAGAGTGTTGAAATTAATTTCGAGAGGAGGTAGCTTTTGTTCTAGTTCCCTGCTCCGTATTTTATTAATTGCGAAAAAAAATCGCACGATGTCCTCAGCATCCATTAGGAATGCTGAGATAAAAAATAACTCAAACAATCTCATTGGGGCTTAGAAATTGCAGTCATAAATTCAGTTTGAAAGGACAGCCCCAGGAGTGGTTTAGTGGAAAGTTGTAATTTGTAAAGTTTCTCGTATAGATGCTCCAAATGCAGTGAGGAGGGGTGCTATCGGTTTTTCGTTCTTTTTTAGTTTTTACCCAGTTGCATTTTTGTTCGAATTCAACTAATGTCCTTTAAATTAATACAGGAGACTATTTAATAAATCATTGGATTTATTCAACGAGTGGATGTGTTTTAAGTGGGGTAGCTGCATTTTAGCAAAGTGGTTCATATCTTTCTTTGGCTCTTTCTCAAGAGGTAGTAGCTTTTCTGGGAAATATTGTTGACACTTCCAAAGTCATGAGATACTTAGTAAACGAAGTTGAAATTATTTTGTGGGGTTTTCGAATTCTAGCGCCTACGGGCGAAAAAAATGGAATTTCCCATTGACAACTAAATATAAAATACGATCTTACGATCTATTTTGGCACCTGCTTCTACATCATTCAATGATTCTCTTAAGAATTATGTTTGAGGATCTTTGCTCTGTCTGTGCCTCGGCAAGAATATGCACCTTGGAGCACCTTATCCATAATTCTTTTATAAATCTGAGAATGAGTAGCGGCTGCGTGTCTGGTATTCGGTATACCCGATATTTATTCCGCTTATGGTTCAGTGCTTCACAGAATTCTACCTATAGAATATTAAATTTGAAGTTTAAGAACTCTCATTGCAGAATTAGCTAAGACCTTCGTTCTGCTGGTCCCTGAGTCTACAGTGTCTCGTTAAATAGCCTGTTTGAATTCGTATGTTGTACCAATACATTCGTTAAATCTTTTGTCTTTTATAGAAGTTTTCTAGCTTGTCTCAGGGCTCGAAGGTTTTTAAAAATTGCAGTCTTTCTTTCCTTCTTTATTCGTCTGAATTTTTATCGTAAGATTCAGGCCTTAAGAAGGATGGCAGTTTTTCTAGTTAACCGAATGCTCATGTCTATATAGTTGTTATTTTAGCATAAAGGAACACTCCTAATACCAGTTTATTTAGTCCGTTCTCGAGCCAGACTTTTCTGCTAGGCTCGTAGAGATCATAAAAGCTTCTGCAACCTTCTTTGAGATTACTTAGGTGGGTGTTAGCGCCCCAGATAAGCTTGCTATGTGTATATGCTTGGCTAGTTCTAGGTATTTGATTTAGCTGGCTGGTATCAGTCATTATCATCCTTTCCGTTTTTTTAAGTTTTCATTTCCTTAAGAATTGTATACTGTGTTTATTTTTGACCGCTTGATGCCAAGCCCAGCTGTATTGGGGAACACTTAATCCATTCTGTATGATAAGGTCTAGCGAAGGTCTTGCCAAATGAATTCAAACGATATTATCTCGTTCTTAGAGCGAACGTTTCTTATTACAAAAATCCATATTAGTTCCAGACGTTTGACTTGTGCCGAAATCCTTGGCGGACTCAGCAAAGTTCAAACTCAAATAATCAATGTATCCAATTTTTACATGAGTGTATGCGGATTATGTGGGGTTGTTATAGCATTATATTAAAACTTCTTACCCAATCCATATGGATTTTTCAAATATAACACAGGACAACTCATTCGGGAGATATTATACGAATTTAAATTTCTGTGCAGCAGAGCAGAATTCATTACTTTTCGCCTACGGCGTTTATATCATCGTTTTATCAAATCAGTTTTAACAGTTTTGCTTCAGTGTAGCTATGCAGACCAAAGCCAAACCGTGTTGTCCCCGCTCGATCATGACTATTTATATCTTCCTAGATTATAATACCTCGCCATCGTTTGAACTGGAATTGTTAGTACTTGACCGTTGAGCTGTCCTTGTCAAGGTATTAGGAGTCAGTGTCAGCGTTAGAATCTTGCTTTAAAAAAAATCCCAGATGCACAAGACAATGTCCAACCGTCTCGCTCGAGAAGTTGACGCAAGGTCTTCCTCCACTCATGCAGTTTGAGCAGCATCTTACAGCGAATCTACAACATCAAAAATGTCCGCAGTTTCCGCATCTAATTATATTTTGTTAGGGATATCTGCAGAAAGTAGAGAACCGTACGTAAACCGATTTTATATTGCATTTTGTTTTGTCTTGAAAAGGGAGGCGCTGTTGATGCATGTTATAGGTACCTATGGTTGAAAGTATTATTCGTGATATATTTACTAAAATCTGTACGCAGATATATAAGGTCAGTTATAAATTTCAGAACACGCCGGTGAAGTCCTGTGGGAGTGGAGATGAAGTGTCAGTTATTAATCGTGTAAGCTCTATGGGTTAATTGGAATGAAAAATAGCAAGAGTAATATTTTCCAAAAAGAAGGATTAGTAGAAATTATTTAATTTTTGTTGGCAGTGGGGTGATGAGCTTTACAAAAGATCATAGATCGGGAATTGGGTGGTCATATAATTTTGCCAAATGTTGCAAAATTATTTACTATTCTTAATCCGCGATCAAACTACTTATTTAATAATTACTTTGGCGAAACAAAACGAAAAAAAATGAAAATGCAGTCGCCACTGCCCGAGAGGAAAATTCGATCTGACACTTGCCAAAGACCACAAACAAACGATCGCGAACAATTTGCAACCGCAGCCAGTGAAATGGCTACGTTCGGCTGTGCTCAGCGAAAGGGGTGGGTTCCACGTATGTAAACGAGTTTTGCGAACTCGTTGCCTGAAAGTTGATTACCTTTTTTTGATGTTATTCTGTCAAGGGCGCCACGTAATTTTTTTTTGGCAAATTACGAAACCGTACGGGAAAATCTGAAAATCTAAAAAATCTGGACAAAATAAAACGAACGGATTTTTACCACGTTATAATGGCTCCGTTGGAGCGCGGTCTTTATTTATTTAGAGGCTGAAACCTCTAGAAAATTCTACTGTATTGACTATGTATATCGATATGACGTTCAGACCGTTGGCGTGGCCCGCTATCGCGTTATCTCAAACGTTTAAAGAATTATACTACGGGGTCGCGTGTCCCGTTTAATTCGGGATTTTTCGAAGCAAGAGCCTACCGAGATTTATAATTACAAATTCCCTACACGAACGAATTCAACTACTATTTACAAATATCACTCTACTTATCTGTGTTTTCCAACACCTGTTGGGTTCCATGTCGGCTTTTCTTTGTTTTTCTCTGTTGTTGTCCTTCTGACAACCTATCCTTCAGTCCTCTGTCCTTTCCGCCTATCCTTTCTTCTGTTCACTCTTATCACTTTTCTCACTAGCTACTCTACGTTAATTTCTATTTCACCAAAGAACCTCCACGAACTACTTTTCGCAAACGAAATCGAATCAAGTTGCCTTTCTTGCAACGCAAAATTAAAAATCTCCAAAAACAACTTCCAAACACGACTTGATAACAAGCTGGTCAGCCAAGAAGTTATGAGATTTATTTGATTTTCTTGAGCAATCTAGTTTTTGTTGTCAAAATTGTTAAAACGGTCTTTTGAAAAATTGCCAAGACAAAAAAGTAACAAATATTGTAATGTTTTGTTCGAAAATAATATTGCTCAACGATTAAGCTAAAAACTTTGTATGTATGGGGTTTTGTTCAGGATATGAGCATAACTTGTTTTTTGAAGTTTTATCCAAATCAAAAATGGGGTTTTCGAAATACGAACACTTTTTAAAAATTCCGATTTTTCATCCCGATTTGGTTTCCAGAGTTTAAGAGATAATCGATCGGAGTAAATGGTGTTCAAAAGTAATAGTAGTTGAATAGTCGGTACAACAGGTCGCTATTGAAGCACAATTTTAATTTTTGACTTTGACATTCCGTAAAGTGCCAAAAACACCCTTTTCTCGGTGTTTTTTCCTGCGCCCCGATGGGGCAATCCCTAGATGAAACTTTTATATTTTTTTTATGATTTCATTTCGTTGCTAAAGGGCTTATGCAGGTAGTCATTGAGCCACATTTTCGATTTTTTTTGTTAAATGGCTTAAAACTGCATGTTAATATGACTAAAAGCAAACAATCTTTGTGAAGGAACAAGGAACTATTTTTTTTATCTGTAAAAAAGAGAATGCTCTTTGAATATTTGTTTATCTGCTCAATGAATAAAAATTATTTATTTGATTCATTAAATAATTAAATTGGAATTTGGAAAAGTTTACTTTTTTACTGAATTTTTAATTTTATTTCAGAGCTCACGCTCACATATGCAATATAGTTCACGAAATATCCGACAGGGCGTTATTCTCTTTTTGAGTAAACTTACTCTCTAGGGAGAATCTGTAGTTTGCAGATTTTCGCTCGCTGAAGCTGTTTGAACAGGGAATGACAAAAAGTTGTTTATTTCGTTTTGTTTGGTTTTTCGGTAGATACATACTAGATATTGTTATTGTTGTTTGATAAAGTCAAGGAAGCAACAACGAGATATACGTTGATAATGAGAGAAACATTGATATGAGAGTGGGTGGCAAATGGGTGATGATTTTTGTTGTTGTAGATGTATTTGAACTTGTTTGCTTTGGATTCAGATGTAGAAACCTAGTTTCAAATATTTTGTTTTATATTTGCTTCGAATAATCAATTTTTCAATATTTTTATTTGGATACAAAGGCGTTCAATGTTTGGGGTTTCAGTTACCATGAAATAAAGTATACAAAGTATAAATAAAGATACCCACAAAAAAAAAGTCTTTTAATATCCTATCGCATTTATATTTGTTAACCCCTTTTCTTTTTTTACCTTGTCATGGTGGAGATGCTTAGTATGTCCTTATGATATTAAAGAAAATATGTAGGTAATTGCTGTAAGCACTCTGGTTCCCATTGTAACTTCCCGCTTGAAAATTGAATGTAAGACCTATATATATCGAACTGACTACATAATACATACATTATTGTAATGTTTTTGTCTTTTCTTTATTATAGAATGCTTATAAATTCTTATAACGAATTTAATGCACCTGGAGCTAGAATACGTATGTTAAATACACCTATATAAAAAACTTTTCTACATTGTTTATCTGTCATACCTACTTAGCCAAACACGGAACTACACTACCTATGCTTCCAGTTACGGATTCCTTAGGTATTCCAATCGCTACTTGTAAACTTATTATATAAAGCTGGGTGCCATTAATAGAACAAATCTTAGGTGGACAACCGGGTCTAGTAACAAAAGAGATCTGGCCAAAGCTGGATCTAAAACGTTCTAGATACTTGATCTCCCTTGATAGGAAGCACATCAGTGCTACAATATGTGTCATCACAGGACACTGTCTCATAGGCAGGCATGCAACAAGGCTTGGCGTATTTTCAAACGATTTTAGCAGAAGCCGTCTTGACGAGGTGGATGAAGAAACTATTCTCCATCACCTATGTACTTGTCCGGCTCTCTCACAAAAAAGAAAACTCCATTTGGGAGCATTCTATTATAGTGATCAGAACGATCTAAATAACATAGACATTCGAAATCTCCTACGCTTCATCAGAAGCTCCAATTGGTTCAATAAGTAGGAAGAATTAAATTTTAGATTCATGTGTTATCACCTTATGGTGGTCTAAGTGTGTCAGCTAGCCGACAGCCACTTTCACCTAACCTAACCTAGTGAAAATTACTTATACTAAAGGCTCTTTTATTATGTTATAATTGCAGTTATTTTTAAGGGATATATTCCCTGCACCGGAGAACTTGTCCTATGTGTATGTAATTAATTTATGACTAGCTGACCAGCGCGCTCGCCTTGGTGCAACCGCCTGCCACTTTTAAGACAACGAGTATTTTCATCGAACTACATCGAACAGTTTTTTTTTTTTAAATATGTTCCTACCCGATGTTTTGCTCAGCTTCAGAACAACGCAGAAGGATGTTTTATATCTTGAATGAATCAGGGAAAAATTTACTAAATTCACCTATTTTTTTATCTTTCAATCCGATAAGCCGTTACTCAGCTAGGTCTGTATAATTAGAATTTTCCTTACAGATATACAATTGTTTGACTGTTTTGTTGTGTTGTGTTGTGTGTGTAATGAGATGGTCCAAAGGCATCACCTACATTGATTGCAAGGACCAGGCATCAAACGACTTTGCCAAAAATATCTTAAACGGCGCACAACTATGGGAGGGCGCAATACTGAAAGCGGTACCCGTAGATGAGGTCCCAATAAGGGCAAAGGGCAGGATCTCCATCCCAGAGATAGGGGTAAAACGAGCTGAGATAATCAGCGTTTTACAGGCACAAAACCCCCAGATCTCGATGAGAGATTGGGAAATTGTGGCCGAGGAGGAGCCAAAGAACGGTGCAAAAGGGTACATAGTTGCCTTTGATGAGCCACCGGAGACTTTAAAGAAGGATATGCAGATGCCGCTATCATTTGCAGCAAGTGAGGTTACTCTCAAACTCTTGAAGCGGACCGCAGGAAGCACAAAGGCGACAACTGAGATGTTGGAGGAGGCGGCTACACCCAATGATGAGAGTAGTCCAAATCAACCTGCATCACAGTAAGGTCGCCACAGGCAACCTGAGGCTGCTTCTCGAGGAGGAGCAGCTGGATCTGGCCCTAATCCAAGAACCATGGATAAATAAAAATCAGGTGATGGGATTGGGGTCGTCAAAGCACGACATACTATACGTATGCAATAAAGGTAAGGTAAGATCGTGTATTGTGGCAAAAAAGGAACTTCACGCACTAATATTACTTCATTTTTGTACAGGTGATCTGACGGTGGTGGAGTTAAGAGGTAAGGGCGAGAGCTGCAGAGTGGCGTCGGTTTACATGCCAGATGACGACGACACATCAGTCCCCCCCGGACCGGTAAAGGCGCTTGTTGCAGCGTCTGAACAAGGTAAGAAAAACTTAGTCTTAGGCTGTGATGCTAACTCCCACCATACTATTTGGGGTAGCTCAAACATTAATGCTAGAGGTGAGGCTTTGTTTGATTATCTTCTTTGCTCCAATCTACTCATCTGTAATCGGGGAAATGATCCCACTTTTATTACGGCGAGTAGAAAGGAAGTTTTAGACGTAACTTTTGCATCCCAGTATAATTCGGTCCAAGTTACCAATTGGAGGGTATCCAGCAAAGCATCACTATCGGATCACTGCTGGATACTCTACGACCTGCAATTGGTTCCCCATGATAGGAAATCTTTCAGAAATCCAAAAAGAACGAACTGGGATAAATTTAGCGAGAAAGTCCATAGTTACAGGAATCTATGCCCGGCAAGTGATCTCACGTCTGTGGAAGAAGTCGACGATGCAGTCGAATCTTTGACAGAGGTGCTCTCCAAATCATTTGAAAAATCCTGTCCGAAAAGTGGAACACATGGTAAGAAACGCCCCCCCTGGTGGAGTCCAAAGATCGCGGAACTTATGCGAAGTTCAAGGTCTAGATGGAACCTAGCCAAGGAAGGTCTCATCGAATGGACTACCTATAGGGAAAGCGTAAAAACCTTGAAAAAGGAGATCAGATTCGCAAAAAAGAATACATGGAGAAATTTCTGCGAATCAATTGAATCCACAACCGAAGCGTCTAGGCTAAGGAAAGTCCTTTCAAAAGCTCCGACACCGATATCTTCGCTAAGAAAGGGAGATGGTAGCTGGACAGAATCACACAAAGAGACGCTGGAAATACTAACAGAAACTCACTTCCCAGGATCCACCGACGTGTCCGACGGATACGATGTAGTATCTTCAGGGACGAGGGAGGGAATGGATGCAGAGACCATCGTCGATATAATCGACGAGAAGAAAATAGCCTGGGCAATCAACACATTCGCTCCATTTAAAGCACCCGGAATAGATAATATTCGACCCATAATGCTTCAAAAGTCAGAGGAAACTATCATTCCATGGCTAAGATGCATTTTTATGTGCTGTCTGAGGCTATGTTATGTTCCTAAAGCATGGCGAGCGGTAAGAGTGATATTCATCCCAAAGGCTGGGAAGGCCAGTCACACTACAGCCAAGGACTATAGACCAATTAGTTTATCGTCCTTTATGCTGAAAACACTGGAACGATTGATCGATCTGCATGTAAGGCAAACGATTGGCGATAACTATCTATCAAAATCACAACACGCGTACATGAAAAACAGATCCGTAGATACTGCAATACACAGAGTAGTATCTGTAGTGGAAGAATCCTTACAGCATAAGGAATACACATTGAGTGCGTTTCTAGACATCGAGGGGGCCTTCAATAACATTGAGGCAAATGCAATCATACAAAGCTTACACAGGGCTCGACTAAAAAGGAGCCTTTGCGACTGGATTGCACTCATGCTAGGCACACGCCGGATCAAGTCACTTCTAGGGGACGTGACCATTGAACGGAGAGTCAGTAGGGGGACGCCACAAGGTGGAGTCCTCTCTCCGCTCATATGGCTGCTCGTAGTAGATGAACTGCTTAAAACACTCGAACGGGAAGGATTCATTGTGAGCGCATACGCAGACGATGTCGTAATTCTAGTCACAGGTAAATTCACTCCAGTCCTCAGCGATCGGCTCAGTTACGCACTCCTACTAGTCAATAACTGGGTTGAGGGGCGCGGACTGGGAGTGAATCCATCAAAGACGGAAATCTTGCTGTTTACTAGGAGAAGGACGATCCCTGCCTTCAATCCCCCAAGGATGGGCGGGGTGGATCTAGAAATATCGAAGACGGCGAGATATCTGGGCATAATATTAGATTCCAAACTCAGTTGGAAGGAAAACATAGAGGATCGCATCAAAAAAGCATACGTAGCACTGTATGCCTGTAGAAGAGCATTCGGTAATACATGGGGATTCAGGCCACATGTGGTACACTGGCTGTATACAGCAGTAGTGAGGCCCATACTAACTTATGGTACAGTTGTGTGGTGGAAGGCCATGGAGAAGAAATATAATCTCTCAAGCCTTACCAAAGTGCAGAGGGCGGCTTGCATCGGGATAACGGGCTCCCTACGGACTACACCCACCGCAGCAATGGAGGCAATGCTAAACCTCACCCCTCTGGACATTTACTGCAGCAGCAAGGCGGTAAAAACCATGATCAGGTTAAGAGAGTCTGGGTTATGGTCAGCCAAACCGTATGGGCATGCATCCATCGAAACCCAATGGAATGCGGCGAGGGAGAAGGCGACAACAGACTACCTGCCCGCCACTCTCGTTTTTGAAAGGAGATTCAATACTAGAATTCCCGAAAGAAGCGAGTGGGAGAACAAAACGATCACGACAAAAGAGGAGATAGCCCTCTATACCGACGGTTCTAAGATGGATATTGGTACAGGTGCGGGCATATTCAGCGAAACATTGAACCTGCAAGAATCATTCCGTATTAGTGATGACTGCAGTGTCTTTCAAGCAGAGATTGCAGCTATAACCCAAGGGGCGAAAGACATCAATAGACGTAACATTGTCAACAAACAAATCACTATCTACACTGACAGCCAAGCGGCCATAAAAGCCATGGAGTCGGTCGTGGTGAAGTCAAGGACAGTAAGACAATGCAAGAAATATCTGGACGAAATATCACAAGTCAACATGGTGACCCTATGCTGGGTACCAGGACATATGGATATCACAGGTAACGAACATGCGGATGAGCTTGCTAGAAGTGGGTCGAAACTACACGAGTCGTTGGCCCTAAAATCAGTAAAAACTCCGCTGAGTACGCTTGCAAGGAAGATTGACATTGAGTCTTGGAGCAAAACAAATCTTCGTTGGACCAATATCAATACCTGCAGGCATACAAAAGAACTATGGCCAGAGGTGAGCAAAAAGAGATCGAAATATTTGATCGGACTGAGTCGCAGAGACATTCGCATACTCACGGGGGTCATTACTGGACACTGTGTGATAGGCGTACATGCAGAACGGCTGGGTATACTGCATAATGACTTTTGCAGAAGCTGCAGGGACGTTGAAGAAATAGAATCTGTACGTCACCTGCTGTGCGAATGCCCGGCCCTTAAAAATAATAGGAAAAGGTTTCTTAATAGCTACTTCTTTGATGAGCTGGAAGATCTGGAGAATGTGGATCTTAAAGAACTACTGAGATTCATACTCAAATCTGGATGGTTCTTATAGATAAACAGACTCTGCATCATAAGCTACTCTCAGGACAAACTAAAGAACCTGCACTTAACAGAGCTTTAAGACCCCAAGTGATTCTTACTAAACCTATGGGGCTCAATTTAATAAGCGGTGTAATTTATCTTCTTTAACAGGTTCTTAATGGATGGTACCCGTAATTGGACACAATGGACCCAACTGATGGTCTACGTGAAGCCGTGGCAACCGCCACAAGGGCACCAACTTACCTACCTTACCTACCTACCTTGACTGTTTTGTAAGAACCACGTTATATTCCGGGATAAAAAGTATCCTAGGCCCCGATCCCGACCCAGAACATAAGCAATGTTAAATTTCATCAAAATCCGTCCAGTAATTTCCGCGTGATGCGTGGTGCAGCATTTTTTATTCTACATTTTGTTATATGAAGAGAAGAGAAGGCGACGGGGTGATCACGGACTCCTTGTCTTCGATTTGAATATCTAGAGGCGATATCCTCTGGCGCACAGATGACTATTCAACCCATAACATATTGTTTTTAGTTCCTAAATGTAAGTCATCCAACTTATCATTCAAATTCTGTAGGTTAGGTATCCCCTTACATAGTAGTACTGACTAGGTAATCAGTAACACAAAGGCCAAAAACGCCACGGTTGAGAAATTTGTATTTTTCTATTAACGTTTATAAAGTTACAAGGAAAAACAACTTTCGGTTTATTAATATATTTATGAAAAAATCCTGTATAAACGGTAAGAGAGATCTTGCAAACCCTTAGGCTAGAATTTTGTACAAGGACAATAGAACAGACATCTATGAATAGCGTATCGTCCTAGGTTAGGTTTGTTAGCCGTTCCGCCTAGGTATTATGTTTAACTACATATAACAAACAAGCACAAACCGATTCTATATAATGAGTCAAAATCCTAACCCAATGAACGAAAAATGAATAATAGATTTTGGATATATGTAATATTATTTTTATTTGTGATTGGATTTGAGAATTTGGGATTGTACGTTATTCCTAGGAAAATGGATATCACACATATTATCGGTTTCAGTCTATACATACTGAGTTTGCCACACATCTATAGTCGCCCTAAACAGCCAGCTTGTCCTTTTTGTTGTTTTTTTATTTTGATTTGTTTTGATTCGTTGTGCAGCGAAATTTATTTAGTGTTCGTTGAGCGAGTTCTCACTTTGCAGACTCTGTAGTCACAATTGTGATCCTGATGGGGGAGGGTGTGCTCGGCTATTTGAAATTCTGTGCACTAATGCATGTAAACACGTTTACATGAGCTCGGAGTTCATAGCTGGGGGACACCCAGCCTTAATATTGAGGTTCAAGTGCAAACAAAAATCCGCTCAAAAATTTCAAATCGGAAGTTTGAACCAAATCCGTATAGCCGTTTAGGCGTCAGGATCAGGACCATACTGAATCTTTCGAGTTCGAGGAAGTTAACAACGCTCCCCACGTCGCAGTCGTGCAAACCGCAGTCGTTGTGTGTTTTCGCATTACATTCGCCTCTAAGTCAGTGTTCACAGCTTTATGAAGTCGACAGATTGTTTGCTTCTGCATCCTAGAACTTCTATTTACATGTGTAATTATTTACCACTTTGTAAAGAAGCATCTCCATCGATAACGCAGTCTTAACAAACTTTCAAAAAAGAAATGAAAAAGATGTACTCTCTAATCGACTCAATTTAAAATCCAATTTTCCAGCGTTCAGCATCTAATTTAAAATCCAAGTACACCAAAGACCAACAAGGTAGCTAAAATCCTCCATGTGCTGACAGCATTTTTGTGTCCTACCATTATTCTCTGTCTCCATTGAGGCGTCAGGAATTCTTGAAACACACCCGCGCATTAATACCCCAAGCCTAAGTGCTATATACCTCTGGCAAGTGCCACCTCACATGAAAGCCTATATTTATCGCTCACTTATCATATCACATCACTCCATTATTCATGGGTTTCCACTTGAAAAACCCAACAGAAAACATATACTCGCAGCTAGAAATGATCCTGGATTCTCCCCAAATTGGCTGTTGCCGTCACTCCAATTGTTCCCCTGAACAATCACAAATGCAAAGATCCTCTCACACACACATTGACTACAATCATCATTACCATCAACAGCTACATAATATGCATGTCAAAGGCAAGTCACGCTGTAGCATATACGCCCCGACCGACGACGACGCCGACGACGCCGCCAAGCAAAGACGGCAATTTAATACAATTACAATGAAATAATTCGTGTTAATTATTCCGAAAGCTTTTTCTCACATCTTCCGCCCATCAGACTTCCCAGTATAAAAGTAGGCAAGCAGGCAAACTGCCACACACAGAGGCAGTGCGCTACTTAAGCGACACGACATTATATGCCATTACTGTCATCGTCTTCGTCGAACTTGTACCACCGCCGCCGACCGCCCCGACAAGTGACTACATAATCTGACTAGAAAATGTGGAACAATAGTATCAAAATGTCAGCTATGGAATTTATTAACCCATTCGCATCAGCACTACTCCATATCTGGCATGAGATACGTTTCACCTGAGCGCTTTGAAGCACCCGGCAGCCGGCAGCGGCACCGTGCGACGAGACTCATCAATAACACACACACTCTGTCTCATGTGCTATATGTAGCTGCGTCTTGACATTACACAAGGTGTAACTAGAATGGGCACACAGAAAAGAACCCATCCGAACCAGAAACGAATGTAAAACCACATGCCAGCGGGGTGGCAGCGAACCAGCTCCACCTAAAAAAGTTGAAGCACTCATGAGTTGGAGGCTCACCAACTGATGGAGTGGCGCTGTACTTACCCTACAAGATGCCTCGCACGGAAGGTGATTTTCTGTAAGTCAAGGTTGGGTGTCATCAGCATCACTCGACTGGGTGTAAGAAGGGTGTCACTGTCACATTAATTAAACAGATTTAATTGCGGACTATAGGCCTTGAGTCGCACCATTCGCTGCGTCATTTTGTTAGCTGGCACCCTTATCGATGACAGACAGACATATGCAATTAATCGAACATCATTTTCTACTCAATGCAAACTGGCGCGCCGACACAAAGCGAAGAAGTGGTTTTCTATTCGCTCCGCCAAAGCTGATATAAAGGCAATTTCAGTGACAGCGTTCAAAGTGCTCTTGAAATTCGTGTCCGACAAAGTCTTTCGGCATGAGAATGGTGAAAGTTTGCGTTATCCTTGTCAGTGTTTTGCTGGGCTTGTCTGCCGTGTCAGCGGCTAATATTGTGTGTCCGTCAGATCAGAGTGACATCGATATGGTTGTGCAGTTCCCGTCGGCGACCAGTTGTTCGGAGTTCTACAAGTGCGATCGGGGAGTGGCCGTTCTACAATGGTGTCCAGAGGGTTTGCATTACAACTCATGGAATCAGGTGGGGCTATTATTTGTGATAACTTTTGCGAGCTTAGGTGGTTTCGAAATGTTTCCCATTGCAGGCCTGTGACTATCCAGCAATGGCTCGGTGTACTGTTGAAGAAAATTGATCATGAGATGCTGTCAATCTTGTTTTACGAAGTTGCAAATAAACTTTAAAGATGAGCTGTTGGTTACTGTTTTTTATTTCTTCCTACAGTGAGCATTAGGGTGGAGTGAAATAAAAAAAAATCATATTCGGGATAGGCGCCATTAACCTTCAAAAAGGGGGACAACAAATTTTAGCTTGATCAAAAAATATACAGCCTTGAAAAATGTAATGGTATATCTATCAAAAAGATAAGCAATGGGGATTTGCTGGTATCTGTGACAAAACCACACAGAACTCACTGGCGTGGAGGTTGCTGCTATAGAAGTCCACACCCACCCTACCCAGCCAACATTCCATAAGGGTGCAGTTTTATACTTTTATTCTATACAAAAAAACTCTTTTTTTTAATGAAATTTAGGCATTTTTTGTCGAGATGCGATTCTAGCTCTCATTAGGTTAGGTTAGTGAGCTGGCTGTAAATACTCCGTGCCACACTCAGGTCAATACTGACCCATTGTGATGCCTGTTGGGGAAAGAGGTTGTCCCTTACCCATTAAGACCCTGTTTAAGTGTTGTAATTAATTACTTGCTGTGCTGTTACATACAAACCGGCCTGTGGATTTGATGAATCCCATTAACTTGTCGTTTGGTGCGCTGGAAGTTCGTCTAGGTCTCGGAAGAAGTGTCTCCCTAGGAATCTGTGCCTAGTGTGCTGTAGACTTGGGCAGTGGTATTGGAAGTGGTAGTGTCCTCCAGAGCTTCCTCTACGAAGTTCTTCTTCCGTCAGGCGCATTTTCCTCATATGGTACCGTAGAGTATTGTGCCCCATTATGATAACAACGAGAGTGGAAAGGGATTTCCTGTCCTTCTGTATAAGAGTTTCGGTTCTGGCTTCATTGAAGGTCGGCCATAGCGTTTTTTTTTGGTGCGGCAAGTTTCTTCTGCAGTCCATCTAACGTTTGCCTCTCTTGTGGCTTTTCTGTCTGCTTCAAGCTTGAGTGTAAAAGCGGGATATTCACAGAGGGATCAGCTGGTTCTGAAACAGCTGTCTTGCTAATTCGTCCGCTTTCTCGTTGCCTGGAATGCCTTCATGTCCCGAGACCCAGCAAAGCGATACCTTGTGCTGAGTGCCAGCATTTCACAAGCTTGGATTTAATTTCTGGTGCAGTAGAGGCTTTTATTGCTGCCTGGCTGTGGATAAAGAAGGTAATACCTTTAGGTGGTATTGCCTTTACCGCAGACTCACGGGCTGCTTTTGTCACTACCAGGACCTCTGATTGGAAGACACTACTGTGATCGGGAAGGCGTACCGATTTTGATATGCCCAGCTTTTCGGAGAAGACGCCTGACCCCACCCCGGTGTCTATTTTAGATCCGTCTGTAAACAAGGCTACGGACTGCGTGTTAGGTACGAGTCCGTCTTTCCATTCTTCCCTGCTGGGATAGATGCTCGAGAAAGGTCTTGTAAATTGTAAGTATGGTGTGATGTAATCCGTGATAGGTACACATCCGAAGTATTTCTGAAGGATCGACGAGTGATCCTTTGAATTCGGTTTCCATTTTACTGATTGGCTGATTCTCATGGCACTAATGGCGGCTGATGATTGAATAAAGATGTCTAGTGGAAGCAGATTGAGGATAGCCTCAAGTCCTGCGGTTGGAGTTGTTCTCATCGCACTGCTGGTGCCGATGCACGCTAGTCTTTGAACTGTTGTAAAAGCCTTTAGGTAGGTGGCTTTATTAGTTGCCGGCCACCATACGAGACTGCCATATATCAGTATAGGTCTTACTATGGCCGTGTACATCCAGAGTTTTATTTTGGGAGATGGTCCCCAGGTTTTTCCAAAAATTCTGCTGCAGGAGTAAAAGGCTATTGCGGCTTTTTTGATTCTTTCGTTGGTATTCATTTTCCCATTCAGTTTTTCGTCCCAGTCCCAAGTATTTTGCACTGTCAGAGATTCTGAGGGGTGTACCACCAACAGAAGGTGTGTCAAACTGCTTTATTTTCCTTTTACTTGTGAAAATTACCAGTTCAGATCTCATTAACCCATCCCTGTTTTGAAATCCAAATACTACGCTAGAAGTTTCGTTTACTAGCTTTAAAACTACGGTTCACACTTTGTGTATGACATGGGAACCGAAGAAGATCAATAAATGTTTTTAACGCCAATGAACTTCGTTAAAGGAGGCTCAGTTATTTCTATGCCCTGCCAGTTGACTAAATCGACTCAGTCTTTGGCTTTAAAGTTGATTTTTGGCACTGTAAATCTACGAATATTTATTTGGGCTTTTTTTTAGCTCAAGCTTTCATCACTCGCGGAAGTGTCAGCTCACGAATCGATTTTCTTGGGTCTGACATTATAACTGAAAGTAGGTTTTTCGGATGGACAATGGACAAATGAATTTCGTTAAGTGACATGATCTATGATTTCTTTTGAATTTCGAGTCCAAAAATCGAGACAATGAAATCATTATGCAAGTACCTACTTTTGGTTACAGCTTAGATCATTTGTGGTAGTAATATCCGGTAAAACATAAGTTATTTTTTCAATTTGTACAAATTCTACAATATTGGCCCGGAAAAGCCATATGGACCTGTTGTTTGACAGTCTGCTCAGGGAGCTCATTACAATGAAGCAAACATATATTCCATTGTACAGGTTTCCGCACAGCTTCCATCCATCAATCTTATAACACACCATTTTGAACCAGTAGGTATTTACAGCCGTTCCGTCGCATCCCACCGCAACAAAGGGATTTAGGAAAATTTTATTTTGATGTAAGAAACTGCTATGGACTCGCATATACTTTTTGATTTTCCATCGCTAGTGGAAACATGTCCCACATATTCGGCACCGGGTTCTTGAATAAGCGAAATATGTTCCTCGATAGACACTTTATGATATAATTGCTCACCTTGCTTTGATAAAATTTTATTACGATCTTTTCGACCATCAAAATAAAGGCTTCAAGCTGGTTACCCTCAATTAAATTATTTTCTTGTAACTTTTGACCTCCAAGGTTATTATGCCAACGTCTGTCAAAACACTACTTGCAATTATAGCTGCATTTCTATCTGAGATCCCTATTCGATCACAAGCAAGTCCCAAATTAGGCAATTTAATTCGCATTTTGGTGTGCAGTGAGCTTTGTTTTCTTTTTTAGGAGAAAAGTCTTAAAAGTCACTGCTTTTGTCAGTTGTCTCAGATGCAGAACTATCGATTTGAATACCAGGATCCATACTATCTGATTGTTTTTTTTTCGACTTTCTCAGTTCTGTCTTGTTTTCTTTTAGGGTTTTTTTTTCCATTTTCCGAGTAGCAGTCCAGTCAATGTTTCAGATACACAACTTTCTAATTCTTCTTTGATCCGTTAAAATATCTCGCTTCATAATATGAACTTAGTTGATCACACGAGCACGCATATAATAGTGCACACTGGCCAGAGTATATGTCAAATGGCATCTCAGATTCGTCAAAAACTGTTCCAACTGTATTTTAAAGCTGTCCGATTTCTTCCGTTTTTCGTTAATTTTATAGCTTTTAAGATGTTTTTTTTTATATTTCTCGTTGTATTGCCGAATTTTCCTTATAACAGAGGAGTGAGAAATAGTAGGAAAGGGAGCTTTTTTTCATACGTTCACCAAATTTTGAGCCACTTTTTCAGACACTTCGAAAACAGTTGGTTCTTTTTTTGTGATGTACTTTTTAGATTAAAGACAGTATTTTAGAACTCATGCATAACTTCTTTGAAAGTTGGCAAGCATGAGTCTTTAAATGGTTCCGTATTTCCAATAATTAAATCTTGCACCCCTTGCCTAGTAGTAGCCATCGCACAATAATACTTTTCTTATTGTTGTGCGATGTATTCCTTATTTTTAACTGGTTATCAACACAACCTCTTTCTTTTAATACAAAGATATCGATTAAGAAGAAAGTAAATTACCTAGCATTAAGAAGTAAATTGATTTTTCAAGAAACAGAATGCATTTTTATGAAACCGCGAATATTTAAAAAAATATAACAGAAAAAATATTAATTTTTAATATTAAAATTATTTTTTAATATTTACTATTAATTTTTTATATTTAAAGTTTTCGAATTCTCCATATGCGTGAATTATAAAGTGTATGGAAGTCGGTGTAAATCTGACAAATCCAACAATTTAATATTATTCCTGTTTTTAAGAATCAAAAATGCGATGTGAGCCCTCTAAAAATATTTCAATTGATCTGAAATTTGTTTCCGTTATTCGGAGTCTAAATAGCACCCATTCTTCATATGCATGTGTAGAAATAAGAAAAATTAATTTTCACTCCACTCTAGTGAGTGATATTTGCATAATAGTCTTTGCTAAAAGATGTTTCTAATATTTCAACAGTCGAATTAAATCTTCCGACATGCACACACTATGGTGCCACCGACACGCACAGCAGCGGAATATATCCATAAACATTGCTGCTGTTATTCATTTTCGTAATTTCTTTCCGACTTGTCTGTCTGTCTCATTTTTATGATTACGCTTTGAAGGCCGATGGTCTAAAATCCTCCACAAATATATTGTACATAAAAATAAAACGCATTTTAGAATTGATTTTGAATTTTAAATCGCCATAAAAGATGTCCAATTTTATGGCGATTCAATCAAATAGAGTAAATCGAATCAAAGGAAGGTTTAAAAAGAGGATTTCCCTAAATTCCATTTAATTTCGTAGCTGGCAACCATTACTATAAGTTCAATTTAAATTTAAATTAAACTCCCAACTACTTTCACTGAAGCCGATTTCCAATTACTGGATGACAAGATTCACCACAATGCATTGAAAATTTTAATTCAAATTTAGGTTGAGTCGTTTGCGGTAAGAGAGTGCATTTATAGAATAAAATAAGATTTAATAAAGGGGATTTCATTAGGTACTTGAGAAGTTCCTTTCAAAATAAATTGTAAACTACTTGAGATATTTAAAGAAAAAATGTATTGCTTTGAATTACTATTAAAACATTTATGAATGGAATTAAACTTCCTTCATATATCCACCCCGGGAACGTATGCAACGGTCGATACGCACATTTTGACCATTACGGCCGCTTTTCTCATTCTTTTTTGGCATAGACCAATGAAATGCCCCATAAAATGTCTAAAGGCGTTAAATCACACGGCAGCCAATCGACGCCGACGGTCCATTTCTCGAGATAACAAGTTCATCAATATGAGACTTTAACAACTCCATTTTTGCACCCGCTGTGTGGCTTGTGCCACCGTCATGTTAAAACCACATGTCACTGATGTCAATTGCTCAAAGAAATAACGTTCCAACATATCTCTGTAGCGAATACCATTCACGGTAACATGAAGGTTATTTTCATCGACGAAAAAAAAGGCCCAATGCCCAATCACCGGCATAAAAACCGCACCAAACAGTGACTTCTTGCGGATAAAGTACTCATGAAGCGCATGAGGGTTCTCACCTGTCCAGTAACGCATATTTTGCTTATTGTGGAAGCGGTTTAACCAAAAATGCGCTTCATCTCCGAAGATTATTTTGCTCTTAGAGTTACGACCACCGACTTGGAATTTCGATAGGAAATTCTAATTATTTGTAACCGGTGTTCCTTCGTGTACTTCACCATGATGAAAATGTTAATTTTACTGAAAATTTTCGACATTGGCAGTTCGAAAACTGTTCACTGAAAGTTTGAAGTTGTCAATTCGCTTATGAAAGACCCTTTAGTTACAAATGATATAGGAATGAATATGATAATTTTTGATTGGCCTATATTTAAGAAACAAAATTTTATAAATGTGTTACATAAATTTTTTATATACGCTTTAAAGTTTTTATAAAAAAATTAAGGAAAGTAAATATGGATATACTCTCGCGCCGTAGTGAAGGTAAGGGTGCGTGCAGTTATGGCTGGTAGAGTGCATTTTATTTAAAGTTTTCTTAGTTTTTTAAAACATTTAAAAAGCAACAAAACTCTTACAGCCTTATTTATAAACTCAGCGTAGAGTCTTAGACATAAAAACGTGTTTTATGAACAAAAAAAAAACGTCGTATTGAGGCTGCGTAACTTTAAAGAGATTGCGTAAACCTTGCATATATATTTTTTTGTTTTAAATGTAATTTTTGTGTAATTTTTTTTGGATAAAATTTAAAAACAAAAATAGATTAGAAATACCATTAAGCTTGAGGAATTTTGTTAACGACATTGATATGGTCGATTTAACAAATATGTATTTCAATTCAAGGAAGGCGAAAATTATATGAAGGCCATGGGAATTATAAATAAAGAATTTCAGAGCAAATACTCGTACCTATAGATTTATAGATTTATTTTGTAGTTGGTAGTCAAGCCGGTCAGTACTATATAAACCGAAAGGGGTATTTGTATCCACACATTTATTTTCAGTATTTGCTATTTTCTCCTCTGTTCATCGTATTCTCCATTTGAACTGTAGTTTTATTTGAAAAATAACTGTCAACAACTGCTGGTGTCAGTTTCATTATTAAAAGTAATAGTTTCAGTGTTTTTTGTAATAGTTTGTCGAAATTTTCACATATTTAGACACAAACCGCGTTTAGTTAAATTATCGCAGATAAATGTTTATAAATTCCAATTCCAAGAAAGCGACGCGACGTAGAGGCTGCGTAAATATTTACGCGATATATAACTTAACAACATCATAGAGGCGTCGTAAGGGAATCTAATAAATACGGCTGTAAGGTCTTTAGACAAAAGAACGACTGCGTACAAGGTAGCTGTTGCGATAGCTGGTGGACTGTATACTTACCTCAATTCAAATTGAGTCCTTTAACAAATAAATTACGTTATCCTTTATAAAGTTGTTATTTTCTTATTCTTTTTAGTTCTTTTTATTTCGGCAGATATCTTGTTGGTTTGAAATTCTCAAAAAGAATAATAAATATTTTTGCAAAACAAAATAATTAAATCAAAAATATTCATCGGCTGAGTTGATAATGTAAGAATTCCATATAAATTATTTTATTTGTTGTCAGTCTTGAACAGTATCCAAAATAATCTGCTCAGATAAACACATTTGTCTTATTCCTTTTTATTCTTCGAGATAGACAATTTTTTCTGTTTTATTATTTGTAGAAGAAGTAAACACTGATTTTTCTTGGAATATTTGTGCAAACTTAATCCATTTTACCTATTTCTGTTTTATTGTTATTTATGTAGAGAAACAGTGGTTCGTTATTAAATGCTTTCCTCTTGCAATTTCGTTGATCATATAATATTTCTTGTGATTTTAAAGGTTGCTTATCTGAATGTAGAAAAGTTGATACTTTTGCGCCACGACTTGCTCTGACAAATGTGTCCTTCTTTTGAACATTATGAAAAAAGTAAGAAATCAAATATCTGGGATGAAAGCCTCACTTGGAACTCTCACCTCTATGTGAACCAGCAGAAGTCTAATTGGTAAAACTATGGTATAAACCCCAAAACTAATTTTCGGCTCCAAACAGCCATAACCAGACCAATTGTTGAATATGCAGTTCCAGCGAAACAAAAGTCAACACCAGACAAACTCAATAAACTACAAGCACTACGAGCGCAATGAGAACAACTCCCGCTGCGGAGCTGAACAGTTATCCTAAGCATTCCTCCTCTCTATCTTCAGATACAAAAAGAAGCTATGCGAAACGCCTTTATGCTCATATCTAAAAATGTCGTAAACTCCTAGCTATCCAGACATTGTTATGGAAGTAAGTAAAGTTGAGATACTTGGAAACACCGTGACGGGCAACTGTCTACCCAAATTCAACTTTAGCCAAGGCTTCAAGGTAACATTCCCTAACCGCCAAAACTAAATACAAACAGAATTAACCAACATTTGCCAATGATTCTCATGTATGGTACACAGATGGAATAAAATGAAGGAGTTGGAGCACAAAAACGTTCATCTACACAAGTGTGGTCAAATGTAACTCGGTATTTCATGCGGAAATCTTTGCAATTAAAAACTATGTCTCAGATCAAATCTAAATAAATCCATAACAACCAAGAACATATATTTTACCTTATAAACAAGCTAAAATGTTCATGTCAAAAACTTCTCATAGAGGAACAAAACAACTTCTTAACCTAACTAGAAGTCAGATTCGAACAGTCATAGGGCTCCTCACTGGACACGGTGTCAAAAATCACTTCATGGCTATGGGGATAACTGGAAATAACACTTACAGACTATGCAACGAACTCATTCTGTGTCACTGTAATTGCCTAAGAATATACGTAAGAACATGGGGTCCTAAAATAATCATGGGGCTCCACACAGCCGTGGTAAGACCGATACATATATTATGTGATATATTATATGGTGGTTTATTCTGGTTGCAAGCGCTGTTTAAGGCCAACAACCTAAAAACCATGACAAAAATTCAAAGAATGGCCTCTATCGGCACCACGGGGGCAATGAAAACAGCAGGCCTAGAGGCTACTCAATCTCAAACCCCTGAGACCTCTTTGTACAAGATTCTGCCAGACCAAAAACTGGAAACAGCCTGACGGGACATGTACGAATCCTGAACAGATACACGGACAATAATATATGCACGGACTATACTACTCCCCTGCTAGATTTCACAAGGCAATTTACCACGTGCTTTCCCAATAGGGACGAATGGTATGAAGATCAACCAACATCCATTGGATCAACCATTCCTATATACAGAAAGGGATCAAAGACGGAAATTGGCGTTTGGCGCTTTTTACTCGGAACGTCTCGGACTATCCTGTTCAATCAGGCTTCCTGATTACAGCAGCGTATTGCGAGCTGAGGTACTGGCAGTGACACCAGCCCCTGTAACACCTTATGAAAATATTACCTTTTTCATTGACAGTCAGGCGGGAAAAAAGCAAGACTCAACTACTGTTGAGTTAAAATCAAAGCTTGTAAGTCGCTGTCGCGGGTTCTTGGTGCGCAGCACAACGTAAGACAGAAAAAGCTGATGAGCTGGCAAGAAAAGGGTCTTCCCTTGAACTAAAACAGGCCGCACGTCACAGTATTGATTCCCCCTTGTAAACTCAGATAGAACAAAATGCGAATACTAATGGCGACAAATGAAATATGGAGCAAGCTCGACAACGTGACATAACCAGGAAAATGCGGCCAATTTACAACAAACAGAAAACTGAAAAAAATACTACAATTGAACAAGAAATCATTGTCCTCAATTGTGGGCATTACCACCTGACACAATACACTAAAATACCATACCAATAAAATGGGAATCAGTACAGATGACCTGTGCAGAGGATGCGGTGATCAGGAGGTCCATTAGGACACCCCAAACTTTCTTCGTCATAGCACAGCGCTCTGCCATATCTTCTTCTCTTCTCTTCTCTACATATAATAAATCTGTAGAATAAAAAATGCCTGACCGCGCATCACGCAGAAACTACTGGACGGATTTTGATGAAACTTGGCACAGTGATTGTTTATGTTCTGGGTCGGGCTTTACGGTACTTTTTAACCCATAATATAACTTGGTTTTTACAAAATAGTCAAAAAACGTATATATGTAAGGAAAATTCTGTTTATACAGACCTAGCTCGGTAATGGCTTATCGGATTGAGAAATAAAAATACAGGTGAATTTAGTAAATTTTCTCCTGAATCTTTTAAGATATAAAACATCCTCCTGCGTTGTCCTGAAGCTGAGCAGTGTTCAAAACAATTATTCAAAACATCGCCCACAATTTTCGTTCAGTGGATACCACTGTCAGTAGTGATGCAGCAGTGAGTATCGTTGCAGTAGTGTGTGTGTGATTATTATGTGCGCGCTCTAACGTGATCATATGTTTTGCACTTCAATGGGCAGTCGTCTCTTTTCAGCGCATACATTCAGGTTGAACACGTTTTCGGGTGCTGTTTATTGGAAAAAGTTTGGAAATGGGCTGGGGTGAGGTTCGTGTGTCAATGTCAAGTTGTATCATTCGTGTTGCTTCTTTTCGCCGACATTTGTGGTGGATAAGAGGGTACAAATAACAGAACTTTGCGTAAATCTTTTTTGTGTAGACTTTTTAGTAGGAATTAAAATTTTGTTTTTATTGTCTTTGTTTTTGCTTTATATTGCTTTTAGAAAGGTCCAAGGTAGGGAACATATTTATATTAAAAACGGCGGGTGAAGCAAGGCGAGCACGGGTCAGCTAGTAAGAAATAAAATTCTTGGTAGTTACTTTTTCGAGGATTTAGATTTTAGAAGAACTTTCAGACCGGTTCATTAATAAAACGGGTTGGCTTACCTATTCGTAGGTTTTTCATAGGTTTCCAGTGTTTGTCGGTCATAAACCTCTAGGGCATCACAACGGATCTACATTGATCTAAGTGTGACACGTATAGTTTTCTTCTGATCTTACCTCAACTAACTGCCTAATTAGATCACGTCAACATCATCCAAGTAAACACTACCTTAAGGCCGAGGACATATCTAAGAGCTCGCTCAAAGATCTCATAAGCAAGTCCGGTAAGATGAGTGAGCTCTAATTGGAGGAAATCACAATAGGTCGGCCCATATGCAATCTTATTTAATTTACTATATCCAGAATATTTTTCTTGAATTCTCTTGTAAATGATACAAATGAAGGTAAAATTGCTCAAACACATCTTCAAGGAATTTCTTTAACATTTCGAAACAATTGTCTATTGCAAATAAGACTTGAAACTTGCGTCCTACATCCTGCTGTATTTCCAATGCAATTTTATCGACATACAAAATTCCAAGTCTGTAATGCCATGCTCTCGGCAATAATTTATCAATCCAACTTCTCAACATCGGCATAGAGTAAACATGCCTCTTGTAGAGGTATATCCAAATTACATGTCTACTACATCTCGTAAGGTTTAAAATTCATCGAATGCCATACGCATTTATGCGAGTCTATTACAGAAGCCCTCTTGAAATTTACTACCGAAATTCCAGCTGAAAATACCATTCTGTCAGAGCCATCCGGTGGCGATTAATCTCTCCAAGGCAACAAGCATTCCATGAATGGATATTGAAATATTCCCAAAAGAGCATCGTGTCGTGTTTATACAAATTGCTCGACCGGGCCAGCGATTATGAAACAATTTCGTATGAATTTAAATTGCTACCATGGAAAAATGTCCGTTTGCCTGCGCGTAAATGTATTTAAAACCACCTCAGCGATAAACATGGATGGAATCCAAACAAAATTTTACACCGCCTCAAACTCATCATATTAACGACTATATGCGGGTGAATAAAATTCACCACTAAATTAATTTTTATTCGACTTCGGCAGACACATTCATTCGATTTTCGAACGTCTACTTTGAAAATCACTTCATGACCATGCTCTATAATCGCCGCCACCTGTTGCAGATAAATAAATAAGCACTCGATAGCTCTTTCTGAGATCACTGTCCATCATCTCGGTGTCTGTTTGAGATCACAGATGTTCTTGGCTGCCTTATGTACTGCAGATACTTCCTGTACGTCTGCCAAGAAAACAGAAACATAACGACAAACAAACAACAAACAACAAACACAAGCGCACTCGTTCGAATAAGAAAAATAATCGGTATCCCAATGTTTTGGCACTTGTAGGTTCAATATTTTCCCAACGGTGTTCAATGTTTATTTAAATTGCTTCTGCCAACAGGCAGCGAGATGCGCCGACTTTCGCTCAATGAATCTAATGACGAAGGCGCTAACGAAGACACAACTACAAGTGCGGAACAATTTCCAAAAAGACAGTGGCGCACAGCCAGCGGCAGTGGTTCAGCATCAGTTGCCAAATTGAGAGAAATTCTTTAATATCGGAAATTTCATTACAACTCGCAATTTGGGGTTCGCGCGTGTGATGTTCCGCACAGGGGCGGCCGGAGGGTTGTTAATCTGGAGGGTGGAACAATCCAATACCAATTTCGATAAAGCATGTAGGCGGATTCTAAATGAATGAAGTGCGAGGAAAGACGCTTCAAGTCGTGCCGCGTGCTGACAGTCGAGCAATCTTAACATGCGATGATTGTGGCGCGAGTTAAGTATCCATAGCAAAACATATTGAGAAAAAAGATAACATTATTTGTATTCAATGATATCTTTAGTCTCTAGTACAGTCTTGCACACAACGCTACAATGATAACATATGTAAAAGAGATAATATCGTTTGTATACAATGTTGGAATATTATCTCTTCTTCATTATCAAGCAAGACGATTGTACGCTTGGGTCTCCTTGTAGATAGATAAGAAAAGTATATAAATACGACTGTATGATGAATTTATCAACAGTCTTATTGTAACTACATAGTAGCCTTAAGCTCCTTTTAGAATTAGTAAAAAGTATTTCAATAATAAAGGACATAGTTCCAAATAAATATTGTTTAATTTTAAAAGTAAGAAACAAGTGTTTTAATTGGCGATCCTGCCAGGAGGTTAAATATACTTTTTAACTTCAATCGAGCGGACCTCGGGAACAAGTAGTGAAATCTAGTATAAACAGAACACTCGCGTTACCGGTTACAAGAATTACCTAGCATAGCAGGTACAAATATAGCTTCTTCGTACGAAGCAGCAAAGCAATTCAGTGAAAGTGTATATGTGGAGGAAAAAAACACACAAATTCGACGACAACAGACACGAGTTCAAAATGGAACAACTCGCAGTATTAATGGCAAGATTAGAAGCTTTAGAAACCAGGAGCAACACAGTAACACAAACCCTAGAGCACACACGCACAGAGAATGCAAGGTTAGCAGCAATAATAACTAACCAAAATCAAATAAACACTAATTTAGAAACAAAACTAAATGAAGTAAAATCTGGATTAGGCATAGTACCAAACATACCTGTGCTAGAGGAAATAAGAACCACATATACAGATGGTAGTGAAATACAGTTAGACGCATTTAAAAGCCTACCTATTTTCAACGGCGATCAATCAAATTATCGGTCGTGGCGCGAAGAAGCATCCAGATTAATGGACAGCATTAAAAACTTCAAAACACACAGTAAGTACGCAGCAGCATTGACTATAGTGAAAAGTAAAATACAGGGTGCAGCCGCGAATGTGTTAACTAATTATAACACAATTTTTAATTTTGAGGCGATACGTAACAGATTAGATTATACGTACTCTAATCAAGAACCTCTATACGTGCTACAAGACATGATGAAAGCCATCACGCAAAAAAGAAGCACACTGTCTGAATACCACGACGAGATAAATAAAAATCTCAATTTAATAATATCAAAAATCACTATGTCAGGTGATCCGCCGAATATAATCGACAGACTAATTAAAAATGCTAACGACGACGCAGTTCGTATATTCATTGATGGTATGAGTGACAACTTTACAAGAGGATCATTATATTCAGCTACAATAAATGATCTAGAACACGCATTCGCAATTGCTCGCAGAATAGAACATGATAATGTGCACAGGCATTTACATCTCACTCAAGATAAGCACCACAAAAATATGCCACATGAACGCAGAAACGAAAGAAGACCAAATTATTCGAGCCAAACAACGAATTATCAACCCCAGAAGCAATACGATAATATGCAGCAACACAATCAAGGACCACAGCCGATGGAGATAAACTCGAGACAAATTGTACATGCACAGCGACAAAATTGGAATCAATACAAACCCGATGTATATAATCCACCAGCGAAACGTGAACACAGCGGGAGTTTCAACACACACAACAGACCGCAACGATCTTATCAGCAGAACTTCAAGCAGCAGAGAGTAAATAACTCCCGACAACAACGCAGAGACGATGTCAGCAGTACATATGCAGAAGCAGATGAAACGGAATGTATGGTAAATAATAACATAAGAATAGATCATTTAAACTAGTAGACGGGTTGCCCTGCTTAAATTTAACTAGTACTATTTCTAAGGAAATTTATAAAATTCTTATTGATACTGGTGCAACCCATAATTACATTAATAGAAAATGCGATTCTAGCGAAAAAATTAAAATTAAACCTATAAAAATAAAAACAATGCATGGTTATTCTATGGTAGATACAAAGAAAGTAGTTAGGATATTAAAGAAAAATATAACATTTTTTGAATTAGAGGATATTCAGTCTTTTGATATGATATTAGGATATGAAGGACTTAAAGTTCTAAACGCGGAAATAAATTTCAGTAATATGACTCTAACTACCATAAGCAGTGTCGAATCTATTCAGAAAATTAATTACATAATTGGGGAAAATAATATTTATAAAGCAGATATAGATAGACTGATGAAGATTAATAACAGCATAGGACCGTTACCCTTTACAGATACTATAGAAGCAAGCATTAGGACGACCAATGATAATCCGGTTTATGTTAAACAATATCCATATCCCATAGCAGATAACGAATTCGTAAACAAAGAAATACAGAAACTCTTACATGACGATATAATAGAAAAAAGCCATAGTCCTTATAACAGTCCCATATGGACAGTACCTAAAAAAGGTTTGGACGAAAAAGGAAAACCAAAACGGCGCATGGTTGTTGATTTCCAAAAACTTAACGCTCACACTGTAACAGACAGATACCCCATTCCGGATGTCAACATGACAATTCAAAATTTAGGTAAAGCCAAGTACTTTACAACATTAGATTTGGAGTCAGGTTTCCACCAAATTAGAATCAAAACAGATGATAAAGAAAAAACAGCTTTTGCTATAAATGGCGCAAAATATCATTTTAAACGAATGCCTTTCGGGCTCAAAAATGCACCAAGCATATTTCAGAGATGCGTGGACGACATTTTGAGAGACTTTGTAGGTAAATTCGTACACGTTTACATTGATGACGTATTGATATATTCTTCATCTGAGGAAGAACATATACAGCACATAAGTCAAGTATTCGACGTACTCAATAAAGCCACATTAAAAATATCTGATGAGAAAAGTAAGTTTTTTCAAGAAGAAGTAGAATACTTAGGTCACATAATCAGACATGGTAGAATCACTACGAACCCTGAGAAAATAGCAGCTATAGAAAATTTTCCAGTCCCACAAACGGTAAAGGATTTGAGAGGATTTTTAGGTCTTACAGGTTACTATCGTAAGTTTATAAAAGGATACGCAAGCATAGCCAAGCCCCTGACATTATATTTACGAGGAGATAACGGTAAAGTAAACAAAAAACAAAGTAAAAATATTAAGTTAAATCTGAATGATTCAGCATTAGAAGCGATTAGAATTTTAAAAAATTATTTGAAAGAACAAGTCGAACTTTTTCAACCGGATTATAGTAAACCATTCGAGCTTACTACTGATGCATCCAACATAGCTATTGGAGCCGTACTAAGTCAGAATAAGCAACCTATACACTTCTTGTCAAGAACACTGAGTAAGACAGAAGAGAACTATAGCACAAACGAGAAAGAGCTATTAGCGATCATATGGTCCTTACAAAAACTCAGAAACTACATATATGGTATAGCAGACTTAACCATATATACCGATCACCAGAGCCTTATATATTCTGTATCAGAAAAAAATCCCAACACAAAGCTGAAACGTTGGAAGGGAATCATTGAAGACTTTGGAGCAAAATTAGTTTATAAACCAGGAAACCTAAATCTTGTAGCTGACGCATTATCACGTCAACGCATAAATACTTCTACCATAGAAACAGCACATTCAGCTGAAAGTTCTTCTAATGATATAATAAAAACTGTGAATCAGCCTTTTAATGCATACACTGCACAGTTCGAACTTATTGAAGATATAACAAATAATATCGAAACACAAATCTATTTTAGTAACAAAATAAGACTCATAATAAAGTTTAAGGACAAAGACTCTTTACTAAGCCAGATGAAAGAAGTTATACAACCCCAAAAGATTGTAGCTTTGCATACGAAATTTGAAAACATATACAAATATGGTGAAAACATAAAAAAAGAATTCCCACTAGTAAGATTTATATTCACACCAAGAAAACTTCAAGACGTGACAAATTTGGAGGAACAACTAAAACTTGTAAGGGTAACTCACGAAAGAGCACACCGAGGGTTACGTAACAATATACAAGAAATCTCAGAGAAATATTACTGGCCCGATCTAAATAAACAAGCAAAGAGTTTCAACAGAAAATGCATAGCATGTCTATTTGGAAAATATTAATATTCCTAACATTACTAGGAATTGTACAGAGTCAAGAAGGGCAAGGAAACATTCAAATAACTGAGTTACTAAACAAGAAGTTTATACTTACGCAAACAGATGACGTGTATTTATTCAAAGAACAAACTTATTTGTTACATGCCACCAACCTGACTTCGATATTTCAACCTTACGTAAATATCGTAACTAGTAAATATCAACCTACACAAGAAGAAAAAATTTGGTTAAGTAAAATTAAGAATTTAGCAGACCAATTACAAGAACATACTAGGCATACTAGATCAATTAACTTTTTAGGAACAGCTTTCAAATATGTGTTTGGTAATCCTGACCATTATGACTTAGTTAACATAGAAACGAGTATAAATAATCTCATAGAAAACAATAATAAACAAAAAACTATAAATTCTAGATTTGAACAAATTTTGCAACAATTCGAAGGTCAGAGCCTTAAAGAACATTTAGTAATAGAACAAGTGTACGAACAATTATTATTATTGACCAGAACAATTAATGCAGCAAAAAATAATGAATATTTATCAGAAAGCCTAGACTTAGATGACATTAAAAATATTATTCAACATGAAATAATTCAAGTACCCATAATAAATATACTTGAGTACTCTAAAATATTATTAGCTAGAACTGATGAATTCTTCATCACAATATATAAATATCCAGTTCTAATTAAATCATGTAAATTGTATAAAGTAACACCTTTAAATTCAAAACATGGAAAAATCATTACAGATAAAACAATTGCCTTATGTAACCAAACTTATTTAAGAACAAGAAATTGTCAAAATCATCTAAGTAAAAACATTTGTGAAATTAACTTTGAAGAAGAAAATTGTCTTATTCCACTTTTAAAGAATATAACTTCAAAATGCAACATTAAACAAGAATACGATTACGACTTAGAAATTGAATCCGGTGTTATGTTATTAAGCGGTAAGCATAAGTTAAATAATCAAACAATTAATGGTATAAACTTAGTTACTTATGAAAATACTATAAATCTAGACGATAAAATATACAAAAACATGCATAAGCAAATTAAAGAAGTTATATTAAGAAATCATAATTCAGAGTCTTACATCGACCAAATAATTAAAGAAGATACAATGTACAAATTCGATAACATAGATACTTTAAAAAAACTAATTATTCCTTTTGAAGAAAAACCGATATTATCAACTATATACACAATTGTAACACTGATTGTTATTCTAGCATTTACGTACGTAATGATAAAAACTATACAATGTATAACAGATCGTCAAAAACAAAAAAAGATTGACGCATATAACAAAACTTATGAAAGAGAAATGTTAAAAATAGCGTCGAAAAATCGGGACGATTTCGTTTAACAAGGGGGGGAGTTAAGTATCCATAGCAAAACATATTGAGAAAAAAGATAACATTATTTGTATTCAATGATATCTTTAGTCTCTAGTACAGTCTTGCACACAACGCTACAATGATAACATATGTAAAAGAGATAATATCGTTTGTATACAATGTTGGAATATTATCTCTTCTTCATTATCAAGCAAGACGATTGTACGCTTGGGTCTCCTTGTAGATAGATAAGAAAAGTATATAAATACGACTGTATGATGAATTTATCAACAGTCTTATTGTAACTACATAGTAGCCTTAAGCTCCTTTTAGAATTAGTAAAAAGTATTTCAATAATAAAGGACATAGTTCCAAATAAATATTGTTTAATTTTAAAAGTAAGAAACAAGTGTTTTAATTCGCGCGGTATAAGCAATCAACGTAAACCCTCCGCGAGGAGGGTGGCATTTTAATTTAACAGAAAGCTGATTAACACTTGAGTGTTGAGATCCTGAACGAGATGATTCGAATGTGCAGCTTCCGGCAATGATTTTAATAATTTATTGGCGGCAAGTGTATAGGCTTTTCTCACCGCATTGACAGTTCGTTTTGTGTATGTTCGCGCGTTTCCCTTTTATCTGCTCTTGGGTGGGATTTGCTTTTATAAATATACGAGTTTATTCAGTTTCAAACTTCAAAGATGATGGCTGGGATAGAGATGGCGTTGCCACGTGGTTGACTTGTTTTTTTTTGAGCGACTCATAACCAATCACCTTATTGATCTCGAGCGTGTGGCTGATGAGTTTAACGATTTTACGAACTTAAGAAGTTCCTCTGCATATGACTGCACGTGCCTGTCTTTGTTTATTTTTGTTTACAAAAATGCGTGGATCGCATTTACGATTTATTTACGATTTATTTATTTCAAAGAATAAGTTCACAGTAAGATTACATCTTATAGTTAGTGAATGCTTTAAAAGATTTAGAGTTCAAGAATAAATTTAACATTAGATTAGATAGATGAGGACATACTACATGTAATTTAATTGGGAACTTACATATAAGAGAATTAATAACAAAACAATAACAATATATAATATTTCAAAAACCTATTAGATTTATGTATCACTGGCCAAGTGTTTGAAAAGGTAAGTTTTAAATGTGCTTGTGTTTGTGGTTCTCCTTAGTGTAATGGGTAATGAGTTCCATAGAAGAGTGGCATGGACGAAGAAAGAGCGCTCAGATTGCAAACAATAGAATCTGGGCCGAATAATAATGGCAGTTCTTTGTGAACTGGGAAAATTTAATCTGTTGTACAAATACTCAGGTTGTTGGGTCTGTATGATATCATGAAAGAGGATTAGCGTTCTGAACTTAATGAGGTTATCGAAGCTGAGGCCCATTATCTGCAGAGAGTAACTTGATATGTGGTCATAATACCGTTTATTAAAAACATATCTTGCTAAATTGTTATAGATGACATTTAGTTTATGCCTAGTGTTATAGTCAACATAGCAGAAAACTTCGCAACTATATAACAATATAGGTAATAAAAGGGACTTGACAAGTAACATCTTAGTTTTAACCGGCAGTGAGTTTTGCGTTGCACGTAGCGATCGGAGCCCATTATACACTTTTCCTATAGTTGTTGCAACATGATCTGTCCAGGTAAGAGTATCATTGAAAACTATACCAAGATTTCGAGACTTCCTGACGTATTCAATGGATGACTGTCCTAGTTTAATCGGGGGAAATGTAGTGGTATCTAGAGACTGCTTATAAATGCAGAGTGCCTTAGATTTCGCTGGATTCAGTGACAAGTTGTGTTTGATGGCCCACTGTTGTATGATCTCAAGATCTTCGTTCATCAGTTCAATCGCATTACTAATCATACCCAGCGGGCAGCACAAGTATAATTGGACGTCGTCAGCAAACATATGGACAGTACAATGTTTAACAAGCTGTGGGAGTTCGTTCACATAAAGTGAAAATAATATAGGCCCTAGAATCGAACCCTGCGGGACTCCCGCGGGAACTCTAAGAAACGAAGACATTTGGCTTCCCACTGCCACACATTGCTGCCGGCCCGTGAGGTATGAGTACAAGAGTTTGACTGCCAGAGACGAAAATCCAAATTCATACCGCAACTTCTTACAAAGGAGAGTGTGGTCCACCGTGTCAAACGCTTTCGAGAAGTCCAACAGCGTCAGGAACGTGGGACAGTTAGTATCCAGTCCATTGCGGATGTCGTCGACAACAAGTAAGAGTGCAGTTTTGCAACTCCTCTTCGCCCGAAATCCGGACTGAGCGGAAGTCAAAAGGTTATTGGCGCTTAGATGCGCTTGGATCTGCTTGAGCAAAGTTTTCTCGAATACTTTGGATAAAAATGGTAAGATTGCGATTGGTCTATACTCAGTGTTAGTCCGGCTTTGCGACTTAGGTATAGGTACTATCTTAGCCTTTTTCCACGAGAGGGGGTATTCACAAGTAGTAAATATGTGATTAAAAATATGTGTTATGTATTTGAGAATAAAAGGTAGCATGAGTTTTAGGAATTTAGGATTTATTTCATCTAAACCTATCGCGTCAGATTTAACAGATAGCACGGCCTCAACTACGTTTTCATCCGTTAGGCGATTAAAGCTGAAATCATCTGTATTGTCATCGTCGTTAGACAGATTTGTAAACTGTGCGGAGTCTTGATATGGAGTTGACGGCACAGAGACCGACACGAACTCTGAATTGATAACATTACAGTCTACATCATCAGTTGCACCTGAACGCTGTTTCCCATTGCCTAGTTTACGCAGTTTTTGCCAAAGAACTTTCCCGGACTGAATTTTAGGGTTAAGGAAATGTTCGTAGTGGCGCCTCTTTGCAGCCCTTACACGAAGAACAACTAAATTGCGAAGTGATCGGTATGTGTCGTAGAGCACAGGGAGTTTGTATCGTTTCCAACGAGCGTACGCAGTATCACGATTTTGGATCAGACCTAATAAATATCTATTAAACCAAGGGGGGGATTTGGAAATTGGGACCCTATGTCGCAATGGAACATGGTGATCAAATAGTGCTTTTATGTTTTGTTCCAGAAATGATATTTGCTGATTTACTGATGCCATGAAATAAATATCATCCCACCGAATTTGGGTAATATCAAACCGTAGACTCTCATAATCAATGTTTTTAAAGTCTCTATATGCTATAACATGATTATCTGCGTTTGACTGGATATCGTAAGTGAGGAAAATCAGATCATGTTTGGAGAAGCCCGGTGCCGTGAGTTGACTATAGAGCAGGGCTTTTCTACTGTCATTAACAAAAAACACATCGAGAAGAGTAGCAGGGTCGTATGCAAAGTGTGTAGCAGTCGATACATTAACAGATATCAAGTCAATAGTCTTAAATCGTTCGATTAACTGCGCCGAATCACGAACATTAAGTAAATTACAGTTCAGATCACCAGTAATAATTATATTAGAATACGAGCAAGAAACTCCTTCGAGCACACTAAAAATAGGTGAGATATCTATATTTTTATTTGGTCTGTAGATCACTCCAACTAGCAGACGTTCAAAACCACATACAACATTAACAAACAAGTAGTCGGATGTACAATTAGCAGTTGATTTGCATACCACATTAGCTCGTAGCCCATTGCGCACATAAACAGCCACACCCCCACCCAATCGACCAATTCGATCACCTCTAAAAAGCTCATAGCCATCCATATCACAGACTGTATCCGGAAAATCAGGAGAAAACCAAGTTTCGGATACACAAATTAAGTCAGCACTAGAGTTGATGAACAGCAGACGAAATTCATCCAGTTTTGGTTTCAAACTCTGAGCATTAATGTGACAAACATGAACGCCTTTTGTCTGTGAACGCAACACACGAATCATTTGATATAAACTAGCATCCATATCACTCTCGCTAGAACTGAACCCACTGTTATGAGCATATAATTCCATATACGAGAAAAACTAAACAACCACCAAACGCAGGAGAAACAAAAACACAAACAAAACAGAGACAAGCAAAGTAAACTGTTAGATTTAAAAGGGAAAATAAATAAACTTTGGCCATTGATGTACAATTGAAAAAGAGAGAATATTTGAAAATAAAAAGAGAAAAATAGTTACTGTAAATGTTGTAAGAAAAGTACATGTCATTGTTGTTTATGATTAGCTGCAATGCTATGTTGATCATTACGGCTCATCTGGCATCTCTCGGCAACGGCGTTTAAACAATCAACGTCGGCAACAGCTACACTCTTTCCGTCTACGGCAGATTTCACCAACACAGAACCAAGGTACGTTTGCACGGAAAACAGCTGGCCTTTTTTCTTCATACGTACTGCAAGCTGGAGAAGAGTCCGGTTTCGTGGAGTCAAGCTCTCGTTGACAAACACATGATTTGCTGAATCAATTCCAATATCGCGTAATGAGATCGGTCGCTTGGTCTTTTTTCGGTAGCAAGCAAGTGCTTTCAGCAATTTATTCCTCTCTCCCACGCAGGTGAACTGGAAAATTACAGGCGGTTCGTCATTGTTATTGCGGTGTTTGGTTCGGAAAACATTCTTCAGTGCTGGTGGTGATATCTCGATGGTATCGCAAAGTTTATTGTAAATAATTTGTAGGTTTTCATCAGCGAGTTTTGGTATGCCGAAAACGACCGCGTCCGTTAAGAATTCTTTTTTTTCAAGCATGTCGCAGCGATTGCGCAGTTCAGAAATCTCGCCGGTGGCTTTGTTTATCTTGAGTTCCATTGCGTCGGTGCGTTGGGTCAAATCATTTATTGCGGATTTAGTGTAGTTGATGTTTTCGGTCAATTGTGTTTCTATGTGATGTACCTTGAGTAAAAATTCATTGCGAATTTTATTCAACTCTTCTTTGAAGGTTGAGATAATGGAGGCAGTATTCCGCTTCAACTCTTCATGGAGAACCTCAAGGGAGAGACAAGTGTGTGTTGTGGCTGCCGGTGTGCATGAGGTAAGTGTTGGTTCGGTCGGGGTAGAAGGGCGTGCTGGCGCTGGTGATTGTGCAATTTGTTTGGAGGGGTTTTTGTCGGGGGCTCCCGCTATTCCATCGGTAGTCTTGTTGGGTTTGAAGTGAGGTGAATTCGGTTTCGAGACAGTTGCATGTTGCTGTTGCACTCGAGCTAGGTTTCCGCGGGTGTTGACTGCAGACGACATCGTGTGGTGTTTGATATATATGTATTCAAATGCAAGAACACAAAATGCAGTTTCAGTTTATTCTTTTTGTGAGAATTTAGAATAGTTTTACGAATTCTTGATGATACGAATAAACGTCTAACATGCAAAATGAGCAACTCCCGCACAATTTAATTAGAAATAATGTATAACACACGAATTTTGATTGTTTTTACCGGAGCAGAGAAAAAATGCGTCTAATCACTCTCGAACATCGAACGGAACTTTTTAATTAGAGGCAACTGGTGTTCTCCTGTTTTCACACATGAATTGTTATCCGTTTATTTTTGCTCTGTGTGTGGAAGTGGCTTAACAATGCATTTAAATGAACACCTGCTGCGAGGAGGGTTTTTATGCACGCTTTTGTGCTTTGAAACAAAGCGAGCATTTATGAAAGGCATAATATGTTAATTTACTTTGTGGGCGTTCTTTAACATTTGTAATTTTGTTAACAAGAACGGAAGCATTTATGTAAAGCGGGTTGGGTAATTAGTCTTTTTTACATTTTTCGTGTAAATACAAGGGGTACGGTATTTTTTTGGGAAAGTGACGTATTTAGTCATAACTCATAAATTTATAAAGTTTACTTTGTATGAAGTTAAAAGAGCTTCATTTCCATTTAGAGCTTTGAACCTTTAGTGTTGTAAGCAACCTCTTTTCAGAGTTTCTAAGAAGCGTGGTAATTTTTTTTATAAATTTATTCCCTTTTCACCGTACTCAAAGTCCCTCGAAACTTTCTTGTAAAAAATTCTAACCGAAAATTTGTACTATATGGAAAGAAAATGACATTTGATTAACCCTTAGTGTAAAAATTGCAGCCAGTCAAGATTGTTATGATTACTTTTTGGTACTAGAAAGGCGATTTACATGAGCTCTTTTTATGAATATTTAGTGTGTTGATGATCATGGTGAAATGTTAGTAGAATTTTTTGATAAAATTTCACCAAAAATTAAAAGTTTTTTGTCAGTTTTTGCGCGATTTTGTTTCTTTCTCCCACCGGAAGGCTTTTCGAACATTAAAATTCCCACAAAAAGAGAGAAATCACCCGATATAACAACACTGCCCGTCGATCCATGCAACATAAGTTTATTTTCTCGTCCAAAGACTAATATTTTGTCAAATTCATTAGATAATCTATATTGACATAAATCTTATCATCCATCCTTCCTATGAGCGATACAATGAAACAACTGATCATTTTTAGGGCTCTTGATTCTCATCCTCACATCTTTGTTTTTATATTCTTGTTTTCAGTATATCTAAAGGCATTTTCCCTGCCAGATTTGTTCTAAAATTTCTGCATAATATGTTGGTTCCTATCCTTTCTTAACATCATTAGTAACAGATGTTCTTAACTCCGCTGGCGAACGTAGTAAATTTTTATTATATTATTATTTTCAAGCGGTATAAAATTTAACTGCCGATTCTAAAAAACCACCCTATGTTTAAAAGTTTCAAATGAAAAAGTGGAAAAACATGACATGAATCATCTTACAAAATTAGTTAGAATCCGCTTCTCCCGCCGCAAACTGTAACAGGAAGCTGTTTTTGCATTTGATCAAATAGATCCCTTCAATTCGGCCCAAAAATTAAGACCTCGGACAAAACGAATGGTTGTGAGAAACTTTGTTAAAAGGAAACCTTATGGACCTTTTGCGCGAACTATTTATTTATTTTATTAGGCTTACCTACGTCAAAAAAGTAAAAATGGCTGAAAAGAGGAGGAGATCAAAAATGTCGTTTCGCTCAAAATTAACACAGCTCTGGTAAAAGCTGGACTGTCAATGCTTACAAGAAAATAATTTAAAACGTTGGTCTAATTTTCAAAATTTCCCAATTCCATATCCGTTTTCCCAACTTTTTTTTCACTTTGATTCCTTGCTGAAAAATCTAAATTAGGTATAATTAGTTTTCATATTATTAAGACATCTTTCTTAGAAGGTTATACAAAATTCATGTGAATTTTTAACATAAATAATTAATTCACAATGCATAGGCTTTGAAATTAATATACAAGTCAAGTACAATGTTTACTCTTTAATAAAAAGCGATAATAATAATAAATAAATATAGAAATACTGATTAAGTCTTAAAAATCTAATGGTGTGTGGGCCGCTTCCATTTCATTTTATTCACCCATAATCGCATTTCAAATTTCAATGGTGTGTAGGGTTGGGCCTTGAGGGCGTAGGAATGAGAGAGCTAGGGTGTGAAATGTATACAGGATTGAGAAAAGGAGAGTGATTTAACATTTGAAACGAATACCTGTTGTTAACTTTACGGTAATAAAAAGGAAGAAGAATTATTTTATACAGTGGTAAGAAATATCTCCTATACGCAAACTCAAGCGTTGGATGGGAGATAGTTCGGGAATACTACCTTAGAACAACAATGAAAGCTAAGCATTGGTTAGTAATTATATTACGTACTAGCTGTTGCCCAAGTCTTCGCTTGCATTAATGCCGATTTTGTCAATCACTTCAAGTACACTTAAGGAACTACCCACCCACAAAATTTCACTGAAATCGGTTGAATGGTTAAAAAGATCGACCCTTGTTCGAAACTTGACGACGCAGTTTTTGTTGCAATGTATGTGCTGGTGCAATGTGCGCCACCCAAGCAGAACAATGACCAAGCACAACGGTTGCTGATAACTTTTAATTTGAGGAAATAAATTAAGTTTTTTAATGTTAGATTTTGGTTTGTAGCTCAGCTTCTAGATGACACAGAAAGTTGATTGATGGCTTAAAATAATTCTGGAAGTGTTGGCTTTCTTAATTTTTTTTTGTTTTGTTTGCATTGATTAAGAATTGATTGAGTAATGGCGAGCTAAAAGCAGTAAAGTCAGAAAAAAACAAGCCAAAAAATGAGCATGGTAATAGAAGAAAGAGCCTATATCCTTCTCAGAATCTTAACTAACATTTCAAAAAAAGTTTCATCAAAATCTGTTTAGCAGTTTTCACGCCAACCGCGAACATAGAAAACGGCTACAGTTTTATTATATGTATATAGATATAGATATAGAAGATTGTTAAAAGGCGCTTAATTTTATTTCTTTGATTAATAAAATTGTCTACAGGAGATGTTTTACAAGTTTGAAAGTTGGGCAGAAGAGATCCAGAAAGAGAGAACAAAGCATTTCCCCTTCATAAAAAAGCTGCAAATAATAGCCCAACAAATTTCTTTGGGCTAGTTTGTTATAACTGAATTTAGCTGTCAAATCTCTCAAAAGTCAATTTGAATTGGCAGTTTATTTCTGTTTGCTTTGTTAAGCGCTGAAATTTGTTATTAAAAATGGATAAATCAGCAAAAAAAATAAATACAATAATACTGAATCCGAATGTTTTTCAACGTCTGCAAACTGGTAATTTTTTTAAACCCACTGACGTTTATTTTTAAAAATTATTTTTCTTTCTCGCATATGTTTTTAACAAGCGTCATGCCAAACTTTCGTTCCTTTACTTTTTGGTTATATTCTCTTTTTCTGAGAGAATATATCCCCACTCTTTAATATCTGACATTTTGCCGAAATTGGCCCAAAAAGTAAGGGAACAGACCCAATATAAATTCAAGTATTAAATATCGATATTGTGGGGACATATACTATACACAGTAATCGTCATTGGACTGGTACATTTAATAGCTTAGATTCTATAAACGCGGTGATGTTTTTATGTTCGGAACTTATTTAAAAGTTCACTACACGAGTTTTAGTTTTAAATTATGCAAAATTAGTAAACATGCGTGGTTTCTCACCTATTAGTTTTTGCAGGTAACTTGTGGCAGTAGATTGTGGTAAGAGATATCACTTGGCCCCAATTTCAATTTGGGGCAAAGGAATTTCGGACCAATGAAGCATTTTTTCACTGCTTTACGTTTTACGTTTAAATGGTACCTACCATGTGCCATGAAGGATCGAATTAACATGAATGGAGCTGAGCTGCATCATAAGAGCGAATCTATAAATTCCATCTTGTTAGTGTATTAGTAAAATATTTTTACATATTCTTGTATACTAACCCATATCGTTGGATAAGAAGTTAAAACATTAGCCGCATCTTAAATACATACTGCGTCTTTGGTAGACTCCTTGTTTAGGGTTCAAAAAGTCAAAATATTAATTGCCTACTTCCTTGTTGCAACAGATTACTGAGGCTATGTCAATATTCACGGCAAATTGTCTATGCTTACACCACGCACTATTATATCATGCAATGGACCACATTACCCACTCCCCCGCTGGACTCAGAATGCTTTTCTTCCAACGAAGTTCTAGTTTATTTCCCCACCGTCAGTATAAACAAAAAAATCGTACGATTTCCCAAACGCACCTCAGTGTTTAAATTTGCATTCCCAATTGAATAAGTCGACAAGAGGCGTAAACAGACTGACAGCTAGGTAGTCATAAGTCATAACATTTCCTCAATCATTCCACCCGACAGCTGAAAAGTTAAAAACCGGGAAAATTAGTTGTCACCTGTCAGAGAGATACCTACGCTGCATAGCACAGCCCAGCTGAAAAGCTTAATCCAGCTGTGCAAGTGCGCACCATCTATCGCTGTCACCTTTGATCCAAAATAATTACTCACTCGTTTGTTGAAAATTACAACAGATTGGCTCCAAAGAAATCAGTAACAATCGGAATCGCTTAATCGTAACAAATTAATTACATAAACGACCACAAAAGCCGCAGCCGCAGTGTACGAGTACAGCGTGTGTGCTCGTACGATTACTATACGGATGCAGCATCGTACCGTGGCTACGAGCTTGTTGACAGAGTATCGAATTTCGGAATGACTGTTTTTTTTTTGCTTCTGTGGTCAACTGTACGAGTACCTGTGCAACGTCAAGGGTGGCTTTTTGCCAAGGAGATTAAAGCCCCTATTATGGATGACAACTCAACTTAGTTGTGTTGTCTTCATGACAACTCAACTTTGAGACAACCAAACAAATTTTTCGTATTATGCAAGACAACTCTTTTCAGTTGTCTTTAGGAAATAAATTGCCATCTTTTAGGGGCATATTGAAAATCGAAATGTCAATTTTGCGAATTTATTTGTGGAAATTAAAATCGAACCAAGTAAAGTGGGTATTTGCAATTAAAACGAAAAAGTTTAAAAACATTGGAAAGTAGTTTTGATTTATTTTTTGGTGACTTGGATGTTTTTCGATTTCCCTAATTGTTTTTAGCATATTCGCTTGGTTCCCAGTTTGCGTTTTGAGGTAGGCAATTCTTTCTTCTTCAATAGTTTTCACCCGTTCCTCCTGTTAGGTGCTCTTACAGATTGTGCGGATGTGGATGCTACAGCAGGATCTTCAGGTTGCACATTCTTTTCGTCGCTTGCATTCTCGTCTTCGAAGTGCTGGTCAGTTTTTTCTTTAAGTTGTCCTTGTAATGTACCCAACCCTGCAAATAATGTTTGTATGTAGAAAAATTCTTATTTCGCATTATTAACGAGCCCTTTGCTATTCTTTTCCACTCCTTGAAGGTGGCCCGATCCGATGCTGTTGAGCTCTAAAGCTTATTTTTGTCATTCTTTGTATATATATATTTTTTTTTTGTTGAACCAAACCGTCCTTTACCCCTGGCCAGATTAGGTTCCTAAAAAAATTCAGCCGAACAAATTGCACTGGTTTTGTGATTTTTAAACTTTTAAAAACACACATTCTATTATCCATTTTTTATTCTAATTCCTACTTACATTTTTTGTCCATTTTTCATTAAAAAAGCTGATCCTTTTCGTTCAACAAATCCAAAAGCATCCAATACAACTGATAAAAAGCAGTTGTCTGATTTTGACATTCAGGACAACTCCAACACAACTCAGTTGTCTTCTATAATACGTACACACAACTGAAAAGACAACCATTTTATTAGTTGTCTACTCATAGGATGATGGTTGTCCTTTGACAGACAACTAGTTGTTATCGATAATCCCAATTGGAGAAAGACAACCTTGTTTTGGTTGTAGTTGTCTTCCATAATAGGGGCTTAAGTTTCCGATATGTGTGAGCGTGTGTTGATTAAAATTTTTTCCTCTGGAACTTTTGCTGTTGATTTATATACTTAAGAAAAAAAGACTTTAATAAGCAAGTCAATTGGTAATAAATTTGTCAAACCAGTCATTTGGGTGAAGGTAGTGCGATGGAAATTTATTTCATTCAAAGTGTGGCTTTGAGTGTGAATTATAATTTTTTCGATTATACGACTGCTGCCGGCCGGCGGTCATCGGTAATTTATTGTGCAATTATGATTGTAATTGAATAATTATATAATAACTGCTTAATTATTGAAATAAGGGGTTTTTTACAGCCCATATGTGTTCAGTTGGCCAAGGCAGGTGGGAAGGTACTATTGTGTTTTGATGTAAGGTAGAAGTGGGCGCTTCCCTTTATTTTATTTTATTTAATTCTCCGGCACTACGATGATAGAGGAAGCCAAAAAAAAAAATCCCTCCATCTGTCTGTTTGCTCTTTAGCCCTGCAGCCTAAACGGCTGGACGAATTTAGTTCGAACTTTTGCTTTGGAGTTTGGGGGCCTACAGTTCGGCGTCGTTTTTCGTTTTGTACTTGAACCTCTATATGATACAAGTTTGATTTTTTTCTCAAACAGTTCTCACAATTTCAACCAAAATTCATATTTAAGCTTAGGTGGGTAACAGTGACTTTGCTGCATACCCAGTTTTTCGTTAAAAAATTTAACTTATCTCAAAAACGGTCAATACGATTGTAAAAAATATTCAATCCAAAGGTAGTATTTTCCTTTCTAACTTGATAGCAAAATCAAATTTTTTCTAAATTATCGTACAATGGATTTTTGGAAAAATAAACATTATGAGAATTTGGTTTTCTATAGCTAAACTACATGAAAACAGCAATAATTTTGAACGAAATTCATACGTATTGAGAAAACGAACAAGAAAATAAAGAGACTAGTGAAATGCACTCTACGACGGTTTATTTAGAACTCAACAGCAATCGAGAGCTGTATTTAAAGCCAATATAATACGGATACTATTTAATAGCGGGAGGATCATTCATAACATAAAAATAAATAAATAAATAAATATTTTGGCGCGACAGGTGTATGGGACCCAAGGCCTAGCTTCTCGCAACCATTCGCTTTGTGTGGGTTTTCAATTTTTGGGACGAATGGAAGGGATCTACAATTTTACGCCGAGTCCAAACGGCTAATTGATGACAGTTTTACTCTCGGATGTTTGTCAGACGTTCGCGAGAGGTGGCGCAGTGGAAAAAAAACCTAAAGATGTAATTGGCCCTCTCGGGATTCGAACCTGAGCCCCTCGCTTAGTAGCCCAACACACTACCACTAAGCCACTGCGCCACATAATATAAGTATCATATAAATAAAATTGGTGTAGTTCTGTTCGACTAAGACTGAATTTGACTTCATGTCTTTAAATGCAAAAATCTTAGAAATTGCTGAATATATTCTGGTGCTTTTTTCACACGCCTGTATACGGTGGAGTCGGGTTGGGTTCGATATCCCGCTTTTTATAATCTCGATTCTTAAAATCCCGCCATTAAAATTCCGCTGTTTATTATCACGCTTTTTTAAATTCCCGCTTTTTAAAATCCCGCCTCTTATAATCCCGCTTTTTATAATCCCGTTTCTTATTATCCCGCTTTTACAATCAAAAAGCTGCGATTTTTTAAAATAAAGCAACTACTTTTGATTGTAAAAGCGGGATAAAAAGAAATTTAAAATAAACTAAGCAATGTGTGTTTTTTTGAAATGCAGTTTATTTTAACATTTATCATTTTTAGAAGAAGTAACAAAATTTTAAATAAATAGTATCAAAATAAATGTTCAAGTACCTAACAAATATGACAGTCTTCAATAAAAAAAAAAAAAATAAAGTAATGTTATATATACAGTAAAAACTAAAAACATTCGGATGCATTTTTGGTCGAGTATTTTTAATATTTTTAAATATATAATTAGAATTTAAATAAAAATATAACCAACATCTATTTTTTTGATAACAATGTTTTGTAAAAAAAAACGGGATTAGCGGGATTTTAAAAAGCGGGATTATAATAGATCGGGATTTTGAATAAGCGGGATTTTATAAGACGGGATTTTAAAATTTTTTTTTCGGGATTTTTGAAAAGCGGGATTCCGATAGAAAATCGTTGACGATTTTTTGAGTATTTTTATATTTTTATTACATTAGAGAAAGAGAATGTACGTTACAGAACAGGTTTCTAATATCAATACATTGAACTCTAAACTTTTAGCCTTTTAACCTTTGAACTATGAGGTAATGGGTTGACCTGAGGTCATAACCTAGGTTCATGGGATGACCTAAATGGCCTACATTCACTTTCCATTTTATGAAACAGGTTGATATTTCCTTGCATCATGGACACTTCCAGGACAGTTGGCACTGACATATGAGATCGGGCCTACCCACTGCCATACAGTTTATAGAATGTTTCCCATGGTGATCGACAAATGCTGATTGGCTGATGGAGCATCTGTATTAATAAGAATTCCATCGATTGCACCGCAAACTTCTGGCATGCCTCCTTTATTAAAATGAATAATGGCATTCACGTTTTCAGGCCAGCGTACATGCGTTGGAAATTCAACTTCATTTATGTCTGAAGTGACTTCAGCTACACAATGACAAACAGTATTCTTACATCTTACCTTGCCTTGCCTTGCCTTGCATATCAGCTATAGTGTGGTATTGAGCTCCAGAACCAAACCAATGCAGAGCTATTAAAATTGTTTGTCGAACACTAAGTTGGTGACATTAAGTTCTATGTAAGCCTTTCAACAAGGTTATCCACCACACTAATTGAAACTATTTTCGTCAGGTTCAAATTTTATACGAGGTTTATAAGCTTTTGGTGGAAATAAAGACTTAAGCTAGTATTAGACGATATGTTTAATGAACATACGTATGCTGACAATCATATGCTGAAAATTCTCAGCAAACAGGCATATGTTCGTCTGGCGTATGATGCCCTATTACACGATATGTTGAATTTGTCCCAAAGTAGCAAATTGTTTGTTGACAGCATATGCTAACAAACAGTTTGCTATCACATTTTTTAGGACATATGAAGCCCTATTACACGATATGTTGAATTCGGTTTGCTGAAAAGTTTGAAGACCCGTATGATTATATGCTGAAAAATTGACAGATCGCGATTTTAATTCATTTTAAAAGAAAAAAAGAAGAAGAATTGCATTCTACACTACGTGTTGAATTCCTTGTATTTATTGTAAATATCGTTTTATTGATTAGACTGTATTTGTTTTAACGTTTTTGTTTGGTTTAGTTGAAAAATAAAATGCGTGCAAAAAAAGAGCCCTCGCTGTAATATTGGCCATATGTGTATTCGACGATGACGACAAAGAGGAATTGCTACGGAAGCAGCGAAAAGTTTGGATAAGCGATCAGGATACGGGTGTTGGGTCATGCTGCGCGCCGAAGAAGGATTTTGTGAAAAATTGTACCGCGAATTGCGCAAAGAAGAGACAGATTTGTATCTAACGTTTGTGCGCATGACACCTGAGCAATTCGACCATCTACGTGCCTTGGTGACACCGCACGTTACACGGTGATGCGCAAAAGCGTTTCACCATAAGAACGACTTTTATTGACGCTTCAGTATCAATGTATACTCTCCTCTCTTCACTTTAGGGTGTGTGGTAGTTTATTTACTTCAACAGTTTTGTGTTAAGGTTATCTCGCCCCTAAATAAACAGATATCTACATTTTTAGTTTTGAATAAGTCTATTGTCATTTGAAAAGTTGATTTCGTCTTAGGGAACAGAAACAAATCACTACTTCTCGATCTATCCTTCGATCCGAGAGCTAGTCCCGAATTGTCCAGATGTCGAATGGGGATATTTAATACTGGCGCTGAGTGTAAATTTTTACCAATCAGTTCGGCTTACCACCACCTGAGCCGCAGCCCGGTCGAGAATTTCCCGTTCCGTACACTCTTGTTGCCGATGGCTGCGAACTAAACAACTCAGCCGTTTTGTTTTTAACAAGCAATCAGGAAAACAAAATCACAAAAAAAAAACACGTACAAAATTTATCGAAACTTCAAAAATATCAAAAGTCGTTTGCTGAAAAATGTGGCGTATGCTCATGAGCCTACTTTAGCTCGTAAGCATACATCATACGAGTCAGCATACGCCAAAAATTTGTCCGAATGTTAGCAAACGGTCCCAAAAGGGGTATTACACGATATGTTCAGGTTGCCAATATACATATGCTGACTAGCCAACAAATTTGCCAACAAACAACTTTAAGCATACGTATGATGACAGAAATTTTGATATTATACGATATGTTGTTATTGGGACACATTTTTCAGCATACGTATGCTGATTCAGCAAATCGTCTAATACTAGCTTTACTAACACTCGGTGTTTCTGTGATACTAGAGTAATTTTGTAAGGTTATATTTTCTAAAGATTAATGATTCAAATTTCAATTTGAAACCATATAAAATGTGACTTGTAAGCACTTGACAATGGTTTGTTAAATTTTCTCTACACTTGTAGGTTTATGGTACTACAGCTTTGTGGTAGAATCTCCCACTTGTTAAGGTTTGATTGTACAATAAAAATTTACGCAAAGCTTTGTTATTTATTTTCTAGAAAAAAGAACCAACTCATTTTTCTGTACGAACAACTTCTGATCAACTTCTCAGTTAATTCGACAAAAAAAATCCACTGAAATGTGTCATTTCTTTACTGTTCCATCTATCAGGAATTTTTTTTCTGGTGGAATGTAATGAGTGGTGTTTGAAATGTTTGTACTGACAACGAAGTGACAATCAGTTTTTCTGAAAGACTTTTTCTGTTTGCCTTTTTCCAACTTTTACGGTTGCATTTTACGTATCGCATCAGAACAGTCCCCCGCCCCATTTAATATCTTAAATCTACTGTCTACACGAAACGACTAAATAATTTCAATCCGTCTTTCAATTTTATCTACCCCCGAGTTAAAAATAAACTTTTTCACTAAAACACCTCAAGTGGCTGGCGTTGACAGCGAATATCATCGTAAATTTTAATTATTATGTGCGAGGTAATTATAGCAGATTTAAGAGCGTGTACGACTGATCGCGTGTACACTTAAATTTTGTTATGCTGCGAATATGTGTGGCAAATAAAATTGTTCTCATCATAAATAATCCGACAAAGAAGGATATTTTGGAATTCTAACCGTGCGAAACGGTTTCCCATCACTATTTATACACAGTGAGGGTCACAATATTTCATTTAAACAATAATCTCCTCGGTATATATTTTGAGTGTGAAAATGTTGTTAGTAAATATTTAAATCTTTTCATTTTCGCATAATAATAAAATAGAAAAAGATATAAATCTGCCACTTGTACCGGATTAACATCGGATTTATTTTTACGTCTGTATTTTTCAACACTTTACTGTCAGTCATTGGGTTAAGGTGAGCGAGCACTGCTGGCTGAATTTTAGGTGCAAAGATTTTTGGAATGGAAGTGGAATTTTTATTTATTTAGGGAGCAGTTTTTTGTAAGGCGAATCAGGGACTGAATTAAGTACTACAAGTTATATTGCTTTTTTTACATTTCCCATAGTAACCAAATGTTTTCAATTTTCCCTTAAAATTATTACAACGTTTTATTTAAAACTGCTTCCGATCGCACGGTCTACTTTGTGTTTTTTTGCGAATGTCACACTTTTGTTTTAAATAGTTACTCCCCAACTTTTTTCATTTCTTCCACTGACACTGGCGGCATCTATGTTCAGCAAGTTTTATAGCATAAACCCACGCCATCTACTATTCGATTACTACAGTCGCGATCTATTCAGCTTTGGTACGGAGCCCCTAGGCGGACATTTCGGAGCCCCCAAAATAAATACACATTCAAAAAATTGGAATTGGATTGGTCTGAAAAGACCCTCTCCCTTATCTCCATCCGCCCTTAAAAGAGTCTATGCTTAGGATCTGTAAAGCAGAACGGAGATTATTAAGGACTTAAATACAATCGGAAATTTTAGGTTAGGTTAGCTTTGTATCTTGAAAAAACACAAAGAGTAGAGTTGAAGGTCCATTGTTGTACGACGTGAGTGAGGAGTAGGGAAGTTCGGCTGAAATTCTATACCGGGTCTCGTTGTGACTCTGTGAACAATGCCTCATTATAAGTCCCGAAAGACCACCAAAACAGCTGAGTTACTTCTTGAAAGAAGTAACTTTCCAAGATCGACTCGCGCAAAGTGGCAGGAGCTGAACATGGACTGGACAGTTGCAAAGGAAGTGGTTTCTTCTTGATTCTCGTCCTACAAAAATTGGTGTGGATCGAGTCCTCTTAACGCTGTCACAAAGAAGACGATTTTGATTTTTTATGGAACTTCTCCAAAAATTGAAACCCACCGCTTAAGCTCAGAGTTTGACTGAAGCATTAATTTCAGTCTTTAAGAATTAAACCGATTTTGTTGATTTTTGAAGAAATACTCATCCAGAAGAAAGGTTATCGTGGTCGTTCAAAATGATATCGGCCTCACGTTCGCCGTCAAATGCGACGAATCTCAAAGTTATTTACGAATCACTTACAACATGGAAAAACGATTTTATGTGCGACTAGCTGACCCGTGCTCGCCTTGCCTCCCGCGCCGTTTTTTAAAAATATGTTCCCTCCCTTGGACCTTTCTAAAAGCTATAAGCAAAAACAAAAACAAAAAAAAACGTAATTTTAATTCCTACTTAAGTCTACACAAAAAAAATTTACCCAAAATTTTGTTATTCGTTCCCTCTTACCCACCTCAAATGTCGGCGAAAATGAAGCAATAGCAACAAAAACTTGACACACGAACCCTACCCCAGCCCATTTCCAAACTTTTTCCAATGAACAGCACCTGAAAACGTGTTCAACCTGAATGTATGGGCTGAAAAGAGACCGTCCATTGAAGTGCAAAACATTCAGGATCACGTTAGAGCGCGCACATAATAATCACACACACACTACTGCAACGATACTCACAGCTGCATCACTACTGACAGTGGTATCCACTGAAAGAAAATTGTGGGCGATGTTTTGAATAATTGTTTTGAACACTGGATGATGTTTTATATCTTAAAAGATTCAGGAGAAAATTTATTAAATTCCCCTGTATTTTTATTTTTCAATCCGATAAGCCATTACTGAGCTAGGTCTGTGTAAACAGAATTTTCCTTACATATATCCGGTTTTTTTGACTATTTTGTAAAAACCGAGTTATATTCCAGGTTAAAAAGTAGCCTAAAGCCCGACTCAGAACATAAGAAATCACTATGCCAAGTTTCATTAAAATCCGTCCAGTAGTTTCTGCGTGATGCGCGGTCAGGCATTTTTCATTCTACAGTTTTATTATATGTAATATGTAGAGAAGAAGAGATATGTAGAGAAGAGAAGAGAAGAAGAGAAGAGAAGAGAAGAAGAGAAGAGAAGAGAAGAGAAGAGAAGAGATAGAGAAGAGAAGAGAAGAGATAGAGATGATAAGGAGAATGAGGACTTGGTAGACCATTTGCCCCAAAAATAGAGACTCACCCAAGCGAATGGTTGTGATAACCTATGCCTTGAGGGCTTCTAGGATCTCGGGCTTGTTCACGTAAACACGGGGGCTTCAAAAAACCCCACAAAAAAATTCTGAAACGGTTAAATCGGGCGATCTTGCGGGCCAGTGCAAATCGCCAAAACGAGGGATGAGGCGCCCCGGGAATGCCGCCTTTAGAATATCGGTTGTGGCTCGTGCAGTGTGTGCCGTAGCTCCGTCCTGTTGGAACCACATGTCCTCCAGTCCCTAATTTGACCAATTTAGACAAAAAAAAACTCTGTTAACATGGCCCTACAGCGTCTGGTCGATTTTTCCGGCGACAGCTCGACTTTCTCCTCAACAGCGGCGATATTTTCGGCACAACGGGCGCTCCGGGGACGGCCACTCTTGGCAAAGTCTCGTGTGGTCCCATACTTCTAAAGGTTGGTGGCGAAACGGCGTAGTGTTCGCGCAGTCTGTGTCGGACGGCCGTGGCGCGGAATTCGCGCTGCGCCAACACTACAGACGAATTGTTACACAAAAAATAGACACTATTATTCCGAGATATTGGGAAGTGTATCACTCCATGGCTTTTTCACTTGTATTCTACATCTGTCTAGTCCACAAATGTCAAAACAGATTTGACATTGGCGGCCATTTGCAAAAATAAGAGCATCTTCCAATAGGGTGATCTCTTTTGGCACACCTGTATGTGGACCTCTGTGCCAACTATATTTAATAGGCCAGACAAATTGCCCTTTTTAGCAGTAAACTTGACTGCATCTTCAGATCTCTCCTTCTCACTATTCTACTATTCAAGTTCAATTAAATACTACCTTTCATGATAAGCAGAATTACGAAGTATGTAGTCCCTGTTCAAAACTGGGCAAATTTTGACGACGGTCTACATTTTACCAACAACATTCTGGAATTATCTACTGGCATTTTTCTAAAAAAAAAAACGACAAATAGGCTTTCGCATTAATAAAATGAAAATCATGCGATTTCATTTCATTCATTCATCCTCTCTGTATACAATAAACCTGAACGTATTACCGAATAAAATGAGTTGTCACGCTCGCTACTCACAAGTCACAAGACAGCAACATTTTCGCGGTACATTACTTCTCTCGCCGGATTAATCTCGTCGCTTACCCCCGCCGGGGCTCCTGCTAGGCTGTCGCTACATCAAATTCGTATCTTTGTAATCACTCAGTGGAGAAATAAAATACATCACATTCACATATCAACATCAGCTTGTACGAGGTATGGTACTTGTTGAAAAATGCCTCCGCAGATAATCTCAATGGGATTGCTGAGGGAATAAATTAATTAATCCATTTCGCCGTTGAAATTCTTCAGCATCAATGAATTAATTAATCCATTTCAATGTTATGTACGATACAATGCACACACGTATGAGACTGATTTTCTTTTGAATAAATTTTCGACTTTTGGAAATCCCTTGCTGTGTTGCCGCCGAATTGTTTAATTTAATTGGGCGGGAAAGCAAATGAATGAGTTCGGTTTGTTTTTGTTAATGGGAAGAACCTATCCCACGCGTAAAGATCTTACGTGGAAATCACATAAACTAATCGAAGATACTATCGATAAATATTCCAAGCACTGTAATAGTTACTAGTAAGATAAGGTAGTTTTTTTTGTGTATATAGCAACTGGAGAGTAAATTGAAAACAAACAAATAATTATTAGGCGGACTTTGTTGAGATCCGGAAACGATTAGTTAAGCAAAATAAACAGTTCTTGGATAAACATTTAAACAAAAGTTTATTGACGAAAATCAGGTTCACCCTTTCGGACACATCGAGCGAGTGGACAATAATTTCGTCAAGTTTTGGGGGTTTTTGAGTTCGAGGCAATAAGGAAATAGGAAATTCCAACTTTGCGCTGGAGTCATAGAGGAGTAAATCTCTTAAAAGATTTTTTTAACCTACCCTTCCCCGTAAGTTTTAGGTATATCTGTGATCTGTAAAATGAATAATCAATTATTTAGATAGTATTGCTACAGACAAAGAGCAGTTACTTTTGCTTTTTGAGTAATGAGGCCAAACCCGGGTATATGTTCTGTATTTAATTGACAGTCAATATCGGACAATCGCACTGAATGCCTCAACAGAGGTCGACACCTATAACATAAAAGTAGGTAGTGAGGATTTTTCTCAATCTGAACTTTTATGTTTGTTTAAAAATCAGATAAAGAATAGCTCCTTCCAAGCTGTTTATTGGCAGTTAAAACTTAAAGTGTGTGAAACTGTAGGCAGTTACCTAGTAACACATATTTTTCTTCAAAATTGTAGGTAGATTTTTTTCTATATTTTAAGAAGAGTGTGCTTGTGACCCCACACCAAAAGTGCATTAAATGTATTATTTTTAAATTATAAGAATTAAAATTCGAGAGAATTCAGTTCCGTTGCCTCGCCAGATCACATTTTTCGCAACACATTGACCAGTTCACTCCCCCGCTTCAGCGTGCGCCCATGAAATTATTCACTTCAAAAAGCAAAGAAAGGAAATCAAGTTTTTATAAAGCATCAAGAAGAGAAGAAATTATTATATACATAGAATATAGATAATATAAGGCAAACAAGCAAAAACCCAGATAGGAATGTTTACTTTCGAACTCATACCACCAACAGTACTGCCAATGCTAAGCCTAGTAAGCGTAGCGATCGCCAACAAAATTAAGTAGATTTGAAATGAGGTGTACCTACCTAAAAAAAAACTTAAAAAAAATTTGTTTTTTGTTCAGAATGAAAACTCAACATTGACTTGTTTTTAGTTTAACAGCCTTTTAAAGAATAAATTTCATAGGCACATAGTATATTAGTTTATTTTAAAATAAATATAAACTTTTTGTTTCATTAAATTCAATTCAATTGGTTAAAAAAAATAAAAATAAATATTAATACTATATAAATTGTGAATAAAATTTAATTAGTTTCTTAAGACGCATTGTATTAATTGCTTATAAGGTTCAAAATCATCATTTTCCTTATAAGTAAAAGGAAAAAAGCAGTACTTGCATTAAGATAATTTTTTTTTACATTTTAAAATCTAAAAATCGCCTTTCGGCTGCTGCACTGCTATTCAATACAAAAGATAATAAATTAAATTTTGATCGATATAAAAAAATAAGTCAAACGAAGTGGAAATAAGTTGCTAAATAGCAGACGCATATACAAAAATAAATGAAGTAGATCTACAACATTGGTAGCGCTGCCATCAAATGTAACACGATCAGCGGTACTACTTCAAAAAAAATCGAACTATATATTTGACCCAAAAAGTGAAGTAGATTCAAGAAAAGTAGAAAATGTCCAAAAAGCGTTTGAAGATCGTATATTTTTATTAAATTATAATTTTGCCTACAAATCTTTATTCACTTTCATTACTTTAAAATATATTTTCATGGCGTTTTTTATTATTTTTCACGTAGGTACCTACCTATTTGACTAAACTTTTCTTCACCTGTTGGACAGAAAATTGAAAGGAATGAACGTCAGAAAATTTTAATACATTTTGTGTTTAAAGTGAAGTTAGATACAATTTGTTCCTTTGAAATGTGATATGTTAACCTGGGCTTAAAACATTTTTTAAATATTATTTCTGTTTTTGGAAGCAGTTTTTTTATTGAAATTGAAGCGAATTAAATAAGGACTTTCTAAAGTGAAGTAGATATAAAGAATTTAACAATAGTGGGAAGTATGGAGCAGATTTTTTTTTCCAAGATTGAAATAAATCTACTTTAATTGAAGTAAAGTAGTATCGCTGAACACGATCAGCTCATTGATCCTCTCAGTCTGCGACAATCTCAATCGAGTTGTATCCACAAAAAGCAGGGGTCGGATTACCGCATCCGTCAGCGAGCAGTACGTCACTGAATTTGGTGGATTTTACATGCAAAAAAATAACAAATTCAGTCACGTAGTACTAGATCACGGATGAGGTTATTCAACCCTCGATCTCAATACACGTGTTCTCTATGATTGCTGTCATCTTCATAGTCGTTTCATCAAATTCGACTGTCACCAACGGAACATCTAATTGTGCTCCACAAAAGGAGCAACAAAGTTGTTTGATTTAAAAAAAAGGAAAAGCAGAAAAAGTAAAAAATTACATCCATACCCATATCCATACTTTTAACATTATAAATGCGAAAGTACCTGTTACCTTTTCACGCTTAAACCACTGAGTCAATTTTAATGAATTTTGATATAGATATAGTTGAGACCTTGGAGAAGAACATAGGATACTTTTTATTGCGAAAACAGGGGCCTTAGCACGTAACTTGATACAATCGAGTTCAGTCGATACAATCGAGCTCTGGCAGCACCTAATTTGTTTCAATCGAAGATAATCATTTTAAGACAATCGATTGAAAATTTCATCACAAAGAATGTTGCTGCGTTTTTTACCAATCAAGGTAAAATAGGAGGTGATATGAACGATTACCTACCTATGTTTATATATCTTTATATTATTCTTCTTATTTGCTGTGGGAATCGGGTAGGTACGCGGGAGTTCACAGTATATTTAAAACGCGTTCCGACGTATGTGATCTATAAAATTTTGAGTTAAAAGTTATGACCAATTTTATATACATAAATATTACAAAATTGTTGAACAAGTTTTTCTTTTACTGATGGAAGTTTGGAGAAAAAAATAGACTGCTCGAAGAAAAAATGAACGCAGACGTGGTACTAGCTAGAAATTCAACCGAAAAAACGTATCTGTAAATATATACAGTATTGAACACCAAAATAGCACACCTAATAGCACAAACGGTAGAGGCTTTAAATATAATAATTTTATATAATTTTACTAGAAAATTCACCGTTAGAAATAAAAATGCAAAAATATAAAAAGAAATAAAAATAAAGAAATATAAAATTACCAAATATGCCTGTATTATTCTTGGGAGCCGAACTTATATTTTGTTGGAAATCCTTTATTTGCTACAACAGCTTGCCATCGCCTTGGCAAACTTTCAAACAATTTTCTTCAGCGTTCAATCGTTGAATTCCAAGCACTTTTGATACTGTCCCATAATTAATTCAAGTTTTTAGGTTTCTTACCTTTTATTTGGCGTTCAATGTCGTTCCACAAGTTCCAAATTGGGATGGGATCAAAAGACTGAGCTAGCCATTTCAAAAAATTCTATGCACGATTTTACCCATCGAGAAGTCGTGCATAAGGTAATCTTCTATGATGTCCTTTTACACGTGTTGATCCATTTTGGTATCGATTTTAACAATAGCCAACAAAAGGCTCCCAACAATATTACATTTCCGCCCCCGTGTTTCATTGTTACGAGTATGTATTTTGGGTTGTATTGTTGACTCGGAGGACGCCACACATATTTCTTTCCATCCAACCTTAATCTACAGAACTTCCACTCATCAGAGCTTATTTTTCCAAAAACCTTTTCAACTATTTTCTCTTAAACTATTTTCATTTAACCGCCGCCTAAGTGTTCGAGAAGACACAGAGCAGTATTGTGACTCAATATCGTACTTAATTTGCTTAGATGTCTTGAAGGAGTCTACAGTCGATGATCTGCGTATCAATTTGTCTCCTCTGATGGTAGTTTTTCTTGTTTTCTGGAACAGCCTATTAGTATTAATTTCGCTATTTCTGAAACCGTTTTTTTTAGGTTTCATCTCAATCAGAGTTCAATGCAATCCTTTTCTTATGTCTAAGGTATCAGTTTGATGAATTTTTTATATCAGCATGTGGGTAAATGTGCGCACATCGACGTTCAAATGAAAGGTATAAAGACAAATAAATAGAAGGTGATAATTAGCACAGTTGCTGAGCATACCAAGATGGTAGAGGGCTTACGGACGATACTCGAGTATATGAAACCCATTCCCGGCACGTATTTTCTGTTTTTTTTGTCTCGTGTCAAGTTTTTATCAAAGCGTAACATCCCACCACGCACCACTTTGCACAAGAAACACCGACAGCTCTAGTTTCAACCACTACAAGCTGTGAAAAATTGCGTCCCAAGATCCCAATCCCTCAAGTAATTATTTTTACTTTATTACAATTCTGTATTTTAAAGCACGAACCTGTTTTAACTACAAATTGTGATTGCTTCTTGTTTTAAATTACCACAACTATAAAACCATCTGTTGACGACGACAATTAAGATACATTTGTGTAATAAACAAGTTTGCTTTCGGACGTCTTTTGGTATAAACTTTGATATGTTTGCAACCGTCACAGAAATGTCCCACAGTTCAAATCCTTTTACAATCGAATTACAACCAGAAACAAAACTTTACACAGTCTATTCTAATGACGATGTCGACAGTGTCCTTGGGGGAAAAGTTTTCCTTTTTTTTTTGTCTGTTCTCATTCCACAGGGAGACCACCGACAGTGCAGAAAAACTTTTATTTAATTCGAATGTTGTACAATAAAATGCAAATGTTTGCCAACTTTAACCGTAACACAGTGTCGGTGTGTGGGTGGTCTTCTTCTTAGTTCATATTCATTGCGGTGCAGTGGAGTTTGAGCAGCAAATTGAATTTTTCAAACCCCTTATTTTCAATACTGGCTACACACGTCGTATATTTATCGTTTGGAATAGAAGTTCGCACAAGGGACCAAGGTGGAAGGCTATGAAGATTTTGGATATACCAACTACTTATGCGAATAAGGCCTGTCAGTTGAACTGAAAGTAGGTATACCTAACTTTGAGAGAATTTCAAGTAGTTGCTTCCAAAGTTGGGCAAAGCCGGCACGAGTGCTTGAGATCAAAGTGAATTGTTGGTAAAAAAAAACCGCATGAAATGTGGTGCAGTCGTTTTTCATGAGCTTAAACAGAAGACAGGGGCGAACTTATTTATTTAAGGTCCTTTAACTGTGGAGTCTCTGGAATCCGTGGAATGTGTGTCAATCCAGGAGTGAAGATGTTTCTGGAAAGCTTCGCAATTTTTTTTCAGACGTTTGCGAGAGGTGGCACAATGAAAAGAAAAACTTAGGATGTAAATTTTGCGTTTTTCCCTTCTTCTGGAATCGGTGGCCAGTTTAGCCTAGGACATTTAAAACTATGCGACTGCGAACCCACCCACAATTGGTGATGTGATTATAAGGAAACACAGAGAGTAGAATTTCAACTATCAGCTCTTAGTGTCATCCTCAAATCTCAAGTGGACGTATCTCGAGTCTCGACAAGAGAAAGGCTGAGTAACGAAAGCCATTGGGGAGTTTTTAGTCGTATCAGACGAGTCGTAAAGGTGAGCTTTGTTTACATACTTATGCACTTGTTTTTTGGTCCAGTCGGCATCGGACGAAAGTCCTTCCGTACCTACAGACAAATAGCTACAAATAGCCCTCTAGAAAGTCAAACGAATTACTCACACAAACGAATGTTAAAAGATATATTCTTTATTTCGAAAAAGGAATGAGGTGAGAAAAACGCAAACAGGATTTCTGATTTCAAGAGTACCTAGGCAAGAGGTCTTAAGATTCCAGAACGAAACTGAGCTATTCACAACCAACATCAGGGCCAAGCTGATTTGTGCTGACGTTGCCACAGGGACAAGTGCGATGACGTAGTCAAGGAACTGTCTAAAGTACGATGTCTTAGGGAACTTATATGTCGGAATCGGAGAAGGAAACACATTTAGTTTTATAGCCGAAAAGCGCAACGAGACTCTAGCTTCCTGCGCCATTGGCGGTCTCTATATCGTAAAAACAGTCAATAAAATTTGTCATAAAGAATCGAACCGGCACTATTAGGTATCAGCCAAACAGGCTTCTCAATATTTATTCCACCAAAAAACCCTACGATGATATTCAAGGCTTCCAACGGTAGAGGCTGCCAGTCTTTCTTAATCTCTGAGCAACCTAAAAGCCACAATTAAGAAGCAAATCAATCAATGCTGCGGACCAACATTTTTACTGCTGCATAGTATTAACCGACACTATGTATGAATTAACTGCTTTGAACAACTTAAAAACGGAGCTGACAAATAAAATAACAGAACAAACTAATCAATTAGAGGAAAAATTAAAATACTTAACCGAAAAAAATCAAAATTTAGAAGAAAAAAAAAACTACTTAGAGAATAAAGTTAAATATTTAGAAAAGACTTTAAAAAGAAAAAACTTAGTAATATATAATATTAACGAAGTGGAATACGATGTCAAAGATCTTCAAGAATGTATACTCCACCTCTTTAATCAAGTACTAGAAGTCGAAACAAAAAAAGAAGAACTTGACTTTATTAGACGTATCGGAAAAAAAGGAGAAAAAACCAGACCACTTTTAGTAGGATTAACAACACAAATCAAAAAAGACGCTATATTGAAAAACAAAACAAAATTAAGAGCTTATAAAAAAGCAATAATATACATTAAGGACGATCAGACTAAAGAAGACCTTAACGCAGCACTCAGAGAAAAGAAAGACATATCGAAGCCTCTTGAGAAACAACAAAAGGAAATAAAAAACCCAGAAACAACTAAAAATAACCCTAAGAGAAGACGATTTCAGTATATAAATGACGAAAAGAAATGCGATGATGAGAGTCCTTGCTCAAGTGGCTCTAAGAAACAGAGACAGACTGAAAAGACAACAACTAACAATGGAAATAATAGACAAAAAAACAGCATCTATAACTTTTTTCAAACCAGCAATAAAGAGGAACCTAACGATAACAAAAACTAGCAACAAACGCGACAAAGTCTAGACACAACAAAATTAGAACAAATAAACAAGACCACAAGAATCATGTCCTCAAGCCGGCTAGCCACCGTGAAGGACAAAGGCTATAACCCCCCAATACATAAAAACAATACCAAAATACAAGAAAAACAAATGAGCAGCTTAAAAAACACGTTACAAATCTGTACCCTCAATGTTAGATCATTATCCACGAACGAACGAATAGAAGATCTAAAGAACGCATTATCGAAATTAAACTGGGATATTATAGGACTAGCAGAAACAAGAATTTATGGAAAACAAATTATAGAACAAGATAACTCCATTTTCTGTTACATAGGAGAAACAAAGGGATTATATGGTGTAGGATTTTTACTGAAAAAAGAACTAAAAAAACAAATACTGGATGTGCAACTATCAAGCGAAAGACTATGCAGTATAACTCTAAAAATACAAAATTCAAAAATGACCGTCATACAAGCATATGCTCTTTGACTTAATAACTTTTATGAAAAACTGGAACATCTATATAACAAAACGAAAACTGAGATTATGTACATTATTGGAGATTTCAATGCTAAGGTAGGAAAAAAAACCGGACGAGATGAACACGTAATTGGACCATATGGTTACGGACTAAGGAATCAACGGGGAAAGATATTAGTCAAATGGCTGAACGAAATGAACTTAGTGTGTGCAAACACTTTTTTTAAAAAGAAAAATAAACGGAAATGGACATGGAGATCGCCCGATGGAACAATACTTAACGAAATTGACTTCATTCTAACAAATAAAATAAAAACATTATCAGACGTATCAGTTATAAATAAATTAACATACGAAAGCGACCATAGAATGGTTCGTGCGAAAATAAAAATTGACCACAAAAGTTAAGGACGCAACACTCATACCCTACATATACCGAGAAATATATCAACAGAAACTGTCGTACTCTACAACAGTAGTCTTGACATGCATATAAGACAAGCTATCGACATTACCAATATGCACTTAAATATTCAAAGCACTTATGACAAACTAGAACACATTATAAAAACAACGGCAAAAAATATAATAATGGAGACAAGGCACAGAAAAGACATAAAAATTTCAAACGAAACAAAAGCACTCATTGACAGAAGAGAAAAACTAAGAAATAAGATAAATTTGGGAAATGACGAAAAAATTGAGCTGAACTATTTAAGAAAAGCTATAAGAACCAATACGAAAAAGGATATTGATTTATACAACGAGACGACAATTAAAAACATACTGCAGAATACTAAATCAATCAGAAAAACTAAACAGTTTCTAAACAATGAAAAAGAATGGATAACTTCGATGAGTAAAAATAATAAGCAAATAACAAACCGAAATCTAATAAATGAAACAGCAACCTGCTTCTTCGAAAAACTATTTAGCTCAACACAATACCAACATGACGAAACAAACATTCAAAGCAGAACTACAATCTTAGATGATGTGCCATTATTTGAACTAGACGATATAGAGAAATCCATTGACGAACTTAAAACAGAAAAAAGTCCTGGAAATGACGGTATTTCAGCAGAAATGTTAAAATATGGAAAAAACACACTATCCCCCCTACTGACCATTTTATTTAACGCCATTTTGACAAAACAACAAATCCCTAATCAATGGAAACACAGTACAATAACATTGATACATAAAAAAGGTAGCAAAGACGATATTAACAACTACAGACCTATCAGCCTTATATCAACAGTGTATAAACTATTCTCAAAGACTATATATCGGACCATCAAAACCGAACTTAACAACAAACAGCCACGGGAACAAGCAGGATTCAGGGAAGGATTCTCTACAACGGACCATCTTCAGACCATAAACCAACTGATTGAAAAATCCAACGAGTACAGACAACCCCTATATCTCCTATACATCGACTTTAGCGAGGCATTCGACTCAATAGAACACAACAAAATATGGACGGCTTTAGAAAACCAAGGGATTCATGATTTATACATCAAAACTCTAAGAAACATATATAAAAACAACACTGGACAAATAAAAACAGAAAAAACAGGACGAATGTTCAGCATAAAAAGAGGTGTACGACAGGGCGATCCAATATCACCACCATTATTCTCTGCAGTACTCGAAGAGATATTTAAACAACTTGACTGGAGTCGATTTGGAATAAATATATGGGGACAACATTTGAACAATTTGAGGTTTGCTGACGATGTTGTCCTAATATCACAGAAAGCGGACAACATTCAGACAATGGTAACACAGCTGGCTTCAATTTGTAAAAACTACGGACTATGCATAAATCAGTCTAAAACAAAAGTGATGACCAACTCTACACATAAGGACATTACACTCGATGGCGTAAATATTGATTATGTTGAGGACTATATTTATTTGGGACAATTAAAATTATTTAAAAACAAGAAGAAAAGGAAATAGATAGACGAATATCAAACGCATGGCGACAATTCTGGAACATGAAGGAGATACTCAACGCAAAACTAAATAAAGACACAAAAAAATATTTAATGGATTCAGCAATTTTACCAGTTCTGACATACGGACTTCAAACATTGGGCTTAACAACAAATCTAACCGAGAAATTAAGAATCTGTCAGACAAAAATGGAGAGGAAACTTCTCGGTATAAGACTAATACAAAGAGTGCGGAACGAAGATATAAGAAGGCAAACGGACATCATAGATGTAATAAAAAGGACGAAACAACTTAAATGGAACTGGGCAGGACACATATCAAGAATTACAGACAATAGATGGACAAAACTTTTGATCAAATGGACACCACCAGCGACAAGATCAACCGGACGACCACGAACAAGATGGGTTGACGATATTAACCAATTTAATAGGTATTGGTACCATGACGCAAAAAATAGAGATCTATGAATAACTATGGGGGAGGCTTATACTATTTGCAACTAATTTTGAAAACAATGATTAGACTTTATCAAATGATGATATATTTATTTTATTTATGTATTTTAAATTAAAGTTAAATAACTAAATGATGTAAATACTCTTATAACAATAACAATTTGTAAACCTTATAGTAAATAAAAGCTTATAATAATAATAATAAATGTATGAATACATATTATCAATATTTTCCCAGCGAACTCGGACATACGTCTTACGTGGCCGCGTGCCGTTATTGATATTAACAATCTCGAACAAACTACTCGTATGCCCGAGCTGCCAAATGGCAGTCCTATAGTACAGTGCTACAAAATTCTGTGAGGCATATTAATTCCGCTTATAATAGTCACAAAAGGTTTGACTTCTCACTTCGATAGTGAGAAGATTCTACCAGTCCCTTAAAATGCATTTCCAAAGGAACTAGGCTCGAACAAAACCCTTTTTACAGTCGTTGCTGAGCGTTTGGAAATAAAACCTCTGCCGACTGTTAAACGGCGGATCAGCTAAACGCTATCATGCGAAAACTTTCGTTGAACTTAAACAATGATAGTTGATAGACAGCATTTCCAAAAGACTACTGGATAACCTCCAAGTCAAACTTTTCAAAACAGTGGTGGATGACTTGGTAAAGTGGAATAAAATCTATCTGTAAAATTAGGTTCGATGAAGGTTTGCCCGACAAATGAAGAACCTCAGGACCTTGCTCTCCATGGAATGTGCTAACTCTTTTTAATTTAATTTTGGTTGGGGGCGAATCCTCCATCAATGAATTACAAGCTAAAGGATGCTTAAGGATGTGGCGTCCGAAGTTTACCCACTCTGCCGTTGCAAGTTTTCACAAACAAACTAACCTTGCACAAGCTACACTCAATCGATGACTTCGTTTATCGTTCATCCACAATCCATCGTAAGTCGATTATTTGTTTTAATGGCAGATGGCAGGTCGCTTCCTTCCGGGTTGGTTCTCAATAAATATGACAGTGTGCTCTTTCTTTTCTGTTTCTTCATGGGTCAACTGATGGTGGTCGGCGCGTAAGTAAATTCTTATATTCTTAATAATTAAGAGAAGCACTGTAAGGTGTTGTCTTTTCTCCTGCGCACAACCAAAATAAGATTGCATTTAAAGAAGTGTGTGATGCGGTTAAAGTCGAAAACTGCGAGGTTTGAATTAGACTTTCGCAGCACAAAAGAGATTAGTTCATTAGATCCATACGACGAGCGTTGGGAAGGAAGATAATAGAAACGGGGGCAACGTAGACGAGGATTAGTTTTAAAGGAAATGGAGTGATAATTAGACGCGCAATCAGCGAAGCTAGTGAGGTGTCTATTGAATGAAAATAATGTCTGATGCGTCCCTGGGTCCTCAAGGTTTAGTTAAAACGTTTGAGACTGTCGCGGGAGGAGCTAAGATTATAGGATCATTACAAGAATCGAGGAAAACGACACTGAATGCCCTCGTTTCTCGATACATGAACACGTTCAAAAGAGCCGCCCCGCTAGGCTAGCTTACTCGCGAACAGTGTTCGAAAAAAGTGGTGTATAAAGATCGCACAGTTCTTTGGACCATCTTTTAACGAAGCCAAGTTAAAAGATATTTCCTTAGCAATTATATCATTATGATGTAAACAAAAATAAAGCTTCCTTTTGCATAATATGCCAAAGACGCAAGTTGAATGAACGAGAGGTATAAGTTGGACGGGGAGGGGACTTGTTTAACTAATTGACATTTGGATTGTACATTATTTACTTTTTGGTAGATAGTGTTGACTTGTCGAAATTTAAAAAAAAAGTCGGGTTATATGGACGACACGCCACTGATACAAAGGAATAAATTTGCTTACTGTTAGACATATTCGACAGAAAAAATTCACACAGATGAAGATGATTAAATCTAGCTGATTCGCCAAAGATAGAAAAACCAATCTTGCGACTTCTTCTACATTAATCATTCTGAAAATAATTGTACGAAGCTCACAAACCAACAACCGGTGTTCATTTCTCAAAGATCAGAGTTCAAGTGGTTATATAATATTTATATTATACTAGCGGACCCGGCGAACTTCGCTTCGCCCCAATTTAACGCCTTCAGATAAACTCCAGAGTGTTAATAAGAGACAGATAGCTAAAGACAGTAGAGATCGATATGATAAACAATGTTTTTTGATGTGTTTTCCGGGGCAAACACAAACAACGAAGACGGTTTGCCAACACGCGAACAGGCAACGTACAGCTGACCATGCGAAAAACAGAGAAATTCGAGATTTGTCTCACAGACTTCCAACGATTGACCTCGCGATTTATTGATTGTCATCGCAAAAGCCAATCGAACGGGAAATTGAATCAGCTTAAACTGGAATGGAAGATCAGTTGGAATAATCGGAATACGTGGGATAAGGACTTCCTCTCCTTTGAATTTGCCCTTGATGATCGTCGCTTGAATCAAATTTTTCATCAGTTTCTTGATTTGAATTTCGGGTGATTTAGATTCCGCAACATAATTATAATCGCTTCCACCTTAAGCTGTAAATTATGCGGCAGTGTTCCTGGCACATCAATCGATTCTATCGGATAGTTGGTCGCTTCATCCTCGTCGGTCACGCGGTCAACGGATTTGTACGAATGCAATTCTCCAGCGATTTGACTTTGAATAATTAAATTCAAGCTATCGACGCTGCTAGTATTGTCCGTTCACTAATCCAATCGAGATTTTTATAATTTTTTGCAATGGCGTGGAACACTTTGGTGATGAGTTCCTCCTTCGATGATGTGAACTCGCAAAAATTTGCAGGGATCGATGTCAATCCAGTCAAAACATGAACAGGAATTTAACTATGCCAAGTGCCAACAGTTGTCTCGAGAATTCAGCAGCCGATTGGTCGTTCTCCAATTAAAACCTCATGTTCGTGGTCAATTTCAACTTCTTGATATGCCTCCACAAAAAATATGACGGGAAGCGTTTGACGAAAATTCCGGAGAAATATCATAGCCCCACCAAATCGTCTAGAATCACCTCATAAATCCTTAATTGTTCGGTCAACTGCCTCCAAGTCTCGTTTATGAGACATCGTGCATTCATCCCAAATGATAATTTTGCATTCTCGCATCAATTTAGCTATCGCTGAATTCTTGGTCATTGTGCAAGTTGGCTTGTCAACCGTGAGAATATTCATCGGCAGCTTCAAAGCGGAATGTGCAGTTCGACCGCCTTCCAACAATGTGGCAGCAATGCCAGAGGATGCAACAGCCCATTAAATTTGGGATCTTGACCAAATTTTTGCCAGAATCAACGAAATGACGAATGTCTTGCTCTCCCACCGGGAGCATCGAGAAAGTAAATGCCTCGCGTTTCATCATCAACAACCCTGATCAGCAAATCGTACACGTTCTTCTGTTCGGCATTCAACAGCTCCAAATTTGTTTGTACTCTTTCGTGCAGCTCATCCCGATCATAGTCTTCCTCCCGTTGCAATTCGCGATTGAATTCATCGTGCATTGAACAATTTGGCGTTGGCATTCCCAATTTCGACAGCAGACTGCCACACATGTCTTCGATCAGAATTAACGCTTCATTGCGCATTTCGTCGTTAATTTCAAGTTCGAAATTCGAAGTTTTTGAAGCAAACTCTGTGCATAATGTCGTCAGCCATCTCGCGGTCGGGTTAGAGGGATGAAATGTCGCTATGATGATCGCAAACAATGTAATTTGATACAAAAAGTTGCATTGGCGGGAGTTGAGTTCCAATGTGTATCGTTTTCAAACAAATTTAAACATTGACAAACCTCCCGAAAAGTGGCGCACAGCACACCATCTACAGTACGCAGGCAGGAAGGTTGTAGGGCATCTAGTGTTCCCCAAAAGCTATAAATCATCAAATCATCAAATTAAAATTTTTCGTGTTTTTTTCGAAAATTTCCAAATTTTGAACTAAGAATTTTCTATTTTTCCATTAGAAAAGCCATTCTGGAACAATTGCGCAAAAATTTCCATACAAAAAATCAAATTTAGATTTTTCAAATTTCCCGACTTTTCCGGAGGGTTCTCAATTAATGAATCACCATACATATTTCACATCATTTTCATAGGAGTGGCAGTTTATTTAAAAACCCAAGTATCACTTTTTGTTATTTTGTTACCATACAATTGGAATTCTAGGGAGGTCTTTGCTTTAACCGATTACAGCTCAAAGCGGAATGTAAACTGATTCCTTACAGTCCATTTTAGAACCGTCTGTGTTGATTGTTAAATTCGAGTCTCTGTTCGACTTTGTCAAAGTTGATGAAACCTTTTGGGACGGAAAGGATATTTCCTCACTTCCAGATTGTATCGATGGAATATTCAGCGAGGTCTAGTCAAATAAAGCTCTAAATTCCAAGAGTTTGGTGGTTAGGGCAAAACTGGGTACCTACTCAAAATCAGCCTCAACAATTGTGCACCCTTTAACTCCATTTCAATTATCTGCCTAATGTCAGTCGCATTCACAATTATTTTTGATAATAATCTTCTCAAAAAACTCAACACAAAACCGCACAAAATATCTTAATAACTTCTCACACACAGTTGTACGTAAATTGCCACAGAGTCTTCTTTCATACAAGAAAAATCCTGCAACAGCACCTGCGATAAGTCCCTCACTTCGAGGTTCATTTCATAGCCGTAATGACATCATTTTCAAATCTCCCCATTGCGCTCCATATATATGAGCTACGCATCTGGAGACGTATTCTTTGGCCCAATTTATATCGTTTCTGAAATGAATCCCATTATTTAAGGCGACACTCTATAGCAACGCATTTCAAAGGCCTTTGGGGTTAAGCCTCAGGGCGCTGTGTCTTCATTTAAGGTATGTGCCAGGATAACACCGGTTTATGTAAATACATTACGATTATGTTAACATGTCCTGATTTCTTTTCTCTTTTTTCTGAAGTTTAAAAGGAAGCCCTCCTCCTTCCCCCTTCGGAGGACGCACAAAAAACTTTTTAATGTAAATTTAACGACAATCCATCCATCTTGGCTGATGAAGAAGAAGCATTAGAATGTCCCGCCGTTCAAAGAATATTTTCCCTTCCTATGGGTTGGAAGGGCGCACGCACATAACTTGCAAGACGACAATAATTTTTCCCATTTTTTTTTGTTTGCGGGGGAAGAATTTCGTAATTATCGTCTAGGAAATTATTCGTCTTGTACCAGGCCCCCAGGACACGGCCATTAAACAAACATTTCCAAATGTTTCGCAAACGACTTATGTAATTGAGAGTTTTAAATTGCATTCGCACGTAGGCAAAGCGGGAGCCTTTGGAGGAGTTATTCTCATTTTTTTCGTTTTTTCTTTAATTAATGTTTATGGAATTCCGTCAAATGAAATGTTGATCTTTGTTTTTAAAATCGAATCTTTTTTTTCGGGGGATGGCGCTGTTGTAAAAGTTTACGGAATTTGCTGTTTGCTGTGATGTTTTATTTCGTTTCCTTGATGTTGTTGAGTTTGGGAAAAAAAAGTCATGCGAAAGGTTGTGTTCTGTTTGTCTTTTGTTTTGTTCTGTGATATTTATGTTTATTGCGCGCTTAAAAGGATTACTGAGGCTGTAATTAGGGAAATAAACATTGAGTCAGAGGGTGGGTGGAAAACATTTAAAAAGGCATAACAAATGCGACTATTGGAACAGAGGGGGCCACGTTGTGATTCGGTTCTAAGTGGGCAAATGCAGTGGAATTTTGAAACGCTCGCGATTGGGGTAGCTATTGTACTGAAGTTTAAGTCTAAATAGAGGGCGCTTGTTTTATAGTATTTTAATCATTTATCGCCGCATTGCAAGTCCACAAATATTTCCGTACCCTTACCTCTATTTTCGTTTAACAATTGACGTTCAGTCTTTTATTAAAGTCAGCACACAACAAGGACCTTTTTTAAATCCAAATATCTATTGTTGATTTTGGGCTATGTAGCTACCTTTTTCTGTCACTTTGACCTTGGCTCCTGGTGAGCAATGTTTAAAATACATTCAAAGTAAAATGCAGGTGATAACATTGGTAAACGCATCTAAGTCCGTTCAGCGGTTGTTGAGATTATTGCTTCAATTATAAAATTAGAAACAACGGCGCCAACTTTTGGATTTTATTCAAACTACTCTCTAAACACAGCCGCAAATAACAGGAAAAAACTGTTAAATTTTCAGCAATATCAGTCGATTAGTTTTAGAGGTTATCGGATACAAACACACCAACATTGCCTTTTATTGTTGTAGGTAGTTTAAGGTAAATTTCGCTATTTCGTACGTTTCTGCTCTACTATATGTATACTTGTAACTTGTTTGTTATAATACGACACACTATATTGTTTTCATAAAAAATGTGGAACTTACTAAGTCTCTGTCTTTTTGCCTTCTCTTGCCTATAGCCTAAATTGCTATACATTTGTTATAGGTTTGTTTCAAAACGTATGTACTTACTATTCGAAGAATTTTCCTTCGCATTTTCTATTATTAAAAAGAAAGAGAGAGATATTCGAATTAGACCAACAATTTCGGGTCTCTTTTCGTCTCTCTTCTTTTTTATTGGTGTAGTGTAGTGGGGGAGAAACTCTGATATTATTCACAAGCTATGACTCTTTTTGCATTTTTAATTCATTTTTATTTATTCCTTATTTAAACTTAATTCTAGACAAAAATGATTAAATCTAATTAAAAACTAACAATGGTCTTAATTATAGCTTACTGGCTCCAAGCGAGCACTCTTAACTTAACATTATGCTTAAAACTATTGCCTTTCGGCCTTAAATCTATCGATATTTATTTTTGCTTGTTTTTTATTTTTCCAGAAAATGATAAAAACTGGAATTCTTTATTATTTGTTTTATTTAAACCTACTTAAAACTAGTTAAAACTACTTAAAACTACCTAAAAAATGTCACTCAAAAACAAGGCAAAAGAGCCATTCACAACCTAATGTCTTGAAAACTATTCAACCGATTGCGCTTACAGTTTCAGCTAATCTTTCGTTCTCCGCGAAAAGTGTTGTTGTGAAATATGCCCAACCCAAGGGTCTGAACTAAGAAACTTTCTTGTGGGTTGTGGCAGTCATGCTTTCGGATGTTTCTCAGACGCTCGCGAAAGTCACAATGTGTAGAATGTAGAAATCTTCAATTTCGTAGGGCCGCTTAAACTGACACCAACTTGCTAAATTTAAAAAAAAGGATTTCCGACAGTTCTTTTATGAAGCTTGAATGCACTGCACATCGGCTTTGTAATAGAGCTACATAAAATAAAGGGATTTGCGATTTAATTTCAAGCAATTGCAATAATTTGTACCGTTAAACATGGCATGAACTAGCAAGGGCGATAACAAGAGTATTAACTAAAAGAATAACGAGTTATTCTTTTATTTTGTTTGACAATACGGGCTTACGTTTCCAAACCAATATCACCTAAATGCAGTTCATTCCTCTTAACAAACTCTTAAGAGTTGGCTTTCAATTTTAGAAGGCAAGACGAAGTATATGCTGTCAACTAAAAAGGACACCCAACACCGACGGCTCGGACAGAACGTCGCAATAGACAGATATAACTTTGAGGTGGTTAAGGACTTTGTCTACCTAGGCTCCGCTATGAACTCAGACAACGACACCAGCGCTGAGGTTAAACGTAGAATTACTCTTGCCAATCGCTGTTTCTTTGGGCTAAGAAGGCAATTGAGTAGCAAAGCCCTCTCCCGAACAACTAGAGTGACCCTTTATAAGACCCTTATCATCCCAGTTCTGCTATATGGCGCAGAGGCATGGACGCTATCAAAAGCGGATGAGGTAACTCTCGGTTGTTTCGAGAGAAAAATTCTTCGTGTTATTTTTGGTCCCGTCTGCATTGACGGTGAATGGAGAAGGAGATTTAACGACGAACTGTACGGGCTGTACAGCGACATCGACCTAGTCAGAAGAGTGAAGGTCCAACGACTGAGGTGGCTGGGTCATGTAGAGCGAATGGACACGAATGCTCCGGCCCGGAAGATCTTCGAATCCATACCCGAGGGAAGGCGCAGTAGAGGAAGACCGCGACTCAGGTGGCGCACGCAAGTGGAAGGGGACCTTAACCAACTTAGCGTGCGAAACTGGAGACAGCTAGCTAAAGATCGCGCTGGCTGGAGACGCTTGTTGGTTGAGGCCCAGGTCCACCCCGGACTGTAGCGCCACCTTAAATAAAAAAAAAAAAATAAAATTTCAATTTTAGAAAGATAGTTTTATTTCGTATGTAAATTTCCAGTAGGTTTCGTTACCACACATTAAAACAATATTTTTATACATTTGTACAATTTTAGGAATTTCATTGGGCAAGAAATATAATTTCTGAAAGAAAAAGAATAAATCTTGGATTTTACAAAAATTTATTTAAAAATGATTTAAAAATAAATCAGGTACAAAAAGATAAATAAATAATGTATAACTTTTAAGGCTTACAATAATTTGAAAGACTTTGTCTTACTTTATAAGTGATATTTTGGAACAAATAAAAAAATAAAATAAATAAATAAAAAAAATAAGTTAATAAGTAAATAAATAAATAATCAAATAACTAAATAAATTTTTATTTAATAAACACAAGAGGCCAAGCGTTTGTTCAATGGTAGCCACTAAACAGTGTATAATTTCTTGTAGGAGCTGAATTATTCGAAAGTTATTAATACCCATTAAAAAAAGTCGCACGTCCTAGGGTACAACTACGCACTTCCTAAATATTTTTTTGAGACAAATTACCCTCAGCTTTTCCCCATTAAAAATGTATCTAAGAGTGACACCGTTGTGCTAAAATTGTTTTCTGTTGCTGAACTCTTGAAACAGCTGCATTTGCGGTGCGAAAAACTCGTCAATCATTCGAAAGTGCTAGTGCTAGTAGTCTAGTAACTGTCTCTCGGTGGTTGCAAAAATAAGAGCTTACAATAAATCAGACAGAAGTTGTTTTTGTCAGCATTCCCTAGGGTTTTCGGAGCACCAGTATCTCATTTTCTGTTTACTAACATATTCGTAGCCATCCATATGTACTTCATGGTAATACGTTTTCAAGAGTTTCTGTAGTTTGAAAACTTTCCAGCATCGTTCTCCGAAAGGCTTCCGTGTAAAGAACAATCATTTTCGTTGAGAAACTGTATGATTTACATTTTTTATGAATAAAACTTTATTTATTTTTCAAAACAACTTGCGTTTATTTTATAACAGTACAACCTGCAGTCTTCCTTATGGATTAAAGCAGCTTGCGAGCCACATGCTCTGGTGTCACTGCTGGTGGTAATGGTCCCAGCGCATTTTGGATAGGGACCGTTGTCCCTTCTGGTCTTTCCATTTTAACCTACCACCAGTAAGTTGCATGCTCTGCACTCCGCACTCACCACAGAATTCGAGGTTTATGCCTGATCAGTGACTTATTGCGGTTCGAACTATGTCTCCCTCAGTTACCTCACCCTAGAAGTTTACAAGCATATACAAAATAAATTTAAAAATCCCTAATGGGCATCACTCAGTTGCCTCACATGTTGCGTGGTGTTCTTTAAACGGTTTCTGCGAGTCACAACCAATTTAAAAATAAAAGTGATCGTGCGTTTTTTCCGCCATCAAGACAAGTGTCTAGTAGTCTGTGCCACACTCAGGTCACTGTGATGTCTCCTTAGGAATCTGTACCTGTTGTTTTTAAGACTTGGTCAGTGACATTGAAAGTGGCCGAGGATGGAAAGCGATTTTCTATTTCTTCGTCTGAGACTCTCAGTTCTGGCTGTATCGAAGGTCGCCCATAGCGTTCTTTTTTTATGAAAGGTTTCTAGTTCAGTTTATGTAACGTTCGCCATTCTCCTTGCGTCCAGCTTGTATCTGCAAGGCGGGATATTCACAAAAGGATCAGTTTTTTCTGGAAGAATTGTTGACGAACTAGCTGCTTTCTCATTGCCTGGAATGCCTTTATGGCAAGGAACACAGCAGCCAGCAGAGAGATACCTTGTGCTGAATACCAATAACCTTGAGTTATTCGCGGCAGCATTTTACAAGCTTCGATTTTATTTCCGTTCCAGGTAAGGCTTTTATTGCTGCCCGGCTGTCGATAGAGATGGTTAAATTTTTTAAGTATATTGCCCTTACCACAGACTCACGGGCGGCTGTTGCCACTTTCAGGACCTCTGCTTGGAAGACACTCCTGTGGTCGAAAAGGCTTACCGATTTTGATATACCCAAAGATTCGGAGAATAGGCCTCACCCCACCCCGGTGTCCATTTTAGATCTGTCTGTAAATGCAGCTATGGTTTGCGTGTTTGATTGGATACGAGTCCGTCTCTCCATTCTTCTCTGCTGGAATAGATGCTGCATAAAGTTCTCGTAAATTCTAAGTAAGTTATGTAGAATCGACAAATGTCCCATTTTGTTCAGTTCACTGATTGGCTTATGCTCATGACACTAAAAAATATATGTAGAAGAAGCAGGTTGAGTGTAGCATCAAGTCCTTCGTTTGTAGTTGTCCTCACACGCCAGTCTTAGTACTTTTCTAATGCCCTTTGGCTTTATTGGTTGCATACCACCATACGAGTCTGGCGTAGTTCGGTAGGTCTTGGGCTTTTTTTATTCTTTCTTATAAGTAAATTATAAGTCCCAGGTATTTTGCACTCTCAGAGAATCATAAGAAGCCACAAGTTTGATGCCCGCCATAACCTTATTGATTTCCCTCGTGATTCCACTAATTGAGCAATAACAGAAAGAGAAGTGGACCAAAGTGACAACCCTGAGGAACACCAGCAAAATAGACGTTATTTTTGACAATGAGTAATTTGGTTTTACGATTTTGTCAGTCATTGACAAACGCGATAGTCAGTTCAATGACAAGCAGTTTTTCGTTATTTTCACTTGCTTTCACTTGCTTTCATTTTAAATTACGTAAAAATACGTCATTTGTCGATTTCAAAACCTTAAGGAATTCCAAAAAGTTTCATTTTTTTCACAGGATTAGCTTTGTCGAATTATTTACTTAAATGAAATAAAAAACACAATATTGAAGGCTGACTGAATTTCAGTCCTATACGATGACTGATTAAATTATCAGAAACACTCGCTGCGTCTCATTAATTTTCGCAGCCAATTCTCAGCTGTAAATGCAAAAATAAAAACCGCTCTCCCACACTTCAGCATTAATAGCGGACACTGTCATAAAAATCGCTTACAGAATCAATTCAATTAATTCAAGTAATATCGATGTCGAATTAACTGCGGCGCTGTTCACAAATTGCGTGTAAAAAAGAAATAGCTGCCGTTGGAAATGAAATAAATTATTTTCCAACCGGTAGCAGGTGGGGTCCAACATTACTCATCGGCATGCAATTTCGGGGAACGCCAGAAACCCATACTAGTCACATAAAAACCAGAATGTTTGTGTAATTAAAAATGATTGAAATACAATTATTTTCAATTTGAGCGTTAAACAACCGCCCAGAGACCATAACCATGAAGGTGATTAATTAACGCAAAAACCACCAGGGTGGCTGGACTTAAATTTCAATTTCCACTGAGGGTGCGTCTGCATTTCTGATTTAATCAATGTCCACATCCATATGCACAGCAGACTGATAGCGAATCGAATAAACAAGTTTATTTATAAAATGAGCAGAATGTCAAAAGGATCACCATTGAGTGACAACACAATTATGTGATGGCAAACGTAAACTCATCTAACAACATCTGACTCATCAGCCATCCACCAGTCACCAGTCACAGTTCAAAGAACAGTGTAGTCAAAGCGAATGCGAATTGCGAGTAGAGCTCCGTTCTTTGGTGTGCCTGTGCATCTGGAACGCTGCCAGGTAATAACGTCAAAGATTCGCTCAATGTCAACAGCATGTTTTCTAATATACCTCGTCGTACACGTCACCCGTCTCTGTTCAGTTGTTGAACTAATTTCTTTTTTTGTCGACTCTTGTCCGACGAGGCGGCAAATTATGTATGAGACGACAACAGAAAAGTATGACCGATTTGTAGTCTTGAAATTGTCAAATGGGAAATGGGAGCGCCCTTCAACAACTGTTCGCAGTTCATTTCCTGGTTGACAATGAAAGTGTTATGCGAATGGTGCGCTGAGCATAGTTTGTTACGTAAAACATTATCAAGACGCCAGTCTTTCGTTATTGCATTTGCAGCTTTGGATTGGGGTCCGTGTACCGGATATTATTTTATTACACTTCTCTCTGGGCAGGAAGGATGTAATGAGATTCCTTTTTCTGGTATTTTGGTCTATGAACGTTTAATCAATAGAGCTGCCTTTGAAGGGGTTTTTTTTCCTGATTACAAGGAAACTGTTTTTCATCTCGACAAGGGTGGTTAGTTTTTGTTCCGTTTATTGCAAGAATGAGTCTGCTTGTTAAGGAGTTTGAAAGGGGTATAATGATTAAGTATAGCATGACCAGAATGTTCTGACTGTCTTTAGGTATAGTTCACGTTGAAATTTAACTCAGAGTGTGGTAAATTTCTTAAAGACTAAGGTTAATGGTTTCTTGTGAAATAGTTTTACCGAGAAAGGGAATTCTACAACGCTTCATCAGAGCTTCAATGTTCCAAAGTGATTGCAGAAAAAGATGTCAGTTCAGTCCTTCAATTATTCCTTTTGTATGAGTATGGAAAGAATGTTTTGAGGTAGCAAAAGGACTTTTGAAAATGTTATATGACTCTTTTTAGGGTGCATTTGAAATCGGCACAAATTATTTAAAAATATAGCAAAAAAAAAACACACACAAAAATGTTGCGTATACGCCCGAGTGTACCCACAACTATGCTCGTTTCCACGACATGTGGGTTGAGGGCCACTTCCAACTGTTCTCGCCGCATAAGAAAATGTTGTCCTCTACTGCGTCATCGCTCTGGACTCTGGAGTAGAGTTAAATATTTAATGGGCCGGATCATTGATGTCCCAACCACCTTAGTAGCAACCACTTTAGCCAATAAATTCCAATTTGCTCGAGAAGGTCTAAATCAATGTAAAGTTCGGGTTTGTAGATGCGGTATCTCTCCTTCGAATTATATTTGTTACTTCTCGCCTCAGCAAGAGTGCTTGCCTATTCATATTTGCATGCTCCCAACTTTGAAGTCCCTTGGCGCTTTTGTTGGAGCAATTTCTTCATAATGATTACTACCGTGTTGATAACTGCTTTAATTTCTTCTTCTGTATGCGTTATTAGGCTAGTCATATTAGTTGTCGTCCACGACTTTATGTCTTTAGCAAATTAGATTATCTAAGTCTGCAAAGGAATCCTTATTCTTAGTAACATCTTCTTATATTTTTTAAAAGGGGACATAACAGACTTGCAGACTTGCGAAACACCACCGGATATCCCATGTTATTCTGTAAAATGTTCCTTCAAAATCGTTTGTCAATAAACTGGCATATGTTTGACAATAAATGTTGCAGCGTTCGTAAGCCTTATTTGATTATGGCGCAGTATTTCTTGCTTTCTAACGTCTTCTAATGACTTCGATTTATGATACCCACTCATTGTTTTCCGATTGAAACACCTCCCTACATTTTAAACAAATTTCATGCTTACATTTTGAAAATACAAAAATGCACAATAGTCGCTCTGAAGTTGAATCAAAAAACGCACTTCACTTACATTGTCCTTATTATGTATCGACCCTTTTAAAACTCATTTGTCGAACCGCATTTCTATTTGGTTGCTCTTTACCAATCTTTAACAATCTTTGCCGTCCTCAATTTACGTATTTTTCTTTATTTTTGTTTTCTTTATATATTTAAATTACCATGCACTATATAACTTCTTGCAGTTAAGTTTTGTAGTTTAAAAGGACGATGTTTCTTTTTTTCCAAAACATATGTTAAAACAAACAAATATATTAAAAAACAAATAGAAAAAAATATATTCAATGGCAAAAACCAACCATAAACAAAAAAAAACAATAGTTTAATATTCCGACAGTAAATTTCAAAATATCGTTATCTGAACAATAAATTGAAAACTATACATACGGGGGAAAAATTGTGAGTTCAAAATTTAACTAAGGCACCAAATATAAATAAATGAATGAATAAACAAATAAATAAATATTTTGGCGCGACAGGTCTGTGGGACCCAAGGCCTAGCTTCTCACAACCATTCGTTTTGTGTGGGTTTTAAATTTTTGGAACGAATGGAATGGATCTACAATTTTACGCCGAGTCCAAACGGCCAATTGAGAAGCGCTTTCATGACAGTTTTACTCTCGGATGTTTGTCAGACGTTCGCGAGAGGCAGCGCAGTAGAAAAAACCCAACACACTACTACTAAGCCACTGCGCCGTCAATGAATGAATAAACCATCTCGAAATATCAATCATGGGAAATGAACAAAATTTTAAATGTATCTAGAAAGGTTTTTTTTTATAGAAAACAAAAAAACTTTTACTACATAAAACTTTAATTATGTAAAATTAATATTTAATATAATAAAAGCAACAATTAAATATTTAAAAAAATCACAAATTCGAAATAAAATGAAATAAAATAAAATAAGAGTGAATATCATGTAAAAAAAATTAAATTCGTAAAATGTGTGAAAGAATATATACCTAGGTACGATATAATGAAAAATAATAATGTTTTCACAAAATGAAAAAAAAAAAGCAGGAAAATTCAAACATATTTTTTTTTTAATTCCTGTGTGATGATAAAATTTTAAAATAACTGATGTAATGCAATTTTCAATTTTTAGTCAATATTTTCTGATCCCTCTTAACTCTGACAAATTGTATGTTAATTTTTTTTATTTAACCGAAAAGAACAATATTTCTTAGTTTCTTTATTAACAAAAATCAATACAAATTTTTTTTTAGAAAACAATTTTGAAAAACTGCTAAGTTTCGAATTAATTTTTAAAATTAATTATTTTTTTGTGTTGATGGATGTTTATTAATTTCATATTTTGGTTATTATAATACTATTAACAAATGCACTGTGGCGGTGGGACTAATTTCACTCTTAAAGTATGAACTACATCAAAACCAAAGTTGGAAAACTGGAAAACGTACAAAAAAGTCGAAAAAATCAGATGTACCTACTCTTCGATCACTTTGTATATTTTTACTCAATTTCAAATTTTTACTTCGGTCAAAGCTCGAATATGTTCCAGTTTTCACTTTGACCCCCAACGACATCGATTGTCAATATTGATGCCGTTCTTGGTGGTCCTTTCGTGAGATCGTATACACTAGAGGCGTATGAGATGTTACATATGAGTACTTTCATTGCTTGCTGCCCTTTTTACCTTTATTCTGATACATATATAAATCAAGATAGATTTTAGCCTCTTATTTTAAATACTTCTCATAGGACCTCCTCTCTTTGGAAGGGTCGTCTTTCGTCTTGGATTATTGATTAGCCGTTAACTTATATGTCTAAGTTCTAAGACTTTTCGTCTGGGTCTTCTTTAAGGAACATCCAAATAGAAGCTGATTCCTAGCAGAAACCCACACTAAAAGATGGCTGAGTTTATCATACTCATAGTATTCAGTACTGTGATGTGAACATCGTGTGCATTCAACATCTCTGTCTGTTGCCTCACATTCCACGCGTATATCCGAATGTCACTGTTCTATTTTTTTGCCTTTTCGCCTTCATCAGATGTGTTTCTCTTTATCTGAAGAGTCTGTAAGGCAACATTTTTGCGGCGGTAGTTTGCGGATCTTGTGTCAGGGTTATTCAATTTTGCTATGTCCATTGTGACGCATTACAGCCGATCAGATTTGATCCTCACCATAAGTCTTCGTTCGCAACAGCTTAGACGTGATTGAACACTTTATCGAATAATTTATCTAATACATTGTGCGATCTAAGTATTGAGTTCCACATGTCAGACTTAGTTCATTCCTCCCCCATTTGTATTTTAAATATACTGACAACTTTTAGAAGCCACAACCATTTCCCATAAAAACCTACTAAAACTCCAAAACCACAATCACAGTTTCTAACCGCATTTACATTATCTCGTTGCAGTTCTTCAAACCAACACACAACGCGCAGTTAAGTTTTCCGAGCGAACTAAATACGCCGTCAAGGAAGCACCCGAGGAAGGCTTGATAATGAAATGGATGTACACGGATATGGTGGTCAAAGGCCAACATCAACCCTACCATCGTCATCGACTGCTGCAGCATCCATCAATAGCACTCGATCCGCATCATTCGCATATCCGTTGCTGTCGTCAGCAAAACCGGATGTCGCAGCCGCTGCACATGAGGCCGAAACGAACACACAACAAGCAACAACAACAACAACAGCAACAGCAGCAGCAACATCGAATATCTTCGATGACATCCTCTACCTCTGTAGGATGGCAAACGAGACATGGTCATCATTTTGGGGACCGGATGTCATCTGCACTCCTCGACTACCAGCCTCCTCAGTGTCAATCGTCGACAGGACAACAACAACAACAACGACAACGGCGGCGACCGCATCTCAACCGACTGATACCTACAAATGCATACTCGAGTCCTTCCAAAATGCTACGAATAGCGCCCACTTCACCTGCAACCCACCACCATCGCCCGACCCAATGGACGATACACTGAGTAATACCGCCAGTGATTGTATCCTCAATACAACGCTCCTAGTACGTAATATCCTTAATCCAGTCTCTGAATTTAATTTAGTCGTTTCAAAGTTACCTGATCTCGTTACCAATCAGCTGCCATCGTTGCCGTCATCGTCTTTGGATGACCCGCTGATGATGGCCGCCACCAATAGCAGTGTCAATTGTGATCTAGTACAAAGTCGGACGTTGGTCTGCTCGCAGCGTCGCATAGATGGATCGTCGTCGTTCTTTGAGAATCTATCAGCGGGCGCTGTCAATTCCACTGTAACTGTGCTCAGCGAGCAGCTGGACTGCGTTCTCAAGCTGAATCTGACAGCCGACTACGGTTGGTGGTCCAGCCGATTTGCCATGCTGAATCAGTCGTCGAGTGGCGGCGGTACATCGATATACAACGCCAGCAGTAATTTCAGTGATGTGTGGTCGACCAACTACGATGACGTGGCGCCCGAAGGACATGGATACGATTGGATGTTTCTCTTTGTGATTGTGTTCATTTTCGCCGGCGGTCTGGGCAACATTCTCGTGTGCCTGGCTGTGGCGCTCGACCGCAAGCTGCAGAATGTTACCAACTACTTCCTGTTCTCGCTGGCTATAGCCGATCTGCTGGTCAGCCTGTTTGTCATGCCGCTGGGCGCCATACCCGCCTTTCTGGGTGAGTAGATGTAAATGTTTTCTATTTGTTCGTCTGTGTTAATTTTTCGGTTTTTTTTTTTGGAAACAAAGAAGGTCCCTCCGTTTACCTTTTATTTGCAATGCAAAGAGGCGACTTAAATGGCCATAGGACAACATTCGTCGTTAAGAGTATCTGCGCGTTTCAATAAAGTGTCACCATCATAACACGGGGGGGAGATTGTTACCTAATCTCTACGACTGTTGGCAACAAAAAGGACATCGGGATTTCTTGCAAAAAAGTTCCACTACCCACGTTGCATGTAATTCTGGGGAAAAAGCCGTTTCGCCCCAGCAAAGGGTCAACAAAGATATTCCATTCCGTATCATTAAATTCGCAAAAAAGGACATTTTTCGTATACGTTTGACTTTATGAGTTACGTGACTACACAAGACATAGAGCAAGTAAATCATTGGCATGGGTGGAGGATGCGAAATTTATTAAATATATGTACTGCATGCATATAAGGCGATGGGCGACATCCTTTAAAATGACAAATATCCGCCAGGAAAATCCCTTAATTTACGTGCTGTAAAAATTCACCAAATTTCATTTGTTCGACCGACAATAAATCAATTTTTTACGAGACTTAGTTAACATTGGCAAGTTTTGTGCCGTCAATCTGTGTGAATTGTGTTTTAGTCGCACACATCCTAGATGCGGAATGTGTGATAGGGTTATCTTTTTCAGAGTTACAAGGGCGGCTCGTGCCGAGGGTATTTGCGTCTAAATATAATTTTATAGGTACACACGTAGCGATATGAAAAACTTCAAGGATCGCATGTATCTTGAGGCATATTTGCGTTACCATGTCAAATAGAAATTTGTACTCAGCCGAATTATGTAGGTATAGGCAGGCTCAAACTCATTTAAGGACGACAAATGGTGTAGCAGATAGAATAAAATTAATTTTGAAACAATATTTACATGAGGAGTATGTGAATTGCTACTAGCAACAGCAGGACTTTTATTTTGGGATTGGGAGCTCGAGCTAGGTGCTCTCGTGAAATAATGAAATGGAGTTCTTTATGGAAATTAGGACTGGGCTGTTTGTTGGGTGTAGAGAGAGTGTCGTTCAGGACCTTGCCATGTCTGAGGGGAATTTAAGAATTTTTATAAAAAGGATTTTTTCCTACAAACACCAGATGCTGAAACCGCGCTCCTAAAGCATCAATTTGTTTTAAAATGAAGCTCATTGGAGAGGCTCCAGCTTGCACTTGTTGATTTTTTAGCTGAATTTTCTTCAAGTTCCTAGACATTTTCTACTGAAAAATTCAAACCGCATTGTTTGACGTCAATTTTTATTCCGCGCATTACAGACCAAGACAGAGCAGCTGAACGCATACAGGCCAAGAGCTGAAACTTATTATTAACGAAATGCTAAAGAAATGGTGACAGACGAATCCTTTTAGAGACCAGCAAATAAGCACTTGGCTGTTTATTTCGCTCAAACGAAGAACCTGTCCTTTGTGGTGTCGTTTTAGGTTTAAATACTCAATGACAGTTGGTTACAAAAAAAAACAATAACCTCGTGTAATGATCGATTAATTCTTGACAAGCTTAATAACTAAGGGCATTGGGACTCGCACTCGGAATTCTTAAATTTCGCCAGTTGCTCTGTGCTATCGACTAGTTTTCTTGTGCAGATTCTCCTCATTTCACCAGGAAGGATATGCAGTATTGCCACTACAAAAATGTGAATTCGGTTAAATCTGACCAAATGACCAATTTTCTTGATTTAAATTTGGTCAAAAAAATCGGGTATTAAATAAAGAATTTTCCTGTTAAAAATAAAAGTACAATATTCTTACTGGAAATAGAAATACAAAATTAGCTGATATTATATTATCTCTAGTTTCCTAACACAAGGAATCTAAAATCCAAGAAAATAAAAAACGAAAAAATCACTAAAAAGTTTTGCAGGAAAAGGAACTTTCAATCAAATTCAGTCTTCCAAAATATTACTAAAAAAAAATAAAATAAAAATCGTTTCAGTTTTAACTTGTAGTAAGAGAAAGGTATTTTATTCGTACAAAATTTCGAACTCGAGCTTTTAAACAAATCTGACATATGATAGAGGAATTCGAAAAAGTTGGTATTGCAATTCTGTGCGTCTGTCCGTCCCTTACTGAGCTCCACAGCTCAAACGGCTGGACGTATTTCTTTCAAATTTCGGATTTGGAGTTTGTGGGCTTACCATTCGGGGCAACTTTTTTTTTGCACGTTAACCTTACTATTAACGGTACTTCCCATATAACGGTTTTTAAGAAGTTAGATTTTTTCGAAAACGGCTCTAACGATTTCAACCAAAATTGATATTTGGGCTTGCGTGGGTTAGGTTAACATACCAAGTTTTTCGTTAAAAAATCGAAAATTGGACTTATCTCAAAAACGGTCCCCACGATTTTAGAAAAAAAATACTTTTAAGGTAACTTGCTCATTCCTAGCATGATAGCAAACTCAGTTTTTCTCTAAATTGTCTATAATGAAATTTTTCAAAAAAGGCATATTTTGATAATTTGGTTCTTTGGGTTACCTACGTGAAAACGGCTACAACGATTTTTACCAAAATGCATTCATAGAGTTAAATTCACATATTCAACATTATTGCGTCCTTCATTTTTGATTCATGTGACCGGAAACGCTTATTTTGAAAACTGTTCATATCTCGAAAACACTGTTTTCGATTTGGATAAAACTTTAAAAAAACTTGTTAATATCTTGAACAATACCCTATACTCAGTTTTTAGATAAATAGTTGAGCAAGCATATTTATTGAACTAAACATTGCAATATTTGTTACTATTTTGTTCTCATTATTTTTCAAAATCAGCTCTAAAAATTTTAAATATTTATTAAGAATAACATAAGTTTTCTTAATAAGATCTGTATTTAGTTTTTCTGAAGAATAAAAATGCAGTGCCAATAAAAATGCAATTACAACTACGAAAAACTTCCTTTATGAAAATACATAGAACACACTTCTTCAACAATAATAAACATGCCTTAAGACCTTAAAACAATTTCAACCACTTAGAGCGTACGCAATCAGAAACACACACTTAATTTGCAGCGCCATAAATGTCCGTCGGCATATTCAATTTATAACTGTGAATGCAAACTCAAATCCTTAAATTCTTAAATAAATTCTTTCGGTATATCACAAGCTCTACTTCCAATAAGATGAACATAAAACTAGCATCATTGAATAACTACACATAGAATCGGCATCACCGACGACGACCGCTACGCGGTCCATACGTCGCTGCGATCGCTTGTGCGGGTTTGTGAAATGGATCCTGGCATAAAAACGAAAACACGAAAATGTATAATATCCCAAAAAAATATCCCTCTGAAGAATGCTGTCTGGGTAATTTGTTGTTGTAAACCAGTTTGAAGCAGGTACGATATTTCATGCTTATCTTTCTGTCGGTACGCTTTGATTGTCCTTATTTCCTTGTTACTTTTGGAATTTTTGTTAGAGGTTTATTGCAGTGTTTTTTTTTTGTATTTGCTACTGGCCTGGCAGATGATTGCAGATTTGAATAATTCTAGCTAGATATGATTTTGTTTTTCGGAGTATGTGATGTAGGTGCATAGGTAGGGTAGGTAATATGTATGTGTATATTGTACATGTGCATAGCTATATAGGTGCGCATGCATCATTTTGCGACTTCTTTTTACTCTGCCGTTAATTAAAATAATCACACAAGTTCATGTAAAATTAAAATAGGTATATCCTAGGAAAATAATATGTGGTGCATAGGTACCTAATTTCAAATTCTTATTTTGAAGTTAAACATGGCCAAATAAATGCAAATTGAGCTGAGAACCACTTCTGTTCCATTTCTTTCGTGCATTTTGCTTTGGGGTTAATTATTTTCGCACGTAAAAGAACCCGCATGGTGTGCTTGAATAATTTTTGATTGTGCTGTTCAAAGGAACAGGGAAGCTCAAATTGGTTGCTATTCGTATACACAAATTTAAAAGAATATTAAGTACATTTAGTTCGAAGCATTGCGTTTCAAAACGTTCCTCAAAACACTTGATTATTTTTTTCAATAATACCATGTTCCCACCAACGTGATTTAGCTGAAGTGATTTATAATTCACGAAAACTTTCAATATCGTACATATAAAGGTGCAAAAGAAAAATGACTTGCAACAATTTAAAATGAGTTCAAATGCTTTGGCTATAATTTATTTCTACCAGAATAAATCCAAAAATGATTAAAACAATTATTATCTAAATTTTTAATTTTAATTTTTGACAGTTTGTTTTTGTGTAGACAGCTAAAGTCGATTACAGGTTGGTTTGATTTTATTTGTGTCTGTTCGATTTTATTTTGTGTGGATTTGCACGTAAAAAAAAACTTTAATATGGCATGAGAAATGTATCCCGAATAATAATGTGTAGCCATGTTTTGCAAAATTGGAACTGTCTCTGATTCTGATAAATCCTCCACATCGTCAAACTCGCAAGCATTGGAATCTTCATTGAATTCGGTTTCGCCATGATAGACAATATCAACACCACCTATGTAATATATATATTAAGTACGTAGGTAATCAAAGGGAGAAAATATTTTTGATAGATACAGAAACCAAGACACATACCTATTAAGACAAAAACTACGACGCAAACATTTTTACTTTGCAATACCGGAACTAGCTTCAATGCTAGTGCTTCATCTTGATATACTACATCTGTAAACATATAACTACCATCCGAATCCAAGAACTCTATTCAATTTGTAAGTTGTATCTATCTGTATGTCTCAGTAAACGTACTTTTAACATCTGCAATATTTAAAAGAACTGATGAATCTGATGTTTCACATGAAGTTATATTAGGAGCAACTATATATTATATAAACTCATCTGTTTTAAATTTTTGTGTAGGCGAAATGCAGAAGGATTTCTTTCATATGAAGCTCTGTTTCTAACGACTGATATACCTACCTAGTATTCTCCAGACAATCAGGGGATTGTTCTTGTAGATCATGTAAATCAGTGATCTATATGGATCATTGGCGTAAAATAAAAAACGCCTACTGTATGCGAAAAGAATCTATCCGATCTTCATTTCATATTCCCTCTTTCCGTATTGTTATCCTCATAAAAAACCGGTCGGTTTTGTTATGCCTACCTACTTGCAATATGCGAAAAGTACCCGATTTAGTTTTCCTTTGCATAACTTCCACTCCACAGCCACAATCATGAGTACGCACACAGTTGAGAATAAAGATAACAAAAGTAATTGTTCTTTCTCTTTCATTTGCATGTTGTCAATGAGAGAAATAAGAAAAAAATAAGGGGGTAGTTTGTCATGAAATAAACATGGGATTATTTTGGGAAATTAATTTTCCTTATGAAACGAACCTAGAAATGATGGTAAATGCATACACTAAGTTAGTTCAAATTTCCGCCGCGTTGAAGGTCCGTATGTCGCTTCAAAATGAGCGGTGTCCACTTCTATTTGTAGTTATTCAATGCTAGCATCACCAATCACAGTTAAAAACAAGAATTGCCCTAAAAGATCAGAAAATCCTAATTCTAATACGCTTGCCCTTGTACTTAAAAATCTAATAACTAAATCTAATACTAAAATAAAAATCAACCCACTAAACTGTTGATAAGAACTAGAAAGTTTCGTGTGACCCAGTCGTGCACTTTTTATTATTATTCTGAAATGTTTAACTTTTTTCATATTTCTGGTGCCTATACAATTTTTGACTTGATTATTTCAGCAATTCAACTGCTCAAATTTCTATTAGTTGCTTCTATTGAGGTCACACTGTATATAATTAATCATTAATAACTCCAATGTTCAAATTAGGATCAAAGAGATGCATCGAAACGTATAGGGCTATACTAAAGCTGCAACTGTTTCCTAAAATATTCGAGGCAGCTTTTAAAAAAGTGTACTCAGTTCTTCGTACCTTTATTTCTGAACTTCTGCATTGATAGAACGACCTCTTCCAACTTGGTTATTTTTACTAATTGCAGTCTTGAAAATATTGAAAAACATCTTCAAGTACATTGCGAGTATATTGACTTTTCTAAGGGCGTTTTTTACTTTTTAATTAATTTTTATTTGTATTCTTCATTAAACTTAAGCCTAAAAACTAACATTGATCTTAATTCTAACTTACTGGCTCTTATAGAGCGCTCTTATCTATCTAGATATTTAATTTTGTTTGTTTTTTATTTTTCTAGAAACATTTAAAAACTGGAATTCTTTATTATTTGGTAAACTTTTCTAAGGGCTTTCATCGTATGCAGCTTAAACAGGGTTTACTGGATTGGACTGGATTGATATAAGTTTAGCTGAAAGATTTTTTGAAATCCAGCCGGCTGGTTTTTTAGCTGTATTCAATATTTCGTTGACTGCTTTTAACTTCTTTTCAAAATGGCCAACCACCAAAACAATTTCAAATTCAATTTAACCAAATAAAAATAATCCCACCACCACACTAAGACAATTCATACACATTTGTTTGTTTTGCTTACTTGGGGATTACTGACTCACCAACACCAGTTTGAAAATAAAAATTCTGAAGATACATACGGTTGGTGATGCTGTGTGTGATGAGAGTCTCATGGATTTAAAAAGTTAATACATATATTCTATCCTTAAAGTATTGCAGATTACTAAAAGAAATTCCTAAACATAATTCGATATATCAGCACTCAAATGAAAACGTCAAAGCTCAGCAAAGTCACGGAATTCACTTAAAAGTGATCTTGGCTTGATTTTTAGCTCGATTTGTGTTGTTTTATTTAACTGAATTCCACTTTTTTGACTGCTTTTTCAGTCAAATCTAACTGGAAGCACAGATTTGAAATGGCAACCCTGAGCACAATGTTCTTTCAAATACACTTAAGCTTAATAAATTTGACTGAAACAGTAATCTACCAACCTAGGATGAAGTATATTCTTTAAAAAATGTATAAACAAATATGATAAAGTATCCTTTGGTAACTTTTACTGTCACTGGTGATATGGGTATGGGATAAATTCAGGATAGAGAGCGAGTCCTTCAAAAAGTTTTAGAAAATTAAATAAAAAATATTGGCATCGACAATCTTAGAAATTCAACTGACCCCACTGATGCACGTATGAACATTTTAACCTTCCCCAAAGGAATATGTTTCAAAGTATCCCTTAAGCCAGAAGAACAGCTCAACTTTTCGTAATGGTTAGGGTTCCCTTGAAGATTGTCCAATTACATTCAGTTGGCAGTTTCTCTTGTCGTCTACGACTTCCTTGGCGTGCTTTTTGTTGCCAGACTACGAGTAATTTTCCCACCCCAACAATGGCTGTAGTAAAGTAATCCCAGATGATTATTGTCTGGCAGTCAAAACTCAAATAACTAAACGGCATGCAACCAGTCGAAAAAGTACCATTAGCCACGTAACTGAGTTTCGCTTTGTTGTTGTCAGGGGGGAGGTTTAAGTAAACTAGCTACACCATTAACCCTCACTGCGTTTGCTTTGATGTGCCCTCTCCGACAACCAGTTGGGTATCCCCAACACCATGGGGATCAGTCGTTTTACAAATTAAACTCTTACCGGGGATTTGGTTTGTAAAAAAAAAGGAAAGTATCAACATTTTTAGTTGACATGTTCAAGTAGCTAAGCTCTCGTCCTTCCCTCGTCACGAACAGATAAATATCAATCACAACAGGCGGGACTTCTCATCATCGCCTCATTCACAGCTCTATCTATATACCTAATCCCCATTGGAAAGAGAAACCTGAAATCCTATTAACCCATGACATATCATGAATCCTTGCTCGGATTCACTGTAATTCATTTTGTCGACAAGTTTCCTCTGTGAACACGCAGCGATAAGGCAAATGGGTAAGGAAAAAAAATTCAACTTACGTATACAAATCCTTTCAATCATGAAGTGGAAATCTACCTTATACATCTTTCAGCTATAAAATATCGATATGTCAATCGAAGAGGGATTCCTTTCAATTCAAATTTCTGATCCTTTTCCGCATTTAACATGGAGAAGGAGAATCCGAACGGGGAAAAATGAGAACCAACCTCAACAACCAGCCCTCAAGTCAACAGAATAACATTTTATACATTTTTTTTCCACATCCTCGGCGAACTAGAAAATATACATCCCCGCATGAAACGGGATAAACATATTGTAAAGGATTTATAAGTTATTAAATGAAAACTTGTGAGATGCATGGAATAATCCACTTAGAGCTGTGGCGGTGTGGGTGGATGCCATGTGGATGATTCCGTGACTAGTCAAAGGATAGCAACTTTATAAAACTAAATTGCGATTACTGACAAGCAGAGTATGGTTGCAAACACTAGAATGTGCACAGGACGCATTGATTTGAGCTTTTCCCTTGGCCTTGAAGGGAATATATTTTCAGGATAGCGACTCATGCGAGAGTATTTTTGTATTCAAATGTGGAAGGGGCTTAAAAAAGCTATTTATATGTTATGCGACACAAAGGTTTGCCTAACCCTTTTGATCAATGTCGGTTGTGCGTTTTTGCACATTTTAAAATGTTGTAAGGCGGAGGATTTGTATCAGGATGTGTAACCACAACGGATATGAGGTATTAGTGAACAAGTTGATTGAACTTAAATCCAGTTTGCAACCAGAAATCAACCAGCAAGTCCTGTTTGATGTCGGAAAATCATTAAGTCGGATTGATGTTTGGTTGTAAATGTGAATTTGCATCGTCCTGGTTCCCATGGAAAACGACGGTTTTTTCTAGATTGTCTTCGAATATTTATTTTTCAGTATTTATCGTTTCGAATCAAAATTTGTGCCTTTTTAAGCCCTTACATCTTGCAAGTTTTTTGAGTACAAGGACAAGCGAAGCAGGAATTTGTGATCTATTTGTTTTTGACTGGAATAGTTTTGAGAAATATTAATAAAACGGATGCGTGTACTCGCTTATTTTTAAATTTAAACACGTCACCTTAAAAAGAATACTTTTACGCTGTCTTAGATATAGATTTCGATCAAAATCGTTAGAGTGGTTTTTGTAAAAATATGCAAACAAAATTGTAACAAATATTGCAGTGTTTTGTGCGGAAATTACTGTTTTTCAACTATGTAGCTAAAAATTGTATTCGAGGTGTTAAGCCGTAATCTTAACGATTTTAACGATTCGTTTTTAGGTAAACTATATAGAAAAATAAGTTTTTAAAATAATTCCTGTAATCAAAAATGTATTAAGCGATCATTTACGGCTATATCATTCATAGATTTGATTAGAGGTGGTGGGATGTGGTATAAAAAATGATACATCCCGAATCACTGCGGCCACAAGTGGGCCTATTGTGATGTCCTCCATTTAGAGCTCATCCATGATCCCGTAGTTTGTTAGAAACACGGCTTACTCTTTGGGTGAGCTGGCAGCTATATAGACTTCTTCGAGGTAAAGTTTACCTAAGTAACGTTAATGTGTCTTGATTAGGCAGTTGCAATCACATAGAATGTGTTCTGCTGTTTCTATGTCCTCGTTGCACAATATGCAGATGTTGTCTTGTGCTATTCCCATAGTCATCAGGTGCTTTTTAACGCGGCAGTGTCCTGTGAGAATGCCTGGGACCAAACAAATCTGACTTCTACTTAGTTGTAGTAGTTGTTTCGTTTTTTTTTTATGGGAACTGTTTGGAATGAAGTTTTTTGCTTGTCTATTTCCTTCCAGAAATCCATTTTTTCAGCGTCTTGATAGGAACTTTTTTTTATTTTATTTCACTTTTTTATTTCCTGCCTCCTGCGAGAAATGTCAAAAATGTGACCTTAACAAAAACAGTGAATATTATGAAATTGAGTGTTAACCCGAGTTAAAGTACTTAAACTGGTCTCGGAGTGGAGTTTAAATTAATTTGGATTAAACTCTGTTAAGTTTTAACGACTGAAAGTTATGGACTTGGGTTTAAGTTACTTAAATTCGCGTGTAACCCTTAACCCGTATTAAAGGGAGTGAATAATATGGCCGTTAAACAAAAACCGAGTTTGCTATTAAGGCCCCAGTTATGGGGATAACGAAAGATTACAAATTTTCTTTTGCTTTGCTTGAACTTAATTTTGGTCTTGAAATGTTCTTTAATTTCCTAAAAAAAAGAATTTATTTCTCAATTATTTCTCACTCAATTCCGATTAAAAAAACAACTGCAAATTCATTCATTTCTTTACTGATCCATCTATCAGGAATTTTTCTGATGGAATCTAGTAGTGTTGTTGATTTGTTGGGATTTTTTTCGTAAAGAAAAACGACTAAATTATTTATTTTAGATAATTTAAAGATAACTTACTCAGTTTGTTTTAAAAACTGACTCCGTTTAAAGACTGGTACGATTTAGCCGCAGAAAATAATATATCTATTCAGATGAATGAGAACAATGTTTGGGAGTGGAGGAGTATTCTCTACGACTGCATTTCTGCTGTTGACAGAAATATCTTTAAGTTTTGCTTGAATAGAGCTAAAGTGTCATCGACCAGATCAGTTTATAGGCAGCTTAATCTTACATTGGAAACAAACAATTATTTTAGCAATAAGCTATCAGTTCTGGAAATGAGCTTGATTTTTTAAATTCGTACAGAAATGATAGAGCTGAACTTCAGATCGCATAGAAGCGATTTAAACCCCAGTTGCCCACTATGCAATCTTGATCAAGACAAGAACGACTTTCACTTCCTTGCATTATGCCCAATACTGCGGGAAATTCACAGACTGTACATTGACAAAAGCTTTTTATCGTTTGAAGAAAGTGTCCAAATTCTTAATAGATGTAGTGGTTGGAGATTGCTTACTCGATTTGTCGTCCATGCAATGAATTATCGAAATTCTTTTGCAGCACTACAAATCCCGTTTTTTTTTTTAGCCGAACTAAAAGCCTAGCCTAGGTATATAACAATTTAAATTTTATTTTCGCTTTTTAAATTTTGGTTTTAGCTAAATAAAAAGCCCAATTACCTATATTTACACGACTTTTGTCACCTCTTAATCTATTTGTTATTTAACTGCAATCTTTAAAATGTATAATTATTCCTTTTTGAAAAACTTAAAATTTGTTTTCTTTTTATTTAAGTAATTAGTACACTTGAAGTTAATTTTTCTTTACTTTAACATTGCTCAATTTGTTATGTTATGAGCTTAAATCTGAAATTAGTTTGTAATAACACGTATTCTCTCTCTCTTTATTTGTATATTGCTTATGTATTTAAAGTTTAAAACGGCAGACGGCTAATAAGCCAAGCTGTATAACATAATTTATATGGCACAATGACGGTTAATTAACAGAACATGAAATCAAGTTCGACCGAGGTAACCAACATGATTCTTAATTTTCTGCATGCAGTGCAGCTAGATTGATAGAATCGAAATGCTGGTCCGAAAGGGTCTTTTACTGGGAGCATACCCTTCGTTATAGATGGTAGCACATTATCGTTTCGCCATACCAACGCAGTAGGCGATTTTAAGGCAGCAGTACTGGCAATCAGGAAAGCGATTAGACTGCTCATAAGCCTAGCGACACCCAAAAAATTGGTACCTGCATCAACAGTGAGGCCGCGATTAAGACTGTCGATCCAAACAAGTCTGCGTCCAAGCTTGTAGTAGACTCCAGAAAGACACTCACGTAGCGAAACTTGTCATCCCCCATAAAGCCCACTGCCATCGCATATTGGGTTCAGAAATAATTCGTAGACAGATTTTGTTCGATTTAACAGTCATCGGAGGTACAGAGTTTCCACCAATAAATGTGTTTAATTTGATGCAACTTATTCAACGATGCTCTCATTATTTCCACAAACGAGCGTGCTCAATCTCAATTTCTTAAAACCGTCAACAGATTCAAAGGAGGCAAAAGTAGAATCGAAAATTTTATATTCTGCCCTAGCGAGGTATTCGTCGGAATGGAAAATTCTCCGATTTTATACGATTCGGAGGATTTTTGCTTTGACGTATTCTACCGAACAGCTATTCGGAATATCGTTTCTAAATTTTGTAAAGCATATCGGCGAATTACGTTGAAGTGCATTTTTTTTGTTACATTTTTGACAGCTAGGTTCCGATATCCTCCGACAGAAATTGGTGGCGGAATTTATTTACGATTTGTAGTGAAGTGTTTTCTTTTCCGAAAGCGGATACCTCGAATGTAATTTAAGCCTCCGACGGAGTATTCGTTGCGGAGAATTTTCCGTTCCGACGGATACCTCACCAGGGCCGATTATCCATTGCTTTAGTCTATTAATGTGGACAGGATTCCTTCTTTCATTAACCAAATATGTGTTAATCTTTTATTGTTTAAGAAAACATTTTTCATTTCCAAATTCACCTACAGAAACTCACCTTTTATTTGGTCAGAATTTAATTAAATTCGGTTTTGAAATAACGCCATAATCGGTACGACAAAAATTGCACCCTACTAAAAAAAATTACAACGATTTTGTTTTCAATGGAGCGTTCCCCATTTATTTGTTGGAAATTATTCTAAGCAAACGCTCCTTGTCATTTTATTAAACATTGTCAAATTTCAATTAGGAAATGCATCACATCCCAGTAAATTGAACGATTACTCAAAAGTTTTGATATGAAAACAAACCAATATTGATCTGAATACCACTTAAAGTTATTTCCCAATTTTTCCAATTGAAGTTAAGTTCAATTTTGGCAGTTTTTCCAACACATGGCCCTGTAAACTAAAAGTAGGTGCCACTTGTCGTTGCCAAGTAAGCCCTGCTCAACCTTCTTTCACAAGTACCTACCTAATTGAAAAGTAATGTTTTCAAAGCCGGCAAAACAATCCCAAACTCGCATCCTTTCACTGCCAAGTGGAAAAAAAACCTTAACCCACCTAACTGGACCTAGTGCACTTATCTTGCTCGATTGGAGTGAGGTTTTTTGTTCAATATTTGCCAGAACTAACCAATTGAAAGGATTTGATTGACCACATCTCCACACTGATGCCGTGCAAACACATGGTTACTTCACATGATGTGCCCCTTGAGAATTGGGTACGCTCGACATCAGATAGTTGCGAGGTATTTTCTCCACTATTCATGGACGGTTGCATTTGGCCAGATGCCAGACTTCCTTTTAAATAAATTGTAAGGCTCCTTACCATGTCTTATATATTTTTCTTTTGAAATGGCCAAAATCAGCATATCGCCTTTCCTCTACGCGAGCAGCATGGGGATGCAAATAAATTGAGTTACTCCCTAATAGCTCACTCAATCAATAGATCGGGGGAAGATGTCCGACAACTTGTGTTGGCACGGTATTTATTTTATATCGCTCAGTGTGCACTCTCAGCTTGGAATCAATTTGGAACGTGCCATGCAAGCAAATCGTCTGGAATACAAATAATATCGCCGGATCAGGGCCAAAGGAAGACAAATGACTGAAGATGAGTGTATGCAGATGGCCGATGATTAAGTGCCTCCGAATTAGGTGGGAAATAAATTCTGATTTTATTTTTCGAATTTAAAAAAAAAAACATCTTTTGATGTTTACACTTTTGACGCGTCTCCAGATGGCGTCTAGTCTATGGCACAATTTTAATAGGGGTTTGCTGTTGAAGCTTATTTGAGAAATTTCGCAAAATTCCCATGGGCACTTGAGTCGAGACGTGATTGTGACACACGCCGACATTGTTTCAGATTTATGATGGTACTGGTACATTGTGGTTATCTATCCATGAGTACTCGTATGTCCTCTCTCTCTGAGAGAATTAAGGTCTTCCTTTGGGTGAAGGATGGAACTACGAACGAGTTTAAAAATGCACGAACCTATGAAGAGCGAGAGGATGTCGGATGCATAGGAAAGTACCAAGTTCCTTGTTGTACAACGTACAGGTGGTGCAACTCAATCTGTTGAGTTGAGAGTTTCGGAAAGTCGTTAAAGGAGCGACTTTAATGAAATTCCATTCCATGACAGTGGGTCCCTTTGGTTGAAACTTTTGCTGACATCAAAGTGCTTTTCTTGGATCATGATATTATCAACTTAGAGGAATGCCAAAAGGCTTTGCTTGTAGTGATTTAAACAAGTTTTCGGTTTAAATATTTCACTCGATTTCAAGTTGATTTGATTGGGTTTATAAGGATATCGACGGTGTGGTACCATTTTTTACTTAAGTGGCGCTAAAAATCAACGGAAACCAGCGCTTTAACTAACGAGCTGAATATGTAATATATGCAACAAAGATGTAGGTTCGATTTGCAATGGACATGCGGCTTTGGGACACGTTTAGAATTGCAGATTTACAGGCTCTAATTTTTTAACATATTTGCTGTCAATCTTAGAATAGAACCTGTCCCGATCAAACCTCCTTCAGTAGCAACAAAACGGACAAAGACATATTCGCTCGATGTGCTACTGGAGTCGAAGTGTTTTTGGCGTCTTGGAAGATATACACATCATATTAGTAGAGCTTATGCAATGAGCCTCTTTCTTCCTTTCTGTGCTTATTAGACCTCCTCTTGCATTCAGAACCATTAAGCAGAAATCTAAGGATTTCGATTCTGTATTTTTGAATGGGATGATATGGACAGGGACACCAACGACTTGTGGTTTCAACAGGAAGGCGCTTCGCTAACGCCACATTGGAAATTCTGCACGAGCGATTCGATTGTCTTACCTGGAGGTGATGTGAACTGGCTAGACTTTTGATGTGAAACATCTTATGGCGCGACTTGGGAGTAAAATCGATTCTTCAAAGCGGAAATGACCAAGCGGAAGTGCGTGACGGAAATTGGCCTGTCGCCATCACTATGCCGCCGCCTAAAACTCCTTAACCACTCAACCGATTTTAATGAAATTTTGTGCGTGGGTATGGTTGGTTGTAACTTGATGGATAGGATAGTTTTGGACCCGATAGGTGGCGCTGTTGTCGATCTTCTTAACCACTCAACCGATTTCAATGAAATTTTGTGGGTTTGCATGGTTGTATGGAAAGATATATTTTTTAAATTTTTTCAACTTAATTGTTAAAGTGAATACTTGTATGGGCACGCTGAACTGAACTAAAGAAGCTAGGTTTTACACAGACACTAGACTACTGAATCAGTTGACGATATGAAAACAAAATGTAAACAAAAACTCTCGAAAAAGAAAACTTTGGATTGGATTGCGTTATGAAAACTTTTTAAATTAATGAACATAATTATCTACTGCGCTGTATTAAGATTATAACTTTTAAAGATTTGTTTTTTTAAATTAAATATATTAATGAATTTCAACTACATACAAAACAGTTTAATTTAACATCCACATTTAGCGAGAGAAGTTTCACATCTGGCGTGTGGTCACAAGCACGCTCTCTGTTTTTTTCTTGTGGGGTTTTCTGATAATAATTACAGCTTATTTTCCTTTTGAATAAGGAGGTAAAATAATTCAAGGAATGTGAGCCGACTATACTCTGTAAAAAAGCGAATACGTTTGAATACTTTAACGATTCAATAAAATATCTTTCAGATTAAATGCTCAAGTTTTAAAAAAATGTAAGCTCTAGAAATAAGGTAGGATTAAGAAGTCTTTTAATTACATCATTGTACATGAAAATTCACAACATTTATATGCTAGCATCAAACATCTAGATCATTTAAGAGGACCAATCACCGAAGGGTTCAAACTTAGAAAAATCACTTGCATTTAAAAAACAAGCTATGAACTAATTAATCTAAATGGGAATAGGTTTAGAAGAGAACGTCCATCACTTCTTAGGCAGATGTCCAGGTTTAAGAGAATTCCGTTTAAGTGTCTTTGGAAGAACCAGCTTAACGTACGATGAAGTTATCCGTATACTAAACGGAGAGAACTGCCACGATTTCGATAACCTGAACAATAACATCACTGTAGCTTTACCATACAGAAATGAACTATGTAGTGAGTGAATTCAACCAATAAAAGTTTTTTTTAAAAATTCAGCATAAATCTCTATTAAATTGTTAAAATTAATCTGAATCTAACTACTCGACAGACGACTTTTGTCACTGTCATAAGTTTTATATTTTGAACATAATAATTGAATTCAAAATTAGATTTAAAAAATTGTAAACTTTTCGTTATTATGTTGAAAATTATACACGAAAATTATATTGAAAAATACAAATATTTAAGCTATATTTTGACAAAAAAGCTGTCACAAGACCACTCGTAGTAGTTATTTTCCTGAAGTATGTGATGAAATTTGCACATATTTTTCGATTTTAAAATAATAAACAATACAGAATTAATTTGAAATCACTCTTTGTAGCTTTGCACCTTTTGAATAGATGGCGATCTTTTGTTTACATGTTACTATGGAAATGAACTTTTTTTTACAAAAAATGTCGCTGTTTTGTTACTATGTAAATTTAAACTTGAAGGCGTCTTGTGTTTCTCTGATAATCCGCTTTGAAACAGTAGCGCCTGTGCTGTTTTGGAACATATTGGGGACATTCGGTTAGGTACCTAGTTTAGTAGGTCTGAAAGCTGACTGACTAGATGTGTTTGAGTTTTTTTATTGGCCCAGATTGGTCACGTGATTAGTATTTGCAGTTGACGTTTATGGAAGGGTAGCCGACAAATAATCTAGTCAAAAAAAATATTGCCTGTATACTCAGTTGGTACTTTGAAGTGTCAAAATTTAGAAATAAACCTTGAGTTTACAAAAACAACTCAACTTATTTAGTTCACGCGTACGTATACCTAGTCCAGATTAATCATTGGCCCAGGTCTGCACATGTTTTGGCAAGTAGAGACCCCTTTATTTTTCCATATTTTATTTCCACAACTATTTGTTCAAGTACAAAATTTTACTAGCAATAGCAAATATTCCAAGTCTCAGGTCCGTCTGTTGAACTTTTGCGGTTTTCAGTAGAAAAATAAAGATTTTTTATCATACACACTTCATGAGATATTAGTACAAGCACCCATCATCACCCCATCCTCAAAGTTAGGTAAATGTCGGTACATCTGATAGAAACAAAATTCCAAAGATAAGTACCTTTCAGCCAACAATCTCATTTGGAATATCACCTGGCGCAAAGCTCTGCGCAATATTATCGCCATTAATCACGGAATAGACACACTTGGCATCGGCAGGAAGTTCTGACGAAATCCCTTTCAGGTAACCAAATCCCCGATTCGATTTAAAACAAATTCATCACCATTTGTGGACCCCAACTGCTGCGGCAATTCAAGTTAAATTGCTTATCGCATGTGTCTAGTCGACGGATTCAACCAGAACCCAGTTATCGTAATTAAATCTCCAGCTGCCGAAGTAATTCCGCAAAAAATTAGGCAAAATGTTTAAACAAATTATCCCAATCAATTCATCCCCGAAGGACTGATGGAGCACACACCTACATAATAAAGAGCCACGCACAGCCTATATAGGTATGCCATTCGACTTCGAGTCCCAAAACGACATGACTCTCTCCTTGGCAGGGTTTGCGAACAACTTCACGCCCAACAAAAATTATCTCTGGCAGCATGTTCACAGGAAAATGTTTTCTCGGTTAGCCTAGCAATTTATGCGAATGCCTAACTCTGCTGGTGCGAGGTCACCATGGGTAGAGGGTTGAGCTTGCGGCGCTACCCAAACACTCAGATGGCACAATATCTGAGAAGACGAAACCACCTGCCTGTCATAGTGTGTTATAAAATTTTCCGATTAGGCTGTTATTCCTTTCGACGCAGGAAATGGGTGCGCTGAGGGTGGTGGTGGCTCAAAGGCCCTGACAGCTGAATGTGGAAAAATGGACGAATTCCATTACTCCTGGGTGAACGAAGGCAAGTGGCGCCTCCTCAGGGAAACAAGAAAGCAATTGAGCTCTCTCCTCCGATGTGATTTGAGAAGAAAAGGATATGTCAGGAGGAGTTTTTGTTTTGTCGATAGGCCGCCCCCTAAGTCAATTGACATTTCTGTTCAATTTGCTCTGTTTGTGATAGATATCTATGTACAGATCTCTCCTACAGTCAGTAAGGAAAAAAAAAGAGCTGAACGCGTAATAACACATCATTTTGGGAAATCGTTCGCGAATCAATTTGCGCGTGCAGCAGCAGAGGTTTTGTCTGCTGCGTGCGGCGGAAATTTATCTCGCCAGGCATTTCCATTTGATTTGACGTATTTTTTCAGCGAAGGTCTGTGGTTTCTGGATGCGGGCTGCTGCCATCCAACTGAATGTAAGGCTAATTTGATTCAAATTGTTTTGAAAAAGTGCGCGCGCGGTCTGCCGCAACGTATGAAATCTGATTTATTTATTTTCCTCTTGGTTTGTTTACATTATTTTTGGGGGTATAAAAATGCTGGCTCGGGCAGATTGATCAAAGCAAGTCGGGCGCCGTAATGCGGTAAAAGGTATGTGCTTCGCATGGCGAATGCTATTTCGATGTATGAATAAATTATTGAACCGGCAGAATGACAACAATACGGGCGCGTTGGGGCGAATCCAAATGGTTTATTCGAAACGAATTATATCGGCAGCCGTAAACAAACAATGTGACATTAAATGGAACTCGGTTATAGATAGGTGCTTCTCGGAACCCATCAGGAGCGGCACTTGTAAGATTTAATGGCAGAAGAAAATGCTTAAGTGCGTTCTCCTTCCTCGGTTATGCTGATGGTAGGTACGAAAATTGCTTGCCATGTTAGAGTCAGAGCGGTTGGTCCTGATTGTCTAGACAGTTTATATATATAAGATGCTTTTATGAATTTGTCTATTTTAAAGCCTTTGAACGAAATGAGGACCCTTGTTGATCTTTACATTAAAAACGAATAAAAATATCCTAGTAGAACAAATAACTTCTGCGCCATAGGCTAGATGACGAGTGATCTCCTGATCCTAGTTATCCTGAGATCGGTTTTTTTTTTTCAAAATTCGTTTTATAAAGGTTGAAAACGAGATTGCAAACTTTTTTATTTTTCCATTACTTTACTCAAACTGCTATTTCATTCAATGAAACTTGGTCAATCAGAAAAAAGCCGAAAAAGTTATTTAGTCAATATTTCCAGGAGTATTTTAAGCCATCATTTATCTTTCTGCTCCTTCCAGAGGCTTCCAAACACTCCATTTACACTTAATTTTCTTATCTGCAGGTGTTCTTAGACTAAGTATTTGATGCGCGGATTTTTTGTACGATGTACACAAGTACCGTTTTAAAATTAGTACAGTGATTTTTGAATACCAAAAACATGCTTTTTGTATATTTTCGTCTTTAAAAATAATAAACGAAATACCTAAAGGAAAATATACCATTGACGAATAGAAGATATGGACGGAACTTTTAAAATAGTTCCCAAAGGTTCTAGTCATCTATATTCAAACATTATTTTAATTTAGCAAATAAAAATAGCGCCGCAGACAAAAATTTGGTGCAAAAAATTGCGCGCTTTTTCATTATTTCTTAATGTTTTAGATAATTTATTTTATTAAAAATCTGAATTTAAATACTTTACAAATAAGTTTTTAGGTATTTTCGTTATTTTTCATTTTAATAAATGAAAATGTTACAAAGAAATGTTGCAATATATTAAAGAAAATGCAAGTCTTTTTTTAATTAACAATAGAAATATAAACATGGCAAATTTATTTTTAATTAGACAATTTATATTGAACTAGCGGACCCGACAGACGTTGTCCTGCATGCTATTTCAAGCGATTAGGATATTAAACAAAGTATGAAATGAAAGACAAATAATATAATAATATTATTCACCTTTGTATTTGAGTGCATGACAGTGTTGGCATTGTTTGTTCATAGCACCGATTACAATTTGTGAATGTGGCGAATAGTCGATGTCCGACTCATATTCTAACGCAAATGTGCGATACACTTGTAAACGCTGTTGTTCACGTGTTCTGAATGTGTCGATGACTCGTTGACGGGCCAGTCTTTGTCTTAATGCATTATCTCGAAGGCATTCGTTGCGTTGCTCTTGACTTTCATTTGCACCTTTGATTACAGCCGGGTTTCTTAAATTTTCATTGTCCGTCAATTGATCTTCTGCCGATCTATTTAACCGACGGTTCTGGAATAATTGTGAATTCGGAGTTCGTCGACAAATATTTCCTCCTCGTTCATGAAGACGTGGCATTGTTTTAAGTATATGTGAATATAATACACTTAATATTCACTGAAATGCGACACCGGAAATATCAGAAAACACCGTACAAAAAAATTAAAATGTCAAACAGACGAAACACGTTTAATAACTATAATACACTCAAATTCTGCGTGTTTTTTTACAATTTTGTTTAATAATGCATCGCGTTTTGAGGCACTGTGTTTGTATGTCCGTATGAACAGTGGAGTGTGATATTGTTCCAATTTTTTTTTCTTATATATTGGCAAATAAATATTTATCAATTTTGTATTTTACTTAATAACTCGAAGTCACGTTTCGGTTGCTTTCGAAATATAAGATTTTGAATGTATTTTTTGCATAGGCGGTGCCACGCTCCTTTGTCCATTTCTGACCAATCTTCACAGGAATACTCCTGGGCCAATACCTATGATTGTGTGTAAATTTTAACTCAATCGATTCGGTGGTTTTCGAGATATAAGATTGTGAATGTTTTTTTTCATGGGCGGTGCCACGCCTCTTTTTCCAATTTTGACCTAACTTCACAGAAATACTCCTGGGCCAATATCCAAGATTGTGTGTAAATTTGAACTGGTGACTTTCGAAATATAAGATTTTGAATGTTTTTTTTGTATGGGTGGTGCCACGGCCCTTTGTCCAGTTTCGACCAATCGTGAATCTAAACCATCCAGGGCGCCACCCAAACGCATACAAAAAAATTCATTCAAATCGGTCTATCCATTTAGGAGGAGTTCAGTGACATACACACGTACAGTAGAATTATATACATAAGAAGAAGATAAGCAATGAAAAAAAAAAAAAACAAAAATTTGAGCTGTTATTTCATTTTTGAAATTGGGACCTTATTTAATTTTCTCTTTTGGGGCCTTATTTCCTGCACCACACCGTATACCTACATGGAAATCATTGTAGATGGATACGCACCACAAGTCCAGCCCCCAGCCACGGTGCGATCGGTTTCCCAACAATGGTTTTAATATTGTTATTGTTACGACTTGACGTTCCATATTCCATTCCGTATCGGTTTGGGACTTAGGGTTGTATGCCGCGGGCATGCGAGTCGCGAGTATGAATAAAATGTATAATAATAATCGCTGCCTACCTACTCCATAGCAACCAATGCGTATATGGGTATTAAGTATTAGGTATTTGCTGTGGCCTGTTGCCGCTGTGGTTTTGGCGTTGGCTGAAGTGGTGAAGTCTGAGTAAGAATGTGCGTATCGGGCCAGTTTTAGTTCAATTCAGTCTCATTCTCGTGCCGTATAGATGGATATGTATGTAGGTATTTATAATTGCCCCAGCGACCTTATGCAACATTTATTTGAATATTTTAAACGGCAGATTGAACGACAGGTCGAAAATGGTATTAAACATCTGTTAGACAAAGAGTATAATAAATGCTTACACATTAATCCCCGGATTGTTGCGTCGGGGAAAATGTAGAATTTTCAACGCATTTATCCGAGGAACGTAATTACAAGAATCCCGCTTAAGGTTATTGTCGACGCAACAAGGAAAGCCCCACTTTATTGCATTGCAAACGCGTTGAAGCATTGACCATTGGTATGACAAGTGTCTTTCATTTTATTAAAGCTGTAAGCACAAAAAGTTTTCAATGCCTTTGTTGAATATGTTTATTTGACCGGGAGATTTTTTATGACGTTTAATGAGATGATTTACTTTTTGTAGCGCAATTAACCGGATGACGCATTTAGTCGGGACGCATTTAAACGGGAAAAGCTATACACATTTCTTATGGAACGTTTTGTTTGCTCAATTTACCTCAATTTACGGACGAATTGAACAAGCAACGCAATTAAACGAGGGTAACTTATCGGGGGATCACTGTATCTTATATTTTAGCGAAGAAGCTGTCTTAGCAGTAGGTGGACGTACAATTAAGGAATATGGCTTACAACAGGCAAGTGGATCCCGAAGGAGACTAACTATGATATTCAGGCTTCGGACAAATCTGCCTCTAAAAGTGATAATAATGTAAAATGGTTTTGCGAATGAGCAATTTTGACCAATCAATCAGCGTTCATTAGTGACATCTTACTTAAGTGCTTTGACGGATAAGAAGTGGTCTAAATGAAGCCGTTAACTATCCGGTAGAGTTTTTAAATTCCCTTAAACCATCAAGTATTCCATAGGTACCGTAGACTAACTCTTCGAAAGGGCACACCCGTAAAGCTCCTTCGGAACTTAAAACCACATAGTGGCAATAGACTGCAGATCAAATCTTTGCATGAAAGTTTAATTGAAGCTATTATATTGACCGCTGTTGTAATATTATTGCCGCCCAATGAAAAAACAAAAACATTGCCTATAAATAAATCCAAAAAAAAACAATTTAAGTAACAATTTTTCTGGAATAGCGCCAGAAGTCACGGGTAAATGCTGGTTTAATCATAAATGCTTTGCTAAAATTCACTCTTTTCATTTAATTATGCTATAAAGGTAGGACCTTTAGCGTGTTTTACACATGTGTGCATTACAGTTCTACGGCCGAAAGTCAGCGACGTGAATCACTCACCGAATATGCAAAACTGAGTGCGTACTTTCAACAAAGGAGCTTGATGTCAAACTTTCTCAATTGAATTAGAAATACCAAGCGCCAGAAAGGGGTTGATTCCGCTATTCGGTGATATAAGTCATCAAATCACCTCACCAGTCGACCTGCTGCTAATCTAAGATTGTATATGTTGGAAGCATGTTATCCTTTGGCAAGCAAATAGACTCCCTTTGCGGGTGAGATGAAGAAATTCATTTCCTCCATTAACTGACTAGCCCCGTGACTTCACATCAAAACTATTGAGTCCAATGAGACATCAAATCGAATAGCTTGTCAATTTTTCCTATTGAGAGTTGACAACATGCCCAATTATCCCGAACACCAATGAACTGATAAAACCATCAGCATCACCCGACGTGCTTGACATCGCGCCGTCTACTCCCAAAACATCAGCTGCCTTTTATCCTTGTTTATTTTTTGCTCTTCCAATCTCTATCTACAGCAATGATTTGCCATGACCAGCACTCGTCGCGTAGGTCGCTTATAGTAGTCATCATCATCACTGTTGGTGAGGGGCGGGGGCGAAAAGATACTGACCGGCGACCGACCCTTATCGCAATCAATCCAGTCAAGCGTTTAATCGAATGTAAACATTAAAGGAAGCTAGCTGTTCACACCGGCGAATGAATTAAATGAACTGTGGATATTTATTGGGCTGACATTGAGTCCTTGGGTGTGTTGTACTTCACTCCGCCCACAAGTACCAATTGAAGGCATATTCGATGGTTCGAGAGCACCTACACTCACCGTTGGATGTACGAGCATAATTTGTTCGACACATGTAGGGAGGGCCACCCTTCGGTAAATTAAACTGTTTGCGCCAGCAAAACGCAGTGGGGAATTCGATTTCGCACTCGAATGGCTTGGCCGTACCCTACAAAATAAAGAAGACAACAAAAAAATTATGTGTATCCTAGAACCAGACCTGTGCCAACAATTGTCTTAGATATGAGTTGAGTACGCGCACACACGAACGAATCAATTGTAGTGGAAAATTGAAGAACATTGTTTTAGATACCCAAATTGTGCTGTTTTTGCAGAAGATGCCCCAGTACATCTTCTGCAAAATTTGGCATTAATGTAAGGCATGCCCATATGGGAGTATGTCAAGCGGAAATTAAGTGGAATCTGCCAAGCAGATTGGTATCCCCAATGGTTTTTATTATCATTAAAGTATTCGGCCAAATGTATGCTCAGTTTGAATGGGGACATTAGAGTAATCTCCCGTATTATGACTCAGCTTATCAATAAGGGGAAGGTAGTTGATCGAGGGCTAAAAGTGTTAACACGTTTTTTTAATGGACTGATGCGCTGCAAATAGCTTCGTGCTTAATTGGAAGATCTGACTGATTAAATATGGCTCTAAAAATGACATAGAGAGTTATGGAGGTATTAGCAAACTTTTTGCTTTCCAGGATAACACCAAGATCTTTTATTTCGTCAACCCTGCAGAGAAGATTAAAATCAATAATGTAATCAAACTTTAAGGTTTAAAATAATCTTGAGAAAGATACCACATTACACTTTTTTAATATTAAGCTTTAAATCATTTGATTTACACCACTCCGAGATAGATTTCAGATCTAGGTAAGTAAGGCACTCAGCGCCAGAACGGCCTAAGCGCAAAATGTTCGAACTGCAGAGGTGGTGTTTTATTTATTTATTTTTTTATTTATTTACTACTTGACCCGTGCTCGCCTTGCTTCACCCGCCGTTTTTTTTTATAAATATGTTCCCTCCCTTGGACCTTTCTAAAAGAAATATAAAACAAAGACAACAAAAACATAATTTTAATTCCTAGATACTAAAAAGTCTACACAAAAAAGATTTACGCAAAGTTCTGTTATTTGTTCCCTCTTACCCACACGAATAAAACAACTTGAAATTGACACACAAACTCAACCCCAGCCCATTTCCAAACTTTTCCCAATGAACAGCACCTGAAAACGTGTTCAACCTGGATGTATGCGCTGAAAAGAGACGACTGCTCATTGAAGTGCAAAACATATGATCACGTTAGAGAGCGCACATACTAATCACACACACACTACTGCAACGATACTCACTGCTGCATGACTACTGACAGTGGTATCCGCTGAAAGAGAATTGTTTTGAACATTGCTCAGCTTCAGGACAACGCAGGAGGATATTTTATATCTTAAAAGATTCAGGAGAAAATTTACTAAATTCACCAGTTCTTTTATTTTTCAATCCGATAAGCCATTACTGAGCTTGGTCTGCATAAACAGATTTTTCCTTACATATATCCGTTTTTTGACTATTTTGTAAAAACCAATTTATATTCTGGGTTAAAAAGTATTCTAAATCCCGACCTAGAAAATAAGCAATCACTATCCCATGTTTCATCAAAATCCGTCCAGTACTTTCTGCGTGATGCGCGGTCAGGCATTTTTTATTCTACAGTTTTATTATATGTAGAGAAGAGATTTATTTATTTATTATTATAATGTTTATTTTGTTTATTGTTAGTAAATAAGGGGCCAGTTATAGCGATCAGTAAAAAGCAACCGAAAAAGTTGGAACAGTATGAAAATGAGGTTTTTTTCGTTTCGGCGGTCATAGCAAACAGAAAAAAGTCTTTCAGAAAAATTCATTTTGTGAAGCATTATTTTTTTTATTTCGCGAAAACATACCAAATGTTTGAATTCTACTTTTTTTAAATAAATGACTGAGTCGCTTTTCGCTGCTAAACACCCACACTTCACAATATACAACAAACAAATCAACCACCACTGTTAAATTCCATCAGAAAAAAAAGACCTGACAGATGGAACAGTAAAAAATTGAAACATATCAGTGGAATGACTTGGCTTTTTTGTGTGGAATTAACTGAGAAGTTGATCAGAAAAAGTTTTTCGTACAGAAAAATTTATTAATTCTTTTTGTAGAAAATTTAAACATTATCCACTTATTTTTTTTTTGATAAACTAACTTTATAATTCATAAGCAACATTTTAAGACCAAGATTGAGTTCAAGCATTACCTTTAGGTGGTCCAAAAAAGAAAAAGAAAATTTTTTCGGTTGCATTTTACTGATCGCTATAACTGGCCCCTAAGTTGAAATATTTTTTTTTATTTTAAACTAATACAATGTAATTTATGAAATAGAGAAAAATGTTGGCTTAAGCTGTTTTGGAATTAATTGCAAATTGTAAAACTGTCAACAAATGGTTGCATAGGCCGTTTTGCTTGTAATAAGTAAATATATGTTCATCGCAATTTGTTTTCTTTAATTTTTGTTTATTTTAAAAAAAGCGTATTAATTTAAAAACTTTAATCACGCCCCTCGTCTTGAATGTCATCTTCAACATACCTTCTGTCGGGAAACAGCGACTCCAATTCAATATTACATTTTTTGTCAGTATTTTGTTTTTAAATATCCACCTGTTCGAATAAACCATCTTCATATACTTTAATTGGATAATAAAAGGTTTTTTCACTGCGTTACCTTTCGCGAACGTCTGATAAACGTCAGTGAGTATAACTGTCATGAAAGAGCTTCTCGGCATACAATTTTAGATCCCTTCCATTCGACCCAAACATGATAAACTAACACAAAACGAATGGTTGTGAGAAGCTAGGCCTAGGGTAGCACAGACCTGTTGCGGTAACTTTTTTTTCTAAGATAACACGATCCCAATAACCAGGAATAAAAATGTTCCTATTAATTATAGAACACAGCGTCGTTGAAGTGGCCGCCTCGGCTGGCTTCGCAGTAGCGCATTCTGTCAGTAAAATTTTCTAAGACCTTGTTGATGGTTTCGGGCTGTAGTTCACGTATTTTTCGGATAATATTGGCCTTTAGTGCTTAAATCGTTAACGAATTGTTCGCATAACATCGGTCCTTCACGGTTTCCGACAAAAAATGTCTAAAGGGTTCAAATCGCAGCTCCGAGGCGGCAAATTGACAGCGCCAAGACGGCTGATAACACGATTTGGAAATTTGGTGCGCAAAAGATCGGTCTGCATTTATAAATTCAATTTTGTTTTTTAACTTACCCTCCGAGATGGAAATGCGCCGCGTCAGAAACGTTGATTTTTCACCCAAAATAGCACAGCACTCACTTTGGAAATAAGTGTTTCCCAACGTTGTTCAAACGTAAAGCGATTCATTTCATTCCGCGGAGGTGTGGCACTGAATTTCTGTTAAGACTTAAGACTTCAAAACGGAAACAGCGGAAACAGCTGTCAAAAAAACCTATGATTTAAAAAGAAACCACTAAATTTAAATTTAAATTTTATGGAACGCAATTTTTTATTTTTTTTTTCCGAGGGTAGGTGAAAATCTTCCAAAGACACTATGAGAATAGCAAGCGCGTGCTCATAGTAGTGTCAGATTTTTACTGACTAAAAAACACCACCCTTCGATAGAATGTTAGATACTGCAACTAAGATAAAACTTATCAAGCAATTTTTCAATCACAAATAACTTTTGGCAGTTTACTTCCCAATGAAAGGTCCTGCATGTTCCGCAATTTAGACGCAGTTAATTTTATCTTGCCAAGTCAAGCGGTTTCGTTCTTTGTAGTCGGCCCAATAAATTGCTCTCATTTAAAATTTGCTTCGATTGTTGGAATTCCGAGACCCCTGTGGATATCGTCATTTCAAATATACCATGGTGCTTGTTCAATTTCTCTAAGCACTTTATTTTGAAAAGTTTGTAAAATATTGGCATTCGTTTTCTTGGTACAACCCCAAAGTTGTATACCGTAGGTCCACACCGGCTTTAGCAATTGCTTATATAGAAGCAGTTTGTTCTCGGTACTGAGCTGGAAATGTTTTCCGAGTAACCAGTAAATCATAAACCCATAGGGTAAATATTAAAAAAAGCAAATTGCTTACAAAAAAAAGGAACGCAATTTGGCCAAGCGGCCTAGGTCGTTTTAAGGTATGTATATGTATAGTTTAAGATCGTCGGCGTATAACAGACATTGACAGTGTTATGCCATTGATGAAAACCCCAGAGGTGCATTTAATTGATCTAGAGAAGACATTGACAATGCTTACTTTTTGAGTGCCCCTTAGACAGACAACCATAAACGGTATGCTTATCGATTCCTAGCGAACACACACATTTCGAGGATAAAATTCCGACTCTAGTTCGATGGACAGCGCCTTTGTATTAACCGAAAGGAATACTTAACAGGTCTATCTGATTGATCATGCATAGCTACTTTGGTTTCCTTAAATACCTTAAATAAATACTTGCTTTGGACCACGTTTGAGTCTATCAAGCAAAGCAACCGGAATAGGAGAGACGGTAACCCTTCAAGATTTACGTTCATATTCTCAGTCACAAAAATAATTGTAGCAGGTCTAGCGACTGAGCATAATGAAAAGCTTAGAACCTGCTACCGATATTCACTCCCGGGCTGCCTCTAAAATATTTCGCAACGTTAAGCAAGGTTGTGTGACTTCGGACTTCTTTCGAAGAATCCGGCTATGGTGTGACTGAAAAGCGGAGCATACGTTGCCACCATATCAGTTTACTTGTTCCGTGGACAACTGTGGAGACGGAGCAGAACACGGGGACCAATCAATATTTATTTGCACTACGCGAACTCGCCAAGCGCTCTTGATATTCAGATTCGAACTGCGATCTTAACTCAATACGTCTAACTCACTTGACGAGCTGCATTGTGCATTCCAACAATAATATGTACTTCCATACCTTTGAGCATGAGGCATTTCCCTGCTCAATGAAGCTGTACCTGCTTTAAAAGGGAATACCAGTTGAGGAGTGGAATCCTATCTCACTACCATATATGATACGATCGGCAGAGAAGATAGCATGAACTGCAAAAAAAAGTTCAAAGCAGGCGAAGGGTCAAGGCCAATCAGTGACGGGGAGAAAAGTGTGACACTTCGTTTCGGCCGCAGTTAAACAGCCGTTATCAGAGCATTTAGAGTGCGCCAAAGTGAAAAGGGCTCCTCTTGGCATTTATATACAATAGACGCCAAGAAGAAGAGGTCACAATTTCGTCAAATCATCAAAGAAGTCTTGGATTCTATGACTTTGCGTCATAATGGGAAAGAAATATTTCCAATAAATCAGTCTTAAACGACCGCGAGCTTTTGCAATTTATGTATGCACTAGTTCTCTTTTTGGTCTACGGGCGTTGCAATACTTACGCTCAAGGATATCCACAGGCTGAGCTTGAAAGTGCGGGACAAGTCGGTCAAAAAATACCCACTCGGCCGAATATAATAAATTCTTGACCATCGAACTTGTAGCCATCTAAAAATAGACTTACATCGGGATTGTGGTGAGAAACAATTTTTTGACGAACCCAGTAGATTCGCCTTGATTTTGTAAACTTTTAACTTACCTGCTGTGGATCTTCTGCAGCGAATCCTTAACCTCTCGAAAGCACGGTCGCACCCCTCCCACCAAACGCTGCTATTTGCTGAAAACCATAAAGGAAGAAATCGACTTTGTAAACATATAAAGCAAATGACTCGCCATCAAAGCAGCACGCAGTAAAATAGCCTGCTTTAAATTGACCAAATTGTGCAAACAGCATTAGAGTCAAAATGATGATAATCCTACTCCTGCCATCGAAAACCTGATTCATCAAGGACTTTACTACGTGCCATCCGGATATAATAACCTTAGCCCTTTCGAAAACAAAAAGCAATATCGTTTGGTCCTCTGTCGAAAATTCAAAACAATGTAAAACATTTCGCAACATTGTCCTACATTCCTTTCTTTCCGCCCCCCGTTGTCAATCCATCCTAATGTATTCTAATTTAAGCTAAAGTCCTTCTAATACAATCATTCGATGGTTGACATTTTGATTATTCATCGTATCACTTTGGGTAATTTTGGCAACAGCTTGACACGTCCTTTCGAATACAAAGCATTATATACCTTCTGCCTGCGTCTGTGTGTGTTTGTTGGATTCTATATATCTCTGCAAGTCGAAAGTGTTCCTTCCGCAACGCCTCGATAGCCTACGAGCGATACATCGTATTCTCATCCGCCTTAGCTAAATTGGGTGAATCGAATCGAAGCACAAAGAGGCTCTATGGTTCTATGGTTCTATGGCCACTTGGCCAGAAATAGCCGCAGTTTGGAGCAGCCGGAACAATAAATATCAGCATTAAAGCTGAACGAGCATCAAATATGCAAAGCGTCTAGAGCTCGTTTAGTGTAACAGGATACGCTGGCAAATTTCGAATAAGCTACTCAGCGGGTGTTCAGTTCAGAAGACGACGCAATTATCGTTTGGGAACCCTTTCGTCCGTCGCGTCGTGCGGCCGTTGCTGGTCGTCCTACTGCATGTGAAATCACTCGATGTGATTCTGGTTTCAATTTAAAACGAATTTTAAACAGTGTCCTGTAAATAAAAGGACACAGATTTTTGTTAGACAGACAGTTGTTTTTTTTTCTTCAAATTTAATTGAGTTTATTTTCCTTCGGGGGTGGGGACTACAAGACTACAACTGCCAACGGGCAGAGGCAGCTAGGGGATATCAAAATTCAGGAGACAAACATTAATTAAAGGCCTTTCGAATTGACAGCACGATTTGGAAACAATTTATTGGACACTTGATTTAAAGCCATTGTTCGTGAGATAAAATGAAAGCGGAGAATCAGGTCACCGGGTTTGCAGACGACCTGGGACCTGGGCGGCAAACGTGATTGGGCATATCGGGTGTAGTTTTGAAAAGTAAATGTATTTTTGTTTCCGGACGAGGAGCGGTGACCGTGTAATTCGAAACGGTCCGAAAAAAAAATCCTGTATAGCGATAAATGAGTAAGTGAAATTACATTACATTAGGAGGGCACGTGAGGGCATTTGAGTGGCACAGATCCGGTGCTGAGGTTTGCTAAAGAATAAATACAATTGGGACATCCCTGAGGGGTAATTTGCGATGCTCGGAAGTTATTGTGAAGTCGAGGATCCACTGCGGGTGAGGAGAATTCGCCGCGAAGATGTGTTTCTTTTTCTTTGCGGTGGTGATTTGGTGTCAGCGATTTTCATGCGGTGTGTAGTATGTGATTTTCTTCCGCATGTTGAACTCACTGATTTATTCAGGACTTAAAGTTCGTTCGGTCTTTAGGAAATAAAACCATTTAAGGGGTTGTAAGAGCTTTTTTCCACATTTAACACTGGATGTCCTCCAACTTAGCGCAAAATGTTAAAAAAAAAACATGAAATTTGCAGAAGGTGGAAGAATTATAGACTCAACAGAACTTACGAAATCTATATATATAAAAATGGTGTGAAAATTTTATAGTAATTCATCAATTGAGAACGGCTGGGCTGATTTGGCTCAACATTTTTTGCAGTTGTTTTTAATTGCCAGGAGAAGATTTTGGGGAAACCCTGCGGAAAAGTCGGGAAATTGAATAAATCGAAAATTTATTTTTTGTGTGGAATTTTGTTTGCAATTGTTTCGGAATGGCTTAGGGAGCAGTTAAAGCGACACGAGAAATGCAACCGTAAACATTTTCTTTTGCTTTTTTTAACCACTTAAACTTAAAGTTTAAACTCAATTCTGGTCTTAAAATGTTGCTTAGGAACTGTAAAGTTAGTTCATAAAAAAGTAGGTAAGTAAATTATCTTCAATTTTTGTAGAAAAATAATTCATTCATTTTTTTGCACGAAAAAATTTTACGTACAGAAAAATTAATAAATTATTATTTTTTTTTTGATAAACTAACTTTAAAATTCATAAACAACATTTTAAGACCAAGATTAAGTTCAACAATTAAGTTAAAGTGGTTAAAAAAAGCGAAAGAAATCTTTTTCGGTTGCACTTTAAGTATCGCTATTGAATATATAAAATTAAATTTCTATAAGAATAAATTCAATGAAATCATAGCTGACCCTCGAAAAACTTGGAGTTTAATCAACGAGATAATGGGAAGGAAAAAAAGTGTTGACGGAGTCTAAGAACTTTTCATCTAAAGATTATTTGATCTATCAAATGAATCTGCTCAATTTTTTCAGAACAGACTCATAAAATTGATATTAATGTGGAAACATCGAATTATGCAAATAAAATATTAATATAGTCAATATTTTCTAAGGGAACCAACATCGTGGAGTTTAGATGATAAAAAGTCTCCTGGAGTAGATGGAATTCGGGCCATTGACTTAAGAACTCATGTCCTTATTTTTGACCCAATCTTGTGCAAATTCATTAACCTTAGTCTAATAGAAGGCAGAATTCCATTAGCACTTAAAACTGCTTTAATAAGTCCCATATACAAAAAAAGTCATTAAAAATTAAATCAGCAATTACAGACCGGATATTGGATATTATCCGTCATTGCAAAAGTGTTAGAAGTTATTCAGAAAAGTACTCTCTTATTAATCAAAGTTAGTTCGGTTTTCAGAAGAATAAAAGCACCGGAAAATTGCTCTGAGAGTTTGCGAACTGCGTCAATGGAAACCTCAATAAAAGTCATCATGTTTTAGTTATGTTTATGTATTTTAGTAAAGCGTTTGACACACTTAATCATACGAAACTCCTTGAAACTCTAGAGAACATTGGCATAAGAGGAGTTTTGGCAAACTGGGTAAAAGATTATGTGTGCAACAGAGTCTTGTTTGTGTAAAAATAAAGGACGTGTACAGTGACAGGAAACAAGTACACTATGGAATTCCTCAGGGGTTTAAACTTGGCCCGATTCTTTTCATCTTATATGCAAATGAACTTCTTCGCGTTTTTAAAAGGAGTACCTACTTTGTCTGCTTATGCCGTTGATACCGCCATAGTTGTACGTCACAGGTATCTGGAGATGGCGACAAGCATAATGCAAGTGGAATTTAACAACGCGGTCAAATGGTGTCACGAGAATGGCTTGGGTCAACGCGGCAAAAAAAAGATGATGCACATTCGAAGTCCTACTGTTTTATATGAAAAAACTCCACAACACTACAAATTTTGAGTATGTCAAGTTATAAATTGGCTTAAGATGCAGATGCAGATGCATTCGAAAACCGCTAAAAAGTTTAGCTTTTTTAAATCTCAACCTTAAAAGTTGCTTGATTTGTGTCGTTTCTGAAATAAATTAACTTTTTTTGGCAAAACTTTGGTTTTTATTTTTTCCATTATTTAATATAAGCTTTACAAAAAAAAATTGTTTACACAAATATAAAAAAAATACTATTGATAGGATTAGAATCCTTTTCACAAGTTGGCCTAGAAAAAATGTCCCCATAGTACTCTTAAATCTAAATGTCTCCTGGTAAATACGACTTGAGTTTTTGTATGACATTCGTCTTCTTAATATTGATTGGCACCTTTCAAGAGAGATAAGCAATGGTTTGCAGCAGAGCTTCCAGTTTATCTCTTTAATGGTTTCCTAGGTTAAATATTTGACTTGTAAAACCATTAAAAAAGTCTCTCGCAACAAAAGCTGTTTTATTAGAACAATCCAAGTGGGAAAAATGAGAGAACTTACTTATAGTATACCTACATATGGGATCATGATGTAATTTCGAATGACAAAAGTTTAGAAGGCTAAAAATCTCGAAAATTTTATTTTTAATCTCTTTAATAAAGTGAAGTCATACTTCAATGAAATAAATTGTGTTTCTTAATGAACTAAAACAAACGAAACAACAATAACATAAATAAAATATAAAATATGTTCTGTTTATCAAATAATTTATTCATCTTGCCAAAACAACTACAAAATATTAAAATTTAACAAAAGAAAAATAACAGATAATTCATTATGACAAATTAATAGTTTTAAAATCGAATATATATAAATACAACTAACTAAAAAAAGTAAAAAGTGTCAAAAAAAAAACAAAATGAAATTAAAAATTTGACTAGGTAACTAGGTAAAATATATTTTTAGCGTAATCGCTGTTGAATATTTATTTAATTTATATGAGTGGGCTTCTAGCTCGTCCATTTTTTTCTTTTCTTGAGTTGGTAAATAAACTCTACACTCAGCTGGGGTTTTTACTTTTGCCCCTAGAACAATGTGAGTAAGTGGATCACATGTTGCCTTTCCTTCCGATTTGACCACTGAGTTATATATACACTTGTTTTTTATATACGATCGGTGTATGAACGTGATCGGTTGGAATTTTGTATATTTTAAAGCATAAAGTACGAAAAACGAATAAGGGAAAGGTGACAATTGTCGAACACAGTCTTTTAATAAATAGTAAAGTACACCATAAGGTTCCTTTTTTACCATACAATCTTTCGCGATTGTCGGAAAAACAATCGCCAGTGGATATAACTGTCCCTAAAAAGATTCTCAGTTTAGGCATTTGAAGAACTATATCAAACTTTCGGATTTCTGCCTATTTGTCTGGCTTTAAAATAAAAACAAGTCAGGTTAATTCACCCAAAAGCAACACCTTTAAGTGCCCCGTCCCTGAAGAATTCTGATGTTCAGAGCGACCCACGGACCCCTTAAGTTCTCTCACTTAACCGTGCATCTTACAGCTAAACAAACCGCCCGTCATTCTGTCATTCTACCCCACTCCACTCCAATGCAAACATCCTTCCATCAAAGTCCTCCGCAGGGACTTGAATATAATCAACGGTAAATTGAAACGGGACCATCAGGTAATCGTTATTTATACACTCAATTCCAGCCAAAACGAAATACTCCCCACCACCATCGCGCACTTTGTCTTGGAATGTTACTCGAAATTCCCATTATCATTAACAACAATTTATACAGCCAACAGGGAAAGATACCTACCTACCCACTCCACATATGTGTGCGCTTCTAATCCAATCAAGGACTATATCTCAGCTTACAACTAATTACCGACTAAAATACCACAGACCCTAATATCAAGTTGGTACCTTTCCCTAATGCCATCTAGACCTAGAGCATCAAGACGATGTAATTGAAAACCACAAGCCAAGGCATATCCAGGCATCGGCATCTCGTATCGAATTCATCGATATACCAACATCCGAATGTGTGGGTCTTAATTAAAGTTCCGTTCTCTTTTACAAAATAGAAACAGAAGTATCCAGTGTTACGTGGATTGGTAGATATGTATCTATGTCTGAAGGGTAAATGTCGCTACGAATTTTGACTTATCCCCTTTTGCGCGCCAGGACATTTTAGAGATTTATTCGATTTACCCTTTCTCGCTTTCGCTCGCCCACATAAATATTCATCCCTAGGAGCCGAGTCACATCAGTAGTTCATCTCTGTTCCTGTAAAAAAAAAAGCAAACAAATTTACCCAAAGACATTTTTTTATCCTTTCAGGGTACTGGCCACTCGGAGTGACTTGGTGCAATATTTATGTCACGTGCGATGTGCTGGCCTGCTCGTCGAGCATCCTGCACATGTGCTTCATCAGTCTGGGACGGTATCTGGGCATTCGCAACCCGCTGGGATCACGACATCGATCGACAAAACGACTCGCTGGCATTAAAATCGCCATTGTCTGGGTGATGGCAATGATGGTGTCCAGTTCAATAACCGTTTTAGGTGAGTACACAAACCACGCTCTTTTTAAACGAGGTGCGATTTATTTTTGGTTTTCTTGCAGGAATATTGAACAAGTCGAACATAATGCCTCACCCGCGCGTCTGTGTGATAAATAACCGGGCGTTCTTTGTGTTCGGCTCACTGGTGGCATTCTACATCCCGATGCTGATGATGGTAACCACATACGCGCTAACAATACCGTTGCTCAGGAAGAAAGCCCGCTTTGCAGCCGAACATCCGGAGAGTGAATTATTTCGAAGGTTCGTATATTCGTACAAGGACAGACAGGATTTTTTTTTTGCCATCATCAAAGTGGCTCTGTGTTTGTAAATTAATTGGTGAACAGGATGGCGTATTTAGATGTGCCATCTTTGGATTAAATTGGAGTCGTTGGGATTTATACAAAAAAAAAAAAAAACAGTCAATTTTCATAAAATCCCTGTCCTTGAAAAGGGGATGCCAATCCATCACAAAATCCCAGTACTTAATATTCCATGTAAAGTCGGTGTGTGCGGATATGCGCCAGTGCCAGTGGATCCCTTTTGCGCTACTGTTAATGGTAGGGTATGGTGATAGTGAATAGTTCATTAGTGGATACTTACACTGTAGTGAGTCCTACTTAACTCGCTTGGGATGTTATAGCGCTGGTGGGCCGACGCGACGTTGCGTAGTTGAGATTTATTAACGTTCGGATAATTAGTGCGGGATGAGTTGTCGTGTACGGAATATTTCGTTGGAGATTTATAGTCGCGGAATGAAGTGATAAACAGCCTTGGGGTCCTTCAAAGGATCTCCCTCCGCATAATGGGATGGGTAATAATTCTTGGAACGTTCTCTCCCTAGTTGATGGCTTTTGAATGTGGTCGCGTTTTACTTCGGTCTTCGGTGTGTGTAGATACGATTTTGAGAATAGGTTTTGTTTTATTACTGCGCGGCACTTATATGGTTGAGATGGGCATGGGCACTTACCATCCCGCACTAGTCAGTAGTGGGTAATCAAATGTGTATAGCAGTTGGTGGCCATTTGCTGTTCTTTTGTCTAATAGGGCATTACTGTCAACAACACTCGTGGAAGGTACTGCTTTTGACAAGTATCTAATGCAAGTGGTAGTTAATAGTGATGCGACACCCACGGTACCTATATTTGACTGTTATAGTGGGTGCCGTTGAATGTTCGAAATAAAATTTGTTTTAAGCGAAGGATAACTCGTAAAGCGGTAGAAGCATTTTTGTTTAATAGTTGTTAGGATATCACTGTGCGTGTCCATGTCCAACTATGCTGGCAAGTTGCCATAAATCATTTCGAAGGATGGATACACTAGTCCGGAATACCAAAGTCATCATGCGTTTGAAAATAGTTATAAGAATTGTTTTGTGATGGTAATGGGTACTTTAACTTAGGGTGACAGGCCAAAGCTGGTGCAGTCTCACTAAGGCCAAATTAGATCCAATAATACCACAACACTGGAACTTAAAATAAAGCGCTTGAGCCCTCCTATTGATGTGCTTGAGATCCAGGATGTGCCAGGCTATGTTGGTAATGCGCTGAGGGGACAAGATCTCTTCTCTTCTCTTCTCTTCTCTTCTCTTCTCTACATACTTATAATAAAACTGTAGAATAAAAAATGCCTGACCGCGCATCACGCAGAAACTACTGGACGGATTTTGATGAAACTTGGCATAGTGATTGCTTATGTTCTGGGTCGGGCTTTAGGATACTTTTTAACCCGGATTATAACTTGGTTTATACAAAATAGTCAAAAAACCGGATATGTGTAAGGAAAATTCTGTTTATACAGACCCAGCTCAGTAATGGCTTATCGGATTGAAAAATAAAAAAATAGGTGAATTTAGTAAATTTTCTCATGAATCATTTAAGATATAAAACATCCTCCTGCGTTGTCCTGAAGCTGGGCAATGTTCAAAACAATTATTTTCAAAACATCGCCCAAAATTTTCTTTCAGTGGATACCACTGTCAGTAGTGATGCAGCAGCAAGTATCGTTGCATTAGTGTGTGTGTGATTATTATGTGCGCGCTCTAACATGATTATATGTTTTGCACTTCAATGGGCAGTCGTCTCTTTTCAGCGCATACATTCAGGTTGAACATGTTTTCAGGTGCTGTTCATTGGGAAGAGTTTGGAAATGGGCTGCGGTGGGGTTCGTGTGTCAATGTCAAGCTGTTTCATTCGTTTTGCTTCTTTTCGCCGACATTTAAGGTGGATAAGAGGGAACAAAAACAGAACTTTGCGTACCTAAATCTTTTTTGTGTAGACTTTTTACTAGGAATCAAAATTATGTTTTTATAGTCTTTGTTTTTGCTTTATATTGCTTTTAGAAAGGTCCATGGGAGGGAACATATTTATAAAAAAAACGGCGGGTGAAGCAAGGCGAGCACGGGTCAGTTAGTCATTAATAAATGCCTACTCCTAAACCATTTTTGGCACTGCTTCCGACTATTTTTTCATACATTTTTTTTAAAACCTTTTCTTGGGAAAGATGATCCTAGACCCTAGTTTTAGATCTAGTTACCTTCTTAAATCCAGAGTTCTTTTCTTTTGGGCTTTTGATTTTTTATTCTGCATGACACTCGTATTACGATGTTGAAAGCGTCCATGGCATCGCTTTTTGACTGCCTATTGCTTCTAAGGGCATTTTTGGGGCCTGTCTTGACATTACATTCACAATGAAGCTTCCAAGTTTCGTCAGATACTGGTTAAGGTAAAAGTGGAGCTTAATTTGCCTTTTAAAAATCGTTCCATTTTTCAGCTAAGTTGTCAATTCAATTATAACCCGAATTGTGGTTACATTTTTAGCTTTCTCGTATAAAAGAAAGTAAGAGAAAATTTTTATTTTTTTTTAATTTAGTTACCTATGATGATATGACTGCACACCAGTGGCGTGGCGTGAGCATTTTAAAATGGGAAGTCGAAGCATAATTAATCAATGTAAAACTTAAATCTGTGTAACCTTAAAAAAAAATAGAAATATTATACCGACATTTGCTTTCCACATCAACGAAGGAAAATCAATCTAAGCCACCTTTTTTAAATTTCAAGTCATTAATACATTATTTTTAATTTACAATGAGAAAACAAGAAAGTCGAATAACTTGAAGAAAAGTGTGTTGCGGTGCATTGTCAAACACAGTGCTCAGATAAAAAAAAGAGATTAAAGCAAAGTGTTCTCGTAAACTCAACTATCCAGTGAGAGCTTAAATAACCCGACATATTTGGTATTACCTTCGCTGTTCGCTTTGTCGTGACGATGACGACGATGAACGAAAATGGATACACACACAATATTTTATCTACCTAATGCCTTACGTGTGTGTACCGTTTTGTGAATATCGAATTCATTTCGTCACTCTTTCAAGTATAAATGTACATAGTACATATCTGTTTTTTAGTAGATAGTGGACTGGTGGAAATTTGAAAAGGGAAGCCGATAGGAATCGAGTTATATGGACGCCACGCCACTGCTGTACACACAGTTTTTCGATCAGAAATCAAATAACGGTAGGTATTTTAGAAAATTATTAGACTTATCTTACTTATGGCAATTTCTTACTTGATAGCACACGCAGTTTTTTTTTCAAAAATAACGTCAAATTAATTTTTGAAAAAAGGCATACCTATTCTGAGAATTTCATATTCTATTGTTTATCTGCACGAAAAAGGCTACAACAACTTTGACCAAAACGCATACTTGAATTAAAATTTATCTTGTTAAAATCACCGCTGCTTTTAAAAACTGTGTATATCTCGAAAATGGCGTTTTCGATTTCGATACAACTTTAAAAACCAAGTAACGCTTATATCGTGAAAGAATGAGATACAAAAGAGCCCTCAAAAAAAATATGGTGCCGTTGGAGCCCGATGTTCTTTGGCTGTTTTTGTTTTTTACGAATGAAGGACTTTGTTTCTGCTTTTGGATTATGTTTATTTGATGTCATAAATTTATTTCTATTACATCGAGAAAATGATATCGGCTAGTTGGCCGCCGCCAGAATTGATGACCTTTCGGGTACGTTTTATAGCATTTTCCGTCACTCTTGCCAGAACTTCCGGCGATAGGTCCTCGCATTATTGACGTTTTTTTCTTTTAAAGCTTCAAGTGCTGGGGCATTTTGACGTAGACTCGTGACTTAAAAAAACACTAAAAGAAGTCTGGGATTGTAAATTCAGGGGTCGAATCGCATCATCCGTTAACGAGCATTACGTGACGTAATTGTTTTTGTTTCATATGTAAAATAAACTTAATTCCGTGAACGTGATGCTCGTTCACAGATGACAGGATTCGACCCCAGGCTATCTTGCCGCCCAGTGCAAATCACCAAAACGAGAGATAAGGCGACATGGAAATGCAGCTCTCGCCGTTGCTTCTTCCTGTTGGAACCACATGTTCTTCAATCCCAATTCATTCAATTAAAGAAGGACAAAGTCGTTGCGTATGGTTCTGTAGAGCTCGCCGCCCACAGTTGTCGTCTGGTCGATACTTTGGAGTTCTATGCGACCGACGTCTTTAGCCACAGCTGCAATATTCTCAACAAAACGGCTTCTCTGCAGCCCCTCATACCAGGTAGTATCACGCGTTATTCCATAATCTTCTTGGCGAGCGGCTAAGCGTCGCAGTATTTTCTCAGTTGGTGTCGGATCTCCAAAAAATCAGTGCACACTTTCGAAAAATTATAAGGCAAAGAAATCGCGACAATTATTCTGCATTATTTAGGAATATATCTCAATCATGTCTTGTTAATGTATTTTTTGTGCATCTGTTTACTTCAGAAATTTCAAATAAGAATTGACATTTACCTCCATTTGCAAAAATTATGGGGTGATGATTTTTGTGCCACCTAGTAGGTGTATACGATTTTTTTATAGATACAGTTTGCTTTAATTATTTACACCGAAATATTTGACATTGCAATCGTTTTTTTATTTCTCAAATTCAGATCAATTTCTTTTCCATTCCATCTTCTGACTTCTAAAAAATGACTGCGCATTACCTACTACATTTACATTTCATTTTATTAAACTTTTTGTATATACAATTTGACTTGACGCTAGGTAACAAATGGTGTTGAATAATTAATATTGAAAAATGTTACCTCAACAACAGGGGCCCACGGTTTACATTGTTTTTTGTTTTGTCAAATCTATTTGTTAATAAATTGTAATTGTTTTCTCAGATTTATACTTGTTTTATGCATCGTTGTCATGGTTAACCTCAGGGTATTGACTGCACATTACTCGATTGCACGCTGCCTTTAAATACCCAGAATTGTGACGGTACGCTAAACGCTACACATGGTTTTTCTCTATTTTCTCCTTCGTGCCATTCCGCATACCGCATTTATATACAAAGCCTTCTTTGTTCTTACTCTTTCTTTGCTATTAGAACACTTTTCAAAGTACATGTTAAAAATAATGTGCTTTGCTTGTAAATCTGAAATGGAAAAGGAAATTTTATGAATATAGTTACGTATAAGAAGAACATAGGTAGACATAAAAGTAATTTGCAGATTGCGTACTTAGGAAGGGGGTGAATCAGAAAACTTTCCACTCAATAACCACTGGAAATAGCAACTGCCGTTGATAAAACTTTGAAAACTATTCCAAGAAAAAAAGGGCAATGCTGCGGAGTTTGAAAATTCCTGTAGGGGATTTGTTGGCCAACAGTTCTGGGTAATATTTAAGTTTGTGATTTAGCTACACTATTCAAAGTCCTACTTCTATTTTCAGAAATGATTCATTAAATATTTGTCACATGAGTACGTTCTTATTTTTTTTCTCTAAGACTGCTACTAATGAAAGTTTTCGGAAATACTTTTTAGAACTCTATACATAAAATTTAAAATATTAAGTATTTTAAGTGTGATGCCAGAACTAAGTCTTTTTGGCTATAGGTACCTACACAAAATGATTATCTTGTTCAATTTTCTTAAGAGCTGTTTCTTTTCTTTAGAAGAACGCCCCTTAAAAATTAAATACCGAGAACTCATTCAAACCGACATCGACTTTATTGAAATGTTAATTCATAATACATTACCGCTTTTTTTCCAAATTTTGGAGCCATGGATGAGTCGAATATTCCGTAAGCGAAATCGCCGATCAGTTTTACGAGTAGCTAGGGTTATAATATATCATTCACTCTTTGTAAAACGGCAAACTTAAGTCGACACCCGGTGAAATGATAAATTTGACTGTCACTGGAAAAAGTGTTGCCAATTCGAAAACAAACATCTTAAAAAAATCAGATTTTTAGTTAGCCAAAATTTAAACCTGAACAGAATTTTCATCTGTCACTTGATCTGTTAACATTGAAATTCAAATTTGAAACCATATTCAACCACAGGTAGCTAACCATCGCATTAATAACTACACTCATGAAATACGACATTCTGTATGCCCTTCAATGTGCGCACTCTAACAAAAACGCTTTCCCTTCCTCTCACTTCTAGACTCGGTGGGCGCTTTGCCATACGTCCCCAGCATGGGCAACAGCAGCTCAACAATACCTACAGCAACAGCAGCGGGGGTAGTTATAACAAATTCCTCGGTGATTCGAATCGAAATTTCAATAGCACCCCCAGCTCTAACGACTTTGGTAAACAACAGAAACCTCATCCACTGCACCTGCACCGGCATCATCATCAAATCCAACAACAGCAACAGCAACATAGTAAAAAGTACCTAAGAGACGCATGTGTTGGCCGTGCTGGCAGCGTCGGTGGCAGTATTTCTAATTACCGACGTGAGAGTAATCAAAGTAGCGGCAGCCTACGCTGTAGTACGCCATTGTCAGGACGATGCATCAAGTCGCCGTGTATATCACAATCACAGTCGCAGCAGGGCAGTATTTACTGGAGAGCTCAGGGAAATCAAAACGTCACTTTAGATAGGTATGTAAAATTTGATCTGTTACCGTTTTTTTTAAACGTTTTTAACCTCTTAAAGTGTTTTGCTGCATATGGTTTTTGGAATTTAAATTTAACTTCGAGTTATTTAAATAACCGGTGAGAAAACACTTTAACCCCTCGTTCTTTATAATAGCATCAGTAGCTACCGACTTTTCTAATGACACCGCCTGGTTTGCAACCCACCTACCAAATATATAGATTATTAAAAAAACTAACTTTCGCGCCTCTTCCCGCGAACATATTTAAACAGAATCCTCTCATGTGTAGACTCTACAGTCCCAATATAATGCCTTGGCATTTAAATCACGACTTATTACCTAAGACTGATGCGTACCGCGAATCTGCACCCAAATTAAAGTTACTTTCACTTTTATTTCGTTCGGCCCAAACCTCCGTATTTCCTTGATGCTCTTGTGACAGTGGCACAGCTTCACTTAGAATTTGTCCATCTTCGGGGTTTGTAAAGCTTGTGCAAATTTCTTCATTATAAATGTTTTAAGCAAGCCTTCTCAGCGAAGACTAGGCTTAGCTGATACGGATACACACCTTCTTTGTGTATGTCAAGCTATTGCTCGGTGTAGGAGAAAGCATCTCGGCATGTACTTCTTTGATAGCTTGGAAGAGGTTGGTTCATCAAATAGTTTTGAGACCATACTTAAATTCTGTAGGGAAATCTAATGCTTGGGTGAATTGGTTTAGGTTTTTTAGCCGTAATGGTTCCGTGGGGATGGCGATGGGTCCGATATGGTGCCTGGTCTATTGTGACAATCTCACAACCGCCATAAATCTAACCTAACCTAACCTAAACCTTTCTTCAACTGCTGAAACGGTGGCTGTGGTCCAGAAGAGTCACGTTATCCCTTTATTAGGCTTTCGTAACCTTTCATGATTTTACAGCACATGATTTTTTGTACCAGTTCGAAAATTCCAACTCTTGCAGGATTGCCACTACTCAACAACTCTCTCCTCTAAACTTATATTCCGGAGACGGTAATCCACTTGGGAGACTGTTTCGGCCGTGTTATTTCGATGCTTTGCATGCTTAGCTAACACGATCGATTCCCACGATCGATGTCGAACACTTTCGTCCCACAAGATAATTTACGATCACACCCTTGATAGTGTCACCAGCAAAACCGGACACCAACCCCCAAAACAAGTAACGGGTGATTTTTTAAGAGGTTTAGAACTTTTTAAAAAAAAAAAACACACAAAATTCGAAAAAATGAATGAAATATTTATTTGAATCGATAGTTTGAACCTTGCAATTTAATGTTTAAAGATAATTTCATGCAAATGTTGACCGCGGCTGCGTCTCAGGTAGTCCATCCGCTGAGTCCAATTTTGGCATAGGGTAACTTCGGGCATTATGGCGCACTTTTCTTCTTTCCCAAATAACTTTAACACGAACAATTTTTTTTATCAAAAAACAAAACGATTTATTAATTATAGGAAACATAGAACCAAAACAAATTAAATAAAACTACAAATTCATTGATATAAGAGATAAAAAAATAAGTTAAAAATGCTCTATAAAAAACCATAATGCTCTATGCATGGGGCAATATGGCGAAACCTAGTGGGCAATATGGCGTGATGATTTACTTGCGGTTGGATTTGCCGCAGTGTTTTTTAAAATGAGTGCAGGAGTCGAGTTTAAACTACCTTTAATGACCTGCATCCATTCATATTTTTCGTTGTTTTATTGTAGTCTTCCCCACAACCTGCACAGATATTTTCTTGGAAATATTCGGACCCATCGGACTCGTCGGCTAACTGGATTTAGATGTTTTCATTATCAGAAATCGAAGAATTAAGGTCGGGCTTTTTATTTTTCTTTGTTTTCGATCCGCCCTTTCCTATGGAAATAAAATATACAATATTGGTAGTTGACTGTGAAATATTGCTGTACTTAAACGATGTTCAATGGGGGCAATATGGCGGACTTTACATGTAAACTTCATAAGGGCATTATGGTGCATCCTTGCCATATTGCCCCTACAGCAAGTGTGCCATATTACAAAAAACACGCGTTTGGACAACACATAAAAAAATCGCTAGGTGTTCATTTCCTGTTACTTTTTAATGTCACCAAACGAAAACAGATACATTTCTCTTCATTTCACAATACACACCAAACACCTGCGCTGTATACTTACCAAGCACCACACAGTTGAGAAATAGGCAAAAATATAAGAGGGTGAGAAAATATAAACTTTTTTTTAATTTTTTTTTTTACTTACACATAAAAAATCGCATAAACCCAGGAACCTGACACGGCGCGTGATTGACGAATACTTAAGTTTTCTCATAGTTGAATTTATTATGAGCGAATCGGATATATGGTATTTACGAGGTTCGCCATAATGCCCCCTGCGCCATAATGCCCGAAGTTACCCTACTCTTTCACACATATCGGCCGGTATCTCACGAATGAATGCATGGATGTTGGCTTCCAGTGCGTCAATCGAAGCGGGCCTGTCCCTATACACATTAGCCTTGACATACCCCCACAAAAAATAATCTAATGGTGTCAAATCGCACGATCTAGGCGGCCAATTGACCGGCCCGAAACGTGAAATTAACTGTTCACCAAACTCGCCTCGCAATTGCGCCATTGTTTCGCGTGCTGTGTGGCATGTGGCACCGTCTTGTTCAAACCACATAAAAAAGTTTGTTATCATCGCTCGGTAGCGTTCACCATTGACAGTAACGCTGCGATTCGCATCATCTTTGAAGAAGTACGGTCCAATGATGCCACCGCCCATAAACCGCACCAAACTGTGACTTTTTCTGGATGCATTGGTAGCTCTTGCAATGCTTCTGGCTGATATTCAATCCAAAATCGACAATTCTGCTTATTTACGTGCCCATTGAGCCAAAAATGAGCTTCGTCCATAAAATGGAAGCAGCGCGCGATGAACATTTCGAACCGAGCACGAATTTTGATAGTAAAATTCAATAATTTGCAAGCGTTGTTCATTTGTAAGACGATCCATGGTTAAATTGCAAACCAAACTGAAGCTGTTTGACAGTGACACAAGGTACTAAACACACGTCAGCTGTCAAAACCAGTGTTGCCAAAACCAAACCAGCTAAAAAATCACCCTTTACAACTAAAACCACATAAATGGAGACATCACAACCAGTAGGACTTCAGTTCAACCCTCAACCGACAACGGACAGGGGCCTGTAACACAACGCTTTTATTGTCCGTCGACTTGTCCACTTATGCTTGTTCGACAAGTACAAATTAATTCTGTAGCAGAACGTAAACCGTTGCACTTGTCAAAATCATTAAATTCCCTTGACTTTTCGGCATTTTCGACAAGTGCTTAATATGTGAAGATGGCAAAAATCACGGAAGGCAAAAAAGCCTAAATGTTATTGCGCAAAATAAGAATTGGACGTAGGTATGTAAGAGACGTTTTTTTGGCAAAATGTTAAAAAACGCACAATTGGAAGTATGTACTAACTAAATAATTTTACTAACGCCGTTCATGCCACCTATAATATGATACTGTGAATTCGGACCCAACCAATGTAGAGCAATCAACAAATTTTGGTAAACGGTCAATGTATAACTTTTATTTGTAGTGCACTGTATTTTTCTTCTTAAGCCTAGTATGCAGTTAACGTGAAATCCAATTTTTCATACAAAATTTTCACTGCGAATTGTCAAAATGAACTTTCACGTGAAGATTTCACTAGGCAGTACGCTGTTCGAGTGAATAATAGTTGTTCAAAAAGTGATTTTAGGGGTCGTTACTTAAGCAAATTCAGTTGGCTTTTATTGTCCGTCGCATTTAATATTTGACATTTCGGCGTGAAACTTTCACTTTTTGGAGGGGTGTGAAAATTTCACTTCACTCGAACAGCGGCTCTTTAGTCTTGCAGCGAGATTGTGTGCAGTTGATTTTGATATGCGAAATTTTTCAATATACAGATGGTCACTGACATCAAAATTAATTCTTGGCCTAAAAACATTCAACCTATGCCGAGGTTCACTGTTCTCACTATCACCTTCACTATCAATGTCGAAATCAAAAAAAGGACATTTTTAACTGTATTTCACTATTTGTTTTCTGCTTAGGTATTACATTAAAAATGCACTTGTCAGCTTTAAACAGAAATCAAAAAAAGGACATTTTTAACTGTATTTCACTATTTGTTTTCTGCTTAGGTATTACATTAAAAATGCACTTGTCAGCTTTAGACAATATTCAAATCATCAGTCGTGATTGAACCACAGTTCAACAAGTGTGTCTTGACACTTGTCGTGTTCTGTTACAGAAAGAGGGATATTGTATAATTTCCCACTTGTAATCTTTTATCGCGACAGTTATCGCAGTGCTCGCGTACTTATCGTTTTGTGTTACACAATCTTTGACAAGTTGCCGAAATTCACTTATCCTACAACAACTTGTCGCGTTCTGTTACAAGCCCCAGGTCAACTGTCAGCAACACTGACATGCAATACAAATATGTATTAAATTTATTTTAAAATAATAAAGTTGAATAAGCTAAATAATTGTCGTGTAAAATTAATTGGCTTTACTGTCTCAAGCTCTCTTGATCCGCTTAAAACTCCAGTCTTTAAGAGTAACTATCTGTAACACCTAAACCTTTGAATCGCCTTGTTGGATTAATTATGGCAGCTTTATAAGTTACTCTCAACATGGCTTTTGGAAGGGTCGCTCGATATGCTTTAACCTAATTCAATCTGCTAACTTCATTCAATCTGCTTAAGCCTGTAGTATTTACTGATCTCGGGAATGCCTTCAGTATAATACATTTTCTTGCCCTTTAAGAAAACTTGAGTGTTACAGTCCTTTGCTTTTATTTAAATCATAAATCATCGTTACTTTTTGGTAGAAAACAATTTGTTTCCATCGGAAATTTATTCTCAGTTGAAATAATTAACGTTGTTTCCGATGTTCCGGAAGGTAGCCATCTAAGACCAATCTCTTTTCCTATTTTTATTAATGACTTGCCGAGAATTCTACTCTTGTCTTTTTTATGCGAATAAAGTTGAAATAGCGTATGGCGTATGAGTAACATTTTTTCCACACAAAAAGCCGATGAATATCTTTAACCGAAAAGTGAACAGCATTCCATCGTTTAACGCTCTGTTTTTACTAACCCAAGTCAAATAATTGCACTTCACGCAAATAAATATCCAACTTTGTTCATTAAAATATTTATTACATTGCCATCTACATAAACAACCATCAGCATCAACATGTCAGGCTGTAAGGCCAAATAACCGACCATAATTGTTCGGCGCATAAAACGAATAATAAAACATTTACTCGGGCCCGCACGGAGTGTCCTTAAAAATTGTATTTTTAAGCTTAAATGGCATTTTCGAAATGTCATCGTGGAATGTTATTTATGGCCATGAGAGTCGACAGACGAACCATGAATTCGCCATTTTCATATAGGTATAGAGCGCGTCAACGAGCCGGTTGTATTTTTCGGTGCCAATGGTCTATATAGCCACCGAGACAGCTCCAGTTTATGTAACAATTTAATTAACACTTTAATTAACTGCAAACGACACGGTTCCCCGTTGCTGGATCGTAAATCATGAAATTTTTACTTGAGAGCAGCTGGTATCGTAGCGTGCGGCGTTGACATTCACTGCTGCTGCACTTTGAAGTAGGCTAGAGAGGGCTAGACTTTGTTGAATTCTGGAAATTCGAATAAATTATTCCAAGATGAAGACACTTTTGCCAGAGGTTCTTTAAAAAGTTGCAGACTTTTTCTTTTTTTGTTGTCTCAATTTTTAAAGGTAGATGCTGATGGACGGAGATGTCTTATTTGAAATTCGAAAGGCAAAGGACTTGAATAAATTGGCGTTCTGGTCTGATATATAATTAAATGAATACGTGTGCTGTGCATTGCAACTGCAGATGTAATAGATAGATTGTGATGTATTTTTTTAAATGCGGCTGGGCGCTGGGGTATATTCGTCGGGTCCAGTGTTGCCCCCAAAGAAACACGAACTTTGGAGCGATGTACACTTTTAACTTTTATTATTTCTGTTACTTAGGCCCCTATTATCGTTTGCGAAGCGAACACAATAGTATGCGAATGTTTTAAATAAGTATTACAATTCGCGAAATTTGAAAAATGCTTCGCCTTAAATGTCAAAGTACTAGCGAATGTAAACCAAACGAATTACCGTTCGCGAATAAAACAAATTCCTTCGCTTTAAAGGCGAATGATAAAACTTGGTTACTATCGCGTTTTGTTTATTTAGCACAATTTATTTTGTAAAAAGCAATATGAGTGCGCAAAAAGTTAAAAAAAACGTAAGTAATTGACAATTAATGCATAAATTTTAAATATAACATAGGAAATTTGTTTTTAGTATGAAAAAGACTAATGCCAATCAATTCAAAAAAATGGTTGAATTGATGGAATGCAACCAGAACCTTGGGAAGGGCCTCTTAATGAAAGTAAGAGAAAAACTGAAGCTACAAGAAAACGCTGAAAAAAATAGACTCCACCAGGAGAATATGGAGATGAAAATTAAGAAAATTAATTTAAAAGCAGCCAAATACGATATTAAAATAAATAATAAATAAATTATGTAAAAAACAAGTTAGCTCTCGTTACGTTATAAATAACCGGCTAATTGAGAAGCTCATTCATGACAGTTTTACTCTCGGATGTTTGTCAGACGTTCGCGAGAGGTGGCGCAGTGGAAAAAAACCTTAAGATGTAATTTGGCCCTCTCGTCATTCGAACCTGAGCCCCTCGCTTAGTAGCCCAACACACTACCACTAAGCCACTGCGCCGTTACGTTATCTACAGACAAAATTAGTCGAATTTCGACCACGGTACTAGCATTTATAAATATGCATTCTTACATTACATATCAAATATCGACGATCACCTTAGCCGATTCCACCCCTGCTTGCCTTCTTTTATAGAGGAAGCTTTTAATAAAGCTGAAATCGATTTTCAGTGATTTGATTTTCAGTGCTTTACGCAGATTTTAATTTTCTGCTGTACAGACTCGTAACTAGAGTAATGAATACTTCACCTGGAGGCATTTCTATGAAAGGATGATTGCATCTCTAAAGAGTCGTAATCTTCCCTCAGTGGATCCCACTACTTTTTATCAGGCAAGCTTCCGCTGACGTGCCGACGGACATGGGGTTGAGGTGTCACGGTTGAGGTGTCAGAGACTCCCATCAATGAAAAGAAGAAGAGACCTGCCGTCCAAAACTGATTTTAATCCATATAGGCACTAAACACCTTATGCCGAAAAAATCAGTGCGGACGCAAGCAACGCAAAAGTCATATAAAAAGTCCGCCGATGTCAATTTTCACCGAAAAGTCAACAACATGAGATGAGATGGGATGGAATTCGTGCCGGTGCCGGAACATTCATATATCTACCTGTCTCCTTGCTAACTGGTCAAAGACTGCTCTGCTCTCTTTTAACTGTCAAACGCTACCTGGTGATGTCTCAAGGGATTCATGGAGCTTACAAACTTTAAGGGCGACGATAATCCCGTATAAAAAATAGAAATGTATACAAAATTGTCAATGTCAACGCAGCACAGCAAACCTCAGATGGAACCCGCTTGATCAATATAACTCTGTTAAGCAAATATGGTCTGATCTAGATCAAAAAAGTCAAGCGAAATTTTCCGACCTAAAGACCAAAACCTGTAAGCATTCGGATGGCTTCCATAATCAAAATGATGCAAGTCTAGCGAAATTGATAGCACGAGAACAGATTATGCGTCACATCAGTGATCAGTCTCCCGCGAATTCGTTTCATTTCAGTGAAAATTGAGCCTCGTAACAAGTTTTTCAAAAACGAGGGCCGATTTTTAAAATGGGTTTTGATGATACACAAGCCTTTTTCTGATGCAATTCAATATTATTAATTTTTTGCGTGATAATTTGACAAAACTATAAAATAAGTAAAGCAAATGCAGTGACCCACAACTTCAAACCAACTCAAATTTGTTTAGTAGTACATCATCTTGCATGCGATACTGTACACTATGTGTCGCAAGAAGGGCACTACTTCCCACAGAACTTGTCCTTAGGAGATGTCATCAACTAGGACGGTGGCAGATGGTGTTCGACTCAGGTTGCAGCGAAAAGAAACATTTTTTATCTCAACCTGGGCTTAAATTTTACCAACCAACCGAAGCAACCGAAGAAATAAATCAAATCGTCAACCGCATGTGTACGAACCCATAAAAGAAAATCATCACACCATCAACTAAACCATCCCTGAACTGCATTCAGGATTTTATGTACCATGCTATTCGGTGAAAGATTATTTCAATTCACTGAACTTTCCCAGCGGCAATAGGTCTCTGCCAAACAGGGTACAAGTTACGACTCAATTTCCCAAAATATACCGCCGCTGCTGCTGCAGCACGACAAGTCAACAAAGGCGTAAAATATATATACTCTCGCACGATGTAAACAACAAAAAAAACGGAAATCCATCCTTGTCACGAGTGCACACAAATGGTCGTTCGGCGTCAGGAAAACAGAAAAATGTTCCAAATCCGTTGCCAGTTATAGAAACATTACCCTGACAAATGTCGCCGTTCCCCTTGTCGAGAAGGTACAAATGTCGCCGCTTTAACATTTTTGACAACAACACAAGTCGCGCACATACTCATACCACTGTGAAATAAATGCTCACACAAACAGCAATTCAGCTTTGGGGTGACAGTGTGACACACTGGAAGCTGGACCAGTGTCAAATCCGGGTCCGACAAGAAGTGAAAAGTTCAATATGGCCGTTGTGTAGCCTCCAACAAATTAATGAGTTGAGTAATTTGCATAAAAGATCGCCCAGGGACGGCACACAGTGTGATGGTGTCAACTCAAACTCAAGTAGCCACTCCTGCTCCTCACAGTGACGAAGGAGTGCACAAGTACATGCGGTCAAATGTGCGGCGTAATGTAATGTTCTCTCTCAAGTGGGGTCCTGCTGCTGCTGCTGGTGGTAATCAAGACTAATGTCGGGGGGAACGTGACATGCCAGATGTTCACGTAAAAATGAATATGTCATCAGCATCGCACTGTGGATATCTCCTTTTCTCAATGAGTAGGTTGTTAGCGGTATTTTTTTTTTCTTGGGCTGGCTTAACACGTAATCCTGGCAGCTCACATGATGCGATGTTGAAACGCTGAGCCGCCTAATGAACATTATGGGCTTGGTTGGGGGGGAACTTGGCACAGCGACGTCATTGAACAAATTTCGGCTACAGTGTTACAGTTTCGCCTTGACCCGACAGCAGCACAAGTATTTGGGTGATGGAGTATCCTTACGTGGAATGTAATACTTTTCTCCGACCCTGTGTCGCAATACATAATTGGAATAAATTTAAGCGTGAAGCGTTTTTTAACTAAGAGGAAGAGGACGGTGCATTGAAATTCATTGGAGCAATAAATTAACGGTTGGAGAAGTTTGAAAAGTTTCCAATCACTCAAAGGTTGTGCGTTAATCAAGCGTCCAATTGGCTTAGGCTTGAGGGTTTACTTTGATTAGCGAGTGATGGCAGAAGATTTGCATACTCTTACGGAACGTGACAGCGCGAAAGGCAAAGATTTTTGTTTGACGAAGAGCTGATTGGAAAACTTTGCGCATCACTTTTTGTTATTCGGTTGTTACTCGAGGGAGAAGAGCTTAGTCCTTAGTTGCTTAACGCTATATGAGTGCCACACAAGTCAAAGTAGCAATACTCAGTACTTACTACAAAGCTACAAGCAAAGATACTTTGGAAAGCCCTTCTTAGAGACATTATTCCCAGAGGGCTACAAGTTGCAATGATTAAGGGGCAAAAGTAGTACTTGCCAATCTTGTTGCGCTGTTAAGGCGGAATAGGTTCACCTTTTCCAGGAGAGGGATTGAGGCCATATTTTTATACGAAATACTTAGAGAAGATGTCAACAATATAGCGTGCCGTATTCATCATTCATTACGGCTGCGAAGGTTTCTGTCGAAATGTGGGCGTGGCACCTTCACACAAACAATTTTTAAAAACACTAAATCTTGACCTTTTTAACAGCTTTACTCTTAAAGATTGTAAAATTGGAACGTATTTTTACTGCTAGAGGCATTAAGCACAGTGTGGTCGAGATTGAGCAAAGGAGCGTGGCACTTCTATACACAAACACGTTCAAAACTCTTTATCTCTATACTTATGGGAGTTAAACTTGAGAAAATTCGGAACAATGATTTGCATTATACGAACCAAGTACCTCCCGTAATGTAGTCGGGATTGAAAAATAAGGCGTGGCAATAAAGTAGGCGGTCCAACGTATGCGTAAGGGGGTTTATTTCGGCCTTTGACTGGTGTATTTTTTGACCCTAGGAGCGACTAAACTTCAATGTTTGACTATGACATAATAAATGTAAATCTATAAAAATAAGTTGAATCGTGTTTGTGTTTGTAATTTGTGAACCGATTTTGATTCTGAAAATTTCCTATGAAAGGTGACGTTAATACCATGGTTTGTAGGCATATACGGTCTTTGTAGGTGTATTGGTTCATTAGTTATAGGGGCGTCGCACCGCCCATACAAAAAAAGCATTCAAAACATTATTATGTCGAAAACCACCTAATCGATTGAGTTCAAATTTACACACAATCTTAGGTATTGACCCTGAAGTATTCCTGTGAAGATTGGTCAAAATTAGATAAATGGGCGTGGCACCGCCCATACAAAAAATACATTCAAAATCTTATATTTCGAAAACCACCCAATCGATTGAGTTCAAATTTACACACAGGCCGCTATTATGATTCGCGAGTCGAACAAATAAATTGGCGACTTTTGTTATTTGCAATTACGGTTTGCGAATCGCCAACAACTTGTTTGCCTCAAATGTCAGACAACTAACGAATGGATTTTAGCGGTATTATAGTCCGCGAATCGCATCAAGTCGCTTCGCCACAAATGTCAAAATTGGGCGAATAAAATTTTTGTGTGACTGCAGGCGATTGTGCAGTAAATTTTAACATTTTAATACGCCGCTATAATATAAAAAAAATTGTTTCTAATAAAATGAAAAAAACTAATAGCCAGCAATTTAATAAACTTGTGGAGCTTATGGAACAGCATCCCGAAGTTGCCAAAGGCCTTGGGAAGTTTGGTTCCAGCAAAAAAAATTTTAAAGACTTGTGGAATGATTTTGGTTTGGAGCTAAATACCCTTGGCCCACCAACAAGGGAAGGGAAAGAATGGCATAAGGTGAGCATATTTTCATACCAAGCGCAGTAAACAATTGTATACATTTAGGTTTGGTTGGATTACAAGCAAAAATTGAAGAAAAAAATCGCCAACAACAAAAAGGAAGTAGTGGCCACTGGAGGTGGACCATGCCGAACAATATCACTAAGTCCGCTGGAGCAAGCAGTTGATGCACTGCTCAACCTCCATCAGGCTGTCAATCCAAGTGGGACAGTTTTTGGTCCAACTGTATTCCATGATTCTGAGAACGAAATGGAGGAAAGCAATCCAGGAACTTCTCAGATTCCAGATACAGAAACGCCGCTGTCCAACGTAGCCAGAAGATTTCAAGACAGAAATAATAGGGAGGCCCAACGGTTTGAGATTTTAAAAACTCAAAATGAAATGCATAAAGCTGTACTGGAAACAGAAAAGGCAAAAGAAAATAGCTTGCGGGAAATTGCACGATATGCTCAAAAATCGTATGATTTACAAAAAGAAAACGTAGAGTTGATGAAAGCAAAGGAAAAACGAAAGGAAAGGGAAAATTTCGACAAAAACCACCGCCATAAGGAGAAAATGGAGCTGAAGATCCGCCAACTCGAACTCAAGAGTATTAAATACGCTGAAGGCAATAATTGATACCTTTGCACCTAGTGTTTTTTAACTGCGTTTTCTTTCTAATTAATTTGAAGTTCCTTTTTTTGTTTTTATACTGTGTTATTATTATATAGCGTACAATAATAATTGAATTCCTTTATCATATATTAATGATCAAAATTATGTAATTATTGAACTAACAAAACTTTACAACGAGTCCATAATTTGGTTTCGTCTGCGCTCGCCTGCACGAAGACCACTTTCTTCTTCGGTTATGACTTGGCCATTGTCTGCAATTTCTGCATCTAGGTTATAAGTTGTTTCTGGTGGATCACCGACGTTATAACTCTTGCAAATATTATGCAAAGCACAGCAGGCATTTATTATTTTAGTCGCTTTTCCTGGAACGTAGTGCAGTTTCCTTTCACTTGAAAGACATCTAAATCGGCTTTTTAGCACCCCTATTGTTCTTTCTATCAAATTTCTTGCTTGCGCATGTTTTTTGTTAAACAAAGCCTGTCTGGATCCAGCAGTTGTATTTCTGAATGGTGTCAGTAAATAAGGGAGCAATGGATATCCTGAATCTCCTAAAAATTAAAAAGGTTATGAGAATGAGTGAAATGACATAGGTACGAAACAAAGGGTTGAAAAGATACTAACCTAAATACATGGAACTGACTTCTCCACTTCGGTACCAGCTCTCCAACACGGCCCTTAGTTCACTGTTCCAAACAAAGGAATCGTGTGTTGAACCCGAATATCTCGCATCAATGTACCTTATCATCATGGTGTGATCGCAAGCCTAGAAAGCAATTTTAAATTAAATCATGTACCTAAATAGTTTGCACTATCGTTTTCGCTTACTATTATAGCATTTATACTGTAAAATCCCTTTCTATTCAAATACTGGTGTTTTAACTCTGCTGGAGCGACAACACCGATGTGAGTTCCATCAACACAACCAACAATGCCAGGTATACCCGATTTATTGTAGAACCAATTTCTTACATCTTGCTTTTCTCGATGTTGATCCATAACGGGCAAACATGTGATTCAAATATATCTACCACTTCAGTTATGATAACGGACACTGTTGGTTGTGCAACAACGCTCCTTTGGTAACTCCCATCTGCGAAAAATCGTAACGCACAAGCTAACTTTATTACCGCAGGAATGGCCGATGAACGGGACGATGTCTTGAATTTGTCTTTCATTTGGCTCAGCACAGAAACAAAAGCTTCTTTACTAAGCCTAAAGTATGAAATGAATCTAAGAAATATTGAATTCTTAGTTTTTAAAACTTGTGGGATTGTAGATAAGTAGGTACATACATCTGCTCTGGAAGTTCCAATGGATTTGAACTGTCTCTGATTGTTCTTCTTACTCTGGACATGTTTGTCAATTCTTCGTCCTCATTTTCTTCGAAGAATAGTTCGGAATTAATAAACATTTATGTATAATTTAACTGAAATAGACACGTAAACAATAAACACAACCGAGAAATTCAATTTAAATTTGTTTTTCTTTAAATTGATTGACAGCTATCACTCGTTGTTTTTACAACGACACGCTCGAATTTCAGGCGAATCGAAACGCTCGCGAATGATAATACCAAAAACCAAACTGTTCGCCTAGAGAGGCGATTCGCCAAATTTAGTCGACTCGCGAATCATAATATGGGTAACAATCTTAGGTATTGACCCAGGAGTATTCCTGTGAAGATAGGTCAAAATTGGACAAAGGGGCGTGGCACCGCCCATACAAAAAATAAAATTTTATTTTTTTATATTTCTCCTTTGCACTACAAAGTGTGCAGGGGGTCCGCTAGTGTCAATATAGAAAGAAATGTGAAAACTTTGTTTGTTTTATTTTAATAAAATAATATAAAATAAATTAATATCTAGACTAATTACTAAATTATATTTATAGTTTCCTTTGTTTAAGTAAAATAAGTTCGTTTTCAAAGTTACTGCTTAGATAGGTACATTTATTTTAACGAAATTCCAAAATCTTATGCAGTTCGAACAATTTCACTATTTAGCACTTTTATTTTGTTTTTTTATTTATTTTTGTGGAGAACTTTCTTCGCCGCCTGCTCAAACTTTAATGTTCGTTCTTCGTTTATTCGAGTGTAGCTCTATTTATTTGCATATTTTTTTTTTTTAATATTTTTTCCGGGGTCTACTTTAATCGAATTTTGATTTCAGTATAAGGTATTAATTGCAAAGTGTTAAAACTGAGTTACCACATAATTAAGCCCGATTTATGCGCCAGATTCATGGAAAATTGCTGACATTTGAACGATCTTATATTTCAATAATAATGGCATGGATATGGATAGACCTTTCAAACTAATGAAAAAATTCGATCAAATCTCGCACACACTTTGTTTTATTTAAATTAAATTTCTATCTTTTAATTTAAATAAATACACTTTAGTAACAGATTAGGTACATTCAAAACTGCGGGTAACATAGACAAACCCCCTTAGGTGTTCACAATTGCCAACTATAAGCTTAAGAAGAAATCTATTTCATTGTTATTATAACACTTAAATACGCTAGTCCTTTCCTCTGACTGAATGCTGCACACATTCAACCCCATTCCGCCTTCTCCTGCAAAACTCACTTCCGCTTTTTACGTATTTTGCTCATGCAAAACATTTCCGCATGGTGGTAATTTTCATAATTTCCTACTATCCGCAAATAACATATCATTCGTGTAAACAAGCACCTTACCCGCCACCCTTCAACATCAGTATTCCATATACCCACCCACTCTGTTCTCCGACTCAAGACAAAGTTAACCGGAAGATGTATATAAAACGTTTGGATGGATATTCCGCTCCCCACAAGCCAAGTAACGCAAATAGAAATTCAAACGCTGGATAATAGAAGCACCAACATAACATGCGTTTCTGTGTCCTTGGAACTTCAGATCTCAGTGCCGCCCCTTCACCCACCTCGATGCACATTAAAAAGTAAACAAAAAGCAAGGACGATGCGCGCACAATGTATGATTATGCGAATGCGAATGCGTTTCTTCCTTCAATTGACTCTATGCCGATGTATGGCATGTGTGTAACGTGATGACGGATCATTAAGTCCATTGGCACTATACCGATGACATATGCCTTCGCTGGGTGGCAGTAGTTGTGTGGGCGCGCCATCACTTATTCCAGATGTAGGTTTGTACATCACTTTGAGGAAACATATCGCAGCCACTTGAGAATTGAATTAAATCAGTTCCTGATTGGCTTGCGTTCAATCGGACAAAGTTAATCAGTGAATGAAGATTGTGGAAAAACAATTTTTTTGCCCGTTCGCTTGTGTCTGATAAATTGCTCCGACCAATGGACGTTGAAACTTGTAAACAGGAAAATAAATCAAAGTCAAAGAAAGGCAGTTCCCTCGGTGGCGTGAAGGTAGATACGTGGTAGGATGCCATAAGGGAGAAACAAATTCAAAAATAATATTTTCCAACTCGTACACCGATTTATTGTTCCCTACTTCAAAACAGCGCGTAAGGATGATACGACCTACGAGTATGTGTGTGTAGTAAGATGAAGATTTTAACTTCCATAACAGTACATCAACAGTACCGTGGTGCGCTCCATCCGAATAGAGGGTAATTGCGCTTGATAGTTCTCCTATGCCGTAATCGTCTTCGAAATACGAAGCTCATGTGAGTCGGAGTATGCCCTTGGGTAGACTGTAAATCGATTTGTGGAAGGGGGATACCTAAATGCAAAAGCGTGCTACTTTTGATAATCCTTGGATTAGAGTTCGCTTCAGTTGGAATGTGTGTTTACATTCGAGTACCTTTGAACTAGTCCTCACCAAATGGGTATCAGTGGATTTCTAAAGGACTAATAAGTATTACATTTATGAAAATGTCCCACGACTGTCTACATGAGTACGGGTTGTGTAAAATGCGGAAAGCAGTGCGGAAGAATGAGCAGGGGTATTAAACATGGGCCGTCACTTCTAAAAACACTGAATAAAATGGATAAGGGTATTTGAATGGGAATTATTGGTTGCTATTCAAAAAGGAAGCCTGCTTTCGACATATAACACCTAGAGCAGTGGCTGCCATTTGACAGTTTTGTATAGCTAGTTGCTTAAGAAGTAGGACCTTAACGAAAATGTTGGTTAATGGTCCCCACCATCTCTACCTTAGGGGAGTGGAATTTATTGTAGAACAAATGCCTAAGGTTTAATATTATATTCCCACATTTTCTCAGTTTTTCTTTGAATTATTTTTGGATTTTTGAAAAAATTCATATTTTTAGAATTTGGTTTTCTATAGTTCATTCAAATAAAAAGAAACAACAATTCTGACCAAAATGCATACTTAGAGTAAAACCGATGTTTCCATTCAAATCACCGAAAACGCTGATTTTAAGAAGTGTTCATATCTCGAAAACGCCTTTTTCGAATTGGATAAAACTTTAAAAACCAAAATAATGTTTAAGTCATAAACAAATACTTCACATGTACACAGTTTTTCTCTAAATAGTTGTTCACAGTTTTTCTCTAATAGTTTCTAAAAACGGCTTTAAGAATTTCTACAAAAATAATAAGTATTATAAATAAGACTCCTTATTTAGTTTTTCTTGAAAAATGATACAATAAATCCCAATCACATATCTACGGCAACAAAACCAGCAACACCAATCTATACCAGTCAAAATCAAGAGCATTCCCTAAAAGGTCAGAAACTCCTGCTACAATTGTCTTTGTACTAAAAAATCGGGTTTTAGCCAGAACTGTCGCAAACAGTATTGTCAGATCTGAAACTCGTCTGATTATAGTTTAATGTAATTTGACAGGATGTAAAGTGTTAATCGGCGCTACTTTACTGCCTCCTAAGACCTTATAATTTAGTTTAGTACCCGGAAATTTCCATATTCCACAATATTTTGCCTCTTTTTTTATTGAATCGATCTTATGGCCAGCTATTCTCAGGTTATCAAATTTTGATTTGTTTTTAATACTGCTGGCAGCTTCATCTGCCGTGTAAACACGACCTTAAATAGACTCGCCTGCATCAATGCACCACCTCTAAGCTAATGGACTAAGGCAGGACCAAGATATATCCACCGGACTTCTAACACATACCAGATGTACCATCGCCACAGTATCAAAGGTTAGGTAAGGTATCCCCTTGAAAGATTTCTAAATCGGTGAAAAGAAAAGATGGATACAATTGTGAACCAACTGCTCTTGCTAGTATCCAGAAGGTAGTACCAGCATTATCTTAATCACGATCTCATTTTGACTAAGCCAGTATATGTCACATTGAACGGCTCGTTAAAAAGGGAATTTGTTCCAAGAGTGGGCATTTTTGGCCTAAGCGAGGACTACCTACCTTTATCTCTATTAGCAGTAAAAGTAGTATAACTTCGTCATATTTTTATGCTTCATATCAGGTCTAAAGATCGAGCTTGTGGGACTTCCGTAAAGGCCATTGTCGGTTTGCTGCCTTAACTGTCTGTCGGTAGTTCGAAATTATATTAGTAGAATGGTGTATCCATTTTTAACAAACCTAATAAACAAAGATAGAAGACGATTTTGTGACTCCTTTGTAGCTCCTTTATCCTCTATCACTTCAAAAAGCTTACCGTAAGCGTAACGATTCAAGATTTTTCCAATTGTATGTCTCTCCAGCGGAAAGATTGACGGTTCTCTGGGCGTCTTTCTTTTTGGCAACTAACCTAGATCTTGGACTTTTCAAAAAAACATCTGTGCATTGTTGCCATGGAAAAATGCACTCACTTATGGACAGCCACTATGTCTGGAATGCCAGGGGCCTAGGGAGCTCTAGTGTCGCTTATTCTGCGTACTATTTTAAATTAGTCTCCCTTGTGATTGAACAGGAAGTAAATGCTTTACCATTGCTGACATTTTAGCTTGGTCCACATAACAATGCTGTATCCCGAGCCTGCTTCATTGCAGAGATGTCTTAAGCATGTTGTCATGTTCTCTTTGATGGACGTAACAGGCCTTTTTATTCAAATTCTGCAAAGATCCGTCACAAAAGGCGGTTATCACTGAGAAATCCGACACCCGTCACAGATCTCCACCACTGATCGCCACCACTGGATACGCTGACACCAACCGACGCGACGATGTGTTACCACTACCACTCACCAGTACCCAGAACCACTGACCGCCACAAAGGAAAACCAACATCAACACCAGCAGCCGAAACAACAACAAAGCACATGGCAGATTGTCACAACGCTTACAAGTCACACTTACTACTCGTCGCGGAAGTCATGAGTACAAAAGTCATACGAAAAGACAGTACAGTCAACGCCTGTTGCAATACAGTCACTCAGATAACGTATTAATTGTTTGTTAAGGTCGAGTAAGTAGATTTAAGATTTTTAAATCCAAATTGTTAAAGAGAAAAGCAATAAAAGGAAAAAGTTTACAACATTCTAATGGAGATAAAAAGCACATAATATTTTAGTCTTTTTTGGCGTTGGGCGGTATTCGGCCTTGAACCTGGTGAATTTCTTAAACCATCAGCAGCCAGCTTTGCCCCTTTAACTAGTTATAGAAGGAGCTGCCCAGTGCCCACTCTCATTTCAGCCTGAGGAATTTTCTCTATGAAAACCATCAGAGTTAGCGCAGTAGAGAAAGAAAACTCTAAGTCAAGTTGATGGGAACTTGGTGAAGAGTCTAATTAGGAGGCAGTTTTTAAAAAAAAAAAAGGTTTCTAAAAAAGTAGATTCAAGTAGAAGTAGATTTAAAAATCATAGTTTAGTTAGTTTTATAAAAAAAAATTTAATACACATTTTGTGTTTGAAGTGAAGTTGGATGCAATTTATTCTTTTGAACGTGACATGTGAATCTGGGCTTACATAAAAGAGTGTAAAACATTTTATAATTTTTTTTTTTTTTTGGAAGCAGATCTAAGGGTTTTTTTTACTGAAATTGAAGCGAAATAAATAGAGCTTTCTACAGTGAAGTAAATATAAACAATTTAACAATAGTGCGAGGTAAAGAACAGTTTTTAATTTTTTTTTTTAAATTTAAGTTAATCTGCTTCAATTGAAGTAAAGTGGTATCGCCTACGTGGACCAATAAAAGCATTAGTCATCTCAGACCGCTTTTGGAAAAGAAATTCAGTTTGTCACCTTTTCAAGTTCCTCAAATCATTCCTTTTGTTACATCTCAAAAGGAATGTCCTGTGGCTTAAAATTACAGAAATAATCGGCCCTAGCGAGGTATCCGTCGGAACGGAAAAATCGCTTCGCGAGCAGTGGCTCCTCATGTTAGTAATATCCATTATCCCAGTTTACGGTACAACATTTCAATCTCCTATACATAACTCAACCAATCACTCTCCATACCAATCATTTTACCGAGTCAAATAGTTTGATAAAAGCCTTATTTTCATAGTCTCCTTTTACAGTTTGTTTGCATTAAACCACCATTTAATATCAACCCACCCAGTGTTTATGTTAAGCCCTGAATCTGCTTTTAATGATCATATCTATCTCCAGGAGCCTTCAAACGCCATCAAATCCAATTCAAGTGCAATTCCGAAAAGTGGCTCCCGAACCCTTTTTACTATAATACGCCCACGCCCACCCCATCGCTCGACACATTAAAAAGAACAGTAAAGACTCGACAATAATAGTTTTACGGCTTTTATTATTATTTCGTTTGTGAGTCTTTCTACTCTCGCAGTTCGCTGCAGTTGGTGCAGTCATTCGAATTACGAATTCCGGGAATAAAGACTCCATTATTCTTGAAATGATGATAAAAACAGGAAAAAGGAGTAAAAGTGGAGGAGCAAAAACAAAAAACAAAAAATAGAAATTGTGCATAGTGCTTTGGGAAATATGAAACTGTAGTTAAGCTCGAAAGTGGGTCACAACTGTGCCATGCCGAAAAAAAAGACAACACAAAATTACAGCACATAATTGCAGGCGACTGTAATGGTTAAGAAATTTTTGGGAGAATATCTAAGGCAGAACTTAAACGGGTTTAAATGAATTGAAGGTTTTTAGTTTTATTTTTATTTTCACCAACGTAAAAAGAGTTTTTTTTTTCTGAGTAACAGATTTTCTTGAGTTAGCGGTGCGTTATGTTAATTACCATCATCGTAATGCTGGTGCCATGCATTTCGGGGTAATTTAAAAAAAAATTTCGAACGAGGTATCCGCCGGAATGGGAAATTCTCCGATTTGTAGGATTTTAGCTTCGAGGTATTCTTCCGAACAGCTATGCGGAATATCTTTCCAAAATTTTGTAACGCATATCGGCGAATTACGTTGAAGTGAGGAGAAGTGCATTAGTTGTTAAATTTCTAACAGCTAGGAAATTGGTTGCGGAATTTATGTACGATTTGTAGTGAAGCGTTTTCTTTTCCGAAAGGCTCCGACGGAGTATGCGTTGAGGAGAATTTTCTTTTCCGACGAATACCTCGCTAGGGCCGATTATTTCTGTAATTTTAAGCCAAAGGAAATTTTTTGAGATGTAAAAAAGGAACACTTCGAGGAACTTTAAAATTTATTTTTCAAAGGCGGTCTAACATTACTATAATGCTTTTATTTGAGGTAAATCGGGTGACTTTTAATACTTGCAGTCCTCGGTCAATAAATCTATGTAGTTAATTTGTTTTTTTTTTTTAGAAAACTGCCTCCAATTGCACTCTTGAACTTGGTTGAGGTTTCCGTCAACTGAACTTAACGCCGGATGGTCTTAGTCTACTGCTTTGACACTGATGGTTTGCAGCGAGATAACCTAAAATGCTGCTGTGCAACTCTCCCTCTACATATTTGCAATGTGTGAAGACTATCACACTCGTCATTCTCTAAACACAGTCTCTATGGTGGGGCCAATGTGGTGAAGATGTTTTTTAGGAAGCTAGATTCCCTGGGGGAGAATTTGGGAACGAATTGTTTAGTGCATTACTGCCAAGGCGATTATAGCCAGACTTCACTTTCATTAAAATTATAGCTTAAGGGTGACCAGATAAGAACAAATTTCAATAAGAAAACAACAGTGTGAGATAGAAAATTGATTCTGGCTTTAAAAACTTACGGATAAAGAAAAGTTTCCGTACCAAAAGGTTGCAAGTCCGGTTTAATTCAACTCCTCCGTATTGAGTACCATTTAAGGTCACTTCCTAATTTAATTTTAATGGGACAAACAAATTTCCCTCAAACTTACCAACATTGTGTACAAACTAACAAAACTCTCAGCTCAATTTATCGCAACATAACCTCATACATATGAGTGTGATAACTTTGAAATTGAAATTATTAAAATTCAATTAAAAATCTCTGACAGGAGACTTTCATTTACTTGAATTTAATTGAATTTCTCTTCCTTATTCTCCTGCAGGCGACCATCTGCGGTGAGGGCGAGTGCATCACAACCACAATTGGGTTATACAAATGGCAACAACAGCACTGGCTCCCATTCCCGGGTTAATTCCAACGTCACTACCACAGCAGGGACACTACAACAAGCCACCTGCGAACAAGGAACACAAACACCCGATTCAATTAGCCGCGAAACTCGAAGACACAAATTGAAATCGTTCAAGTTCTCCTTCAACAGTGTGACAACACCTGCACTTAATTTGCGGTAAGTACATACATAAATACAGCCAGTTATACATTTTTCAATTGGGCAAATGAAAAGAGCAACAAAAATATTTAAAACAGATTCCTCAACAGTCGAAACAAACGCAACAACTTGTCAGCGAATGCCGTCGCGACCGAACAGAAAGCCACCAAAGTCCTGGGCCTGGTATTCTTCACATTCGTTCTGTGTTGGTCACCGTTTTTCATACTGAACATCCTGTTTGCGGCTTGCCCCGAATGTCATGTACCTGAACATGTTGTGGACACATGCCTTTGGTTGGGCTATGTGTCGTCGACGATAAATCCGATAATTTATACAATTTTCAATCGGACATTTCGGGCGGCTTTCATACGTCTACTCAAGTGCAATTGTGAGAGGTAATTCCTGGGGAGGTTAACTCTGTCTATTTAGTCTTTTGTTCAAAATTTGTATTCTCTCTTTTGCAGATCCGGCCGACCATCAAGATATCGTTCGGTAACCGAAGGACGAAGTGCATTAAGTTTGTGTGCACCATCAGCGCTACCGTTGGCGATATCCTTTCAAGGTGCACCACTGATGACACCATCAACGGCGAATGCAACACCGTTAAGTGATTTTCGTGGCAGCTATACCATAACCGATGATGAGTGCTGAAGGTGCGGGAATAGACGCGACGTGCGCGGCATAGATACAGGCGATTTTTGTTATGATTGAATCGGGAAAGTGCTTGGGATTGTTGTTTTTGTTTACCTGCGACGAAGAATGCAGCTTAATGGATTTTGGTACGGAGATACCCTTCAAAGTGCACCCGGTAGTTGAGCTTTAAATTCTTAGAGTTTATGGATCTCCAAATATTCGAACCGGGTGATAAGTGGAAAATTTTGCCTGCTCTTGGTTATTTATCCAGACAAAGCTGGCTTGTCAAGGGGCCTTTTTCAGCCCATAAAGCTGGTGTTTGTAGTACTGTTACACATTTCTATAACGCACAGTTAAAAGCTCATTGCTGATAGTGTCGTCGTTTGCGGACTTGTTGCGTTGTGTTATAACTTATAAGTTGTTGAAGTTTCTTAGCTCAGCTTTGAACCTTCTAACTCGATGTAACAAAAAATGTGTTACACTTCAAGCTTTTGTCGTGTCTTTCTTTGTTGCAGGTCCATCAGTTTGGCAACCGTTATTGTGTAGATAAAGTTTTTTAGTTTTGTATTTAACAGTCCTGAAGAATAGTCAATAAAAATGCGTGTTTATGACCCAATGTATCAACATATTATACAAGGGACTATTGAAAGGGTAGGCATCTGCACCGTGGAGTACATGGTATTAAGCACAGCCTTTTCAATTAGCACCAACTGGCTTCACTTTATGCCCGCAGCCTCAGGAAAGGTCTGGCACACTCCGGGTTGGGGAGGATGGCTTTTTTCGGCTCGAAGCGCAAGGATCTATTCGCTCTATACAAGCTTTCAATTATTGGAAACACGTTTGAACTCTTTAACCCTTTTTTTGGGCTGAACATTAAAAGTGTGCACCTCTCTTAAGAGCTATTAAGAGCTCCTAACAGCCAACATCGGTTAAAAGGAATATAAATATAAATTCAAACTACGATTACTTTTCGGCCATAAGTTGACTGATTTCCAAAACATTCGAAGACCTAAAACTGTCTACATAGAAACGATCCGATCGCAGACAAAATCGCAATGGGGGCAAATAGTGCGACCTTCGTGGTTAGTGGAAATCTCAAAATTTCAACGACGTGAAGGGCGGGGGTTAGAGTTAGATTGAACTTTGTTATGTGGGAAGTAGGGTTTTTTACCACAAGTCACCCACATCAATGTCTTCAGAACCAGTGGTAAAAAGAGTTCATTTTCATTTCATATAGAATCCCTGCAAAGTATTTTATTTTTTCGGGGGAAAGTGAAAATCTTCCAAAGACACTAAGATTATAACTTATCAAGCAATTTTTCTATCACGAAATAACAACTTTTGGCAGTTTACTTTCCAATGAAAGATCCTGCATGTTCCGCAATTTAGACGCGGTTAATCTTTTCTGGCCAAGTCGAACGGTTACGTTCTTTGTAGTCGGCGCAATAAATTGCTCTCATTTCAAATTTGTCCGATTAGTCGGTTTCTATGCTTTCTCCTTTCTCGCGAAGCTTCTAGTTTCAGCTTCGATTGTTGGAATTCCGAGATCCCTCTGGATATCTTCTTTTCAAATATACCATGGTGCTTGTTCAATTTCTCTAAGCACTTTATTTTGAAAAGTTTGTAAAATATTGGCATTCGTTTCCTTGGTTCCACCCCAAAGTCGTATACCATAGGTCCACGCTGGCGCTGGCTGGCTTTAGCACTTGCTTGTATAAAAGCAGTTTGTTCTCGGTACTGAGCTGGGAATGTTTTCCGAGTAACCAGTATGTCCACGTGGAAAAGAATAAAAACACCATTTGATAATTTTGACATTTTGTAGCCTGTGCCACTTAACTTTAATGGCGTATGTAGCGCACGCTTGTGCAAAACTTACATATAAAAAAATAGACCGACATAATTCGCGCCGACTCCACCACCAGTTCGCAGACTTTATAATTTGTAGGCTTCGCATCATACTTCCAGAAATATTGGAAGTAGACTGGAAGGAAAAGATAGTCGACTGGAAAGTGATTGGTGAAGTTCAGCGCGAGTTATCTGAACTAAACACGGTAATTCCAATTCAGCTTTGCGTCGAGTGTCATTTTTAAGTATTTGGCCTCGTTTGCAAAGGGTATTCGGGACAAGTCATTTGATTTCTTATACGTGAAATTCACGTGAACAGATTTAGTTTCGTTGAGAATTAACAAACTCTTTTTATTTTTTATTTCTCTTATTCAATTTCTTAATCTATCCTGTGACACGTCTCTTCATTGAATGCCACGTGAGGTGCATGACAGCTGTCAGCAGATGACAGCCTCCAAGGTAGACACAAACAGGGTGTCTCAGTTAAAACAGGGCGATCTGCCAGTCCCTCGTCAATGCATTTATCTTATTCAGTGCGGCTTGCAGTTTTGAGGTCGTTTCTTTGATTGTATTGCCAACTGCTAGGACAGCGGTGTCGTCGGCGAACGTAGCAAGGGTAGTGGCATCTTTTCTTGGTATGCCGCGAGTATGTACCAGATAGAGAAGCGGCCCAAGGACCAATCCTTGCGGTACGCCTGCCGAAGTTTCTTCAAGCTCCAAGTATTCGTTTCCATTTTTAACACGGAAGAGTCTATTCCCGAGATATGAACGGGGTGAACTTGTCGTAATTTATTTGATTTTAAGCCGTCGTGCCACTCTTTATCTAAGGCGTGTGAAACGTCAAGAAATACGCTTGATCATCTTTTTTTTCTTTAAATGCCTTCTCGATTACGTCAGTAATTCTATGCACTTGGTCTATCGTCGAATGGTTGTTTCTCAACCCAAACTGGTGGCCAGGGATAAGACTACTCGTATAAACAATTGATTGCATGGCTTTTCATTCGAAAAATGAAAGTAAAAATGATCACCTTTGTTCCTGATGACCTTTTCTAGCCCCTTTTGTGAATTTCACCGCCTATGACCTTTACAACTAATAATAGTTTCAGATACACTCCAGGTACTCACCTATCTATGAAAACGTCGCTTCACTTCAACACCATCTAGTCCCGTTTCTTTTGTTAAAAAAATAGAAATAAAATCACCTGTAAGACAAAAAGTAAATAAAATAACCATTTAATTTGTGTACGTACTTAAAATACAAAAGAAATAAATATAAAATAAGGAAAAACTAAAACGACTGGGAATAGTTAAGTCTATAAGCGCATTTAAGTTCCATATTAAACCTTGTTAAAATAAAAATGTCTGTTTAATTATTTTAAAGTCAACAGATTATTATTTTGCTGTAAGTATTCGCTATTCCTTCTAGTGCGTAGTCTATTTTTACATGTTGTGTATAGAAGTCTAGAATAAAACTAAAGTTAAGTATGAAAATATTAAAAAAAAACGAAAATAAATATATGAACTATACTTTAAATATTTAAGGTACAAAATAGCAATAACGAAAGGAAAATCATTTCTTAAAAAATAATTAAATAAATATTGTAGCTCTGTTGAATTAAATGAAATTATTTAAATTTATTTATGTAGGTTTGTAAGAGTGTAAGATGTATCTTTTAGGTAATGAATTTGTTAAGGGTATGATCATTTAATGTTAGTAGTAAATAAATTAATGTTTTCGGTTTAAGTTAATTTTTTTGTTACATTTATGTTAAATATAATTTTACTAGCAATAAATGTTAAAGTAAAATAAATAAAAAAATATTATTTTATGAAAATAGAAATGAATGGAGTGAGTTGTTTAAATTATCCTTGATGCTGTTGGCTGGCAACTCTAAAGAAAAGTATTGGTAAGTCCACTTCTTGTGATTTTTGGTGGGTACTACTATCGTCGGTAAGTATTTAGAGAAATTTTAAGGATAGAGATTTTGATTGCTGATTAAGTTAAAGAGGTTAGTGCAAAAGCAGACACAGGCGACCAACCTCCAACCAAGCAATTTCTCGTAATAAGCAACCATTTGAGGCGCAGTCACCTTGAGATGTGCTTGATATGAAATATTATATTACTTGACACTGACGCACGTCACAAAAAAATAACAGTCATTATTTGCACTGCTTTGTTATAATTAATTCCTCACCGCCAATTCCTAACCGCCTCAAAAAACCTACCAAAAATCGCTGAAAAACGCTCCAAATCTGCTAAAAAGAAAAACCAATTCCCGTTCATTAGTGGCTTATGGAGCTACCGAATCGATGATATTATTCGCTCGAGACCTCACGTGATAAAACATCTCCTCCGCACTATATCCGCCAAACTGGGGGAAATCTACACGTTCATTAAATTAAGTCTGTTTCACATGCAAAACATTGCAAGTTCAGCTAAGTGCTGCTTTACCAAAAAGCGATCAAAAACCGGCCTATAAAAATTCCCAAACAAATTGAGCTAAAATTGTCAAAAAAAAACCATCACAGAACGCCGTGAAAACACACTCCAAAACACCCGGAAAATGGTCTCAAAAAATCTTTAGAAAACACCTACAAAATGGCCAAATTCAACCCATAAAAATTAGCTCATAAACGTCCCCCAGCAAATGTCTTGAAAAGAGCTCAAGAAAGTCACAAAAATTGCCCAAGGAATGGTTTTAAAAACGTCCAAAATAATAGACTAAAAACGACCTATAGTAAACGTAGAAAAACGCGAAAATCGTAACTAAAACTTATATAAAAAGACGGTCATTGAGACCTTGAAAGCGCGCTAAATTCGTAGAAAAAAACACAAAATTTTCCAAGAAAACAGCTAAAAGAGCTACAAAAAATGACTCAGAATACAAACCGGAAAACGCGCGAGTTAAGTATCCATAGCAAAACATATTGAGAAAAAAGATAACATTATTTGTATTCAATGATATCTTTAGTCTCTAGTACAGTCTTGCACACAACGCTACAATGATAACATATGTAAAAGAGATAATATCGTTTGTATACAATGTTGGAATATTATCTCTTCTTCATTATCAAGCAAGACGATTGTACGCTTGGGTCTCCTTGTAGATAGATAAGAAAAGTATATAAACACGACTGTATGATGAATTTATCAACAGTCTTATTGTAACTACATAGTAGCCTTAAGCTCCTTTTAGAATTAGTAAAAAGTATTTCAATAATAAAGGACATAGTTCCAAATAAATATTGTTTAATTTTAAAAGTAAGAAACAAGTGTTTTAATTGGCGATCCTGCCAGGAGGTTAAATATACTTTTTAACTTCAATCGAGCGGACCTCGGGAACAAGTAGTGAAATCTAGTATAAACAGAACACTCGCGTTACCGGTTACAAGAATTACCTAGCATAGCAGGTACAAATATAGCTTCTTCGTACGAAGCAGCAAAGCAATTCAGTGAAAGTGTATATGTGGAGGAAAAAAACACACAAATTCGACGACAACAGACACGAGTTCAAAATGGAACAACTCGCAGTATTAATGGCAAGATTAGAAGCTTTAGAAACCAGGAGCAACACAGTAACACAAACCCTAGAGCACACACGCACAGAGAATGCAAGGTTAGCAGCAATAATAACTAACCAAAATCAAATAAACACTAATTTAGAAACAAAACTAAATGAAGTAAAATCTGGATTAGGCATAGTACCAAACATACCTGTGCTAGAGGAAATAAGAACCACATATACAGATGGTAGTGAAATACAGTTAGACGCATTTAAAAGCCTACCTATTTTCAACGGCGATCAATCAAATTATCGGTCGTGGCGCGAAGAAGCATCCAGATTAATGGACAGCATTAAAAACTTCAAAACACACAGTAAGTACGCAGCAGCATTGACTATAGTGAAAAGTAAAATACAGGGTGCAGCCGCGAATGTGTTAACTAATTATAACACAATTTTTAATTTTGAGGCGATACGTAACAGATTAGATTATACGTACTCTAATCAAGAACCTCTATACGTGCTACAAGACATGATGAAAGCCATCACGCAAAAAAGAAGCACACTGTCTGAATACCACGACGAGATAAATAAAAATCTCAATTTAATAATATCAAAAATCACTATGTCAGGTGATCCGCCGAATATAATCGACAGACTAATTAAAAATGCTAACGACGACGCAGTTCGTATATTCATTGATGGTATGAGTGACAACTTTACAAGAGGATCATTATATTCAGCTACAATAAATGATCTAGAACACGCATTCGCAATTGCTCGCAGAATAGAACATGATAATGTGCACAGGCATTTACATCTCACTCAAGATAAGCACCACAAAAATATGCCACATGAACGCAGAAACGAAAGAAGACCAAATTATTCGAGCCAAACAACGAATTATCAACCCCAGAAGCAATACGATAATATGCAGCAACACAATCAAGGACCACAGCCGATGGAGATAAACTCGAGACAAATTGTACATGCACAGCGACAAAATTGGAATCAATACAAACCCGATGTATATAATCCACCAGCGAAACGTGAACACAGCGGGAGTTTCAACACACACAACAGACCGCAACGATCTTATCAGCAGAACTTCAAGCAGCAGAGAGTAAATAACTCCCGACAACAACGCAGAGACGATGTCAGCAGTACATATGCAGAAGCAGATGAAACGGAATGTATGGTAAATAATAACATAAGAATAGATCATTTAAACTAGTAGACGGGTTGCCCTGCTTAAATTTAACTAGTACTATTTCTAAGGAAATTTATAAAATTCTTATTGATACTGGTGCAACCCATAATTACATTAATAGAAAATGCGATTCTAGCGAAAAAATTAAAATTAAACCTATAAAAATAAAAACAATGCATGGTTATTCTATGGTAGATACAAAGAAAGTAGTTAGGATATTAAAGAAAAATATAACATTTTTTGAATTAGAGGATATTCAGTCTTTTGATATGATATTAGGATATGAAGGACTTAAAGTTCTAAACGCGGAAATAAATTTCAGTAATATGACTCTAACTACCATAAGCAGTGTCGAATCTATTCAGAAAATTAATTACATAATTGGGGAAAATAATATTTATAAAGCAGATATAGATAGACTGATGAAGATTAATAACAGCATAGGACCGTTACCCTTTACAGATACTATAGAAGCAAGCATTAGGACGACCAATGATAATCCGGTTTATGTTAAACAATATCCATATCCCATAGCAGATAACGAATTCGTAAACAAAGAAATACAGAAACTCTTACATGACGATATAATAGAAAAAAGCCATAGTCCTTATAACAGTCCCATATGGACAGTACCTAAAAAAGGTTTGGACGAAAAAGGAAAACCAAAACGGCGCATGGTTGTTGATTTCCAAAAACTTAACGCTCACACTGTAACAGACAGATACCCCATTCCGGATGTCAACATGACAATTCAAAATTTAGGTAAAGCCAAGTACTTTACAACATTAGATTTGGAGTCAGGTTTCCACCAAATTAGAATCAAAACAGATGATAAAGAAAAAACAGCTTTTGCTATAAATGGCGCAAAATATCATTTTAAACGAATGCCTTTCGGGCTCAAAAATGCACCAAGCATATTTCAGAGATGCGTGGACGACATTTTGAGAGACTTTGTAGGTAAATTCGTACACGTTTACATTGATGACGTATTGATATATTCTTCATCTGAGGAAGAACATATACAGCACATAAGTCAAGTATTCGACGTACTCAATAAAGCCACATTAAAAATATCTGATGAGAAAAGTAAGTTTTTTCAAGAAGAAGTAGAATACTTAGGTCACATAATCAGACATGGTAGAATCACTACGAACCCTGAGAAAATAGCAGCTATAGAAAATTTTCCAGTCCCACAAACGGTAAAGGATTTGAGAGGATTTTTAGGTCTTACAGGTTACTATCGTAAGTTTATAAAAGGATACGCAAGCATAGCCAAGCCCCTGACATTATATTTACGAGGAGATAACGGTAAAGTAAACAAAAAACAAAGTAAAAATATTAAGTTAAATCTGAATGATTCAGCATTAGAAGCGATTAGAATTTTAAAAAATTATTTGAAAGAACAAGTCGAACTTTTTCAACCGGATTATAGTAAACCATTCGAGCTTACTACCGATGCATCCAACATAGCTATTGGAGCCGTACTAAGTCAGAATAAGCAACCTATACACTTCTTGTCAAGAACACTGAGTAAGACAGAAGAGAACTATAGCACAAACGAGAAAGAGCTATTAGCGATCATATGGTCCTTACAAAAACTCAGAAACTACATATATGGTATAGCAGACTTAACCATATATACCGATCACCAGAGCCTTATATATTCTGTATCAGAAAAAAATCCCAACACAAAGCTGAAACGTTGGAAGGGAATCATTGAAGACTTTGGAGCAAAATTAGTTTATAAACCAGGAAACCTAAATCTTGTAGCTGACGCATTATCACGTCAACGCATAAATACTTCTACCATAGAAACAGCACATTCAGCTGAAAGTTCTTCTAATGATATAATAAAAACTGTGAATCAGCCTTTTAATGCATACACTGCACAGTTCGAACTTATTGAAGATATAACAAATAATATCGAAACACAAATCTATTTTAGTAACAAAATAAGACTCATAATAAAGTTTAAGGACAAAGACTCTTTACTAAGGCAGATGAAAGAAGTTATACAACCCCAAAAGATTGTAGCTTTGCATACGAAATTTGAAAACATATACAAATATGGTGAAAACATAAAAAAAAAATTCCCACTAGTAAGATTTATATTCACACCAAGAAAACTTCAAGACGTGACAAATTTGGAGGAACAACTAAAACTTGTAAGGGTAACTCACGAAAGAGCACACCGAGGGTTACGTAACAATATACAAGAAATCTCAGAGAAATATTACTGGCCCGATCTAAATAAACAAGCAAAGAGTTTCAACAGAAAATGCATAGCATGTCTATTTGGAAAATATGAAAGAAAACCTATCAGAGAACCTCTGAATAATTCAGAAATACCAACACATGTGGGAACACACATTCATATGGACATATACTTCAACGACAAGTATACTTTCCTTGTAACAGTAGATAAGTATTCTAAATATACAATCCTTCGGGAAATCGAAACTCGAAACAGACTGTACGACGTTATGGAAGAGGTCTTATCTAATTATTTCCCAAAATGTGAACGACTCATGACAGATAACGAGAAGGGATTCAAAACAGAAATGGTGAACCAAATGTGTTTGAAATACAACATAACTAAAGTAGAAACTCCAGTATACAGATCGACAGCGAACGGTCAGGTAGAACGTGTAAACGGTACAATAACTGAACTGTCTAGAATATTCACAATTCAGAATAAAACAAGACTTATCGAAGAAATATTTAGAACAGTGCGTGAATTAAATAATTCTATACACTCAGTTACCGGTTTGAAACCTAGAGACATTTTCTTTAATCAAAATAAATATAGCAATAGTGAAATTATAATAAATAAACTAAACTCAGCATCCAAAAAAGTGATCGAACGTCTAAATAAAGGAACTCGACACAGAGAGTATAAAAAAGGAGATAAGATAATGGTAAGAATCACAGGTCTTAGAAAGAAATCTAACGCCAGATACATAACAAGAATAGTAGAAGAAGATAAAGGAGACACTGTAATCTCTAAAGAAGGAATAAAAATTCACAAGGATAACATAAAGAATTATCATTTTTCAGATGACGAAAATATTAATATTCCTAACATTACTAGGAATTGTACAGAGTCAAGAAGGGCAAGGAAACGTTCAAATAACTGAGTTACTAAACAAGAAGTTTATACTTACGCAAACAAATGACGTGTATTTATTCAAAGAACAAACTTATTTGTTACATGCCACCAACCTGACTTCGATATTTCAACCTTACGTAAATATCGTAACTAGTAAATATCAACCTACACAAGAAGAAAAAATTTGGTTAAGTAAAATTAAGAATTTAGCAGACCAATTACAAGAACATACTAGGCATACTAGATCAATTAACTTTTTAGGAACAGCTTTCAAATATGTGTTTGGTAATCCTGACCATTATGACTTAGTTAACATAGAAACGAGTATAAATAATCTCATAGAAAACAATAATAAACAAAAAACTATAAATTCTAGATTTGAACAAATTTTGCAACAATTCGAAGGTCAGAGCCTTAAAGAACATTTAGTAATAGAACAAGTGTACGAACAATTATTATTATTGACCAGAACAATTAATGCAGCAAAAAATAATGAATATTTATCAGAAAGCCTAGACTTAGATGACATTAAAAATATTATTCAACATGAAATAATTCAAGTACCCATAATAAATATACTTGAGTACTCTAAAATATTATTAGCTAGAACTGATGAATTCTTCATCACAATATATAAATATCCAGTTCTAATTAAATCATGTAAATTGTATAAAGTAACACCTTTAAATTCAAAACATGGAAAAATCATTACAGATAAAACAATTGCCTTATGTAACCAAACTTATTTAAGAACAAGAAATTGTCAAAATCATCTAAGTAAAAACATTTGTGAAATTAACTTTGAAGAAGAAAATTGTCTTATTCCACTTTTAAAGAATATAACTTCAAAATGCAACATTAAACAAGAATACGATTACGACTTAGAAATTGAATCCGGTGTTATGTTATTAAGCGGTAAGCATAAGTTAAATAATCAAACAATTAATGGTATAAACTTAGTTACTTATGAAAATACTATAAATCTAGACGATAAAATATACAAAAACATGCATAAGCAAATTAAAGAAGTTATATTAAGAAATCATAATTCAGAGTCTTACATCGACCAAATAATTAAAGAAGATACAATGTACAAATTCGATAACATAGATACTTTAAAAAAACTAATTATTCCTTTTGAAGAAAAACCGATATTATCAACTATATACACAATTGTAACACTGATTGTTATTCTAGCATTTACGTACGTAATGATAAAAACTATACAATGTATAACAGATCGTCAAAAACAAAAAAAGATTGACGCATATAACAAAACTTATGAAAGAGAAATGTTAAAAATAGCGTCGAAAAATCGGGACGATTTCGTTTAACAAGGGGGGGAGTTAAGTATCCATAGCAAAACATATTGAGAAAAAAGATAACATTATTTGTATTCAATGATATCTTTAGTCTCTAGTACAGTCTTGCACACAACGCTACAATGATAACATATGTAAAAGAGATAATATCGTTTGTATACAATGTTGGAATATTATCTCTTCTTCATTATCAAGCAAGACGATTGTACGCTTGGGTCTCCTTGTAGATAGATAAGAAAAGTATATAAACACGACTGTATGATGAATTTATCAACAGTCTTATTGTAACTACATAGTAGCCTTAAGCTCCTTTTAGAATTAGTAAAAAGTATTTCAATAATAAAGGACATAGTTCCAAATAAATATTGTTTAATTTTAAAAGTAAGAAACAAGTGTTTTAATTCGCGCTAAATGCTGTAAAAATTCCCCCAAAAACTGTAAGAGAAACGCTCCACAAAATGCCTGAAAAAAAGCCATAAAAATTCTTAAAAACGACCTAAAATTATCAAAAAAAAAACACCTAGAAAAACACTTTAAGAACCCCAAAAAAATAGCTACATTAAATGACTCAGAAAATACTCCGAAAAACCACAGAAGGTGCACCAAAAAAACCTCGAGAACGTACCAAAAACGCTCTTTTCTAATAGTAAAATGCAAATTTATCTAAACTCACCCTTACCTCATGCAAAAGCAAACAGAAATCTTCAATGGAACATAAACTGTCAAAATCATTCAACAAATTATGTTCCCTGCAAAGAAAGTGACAACAAATACATCACAAACTGGCAAAGTTGCACTTGACAATCCTTCGCTTTGGTACTTTGCCCTAAGGATATTTTGTAAGACGTAATTTAACTATATCACGTTATCTAACTAAAATCGAAAACGCTTTGTGTATCACGCATCTGACACTTCCGTTTGACTTGTTTTTATCTAACGGAAAGTTTGTCCTTTTATTGTTCTGTCTTAGTTTTACCATCTTCTGTAGTTTCTTCTGACATTTTCTTTGAAAGCAGTGAGATAAAACAAGATACCCTCAAGAGACAACATTTTGATCCCTTTAACTTCTACTCCAGATTTGTGACATTCAACAATTGTTGATCCAGATAATTCTCTTTGCCCTTCAGGGTGTTTTAGCTTTCGAAAGCTACTTGGGTTGAGTGTCGAGCATTCTTCTCTGTTGTTAAATAGTAATTTGGTAAATAGCGAAACGATTCTTATGGAAACGAATTGGAAATGTGTATGCAACTCAATTAGCTTTATGACTTTTTTAAAGTTGTAGCTCTAATGGGAAACAAAAATAGGTGGTAACTTGATGAAGTTATAGGTTGAAACTTGAGTTACGCGGATGGGGAAGAGTTCCAGAACTACATCTGTCTAAGATGTATATACCTACTCATATATTTCTTATAAGTTGGCTTATAAGAGTTACATATTTCGAAAGACACACATCTTTCAGTATGCAAATAACTTTTAAGAATTTTGTAAAGCTTTGTAAGACTTTTGTAAAAGTTTGATACTACCAATGTGCGAAAGATGATTTATAAATGCAGTTTTATATCTCCCTCTTTATAAGCCTCTTACGTACACGACGTTATTCTACTCTGGAAAATTAAACTTAAAAAATATCACCGAAAACTTATGAAAACTACTCCTTGGGAGGTCACATGTAAGAAAAGTTATTTCTGTGTGAAGGCATAAAATATTTAAATTGACTTCTTGCAATAAACAGACATCTCTTCTCTGTGAAGTTTTTTGAAGGATACTACATTAGGGTCATGGAAAGGAAGATTTTTATATAAAGAAGATGCGTTTTATGCGTTTTAAGAGTATTTTTTTTTTGGTTTTATGACTCGATCTTTGGAATAGTTCTTCTGTTCGTTTAGCTTTGGTGCATTTTTGTTTTTGTAAATGTTTTGGGGACTTGCGATATTTTTACTTTTGCATTTAGCATAGTCACCCTAAAGAGTTATTTGGAAATTCTTAAAACTTATATTCCTCTTCGTCACACCTCACATGTCCCTCAACCGGGTGCGCACTTAAGGAAAGGACATGCCGACCACAGGCTTTGGTGTACAAGAAATACACCAAGACGGCCCACTGTTCAACATAATTCGACACCAAACAACAAATAGTGTTGTCAGACGGTGCTTGTTGGCGACGATATTTTCGACGACATGCATGTTGCGTTAACACAACTTCACGACTTTTTACAATGTTCAGCGTCACCATTTCGGCCAGGTGTTTCAGAACCATTGTTAAAACTGCATTGAATTGAAGTTCCAGAAACTCAAGTCAATCTTAAGAAAATGGTTGATAAATGTCAAAGTTATAAAATGTTAACATACCGATATAAAAGGTGGCGCACCCTTTATAATTGGCACTCGGTTTTCGTTTGTTCGAATATTTCGTTTTTAATTACAGGGTCTTCCGATACACCCTCCGGAGCTTTGACAGTTGAAATCGGCTATATTGTTGAAGCTACATCTGTCAAATTGACTGTCATTTATTCAGAGCGTTCAACAATACGTGCAAATAATAAAATTGGATCGTTTCATAAATTGGATTGGGATTTCGTCAAAATCGAGACAATACCAATCCATATCGCGAAAAAGTCACTGGTTAGTGTGAATTTTAAACTGGCGCATTTTTTTGAGGCTATCATCTTCGTTTGGCCTGATGTAGACCAACGATATGTGGTTTCGACAGGACGGCATTACGTACCACACAGCTCACGACACATAGGGTATTCTGCACGAGCGATTCGACGGTATGGCCATCTCACGAGGAGTTGATATGAGCATGCCACCGAGATCGTTCGATTTGACCCCTTACTTTTTCATGTGGCGTTTTCTGAAATCCCAGGTCTATGCGAATAAGCCACGAACCACAGCAACAAACTCATGGCATCGCTCAAATAAAGCCTGATTTATAAAAATAATATTAGTCCATGTCTTTTTTCAAGTTTCAAGTTTTCAAGTTTTTTAAAAAGACTCTGGTCCCAGCTAGTTACACCTCTGCCTTAGACATCATAAAAGGAGGACGGGTTATTTTTATTAGGGCAACTCTTCTGAATATTTTTTTGTTGAGAGCCCTTGGCCTTGTGTTTCGGGATCTTTTTGAGTAGTTCTAAAACCGGTTTGAAGTGTGTATTTTTTTACCATTACCTTTCCACGCATTTTTGCCAGGGCGTTCTTCAAGCCACTTTTTGAGGTTATCCATAGATTATGCTTGTGACGCGGATTATTTACGCGTTTTAACAAGTTTTTAATAGGTTTTTATAATTTTCTTCGGGGTTTTCTGTCCTTTTAAATTTATCAATTTTTCTTCCCTTGTCCTTTTTTGATGACATTTTTTAAGGGTTTCTCTTGTGCTTTTGCATTACACATTTTCTGTTGAATTTTTAAGACAAAAGTCTAAGCATTTATTTTACGGGTTCTTAGCTTTGGAGACGTTTGCAGATTCGCTTTTTTAACCGTTTTTATAACGATTCTAAATTTTGTCTGTTCTTTTTTACGCGTTATTTGACGCAGTTTTATGTAGCTTTCTTCGTGACTGCTTTTTGATGATTTCTGTTCGTTTCTGTTTTATTCAGTTCATATATAATTAAATATTAAATATAATTAAATTAGTTAAATTAATTAAAGTAATTTTTAAATATAGTATCAATTTTATTTGTTGCTGCGTTTAATTCGGAATTTTTTAAGGGGTTTCTTGGCATATTTATTAATCCTTTATTGCCTTATTATTTTTTAAAAAATTTCCTTACAGTTTTAAATGACGTTCACATATTAAATTCCTATGCCAATATTCCGCTCCCAATGACAGCTTTCTGTTCGATGTCCATTAACGCGGCGGTTAGAACGTAGCGTCAAAATAAATCTCACCGCGGCGTTAAAACGCGTTCTGTTTGGGGAAGCCTTTAATTGGCAGAGCCTTCCTTTCTCCCTTTTAAACGTTTTTTTTTAACGGTTTAATTGCGTTTTTTTTGGATTCTGCAAAAATATTTTTAATCGGAATTTCAGGACAGTTTTTGCAGCCTTTTAAAGGCGTTTTTTGCGATTCTGTTGCTACAAGTTCCAACATGTGCTGTGGGAATATGAGTTCACATCTAAAACGACAGATATGCGATGAAATTAATTCCTTGCAACCCATTAAATTCATGAAATATGAAAGCCAACTATAGTTTGTATTCAGTCTGCTTTTATCTCATACGTATTTCCATGAATTTCCTTTTTGCGTAGGAAAAAGTAGAAAAATAATTTTGCTACACTTTAATTGGAACGCCTTTTTCGCAAGAGTTCAAAAATGGTTGTCAACGATTTGCAACACTTTGTTAGGAATAAAAATCCATACTCAAGTTCAGGAGTAAATTGTCATTTAACTTCAATTGACTTGGTCGGAATGTAATTTCCAAGTACAGCAACTTAACATGAATCCTTCAAAGTGTTCTATTTATATCATATATATCGACGTGTGCCGGTTTATTTCTTGTCCCAATAATGTCCAATCCCTTTTTAACCACTCATGTCAATTTTCTAAAAATAAAAACAAAAATTTCCATTACCACCGCATAAATTGGCTGCGCAGACCAGACTCTACAATGTCATGCTCCTCGTTCTTACAGCTATACCAATTTGTCAGCCTGATTGGATTTTGATTGCTTTCAAAAACAAAAGAAGGACATTTTTGTCTGACAACCAACCAACACTTTACGAAGGCGCTTTTGCGGTTTTAAATATGAATTTATCGACGGGGTAGACAGCCAACAAATGAACATATGATCGAAACTTAAATGGGGTGACTTCGACCGTCGACCGGGTTGGTATATTGAAAAATGTTTGCACCAATAAATCAACTTAAGAAATTGTGAATTTTTATTTCGCTGTGGTCGCATTGATTCGTTTTTGCAAGGAACATCCTTTGTCAAATGAACGCAATGTGTTAATAACATATGTCCGATTAAGTCCCCATCTTTAGCAGGTGCATCCCAAGAGACAGCTTTTGTTTGAGTTAAAGAAGAACCACAACCAGGGATTCCCTATAAGGTGATAGTTGATAATCACTTTGCTGTAAGTCAAATGCGACAGTGATTCTTTTATGTAAGACTATTGCAGAATCCATAGAAGTTACCTAAATAAAGCAGAGAAATATTGTGGCTATCAACTGTCATCAACAATTTTAAGACAAAATAACTTGACCTTAGATGCAACCACTTTGAAATTAGCTGTCAATAGACTTGCCATAGTTTATTAACAATAGTCAAGACCATTGTTTTTCTGGATGATGACAACATTCCCCACAGGTGACGACAGTATTATGAAGGACGGTTTCACCGACTTTACTTACCAAGAACTGCTTACTAGTCTGCCCAATCATGAAGAGGTATCCGCCATTGGAGAAGAACGGTGTGTGATAGCTCAAAGTACTCTGAGAAGTGCTGCCTAAAAATTGCTTCGAACCCTTTTGTATTGATTAAGTGTACATACCTAGTCTACATAGTTGGCAAGACGTTTAAATTGAATAAACTCTCCTGCAATGAACTTTCGATATATGGGTTAATGTTTTAAAGGTCAATGATTACGATATCGTCGGCGCAGTGGCTTAGTGGTAGTGTGTTGGGCTACTAAGCGAGGGGTTCCAGGTTCGAGTCCCGAAAGGGCAAAATTACATCTTAAGGTTTTTTTCCACTGCGCCATCTCTCGCGAACGTCTGACAAACATCCGAGAGTAAAACTGTCATGAATGAGCTTCTTAATTAGCCGTTTGGACTCGGCGTAAAATTGAAGATCCCTTCCATTCGTCCCAAAAATTGAAAACCCACACAAAACGAATGGTTTTGAGAAGCTAGGCCTTGGGTCCCATAGACCTGTCGCCCCAAAATATTTATTTATTTTAGATTACGATATCGTATTAGATCAAGAAAGACACCATGATCTGTGCTGTAGCTGAAGGCTCTCCGACCCGCATCGACCTATATGAAACACTTATTTGTATTAAAAGGTACTTCCGAATTGCGAGGAGTTAAAATAACTGGGAACTTATGATCAACGAGCATCCTCTGGTAGGAGGTATAGATGGATGGATGGAGAAATTGGCAAAAACCGTGCTATCTTCTTCTGTGACGAAAAATGCGCCCTTAAAAAAGCTTAAAGGGATACTCTATATAGGTGGTGTGAGTTTGGCTCTTAAATATGAATCTCAACATTGGATAATATATAAAAAAAAACCCACAACCATCTCTAGATTAATGAAGCCCGACCGGCACAGTTACTTATTTAGGCGGCGCTATTGCAAGGCAAGATCTTTCTTTACTGCGTTGTCCTTCCGGTTTGGACTCGTTCGCTCTACATGTCCCATCCCAGCATTCTTAGACGACTAATGCGCACATTTCGGAACAGGTCGATGTCGCTGTACAGCCTGTAGAATTTTCTGTTAAATCTGCGCCCATACAAAAATGTGTACGAAGATACAATTAAGCGAGACAGTTTAGCAAAGCAGTACCCTGTTTGCAAGCAAAATCTTTTACTTTATGTAGATGGGCCGATTAAACGTCTCCACTCATATACCTCAAGAAATAAATGTCCGGTTCATTAAATCGAAGATTAATTTTGACATACAAATTGGAGCAAAAGTTTGTATTATCTATATATATAAAAATGGTGTGAAAAATGTATATAGTGAATCATCAATTGAGAACGGCTGGGCCGATTTGGCTCAAATTTTGTTTCTGTTGTTAGTATATGGCAGGAGAATATTGTTGTGAAATGCGAAGCGAAAGAAAATTTTGGGAAAACCCTCCGGAAAAGTCGGGAAACTGGGAAAATCTAAATTTGAGTTTTTGTATGGAATTTTTTGTGCAATTGTTCCGGAATGGCTTTTCTAATGTAAAAATAAAATATTCTTAGTGGAAAATTTGGAAAACTCCGGAAAAACACGAAAATTTTTTTTTCGAAGAATTTTTTAATTTTATCGCATGATTTGATGATTTATAGCATTTTGTGAACATTAGAGACCATTCACCCTTCGATTTCCTGCTTACTGCAGATGGTATGCTATCTTGATGATTTGACTTGATGATTTATAGCTTTTGGTGCACATTACAGGCCTTACATCCTTCGATTCCCTGGGAACTATAGATGGTGTGCTGTGCGCCACTTTTCGGGAGGTTCACCAATGTTTAAGTTTGCTCGAAAACGATACACATTGGATTTCAACGCTCGCCGATGCAACTTTTTCTACGCCAGTGAATCAAATTTGTACATTGTTTGCGATCATCATTCCTCGAATCCGATCACGAGGTGACTGACGACATTTTGCACAGAGTTCGAACGACAACTTCGAGCTTCGACCTTGAAGTTAACGACGATATGCGCAACGAAGCGTTAGTTCTGATCAAAGACATGTGCGGTAGTCTGATGTCGAAATTGGGAATGCCAACGCTAAATCGTACGATGCACGATGCATTTAATCGCGAATTGCAACGGAGACTATGATCGAGATGAGCTGGTCGAAAGAGTCCAAACAAATATGCCGCTGTTGAATGCCGAGCAGAAGAAAGTGTACGAATCGCTGATGAGGGTAGTTGACGATAAAACGGGAGGCATTTACTTTCTCGATGCACCCGGTGGCACAGGCAAGACAATCGTCATTTGGTTGTTTCTGGCAACAATTCGGTCAAGATCTCAGATTGCGTTGGCTGTTGCTTCCTCTGGCATTGCTGCCACACTGTTGGAAGGCGGTCGAACTGCACATTCCGCTTTAAAGCTGCCGATGAATATTCTCACGGTTGACAAGCCAACTTGCACAATGACCAAGAATTCAGCGATAGCTAAATTGATGCGAGAATGCAAAATTATCATTTGGGATGAATGCACGATGTCTCATAAACGAGACTTGGAGGCAGTTGACCGAACAATTAAGGATTTATGAGGTGATTCTAGACGATTTGGTGGGGCTATGATATTTCTCCGGAATTTTCGTCAAACGCTTCCCGTCATATTTTTTGTGGAGGCATATCAAGAAGTTGAAATTGACCACGAACATGAGGTTTTAATTGGAGAACGACCAATCGGCTGCTGAATTCTCGAGACAACTGTTGGCACTTGGCATAGTTAAATTCCTGTTCATGTTTTGACTGGATTGACATCGATCCCTGCAAATTTTTGCGAGTTCACATCATCGAAGGAGGAACTCATCACCAAAGTGTTCCACGCCATTGCAAAAAATTATAAAAATCTCGATTGGATTAGTGAACGGACAATACTAGCAGCGAAGCATTAGGACGTCGATAGCTTAAATTTGATTATTCAAAGTCAAATTGCTAGAGAATTGCATTCCTTCAAATCCGTTAACCGCGTGACCGACGAGGATGAAGCGACCAACTATCCGACGGAATTTTTGAACTCGCTTGATGTGCCAGGAACTCCGCCGCATAATTTATAGCTGAATGTCGGATCGATTATTATTATGTTGCGGAATCTAAATCATTCGAAATTGTGCAACGGTACGCGGTTGTCCGTCAAGAAACTGATGAAAAATTTGATTCCAGCGACGATCATCAAGGGCAAATTCAAAGAAGAGGAAGTCCTTATCCCACGAATCACGACTATTCCAACTAATCTTCTCTTCCAGTTCAAGCTGATTCAGTTTCCCGTTCGATTCGCTTTTGTGAAGACAATCAATATTAATCGAAGCCAATCGTTGGAAGTCTGTGGGATTAATATCGAATTTCCCTGTTCTTCACATGGTCAGCTCATCAGCTGAACGTTACCTGTTCGAGTGTTGGCAAACCTTCTTCGTTGTTTGTTTTTGCCCATTGTTTATCATATCATATATCATTTTGCAACATTGTTTATCATATCGCAAAACTTAAATTTTAGCTGTGTTGTCTGCAGTTTATCTGAAGGTGCTGAATTGGGGCGAGACGAAGTTCGCCGGGTCCGCTAGTTTTTACTATTTTTTGGAGAAAATCGATTTTTTTTCATCGTTTTTCATGCGGTGATGGATATGGAACTTGCAGGACAAATCTCACTGCATAAAAGATGAAAAACTCTTTTCTTATGCTTCAAATAATCTTACATATTTTGCAAATCGGCCTTCATTTTTTTGAAATATTGATTTATGCGATACGAAGGAAAGTGTCGCCTTCTACTTGCTACCACAGAAATTATTTCCGCTGCTGCAGCAATTATAATATCTTCTTAAATTTTTCTTATACGGAAATTCTAAAATTATAATTACGCGTGTAATAAAAATTGACTTTACTGACATCTTTCGTGAACATGTAGTTTTTGGCCCAGCTATAGGAGAAACAAAGAGGAGCATAGGGTTGCCAAAATTTAGCGCGAGCAGAATACTAGGCTTGTAAAAAAGAAGACTTGGCAATGGTTTGAGATTTCCCAATAATTTTATGACCGATTGTCCGATCGAATTATTAAAGCTTAACCAACTTTTGACATGTTTTTCAAATAACTGCAAAGCAATACTTTAAGCTTATGGACCAAACTACAACGGCTTCATTCCCATGTGTGTTTAAGATTGAAAACAGGTTTTTTAGTGGACATTTAGTGGACAGAACAGCTCTCTAAAATAAGACAGCTTCATACGATAACTAGGTAGCCGCAATGACAATAAAAGCTAATTTAGCAGCAGGCGATAGAAGTAAAACTTTCTAAATCTTGCGATAAATAGCTTAAGATGGAGTCCTTGGCGTAACAAAATGTAAAATTTCCCTAAAGCAATATGGCATATGTATTACATATAACATATATTAAGTTATTCGGCCCTAGCGAGGTATCCGTCGGAACGAAAAATAAAAGTTCTCCGCAACGCATACTCTGTCGGAGGCTCAAATCCAAATCGTTAACAAATTCCGCAACCAATTTCTGTCGGAGGATATCGGAACCTAGCTGTCAAAAATGGAAGAAAAAAATGCACCTCATCGCACTTCAACGTAATTCTCCGATATGCGATACAAAATGTCGGAGAAATATTCCGAACAGATGTTCCGAAGAATACCTCGAAGCAAAAATCCTCCGAATCGTATAAAATCGGAGAATTTTCCGTTCCGACGGATACCTCGCTAGGGCCGATTATGTTTTCACTTTGTTGTTCTGAGGGGACATTTTGGAACAATTGTAAATTTTTGAGCCCTCAAAAGTCTCAGCGTAAAATATGTACATGAAAGCCAAGAATAAAAACACTTTGATAAAATTCCCTTTTTAGGGACATTTTGTGAAAATCAAATTTTCAATTACCTCTTGGGAAGACATTCTTAGAAAAGTAATACTTTTTAGTTTTGAAGGACATTTTGCTGTTTCAGGATAAAATATAAATAAAAACCAGTTAAAGAAAAAACTTTGATAAATCTTTTTAAAGATTTCAAGGGCCTTTTAGTGAAATAATTTTCATGGATCTCTTGGAATACATTTTTTTTTTTAAAAGAGCAACATTCATTTATACATAAAACATTTTAAGACACGCAAAAACAAAAACCCATGTAGGAATTCTCATGAGAACTGGCCATACTTAGGGTGCAATTATAGCGACACGAAAAATTAAACCGAAAGAATTTTCTTTTGCCTATTTTATTTTTATCAAAAAAAAAATTATCTTAAATTTTTCTAGAAAAAGAATTAATTCATTTTTCTGTACGAAACAGAAAAATTAATAAATGTTCTTTATTATCAAAAATTTAAGACAATTTGCTTATTTTTTTTAATAAACTAACTTTAAAATTCATAAGCAACATTTTAAGGCCAAGATTGAGTTCAACAATTAAGTTTAAGTGGTTAAAAAAAGCAAAAGAAATTCTTTTCGGTCGCATTTTTCGTGTCGCTATAATTGCCCCTTATCCGAACCAAGGAATGACTTTATGCACTTACCCTGTACTTCAACCTGTCTTTTGATCGAAATGCAGCATATAGACAAAAACTAAAACCAAAGCGGTTGACCCCACTTGTCTTGATAGAGCTTCAACATAAACATCCTTTCAGGCTTAAAGTTGTAGCCAACCACTCCAAACTCCTTTTTATGGAGGACTATAAACTATCAGCTGGTTGCATTCACAAGAACATGAATTTTATGTCCACCGGAAAAGCTCCTTAAATCACCCTCACCGACCTTAATCGGCGATAGTTCCCACACAGCGAAATCCTTTACCTAATTACCCCATTACCGCCAACAACTCTGCCGCAGTCCTTCACACCCTCTTGGTCCTTTTCGCATGAGAGTACCATATGTTAATTGCCAACCAAGCTACACCATAATAATCGTGCGTTGATATATAGGAGATCCTTTAATCCCCTAAACTAGACCAATATTTCATGCGGCTGTGAAAAATACATCCTCGCTACCCTCCGAGGCTTATTTCATTAAATTATTACACTATACCTACAGCGCGAATTAAAACACTTGTTTCTTACTTTTAAAATTAAACAATATTTATTTGGAACTATGTCCTTTATTATTGAAATACTTTTTACTAATTCTAAAAGGAGCTTAAGGCTACTATGTAGTTACAATAAGACTGTTGATAAATTCATCATACAGTCGTATTTATATACTTTTCTTATCTATCTACAAGGAGACCCAAGCGTACAATCGTCTTGCTTGATAATGAAGAAGAGATAATATTCCAACATTGTATACAAACGATATTATCTCTTTTACATATGTTATCATTGTAGCGTTGTGTGCAAGACTGTACTAGAGACTAAAGATATCATTGAATACAAATAATGTTATCTTTTTTCTCAATATGTTTTGCTATGGATACTTAACTCCCCCCCTTGTTAAACGAAATCGTCCCGATTTTTCGACGCTATTTTTAACATTTCTCTTTCATAAGTTTTGTTATATGCGTCAATCTTTTTTTGTTTTTGACGATCTGTTATACATTGTATAGTTTTTATCATTACGTACGTAAATGCTAGAATAACAATCAGTGTTACAATTGTGTATATAGTTGATAATATCGGTTTTTCTTCAAAAGGAATAATTAGTTTTTTTAAAGTATCTATGTTATCGAATTTGTACATTGTATCTTCTTTAATTATTTGGTCGATGTAAGACTCTGAATTATGATTTCTTAATATAACTTCTTTAATTTGCTTATGCATGTTTTTGTATATTTTATCGTCTAGATTTATAGTATTTTCATAAGTAACTAAGTTTATACCATTAATTGTTTGATTATTTAACTTATGCTTACCGCTTAATAACATAACACCGGATTCAATTTCTAAGTCGTAATCGTATTCTTGTTTAATGTTGCATTTTGAAGTTATATTCTTTAAAAGTGGAATAAGACAATTTTCTTCTTCAAAGTTAATTTCACAAATGTTTTTACTTAGATGATTTTGACAATTTCTTGTTCTTAAATAAGTTTGGTTACATAAGGCAATTGTTTTATCTGTAATGATTTTTCCATGTTTTGAATTTAAAGGTGTTACTTTATACAATTTACATGATTTAATTAGAACTGGATATTTATATATTGTGATGAAGAATTCATCAGTTCTAGCTAATAATATTTTAGAGTACTCAAGTATATTTATTATGGGTACTTGAATTATTTCATGTTGAATAATATTTTTAATGTCATCTAAGTCTAGGCTTTCTGATAAATATTCATTATTTTTTGCTGCATTAATTGTTCTGGTCAATAATAATAATTGTTCGTACACTTGTTCTATTACTAAATGTTCTTTAAGGCTCTGACCTTCGAATTGTTGCAAAATTTGTTCAAATCTAGAATTTATAGTTTTTTGTTTATTATTGTTTTCTATGAGATTATTTATACTCGTTTCTATGTTAACTAAGTCATAATGGTCAGGATTACCAAACACATATTTGAAAGCTGTTCCTAAAAAGTTAATTGATCTAGTATGCCTAGTATGTTCTTGTAATTGGTCTGCTAAATTCTTAATTTTACTTAACCAAATTTTTTCTTCTTGTGTAGGTTGATATTTACTAGTTACGATATTTACGTAAGGTTGAAATATCGAAGTCAGGTTGGTGGCATGTAACAAATAAGTTTGTTCTTTGAATAAATACACGTCATTTGTTTGCGTAAGTATAAACTTCTTGTTTAGTAACTCAGTTATTTGAACGTTTCCTTGCCCTTCTTGACTCTGTACAATTCCTAGTAATGTTAGGAATATTAATATTTTCGTCATCTGAAAAATGATAATTCTTTATGTTATCCTTGTGAATTTTTATTCCTTCTTTAGAGATTACAGTGTCTCCTTTATCTTCTTCTACTATTCTTGTTATGTATCTGGCGTTAGATTTCTTTCTAAGACCTGTGATTCTTACCATTATCTTATCTCCTTTTTTATACTCTCTGTGTCGAGTTCCTTTATTTAGACGTTCGATCACTTTTTTGGATGCTGAGTTTAGTTTATTTATTATAATTTCACTATTGCTATATTTATTTTGATTAAAGAAAATGTCTCTAGGTTTCAAACCGGTAACTGAGTGTATAGAATTATTTAATTCACGCACTGTTCTAAATATTTCTTCGATAAGTCTTGTTTTATTCTGAATTGTGAATATTCTAGACAGTTCAGTTATTGTACCGTTTACACGTTCTACCTGACCGTTCGCTGTCGATCTGTATACTGGAGTTTCTACTTTAGTTATGTTGTATTTCAAACACATTTGGTTCACCATTTCTGTTTTGAATCCCTTCTCGTTATCTGTCATGAGTCGTTCACATTTTGGGAAATAATTAGATAAGACCTCTTCCATAACGTCGTACAGTCTGTTTCGAGTTTCGATTTCCCGAAGGATTGTATATTTAGAATACTTATCTACTGTTACAAGGAAAGTATACTTGTCGTTGAAGTATATGTCCATATGAATGTGTGTTCCCACATGTGTTGGTATTTCTGAATTATTCAGAGGTTCTCTGATAGGTTTTCTTTCATATTTTCCAAATAGACATGCTATGCATTTTCTGTTGAAACTCTTTGCTTGTTTATTTAGATCGGGCCAGTAATATTTCTCTGAGATTTCTTGTATATTGTTACGTAACCCTCGGTGTGCTCTTTCGTGAGTTACCCTTACAAGTTTTAGTTGTTCCTCCAAATTTGTCACGTCTTGAAGTTTTCTTGGTGTGAATATAAATCTTACTAGTGGGAATCTTTTTTTTATGTTTTCACCATATTTGTATATGTTTTCAAATTTCGTATGCAAAGCTACAATCTTTTGGGGTTGTATAACTTCTTTCATCTGCCTTAGTAAAGAGTCTTTGTCCTTAAACTTTATTATGAGTCTTATTTTGTTACTAAAATAGATTTGTGTTTCGATATTATTTGTTATATCTTCAATAAGTTCGAACTGTGCAGTGTATGCATTAAAAGGCTGATTCACAGTTTTTATTATATCATTAGAAGAACTTTCAGCTGAATGTGCTGTTTCTATGGTAGAAGTATTTATGCGTTGACGTGATAATGCGTCAGCTACAAGATTTAGGTTTCCTGGTTTATAAACTAATTTTGCTCCAAAGTCTTCAATGATTCCCTTCCAACGTTTCAGCTTTGTGTTGGGATTTTTTTCTGATACAGAATATATAAGGCTCTGGTGATCGGTATATATGGTTAAGTCTGCTATACCATATATGTAGTTTCTGAGTTTTTGTAAGGACCATATGATCGCTAATAGCTCTTTCTCGTTTGTGCTATAGTTCTCTTCTGTCTTACTCAGTGTTCTTGACAAGAAGTGTATAGGTTGCTTATTCTGACTTAGTACGGCTCCAATAGCTATGTTGGATGCATCAGTAGTAAGCTCGAATGGTTTACTATAATCCGGTTGAAAAAGTTCGACTTGTTCTTTCAAATAATTTTTTAAAATTCTAATCGCTTCTAATGCTGAATCATTCAGATTTAACTTAATATTTTTACTTTGTTTTTTGTTTACTTTACCGTTATCTCCTCGTAAATATAATGTCAGGGGCTTGGCTATGCTTGCGTATCCTTTTATAAACTTACGATAGTAACCTGTAAGACCTAAAAATCCTCTCAAATCCTTTACCGTTTGTGGGACTGGAAAATTTTCTATAGCTGCTATTTTCTCAGGGTTCGTAGTGATTCTACCATGTCTGATTATGTGACCTAAGTATTCTACTTCTTCTTGAAAAAACTTACTTTTCTCATCAGATATTTTTAATGTGGCTTTATTGAGTACGTCGAATACTTGACTTATGTGCTGTATATGTTCTTCCTCAGATGAAGAATGTATCAATACGTCATCAATGTAAACGTGTACGAATTTACCTACAAAGTCTCTCAAAATGTCGTCCACGCATCTCTGAAATATGCTTGGTGCATTTTTGAGCCCGAAAGGCATTCGTTTAAATTGATATTTTGCGCCATTTATAGCAAAAGCTGTTTTTTCTTTATCATCTGTTTTGATTTTAATTTGGTGGAAACCTGACTCCAAATCTAACGTTGTAAAGTACTTGGCTTTACCTAAATTTTGAATTGTCATGTTGACATCCGGAATGGGGTATCTGTCTGTTACAGTGTGAGCGTTAAGTTTTTGGAAATCAACAACCATGCGCCGTTTTGGTTTTCCTTTTTCGTCCAAACCTTTTTTAGGTACTGTCCATATGGGACTGTTATAAGGACTATGGCTTTTTTCTATTATATCGTCATGTAAGAGTTTCTGTATTTCTTTGTTTACGAATTCGTTATCTGCTATGGGATATGGATATTGTTTAACATAAACCGGACTATCATTGGTCGTCCTAATGCTTGCTTCTATAGTATCTGTAAAGGGTAACGGTCCTATGCTGTTATTAATCTTCATCAGTCTATCTATATCTGCTTTATAAATATTATTTTCCCCAATTATGTAATTAATTTTCTGAATAGATTCGACACTGCTTATGGTAGTTAGAGTCATATTACTGAAATTTATTTCCGCGTTTAGAACTTTAAGTCCTTCATATCCTAATATCATATCAAAAGACTGAATATCCTCTAATTCAAAAAATGTTATATTTTTCTTTAATATCCTAACTACTTTCTTTGTATCTACCATAGAATAACCATGCATTGTTTTTATTTTTATAGGTTTAATTTTAATTTTTTCGCTAGAATCGCATTTTCTATTAATGTAATTATGGGTTGCACCAGTATCAATAAGAATTTTATAAATTTCCTTAGAAATAGTACTAGTTAAATTTAAGCAGGGCAACCCGTCTACTAGTTTAAATGATCTATTCTTATGTTATTATTTACCATACATTCCGTTTCATCTGCTTCTGCATATGTACTGCTGACATCGTCTCTGCGTTGTTGTCGGGAGTTATTTACTCTCTGCTGCTTGAAGTTCTGCTGATAAGATCGTTGCGGTCTGTTGTGTGTGTTGAAACTCCCGCTGTGTTCACGTTTCGCTGGTGGATTATATACATCGGGTTTGTATTGATTCCAATTTTGTCGCTGTGCATGTACAATTTGTCTCGAGTTTATCTCCATCGGCTGTGGTCCTTGATTGTGTTGCTGCATATTATCGTATTGCTTCTGGGGTTGATAATTCGTTGTTTGGCTCGAATAATTTGGTCTTCTTTCGTTTCTGCGTTCATGTGGCATATTTTTGTGGTGCTTATCTTGAGTGAGATGTAAATGCCTGTGCACATTATCATGTTCTATTCTGCGAGCAATTGCGAATGCGTGTTCTAGATCATTTATTGTAGCTGAATATAATGATCCTCTTGTAAAGTTGTCACTCATACCATCAATGAATATACGAACTGCGTCGTCGTTAGCATTTTTAATTAGTCTGTCGATTATATTCGGCGGATCACCTGACATAGTGATTTTTGATATTATTAAATTGAGATTTTTATTTATCTCGTCGTGGTATTCAGACAGTGTGCTTCTTTTTTGCGTGATGGCTTTCATCATGTCTTGTAGCACGTATAGAGGTTCTTGATTAGAGTACGTATAATCTAATCTGTTACGTATCGCCTCAAAATTAAAAATTGTGTTATAATTAGTTAACACATTCGCGGCTGCACCCTGTATTTTACTTTTCACTATAGTCAATGCTGCTGCGTACTTACTGTGTGTTTTGAAGTTTTTAATGCTGTCCATTAATCTGGATGCTTCTTCGCGCCACGACCGATAATTTGATTGATCGCCGTTGAAAATAGGTAGGCTTTTAAATGCGTCTAACTGTATTTCACTACCATCTGTATATGTGGTTCTTATTTCCTCTAGCACAGGTATGTTTGGTACTATGCCTAATCCAGATTTTACTTCATTTAGTTTTGTTTCTAAATTAGTGTTTATTTGATTTTGGTTAGTTATTATTGCTGCTAACCTTGCATTCTCTGTGCGTGTGTGCTCTAGGGTTTGTGTTACTGTGTTGCACCTGGTTTCTAAAGCTTCTAATCTTGCCATTAATACTGCGAGTTGTTCCATTTTGAACTCGTGTCTGTTGTCGTCGAATTTGTGTGTTTTTTTCCTCCACATATACACTTTCACTGAATTGCTTTGCTGCTTCGTACGAAGAAGCTATATTTGTACCTGCTATGCTAGGTAATTCTTGTAACCGGTAACGCGAGTGTTCTGTTTATACTAGATTTCACTACTTGTTCCCGAGGTCCGCTCGATTGAAGTTAAAAAGTATATTTAACCTCCTGGCAGGATCGCCAATTAAAACACTTGTTTCTTACTTTTAAAATTAAACAATATTTATTTGGAACTATGTCCTTTATTATTGAAATACTTTTTACTAATTCTAAAAGGAGCTTAAGGCTACTATGTAGTTACAATAAGACTGTTGATAAATTCATCATACAGTCGTATTTATATACTTTTCTTATCTATCTACAAGGAGACCCAAGCGTACAATCGTCTTGCTTGATAATGAAGAAGAGATAATATTCCAACATTGTATACAAACGATATTATCTCTTTTACATATGTTATCATTGTAGCGTTGTGTGCAAGACTGTACTAGAGACTAAAGATATCATTGAATACAAATAATGTTATCTTTTTTCTCAATATGTTTTGCTATGGATACTTAACTCGCGCCGTTATTAGCCAGCAGCTTCCACTTATTATGGCAATCCGATTCTTGGGCGCGCCCGCACATTCCACCTGGGCATGTAGGTGGTTTTAACGAGATTTCATCACAAGGATAATGAGATATATCCCTTTTAATTTATAAATTTTGCACATACTCAGCGCAGCGGCATGGCATGAACGGGAACACTGCTGCTGCCGCTGACTGCTGTATGTTCATCGTTTTCGTGTTTTCGTGCGGCATCATCACGAAACTGCAAACACACATTTTACCATTAAGGATGTTTATCCAGCTAAAATGGAAACATGCACGAAAGACTTAAATATTTGTTGCTAATTGAAGAGCAAATTTTCGTGGAATAAGAAAATATGTGGGCTGACGTAAAGGAAGCGATACAGACACACAGGCATACACAGGCACTCTGTGCTGTCTCGCAAGCCACTCTTGTTAGATTAATGACGAAGAGAGTGAGAGAGGGAGACCGAGAAGAATACCACTATTGTACAGGACTCATCCAATTAACTGAGTTTAAAGAATTAACAAAGAAGGATATACAATGTACCTCGAGCTCGAATTGAGGACCTCCAGAGACTGAAATTTTTGTCTGCAAAGTTTCCATCTTCCTGCCTATAAAAGAGATGGCAATCTACTGCGCGTCTCTTGTAATTATGTCAATAAATCTATTCCATTTCTTCGCGTATTCCCGGATGTAATTTCGAGTAAAAAATTACGCCAAGTGAATAATGGCAGTGCATAAAAAAATCTGACTGACCAAATTAGTTCTCCAGCTGTTGCACAATGATTGCCTCTCAGTGGAATATGGAGATTGTTCATTTTCTTAAGGATGAAGGTCGGTGTGTCACCGATATGATATGACGATGAGGTCCTTGGAAACGCAAAAGGGGTTAACTTTGTATGGTCCAAGTCACTTATTTGAAGTTGATTGCAGATGGAGATGATGGAATAGATGTCCTTTAAGAGAGAGCGGTTGGATTCTGACAGCCGTTTATGTGTATTTGTTGTTCTTAACAGAATATACTAGCTTTTCCTGTCTCAGTGAGTGAACCTTCACTTCGCCTGGGCGTGAGTTTAAAATGGCGGTTGAGTAGTTGGCCATTTATTATTGAATAGAACAGAGAGGATGACGGCGGAAAAGCTTATACAAATTTTGTCGGCCTGTGATCCTTGCACGCAGGCATTAATTGTTTAATACTTCCACAGTTTTCTACGAAGAAGTACAAACGAAATGCACACCCCGCCAAAATTTTACAACAAAAATTAAAATCAAGGACTTTTTTAATTAAGGAACAGAATCTTGTTAGTCATAAAATAAGTATATTCTTGGCGCAACAGGCTCTTATAGTACTCTAAACAGATCTTCCAATAGAAGCTGCCTATAATTCTTAAAAAAAAAACTTAAGATATAGGTATTTTGTGTTTTTCTGGGGAATGAACCTCAGATCCCTTGCTCAATACACCAACCACTGAGCTATTGGCGGGACAACTGGACTATTTATGTGGAGTTGCTTAAAACTATCCGCACCTACTATCATCGTGAGTGTTCCTTCGCAACTGGTCTGCGTCATACAACTTTCGGTCGACCCGCTCTTCTTACAACTAACTAACTTTGTTAGTTAGGAAGCTTTGCCCAGTATTTACGTCCAATCGACTGAAATTTCCATGGACAGTTGCGCAGTCTAGAGCCCTAGTTATAGCTTTCATTGAAATGCATCATTGGAACAAAACAGTGAAGTGGTGGTGTCATTTTTTTGACAACTCAGTTGCAGCAATCATTGAAAAATTGCTGTCTGTGGAAGGAGACTGTCAGTCAAATTGAACATAGGTTTTCAGATTTCAGTGTTAGAGTTGATCATTGACGCAAAACTGACAGTTGAGAATAGAAAGAGAATCGAAGTCATCAGTGAATCGGTTGGGCTCAAAATTTGAGCAACGAAAATCAGCTGTTCATTGAAATCGATTTCAATCAGTGAAATAATAAAAGTGGATTTAAAGAAAAGTTTTAATCAAAATTAAGTAATTTATTTTGTTAAAAAATCCATAATTGAATAGCCGGAATGGCCGGAGTTGGATGGTATTGATCTGGACAACGTTTTACTTTCAACAAGACGGCGCTACGTGCCACACAAGCAACGAAACCATTGATCTTTTACGGGAAAAGTTTCTGGGCCGTGTTATCTCTCGAAGAGGTGATCACAATTGGCTACCGAAATCTTGTGATTTAACGACTAGCGACTTCTTCCTTTGGAGCCACGTGAAAGATAAGATCTACGCCAACAGCGCAGAGTCGATTTAAGACCTAAAAGATGGAATTCGTGAGTCTATCGAGGACGCCCCATCTTAATAAAGGTAGATTTGAAATTTTCCAGTAAGCTTCCGAGATTTGGCCCCTTGCAACTTCTTTTTACAGGTTTTTTTTTCAAAATTTCGCGTTTATGTCAACCGTTGAGACAGAATTTGCCAAAATATCCGCTACTATGCTGGTAATGGTCATGACAAACGCCAGAAATCAGCTTATTCTATGTTTGAGAAATTGTCGGCGTGACTAGGATTGCCAAAAATTTACTCGAAGCTCGACGGGGCGGGAGGGGAAAAAATATAAAGAAAACCCAAGATTTCCAATTTTTCTTCCGGGACTAAATAAAACCTTAAAATATAAGATCTTTTTTTGCTTTTTTTGTTTTTAATAAAACTTGTTTCAAAATCCCAGGAAAAAAATTTTCAACTCGAGATTTAAGTCAATTCTGATAATAGTAATGTAAAATCAGCTTCAATTCAGTGGCTTACTCCAAATATTCCCCAGCTCATAAAATAAACGGGACGAAGATTTTAAAAGCTGAAAGAAATATAAGATTAAGGAGTTTTATATTCTAAAATCGATCGCTCCGAAATAAGACAACAATCAAAATCAGAAATGCGAAGCGTGCTTTCTACAATAGAAAATTTGGTTCGTCTAGCAAAGAGATATGGCAACAAATACGAAAAAATGGTCAAGGGAAAGAGAAGCCAAAAACTACACAAAATGTCGATTGTGACCGACTAAACTCAGATTTCCTAAGATCAGGAAGTCCAAATTCAACAAGCTCATTCGTTCCTGACTTGTCGCCTGATGATTACAATTCTCTTTTCTTCAATTTGTGTAGGGTTCGCCAAGAAGTTGTAGCTGAAGCTATATAAGCAATCAAATCTAACGCCATGGGACTTGACAAAATCCACCGTAAATTTGTTAAACTTTTGATTCCTTATATACTGCGCTAGCCCCTTATAATGTATATTTTTAACTCCATCTCAACAACGTCATTTTTCCCTTCGCAATGGAAGGAAGCTAAGGTTATTCGTATCCAAAAGAAAACGAACGAAAATTCAGTGGAATACCGACACATTTCAATACTCCCTTTTATTTCTTAGGTCTTCGAGAAAACACTAATTGAATACAAATGCAGAAAACCATGCTACTATTCTCTTTCTACTCCATTTTTCGAAGGCTTTCGATACCGTCAAGCGTCAACCCCTCAAAACTTAGAAAAGAGTTCAAGTTTTCACTCTCTTCAATGAAACTCGTTTTCTACTATCTGCACGGGAGGCAGCAACGAATATCAGTTGGTGAGCGTTTCTCAAGGTTTCTTTCAGAGTGGGGTTGGGGGTGCCTCAAGGCTCAATTCTGAGACCACTGCTTTTCTTCCTCTATGTAAATGAACTGGCTAAGATGATTAAATGCAGATCTTCAGCGTATACTCAACTAAAAATGATCAATAGCAGAATATACTGCTATTGACAACATAAAATGTTCATTCTTTTTTTTAGAGGCAAAAAATTTAAAATTTAAGTTAATCTTCGGGTGAAACTCGCAATAGCTTTTAAATTTTTGGGCAGCATTTCGCCAGGTGAAATATTTTTCGGGCGAAACTCACAATAAGGCTGACTATATTACTGTGAGATATTCTGCTGCCCAGATTACAATACTAGACGAAAGCTTAATGTTATGTATACTAACTCATCTGATCTGTCAACCATTTGTAACATGTTTGCTAACCACTTTCAATCTGTTTATTCTTGTGGTACTACCATACCTAGAGTCTCATGTAACAACTCAATGTCCTATGATTTCGTGAATATCGGCAACTTAGAGTGCTCAATCACTGAAGTTCAAAAAAGCTCTTTCTTCATTAAAACTTGAAAAAAATCCGGGTATAGATGGCATTCCGCCAATTTTACTTCAAAAGTGCTCCTCCGCGTTTTCTGTACCTTTGTGTTTAGTATTTAATTTATCTCTCCAGTCTGGAATTTTTTTGAAAGATTGGAAGAGGTCGTTTTTAACGCCCATTTATAAATCTGGATCGAGGCATGATATTACCAACTATCGTCCAATCTGTAAAATTTCTTCTATCCCCAAGTTGTTTGAAAAACTAGTTTGTGACAAACTTACACCTCTCTTAAATAGATTAATCTCTCCGTCGCAGCATGGATTCGTTACAGGAAGATCCACTATACTACAAATCTCTCAATTTTTTGTAATACTGCCTTGAATTACATTGAGAATGGCTCGCAATGTGATGTAATTTATACAGACTTTGCTAAGGCATTTGATCGCGTTAACCATAGAACACTAATTTCCAAACTGACTATGTTAGGATTTCACTCCAACATCCTAAAGTGGATTCATTCCTACTTAACGGATCGTATCCAGTATGTTCGCATAAACCAAATGCTCTCGTCACCAATTTATGTCACCTCTGGAGTACCTCAAGGTAGTCATCTAGGCCCTCTGCTCTTCCTTTTGTTTATTAATGATATTCCTGACTTGTTTTTGAGTTCCCAGTGTCTTATGTTTGCCGACGATTTGAAGATTTTCCGACCAATACGTTCAGTTCAGGATTGTATTCTTCTACAAGAAGACCTTAAACGTCTTTCTATTTGGTGTAATGACAATGACCTTCATCTCAATGTCTCTAAATGTCAAAGCCTTTCTTTTTATCGTCACCTCTCTGCAATTCCCTTTACGTACCTAATCGATAATACCCCTTTGTCCATTATTTGCTCCAAAAAAGATCTTGGAGTTATTTTTGACATAAAACTTAGCTTTTGCAAACACATTGAGTTTTTGGTTGCCAAAGGTAATCAGATGCTTGGATTCCTATTGCGGAATTCGAAAGACTTTCAAGATCCTAATACTCTTATACGTCTATTTTTTGCATTTGTCAGATCACATCTTGAATACTGCAGTATAATAAGGAATCCATTTTACGAAGTACATTCTTTTAGAATTGAGAAGATCCAAAAGCGTCTTACTAGAGTAGCTGTTCGTAGACTGCGATGGAATATTGAAATGCCATCTTACGAGACGAGGTGCAAATTATTTGGTATCTTACCACTTTTCAGACGGAGACAATATTTTTCCGTTATGTTTATTCGTGATTTGATAGATGGTCATATCGATTGCCCTTTTCTACTATCATTAGTTGGATTTTATGCTCCTGTGAGAGTTCTTAGAAACCGCCTTTTATTTCATATACCCTGTCATAGGGTTAACTACGGTTACAATGAACCAGTTTCAAGATGCCTTAGGGAATCCAATAAATATTGTGATATTATTGATTTTAATATTAGTAGAGAATCATTTAGGAATAAACTAATCCTTTTGTTAGGCTTTGGTGGTAATTTTTAAGTATAATTTTTTTGTATTAAGTATCTAATCTAGCGAGAACAGTAGGTGTACTCATTTGATTGAAATAAATAAATAAATAAATAAATTAATTAACGCACACTTAAAACAATGCCCGGTTCGTATTTAATTTAAAGAGATATGATCATGTTTCCTTGTGTGCAAAACAAATGTCTGTCTAATTTCTTAACGTCAGTTTTTTGTTAACTCTGTAAGATTGTGGAATTATTTGCCCATATTCATCTGAAAAATTGGAAGCACGAATAATTTTAAATCCTGTCTGTTAAAATATAACTGAACTGGCATAAACATTTAATTTTTAAAACCTTAAACTTTGTATTGTTAACACTTTTTTCAATTTGTTTCAGTATATTTTTTTTAAATTCTGTCTAAAGCTATAAATTTATTCCCTTTTATTTTAATTCACTTATTTTCTATATTCATTTGTTTGCACATGTTACTCTAAATTAAAGCTAAAGGCTTGCAAACTTCAAAATATGTTTGTTGTCTTAAGTTTTAAGCAATACTGTTATTAATAAATTGAAATTGAAATTAAAAATAGTTCGCTGCTCCTCCATTAGATATCTACCTTCTGGGCGTAGGGCGTTTTTTATATATATAATCAACACGCGCTAAAGAGGTTATGACTACTCTTATAGTGTACTAGCGGACCCCTGCACACTTCGTAGTGCAAAATAGAAATAAAAAAAAATCAAACTGATTTTTGGTACACAATGTTTTTGGATTTTCCATTTTTGGTGTAAATCTACAAAACCGGGAAGCGTGGTATGAATACATCTTCGCCTTAAAATTTTCCAGTTAAAATAGTAGTTTCAATTATTCAATAAGCCATTAATATTTTAACAGAAAGTCTTGTAACATTACACAAAAGGGGTTGATTATTATTCCGAAGAATAATATAAGTGACTCCAACTTTCAATTGGAGATTAAACGGAGGCAACCCTGGTAATGGTAAATCCAATGATTCGGTGGTTTTCGAGATATAAGATTTTTAATGTTTTTTTTTTGTATGCCACGCCCCTTTGTTCAATTTTAACCAGTCAGAAACCTTCGCGGGCTCATGCACAACAACTTTGCTAAAGGTCATCACATGATCAAATGCATAGTTTGCGAGTCTATAAAGGACAGACAAACATTCTAAAATAAATAAATAAATATTTTGGCGCGACAGGTCTATGGGACCCACGGCCTAGCTTCTCACAACCATTCGTTTTGTGTGGGTTTTCAATTTTTGGGACGAATGGAAGGGATCTACAATTTTACGCCGAGTCCAAACGGCTAATTGAGAAGCTCTTTCATGACAGTTTTACTCTCGGATGTTTGTCAGACGTTCGCGAGAGGTGGCGCAGTGGAAAAAAACATTAAGATGTAATTTGCCCCTTTCGGGATTCGAACCTGGGACCCCTCGCTTAATAGCCCAACACACTACCACTAAGCCACTGCGCCGACATTCATTTTATATATAGAAAAAGAAGATACACAGCGCGGGCATTAAGGAAATTGGGATAAGGAAGATAGAAGATTCCGATGCACATTGGTTTTAAATGCCTGCAAATTGTATCGAGGAGGAAACGCAGAGTTAGGTAAAGCATTCCACATTCGTGTTGTTCGGCTTATGAAAGAGTCTCTAATTTCATAGTACGACCGAAAATAGGCTGAATGGTAAACTGATGGGCATTCCTAGCATGACGAGTACTGCGGTTGAATTGATTCAATAGAAACTTTGTTAAACTCAACAAACCTTGTTCCAAGAGATATGGTGAGCCCTTCCTTTTCAGAGAAATAACACTCAACTGATTACATAAACTGCATTTCGTATTGTTCGTCAGGCGTGGTAACCAGAACGGAACGTGTTAATAAAACGTATTCTGCCAACCCCTTCGCAACATGAAAACCCCGTGATTGACCTCTTGTCAAACATTCTTAAAGACATAAATTATTAAAACTGACACAAAAAAACTTCCACAGAAATCCTCCTAAAAATGAGCTGTGTACAGGAATCGAAAGAATAAACCAATCGGAAGCTTAACATTCCTTTCCGTTTGCTCGCCTTCAATTGATCCAATCAAAGACAGAGCAATTTATTTGTTAGTACCTTCGATTTATTTAAATTGCATTCCAATGAGATTACCGTTGAAATTCAATCACATTTCCGGTGGGAAAACTTGCAATCTATTGTCTTGCCAGACATGTCCTTAGTCTGTGGAGCTGCGGTGATTTTCAATTGCGCCAAACACAAACTAAGTTCCTGGACCTGATCGGAGCATCGCCTGCCCAAGTAACAACAAAATTACTACTTCGCTTCCTCTGCGGATGTGGACTGCGTGTCCAGCAGGTGCTTGCCCTTGATCATTGTCGAAGAATAGAAATCCTCTTACAGCTATCTGGGGCAACAGAGATAAATCCGTTTCTGTGGCGAGTCGAGTTGAAAGCCAATTCTTCATCTTCAACTTGCCATTCCAATTTGATTGATGAAGTGATTTGCTGCGCGAAAAAATCAGTGCAATTCCCTACATCCAGAAGAAGGACAATAATGACGACGACAAGTATGAGGGTTGTTCTCCTGCTGATTCTTGAGCCCACCAAGTTTCTCCTGTACTTGCTTTTGTTCTCCGTTTTACATGTAGTAATTGCCTGCAGGAAAGGACTTGCTAATGAAAAGCTTTCTTTTGTTGCCAACAACGAGAGTAGCTTGTGTATTGTGTCCTGGCGGACAAAAAAAGTTCAATTGCAACAATGTCGATGTCGAATTTTTAATGAACATTAGAACTTGATTAATTGAGGTTTTGTTTATCAGCCGTAAAATTGAAATAGACAGAGAGAGAAGCTTTAACCAAAAGAAAAATAAATTGAAATAAATTAATTGACAGTAAATACCGGGATAAGTCTTGTCTGGGACATGTAATACCTACATGAGTTACGTTGCGCGCTAATACCAGACTTGAAAAGTTGCGCTGCCTCATTTTGGCATTAAAATAAATCCTAGAACACTTGACGTTACCGCACACTCGATAGAAAGAGGATCCGCTTTCGGTGGGGGTAAAACACCTTAATATGCGCTGTTAAATCTTTCGCAGGTAAAGTCTAAAATGAAAATTCCCGCCGCAAGCCTGAATGTAACATTGTGTGTAATTAATTATACTCACCTCGGGGGAGATAAATTCAATTTGGCATAATCCCTTCAAATCATTTTAACACCTGTGAGTTTGGGAATCCATTCGCACCAGCATAGCCGGCTAGAGGGAGGGTACCTTCGTTTCCAGTCGACGCGTTGTCTGTCATTAGCAATCGAAGTATTTGGCTAAAGCTGTCACCTGGGAAATTACCAAAGCAAATGTATGCAAATCCCCCTAAACGCGAGTCTTTATAGTGAGTCGTCTAACATGGGAATGGGAGGGCTTTTGATTTGGGAGACGCATAGTTTTCTTTAAACCAGAAGTAGTCTGCCTATAAGAGAGTGTCCTGTAATGATGCCTATTGTAGATAGATAGTTTTATTTCGTATATAAATTTGCAATAGGTTTTGTTACCACACATTTTACAATTCAAAGATATGATAGTTTGTATCTTTCTTCTGAAATATTATTAATTTTAGGAATGTTATTAGAATATTATTAATTTAGGAATGTATTGGGCAAGAAATAGAAGTTTTGACGGAATATACAAAAAAAAATTAAATTTAAGAAAAATACAAAAAAAATGTGCACGACTGGATCGCACGAAACTTTCTCGTTCATATCATCAGTTTGGATGGTTTATTTTTTAATATGGTTGAAAAAAGAAAAAGTGGGTTGGGTACTGTTTGCTAAAAAGGAGCTTCTATTACCTAGTTGCAATTGCATTTTTACTGGTAGTACGGTAATTCTTAAAACACGGCTTTAATTCCATTTTTTTAAGAAAAACTAAGTAAGGAGTCTTATTATGTATACTTATGTTATCATAAAAAGGGGGTTTTGGTCAAAACCGCTAGGGCGGTTTTTGGAAAATAATGCGTACAATATAGTAACAAATATTGCAATGTTGAGTTCGAAAATTAGTTTGGCTCAGCTATTTAGCTTAAAATGAGTATAGGGTATTGCTCAAGATGTTAGCATTACTTCGTTTTTAAAGTTTCATCCAAATCGAAAATGTCGTTTTCGAGATATGAACAGTTTTCAAAATCAGCGTTTCCAGTGTTTCTAATGCAAAATGAAGGACGCAGTAATGTTGAAACCGTCAGTTTTACTTTAAGTGTGCATTTTGGTAAAAATCGTAGCAACTGTTTTCATATAGGTAAACCAAAGGAAATCAAATTCTCAAAATATGCCGATTTTCAAAATTCATAGGCAATTTAAAGAAAAACTGACTTTGTTGCATCCGTATTGACCGTTTTCAAGATAACGCAAATTTTCAAAAGTACAGTTATTCGAACTTTTAGCGAAAAAATTGGTATGCAGCCATGTTGACCCCATATAGCTTAGCGCAAATTTTTCAGTTCCTTCTAGAATTTATATACCACATATACCATATATACCACAGCTGAAAATAGTTCATATCTGCAGATTCAGTACCTAATTTAGGCACCAGTTATAGCGATGCGTAAAACGAAACCGTAAAAATGTTCTTTAAATTTTTTAGCCACTTAAACATTACCGTTGAACTCAGTCTTGGTCGTAAAATGTTGCTTATTAATTATTAAGTTAGTTTTTCAAAAAAAAATAACCAATTTAATCTTACTTTTTCTAGTAAAATAAATTATAATTTTTTGTCACTAAACAATCTCTAAACGCTTTTAGTTTATACACGCTTTATTACATCGGACAATTTTTTTAAATAAGATTTTTGCATTTAGAGACATTTAAAAGAGTTTGGTAATAAGGCTCCCAAGGTTTTGTAGTAGGGAAAAGTCGGAACACTGAGACAGTCCGAACAGTGAGACATTCCACTTTTTTGGTTCCCAAAAACACGCACAGATATGTCGATGAAAACAGTACCGATTATTTTTCATTCCGCACCTTTTGTTTCTATTCGGAACAACAAAAAGTTGCGCGTATGCTTTCAGTGTGCAAGGACCTAAAAAAAAGGGCAGAAGTACTTTTATTCTATGTTCCTAAGTTTTTGTGTAGAAACGTCAAATATTTACTTAAAATTTACGGTAGCCATGTGATAAAAATCAAACAGTGAGACAGATTTTTTTAATTTTGTTAATTAATTAATTAATAAGCAATAATTATGTTAAACTAATAAAACTCATCTATTTTCGTGACAAGAAAAGCTTCAGACAAGTTTTTATTACAATTATTCTACTGTCTTACTGTTCGCCCTATGTTGTTCCACTCTTCAGACCCCCGTCAAACAGTGAGACAGTTCAACTTATGGTAAAGTATAGTTTTCAATTTATTTGCTAAACTTGTTATGGCGAAATGCCGCGGAAATATGGCGTAAGATACTATTTGGAAAAGTGTCTCACTGTTCCGACCTTCCCCCTACACATTTTTTCCCACACACTGAATAAGCCGATTTCTGACGTGGGTTAGACTGGGAATTCTGAAATTCCCTTTGAATTGGAAATTCGCAAAATAAAGTATATGGGGTCTAATAGCTATTCAATTGCCCTATTCTTGATTTTATCACTCTTCGGGAAGAGATAGATTTTGTGGCGGACCTAGCTTACCGGTAAAACTTGATCTGCCACATTGACTTTTGAAGGATTTTTTGTACATACCTATCACCGATATAATCGTTTTGGGGAAATGCAATTTTTTTCAATGTGATAAGCCGGTCGCCCACAATCGCCATTTTAAAATTTTGTAACTTGCAGTTCGCAGTAAAACTCTTTTGTTTTTCAAGAAAAATGTAAATAATTATGAAAAAAAAAATTAAAAATTAACCCGTTCGAATTTAACTGCACCGAATATCTCAAAAATAAGTGTACTTTTGTAGGCTACAACTCCATCAAATAAATATTTTGTCGCTCTTTTCTAAATGGTCTATAAAACAAAAATTTTGAAAAATTAAAAATAAATAGATTCCGTACGAATTTTACTGAGTTACATAGATCAAAAGAAGCTCCCATTCATTAGATATCAACTTAAAAATTAAAAAAAAATTGCACTCTTCTATAAACCCAAAATAAACATTTTGAAAATGTAAAAGTCATATATACCCATCGAATTTCACTATGACAGATAGCTCAAGAGAAGCATGTTTTCATAAGCTATCAGTCGCCCTTCTCACCAGGACCTCTTGTTTTATTAATAAAAATAGTTAATTGTTCTTCTTCATTAAACAACATGTTTCCGAACGCTAAACCAAATGAATCATCTTACTGAATCAATGCCGATTGATAGAAAGCTGTGTTTGTCAGAAATACCTTCCAAGGGAAACCATTATTGTCATTGAACTCAAGACAGATGTTGGTGCGTTAAATCATTATCGCAGCACAACAAAGGATTCGAGTAAACCCCACGTCTACTTCTACATTCCATTTGCACTATTTCAGACTGTTTTGATCTAGCAATCTTTTAGCAGAACAAGAAAAAATAGTCCTTTTTTTTGATTACGATTACGAATACATTTTCCGTCTTTTTATTCTGGATACAAAGGTTTTTGCTTTCATATTCAAATGTCCAATCTGCGACATTGTTATGCCTCCGGATTTTTTTGTTCACCCTTTTTTGTTTCTTTATGTAAATGCCTTTCTTCCTCCTTTCTGGCAATGGCAAAGAAAAAGAGTGTTTCTGGTGATAAAGGTGACATTTTCGATGGAATGAAGTTCAAAGAATGAAAGGATTTAGATTTGGGCTCTAAGTCCTTTATCCGTGAAGAGGGGGTCACCAATTGCACACACAAATTACAGAGGATGCCCTGGTGAACGAATGGCTGTCATTAAGTCTGCCCGACATTTTTTGGTTTTTATCTTCGATCCAATTAAAAAGGCTTCAAGGCTGCGATAAATTAAAATCGAACGCGCACCGCACCTGTTGGGATCATTTTGAAAAATTAAGCAACTCCTTCCACTTTCGGCAGATAGACTGTGGCTCGTCCTTCTTTCACTGCAGAAGAATGGAATGCTACTTTTGTAAGGGAGTTAACTTTCTCACAAGAGATTAAGATAAATTTGATTTTAGTTCCTTCCTGACAAGAGTTGCGAGCCAGGGTTTCTTTGTTCCTTTTGTTGACTATATGGTGGCTGCGTTAATCTTGCGAATTCATGTGGCGGAGGAAGTCTCTTGGATGGTGTGGGAACGTTTTTCGGAGCAATTTTAAGTTTTGTTCGAGCGATTTTTTTTTATTTTTGACAGGGTTACATTCAAAGTTTGCACGTGCTTATCTAGTTAAGTGTAGTTGGCCAACAGCGTTTGGATTAATTGTGCCATTCCTCAAGAATGGGGTGCTATGTGACGCGATGATAAATGTGTTTTATGTAGCTGAAGTTAGTCCTTAGTACCATAGTAAAAGCATTCAGTCGGAGTTATGCAAATATTTAAACTGACATAGAAGTTGTCATTGGAATGCATTTTTATTGACATAGAATTGTCGGTGTTCCTTTGGGATTTTTTCGCAAGGTCCACGTTTGTTTGCTTGAATGTGTACTGAACATTTCGACTGGCGTCAGATAAAGTAGCAAAGCGGAAAAGAAAATAATGCTCCACTGCAATGGGACTACCTGGACCTTAGCTGGTGTCGAACATGGAGGAGAAATCCCCTTAAGTTCACTCAAACGCTTGGAGTGGACAACTTATTGTATATTGTTCTTTTACTTACTTCTGTGGTGGACGTCCTCTTTCACTTTTGTACGCTTTACTTTTTGCGAGGACTTTCTCTACTAGATAGATGTTAGAAATATTCTTTAGTATTTTCTATTTGTGAGAAGTTACAAGCAATGTTCAAAATAAAGTGTATAAAACAGCTTGGACTATCAGACGTCTGCCGTTTTGACATTAAAAACTTTAAAATTATAAAAAAAGAGAGAGGTTTTAAATTATATAAGTAAACAAGTTGAAAATATATAAAAAGGCCTTTAACTACATCAATACACCCAGAAAAGGAATACAAATTTAGTTGAGCATTATAACTGAAATAAATTAATAAATAAAATCAATCGAGAGGAAATAAAATGAAGAGCACTACTGAGTCGCACGAAACTCTCTGTTTCATATCAAGAGTGTTTTTACTTTTTAAGCTAGGTATGTAGGTAAAACACTCAGAGATGGTTTAAAAATGAGCTGTGGAGTGGGAACGAGCGTTTTCTAAACAGAACATCTCCAAATCTTTCCTCCCCAATGCATCCAGCGTCTTCCAAGCAAAAGTACTGGCAATTAAGGATGCTTGTAGACAGTTAGGCTGTAATTAAGGCCATCATTTCAACCAAGACAACGTCCAAGCTTGTTGTCGAATGCAGGAAGATACTGACAAGTGCGTGTCATCGGAAATCACTCTCTTCTGGGTTCCCGGTTATAAGAACACAGAGGGGAATGAAAGAGCCGATGAACTTGCCAGACGTCTATCTGCTTTATGCGTGTCTCATGCGGAGGAGTTCTTCCAACCACTGGCATACGTTAAAAAAAATCCTCCTGCACTTCACCTCTAGGTTGGAGACAAGGTGGGTGAACCTGACTAATTGTGTAATTTCAAGGAAGATTTGCCAGTACCAATAACCTCTTAGCCAGAACGCGTGTAGATGTCGCCAGGCAATTAGTACGGGCCATTGGCCTCTAGGTATACTCACGCTAGTTGTGGTTTCAAAACGGCGCTCAGGCGTTATTTGTGTATCTTGTCAGATAACAGGGAATTTGCAGCCACTTTAACCAACCAGTCAACACACCAAAAAAAAACAATGTTAGGCTTAAGCTTTCGTGAAAGCATTTTTCGAAAATTCTGGAACGTTTTAAGCCCAAATCTACGGTTCATATAGGCTTTACGCCAGAATTTTGAGTAAAAAGACAATCGTAGCAGGGCAGGAGTTTCTGATCTTTTAGGGCATGTTCTTGATTTTGACTGGGATAGATTGGTGATGCTGGTTTTGGGTATATAAAGTTTTACAAAAACATATACCGTGTGTGAACATTTGTAAGGATTTGTGTAGTAATTTTTTCAGAAATTCTTATGACACGACTTTTTTTTGTATTTTTTTAAGAAACGGTGTCTTATTTAAAATGCTTATGTTATGCTTAATATGTATTTGGGGTGAAAACCGCTAAAGAGGTTTTCGGAAAATTGTGCAAACAAATCAGTAAAAATATTGACAAGTTTTGTTTAAAAAATACTCTTGCTCTACTATTAAGCAAAAAACTGAGTATAAGGTATCGTTCAATATGTAAGCATTATTTGGTTAATGTTATCCAAATCTAAAATAGCGTTTTGGGATACGAACAGTTTTTAAAAGCAGTGTTTTCGGTGATTCGAATCGAAAATTAAGGAAACAAAATTTGGAAACATAAACTTTATTTGAACTACGCATTTTAACTCAATTTTTTGTAGCCCATTTCGCGAAGTAAACTATAAAAAGCCAAATTCCCTAAAAAAGGACCTACCTATGCCTTTTTAAAAATTCTTTTCACGATAATTTAGAGGAAAACTTAGTTTGCTATAAGATTAGAAATGGCGATGTTACCTTTGAAATCAATTTTTGTTACATCGTATTGACCGTTTTTGAGATAAGTTCAATTTTCAAAAGTACCGTTATTCGATTTTTAGCAAAAAACTGGGTATGCAGCAACGTTAACCTCACCTGCTTAATCCCAAATATCAATTTTGCTTGAAATCGTTTGAGCTGTTTTAAAAAAAAAATCAAAATTATTTAAAACCGTTATATGGGAAGCACCGTAAAGAAAAGGGCTAACGTGCAAAAAAATTGAGTAGCTCCGAGATGTAAGCCCGAAAAGTCTAAATCCGAAGTTTCAAATAAATCCGTCCACTCGTAGAGGCCGTTTAGTAAAGTGAATCAACGAAAATTCGCCCACAAGACCAAATTAAAATTAAATAATTTCACAGTTTGCTTTTTATTTACGACTAATTTTTTTAAACTTTTCGTTTTAGCGCGAATTTGTATTTTTTTTATTATTTTATGTTAAGAGTATATTTATTTTCGTAAAAAAAACTTTTTGTTTTATCCGTAAATAATATTTTAGATTTTTTTCCATTTTCAACAATTGGGGTGAATTATTATAAAAAAAATTAACCCACATTTAAGATTCACATAATAGTCCAAACTTAAATGAACAAATCTGGCATCTCTGCTATTAATTTCAAATAACTTATAAGCAAAAGATTCAGCATTTCTTTAAAAACAGAACATGCTAGAAGGGACATAGTTGATAGTTCCATAAAGGTTTTTTCTGAACTTATGTAGGGACCACTTCGTTAGGACATAAGTCCATAACAAAACTCATGTCCCACTGCCATAATGGACTTATGTCTCGTGGGCCTATGTCCATGACCCATCTATTTCATGAATATGGAATAGTTTTTCAGACCCCTCCCTCTAACTATAAACAAGTTCCATTAATTATTGCAGTCTTCAAATTGCAAGCGTTCAACACTTTTGTTTCACAGTTCTCGTAACGGATAAATGAATGCCGTCATCCGGAAGATCCATTCGACAAGTTGTTGAACATTTTTCCTTTCCAACATAGTTCCAGTCGAAAAGTTTAGTCAAAGTTCACTCGACTAAAAGAAAATAAACAACTTGACTAACAATGAAATTCTCGTGGTATACCGTATACCTTCACCTTCACATTCCAGCATTTCATTACTTCTTTGAAAAGTTTTCCTGCATACACTTGGTGCTTTTGCAAAATTCTGGGCGAATTTACAGACAAAATTAATTTGAAAAGAATACTCAAGTTGGACTTTAGTATTGTGAACTTTAGACATTCCTATGCACAAAGTGTTGGCCACATTATCTTGAACTTTTCCTACTAGAAAAGGTCCTATCCACTTTGGAGTATTGGAATTATTTTGCATCTATGTTGTTCTTTCAGTGCACGTACCAAATAAAACGTTTGTAACTATTATACACAGTTCGAGGAGTCAACACACTTGAGATAAAGTTCGTGTTAGGTATTTGGCAAGAACAATGAAAGAACCTTCAGTGTCTAATTAATTAGGAGACTGAAATTGCAGGTCGAAAGGTGTAGCCTATCGTAAATCTAAATAGTTTCCTAACGATTGGGTTGGAGTTTTTGGATTTTTCACCAGCCAAACTGACACTATACGCCTCGGTTAAAAAATAGTCGAAGATCGGAAGAAATTGGTTTCCGGGAGTGAAGGTCTTTCTGGAAATATTTATAATTTTGAATACCTGTTGGCATCCCAAAGCGTAACGCGTTACTGAAAATCACAAGGGAAAAAGTAGTGGAACCTACAACTTCGCAAGTAAAAATGCCAAAGTCGAAAATGGAACTCATGGAAGTATAGAGGTTAATTTGTACTGTAAAGAAATGGTACTCAAAAGAACTGTCGTTACAAACTATTTTTTCAACTTTAACAATGATTTGTGCAATGCTAAGCGTCTTGTCATAGGTTGCACCGTGTATTTGAACTTTAGAGTAGGTATAAGGACTTGTCACTGCTAATGACTTAGCTTAGTTGAAAAGGTTGTCCAATACAAATCACAGCACCCCATGAGAATGAAATCACAACCAGAGCTGTCACTCTTTCAGTACTTTAGTTGCCTTAAACGTCAGGCATATATACGAAATGAAAATTCAGAAATTCTTGACTAAATCTATCGGGTCGCCCTAAAAAGCCCTTCCCGTGGGTAAACAGGCCAACAAAAACTAAAACACATCAAATCGGCCAGCTGTCAGATTAGGGTTGCCAGTTCGAAATCAGCACATATCTGGAAATTATGTTGAAATTCCACGAAATTCAAAGTTCGACTATTTTAATTCTTTTTATGTATTAATAAAAAAAGGAAATAATTTTAAATAAACTGCAATTTCGTTAAGTGGATGTGTTCAGTTCTATTCTTATCTTTTTAAATTAAAAATATAGTGATTGAAATTATTTTATTTTTTAATTTGATAAAATAAGGGTGGAATTTGAAAAATACGTTTTGCCAGGTCTTTTGACTGGACAACTCATTTTTAACCGGGACTCTGGACAGTGCTTAAAATATTTGGGCAATTCCGGCGAGTCTCGGCTGTCTGGCAACCGTTTTGTTTTTTACGACCTCTTACTGACATGCTTCTTATTTTTCCACCGAAAGTTTTAGTGAACGTTAGCAAGAAGTGAAGAAAGTGCTCATCGGCAGTCCAACCACTGTATAAAAGAAATTAAATGGGTATGGGTTTGTACCCTATTTCAACATTTAACAATGAATTTCGAGATCGTGAATGAATTTTATTTTTTTTTATGGCGGCCTGGCTAGTATACTTAAAATCCGTTTTTCAATATTAAAAACCTGATATCCTTCACTCAGTAATCCAGCATTTTTAAGTTTGTTCCACTTGCAGAGGTTGATTTACAAAACATAAGTTTCACGTAGGGTAATGTAATGGATATCTCAGAAGTCCTCAAATGGTCGAACACTAAAAAAAACGTTTAAAGCTGCGTAAATATTTTTTTACTTCAAAGTTGTGCAAGTGCATTCGACTTTATCTCTTTGTTAAATTTCAACTTATGCTAGTAAAGCACAAGGATGGTGAACACGATTACTTTCGGTTTCCATTTCGAAAATTACTGTTTGAATTTAGGCAGCGGCATCAAACTTGTATTCTCTCTTTCAGGGATGTTATAACTTAGGTAACTAAATGATGTTTACTTTTTTTATATCAATTGTGCAAGGAAACCATTCGGTTGTTTTTTAGTTTTTTTTTGTCGGCCCCTACAAATTTAGATCCTGTTGGGTTGGCCAGAAGTAGTTGCTCTAAATATTTACTCAAAAGGTAAAGTGGCTTAAGGCGATTTAAGCCAAAATCATTTTATTTAAATATTTGAAATGAGAAAAAATTAAGCTACAGTTCGGTCACCTTGTTCCAATCTATCTTGGAAAACTGTTTTTTCATCTGTTACAACGACTTAACTCAATGAAAATGAAAACTTTGCACTAGGAATAACGTCTTAACTCTGAAGTAATATTGCACTGCAATTTATTTATATCTTAAGTTCACTTAAGCCATTTTTGTTATTCTTAGAAACACAGATTCTTGAAAAGAAAAGGAGAACAAAGTTGAATTTTTATATAGATCAAAATTTTATTTCGACTTCAGCCGTTTTTCCATAACAAAGTTTGATTTCGATTGTCTTAAGCCGTTTTTCCAATTAAAAATATGTATTTTTATTTGAATTATTTGGACATAAGCCAGTATTCCCAATTAAAAAAGTATTAATGTGGGTTGTATCTATTTTTAAATATGAGCTTAGTGGACATAAGCCAATTTACCTAGCGGCTTTTCGAAACCCACACAGCATAAAGTATGAATAAGCCGTTTTTTTCCTGTGTAAAGATTAAATTCGTTATAAGAAATTAAAAAATAAAAAACGGCTCAAGACGAATTAATCCCAAGTATTATTTTTAGAATCATTTCAGTTGTGAACATTTCCTAGGCGGTCTATTTATTAAACAGTGCAAAATTATTTTGTATTTGTGGTAATTTAACTAGTTTTCCAATGAAGAAGTGCTAACATGTGTAGTTTTAGGTACAATTATTGTACCTATCTCTGCAATTTACCATTTCGTGATATTTTTATTATTATAAATTTTTTTTATTTTTATAAAGTTCTTATATAAATACTATAATATTATTTATAATTGCAAAAAAGCAAAACGCAAGTCAGGTTTGGTAAAATGCTAAATGTACGGAGTTATAAATAAACTAATAAAATTGTACCCCAGATGATGAAAGTATATCAACTTCAAGCTGCTCCAGAGAGAGAGAAGCGAGACTACTTTACATATGACATACTTTACATAAACTTATAAAATTGTATTATAAATTTAAACATGTAATAACAGATTCGCCAAATTAAATATTTATGCCTGTTGTTGCTGGCGAAACATCTTCAAGTTTCGTAAATGGTTTTTCTGAAACAAGCGTCTGTAACCTAAAGAACGCAGCAAAATCGAATATCATGTCGGACGAATCTTTCTATGAAGATAGCGATGATAGTGTTTAGGACCCACTTGATAAGCGAGAGGCCCTTAAATTATAAAACAGTTATATTGGAGTCACCGCTGACTAAGTCAAATCTAAAGCGGACTCTGTAAAATTCAATCAGTTTAAGTTCACTTGGGGTAGGCGGGCCAAACGTCATCTTTTAAGAGGACATGTATCTTTTTGAGAAAAAAATGCAATTTGCTCTTTTTTGGGGATTTCTCAGTTTACGAAAGTTTTCGTTCCCACTAAAACTAAAACAAAACTTTTTTTCAACGCTAAATCTGAAATGTTTCGCATCTTTCTGATATTAACACGATCTAACATAATATTTTTACCACAACGCATTCACTTTTGAACACAACGCCATCTTTTGTTTGTCTAAGCGCACCCACTCATTTGACAGCTCAATTTCGGTTTAAAGTAAATATTTACATTGGTTTGTTTTTATGTGTTGTTTTGTTTATCGCGTGAGTTTTTTTTTTAATGTGCAATGAAGTGAATTAAGAAACAAAATACTTACTTACTTACTTAAGGTGGCGCTACAGTACAGGTGGACCTGTCTCCAGTTTCGCACGCTAAGTTGGTTAAGGTCCCCTTCCACTTGCGTGCGCCACCTGAGTCGCGGTCCCCTACTGTGCCTTCCCTCGGGTTTGGATTCGAAGATATTCCGGGCCGGAGCATTCGTGTCCATTCGCTCTACATGACCCAGCCACCTCAGTCGTTGGACCTTCATTCTTCTGATTAGGTCGATATCGCTGTACAGCCCGTACAGTTCGTCGTTGAATCTCCTTCTCCATTCACCGTCAATGCAGACGGGACCAAAAATCACTCGAAGAATTTTTCTCTCGAAACATCTGAGAGTTACCTCATCCGCTTTTAATAGAGTTCATGCCTCTGCGCCATATAGCAGGACTGGGATGATTAGGGTCATATTAGTTGTTCGAGAGAGGGCTTTGCTACTCAATTACCTTCTTAGCCCAAAGAAACAGCGATTGGCAAGAGTAATTCTACGCTTATCTTATCGGTGTCTGAGTTCATAGCGGAGCCTAGGTAGACAAAGTCCTTAACCACCTCAAAGTTATATCTGTCTATTGTGACGTTCTGTCCGAGCCGTCGGTGTTGGGTGTCCTTGTTAGTTGACAGCATATAATTATATTATTAAGGAAACACGTCTGTTTTACTTGATGACTTTATTAGGACAGAATAATATCTTAAAACTAAACTAAGAACTAGGTGCCTGTGCGAAAGCTCTTATCTCTATCTTCCCACGAAGTTGGAGACAGAGCTCGGGTTTCGCTTGCGAGATTCCATTGCACGCTTGATATTTGACGATCAAATAAGCAAGTGTGCATTGGAATTCGCTTTATGTGCACATTATGGTGGATGAGATAGTTATACAGTTAATAATATACTTCGTCTTCCCCTCATTAACCGCCAAACCCATCTTCGCCGCCTCAGTCTCAATACTCACAAAAGCGTCATTAACATCACGCTGTGTTCTGCCAATTATGTCAATGTCGTCGACGTACGCGAGTAATTGGACGGACTTTTGAAAGATCGTGCCTCTGGTGTTGGCGTTTGAGAAACAAAATGCCAAAACATAAATGTACGTAAAATTGTAAAAGCAATTATTTTTTGTAAATACTATTTTAGAAATATTTCCTGCTCAGAATTTTACGACTATATTCTAAAAACCCGATATTTTAAAAAAACATACTGTCAAACGGCAAATATTATCAAAGCCAATAATTTTAATCAGTGCCATTATTTTATTTTTATTTTTATTTAAAATTTAGAATTGACTTAATTTATTTTAATGAATTTTATTGATTTTGTTAACATTTATGTTTCTTGTTTGTTTGAATGAATTGAAAAAAATATACGTATATTTTTCAATTTCTGTTGTTGTTTTTTGTTCTTTAATTTTTTCATTTGAGATTTTTTAAGGTGTTCTTTTTTTGCTGAGCATGGATCTGGTCAACCTACCACGGGGGCGAGTTCCAAGCTGTTTATTATTAGCTACATAAGCAAATCGCAGTCAGATAGGTTCCCCTGTATATCCAATCCACTGTACTCTAGTAAAACTTTTGTTCATAACTTTTTTATGGAGGACACGTAAAAGATTCATGTGCCGCCTTTAATCTTAAAGCCCTCAATCTTTTTTTCATTTAACCAAAAGCACCGCATTCCAGTTACATATTGCGTACCTCATATTGTACAATGTTACCACCTTGTGTCTGCATTAAATTGGGTCATTATAAAAGAATCCCTTTTCAGGATTATACGGTGTTCTGCTTTGTGTTGCGTAGACCTTTTGCCGGCCGCGAATTTTACCCACAAAGTTCTACTTTTACGCACACCAACATCACCCATCGGTCAGCTCGAACTCATTTGTTGGACTCGTCTATTGGATGGAAAATAATTAGAAAGGATAACCAGTTAGTTCAAGGACAATGGTCGACCCAAAACAAACAATACCATCTCGACATGATATAACTTTTTACACCGCACATCCTATTGATGTTGTTGAGGTGTATCTGTATAGCAAAATGTTGCGTCAATTGGGTGAATCTATTAAATATTTTTTGTGTGGCTTTGCTTTTGTTTTGGGGCGGAAAAAAAAACACAAAAAACGAGGAAAAGTTTTCACAACATTTTTGATGTGGTTACATACGGCCACAAGTCTTATGCAAATAGCGTACCTGCTACAATCGTACAACTCTTGCAGATAAGGAAACGAGTCCTGATGGTGGTATAGGAGAGATGTGTAAAGAGTAGTTGTTTTGGGGCGTGCTACTTTGTGTTGATACACAAAGTTTAGTCGGAAGTGGGATGGGAATTTAAAATGGACAAGGACGACACGCACATCTTGCCGCTTAGTGATTAAATGAGCTCTTTTACATTTTTATTGTTCACTTTGTTACCAGTTTATAGTCCGTTAGGGGAAGTTGAGGAAAAGATTCTTTATTTCAGTTTTAGTTGGCAATTTTATAATTGAGAGTATCTGTGTTGGAAATGCTTCAGGATTAGCGATGTTTTGTATTGGCTTTTGCTGGATGCATTTCAATGGCCTCCACGGTAAGACTTGATGCCTCATGCAAAGTTTCTCCTTGCATTGGATGGAAAAGTTATGCTGTAGTAGTAGATTTGATCGATGACTTGTTTATTTACCTACTTACCTAGATGGTGCCACAGCTCGTGTCTGTCCTAAACAAATACCCCTCTACAGTAATCGCCATCCTTTGCTTTCAGAGTTAATAGCGGAGCCGAGGTAGAAAAGTCCCTAACTGAGCTAAGTGACAGCTCGCTGTGTTCTGTCAAGTAGATATGATGTTAAAAAAATTACATGAGAGCGCATCGCCTTGTTAAAATCTCTTTTTGACATCAAACTCTTGGTGAGATTGTTTCCGACTGTTTCCGACTATACAGCAGCATTCTGCAAAACCTGACAAGTTGGGGAAAGATGCCAAAATAAGTCAACACAGGCCCATTTTTAATCCGAACTGCAGCGCCAAAGTTTCAGCTTTAAGCCATCATAGTGTTGAAAACATTTCCTTTGTTATATAGGTATGGACTGCTAGTAGGCAACTTCTCGTAGGTACGTATATTCCAAAACTACAGACTACGCTACTGTTTTATAGCGGAAAACAAAGCAAGTTAAGTAAGTTCGAAAATTATTCCATGACAGTGACAGTACAATTAACTGCCCTTTTTCACATTGAGTAAGGGGCCAGTTATAGCGATCAGTAAAATGCAACCGAAAAAAATTTCTTTTTCTTTTTTGGACCACCAAAAGGTAATGCTTGAACTCAATCTTGGTCTTAAAATGTTGCTTATGAATTATAAAGTTAGTTTATCAAAAAAAAAATAAGTGGATAATGTTTAAATTTTCTACAAAAAGAATTAACAAATTTTTCTGTACGAAAACCTTTTTCTGATCAACTTCTCAGTTAATTCCACACAAAAAAGCCAAGTCATTCCACTGATATGTTTCAATTTTTTACTGTTCCATCTGTCAGGATTTTTTTTTCTGATGGAATTTAACAGTGGTGGTTGATTTGTTTGTTGTATATTGTGAAGTGTGGGTGTTTAGCAGCGAAAAGCGACTCAGTCATTTATTTAAAAAAAGTTGAATTCAAACATTTGGTATGTTTTTTATTTACGGGATATTGCAATAAATATAAGAGGTCCAATGCCTGGGAAGATATTGCTTCTATTCTTAACAAGTCTGGTACGTTTTTGTAATATTATGTGCTATTGTCAATTTATTATAATATTTGAATTTTTAAGTTGATGAATGCACCATTATCTATTGTAAAGATCCAAATATTAAACTCGAAAATCCGCGCTGTCTATCTAATCCAGAAAATTATAAAATTTACAAGAATACAAAAGAACGATGAAATTTATTTTGTACTGACACTCTGACAGAACATTGACAGTCAATTTTTCTGAAAGACTTTTTTCTGTTTGCTATGACCGCCGAAACGAAAAAAACCTCATTTTCATACTGTTCCAACTTTTTCGGTTGCTTTTTACTGATCGCTATAACTGGCCCCTAAGGGGTTCAAAAAATTCAAGGGTAGCTATTAGATATGTTTATAAATAACATGAAATTAAGGTTTGGCGAGCAATTTAAATAGGGTCTCTATGAAGAAAACAAAGCGGATACGTTTGAATTCTTCAACGCTTCAATAAAATATTTTTCAGGCTTAAGAAAATAAAAAAAAGTAAACTCTAGAAATAAGGTAGGAACATTATGGATTATATTATATTGAAAAAGATAAATGCTCAAATATTCTAATAATAAATATTACAGAATTAATTTATAGTGCACTCTTTATAGCTTTCCATCTTTTGAATTGTACCTATCGCTATTTTGTTTGCTATGTTGGTATAGAAACGAACTTTTTTTGAACTCGAAGGCGGTTTCTTTGTTAATCCGCTGTAAAATAGTATCGCCTCGCCTGTGCTGTATTGGAATTTGGAACACATTTCTCGCAGAAATCTATGAAGATGACATTTCACCACCAGTGCGTATTTTATTTAATAGTAGTATCTGAGGCTTAATAACGGTGAATTAAAATGTACGTACAGTTCAAAGTAAAGAAATTCCTTCCTTTTTGCCTCGCATTTTTCAAATTTCCAAAAAGAAATATTGCCATTGAACCCTATTTTCTTTTCTGCGTTGTAGCTTTAATAAGCCAACATTTTTAAACACAACTGACTTCACTGAAGCTTCATAACGCATCCGGTTGAAAGCAAAATTTAGCTGTGTCTATTGCACAATAGGTGGCAGTAAGAACGATAGGTACAAAAGCTTACCAACATTTTGGCAAGCTCTGTACAGCGGACTTTGGGCAAGATTAACCGATAACAGCGTGACTCTATTTCAACTTACACAATATCTTGCAGGAAATATGAAAACCATGTTTCCGATACGTTTTTTTTAACAATTAAAACGTGTCTTTCTGAAATCTTTGCGACATTTAATTAAAAAAAACTGCTGCCATACAATGCCAGCGACTGCCATTGTCTATAAAACGACAAACTTCAGATTCGTTTTTCCAGGACCACCTCCAAAATTTTCATTCGTAGATTTGTGGATTCCGCATTATGTATTATGTGTGGTTGCAAATAAATTGTGACAGTTTGCGGCAAAGATTTTTCAATTCGCGGGCAAAATTAATGCAATTTTTAATTGATAAATACTGTTAAATTGATTGGTTGGCAAATCGTCTATTTCTGTACCTATCATGTGAATAGTCCTTAAGAATGGTAAGGTATTTCACGTATAACAGTTTTAAATTTGTATATGGGATTAAATAATACACCCTTACTGTGTACAGCGCTAAATTTGGCTCTAGCGAGCAATAGGATCTTTACTTAGGCAAATAAAATTTGAGCCAAATTGCTTTAACTTTATTGTTTTAATTTGTTATAGCAAATTTAAATTCTGTTTTTTTTTCACTAGAAGTGAAACTACTAACTACTACGTCAGTAGCAAGATCTGGATAATGGCGATGGTTGCCTTATATCGAAGTTGGTTGGTTTTACATTCGCTTCTTCTCAATTGCCTTACGCTAAAGAAACAGAAATTAGTTTATGGCTCTTGCTTATTGCCCAATGCCCACCGTTTAGGGCACGTCTTCGTAACTAAATTGTCAAAATTTAAACTACCTACGTCAAATAAGGGTATGTGGCTCGCTCTGGCATATTCGGGCTTGATCCTGAAAGTTTAAAGACGCAACTTATTTCTTAAAACACTTTTTTATGAAAATGGAAGATTAATAGTTCCATTGCAGTCGGTTCTGGATTGGCGAATGGCTTTTGATGGCCGATTTGAATTTTTGTATTTCCAAAAGCGATTCGCTTTCCATTCGACCGTATGGAAAGCGAAAGCACTTTCCAACGTCATTTTATCATTGCATTGATAGCGATAGATGTTTAGCTGACGGATTGCTGGCGGATTGGTGGCGAATTGTTTGCGGACCTTATCAAAATGTAAATAATCAATCAGTTTAAAATTGCAAATATTCATTGTTCAGCTAAAAATGTCTTATTAATTGAATTTATTATATATTTTTTAATAAAGGAGTCAAAAACATACATCCGTACAACAATTTGCTGCACTTGTTGAATTTTTAAAAGAGAACAGTGGACTAGCTAAGGGCATTCTTAATGCTCCAGAATATAGAGCCAAGGCTGTAGAACTTCGGGATGGTATTACAAATGTGTTGAATGGTCTTGGGCCTCCGATTAAAACACGTGATGGTTGGAAAAAAGTGAGTGAAATTTTGGTTCTTATAATATTTTTTGTTTCTAATAATCCAATATTTGTATTTGCGACAAAATCAAAAGGCCATTCATGGAACTGGAGGAGGACCAAACAAACAATACGTGTTTTCTGCCATCGAAGAGGATGTTATTGTTATGCTCGATTTAAGGACCCAAGAATCTGGCCTCAAAGTTCGAAAATTTGGAGCTCATGTTCTTCCACCCGAAAAAGAATCAAAAAGAGAGCCATTGGTAGAGAAAAACCAACAATATCTTAAAAGTTTTTCTCCAGAAACAAAAGCATTAATTTCTGAATCTGAGAATATACTCCGATGTGAAGAAAGCTCTGAAAATGAAGAAGAGTATAAGAGATAATTTTCGCCCTGTTCGCATTTGAGAATAAGCAAAAGCGAACACGGTCGAAATTAAGGTATCGCTTTTAATACGATCCGCCGCGCATTTGGGAATAGGCCCCCAGAGGTTTTCTAGCGACATCTTTTAGCTATATAATAACTATGTCAAGCTAAGCAAACTATCGTCTTTGGTTTACTTCCCTTCTTGTAATTTGTACTCATACTTAACCTAATAAATTTTCTATTCCCTTGTTAACCTTAAGGACTCTAACTATTCAATATTTCCGAAATCTTCGAAATTCGTATAATATACGTTTTTTTAAAGATTTTCGCTAATTGTTTTTTAGGTGAACTTGAACGTTTAATGCCAGTAAGTCGTAGACTTTCTACAGAGAAGTCAATCTTTTTGATGTATGTTTTCACAGAAATGTTCGTCGACCATTTTGCGAAAATCCTAGTACAATGCAGCGATGCCAGATTGAGGGATTTTTCCCGTTTTCGGGATTATTTGACCTAAGGGGAAAACTAACCCAGAAAACGGGAATAAAGTCATCCCAAAAACTTTCGCGTTTCAAGACCAAAATTTCTTTTTACAACGTTCAGAAACCAGACACATCATAATAAATTCAATAAAAAGACACTTAATGGACATAGACTTGCCATGCGCTTTTTTGGATGAAAAAAGGGAATCCACATGCCAAAAGTCTGGCAACGCTGGTACAATGTCTTTATTTGGAGACGTCTTGAATATTTAATTCCATCGAAGTCGGATAATCCTTTTCAGAAAAAAATTGTTTAGTGCATCGTTGCTTTCCAGAAAACCGAATCTTGTTAAGAACTAACCGCCAACTTTAACAGCAATCGTTTCCTGACGAATTCTTGACACGTTTCATCGTTTACTTCTCTTTAAGCCTATGTGTACTGACTTAACTTCAGCTGCAGTCTAAATTCATCTGCGGATTTGCATCAAACATTGGTCCTGGCTACTTTTGGTTCATTTCACAGCCCGAAGCCAGGACGGTAGGTATATTTAAGTTTAGTTACTTTCCATAATCTCTAGATCAAAGAAAACCCTCATTTACGTCCTTCGTTAGGAATATACATTAACAGAAAAATTTGCGTTAAAAAATACGTTAAATAACCTACCTACCATTGAGGAAAATTCGAAACGGTGGTCAGAACACAAACTATATCACAACCACCACCATCATCCACCATCTACTTTATATCATAAATATATGTAGGTACCTATGCATATAATACAAATTACATAGTAATAAGGAAAGTCCTGAAAAAGTGTCGTTGCCGCTAATCTCGAAAACCAAACAGATTTCGATGCGATTTTTACTGATTTGATCTGAATTTATCAGGGAAGGCATCCGCGTACTAAAAATTGCTCTATCACTTAAGGGAGCTCATTTAAGACTTAATGCAACGGCAATTCGGATTTAGGACTAAAAATATTCGTTATTCTTAAGTTTGAGGGAAGTGCACAGCTTTGTGTGCTGTGCTTCCACTTGGGACTTGTGGTCCATTGTAATTGAAAAGACTATACTTATTTCATTCCTAGTTCATTTAAGGAATAACAATTTAAATGTGCTATCCTTAAGAAGGTTGCACCTTCCGTGCGAAAAAAACATTTAAAACTCTATTTCTCAATACTTATTGGAGCTAATTTTGTAAAACTTGAGACTTTCTTAATAAAGTACTTTGCAAAATTAGGCGGGTTGTCAAACAGGGAGTGGGACTTCGCATACAGAAAAAAAATTTAAAAATACTACATCTCGACATTTGTGACATCTTTAGCCTTGAAGTTCGGTAAATGAAAACTGCCTGCTGGAAGCATTCTTACTAATGTAGCAGTAATATAAAAGGGGCGTTGTTCCTCTACGGTTGCCAGATGTCAATCATTTGGCGGGACAGTCCCGCTTTTAAGCCTTTGTCCCGCCAAGTGTCCCACTTTTTCGACATTTTTATTTCCATAGATGTTAAGTGTGTTGGGCTACTAAGCGAGAGGTACCCGGTTCGAATCCCGAAAGAACCAAATTACATCTTAAGGTTTTTTTCCAGTGCGCCACCTCTCGCGAACGTCTGACAAACATCCGAGAGTAAAACTGTCATGAAAGAGCTTCTCAATTAGCCGTTTGGACTCGGCGTAAAATTGTAGACAGCGCTGCAGCTGGAAAAAAAATCTCAGTGCCATAAATTATTTTTTTGGGTGCCAAGAAGTGCCTCAGCGTGCCAAATTAAGAAAATCGCATATTTAAACAAAAACTATTAGAAGATTTTTGTGGCAGTTTACAAAAAAAAGTAACAAGTGTAGCAATGTTTTTAGTTTTTATTAGAAAAATTAATTTGTAATGTTTTTTAATGGAAATTTTGTTTGATATTGCGCTTAAAAAAGAGTGCCAAATTTTGAATTTTTGAGTGCCGATTGGTGCCAAAGTGCCAAATTCATTTGAAAGTGCCAGTTTGGCACTAAAGTGCCTGTTCCTGCAGAGCTGATTGTAGATCCCTTCCATTCGTCCCAAATATTGAAAAAAACACACAAAGGGAATGGTTGTGAGAAGCTAGGCCTTGGGTCCCACAGACCTGTCGCTCCAAAATATTTTTTTATTTATTTATTTAGTTGTTTATTTAATTTTTTATGTTTTGTTAACGTGAATTTTTTATTCTGAATTGACTTAATCTTATAAAAAGATATTATTTCACTATTAGATTTTCTGGTCTGAACGCTACAAATTGAAATATAACCGCAATTGTCATTGAAAACACTCCCAATGTTGTCAAAACATTAACCTGCACTGTCACTGTCATTTGCTATTTTTCGGGGCTGAAGTTATGAAGTGCAGTTTATCACATTGATCAAATAAAGCACTTTGCAAGATATGGGCGGGACTTAATACGAAAGGTAGGTATAAAGCTCGGGACGGGACATCTAGTCCCATATAAGTGATTGTTTTTTTGTAAGCTTAAAGCTCTCTTATGTGTACACGCATTAATTGTATTTCTTAGGTACTTACGTGATTCCTTTTTGAAAAATAAAAAAAACCGACAATTATCCATCTTCAGCTGGCTGTGCCCACAAGACTTTTTAAAACATTTCCAAATAAGTTTTGTATTTTATTTGACACATACAAAATAGTTTACAAATATATTTCCTTTTGTATCTTATAGGTACTCGCACTCCGTATAGTATTCGTGATATAATGATCAAATGCTTCTCAGTCTTATAAATTAAACATCAACTAGTATGGGGTTCGTTGTTGTATTGTTTTCCTTTTTCTTTTGATATTCAATAGTTTCAATTCAGTTTATACATTATTACATTCAAAAAAAAAATAATGTTAGTATCTTTTGTATAATAAATACATTTTTGCTAATTTTTAAAACAATTCAAATACTCTTGTGCTTTAAAGTCTACTTTTTAGGTTTATAATAAATAAAATTGTGGACTTAAATAGAGTACCTACTTGCCGAATTTGTATAAATCTTAACAAAGTTTTTGCCTTGATTTTTTTATTTTTAATATATATTCATTTTACTCTTAAACAAATTAAATAATATGCAAATGATAAAGTAGTTGTTATTAAAATTCATGAAATATTTAGGACACTAATTTTCAAATCAAAAATAAAGAAAAAGAGAGAGAGATATATATGCAAAGAGAGGGAGAAATATAGGGAATGTTGATGGTCCGTTTCAGTGGTTAGGTACTGATTTACGATACTGAGGATATCCATTGACCGTCAACCACCTGCGATTTTTTTCTGGGAGTATTCCTAGCACTATACGAAGGAATTTGAATAAGGGGGCGTGGCGCCCTTTTTTTATAACTGTTGCAAGACTGTCTATAGTCTGTGGCATCTAGTGGCGTGATGAAATCATTTAGAACGACATCTTGACATGCATAGCAGTCTTAGCCCCTTAAAAACAATATATTAATCGACAACTGCTTCGAAAATAGTGTGCGGTTTTAAGTACGGGCGTAGCAGTTTTCATACACCAAAAATGGTTTGAACGATAAAAATAACAGAAGATTGCTCTGTAGTGTCATCTAAGAAAGCTACAACTTTAATTTAACTGATGCCTCCGACTGCAGTAAGAGCTCTGATTTATATTAAGACTATGACTTAAAAACTCCAACAAATTTGTCTGAGAACTTATGAGAATGTTTCTTAATATTCAAGAAAGGTTTTTTTTTTTGGTTGGACGAAGTAGGCTCTCGATTTTAACGTACGTATTTCAAAGCTCCGCTATAGGAAACAGCATCACTTTGGTTATGTGCTTTAAGGAAAGAGTTTTTAATTAAAGATATTCATGAAAGTCATGATGTGAAACTCCATATACAATATAAGTTAACACAATCTACGCTCAACAACAATATTCTGATATCACATCCAACAACCGCCAATTCCAACGTCCAGCACAGATGACATAGGAAACCGCCAATTCCAACGTCCAGCTCAGACGACATAGGAAACCGCCAACTCCAACGTCCAGCACAGACGACACAGAAAACCGCCGAATAGCCACATTCCTGCACGTACGTCTACCTATGTGTAATACAAGAGTACCCGTGGGAACACATTGCACCCGTTAGGTTTAGAATAGTATTTAAGCTGTAGATTTTAAGACATTGTAGTTCAGTTGTAATAGAGGCAGAATCGCTGCCAGTTTGGAAAAAAAATTTTTTTTTTCAAACGATTTAAATTTATATTTAATTAATTTATACATGTATACATGGGTTGTATACGATTCGAAACTTAACTCCCGCAAATGCTAGCATTCCGGTGAGCTCTGCAGAAAGACTCATAGAGCGGGTTTTTCATAACTGTCATCAGTTCCCCTAGCTAATTCTAGTCTGTTGGAGCCTTCTGAAGGCGGTATGAAGTAATCAAATATTCTGTGTAACACGAAAAATCGATGTTTTCGAATTATACATGGCGATCATCTAATGCTTGTAATTTTGTAAATTACCATTTCATAAACTATAATTTGATTTGGTGCAGCTTAATAAATTTGTAGAGTAGTGGTGTGGGTTCAAATAAAACATACACCAGCACGCGATATCTCGAGATCGGCAAGTGTAATATATTGGCACTAACTGTAATAAATTGTAATAAATGTGTAAAAAAACATGTAAAACATGTAAACATTTCATTGCGGCGGCCTGCTTCGGCTGGTGCAAGTTCAAGCCACTAAAATAAATTCATATAGTTAGTGCAAAAATTCAAATAACAAAAGCAAATTCTTCAACATTATCCACCAAATCCAAAAAATGTTATACGACAAACGTTTTCGCACTAAACATTCAATTTGCATCCATAGAGCAATTATTATCATCAACTGGCTCTAAACTCGTTTGCTTTCCAATCACCTGAATGCCAGTCAAAACCACATCCTTAACGTTCTTAGGGTGATTTCAATTTCTTTCTATTCTCCGAATAAGACCCAAAAACTAACCCACACTATGAAGTGAAGCACGCGTTTGAAATATTATCTCTGCCCATAAAGGAACAAGTGAAAAATCGAATAAACTGTCAAAAAACTCAACTGGCAAGAGAAACTCATCACAGATCATGCAATGAAGTTCCCTCCTGTCAGGCTGTGTGTGTAATCATTATTTGTAAATGAAGTAGGTAGAGCAACATTTTAAAATTTATGCTCTTGCTTATTTTCAGTATTCTTACAGTTAGATTTTCGGACCAGAACTCGTAAAGTGAGTTGAACCTGCCGCTAGGGTCGACAAAATGGCCCCAAATAAGAGTGACAGCAGTTCGCCCATTTAGTAGAAATCATGAACAGCAAATTTACATGCTCTAAACTCGTTTGCTTTCCAATCACCTGAATGCCAGTCAAAACCACATCCTTAACGTTCTTAGCGTGAGTTCTTTCTATTCTCCGAATAAGACCCAAAAACTAACCCACACTATGAAGTGAAGCACGCGTTTGAAATATTATCTCTGCCCATAAAGGAACAAGTGAAAAATCGAATAAACTGTCAAAAAACTCAACTGGCAAGAGAAACTCATCACAGATCATGCAATGAAGTTCCCTCCTGTCAGGCTGTGTGTGTAATCATTATTTGTAAATGAAGTAGGTAGAGCAACATTTTAAAATTTATGCTCTTGCTTATATTCAGTATTCTTACAGTAAGATTTTCGGACCAGAACTCGTAAAGTGAGTTGCACCTGCCGCTAGGGTCGACAAAATGGCCCCAAATAAGAGTGACAGCAGTTCATTAAGTGGAAATCATGAACAGCAGACGTACAAATGCCGGTTACGAAGTATCGGATATAAGAGTGACACTTCGGGAGTGTGTTGAAAGAGTTCACTGCAAAAGCAGGATTAGTAGTAAGAGATATAGTCCCACATGAAATAAAGAAGATAAAAAAAAACCCACAAGTGCCTACTCCTCGGACATGTTGAAAAAAAAATCGTTGTCCTTATTTGCCCAAAACAAAAAAGGAACTAGAAACAAAAGCTCGACTGGCATAACATAAAAAATGCCGATAAATATTGAATTAAAAGAAAATGCGAGTCAAACAGATCGACGAACCTAAATGCAGATCTTGAAGTTAACAGCAAGGACTTGTAAAGTTCTTTACATAGAACTAATCCTTTCAAAGCTGCATTAATTGCAATGAAAACAGCAACCATTCTCACGATATTTGCTTTACAAATCTAAAAATTAGTAGATGTGATTTTTATGGCTACATGTCCTTTCCTGATATGACTTAGCATGAGTTGCGAATCAAGCCCGCGAAGTAATACCTTACGGCAGTCCCACGAGGAGTAGAAAAGTAAAGTGGAGAATTGTGAATGCGGGCAATCTCACCATATTGTGATATTTGTCGGACATTACCAAATTTCCGACAACAAATTTAGTATGATTGCCCAAATCTAAAGACTATCTGGGCGACTATTTTTATCTAAAAATTAAATAAGCCCTTTTCACCCCCTAAACTTACCCTTAATGTATTCTGCAATCTGATAAATATTTTTATTCAAATCCAACCACGACAACAAATAAATTCTTATTTAAGTTATAAGAAAAAACCTGCTACACGTTTTTAAAATTGGGCTTTCGAAATAGTTGAATCAACTCAACCGACAAGGGTACATGAATAGATACAAGTGGTAAAGTTAGAATAGAGATGCATAAGTATAGCATTCTTCTATTCACATTTTTTATTTAATAGTCGACTCCCGCCAGCTTTGCTAGGCGTTATTTATTTATAAATTTTTTATTTATTTATTTATTTATTTATATTTATTTATTTATAAATTTTTTTTCGGTAGGCCAATTGTACACAAAATTCCATTAAAAATGAATTTTTGATTTTTCCCATGGACGTTGTTTCAATAATTTTGTTTTTGAACATTGCTCAGCTTCAGGACAAGGCAGGAGGATGTTTACTAAATTAATTTTTTTTTATTTTTCCATCCGATAAGCCATTACTGAGCTAGGTCTGTATAAATATTTAGTTTTTTACCTATTTTGTAAAAACCACGTTATATTCCGGGATAAAAAGTATCCTAAGTCCCGACCCAGAACATAAGCCATCAATATACCAAGTTTCATCAAAATCCGTCCAGTAGTTTCTGCGTGATGCGTGGTCAGGCACTTTTTATTCTACAGTTTTTTTTATGTAGAGAAGAGAAGAGAAGAGAGGAGATGTGCCTGTTTAGAACTTTCATACGAACACGTGTTTCGCAGTTTAAAAGCTTGTTTGAAGCCTTTTTCGAAGGTGATTTTCGTATGCAGGTAATCAGTGGTTAAAGGTAAGGGGCTTGACTGTAGAAGGATGCTGGCATGTCCAGTTGATTGTCCTCTTCAGCAGTGAAGTTCAGTTTTTAGTCTAATTGCCGCATTTGCGGCGTATTCCTTAATGACGATGTCTAGAGGAAGAAGGTTGAGCATTATTTGTAGAGCGGCAGTAGGAGACGTCCTCGGTGCGCCCGTGATGCTTATACTTACCAAGCGTTAAGTCTTCTCAAGGGCTTTCATATTGGAGCTCTTGTTCAAGGTCGGCCACCACACCCCTTTCCCATATACAATAGAATAATCGGTCTAATTACCGCAGTGTACAGCTAATGAATTTTTTTGGGTTGGAGTTGGAGGGCCCATCTCGAGCCGTCATAAAAGTTGCTGTCTTGTATGAGCCACAAATAATTGGTGCTTTTGTTGCCAAGAGTGACTATCACCCTTCTGAATGTCAACTAAGCGGCATATTTGTTCGCCAATGTTAAGCTTGTTTATGGCTTGAATTATTTATCGAGTCTCTATATTACTAAAGGCCCCCTCTATATACAGGAAGATAGCCATTGCATATTCCTTTGAAAGAGAGGGAGCTTTCGATCGATCCAGCAGTACAGGTCCACTTGTTCTTTTGAAAGGCACGCTGAGGGCTAGAAATTAGCATTCGGTCAATAGTGCCTTTGATATGAAGATCGATAATCCTCTCAAGGGCTTTCAGAAGAAAGAAGAACAGACTGAGGATGCTTTCGACAATACCGGATACGACTCGATTGCTAGGGTAATCAGTATCGAAGACTCGACAAATCCGAGCCATGCTGGAAAGTCCTTGTCAGGAGGAGTGTCTGTGTCTTTTTAAATTAAAAATAAGTTTTAAATAATAAATAAATTCACTGTTTTGTGAGTGGACTACTTTTATAGCAGCGATTTTGTGCTACAAACATTTAAAATTGGGCTATCGAGGAAATGCTTGCAACCAGCATCAGTATTTTGTAAGTGAATAGATACAAAGTGGTAAAGTTAGAATAGAGATGCATAAGTATAGTAGATCAGCAGTGTTTCTCAGTTTAAAAGTTTGTTTTTAAGTTAAGCAACATATATAGCTTGAAGGATGTGACATTTTTCTGTCTCCCGCTTTCCTACAGATCGCTAAGGAACTGGAAGTCATATTACTACGGCAACCGCGTCAAAAATTAAGGTGCAACAATAAAATACATTTTTTATGGTGCCTTAAAAACCCTTAAAAATGGAAATCTTCTTTTGTTAAATTCAATGCTCTTTAACGAAGAGTGTCAGTTTGCTATCTATGGAATTTCTCAGTATTGTCCTATCTTTGGGCTGAGTACGATTCATTTGGTAAAAAAATTATTTCTTATAGTACTAGCGAACAACAGACATTTACTTAAAATTAAATAACAATTTTATGACATCTTTGGTAACAAACTATTGTAGTAGATCAAGCGACCGAAAAAGAGTATTCTCGCTGAACTCTCCCTTTCGATTTAAATATGAACGTAGTCAATTAAGTAAAATGAAGAACGACAACTAACTTCAGGGTGGTGTCACCCAAAGAAGACGCGAAACCACATTGTTGAAAAGTAAAATAAAAAAAATTAAATAAACGACTCTTATTTTCATTAAATATCGGCCTTACACTTTATCGATCTGAATACCATTCAAACTTTTATTGTTTTTAAAGTTATGATGTATTATCTATCCATAGCCGAGTATTGAGCTTAAGCTTGGCATTCGTCTCGTATTTTGAGCTTCAGATGGTGGTGCTTTGAAGTGCCAACCAACATTTAATTCAATCAACCGGTCGTTTACATATTCTTTCTAATTTGTTATTAAAGATGAATATAAGGCGAAAACGAACGAGTTGAATGTTTCTCTGCAAAGACATAAAGGGGACCTTTGCTGAAGTCCAAGATCGGAAACTGGATCACACAAACGAGGTCCTGATGGAGGTACACTTTCCAGACAGCTATAAGTCAGATCAGCCCTGGGTTCGAAGGAAAAAAGGAGCGAACAACATGGATAGGACGGAATCAGAATGGTCAAGGGTGCGATAGCAACATTTGCACGCTTCAAAACTGCGGACGGTAAATTTTCAGGTAGACGTAATTGCACCAAGACTCAGGAACATATACGTACGTTGCATGGCTTTCTTTCAGAGCCGGGAATATGATTAAACACGAGGCAAGGCCCATCAGACCTGTCAGCCCAACACCCATTTCGTTAAAAATAATGAAAAGGGTTTTGGTGGATTACATTTAGAGCACTGCGCTTAAAATGTATCCATTGAATAGTAGACAGCAGGCATGTCTACAGAAACAGAGCTACATAAAGTAAAACGCGGAGGAAGAGCTCCGCTATGATCACCATTATAGGCATTGAAGGTGCCTCCGATAAGATATTCTTTGAAAGTCTGAAACACTCCTTAGAAAAGTGAACAATATGTTGTACACAAGGGTAGAAAATATTCTGACAGTGTTGAGTCTATACCAGTATATAAAAAAGATATACTAGGGGCAACTGTACAGTGTACAGTATAGAGTGGAATATCTTCCCGTTGATCTATAAACTCTAGAAAAATAAACGGATAAAATTAAAACGAACACTTTTCGGACAACGTTACAATAATAATTTGAGGGTTTATTCAACTTGTTTCATATACACAATAGAAAAAACAGATTCTTTATACGTTTTACTGTCAAGTTGTCAAAACTGACATAATAGTCCTCTTAACTTTAAGGCTTTCATGTTAATAAAAACTTTAGTTATCAGATGTAAACATTTGTTAAATGAATTGTCTTTAAAAAAATAAGTTCAGTGTCCATCTGCTACAGACAGGAACCTCAAAACTCTTCATTTTCTTGCACATGACCTAAGCACTTACGATCACAGCAAAGTAATGCTCTTTATGACACTTGTCATTGTCATTTATAAAGCTTCCGACTGAGCGACCACTCTCCGTTATTGGAATTGTCATTTAATGTTATTTTGATGTGATGGATGCCCAAAGTGAAACTTATTGGAAAACCCTTTTAAAAGTAAAAGACGTCTGTTCATGACCATGTTCCTTAATTGTGGGCAAAGAGAAAGATATAATATAAACTGTTAGCGGCAACACAAAGATGAGAGAAAAAAATATTAAAAGAAGACCCAAAGAATGAATTACGTTTCAGAAACGAACGTAACATATTTTTATTTATTTTTTGATGTGAAACATCTTATGGCACGACTTGGGAGTAAGATCGATTCATGAAAGCGGAAATGACCAAGCGGAAGTGCGAGACGGAAATTGGCCTGTCGCCATCGCTATGCCGCCGCCTAAAACTCCTTAACCACTCAACCGATTCGAATGAAATTTTGTGGGTGGGTATGGTTGGTTGTTACTTGATGGATAGGATAGTTTTGGACCCGATAGGTGGCGCTGTTGTCGATCTTCTTAACCACTCAACCAATTTCAATGATATTTTGTGGGTTTGTATGGTTGTTGGAAGGATATATTTTTAAAAATTTTTCAACTGAATTCTCAAAGTGAATACTTATACGGGAACGCTGGAGTAACTGAAGAATAGGTTTTACACACACACTAAACTACTGAATCATTTGACGATATGAAAACAAAATGTCTCTCGACATAGAAATAGAAAACTTTGGATTGGATTGTGTTTTGAAAACTTTTTAAATTAATGAGCATAATTATCTTCTGCGCTGAATTAAGATTATAATATTATAAAGATTTGGTTTTTAAATTAAATTTCTTAATGAAATTCAACTACATACAACACAGTTCAATTTAACATCCACATTTAGCGAGAAAAGTTTCACATCTGGCGTGTGGTCACAAGCACGCTCTCTTTTTTTTTGAAGTGTGTGTTTATTTTCTGTTTCTGTTAATTTTTTATTTAAAAATAAATTCTTTTTGAAGTTATAAAAAAAAACAATTTGTGTGAATGGGCTACTTTTATAGCAGCGATTTTGTGCTACAAACATTTAAAATTGGGCTATCGAGCTAGTTAAATACTCGCAATCCACATCAGTATTTGGAAGGAAGATAAAAGTAAAGAATATTTTCACTTTTGTAAGTGAATAGATACAAAGTGGTAAAGTTAGGATAGAGATGCATAAGTATAGTTTATTTAGACCAGCATTCTTCTATTCAGATTTATCGTTCAATATGTGCCGGTTTAGGACTTTCATACGAACATGTGTTTTTCAGTTTCAAAGTTTGTAATATAATTAAACAGTATATAGCTTGAAGTGGATGTGACATTTTTCTGTATCCCGTTTTTATAAAGATCCATAACGGAACACAGATTATTAGAATGTTATGAATCATTCCTTGGCTGATGATACAAATCAAATCAGCAAGCGGGCGAAAAGAGGTTTATTACCAAGAAATGGAATATCTGAAACAATACACAAGATGTTACTGTGTTAACTTGATTCATTTTTCATTTGAATTAATAGGTTTTGGTACCTCTGCTTCGTAAGAATTTTTCATTAACAACATTTTATAAAATTAAATTTTTCAAATACCAATTTTACTGTCAATGTCGATTTGACTTTCAGATTGATGCGTTGCCAACTCATGGTTTTATTCTTCGATGTTCGTTTTTTTCGGCAATCCTTGATAGAGACGCTGATAGGGACTAAAGAAACACAGCTGGTAATAGAATCTTTAATTAGCAAATTTTGAGGAGGAGTTTGGCGTAAAAAGATCTTCTTTTTTAATTTAAGAAGTGATGCCTTAAATATTGATCTAAAAGTTTTGAGGAACTAAGTTATAAATTTAGTACTATGAATCGGAAATATAGTTTAGAGCCAAATGAAATGAATACTCCCGAAAATAACGAGCTAATCATTTTTGGTTTATTTATAAACTTTTTGCCAATTCACATTGCCATTGTTATCTTCGGGCGAGTTCATAATTGCAACATTGTTGCACATGTCATGCAAAAAATATTGATTCAATGCAATTATGAACAGAAACACAGCTGCAAGTTTGCAGTAGTTTTGCGTTTCCAAAAAAGAGTTCATATATGCAGTAGGCAGTAAAAAAAAGACAGACATTTTTAGTTTATCTTTCTTCTTTCAACGACAGATGGTTTATATTTATAAAAACTTTTATAATGTCAATTAGAAGAATCATTTTAGGACTGATTCTTAATCACTTAAATGGATCTAACTTTGAAAGTGTTCAGGCAAAAATTTCTAAAAGATATAGAAGCAAAATTCAAAGAAAAAGGAAGGTTCTTTTGATAAAAACGAACAGGATTTCAAGAAACATTCCAAAAACTAAGAGTTTTCTTAAAACCATAGGACAATTTCCAGATGATGTTTTCAGAAACCATTTCCGTAAAAAAATGTTCACAGGACTTAATGCCTAAACGGATCGAAATCAGCAGTTTGGTGCCAGCATCCGACCGCAATTTTGGTTCATTTTTATTCCCATAAAACACAAATAATATATTTTCACTTTTTAATAAAAAAACCTTCATTTATTTTGAATTTTTTTTAAGAAGGCCAACGTTTGGCCGCAACCGATTGTGTTAGTCATAAAATAATAACTACAGTTACCCTCAAATTCATGAAAAAGAAATCGAGCGTCAAATGGGAGAGAATGGGTGGTACCAAAAAATCAGACAGCGATGAAAAAATGACAAATTGTAATAGTGGAGGACACATTTCCGATGCCTAACATTGAATATTTATTTGATAAGTTAGGTCGGGCATATTATGAACTGGGTAGGGGAAACAAAGTAACCCTCTGTTGGGTACCTGACCATGTGGGAAAAGAGGGTAATGAAATGGACGATTCCCTAACAAGAAAAGGAGCATCAAAAACTTTCAAAGGTCCTTAAGGGAAAATAGAAAAAGGAAAGAGGGCAAGAACCTGGCATGAGACAGGCAAATAAACTTCTGAGCCAATACAACAGGGAAAGATTCCCAGCCTGCATCGGCATGAGTGAAAATAACCCCCGTATCCTAACGGGGCATTGTAGACTCAAGGAACACCTCAGGAAGCGAGCCACATCTGAAGAAGGTCTCTGCAGACTCTTCGATGAGTCCAGTACAGTCCCCGAATACGTGTTGGGATCATGTGAGGCATTGAGCCATAAAAGACTAAAATACTTGGACAAGTACCAATTATCTGATGAGGAAATACTCTCACTGGAACCAGCTCTCATACTTAGGTTCTTAAAGAAAGCTGGGCAAGAGAGAGTGCTTTAGGACAGATTTCTACCGCCAAGAATAAACAATAGTACAAGAACCTCTAAGATCATTTCCGAAGAATTATAATGTGATGGAAACTTTTATGAGGGTATATATCTCTCCGAGTCGTAAGCGGGGGGTACAGACCAAAAATAAATGTTTAATGTTGTATTGTATTTGCAATGAACAGAATGTTCATGAAATTGTGAAATTGGACCAAAATAATATGGTTTCATATACACTTCTTATATTTACTTTTATAGTATTTTGAATAACCATTTTTTTTCAAGGCGATTTACATATTCGCCTAACCCAAGTGAAGCTGAAGCTATTTCAAATCGACGGTATCTCAGTATAAACAAATATTGATTTATTTATATCTCCGGCTACACACATGACCATGACCTACCCGCGAGACAATTAATTGCGGCCCGCGACATCAATTTAATAATGCTTTAATTTAATGCGTGTTTCATTGCAACTACTTTTGTGTTTTTAAATTCACACAATTTTTAAAATATCTCGATGACACATTTTAAGACATTCCCTACTTTGCAGAAGTTCGGTGACTTAGTCGCGGATCAATGCTTGAGCGATTTTTTGAATTGCGTAAACATATTGTTAAGTTTATGGCTCAAAAGGGGAAACCGATGGAATACAGTGATGAATGGTAGCTTGACTTTGCGTTCTTAGTAGATATTACCGAACACTTGAATAATTTGAAGGTTAAACTTCAGAGAAGAAGTGTAATCATTACGCAACAGTACTCCAAATAAAATTAAAGTTGTGGGAGTCACAGCTGCGTGAACAAAAACTTGACCATAAATTTGCAGATTTTCCAAATCGTTTGCTTGACCTTATTGCTGAATTTGACAGTTGCAGATTTTCAGGAGCTCAATACGTATGACTTTCCTCTTTTTAGTATCCCATTTATGTTCGACGTTGCTAAAGCACCGACTTACTTACGAATGGAACTAATATATTTGCAGTGTGATATTACTTTAAAAAACAAATTCAATGAAGTTGACAATTTTAAAAATCAATACTACATCGTTGGCACCAAGTTTCTGGATCCTCAAAATAATATTTAGGCTTTACACGCCTCCACTTAAAAAAAATATTTTTTTCTTTAGAAAAATAATTTTTTGTTTATTTTTTACTTATAATTTATTAAATATTTGCACCTTATTTTTAATGTGGCCCGGTGTCATATTTGAGACAAGAAAATAGCAAGATGATTGAATGTGTCAAAAAATTGGATTAAAAATACGTTTCCAAATTTACTGGAGGGATACAGCACTGAGAATGTTTTTAACGTGGAGGAGCCGGGCCTTTTGCTTAAATGTCTTCATCAAAAAACACTGACTTTCAATATAGAAAAGTATCACGGAGGGAAGAAAAGCAAGCAGAGAGTCGCCTTGATACGACAGGTGATGAAAAATTAAAACTTTTAGTGATTGTGAAAGTGCAAAGTCTCGTTGTTTTAAAGGAATTCAATCCATGCCGTTTGATTATTTTAATAATTCTTGGATGACCGGTGAACTTTTCCAAAAATGGATAATCAAAGAAGATTAAAAAATTATACGTCAAGGACAGAAAGTTGTATTTTTCTTGATAACTGTCAGGCGCGCCCACCAATGGTTCAGATTTATTAAAAGGTAATAAAGTTCAAATTTTTTCTACCGAATACTGCACCCAATGGATCATTCAAGCTATGGATCAAGGTCAAGGACTCAGTTCTATTTTCAATGATAAGATAATTAATAATCGAGAACAAGAGCAACTTTAACAGAGTTTTACCATTTGACGGTTATGTTGAATGCATGTAAATAAAATAAATTTGAAAATAAAATTTAAATTTTGTATAACGAATTTTGTATATTCTTTTTTATTCTATATATAGAACAGATATTGCTGCATGAAAAAAACATTTTTTTATAAAGTTTCGCTTTATGTTTTTTTAACTTACACCTTTCTTAAAATTGGGTCCTTTGCTGGTGTCGATTTACTAGTCGAACTTGTTTTCCCGTAACTGGAGACTGAACCCATGGTGATCTGCTGCAGTTGGTAGTAGATATTTTTATAGGGTCATCGTCATCTTCCAGCTGTCTCGAATGTAGGGGTAACCGAAAAGTGCGTCTGTATTCCTATGATCATCTGTAGCTTGATAAATTATTTTAGAATTAAAGCCTTGCAGGAACTGGGCCAAATACAGCATACAAGTTGCAACTACGGTGGGGAAATTAATATGAGGGCTGAAAATGGCAACCTAAGGTTTGTGGTCAGTAATTAAGGTGAACTTACGTCCGTAGCAGTATCTGAAGAACTATTTCAGCGGCCAGAAAATATCAGTAGTCTCTTTGACTGTGGTTCCTTTCCGAAGCGAAGCATATCCCACTTGGAAAAGTAATGGACAAAACCGCTCCCAGGCCATAAGGTCTCTCATCGGTATAGATAGTGACACTGACAATGGTAGGGACAGAGCACTAAGTCCGATATTATTTCTGCATTTTCACATCCCTTATTCCAGTCAAAAGCTAAGTCTTTCTGCAGCAAATTCTACAGCGTAGTGGTAGTAGTAGTTTACCAACCCCTAACCAGCCCTAACTTCATACGATTAATGGCCTGGATTTTCGCGTTTACTGCATACATTGGAAGGTATGCCGCACTCATGTCCAACTTTCCTCCAAGCATGGTCGTCGCAAAGATGTCTTTACAGTCGGAAATTGGATAGTGGTCGTACTCCGAACATAGTCGCATCGATTCATCTTTATTTGCAATCGGCACCAGAGGTGTACCCCATTTAAGCTCGTTCTGCATTTCCCTATTAGGGTATAAGTCATTTTTTCCAGCGGCCAGCGCAACATTTATAATGGCTTGACGCTCTCAAAACATTGCCCCGTATAGTTTTTAATTTAACCACACCCGGCTGCAATACCCCGCTGAACTGGGGTTTTATGTCAAGCATTGCACTTGCTTGAATTTGAATAGCCTCATCTGTGTCTGAAATGAAGCATTCATATTTATTATTTTAAAGACTAGATGCACAGTAAGATGACATTTTATAATTTTGAAGGCTTTAAAAGATTAAAAGTTTAAGAGAAAATTTAACACAATAGATAAATGACAGACTACATGTTATTAAATTGAAAGCTTACATTAATAACAAAAACAATCAATAAATAAAATTAAAAAAAACTAAAGTTTATATTTATGTATCACTGGCCAAGTGTTTGAAAAGATAAAACACTTCCTGGTCTAAAACGGATGGTGGCTTGCTAATTTCACGGAGCACCCCATTTGTGGAAAAAGAATATTTTTTCTTTTTTTTCTTATCGAGAGTTTCTCATAGTTAAAAAAAACTTGAGGACAGCACCCCATTTTCGAAAAATAAAATTCTTTTACTCCGCGTAGTTCTTGAGTTCTATAAAAAATAAAAAAAAGTTTCGGAATACCTATACATAAAAAAATTAAACAACTTTGAAAATTTATAAAAATTGGAAAAAAAAGATTTCTAGATGGTGTTCGAGGAATACAACAAAAAATCCCTAAAGAAAAACATTTCTAAACCCAAACACAAAAAAGTTGCAGCATTTTAATTTCGGAGTTCCGAAGAGTTATAATTCGAGTTCCATAAAGTGCACAAGCAGCTTAACAAAAACACCTTGTAAAATAATCTTCTAAGGCAGCAGTTATATATAGCTATCATTGAAATGCATCATTGAAAATTTTGATTTTCGATTTTAAGACGATTAATCAAACAATATTGGCTTAATTGGTATCAAAATAAAAGTAGGTAATCAATTATAGAATTTGTTTACAAAAGAAATTACTTAATTCTGTCTAAAACTTTTCTTTAAAATCGACTTTTATTATTTCACTGATCATTGAAACTTCCAATAAAAGTGGATTTAAAGAAAAAGTCAGAATCCAAATTATCCAAATTGCAGAATTGTTAGACTTACAACCCCGGTTGAGGTTCTAACCCATTTTTTTTTGAAGAATTTTTATATGCCATATAGGCTTTTCGATGAGAAGTTTAAATTGGTCATAGATATGTGGAAAATATTTTCTTTGATAAAGAAGGTATTCAAAACTTAAAATGTCTGTCGACTCTTTAACTTACCTTTTTCCATACAATAATTTTTTTCTCTTTTGTCTTATTTAGAAAAGAGGGATATATTTTTTTTTTTTTAAGAGCTAACGAATGACATTTCGCAAAATAAATATAAAAGGTTGGGATCACATCATCTTTTCTGAATATTATTTTGCCATTAGCTCTCATTTATGCAGCAAATCTAAACCGTTTCAAAATGAATTTGTGTTTCGTGGGAATATTTTGGAGACAATTCATTTGAAATTTTATTGTGGAGTGGAAATGAGTGAGTAAACATTTTCAGGAAGATATAAAAAAACAACATTTCTTCCAAACCCAAATACAAGAGGGATATCAAATAAACAAATCATTGGGGGAAATCACAGATGCGATAAAGGAACTTCGCAAAGAAAAAGAAAAAGACAGGGAAGTGTTAATGGGGATAAAGAAGGAAGAGCTCGAACTAAGAAAGTTGGCATTATAAGTGGCGGAAGTTTCGAATGAATTAACGCTTATTGAATTAATTGCAAGGAATTCTTAGTGAACTTGTTCTAGGCAGTCTTTCAATAATTGATCCAATATCTATAGATATAATATTTTTATTAATCATGTTCAATAAAACTAAAGCTATAGAGAAAAAGTGATGTAATCTTTATTGTTTATTACTCAAATTCATGTATTCAAGTTTAAAAACTAGTTTGCAGCCAGAAAAGAAAATATAATGTATATGACGATGTCGCCTAAACAGCTACCGCAAAAAAAACATCACAAAAAAGCGACAATCACAGTGATTATCAGCTAACGTAGACAAAAAAAATATATTGTGACTATCAACTATCGCAAATACCCTTACATAATTTCAACCCAGCATTACCGGTAATCTTGGTCTGCAAGAAAATTTACAACTTCCCCAAGAGCAACAAAATCGAGACAAGAGCAACTAATTAGCAAATAAATCGCATACACTTTGTTTGACGAAATTCCAATCTTGTGGACCGAGCTTTAACCATGTCTTTGGGTTTGGATTTAGAAAATTATTTTAGAAGGTTTTTTGTTAAGCCCCTTGTGCACTTCTCTCGCATATCCGAAAAAAAATATTTTTATCAAACTTTTTTGTGTTTAAATTTACTAATAATGTTTTGAAGCACTTTCCATATTTTTAAATTTTTATCAATTTTCAAAGCTGTATAGGTACCTAAAATTTTTGTTTATAGGTATTCCGAAACTTTTTTGAAGATGGGGTGCTGTCGCATATAATCGGAAAATATTTTTCTTTAATTTTTTCCGGAAATAATGATCTACTAATTTTTTACACAAAAAAAAATGTTTATAATGAGCTTTAAAGACCGACGAGAAATTAAAAATGTTTTATTCAAAATTAATATAACAAACTTTCAAAAAATATGAAAATGAAACCAAACACAAATAAATTCAAAAAAGAGGTTTTAAATTTTGGCACAAATAAATTTCTAAATATCCACGTTGAAAAAAGGTTTAAATAGTGCTTTAAATAATATTTAACTGTATTTTAAAAGAAAGTACGTATTACTTTATACATATTATTTCATTCTTTTTTATTCTAACAATGAAATTTGTGAAACTGTAGACTGGCGAGTATAATAACGATTGTTAAAAAGCAGCGCAATTTCACATGAAATAATATATTTGTAGCTACATTATGAAAACCAAACATATTATTGTTATTTTCTGACCAGAATGTAAAAATATTGACTTTCTTAACTACAGTAATTATAAATAAAATTCTATAGTCATTTTATTTAATAAATAAATAAATAAATTAAAAAGAAGGAAGCTTCCAATAATTAAAAGTTTAATCTATTTTGCAACCCTAGACACACAAACATTTTACTCAAAGCTAAATTCTTTGCCAGACCTAAGTAATATTTGCTTTTGCATTAGGTACCTACTCACAATAATTTTAGAAAATCAACTTTTCTTCCAAATATATTTTCTCTATCTTAAAATAATTGCTTACGAAAAAAGAATCAATTGTTCTATTTCAATAAATGAAATCCGACTGTCTATCTATTTTTTTTTTTCATTAAAATTACAAACACAATTTAGGTCCGCAGACACTCACTGCCTCAAATTTTGTTCACTTTGTTTAAATTTAAAGTTTACTAACCTCAATTTTTTGCTGCTTTACAATTTATTACTCAGCAACTTCAATGTTAACACTTTCACTATTTGATTTCTATAAACTGATAGAAACAGCCTGCTAAAGCAGTCGACTCCATGAGCAACAGCTGCAGCAGTCCAGAGACAACTGAGTTAGGGATCGACGCACCACAACTTATTATACCTCGTCTAGTCCTGTTGCTGTACTCCTTATTTACATCGATACGATATGTACTATGAATATGATAGCCCTCCCTACGCAACCCACACAATCCGTGCAGGTAACTGCGTAGACACATTTATGTAGCCCACAAATACACAGAAAGCTATCAAGTAAAAGCTTGAGGATTTAAAAACACAACATCCCCGGTCGAAATGTGTGAAGGTGAATTGTTTTTATTTTTATATACAGCAAATTTTTGGTAAGTGCAATTATATAGGTACAAATTGAAATTGTGTAAGGACCATAAAAAATGCCATTCATAGATATATCACACATACACTGCTGACAAACAACCACTTACAAGTTTCTCGATGGGGTTAGTTCTGCTTCTCATTCTTATACTAGCATCCTGCCTGTCTACGAAATTACGCAGCAGAAATGTAAACAGAATCCTGGGAGCTATATACTCACAGTTCGATGCTAATAATAAACAATCAAAGTGGGTTGCCGTACCCACTCTCATCCGAGTAGGTGCATCTCCAATTTACCCCAATGCCCATAATTTATTGGGATAGATTTCCCGCGCACACTCAGATTCAAATGCACATAATGTATGTTTTATTTACTGCACATAGATCACGTCAAGAAAACAACAAAATCAAAATGAAGACAATATTGATGGGGGTGCAAAGGGAGAGACCCTTATCTACAACTCATGTTTCTATGGAGACCACATACATCGAGACAAATTCACTGCAAGAAGACCCTATTGACGACAAAAGAGGGAAAGGTGCATGCTACAAATCATCTCATAAAGATTTTGTAGAAATTTGAATTTAAAGCTCACAAAAATGTACACACATATATACGACTATGTGTGCTCGTTTTTGAGCTCGCAACAAGCAAACATTTTTTGAGGAGTAAATAATCCCAAGTCTGTACCTTTTTGCATAGCAACAATTTGTAGCACCCTACGCACTCCCATTCTTGGAGATGGGAGATAAAACAAAAACGATTTTGGATATCAATGAAATTCTTTATTCCTGTGAAAGTACGTTCGATGTCATTATGTATGGAACTCGATTTCTTTTGCATGGCCACCACGGACACGCTTGCAGAAGTCCAGACGCTGAACCCAATTTTTGACGGTTTTCAAGCATAAGTCGGCCGATACTGCTGCAATTTCACGTTCGATATTCGTACGAAGTTAATCAATCGTCGCTGGCTGTTGGCATATACCATAGACTTGACGTAGCCCCACAGGAAATAGTCTAACGGCGTCAAATCGCACGACCGAGGCGGCCAAGCGACTGGACCATTTCGTGAGATAACACGGTCTCCAAACTTGGTTTCCAATAAATTGATTGTGACATTCGCTGTGTGGCTTGTGGCGCCGTTCTGTTGGAACCACATGTCCTCCAAGGCCATGTGTATGTGTTTTTTGTATGGAAAATCCGCGCTCGATTTTGTTACAACCATGTTATCATTTTAAGCTTTGCTTAAATTGTTATATAAATATTAAAAATACAAGTACCTATGCGAAACAAACATTAAAAATACGTATATATTAAAAATACAAGTAGGTATGCGAAACCTTTCTCCGATTTTGTGTCCGACTTGTAGACAAATTGTGCAAACCTCGGTAAGTGTATACTGCTAAAACGAAAAGTACATTAATATATAATTATTTTTGTTTCATTTCAAGAATTTTTGACTATGGCTTTTGTTTTGTTTAACTGGATAATATAGGTATTTGTTTTTGTTTAAATACGTTATTAAAAAAATAACTTTACTTTTTCCAATAAATAATTTATTTAATTATCAGACTACGATTTTATTTTCTTATGAACAATAAAACTTCGTAAAGAAAATGTTCAATACTTTCCGAGTTTGGGGTCACAGTTTTGTTAAATAATGTAAACGAAATAATACCAAATTGGTGTTGTTTCGTTTTCAGTAACGAAATACAGTCAAACTTCTTTATAACGAACTTCCTTATAACGTAATTCTCTCATTAGCTATGTTTCTTTCTTCCCTATCATCGTCTCTATCAAGGATTGTCGAAAAAAACGAACGTCGAAGAATAAAACCATAAAAATACATTTTATTTCAAATGAATAATGAATCAAGTTAACACAATAACTGAATAACATATATCGGGTATTGTTTCAGATATTACATTTCTTAGTAATTTGCCTTTTTTCGTCCGCTTGCTGAGACATTTTTTTCAAATTTTAATTTTTTAATTTTAATTTTTGTCAACATGTCAAATGTCATTTATGAAATTTCCATACAAGTTATCGATAATATACACAAATGTGTGTTGGCTACACTTTTCTCTATCCCCGCGAAGCTGTTAACCCCGATAATTATCCAGGTTAAGCCTTTGTTGTATTTAACAAGGGATTTTTTTATTTTGCTTATCCTATAGCCGTAACGGGGACGAAAGAAACACAGCTTATATCGAATTTCATTTTGTTCCCCTTCCTATTCAAAAAATATCCCGTATGTTTTTCTATACAACGAATTTTGTATAAAACTTTTTTATAACGAAGAAATTTTTTGTTTCCTTGAAGGTTCGGTATAAAGAAGTTTGACTGTTAACCTGTATTTTGGCGCAGTGGCTTAGTGGTAGTGTGTTGGGCTACTAAGCAAGGGGTCCCAGGTTCGAATCCCGAAAGGGCCAAATTACATCTTAAGGTTCTTTTCCACTGCGCCACCTCTCGTGAACGTCTGACAAAAATCCGAGAGTAAAACTGTCATGAATGAGCTTCTCAATCAGCCGTTTGGACTCGGCGTAAAATTGTAGATCCCTTCCATTCGTCCCAAAAATTGAAAACCCACACAAAGCGAATGGTTGCGAGAAGCTAGGCCTTGGGTCCCATAGACCTGTCGCGCCAAAATATTTATTTATTTATTTTTTTTTTTTTTTTATCAGACTACGATTTTATTTTCTTATGAACAATAAAACTTCGTAAAGAAAATGTTCAATACTTTCCGAGTTTGGGGTCACAGTTTTGTTAAATAATGTAAACGAAATAATACCAAATTGGTGTTGTTTCGTTTTCAGTAACGAAATACAGTCAAACTTCTTTATAACAAACTTCCTTATTTAACAAGGGATTTTTTTATTTTGCTTATCCTATAGCCGTAACGGGGACGAAAGAAACACAGCTTATATCGAATTTTATTTTGTTCCCCTTCCTATTCAAAAAATATCCCGTATTTTTTTCTATACAACGAATTTTGTATAAAACTGAATTTCTTATCCTCTTTTTTGTAAAATACATTTTGAATAGTAAATAAAGTTAATTGTGTAGAATTTGTTTATTTTTTATGCAATTAAAATGGAATTTTTTTTTATATATATTTGGAACTTAAATCCACAGCTTTTAGGTATAGCCACTTCAAAGAAGATATAAAGGCCAGGAGTGGTATTTCTTTTATTTTTCGGAAATAAACCCTTGAGCTTAAACACCGCAACCATACTCTTGCTGACAGTAATACACAGTTGTTAATTTAAAAAGTAATATTCATTCAACGCATGCTCGGATTATATTACATGCATAGGTAACATAAATGCACAGCTGCACACATAAATCATGCAAAAAATCAGATGGAAGGTGGAAGGTGTACGTTACACTTCTGTAACGCTCACCACCCCATGATCTATGTAATTTGGGTAGCTGTTTCAGAAAACTGCTATAAGCGTTTGTCTCCTAATCGAATTCCTATAACAGTCTCCACAATTAAACACTTAGGACTTAGATCAAAAACCACCCCAGGGGAGACAGTGCATATTGAAGAAAAATTAAAAAGGATGCTAATGCAATAAGTCTTATTTCATGATAAATACCCTCCAAGCAAAAGATATTTTTACTGTACCCTTTGTCTTAGAGTTTAGTGGTGATCTGTTTGTTATGTCTGTATACACTTTGATATAGATAAGGCATAAAAAGGCACATACAGTAATGACAAATTATCATTGCCCAGGACGCCATGGTAAGGTAAATAGAAAAAACTCAAAACCATTACGGATGGACACAAACAAATCTTAACAATCTTGTTGCTACCAGTAACAAGCAACCCTCGCGCACTTTATCTGTAGGTAGGTACATAAAGCATCCATACCCATATTCCCATATTCCTGGACATATTTAAAAAAAAGAATATTCAGCTCATGCTCAGATTGAATTGCACGGTACAAACACAACACTCAATATCTCAATATATTTATTAGTAGACAAAATAAACATGTCCAGACATAATCAAATCAACAACAAACAAGACATCCATATACCTACAGCCTACACCTACATAAAACATTGTGTGGATGTGTTTTATATAAACGAGTACTTACTTACTTGAATGTGGGATGGGAGGACTGGTTGGTTACTGATGGGTGTAGGGAGACTAGCTCTCCTGTCAGTTTCAGGATTAAATTTAATGCATCTATAATCAGGGTTGCCAATTTGGCTGCTTCCCAGTCAAATCTGACTGGATTGATATTTATAAGTTTAGCTGGAAGATTTTTTGAAATCCAGCCGGCTGGTTTTTTAGCTGTATTCAATATTTTTTGACTGTTTTTAACTTCTTTTCAAAATGGAATTTTTTCCAACCACCAGAACAATTTCAAATTGAATTTAACCATATAAAAATAATCCCACCAACACACTGAGACAATTCATACCCATTTGTTTGTTAGGCTTACTTTGGGATGTGATGCGAGTCTCTGGGCTCTGCCCTGCTTCGTTTACACAAATAAATATACATGTAGATACTAAATCGAATAAACGTCATCAAAAAAACTCCTGTTGTTCCAATAATTTCTCTCTTGTTACGTTTGCTGCCGGGCAGGTACCTATTGTTAAAATAGATTTAAAAAGGATTTAAAAAGGTAAATACATATTTTCTATCCTTAAAGTATCGCAGATTACTAAAAGAAACCCCGAAACATAATTAAATATGTCAGCACTACACAAAATGAAAACATCAAAGCTCAGCAACGCCGCCGAATTCACTTAAAACCGATCTTAACTGGATTTTAAGCTGGATTTGTGTTGAAAATTCTTTGACTGTTTTATTTGACTGAATTCGAGTTTTTTGACTGCTTTTTTTCCAGTCAAATCTGACTGGAAGCACAGAATTGAAATGGCAACCCTGTCTATAATCTTACATATCTACACAAACTTTTGTAGGTACAAAATGAAGATGTGACGATGACGTGGGGTGGGAAGAAAGTTGCTTTTACCGACAGTTGCAAATAAATATGTCTAGTCTATGATCACGTGTTATTTTCATGTTTTTCTTTCGTTTGAAGGGTGTCCCGCAGCAGGGTCCTTATAGTGCATACATAATATTTGAATGCTGAAATGGGAAAATAGCTGGTTTATTTATCGGCTATCGCTCTGAAATGCCCAAAGTGGGTTGCTATTACAAGGTTTCCACGGTTAAGGATCGTCGCAGTAACCTGAAGCTCTTCAGACAGTCAAATTTTCAAGTCAAGCGAGCATTCGACTTCCTCAATTACTTCGACTCCATTCCATTTGAACGTCCAGATTCGGTAGGAATGGAAATTAACCTCTGGTACAAAAACTATCGATAGAGCACTGTTGTTTAGAAAAAAGAAGCCCTAAAATCAACATGATGAAATAAGTTCGTCTGCACTCATAGGTAGGAAAATTTAGGGTCACCTTTGCTTGCGTGCAGGACCGGCTTCAGACAGAGTCTGAGCATAGATTGAGATTTAATCGAATCTTCACGTAGCGCATTTTATTTATACCGATCTCAGTGGTTAGTGCTTTCCGAACACAGCAAAATTGGACATAACTTAAATCATTTTTTATTCATACGAAATGCTTCGATTTTGAGTAAAGCAATTGCTTTATTTTATTCATACCACCCTTGATATGTAAAACCGAAACCGTAAAACATTTTCTTTTGCTTTTTTGACCACTTAAAGGTAATGATTGAACTCAGTCTTGATCTTAAAATAGTGCTTATGAATCCAAGCAGTTGTGGTTGATTTGTTTGTAATGACAGCACAGTGACAATCAGATTTCTGAAAGACTGTTTGCTATGCCCGCCTAAACGAAAAAAGAAATCATTTTCATACTGTTCCAACTTTTTCGGTTGCATTTAACGTATCGCTATAACTGGGGCATGATTCAACGATGTTGTGTACTCCTTATTGATAACAGCATACCTTTGATTTCTGTCCCGTTCACAACTAGGTATACCGAATTATATCCGTTTCAGTTTTTACTTACTTTTGTTGTGCCAATTATGTAAATGGAAACATGTGCTTTCTTTTCTTAAAGTTGTCGGAAAGTATGATAGCAAAAGAAACAGTATTAAATATGCCTGGCACCAAAATGGATTAAGTTTAAAATTTGAGTGCTCCAATACACTTCATTGTGTCAAACAGTTGCCACGACATATTCCAAAGTTTGATAGAAACTTATCTGACATTTTTTGAAAAACAATATTTCTCCAGCCATTGGTTTCTGAAATTTAATGCAAAATAATTGAACAAAGATTGTAAATGTTTTTAATCATTCATTTTATTTATATTTTTATAAAATTTCCTTAAGTTTAAATATAGTTACAAAATATTTTATTCGTGTATGCAGAAATGTTACATTATGATAAATAATATTTATGAAAAAAACAGATATGTACATAATTTAAAGAATATATAAGTACATTACTAACACTCTGTGGTTAAAAGCTAAATATTTTAAATAAATAAAAAATAATCTAAAAATCTCTGGGAGACACATTTTTTGAGTATTTAATTTTGCATTTTGTTGTAGTTGTAGTTTACTCGTAAATTAATATAAGCGGTTAATATTAAACAGTTTGTTTCACAACTCTAAAATGGATCAATAATATTTAAAAGATCTGAAAAAATATTTTCAAAAAAAATATTGTCAACTACGAAAAAAAATCAAATAAAAATAAAATGTATTTCTAAACAGTGGACTTTTATAAAGTAATGACTTGCCAATATAAAGTTATCATAAAAATGTAGTTTTTGTAGTTTTTAGAGGTCGTAGTAAATTTTTCTTTGTATACTTTGTACGTACTCTGGAATATTGCTTCACTCGGGAAGATTGGTCTCTAAATTTTTTTTAAGGTCAAATTATACAACTCAGCAATTATATGCTTACATATAATTTTTAACTCTGTATGGAGATATTAGGTTATTTGCAATAAATCTGTGGTAAATATATAAAACTCTTTTCGTGTATTTGTAACATTATTTCTCGATCTTATCTCTCGATTTACAGGATGTTTAGTACGTGCGAGTTATGTATACGACACATTCCCTCCAAAACATATTAGATATCAATGGATTGAGTAGTTCGAGGATGAATTGAATGAAAAATACATTTATTCTAAACAGCTGTTAACAGGAGCAGCTAAACTATTTATACTCAGCGAAAAGGGAATCAGAAACTGGGCATCACTGAAGTTAGCACTACAGAAGGAATTTGGGACGAGTCTGTCGGAGAGGAGAACAAACCGGAAATTCACAGCATCGACTCTCGGAGCATGGCCTCTTGTCATTTTAGCAATCATTTTTTAGTTACTAGGCGAAATGATTCATGTAAAATAAAATTCTATTTAATACTGATTAATAAACGAAGTTTTCATTTAAACATTAGACTTTTAACTTCAGATGTGGGATACCACACTAATTGAGACGAAAAAAGTGTGGATGACCCACAGGAATCAAGATTAGGTAAGATAAACAAAATGTCATACGTGATAAAACTGTCCCATACATTTGGTATACGGTAGTCCAGTTTTTTTACCTCGCGTCTAATGGCGCGTAACTCAATGCTTGAGGAAGATTTTTGTTTTCGATTCAGGGAGTCAAATACTAGCTGTGGTAGAGATCAGACGTGATCGAATTACAAACAAAGAGGGAGACGATTCAAGGACATCTATATGTAGAATTAGATGTAGATGTGAGACGACGACGACTATGAGATGGAATTTTTGGTGAGGCATTCCGGATTACGTGGATACGTGGAAGATAAAAAGAAGTATTTTTTTGAAATCGAGTGTTGCGCATTTTCTTTTAAAAATTCATATTGAACTACAGTGCAGCGGTGGGATTACCGAAAATCTTAAAATGGGAGAACATAAACGTCGGGAAAAATCGACCAGTGAAAATCGTTCTCGAAAACGACGGTCATCAGCAGCAGATGAAGCTGCAGAACGTATACTCCGGTTAGAGCTATTAGTGGAGCGATTAGTGAGCTCAGATGCTCATTCCTTCAATTCAAATATCCGCGAGTTCGGTAGCGCAGCGGTCAAATATGTGGTAAAAAGCGACTGTATTCCAGAATTTAGACCAGGAGACCCAAGCATGAGCGCAGAAAAATGGCTTTCAAAAATCTACCAACTGGCTGAAATAAATGGTTGGGATGATAAAACCACTGCGGGTTCCGCTTTTTTCTTGACACGAGACGATCGCCCGCCATTGTTATCTTAAATGAATTTCTTTGTCAAATAAAGTATCTAAGATCCCACAAAGGATCACTAATTTTGATAAATTTGCATTTTTTTTTACGGATTAAACATTTGGTCATCAAATTGAATCGCCTTCTAAAGCCACATTATCACATGATGAACAGATGATTCCGTATTCTGGTCGCTGAGAGTAACGACTTTACGTGCCATTCAGAACCAAACCTATTTGGATTGAAGAACTTCGTTTGGCGGCCAGAGAGCAAATGTTAGTCAATCTAAATGATGCATGTATAGCAACCAAAGGCAACGATAATGCCGGAACTATACAGAGCCTGAATAGAAAAACAACTCAGGACAATGCAGACAAAATTATAATGCCTGTATCACAACCACGCTTTGGAGTTTCGCGTTGACAAACCCATTCAGTTAAGCCATAGGAAATCAATGAAACCTACCACAAAGCTGCGTTGCGTCTGAACTTTTAAAAGACATTCGTAAAACCTCAACGTAATGTTTTGTAAAAGCGGTGAACGTAAGCCTTAATGAAGAATTACAAATAAAATCAAAAGTGTGTGCGTTTAATTTGCCGACGAAATTGTTGGAATCCCACAATTTAAGGGCTCGTCCATTTGAATTTACTTAGTAACGAAATCAATCGTTTTAAAGTGTAAAAAAACTTAACTAGCAAAAGTGGGGAAAGAAAAGGGCAGAACAAAGAGTTCAAGTGAGAGTGGAAAAAAAAAAGAATAAAGGGCAACAACCCAAAGGCGATTCGTGTGGTTCAAAAAAAAAAGAAGAGAGGCAAAATTAAAATCTAGCGACAGTCAATTTCATTAAAAAGTGGTGTCTGCCATCATGCGTGCGCATTGATTTCAACCGATCGCTGTTGTTCGCTCCCACAAAAAAAAAAAAAAAAAAAAAAACAGAAACCAGTTATACAGTGCCAAACCGAAAAGAGAGAGAAAGAAGAAGCAGTGGAAGACAACGACGTCATCCGTGAGCTATTGTATATTGTATTTGAGTGAATTTTTGTGGACACTATTTGAGTGTTACAACTGTACGATTGTAGTACTGAAATAATTCGTATTTATAATACTTTCTTTTAAATAATATTTAATAATTTTCTTCTTTTAAATAATATTTAATAATTTTGTATATCTATAAGAATGGATGTTAAATCAATTCTCGGGTTGACGGTTGAAGGACTTAGGGAAAAACTGACAGAACTGAATTTACAGACAAACGGACTGAAGACAACACTTCAAGACAGGCTCCTTGATCATTTAGGTTTATCTCGCGACGACGAGGATAAACTCGGTGATTGAAGATTAACTTTGTCACCGTTTAAAGCAAGCCCAGCTAAAGGATTAATGGATACGAGCAGTCCCGAAAGTCCTCGAAAAGGACGAATATGCAGATTTTATATAAAGTCAGGAATTTTATTCAAGGACACTGTCAAGGAGCTGGTTCCAACGGCAATGGAGAAGGAAATAATTAGCGTCGCCCACCAGCAGGGCCATTTTTCCGCCATTCCGAGTTTAAAAACAAAGGTCGCAGATGTCATCAAGGGCTGTGTGAAGTGCATAATAACCGAAAGCAAAGCAGGGAAGAAGGAAGGCTATTTAAGACCAATCGACAAGGAAGACAAGCCGCTGGGAACGTACCATATAGACCATGTGCGCCCGATGGAACAAACCCACAAACAAAATAATCACATCTTGGTGGTGGTGGATGCATTCTCCAAATTCGTTTGGCTTTATCCAACGAAAAGTACGGGAGCGAGTGAGGTAGTAGATCGGCTAAGGAAACAAGCCTTTGTTTTTGGTAGTCCACGTCGAATTGTGTCTGACCGAGGTACGCCTTTTACCTCTACAATGTTCAAGGACTATTGCAAGGAAGGAAATATCCAACATTTGTTGATTGCAATCGGCGTGCCTAGAGGCAGGTGGAAAAATTCATAAAATCATAATTCCGATGTTGTCAAAATCATGCAAAGGGAGCGCCAAGAGTTGGTACAAGCATGTGGAACGCGACCAGCAGGTGATAAATAATTCACCGCCGAGAAGAACAAAGTTCAGCCCTTTCCGAATACTCACAGGGCAAGAAATGAGACTTCCAGGTTATCCAGATCTTCGGGAATGGATAGAGGACACAACAATGAGGGAGCTAGATGCGGAGCGGGAAGAGGTACGGGAGGAAGTGCGGAAAAATGTTGCCACCATTCAACAAGAAAACAAACAAGACAAGAATCGTGTGCCTAAACCCAAATTGTGTTTGTACATTACACGCGAGTTACAATCCCACACCTCTCCAATAGAATAATGTAATCCAATATATTCATTAAGTTATATTTTACCTCTCTAAATTGTATCATATTATAATTCTAATTTCTGTAACATAATATTATATTCATTCGTTTCACATTCCATTCGCCTTTCGTTCTCACAATTTGTATCTTGTAGCATAAGCATAATAGAATGACTATATAAGCCATTGAAAAACTAAAACGATGTTCAGTTCTGTCAATAAAATTTCCTAGCGCGAAGCTCTGCCCAACTAAAACGTGTTTTTTATTATCATCCGTTGGCGTGACTAGAGTATTCGCGCGAGTTACATATTTGTATGGTGACCTCCATCAGTAAGCATACATAGATTATTTATACATGGAAAGCAATGACCTTAAGTCGTTGCCCCATTCATATTTCCGTTTGCAATATCAGCATTTCCACTTGCAGGAAATGCACTTCTATTACTTTAATTAATCAGCAAATAAACTTATTGTATCTTTTAATTAATCAGCAAATAAACTCATTGTATCTTTTAATTAATCAGCAAATATATTTATTGTATCGAAAAATCGAAAGAAGATAATAAAGAGCAGTCAGCGATAGACACTTAAGCAGATCACTTGGCTTTTCATTTAACTCGCGCGAAATAGTTTTTCGAGCTTTTTTTAAATTAAATAATTTGTTTTCTTTAAAGACAAGGACTTTTTCAAGAAACCTCAACTGACTGCGAGGACCAAAATGAAAATGACGAAGATCTTGTTTTAGACAATATTGAGGAAGATACCCCAAAAAGAAATAAGAAGAAAATAACGAAAAGCCGCCGATGACGAATTTAAAAAGTTTTTGAAAAAACGGCAATGATTCCCAGCTTACCCGGTCAAGCCCCACCAATGGATACCGACGAGGAGTTTATGCTTAATATGTTCAGAAGGATAAAGCCATTGCCAGCATCAGCAAAAATGCGACTTCATGTAAAAATATTGGGGGAAATCAACGACGAACTGTTGCAGACAATGCAGTAGTTTTTCGAACTATTTTTTTTTACTTTTCGTACTTACATATGTAGGTATCTACATGCATTTTTTTACTGTTTTTTTAGTTTTTTAATACCTTGTTCCTAAATAACTAAAAGAAAACAATTGAGACTGAATTTTATAATGTTATCTTATTTTTAATAAATAAAGTTTTGATGATGAAAAATCATTTGCGTTTTTTTTTTTTTAATTTTAAATTTAGTGAAATCATTAGTGGAAATAATTAATAGCAAACTCAACAACTCCCAAATGATAAAAAAAAAATTCGATGCCTGGGAGCGAATGCGTTGTGGTTTGTCGCCAATGAGCACAATTTCAATTCCAAACAAATCCGTAAACAATGGAATAGATATAAGCAAAATGCTGTATTGTGGGAAACGCACCAAAACCAAAACTGATTTCCTTTGCTTGTTGAACGGAATAATTTCTACCAAATATCGGAACTCCAAAAAAAAAAAAAAAAAGAATTACCATTAGATTACCGAAACCAAAGGCGCATGCCCAGGTTAGCGATCTCCTGAACCCAACATGCCTGTATTGGAATTATAGGGAAATATCCCTTTTCATAATGGTTCGTGCCTAGAGTGAATAAAAATCTAAACTAATTATCTCATACGGGTTGGGTACACGATCCCGAAAACCGAAATCCCGAAAAGCCAAAATCCCGAAAAAAGAATCCCGAAAAATTATATGAAAAATTTGCAGGTAATTTGGCGTCGTGGAATTTTTTTGTGGAAGAAAAAGAATTTTGATTTAGTCAGTTGATAGTTGGCAGCGGAACAAACCAGACGTGTCGTCTGGGGGATGGTGCGCGTAGTGGTCGGGTAATACTGTGCGTAGTATACTTATATTTTCGTTTTTTGGCAAGTGCCATAGTTTAACTTTAAACGTGTTTAATTATCCCTTGTGGGACTCTTAATTCCGTGACGACGTGAACAAAAATAAACAAAAGAAACAAAAAAAAAATACCAGTTTTAGTGACGCCTGTATGTGCTTCGAATCCCCCCCAAACGTGACCACAGTGCCTCTTGGTTGTACTTCCGTCAGCCCCGTACACCAGTTTCCCCCCATTTTTTTTTGACCCCTGGCAAGAGTCCGCCTAAGCGAGTTACATATGCGACCACTCCAGTTACATGTGAGACCACCAACGAAGAAGAGATGGACCGCTCAACACATGGCACGAAACCCATGTTCGTAAATAGATTGCCTGCATAAAACAGGACACATCCAGATGCAAACCAGACATGAATGAGACGACATAGATACAGGAGACGAGGGCCATCAGAGAGCAGTATAGATTAGAATGTCATAAGAAAATGTATCGAAAAGAAAAAGTAAAGTTATTTCATAAATAAAACAACAAAAACTAAAATTCACGCGACGAACGTATTTCCCTCGAAAATAAAATCGCCTGAAGAATAACCAGCGAGGCAGCGCAGCACCATCGCATTTATGGCATGGCTCCTTTCGCAGTCGACATAAAATATATAAAAAATATATATATACAGCGCTACAGGCCAGGCAAAAAAAAAAAATTTTCGTCGTCACACCACCGAAGAAACTACGTCATTACCTACAGCATTACGATTGTCAATGCGCCAGACTCAACGAAGTTTTGTAGCAGAGACAACATCCCAACACCACAACGAACGTATTGTAGCGGATACACAAGCCAGATATCGTAGCAGATTTGTAAGTACAGTGAGATTTATTTTTAATTAAATTTCGTTTGTAAAGCATAGAACATTACATATATTAGAACATATAAAGTATTTAAACATTTTTGTTTTTGGACAATTTGGTAACACGGGTCGTTTCTTTTTGGAAAAAAAAACGCTTTCGGGAATACGGTGACACACATCGGTAACCACACGGATCGCGATTAAGAGAACGGTTGTGCGGTTGTCTGAGAATCTCGTTTCATCTCCTCCCGTACATTTTGTTTCCACGATTTAAACCAAAGGGGTTAAATGAATTTTTGCTTGGGAGTACCGAATTTTTGGTGAGATTTCTTTGAGATTCCTGGCGTAAAAATCATTCTCGGACTTTTACAAGATTTGCAGTGCACGATTTTATCAATATTTTCACCTGGTTTACAATCAACCTTATTTTACCTGACGTACATATCAGAACAACCTGCTTTTCAAAATATTTTTATCTGTATCGTTTCTCTTATTACGATGGCTTCAAGCGACAACAAAGCTGGACCTAGTAGCGAGCCAAATATATCCAGCGATATAGGAGTTTTATCCCCGGTTTCTGCTGCTGAAAATACACAGCAAGCTTCCCTCATTTCTATTAAAATTCCGCCATTCTGGAACAATCGACCCGACTTGTGGTTTCTTCAAATCGAAACCCAATTCAGACTCAAAAGCATCACATCATCGAACACTAAGTATGATTATTTAGTGGCATCGCTAAATAACCAGACGATGGAAACGGTAGCAGATGTTTTAGTGTCTCCTCCCACGCAAGACCAATATGAACATTTGAAAAAAGTTTTACTAGAGCGAAATAGGGATAGCGAGGAACGGCGTTTGGACGCACTGCTTAACAAAATAGAGTTAGGAGATCTGAAACCGTCTGAGTTGTATAGGAGCATGGAAAGTCTAGCAAGTGGGAACAATCCAATAAATCCGCCTCTAGTCATGAAACTTTGGCTAAATCGATTACCGTCAACAATACGCGTTTGTCTGATGGCGGTGGAGAATTCTCAGTCGCAAAGTGAACTATTTGCCCTTGCAGATAGACTCCATGACTCATCTTCGAGACCCCAGGTATCCCAAGTTAGTGTGCCACACAGTAATGATCTAACCAACGATCTCGTGCAAAAGCTTTTATATCGCATTGAGCGACTCGAATTAAATCACTCCCTACCCGATAATTTTAGCAGGCCATCCAGGAACTTCTCTCGGGATAGATCGAAGAGTAGATACAGGTCGAATAGGACCACAAAGGACGATAAGTCGATTTGCTGGTTTCATCGGAGATTGAAGTAACGCGAGGAATTGTACGAAACAGTCGTGCACCTTTCAGTCGCCAAAAAACTAGCGAGCCAAATCTCAAATGCGGTGTTGAGTGAGGCAACATTTTCGCGCCGTCTATTTATCCGTGACAAAACTTCCAAGCTTCAATTCCTTATCGACACTGGGGCAGAGATCTCGATAATTCCTCGCAAACTCTGTCAGCATATCAACCAGCCCAACGATTTCGTTCTTATTACTGCCAATGGTGGAAAAATCCACACCTACACTCAGAGAAAAATCGCAAGCTAAAATCCAGTATGATCAGGCTTGTTTTTAAATTTTTTTATTCTTACGCGCTAAATCTTAATATGAAACCTATAATTCTTGATGTAATAACGTTGTTCTCAAAACAAATTTTAATTCTTAAATTTAAAACAAAAAACTTGATTTCAGATTACACATTCTGTATATTTAAATGTCTTTAAATCTTATTGTAATATTATGTTCATAAATTAAGTTCTCAAAATCTTGAGTTAGGCGTTTGTTCTTAAAATAAGCCAAAACAATCTTAAAATTGTACAGTCAAGCACAAATTAAGGACAAAACAATCTTATTTCAAGATTATTCATGATTGGATCGAGCGCAGAAAGTACTAAACGTGCATGCACGCACAAATTAAGAACAAAACAATATTTTTTCAAGATTATTCATGATTGAATATTGATTTAAGCGAAGTGGAATATTTGCTTGCGGATGATACCGCATCTATAATATTTAATAGTCTTAACCAAGTTCGCGAAGTCAGCTCCCACGAACAGGATGAAGACAAATACTAAAGGACCTGCTAAAAACATTCAACTTGGAATATATTTTTGATTGTTTGAAGGGTAAGTTATTATCCATATATATACATTTACAGTGTATAGAAAACGCCCAAAAGAAATCACCAAAAGCCTGTGTAAATAGAATAGGTATTTCCTTATACCCAATGCATTGCAATTTTACATGTTGTTTTTCTTAAGGTATCTTTGATCAAGAAAAAAAAATAGGGCATGACTGGATGTATGTATATGTTTATGCTACAAGCAGAAAAGCGAAACATATAAACACATCTTGGATTTTTCAACCAACATTTTTAACCTTTGTCTTTTAACACATTTAAGATGCAAATGTTACATTCTGAAGCCTAAAATACATTCAAAAAGAAGATTTGAAAGAAGCAGTGCCACATCTGGGTTTACGTGTGGAATTGCGTGAAAAATGATTTGCCTGGAGAAAATCTGAGGTAAGGCCTGTTACGAGTTCATACCAAACGCCAATTTTTGTCATTAAAGAGCGTTTAAATATATTTCGAATTAAAATAATTTTGATATTAATCTCTGTTATTAGTTTGGTATCGATGATGAAACGCTATCTGTGCCGACAAAAGTCGAGGAATGGTTGCAAAATCAAGGAAGCCTCTCAACTGAAAGAAGTTTTTTAGGAAGAATTCTAAGCAAGGTAAATAATTCATTTCAACATTTTCGTTAGGCATTTTATTGCAAACAAAGGTATCTACATATATAGGATTTAGCGGAGGAAAGGCGGTACTTGCTTATGCAACCGAGAACAGAAAACTTACAGCCTCTCAAAGGGATGATATAATTAGTATTATTGTTGAAGACGTCATTAGTAATAACATTGCGCTTAAGCCAGAAAACTTTCTTCAACTTACAAATGAAATTTGTTCAGTTTTTCCAATTGAATTGATGTAAAGGTATTTTTCCAAAAAACAAAATTAAAACGATAAATATTTATATTGTCACTTTTTATAATACACAGTGTAGTGTATTCGCGGTGGAAAAGTCACAATGGATATCAAGAAGAAAATAATTAAAGGACCATTAAATATTGTTCCTTCTGATCTGTATATATTAAACTATAAGATACTATTTAAGGAGTTGCTTAATATAATAGAGAATCTAAGAAGCTTCAAAGAAGTAGATGAAAAATTCTTAGACCTGTACTTAACAATGTTTAGTTCAGATACAACACTTTCTAGCATTAGAGAAAGAGTAGCTGAGTGGAAAAATTATCATAAAAACAGACAATCCTTTGAAGGTGCCAAGAGCCAAGTTGCAAATGAATTGATGCGATACCTAGTGTCTCCTAAGAACGAATTCATTACTGAAACTAAATCTAATGAAGTTAATGCAACCTCAGGAAGGAATCTAATTGAGTGTATTACTTTGAAAAATGCACATGACAGTTATTCTTACGATGTTAAGAAATTTTTATCAGAGATTCAAGTTGATTTTGAAGAAAAAAATAGTGTAGAATATGCTGATTTTGTTGGAAGACTTATAGAAAAGATATAAAAAGATGATGAGATAGAAATTTCTGGATCTTCAGATTCTGTTCTCTCAACAAATGAGGATGAGCTTGATCTAGACGGGAGGTTTGAAAATGTTCCCTTTTTGTCCACACCACCTCCACAGTCCTTGTTCTCTACAGTCATCAAACCAGAAGTACTTTATACGTGGTTAGAATCAGACTGTATAGGAGATGAGACAATTGAAATAAATAGTATAGAGCCAGAAGAAGCATGGAAGTTGGCAGAAACAAAATATTTTCTCCCCCGGATTGATCAAAGAAGGAGTCATTACTCAACTTTAGAATCTACGGGAAAAAGTTTCCTTGAAAAGAGCATCGACTCTACTATTACAAGTGCGTTTTCAAAGTTTAAATTACCTGGAGAAGATAGCATAAAACTGTTAGTTGATCATGATCATATAAGATCTCTTTCGGTAAACTTAGAATCTTTAAATTTGAATCTCATCTCTAATAAGGATATAGCTCCTCCTGTGATGCAAGAAGCACCTGTATTTGTTGCAGAGAACTTTATGACTAAATCTGCTCCATCTGCTCCTAAAAAGTCAGGGTTTGTGAGAAAGAACTTTTAAGAAAAAAATTGCATATTACCACATCTAGTAGCAAAAAGCTGGAAGTGGTATGGTTTTAATAATAAAAAAAAAAAAAAAGGGATTTCCCTCTCGATAAAACATAGTGATTATGTTCGTGCTTAAATTCCGTACCACCACCGAAAGTGCTAATCCACGCGCAGTAACGCCACGAGTCCCCCACGTCCAAACACGCATTTTGATACGCATCACCTAACTCTAATCGTCTGGTGAAAATTGTGTTTGTGTCCAAAGTGACCATGTGCTGAACAGTGCTCCGCCCTTCAAATTGCCCTAGAACCTGTACGCATTTAAACGATAATTTTTTTTTCTGACTCCTCGTGCCAGTGCAGTTGTGCAACAGACAAATTGTCAAAATCACGTGCTCCTAGGAACGTCCTTTGAACTTCCGGTCACGTCCAGACGCCACAGGTGGCATTAATTTTATGACACGTGTCCAGCGGCGAGATCCCCCCATCATCTTCGATTTCGGCCGGTGGAACGAGAGCGTTCATCACCGAAGCAGACGACACCGGACCCACAGCACCAGGTCCCATCAGAAAATCTCCTCAGCGACGGACCAACATCACGATGCAGTACACATCATCCGAATTTTAATTTTTCCCCCCTTTTTCCAATCCCTATTAGTTTTATTGTAAGCCTCCAGTTTTATTGTATACTCATAGTATAGTTTCTTATAATTGCTCGGTAAAAGTATTTTTTGTGAAGGGGATGAGTCCCGAATATTCTAGCGTCTTTTCAATCAAAAATAAAATATAAAAGGAAAAAAAAATAAAAATAAAAATCAAAAATCAAAAAAAAAAAAAGAAAAACTAAATTTAATTTCCTCGTAATCTCGAAAGTCAATCAAGGGTAGTCTTTGGTAGTCTTGTCGGCGGTTATGCTTTCCATACCGTCAGGGTTTTCTACCTGTTCTTTCTTTCTTTCTTTTCATGTACTCAGGAGATGCTGTGCACACTGTATCGAATCACTCATACATGGGTATAATGTTGCACTCTTGTATGAGTCTCATTCTTTAAATATAATAAATGAGCAAGCTGGCGACTCTCTTCATAGAATAAGAGAAGAGGTTGTCAAGCAGCTCAGTTATATTCCGACCGTACAGAAGTACAGGCAGACGTACATTAGAAAATAAAGAAATAATTAATAGTCGGGTTTTTTTTTATATATTTTCCCGACTCTAAACAAATCACGAGTTTCATTTCCGCGAAATACATTTGGTCCATGTCGAGCCGGATATAGAATCAGTGAAATAAATAAAAAAATATTTGTTTAAAGTGTTCGAAGGAATGAAACGCGCAATTTTGTGTTCGTGTACAGTATTCGTGTAGTACAGGCAGATACAAGTACAGATACAAGTGGTATAGATAAACATAAAAGTAATACAGATAAAAGTGATAAAGAGTACAGGCCCTGATGATCATTTATCATTACGGTGACCATCCGTCCTCTTTTTTAGAGGACAGTCCTCTTTTTCGATATGGTTTCCTTTTTTTTTTAAAAAAAAAAAGAGGACAGTAATTTGTCCTCTTTTTACTAAATTGTCCTATTAATGTCCATATTTTTCTTAGAAACCTTTTTTCTGTGATCTAGACAGTAAAGCACTTTCTTCAGTACTAACTTACTTAAACACAAAATGTAAGTTTGAATAACGCAGTTCTGTCATTTTAAACAACTGCGTCCAAACTGCCTCCGACCTGCTTCCCGTTGACGTTGAAGTTCTTATAATCAAAATTTATTCATTTTTTTTATATTTTTCACTCCTCTCAAAAAAATTGCTGTGAAATTGTAAGTGAAATTTTCACGACGAAATGTCAAAAATTTGATGCGACGGACAATAAAAGCCAAGTGAAATAGCAAGTAACGCCCCCTACAAAGGGGACAACGCCGATGTTGAGTACAAAAAATTATTGAGACACAGCAAAACACGTTGGTTGACATTGTTTCCTGCATTGGAACGAATATTGAAATTATTTAAACCTCTTAAAGAATACTTTCTTTTGCAAGAAAAGTGTCCTCAAGTAATCCTTAAATTCTTTAATGACCCTTGTGCTGAACTATGGTTCCTTTTTATTCAAAGCCAATCATTCTTTTTTCACAAATGCATTCTTCATTTAGAGTCACAAAACATGTCAATGACTGAAGCATCTCTTGTAATGAAAGACTTTAAATTAAAATTAAGAGAAAGGCAATCAAAATGTTTTTTACCATTTACGGTAAAAAATGCTCTTTCAAAGCTCCAGGTTGAAGGAAATATTGATGCAATCAATTTTAAAGCCCAAGTTGATTATCAAGCCTGTATTGATAACTTAAGTCAGTGGAATGCAGCGTTTAAGGACGTGGAACATTTTGAATGGACACTTTTTAATTAGAATTCCATTTTGGAACTCCATTGTTTTGGAAGTTAAAAATATAAAAATCAAAGATGATGAATTATTTGACGAGGTTTCTTGCGTCAAGAGATTTGCAAATAAGGAACAAATTGAAAAATGGAAAACGGACAATTTGTCACCAAGTGAGAAATAGGTTGAAATTTTCAAACACTTTGACGAAGAAAATGTGAAATACGAAAATATACTAAGACTCGTGTAGTTTTCGCTTTCACTACGGAAAGAGTGTTTTCAATTTCTAACACCATTTGGACACCTGAGAAATCGCGATTACAAGTTGATACACTAGAGGCAATGTTGATAACAAAGTGCAATTATAACTATGACTGTGGAGATTTTAAGACTTTTTTAAGAAGTCGGGATGACATCTTAAAAAATACACTACGAAGAGAAATACATAAAAAACAACAGTTCCTTCGAATTCAACTTTTAAATTACGAACTTATTATGTATACCTATGTATTTAATATTTTTTTGGTTTGTTTTAAAAACTGAACTGATTGATGCAATCAGAAGTACCTACAAATATTTTGAATAAATAACGTTTGTTTTAAGACTTGTTTACGTTATTTAAAGATTGTCCTCTTTTTTGCATCTGCGAAAATGGTCACCGTATTTATCATTGACCGCAGTACAGAAACTACAAATTATGTATATAGACATACATATATATACATATGCCGGCATGCAAATAAAAAAAAAAACGACGAACAAAAATTGCGAAGTGCGACGTTGCCGCTATCGATGTATACAGGTTTAATCATGTATGTACAGAGTTTGTTTGTTCCCAACAGCGGGAGAACAACAAAAACAACCCAGAAAGAAACAAAAGGAAACGGAGCATAGGAACCCATAAACACAAAAACTGACGAGAAAAATATTGTGACGAACAATATTTTCATCCCCAAATACAGGCTGCTGAGATTTTGAATACCTCTTTTTTGTGTCGTCTGACTTCACGCACACGCGCAAGGAAACAGAAAAAAAGGTACCGTACAGCAACAAAAAAAAAGGAATTCCGATGGTCTCCACGGCAACGGCAGCCAGTCGACGAGGTCAAATACAATTATTAGTACAGGAAAATAAAACAAAAACAAGACAACAACAAAAACAAGAGAAACAACAAAGGAAATAGTTAACACGATCCGACACGCGCATACGTAAAACAGTTCTAACTGTATCAGCACTTTCTCACGGTACTTCGAGTGCAACGACTGGACACCGGATACTCGCACACGCGCTGTGTATATTTGGCAACTCAGCGGATTGGGCATTGCATGGGAGCCTACCTGCTTCTGTGGCGTCGTACTATAAGCTAGTTCTAAGTAGGCAGTGTAAGAGTGCAGGTCTATTAAATATAATATTATAACGTTGAACAGTTTTTCTTTTATTTGGAACAAGTTGGGCCAACCCACAAAGGTTGGTGTTCGGTTTTTTTTCCGTGTCCTCGACAGGACATCTTTAACTGAAATACGTACAGGGTAAGTGATTGCAAAATATCAAATTATTAAGCGTATAGAATGTACAGTGTATAAAATGTACAGTGTGTAGAATGTACAGGAAGATAGTTCATGAAGTGGTGCAAATTATTCATTCAGTACTAGAAATAATAAAAACATATTTTGTTCAAAGTTGTCGGTTTGCTTCGATGGCAGTCAAAAAACATGCACAGCTGCTGGGGCAGTGTGTCGCCGGGATTATTGATGATACATATGTATAGGTGTATAGTGAAGTATAGAATTTTATGAGTTTACAGTGAAACTGCAGATTTTGTATAGTAATTTAGTAAGAATATAGTGATCGCTATTAGGTAGATGGTAGAGATGGTATTAGGTATAGTTATAAGTGTACAGTGAGATTTGTTAGTTTGTACAGGAATTAAGAAGCATGCATGTTAGGTAGTCATGGGATTAACTTGGCTAGTATAGGATGTTAGAATTCCACGCTCAAAAAAGCTAGCACAAGATGCCAAAATGCTGGGCGATAGGAATAGGGTACAGTATATGACATGTCAGTATAGGTGCAAAGGCAAAACAAATGCATAGTCAGAGCAGTGAGTATACTCACGTTAGAGTACAGTTTGAGAAATTGTGCAAATTAAAGCACAGGCGGACTCAATCAAGATGTCCACAGCGAATTAGAAGTTCGCAATTTGTACAGAAAATAATAGTATTGATTAATTTGCATCCACTAGAACAAGTTATAGATTAGAGTACAGATCATAACGCTCCAATCATGGGTGTTTTTTTTCGGTGAAGGTACAGATTAAATGGGATCAATTTAGTTCTATTCCCAAGTTATTAGACGCATCCAACCAGGCAAAAGCGACAGTCATACAATCAGCATGGCGCGCAAGTTTGCCGAATCGGAGGAAGCAGCCGCCATTTCTTACAAAAATGCGGATCTGCACCTCAATACTGTACAGGAGGACTAGCTGAGACTTTGCAAGCTGCATAAAGGTCTGCTAGACGAAGCCGAGGGTGACGACATAGTCACATACATCGAATTCAAGGAATCGGTCAAATTAGACTACTACCAGTCTCGCGCGGAGTTTGAGGAGAGGATGGAGGCACTGCGTCCCAGAGTACAGCCCATACAGGAACAGTGTACAGGCATTAAGGTACAGAACGAAGTTTGGGAACGGCTCTAGAAGATATACGATCGGAAGTATCTGATCGGACGCGACTATCTGCGCCAATTGCTCAATCTCCCTGAGCTAAGCAGCCGACCGTCAGCCAACGAGCTTCAGAGGATTGCGAACACGACGCACGAGGTCATGCGTTAGTTATAGGCATTAGGACTGATAGAAGAGGCCTTGGACTTCTTCGTCGTAAACGTGTTGCGCTGCAGTCAACGTATCAAGCCGGAATAGGCTGAAATTATTTAGTCTGGTAAGTTTTTTTTCTTTCTTTCTTTCCAATACCTTTTGGGAACTATTACCTTTTATTGATTTTCCATAAAAATTTAATTTTTATTTGATTTGGTTTAATTGAATCCAGTTCATTCGTACGTTATACGGACCGAATTGGTTCGCATAGATATATATTTTTTTTTTTTTTTTTTTATTTCACCACTATTGTAGTTGTTAAACCACAATTAGCTTTCTCAAGAAAAGAGAATTTTAAATATAACAAGAAAACAAGTAAATAAAAATAATACCGAGAAGAAGTACACTTGTAAGATATTATGGAGAGCTAATATTTCCTCCCCCTCCCTTGTCGTAAGAAATTAGCTATAGGATCGGCCTATTGTTAACTTTATTTTTGAATTTTGTCATGGCACTTGCTATTTTAATGGAATTAACTTTAACTTTAGCTTGAAACGGCCTATTAGAAAGTAGAATTCATATATAAGATCTTCCTTTTGAATAAACAGCCTCTGGCTAGTTATGTGACATAAAGTTATTAGCAGTTTAGTGTTTTTCTTTATGCTTGGAGTGGTACTTTTCTTAGGATAGTCCCCAGATGATGCCGAATTAAGTATCTCCGTGGAGGTGGTGACGCCATGATAAGTCCGATGAAATAGATCGGCTTTACCGAGGTCATCTTTGGATATGACCCCGGCACAAAAAGGGGTGACTAACGTTAAGGTAAGGGAGTGGCTTAGTCACCAAAGGTGGTTGACTGCTGGCATTTCCAGGGAGCGTACTACCTGGCTCTCTACCGCATGCCATATGGCAAGATTGGGTGGTATTAAAAAAACCCAAAAAAAAAATTTCGATTTAACGAATTGTTAATTTCGGGGGATTAGGATAGCAAGGCAACTTCGAGCTCTCACTTCTCTCCTTTTTGGAGAACCATTAATATTTCTTCTCAACCTCCATCTCGAGACAGGCCTGAAAAGTAAATGTAACGCCGTTCGGTATAATCTGCAGCAAGAACCCCCCCCAATCCGACGAGCATAGGACGGAGCTCCGCTAGCAGGCCTGCCGCTGTAAACATTATCCGAACACCCTTCGCCTGACAGTTCTTATTGACCAATAGTAGTACCTGTAGTGCATGGTCGTAGGGGCTGATAAGCCGGGGAAGGTAATTTTTTTTTTGCAAGGAACCGCAAATTTCGGAATAGATTGTAGTTACATATGCGGTTGAACCTAAATCCTGCTCGTTCTAACTTTTTGCAACGAGAAAGTTCTTAAGTTTATTTTTATAAATATTATTCAAAACGTTACACGTTGAATTCGAATAGAAAAAAAAACTTCAAATGAAGTTGGACTTAAAATTGTCAGTCATTCCATTAAATTGGATATATCTACAAAATTGTACATGCATAGTCTCTATATTTATCACACAGCGCATTAATAGTGATAATAATTATTTACATTTCTTGTCACAGAAATGGAAAGGAATCTATTGCGGTGCTGCTGCATTTTGGCGGTTTGGGGATACAGGACATTTTTTATAGTTTGCCAGGCGCAAACGTAGATCCAACCGACAATAACAATGTATTTGATATAGCTATTAAGAAATTCGATGAATATTTCCTACCTAAACAAAGCAAAGTTTTTGAAAGGCATGTTTTTCGCTTAATGAAACAGGAGGTAGACGAAAAATTTTAAAGTTTTTAATAAGATTATAAATAAATTTTTGATGATGAAAAATTATTTGCGTTTTTTTGTTTTTTAATTTTAAATTTAGTGAAATAATTAATAGCAAACTCAACAACTCCCAAATGATAAAAAAAAAATCGATGCCTGGGAGCGAGTGCGTTGTGGTTTGTCGCCAATGAGCACAATTTCAATTCCAAACAAATCCGTAAACAATGGAATAGATATAAGCAAAGTGCTATATTGTGGGAAACGCACCAAAACCAAAATTGATTTCCTTTGCTTGTTGTACGGAATAATTTCTACCAAATATCGGAACTCCAAAAAAAAAAAAAAGAATTACCATTAGATTACCGAAACCAAAGGCGCATGCCCAGGTTAGCGATCTCCTGAACCCAACATGCCTGCATTGGAATTATAGGGAAATATCCCTTTTCATAATGGTTCGTGCCTAGAGTGAATAAAAATCTAAACTAATTATCTCATACGGGTTGGGTACACGATCCCGAAAACCGAAATCCCGAAAAGCCAAAATCCCGAAAAAAGAATCCCGAAAAATTATATGAAAAATTTGCAGGTAATTTGGCGTCGTGGAATTTTTTTGTGGAAGAAAAAGAATTTTGATTTAGTCAGTTGATAGTTGGCAGCGGAACAAACCAGACGTGTCGTCTGGGGGATGGTGCGCGTAGTGGTCGGGTAATACTGTGCGTAGTATACTTATATTTTCGTTTTTTGGCAAGTGCCATAGTTTAACTTTAAACGTGTTTAATTATCCCTTGTGGGACTCTTAATTCCGTGACGACGTGAACAAAAATAAACAAAAGAAACAAAAAAAAAAAATACCAGTTTTAGTTACGCCTGTATGTGCTTCGAATCACCTTGAATTGACCCCGTTACCCACCGAACGGACGGAAACTTTTTTTAATTATCCGTACCCCGAACTGTAGATACCTTCGACACGCTTCTCCGGCGCATCGGGGTGAGGGTATTAATGAAATCCCCCCCGCATTAACCCACCGAGGAAACCACGTGTTCATCGGCATATCCGTAGCACGAAGTCGTGTTCCAGCATCAGCGAGTCTAGTGGCAGTTTCCAGCCTCGGACATCAGCAGTCAGCTCGACTATCGCTCCAGGATCAGCTCTGACGTCATCTACTCAACTCACCAGTTCGCGATAAGAAAAAAAAAATTTTAGTTTTTGTATTAGATTTTTTTTTGTAGTATGTGGTTCTTTAACTTTCTGGGTAGATTCAGCAACAATCACAATAATCTATACCTCTTAAATTAATTCTGGCGTAGAAACAAAAAAAAAAAGAAAAAAATTTGTCTTTATGTAACCGCGTAGGAGTGGAAAGCTGTTCGGTCCGATAAAATTAAATATATTAATTCATTCTTTCCGCGTAATATAGCGATTCGATGGACCAGTAGGAGATGTTGTGCACATATCGCCCCTGCCGCTGCAGATCGAAATTTGTTTTGGATAAGGCCTATCAAGGTAAAAAAGGGTAAGTCCATTCCTTAATTAAAATAAAAAAAAAAAAAAAAATATTATGGAATATTTTTTTTTGTAAGTTAAATTCAGTAGTACTTGGATAAATGAGATACATGGTATTGAAATGGTAGTATGAATTTGATACGAATATCTAAGAGAGGTTGCTGAAACTTGAAATCGAATTTCCCTTTTTACGATTAAGGATCTGCATATTGACCACTGCAGCACATTGTTAGTTTGTTTTTTTTTTTTTGTTATAGTTTTCCTTTGGGCGTGATCATACGCACTTTAAGATTTTGAGATTGTTTTAAGGATTCACTTAGTTCTTACGTTAGATTAAATATTCATGACAATAACCTATAGCGTAAGATGATACTAAAGTACAGTTTTTTTTTTGTTTTTTAATAAACCGTTTTGAAGCTTTGTATTCAGTAAACCTTGGCGTCATGTTTTATTGATTTGGATCCGCTTGGAGTCATTGGTTTTTTTTATTTAGCGAACGATGAATCAACGATGATTCTCTTTTTCACTGGAACGTTATTGACGTTAATGAAGGCGTAACCGTCAGCACTATTTTGGATGCGAGGATGAAGTGCAGGTGCACAAGGTATGTAGACTCGTCGTAGAAGAGATTTTGGATCTCGCAAATTTTGATAAGGGGTGACTAACAACTTCGTGATAGAGGGGCTTAGTTACCAACGGTGGTGCGGACATGATATTACATCATTCCCCGCCATAGGGGTGGGTTACCCTTTGAGGGAGCACCTACATCTTGCTCTCTCTCTCTCTCTCTCTCCCAATCAGTGTGGAAAGGAAGGGAAATGTAGGGGTAGAAGATAAACATATAGAGTATGGAGACACCTACGAGAAACAAACCAATTTGATATTATATTCGTGACCAATTCGAGCCTTCTTTCTATTAAACATTCCTCTCAAATTTCAACTAGAGACAGGCATGAAAATATGTAACACCGTTCGGCACAATGATAGCAAGATCCCCCCAATCCGACGAGCTTAGGACGGAGCCTTTGACTAGCATGCCTGACGCTATTGCGTGCCCGAACACCCTCCCGCCTTAACTCAGACTGACTTCTAGTGGTACCTGTAGTACAGGGGTCACAAGAGTTGACCAAAGGTTGGAGGTTATTGTTTATAGTAACACCAAAAATGCGTTTTCGTTTTATTTACTACTTAGACTTTGGTTGCAAGTTGGCACTCCCGTGGGCAAGTAGTTGTCCCTTGGGGTTGCCCGATTGGCAGTTGAATTTAAGATAATTAATTTTCGCCGATCTTTATAGGTTGGCGGAATGGATTTCGTTACAATATATTGTAGGATCCTGGCAGAAAAACCCTACATGTATCTATCGCCAAAGCGATAGCCTAGGTTGTGATGACTATTGTTATCACAAGACCTCATGCACATGGTATAAATGGCAAACTCAGATAATTGGCAACATCATACCTGTTTATACGAAGCAGTCAGAAATCTGGGAGGCAGCAAGAAGTGTTGACTATAAAAGCTATAAGATAAAGCACATGGTCAATGTCAATAACCCCCGAGATGGAATTGTCATCCATACCTCTTTATTCAAGAGGTTTCACTGCTGAAAGGAATTTCTTAAAAAATGGATTAATTCTGTATAATGGTCTAGGTTATCATCAAACAGCATCTGAGATGAATATGCCAGAAAGTGACATTATAGGAGACTACCAGATAAGCCTTGATGGAAGTTCACACACTTACAATGATCAGTCATTCAAGTGTCAAGTTGTAGAACAGAATGCAATGCACCAGAGCCTAAGTAAAAAGGTTTATTAAAAAGAGTGCAGATTTGGAGTCAACAGATGTTTCTATGATAGGTGATGAATATGTAGTAGAGACAAAGAAACCAGTCAAGGCACTGATCAAACAGTTTGTTACGTATGGCAACACTGGCCATTCGTGTCTTTTGTAAAATGACATGTAATATAAGTAGTTAGTTCTCGATTGGTCTCTGGCCAAGAGAGACGGGTGTAACACACCGAGGAGACGGAGAAAATAAACGCGGTTTTTTTTTGTATATTTTTCCCACAGAAAAATTCGTACTAGTTTCATTTAAATCGGTGTGGATTATACATTATGGTCCTTCGAGTCGGTATAAAAAAAAAATCTTAATCGGAGTGTATATTTAAAGTGAAAAAGTGAAAAACAATAACGAAGAAGTGGAGAATCGGAGAAACTGGTGGAAGGTTTGAGTGTGGAGCGGATTTGCAACACAAGGATGTGCGCAATTCACTCACACACAAAATATAGTTACATATATATGTAGGATTACATAACTGGCAACGCCGCCAACCCAGAATCGAGTAAACATCTCCATCCCCAGTCAGTCGTTCTTCTCAACTCACCGAGATCGGATGTGTAAAGTAAAGTGCTATAATCTTTAAAATAAAACAGTGTATTTGTGTTCATATATTATAATAAAATTAAAATAACTTAATAAAACTACATATATTTACTCTTTTCATTTTTTTTCTAATTAAATATACCTATTAACATCTTAGCAATATATTTGGTGACTTACAATCACTATTTTCAGGATTCAATAATTGATCTCTTGGTGACTTACAATCACTGTTTTCAGGAATAATTATGTATTTGTTTTTGGTGCCTTACAACCACCAAATTTCAAATGGAGGGATTATATGCGTGTCTGAGCGCCTTACAACCACTAAATTCCAGACATCAGGTATTTACTTGCAATACAGGCAAGTAGGAACATGTCATGGAGTATGGAGATATTGTGTGGAATACCCACTCACACAAAACAATCGGAGGCAAAATACTCTAAAGCATGTAAAAACATGCAACGGAGAATATTATTGTGCTGAAAACACACACGCAATAACCACAAAAGAAAAAGAAAAACAACGGAGAAAAAACAGATGTCATAATACATAATGCCATGTGCAACTCATTTGCGCACAACAAAACGAACAAAAGAGACTCGAGTCTCGAAACTAATTAACCAGCCACTCGCGGAACGCCACACACACATATAGATCGAACGAAGAAAAGTCGTTCATTCAGTTTTTTTTGATTGAGAGTGAAAGACGTGTCATTGCGGGTTAGGCAACAAAGTTAAAAATATTAAAAAGAAAAAACGAAAAATAAAACAAAAGTAACCATTTAGTACTCGCCATGACGCCATGAGTGGAAATAAAAAAGGTAACAAAATAATAATAATATTTCTATAAATAATCCCTTATTAACGAAATAAAGGGTGCACAGTGAATTTTTTTTTGTGTGTTGCAAAGACCAAAAGGGTTGATTTCGTGTTAACAGTGTCATGTGTGTTGTGTGTGCATAGTTAGGTATGCGACGGCGTACGTCGTCGTCGCCGTCGCAGTCTGTAGGAAGGTAAAAACAAAACAACAAAGAGGAGAAGGAGATTGGAACGAAGAATATGGGAATATTTTATTCATTTCTTGGAGTCAGAATATTTTCGTTATTGATTATATTCTATTATGGAGTTATTTGGTTTGTTTTTTTTTTCATAGGAAGAATTATAAACAAGGAGTTTGGAACGAAAAAAATATGGGAATATTTTATTCGTTTCTTGGAGTCAGAATGTTTTCATTTATTGATCACGTTCTATTATGGAGAAATTTGGAGAAATTGGAGAATAATTTTAGCTAAAAATTGGAGTCGGAGAAAGTGTTCGCGTGAGCACATAGATGCGTGGACCGCAAACACAATTATAATTTAAATTATAAAAATGGAGAATATTTGGAGTGGAGAGCTTCCAGGAGGAAGAATTTTTTTATTATTTTCTTAGGTAGGTATACGGAGATTATATGGAGAGGAGATCTCCAGGAGGAAGAATTTTTTATTATTTAATTATATTTTATATTATTCCTATGAAGGAGTAATTACCGGAGAAGGAGAAATCGTCTACGGAGTATATGGGGAACACAACGGTTTTGGTTTTTATAAAAATATTTGGTACGTAGGTATATTTTGTAGGTTATTGTACAACACACACATGCGCACAATTTAGGGGTTGATACTAGAACAGGAATTCATTTATTTCTTTTATGGGCGAGTAGGGTGTAAAAATTTATACTTGAAACTGACACGTAACTTAATTTATCTCATTTCATAAATCAAAAAGCCGCAAAGGCAAAAAAAAAAGGTCAGGAGACCACAGTGGAGGGAGAAAAAGCTGGAGGAAAGGTTGCGTCCGGAGACAAAACCTTTACTTCCCTACGGAGAGCCATTGTTCGGGCCGCAGACTTTGCGAGGTCCGAGGAGTTGAGAACAACGTCTCATGAGGGGCTGTTATTGCGAACAGACCGCCTCATTCAGCTGTGGGATAAGGCCAATGAGCTCTTCCTGCAGTTGGTGGAGATATTGGAAGGAGAAGGATTAAACCAATTGGAGTTGGACATGGAGAAAATGGAGGCGGAATACTATGAGGCTGCCGAAATTATGAGGAGACAAATCAACGAAGGAGCTAAGGAGAAGGAGAAATTGAATGAGGCTAGTTCAGCTAATGCGGAAGAAGGGAGAGCAATCAACGTAAGCCTCACGTTGCCAACACAGCAACATGATATAAAAAATACTTGGGGAGAGTTTGACGGATCGCTGCTAAAATGGATCGGTTTTCGCGACCGATTTAAGGCGGCGATTCATAACAATGGAGATATTTCGGAGGCATTCAAATATGCGTATTTGAAAAAATCGCTGACAGGAAGAGCAGCCAAGGCTTTGGGAGAGAGCCATGTTAGTCAGGATAGCTACAAGGAGGCGTGGGAGAGGCTTGCCCAATTATATGGGAAGCCATACCATATAACCAAGGAGTATCTAAACCAATTTTACAGGTTACCGGTTCTGCAGGAGAAACCATCGGCTAATGAAATTCAGCGTATGGCGAACGTGACGCATGAGACGATCTGTCAACTAAAGTCATTGGAGATCCCGGTGGAACACTGGGATATGATATTCGTGCTCGGACTGCACGAAAGATTAGACTCGGAGACAAGGAAGCAATGGGAGTTGCAGAGATCATCGGAGACCCCGAAAGTAGGAGAAATTCTGGATTTCTTGGATAAACAAGCAGGAGCTATGGAGAATACCAGGCCAGGATGGAGAAATCTACCTACAACTGCGGGAGCAGGGAGAAAGGAGTCGGAGAGTTTTCACAGGAGTGAACCGTCTACATCAAGAGGAGCACTAGTAGGTCAATACGTTGGAGTTCCATGCGAGGCATGTGGAAAGGATTCCCATGCCTTGTATCATTGCCCTGACTTTGTGGCATTAAATTTGAACGCACGAAAGGATTTCGTGGCAAGAAGGAGGATTTGCCCTAATTGCCTTAGGAAAGGACACCGGATGGAGGCATGCACGAGCTTGAAGTGCAACATTACACAATGCCAAGGGAACCCTGCACACAACAGTATGCTGTACCCAGAAAAGCAGAGCATGAGGACTATTCTGAATCTGCGAGCGGAAAATGCCATAAAGGACAACATGGCAGCCAGGAGAAACCCACTTTGACTGGAGGAGATACCAGCCAAAAGGAGAAAGCTGAACCCGGAGTCGGAGATAAAAGTCAAAAAGGTACAAAAAGTTAATAAAATAAAAAGTAAATTTACCGATTCACAGTACGACAACTCGTTTCAATATTCTTTGTCGAAAAATAGTTTCTTGCCGACAGTTATGGTATTTTTAGAAAGCGAAGGGTGTAAGTTCGGACCCATTAGGGGTTTCTTAGATACAGGATCTCAGGTAAATGTGATGATTCACAAACTAATACAGGAGTACAAACTTTCAGCTTTGTCCACCACTAGAAAGGCTGTGGGTATAGACGGAGAGCCTTTTAAAATAAGGCAACAAATAAAAGTAAAAATATGTCCGTGGTATGGGACTCAGGTACAGGAGTACATGGAGGCAATGATTTGGGTTTTACCAAAGGAAAGTAATTGGGGTCCAACAATGCCATCATCGGCTTTAGATCCTACTGTTATTCAGAATTCAACGGAGATACCCTGGGCGGACCCAGACTATTGGAAACCAAATCCAACATATGTTCTTTTTGGAGTAGGTTTCTTTGCAAAAATTGTCACGTCAATTATTCAAAGAAATACGAACGGAGTAGCGTTAATAGAAACGCTTTTAGGAGTTATTGTGCTCGGAACACAAAATGAACGGATAGACGGGTTGACAGGGCAGTCGATTTCATCCATTCAATATAAGGAGGAGGAGCAATTAGATAAGCTATTAGAGCGACTTTGGCAACAAGATCAGGTTAGCTCATGTTCTAGGTATACGGAGGAAGAAATGTTAGTTGAAAAATATTTTATGGAGACATATAGACGGGATGAATCAGGAAGGTTTATAGTAAAAATTCCGTTAAAGGAGAATATTAAAGAACTGGGAAGTTCGAGGGAGATAGCGTTAAGGCGCTTCTTATATTTGGAGAGGCGTCTTGCGAAGAACCCGAAGATGAGGAGAATTTATGTGGAGAAAATGAGGGAAGAAATACAAATAGGTCATCTTGTTTTGGCCACGGAGAAAGCAAGAATAGGAGAAATGGTATATTACATACCACACCATTGCATCCCGAAGGACAATCGGATTGTGTACGATGCAAATTGCAAAACAGTTAAAGGTTTGTCGCTAAATGACATTCAAATGCTTGGTCCAAAGTTGCAAAAAGATTTGCATGAAACCATTATGCGTTTTCGGAGACATAAAATAGCGATATATGCAGATATTCGCAAAATGTTCAATCAGGTTAGGGTAGATAGGGAACAGTGGAACTTACAAGGGATATTTTGGAGGGAGAATGCAAATCAAAGATTGCAGGAGTATTGGCTAACAGTAGTCACATTTGGATTAACAGCATCACCATTTGTTGCTGTGCGTTCAGTGATTGAAATTGCCAGGAAGGCAAAAGGAGAATATCCAATTGCAGCTAATTCGATAGAAGAGGACTTCTATATGGATGATTGTGCAACAGGATCTGATTCAGAAAAATCTGCAATTAAATTAGCAAAAGAAATTGACACGATTTTAAAAGGAGAAATTTAACTTATCATATCGCTATCCTATCCCCAAAAGTGTGTGTTTATCTGTCAATGTCACAAAGATACCGTAAAGCCTGGGAAACTGATCCTAAATTTTCATGTAAGTTTTAAAAATTAAATTTATTTTACATATTAGAAAAAATTACAACTTTTCAGCATGGATCGCTCCAGTTCCTGGTGAAGATTCTAGGGTGCTTTGCAAATTATGCAAATGTACAATGAATGCACATAAATCCGATTTAACTGCTCACGGTAAAACTAAAAAATATGTAGAAGCATATCATTTTATACATCTAGCTGGTACTTCGAAGAAAATTACACAATTCATGCCGAATCAAATTTTGGAGAAAAGAAAATTGGCGGAATTAAAGTTAGCTGCATTTATTTGCGAGCATTGCTCTATAAAAATTTGGTCGATTAGTCTCTGGCCGAGAGAGACTGGTGTAACACACCGATGAGACGGAGAAAATAAACGTGGGTTTTTTGTATATTTTTCCAACAGAAAAATTCGTACTAGTTTCATTTAAATCGGTGTGGATTATACACAGTTAGTTGGCAATGTAGGTTGAACAGGCACAGTGTGAAATAGAGGTTGTGAGCACTTACTCCTGTACTGGTTGTGAGATAAGGCCATATGCAGTTCTGCAGTCACATAATGTCAAACATGAGGGTATATTACCAATCAATTCTAATTGCACTTTCAGCCAAAAGTTCATATCTTGTAACCCTGAATTAGTATTGGAAAGTAGAGATATATACTGCTTTATTAACATACCTGCTCTAAACAAAATCTATTAATATAAGATTTGACTTCACATTTAAAGGCCAGCTTGATCCATCAAAACAGATATATGGTGTTGAGACGCAAATGGAAATAATAAAAAGTTTAGCCACCAATGAAGGTTTTCTAACAGGTGTAATAGGTATAAGTTATGGGAACGCTAAGTTTCCCACGAAATTCCTGGCAATATAATGCCGAACAAAGTTTCCCAAGAACAGACAGCAGCATCATGTTCCTCAAACACGCGCAACAACTTTTATGCTGACGCGACAAACTGTTTCTTGTGGAAACTCATTTTCATTTTCATGTTCAGTTTAGTTTAAGTGAGACATTCGGAAAATAAAGTTCAATTCCTCATATGAGGAAAATTATTATATTACGTGTTTCATTAAATTTTAATTTATATTCAGCACTGTAAGTGTGGAGACGTGTGCGCCCTAAAAGTAGCTTCTCCTACTGCTCGGGAGATATCGCCGTAAGCGATAGAGTTCCGATAAAACGTCATCGAAATGTCACTACCTGAAAGCTGTCATCTAGAACTTTCCCTTTTTCTTGCCACGAGGCGCAATAACCTGCCCGCCACAAAAAAAAAGAACTAAAACGAATTTATAGATATAAGAAGAGATTATGTAAGTAATATGAAATTTATACAATGTAATGAATAATGTAAATTTACTTAATAAAGGTTTTGTAACTTGGCATTATGAAAAGTAACGTCTTTCATTAATCGCCTTGTTATCAAAAGAATCTCTGCTGCAGCCAACTTGCTGCAACAGTAAGCATCATTGGATTGTCATCCAATCTACTTTTAAGAGTATTTAAGGTATGGCAGTATAATAGATTAATGAACTCTCAAGCACAAGCTAAAGTTTAATGAAACCAATTCACTAATGCATAAAGTATTCAACACATATTAAATAACATGCCTAACAATTCAACTTAAAACTAAAGTTCTTATTCTACAGGGGTTAAATTAAAACATGTTATAAAATATATTGTTCACTTGCGTTTCCACCCTTACGTTGTTTCTCCATCTAGGTGGAACTGGTTGTGCTATGAGCACATAGAGGACGCTCTAATCGTTTAAAAGAGTATCAGTCACATCTTTTGTCTCTGGGTGCGAGAGACCATATATATGTCGATTTAGACATTTTTACTTCACTTCTTTTTGTCACCTCGTATCGCGAAGTAAGATTTGTATTATTCAATAAGTTAAATAAAATTGCTCTTATATAGCGAAGTGTTTGCGTAAAAGTTTTTTTTATTTTGTGGTCACACAACGGAAACCGAATTAACCACGCACCCCTACATATATAATAACAATGATCTTACTTTTCTGTGTTAGCATACCAATACAATGTCTAGTAATCGTATGCTTGTTAGTTACAGTTGTAAATCAGTTAATTTATCACGCACAGTATTGTATTGGTTGCGATCTGATGCTAAAAAATGTAAGCAGTTCGTTATGTATCGAATCAGCGAAGTGCTAGAAAACAGCAAGCTTAGTGAATGGAAATGGATTCCAACCAAACAAAACGTTGCAGACGAAGCAACTAAGTGGGCAAAAACACCAGCTTTTGATCAAAATAGCAGATGATTTAATGCACCTTTATTTTTATATGATGATGAAAGTTTGTGGCCAGTAGAAGCATTACTACGGTGACCACCTGTACCGAAATGACCGGTACAGTACCGAAATTAAACGCTGTGTACCGGTGTACCGAAGAAAATCCTCGGTACACACAAATATACCGAAATCATTCAAATGCAAATTCGCTTATCGAAATTGAAAAAAAAAAAATAGAAAAGCGAAAGCATCTGCCTTTTGTTTCTATAGTTTTTCTTGTAGTAGAGACTTAATGCACCTACCAAAATGGGAATATGTTGAAGCTTCCGCAAAGTTCATTGCATTGAAAAATCGCTTTGACGTCGACTCATGTAACATTGAACTCTTCGATCAGTTTACATTTTTAAACAAATATGTAACCGTTGAAAAGATTCAATCATGGGAAGAAAACAGTGTTGCAACTGACAAACGATGGGTGGAATGTTTTCAACATTTTGAAAAAAGAAACATTCCTTACAATTATATACTTAAGATCGTTGCATACATTCTTTGTTTACCAGGTACTTCAGCCAGCGTTGAGAGAGTGTTCTCTTTAATAAATGAAATATGGACCACTGATAAAAGCCGGTTGAGCATTGCAACTTTAAAAGACCTTCTGTACGTCAGGTACAATATAAAAATGTCATGCCTTGAGTTCTTCGAATTTTTAAAAGGCAACCCAAAAATGCTTGAAGAAATAGGATCTGATGGAAAATATACCTTTAAAAAACGTGACAATAATAACTAAAACATTTAGTCTTTTAATAATATATTAAAAAGTATATACATAGCTATTTAATAATGTATTAAAAATATAAAGATATGACTTTTAAAAATTTTATTTCTGTGTACCGAAATTGGCTTTGGAAAAAGTGGTCACCCTAAGCATTACAAACCGATGCTAAACATAAGGAAGAAATGCGCCCCAAATTTCTTCTATTGCACAAAATGACTGCCGAACCTTTCATTAAGTTGCAGAGATTTTTATCATGGCAACGTATAATAATAATAACGTGTAGTAGTAAATAATTATCCTAGAACGAAACATAAACCACATAAAAGTCGCAGTTCATTCTCCCCAAGCTAACGGCCAAGTTGAGCGGGTGAACCGCGTGCTCACTGGTATGGTTGCTAAACTCTCTGAACCGCTTGAACATTCCGACTGGGTAAAGTCACTGACGCGGGTTGAATACGCATTAAATAATACAATACACAGATCCATTCATACCACGCCAAGCCAACTGTTATTTGGGGTAGCCCAGAGGGGAACAATCGTTGATAAACTTACAGAATTTTTGGATGAAAAGGAATTGAATCGCACTGAAAGGAACTTAAATAAATTAAGAGAGAATGCTTCAGAAGCTATTACTAAAGTTCAGGACTACAATGCTAGGAACTTTGAGGGACGTAGTAAACCAGCACGCTCCTATAAAAAGGGGGATTATGTTGTAATCAAAAATGTTGATACGACTATTGGCGTAAACAAAAAACTCATCCCTAAATTCAGGGGTCCATATATCGTTCGCAAAATTCTGCCTAATCGACCATGAGGCGCATATTCAAAAAAGCGAAATGCTCAATGCACCCACTAATTATAGCTTTCGGAACACTTTCCAAAAGTGCAGCGAAATAGCAAGTGCGAAATGTCATTCTTTCTCTCTCGCGGTTTCCGGCCTCACGGTTGAGGTTTTTTCTTTCGTATAGAATAAATTCATTCGACTTCCATTTTCAATTCTCTTCGGTGGTACCTCGTGGCTGAGGGTTATCGACATTTCTTAAGTTCGTGTAACATAATTAATGTAAAGAGAGTATGAATTTAAATAAATTAAGTTAATCATTTGCGATTGCAAAATCAAAGTGTTTTATTCTTCGTGTGCTCACGATAGAAAAGTGGTGACCCCGACTTGATCGTCACAAACCTAACACGTGACGCATCGTGCAAAAAACCACGTGAACGCCCAGTCGAAACGAAACCTCAGCCACTTTAATCAAAGAAGCGCCAATTATACTTTAATGCGGTCATCAAAAATTAGATCCGCCAACGACACTCTAAAAGAAAAGGAAAAACATAACGCGAGGAAAATCCTTCAGCGGCGATCACCCAGCAGCTCACACATCAAGAGCAAGAGGACAAAGACGGTGTGCACCAAGGACCGCCACAGCTGCCTCCGCCGAAAATTGTTTGCCAGTCCCGAGTCGACGGTCGTGTCAACTCCCCAAACGGCATCCACAAAAAATATTACAAAAATTGAAGCAAGAAAAAAAGAGACATCTGGTCCGAAGCGGTTGAATTTTTTCTCCTGGACTTTTGGGAGGAAAAGTTTCAGGAATTGCGGGGAAACAGAAAAAATAATCACATTTATAAAGAGATGGCAAATTCCATTGAACACAGGAATTTCTTGTTTTCACCCAACAAGATTTGGGTCAAAGTACACAATCTCACCAGTAGATCCATTTTTGATCAAATTTGTACCACAGGGTGCATGCTATCGTTGGGCAGCTAATAATTAATAACCTTGAATCTGTCGTTAGAGACACCATTGCAATGGGTAACCAAGAACCAAGTGAAGCAAACTCCCACCCCGATTCGGAGGGTTAAGCTGAGCTTTGTCGCAAGCTTGCCAAACCCTGCTTCATTTAGTGGCAATAAATAGTAAGGCGGCCACACAAACATTCTGAACAACACATCACTTTTAGTGCAGTTAATGTATCTGTTGTGAAATGTGTTGCAGATAGAAAAAATCAAATACCACGCCCCCAAAAGGGCATCGTAAAATACGAATCATCTCACAAGTTTTATACTTAACAGAACAGAAAACTTGTCAGTATATTTACAATTCAAAAGTGGGATTCAGCAGCTTATAGCTAATTTTAGAGACAAGTTACAAGTGCGGAATGCTATCAAGGTCTGCATATTCACAATTCAAAAGTGGGATTCAATAGCTAATAGCTGTAGGAGGATAAGATCGACATAAGAGTACAGTAAGCAAGTACTCGTCGTTAACCCTTTCAGGACAATCGTTGCTTATAAGCAACTTCTTATTTGTGACCTTCGTAGTCTCGTTTGGGAGGCCCCGATTTAAAATAGATACTTGCAAGCAGTTCTCTTGTGAAATGCGAACAAAAATTTAAAAAATGTGTTTGTGTTTTGTGCTTTGGAAAGTTAATCGGAGTATGTTTGCATAGGTGAAAGGTACAGTAAAAAAAATACTAAGAAAAAAATAATATTTTAAAATATTTCCGAGCAGCTTTTAAAAGTATTGTTAATAAAATGTTGAAGTACAAAGGTCAGTTATTTTATTTATGTTTTCCTTAGAAAAAAAAGAGCAATATTTAGAGAGCTACGATTTTCCTAGCCATAATGGACGTGAAAAGGTCTGACTGATGCTGAAATAGAAGATATTGCCAAATATGATTGGGATCAGTCATCCGATGAAGATGAAGTTGATGAGGATGGGGACGATCCTGATTTTATGGAAGAAGTAATTGAGGCGATTTTAGCTAGAGGGGAGGAGGTGGAATCTGAAATGATTGAAAATTTGATGAACGATGACGAGTGTAGAAACTGCGATGCTGACGAAGAGGTGAGTGCTGCTGTTAGTTTTGAGAAAATTGATGCGTCAACTTTAAAGTGGAAGAGACGGGAAATGTTGAACATCGATGCAACCTGGAAAGGAAGCGCTGAGGTAGATGACGTTTATGAGGATAAAGCACCAATAGAGTATTTTAGCCAGTTTTTTGATGAAGAGGTATTTGATCTTATGACATCGCAAAGCAATCTACATGCAATGGAAATTCGCAAAGTATATCCTGAAAAAATCAAGTAAGGATTTGCAAATTAAAAGTGTGCGCGTAACCCAAAAACACAATCAAGTATTCTTATAAAAAAGAAGAAAAGTTATAAAACAAAAAAGTATCCTAGTAAAAAGGAGAAAAAAATATATAAAAATTTATTTCTGTGATCCTAGACACAGTACCACCAACGGTCAAGTGGAAAGAGTGCATTCCACACTAATTGAAATTTCAATATGCCTTCAGCAAGAATTTCATTTAATAAGTGACCTAGAATCAATTTTCAGGGCAGCCCAACAATATAACAAAACAATACACTCCGTTACAACTAGAAGACCCCATGAAGTTCTTTTTAACAAAGTATCACACGAAGATATACAAACAAAACTTTTATCTGCCCAAGAAAAAAGTTCTGTTTAAGGATTAATACAGTTCTCATTGACTTCCCCCCACCAGTGGTAAGGGGTCAACTAGAGATCGAAATAAAGTTTTTTAAAATTTCAATGATAAACTAGTAAAATTAATTTGCACGCAATTCACTCCTGCCAAAAGCGGCGTAATCAACCTCCAAACATCATACCAACAAAAGTCTGAAATCGGGTTAGAACAGAGTCGCAGCTCTGACAAGGAAGTTGAAGCGACCATAAGGCGCATATTCAAAAAAGCGAAATGCTGAATGCACCCACTAATTATAGCTTTCGGAACACTTTCCAAAAGTGCAGCGAAAAGCGAAATAGCAAGTGTGAAATGTCATTCTTTCTCTCTCGCGGTTTCCGGCCTCACGGTTGAGTTTTTTTTTTCGTATAGAATAAGTTCATTCGACTTCCATTTTCAATTCTCTTCGGTGGTACCTCGTGGCTGAGGGTTATCGACGTTTCTTAAGTTCGTGTAACATAATTAATGTAAAGAAAGTATGAATTTAAATAAATTAAGTTAATCATTTGCGATTGCAAAATCAAAGTGTTTTATTCTTCGTGTGCTCACGATAGAAAAAAGTGTTCCCAAAAGAAAAAAAAATATTTTTTTATACATATAAGTTCATATATTGCTTCTTTAAAGCTAGAGGTTGAATTAGAAAAAAAAGTAAAAGAAAAGTGTTAATAAGAGTCATACAGTGTTTGCTTGCACATGAAGTTTAAATTTGTCTAAGTTTTATCTTATGGTTCAAGTGATATACTGGTTGGTTCTTAATTCTGACTAAAAAGTAAAAAAAAAAATCGTTTCGTCATTATTAATTTATTATCTATCATATTTCATATATAAGTTTGTAGCGTACAGAGGTTAGATGGCGATAGATTCCAAATTAATTCTCGTTGCGCTTAGATGGCGCTGAAACTAACAGGAAGAAAAGGAAGAGGTTATTTGACAGAAAGAAAAATTGTAATAAGACAGAGAGAAGGAGAACGTGAGACCGAGCAGAGGGTGAAAAAGTGCTGTCGTAAATTAAGCGAAGAAAAAGAAATCAAACTCGTTGTAAAGAATAAAGTGAATTAAATTTTGTGATTTATAAAATCAATCCACGCGTTTTATTTAAATACACGATAAGTTAACAATCTAGTTCTCCCACTGAGCTATCCAAATGGAAACAACCATGAATGCAGGGGGTTGAAACAAATTCGAACACTACTTTGGGGCTTACGAAGATCGTGAGAACTATTAAAAAACATCTGGCGAACGATCGTAAACCCACGCAACACCTTGCATCATCCAACCCCTACTGGATAAAATTCATCTACAACATCTGGCATAGAAAGAAACGATCGTGGGAACCACCCGAAAAGATACGGCGAACGATCGAACAGCAACACGCCGATTCCACTTTAAAAGGGAAAATTACCATGACCAGGGCACTCAGTGATCAGCGGACCATCACGCTGTCCATTCGGTTAGCAAAATCATATTTTTATATTTTATTTTATTTGAAATGAATAAATTTTTACTGTTATTTAAAAAACTTTAAAAGTTTTTTTTCATGAAAAAGCGTGAAAAATAAAGTGCGCATCAAAAATCTTGAAAATAAAAACTCATCCAAAGCGGATTTTATTTAAATTTTTCTATGTTTAAAGTGTAAACCTTTTTTTGTTTCACCTCTACGTGTATAAACCTTTTTGTTTTCGCTTGTACTCGGTCACTGGTTGTCTGAACGGTTGATGTTGGCGTAGTTGGCTGAACTGAACCGAAGAAGAAGAAGAAAAATACAAGATGGAGGTTGAACTGTCACTTTTTGTCTCGCGTTTGTGGTGACTGGTAGTTCTACTTTTTTTTTGTAGTAAAAGAAATATGTTTTCATCAATAAAAAATAGAATACAAATTGTCATATTAAAGTGTTTTAATAAATAAAAGACTAATTTATAAAAGTACCACGATTATTAACCACGTTGCACACCATATAGGAGACGCCATTTTAAGTCCACAATGGCTAGTCGAATGCTACGTGCCGAATTAATTGAAGTATTATAAGCTGCTGGTATTGAACTTCCCGCATCCGCCACCGTCGCTATATTACGCAGACTTTATGAAGAAAATATTCAAGACAACGGCATTAAGATCCGTCCACCATCACCGGCACTAGCTGAACCAGATATAGCAGCCAACCGAAGCCGTAACCCATCACCGGAAAACCGACCAGCCGCACAACCAGAGGCAGCAGCCAACCGAAGCCGTAACCCATCACCTGAACACCGACCAGCTGCACAACCAGAGGCAGCAGCCAACCGAAGCCAATCAAAAAGTTTCTCCAAATTTGGTATTTGTGATTTTTTCGAAAACGGCTCTAACGATTTTAACCAAAATTGATATTTGAGTTAAGGTGATCATGGTTTCGTTTCGTGCGATCCAGTCGTGCACTTTATTTTATTTCAGGATTATTAACAAAATTATATTTTTCTTGTATAGAGGTTGCTATTACTTATGAGAGCTTAAAATTCCTGTCTAATGTAACAAGATGACAGAACACGAAGAAGAAAAGGGACTACCGGTAGGGGAAAACACACACACAGCTTTCAGTTTTTGAGTCGCAGAGGGATCATCACTCTACTGGCCGCACGATGGCGGTACGAACAATAGAAGTCTCTTCCACATTCACTACCCCGTTTTGTTCCACAACAAAACGAAAGCGACGGTGCGAGCGATCATTGACACGCAACATGATTAAAACTACCCAGGCAGCCATCTTTTTTCGATTGCATGTAGCACGTACGCCAAGAAAAAAGATGGCTGTACTAGGTATAACATTTTTGTATTGCTTTTCTGTGCGTCGGCGTGTGCGGTCGACTTCTCCACTGTAATTTGTAATTTATACATACACTTTACACGGTAAAATAAAGATACGCCAGTGTGGCTCCAAGAATCGAAACCAGTGTTTTTTTTAGTGAAAAATTAAAGTGCCCAATCATCCCCACAGCTCTGCGAACCCCTAAACATTTTTGGTCCAATCGAGCACGGATAAATCACGCGGTCTCTACAATCTGCGTGTATCGCTGTAATCAGTGGTCTGAAGTGCGTTGCGTCCCAACCCCACGTGAGTTACATATGCGACCACTCCAATTACATGTGAGACCACCAACGAAGAAGAGATGGACCGCTCAACACATGGCACGAAACTCATGTTCGTAAATAGATTGCCTGCATAAAACAGGACACATCCAGATGCAAACCAGACATGAATGAGACGGCATAAATACAGGAGACGAGGGCCATCAGAGAGCAGTATAGATTAGAATGTCATAAGAAAATGTATCGAAAAGAAAAAATAAGGTATTTTGTTATTTCATAAATAAAACAACAAAAACTAAAATTCGTGCCAAGTAAAGGCTCCAAGACGATCGGTCTCACGCGAGTTAATACCACATCACGTTCAACGTATAAAAATAGAATACACCAATGGAAAGACAAGCCAAACTATCAAATATCAATAGAACACATCCTTGGATAACAGATGTTTTCTCAATGGAAAAATACCAGAGTCCAGACAAGCCAAGCCACATCCTTGGATAGCAGATGTTTTCTCAATGGAAAAATACCAGAGTCCAGACAAGCCAAGCCACATCCTTGGATAGCAGATGTTTTTATTTGTCAAAATAGTATAAATAGGAATATCATAGAAAACCAAAAGCCACTTCTTTTAAGTCAGTGAATAAGTTCACAACCCACAGTTTTAAAATCAAATTAGAAACCTTAAGACGTTGTGACCATTTGTATAACTAGGTTAAGTTTTGAATAAATAAAATAAAGTTTTTTTTTTTCAAAATTAGCCAGTTACATAAATTAATTCGCGTCTCCCAACACGTTACGCAAAAAATCACGCGGTCTCTCCAATCTGCGTGTATCGCTATAATCAGTGGTCTGAAGTGCGTTGCGTCCCAACCAAACGTGCCAAGTAAAGGCTCCAAGACGATCGGTCTCACGCGTCTCCCAACACGTTACGCAAAAAATCACGCGGTCTCTCCAATCTGCGTGTATCGCTATAATCAGTGGTCTGAAGTGCGTTGCGTCCCAACCCCACGTGCCAAGTAAAGGCTCCAAGACGATCGGTCTCACGCGTCTCCCAACACGTTACGCAAAAAATCACGCGGTCTCTCCAATCTGCGTGTATCGCTATAATCAGTGGTCTGAAGTGCGTTGCGTCCCAACCCCACGTGCCAAGTAAAGGCTCCAAGACAATCGGTTTCACATCGTCTCCCCACGTTACGCAAAAAATCACGCGGTCTCTCCAATCTGCGCATATCGCTGCCATCAGTGGCCAGAAGCGCACCCCAACCCCGCGTGTTGGAGAAAACACACAAACAAGCGCTGGGTTACACAAAACCAGCAGACGTCTTCGCCAGTCCAACACAACCAGCACCATTGGACGTCTTCGTCAGTCACGGAACTCTAGCGCCACGGCAGTTTCTTTACGTCATACTATCATCACACTCATACGCACCGGGCATCACCAATCAACATTCAACGTTCAACCTAAAACTCTTGTCGGTACAGGTATTCAGTTATATTTTTTCGGTATATTTTGTAGTCGTAGTACGTAGAATTTGAATAGCATTTTTCACTGTACAGGTACCCATTGTACACGTCGAGTAGCTACCAAGTGCACAACCAGTTCGTAGCTATAAGCGTCAGAACATCGAAATTCTTTGATATCCCTTTCGATAGATCGGTGAGTGACTCTGTAAAATGAGTTTAGAGGACGTTATACAAAATAGCAATACCCTTGTGGAATTCCACGCTTCATTTCGTGAAAAAAACGAAATACCACTTTTACGCTTTCTATCTTAGAAGCATACCGCCTTAAATTGTACGATTTATGGCGACAAGTGAAAACGACATATCATCAGTTTGTGAGTAGCGCCTCCACTGATGAAGATCTCAGAGAGTCTCTAAGTGTTGTCAAGGCCAAGTATCAGAGCTCCTCCGATACGTACGTCACCTGTCTGAGTGAAATAATCGATTTCATCAAACCGCTCGAATTGCACGCCAATGTGTCCGCTCCGGTATTACCCCCTTCCACCCCCAGTTCTGGTGAAAATATTTCGATGCCGTCATCGACTCATCACATCAAGCTCCCCCCATGTGACACGGGGACATGTTTACAGCCGTTTACATTAACCATCCGAAAATAAGCCCAGTGCAAAAGCTCTTTCATCTTCGAGCAAAAACAAAGGGCGATGCCTCAAATATCGTCAATAAGTTTTCTCTAACGGATGAGAATTTCAATTAAGCCTGGACGGCTTTAAAGCAGCATTTCGAGAACAAAAGGATTTTGGTCAATAACCACCTTACTTACTTACTTATCGGGCTCTCGACCCGTGGAGAGTCTCTGCCTGAGACACTGCAGCCTTCCATCCTCTACGATCCCGGGCACGTTGCTTCCAGTTGTCAAGACCAACCTTAAGGTACTGCTAAACCAGCCCCCCATTTCTTGCGAATCAGCTCAAGCCATAAAGGAACTGCAAAGCAGCATCAATGACGCGCTACTTGCGTTAAAAGCAAATGGTCTTGAAATAGACAAATGGGATGCAATGGTGACATATATATGTTCAACCCGACTTCCAGCTACAACACAAAGTTGTTTCTTGGCTGCAAAGCCAATTGTAAGCGAACTTGGCCGGACCGGTCGAATCGAATCGAGCATCACCATTTGTTTTGACAATTGAACGAATGTCAAATCATCATTACCACGTTTTTTTTTGCCTTTGGTTTTGTTCGTTCGATTTTAACCTTGATGGCGGCAACTTAGCCTTGCCCTTCAACTTTTCTACATTTAAAGAAAGAAATCTAATAGTATTTAAAATACGAATTAAATAATTAAACTTATTATTACCTATAATCTATACACAAAGAAAACTAAACGTAAGTAATAATAAAATGTAAATGAATTTTTTGTAATAAAGATTTCCTCAACAGGAAAATTTAAGAGTGCTCCTACACTCTATAAATTTCGGAAAAAATATGTGTTTTCAATCGAAATAATCTCAACACCTCAACTTCAACGTTCACATCTTCATTTTCAACAGCAGTTGGAGGTTCGCATCTGTCTAAGGTACGGAAAAACGCTGTGTTTTAGATGAGCATAGTTATTTATCCTACTTTCATACTATTTTTATTCTAAAAGTATCTTTTTGCATATGTATTTTTAGACCCTTAAACTTCTTTTACAAGAAAACCTAAAAGGAAAAGCCATATTAGATTTTTATGAGCACAACGGTCATTTAATTGACTCATTTCGATCGGACTTAATAAATACTATTTCGGAAGTAATTTTTTTTCACCGCGGAAAGTTATCACCAAAAGACTTTCCCCCAATAATAGAAGAAATTCTTGAGCAATTCCCTAACGAAATAAAAGTAAGTGCCTTCTTTTCTGCTTAACTTAACAATATTAATATATTTGTTATTTAGGAGTATTATTTTAGTTCGCGTGGTAAGAAGAAGAACGCGGGTGGTAAGCTTTGGAACAAATTACGTGAGACGTGAATTGATGAACCAATATTACTCGCTTTAAAAGTTTCTCTTTCACGGAATTTTTCAAGTTGGGACGACGTTAAAGATAAATGGCAACGCACATTTTTATTAAGGCAGAAGGAATTGAAAACGTCGTCTTCAAATTTTGAGTTTCTGAGTAACTGGCCACTGTATTCTAATGCCAGAGCTCACGAACTAGTAAGTTTATCTACTGACAGTTATTAAATATAAAATAATTTTGTTTTCCATAGATTAATATTGATTTTTATTTTTTTTTTATTATTTATTTTGACGAACATTTTCAATCATTTGAAGTGGGTAAATTGAAAGAGCAAATCGAATTAAGGGAAATACATGAACTTACAAGCCCAGCTTTGCATCTTTTCCCGAATAACAATGGAAAAATATACTTAAGAAATAAATGTTTGTAATTGATTTACTCGTTTATTAATCATTGTGATCTTAAATACATATCTGTATGTTGCGACTAGCAACATGAAAGGCAGAACAACCATCCGACAATGTATGACAAAGTATTGTAAATGAGCTGTGGAAAGCCATTACATGGTACAAAACTCTAAGGGCGACGCATATCTGGGACGTGCTGGACTTGGTCTAAGTTTTCTTCGTGACAAGAAGGAGACGAACAGAACAGTGCTGATCCAACAACCAACTGTAACTGATCGCCGAGAAAAGAAGAAGAAAATACGAAAATCAAGCTCAAACACCAGACGTTAAATGCAAGCAAGTTATAAATACCTAAGTAAGTCTATACATTAGTTTTATGAACTTATCCACTGTTTCTAGTTTTGTTTTTTTAACTTTGTGGCAACCCTAAGTAAATATGTAAGAGAAAAAAAAGAGAGAGACTGCCGGTGAGTAGGTAGATAGTATTAAGGAAACACGAATGTATTAAAATAGTTTAGTTGATAAGCGGTGTAAGAACACCTTAAATAAAGAGAAGTAAAAACATAAAAGTTCAGAATCCCTCAAAGTAGGAGACGCGGTACAGCACGGTTGTAAAAATCTTCTTCTATCCTATCACATAAGATCGTATGCTTTGACATCCATAAGATAGAAAAGTAAAATAAGTGTGTGTTTGAAAAGTTTCATCAAAAAGAAATAAAAGATATTTAATAATAATAAGATAAGATATTTACGTATAACATCGAACTTTGTCTTAATTAAAAATAAAAAAATATATATCCATTGTTTGTTAAGTATAAGTATGATTTATATTTTTTGCAGTAGTTTGAAATTTTCATAACCAGTTTTCTCTCCAGTAATTTTGCATACAGCGATCGCGTTAATCTAACCATCGTGCACGCTGGAAAGGAGTCGTCGTCAATCATCAAAGCGCATAAAGGCGCCAACAAAGGAGTAGAAAGAAGGGTATGAGTTTCATGTTATGTGTGTTAACATTATTATCCTTTTCATATGAAAGTTACAAAAAAATAAAAAAGGATCAGTTTAGTATTGTAAAAAAAAAATAAGAAAAAACACAAACCGGACCAGAGCCGACACAATCGGTGTGGTGGAGATGGTTCAATTTTTTGAGGGGAAACGTTAAAACGTTTGATAAGGTAGGCGTTCGCTACAAATTGTGAACATGTCTAGTTCTGGAACATCTAGTTGAAAATACTAGTGTTGTGAAGTGTAGCACTTGATGCATACCAAGCACCCAACTGATGAGATCTGTGCTTCTCAGTCCAAATAAAAAGCACAACACTAGATCACAACTGTGTTGCCTTCTGAAAACCACTTATACAGACTTAAAATCTGGAGGTCTGATACGCTTAAATAACGACCCAGATACCATAGAAGCCAGAATGCATACCATGATATTAGAAAATGCCGCGAGTGGAGCCTACAAGTTAACAAAACGAACCAGCAACACGCGCAACATCCGATTCCAACGAAACATTCAACCAACAACACGCGCAACTTCGTTTCCCACAGCGTCAGCGAATATGATCTATGTAGCTGCACCTGCCGTTCCAGGGAATGCTGACGTCGCGTCTGCGACATTATTTTCATGCTATAAATACATGTGCCTGCATGTTACCTGTCGTTCAGTTGCTTAGAGTTAGCCGTAGTCGTTAGTTGTTCATTTAAGTTTGTTAGTTGTTTAAGTCGAATTAAATAATTTTTTTTTTAACTCAAACGTTACTGTGTTAAATTAACTGGCGCCCGAGCAGGGACCCGCGTTGAAACTCGACAAGTAATAATTACTTGAATTATTCGCGTACTCGGGTGTAATAAATAATAAATAAATAGCGTGTTTATAACCGAGTATTAAAGACATTGCTGTGAAATAAACCATTAAACCGACTTGGAGAAACGAGTCCCCCCAGTACCTGGAAGAACCAGAGGAAAAGGAGTCAAACAATTTTGACAATTGAAATAAATGAATTAATTAAGTGTTAATGTCATCGAGCCAACTTAATTTATATCATATATGGATTATATACATGTACATGTACATTCAAATAGAAAGTGTAATCAAAAGTTAACTCACAAAGTGGCAACCTCGACCCGCAAATCACATAAGTAATTATTCACTCAATTCTTCTTTCTCCTTTCCTCACAAAAACATTACAAAACACATATACTCGCGTCGCAGTCGACAATAAAGAAAAGCAACAGTAACCATTTTCTTTACATAGTCTCCGTTGGTAATGAACAGAAAGAAGTTTTTTCAGTGAGTTGTGTTTTAGCCTGAGGAGGAAAAAGAAGAACTGTGGAGAACCACGTTGAAGAAAAATCGTTCCTCTGCGGATTAAGAAAATTCTGGAAAGAAACCAGCGGAAGGGTTATGTTGCTGATTTAGTCTGCTTTTTTTATGTTGCCACCTTGTAAGTAAACTGCACAATAAGATTTCAAAATGTTCAATTAGACATTGTTTATTATAGGAAATAAAATCATACATACTTGTCAAATAATTTGGATTGTCTGGATTTTTATTGTGGAGGTTATTTTGAGAAGCAGACTCGCTCAACAACAGTTAAACTTGCAATATTTTTTGATATCTATTTCCAAAAGTTAAAACGAAAATAGTGCTCGAATTTCGTGAATTAATATTAATTTCGAAAACCCCTTGCAGAATCTCTCTTAATTCATTAAAATCAGAATTTACTTTTTTCTGACTTCCAATTTATTAAGTTGTGTAAGTTCAATCATGGCAAACCCAGTCCATATTCGATCACCGGTCCTTAATCCTGAGGTTCCTCTGAAGCCTCCAAATCCCCCTAATGCGGGCGGGGTAGTAACCAACGAAGCTCTTAACTCTCTAGTAACGGGAATAGTGGGCCGAGTCCTTCAAAATGAAGGTCGCCGATGGGTTCAATCAATACTACATCCTAACGCTGATGGCTTTAGTGGTACAGACAAAATAGTAGGCCAAGCTGATGTGGTATTATAGTCATACAATACCCCATTGGATTGGAAGTGTATCTTTAGCTGTTTAACCATGCACTATGCAGACAAACGAGATTTGTCCACACTCGAATACCAAATGACTTCCTTAGTTCAAGGAAATTACACCGTTCAGGAATTTTATCACCAAGTTTATTCACATCTATCTCTCATATTGAACAAAATAGGTTGTATGGATATCAGTAACGAGTCGATTACTTTACTCACCCAGACTTATCGAGACAAGGCTCTCGATACATTTATTCGAGGCTTGAAAGGTGACTTGCCGAGCTTTGCATCTCTGCTTTAAGCTTGAAAATCAAAACTACCGTACTCAATATGCAATCGCTCACAACGCACCTTCTCATGCCACCCACAATCAAGTTGTACCCCCAATCCACCTCGTAGAAATGTAGTAAATAATACTTTTCCTAATCCTCAGGGAAATAGACAAGATTTTTATCCCCAACTAGCATACTTACCCCAACCACCATTCCATTTTAATCAACCTATGAACCAAAACACACATAGGCAACCAAATTTCAACGAAAACGCTTACAGACAGCAACAGTTTATTCAAAGTTATCCACAAAATCAGGCTCAGCAGTATGTACCAATGCCTCCTCGTCCTAATGCGCCTAAGCCAATAGGATATAGACCAAAGCATGCGTTCAAGAGGAGTAAACTACATGAATAGACCAAAGCCAAATCAGATGTATGGAAAGTCCCAGTGTCCCGCGCTTCTGCCATATACCTCTCGGCAGGATAGTACAACCTGGGCGAAGTGCATCACGTGGTGTCGGACAGTTGGCTTCATTACGCCGCACTCATCTCCCGTGTATTGATTCCGGAAGACCGTAAAATGTCTGTGAAGTGCCCCCAAAGACCCTGTGAGGCAAGTGTGAATGACATGCTGGTAATTTCCATGCACATATGCTGATAATACACTATTACGCAGTTAGGGCAAAACACCAATGACTTGTTGAGATATCTATGGTATTTTGGTTTACGAAGGTATGAAGGACTGCATCAGCATGGTTGAGCAACACATTTACAAGAAATGCAGAAGAATGTATGTGTCAAGGGGAAACGCAAATGAACATGGAAGAATTAGAAAAATTAGTATAAAAGGTCCGGGAATTTTGGAAACAAAGAGAGTTAACTTACCAGTCAAACAGATCGCAGCCATTGCTGAAGACAGCGGATCTATTTAGACTACTTATAAAAAAAACCTACATAAATATAAACAATAAAGAACTCAGAGCTGCAGCCAAGCTATAGACAGCGGGCTCTGTAGTAAATTTTCCAAAATCAAAAGTAGTTTTTATTTAACTCTCCGTCCGGTACTCTTCTCCCTTTGGGAAAGCACGGTACCTCGGACGTAACAATTTATTTTTTTTATATTTTGATTAAGCATTAGTGCTAGTAATGACATTGTCTTATTGTAACTTAGAGTATAGACTTTTTTGCTTCCACCTTTTTGAGACTTGTTTGTGTAACTTAGCTTTAAATTTTCATTGACGGCTGAAGTGTCTTAAGTACCCAGTTGTGGGTTATTTAACTAAGGTAGCGTTAGTTTTTTTCGTAGAAGTTAAGTATATCTACGCTAAGCAGATTTAAGTTTTGTTTTTCATTATTTGATGATAAGTGTAAATGTTGTAAAGTGCACCACTTGATGCATACCAAGCACTTTACAACCTCTTTACCATTTCTTACTTAGTATGCAGACGTTTAACCCTACGATCAATGTTGCAACTTCGTAACAATATATTGATTGTCCCAAATAAACATCCCCCCAAATTGCTATTTCAGCTTGCCACTTCCAGCGTCAATGCCCAACGCTTCCGACCTAAATAAACAATGCTTATTTATGGTCTTTCTTTATTTCCCTTGCGCAACTAAGTGCACAAGTCAATTAACTCGTTGTGCTGATGTCGCACTTCACTTTCCATACGAACATACGAACGATCGCTTTATGTATCGATCGTATGCGCGACAAAGTAACATGAGCCACTTGACTTATCCGGGAATTCCCTTCCGGATTTCCCTATTCTTTTTGCTTTTCTTCTTCGTTCGTCGAACCTCGAATTGAATGATTCAATCGAGGCTATTTATATTGGTCACTGGGCAATGACGCGACACTCTAGTTCAGTCACTCAGTTCGGCACTCTGTTTCAACCCGGGAGTCCGTAATTATCAATCAATCGACTCAGTTTCTATTTCGTTCAAACTCGTTTCAATATCTTAATCCTACATCTTTGTTCGTTTTTCCCAAAACCTAAATAAATAAGTTAAAATAAGTAAATTAGAATAAGATTGTAATTTATAAGTTATAATAATAAAACAATAAACTAAAAAGTGCAAAATTTCGTTGTTCGGTGTTTTATTGATTTGGACGGACATACAAAATAACACCATCAAGGTAAGACCCAACTGAGAGTTGTGCCTCTCAGTATAAAAGACAAAAAGCACAACAGAAATTTTGGTGTCAGATGTGGGGTCTATCTGAAAAGTGTCAAAAGTCCAAACAATAAACAAGAATACATTAACAATCAAGCTCAGTGAACTCGTGAAAAACTAAACTAATAACAAACACCAGTGAAAAACAAAAAAAAGGGAGAGAGAGTCATCCCAACTATACAAAAAAAAAATAAAAAAAAAACACAAGACTATCAGTGCAAAAAAAAAAAAAAAAAAGAAAACCGACGGCAGCAGTCATCACATCATCATCCTGAAGCAGATCCAGCCGCTGAAGTTCCAGTAATCCAGAAGTAAATAATATTAAGATTTTTTTTTCTTCACCTTTCTTTCTCTTTACTCTTATCGACTTTCTTTTTATTATATTCATATTGTACTAGTATTAAGTATACGGAATCAATTACCTCTAAAACACAAAAATATAATAATTTTACGTTAATAGTGTAAGTCAATCGTCGTCTAACCTAACCTCTCCGATTCAAGATCCTTGTACTTCTTCACAAGTCATTAATTCGTTAACTAACTCCTCCCCTAGTCGTGAACCAACTCGTGAAGAAATTCAAATCATCCTAAAGGAATTTCACTTAAATCCAATTGGAGGACATTGTGGAGTCAACCGAACTTTCAAACGTATAAAATTATATCACAAATGGAAAAATATGTTCCAAGATATAAAAACGTATATCAAAAACTGCGAACTCTGTCAGAAAAACAAAGTCACAAAATACACCATGGAACCTATGGTAATCACTTCTACTGCCAAACATCCCTTTGAAAAGATATCTATTGATATCGTTGGCCCATATCCTACCACTTCTAACCAAAACAAATACCTTCTAACTTTCATCGATGATTTAACTAAATACACCGATGCTATCCCATTACCAAATCAGGAAGCTAATACTATCGCCGAAGCATTCGTCAAAGAAATAATCTTTCGCTTCGGTACCCCTAAATACGTTTTATCCGACCAAGGTCAAAACTTCCTCAGTGACATATTTAAAAACGTTTGTAAACTTTTAAAGATCACTAAACTTCAAACAACAGCTTACCGACCTCAGTCAAATGGGTCCTGTGAACGAAGTCACCGAAACTTCGTGGAATATCTCCGCTGTTTTATAAACAAGTCTCAAGATGATTGGGATTCTTGGATTAAATATGCCGTATTCGTCCATAATACTACCCCTAATACTTCTACTGCTTTTACTCCCTTTGAGTTAGTTTTTGGAAGACAAGTGGAACTTTTCTTAAGAAAATTGTATACACAAAAAGATTTACACAAAAATCATATGATCTCTGACCCTCTGCCACTACCAAAACCACGATCATCTACAATTCTTTCTCATCCATTTCCAACTTCAAGCAAGTTGTCTTCAAATCTCTCTCGTTCCCTTTCCTTACCGAAAACACAAACCATTAATGGTCCATCATCTTCTGCTTCTTCAACCGAAACTCGTACCAATCCTAGGTACAAGTTTCGTTTTTAAGGGGGGAGGTGTTGTAAAGTGCACCACTTGATGCATACCAAGCACTTTACAACCTCTTTACCATTTCTTACTTAGTATGCAGACGTTTAACCCTACGATCAATGTTGCAACTTCGTAACAATATATTGATTGTCCCAAATAAACATCCCCCCAAATTGCTATTTCAGCTTGCCACTTCCAGCGTCAATGCCCAACGCTTCCGACCTAAATAAACAATGCTTATTTATGGTCTTTCTTTATTTCCCTTGCGCAACTAAGTGCACAAGTCAATTAACTCGTTGTGCTGATGTCGCACTTCACTTTCCATACGAACATACGAACGATCGCTTTATGTATCGATCGTATGCGCGACAAAGTAACATGAGCCACTTGACTTATCCGGGAATTCCCTTCCGGATTTCCCTATTCTTTTTGCTTTTCTTCTTCGTTCGTCGAACCTCGAATTGAATGATTCAATCGAGGCTATTTATATTGGTCACTGGGCAATGACGCGACACTCTAGTTCAGTCACTCAGTTCGGCACTCTGTTTCAACCCGGGAGTCCGTAATTATCAATCAATCGACTCAGTTTCTATTTCGTTCAAACTCGTTTCAATATCTTAATCCTACATCTTTGTTCGTTTTTCCCAAAACCTAAATAAATAAGTTAAAATAAGTAAATTAGAATAAGATTGTAATTTATAAGTTATAATAATAAAACAATAAACTAAAAAGTGCAAAATTTCGTTGTTCGGTGTTTTATTGATTTGGACGGACATACAAAATAACACCATCAAGGTAAGACCCAACTGAGAGTTGTGCCTCTCAGTATAAAAGACAAAAAGCACAACATAAAAACCACGACAGCGCTGACGTAGTTGGAATTTTATTCCCTGTTCAGGATAAACATTTTTTTTTAAGTTTCTATTGAATCCGATATAGCGGATAACATGCACTATCGGTAGGTAACGAATCCCTTGTGTGGAAAGTTAGCGAAGATATATGATTTTTTGTTGCACTATCTTAACTAGAAGCAATCGTTTCTATCGTTATATGCATAAGTAATCGCGTGAGATTGTATACGCATATGAAATTTGTACTCATGCCTATATGTAGAAGTTTTAACACCCTAGTACTCCACCAACCACCAATGCAGGGGGTTGAAACAAATTCCCACACTATTTTGGGAACGACGAAGATCGTGAGAACCACTCAAGAACATCTGGCGAACGATCTTAAACCCACGCAACACCTTGCAGCATCCAACCCTTACCGGATCAAATTCTTCAACAACATCTGGCATAGTAAGGAACGATCATGGGAACCACCCGAAAAGATACGGCGAACGATCGAAGAGTAACACGCCGATTCCACTATAAAAGGGAAAACTGCCGTGACCAGGGGACTCAGTCATCAGCGGAACATCACGCTGTCAAGAAAGTTATCATCCGTTCGTTGACACCAAATTGTTCGAATTTCGTTATTTCCAAGAATTGTAAATTCAGTATCTAGAATTCTTAAGAAATTTGAAATACATGTAAAATCGCTGACGCTATGTCTGCGATTAAAAAGCACACAAAATAATTAATAAATAAAGGTGAACTTCACGAAATGTGTGCAGTCTCCCGAAGTAATTTCCATATACCACTCGTTTAATAAAAGTTGCCCTTTGCTAAAGTGAATGCTGTTTTTTTTTTTTATATAACTTGACAGGAGAAAAATATTACTCGCGCGAAAACTCTACCCAACATCACACGTGCGCGAGTTACGACAGGCCATCATGCTGACGCAGCACCACCGAAGCTACCGCGGTTGACCGGAGGTATCCAATAACTTGGATCGCCGATATTTTAATTCTAAGAATTTGCATTTACTTTAAATTGTCAATTTAACATTTTTCATTTCAATTCCCATAGTTTCAATTTTGTCAATTATACATTTTCATTTCAATTCCAAGAAATAGTCTACCTTTTAAGTAACATTATCGGATTGTATAATTTTAATTGCCAGAATAAACTTGTCAGTCAGTTGAAACGGTTGTGTTTTGTTTTTTTTATCTCCTGCGAGGCCCGTACTCGTAATTCGCGCGAGATTCGTTTATCTCCAGCATACACCAACTTCATCATCCCCTTCATCACCCCACCGCTACAAGCAGAAAAAGTGCATCAAAAGAACTGATAAGAAAAAGTGCTCATAGTGTCATTTGCCTTTTTTTTCACCATTTGAATGTATAATTTTTGACTTTGAAAAAGTCATAATTGCCTAAGAAATTTAAAAAGTCTAGGTAAGAGAAACATAAAACACAATACATTCATACATCACAACATCTACACACCAACGAAGACAACTTTCGACGTATGGAAAAACTGTAAGTACATGCATTATATTTATTTGCATTAATAAATTTCTTTGGCAATACATTAATACCTAAATTTACCTTAATACCTATATACATAATATACATACACTATGAAATCTTCTAAAACAAAAAGCACCATACAATGAAATAATAAATTTAGTTTGTACTCTTTTACAAGTAAAATGAGCATAATTTGCTGTATCATTTTCGACACCTAATAATATGTCCTCATTACGCGGTTAATTGAAAGCCAGTAGGGTTGTGATCGTGTAGATATTTTGCAAGGGTATCTTTTGGGACTATCCTAACAAAAATGGACGACGGATAGTCATAGTGTACCTCGACTCACCAGGTACATAGGGGAGGGCCTGTCCAAAATGTTTCGCAACATCTGAAACATCATCAGCTTCAATTCGTTCATATACCTCTTTACCTTCTCTCTCTTTCTCTTTATTCTATTTTAAATTCGACGCAAACCAAATCCAGGCACGATAATTATGTGTGCATAGGGAGGCAGCAAGGTCCCCACCCCACCGACGAGCTAACGCCGTGCGATCGCAAGCGTGCCTACTGCTGCCAAGGGACATAGCAGGTCAACCAACACCTTCCTTTACCATCCCACCTAGCTATGACAAACTTTATTGAATTGCTAAATAGGAACTAAAACACTAGGTTAAGTTTAAATATGTATAATATTGTTGTTACGAATGGCAACACCGGCCATTCGAGTACCTTGTAAAATATATTATAAAAGAGAGTCTTGCTTCGTCTGTGAAGCAAGAAAGACGTTCTCAGTCAAGAGCGAACGGGAGGTTAATAAATGTGGGGTTTTTTTGTATAATTTTTCCCCACGAAAAAAGCCGTACTCGTTTTATTTAAATCGCGACGGAACAATTGTATTATTGATATTGAATAGCAATTTCTGCTAAATAAATAAAATCAATCAATCAATCAAAAAACCAGTAACAACTAGAAGTGCCAGAATGATGTTCCAGTTATTGATGTCTCTAATGTGAGTAGCGAATTCTGTGCCCCTATATTTGTAACAAATTTGATCCTTACAAAGTTCATTAATGAACTTAAAATTAAAGCTAATAATAAACATAAAGCGCTAACAAAGTAATTTCGTTTGTTTGTCTGAACACCGTCACAATGAACACACGCAGTTCAGTGGCGACTTTAAAATCCACAAAAGGTTTTTCGCTTCTCAAACGCAACGGTCGTTCCCGCAAAACCAGCCAGAGCAACAACATCAGAAGCTAACTCAGCGAATTTCAGCAATCAACCATAGTGTTAATGCCATCTATGGCCGACTAGCGAAATTGTAAAGTTCTAGTACAATTTCTGTAGTCGGCCATTGATCGTATCGCCGAACCTCCACTAACTGCTCGCACCTCTATTTGTCATATAAAAGGTCGAACTCGACTTCCATTTTGTTCTTCTACATTTTAACTTTCGACAAGCATCAAGTGTCGCCCTGGCTGGGGGCATTTAAAGTCATTTAATTTAAATAAAATACATTAAATACGTGCACAAACATTTGGTCCTTCGAGCCGGATGATAAAATAATAAAAAAACCAGCTGCAGTGCATTTTCCCAAGCAATGCGAAAAAATACTTTCCATTGAAGCGTGCCCAATCGAGAAGTACGCCATTTTGTACCACGCGAAATCCAAATCAGTGCCTGCTCGTAACAACGCTAATCTTTCACCACCAAACTATGCACTGAATTGATGATATCGCCTATTAGAATTAAGTTATTTCATTATTATATTATGATTACTTAGTAATATTGTAATTTTTTGGATTTTTGTTGGCGAATCGTTTTTTATAAACACTCTGGATATAACTGCCAGATGTGTCAGGACAGTGATTGAGAAAAAACTTAGCAATACTAGAATATTAGAAGGAGAAAAGAGAGGTAAGCACAACAAACATAGAATGGTATCTGATATCCTAAGGCAAGGAGTAAAAAGTCACATTAACAGCATTTCTCGGATTGAAAGCCATTATTTGCGAAAACAAACAACTAGAGAATTTATAGATGGCGGTAAAACTGTAGTAGATCTGTATTCAGACTATAAAAGTATGTGCGCGAAAGAGGGACTGCCCTATGTTATGATACATACCAATGTGCTACACACCAGAGTCACCTTTATAAGTTAACACGATTCACGTTTAAATTCCTCATTCCAAGAAAAAAAAATTATTTTTATTAGAAATAAACGTAGAATACTTTAACTGGCGCCCGAGCAGGGACCACAAGAGTCGGTTCGTGTAAAAACTTAAAAGTCCCTTAAGTAGTGACAAAGTGCGTGCAAAGTTTAATCCGCAAGAAATTCCCTAAAGTAGTGATAATTCGGTAATACACAGTACGTGGCGCGAACGAAGACTCTTTGTGGTCAATAACGTGTGATCAAGTTCGTTGGTGAAAAAAGAGGGCCCCTTAGTAGCCGCTACAGCGGAGGAACAGGAAGCGAAGAACGCTAGCCGCACCAACAGGATCAAAAACCAGGACATCAATGCATTTGCCGTGGTTGATAGTGTAAGAATAGTTTTAATATAGTATAAGAAGTGAAATCATATATTGAAAAAGAAAACTAGTTAAGCAGTCTTATCAATTTCCAACTCAATTTTTTCAACTTTAAAAGAAAAATGCCTCTATTAAGATCGGGTAATGACCCTACCGCAATGGCTGATAATCCGCAAGGGGAAGTTCAGCCTATTCAAGTAAGTGACAGTGCCAACAACTCATTCCAGTCAAGCGCGTCCAATAGCAATCCTCAACGGATCAATGCTAATCCATCACATAGTCGCCAAAATGGCCAAAACATTCAGACCACACCAGATTTCGATTCCTTAATATCTTCCATTGTCCACCGCGTCCTAGAAAGTCAAGGACGTGAAATAATTCAAGCTATTGCTCCAGAGCATCGAGATAGGTTAAATGAATTAGACTCCATTCCGGACGTAGTCCGATGTCTAAAAGATTTTGCAGGAGACCCAGGAAAATTCAGCTCCTGGAAGAAGAGTGTGGACAAGATATTACAGATTTACGAACCCTTAAATGAACTCCAAAGTATTTTGTATTTTAAGCGTTATACGCAATAAAATAGTTGGAAGTGCCGACATCGCTCTGGAATCATATAATACGCCTCTAGATTTGTAGTAGTTATTGTAAGAGTTAAGCATGCAGCTCACACTGTCAAACCATAATTATATTCATTTAACTACATTTATAAGCTGTTTTTATATATATGTACCGTTCACACCACGGGTGTTGTTTTATATTCCATTATGTTCCCATTGTCATTCATGTGTGCCTTCAGAGCACACATACATACATGTTGGAGAATACCAATTATTCTACCCTACAGTATTGTGTAGGGTAGGTACTTTTTCTCTTCTGTTCATCTGTAAGACATTCACTGCATGTGAAGGAAGGAGATATGCAGATGCTCTTCACTTTTACTTTTGTGAGGTGGTGTATGTGACATTTTCGAGCGAATTGGCGATAAACGAGATCTGTGAGTGCTGGCAAAGGGAGAGACTGTAAGCCAGCCGACGCGAATAGACTGCGCCACAGAATCGTGTTGTCCAATGTCCATTCGGGGTTTAAGTCATTTTTTCTATCAAATCGTGTTGTCCATTCGGGATTTTGATTTTTTCTATCATCAGAAGTGGGATAGGCCCGCGTGTGTGACTGTATCCCTTATTTGATCATCTTAACTTTAAATACCTACGAACTTAAAAGTAAGTCTGCCTGTGGTTTCTCTTACGCGTTATTTTAAGAGAATACCCGTCCATCAATACATTGTTATTTTGTATTTATTTCAATTGTGTGCACCGAAAGCTCTTACAGAGATACTAGGACAAGGGTGAGTCTTATCTTTATTATTTTTGTTGTTTGTTTCCATCGCAAATAAAAGGAAAATAAAATAAGTAGGATGGAAAATAAAACCAATGATGCTGCTTCTTCTAAGAGCGCAGCAGAACCAGGTGGAAAGGCGGCGGAGGGCGTAGACTAGCAAAGTAGTGGTCAACAAAACATGATCATCACTGCTGAAGCAATCAGCCAAATTTTGCGGGCGTCACAGCGTCAAACAAAGGACAATAATGTTGGCTTCCCTTGTTTTGACCCTGACCGTTCTAGGGTGGATGTGAGCAAGTGGTGCGCTGACGTTAACGCGAGGATCGAGCGGGACCATCTGCAGGATTTTGACGTAATGCCACGTGTGAAAGCTGCTTTGCTTGTGTAGCAATATACTCGTATATATATAAGTAGGTATCAACATGTATCTCTCTTTACGTATATCATCACTCTCTTGCCCTAATAACCATTGTATAGCTTTAAGCGAAATAAACGAGCGAGTCAGTTTCAGTTTGAAGCGGGCCGCGCATTGAAACAGACGTCATTTTCATTTGGTTCTCTACAAACTTCTCAGAAGTGGGATAGCACGCTGTGGCGAATGTCCAATACCCATACAAAATTTCATTTTTGAATTTTAACCGAATTACTACGTGTAAAAAGAAAAGTAAAAAGGATCGTGAGAAAAAGTGGACAGAAAAAGGAAAGCAGGAAAAATTTAAGTAAAAAGATAGAGAAGAGTGTGACTAAGACAAGTTCGAGAAAAGAAAAAAAGAAGTGTTAACAGATAGCTAGTGGGACTGTTATAAATTAAAATAAAAAGGTTACCAGACATACGGCAAGGGAATATGGAGGAAGCGCATCAAACGATTGACGGAAATGATTATACCGTTCATCAACTACGCTGTTGGCTGCGGGAGCTGGGGTTGTCGACGGCGGGGGTAAAAACTGCTCTCGTTGCTCGCTTGAACGAAGTGCCAATCGCACACATAAATGCATTGTCGACCGTGGGTGGTGAAGGAGATGGAAGTGAGGAGGAAGATGACTACGAAGAAGCCGCCGAAGTACAAATTGAGTCGAGGAAAAAAAACACAACAACAAATGCTGACAACCAAAATACTGTCGATGGCGACGAAGAAATCAGCCCACCGTCGAAGGCAAAAACCGGTTCAAGCAAAGATGTGTTAGTGGCGTCGGAAGGAGAGTTCTATAAAAGAGAGGCTGACTTATTACGCCGTGAAAGAGATTTACTTGCCAGAGAAAACGAGTTCTTAAAAAAAGTCTATACGCACAAAGAGAACGGAGTATGTGGTTCCGCCAGTGTGGCAGCGACAAGTTCATTCACGGTGTATAAAGACATGTTGCCGGAGTACAACGGAGGAGTGGAATTGGATGTTTGGTTAGCGCAGTTACAAAACATCAAAACATTGTACATGTTGGACGAGAACATGTTACGTGCGTTACTTATGAGTAAATTGAAGGGAAAAGCTCTAAGCTGGTTGCATTCGAAACCAAATTTCCTCACCGAGAGCGTCGCCGATCTAATTTCGCAGCTGAAGGAGCTTTTCGGTGGTAAAATCAATAAATTATCGTTGCGTCACAATTTTGAATCCCGAAAGTGGAAAAGCCACGAAACTTTCGCCGAGTACGTTAACGAAAAAATTATTTTGTCGAACGGGATGCAAATAGAGGAGGACGAGCTGGTCGAGTACCTAGTGGAGGGAATCGTAGATGAGCGCCTGAGGTTACAAGCCCGCATGCAATGCTTCGTAACCAAGGCACAGTTGCTGCAGGCGTTCTCAAAAATAAAGCAGACACCGGCGGAGCGACCAACGAATGTACAATTAAGGAATTCAACCGTGCGGTGCTACAACTGCAATTCCGTTGGTCACCTTGCTGCCGATTGCATAAAACCGAAGAGGGAATACGGCGCTTGCTTCGGATGTGGGTCAATGCAACATCGTGTTGCAACGTGCCCAGAAAGGAAGAAGACGACTGTCCAGCTGGTTGAAGAAGACGATACCGAAGACTATGTAAGACCATTAAAATTTTATGTAAAGAGTGATGCTAGCGTTAGTTTATTTTTAGAATGTTTAATAGACTCAGGAAGCCCAATCAGCCTCATCAGGAAATCGTGTCTCCCCGAGCAGATAAATTTATTTAAACCAACAAATGTAAAGTACTTTGGATTCAATAAAAGTAAAATAAGTATATGTGGAAGTGTTATCTGCTTTACAATAGTCAACGGCCATAAGATAGAAGTAGAATTGAATGTTGTTTCAGATGAGTCGATGGGCTATAAGGTTGTGTTAGGGAGAGATTTTTTACGTGCTGGTAAATTTAGCTTGGTGTCGCGTGCGGAAACTGGTAGTAAAATGATAGAAACACAAGTTGATCGGGATGACTGCGATAACTTCGAAAAACATCTTATGTCGATGAATTACGAAAACGATAAAATGATAGAATTAAACGTTGGTAAAAATGTAAGTTTAGAACAAAAGAAACGATTTTATAGGGAATTCTGGGATAAGTATTTGACACCCGTACGTCCAAGCGAACCGATAATAAAGAGTGAAATGACTCTTATATTAAATAACGCAAAACCTTTTCATTGCCCCCCTCGCCGGTTGTCTTATGCTGAAAAATCAGATTTACAAAAGTTATTGGATGAATATTTAGAAAAAGGATATATCAGGGTTAGTGAATCGGAGTTCGTATCCCCTATTGTTCTTGTGAAGAAGAAGGCTGGTGGCCTTAGAATGTGTGTGGATTATCGCACATTAAACAAGTTTACTGCCAAAGATTGTTACCCAATCCCGCTCATCGATGACTTGTTGGATAGGTTAGTAAACAAAAAATTTTTCACAAAGTTGGATTTAAAAAATGGGTTTTATCACGTATACATGAATCCAGATTCAGTAAAATTTACGTCGTTTATTACACCTCTAGGACAATATGAGTTTTTAAGGATGCCGTTCGGGCTTAAAAATGCTCCGTCCAATTTTCAAAGGTTCATAAATAAAATATTCTTCGATATGATAAGGGAAGAAAAATTGATAGTATATTTAGACGACATAATGATTGCTACGAAAGATTTTGATGAGCATTGCCAAGTTTTATGTGAGGTTTTCAAGAGGTTAGTCGATAACAAACTCGAACTAAGGTTAGATAAATGCGAATTTTTGCAAGAAAGTGTCAAATATTTAGGTTACACTATTTCAAAAGACGGAATACGAGCTGATGAAAAAGGAATACAGGCTATACAAAACTTTCCAGTGCCAAAGAAACCACATGAAGTCCAAAGTTTCTTGGGATTATGCTCCTATTTTCGTAGGTTTGTAAAAGATTTTTCGGTGGTCGCTAAACCATTATACGATTTGACAAAGAAAGAAGCTAAGTTTCAGTTTGGGGAGTCTGAGCTAAAATGTTTTGAAGTCCTTAAGAAAAAACTGATAGAGGCACCTATATTAGCACTATACGACCCAAATGATAGTACGGAACTCCATTGCGATGCTAGTTCTATTGGGTTTGGGGCAATACTCATGCAAAAAAAACGCGATGGGAAAATACATCCAGTGTTCTATTACTCAAAAAGGACAACCGAGGCGGAATCAAGGTATCATAGTTTCGAATTAGAAACGTTAGCAATAGTTAATGCATTACAGCGCTTCCGTGTTTACCTCCAAGGCAAGCATTTTAAAATAATTACAGATTGCAACTCTTTAACCATGACTCTTAGTAAGAAGGAATTGAATCCTAGAATAGCAAGGTGGGCGTTAGAGCTTCAAAATTATGACTATGTTTTAGAACACCGGTCAGGCACTAGAATGCAGCACGTAGACGCTTTGAGTCGTTCTACGAATATAATGGTCCTGGAAACAAATACTTTTGAGGAAAACTTAATTATTTGTCAAGGTAAGGATAAAAGAATTCGGGAGATTTCGGAAATGTTACAAAAGTCGGAGCATGCGCAGTATGAAATGCGCAATGGAATTTTGTATAGGAAAAAAGATAGTAGCTCAGTCGCGTTCTTTGTCCCCGAGGACATGGAAGAGCATGTTATGTATAAATACCATGACGAAATCGGTCATATAGGGACAAATAAAATGATTGATCTGATTTCGAAAAGTTATTGGTTCCCAAAGATGAAAGAAAAAGTAACGAAACACATTGAGAATTGTTTACAGTGCTTGGTATATTCCTCGAAGCACGGTCGCGAGGAAGGATTTTTACATAACTTACCCAAGGGAAATACACCCTTTGATGTTGTACACATAGATCACTATGGACCAGTAGATAATTCAAGAAAGCTTAAACACATACTCGTTGTTATAGATGGATGCACTAAATTCGTTAGACTATACCCAACCAAAACTACGAACACGAAGGAAGTTATTAGGGCCCGTACGGATTACTTTAGATCGTATAGTCGTCCTAGATGCATAGTCTCTGATAGAGGGAGCGCGTTCACGTCAAACGATTTTAGGGAATTCCTAAGTAAAAACAATGTGCAGCACGTGAAAATCGCAACGGGTTCAGCACAAGCGAATGGTCAAGCAGAACGAGTCAATAGGAGTATCGGACCTATGTTAGCCAAGTTAGTAAAGCCAGCAGAAGGAGTTTATTGGGACACAGTTTTAGAAATAGTGGAGCACACTCTTAATAATACGTTGCACAGAGGGATAAACGAACACCCGAGCATTATGCTCTTTGGTGTTAGTCAAAAGGGAAAAGTAACAGGTGCATTAAAAGAAACTCTAACTGAGGTCCAGGTCAAAGGACAACAAGATCATAGACAGATACGTACACGAGCTGCCATACAACAGGAAAAATTGCAGCTTTATAATAAACAGTACGTTGATAAAAAGCGTCGAAAACCTAGGACATATATGGTAGGAGACTATGTGGTGGTAAAGAACTTCGATTCACACTCCGGCGTATCCAAAAAATTAATTCCGAGGTTTAAAGGGCCATATCAAATCACTAAGGTGTTGCGTAATGACCGCTACATACTTAAAGATGTAGAAGGATTCCAGCAGTCTCGAACGCCGTATCAAGGTGTCTGGGCAGTTAGTAATATACGTCCATGGTTCAAGGGATGTACGGTGTCAAATGGTGATACAGATAGATAATGATAGATAATGATAGTTGTAAATAAATAGACATAGAGAGTTTTAAACTTAGATCAGGAGATCTCAATTGTCAGGATGGCCGAGTTGTAGCAATATATATATATAAGTAGGTATCAACATGTATCTCTCTTTACGTATATCATCACTCTCTTGCCCTAATAACCATTGTATAGCTTTAAGCGAAATAAACGAGCGAGTCAGTTTCAGTTTGAAGCGGGCCGCGCATTGAAACAGACGTCATTTTCATTTGGTTCTCTACACTTGGTAGGGGTAAATTGTGGTATGAAGATCACGGGTATCAAATGTACACGTGGAAGGAGCTATCAGCATCAATGTTGCACACTTTCTCTAGTGGATGCAACATTATAGAACAACTTCGTAGTGTTGCTAACATTGAAAGCGAAGCATTTAAATCTTATTCTGATTTTGTAATGGCTAAGGTTGGCCAAGTTAATCGATTGCCCTTTGATATCCCAGAGGACAAAGTTGTGAAAATAATCGTTGGCTGTATCTCAGATATCAGTTTAAGAAATTCGCTTACATTTGTTATGCCTAAGTCTGTTCAAGACCTCACAGAACACCTAATCTCGATTCGCGAAAGACCGCGCAAACGTCTTAGAGATTTTGATCCAAGAAAACGGGGTGATAATTCGCCAACTGTGATCAAGCGCCCTCGACTTGAGAATGATAGACGTTGCTATGGTTGTGGCTTGACCGGTCATTTGAAGTCTAACTGCCCCAAATTGTCTGCCTCTGGTCCGTCATTACCAAGGGAACAATTACCTAAGAAAGTAGTAGAAACCTGTTCTTTTTGTAAAAAAAAGAGGACACGCAGAAGACGTATGCTGGACTAAACAACGAACAGAGTGTTTTATGTAATATTACCTAATTTTCTTTTAATATTTATTTGATACTTAATAAAATATGAAGTTTCCCATATACGTTGTTTTTTCGGAGTTTCCCTGAACTTTGGATCGCATGCGCGGGCTAAAGATACGAATTAATTAAATTTTTTATAATGATTTTTTATCTGTTTAGACCTAAGACAACATAATATCACTATTAGAATATCATCAAACAATTTTTATTTTTTCCCATACACTAGCGACCCACCCTAATCTACACACCAACGAAGGAAACTTGTGGCTACAACTTTCGACGTATGGAAAAACTGTAAAACTGTAAAACAAAAAGCACCATACAATGAAATAAGAAATTTAGTTTGTACTCTTTTACAAGTAAAATGAGCATAATTTGCTGTATCATTTCCGACACCTAATAATATGTCGTCATTACGCGGTTAATTCAAAGCCAGTAGGGTTGTGATCGTGTAGATATTTTGCAAGGGTATCTTTTGGGACTATCCTAACAAAAATGGACGACGGATAGTCTTGGTGTACCTCGACTCACCAGGTACATAGGGGAGGGCCTATCCAAAATGTTTCGCAACATTTGAAACATCATCAGCTTCAATTCGTTCATATACCGCTTTACCTTCTCTCTCTTTCAAATTAAGATTCCGTGTCCATGACTTTAAGAATAACGTTTGAAAAATTGTAATTGATAATAGTGCAGTCCACCATGAGCTCCTTGTGTCGCGAAGCGGAGCTGGATACAGCCTTTGCAAAAAACTGAACTAAAAGAACCCAAAGAGTTCAGGTTCAGATGAAACAACTTCAGATGGAGGCAGCCGCCGCCAAAGCAGCCACAGAATCCGAACGTCTACGTCGTATCCAGATGCAAGAAGAGGCTGCCGCCGCCGTGGCACAAGCAGAAGCATATGCTGCCACTCAAAAGTTATTACGTATCGAGTTGGAAAAACAAGTAGCAGCTACAAAACATACGGCTACGGAATGCGAAGATGCTCAGAGATTCCAACAACCAGCGGCTGCTGCCGCACAATCAGTGGAAATTGCTGCAGTTGAGAGCGCTCAACATATGCAACACAAAGGACTGGCAGCCGGAACGTCGGGGCTAACAAGTTCCTTGCAACCCGCCATAACACAGGCGCCAACGACGTCATCCATGTCGGTAAGGCAGATCGCAAATACAGCAACAGGAACATCTGCCGATGTTATGTGCAATGCTTACGTTGGTCTGCCTCAATGTTTGTCATCAGCTAAGCGTAATCAAGGAGCTGTGGGAGCGTCTGCCGACGACTCTTGTGGTACATACTCACAGTATCCACGCTCAGCCCCAATTCTCCAGCCGAGAGGATTGACCACAGGGGTCATTGAACCAGGTATTTCATCGTATAGACCGGCCGTGACTTCGACACAAGAGGTGCCGAATCTCGGTCGCCATATGACATCGGAAGACAATAAAGCGCGATTCTTTGGCGATTACAGTAATGACCAAAATATGTTGTACAGGCCTGTGCAACTACATAGCCGCAAAATTTACGATCCGCCAGACTTTGATGGAAGTCCGGAGGATTGGCCAATGTTCTCCACAGCATTTGTGGAATCGACAAATGCGTATCAGTACACGAACTTCGAAAACTGCCTACGACTCCAACGATGCCTCAAGGGTGAGGCTAAAGAAACTGTAGCATCGCTTCTGATACACCCCGACAACGTATGGGAAGTATACGCATAACTTCAGAACAGGTTTGGGCGTCATGACCTTCTAATTAGAAGCCAGATCCAAAAGGTAAGAGCGATTCCACCGTTCAGCGAAAACAATATTGGGCAGATTGTTCCGTTTGCTATCAAAGTACGCAATCTCGCCACATTTCTTCGGAGCACACAAGGACAAAACCATCTAGCTAACCCCACTCTAATGGAAGAACTGGTGAACAAGATGCCGATGACACAACGAATCGAGTGGGCTCAGTATTCTTACAAGATACAGCCATATGCAACGGTGGCTGACCTTAGCGAATGGTTGGATCAAAAATCGAATTATGTTAGTTTGGTTACCGTCACATCCAGCCAACAAATATGTGATCGTAAGCAGGTAACTCCAATTAAGAAAGTTCAATACCGAGTGCAACACGTGTCAGAAGCTAAAGAAGAAAAACTACAGTGCGTTATATGTGACAAATCACACCAGATAGAAAAATGTCCAGATTTTCTGAATCGTTGCGTCGCTGATCGCTGGGGTATTGCTAAGCGCAATCGATTATGCTTCTGCTGCCTTAAACCAGGACATACTACCACAGCGTGTCACAGCAAAGTTATGTGCACGTATGAAATCTGCGACAGGTTTCACAACCTATTACATGAAGTCGTACAGAAAACTTCAGCTACCGAGCGACCAAAGCCACGAACTAGGACGCCGCCGAATGTGTCCGAGTCAGATCCGTTTTCAGGGAAATCGGAGTCTGTAAATTGTTCCAAGGAGTCAGATATAAACGTGCTATTTCAGATTGTACCAGTTACAGAAGAGTAAATATTTACGCTCTTTTAGATAATGGGTCGTCAATATCAATGATCGACGAGTCCTTGGCTGAAACATTGAAATTACAAGGAGAGTCAACCTCACTTACACTGCAATGGGTGAAAGAAAATACAACGTCAAGGGAACCATCGATGAGTGTCAATGTTGAGATTAGCGGTCGTGGAAAAGGCATGTCGAAGTTTCAACTGCGTGGTGCGCGAACCGTCAAGAATATATGTCTGCCGCAACAAACTCTTAGGATGTCTGAGCTTCACACGAGGTACCATTATTTGAAATACTTACCTGTACGAGAATATGTTGATGCTAAGCCAATGCTGCTGATTGGTTTGGATAATTGCCATCTTGGATTGGCCAAGAAGACTTACTTAAGTCCAGACAACGGACCGGTAGTTGCAAAAACAAAGTTGGGATGGGTTGTATATGGACCCACCAAAGCCGATGATGCCAAAGTTTGTGGACACATTAGAGCGATATCTATGCACGTGAGAGAATCATCAGGAGACGAAGTGGAGAAATTAGTGTGCGAATATTTCACCACAGAGAATTTTGGCGTAACGAAGCCGTCAACACCTCTGGAATCTGTTGCAGATATTCGGGCACGTCAACTCGTTACCACAACCACTTCGAGGATTGGAAATCGGTATCAATGTGGTCTTTTATGGAAGTCGAACAATGTGGAACTTCCCGAGAGTTTCGAAATGTCAAGAAGGAGATTGCTGAGTATCGAAAAGAAGATGAAAAGAGACCCAGATTTTGCCGCAGCGTACAATCATCTCATATCAGGATACCTAGAGAAGGGTTACGCCAGAAAACTACCCGAAAACGAATTACACGATACCGGCTCTAGGATTTGGTACCTACCACATTTTGGGGTTCACAATCCAAATAAACCAAAGAAGATTCGATTGGTGTTTGATGCTGCGGCCGAGTCGAATGGAGTGTCATTGAACTCGCAGCTTCTGAAGGGTCCAGACGAACAACGACCGTTGACTGGAGTTTTATTTAACTTTCGGATGAACAACATCGCCGTGTGCGCAGATATTAAGGAAATGTTTCATCAGATTTTTATTCGCCCGGAAGATCGTTGCGCACAAAGATTTTTATGGCGGTGGGGTGATCAGTCAAAACCTGTGGAGATTTTCGAAATGGTGGCTATGACCTTTGGGGCGACGTGTTCGCCATACATAGCACAAGCTATAAAAAACACCAATGCATTGACTTACAGTGAGAAGTACCCTAGAGCAGTCAAGTCAATCCTTCATCACCATTATGTTGATGATTTCGTTGACAGTTTCGCCACTGAGGATGAGGCCATCCAAGTCTCTACCGCTGTCAGGAACATTCATCGAACTGCTGGTTTTGAGTTACGGAGTTTCGTCTCGAACTCGAAAAAAGTTGTTGCGTGTCTTGAGGGAGCGAGCTCACCTACGGATACGGAAGGTAATCTCGACAAAGACATTCAGACCGCTGCTGAAAAAATACTTGGAATGTATTGGTGTACTTCTGAAGATATTTTCACCTTCAAACTGAACTTTCATCGTGTGTCACCAGACGTGCTTTTGGGAAAGAGGAGACCAAGTAAGCGAGAACTACTCAGCATAGCCATGTCGATATTTGACCCGTTCGGGCTGCTTACCAACATGATGGTCTACATAAAGATAGTTTTGCGTGAGGTGTGGAGGTACAACGTAGAGTGGGACGAGCCTATACCCGATGGACTTTATGGCAGATGGATTCTCTGGAGAGACGCAGTAAGCAGTGTCGATACTTTGCGTCTTCCACGCTGTTACTTTTCTCGCTCGCCGATCGAGATCCAATTACATGTGTTTGTTGATGCCAGCGAGGATGCCTTCTCTGCAGTTGCATACTGGAGGGCAATATTGGCTGATGGGAGCATAGACGTTTCATTTATAGTGGGCAAAACTAGGTGTGCCCCAATAAAGCTGTTATCAATTCCACGCCTGGAGTTACAATCTGCTGTGCTTGGAGCCAGGCTACAAAGAGCAGTATTGAAGGATCATGATATGACTATCAGCAAGAAGATCTTTTGGAGCGACTCTAGAACAGTAATTAGCTGGATAAGTTCCGAACATCGTCGCTATAAACCTTTTGTAGCACATAGAGTTTCCGAGATATTAGACACAACAAACCCATTGGAGTGGAGATGGATCCCTTCCGAACTTAACGTAGCGGATGATGCTACCCGGGGAACGTCGCCGCCATGTTTTAACCCAAGAAGTCGCTGGTTGTACGGGCCAAACTTTTTAAGACAAAAGGAATCAATTTGGCCTGAAGAAATTCCAGTGAAACCGGATGGAGACTGCCAAGAAGAACTTCGTCCTAGGTTCCTGCTGCTGGCTCAGTCTGTGGTCAGCGACATTATTGACAAATCAAGGTTTTCGGACTACCTCAGATTAAAACGAGTAGTAGCATTTGTTCGTCGCTTCGTTAATAACTTCATGGCGAAACATCATCTGGGCACTAAGACGATCAGTGGAGAAATCAGCGCACAGGAACTGGATGCAGCCGAACTGTGGATTTGCAAGATAGCGCAAAAGGATGCGTTCTCACAGGAAATCACAACAATACAAGAAGGAGGATCCAACCCAAAGGGAAACCATTTACACAAACTGTGTCCGTATCTTGACGAGAATGCTGTTCTTAGAGTAAATGGTAGAATTGATGCGGCCGCGTCAGTACCATTCATGACCAGAAGGCCAATAATCCTTCCCAAGAAGCACTCTTTGACCAGACTAGTAGTCTCGTACTACCATCGAAAACTACATCATCAGAATGAAGAAACCACAATCAACGAGATCCGAGTACGATTTTGGGTGCCTCATCTACGGCAACTGGTTCGGAGTATCAGACTATCATGTTTGGTTTGTAAACTACGATCTGCAAAACCGAATACGCCAATGATGGGACAGCTGCCAATCGATCGACTGATGCCGTACGTAAGGCCATTTACGTATTCTGGCGTTGATTACTTTGGACCTCTTCATGTGGCTATAGGCCGTCGACGGGAGAAACGATGGGTAGCCGTATTCACCTGCTTGACGATACGTGCAATCCACTTGGAGCTGGCTGCGGATCTGTCCACCGATTCGTTCATATTGTGTCTTCGAAATTTTGTGAACCGAAGAGGTGTTCCCATAAGAATACGAAGCGACAATGGAACCAATTTTGTTGGCGCTGATGGAGAGCTGCGCGCATTTCGAGATGTTTTCGATGAGGCTCAAGTACAACGTGTCGTCTAGCGCAATCGAATGGATTTTTAATTGTCCAGCTAATCCAAGTGCAGGCGGTGCATGGGAAAGAATGGTTCAGAGTGTCAAGAGAGTTTTAAACCATACGCTCCGGACAGAAGCTCCAAGGGTCGAAACATTGTGCAGTTTGCTGATAGAGGCTGAGAATATCGTCAACTCTCGCCCTCTTACTCACTTACCAGTCACCACAGATGATGAAGAGCCGTTGACGCCGAACCACTTCCTCCTCGGAACAACAAATTCGACTCAGACACCTGGACCTTCTGACGTTAGGGTTCATTGTCTCCGAAAACAATGGAGAATCGCTCAACAACTTGAGGAATTGCGAATTTTCCAAAATAATGTTTCGCGCTATAGACAGTTAGATACGTTTGCTTTGAGTGCAGATTCGGTAGGTCAGCCAGGGGCAGGTTGCAGCGGTGGCGGTATGGAGCAGGATGTGTCAAGTTCGGATGTCTCAGGTTTGGATGTGTCAGGCATCAATCCGGAAGAAATTGATTTATCAGATGATTCAATGTTAATCTCAAGTTCTGACTCAGAAGTGGAACCAACATTAAAAACAAATCTTAGGCAGTGGGTTTTAAGAAACAAAGTACCCCATAATCAAGTTGATGACCTTTTAAAGACATTAAGCTCTTCACGGCTCGCAAGTTATTGGCCACAGAAACTGCTGCTATTTCTGTGGTCAAAATGGAACCCGGAGAATATTACCATTTCGGTATTCAAAATTATTTAAAATCAAGAAAATTCACCTTTCTCGCAAAAGAAAAAACTGTACTAATAGATATCGGAATCGATGGACTGCAAGTTTTTAAAAGTTCTCGGCGAGTGCTATGGCCAATACTTGGAGCATTTTCAAGGTTTAAAACAGAAATTCCATTTCTGATAGGCTGTTATTCCGGTTTTAAGAAACCCAATTCTACATAAATAAGCAGAAATATAGCCAAAACCAAGCTGAAAAAATGGCAGAAAACAAAATTCTAAGAGAAAACTTAGTTCTAAATCGACAAGTGTACAAAATGGTTTCGGATTTCACCGGAGAGGAAAAAAATTAATTCGCACTGGAAATAGAAGCAACGTTTCCTATGAGAACACTTGCTCAGATGAGCGATGTTGAGCTTCGTCTAGAAGACTCGGTATTTGCCGGAAAATTGGTAAAAATAACTAGTTTAAAGGTATAACAAGTAACTATTTAACAAAAAAAAAAAAAAACATTTCAGGAAACTTATTTAAGGAAATATAGTGGAAAATTGGAAAACGTTTTCAGATTCTTAGCTACAGACATAGTATACGTCGATTTCAAGATCGCTGAACGCGTTAATTTTGTATAAAAAAATTTTGTTTGGTATGTAATTGAATTCAAGTTGTATGAACAATTTAGTATAACTGCTTAACTTCCATTTTCAGACGGTTGTGGTAGACAACTCGGCCACGAAAAATTTGAAAAAGAGATGCGTCGATGCGTCCTAAATGCACACAATCGCTACTACAAAAAAAAAAGTGAATCGAAAGATTAATTATATGTATTAAAATTTTGTATTCAATTTTATTTAATATGTGAATTCTTTTTTAATTTTTTATGTTATTATTATTATTTTATTTTTCTACTGAATTTCGATAATTAGTTTTTTGATTTTATTTTTGTTCTTGCTAAAATCCCATAATTTATAAATAAAAACGAATTGAATTTAAAATGTTAACGTGTATTGATGTTTTATTATAATTTAAAGGCACCAGTCGAAAAAAAACTACTTCTTTAGTACTTCCCTTTACTAAGAAAAGAAGTACTTCTTAACTACTGCTGCATACGTAGAAATAAAGTACTTCTGAAGTACTGCTTTTTACGTATGAATATCAGTACTTTACTTGAGGTTTAATGCAGTAAATCATTCTATAAGTTAGAGAGAGATGGGTGCTTCACGTATTCTCATGTAGAGCAGGTATATAACTGAGTTTTTTCCCGAGCGCCTATCCTTTTTCAGTGGAAAGGAAGTACTTCTTTTCCGTACATGTTTCACCGGTTTTATTAGTACTTCTACGTTTGCAGGGTATATTCATTTACCTACATTTATAAGCTGTTTTTATATATATGTACCGTTCACACCACGGGTGTTGTTTTATATTCCATTGCTCCTCAAGTTCTTTCATGAAGTAAATATATAACATCGCAGTTAAAACGCGACTACAATTTCTCAGAAGTGGGATACAAAACTCGCTATTAAAAAAAAAACAAAAAACAAAGTTGAAACAATATTTTTATCGCCCGTTGAAGTGAAAAAAGTGAGTGCAAATAAAGTTTCACATCATCACAGATTGAGTGTTTACCACAGATTTTATTGTTCGAAATTTTTGTTGTAATGGAATACGCAGAAGTGAATACAGACGAGTTCACAGTGGCAGAACTCAGAGGTTGGTTGCAACAGTTGGGCATGCCAAGCAACGGTAACAAAGCCACCCTGGTTATTCGCCTAAACGGCGTGCCAGCAGATGACCGAGGAGAACGTCCAAGTAACGACGTTGCAGAAGGAGAGGAGCGACAACAAGACGAACAATTGCAAGAAGAGGAAATCGAACAACAGCCGCCAGACGCCGCAGCTGCGGTAGAAGCAAATATGGATAGACAAAAAATTGAGTGGATGACGAGACGGATTGAGTTGCTTGAAAAGGAGAGGGAAATCATATTGAAAGAAAACGAATTGTTGCAACGGATCGCAAAGTCAAATAATAGTGGAGAAACTGGTGCGGAAGTTGGAAAACGAACGGACGGTACAACAGCGACAGGACAGCTTATGACGCAGCAAATTGGATTGTGGAAGGAAATGCTACCGGAATTTGATGGGGGATCTTGTGTTGATGTGTGGCTGGCACAACTGAGGAATGTCGAGGAGGTGTACAGTGTGGACAAAAAAAATGCACACACACTTTTTGTGGGCAAATTGAAAGGCAAGGCTCAAGAATGGTTGCACGCAAAACCAAATTTTCTTAAAGATGACATTGATAACCTGATAAAAGAAGTTTTCGGCACAAAGCAAAACAAGATCGAGATAAGAAAAAGATTCGAAAACCGAAAGTGGAAGATGGGCGAAACTTTTACAGAATATTTCCACGACAAAGTGAGACTGGCGACTGGATTGCAGCAGGACGAAGAAGAATGGACTGAATACGCGATTGATGGATTTTCTGATGACAACATGAGGTTATATGCCCATGTCCAAGGGTATACAACAAAAGCAGGACTACTACGAGCGTTCAGCAAAGTCGCTCAGCGGAAAGTGCAAACCGGATCGACTGCAAGCACTTTCAGCAACAGGCAGACGGGATCGACAACAAATAGCACAGCTAAAGATAGACAAGCAGACGGACAAAGAGTTGCGGTCACTAGCTTTAATTGCAACTCGGTGGGACATATGGCAAATGCGTGTTCTAAGTAGGGTTCCCAACCGTACTATAATATATAGTATTGTACTATATTTTGGCTTTGCGTTCTATATACTGTTGAAGAAATATATAGTACGCAAAAATACTATATTTCAATCCGTTGAATCAATAGCAAACCTTAAGGTTTCCTTCATCATACATGAATCGAACTCACCTAAGTCTTGCTGTCAATGTCAAAGTTGACAGCCATGAGATATTTTTATCATTTGAAATTGCAACTGATACGTGTTCGTGTAATATTTAAACTTTGTTTATTTTTTTGATCGGAATTTCATTCACAAAAGTGTCTTTAAAGTTTTAATTGTTGTGTAATGGAAAAGGGAAGTGACACCGAAAATGGGTCAAGTACAAATAGTACAATTGCACCACAAACGCCCACTAAAAAGCGAAAAATTCAAAAAAGACTACAGAAATATAAACCAGAATGGGAAAAACAATATGGTTTTATAACAAAAGATCCCCAAAATTTATTCAATGCAAAGTGCATACCATGCAACATAATAATGTCTATCGGAAAAAGTGGTATTGGCCAGGTGAGTGCCTTGATGTCAAGCTAGGTATTTCCATCCTCCTTTGCTGTTTATTTTGAATTGATTCTATTGAATGAAATTTTAATGAAAATGTGCTTGAATAATTGTGGTGATTTATGAATGTTTATAAACTGTTGCAGATTAAACAACATTGCGAAACAAAGCAACATAAATTAAAAATTGAACTAAACAAGAAAACTGCAACACTAGATCGCTTTTTTGGTTCATCGGACGCTTCTTCTGTTTCCCACGCGAACAACTGTGATGACAAGATAACAGCAAGTGAACTTGCTCTAACTTACCATACTGTCAAGCACAACCTTTCGTATAAAAGCATGGATTGCACTGTGAAACTTAACAAGATTTTAACCGTATCGCTGTTGTTCGCTCCAACGATATGAAACCCTACGAAGGAGAAGAAAAAGGAATTGAAACCAAAGATGTCATCAATCCAGACAGCGTAAAATTCATAGGGAAAAGTATTGTTGATTGCTTGGTGAGGTATTTTTCGATTATTTTTATTACTGCTGGTATATTTTTCTATAAAACGTAAGTATCTTAATTATAATTTTGTCGTAAATTTTTAAATTGAATTAATATGAATTTAGCCGATGTACTAGCTCTGACAGTGGACGGACTTAGACAAAAACTGACCGAACTTAACTTGATAACGACAGGACGTAAGGAGATTCTCCAAGATAGGCTTACACAGGACCTGGAATGAAGATAGTTAGGCTGTTTTAGAGGTATAGAACTTTAAGTTGGCAACACTATTTTAACTGGCGGCCATTTTGTCAGCTATATCAAATGATTTACTTTTAGTTTGGTTTGGCATTTCAATATGAATAGACTGTCGCCTGAACAACGCAAATTTATTTTGAAAGTCATTGTTGCGAGAGCTGGCAGCACTTGAGGACACCAGCGCCACCATAACTGTGGCGCATGCCAGCCGGCCATAGTGCCCATAGTGGAGACCAGCAGCCATCTTTTTGAAGTTTGGGCTTTACTCCTTTCTTTCTTTTTCTTCTGACAAAAGCGCGAAGACGGATTCATACATTTATATGAAATCGGAATAAAAATTATTATATGTAGGAATGAGACGTGACGACGAATAAGACGAACCAACAGCTGCACATGCAAGTTAAGATACCAGAATACTCCAATTAATAAATGTAAAAACACTAGCGTCAGCAACAGTATCTGTAACCATACAACACACATATCTCTCACTGCCATAAGCATATGAATATGATACTTTATGATAACAAACATTGCTTCCTTCTGAGGCACTGCAGATATGATAACAAACAATCGCTTCCCTCTGATGCATTGCAGATAATTGCATTTAAGCATATTTGGTCAGTATCAAATATCTTTAATATTTTTTCTTGCTTCCTTCTGAGGCATCGAACGTTTTGCCAACTCATCAAAAATATCACTATTAATACCAGAGCAAATCATTTGTAAGCTCAGTTCTGTTTAAGGATTAATACAGTTCTCATTGACTTCCCCCCACCAGTGTTAAGGGGTCAACTAGAGATCGAAATAAAGTTTTTTTTTAAGGCAAGTTGTGCTGAGTGAGCAAGCTCCCTCCAACCTAATTAAATAGACATTTTTTTATATATTTAGTTGTGACAAAATTATAATGAATTAAACGTGTATTAATTAAACGTATTTTAAAAGTTTTCTGTCATGGTGGTCGCGCCATTAGAGGCCACTACAGACAATTCACGCGGTTCAATATTGTGTCTCGAGCATTACCTGGATGCGCCGGATATGGGTTCTATTTTGTCCATACTGTGGAAAGCATAATTGTTTCCACAGCACAAGGAAAGAACCGCAGCATCACAGTGTATTTGTCCTCGAGCGCACCGCGTGAGTTACATACGCAGATCATAATATATATAATATGTACATAAACCTAAAAACGTTTAATATACATGGAGTGCTAAGCAACAGCTCTTGACCACTGACACCAAACAAGAGATCTATGTTAAGATAACAATAGAACATGTACATACATGCAGTTGTGCATGATCAATTGTTTTTGCTGAAGCGAAGCTGATTGTACGATTAGGTATGATGGATCAGTTCTCTTTCGACGGTTGTTAGATGCGCATTATAAGAGAAAATAAAAATTGTTAATTTTGTTGAAAAGCTTGTTTCATTTTCTTCTTCCATCAATCCCATAACTCGCGCATAAGCAGAATCGTGGTTGCAGTTGTAGCTGGTTGCAACTTGGAGTAGATAAAATTCTAAGAAAAGTGATCTAAATCATTGGAAAAGCAACGGCGACATCAATTCCGTGTGCGAACGAAAATTGGTTGCCTGTGTGCAAAGAGACAAAAAAAAGGGGGTGAACACTCAAGAAGGCGATAACGCGTGACAAAGAACTAGTAAACGTGTACGGTACATAGTACACACTGTTGTTCGCTCCAACGATCAGAAACCCTACGAAGAAGAAGAAGAAGGAATTGAAACGAAAGATGTCATCAATCCAGACAGCGTAAAATTCATAGGGAAAAGTATTGTTGATTGCTTGGTGAGGTATTTTTCGATTATTTTTATTACTGCTGGTATATTTTTCTATAAAACGTAAGTATCTTAATTATAATTTTGTCGTAAATTTTTAAATTGAATTAATATGAATTTAGCCGATGTACTAGCTCTGACAGTGGACGGACTTAGACAAAAACTGACCGAACTTAACTTGATAAAGACAGGACGTAAGGAGATTCTCCAAGATAGGCTTACACAGGACCTGGAATGAAGACAGTTACTTACTTAGGTGGCGCTACAGTCCGGGGTGGACCTGGGCCTCAACCAGTACGCCTCTCCAGTTAGCTCGGTCTTTGGCTAACTGCCTCCAGTTGCGCACTCCAAGTTGGTTGAGGTCCCCTTCCACTTGTGCGCGCCACCTTAGGCGAGGTCTTCCTCTGCTGCGTTGTCCCTCTGGGTTGGAGTCGAAGACTCTTCGGGCCGGAGCACTGTTGTCCATACGCTCTACATGTCCTAGCCATCTCAGACGGCTGATCCGCACTTTTCTGACAAGGTCGATGTCGCTGTACAGCTCGTAGAGTTCGCTGTTATATCTCCTTCTCCAAATCCCATCAACGCAAATGGGACCAAAGATCACACGAAGAATTTTTCGTTCAAAACGTCCAAGGATATCCTCATCCGCCTTCGATAATGTCCATGCTTCTGCACCATACAGCAGGACTGGGATGATAAGGGTCTTATATAGAATCTCCTTGGTGTTTCTTGACAAGGCCTTACTTCTTAATTGCCTTCTTAGGCCAAAGAAACAGCGATTGGCAAGTGTAATTCTTCGCTTGATCTCTGCTGTGATGTCATTTACAGAGTTTATAGCGGAACCGAGGTAGATAAAGTCCCTAACTACCTCAAAGTTATAGCTGTCTATCGTGACGTTCTGTCCGACTCGTCGATGTTGTGTGTCCCTTCTTGTTGACAGCATATACTTGGTTTTGCCCTCGTTAACCGCTAAACCCATTTTTGCCGCTTCTGTTTCTATACATGCAAACGCACCAGTGACAGCTCGCTGTGTTCTACCAATTATGTCAATGTCATCTGCGTATGCAAGTAATTGTACAGACTTGTGAAAAATTGTGCCTCTGGTGTTGGCTTGCGAGTTTCGCACAATTTTCTCAAGAATGATGTTGAAAAAGTCACATGACAGCGCGTCACCTTGTCTAAATCCTTTTTTGACATCAAAGGTCTCGGTGAGATTGTTTCCGACCTTAATGGAGCAGCGAGAATTCTCCATTGTCATTCTGCACAATCTGACGAGTTTGGCAGGGATGCCAAAACTAGACATGGCTCTGTATAGCTCGTCTCTATAAATGCTGTCATATGCGGCCTTAAAATCGATGAACAGATGGTGGGTATCGATTTGGACTTCTTGGGTTTTCTCCAGGATCTGCCGTAGTGTGAATATTTGGTCGGTTGTGGACTTACCGGGCCTAAAACCGCACTGATAGGGTCCAATCAGTTCGTTGACGTATGGCTTCAGGCGCTCACACAGTATGGCAGACAGGATCTTGTATGCGATGTTGAGAAGACTGATACCTCTGTAGTTGGCGCAGTTTAGAGGGTCTCCTTTCTTGTGAACCGGACAAACGATGCTGAGGTTCCATTCATCAGGCATACTTTCTTCCGACCAAATCTTAGAGATGAGTTGGTGTATGCTCTCTACCATGTCATCTCCCGCTGCTTTAAATAGCTCGGCTGGTAGGCCGTCTGGTCCAGCAGCCTTGTTGGACTTCAGTTTAGATATTGCTATCCTCACTTCATTTTGGTCGGGTGGACGGAAATCTTGGCTTTCATCGTCCAGATTGAATGGTTCGTTCTGCCTGACAGCGGGATCTTGGTCGTCTTCGCCGTTTAACAGTCTGCAGAAGTGGTTTTTCCATATCCTCAACACCGACTGTGACTCTACTACAAGGTTCCCTTGCTCATCTCTACAGGTCTCTGTTCGGGTCTTGTTGCCGCGACACGTTCTTTTTACCTGTTGGTAAAACTTCCGAACATTACTCCTGGAGTAGCACCTCTCTATTTCCTCGATCGCGCGCTTCTCGTGCTCTTTCTTTTTCCTCCTGAAGACAGTTAGGCTGTTTTTTTATAGTATAAGAATGTAAAGTAACTAATACCATGGACACCCGTTGGACGCACTCATCTTTGTAACTTGGTTGTTCCCTTTAGTCCTAAAAATTAAAACGAAGTAGCCGTGGCTACTCAGAAAAAGAAAAGAAGACGAGACGGCCGCATTTTTGTGCGATCCGCCATTATAGACGATAAAATAAAGTGGATTACAAAATAAAGTTTTTTTTTATTAAAATAAATTTAAATTTGTTTAATTTACATATTGAAAGTGTAAAATTAACCTAGAAATCAAGGAGGATGCAGGTAACGAATTTTGTGCACAAACTTCGGAGCAACGCGTCAATATAAAAACGTGAGTACTTAAAATTATATTTTTTCTTTGGCTTCGTAAATTCAAAAGTTTTCTTTTTGGTATCTAAATTTATAATGAAAATTATAATGAAATAATGACGGAATAGTGCAAGTTTTCTTTAAAAAAAATATATATTGTAAGTGCATTATTAGTGAGCAGGTCTTCGCTTTATTACGAACAAGAATTGTGAGCGTGAAATGTGCAACGATGAAAATCACGTTGTCACAATATAAATATAATAAAACGACATGATACGTGCAGGCAGGAAATTTCAAAACACCATCAGGCAGTGCGAGAGAAGGCATTACATATATAAGTTAACGCCAGAAACATTTGATCATTAAAACAACTCATGATACGGTTCCCATGGGCAAAAACATCAGTTACAAGCGTGATCGCGTTCCCACGAATCAAACGAAGTACCTATCTTCACACCGGACACATGAGACATCGGAATTTATAAATTCACCTGAGACACCAACGGATGTCGACTGCTGACCTGGCGTCTGGCTGCATGGGCAAATGCACCTAGGTTTAGTTTATTAGTTCGATTGTTAGGTTAGTTTTAAGTCAGCCGCGAAGGCATTCGGATGAAAATAAATATTTTTTTAAGTTCTTAAACGCGTAAAGTTTTATTTTATATACCTACTAGCATGTAAGTAGTTTTGTTGTTTTTTCCTTTGCAAGGCAGATGCGACAAGCGACCGATACAAATTCTTCGTTAAGAATTAAGATCAGGAGCAGGTAAGAGAGTTGTATACTCACCCACTGTGAAAATAGGTATACACACTCACTACGAGCAGTGAACGAGAATCGAAAAACACATACATAAAATAGCCTGCGACACACTCGCAGAGGCTACGAGCAAGAGAAGGTTTGGGAATTCGAGAAAGCAAAGAGTGCGGATAAGTCGTGTTTTGCAAAGCGGAAGAATTAACAAGTACAAAATAATTAATAGTGTGAAAAGGAGATATTACTGTAATAAGAATTAACAAGTAAGCCAACAATACAGTCCACACTTAGAGCAGGTAGCAGGAAAGGTGAAATTCTATTATCAATAGAATTTCCCTAGTGAATCGGGTGGTTGCATTATGTACTTAGAGAAGGAGCAGGTTGTTGTTTTTCCTTTGTTACCTTTTATAGGGAATGTGCGCCGGCGTCGACAAATTATGTGCAGAGTATATGAGCAGCGAAATGAGAAGGAAAATATGTGCAGCGAGTGTGCGTATTCTTTTTGTGCTTGTGAGATGGAGGAATAATAATAATTCCATATTCTTTTGGGCTTGTTGTTATGAAAGTAATATTAACTATATTTTTATAAAATAACAAATATTGGCGGTTGTTGTTGCAGCTGTGTTGATAGGGGTTGAACATTTTATTTTTCTTCTAGGTTACTTCAGTTAAGTTTTTTTTGGTCACCTTTTTTTCTTGCCAAGTTATTATCTTTGTCTAGACATAAAGAGCAGGAATGAAGGAGGGACTTGAGCACAAATGTGCCGGTCGCCATCAATTGTACAGAGTGGAAATTATATGTCAAGACAAAGAATGTGAGTGGGAAGGAGAGCAGGTGGAGCTCAGAGCACATGTGTGCGAGTTACCAAAAATAAAAATAGCAGGAGTGAAGATGGAACTTGAGTGCAAACGCACCAGTTACCATATACCATTATATCATAATAATTGTTAATAAAAAAAGGGGACATAGCAGGAGCAGGAAAAAACGTAAAGCACGACGGTGCTAGTTTTTTAACTCGTCAATTCCCGGTGTCACCTGTAGGTGACAAAAGTTTAGGAATTTATTTTATTTATGAAAAGGCTTATTTCTAAAGGAAAGACAATACTAATGTTATCTCTAAATATGAAAGTCTCTGTATTTATATTTTTTCCAGCACTGGCGTTGAGTTATCTGTCAAATTAATTCGATTGTTTTCAGCGGTTTTTTAATTTTTCTGTGCGGGTGTGTTTTGCTGTGATTTTTTTGTGATAAAAATGCCAAAGTCTTGTATTTCTTCTTATTGGAAATAGTTGTTCGAAGGTGACATTATTTTATTTCCTCCTGACGATGGTGAAGTAACTGAAGAAGAAAGTGGAGACGAAAACGAAGCTAGCCTCATCCACCTTCCCAGCCGTATGTTACGATCGGAAGTGGAAATTCATGTCAGGCCGACCAACGAACATCATGAAAATCATGAGAAGGATCACGTGGAAGAAACACCTGAAGTCAGTGAACCTGCTCGAAAGAAAAGGAAGAAAAAAGAATTCACAATAACCAAGTGGTATCACAACAGTTCGCGTTTTTCTTCTTGTGGGAAAGGTGATTGAGACGAAGATATTTTTGCCAGCCACACGGAAGCAAGTGCCATTGATTGTTTTTTATTATTATTAAGTAGTGAAGAAATTGTCATATTCATAGCAGAGATGAGTAACTTATATGCTTTACAAAGGAATCATACTCTAAATGTAACTTCTGATGAAATTAGGGTGTATATTGCTATATTGCTAATGACTGGATATCTTACACCCAAATATATGCGAATGTTCTGGGAAAAAAATGTGACACTTACAATAAACTAGTGTCTTCCAGTATGCGGCGAAACCGTTTTTTCGAAATCCAACAATACATACATTTGTGTGATAACACTGCACTGCCACAAAACGATAAATTTGGCAAAGTTCGCAAATACTTTAAAATGCTTACACATAAATCTTCACACAAATCTATAGATGAGCCAATAGTACCATATTTTGGAAGACATGGAACAAAGCAGCATATTCATGGAAAACCAATTAGATTTGGTTACAAGCTTTGGTCAGCAGCTACTCGCTATGGCAATCTTGTAAACTGTGAACTCTATCAAGGTGCAACGGGTCCAAATCTAAAACTCCAGTCAAAATATGGTTTAGGTGACGCCGTTATATTGGAGCTTCATTCAAGGCTACCTCCAGAGCTAGGACCGTTCAACATTTATTTTGACAACTTTTTTACTGGATTGCCTTTACTAACATAGATACTTGCGGGATAATAATATAGGGGGCACAGGCACTACACGAGAAAACCGCCTTGAGAATTGCAGTCTTTTGAATTCCAAGGTAATGAATGATAAACCGAGGGGTGCTTTGGATTACATGTCTTCAAAAGAAATCATGGCCGCTAAGTGGCATGATAATAGTATAGTAACTGTTGCTTCCAACTGCCATGGGCTGGCACCAGTTACTAAAGTGGATCGAATTGGAGTGATCAATAAGAAACGCACGAAAATACAGGTTGATTGCCCAGCACTTATAAAAATGTATAATAAATACATGGGCGGAGTTGATCGATTCGATGAAAATGTTGACTCCATGAGGGTGGGCCTGCGGGGAAGAAAATGGTGGTTTCCTCCTTTTGCATTTGGGCTAGATGCTGCTTGCCAAAACGCGTGGCTAATAAATAGAAAAGATGATAATTGTACTTACTATGAATTTCGTAGGGCTATAGTGGTACCATACCTTGAGAAGTATGGAAAACCCCCAACTAAAGATACCAATTGTGGAGTGCCCATCCAAACAAGAGTTTCCATTGAAACGAGAATGGGAGGCAGTGCAGCTGATCACAAAGCAACGGACTGTACTCAACGCCGGTGTGGCTTTTGCCATGAAAGAACCAGGAAACAATGTGTGAAATGCAATATAGGCTTGCACATCAAATGCTGGTACCAATTTCACAAGTAAATGGAGATTTCAATATGTAAAATGGAGATGGTTACCTTTTTTCCTAAACTAAAGTTATTTTTTAATATAAATAAACTTAATTTAACCTTTACCTATTATTAACATTTTTTTTTTTTTTTTTTTTATTAAAAAAGGGGATTCCAAATCCTGGAGCACTCAGACTAGATTACCCGTCCATTGTACTCCAAGCAGAAACCCCTTTTTTGGTGTAGTGGGGGAGAAACTCTGATATTATTCGTTTCTCTTATATGTTTGGGTGGCGAGTACTGCTGTCCCCCGGTGGGGCTCGAACCTGCGCCGACCGGGTCACAAGCAATGACTCTACCCACTACACCATTGCCACCTATTATTAACATAATTTCGCATTTTATAATTGTTTCCATTTCATTTTTAAGACATAAGGATGAAATATTGCCCAGTGTCACCTGTAGGTGACCGCCCATTTTCAGAAAAACTAAGGGGCGTAAATTTTTTTTTTCTTTTGGAAACATCATTGTGATGCACAATTAGGAAGATTGGCTAATAACAAAATAATTTTTTCAATTAACCTTCGCTTGGGAACTGACGAGTTAAGAGAAGGAACGCTTGCAAGCAGCAAGAATCGGATTTCGGAATATGCTCAAATTGACTTGAGTTCTGATATACGACAGACAAAGAGCAGGAATATATACATATGTTTATATATAACAACAACAACACAACAACAGCTTCAAAAGCAGCAACAATTTGCCAACCCATTTATTTATATTTATTTTATTACCTATATAGGTACCACATTTTTGAAATATTTTTTATTGTTTGATTTCTATATTCAACACACATATTATTATCGCAGTTAACACGAGCCAGCTACGTTGGCCTTCAAAAATATGATCCCGCCAGGTGTCGGCGAACTCCCCAGGGAATGCATGGGAACCAACGCTGACGAGGCGCACGCGCTGCAGATAGGCGGCATGGATACATGCGCCGCGTATCGGATGTACACTCGCCCCGCAATTTGACTGGGCAAGTGGATTGGGCAGCCAGTCTTTTGGCGATCGGCGTAATTAACAGACATATAATTATACTTGAATAAAGAATCGGAATACGTATTAAAAAAAGTAGTGTTTTATTTTAACAGGCCTGTTGTTCGGCCGTAGAAATTAATTTTTTTTAACATCGCGGTCGCGAAATCCTTAAGTTTCACATCGAAGTACCTACTGCGAATTATTATTTATTTACTTTTTGTTTGCAGGGTAAAGCATTATTGCAATATAACTTCTAATGCAATACGGTTCTCTTTATGCCTTTTTGGGAAATAAAAGCGAGCAGGAATATTTTGTAAATATTATATTAATAAAAAAAAAACGAGATGGAAAAAGAGCAGGAACGTAACGATAGTTATACGTTGGATGCCGGAATATTTTCGGTGAGCAGGATGCTGGCCTTCGTGGAATCTCCAACTTTTGGAACTTGCACGATGGCAGCAGCGCAGGTCAGGCTTGAAGCCTTGCAGGATGCTTGGGCGCAGGTGAAGGAATCTGAGGGCAGGATCGCATTGGCTGACGATTTGTTAACAAATCTGGAGATGCGAAATTGAGAAATTTCTTCAAGCTTCCGTCATTGCAGGGTACACCAAGAGCAGGAGATTTACAAAGGATGGCCAATACCACTTACGAAACGCTTCGGCAGTTGGCAGCGCAGGGGATCCCAACGGAACATTGGGATATGATTATTATTCATGTTCTACTTGAAAAGTTGGATCCAGAGACGGCGTGCAAATGGGAAGAAGTGCGCACATCTGAAGAGCCCTCTTCAAAGGAATTTTGTGTCTTCTTAGACAAGCGTGCCGAAATGTTGGGCGGAGCAGTGAGCAGGAAATTTGAGCAGGAATTCGAAGTTTGACTTTATTATTATGTCTGAAACCCATGCGACTGAAGACATTAAAGATAATGAGATAATGTAAGAGAATTACCGTACACCTGCCCGGTGCAACAGTCATTCCAGACATACAGGGGGGCTATGTATTTATGTACAAAATAATTTTGAATTTGATATAATCAATAGAGAAGCGACGCCTGACCACATATACTGGCTAGTGGTTGAAATCAAAAACATGAACAAAACTCTGTACTTAGCTGCAACTTACAGGTCTCCTGGTTCATCGGAAAGAGTTTTCTGTGAGAAATTTAAAGAATGGCTTGAGGAGCTCGTAGATTTAAATAAACCAATTTTAATAGCCGGAGATTTTAACATCGATTGGCTTAATCGTACAAACACGTACGTTAAGGATATAAGAAACACAATTGAAGTCGAAAACCTATGTAGTCAAATAGTTCGAGAACCAACTAGAATAACTGCCACCACTAGAACTCTTATTGGTTACGTAATCACAGGTAGTTGTTAAGCTGAAGCAAAAACAAATCCTGAGTTAAATATAAGCGACCACGAAACAATCGAAATTTTATGTAAGCTTAAACGGTATGGTGTACGAGGAAATGAACTGAAATGGTTCAAATCTTATCTAGAAGGCAGATCGCAGAGAACCAAAATCAATGAAAAGATATCTAAGAGCAACACAACTTCAATTGGTGTCCCACAGGGATCTATACTCAGTGCCCTGCTTTTTATTATATACGTCAACGATATAGAATGGGAGCTTAAGCATGCTATTTGCTGACGACGCCTTGTTGTTCATAGAAGGAGTAAATCCAGTCGAATGTGAACACCTGATGCAGGAAGACCTGCATAGAATAAGTTTGTCGTTAAAGTCAAATAAGCTTAAATTGAATGTCCAGAAATCAAAATGTATGCTCCTTAAGCACAATGTTAGCTTAAACTTGAAAATGGAGAACGAAACCTTAGAGCAAGTAAATGAAACGAAATACTTAGGTGTAGTGATAGATAACAAACTGTCTTTCGAATCACACATAAATTACATTGTAAAAAAGGTATCAAAAAAAATAGGCTTCCTTAAACGCATTCGCTGTAAAGTCTCAACCTTATGTGCTGTAAATATCTTTAATGTTATGATAAAACCCCACTTCGAATATTGTTCCTCAGTGTTGTATTTATGTCGTGATTCAATGTTACATAAGCTTCAGCTTCTACAAAATAAGGCAATGAGAACAATCATTAAATGTAATCGTTATACACCAATAAGATCAATGTTAAATGTACTCAAATGGTTAAATGTTAAGCAACGCATTTTTTTGTGAACGTTATGTGCTTCATTTTTAAAATCAAAAATAATTATTTACCATCTTATTTACAAAAAAACCTGAAATATGTAAGGGACTCCCAGCCACATAATTTAAGAAACAGGGATGATTTTAGACTGCCGCAATATCTTGCGAGTGCAACCCAAAATAGCATTGTCTATAAAGGGTGTCGAACATTTAATTCATTGCCACAAAGCATAAAAAATTAAAACAATTATAGGCAGTTAAAAAAAAATTTAATTGAATATGTAAAATTGAATATATGAAATTTGAATTTATTGCTACCAATGCACTTCCTTCTTTTTATATATTCTTAATTATACACCTTAAGTTAAATATTAAGCTCAAACTGTAACTTAAAATTTTTAATGAATTTTAATAGCGATCTATGCTAAATAAATAAATAATTGTAAGAAAATGTATTTATAAGAATAACAAAGTGTCGGCATGCCCTAAGACTTAGTTAATAATTATATGTACGCCATCTATGGTATAGTAGGGAAATACACGAGGGCACATCCATCTTGAAAATGAAAGAAAGAAGAAGAAGATAACTTCCGGGAGAGAGGAGGAAGTTTTAGTTTTGTTTTTGGACGTGTATGTCGTAAGGGACAAAATAAAGAAAGAAGAAAAAGAAAATCGGGCGTTTATTTTTAAATCTCTAGTGGTATTTCATAATCAAAAAAACAAGAGCGGTCAACATTGAGCAGGAGTGACAATTAAAGAGCATGTGGCAGCAATGCCCGGAGAGTGAAAGCAGCAGGTGATAACAGACCGTTACCTTGTCACATGTGCAAATCTTTGAGCCATCCAATGTGGCGGCACAATAGTGTACTCTGTCCTATGAGAGAGCTCAGGAAGGGTTAAACAGCCGCCTTTTATGCGCAGGAGAAGAAGGGAAGAAACCAGCAGGAAGGCGTAAACAAACATAAGAAAGATCAATATCGTGTCAAAGAGATGCGCTACAACAACTTTTATGAGCTCATACAAAATAGGTTGAAAGATGAGCATGGCGAAAAAGTAAGCTGGCTTAAAATAAAGTCATTGCGGCCAAAAATCATTAGGTACTAAAACCATTCTAGCAAGTATGACTTACAATAAAATTCAGCTTTAGATAGCTTTACACAAACTGCCTATACTGTACTACAATAAAAACAACTTTTTTTAACAAGGATTTCAAAACCATACCACTGGAACCGAAAATGAAAACGTGTTGTTTTAAAAGCCGTTTATCTCTGAATTTTTAATTTGTCGGTTAATGAGTTTTGGTCGAACATGGACGATATACTTGCGGAAGCTATATAAAGATCATCAACACTCTTGAAGAGAGCGGACGTGTTTTTTCTCTAAGTTTCGTGGGGTGTAAACTTTTTGATTATTTACGTTTAGTTCTTGCATAAAAACTTTATCAAAATGCAGTGTCTAATTTGCAATAAAAAAATAGATTGCGGATGTGAAACCAAAATCACTTGCATCGACTGCAATATCTATTTCCATTGTTTGTGTGCGAAACTAACTTCGTCGGATATAGAGTACATGAACACTCACAGTGTTGCGTCAAATGCACGGCTCTTCGTCGTAAATCCCTACAGCAACCAAGTATATCGTCACCATCACCATCGACAGCAGCAGTAGTAGTAGTAGCGAAACAGAAGCCAAAGCGGAATCAACAAACAGTCGCTAGGCTACAGAGCACCACTGAGATGACAGTTGAAGGGCAAGCAACAGCATATGATCTACCACAACAGTCCGGCGATGGCACAGTTACAATGCAAATGCTTTACGAAGAAATCATATGTTTAAAGAAAATCAACTGTGACTTTCTCAGCACAAAAAGTTTCATCGGAAGGAAAATTAAAACGAATATGGACCTCTTGAAGAAACCCGATAAGCCACCAGTCATTCGCAACCGGAAAATGGAAGAACAATTTAATCGGAGGAACAAAGCACAACTCCGTACTTTTAATCCAGGGGATTCAAAGATTTTCAAGAAAAACAAACAAATTTGGGTTCCCGACGTGGTTGTCAACAAACAAGGCAATGTCAAAGTTAACACGTTCGGCTATTCACCTGACGATAAAAAAGTGCAAGCGCCGCAGTTGCAGCACCTGCCTGATGGTAACGCGAGAACTCTCGGCGATACACATGACTCGCATTTCCTGCACGCGCGGACGCGTTCGTGGGAACCAAGGCCAACCTAAGTTTAGATTTTAAGTATCTGATATTGTTAACAGTTAGTTCTAAGCGAGACGCGAATCAATATACACTTATTATAACGTTGAGAATTCGGAGTTTTATTCTTTAGAAGAACCGTTGGGCCAACGAAAGTTGGCGTTCGAAATTTTTTTAATACAAGGAACACTAAAATCCTTTACTTCAACTACGAAGTAAACATCATGTTAGATGGGCATACAACTTTAAGGAGGAAACATATTAATCAACTTCGTATTCGTTACGCAGAAAAACGGAATGGGTAATATTAATCCTTTTATTAAACATTTTGATTTCTTCGACAGGTACATACCTGCGACATCGGACACAAGTCCAAGTCATCCCAATTTTATTGAACCAGCATCGCAGCCTACAATTAAAGAGCAAAGTACTGCAAGCTCTCCGGATCCGCAACAACCGATTTCAGCCCCAATGGAATCGATAGAGGAACCTGACGAAAGCCAACAAGGAACGCCTTCAATAGCTTATCGAAGATCTACCCGGGCTCGACCGAGGGCTCGACGGCCACCAGGTTGGCATGATAACTATACACCAGACTATCTATAACTTCACAAAGGGGGATGTTGGCAACGCAACTTTAATCAATGTTGGCTCCATCCACTTGCCAAATACACGAGATGATTATACTACGCCATCTTTGAAGTGTGTCGACCGACGAAGACGGGGGATAAAAGGAGGGAACACGCAAAATGATGGGGCTGTCTTCCTAAACCTCGGAATGTATTAATAACTCTAATTGAATTGTGTTATTAATTCAAAACACAACAAAGTGTTTTTGAATGAATTTTCAGTGCTCTTAAGAAACGAAAAAGTAAATAATCTTATTTTCCTGGGTGATTTTAATATAGACATTTTAACTCCCAGTACTTTAACGGATCTTTATTTTGCTACAATGGCTGAGCTTGTCTATCACCTTTTATAAACGAAATTACTAGACCAATTTCAGGTACTTGTCTTGACCATGTATTTGGACGTTTTAAAAAAATATCCGTAAACGAATGTTCGGTGTTTTTCCGAAAGAAATGTACAGGGGTTGAATTACCGCATCCGTAATCGGTAATACGTGACTGAATTTGTTATTATTTTGCATGTAAAATTCACAAAATTCAGTGACGTATTGCTCGCTAACGGATGCGGTAATTCGACCCCAGGTGTCCTTTGAGAGGAAAAATGTATGGTCACGTTAAGTATAACCACAAAAAAAAAAAAAAACATTGTTGGAAATATAAATGCAAAAAAAAAACACTACAGAGTCGAAATTTATATATAAGCCTAGTGCAGATATTTTAAATGCAATTGCGGTATCCTTTTTAAAATTTTCTTCGGATTCTATGTACACATTTGAGATTATATACTTCCGTGCGAGTTTTACCAATATTCCAGGTATTGTAGATTACCCAACTCATTCTATTTGAATTCATATTCTTTTTATATCATTAGCTAAGGCGTTTTGTCAAGGAATAACCTCCTACATTAAATTGGCAAGTATTACTTAAACAAAATAAAGTCCACTTACCCGGAATTTCCATTTTATATAATACATAAAAATAATATACATGGATTTACGTTGCAGGGAGTAGTAGAATGAAATATTTGTTGACATGTCCTTCCTTGAACAGTCGATACAGCTCTTCTTGAATTGGCTTCATTTATTCAAATGTTGGTTGATCAGCTTCCATGATGGGATGCTGATTCTTTTCCTGATTTTATCCATTTTCCATTAGCGTATTGATTGAAGACGCAAGAGTCGAGTTGAATGCGGTAATGTTTGTCTGCGAATTCTTCTGCATCATCCACTAGTCACTAGTTTCCAATGTGTTCTGTGTTTATTTTTTCCAGAAACTGGTTCTTTGCAGTGGTTCCCGTAACTGAACAACGCACGATCAAATTACCAAGTGAACGTTGGACAACTTCTGCTAGAGGTAAGTGGAATTCTTGAATTTGGGGAGTAAGTAGCTGGAGCATTTGCTAACTTCTGACATAAAAGTTTGAACAAATTTGGATCTCTGAACTCCAGTAACTTTCTTGTAGGTCTTTGCTGGATCATCTTCGTCCTTACTCTGTGCTTAGTCGAACGCAATTTTTTGTTATGTACATGCACTAAACTGTATATGACCCCTTGATGCGATTCATGCCGCGCGCAGTATTCAGGCTTGCGTCTATCGGTTGCATGTGGTTGGGATAGACACCAAGTTGCAGTCATGGCTATCCTTTTTCCCAGGTAGGGCAATTCAGATGTGTAGAAATGTTCGACTGTCCCAAATGGCTAAGCGATTTGCATTAATATTGCTGGGAAACATCAAGTGAGAGGAGCCTGCAAAGAAAGAGAAACAGATTTAATATTAGAACCATGTAGGCCTGATTTTACATATATTTAATAATTTTACAATACTGTACGACGGATTTATAACGCAGAACAATGCAGGGTTTAAGAAGCTGCAGAAGAGAACAAATTCGCAAAACAAATAAAACAGCTTTGGGAAACAGATGCAGTATATTGAAAGAAAACCACATCTAATGTACCATTAGATGAAAGACATTTACAATTTAAGCAAATTCCGAACGTCTGAATTGAAAATCATTTCGTAGCCTTTTTTCGGGTTGTTCAGATGTCGTAGTAAAAATATAAGTTGGGTATATAATTTGTAATTCTTATTAGAAACGTCGTTTCAGGTGAATGTCATGTGTTTACATTAATGCTGCCACAAGTCGCAATCGCAACTGCGACTCAAAATTGGAGTGGGCAGGAATCAACACTTTTTCTTGCACAATTAACACAAAATCTGGAATCCAGAGAAAACTTCCCATCCCTTTTAAAGTTACTCAAGATTTCAATTTGACAGCTGGTGGAGTTTGTCACATTTTCGTATTTTTCAAAATAAACAAAAAAGAAAACCAAGTGCGAGTTGTTCAGGGTCAGACGAAATCTCAAATCTAAGACCACAGTTCGTTTGCTTTGTACCTTGAAAATCTGCCGGCAAATTTGCCTGTTTTTTCGCAAAAAGGAAGAAGAAAGCAAATAGTACAACACGCTACAAATATCCCAGCATTTTTAACTATTTACACAATTTTAATATGGATCTCGATTCTCGAAAGAAATGGAGATTTAAAGGTAAATAACAAAACCGAAAGTGCTCATCCTGAACAACCTAAAAAACACGAATATAACATAAATATACACTGCAAAATATTCTGCTATCTATACCTTGCCTGTTGCTGTTGCTTTCAGGGTTTTTTTTTGGTCCATCACTCAAATACGTATTTATTAATTTGAAGACAAATGATTATTTCATTTAACTAGGTACGCACCAAAACTCACTTTCAAACAAATTCGTATTATCTTTCGCAATGTAGGTATAATAATACCAATTGATTTAGTCAATAATAAATAATAAAATTAAACAACAACACTGCACTTTTCAACATTTTCAAAAATATGCCGGCAAATAACTCCTCAAATAACAAACAACGTTAATAAAATTGAGTAGGCCTTGCATTTGATTCAGAAATCGTAATGGCGTCTTTTGAAAGAAAGAAACGACACGATACATGGCACACGAAGGTCTGACCCATATGCAACAACGGTCGAAAATTTGTTGACGTTAAACTTTTCGGTCGTACATTTTGAAGAGCAAAATTGTAATTTGTTTAAGTTTATTTTGTGGTTTTGTTCTTTTCTAGTAATTGTGGTTATTTATACTTTTTTCTTGTTGTGAAATTTAGTTTGTGAAGAAATTGTTTGTTATCTATTTGTTTTGTGATAGTTGTTATATGTATTTTTGTTAATATTCCCTATGTAATTGATTTAAATATAATTTACTTGGTGTACATATATATTGTTTGTTATTTTACCCTTTTAAGTTCTTTTGTGTGTTTCCTTTTCGTTTTGTGGAGCACCCATCTAAATGTCTGGATTATGGAGGAAGCAAAAGCTGACACGGCGAGGAAGAGACGGACAAAGCATATTAAAGGCGAATGGTCAGACCATCTTACCCGGAAATTAATTTCGGTTGTCGAGATCCGACCCGGACTTTACGATGTCACAAGTCGTACATATCGGGTCCCTTTTTTTGCTTTATTTTTCTTTACAGCATTACCCTACTACAACATTTGGTAATAAATAACAAATGCCTTAAATGACCATCAAGGCAAATATGACCATATTGGTTATTTTGGTCATATAGTCTGATATACAGTTTTGATTATCCAGACATTTTGGTCATTTGACAGCTAATCTGGTCATTTGCTTATTGGCATTCATATGCTAAATTGGCATACAGTCTAATCTTAGCTTTGCAACAATTGGAATTTGTAGATTTTGAGTAGGTATTCTAGGTACAAATTTCCATTTTTACTTTGTCCTTTACTTTTGTAGGTAAAGCCTAGTACGCTGCTCGAGCTAAACTAAATTTTAGCTGCTCTCCAACTTTTCTCTCCAAACATCAGCTAAAAGCCTAGCTAAATTTTGACATAGAGAGCCCTGTGGATAAATGTCACAAAAAACAGCTGTTCTTTGAAAAAATCTCCCTTTATTCAAAATCTGAAAGTTTTCATGTCGATGGTTGTTGCTCCACCACCATCGCTAGCTTTTTCTGAGGACTTCTCTGTTATTTAAATGAAAGACTCTAGCTCCCGGTACTCCTCATCGATGTATTCATTAAAATCACTTATCTTTACACAGCAGAACAACAGAGCAGAGCAATCTGTCAAAATTTAGCTTGAACAAAATGTGCCGACCCATCAAATGGGTGCGCTAAATTTTGACAGATACATGAAGGACACTCGGAAACAAAATTTTGATTTTTAGCTCGAGCTGCGTACCACTCAGCTAAGGGGATTCGCTTAAATTTAGCTCAGCTAAATTTTGGGGAGAATTTTGTATGGTAGCTAAAATTAAGCTCGAGCAGCGTACTAGGCTTCAGAAAGAAAAATTTACGAAAAAGTTTAAATGCTGGTCGCCGGAACTTGTATTTATTTCCATTTTACAAACAATATAATATCTATAATTATGGGTAGACCATCTACTCACCTTACGCGTTTGATTTTTGATCGTTGACTGCGGACGGATCACTCTCATCTCAGTCGCATCTAGGGTTACCATAATCAAAATGCCGAAAGGGCGAGTTTTCTGCTTTATGTAATATGTATGATGTATGTATATTGTAACTTTGACAGGTAATAACAAAATATTCATATTTAGAGTACAGGCTATATTCTACCAACTCACAATAGCGAAAATAAGTATCTATTTCTATTTTCCATTACTTTGCTGAGATAAATACTCAATAAAATACGCCTTGTATCTACCGCCATCCATAATGGAAGTGTTATAAAATTCAAAGGGCCCTACTTTTAAACTTTACCTTATATATTTTTTAGGTCACAGTATTACATTTTTTATGGAAAACTTTGCATTGTGAGTTCGAAAAATTTAGCCTGGGGGTAAATTCTCGTTCTATGAATCGAATAAGTCGTTTCAAATTCGCTTTCTTATGCTTTAAGAATTTTAAGCATTTTGGCAGAACTTATTTGGTGCAGTGCTGTCCAGGCGATAAAGGCCAGACTGCATTGTATTCGAGGCATGCTCTTGATGTAGTTCCTAGTGTTTTTGGTGACACAACAGAAGAATTAAGGTCCGCAGAATGGTATTTGCCGGCGAGTCAGCTGTTTCGTTGTCTGCAAAGACCCCTTGATTTTATGACCGATAAGTCAAGAGCTTTAAGAGCGGCTTGGCTATCTGAGAAGACGAATTTAGTTTTGACACATGTATTAGAGAACTTTGACTTATTCTACCGCAGTGGTTAATGGCAGGCTTTTCAACCTGGAATACTGGTAAAGTTTCGCCAAAACTGACTGAATAGTTCGCTAGAGCCTGCTCTTCATAAATTTCAGATCCAGTCCCTGATTACATCTTAGAACCATCTATGTACGAGAAGAGGACAAGTGGTCATGTATTCTCAGTCATCCCTAGGGGGGATATTCCGGTCGAATTTCACTCTTGATTCACAGAAAGACTGCCTTGTTACGGTATCTCTGAAAAAAAGATAATGCGTATTGAAGTACTACTGGCCACGTTGTCAGCATGACCTACGGGCCTACGGCATTAATCTTTTGACTTCCCAGGGAAGTAAGTAAGTAAGTCGTCAATGACAAGATACGATGATTAAATATATCCAAAGAAACCTGAAATATAATGAATGAATCCAACAATCAGTTCACATTGCTGCAAGATTGGAATTTAAAAGAGTAGACAGACACACGAATTTTTTATATTATTTATTTATTTATTTATTTAAAAATATATATTTGTGTATACTAACAAAAGCAATTAAATAGGTAATAAATTTCTTATTTTAAATCAATAATTCGGTAGTACGGAGAGGGATTCTCCTCAATAAATAATAAAATAATATCTATTTGTTTCTTACAATTTTGTTTTTGTATAAATATTACATAAATATTTAACAACTATAACTAGATGTCGCTACAAATTATTTTATATACATTAACCTCAATATTTAGATTTATTTTTATACAAATAAATCATACCTTAAGTATAGGAATAATATTATTAATTCAAACAGTTATAATTTGTTGTATTTCAGGTCTAATAACAAAAAGATTCTATTAAATTTTTAATTTTTATTGGTGGAATATTAGTATTACTTATTTATGTAACTTCTTTAGCTTCAAATGAAATATTTTCATTTTCAATAAAAATAACTTCGATTTTTATAAATGTACATCGATATAATAAATATTTTAAGGTACATAATATTTAAGCTTATTTTTAAATGCATCTCTCTTTTTTCAGTACATAGAAATATTATTTTTATTAATGGTATTTTTATTTTGCTAGAAGGAAAAACATTTTTTTTATCGATGTACACCCGAATTTATCAAACAATTACACAAAACTTAAATTTAAACAACAATATTGAAATCAAAGATGATATTTCTGAAAAGTGGACTTTTAAAAAAACATAATAATAACTTGCCAATTTAATTCAAGTAAATTAATAATAATTTAGTGTTATGTAAAAAATAGTTAGCCGGACACGTAAAAATACAAGTAGGATGGTTCTCTTCTAGAATATTGGTAAAATATTTATTGTTCAACATATTGACGATGATATATTTAAATGAGGATAAAGAAATTTACGCAATTGAAAATTGAAATATCTTTATGTACCGCAAAGACATGTGGCTAGACTGAAAAACAAGAGAAACGATAGCAATAATATTTGAGAGATTACAAGCGAGTTTAAGGTTTTTTGTCGTGAAATATTCAACAACTATTGTAATTCGGGGCTTCGTGGGATTCGTGGTTTGAAACGGACACACCTTTTGGCAGAACACACTCATAACCTGGGGTCGAATCGCGTCATCCGTGAATGAGCATTACGTGACGGAATTTGTTTTTGTTCCACATGTGAAATCGGTTTAATTGCGTGAACGTAATGCTCGTTCTTGGCAAATCTTGACAGATCATTTTGTTCTGTTGTGTTTTTTGGTATTGCAGAAAAGTAAACCAGGATGATTTTTTTTATTTAGTACTTAGATTCTGACATTGTTCAGATCAGAAGGGTACCAAAAAAATAAGAAGAAAAGCGAAGCGGAATTAAAATTAAATTGGCCATGCTTGTAGAACACATCCATTCATATGGAGCCTGGAAATGTAATATAGCGTACCTTCTTCTATTACCTTTGAATTAAATATCTTCGATACTTACTGAACCTTCTGAACAATGTTACTTATCTCTTTTTCTTACACTGATCTGAAATAAATCTTTACTCTCTGTTCCATTGTCAAACTTGATGGACTCGTGTTTTAAATATTTTCTGCGTTTTTCCAAATATTTGATAATCGCTAAAATAATTTTTTAAGAATTGAGAAACACAAAAAAGCAAAACGAAAGTGAGTGTGATTCTTAATTGTTAAATATCGTAATTCTAGAGTTTCCGCACAAAGTTGTAAAAAACATTAGAAAGGAGTTACACAGTTTCTTTTGACTTTTCTCTTTAAGAAGAGACTGTGTATCATATCGTTTCATGCGGAAACTTGTAGTGTGTAAGTTAATTGCAGTCATCGGCACATCCGATTCATGATTCACAAATGCACAATTATTTCCATAGCACACTATATTAATTTCCCTTACACTGCATTTCCGTCACATTGACCTACCTAACCGCTCTATCAGCACTTCCCAACACACTTAGCATGAACACAACAAAACATAGCTCATTCACCCATTATATTGACCTACCTTTATAAAATTTGCAACTAAGCAATTAGCAATGTAATGTAGATTTAAGAATGAAACCGAATAAACAGAATTGATTCACACACCGAAGTAATCGGTCATATTTATTCATTTGTAGTATAATGAGGTGTTTTACTGTATTACAGTAAGATTTGTATAACGTTTAGAAAATTGAGTTTAATTTCCATCAATTAACAGAAAATGAATGTAATTTGTTGAACGAAGGCGCTCGAAAACGACATTTTGATAGCTATAGACATTAGCGAAGTTGATACATCAGCGGTAAATCTTAGTGATAACGAGTGATCGCCGGAAGAAACGAAATTGACGGAAGCCGATAAAACAGAAGACTCCATCAACCTTCAGATTCGCAGGAAAGATCGGAAGATGGAACTTATCGTGACGAAGATGATCTAATATTGGAAAGCGAGAGGAAGTGCATAGAAATGAAGAAATCAAATTGGGAAAGATACGTAAGTTTAGCAACATAAGGCGAGATTGTCATCGAGATCCGGAAAGCTGGGATCGACCTGTCAAGAGTGCCAGTTGAGCGAGTAAAGACGTGAATATAAGTGATCCGAGTGTATACAGAAAAACAAGAGATATTACGAAGTTTTAATTTAAAATTTTAGTGCACATAAATTCAAATAACTTGAAGCGTATGTTGCTGAAAATATTTGTGAAATTAAAAAGAGGAATTGTGGTAAGATATTCCACTATACACTTAAATGTTGTGGTATAGACACATATAGTAGTGGTATATTTGACTCTTGTGCAAGAGTGAGGTACAAGGTACATATGTGATGATTGTATGATGTATATTGAAAATGTTAATGCAGTAATGAAAGAAATGCAACTGTAGAAAAAAACTGCAAGTACTTAATTGAATATAAAAAAGAATTTGAATATTCCTTAAAAAATAATGAAAGTGAAATAAAATGTCTCCTAGAAGCTGAGGTATTAAAGAAAAACGAACCATCTGTTCTTGTCTACGCCAAAACTAAGCAAGAGTCAAATGAAACGCGAAAGCAAATAAAAGAAAAAATAGACCCAACTAATATAACATAAACAGTAAACACAAAGAGTAAACGTTCGAGAAAAATCAAAATCTTCCGAATCCGGCTGCTTTTGTTACTTTTTGGACATTTCAGCGACTCGGTGTGCAAAATCCTAAACCAATTATGACAAGCTTTATAGGGTGAATAGAATATTTAAACATCGGTGACAATTTTAACAGCTATATTGAGCGTTTAAACCATTTGCTAAAATTAAATACTATAACAATCCACGAAGATAAAGTATCATTCTCCATTGGTGTCGGGTGAGGTGATCTTTATAACATCTCAAAAACTGGTTGCTCCCCATGAACTAAATTTATTTGTGAGAAACTAACACCGCGGTTAAAGGGACTTATCTCTCCGTTTCAACATGGGCTTATGGCTAGCAGATCAAACGTGCATGCAATTTGTACAGACTTTGGTAAAGCGCTTGATAGCGTTAATCACAATATTTTAATTTTCAAACTGTCAAGAATTGGATTTCACCCTAACTTATTAAAGTAAATTCGTTCCTATCTCACGGATCGTATTCAGTATATTCGCATTAAGGGCGTACTTTCATCACCTCTGGAGTCCTCAAAGTAGTCACCTGGGCCCATTATGCTTTTCCTTTCATTCCTGACTTTTTTTTAAACTCCCAATGCCTTGTGTTTGCGGATGATTTAAAATTGTTCCGAATTATTTATTCTGACCATGACTGCATTCTTTTACAAGAGGATCTTGAGAGACTCTCTGTTACATACACCCTGTAACCAACAAGTGGCACTGCTACCAACAGCAAGTTAATGACAGCTATGTATGTTGACAGCTGTCTGAACACCGACCTCGACGGGCACACGTGTCGTTTTTCTGTGCTCTAACCTCTTGGTGGTTGCCTTCAACAGGTCCCAAAAAAGCTCGACATAATATACCTACATTGTAACCTAAATGAATTAAATAAAATATAATTATTGAATTTTATAACGAAGAAGAAAAAGTAAGACTTTCATTTAAAACATAAAACTCTCTATGTTGTAACGGCTAGATTGTACAATTTTTTTTTTTCTCTTGTAAACTTCAGCTGAGAAGTAAACTGCCCCGGTGGCTCAGATTCAGCAACCGCAGAGCGTAACGCCTTTATTTACTTCTTTACCGCAAACAAAGAAGTGAGAACAAAACTCTCCACTCGCTGGACCGATTTACCATTTCCCCTGGTATGTTAGCGAAGCTGCTTGCTTTTTAATTTGCCGTTGGAGGATGCATATGGGTATCCGAAGTGGTGTTTCAGGCGATGGGTCAAGAAATGGGAAATTCTGTGCTCGCGTGAGAAAACCGCTTAGGCTACCACCGATTGCGGAGAGTTTACTTAGCGGTAGTAAGCGTGTCGTTCGGTGTCTTGTTTTTTTTTTATATATTTGGGTGACGAATTGAGTCAGTTCTTGTGGAGTAACTAAGAAGTGCGGACGCGAGCGCAAAAAGACAACATTCGATCCGCGAAAGAGTTAGCCGAATTCACGTGCGCGTGGGAAGAAAAAGGGAATAATTAATTGATTTCGGATCATAACTTTGAACATTTCTGCATCGATTCCCAGCAAAAAGTTCCCCGCACAAACTGTTCGGAAAAGAAAAAAAAAACCACAAAACCTCCAAATTTCAGGCGGCCCTTTTTACCACCTTGTCGCCCGATAAATTGTTGAAAAGTGATCGCGAGTTAGCTACGAAAAACAACCACCTTGCACCCGGGGCATCTAAAAGTGAAACGCAACCAGCTAATCGCCACCAGTGGTAACCCCGCTCCATCTCGTGATATTCAACAATCCAGGGAAGAGCTAAACACCAACCGAGCCTTCCCAGCGATACGAGAACGCACCCGTGGGATCAAAGCGCGCTTCCCAGCTAAAGGAAGTCTTCATCACCATCCTCGATCTACCGCTACTATGTGGTTGTGATGCGATTGTTATTGTTACCCTTTTTGTTTGATCTCATAAAAAAAATGGTCAATAATCAAATCATAAGTTTCTTAATGCTAATGTAGTGTCATCCAAATTAGCTTCCATTCCCCCTCCTCTCACCACCAGTAACCGTTACAATGTGGTGTCATAATAATGACCTCTACCTCAATATCTCTAAATGTCAAAGCCTATCTTTCTGTTGTAATTCAGCCCCAGTTCCATTTACGTACGTTATTAATAGTATCCCATTGTCCATTATGTCCTCTAAAAAATACCTATGAGTCATATTTGGCATTTATGACACTTTTAATTCGACGTAGCAAAGGAGTGGAGACACAAAAGTGTAAGTAGAACAAAAAAGAAATCAAATCGAATCCATTTATTCGTTATGACTTTTTCGTTCATAAATTCCTTATATGAAATAAAAATAACGAATTTTCATACAAGGAGTTGTTAAAAAACCGCATCGTTTAAATTAACAAAACATTTGTAAACGCCGCGTCGGTCGCGTCGGCGGCTTGGACTTCTAAACGAACAGGCATACCCAAATTTTTTTTGTGTGGAATTGTACCTGCTTATTTGATGAGAAGGATAATAAATCAAGAATTCACAATCTCGTGACTTAAAATAATTGAATTCAATTTTGTACTTTATACATTAATTAAACGTGTTTATTCTTTTTTTTATAGTTCCTTAGTGGGGAGTGAGTCTACACAACGCCCACCAACGAAACAACAATATTGGTGACCCCGAACGCAGAAGTTGAAAAAAAAACTTGCAACTGTAGTAGACTAACTCCAATGCGAAGGATGTATGTGAACGCACTCTCAAGCAACAGCGCCACCTAGTGGCGATCACTGAAAAAATAACGAAAGGAGGCGGCCATGTTGGGTGTCGTTGTTTCTTTTGGGTTCGTTCGGTTTTTTTTTGGATTGATTGAAATAAAAATCAACTGTAATCTATTAAATCGAAAAGAATAAAGCTAAAATAAAAGTGGAATAACACAACAAACATTCTTCCAACCAACACGAAAACCACGAGGCTGCCAAAATCAAACAGCCATCACGCCATCACATTTACGAACAGTCGAATGGTTGAGCCATCTATCGCGGCAAACCCCCCAACACACGCGGTTGCTATCAAAATTCCAGAATTTTGGACTAAGATGCAAGCGATCAGGGGTCGAATTACCGCATCCGTGATCGAGCAATACGTGACTGAATTTGTTATTGTTTTGCATGTAAAATCAACAAAATTCAGTGACGTATCGCTCGCTCACGGGTGTGGTAATTCGACCCCTGGGGTGGGATTCTGTAAAAAATGAAACGAAAACGACTTTCGCATCTTAAAAATCAAAGGAAATCACGCGAAAGCGAAAATTTGCTTCATGTAACTCCTTTCGTTTCCTTTTTCTCTTTCGCATGGGTTTAAGAAACAGTGTGACGAAGAAATTGAAGTTTGAGAAGCTGAATGTATCATAATGAGCATGTGACAGCCAACAGCTGACAGCTTCAAAATATTTTATTTGTTGTTGTTTATGTTTTGGTTATAATAAATAGGGTCAAAATTGATAATAATAATGTAAGTACAATAAATAATAACCGACACACATACATTATTTGAATTAATTACATACTTACAGGACGTCAACAACAACGCAAACACAACAAAATATAATAATTGAATGGATGGAAAAGTATCCTTTTTTAGCCAAAAATTCGCAGGACAATGCACAGGGAAGAGATAAGGCCGCAAAGAGATGGGAGCAACTTGTTAAAATATTGAACGAAAATGGCCCACCCATTAAAAAAGTTAATGGATGGAAAAAGGTTTTTATAATTGTTTGCTATACGTAAGTGTGTATTTTGTGAATAATTCCTTCCATTTTTAGACATGGGCAGATTACAAACACCGGGCAAAAACAAAGCTGTCCAAAAATAAATTATCTTTGAAAAAAAACTGGGCCGCACAACTCGCCAGCATATTATGTATGAAATAAATAACAACCATCAATTTAGCAATCAAAGAAAATAAGAAACGTCAATGAATAAGCTGTCGTTGTTTTCTTTTCGCACGGAACGAAAATGTCATTCGTTTTTAGAGTTACATGAAGCAAAATAAACGAAAACGTAAACGAAATGGCTTTCGTTTTTTTGCTTTCGTGCACACGAAAATTCCTTTCGGTTTTGTAGTTACATGAAGCAAACCGTTCGTGCAAACGAAAACGATCGAACGTTTTTATCTTACAGAATCCCACCCCTGGTTTATTCAGGAAAAATCCCAAAACGCGATTAGAAATATAACCGTAGAACAATCGAAGTTCCATTATGTTGTGCAAAGCCTTCCCCAGGACGGGACCGCAAGTGATTACGATATCCTAGTTCAAAAATCTCAAACCCCATATACAAATTTAAAAAAGGCTCATTCATAATGAGCGAGGGCAAAAGAATAGAGGCACTTTTGTCAGGAGAAGAGATGGTTGACAAACGACAATCGGAATTCTATCGCAGACTTCAAACATTAGCTGGGCAATCAATGATTTTAACAGAAAGACTGATTTTAGAATTGTGGAAACGACTCCTTCCCACACTTGTTTCAATTAAAGCCAGTACTAAGTCTAAGATAGAAGATCTGCTGGAGGACCTGACGATGTTTTTGAAGTTTGTGGCGTATCTCACCAAAAGAAACTCATTTGAATTTCGAAAATTCATAATTTCAAATTGTAACTGCCTCTTTGTTTCCAATTTCCTGTCAACGGAAATGCACAATGCGCACTTTACCTAAGCACTTACGATCACAGGTCGGCCATTACGATAAAAGTAATGCTCTTGATGACACTTGTCATTGTCAAGTATAAAGCTTCCGATTTAGCGACCATTCTCTCTTTCGCTTTTAAACTCCCAACCGGACTGGTCGTGGTGCAGAGCCACCATAAGTATTTTTATATATATTTTACTTCGAAACCCATTTAACTAATATTACCCCAAACACTTAGCCCATCTCGAAAAATATTATTTGAGGAAGAAAGCGGATGCCTTAAATTGGTTTAAAATCCAGATATTAGCTGGATGCGCTTAATCACGGATTACTTCCAAATCACGTGGTGCCTGTAATGATTATTGTGAATTGCGAAAAATTGTAATAGAATAATATTATTGTGACTCCATCAACTTGCATGTAGGTAGGTGACAGCTAACAAAATAAACGTCAGTTCAGTTGAGCATCAACCAGCATACACAGCAGAGCTTAATTTTGTAATACAAAACTGTAACTATAAAACCAGAAAATAAAGAAATTAAAACTTCCAAATAGTAAGTTGTAGACTATACACTAGGGTGTCCCAAAAAATTTTTATATATTATATTGCGTAGTTCTAAAAATAATATATTTTTAATAGGAGAAACAAAACACCAAATAACAGGATCGAAACTTCCGTCCAATAGACAAGTTTTCGCTGTTTTTTTTTACAATATCCGAAGTGAATTTAACTGTCAATGAAAGTGCAAATTTAGCTTTGCGCGAATGCATAATTTTTTGGGAAAAAGCACGGATTCCAACTAAATCTTTACCTAATTGCGTAAAGAAACTTGTGGACGTATACCAAGTTTGGAGAGATTTGCAGAAAAATGCGAAAAAAGCTCGAGATATCTTCAAGCGGCGTCAAGAAGATTTTGCAATCAATTTGGACAATTTATTTGATATCTCACACGCGGATGCACTTCAATTGATAAAGATAGAAGAAGACAGAACATTTTTACTACGACAAAGAGAGCCAGGACGGCCCGGTCACTTAGCTGGCGTGGATAAAAAATTGACGGATAAAGAGCAAAGGAAGCGACTTAGAAATATTGAAGAAGAAAACCGCCGAATCAAATCGATGTCTGCTTCATATGTCTGTAGACCGTTGCAGGACGATTTATCTTCTAGTTCTGGAGACAATATGGATCCACAAGAAAATTTATCAATTGCCAACGAGAGCACACTACCCGGAACCAGTCAAACTATGTCATGGTGACAACACCAGACACCTGTTTTTTTACCTGAAAGGTGTAATGTTCAATTTGGTTCCCAGCACAGTCAGCATAATAAAAATTCTATATAAAATCATCGCTGCTGATTGTGCTGGGAACGTTTGTAATTTAATATGTATTATATTTTGTAGCATAAGCAATATTTTTGTATTTAAGGGATTGAATAAAGTTTGCGAGTTTCATTCGTAAAGAAGAAGCCAACGTATTATTATTTAGACTTCCCCCCACCAGCGGTAAGGGGTCTTTGGTTAATCTTTACATTTGGTCCTTCGAGTCTTTAAAAGAATCAATAGCGTTACCTAGGCTACTAACATTGGTAAACTAATTACATAAAATTCATCAAAGTACATACACGTACTTCAGTAAAAATTTCAAGCGTTACCAGGGCTCACACTGGTAGTGAACAAGTGCAAGCGTTGCCAGGGCTAACACTGGTAGAGAATAAAAGTGAACAGTGAATCTAAGCAATCAATTTAAAAGTTTCTAATCATGGAGGATGAGGTAGAAGTTTTCATCGTTGTGGCAAAACAAAAGGCCCTAGCAGAAGAGTTGGAAAAGGCCTTGACAAACTTCAAAAAAGATAGCGCGAGTTAAGTATCCATAGCAAAACATATTGAGAAAAAAGATAACATTATTTGTATTCAATGATATCTTTAGTCTCTAGTACAGTCTTGCACACAACGCTACAATGATAACATATGTAAAAGAGATAATATCGTTTGTATACAATGTTGGAATATTATCTCTTCTTCATTATCAAGCAAGACGATTGTACGCTTGGGTCTCCTTGTAGATAGATAAGAAAAGTATATAAATACGACTGTATGATGAATTTATCAACAGTCTTATTGTAACTACATAGTAGCCTTAAGCTCCTTTTAGAATTAGTAAAAAGTATTTCAATAATAAAGGACATAGTTCCAAATAAATATTGTTTAATTTTAAAAGTAAGAAACAAGTGTTTTAATTGGCGATCCTGCCAGGAGGTTAAATATACTTTTTAACTTCAATCGAGCGGACCTCGGGAACAAGTAGTGAAATCTAGTATAAACAGAACACTCGCGTTACCGGTTACAAGAATTACCTAGCATAGCAGGTACAAATATAGCTTCTTCGTACGAAGCAGCAAAGCAATTCAGTGAAAGTGTATATGTGGAGGAAAAAAACACACAAATTCGACGACAACAGACACGAGTTCAAAATGGAACAACTCGCAGTATTAATGGCAAGATTAGAAGCTTTAGAAACCAGGAGCAACACAGTAACACAAACCCTAGAGCACACACGCACAGAGAATGCAAGGTTAGCAGCAATAATAACTAACCAAAATCAAATAAACACTAATTTAGAAACAAAACTAAATGAAGTAAAATCTGGATTAGGCATAGTACCAAACATACCTGTGCTAGAGGAAATAAGAACCACATATACAGATGGTAGTGAAATACAGTTAGACGCATTTAAAAGCCTACCTATTTTCAACGGCGATCAATCAAATTATCGGTCGTGGCGCGAAGAAGCATCCAGATTAATGGACAGCATTAAAAACTTCAAAACACACAGTAAGTACGCAGCAGCATTGACTATAGTGAAAAGTAAAATACAGGGTGCAGCCGCGAATGTGTTAACTAATTATAACACAATTTTTAATTTTGAGGCGATACGTAACAGATTAGATTATACGTACTCTAATCAAGAACCTCTATACGTGCTACAAGACATGATGAAAGCCATCACGCAAAAAAGAAGCACACTGTCTGAATACCACGACGAGATAAATAAAAATCTCAATTTAATAATATCAAAAATCACTATGTCAGGTGATCCGCCGAATATAATCGACAGACTAATTAAAAATGCTAACGACGACGCAGTTCGTATATTCATTGATGGTATGAGTGACAACTTTACAAGAGGATCATTATATTCAGCTACAATAAATGATCTAGAACACGCATTCGCAATTGCTCGCAGAATAGAACATGATAATGTGCACAGGCATTTACATCTCACTCAAGATAAGCACCACAAAAATATGCCACATGAACGCAGAAACGAAAGAAGACCAAATTATTCGAGCCAAACAACGAATTATCAACCCCAGAAGCAATACGATAATATGCAGCAACACAATCAAGGACCACAGCCGATGGAGATAAACTCGAGACAAATTGTACATGCACAGCGACAAAATTGGAATCAATACAAACCCGATGTATATAATCCACCAGCGAAACGTGAACACAGCGGGAGTTTCAACACACACAACAGACCGCAACGATCTTATCAGCAGAACTTCAAGCAGCAGAGAGTAAATAACTCCCGACAACAACGCAGAGACGATGTCAGCAGTACATATGCAGAAGCAGATGAAACGGAATGTATGGTAAATAATAACATAAGAATAGATCATTTAAACTAGTAGACGGGTTGCCCTGCTTAAATTTAACTAGTACTATTTCTAAGGAAATTTATAAAATTCTTATTGATACTGGTGCAACCCATAATTACATTAATAGAAAATGCGATTCTAGCGAAAAAATTAAAATTAAACCTATAAAAATAAAAACAATGCATGGTTATTCTATGGTAGATACAAAGAAAGTAGTTAGGATATTAAAGAAAAATATAACATTTTTTGAATTAGAGGATATTCAGTCTTTTGATATGATATTAGGATATGAAGGACTTAAAGTTCTAAACGCGGAAATAAATTTCAGTAATATGACTCTAACTACCATAAGCAGTGTCGAATCTATTCAGAAAATTAATTACATAATTGGGGAAAATAATATTTATAAAGCAGATATAGATAGACTGATGAAGATTAATAACAGCATAGGACCGTTACCCTTTACAGATACTATAGAAGCAAGCATTAGGACGACCAATGATAATCCGGTTTATGTTAAACAATATCCATATCCCATAGCAGATAACGAATTCGTAAACAAAGAAATACAGAAACTCTTACATGACGATATAATAGAAAAAAGCCATAGTCCTTATAACAGTCCCATATGGACAGTACCTAAAAAAGGTTTGGACGAAAAAGGAAAACCAAAACGGCGCATGGTTGTTGATTTCCAAAAACTTAACGCTCACACTGTAACAGACAGATACCCCATTCCGGATGTCAACATGACAATTCAAAATTTAGGTAAAGCCAAGTACTTTACAACATTAGATTTGGAGTCAGGTTTCCACCAAATTAGAATCAAAACAGATGATAAAGAAAAAACAGCTTTTGCTATAAATGGCGCAAAATATCATTTTAAACGAATGCCTTTCGGGCTCAAAAATGCACCAAGCATATTTCAGAGATGCGTGGACGACATTTTGAGAGACTTTGTAGGTAAATTCGTACACGTTTACATTGATGACGTATTGATATATTCTTCATCTGAGGAAGAACATATACAGCACATAAGTCAAGTATTCGACGTACTCAATAAAGCCACATTAAAAATATCTGATGAGAAAAGTAAGTTTTTTCAAGAAGAAGTAGAATACTTAGGTCACATAATCAGACATGGTAGAATCACTACGAACCCTGAGAAAATAGCAGCTATAGAAAATTTTCCAGTCCCACAAACGGTAAAGGATTTGAGAGGATTTTTAGGTCTTACAGGTTACTATCGTAAGTTTATAAAAGGATACGCAAGCATAGCCAAGCCCCTGACATTATATTTACGAGGAGATAACGGTAAAGTAAACAAAAAACAAAGTAAAAATATTAAGTTAAATCTGAATGATTCAGCATTAGAAGCGATTAGAATTTTAAAAAATTATTTGAAAGAACAAGTCGAACTTTTTCAACCGGATTATAGTAAACCATTCGAGCTTACTACTGATGCATCCAACATAGCTATTGGAGCCGTACTAAGTCAGAATAAGCAACCTATACACTTCTTGTCAAGAACACTGAGTAAGACAGAAGAGAACTATAGCACAAACGAGAAAGAGCTATTAGCGATCATATGGTCCTTACAAAAACTCAGAAACTACATATATGGTATAGCAGACTTAACCATATATACCGATCACCAGAGCCTTATATATTCTGTATCAGAAAAAAATCCCAACACAAAGCTGAAACGTTGGAAGGGAATCATTGAAGACTTTGGAGCAAAATTAGTTTATAAACCAGGAAACCTAAATCTTGTAGCTGACGCATTATCACGTCAACGCATAAATACTTCTACCATAGAAACAGCACATTCAGCTGAAAGTTCTTCTAATGATATAATAAAAACTGTGAATCAGCCTTTTAATGCATACACTGCACAGTTCGAACTTATTGAAGATATAACAAATAATATCGAAACACAAATCTATTTTAGTAACAAAATAAGACTCATAATAAAGTTTAAGGACAAAGACTCTTTACTAAGGCAGATGAAAGAAGTTATACAACCCCAAAAGATTGTAGCTTTGCATACGAAATTTGAAAACATATACAAATATGGTGAAAACATAAAAAAAGAATTCCCACTAGTAAGATTTATATTCACACCAAGAAAACTTCAAGACGTGACAAATTTGGAGGAACAACTAAAACTTGTAAGGGTAACTCACGAAAGAGCACACCGAGGGTTACGTAACAATATACAAGAAATCTCAGAGAAATATTACTGGCCCGATCTAAATAAACAAGCAAAGAGTTTCAACAGAAAATGCATAGCATGTCTATTTGGAAAATATGAAAGAAAACCTATCAGAGAACCTCTGAATAATTCAGAAATACCAACACATGTGGGAACACACATTCATATGGACATATACTTCAACGACAAGTATACTTTCCTTGTAACAGTAGATAAGTATTCTAAATATACAATCCTTCGGGAAATCGAAACTCGAAACAGACTGTACGACGTTATGGAAGAGGTCTTATCTAATTATTTCCCAAAATGTGAACGACTCATGACAGATAACGAGAAGGGATTCAAAACAGAAATGGTGAACCAAATGTGTTTGAAATACAACATAACTAAAGTAGAAACTCCAGTATACAGATCGACAGCGAACGGTCAGGTAGAACGTGTAAACGGTACAATAACTGAACTGTCTAGAATATTCACAATTCAGAATAAAACAAGACTTATCGAAGAAATATTTAGAACAGTGCGTGAATTAAATAATTCTATACACTCAGTTACCGGTTTGAAACCTAGAGACATTTTCTTTAATCAAAATAAATATAGCAATAGTGAAATTATAATAAATAAACTAAACTCAGCATCCAAAAAAGTGATCGAACGTCTAAATAAAGGAACTCGACACAGAGAGTATAAAAAAGGAGATAAGATAATGGTAAGAATCACAGGTCTTAGAAAGAAATCTAACGCCAGATACATAACAAGAATAGTAGAAGAAGATAAAGGAGACACTGTAATCTCTAAAGAAGGAATAAAAATTCACAAGGATAACATAAAGAATTATCATTTTTCAGATGACGAAAATATTAATATTCCTAACATTACTAGGAATTGTACAGAGTCAAGAAGGGCAAGGAAACGTTCAAATAACTGAGTTACTAAACAAGAAGTTTATACTTACGCAAACAGATGACGTGTATTTATTCAAAGAACAAACTTATTTGTTACATGCCACCAACCTGACTTCGATATTTCAACCTTACGTAAATATCGTAACTAGTAAATATCAACCTACACAAGAAGAAAAAATTTGGTTAAGTAAAATTAAGAATTTAGCAGACCAATTACAAGAACATACTAGGCATACTAGATCAATTAACTTTTTAGGAACAGCTTTCAAATATGTGTTTGGTAATCCTGACCATTATGACTTAGTTAACATAGAAACGAGTATAAATAATCTCATAGAAAACAATAATAAACAAAAAACTATAAATTCTAGATTTGAACAAATTTTGCAACAATTCGAAGGTCAGAGCCTTAAAGAACATTTAGTAATAGAACAAGTGTACGAACAATTATTATTATTGACCAGAACAATTAATGCAGCAAAAAATAATGAATATTTATCAGAAAGCCTAGACTTAGATGACATTAAAAATATTATTCAACATGAAATAATTCAAGTACCCATAATAAATATACTTGAGTACTCTAAAATATTATTAGCTAGAACTGATGAATTCTTCATCACAATATATAAATATCCAGTTCTAATTAAATCATGTAAATTGTATAAAGTAACACCTTTAAATTCAAAACATGGAAAAATCATTACAGATAAAACAATTGCCTTATGTAACCAAACTTATTTAAGAACAAGAAATTGTCAAAATCATCTAAGTAAAAACATTTGTGAAATTAACTTTGAAGAAGAAAATTGTCTTATTCCACTTTTAAAGAATATAACTTCAAAATGCAACATTAAACAAGAATACGATTACGACTTAGAAATTGAATCCGGTGTTATGTTATTAAGCGGTAAGCATAAGTTAAATAATCAAACAATTAATGGTATAAACTTAGTTACTTATGAAAATACTATAAATCTAGACGATAAAATATACAAAAACATGCATAAGCAAATTAAAGAAGTTATATTAAGAAATCATAATTCAGAGTCTTACATCGACCAAATAATTAAAGAAGATACAATGTACAAATTCGATAACATAGATACTTTAAAAAAACTAATTATTCCTTTTGAAGAAAAACCGATATTATCAACTATATACACAATTGTAACACTGATTGTTATTCTAGCATTTACGTACGTAATGATAAAAACTATACAATGTATAACAGATCGTCAAAAACAAAAAAAGATTGACGCATATAACAAAACTTATGAAAGAGAAATGTTAAAAATAGCGTCGAAAAATCGGGACGATTTCGTTTAACAAGGGGGGGAGTTAAGTATCCATAGCAAAACATATTGAGAAAAAAGATAACATTATTTGTATTCAATGATATCTTTAGTCTCTAGTACAGTCTTGCACACAACGCTACAATGATAACATATGTAAAAGAGATAATATCGTTTGTATACAATGTTGGAATATTATCTCTTCTTCATTATCAAGCAAGACGATTGTACGCTTGGGTCTCCTTGTAGATAGATAAGAAAAGTATATAAATACGACTGTATGATGAATTTATCAACAGTCTTATTGTAACTACATAGTAGCCTTAAGCTCCTTTTAGAATTAGTAAAAAGTATTTCAATAATAAAGGACATAGTTCCAAATAAATATTGTTTAATTTTAAAAGTAAGAAACAAGTGTTTTAATTCGCGCTCTGAATCGAGCGTGCTCAGATCGTTCAGATGTGTTTAAGAAACGCACTTGAGCACAATCTGTCTAATGTCAGTCAAAAAATGAAAAATAATAATTAAAATGGATAAGCTAATTTGTTTACCTTCTGTGCCAGAACAACCAGGTTCGTCCGCCATTATCCTGTTTTTTTTTCTGTCAAATGTGACTGAAATTTGTATGCATATGTGTAATCAGCTTTTTACTCAGGATGCTCAGTCAATTTATTCTGAGCTCATAGAGCGCGAGTTATGTGCACAACATCCACCAACACTAAAATGCACCATAGGCCATATCATAAGTTCTATATCAAATTGTTGTAATAAAATATATCAGTTATGTATCAGCACTTAGATGCACCATAGGCCATAGCACATCTTGCTTGGCATGCATTTTCATACTTATAAGTCCCCTATCAAATTCTGTAATAAAATATATCACTTCTTAATAAAACGTACATCCGTTCTCACGACGGAAACTGCAAACGTCAACAGTAAAACTGTATAAAACCCTATGTAAAATAATCAAGTTGTTCAGTCTTGCTAATAAACGAAATACGGCGAAGCTCTGCCCATTTGGAAATTGTTTTTTTTCTTATCTTTTGGGAACGGTCATTTAACTGGCGCAGTCGTGCGGATTCCTTTCAAAATATAGTTCTTGCACAACGGTTTATTGTGCAAAAAGTATTAATAATAATAAAACACAACGGTTTATTGTGCAAAAAGTATTAATAATAATAAAACACAACGGTTTATTGTGCAAAATTATTAATAATAATAAAACACAACGGTTCATTGTGTAAATTCTTTTATATACGGCTAATTGTGAACAGGCAGTTCAAAGAAAAATCTGCGTGAACATTGTTATAAACTGAAGTGAACTGTGAACAATTGGATAGAACTATAGCCACAACGGCTCATTATGCAGAAAGGAATTCAAGAACCTACACAACAACAACAAGCAGGAATTCAAGAACCAACACAATATCAACAAGCAGGAATTCAAGAACCTACACAACAGCAACAAGCAGAGGAAATGATGTTCTGTTGGATAATATTCATGGTAGCACCAGTCATGAGCCAACGGTTGGACATACAGGATCTGTCGAGGAGCCAGGGCCTTCTCCCAATGAAATTAGGCCCGAGTCGAATAATTGACTCTCATATTAAATTTATTCACATAGTAAATTTAACTGCTTATGTGGAAAACATAGAGAACATTAGGACATCTGTAGAACTTATTAATAAAAATGAAAACGTAGGACCCATGAAAGACGTCACCAATCTAAAATTTCAAGAATTAATAAACAAGCTACAATCCTTACTTCCCCGATACCGTAAAAAGAGAGGACTTATAAATGGACTAGGGTCCTTAATAAAAGCAATAACGGGAAACATGGACAATAATGACGCTGAACAGATTAACAAAGACATACAAAACCTCAAAATTAACGAACATGACATGAACAATGAACTGACAAAACAAGTTCAAATCAATGGCAAAATGATGCAGAGATTTGCAAACATTACCACTCACATAAATACACAACAGAAAAACCTGGAAGATTATTTAAACAAATATCAGTTAGTCATATCCCAAAAGATACGATCTGAAGAGGAAAAATTTCAGTATATGCAGTACATATACCAGATTAACTATAACATTGAAATCCTGACAAACCATTTGCAGGAAATAATAGAATCAATAAATCTCGCTAAACTCAACATTATTTCCAAACACATTTTAAATCCGAATGAGCTTGACTTGATACACGAGCATATAAATACGCAGAACATAGCATTTTCCTCAGATGAACAACTTTATGAATTCTTAACTTTAGAAGCTTATTATAACCATACAAATATAATTTTCAATATAAAGCTTCCTGTCCTGATACCAGAACCCTTTAACCTATATCACCTTATAAAACTTCCTTTGAATCAAACCTTAACCATTAACCTTACTCAATCTTATGCTGGCGATTGACTTGGTTAAAAAGGGGAGTTGAATTTGGGATTTCGAGCAGCGCGGACGTATTGCGCAATTCACTTTTGATAAAATAATTTTTTTCGTGGCGTTTAATCGTTGGCTGAATCGCCTCGGACAAATCTATTAAATTTTTTTTTGGCATTCACCGAAGTGGTGCGGGATAATTTTTTTATTCCCTTGTGGCGGAATAAATTCGCAAGTGGTACCATGCGAAGTGTGTAACTTTGTTTCCCATCGTAGTGATCCCCGTCCAAGGACGTAAAAAACTTAATTTTTATCTTTCGTGAGTGAATCGTATTGATCACCGTCCAAGGACGTAAAAAAAAAAAACTTAATTTTTTTTTCTTTCGTGAGTGAATCGTATTGATCACCGTCCAAGGACGTTAAAAACTTAAATTCTTTTCGCATAAGGTTTCTGGTGAAACCTGATTCCCTGGAAGTTTGGGAATCCCGGCAGAGACCACAGGCGTTTGGCGCACCCCATGAATTCATGACGCGGACGTAGCTATACAATTTATGTTTTAATTATATATTAATTTTAAGCTTTCATGGTGCGATTTTTCGCATTTCCACTATTTCGTAATGTAAGATAAACGTTGCTAGAGTCGTTAGTTAAGTAAGCTATTCGTATCTCATTATTTACTGTGTACTAGGAATTAGTATAAATATAAATACAGAACTTGAGAGTCACATAAGCGGGATCACCTTTAGAGTATCCCTAGGGTAGAGGCACTCTTTAGCAGCTGGCAATGCATTGGCAGGGGCAGGAGAGGTTAGTACCTCAAACAATTTTTCCTTACGCACAGGCGTACTAGTCGTGTATTTATACTAGTTCGAGTAGAGAGTTAATTATGCCTAGCTCTGTAGTTAAATTCTAAGTTCTTGAGACTTAAGGTTCCCTCCGTCGTAAACTGTAAATCCCTTCTGGATATACGGCTATCTCAAACCCTTATGGGCATTCTCCTTGTGACATTAGATGTCTTTAAATCTATATATATAAAAATGGTGTGAAAAATGTATAGTGAATCATCAATTGAGAACGGCTTGGCCGATTTGGTTCAAAATTTCTTTCTGTTGTTCGTATATGGCAGGAGAATATTGTTATGAAAGAAAATTTTGGGAAAACCCTCCGGAAAAGTCGGGAAACTGTAAAAATCGAAATTTGAGTTTTTGTATGGAATTTTTTGTGGAATTGTTCCGGAATGGCTTTTCGAATGTAAAAATAAAATATTCTTAGTGGAAAATTTTGAAAATTCCGGAAAAAACACGAAAAATTTTAATTTTATCGCACGATTTGATGATTTATAGCTTTTGGTGCACATTACAGGCCTTACATCCTCCCCCTGCGAACTGTAGATGGTGTTCTTTACCCCACTTTTCGGGAGGTTTACCAATGTTTAAATTTACTTGAAAACGATACACATTGTAATTCATCGCTCGCCGATGCAACTTTTTCTACGCCAGTGAATCAAATTTATACATTGTGTTCGACCATCATAGCGACATTTCATTCCTGGAATCCGACAGCGAGGTGGCTGACGACATTTTTCACAGACAGCTTCAAATTTCGATCTTGAAATTAACGACTGGATGCGCAACGAAGAGTAAGTTCTGATCGAAGATATGTGAGGCAGTCTGTTATCGAAATTGGGAATGCCAACGCAAAATTGTTCGATGCACGATGCATTGAATCGCGAATTGCAACGGGGAAGACTATGATCGAGATGAGCTGGCCGAAAGAGTCCAAACAGATGTGCCGGTGTTGAATGCCGAGCAGAAGAAAGTAAACGATTCGCTGATGAGGGTTGTTGACGATTAAACGGGAGGCATTTACTTTATCGATTCTCCCGGTGGGACAGGCAAGACATTCGTCATTTCGTTGATAATGGCAACAATGCAGTCAAGATATGAAATTGCTTTGGCTGTTGCATGCTCTGGCATTGCTGGCACACTGTTGGAAGGCGGTCGAACTGCACATTCCGCTTTGAAGCTGCCGATGAATCGTCTCACGGTTGACAAGCCAGCATGCACAATGACCAATAGTTCAGCGATAGCGAAATTGATGCGAGAATGCAAAATTATCATTTGGGATGAATGCACGATGGCGCATAAACGAGACTTGGAGGCAGTTGACCGATCAATGAGGGATTTACGAGGTGATTCGAGACGATTTGGTGGGGCTATGATATTGCTCCGGAATTTTCGTCAAACGCTTCCCGTCATCCCGAGATCTACTGCTGCCAATGAACTCAATGCATGCCTGAAATCTTTTTTTTTTTGTGGAGGCATATCAAGAAGTTGAAATTGACTACGAACATGAGAGGAGGAACTCATCATCATCATCGAACACCCAGAGAAAAATACAGTGTAAAATTGCCTTAAACGCCTTAGGTAAAGATTTTTGTATGAAATGTTTTGGACTCCCATAAATCTGCCAATAAATAGGTCAATTTATGTGCGGCATAGGTAATGAAAAATAGGCTAAATTGCCTTAAAAACCTTAGGTAAATATTTTTATATGAAATGTTTTGGACAGGCATAAATCAGCCAATAAATAGGACAATTTATGTATGGCATTGGTAATGAAAAATAGGCTAAATTTCCTTAAAAACCTTAGGTAAATATTTTTATTTGAAATGGTTTGGACAGGCATAAATCAGCCAATAAATAGGACAATTTATGTATGGCATTGGTAATGAAAAATAGGCTAAATTTCCTTAAAAACCTTAGGTAAATATTTTTATTTGAAATGGTTTGGACAGGCATAAATCAGCCAATAAATAGGACAATTTATGTATGGCATTGGTAATGAAAAATAGGCTAAATTTCCTTAAAAACCTTAGGTAAATATTTTTATTTGAAATGGTTTGGACAGGCATAAATCAGCCAATAAATAGGACAATTTATGTATGGCATTGGTAATGAAAAATAGGCTAAATTTCCTTAAAAACCTTAGGTAAATATTTTTATTTGAAATGGTTTGGACAGGCATAAATCAGCCAATAAATAGGACAATTTATGTATGGCATTGGATTTTACCTATAAGCAATTTAAGCAATTTAAAATACGCATTCCGATTTTTTTTTCTAGGTAAATTTGTTTGCCAATTTATTTTGCAAGTGGCAACCATGTACAAGCAAATATAAGATTGCCTTAGGTCTAAGGAAAATATATTATAATATTTAAGGTGATTTTCCATCCAAATTTATTTTCGTTTATAACATCGGAATGTAAATACCGTTGGATTCAGAAACATCAGTGTACAAATTACCTTAGTATTACCTATAGGCCTTTGGTGATATTCCGCATACGGCATACATTTTCACCGACCATGCTAAATTGCCTTAGTTCTAAGGTAAATATATCAGGCAGAGCATAAAGTTTCGCATACCAGGTGCCGGCTGACAACTAGTTGAAAGAAGCCACCAGATAGAAGCCGCCTGCAACCAGTCAATCAAAATTTATTCTCGTGTATTGCTACGGAGTGTACCGTTAGGTTCAGAAACAGTGTACAAATTACCTTAGTTACTAGGTAAATATACCTTCGCCCTAAGGTGATATTCCGCATACATTTTCACCGACAATGCTACATTGCCTTAGTTCTAAGGTAAATGTACAACAACTAAGGTGATTTTCCCTCCACATTACGGTATGTACCTTTTTTTTTGCTTGTTGTCTGCATGCGTTGTACTTTAGTTGTATCAAAGCAAGCCACTTTGAAATGATCTTCATAGTGTTCGGACGTGCAAAGTGATAAATTTGTGAAATTTTAAAATGTTAAAAACAGACTAGCAATATATATATATAAGTAGGTATCAACATGTATCTCTCTTTACGTATATCATCACTCTCTTGCCCTAATAACCATTGTATAGCTTTAAGCGAAATAAACGAGCGAGTCAGTTTCAGTTTGAAGCGGGCCGCGCATTGAAACAGACGTCATTTTCATTTGGTTCTCTACAAACTTCTCAGAAGTGGGATAGCACGCTGTGGCGAATGGTCAATACCCATACAAAATTTCATTTTTGAATTTTAACCGAATTACTACGTGTAAAAAGAAAAGTAAAAAGGATCGTGAGAAAAGTGGACAGAAAAAGGAAAGCAGGAAAAATTTAAGTAAAAAGATAGAGAAGAGTGTGACTAAGACAAGTTCGAGAAAAGAAAAAAAGAAGTGTTAACAGATAGCTAGTGGGACTGTTATAAATTAAAATAAAAAGGTTACCAGACATACGGCAAGGGAATATGGAGGAAGTGCATCAAACGATTGACGGAAATGATTATACCGTTCATCAACTACGCTGTTGGCTGCGGGAGCTGGGGTTGTCGACGGCGGGGGTAAAAACTGCTCTCGTTGCTCGCTTGAACGAAGTGCCAATCGCACACATAAATGCATTGTCGACCGTGGGTGGTGAAGGAGATGGAAGTGAGGAGGAAGATGACTACGAAGAAGCCGCCGAAGTACAAATTGAGTCGAGAAAAAAAAACACAACAACAAATGCTGACAACCAAAATACTGTCGATGGCGACGAAGAAATCAGCCCACCGTCGAAGGCAAAAACCGGTTCAAGCAAAGATGTGTTAGTGGCGTCGGAAGGAGAGTTCTATAAAAGAGAGGCTGACTTATTACGCCGTGAAAGAGATTTACTTGCCAGAGAAAACGAGTTCTTAAAAAAAGTCTATACGCACAAAGAGAACGGAGTATGTGGTTCCGCCAGTGTGGCAGCGACAAGTTCATTCACGGTGTATAAAGACATGTTGCCGGAGTACAACGGAGGAGTGGAATTGGATGTTTGGTTAGCGCAGTTACAAAACATCAAAACATTGTACATGTTGGACGAGAACATGTTGCGTGCGTTACTTATGGTTATGAGTAAATTGAAGGGAAAAGCTCTAAGCTGGTTGCATTCGAAACCAAATTTCCTCGCCGAGAGCGTCGCCGATCTAATTTCGCAGCTGAAGGAGCTTTTCGGTGGTAAAATCAATAAATTATCGTTGCGTCACAATTTTGAATCCCGAAAGTGGAAAAGCCACGAAACTTTCGCCGAGTACGTTAACGAAAAAATTATTTTGTCGAACGGGATGCAAATAGAGGAGGACGAGCTGGTCGAGTACCTAGTGGAGGGAATCGTAGATGAGCGCCTGAGGTTACAAGCCCACATGCAATGCTTCGTAACCAAGGCACAGTTGCTGCAGGCGTTCTCAAAAATAAAGCAGACACCGGCGGAGCGACCAACGAATGTACAATTAAGGAATTCAACCGTGCGGTGCTACAACTGCAATTCCGTTGGTCACCTTGCTGCCGATTGCATAAAACCGAAGAGGGAATACGGCGCTTGCTTCGGATGTGGGTCAATGCAACATCGTGTTGCAACGTGCCCAGAAAGGAAGAAGACGACTGTCCAGCTGGTTGAAGAAGACGATACCGAAGACTATGTAAGACCATTAAAATTTTATGTAAAGAGTGATGCTAGCGTTAGTTTATTTTTAGAATGTTTAATAGACTCAGGAAGCCCAATCAGCCTCATCAGGAAATCGTGTCTCCCCGAGCAGATAAATTTATTTAAACCAACAAATGTAAAGTACTTTGGATTCAATAAAAGTAAAATAAGTATATGTGGAAGTGTTATCTGCTTTACAATAGTCAACGGCCATAAGATAGAAGTAGAATTGAATGTTGTTTCAGATGAGTCGATGGGCTATAAGGTTGTGTTAGGGAGAGATTTTTTACGTGCTGGTAAATTTAGCTTGGTGTCGCGTGCGGAAACTGGTAGTAAAATGATAGAAACACAAGTTGATCGGGATGACTGCGATAACTTCGAAAAACATCTTATGTCGATGAATTACGAAAACGATAAAATGATAGAATTAAACGTTGGTAAAAATGTAAGTTTAGAACAAAAGAAACGATTTTATAGGGAATTCTGGGATAAGTATTTGACACCCGTACGTCCAAGCGAACCGATAATAAAGAGTGAAATGACTCTTATATTAAATAACGCAAAACCTTTTCATTGCCCCCCTCGCCGGTTGTCTTATGCTAAAAAATCAGATTTACAAAAGTTATTGGATGAATATTTAGAAAAAGGATATATCAGGGTTAGTGAATCGGAGTTCGTATCCCCTATTGTTCTTGTGAAGAAGAAGGCTGGTGGCCTTAGAATGTGTGTGGATTATCGCACATTAAACAAGTTTACTGCCAAAGATTGTTACCCAATCCCGCTCATCGATGACTTGTTGGATAGGTTAGTAAACAAAAAATTTTTCACAAAGTTGGATTTAAAAAATGGGTTTTATCACGTATACATGAATCCAGATTCAGTAAAATTTACGTCGTTTATTACACCTCTAGGACAATATGAGTTTTTAAGGATGCCGTTCGGGCTTAAAAATGCTCCGTCCAATTTTCAAAGGTTCATAAATAAAATATTCTTCGATATGATAAGGGAAGAAAAATTGATAGTATATTTAGACGACATAATGATTGCTACGAAAGATTTTGATGAGCATTGCCAAGTTTTATGTGAGGTTTTCAAGAGGTTAGTCGATAACAAACTCGAACTAAGGTTAGATAAATGCGAATTTTTGCAAGAAAGTGTCAAATATTTAGGTTACACTATTTCAAAAGACGGAATACGAGCTGATGAAAAAGGAATACAGGCTGTACAAAACTTTCCAGTGCCAAAGAAACCACATGAAGTCCAAAGTTTCTTGGGATTATGCTCCTATTTTCGTAGGTTTGTAAAAGATTTTTCGGTGGTCGCTAAACCATTATACGATTTGACAAAGAAAGAAGCTAAGTTTCAGTTTGGGGAGTCTGAGCTAAAATGTTTTGAAATCCTTAAGAAAAAACTGATAGAGGCACCTATATTAGCACTATACGACCCAAATGATAGTACGGAACTCCATTGCGATGCTAGTTCTATTGGGTTTGGGGCAATACTCATGCAAAAAAAACGCGATGGGAAAATACATCCAGTGTTCTATTACTCAAAAAGGACAACCGAGGCGGAATCAAGGTATCATAGTTTCGAATTAGAAACGTTAGCAATAGTTAATGCATTACAGCGCTTCCGTGTTTACCTCCAAGGCAAGCATTTTAAAATAATTACAGATTGTAACTCTTTAACCATGACTCTTAGTAAGAAGGAGTTGAATCCTAGAATAGCAAGGTGGGCGTTAGAGCTTCAAAATTATGACTATGTTTTAGAACACCGGTCAGGTACTAGAATGCAGCACGTAGACGCTTTGAGTCGTTCTACGAATATAATGGTCCTGGAAACAAATACTTTTGAGGAAAACTTAATTATTTGTCAAGGTAAGGATAAAAGAATTCGGGAGATTTCGGAAATGTTACAAAAGTCGGAGCATGCGCAGTATGAAATGCGCAATGGAATTTTGTATAGGAAAAAAGATAGTAGCTCAGTCGCGTTCTTTGTCCCCGAGGACATGGAAGAGCATGTTATGTATAAATACCATGACGAAATCGGTCATATAGGGACAAATAAAATGATTGATCTGATTTCGAAAAGTTATTGGTTCCCAAAGATGAAAGAAAAAGTAACGAAACACATTGAGAATTGTTTACAGTGCTTGGGATATACCTCGAAGCACGGTCGCGAGGAAGGATTTTTACATAACTTACCCAAGGGAAATACACCCTTTGATGCTGTACACATAGATCACTATGGACCAGTAGATAATTCAAGAAAGCTTAAACACATACTCGTTGTTATAGATGGATGCACTAAATTCGTTAGACTATACCCAACCAAAACTACGAACACGAAGGAAGTTATTAGGGCCCTTACGGATTACTTTAGATCGTATAGTCGTCCTAGATGCATAGTCTCTGATAGAGGGAGCGCGTTCACGTCAAACGATTTTAGGGAATTTCTAAGTAAAAACAATGTGCAGCACGTGAAAATCGCAACGGGTTCACCACAAGCGAATGGTCAAGCAGAACGAGTCAATAGGAGTATCGGACCTATGTTAGCCAAGTTAGTAAAGCCAGCAGAAGGAGTTTATTGGGACACAGTTTTAGAAATAGTGGAGCACACTCTTAATAATACGTTGCACAGAGGGATAAACGAACACCCGAGCATTATGCTCTTTGGTGTTAGTCAAAAGGGAAAAGTAACAGATGCATTAAAAGAAACTCTAACTGAGGTCCAGGTCAAAGGACAACAAGATCATAGACAGATACGTACACGAGCTGCCATACAACAGGAAAAATTGCAGCTTTATAATAAACAGTACGTTGATAAAAAGCGTCGAAAACCTAGGACATATATGGTAGGAGACTATGTGGTGGTAAAGAACTTCGATTCACACTCCGGCGTATCCAAAAAATTAATTCCTAGATGTAGAAGGATTCCAGCAGTCTCGAACGCCGTATCAAGGTGTCTGGGCAGTTAGTAATATACGTCCATGGTTCAAGGGATGTACGGTGTCAAATGGTGATACAGATAGATAATGATAGATAATGATAGTTGTAAATAAATAGACATAGAGAGTTTTAAACTTAGATCAGGAGATCTCAATTGTCAGGATCGCCGAGTTGTAGCAATATATATATATAAGTAGGTATCAACATGTATCTCTCTTTACGTATATCATCACTCTCTTGCCCTAATAACCATTGTATAGCTTTAAGCGAAATAAACGAGCGAGTCAGTTTCAGTTTGAAGCGGGCCGCGCATTGAAACAGACGTCATTTTCATTTGGTTCTCTACAAAGTATATAGTACCTATACTTCAGTAAAAGACAAGTGAAAAGAAAAAATTTAAAAAAACAAAAAGTGGACAAGAGCATTGACGAGGAAGAAGTTTGAGGTAAGTGCAGTGAAATATCCCTTTTTTTTATTTCATTATTTTACGGTGCATTTTTGCAACAGTATACCTATGCTATCAGTTGAAATTTCACAAACATTTATAAAACATAAAGCGCAGAAAACAAAATCAAATTAGTGACGATTTTTTTTTCTTGCGTTTTATTAGATATGGAGCATATACTGTTGGGAAAAACATGCCGAAAGAAAAACACACACACATAAATAAATCGAGTTTCTGGTCTGGCAGCAGGCTTGCCATATATTTTTCTCCACTTGCATCATTTATTAATTTTTGGTTGCAGAAATGTTTTGCTTTATTTGTTCCAAATCATTTCAAGATTTAAATAAGCTAATAAACCATTTGAAAATTTTACATGGTTGTGACAAAAATAGAAATTTGCAATGTTTTGAAAAATCTTGTCGTCAAATATTCCAGGGAATGTCTGTCTATAAAAGGCATTTAAGTGTTCATTTAAAGGAATCAAATAAAAAAAAAGAAACGAGACCTGAAAAACAAATAAATTTAAATTTAAAAAAACCAAGTTGTTCTTATACATTGCAAAACATAATAAAAAATAATAATTCAGAACAGCTAGATCAATCGAATCCCGAAAATTTAGAAATACCATTGCCTGAAACAAGGAGACGAATTGAAGGCAATATTCTTGAATTCGTTTTGGGCCTTCATAATAACACAAATTTCTGTAGAAAGGATGTCACAACCATACAACTACTTATCGAAAAATGTATATTGTCACCTCTGTTTGAAACCATAGGCAACATAGCTGCAGAAATGCGTGAGGAAGATAAAACAAAGCTAGAAAATGTTCTCAAAGAGTACAAAGGGGTATTAAAAGAATTAGATACAGAATATAAACTGAAATTTTGTTTAAAGAAACTAGATTTATTCCATGACCCTAAGGAATTTGATATTAATAGAGAAATTTCAAATGTTATGATAAATGGACAAAGTACTTTAGGTGAGAAAGTTAATAAAGGTATACTCATGAACTTGAAATTTGAATTCCGAAAAATATTTGAGAAGTTAGAAAATCAAGAAGTTCTCACAAATTTTCTTGATGAAAAGAATCCAACTTCAAACATAAGAAATTTTACAAACGGAAAGTTATGGCAACAAAAAAAGGCAACGTATAAAAATAAGAACTTAGTTCCATTTTATTTATACGCAGACGATTTTGAAATCAACAACCCTTTGGGAGCACATACTGGTGTTCACAAAATAACTGGTTTATACTTTTCGATTCCTATATTTGAAAATTATTACAAAGTTAGCGATATTTATATAGCTGCTTTAATCAAAGCTGAAGATATTAAAACATATGGTAATGATTTGACAATTAATAATCTTATTCAAGATATTATTTCTCTAGAAAATGAGGGAATTGAGATAATTCTAAATAACCAGAAAACAACAATACACTTAATATTGGGCCTTATCTTGGGAGATAACTTAGGCCTAAACCAATTAATATTAAATACTCTGGACTACCAAGGCATTATTGGTCATTTTTATTTGAAGCAAAACATCAGGAGCTTAAATCATATGCGAGAGTCACATGCAGTCGGAAAAATATTTTACTCTCCATTGCATTAAAGTTTCAGTTAAAGTTTGCTCATAGAATTATGAAACCTGACGAAAACTATCTTCAATATTCACCTCGTGATGAAATAGTAAATTTTGATCAGAATTTAGCCAATGTTAACTCAAACATCTTGAATAAAACAACAACATATTTTGAAAAAATTGAATATCTTGGAACGGTTTACAAAAAAGGCCAGTACTTATCCGTTACAAGTGCAATAGACGTAAAATTTTATCTTATCATTGGAATAGCTCTGAATACAAAAAATCCATACATAATTTGCGAAGAACTCATCACAACATTTAATGATCATTATCTATCATTTGAAATTATATCCAGGTCAAGTAAAAACAAATTACAAATTAAACCAATCAAGGAATTTGACGGGCCACCAGTTAATTCGCATCGAATTGTGTGTGGTAGCGAATTTATTCGAAAAAAACTTTTTTTCTTAAATTAAATATATGTAACATTAAACATGGATACATTAAACGAAAGCGGATCTATCAACATAACCGAAGACCCAAACACTTCACAATTATTAACAAAAGAAGCCAGTTTTCAAACAAATACAAATGAAGTATATGTTTTAAATCCCGATGGACAATTAACGCTGTTTGACACAAATGTACAAAATTTTAATCTGATTACTCCAACCCAAGAGCCTCAAGACGAAGATGACCTAGCCAGGCTCTTAAAATCATGGGAACTGTATGACCAATTGTACTCATATCTAAAAAGTAAGATTATTTAGTAATTTTAAAACATTAACTAATAAGTAATTTCGTGCTGGTAGGTAAGAACATTTTAATCGAAGGTTTAAAATATATGAAAGAACGGCATATAGATCAGCTCTTCTACGATTTTGAGGATTTCAATTTAAAAGTAATCTTTGAGCACAAACTTAGTATCTGGCAGAGCGCCAATGTAAGTACATTATTAATTACCATATTTTTGAATGTCTGGGATAATTTCAAAATATTTACGAAATGCGAAAAATGGCTATAAGCATATATCCTGCTTTCGAGTAGCATACATTGCATATTGATTATTTTATACTACTCGATATGTTGGGTAACTTTCATCTCTATAATGCGAGAAACAGATTAACACAGCGACAGCAACAGCAACAGCGAATTTAGGATTAGCTCTAACGTTGACGTTGCTGTCGATGTTGCTGTGCTAATGTGTTCAACGTAATTAAAATACATTGGTTCTAAAACGGTTGCCAAAGTTACTGTTGCTGTAATAATTTGTTTCTCGCATAAACGATATTCTGTTTTTCAAGATTTTTTTTTGAATTTATAAGAGTAACTTCGGAGAAAAGTAATCAACTCAACTTCATGATACTTCGCTTGCCTGATTTAAGTACCTAGTTGATTTATTCAAAATGCATTTCGATACAGCATGAATTAAAAAAAAACCGTAATACATTTTGGAACTCTTGGCGTCACAGTTTTGCATTTCGAAACTTAGCCTCCATTTTTAATTTTTCTATACATTCCATCTAATTTTCATTTTACTAACATATATTATATGTAAAGGGAATTTATAATTTAACTCCTCCACCCCAACATAAATTGACAAAAGAATTATCTGTGGAATCTTGGATTAACAGCATATCCAGTCCGCAGTCGAGCATTGCCTCAGAAAATGACGTAAGTAGATTCCAGTTTTATATATACACTGAAATTCGCTTATAGCGACTTCGGTTATAACGACCATGTGGATATAACGACGCAAATTCTGAGTCCCTTGATTTTACACTATATTTTTCATACAAGTTCATCCTGAAATTCTGATATAGCGACATTCGGCTATTGCGACCATTTAAGCCCGGTTCCTTCACCGTCGTTATATCCGGAGTTCACTGTATATATATATACTAATTTAATATTTCCTTATATTGTTCTTATACTTTAGATCACAGCATTCGATATTTTAATGAGAACAGAACAAGGCAAAGCCTTAATTCAGACCTACAGCGCTAAACAACATTTAACGCCAGAGGATCGGACAAATGTTGTCCATAAAATCATTCAATATTTCACGGAAAATGGAAAAAAAATTACTGTGAAAAAATGTGAACAATTATCACATGACATCATTAAGATATTTCCAAAAGAAAATTTGGTACGGTTATATGTTTTTAAACCAACCATGATATCAAATAAACAAAATCTTGTTCTTAGAATACTTACTTTGTCCCTGGAAAAAACAAAATTCCTCCCAAGGGCAAACTTTACGATAGGTACAGAGGCCAGAGAAGATCTCTGAACAAACTATTTACAGATGAAAATGTTCTACCCAAAAAGATTAAACACGATACAGAAACAAATAACACGGAAGGTAGGTAGAATGGTTTCTTATATAAAATTTATTTCGGAAATTAATATATTATAATGTCCCTGAATTCATAGTGCACCTTAAAAGCATTTTTTTCTTATATCCAAACTTATATTTCCAATAGAATCATTGACTGAGGCTGAGCTTCAAAAAATGTCAAATGAATTGAAGCACGATCGAAACTGGGATACTGTTATCCAACAGTGGAGTAAAACAATGCAATACCGCAGAAGAAAAATTACAGCAAACCAAGACCCAAATGTTTACCAAATTTTTCAAGACTGGCCCCTCTATAAATATTCCCGTGCTCAAGAATTGGTAAAATATGGCCCTAATTTACAAGCTCATTATGATGATTTTTATTTTAATTCGTTTGAATTTATTTCTTCAGATCAATATGGACTTCAAATTTATAAAACCGGACACCAATTTCAATTTTCAAAAATGGCAAACATTTTGCGACATTGCCATAGATCTATTCAGCGATCGAATCAAAGCCAATTGTTTAAAAAGCTTTCTGAAAGATCTTAAGGCAAATAAAGCAAAAATGGACATCGGTTCGTAAACAATGTTTCTCAAAGAAAATTTTATATAAACAAATGTATATTTTCTATTTCCAGATAATCTTAACATTGCTTTTTCGACGCTCCTTCATGGCATATTGCCACCAACATCCAGGAATTTAGGGGGAACATTCAAAAAGTTCACTATTGAAGATTCCAAATCTTCATTTACACTTGAGGTTCAAGATGGCAGTCACATCGATTCGTGTTTAAATAAAAAGAGAGAGGAATGTCTCAAAGCTAAAACTAGCTTTCAACCTATAATTATTATTGTGGGTGAGAAATTTAACTTCACCGGGTTCTACATTTCTTTTGATAATATTAAATTTCAAATGCAATCTTATTTAGATTGCATTGACCTTTATATTAAAATGATATACGTATTAAATATTAAATATCCCCCACAAAGTTTGTCCGTTTGGACATTTTTTGAAAATTTTAGCTTTAACATAGAAGATGGGGAAAAAATTCCCGCAGTACATACACTTATAAATGATATAGACATGCTCATAAAAAAGTAAAATTATGGTCTTCTTGTTTTTAAATAACACTTTTTATATCACATAAATCTGGGACAAAATTCCCTCAGTACATACACTTATTACATGCTTATAAAAAAGTAAAATTATGTTCTTCTTGTTTTTAAATAACACTTTTTATATTACATAAAAATGGGACAAAATTCCCTCAGTACATACACTTATGACATGCTCATAAAAACGTATCTTGTTTTTTTAAATATCATACGTATACCTAACAAATTTTATATTATATAAAAATATTAAACATCACACGTTATCTTATGTAAGAAATAAATTACCAGAAAAAAAAATAAATAAATAAAAAATTACTTAACATTAAAAAATGTCTTTAATTGAATTTTTATAGCATTTCCGACCTAGGTTTAAGGTAAAACTCCTTAGACAACCTGGCATACCTTTACCAAAAACTAGGTAGATTTTACACATGTTAAAAAATTCAAATAGGTAAAGTTATGCATTACTAAGGTAAAATGTTAGCCTAGGTTTAAGGAACAAATTCCTTAGACAACCTGGCATACCGTTACCAAAAACTAGGTTGATTTTACACAGGCTTAAAAAAGTTCGGTTACATAAGGAATATAAGGTAAGGCATCTTAGAACTTACCAAGTTCAAAATGGCCTTAGGACTAAGTTGGCTTATACCGCGATTTAGGCTAAATTTACACAGGTTTTTCTCTGGGTGAAGGAGGAACTCATCACCATGTTCCCCGGTATTGCACAAAATTATAAAAATCTCGATTGGCTTAGTGAACGGGCAATACCAGCAGCGAGGAATAAGGAGTTCGATAGCTTGAATTTGATTATTCAAAGTCAAAGCGCTGGAGAATTGCATTTGTACAAATCCGTTGACCGCGTGACCGACGAGGATGAAGCGCCCAAATATCCGACGGAATTTTTGAACTCGCTTGATGTGCCAGGAACTCCGCCTCATAATTTATAGCTGAAGGTAGGATCGATTATTATTATGTTGCGGAATCTAAATCATTCGAAATTGTGCAACGGTACGCGGTTGTCCGTCAAGAAACTGATGAAAAATTTGATTCCAGTTTCCCGTTCGATTGGCTTTTGTGAAGACAATCAATTAATCGCGAAGCCAATCGTTAAAAGTCTGGGGGATTAATCTCAAATTTCCCTGTTTTTCGCACGGTCAGCTGTACATTGCCTGTTCGCGTGTTGGCAAACCGTCCTCATTGTTTGTTTTTTCCCCGGAAAAGATATCAAAAAACATTGTTTATCATATCGCTAAATTGAAATTTAAACAATCTGTGTCGTTTTTTGACAAATAAAAATTGAATCAATTTAGCTTTAATGGCGTATAACAATAATACACAGCGTGGAGGACCCGCACAGCAGCAGCAACGCAACACTAATCCAAGTGGGAATACCCCTGGAAACACCAGACCCCAAGGACGCATGCGTCCCAGGGATGTACAACGTATGGCGCAGTACAACGAGCGTCAACATAATGAGAGATTTGGGAGTTCAAACTGGGCGAACCAGGTTGACAATGCCCAGGCGTATGAAGAAGCGCAATCTCGACCATCTCGACCACCACCACGGGCTCAGAACCGCCCTCGAAGACCACCACCCGCCGCACCAACCACAGTAGTTGAAACACCACCAAAGGATGAACAACTCTACACTGGCAATGGCAGAGGAAGTAAGCCGGTTAAAAAGACTTTAGGCCAGAACTTCGACTGCGCCGGCTTCATTCCACTTGTTCGTCAAGTGTATGATCGCATTTGCGTGGAGGATCAGAGGATTCCACGTAGTATGCCCTACGCAATGTTCCAGCATGCGATGACTGAACATTTGAATGCCTATCTTTTACACCAAGGCAAGTATGTTTTGAAGGTGCCAGAGCTCCAGTCGGCAATGGATCCATTGTCCGCAATTAGCGCAGAAGATTACAACATACCACAGCCCATATACGAGTATATATGTGGATTCGCCCCAGTGATAACACCCACTGGTGACTGTGCGGTTGTGTTTTTCTTATGGCGAATAAAATCAATTTAAAGTGTGCTAAATGCCAAAATCCCGTCCTTGACGAGGGTATTAAGTGCGGATTGTTTTGTGGTAAATCCTTTCATAAGATTTGTACCGGGTTTTCCGAATCTACTTTTAAAGAAATTGCCGCCATAAATTCTAATTTATTTTATCACTGCTCTGACTGCTCTAAGTTTCCGATAAGAGAATTATTTACAAAAGTAAATGATCTCGTCTCTGTCGTGGATATGCTGACTAAGAAAATGTGTGACATGGACACTCTTAAACTAAATCTAAATGAACTCTTAGACTCAATTCGTGCCAAGCCCAACAATAACATTACTTGCTCAGTGGGCGAATCTGCCATGTTGCCAATTGCATCTACATCTAGCGCCCCGGAAGAAATTGCTCCCTCAGTGTCTAATAACAATAAGCCCTGTGCCCTTTCTCCCCCTACTGCTAGTGTAAATGATATTCTTGTACCCGGCAATGAGAGTGCGAATAGTGTGTGGCAAAACGTTCAAAACAAACGGCAAACGCGTCGTAATCGCGCTGTTATTGTCGGCGTAGACACCTTGCCTGATGATATGAACGTCATCACCCCAATTAAATGGCTACATGTTTCCAAGTTTGCGGTTACAACTTCTGAACAGTCAATTCAAAAGTATGTATCAGCTAAACTAAACATTTCCGTAAATGAAGTGCAGTGCTTTAAACTGATAAAAAAAGACGCTGACACCACAAGGCTTAAATATGTCAACTTTAAAGTTGGTGTTCCTGCGGCCAAATGAACGTCTGCAATCAACGTAAACAATTGGCCTGTAAATGTGTACGTGAGAAATTTTAAATCTCTTCCAAAAAACGCCAACCGGCCGAATCCAACAACAACAATATAACAACGCCTTCATTACATATATGTGGGATGAGTAGCCAGACCAATATACGAACGAGCCAGCAAACAAAAAGTACACAACAGACGCATACCAACACCAACGTAGCAACAAGACGCGACCGACACCGACCGACGTACATAACAAATACATAACGCGATCGTTCCCTTTCCACAAAACCCAGCTATGATGTAAAAGAGTAAGGTAGAGTAGTTTCAACCACGCAACTGGCCGGTCGTTCGCTAAAGTATTAATGGATTAAATAAAGTATTAATGGATTAAATATAGACAGTTGACAATTAACTAAGAAAGTGTTTTATTTGAACCTACAAATTGGGGGCTCGTCCGGGATTGTATTTCGGGAAAATAAAATAAAAAAAAAAAAAAACAATAAAATAATAATAATCACGCATTAAAGTGAAAGAAGAATGAAAAAGGGCATCAACCCAAGGTGAACAGTGACCAAGTGGCGTGGTGAAGTGAAAATATAACTACATATATACAACGGCGAAACGAAATACGCAAAATTCAAGTCGCTAAACTAATTTGTGCGAGAAACTGAAAGCAAGCAACCGTTGCAAAGCGGTATATATGTAAAAGTGTACATAAAGTCACACAGTCACTTCGTTACCGTTTTTTTGCTACAACGAAGAAGCGCCGCATCAAGGCAGGAACACAAGAAGAAGCAGAAGAAGAAAAAAGAACGCAGTGTCACACCAAGGCGAAGAAGGGGAAAGAAGAAGGCGAGACAAGAAATCGTGAAGGGGTAAGCGACGACCGCTGCCATTATTTCTTTTTTTTTCCTTTTTCCATTTGCATTTAAATTGAAAGCTGGTACATTGTTTTGGCTAAAGAATTGTTAGAACTAAAGTAGAGATGGATAGGGACGAAATACTAGCGTTGACGGTAGACGGACTAAGAGACAAACTTACAGAACTGAATTTACTAGCGACGGGACTTAAACGAACGCTACAAGACCGGCTACTCACTCACTTCAATTTATCGCGCGAAAATGAAGAAAATGAGATGTATGAAGAAGCTGCGGCAGGATTTGAGCCAGGAAGACAGGAAATAGCTGGGGCGCGTAGTTTTACTCTCCGGGACATCGAGGATTCCCTGACACATTACGACGGAAGCGGATCTATGGACATCAATCAATGGATCCAGGAATTCGAAGAAAATGCTGTCGCGGTTGGGTGGGACGAAATCCAGAAGTACATCTACGCAAAGCAGCTACTCAGAGGCGCTGCAAAATTATTTATCAGAAGCGAGCTGAAGGTAAGGAACTGGAGGTCGCTGAAAGAAGCACTTATCAAAGAGTTTGGGACAAAGCTGTCGGCAGCGGAAATACATCGTAGGCTTAGGTCGATGCAAAAGAAGCCTTCAGAGTCATTGCTGGAGTACCTATACGGGCTTTTGGAGCTGGGAAAACTCATCGCGCTGGACGACGAAAGCATAATCGAGTACTTTGTGGAAGGGATACCCGACGCGCGACATAACAAAACCATGCTGTATCAAGCGACGACTGTGGAGGAGTTGAAGATCCAGATTAGAGCCTACGAAAGGGCAAAAGGACCCATTCCGCAGTCATCAAACTCGGGAAGGAGTTCAAGGTACGCGTACGCACCAGGCAGTAGTGTTCCTGTGCAAGCACAGGTCAAGGAGGAGAGGAAACAAAAATTGTGCTACCGATGTGGAGAAGGTACCCATCTTGCCAGAGAATGCCCAACATCAGCGATGAAATGTTTTCGATGCAACCAACAAGGACATAAGGCTCGAGATTGCAGAATAGACGTGCAACCAACCCATCAACGACGGACCGATAGTCGAGGCAGACAAACTGCAACCACGAGCACCCGGAATAATTCTTTCCCGGAGGCCCGGATGAACCTAGCTATCGGAACAAATCGTGTCTTCAAAGATATCTCAGTCGGAGGGTGTAAGCTTTCCGCACTTTGGGATACTGGTAGCGACTTATGTCTTTTGCGGCACGACAATTTAATTCTGATGGATCCTATGGAGCTTAGATCGGAAAAGAGAAACCTGTTAGGCATTGGACAGCATAGGATTACAACAGTGGGTAATGTTATGCTAAAGGTTGAGGTAGATGGAATTCCACTTGAGTTAGAATTTCATGTAGTTAGGGAAAACGACATGCAGTACCCAGCAGTAATAGGGAACGACGTTCTCGATAGGGTGGATTTGGTTATCACCAACGAAGGTGCAGAGTTCAAACGGAAGCGTAATTCGATAGAAGTGCAAGATGAGTCATCGGCTCAAGTTAGGGATGCAGAGACGGTAAACGGGGATGGAATTACGACCAGTGGCGATGAAGATGGTCGCGAAAGAAATAGGGGCGTCAATGAAAAGGAGGACCACTGGAGCAAGGAAGATGATCAAGGACTTAAGGCATTTGAACTTGCGGAAGTGTTCTTCGAAATTTGCATGGCTGCTGAAGAAGGTACGTTTGCCAGGGATCTGGAGCTGAGCCACCTAGACGTCAACATACGCAAGATGCTGCTGCCAGTCATTGAAGGATACGTGCCCGAGGGAAAGGAACCGTCACCAGTTACGATGAAACTGATTTTGAAAGACGATGTGCCTGTTTTCCAACGGCCAAGGCGGATGGCGTATGCTGATCAGGTTCTGGTACGCGAGCAGATCAAGGTGTGGCTAGAGGAAAAGGTCATACAACCGAGTAGATCCGAGTACGCGTCGCCGATCGTGCTTGTCGCTAAAAAGAATGGAACGAAGAGGCTATGCTGCGATTACCGCAAACTTAACGAGAAGATTACCCGAGATAACTTTCCGATGGCACAAATGGACGAAGTGCTCGAGCGCCTTCAAGGGGCGAAAGTATTCACAACTTTGGATTTGGTGAACGGATTCTTCCATGTTCCGATGGACCCCGACTCCAGGAAGTATACAGCGTTCGTGTATGTCCCTTTCGGAATTTCAAACTCACCAGCAGTATTCGCCAGATTTATAAACGCGGTATTCAGGACATTAATCCAGGCTCGAGTAGTGGAAACATACATGGACGATCTCGTCATACCATCCATCGATGAGGCACAAGGAATCGAAAAGCTAATGCTAGTACTGCAAGTCGCTGCGAAATACGGACTGCGCATAAACTGGAAGAAGTGCCAGTTCCTAATGAGGAAGATCGATTTCCTCGGCTACGTCATAGAGAATAGCAGTATTAAACCATCCATGGAAAAAACTAGGGCCGTTGCAGAGTACCCAGTACCGAGAGACCAGAAGATGCTTCAACGTTTCCTGGGCTTGACGTCCTATTTCCGGAGGTTCATCGAGGGATACGCGATGAAGGCCAAACCGTTGTCTGACCTACTGCGGAAGGATGCCAAATTTGTGCTAGAAGCAGAGCAATTGGTAGCTTTCGAACAGCTGAAAGCAGCGTTAGTCAAGGCACCTGTGCTACGATTATTCAACCCCCAAGCCCTCCCTCTGAAGTCTCCTGGGATGATTTCACAGCGGACAGTGTGAAGTTTGTCACCAATGGAGGGGTAATCCCGATCGACTGGACAGACCGCTTTTTCCAAGCAAACTTCATGGAAACTGCCCCAAAATACAAGCTCCCTCCCAGGACGGATGCTCAGGCAGCCGCAAAGGTATTTCTCAACATCTATGTGAAAGGAGAGGACCCAACTCGGAAATTTCGAGACGCTTCATCAATTCTGTGGTTTTACACGAAAATTGATTCCAAGCCTATTATTGATCCATATTTTGTAGACAATGATTCCACCACTCTACCAGCCCCTGGAGATGCCACTCTGTACGAAATCAGGGGCCCTACTCTGTATTTCGATTCGAAAGTTAAAATCAATCGAAAGTGTTTTTCGAATCGAATTTGAATTGGCACTATGTACCACTTTCGAAACGAATAAAAATACTGCCAAATCCATATTTGCAACTTTCGGATTTTTTTTCGAGACTCGCGATACTTTTTTGAGAATTGTCAAAAAACATTCTGTAATCATCGATCTAACGAATTTTTATAAAATACAAACTTATAATGGACTCAGTAGCATTGTGGTTGGATGAAGAGTTCAATAACGAGGAAAGGATCGAAAGGAGAATTTTAAGGGATAAATCCAATATAATGGAGCTTAGCGATAAAAGGTAAAGTAACTTCCAAAGTAAAGAATGTAATAATTCTCAATAAAGAAATAAATTATTTATTATCAATAGCTTTGTTCAAAACTATCGGCTTTCAAAAGAGGCTTTAATGTATGTTTTGAATAGCATACGCGATAGTCTTGCCATCCCAATACGATCCACGGCAATACCGATTATAATCAAATTAGCAGCAACGCTAAGTTTCCTTGGTCAAGGCGGATACCAACGCCAAATTGGCCAAGACCGACACATTGGTGTAGCACAGCAGTCAATGTCAAGTTGCATTGTAGAAATTTGTAGTGCCATCGAGAATATATTGTGTCCAAAACACATTAACTTCCGTATGACGGATGATGAAAAGAAAGAAGCAAAGCGACACTTTTTCTTAACAGCAGGGATACCAGGAGTTATTGGAGTGGTTGATGGAACGCACATCCAAATGATTAGGCCCTCTAAACAGGAGCATTTATTTTTCAATATAAAACTAAAACATAGCATAAATGCAATGGTGGTCAGTTGAAAACTATAATAATTTATTATTCATTTTACTTAATAAAACTTATCCTTTGTTAAATATTTAGATATGTGACCATAAATTGTTCATAAGAGCAGTTAATGGACGTTATGGAGGGGCATCTCATGACTCAAATGTTTGGAGAAATTCAAATGAGCGAAAGTTGTTAATGAACAATTTCGAAGCCGGCGACATATCATCAAGAATCCTTGGTAAGTTTTTCCCAAAGTATAGGTAGGTACAAGATTGATTACCATTTATTTACTTTCATTTTAGGTGACTCTGGATATCCCCTTGAACCGTGGATTTTAACACCTTTTAGAATGGCAAATGAAAGCTCATTAGAGTGTCATTTTAATAAAAAGTTGTCAAAAGCCGGGTCAATAATAGAACGTGTATTCGGAATATTAAAAGGACGATTTCGTTGCCTCCTTGCAGCAAGGGAACTCCATTATGCTCCAGAAAAAGTTATCAAAATTTTAAACGTATATATATATGTTTAATGCATAATGTTGAGACCCCAACAAATATTCCAACCGAAACAGAAAATGATACGTCTTCTTATATTGTTGATAACCATGACGTTCCGGAAGGCAATCACTCGGTCTGGGCTAGTTGGCGACCATCAAATTGGCATCGCACCTCGCACGTCTCGTCCTCTGAATGCAGAGTGATGGAATATACTGCATAGTATCTTTTTGGCATTTGTGGCGAGTGGTCGTTTTCTGAAATAAAGAATCTTTATACGTGGTTGGTCTCATTTAATTTTGCTCCCTTATTACATCAGATGTGGGGTCGATTTTTGAAAAAAAAATTTTCTAATTAACTGTGCGCGTATCTAGTGAACTTTCAAAAAAAAAAAAATAAATATATGTTATATCAGAGCACACTTGTGCACCCTCACTAGATTTCAAATTCAATTAACAACAATGACTCAAGTAAACAAAACCATCTAAATTCAGTTGACATACATATCAACGATGACAAAACCCCAAAATCAAAACATACTCGTTGCCTTCTGCAACATTGTATAAAACCATAAAACTAAAGCACCCCTTTGGCCATCAGCACACAATGCATAGAATCATCCGCAGACAAAGTAAGACTTGTTGCGTTAGCATTTACTATTAGTGAAACCAAAAGTATTTCACAACAAAACAAAATCAATAAATCCGCAGACAAAGTAAGATTTGTTGCGATAGAAATTAGTATATAAAGGGATCACTAGAGATCATCATAAGTCAGTCTTAAGAATAGTGTCAAACTTACAGCCTAAGATTTCCCCCGACCCACGGTAAGGGATCTGAAGCTTTCTTATAATTACTCAAATAAAGTGTTTAAATAAATGAATCAAAAAAAGTGGTTGTATATTTTTTTGTATTCGTTTTGAAAATTAAATAAAACTTATATTTATATCATTAAAAATTGTGTGTGCTAGTGCAGTGAACTAGTACATTGTGAATTTTGTTATTTCCTTCTGTTGAGTAAGCATACTATGGCTACCAAAATAACAAAAGCGGATTAAATCCAAGCCTTAAACGAGGCAGACATCGCATACCCGAGTACTGCGACTGTGGTACAGTTGAGAAAATTATTTAATGATGCAAACTTGGGAAAAAACCCCAATAATTTATCCGCTAGTGAAGACGAAGACGAGGCATTCGGTTTTGCTGTGAATGAAGAAGAAGAGAATCTCGACAATGCAATCGTCATCCTGTAAAAAAAGAAAAAATTACTGCAGATTCAAAAGGAACTGAAAGAACTGGAAGAGGAAGCAGCCAGCGGATTTCAAAAACTCTCCATTACAGACGTGGATTGCTTTGTTCCGAAATTTTCCGGGGACAACGCCTACCCCATTGATAAGTGGTTGTTTGATTTTGAAAATGCCATCAATATAAGCAGGCAGAGCAGTCATTTTAAATATATGTGCATGCGCCGCCTACTCTGTGGTACAGCTGCCATATTTTTACGCACATCTGTGGCCACAAATTACAGCGAGTTAAAAGAAGAGTTGATCAAACAGTTCAAACGAAATGTGTCCACCAATGACGTCTACAGGGAATTGTATAGACACCGCCGTTTGCCAACCGAAAATATAATATGCTACCTACTTTCGATGAAGGAGATTGCTGCTCAAGCGAGTTTAAATGAAGATGAGGTGGTAAATGCCGTAATTGAGGGGTTGAGAGATAATACCGCATATACGTCGATGTTATATACCGCGAAAAATCTGGACGAACTTCAGGACCTTCTCATCAAGTACGAAAAAAAGCGTATGAGTGATCGTGCTCCAAAAAAATTATCTTCAACGTGCCAACCAGGAGAAGTCAGACGTCAGGTGTTTCAATTGTTCTCAATACGGACATATATCCAGCCAGTGCAAATTACCAAAAAGATTAGCAGGCTCGTGTTTCCGTTGTGGCAGCAAGGACCATGTTTTTAAAAACTGCAAGCAGCAGCAGCCGCCGAAAGAAATTGTAAACACTGTTAATGATGAATTGGGCACAGCAGAAATGTGTGCTATCGACACATATCAAACTGTAAGTATTGCCCTGTGTAGTCCAATAAAAAAAAATATAAAATTTCAAAAATGCATTTCTTTAATTGACAGTGGTAGTACAGTTAGTTTTGTGAATAAGGACCTTCTGCCAACAGACATTATTAGTAATCCAGCAATTAGTAATTTTCATGGCCTTGGAGGCTCTAAACTAAAAACATACGGTAAAACTTATTGTAAAATTTTGCTCAATAACCAAATTAAGACTTTGTCCCTTTTTATTGTTACAGAAGGTCTTTTACCCAAACCGCTTTTGCTGGGCCGAGATTTCTTAAAACTATTTAATATTAATTTCTTCATGTCACACTGTAATTATGTTAAAAAAAATAATAAATTAAGTAAAGTTGATTCAAATATGTGTCTGCCGGTGTCAGTTGGAAATGCATTTCAGGTGGACAATAGTGATCGCTTGGAGAGTTGTACAAATGTTGATCTTCCTATTGACATTAAGAGTGAAAAACTTGATAGTTGTGTATCCGTGTACGAGACCATTGATTTTAAAAGTAGCCTTCCGTTTAGTGTTGATAAAGCCTCTGGGAGTGGTATTGCCGAAATAAGTGAGTGTTCTGATCAGTTTACTAGGGGATCAGTTGACCATATGCCCGTGTCTAGTATTGTAGATTCCCCGGTTGTTAGTGATCTCGAACAAATAATATCTTTTGATAGTTCACAAAAGGATTGCGTTGAGGAGTTGATTGAAACTAAGGCACAAATGCATACGAGAATTTCGGAATATAGTGAAATACGTAGTGAGTGTTTGGATGAATTGCCTAGCTATGCCTCAAATGGGTTTTCTTATGACAATGAAAATGTTCTGTGTTTATTAGATGTATCTGTAATTTGTAAGGATAAAATGAACAATTATGGCATAGATACTTTATTGCCTAAGAATATACAATCTACTATCGCTAGTATATTGCAAGATTGCTACTCAAATTGCAATGTAGAGAAAAGTGAGAAACCTTTTGAGATGTCTATAAAATTAACTTATGAACAACCTGTGTAGCAATATATATATATAAGTAGGTATCAACATGTATCTCTCTTTACGTATATCATCACTCTCTTGCCCTAATAACCATTGTATAGCTTTAAGCGAAATAAACGAGCGAGTCAGTTTCAGTTTGAAGCGGGCCGCGCATTGAAACAGACGTCATTTTCATTTGGTTCTCTACAAACTTTTCAGAAGTGGGATAGCACGCTGTGGCGAATGTCCAATACCCATACAAAATTTCATTTTTGAATTTTAACCGAATTACTACGTGTAAAAAGAAAAGTAAAAAGGATCGTGAGAAAAAGTGGACAGAAAAAGGAAAGCAGGAAAAATTTAAGTAAAAAGATAGAGAAGAGTGTGACTAAGACAAGTTCGAGAAAAGAAAAAAAGAAGTGTTAACAGATAGCTAGTGGGACTGTTATAAATTTAAATAAAAAGGTTACCAGACATACGGCAAGGGAATATGGAGGAAGTGCATCAAACGATTGACGGAAATGATTATACCGTTCATCAACTACGCTGTTGGCTGCGGGAGCTGGGGTTGTCGACGGCGGGAGTAAAAACTACTCTCGTTGCTCGCTTGAACGAAGTGCCAATCGCACACATAAATGCATTGTCGACCGTGGGTGGTGAAGGAGATGGAAGTGAGGAGGAAGATGACTACGAAGAAGCCGCCGAAGTACAAATTGAGTCGAGGAAAAAAAACACAACAACAAATGCTGACAACCAAAATACTGTCGATGGCGACGAAGAAATCAGCCCACCGTCGAAGGCAAAAACCGGTTCAAGCAAAGATGTGTTAGTGGCGTCGGAAGGAGAGTCCTATAAAAGAGAGGCTGACTTATTACGCCGTGAAAGAGATTTACTTGCCAGAGAAAACGAGTTCTTAAAAAAAGTCTATACGCACAAAGAGAACGGAGTATGTGGTTCCGCCAGTGTGGCAGCGAAAAGTTCATTCACGGTGTATAAAGACATGTTGCCGGAGTACAACGGAGGAGTGGAATTGGATGTTTGGTTAGCGCAGTTACAAAACATCAAAACATTGTACAAGTTAACTCAGTATAAGTTGCCAAACTTATTCATATGAGGAAATCGGAATTCGCTGACAACATCCAAACGACATCCAAAGCAGAACCCATAACCGAAACACGAAACCTGCACGCGCAACGGACAACATCCAGCATAAACCAGGAACCCGAAACCTGCACCAGCAACATACGACAATAGCCGCATTCCAACACGTACGTGTAGGAATACCTGTGGGAACATGCTGCTTAGGTTAGCATAAAAAATAGTATTTAAGCTCTAGTTTTAAGAAGAATTGTATTCAGTTATTTTTTGAGGCAGAATCGCTGCCAGTCAAAATAAAGATATTTTTTTAAGACTTCTCAACGCGTAGAGTTTTAATTGGCGCCCGAGCAGGGACCCGTCGTGCATCGTTTTTTTTTTCCCCTTATACGTGCCAGTGACCTCAAGTAGTTTGTGTGCCGTATAAAAGAACCAGCGACCTTAAGCAGCTCCCGAGTTCTAGTGGAAATTCGCGATACGCACCTCGGGTTCAAAAAAAAAAAAAAAAAAAAATCAGTGACAGAGCCAGTGACCTGAAGTAGCTCCCGCGCTCGCACAAATAATAGTGTTAATCAAAAATCAGTGACAGAGCCAGTGACCTGAAGTAGCTCCCGCGCTCGCACAAACAATAGTGTTAATCAAAAATCAGTGACAGAGCCAGCGACCTGAAGTAGCTCCCGCGCTCGCAAAAACACTATTGCTCACCAGAAATCAGTGAACCAGACCAATCCTATCAGGCAAGAAACCTATAGGAAGCCCGCAGCAGCAGCAGCAGCAAGGAGTCAGCGAGGGACCCCTAGTAACCATACATGGGTAAAGAGGAACAAATCCCACTGACCGGCGCGGTAATTGGATGTTTAACGTAAGCTAGCATTTAAGTATACATATTTTGCTCAGTATAAATATTAAAATTGACATACGAGTGTGGTAAAGGCATATTAGTACCATTGATAAAGTCACAATTTACTAGCATTTAAGAATAAATATTTTGCCCAATATAAATATTAAAGTCGACATACAAGTGTTAAAGGCATATTAGTTCCATTGATAAAGTCATACGTTGACATGAAATTTTAAATTCTTTATAAGCAATTATCAATCAAACGAACCTTAATTAAGGTAAAGAAATTGTAAGAACACAGTTGCTTACGCGTAATTCCAATTAATAATTTTTAAACCTAAAATCATATTCAAAGTTAACCTAGGTAGCAATATGGTAAACACGAGGGCAGGAGCAGGTGTGGACCAAAATCCGAACCAAGACCAAGGACAAATTCCCTTGGCATCCAGCAATGTCGCAATATTGAATCCCGCTACATCTCAAGCAATATCTACGACCTTAAATCTTCCAACGTACGCACCCACAGTAAATCTTCCTTCGACCTCAGTTAATAATCACGATCCCAATGGCTCATTCCATTCGAGTGCGTCCAACGTTGATCATTCACCTCGAGAGGTTAGGTCCACCCCTGAACTAGACACTCTCGTGGCTTCAATTGTAACTCGAGTATTAGAGCAACAAGGAAGAAGGTTAGTCGAAAGCGTACTAAATCCAAATGCGCAACGTTCATCTGATACAGATCAGACAATACTTCCTCAATACCAGAATGATATAAATGCTTTAGAAAGAATTCCTGATATCATAAGTGGTCTTCGAACCTTCTCAGGAGAGGCTTCAGAGTTTTCCTCCTGGAGGAAAAGCGTTGAACGAGTGCTAGCGCTATATGAGCACATGAGGGGAACCCCGAAATATTACGGTATTCTTAATACCGTCCGTAATAAAATTATCGGTAATGCCGATGCAGCCTTAGAGGCTAATAACACCCCCCTGAATTGGAGTAGTATCGTAGATTGCCTAACAGTACATTACGCCGACAAGCGTGACGTTACAACTCTTGAATACCAAATGTCTGGTATGGTTCAAGGAAACCAGACCATACAAGAATTTTATCAGGCCATTACTTCGCAATTGACCCTAATTGTCAACAACATATCATGCATGGATATTGGCCCTGAGGCAATGCGACTGTTAACCAAAACTTACCGAGACAAAGCCTTGGATGTATTTATAAGAGGTCTGAAAGGTAATTTATCAGATCTTCTGGGTATGAAAGAGCCCACAGATTTGCCTCAAGCCCTGCATCTATGCCTTAGGTATGAGAACCAACATTTTAGGTCTCAGTATCTTCAGACGAACCAGGGAGCAATTAAAAAGAATTTCGCTCCACAACCTACGCGCCCACAAAACCCAAACTCGTACCCAAAACGAAATTTTAACGTTGGTCCTTCCAATAGGCAGTACCCCACCTATCAATCTTACCCTACCCAACAAATACAACAGCCTTATAACTCATCCCCACCTAACCAAGGTTTTAGTCGCAACCAAAACAACCCTCAGCAGAGATTCTCTACAAATCGTTATCAAAATAACCAACAAATGAGACCCCCTCAATCATTTCCAGCCATTAAACAAGAACCCCTGACTCAGGGACACAGTCCACAGGCTAGAGACATGCACTACCAAAATCGACAGGGATTCAGTGTTGCTCCTGTAAGAACAAACGCACCTACGTATCAAGGACCTGGAATGAATAGACATCCCAATTTTCACATCGATCCATCCCAAGATGAACTTTGCTCAAACTATCAAAATCTCAGTTTGAGCAACCAACAGGAACCTCCCGAACCCAGTGAATCCGAAGTCGAACAAACAGATAACGTTGATATTAATTTTTTAGGCTAGAAAACTCTTCCTTGCCCTACTTTGAAGGCAAGTCGAAGAGTGGAAATATATACAAATTTCTGATAGACACGGGCTCTTCCAAAAACTACATACAACCACGTTTAGTCGTAAAACCTATACAAAATGAAAAATCCTTTTTTGCAAAATCCATAGCTGGGGACGTCCGTATAACGCAACACACAATTATTAATCTCTTTAATACCAAGGATATAAACCTCAAATTCTACCTTCTACCCACTTTACAAACTTTTGACGGCATCATTGGCAATGATAGTCTAAAGGCACTTTCTGCTGTAATAGACTCAAAAAATAACTTTATGAAAATTTTAAACTCTGTAAAAGTCAAAATCAAACAGTTAGATTCTCAAACAGTAAACGTTCTTAATGTAAAAACCGATCACATGACAGTAACACAGCAAAATCTTTTAAATTCCGTCGTTAACAACTTCCCAAACTTATTTTGTGAACCTAATGAGAAACTAACCTTTACTACAAAGGTCGTTGGAGAAATCCGGACTTCAACCGATTCACCTATTTATAGTAAATACTACCCCTTTCCAATGTCACTCAAATCCGAAGTAGAGAGACAGATTGAAGACCTGTTGGAGCAGGGAATCATTAGACGTTCCAGATCCCCATATAACTCTCCGGTATGGATCGTACCGAAGAAACCAGACTCCACAGGGAAAAAGCAATACAGAATGGTGATCGATTACAGGAAGCTAAACAGCGTTACTATAGCCGATCGTTACCCCATTCCTGAAATAAGTGAAGTCCTAGCTCAACTAGGCAAAAATAATTTTTTTACCGTTCTTGACCTAAAAAGCGGGTTTCACCAGATTCCCTTGAAGGAATCTGACATCGAAAAAACAGCCTTTTCGATAAACAATGGCAAATTTGAATTCACTAGGCTTCCATTTGGCCTTAAAAACGCGCCATCAATTTTCCAAAGGGCACTCGACGACATCTTGCGAGAGTATATAGGTAAAACCTGCTATGTCTATATTGACGACATAGTAATATTCAGCAAGACTGAAGGCGATCATGCCCGGCACATAAATGACATTTTCAAAACACTTTACGATGCCAATATGAAGGTGCAGCTGGATAAATGCCATTTTTTCCAAAAGGAAGTCGAATTCTTGGGATTCATTATTTCATCAGATGGAATTATGACCAACCCGGCAAAGGTAGAGGCGATAAATAATTTTCCAGTACCCCAGACTCTGAAGGATTTGCGTTCTTTCCTCGGACTTTCCGGCTATTACCGCCGCTTCGTCAAGGATTACGCAAAACTTGCGAAACCCCTGACTACCCTTTTAAGAGGGGAGGAAGGACGTATGTCCAAAACTCAGTCCTCTAAAAAACAAATTTTTCTCGACCCCGCAGCTATGGACGCGTTTAAAAAAATCAAAAACTCCCTTACTTCCAAGGACATAGTGCTTACATACCCGAACTTCAATAAACCCTTCGAATTGACCACAGATGCATCCAATTTCGCTATTGGTGCTGTTCTCTCCCAGGAAAATAGACCAATAACCTTTGTTTCACGAACGCTTAGTGCAACCGAAGAGGGTTACGCAGCTAACGAAAAAGAAATGTTAGCAATCATATGGGCATTGAACTCCCTGCGAAATTACCTCTACGGATCAGCACATGTCAAAATTTATACCGACCACCAGCCTCTCACTTACGCTCTTAGCAATAAGAACAATAACAGTAAGATGAAGCGGTGGAAGTCAATACTAGAGGAATATCATTACGAATTGCACTATAAACCTGGTAGAACAAATATCGTGGCAGATGCACTGTCGCGCCCCCCTCAAGTAAATTCGCAAGTACACTCTCTCACACCCACAGAACATAGCGATGAAAGTTCATCGCAAGACATCATACAAAGCATCGAAGTTCCAATAAACGCGTACAAGAACCAAATTATCTTGCAACAAGGTGAAACTCCTGCTAACAATTTCGAAATAATATTTCCTACCTATCACAGGCATACCATAATAGAACCCGAATTCAACCTAGAAAACCTTAAAGAAATCCTTAAGAAGGTATTAAACCCTTCAGTAATAAATGGCATCAAAACAGCAGAACACATAATGGGTATGATACAAACAGTGTATGCATCTCATTTTAGTAACTACAAGATAAGGTTCACCCAGTTACAGGTTGAAGACGTAACTGGCGAATCAGATCAAGAAGATATTATTGTGAAAACACACAAACGAGCACATAGGAACGAACAGGAAAATAGAAATCAGATCCTCAGACAATATTACTTTCCAGCAATGAGAAACAAAATCAAGAGAGTCGTCAACTTGTGTACTGTCTGTAAAGAAAGCAAGTACGACCGTCACCCCAATAATCCAGAGTTACAGGCAACACCGATTCCAAAATACCCAGGACAAATTGTCCATCTTGACATTTTCCTCACAGAAAAACAAGTAGTTTTAACGGCCCTTGATAAGTTTTCTAAATACGTTCAAATTAAAATTCTTAAATCCAGGGCTGCAGAAGATATAAGGCAGCCCCTAAGGGAAATCCTCATGTCATTCGGAATACCGGAAACAATAGTCATCGATAACGAGAAATCTTTTAGTTCGGCGTCCATTACCTTCATGATTGAAGACGAGCTTGGAATACGTATATTCAAGACACCACCGTACACAAGTTCGGTTAACGGGCAGGTCGAACGCTTTCATTCTACGCTCGTAGAAATAATGAGATGTCTTAAAACAAATAATACTCATCGATCCTTCACGGAACTTTTGGAAAAAGCTGTAATAGAATATAACTACTCCATACATTCCGTAACTGGAAAAAAACCAGTCGAGCTTTTTTTTGGTCGAAATATAAGTTCTGACCAAGACCAATTAGCAAAAACCCGTCAAGAAAATACAGACAAAATTGAAGCAAAACAAAAATTAGATCTCCGCAACCACAATAAAAACAGGCAATCGATTAAGAACTATACACCGGGAGACGTCATCTATGTCCGAAGAAATAGGAGAATAGGGTCGAAACTCGCCCCAAGGTATCGAAAAGAAATTGTGGCCGAAAATGGAATTACTACTATTCGAACCCAGTCAGGCAGGATCGTCCATAAATCCCACATAAGAAACTAAAGCTCATTATCTTTTCTAGATTCTTAATCGTGGCCGGTACCGCTACAGTACAAATCCTAGACTATTCTGGCTCGCAACTGGTAGCTATCGATACAGGAAATGCAAAAGTGCAGACGGGAACCTTCAGAGTCATTCATGCTATTGACCTGGAGCAGTACAAAGAAATAGTAGACGAGTTAGAAAGGCTACTTTTAGGAAACATTAACGTAGATAACCCTATTATGACATTCTTAAAAGCCGAAATTACACAAATCCGGACACACCTAAACAGACTCATGCCTAAAACAAAAATTAAACGTTCATTAGATTTTCTAGGCAGTGCCTGGAAATTTATAGCAGGAAGCCCTGATGCGCACGATTTCGATATAATAACCGCGAAAATAAATAATGTCTTAAGCAACAATAATAACCAGATTGTAATAAATAAAATGCTCATTAAGAAAGTTGACGAAATTGTAGACATGTCAAATAAAATAAATAAACAAATAGAAAATAGCGATAAGTTTAAAGATGAGTTAATTTTGAATATAGAATTAAAACTAGGATTAGTAAAAGAAGAAATTGTAAATTTAGAGTACGCAATACACTGGGCTAAGGCCAATATTGTTAACACCTACATTCTTTCAAACATAGAGATAAATACAATCGAAGAAATCCTAATTAAAGAAAACATGCCTTATGTCAATGTATTGGAGGCCCTAGAGTTTGCGCAAATAAAGATTGCTTCTAATAGTTCGTTGATTATCTACATTATTAGTATACCTACTACATCCGAAGAATTGTGTAAAACAACTTTAATTAAGGCCGTAAAAAAAGGCAAAACTGTTAACAAAATTCCATTTGAAAATATTTTAGAATGTAAAGACAAAATGTACGGAGTTTTGATCTCCTGTTTAACTTTCCATAGATTATCTGTATGTCCTAGAAATAATATTATAGACATAAGCAATTCATCATGTATCCCACATCTACTTAAGAGCCGATCTCCGAACTGTACTGAGATAAATAATCAACACATCCCAACACTTACAGAAATAGCCCCAGGCATTCTATTCTTCAACCAATATGCTGGAACCGTTGAAATAAATGATGAGAGAGTGCAGTTAGATGGAACCTATATAATTCATTTCCATAATACAACAATAAGAGTACAGAATGAAATTTTTAAGGCAACCGAAATATCTTCGTACAAACCATTACCAGCTGTTCTACAACCGTCCTCAATTAGAAAAGATGCAGAAGAAGTGTTATCACTCCAAATGATAAAGGAACTACATGCCAATAATTCACAGTACATTGACCTCCTGAAGACCCGAAACAATTACAGCAATTTAGCCGTTTTTTGCGTATTAACCTTGCTCATCGCTTTAGCCATAGTTACCCTATTAAAGCTAAAAAACAAAAAGTCAACAGCTCCAGCGACCATACCAGGCACAGAAACAATGGTTGACCTATCAAATGCAGAAACGTTCGTAGGAAACCCAGTACAGGTGGGAAACCCCTTGCCAACACCTAGAACGATAGGAGTAGAAGAAATTCTACGGCAAATTGGACCGGTAGAATCGAACGTGGGCGTTCGATCTTAAAAGGCGGAGGAGTTAACTCAGTATAAGTTGCCAAACTTATTCATATGAGGAAATCGGAATTCGCTGACAACATCCAAACGACATCCAAAGCAGAACCCATAACCGAAACACGAAACCTGCACGCGCAACGGACAACATCCAGCATAAACCAGGAACCCGAAACCTGCACCAGCAACATACGACAATAGCCGCATTCCAACACGTACGTGTAGGAATACCTGTGGGAACATGCTGCTTAGGTTAGCATAAAAAATAGTATTTAAGCTCTAGTTTTAAGAAGAATTGTATTCAGTTATTTTTTGAGGCAGAATCGCTGCCAGTCAAAATAAAGATATTTTTTTAAGACTTCTCAACGCGTAGAGTTTTAATTTACATGTTGGACGAGAACATGTTGCGTGCGTTACTTATGAGTAAATTGAAGGGAAAAGCTCTAAGCTGGTTGCATTCGAAACCAAATTTCCTCACCGAGAGCGTCGCCGATCTAATTTCGCAGCTGAAGGAGCTTTTCGGTGGTAAAATCAATAAATTATCGTTGCGTCACAATTTTGAATCCCGAAAGTGGAAAAGCCACGAAACTTTCGCCGAGTACGTTAACGAAAAAATTATTTTGTCGAACGGGATGCAAATAGAGGAGGACGAGCTGGTCGAGTACCTAGTGGAGGGAATCGTAGATGAGCGCCTGAGGTTACAAGCCCACATGCAATGCTTCGTAACCAAGGCACAGTTGCTGCAGGCGTTCTCAAAAATAAAGCAGACACCGGCGGAGCGACCAACGAATGTACAATTAAGGAATTCAACCGTGCGGTGCTACAACTGCAATTCCGTTGGTCACCTTGCTGCCGATTGCATAAAACCGAAGAGGGAATACGGCGCTTGCTTCGGATGTGGGTCAATGCAACATCGTGTTGCAACGTGCCCAGAAAGGAAGAAGACGACTGTCCAGCTGGTTGAAGAAGACGATACCGAAGACTATGTAAGACCATTAAAATTTTATGTAAAGAGTGATGCTAGCGTTAGTTTATTTTTAGAATGTTTAATAGACTCAGGAAGCCCAATCAGCCTCATCAGGAAATCGTGTCTCCCCGAGCAGATAAATTTATTTAAACCAACAAATGTAAAGTACTTTGGATTCAATAAAAGTAAAATAAGTATATGTGGAAGTGTTATCTGCTTTACAATAGTCAACGGCCATAAGATAGAAGTAGAATTGAATGTTGTTTCAGATGAGTCGATGGGCTATAAGGTTGTGTTAGGGAGAGATTTTTTACGTGCTGGTAAATTTAGCTTGGTGTCGCGTGCGGAAACTGGTAGTAAAATGATAGAAACACAAGTTGATCGGGATGACTGCGATAACTTCGAAAAACATCTTATGTCGATGAATTACGAAAACGATAAAATGATAGAATTAAACGTTGGTAAAAATGTAAGTTTAGAACAAAAGAAACGATTTTATAGGGAATTCTGGGATAAGTATTTGACACCCGTACGTCCAAGCGAACCGATAATAAAGAGTGAAATGACTCTTATATTAAATAACGCAAAACCTTTTCATTGCCCCCCTCGCCGGTTGTCTTATGCTAAAAAATCAGATTTACAAAAGTTATTGGATGAATATTTAGAAAAAGGATATATCAGGGTTAGTGAATCGGAGTTCGTATCCCCTATTGTTCTTGTGAAGAAGAAGGCTGGTGGCCTTAGAATGTGTGTGGATTATCGCACATTAAACAAGTTTACTGCCAAAGATTGTTACCCAATCCCGCTCATCGATGACTTGTTGGATAGGTTAGTAAACAAAAAATTTTTCACAAAGTTGGATTTAAAAAATGGGTTTTATCACGTATACATGAATCCAGATTCAGTAAAATTTACGTCGTTTATTACACCTCTAGGACAATATGAGTTTTTAAGGATGCCGTTCGGGCTTAAAAATGCTCCGTCCAATTTTCAAAGGTTCATAAATAAAATATTCTTCGATATGATAAGGGAAGAAAAATTGATAGTATATTTAGACGACATAATGATTGCTACGAAAGATTTTGATGAGCATTGCCAAGTTTTATGTGAGGTTTTCAAGAGGTTAGTCGATAACAAACTCGAACTAAGGTTAGATAAATGCGAATTTTTGCAAGAAAGTGTCAAATATTTAGGTTACACTATTTTAAAAGACGGAATACGAGCTGATGAAAAAGGAATACAGGCTGTACAAAACTTTCCAGTGCCAAAGAAACCACATGAAGTCCAAAGTTTCTTGGGATTATGCTCCTATTTTCGTAGGTTTGTAAAAGATTTTTCGGTGGTCGCTAAACCATTATACGATTTGACAAAGAAAGAAGCTAAGTTTCAGTTTGGGGAGTCTGAGCTAAAATGTTTTGAAGTCCTTAAGAAAAAACTGATAGAGGCACCTATATTAGCACTATACGACCCAAATGATAGTACGGAACTCCATTGCGATGCTAGTTCTATTGGGTTTGGGGCAATACTCATGCAAAAAAAACGCGATGGGAAAATACATCCAGTGTTCTATTACTCAAAAAGGACAACCGAGGCGGAATCAAGGTATTATAGTTTCGAATTAGAAACGTTAGCAATAGTTAATGCATTACAGCGCTTCCGTGTTTACCTCCAAGGCAAGCATTTTAAAATAATTACAGATTGCAACTCTTTAACCATGACTCTTAGTAAGAAGGAATTGAATCCTAGAATAGCAAGGTGGGCGTTAGAGCTTCAAAATTATGACTATGTTTTAGAACACCGGTCAGGCACTAGAATGCAGCACGTAGACGCTTTGAGTCGTTCTACGAATATAATGGTCCTGGAAACAAATACTTTTGAGGAAAACTTAATTATTTGTCAAGGTAAGGATAAAAGAATTCGGGAGATTTCGGAAATGTAACAAAAGTCGGAGCATGCGCAGTATGAAATGCGCAATGGAATTTTGTATAGGAAAAAAGATAGTAGCTCAGTCGCGTTCTTTGTCCCCGAGGACATGGAAGAGCATGTTATGTATAAATACCATGACGAAATCGGTCATATAGGGACAAATAAAATGATTGATCTGATTTCGAAAAGTTATTGGTTCCCAAAGATGAAAGAAAAAGTAACGAAACACATTGAGAATTGTTTACAGTGCTTGGTATATTCCTCGAAGCACGGTCGCGAGGAAGGATTTTTACATAACTTACCCAAGGGAAATACACCCTTTGATGTTGTACACATAGATCACTATGGACCAGTAGATAATTCAAGAAAGCTTAAACACATACTCGTTGTTATAGATGGATGCACTAAATTCGTTAGACTATACCCAACCAAAACTACGAACACGAAGGAAGTTATTAGGGCCCTTACGGATTACTTTAGATCGTATAGTCGTCCTAGATGCATAGTCTCTGATAGAGGGAGCGGGTTCACGTCAAACGATTTTAGGGAATTCCTAAGTAAAAACAATGTGCAGCACGTGAAAATCGCAACGGGTTCACCACAAGCGAATGGTCAAGCAGAACGAGTCAATAGGAGTATCGGACCTATGTTAGCCAAGTTAGTAAAGCCAGCAGAAGGAGTTTATTGGGACACAGTTTTAGAAATAGTGGAGCACACTCTTAATAATACGTTGCACAGAGGGATAAACGAACACCCGAGCATTATGCTCTTTGGTGTTAGTCAAAAGGGAAAAGTAACAGATGCATTAAAAGAAACTCTAACTGAGGTCCAGGTCAAAGGACAACAAGATCATAGACAGATACGTACACGAGCTGCCATACAACAGGAAAAATTGCAGCTTTATAATAAACAGTACGTTGATAAAAAGCGTCGAAAACCTAGGACATATATGGTAGGAGACTATGTGGTGGTAAAGAACTTCGATTCACACTCCGGCGTATCCAAAAAATTAATTCCTAGGTTTAAAGGGCCATATCAAATCACTAAGGTGTTGCGTAATGACCGCTACATACTTAAAGATGTAGAAGGATTCCAGCAGTCTCGAACGCCGTATCAAGGTGTCTGGGCAGTTAGTAATATACGTCCATGGTTCAAGGGATGTACGGTGTCAAATGGTGATACAGATAGATAATGATAGATAATGATAGTTGCAAATAAATAGACATAGAGAGTTTTAAACTTAGATCAGGAGATCTCAATTGTCAGGATGGCCGAGTTGTAGCAATATATATATATAAGTAGGTATCAACATGTATCTCTCTTTACGTATATCATCACTCTCTTGCCCTAATAACCATTGTATAGCTTTAAGCGAAATAAACGAGCGAGTCAGTTTCAGTTTGAAGCGGGCCGCGCATTGAAACAGACGTCATTTTCATTTGGTTCTCTACACCTGTTTTTTCATATCCTCGCAGGTTGTCCTATCGGGATAAAGCAGAGGTATAAACAATAGTTCGAGATTTGTTAGATCAACGTATCATTAGACACAGTGATTCACCGTATGCTTCACCAATAGTATTAGTAAAAAATGGAGATACACGAATGTGCATTGACTACAGATAGTTAAATAAAATTACAATTAGAATATTTGGGCGGTAAAAAGTATTTCACATTGTTGGATTTGAAAAGCGGTTTTCATCAAGTTATGGTTTCTGAGGAGTCACGTAGATTAACTTCTTTTGTCACACCTGGTGGGCAATATGAGTATGTTATGATGCCATTCGGTTTAAAAAATGCACCTTCCGTTTCCAAAGATTCATAACATTCATACTAAAGGATTTCATTTCAAAAAGACAGCTAACTGTTTACATGGATGATATATTGCTAGCAACAACTTCCATCGATGAACATCTCTCAATTTTAAAAAGGCTTTTGATACAACTCGCTAAATATGGGCTTCAATTGAAGTTACCAAAGTGTAAGTTTTGTTATAGTCGCATTGAGTATCTAGGTTATGACGTAAGCCACGCAGGAATTAAGCCAAACACATACCATAAGGAATCCGTTGCAAAATACCCCGTACCAAAAACTCTTAAACAATTACATTCGTTTATAGGACTTTACTCATATTTCAGAAAATTTGTTCCTCAGTTTTCACGAATTGCTAAAGCATTGTATGACTTATTGAAAAAGAACACAAAATTTGAAATGAATGAAAGTTGCTTAAGCTATGAACTCCGAGCTCATGTAAACGTGTTTACATGTATTAGTGCACAGAATTTCAAATAGCCGAGCACACCCTCCCCCATCAAGATCACAATTGTGACTACAGAGCAGCGTTGCCACAAAGTGCCCGATCGGGCCATTTGGCCCGCTGATTTTTAATTTTTATTTTGGCCCTTTGCCCGGGCCAATTAGAAATGGCCCGCAAATATAGTGTTACGGATGTTACCGATGCAGCAAAAAAAAAAAAATAATAATAATAATATGGCACACACGTTCCGTAACAAAACCCACAGTTGTAATACGAATCCCAACAATTCCATGGGAACCTATCCTAAGCATTGCAATTCGGTGGGAAGCGGAATGTCTAGAATAAGCATAATTTAGGTAATAAGTAGAAGTCGAGTGGAAAAACTCGAGGAGTTTAGTTCTGTACGTTTAACTGGAAACATCCAATAAAGTTCTCTTAATAAAATAAATGTTTTGCTTTCCTTTCTTTATTCTCAACGGGTTTAGTTTTTGATTTTGTTTGTAGTCTGACAACGGTTAATACTGGATGCCAAAAACCCAGGCATACAAAAATCCAGCCCGCGTCAGCATAAACATTTTTTTTTCTTCGAACATTGTGCACAAGGCATAACAATAGATTTTAGAAGATTTAACATTTCATCATTACAAAACTAAATAGAAACCATAGCCATTACAATGTGTTTCCACCCCAAACAAATAATCATAATTAAAATAGCGCTGAATTCATTCATTTGTCTCGTTGAATGATTTTACTTTTCTCACGTCAATCTCGTGCGTCCACTGTGTTGACTTTTCTCACTTTCTTTTCGTCATCTTCTACTTCTATGAAAAATTCAAAACGTGTGCATTTGTTGATTTATCGCGCGTTTGTTGTTTGTTCATTGGATTTTCATTCATTTATTGCATTAAAATATGGAAATATGAATTATATATATTTTTTTTTAGATATTTTAAGGTAATTCCCAAGAAACCCAATCAGTCGGCAAAGTCAAAATCTGCTTCTGCTGCCACAGGCAATACATCAGAATCCCAGCCTTCTTGTTCTTCTTCTGTGGCACAAAAAACAAACAAACAACAACCGCGGACATTAAAACCAACGAATGATGATCAGTGGCCTGCGCCTGACTCTGATGCTGATGGGGATGATGAATCCATTGAGGATGAGGATGACTCCGGTTCAAATAGTGACACCAACTTCAACTCCGACTGCAGTTTATCAAATGCAACTAAACCCAAAAGGCGCAAAGAAACACGAGTTTCACGGTTAGAATGGTTAGTTTTGTTTCCCTGGCTGGAAATAAAAGAAAACAAACCGTTTTGCAAATTTTGTGAACAATTTCTAATTAAAAAAAAGTATAATTTAAAAAGACACCAGGAAGGAAATCTCCACAAAATGAAGTTGAACAAATTCGCAAATAAAAAGAAACTCGAGGGTGCTTTTGAAAAGTCTACCACGGCAAAACAAGCAATTCTTAATCCGATTTCACTTATGGATCATCTTCCCGGTTTTCTCCGCAATATTTGTCCTGATTCAAAAATTGCCCGAAATTTGAAATCTGGCAAAACAAAAGCAAGCACTGTTTTGAAAGATGTTGTTGAACCTTTTTGTTGCGAAGAAATCGCCCAGAAGTTACGAAAAATAAAGTTTTCTCTTATAGTAGATGAATCTACAGATGTCTCTATGACAAAATGTATAGCAATCGTGGTAAGGTTTTATGAAAATTCTATTAAAAAAATAGTGGATAGGTTTTTGTGTATTGTGGAAACAGGAGATTCTTCCGCTGAAGGCATTTTTAATACAATTAAAGACTATTTAGACAAAATGAAAGTTCCCTATGAAAATATGATTGGTTTTGGCTCAGATGGAGCTAATGTAATGCAGGGTGAACGAAGGGTGCAAGCAAAACTAAAAACACTGAATGGCTATCTTTATCCAATTGTCTGCAATTCGCATTCCATGCACAAGTGCGCAGAGTATGCAGTAAAAAATATTCCAAAAGAAGCGTGTTTTTTTCCTCAACACATTTACAACTTTTTAAAGCACAGTCCGAAAAGGCAGGACGAACTAAAAAACTTTCAAGAATATTTCGATCTTAAACAAAATAAAATAAAAAAAGTAGTAGCAACTCGATGGTTATCTTTTTATGAGGTGGTAAATTATTTCATAAAAAATTGGGAAGCTCTTAAACTTTACTTTGTATCAGTGTCATTTGATGATAAGAACCCCAATGGAAATACCCATTTAAATTATTTAAACAATCCATTGTACAAAATGTATTTTTATTTTTTATAACTATATTTTAAAAATAGTAACTGATTTAAATAAAAGCTTTCAAAGTGAAGCACCAAAAATACATTTGTTGGTAAGTGAAGTCACGAAAAAATACAAAATTATTTTAAAAAACTTTTTGAAAGCTGATTACTTAAAGACTTTAAGTAATATTAGTGAAGTCGAATTCAAACCGTTCTGTTTAAAACCTCTTGATGAGATGTATTACGGGTTTGGATTCGATGAATTGTTTGAAAGTTTAAATGAAAGCGAACAAGAAAGTTTCTTAAAGTCAGTTCAAAACTATTATATAGAACTTTGTAAACAATTAAAAATTAGATTAAATTTGTGTGACAATTTGTTAACAGCTTTTCAAATTTTAGATGTTAATTATTTGAAAAAGCTAAGTGATAATTTTAGACTGATTTCTGATCATTTGACAACTCTGTTAATAAAATTTCCAAACTTATTCAGTTGCCCTGCAAATATAATGGCTGAAGAGCTACAAAATTGTTTAGAAGAAATAAATAAAGAAGATCATGATATTGACGGTGTTAAATGGTGGGTTCAATTGAATGAAATGAAAAACTTTGTTGGTGATCCTTTATTTAAAAATATTTCTTCTTTCGCAATTAACTTATTAAGTCTCCCACATAGCAGCGCATCTGCTGAGCGTGTTTTTTCGTCTCTTAACAACATAAAAACGGATAATCGAAATAGGTTATATGAAATTGTTCACTCGTTAATGAGCCTTAAAGACTTTATGCATGGCAACTTGAGTAACTGTGGTAATTTTATTCCCAAAATAGATCTTGTCAAACGATTACCTTAAAATATAATTAAATTTAAGTTATTTTTATTAAGTGGCTCAAAGCCGAAAGAAGTCTGTGAATTATAAAAAAAAGCAATACATCTGTGAATTTTTCTTTATTATTTTTTTTAACTAAATGTAAGCAATCCAATGAATTTAATAAATAATATAAATAAATACAAATATGTATTAATAAATTGAATTTTTTTTATGAAGGATTTTTGTGTAAAATATTTGGCCACAACTTTTGTCATTTGGCCCGCAAAAAATTTTAAAATGGCCCTCTCTGTTTTTTCTTTGCGGCAACGCTGCTACAGAGTTTGCAAAGTGAGAACTCGCTCAACGAACACTAAATAAAAATAATACAAATTTCGCTGTACAACGAATCAAAACAAATCAAAAAAAAAGGACAAGCTGGCTGGCTGTTTAGGGCGATAGACTATAGTTGTGTGGCACACACTGTATGTATAGACTGAAATCGATAGTGTGTGTGATATCAATTTTCCTAATAATAACGTAAAATCCCAAATTCTCCAATCCAATCACAAATAAAAATAATATTATATCCAAAATCTATTATTCATTTTTCGTTCATTGGGTTAGGATTTTGGCTCATTATATAGAATCGGTTTGTGCTTGTTTGTTGCTATAGCGTTATTTTTGTGTTGGGATGGGTTTCTTGTATATAGTTAAACATAATACCTTTGCGGAACGGCTAACGAACCTAACCTAGGACGATACGCTATTCACAGATGTCTCTTCTATTGTCCATTTACAAAATTCTAGCCTAAGGGTTTGCAAGATCTCTCTTACCGTTTATAAAGGATTTTTTCATAAATATATTAATAAACCGGAAGTTGTTTTACCTTGTAACTTTAATATAATATATACGTTGATATAAACCGTTGCGGTTTTGGCCTTCGTGTTACTGATAGTATTCAGTACTACTATAAGGTGATACCTAATTACCCTACAAAATTTGAATGATAAGTAGGATGACTTACGATATGTTATGGGATGAATTTTATTCTAACAATAAACTTTATTCTTATGCTAATTTTAGAAGCCTGAATTAGATCATCCTAAGCACGTATATAGTACTTTTCTTACTTGCCTATATTTTAAGAGTTCCAAGACGCATACCTACTCTAAACTTAAATTGTTATAACCGTTCATTGATAAACGAGAGAAAGCCAGTTTGCTATCCTTCTAATGAAAGGATTTTTTTTTAATTATTTCCTCTCAATACCCAAGGCTTTCCAGGCACAACATAATGAATAGTCATCTGTGCGCAAGAGTACATCACCTTTAGATATTCAAATCGAAGACAAGCAGTCCGTGATCACCCCGTGTCGCCTTCTCTTCTCTTCATATAATAAAATTGCTGCACCACTCATCACGCGGAAATTACTGGACGGATTTTAATGAAATTTAACATAGAGATTGCTTATGTTCTGGGTCGGAATCGGGGCCTAGGATACTTTTTATCCCGGAATATAACGTGGTTCTTACAAAACAGTCAAAAAATTGTATATCTGTAAGGAAGATTCTAATTAAATTAAAAAATAGGTGAATTTAGTAAATTTTCCCCTGATTCGTTTTAGATATAAAACATCCTCCTGCGTTGTTCTGAAGCTGAGCAAAACATCGGGTAGGAACATATTTTTTAAAAAACTGTTCGATGTAGTTCGGTAAAAATACTCTTTGTCTTAAAAGTGGCAGGCGGGTCAGCTAGTCTTAATCTTATATACTTAATCTAGTTTAAGGTATTCTTTACCTTAAATAATTCGTTCTGCTCTCATGTAGTATAGCATGATACAGCAACAATTTCGTTTACGGTTTTTTTTTCTTAGAACCATGATTTCTTATCTATTTTTAAATATACTCACGCAATATAACCAACCTTGACTTCGTATCTATTTTTAGTTTCTAATTCATATACACACATACACACAGACCTTGAAGTGGCCTTGAATTCTTATCTCTCTCACACACACACAGACCTTGAAGTGACCTTGAATTCGATGACCCATTATGACTCATTTCCTGTGCCAGGATCCCCATAGCATAACTACTTAAGTCACTACCAGCATTTTCTTCACCTTCATATTTCTGGAACACGGCATTTGAGATATTCATTCAAAATTTCTCTTAACTTATTATGCTGCTGCTCTGCAAGCTTCCAAAAATGAATTGGGGTCCGTATGATTTAAATTTGTAATCACACCTGATCTGATTCTGCGTGAAAACGCAGTATGTGGCAGATCTTCCCACATCAAAGAATCATCAATATGTTGTTGTTTTTCAGGAACATTTTTCACCATCATCATTTTTTTTTCAAGATTTTAAATTACCGATTGCTGAGGTAAAATGATACTTTTTACCAGTACTCTTGGTATCATGTAAGCATTTCTGCAACAAGTCTATGTCTTTTTCACAATTCTCAATGATTACTTCATAGTTTTCTTCACTGTTTTTATTCATAAGCATATCAAATAAAATTGATTGACGCCTTTCAAGCATCTCTTCAATGAAGGTTTCCATTTTGTCTTCTTAATATTCGCAACACTTTCACTATTAAACGATTGATATAGGTATGTTCACTTAATACAGTCACAATTTCGCTTACACTGAGTACTTTCACTATTAAACGCTTGATATGGGTATGTTCTCAACTACCATGGATTATCCTGGAATGGAGGTTATACTGAATTCTACAAAGTGAAGCTGTAGAGTATTCAATCAATAACAAGAGCAATTGTAAATTAAATATTTAAATGTACATCATTGGACTGTAATAGAAAGCGAAAAGAAAAATTAGGCTGAACTGCCCGTGGTGAATGCGCAAAAACGAATGAGTCAAAAAAAGCGGGAGACTCAAGCGCATGGTCGAGCTGTCATTCGTGACAATGACATTTGGGTTGGAGTGCGTTCGATTATTTCAACCGGTGCTGCGTCAACAGAAGCAGTTTCTTCAAAGGGAAGTCACCCACTCCGTTGTTTATGTTAAAGGAATAGAGAAAGCACAGTGGTTAAGAGAACTTATTGATGAAAATGTTGAGATCGTCAATGTGGAAGACATGGCTTGCCCTAGTCTAGATGGTTTGAAACGGATGTATCCAAATGAAACAAGGTGTATGTTACATAGTAAATGTTGCACCCGTCAGAACATCTATTTAAAAAAGAAATTCAAAATAAAAGAAATTAAAAATAAAGTTTTATTTATTTTTATTGGTTTTCAGCCATTCTTTTCATTTCATTCACAAAATAGTATTTTCCATCTTTTGCAATGAAGTATAGAAATTGAGTATTAGCATTTAATACTTCAATTTCTTCGTCTTTAAATATGTTTGCCATGTGGCTTGGCAAACAAAATTGAGTTTTCACAAACTCAACCACTATTCTGTCCCCATAACGGGTTTTCCGTTTTTTTATTTTGTGAACTGAATACAATTTGTTTTGCTCCATTTCGGTAGCATGTAAGGTAATAAATGTATTTTTTACTTATATTAGTTTCATTTTGGGCTTTGAAACGCCCCAAAATGCTGTTGATGCCGCAGTCGTCCTCTTCCATCCTCCTTTTTTTTTTGGTTGGCTGCTGCTGCTCCTCTATTTGTTGCTGGTTGTGGTGCTGCTGTTGTTGCAGGTGGTGCTGCTGTTGTTGTTGTTGTTGTTGTTGTTGTTGTTGTTGTTGTTGCAGCGGTTGCTGCTGTGATGTGCTTGGTCCACACAATAGCAGGTCCTCCAAAATATTTGCTTTCTCCATGCTGCTTGCTAGTTTATTTAGTTACTGTTGTCATCTATTAAAAATGCCTGCCTTTTATTCAAAATTTGTTTCTCATGATTTACCAAATACTTTGTGACACACACACACTATTCCAAGAAGCACAAACATAATTTATATACTGTATATACATTATATTTGAGGCCATATTGTTGGGTGGAATGTAGTTTCTATTTTGTGCTAACCTGAAAACTGATTCATTAAATAAATCTTTCAAATATTACATCATTCATATACAAATTATGTGAGGAAAACATTTTTGTTGCGGACGGCACCAAGAAGAATTAATAGTCTAAGGAAATCCGGTTAATACTTTATCTCAAACAACACATTGATTCAAAGAATGTGACACACCCTATTCCGAGAAGCACAAACATAATTTATATGCTGCCTTATCTGAAAAGAAGACTACTATATACATTATCTTTGAGGCCATATTGTTGGGTGGAATGTAGTTTCTATTTTGTGCTAACCTGAAAACTGATTCATTAAATAAATCTTTCAAATATTACATCATTCATATACAAATTATGTGAGGAAAACATTTTTGTTGCGGACCTGTGGACTTGTGGCCTTGAATTCTATGACGTCACACACACACGCACACACACACACACACACACACACATACACAGACCTTGAAGTGGTTGAAGTATCTTTCGAAGATTACACATCCTTTGGACGCAACCAAAAAAAAAAAAAAAATACACAGACCTTTAATTCGATGACTCATGATGACTCATTTCCTGCGCCAGGAACCGCATAGCTATACTACTATCTACAATTCAACTATCTACGATTTTACGTCCAAACGGCTAATTGAGAAACTCATTCATGACAGTTTTTTCATCTAGGGATTGCCCCATCGGGGCGCAGGAAAAAACACCGAAAAAAGTCGAAAATTAAAATTCTGCTTCAATAGCGACCTGTTACTCTGTGCCGACTATTGAACATTAAGAACGTCTGATATAAAGAGGTTCAAATTAAATCAAATTTAAGTCAATTAAAAAAAAAAATTATTTTCGAAGTGTGTAATTGTTTATTCAATTGAATGCACAATTCGGAAATATGAATTTCGTTTGCATTTGCAAAAAAAAAATCGGAAAAAAAGAGTGCAACATATGCAACAATGCTTAAAGCGCCTTTTGTGGTAAAACCAAAAAAGTGCAAGAAGGTCATAAAGTAAAAGAGCGTAAAAGTGATATAATCAAGTGTATAAATTGTGTAAAAATGAAGGAGAGGTTAAATATCGACATTAACTTAGAGCATGACTTCAGGGATCCCAACTGCCCAAAGAAAACTCAAATTGGATAGGGAACGAATTTCGTACTAGCAGCTAAGTATTTTAAAGTGTATATATTTAAATGTACAAGGACTAACAAATAAAGACATGCAAAAGGCAACGCCGGTCATCTCCGTCAAAGTTCGATAACGCTATTGATGCATTTTGTTAAGCATGCGACGAAGACGCCAACTCAAGAGTCGAAATATTCCTCATTTGAACAGTCTGTAGTTTTTAAATTCAGCCAGCTGACACCATAATGAAGCTACAGTCAATATGAGCAAGATCCACAATCAACTTTCTCTAGCTATTCTGCAATCTATCTACAACAGTGACTTAATTTCGAACTCGCCAGAGCGATCATCATCTTGCGAGAACAATAATAGTGATATGCTGCAATCAGCACTTGTCAGCATTTATCTTCACCGGACGGACACACCATATGCATTAGGGTGGTCCAAAAATTTTTTTTTTATTTTTTCAAGTAGGCCACCCCATAAATTTGTAACACGTGTCTAAAGTATTAATGCTGTAAAATTTCAGTTGGCTATCTTTAGTGGAAGTGAGTGCTCAAACGAATGTTATTTTTGGTTTTTTTGTAAAAAAAATACCATATATAAATTATTTTTACAGGTCAGTTACAAGTGCAAAGTTTATGTTATCTGCTTTGATATTAAAAAAATATAATGCTTCTGAAGAAGAATAAAACAAGAGCTTCAGAAGCACAGATTAACAGGGAGAATTCGTTCTCAGCAGAGCTGGATAAGCTTTTCGATATTGCCCATTCAAAAGCTATGCATTTAATTAAAATTGCAGAAGACCGAGACTTTCTTTTAGACCGAAGATACGAGCGCAAGATGATTATGACATCAATCGACAAAAAGCTCGAAAAAGTCAAAGAACGTTCTCTAAAACGAAAGCAAAGAGCTGAAGAGTTAAGGCAAAAGGCTTCTGAAAATAATGCTGCAACTTCGGTAGTGTCAAGTCAGGAACTAGTACTTGATTCCAGCTTTAGTAGCACTTCTAGTATTGCTACTAATACTAGGGATAAGCGAGAAGATGAGTTTGTTTTGACCTTACGAAAAAATACCCAGAACTCCACCACTGCCTGTGACAGTCTGCCATCCACTAGTGGTATTTTTACAAAACATGTTACCAGCGCTCTGGATCGTAACAAAATAACCGATCGCGAAGCGGTAAGATTGATTATTCCTTTGTCCGCTGCACTTGGTTGTAGTCCTGCTTCACTCACAATTTCACGAAGCACCATTCGACGAGCCCGAAAAAAAGCTAGGATAGAAATCAGCACACATCTGAAAGAACATTCAAACCATCTTCTCCACTAATAATACATTGGGATGGAAAACTTTTGCTAGATATTTTGGATAATAAGAAGGTTGACCGCCTACCGATTCTTGTCTCTGGAAATGGTTTCGAAAAATTGTTAGGTGTACCTAAACTGACTGCAGGGACGGGAGAAAACATGTCTGATGCTGTATTGGACACCATGGAACAGTGGAACGTCACAAATCAAGTCCGAGCTATGAGTTTTGACACTACTGCGGCTAACACCGGTGCTAAAAAAGGCGCATGTGCTCTCCTAGAAGCGGAGACAGGGCGTGATCTTTTATGGCTTGATTGTCGGCATCACATGTTCGAAATAATGCTTTCAAAAATATTTACACTTTGCTTTGGGCCATCCAGCTTTCTCGAAATTCTGTTGTTTAAGAGATTCAGAGATGCCTGGGACACATTTTCCCGAGATCAATACGACTGCCTTCATTCCAGTTCCAATACGAAACAGTTTGCTGAGAGTACTCTTGAAAGTCTTACAACTGCTTTGGCTGGAGAAAAACAAGTCCGGGATGATTACAACGAGCTGATAGAGCTCACAATGATTGTTCTGAACAAGCCACCTGCGAGGATTCATTGGCGTTCTCCGGGACCAATACATCGTTGGATGGCAAAACTGTTGTATGCTATCAAAATTTTTCTTTTTCGGAGTAATTCCGATATATTCAAGCTGACCAAAAGAGAAGAAAAACAAATTATTAGATTTGTAACTTTTGGTGCACTCATTTACACAAAGATCTGGGTCGAAGCGCCTTTGGCAGCAGACGCACCAATAAATGCGTATATCTAAAACTGCGAGTGTTTGCAATGTTCTTTCCAAATATATATATATAGCTATAGCCTTTGCCCTATTTTCCGACAAGGTGTGTTGTGATGAGAAAACGGCTATTGTTCAAGGAATGGATGTTAAGGACTTACCTCGTTCAGTAAGAGGTGACTCTTCTAAACTTTCAATCAAAACCACCTTGGGCGTCTTTGGAAAGAACATTGCAAACACTCGCAGTTTTAGATATAAGAGACTCGTTCTTGAAGATACCACCTTCGAGGCAAAAGTTCCGTAAGAAGTTTGCGGGTGGTGAACGATACTGCGGAAAGGGTGTAAAATTATTTGAAGACTACAATACGATACTCAGTAAAAATGAGGAAGAAAAACAATTTATACTTCATGTTGTGGAACAAAACCGGAAAATAGTTTCTACTGAGACATCAGAAACAGCGTTAACAAATTTAGTTCTAAGTGGAGAAAAATAAAACTGTATTAATTTTAATTTATTTTTAGCTTTGTTTCTTCAATTTTTTATGTATTTAAATAATATTTAAAATAAAAAAAAAATATTTTTGAAAATAGCTTACATTATTCATTTCTATATTTATTAAGGTTTTTTTGTAGGATCAACATATTTCAAGGTCGATTAGCACCCCCTTTCACCGAAGGTACGAGGCTGAAATTTTAAACAGAGAATAGACAGGGCAACAAAAAAGAAATAAAGTTTTATGTTGAATTTATCAATTTCTGGGAGTCTTACAAGAACGTAAGCACAAAGCAAAACCAATTTGAGATTTTAATCAATTTCATGTACGCGTACGAGTTATGTTAGGGACTCATAACGAAGACGATGATCCCACGATCACCAACATCTGGACCCAGTAATAAGACACTTGTCCCTATCCACACCGAACATCATCTGGAAACTATAAAACAAGATGATGTATGATGGACGCTAGTTTGTCCTTATCGGGAAACGATAAACCAGATGATATATGATGGACTCTATGTTATACTCATCTGAAAACTATTAAACCAGATGATATACGATGGACGCCGTAATTTTAAGTAATATATAAGAACAAACATTTGTAAGAAAGATTGAGTCTTGATTTGTCAACGCATATGAGCAGATCGGCTCACTTTATTAATAAAAGATTATTTTTTTAAACGATCACTTTGTTAGTAATTTAATTTACGCGCATCCAGATTTGGCCAAGGGATATCTGGATGCAAGAAAAACTTCGGCCAATTTTCGGAAGCGGGTAGCCACGGATCTAAACACAGTAGGACTGTCGTATTTTAACTGATATTAATAGTAATCTGTAAACTATGGCGAGGTATAGGAGAAAACAATTTGAATTGGACGAAAAAAAATACAAACTTGCTAAAGAAACATTTGAGTGTACAGTGCAAAACGAAATTGAAAAAAAAAACAAACTTAACATTAAACAGTGCAAAAGGCCAATTTGGCGTTGGTATCCGCCTTGACCAAGGAAACTTAGCGTTGCTGCTAATTTGATCATAATCAGTCCATTATACGTTTGTTTTTTACGGAAATTTGTTAAATCGACGTTTACAGAATGTTTTTTGACAATTCTCAAAAAAGTATCGCGAGTCTCGAAAAAAAAATCCGAAAGTTCGAAAAACACACTTTCGAGCATTCCAAACGGTAGGTGTTGCCTTTGTAGATAATAGAGACAAGTGCACTGAAGTAAAATCTTTTATCTCTCTTTTTGACTCCGTCAGTCCATGTAGCTTTGTGAAGAAATCTTTAGTTCCCTTTCTATGCCTCGGTAAAAAGCCGACGTCATTCCGAGGAAAGGGAAACCGCATTTTGAACACTTATGGTAATATTAAATGTAGGACTGTGTTTAAGGAAAAAGTAGTAACTCATACGCTTATCATAATTCCAGATAATGAAACTTTGATATCTCTTCTGTTGGGGCGTGACGTTTTACCGAAGTTAGATGTACATCTTTGCCGATTTATTAAAAGTTACGGCCGCGAAATATTATTTAAAATAAAAAAGAAATTAAACGTAATAAAACCTTTGCATTTGATGGAAAAACTACCAGTGCACTTGTGTCATTTAATTTGTTGAAAAGTTCGAATGAAGTAGTTAGCAATGCGTAACCGACTCAACCAATATCAATCTGATAAAAAAATTATTTCTAAAATTCCGACTGAAGTTGTGTCGCCAGTCAGGGGGGCGTTGGTTTCCGAATTGACAGTAATAAGACCCAGTTGTGAAAGGCAAATGATTCATTTCGTTGATTTAGGTTTGTTAGTGAGTACTGTTGAATTTTGCGAAGAGGATAGCTTCGAGTTATGTATAAATGAGCAACTGGATAGAGCTCATTCAAATGCTGTTAGGACAGTAGTGGAAGAATGCTTTTTTAGGCCGTGCACGGAAGTGAAGCCGATTGACTATTCAATGAAGATTAGATTAACAAAAGATGTACCTATATTCTGTTCGCCCCGGCGGCTTTCATACCATGAACGCAGCGAAGTTCAAAATACTATAGAACGACTATTAGACAAGGGTATAATAAGACCGAGTAGTTCGCCTTACGCTTCAGCTTTGGTGTTGGTTAGGAAAAAGAATAGTGAAACCCGTATGTGCGTTGATTATCGTGCTCTTAACAAACACACAGTTAGAGATAATTTCTCTCTGCCGTTAATTGAAGATTGCCTGGAATATTTTGCAAATAAACAGATTTTTACAACCTTGGATCTAAAAGTGTAGCTACCGTTGAAACATGTATTATTTTAAGTGCTATTCAATTAAATTTGAAAGAACGAAAAAAAGTGTTCTTTTTCTATGCCCGGTTTAGATAGAAAAAACTTCAGTGGCTTCAAGACAGTATACCGCTTTTGTAACTCCTTTTGGATAGTTCGAGTATTTATATATGCCCTTCGGTCTTAAGAACGCGCCTGCGGTCTTCCAAAGATATATCTACCTAAATTTAAAGCCGCTGATCGACAGAGTGTATTTGTATGACATTTCCATTGCAACAGAAAATATAGAAATGCATATTGATATTCTTGGTAGAGTCTTACAGTTGTTACGAAGGGCAGGGTTAGAGCTAAATATGAGGGAGTGTAAGTTTGCATATAGTGAAATCGACTATCTCGGTTATCATATCGATAAAAAAGGTATACGTCCAAATAAGAATCATGTGGAAGCAATACGTTCATATCCGGTGCCGCAAAATAGTAAGGAAGTCCAGCGGTGTAATGGATTCTCTTGTCTAGCTAGACCAATTATTAATTTACTAAGAAAAGATTCAAAGTTTATCTTGACCGAAGAGTGCACTTATGCCTTTGAGCAATTGAAATCAAGGTTGAGTTCCTCGCCTGTGCTTGCAATTTATGATCCTAAGCGGGAGACTGAGCTGCACTGTGATGCGAGTTCACATGGGTTCGGTGCTGTCCCTATGCAGAGGCAGAATGATACAAAATTTCACCCCGTTGCTTTCTTTTCTAGAAAAGCAACTAGTGGGGTGTCCAAACTGATTAGTTTCGAGTTGGAGACCTTGGCCATAGTTTATGCTTTAGAACGGTTCAAAACGTTTCTTGACCGATTACCTTTTGTTATTGTCACTGATAGCGAAGCTTTGTCGCAGACGTTAAGGATAGCTAAGTGGGCATTGGCCTTTGAAAATTATAATTACCAAGTGCAACACCAGAAAGGTGAGAGAATGGCGTTGTTATGAACCCCTATCGTATGTCATACAAATTCCGTTCCCATAACATTTTTTTATTTTTTTTTCGGTTAGCACGTTTTGCAACCATCACTTCTCTAATTGCAATATGCAAATTTCGCTGAAAGCGATTCACATCAAAAACAAACTTCTCGCGTTACAACCATGCGCATGCTTTATGCAATCCATGCGCAATTTTGTTTGTCGCACGAACTGCTGACGCATCTTCTTTTCTCTCTTGCTATCGCGTCGGTTGAATTCTTTTTCGTTGTTCTGGGCAGTCAGTTTCGTATCATCATAGTGCCAACATTTGCTTATAATCTAAGAAAGTTTGTGACCAAAATAGAATAATTAAAATAATCTAAGAAAATTTGTGAACCTAAAGAAAATTTGTGAATAAAAATTAATAAAAAAAAAAATAAAAAATTTGAAAGTTATAATTTATTTATTTTCTTACTCGGAATCCTAACAAAATTTGGTGTCAGAAGTAACGGATAATATATAAATGTGAAAACAATTCAAAACAAGAAAAATTGAAGATCAGAAGCTCTAAAGTGTTACTAAGTCTCATAAATCTACAAATTAAATTACAACGATCATCAATCTACAAATTGAGCTACAAACTTTCATAAATCTACAAATTGAACTAAATACAAATCTACAAATAAATTACTAACTCTAACAAATCTACAAAATTTACGAGTGCCCGTGATTAAACCGCTGACGCAGTCAGTTTCCAATCATCAGAGTGTTAACATTTGCGTTTGCTATATAATAATATTATTAACGTATAATCGAAACATTGTAATTTGATTTTTAATAAAAAAAATTTGTGAATAAAATTTAATAAAAATAATATAAGAAAATTTGTGAATAAAATTTAATAAAAAGAAATAATATAAAAAAAATTAAAGTTATGAATTATTGATTTCTTACTCGGAATCCTAACAAAAATTTGTTGATGCGCTTAGCCGTGTTCCTATTGCTGCCGCAGTAACACAAGTCAGGACCTTGACAGGAACCTCCAAATCACTCAATCCGAAGCAGGTTAGAAGAGGAAGATTTTCCGGGATATAGTTTAGAGGATGGGTTGGTTTTCCGAATAGGACCAAATAATGTTCGCCAACTTTATGTTCCCAGGGAACTTGAAGAAAATGTCATGCGAATGATTCCTGAGAATTACGGACACTTGGGTATCGACAAGTGCGAGTTAAGTATCCATAGCAAAACATATTGAGAAAAAAGATAACATTATTTGTATTCAATGATATCTTTAGTCTCTAGTACAGTCTTGCACACAACGCTACAATGATAACATATGTAAAAGAGATAATATCGTTTGTATACAATGTTGGAATATTATCTCTTCTTCATTATCAAGCAAGACGATTGTACGCTTGGGTCTCCTTGTAGATAGATAAGAAAAGTATATAAATACGACTGTATGATGAATTTATCAACAGTCTTATTGTAACTACATAGTAGCCTTAAGCTCCTTTTAGAATTAGTAAAAAGTATTTCAATAATAAAGGACATAGTTCCAAATAAATATTGTTTAATTTTAAAAGTAAGAAACAAGTGTTTTAATTGGCGATCCTGCCAGGAGGTTAAATATACTTTTTAACTTCAATCGAGCGGACCTCGGGAACAAGTAGTGAAATCTAGTATAAACAGAACACTCGCGTTACCGGTTACAAGAATTACCTAGCATAGCAGGTACAAATATAGCTTCTTCGTACGAAGCAGCAAAGCAATTCAGTGAAAGTGTATATGTGGAGGAAAAAAACACACAAATTCGACGACAACAGACACGAGTTCAAAATGGAACAACTCGCAGTATTAATGGCAAGATTAGAAGCTTTAGAAACCAGGAGCAACACAGTAACACAAACCCTAGAGCACACACGCACAGAGAATGCAAGGTTAGCAGCAATAATAACTAACCAAAATCAAATAAACACTAATTTAGAAACAAAACTAAATGAAGTAAAATCTGGATTAGGCATAGTACCAAACATACCTGTGCTAGAGGAAATAAGAACCACATATACAGATGGTAGTGAAATACAGTTAGACGCATTTAAAAGCCTACCTATTTTCAACGGCGATCAATCAAATTATCGGTCGTGGCGCGAAGAAGCATCCAGATTAATGGACAGCATTAAAAACTTCAAAACACACAGTAAGTACGCAGCAGCATTGACTATAGTGAAAAGTAAAATACAGGGTGCAGCCGCGAATGTGTTAACTAATTATAACACAATTTTTAATTTTGAGGCGATACGTAACAGATTAGATTATACGTACTCTAATCAAGAACCTCTATACGTGCTACAAGACATGATGAAAGCCATCACGCAAAAAAGAAGCACACTGTCTGAATACCACGACGAGATAAATAAAAATCTCAATTTAATAATATCAAAAATCACTATGTCAGGTGATCCGCCGAATATAATCGACAGACTAATTAAAAATGCTAACGACGACGCAGTTCGTATATTCATTGATGGTATGAGTGACAACTTTACAAGAGGATCATTATATTCAGCTACAATAAATGATCTAGAACACGCATTCGCAATTGCTCGCAGAATAGAACATGATAATGTGCACAGGCATTTACATCTCACTCAAGATAAGCACCACAAAAATATGCCACATGAACGCAGAAACGAAAGAAGACCAAATTATTCGAGCCAAACAACGAATTATCAACCCCGGAAGCAATACGATAATATGCAGCAACACAATCAAGGACCACAGCCGATGGAGATAAACTCGAGACAAATTGTACATGCACAGCGACAAAATTGGAATCAATACAAACCCGATGTATATAATCCACCAGCGAAACGTGAACACAGCGGGAGTTTCAACACACACAACAGACCGCAACGATCTTATCAGCAGAACTTCAAGCAGCAGAGAGTAAATAACTCCCGACAACAACGCAGAGACGATGTCAGCAGTACATATGCAGAAGCAGATGAAACGGAATGTATGGTAAATAATAACATAAGAATAGATCATTTAAACTAGTAGACGGGTTGCCCTGCTTAAATTTAACTAGTACTATTTCTAAGGAAATTTATAAAATTCTTATTGATACTGGTGCAACCCATAATTACATTAATAGAAAATGCGATTCTAGCGAAAAAATTAAAATTAAACCTATAAAAATAAAAACAATGCATGGTTATTCTATGGTAGATACAAAGAAAGTAGTTAGGATATTAAAGAAAAATATAACATTTTTTGAATTAGAGGATATTCAGTCTTTTGATATGATATTAGGATATGAAGGACTTAAAGTTCTAAACGCGGAAATAAATTTCAGTAATATGACTCTAACTACCATAAGCAGTGTCGAATCTATTCAGAAAATTAATTACATAATTGGGGAAAATAATATTTATAAAGCAGATATAGATAGACTGATGAAGATTAATAACAGCATAGGACCGTTACCCTTTACAGATACTATAGAAGCAAGCATTAGGACGACCAATGATAATCCGGTTTATGTTAAACAATATCCATATCCCATAGCAGATAACGAATTCGTAAACAAAGAAATACAGAAACTCTTACATGACGATATAATAGAAAAAAGCCATAGTCCTTATAACAGTCCCATATGGACAGTACCTAAAAAAGGTTTGGACGAAAAAGGAAAACCAAAACGGCGCATGGTTGTTGATTTCCAAAAACTTAACGCTCACACTGTAACAGACAGATACCCCATTCCGGATGTCAACATGACAATTCAAAATTTAGGTAAAGCCAAGTACTTTACAACATTAGATTTGGAGTCAGGTTTCCACCAAATTAGAATCAAAACAGATGATAAAGAAAAAACAGCTTTTGCTATAAATGGCGCAAAATATCATTTTAAACGAATGCCTTTCGGGCTCAAAAATGCACCAAGCATATTTCAGAGATGCGTGGACGACATTTTGAGAGACTTTGTAGGTAAATTCGTACACGTTTACATTGATGACGTATTGATATATTCTTCATCTGAGGAAGAACATATACAGCACATAAGTCAAGTATTCGACGTACTCAATAAAGCCACATTAAAAATATCTGATGAGAAAAGTAAGTTTTTTCAAGAAGAAGTAGAATACTTAGGTCACATAATCAGACATGGTAGAATCACTACGAACCCTGAGAAAATAGCAGCTATAGGAAATTTTCCAGTCCCACAAACGGTAAAGGATTTGAGAGGATTTTTAGGTCTTACAGGTTACTATCGTAAGTTTATAAAAGGATACGCAAGCATAGCCAAGCCCCTGACATTATATTTACGAGGAGATAACGGTAAAGTAAACAAAAAACAAAGTAAAAATATTAAGTTAAATCTGAATGATTCAGCATTAGAAGCGATTAGAATTTTAAAAAATTATTTGAAAGAACAAGTCGAACTTTTTCAACCGGATTATAGTAAACCATTCGAGCTTACTACTGATGCATCCAACATAGCTATTGGAGCCGTACTAAGTCAGAATAAGCAACCTATACACTTCTTGTCAAGAACACTGAGTAAGACAGAAGAGAACTATAGCACAAACGAGAAAGAGCTATTAGCGATCATATGGTCCTTACAAAAACTCAGAAACTACATATATGGTATAGCAGACTTAACCATATATACCGATCACCAGAGCCTTATATATTCTGTATCAGAAAAAATCCCAACACAAAGCTGAAACGTTGGAAGGGAATCATTGAAGACTTTGGAGCAAAATTAGTTTATAAACCAGGAAACCTAAATCTTGTAGCTGACGCATTATCACGTCAACGCATAAATACTTCTACCATAGAAACAGCACATTCAGCTGAAAGTTCTTCTAATGATATAATAAAAACTGTGAATCAGCCTTTTAATGCATACACTGCACAGTTCGAACTTATTGAAGATATAACAAATAATATCGAAACACAAATCTATTTTAGTAACAAAATAAGACTCATAATAAAGTTTAAGGACAAAGACTCTTTACTAAGGCAGATGAAAGAAGTTATACAACCCCAAAAGATTGTAGCTTTGCATACGAAATTTGAAAACATATACAAATATGGTGAAAACATAAAAAAAGAATTCCCACTAGTAAGATTTATATTCACACCAAGAAAACTTCAAGACGTGACAAATTTGGAGGAACAACTAAAACTTGTAAGGGTAACTCACGAAAGAGCACACCGAGGGTTACGTAACAATATACAAGAAATCTCAGAGAAATATTACTGGCCCGATCTAAATAAACAAGCAAAGAGTTTCAACAGAAAATGCATAGCATGTCTATTTGGAAAATATGAAAGAAAACCTATCAGAGAACCTCTGAATAATTCAGAAATACCAACACATGTGGGAACACACATTCATATGGACATATACTTCAACGACAAGTATACTTTCCTTGTAACAGTAGATAAGTATTCTAAATATACAATCCTTCGGGAAATCGAAACTCGAAACAGACTGTACGACGTTATGGAAGAGGTCTTATCTAATTATTTCCCAAAATGTGAACGACTCATGACAGATAACGAGAAGGGATTCAAAACAGAAATGGTGAACCAAATGTGTTTGAAATACAACATAACTAAAGTAGAAACTCCAGTATACAGATCGACAGCGAACGGTCAGGTAGAACGTGTAAACGGTACAATAACTGAACTGTCTAGAATATTCACAATTCAGAATAAAACAAGACTTATCGAAGAAATATTTAGAACAGTGCGTGAATTAAATAATTCTATACACTCAGTTACCGGTTTGAAACCTAGAGACATTTTCTTTAATCAAAATAAATATAGCAATAGTGAAATTATAATAAATAAACTAAACTCAGCATCCAAAAAAGTGATCGAACGTCTAAATAAAGGAACTCGACACAGAGAGTATAAAAAAGGAGATAAGATAATGGTAAGAATCACAGGTCTTAGAAAGAAATCTAACGCCAGATACATAACAAGAATAGTAGAAGAAGATAAAGGAGACACTGTAATCTCTAAAGAAGGAATAAAAATTCACAAGGATAACATAAAGAATTATCATTTTTCAGATGACGAAAATATTAATATTCCTAACATTACTAGGAATTGTACAGAGTCAAGAAGGGCAAGGAAACGTTCAAATAACTGAGTTACTAAACAAGAAGTTTATACTTACGCAAACAGATGACGTGTATTTATTCAAAGAACAAACTTATTTGTTACATGCCACCAACCTGACTTCGATATTTCAACCTTACGTAAATATCGTAACTAGTAAATATCAACCTACACAAGAAGAAAAAATTTGGTTAAGTAAAATTAAGAATTTAGCAGACCAATTACAAGAACATACTAGGCATACTAGATCAATTAACTTTTTAGGAACAGCTTTCAAATATGTGTTTGGTAATCCTGACCATTATGACTTAGTTAACATAGAAACGAGTATAAATAATCTCATAGAAAACAATAATAAACAAAAAACTATAAATTCTAGATTTGAACAAATTTTGCAACAATTCGAAGGTCAGAGCCTTAAAGAACATTTAGTAATAGAACAAGTGTACGAACAATTATTATTATTGACCAGAACAATTAATGCAGCAAAAAATAATGAATATTTATCAGAAAGCCTAGACTTAGATGACATTAAAAATATTATTCAACATGAAATAATTCAAGTACCCATAATAAATATACTTGAGTACTCTAAAATATTATTAGCTAGAACTGATGAATTCTTCATCACAATATATAAATATCCAGTTCTAATTAAATCATGTAAATTGTATAAAGTAACACCTTTAAATTCAAAACATGGAAAAATCATTACAGATAAAACAATTGCCTTATGTAACCAAACTTATTTAAGAACAAGAAATTGTCAAAATCATCTAAGTAAAAACATTTGTGAAATTAACTTTGAAGAAGAAAATTGTCTTATTCCACTTTTAAAGAATATAACTTCAAAATGCAACATTAAACAAGAATACGATTACGACTTAGAAATTGAATCCGGTGTTATGTTATTAAGCGGTAAGCATAAGTTAAATAATCAAACAATTAATGGTATAAACTTAGTTACTTATGAAAATACTATAAATCTAGACGATAAAATATACAAAAACATGCATAAGCAAATTAAAGAAGTTATATTAAGAAATCATAATTCAGAGTCTTACATCGACCAAATAATTAAAGAAGATACAATGTACAAATTCGATAACATAGATACTTTAAAAAAACTAATTATTCCTTTTGAAGAAAAACCGATATTATCAACTATATACACAATTGTAACACTGATTGTTATTCTAGCATTTACGTACGTAATGATAAAAACTATACAATGTATAACAGATCGTCAAAAACAAAAAAAGATTGACGCATATAACAAAACTTATGAAAGAGAAATGTTAAAAATAGCGTCGAAAAATCGGGACGATTTCGTTTAACAAGGGGGGGAGTTAAGTATCCATAGCAAAACATATTGAGAAAAAAGATAACATTATTTGTATTCAATGATATCTTTAGTCTCTAGTACAGTCTTGCACACAACGCTACAATGATAACATATGTAAAAGAGATAATATCGTTTGTATACAATGTTGGAATATTATCTCTTCTTCATTATCAAGCAAGACGATTGTACGCTTGGGTCTCCTTGTAGATAGATAAGAAAAGTATATAAATACGACTGTATGATGAATTTATCAACAGTCTTATTGTAACTACATAGTAGCCTTAAGCTCCTTTTAGAATTAGTAAAAAGTATTTCAATAATAAAGGACATAGTTCCAAATAAATATTGTTTAATTTTAAAAGTAAGAAACAAGTGTTTTAATTAGCGCGAGTTATGTGCACAACATCCACCAACACTAAAATGCACCATAGGCCATATCATAAGTTCTATATCAAATTGTTGTAATAAAATATATCAGTTATGTATCAGCACTTAGATGCACCATAGGCCATAGCACATCTTGCTTGGCATGCATTTTCATACTTATAAGTCCCCTATCAAATTCTGTAATAAAATATATCACTTCTTAATAAAACGTACATCCGTTCTCACGACGGAAACTGCAAACGTCAACAGAAAAACTGTATAAAACCCTATGTAAAATAATCAAGTTGTTCAGTCTTGCTAATAAACGAAATACGGCGAAGCTCTGCCCATTTGGAAATTGTTTTTTTTCTTATCTTTTGGGAACGGTCATTTAACTGGCGCAGTCGTGCGGATTCCTTTCAAAATATAGTTCTTGCACAACGGTTTATTGTGCAAAAAGTATTAATAATAATAAAACACAACGGTTTATTGTGCAAAAAGTATTAATAATAATAAAACACAACGGTTTATTGTGCAAAATTATTAATAATAATAAAACACAACGGTTCATTGTGTAAATTCTTTTATATACGGCTAATTGTGAACAGGCAGTTCAAAGAAAAATCTGCGTGAACATTGTTATAAACTGAAGTGAACTGTGAACAATTGGATAGAACTATAGCCACAACGGCTCATTATGCAGAAAGGAATTCAAGAACCTACACAACAACAACAAGCAGGAATTCAAGAACCAACACAATATCAACAAGCAGGAATTCAAGAACCTACACAACAGCAACAAGCAGAGGAAATGATGTTCTGTTGGACAATATTCATGGTAGCCAGTGTCGCCAACTTAGGGGTTTTCCCCCTAAATTTAGGGTGAAAAAGAGTGTATAGGGGGTTTTTTAGGGGGGCAAATAGTTAAGGGGGTTTTTTAGGGGCATAATATTTTTTTTTTTTAATTCAGTTTTTAAATTGAACTGCTTAGTGTGAACTTCACCTAAATTTGTTATGATAGTCTCAACTATTTCTAGAACTCATATTTTTGGGGTAAAGCAAGACATTGAAAATGAGTGGCGTCAGCTACAAAATAAAACGTGGAGCAGTTTGTCAAATACAGAAGAATTTTATGCTGAAGTTAGCGAAGATTGTGATGCAGCGGGAAATAAACGGTTCAAAAATGTTGCCAAATTTGCAATAGCCTTGCTTTGTCTGCCTTTTTCAAATGCAAGTGTTGAGCGCGCGTTTTCCATTTACGCAATAATAAAAAATAAATTGAGGAACAAATTATCACCAGAAATGTTACAGTGTTTAATGATGGTAAGATATACTCTATTACGACAAGGTTCTTGTGTTAATTTTAACCCGACGCATGCAATGATACAAAAGTTCAATTATAAAATGTATGATTTTAAAAATAACAATGAGGCTGAAAATGATTTTGTTGCGATGGAAGATATATTAGAAACCATGGAATTTGTTACTTAAATATAAAATAATTAATATTTTAAATTCTTCTAATATCTACTGCAAGTACCTAATAATTTAAAAAATGAAACAAATAAATGAATGATTTTTTTAGTTTTTAATGAAGTTTTTTTTAATTTATTTAAAATTAGAGAATGTACACTTAAAAACATTACAAATTTTATAAATCTCAATTTAGGGGGTTTTGCTTCAATTTTAGGGGGTTTTGTCATCACTTTTAGGGGGAAAAGATTTCAAATGTTGGCGACACTGATGGTAGCACCAGTCATGAGCCAACGGTTGGACATACAGGATCTGTCGAGGAGCCAGGGCCTTCTCCCAATGAAATTAGGCCCGAGTCGAATAATTGACTCTCATATTAAATTTATTCACATAGTAAATTTAACTGCTTATGTGGAAAACATAGAGAACATTAGGACATCTGTAGAACTTATTAATAAAAATGAAAACGTAGGACCCATGAAAGACGTCACAAATCTAAAATTTCAAGAATTAATAAACAAGCTACAATCCTTACTTCCCCGATACCGTAAAAAGAGAGGACGTATAAATGGACTAGGGTCCTTAATAAAAGCAATAACGGGAAACATGTGTTACGGATGTTATAAAATAAAATATTTTGTTGGATATCCCTGTCACTATACATGTGGAATTCCATATAGAAGACACGGCGAGAATTCCTCTTTCGCTAAGTTCGCCATTTTGCGGAAGCAGGTACTGCCAACCTCCACCCTAATTACTCTACTCCACTCTCAACGCATCGACCCTCAGACACCTCGATCTTTTCCTCACGAGCGTTCATCCAGTAAGGAACTTGAAGCGCAAAAATCCTAAGATTCCTTCAAGGTAATTGGTAAAGGTTAATTTTGTTTGGTCAGTGCTTTACTATAAGCATTATTCTTTATCTTTTTTTTTTGTATCAACAGGCTGTCTTATAATCATTATCATACCTAGCTGGAACATTTTTTTACTCAAACCAAAACCCACAGGTAAAGGTTTTCCCTCTAAAAAATTGCTGTATAGCTATAATTTCTTTTACCCTGTCACAGGCCAATTTAGAATTTATTCGGTCCTCGGAGTCACCCCGTAAGCCCTTCGTCGCAGTATAGCAAGAGAGCGGGCAATTTTAATCCACGCATACATGCGTGGTGAAACAGCGGCACCAAATTTCTCCTGCCCACCCAACTTCGAAAACTCTTTCAATCGCCACAAGTACTGTGAGCTCACTCTTCGTGTGGTTGTCACAGAGAACCTCTGCTTTCTCTACCACCAGCTAGGTACCGGGAGTTCAAACGCTAGATTTAGTGAGTGTACCCGTTAGCCGCTCAGCACAGGCAGCTGAATAACCAAATCGACAAATCATCCATTGCCACCAACTGGGCCCTTTCACCCACCCAACCAGTGGAGACTCTCGCAAATCACACCAGCTACATCCAGCAACCCATACACCGAGCGAGGAGAAAACAAACCATAGCTCCCACTCAAGGAGCTGGTCAATCGGCTGCCAAAGTCACGGTTTTTTTTCCCTCGCGCTTGTTGTGAAAAGCGGGATTATCTTTCGCAGCAGTGTGCCGAGATCATCATCCTCAGTGTATCGGGGTTTGAGCGTAACGTGCGGTTTCCTAAATAGTGGCTATATTTTTTTTGTCCGGGATTTTGGTAATAGTGCATAAGGAATAAGAAAAAAAATAAGAAAAAAGAAAAAAAAAGAAAAAAGTAAAGTAAAGTAAAGTAAAGATCCTAAAATAGTTAAATAATTAAAATTACATGGTGCTCTAAATTTGCTAAATTTGCTAAGTTGCTAAAGGAAAGAAAAAAAAAATCCTAATAATTCTAAGTGGGTAACGTAAGAACTATTAATGTGAACCTAAAGTGTTGTGTAGTGGTAGTTTGGCGGAAAAATTAATTTAAACAGCAACATCGACATCAGCAGCAACAACCTACGTAGACGGATATTGTGCACAATCTCTGGACAGTGGTGAGTTTTTTTTTTGCCTTCATAGAATATAGAAATCCTTATCGCCAAGCTAGAGCTACTTATATTTTTTTTAGTATATAACTAACATCTGCATTTTTTAAGTGCTTGAACGGAATTACTAGTATTCAATTTTTTTTATCCTTTATTTTGTTTGATAGCACTAGTTACATAAATACATAATACGAATGAATTTTGAAATACTATATCTAAACCTAATGAAACCTACTTAAAATTAAACATTATGGCTACTATACTTTTAGAAATTACAATGAATGAATAAATTATTATATTAACTAAGATGTTTTAACTTTACATTTTGATGGGGTTATGTGAGGTCGTGTTCGGTACGAATGATAATGGTAGGATAGAGTAGATAAGGTACTTTTATTAAATTAGGGGCAGTCTCTATAACAATCCTGAGTACGGGAGCTGTCATGGCGTTCGCGAGTTCCGTGAAAGGGAGGGAATACAACGTACTCACGGCAACCTAACACCTGTTGCCCCGCGGTCAAAATTGTAGGCAAAATGGTAGTGTCCGTCCGTTTATATTTAAATCTTGGCATGAAAGAAAATTTGTTTTTGCTGCGTCTGGCTATCTTGGGACAAGGACCATGTCCCCATCCGACTTTACCTAGCTGTGCATATGCAAGCATGCCAAGTGCTAGTCCTTTGAGGTAGTATCCAGGTTCATATTATTAAAAAATCGTGCAAGCAGTAACACATGGACAATAATGACGCTGAACAGATTAACAAAGACATACAAAACCTCAAAATTAACGAACATGACATGAACAATGAACTGACAAAACAAGTTCAAATCAATGGCAAAATGATGCAGAGATTTGCAAACATTACCACTCACATAAATACACAACAGAAAAACCTGGAAGATTATTTAAACAAATATCAGTTAGTCATATCCCAAAAGATACGATCTGAAGAGGAAAAATTTCAGTATATGCAGTACATATACCAGATTAACTATAACATTGAAATCCTGACAAACCATTTGCAGGAAATAATAGAATCAATAAATCTCGCTAAACTCAACATTATTTCCAAACACATTTTAAATCCGAATGAGCTTGACTTGATACACGAGCATATAAATACGCAGAACAAAGCATTTTCCTCAGATGAACAACTTTATGAATTCTTAACTTTAGAAGCTTATTATAACCATACAAATATAATTTTCAATATAAAGCTTCCTGTCCTGATACCAGAACCCTTTAACCTATATCACCTTATAAAACTTCCTTTGAATCAAACCTTAACCATTAACCTTACTCAATCTTACGCCATTATGAACGATTTTTTTATTCAATATACGAACGAACCATGCACAATTGTCGAACAAACGTATTATTGCCAAAGAAGAGATCTAAACAACTCAACAACAGACAGTTGCATTTCAAACATCATCAAACATGAAGAAGCCACCTGCGAAGTTGTCGAAAACACAATCAGAAGCAGTATAACCCAACCAGAAGAGGGCTATATACTTCCAATCAACTCCCCAAGTATAGAGATGACCTCAACATGTGGAATAAAAAAAAGATTCATCTCCGGGACTCTCCTATTGCATTACGAAGAATGCGAAGTTAAATTAAACAACGTAACCTGTACTGGTTGGCATAAAATCGGAAATAAAAAGAAAATAAATACAATAACATTTTTTTTGGTGTGCAAAAATATTTTTTTTTGGTACACCCTGTACCTCGCCACACCACCAACCAAAGCCAAAAATCACCAGCAGCCAATAGGCAGTCGACAACACAACGCCACTGCATGGTAATTTTCCACTCAGACATTTTTTTGCTTGGGCAGCGGTACTTCGTTACCATGTCTACCCAAGCCATTGCATACCACGACATAGCAAAAGTGGCATTTCGCAGAAAAAAAATATGTATAAGTTAACTCAGTATAAGTTGCCAAACTTATTCATATGAGGAAATCGGAATTCGCTGACAACATCCAAACGACATCCAAAGCAGAACCCATAACCGAAACACGAAACCTGCACGCGCAACGGACAACATCCAGCATAGACCAGGAACCCGAAACCTGCACCAGCAACATACGACAATAGCCGCATTCCAACACGTACGTGTAGGAATACCTGTGGGAACATGCTGCTTAGGTTAGCATAAAAAATAGTATTTAAGCTCTAGTTTTAAGAAGAATTGTATTCAGTTATTTGTGAGGCAGAATCGCTGCCGGTCAAAATAAAGATATTTTTTTAAGACTTCTCAACGCGTAGAGTTTTAATTGGCGCCCGAGCAGGGACCCGTCGTGCATCGTTTTTTCTTTCCCCTTATACGTGCCAGTGACCTCAAGTAGTTTGTGTGCCGTATAAAAGAACCAGCGACCTTAAGCAGCTCCCGAGTTCTAGTGGAAATTCGCGATACGCACCTCGGGTTCAAAAAAAAAAAAAATCAGTGACAGAGCCAGTGACCTGAAGTAGCTCCCGCGCTCGCACAAACAATAGTGTTAATCAAAAATCAGCGACAGAGCCAGCGACCTGAAGTAGCTCCCGCGCTCGCAAAAACACTATTGCTCACCAGAAATCAGTGAACCAGACCAATCCTATCAGGCAAGAAACCTATAGGAAGCCCGCAGCAGCAGCAGCAGCAAGGAGTCAGCGAGGGACCCCTAGTAACCATACATGGGTAAAGAGGAACAAATCCCACTGACCGGCGCGGTAATTGGATGTTTAACGTAAGCTAGCATCTAAGTATACATATTTTGCTCAGTATAAATATTAAAATTGACATACGAGTGTGGTAAAGGCATATTAGTACCATTGATAAAGTCACAATTTACTAGCATTTAAGAATAAATATTTTGCCCAATATAAATATTAAAGTTGACATACAAGTGTTAAAGGCATATTAGTTCCATTGATAAAGTCATACGTTGACATGAAATTTTAAATTCTTTATAAGCAATTATCAATCAAACGAACCTTAATTAAGGTAAAGAAATTGTAAGAACACAGTTGCTTACGCGTAATTCCAATTAATAATTTTTAAACCTAAAATCATATTCAAAGTTAACCTAGGTAGCAATATGGTAAACACGAGGGCAGGAGCAGGTGTGAACCAAAATCCGAACCAAGACCAAGGACAAATTCCCTTGGCATCCAGCAATGTCGCAATATTGAATCCCGCTACATCTCAAGCAATATCTACGACCTTAAATCTTCCAACGTACGCACCCACAGTAAATCTTCCTTCGACCTCAGTTAATAATCACGATCCCAATGGCTCATTCCATTCGAGTGCGTCCAACGTTGATCATTCACCTCGAGAGGTTAGGTCCACCCCTGAACTAGACACTCTCGTGGCTTCAATTGTAACTCGAGTATTAGAGCAACAAGGAAGAAGGTTAGTCGAAAGCGTACTAAATCCAAATGCGCAACGTTCATCTGATACAGATCAGACAATACTTCCTCAATACCAGAATGATATAAATGCTTTAGAAAGAATTCCTGATATCATAAGTGGTCTTCGAACCTTCTCAGGAGAGGCTTCAGAGTTTTCCTCCTGGAGGAAAAGCGTTGAACGAGTGCTAGCGCTATATGAGCACATGAGGGGAACCCCGAAATATTACGGTATTCTTAATACCGTCCGTAATAAAATTATCGGTAATGCCGATGCAGCCTTAGAGGCTAATAACACCCCCCTGAATTGGAGTAGTATCGTAGATTGCCTAACAGTACATTACGCCGACAAGCGTGACGTTACAACTCTTGAATACCAAATGTCTGGTATGGTTCAAGGAAACCAGACCATACAAGAATTTTATCAGGCCATTACTTCGCAATTGACCCTAATTGTCAACAACATATCATGCATGGATATTGGCCCTGAGGCAATGCGACTGTTAACCAAAACTTACCGAGACAAAGCCTTGGATGTATTTATAAGAGGTCTGAAAGGTAATTTATCAGATCTTCTGGGTATGAAAGAGCCCACAGATTTGCCTCAAGCCCTGCATCTATGCCTTAGGTATGAGAACCAACATTTTAGGTCTCAGTATCTTCAGACGAACCAGGGAGCAATTAAAAAGAATTTCGCTCCACAGCCTACGCGCCCACAAAACCCAAACTCGTACCCAAAACGAAATTTTAACGTTGGTCCTTCCAATAGGCAGTACCCCACCTATCAATCTTACCCTACCCAACAAATACAACAGCCTTATAACTCATCCCCACCTAACCAAGGTTTTAGTCGCAACCAAAACAACCCTCAGCAGAGATTCTCTACAAATCGTTATCAAAATAACCAACAAATGAGACCCCCTCAATCATTTCCAGCCATTAAACAGGAACCCCTGACTCAGGGACACAGTCCACAGGCTAGAGACATGCACTACCAAAATCGACAGGGATTCAGTGTTGCTCCTGTAAGAACAAACGCACCTACGTATCAAGGACCTGGAATGAATAGACATCCCAATTTTCACATCGATCCATCCCAAGATGAACTTTGCTCAAACTATCAAAATCTCAGTTTGAGCAACCAACAGGAACCTCCCGAACCCAGTGAATCCGAAGTCGAACAAACAGATAACGTTGATATTAATTTTTTTAGGCTAGAAAACTCTTCCTTGCCCTACTTTGAAGGCAAGTCGAAGAGTGGAAATATATACAAATTTCTGATAGACACGGGCTCTTCCAAAAACTACATACAACCACGTTTAGTCGTAAAACCTATACAAAATGAAAAATCCTTTTTTGCAAAATCCATAGCTGGGGACGTCCGTATAACGCAACACACAATTATTAATCTCTTTAATACCAAGGATATAAACCTCAAATTCTACCTTCTACCCACTTTACAAACTTTTGACGGCATCATTGGCAATGATAGTCTAAAGGCACTTTCTGCTGTAATAGACTCAAAAAATAACTTTATGAAAATTTTAAACTCTGTAAAAGTCAAAATCAAACAGTTAGATTCTCAAACAGTAAACGTTCTTAATGTAAAAACCGATCACATGACAGTAACACAGCAAAATCTTTTAAATTCCGTCGTTAACAACTTCCCAAACTTATTTTGTGAACCTAATGAGAAACTAACCTTTACTACAAAGGTCGTTGGAGAAATCCGGACTTCAACCGATTCACCTATTTATAGTAAATACTACCCCTTTCCAATGTCACTCAAATCCGAAGTAGAGAGACAGATTGAAGACCTGTTGGAGCAGGGAATCATTAGACGTTCCAGATCCCCATATAACTCTCCGGTATGGATCGTACCGAAGAAACCAGACTCCACAGGGAAAAAGCAATACAGAATGGTGATCGATTACAGGAAGCTAAACAGCGTTACTATAGCCGATCGTTACCCCATTCCTGAAATAAGTGAAGTCCTAGCTCAACTAGGCAAAAATAATTTTTTTACCGTTCTTGACCTAAAAAGCGGGTTTCACCAGATTCCCTTGAAGGAATCTGACATCGAAAAAACAGCCTTTTCGATAAACAATGGCAAATTTGAATTCACTAGGCTTCCATTTGGCCTTAAAAACGCGCCATCAATTTTCCAAAGGGCACTCGACGACATCTTGCGAGAGTATATAGGTAAAACCTGCTATGTCTATATTGACGACATAGTAATATTCAGCAAGACTGAAGGCGATCATGCCCGGCACATAAATGACATTTTCAAAACACTTTACGATGCCAATATGAAGGTGCAGCTGGATAAATGCCATTTTTTCCAAAAGGAAGTCGAATTCTTGGGATTCATTATTTCATCAGATGGAATTATGACCAACCCGGCAAAGGTAGAGGCGATAAATAATTTTCCAGTACCCCAGACTCTGAAGGATTTGCGTTCTTTCCTCGGACTTTCCGGCTATTACCGCCGCTTCGTCAAGGATTACGCAAAACTTGCGAAACCCCTGACTACCCTTTTAAGAGGGGAGGAAGGACGTATGTCCAAAACTCAGTCCTCTAAAAAACAAATTTTTCTCGACCCCGCAGCTATGGACGCGTTTAAAAAAATCAAAAACTCCCTTACTTCCAAGGACATAGTGCTTACATACCCGAACTTCAATAAACCCTTCGAATTGACCACAGATGCATCCAATTTCGCTATTGGTGCTGTTCTCTCCCAGGAAAATAGACCAATAACCTTTGTTTCACGAACGCTTAGTGTAACCGAAGAGGGTTACGCAGCTAACGAAAAAGAAATGTTAGCAATCATATGGGCATTGAACTCCCTGCGAAATTACCTCTACGGATCAGCACATGTCAAAATTTATACCGACCACCAGCCTCTCACTTACGCTCTTAGCAATAAGAACAATAACAGTAAGATGAAGCGGTGGAAGTCAATACTAGAGGAATATCATTACGAATTGCACTATAAACCTGGTAGAACAAATATCGTGGCAGATGCACTGTCGCGCCCCCCTCAAGTAAATTCGCAAGTACACTCTCTCACACCCACAGAACATAGCGATGAAAGTTCATCGCAAGACATCATACAAAGCATCGAAGTTCCAATAAACGCGTACAAGAACCAAATTATCTTGCAACAAGGTGAAACTCCTGCTAACAATTTCGAAATAATATTTCCTACCTATCACAGGCATACCATAATAGAACCCGAATTCAACCTAGAAAACCTTAAAGAAATCCTTAAGAAGGTATTAAACCCTTCAGTAATAAATGGCATCAAAACAGCAGAACACATAATGGGTATGATACAAACAGTGTATGCATCTCATTTTAGTAACTACAAGATAAGGTTCACCCAGTTACAGGTTGAAGACGTAACTGGCGAATCAGATCAAGAAGATATTATTGTGAGAACACACAAACGAGCACATAGGAACGAACAGGAAAATAGAAATCAGATCCTCAGACAATATTACTTTCCAGCAATGAGAAACAAAATCAAGAGAGTCGTCAACTTGTGTACTGTCTGTAAAGAAAGCAAGTACGACCGTCACCCCAATAATCCAGAGTTACAGGCAACACCGATTCCAAAATACCCAGGACAAATTGTCCATCTTGACATTTTCCTCACAGAAAAACAAGTAGTTTTAACGGCCCTTGATAAATTTTCTAAATACGTTCAAATTAAAATTCTTAAATCCAGGGCTGCAGAAGATATAAGGCAGCCCCTAAGGGAAATCCTCATGTCATTCGGAATACCGGAAACAATAGTCATCGATAACGAGAAATCTTTTAGTTCGGCGTCCATTACCTTCATGATTGAAGACGAGCTTGGAATACGTATATTCAAGACACCACCGTACACAAGTTCGGTTAACGGGCAGGTCGAACGCTTTCATTCTACGCTCGTAGAAATAATGAGATGTCTTAAAACAAATAATACTCATCGATCCTTCACGGAACTTTTGGAAAAAGCTGTAATAGAATATAACTACTCCATACATTCCGTAACTGGAAAAAAACCAGTCGAGCTTTTTTTTGGTCGAAATATAAGTTCTGACCAAGACCAATTAGCAAAAACCCGTCAAGAAAATACAGACAAAATTGAAGCAAAACAAAAATTAGATCTCCGCAACCACAATAAAAACAGGCAATCGATTAAGAACTATACACCGGGAGACGTCATCTATGTCCGAAGAAATAGGAGAATAGGGTCGAAACTCGCCCCAAGGTATCGAAAAGAAATTGTGGCCGAAAATGGAATTACTACTATTCGAACCCAGTCAGGCAGGATCGTCCATAAATCCCACATAAGAAACTAAAGCTCATTATCTTTTCTAGATTCTTAATCGTGGCCGGTACCGCTACAGTACAAATCCTAGACTATTCTGGCTCGCAACTGGTAGCTATCGATACAGGAAATGCAAAAGTGCAGACGGGAACCTTCAGAGTCATTCATGCTATTGACCTGGAGCAGTACAAAGAAATAGTAGACGAGTTAGAAAGGCTACTTTTAGGAAACATTAACGTAGATAACCCTATTATGACATTCTTAAAAGCCGAAATTACACAAATCCGGACACACCTAAACAGACTCATGCCTAAAACAAAAATTAAACGTTCATTAGATTTTCTAGGCAGTGCCTGGAAATTTATAGCAGGAAGCCCTGATGCGCACGATTTCGATATAATAACCGCGAAAATAAATAATGTCTTAAGCAACAATAATAACCAGATTGTAATAAATAAAATGCTCATTAAGAAAGTTGACGAAATTGTAGACATGTCAAATAAAATAAATAAACAAATAGAAAATAGCGATAAGTTTAAAGATGAGTTAATTTTGAATATAGAATTAAAACTAGGATTAGTAAAAGAAGAAATTGTAAATTTAGAGTACGCAATACACTGGGCTAAGGCCAATATTGTTAACACCTACATTCTTTCAAACATAGAGATAAATACAATCGAAGAAATCCTAATTAAAGAAAACATGCCTTATGTCAATGTATTGGAGGCCCTAGAGTTTGCGCAAATAAAGATTGCTTCTAATAGTTCGTTGATTATCTACATTATTAGTATACCTACTACATCCGAAGAATTGTGTAAAACAACTTTAATTAAGGCCGTAAAAAAAGGCAAAACTGTTAACAAAATTCCATTTGAAAATATTTTAGAATGTAAAGACAAAATGTACGGAGTTTTGATCTCCTGTTTAACTTTCCATAGATTATCTGTATGTCCTAGAAATAATATTATAGACATAAGCAATTCATCATGTATCCCACATCTACTTAAGAGCCGATCTCCGAACTGTACTGAGATAAATAATCAACACATCCCAACACTTACAGAAATAGCCCCAGGCATTCTATTCTTCAACCAATATGCTGGAACCGTTGAAATAAATGATGAGAGAGTGCAGTTAGATGGAACCTATATAATTCATTTCCATAATACAACAATAAGAGTACAGAATGAAATTTTTAAGGCAACCGAAATATCTTCGTACAAACCATTACCAGCTGTTCTACAACCGTCCTCAATTAGAAAAGATGCAGAAGAAGTGTTATCACTCCAAATGATAAAGGAACTACATGCCAATAATTCACAGTACATTGACCTCCTGAAGACCCGAAACAATTACAGCAATTTAGCCGTTTTTTGCGTATTAACCTTGCTCATCGCTTTAGCCATAGTTACCCTATTAAAGCTAAAAAACAAAAAGTCAACAGCTCCAGCGACCATACCAGGCACAGAAACAATGGTTGACCTATCAAATGCAGAAACGTTCGTAGGAAACCCAGTACAGGTGGGAAACCCCTTGCCAACACCTAGAACGATAGGAGTAGAAGAAATTCTACGGCAAATTGGACCGGTAGAATCGAACGTGGGCGTTCGATCTTAAAAGGCGGAGGAGTTAACTCAGTATAAGTTGCCAAACTTATTCATATGAGGAAATCGGAATTCGCTGACAACATCCAAACGACATCCAAAGCAGAACCCATAACCGAAACACGAAACCTGCACGCGCAACGGACAACATCCAGCATAGACCAGGAACCCGAAACCTGCACCAGCAACATACGACAATAGCCGCATTCCAACACGTACGTGTAGGAATACCTGTGGGAACATGCTGCTTAGGTTAGCATAAAAAATAGTATTTAAGCTCTAGTTTTAAGAAGAATTGTATTTCAGTTATTTGTGAGGCAGAATCGCTGCCAGTCAAAATAAAGATATTTTTTTAAGACTTCTCAACGCGTAGAGTTTTAATTTATACAATAAGTTTTTATTCAAAATTCCTAGAGAAGAGGAAATGTATTTAAGAGCGAAGGGTATAAATAATTTAGAAGACGCATATCAAAATCTATTAGCAACAGGATTAAAAGAAAAGGTAGAAAGTAGAGGAAATAATAATAACAGAAATAATAATGCTTTTCAAAGACCGAACACTAGACCAGAACAACCAATACGAATGCAACCACAGTTCCAGTACAATCCTAATAATTTCCGTAATAATTACAATAATAATAATTTCGCACAACAAAGAAATAATAATAATTTTAGATGAAATAAAAAAATTAATATATGAAATTGAAGTTGACATATCGATAATTTTTAGAAATGATGAAAGAGCATATTTACTAACAAAAGAAATTGATAAGATAAAACATATATATTCCACTATAATACCACATAGGCATAGAAGAGGTTTAATTAACGTAGGAGGAAAAGTAATGAAATTATTATTTGGAACAATGGATAGCGATGACAAGGATAACATTCAAGAACATTTGAATGCCTTAGAAAACAATACATATCATACAATTGAAAATCTTAACGAACAGATACATATAAACAATATTACAAACCAAAACATTGAAAACCTGAAAAATAAAATTATTAAAGACAGGAATAAAATACTAGAAATCCTAAATCATATACAAAAAAATGATCAAAAGTATTTAAAAGATATTTATATGAATCAACAATTAATAAAAATAGGAATTCTGAAAGATGAATTAAGTAAAATTCAAGATAACATTCTTAATATAAAAACAGGTCAAATGGTAAAAAGCATTCTAACTAATGAAGAAATTGAAAAATACGATATTGATATACTAAAATTGAAAAAATATTAAAGTAGCAGTTGGAAAATATAAAAGTACTCTGGCATCTATATTAAAATTACCAAAGAACATTGTTAAGGTACATAAATATATAATAACACCTTTAACGAACAAATTGTATGAAGAGTTAGAAATAAAAACGCAAACTGTTGTAGAATATAAGAATAAGTATTACGAAATTAAAGATGATATTTATATAAGAAATTTAAAATTGGCCAGAGCATATTTGAAGATAAAATATCTTGTAACAAAATAAATAATAATAAGAAGAAAATAATCGAATTAGACGTTGGTGTATATCTTGTAACAAACAATAAAGATGAAATCTTAAAAAATACATGTAATAATCAAACATACGTTCTAAATGGAAATTATTTAATCAAATTTGAAGATTGTACAATAAATTTGAATGAAATGGAAATTGAAAATAAAATTGAAATATTTAAACAAGTAATAACAATCCCTAATTATAGTAATTTAACTAATGTTAATTTAACACTCTCATTTGAAGAATTACAAATAAAACAATATGCAAATAACGATCAATTGAAAATGTTAGAATATCACAGAAAAATGCACTCTTTCGGCCTTGTCAGTAGGAATAATAGTAATAAGTGTAATATGTATAATTGTAATACTTTTTGTAAAACATAAAAGGAAAATGGAAAGAGATTTTAAAGTTAATATTTCAACTCCGGAGAAGTTGAAACTTAAGAAGGGGGGAGATATATCAATGGATAAGATCCCACTTGGGCTAATCCACTCTATCCCCATTAGTATTTAATTGCCTTCTGCATTTGAGACACATAGTAACATAATACTTTGTGTTCCTTAATAACAATGATTTAATTGCCTTCTGCATTTGAGACGCAATATTTTACGATCGCTAATAATAATTATTTGGCGTCGGTTTGTCGGACACTTGGATCGATGATCTAGGTCGATACCATAAAATAATTTGTCAACCATATTAAATATTCTTTTGCGTCGTTTTATTGAACACTTGTGTTAGCAAACACAATGTTCGGATTGACGACTCATCTATGAGTTGAAGCTTACATTTAAGATGATGAACTTTGATTTCATCAGTTCTATTTCTACGTTTAAACGGTTAACATCGAGATCACTTTCCAAAGTTTCCTTTATTAGAAATAATAAAGAGAATATATTTTTTTGAGTTATTGTTATATATATACATAACTAAACACACACTGTCAAACATTGCATTTCACCTCACACACATATAATGTCACCTCTCACACATGTAATGTCAGCTTTACTGAACGATAATAAAACATTCATTCCATTCGCATACTCGGAGCGATCAACAAGTCTTTTTATTTCTCTGGACAAGAACATTACAAAATAGGCGACGAGGAAATTTTATATTGTACATCGTAAAAAAAAAAAAAAGTTCAGTTTTATTTAAACTCAAAATAAAATAAAAAAAAACAAGAATTTCTTTTAATCGGTGCAAAATCTTAACGTTAAAACACGTTTTGCGAATATTTTCAATGACCACTGACAAAAGTACCGTAGTCCATGCGACGACCATCAATGAGTTTAATCCAAGCGAAGACAAATGGAGCATTTGTAAAGAGCGTTTGGATATTCACTACACCGAAATAAACTGCACCGAAGACAAAGCAAAAAAAAGCGATTTTATTAAAATCAATTGGATCATCAGTATACGAGTTATTACGCAGTTTATGCGATCCAAAGACGCCAGTGAATACAGACTTGAGTGAGTTGTACAACATTTTGGAATCGCACTTTACACCTCCAACAATTGTTTATCAAGAACGGAAATTTCCATGATGCCACTCGCAACGAAAACGAAAGTGTGTCATCGTGGTATGCCCGTATCAAGAAATTGGCTGTACAATGCAAATATGGTAGCAATTTGGACGAATTTATTGCTCAATTGCCCAAGAAAATTTTCACACGTATTTGCGAAGAGGACGAAAATTTGTCTATGGCGGATGCTCTAAAAAAGGCGATGATACTCGAAACGAAATTTGCGATGAAAACCAAAACGGATTCCGAGGTTAACAGTTACAGAATGCACAGAAAACGCCCATAGTAAGCAAAATGCACTCCAGCCAGGCCACAATATTATTTGACCTGACTGGACTGCATTCTTGCATACCCACGCGAATTGATTGTACATATTTCACAACTCGCGCGATTCCAAGAAATAATCAGGCAATAACCATTGCTGATTCAGCGTCTGGTTACTTAGAATCATAAGCACAACCAAGCCAATATGTAATTGAAATTATATAGAGTACGGTAGTCTTAAGTTGGATACAATAAAGTGCGGTCGGATTCGGGAAGAAAATTGAATAGTTTTATTTTTTTCTCTTTCTTCTCGTGTGAGCGAAAACTGTGAACTTCACGAAATGTGTGCAGTCTCGCGAAGTAAATTCCATATACCACTCGTTTAATAAAAGTTGCTTTTTGCTAAAGTGAATGCTGTTTGTTTTTTTTATAACTTGACACGAGAAAAATATTACTAGCGCGAGTTGTTGTTGCGATTGCTTGCCATCCCCGAGATGCAACGAGGTAATTTCCCATCGCTCTCACAATCAGATGAGGAAAAAAGCAATTTTCAAACGAAAGTGCAGACGACGCCAGTAGTATTGACCCAGTCGAAACAGCAGATGTAAGCCACACACACAACAAAGGAGAGCTAACAGAAGACAAGGACAAGGAGACACATTAAATCAAACGATTTGAAATCTGCAGCTGCAGATCCACAAAAGAGCGAACAAATTACCAACGAGGCAGAGCGAAATCAAACGAGAGTTGCAGTAACTCAAAAGGGATGGAAATCCTGAAGAAAGAAAAAACCGTTAATCGAAAAAGAGAACCAAATGTTGCAAACGAACGTTATACCAGTTATGCCATACAATAATCATGAAACCGAGCAACATTCTTCAGGGCTACAACAACCGAAAGCAATTGCTACGTGCATTACGCAGTGTTACGAATGTCTACATACCTAATAAAAATAATAAAATATATAAACCAAAACACACCTAACGAACTATCCCCTTTTGCAATATGGAACTCTACACATGAAATTGTACTAGACTTGAACGAAAGGAAGTAAAATAGAAGAAGCGATGTAAATTCCAAAGAAAGGCAAGCTTTTCCGCTAGGTAGAAAAAGCGAGTTCCTTCTTTTCATCGTGGCGTTGAGAAGAAATAATAAAATAAAAACAAAAGTGCTTTTCTACAACTATCAAAGGTACGCATTAAAAAAAATGAAATAAAAGTTAATTATGAGTTATATTATAATTTAAATTATTACATTTAGCCCAACCACACCAATCTTCAGATCAGTGTGCGGGGAAGATATAATCGAGGCGAAGAAATCCGAAATCCAACCGGATTACTCTTCGATTACTTTATTAGACCCCATATCATTCCTCGATCGACAGACAAGAGAGAGCGCGAATAAGTTCCTACTTGATCCGCTCTTCTACCTGCCGCCCTTCCGATCGGCGACAAGCGAATTTTGGAATTCCGCTTGATCAATGAACATCGATAACACGGTTCACCGTGCGTGAAGTCTGTCAACGTCAAGGGAATTCGTCAGTATTTCGGAAGCCTCGCATGCATACATCACTTACAATTTGAGATTTCGCGACGCGGAGAACTGCTGAGAAAATTTGGTTGACCGGTCAATTAGTATAATATATTTTTTTTTTATAATTCCCCTAAATCTAACGTAAACCTAAAAGTGGTGGTGTGTGTAAAATTAAGCTAAGGGGTTCGCTAGTTAACTAATAGCTAGAACATGTGTAGATGATATCGCAGATTCGTATTGCAAGCGAGATATTAAAGTCAATCTTTTCTTTTCATATGTGTAAGTGAGTGAGTTCGAAGATATTGTGCACAATCTCCAGCGACGCATGGGAGAAGGGGACCAAAGACAATAAATTGGATTTTGGGAATATTTCAGATCATCGAATCCTATTCAGGATATAATCAAGTAAGTGATATCGTTTACCGTATTCTGTTAATAATACTGCTATTAATAATTCTGCTATGATACTTGCTACAGAGTAGACGTGTTTTTCCGGTCGGCAATGTTTTTCATCTTTTAACGAACCGAATTGACCTTTCTTAATTGGATATTCATTAATATCATAAAGTTTCTTCAGCAAAATCCGAATACATTTCGTGTTGGTGACAGTGAAGCATAAAATTAGATTTTATTTATTTTTTGTTTTATTGTGTTATTGCGAAAAACCCCCCGAAACAGTGTCGAACCTCATCAAACCGCGTCAAACCCCTTTTTTACTTGTGCACCCAAACAAAAACAAAACTATTCACAAATACTAACTTGTTAACATAAATGTCAGGTAATAAACGGTGCACCAAAAAGCTCGAAATTCCGTACCGTAATTCGCCACGATCTTCTATGGGATCGCCGCAACAAACAGCAAACACCAAACTGGCTGTCAACGATGATAAGATGTGGGAGAAAATGGACGAGAAGCTTAAAACACAAAGTGTTTTTATCATCGAACTGCTCTCATCAAAAATTAAAGAGCACAATGACACTCTCGCGCTGAAAATGGAATCCCAGTTCGCCGAAATCAGCAAAAAAATTTCTGATGTCAACAAATAGGGTCACTCAACTTGAAACCACCCAAACAACGTCTTGCAATGACATTGAGATGCTCAAATTCGAGATCTCAAACTTAACAACCTCCTTGTCTCATGTAAATCGAGAACTCTCGGATACGAAAAACAAATTGATAGGCTGCTCAAGTGAATTGTCAGATGTCAAAACACAGCTCGGTGTTATCAAAGTCGCTCAAGAGGACTACGACAACAAAAGTGTCGCTCGTGTTAGGCAAATCAATCCCGGGATATCCCGGGATCCCGGACAATTTTTGCTCTTTAACGATCCCGGGATTGCCAGTCACCAATCCCGGGATTTTCGGGATTGATACTTTCTGTCTCTGAAGGAAATACCTAAGTAATTTTTGATTTTTAAAATTTAGATTACTAATGTTTTGTGATCGAAATTAACCCTTGCCTCGCCGTTTTCCGAAAATGTACCTAAAAGAAACATATCTAGAATATGGTGCCGTGTCAGCTGAATTTCAATTCCTAGAATTCATACAAGGAACAAAGCAATAAAACCTTTTGTTCGGTATTCACCGAAACCACGGCACACGCTCCACGCATCTTGGCGTTGGTGCGCCCTCCCCCCCCCCCCCCCCGCTTGCCCCGCACATCATTTGCCCAACGGTCATCAGCCGTATGACACACATGCGGTATCACATCGCATTCCTACGATCGGGTGGCCACAAGCACAGCCAGCCATCAGACACCCACATAACTTTGGGTTAATCACCGTCTCACTGATATGGGACCCGACGACGATTCGTTGCATGGATTGCAATCGCCGTCGTCACTGGCTCGGACACCTGATACCTCGCGCCGCGAGTAATTATCAAATCACTGGCGAATAAATACGACCACGACAATGGCAATGGGACCATAGCATAACAAACACTCTGTTGCAGATAAGGAATGGATCGTCGAACACTACTGTTGGTGCTTGCTGGCGTGGGAACGATCGTGGTCGTGGGCAAATGGATCTCTCGCGCCTGGGCCTGGTATGGCGTGCTCGATACTCTGGGTGTCTGGAATTTCGGCTGACACAGCAGCTTGGGAACTGTGGTCTTGGACTCTGATGGAGAGTCAACGGCAATGGGCCGTTCAGTTCTTTTGGTAGAATCATAGCGAACAGTCGTTCTTTTGGAAAAAGCATAATAAAGTTAAAGTAAATTATCAAATACTTGGTTGTGTTTTCATTTTGTCAAATACTTGGTTGTGTTTTCATTTTGAAGTATCGAAAGTAACATTCCCGAACATTTGGTGCCTCCTGTGAGGAATTAACAATAAAACTCGGTTACTTGTGATATATGTGCGGTAAATCGTGGTTTTCCAGTGTCGTGATATTGATCGCATTCCTTGCCGCGATAGCGTTATTCTGTGCGCTCGTTATTCTGTGTAGCTTACTCTGAAGCTAGTGACTGCATACCCTTTCTGTGTTTGTGCTATAGTGGATAGTGGACAATGGCTGAACTGAATCTGCGAACGGCTGCGGTGAACTCCATCCAGCGCTGTTACGATCGGCTAATGGCAGTCGACCTGAAGGACTACGACGAGGCGCAGATCGAGCAGGAGCTCCGAGCGCTAAATCACCAATATACTAAATTCTCGGTGAATCACGATGCATTGGTGGGTCGTGCCGAACCAGCAGAAACAGCTCCCCACGATCAACTGGCCCATCGTGTGGATACACTCTTTGCGGAGCTCTCGGTGAAACTGCATCGACATCTCAAATTGCTGGCATCCCCAAGGCAAACAGTGCCCCCACTCTCATCGGATCCAGCCACTCCAGTAACAGGTAATACCAAGATGGACATGCGGTTGGACCCCATTTCCATCCCCACATTCGACGGACAGGCGCAGAATTGTCTCGCCTTTAAAGACGCCTTTGTGCATTTGGTGCACAACGCAGAATACCCGGAAGCATTCAAGCTCCAGCACCTGCGGGGGGCAGTTCGAAACGTGGGCCTGGTTGGCAACATATACTCTGGCGACTACAGTGAGCTATGGCGAGAGCTCAACGAAAGGTACGATAATCAGCGTGTCCTGGCTGAGACGCATGTATGCCGACTTCTCAACCTGCAAGCGGCCCATATGGAAAGCGCCGCCATGCTACACCGTATAGTGGATGCGGTGCAAGAATCCCTGAGAGCCCTTAGGGTAATGAAGCAGCCCGTGGACAAATGGGACACGTTCATGGTCCCCCTGGTGGTCTCCAGACTACCCATTACTACTCGAGACTCCTGGCGGATGAATAGCCCCGCCAAGGAGATCCCGACATTGGCCAGCCTCATGGAGTTCCTGTTGCAGCGAGCTCACAGTTTGGCTTCCGAAGTGGCTCTTCCCTCGACACCGCGCCGTGCTCCCACACACAAGGAGCCCCAACGCTCGTACCATGCATCAAGCCGGTGCATCCAATGGAAGGAAGACTCCAAACCCAAGCTGCGTGCACTGCCAAGGCCCTCATCGTCTACATCAGTGCCCTGCCTTCATCAAGATGGAGATTAACCAGCGCTTCAAGGTCACTCAGGCAACCGATGTTTGCTTCAACTGCCTCAGCAGTGGGCACAATGCCACGAAATGCCCGTCTACGGTGTTGTGCCGCAGGTGTAATGGGAAACACCACACCCTGCTTTGCCGTTCTACAGCGGCCCTCCAGCCTCGAGAAGCCAACCGGATAGGATCCGGCCCTCAGCCGTCCAGAAGGGATAACCCGCCTCAGCCACAGACGAATCCAGGGAATCCGTCCAACTGGCAGTTCTTCCAGGACCGTCGGCATGGTCCTCCAGATATCTTCGAGGAAGAGAACCATTGACTCAGCCGTCAAAATTCCACCGTACTGCTGGCGACGGCGCTCGTTCATGCATACGGTGCTGCCTCGGGTCATTCCCGTCTAGCACGAGCGCTCTGCGATCCTGGCTCGCAGGTAAGTTTTGTGACCACAAAGTTAACCACCCTTCTCCATCTCCGCAGGACTAAGTTCGAGGTGGAGATTCACGGCATTGGCGCCCACAACCTTACTCAAATCCAAGGCCAAGTGACGCTGTCACTTCGGTCCACCCGTTCCTCGTTCTCAATCACACTACAGGCTTTGGTGGTCCCAACGATCACATCCACACTCCCCAGCGACCGTGTGGATGACACACAATGGCCACATCTGGGTGGTCTCTCACTGGCCGATCGACATTTCGGTACACCTGGAGTCATCGACATCTTGCTTGGCGCTGATGTCTGGGGTCAACTAGTCCAAGACGAGGTCATTCATGGTAGACCTCACGAGCCTCACGCTCAGCTCACCCGCCTCGGATGGGTTGTATTTGGTCCGGCCGCACTGGAGCGGTCCCGAGCTTCGTTCCGGGCACTACACAGCCAGGTGACAGAGGAGTCACCCCCGGAATACACACTGGAAGAACTCGTCAAGAACTTCTGGAGGTTGGAGGAAGTTCTTCCAGACGAAACAAGAGAGGATGAGTGCAGTCAGCACTACACAGCTACGCACTCTCGTACCGCACAGGGACGCTACATGGTACAGATCCCTTTCCGGCACGACGCACCACCTCTGGGTGCTTCCTATCGTGCGGCCTTACGGCAATTCTACTGCCTGGAGCGGCGCCTCCAAGGCAATCCCGAACTACGGGAGAAATACATCGCCTTCATGCGGGAGTATGAAGATCTTGGCCACATGGAGCGGGTGGGTCAACATGGCGACCACCCTGGATGTTATTACATCCCACACCACGCGGTCATCAGTAAATTCCGTGTGGTATTCAACGCATCAGCACGGACCACTACTGGCGTCTCACTCAATGACGTCCAGCTGGTGGGTCCCACCGTTCAAGACACTCTCGTCAACGTGATCTGGCGATTCAGGCGTTACCAGATCGCTCTTACCGCAGATGTGGAGAAGATGTTCCGACAGGTGCTAGTGGCACCCGAGCATCGCAACTATCAACGGATTCTCTGGCGAGAATCACCGTCCGACGAGCTTATGGTCTTCCGCTTGACGACGGTTACCTATGGCATGGCTTCCAGTCCGTATACATCGGTGCGCTCGATGATACAGTGCGCGCAGGACAATAAGAATTTGGTCTCGGATCCCGTTCGAGCTCGCAGGGCGCGAGAAACCATCGAGAAGGACTTCTACGTGGATGATCTCCTCACTAGCTGCGATAGTGTTGCTGAAACGGTCGGACTGGCCGCTGACATCAAGAAAGTTCTAATGGCAGGACACTTCACTTTGCGCAAATGGAATTCAAATTGCGCGCAGGTAATCACTTTAATGTCTAACAATGGTCTCTCTTCTTCTCTTTCCACAGAGCTTGTCATTGAGTGCCCAACGGCCACGGTACTTGGACTACGTTGGGATCCGACAGCTGATGAGCTCTTCTTTAAAGTGGAAACAGAAGAGACTGGGCTTCCTCCTACCAAACGACGAGTTCTGAGCGAGGTGGCTCAACTCTTCGACCCAACGGGCCTCCTAGCACCCGTCGTCATCATTGGGAAGGTCTTCATACAGACACTGTGGTCGGCAGGCGTCATCTGGGACGCCCCCCTCTCACCGGAACTGCTCACCGCTTGGACTGCATTCAGACAGGGTCTGACTGCCCTCAATCAGGTCCGGGTCCCACGATGGTTGGGCATGCACAGCCAGCATGCCACAGAAATCCATGGATTCTGCGATGCCAGCGCGCGGGCGTATGCCGCTGTCATCTATCTGAAGACCATTTACACTGATGGTCGAGTACAGGTCTCGCTACTGACGGCCCGTACCAAGGTCGCCCCGCTCAAGGGTGCTACCATCCCTCGATTGGAACTGTGCGCTGCTACCTTACTAGCGCTTACCCTGGACAGCGTACGTCGTGCTCTGGGCCTACGAGAGGTGCCCTACTACCTCTGGTCTGACTCGATCATCGTCTTATGTTGGTTGCGGAAGGAGCCCTCCACCCTCAGGCCGTATGCTGCAAACCGAGTGCGACAGATCCAGGAACTGACCTCACCTGAGAGATGGCATCACGTCCGATCGGCTCAGAATCCAGCTGACTGCGCTAGCCGGGGGCTAGGCGCTTCCGAACTCCTACAACACGCCCTATGGTGGCACGGTCCACGATGGTTGGCGGGTGGACCCCTTCCTCTCGCCCCAGCCGGGCAGCCTCAACCAGAGGCCACCGAAGTTAATATTGCCTACTTTGCGGACTGCTGCCTGCAGATACTGAAGCCTCAACCTGAGGATTTGGTTCAGATAGCCACTGAACTCAAGACGCCTACCTTCACGGGCGTCACCATCGTCAGACCTGTCTTGACAACACGGCGTCGAGACGGGGTCATCATCCCACTTACCGAGCGATTTGGCTCGCTTCGAAGACTACTCCACACTATTGCCTACATGCTCCGATGGCGGAGCACTTATCGACATCTTTTGAGGAAACCCGTGGTCGGAGCGGACGAGCTTGACCAGGCCATGGAACGACTGATCCTCATCGAGCAGGCCGCTCACTTCCAGCACGAGATTCATCAGCTGCGCAATCGAGTGCAGTTGGCAACCTCTAGTCCACTACTCTCTTTGAACCCTTACTTGGATACCCGAGGCGTTCTCCGGGTCGGAGGTCGACTCACGCACGCCTCCCTGCCACAAGAGCAACGCTGTCCTATCGTCTTACCGAAGTCTGGCGCTCTGGTGGAACTCCTTCTGCTACAAACACATCACGAAACTCTGCATGGCGGAGTCCAGTTGATGCTTCAAACACTGCGTCAGAGGTACTGGATCCTCCATGGCAGGCAAGCTGTCCGCACGCTACTCCATAAGTGCACCACATGTCGAAGATACCGCGGAGCGGTCATTCGGCAACAGATGGCCTCACTACCCAGTCACCGAGTCAATGCAACGCGCCCGTTCCTAGCTACCGGCGTGGACTACTGCGGTCCCTTCACGGTCCGTGTTGGGACGAAGCGATCCCGCACCACGGTGAAGACGTACTTGGCAATCTTCATTTGCATGGCAACCAAGGCTGTGCACCTCGAGGTCATCGAAGACCTTACCTCTCAGGCTTTCTTGGATGCCTTCGCCCGCTTCATCAGCAGGCGGGGTCCCTGCCCGCATCTCTATAGCGACAATGGAACTGCATTCGTCGGAGCGAACCGCTTACTCCAAGAGGATCTCAAGGTCTTCCACTCTCATCATAATCGACAGGCGTTGGCCCATGCCGGGACCAACTGGCACTTTATAACCCCAGCGGCTCCCCACCAAGGTGGCTTGTGGGAAGCAGCCGTCAAATCTGCGAAGCATCACCTGGTCCGATTGGTCGGATCCCAGTCGTTCTGGTATCACCAGCTCCACACATTGGCTACCCGCATAGAAGCTTGCCTCAACTCTCGTCCGCTGGTCCCACTTCATGATGACCCTGAGGACAAATTGGCTCTCACGCCAGGGGACTTCCTCATTGGAGCCCCCCTCATCGCCATTCCGGAACCTCCGATAGGCGAAGTGCCTTTAAACCGGTTAAAGCAGTACCAATGGATCCGCAAGATACATCAAGACTTCTGGCATCGCTGGAGCGAGGAGTACCTGGCGACACTTCAGACTCGCAACAAATGGGCCCAGCGACAGCCCAACATTCAACTCAATGACGTCGTTCTGGTTCGACACGAAAACTTGATTCCCACCCATTGGAGATTGGGTCGGGTCATCGCTGTGCACCCGGGCAGTGATGGACTAACTCGCAATGTCACCCTTCGGACATGTGCTGGTGAGTGCCGGCGCCCGGTGCAGAAACTCTGCAGACTATTGGAGGAATGATCATCTTTAACCTACACCGCTACTTTAGACGTTATGGAAGACCGCCACTACTAGGCGGCCCGCACTTATTTCGGACCGGATGGTCCGACCGGGCAGAATGTTCGGTATTCACCGAAACCACGGCACACGCTCCACGCATCTTGGCGTTGGTGCGCCCTCCCCCCCCCCGCTTGCCCCGCACATCATTTGCCCAACGGTCATCAGCCGTATGACACACATGCGGTATCACATCGCATTCCTACGATCGGGTGGCCACAAGCACAGCCAGCCATCAGACACCCACATAACTTTGGGTTAATCACCGTCTCACTGATATGGGACCCGACGACGATTCGTTGCATGGATTGCAATCGCCGTCTGCTCATCACGTCGTCACTGGCTCGGACACCTGATACCTCGCGCCGCGAGTAATTATCAAATCACTGGCGAATAAATACGACCACGACAATGGCAATGGGACCATAGCATAACAAACACTCTGTTGCAGATAAGGAATGGATCGTCGAACACTACTGTTGGTGCTTGCTGGCGTGGGAACGATCGTGGTCGTGGGCAAATGGATCTCTCGCGCCTGGGCCTGGTATGGCGTGCTCGATACTCTGGGTGTCTGGAATTTCGGCTGACACAGCAGCTTGGGAACTGTGGTCTTGGACTCTGATGGAGAGTCAACGGCAATGGGCCGTTCAGTTCTTTTGGTAGAATCATAGCGAACAGTCGTTCTTTTGGAAAAAGCATAATAAAGTTAAAGTAAATTATCAAATACTTGGTTGTGTTTTCATTTTGTCAAATACTTGGTTGTGTTTTCATTTTGAAGTATCGGAAGTAACATTCCCGAACACCTTTCCTATTTCCAAGAAAACCAATTGATGCAGATTTTTGTATTTCTAAGAAAACCAATAGTTCCCAATTTATTGCGTTGTAATTAGTTTTATTTATCTAAGTAATAAAAGGAAAAGGACATTTAAAAAAGAGTTTAGTTGATACACACCAGTCGAACGGAGTGTTGTATTGTGTTTGTGGTATTCTCGCAAGCGTTTTAAATAAAGTACCTACTAGTCCCTATTATTATTGTGTGATTTAAAAAAATGTCAAGTGAAACTCATTTTACAAGGCATAAAAAAGATTGTGAATCTGACCCGTCACCTTCAGTTTGGCATCATTTTTACACATTAAAAGATGGAAAAAGTGCACATTTAAAAAAATTTAAGGCTGTCCTGAAGACTTTGGGAGGTTCAACTAAAGGCTTACACACTCACTTATTAGCCATCCATAAATCCAAAGTGGGAGTTGAACTAAGTATTGCTTCGACTAGTCGTCAATCAAGAGAGAAGCAAACGGCAGGACTAAGACCAACGGTTAAACGGAAAATGGATGATTATTTTTTAAAAACTGATACTGACACTCTGGATAAAGTTTTGTCACGTATGACGGCTTTGGACGGAATGGCGTTCGTCACTTTTATTAAATCAGTAGACTTGAGAAACCTGATGATTTCCAAAGGTCATACCGATTTACCTAAATCGGCAGCGACAATTCGGAAACGTGTAGTTGACTTTAGCCTTCAAATAAGACACCAAATTACCACGGAAATTAATAAATTAAAGCAGTTGGATGAAAGATTTAGCTTGACATTCGATGAATGGACCTCCCATGCCAATAAGAGATACATGAACATTAATGTGCACTCGCGTAATAAAATCTGGAGTCTGGGCCTAATTCGTGTTTCTGGATCACTGAACGCGAAAATGTGTATAAAATTTGCTTTGCGCACGGTATACATTTGGCTGTTTGTGACGTTCTTTGTAAACCCCTTGAATTGAGGTATTTTTTTATTTATCTTTATCAAAAATTATCATCTTCAAATTTTTTATGGAGTGTAAATATTTCTTTGTTTCTTAGCAATTAAGTTTATATTAATTTAAATAAACTTCTTAAATTTTGATTCATTTTAATAATAAAAAAGCAGAGCATAATAGTTACGCTGCTTTTTACTTAAAAAGATAATGCACTTTTAATTAATTTCTACATTTTTGAGAGCACTTTTTCACCCGTGCATCGATTTTTGGTTTGATTTCTTTTTTTTTTCCAAAAAAAAATATATACTGTCCAATCCCGGATCCCGGGATTCATTTTTTCAAATCCCGGAATCCCGGGATTGAAATCCCTACTCGTGATGCAGTTCTCTTTGGTATTACCCACACTTCCGATGAAAACCTCAAAACGCTTTTCAACCACTTCTGTCACACAATTAACATAAAACCACCAATCGTTATCGACATTTTCCGGCCACGCACAAAGAATAACAGCTCTGTAGCGTACAGAGGTTAGATGGCGATAGATTCCAAATTAATTCTGGTTGCGCATAGATGGCGCTGAAACTAACAGGAAGAAAAGGAAGAGGTTATTTGACAGAAAGAAAAATTGTAATGGAGGCAGAGAGAAGGAGAACGTGAGACCGAGCAGAGGGTAAAAAAGTGCTGTCTTAAATTAAGCGAAGAAAAAGAAATCAAACTCGTTGTAAAGAACAAAGTGAATTAAATTTTGTTATTTATAAAATCAATCCACGCGTTTTATTTAAATACACGATAGCTCCACGATCATTATCAAATTCCGGTCGCCGTATGATAGGAACTTTGTTCTCACGTCACTCGCTAAATATCGGAAATCAAATCCAAAAAAACTTTGTTTAAAGGATGTTGGATTACAATCGGAACGTATGATTTACTTGCGCGAATGCCTTACAAAAAACAATAACAACTTATTACACGCGGCACTTGAATTAAAAAAAACAAAACAGACTGTCCTCTGTTTATACACTCCGTGGCCTCGTATATGTCAAGTGTCACTCTGCTGATGAAGCTGTTCACATCGATAACATCAAACGCCTAATGGAATTACCAGCCCACACGGATAATTAAGTTAATCTCTCTTTATATTATCAGCGTTTCTTAAACTTTCATTATTATTGTTATTTATATTATTCTTTTTTATTTTTATTTCATTACTAGCGGACCCGGCGCACTTTGTCTCGCCCCAATTTAACGTTTTCAGATAAACTCCAGAGTGATAATAAAATTTATTTGAATTGAATCGGAGTCAGTAGAGAGCGATATGATAAACAATGTTTCTTTTTTTGATTGTTATCGCAAAAGACAATCGAACGGGAAACAGAATCCGCTTGGAGTGGAAGATCAGTTATGGAAAAATCAAAATTCGTGGGATAAGGACTTCCTGATCGCCGCTTGAATAAAATTGTTCATCAGTTTCTTGAAGGACATTTAGATTCAGCAACGTAATGGCAATCGATTCCATCTTCAGCTGTAAATTAAGCAGCGGAGTTCCTGGCACATCAAGCGAGTTCAAGAATTCCGTCTCGTTAATGCGCCATCGTGAATTCTTCCCAAAAGATAATTTTGCATTAGCGCATCAATTTCGCTGTCGCTGAATTCTTGGTCATTGTGCACGTTGGCTTGTCAACCGTGAAAAGATTCAGAGCGGAATGTGCAGTTCGACCGCCTTCCAACAGTGTGGCAGCAATGCCAGAGGATGCAACAGCCAACGCAATCTCCGATCTTGACCGAAATGTTACCAGAATCAACGAAATGCCTGTTCCACCAGGAGCATTGGATGAATAAAATGAAATGGAAGCGGCCCACATACCTCATATTACATACCTGCACCCGCTGTACTGTGATTGCGCATGACATGACCAATCGGGTTGAACTTCAACAAAGAGGTGGTACTCACTCAGGAAAGGACAAAAGTGATACAAATAAGTGTTCTCTTAAAATCAACTATTCTTTGACAGTGAGAGCTTTAATAACCCGATATATTTGGGGTTACCTTTGCTTTGCGTGAAAATGACGATGATGGATTAAAATGGATACACAGACACACACACAATATTTAGTTGAGGGCTTACGTGCGTGCACCATTTGGTGAATATTAAATTCAATTGGTTGGCTTAGGAATCTATTTTTTATAAAATAAAAATGAATGACAGCCCTGCAAATAGTTTTTCATTTTTTCTTTAGAATAATACAGTAGAAATTTAATATGGTGGTTAAGTATTCTTAAATTTTCTAATTTTTCGCGCAATTTTCTTAATTTTTTCTTTCATAAGAACCTTCTGCTGACAATAACAAACACAACAAAAAAAGAATGAACAAAATCGGTCCAGCCGTTCACGCGTGATGTCGTGACAACGGAAAACGGGTTTCATTTTTATATATATAGATTATTGTTATTTTTTATTTACTTTATTTTCTCTTTTTTATTTCATATACGCAATACATCTCTTTTTATTTCTCTTCTACATTTTGCTACCTTTTCTTTCTTCTTCTTTGTTTTTCAAATATTTTCTTTTTCTTATGAATTGTTCTATTGGTCTGGCTGTCTCGAACTAAGAGATTTAATCTTCAGTAATGGTTACTAATGAGGTTCGTGGAGGTTCCACAGACGGAAGTAGTGATGGAGTCATTCGTTCTATGTTACGCGTATGAGTAATCACTTTTGATATGATTGATGCGGTAATTTAAGATATGATATGCTCTAAATGTTATAGGTAAATTGAAATCATCTTGGATGATAGTGTTTTGTTAACAATTCTAAATTCTAGATTGTTCTACCGATCTGCCTAGCAATATGGGAAGATCGGGGGAGTGTCTAAATATGTATATGTTTATGAATACAGACACAACAATTTTATTTGTATCTAGATCGATAGACATGGAGCACATGAGTGTCAGCTGAAAAATAGAGGTCAGAGGATCTAAAAGGATTCTGATCGAAAGAATCCTTCAGTACGATAAACAGCAGGGAGAAGGCGGAATTTTTCGAATGGATGTTAATACCAGCGGAAGTTTGAGCGCAGCAGCTGAGCACTCTGCCACAAATTGTGAAGGCCAGAATGTTACCACAATATCCGATTTATGTACACCCACAGATGAAGAGCTAAGGGCGAGAGAATGGGAGACGGAGGGAAAAAGACCTTCTTGAAAAAGAGCGAATCCTATTCATGAAAGAACATGAAATAGCTGAGAAGCTGACATACTTAGGATCAGCCCGACAACAGTCATTGTGCCATTGTTCCAGACAAGACGAGGGTAAATTGCACCATAAAAGAAGTTGCGGATACCCTTCCAGTCTTCTCACCCGGTGACATGGCTTAGCAAAAATTTATAACTGGGATGAGATGGCTTTATTAATGGCAGTGGCATCAAAAATGCAAGGTCCTGCAAGATACTGGTGGGATACAACCCAGACGGCGTCCGTAACCTGGACTCAGTTAGCCAACGGAAACACTTGAAGAATATTGCTTTGAGATGAACATGATGGCTGCAGGAAATTATAAGGATTATAATAGAAAAAATCAAATGGTATGATGGTATTAGCAGTGTCTCTCAAACAATTAGTACTCCAGGAACGTCAAAAAAAGTAACCACAAAGCGGCCCCCAACTAGCGAACACACAACATGGCAACTTCAGCGACCTATGATGTCAAAAGCCTACATAACCTGCTATAATTGCAATAAAACAGGACATTACGCAAGAAATTGTCCGCAATCCAGGAAGAGACAGTGGTCGAATAGCCAATCGAATGAAGCGTTGGATAGCATTTAATAAGGAACTCGACGTGGGCGTCGACGATGTCAGGACGGTCGAATCTGTAACAAAATGTAACCTGGCAGTGCCGTTACTTGAGGAGAGGGACATGTGCGAGGGAGATAGCCAGCTGAATGCTGTTATATAGGAGGCATAATGTGATGCGTGATCGCATTAAGGATTACGACTGGTTGGATCGCCGTTGAGAAAGGATTACCTACTAATAAAATACTACAATATTTGAAGTGGAATAACATCTGTTATTTGTCTAAAGGTTTAAATTCGCTAAATAATTCTCCACTTTTTACTTACATGAATCCAGACTTTTCTTGGTTGTCTATGCATTACAATTGCTTTTGCAATTATAAGTCTTCTAGTCATAAGACGTAACATATTCAATAGAATACGACGCCGTTTTCTCATTAAATGAAAGCTTTGAGTGGAGATACGATTCACCGCGAACTCCATGCCTCCATATTGAATCAACAATATATTTAATATGTCGGAATTAGCACTTGAATTTATGTTTAAATTAGGATAACTAAAAAACTAATTTCTTTAGATTCAACCACTTTTGACTTATAAACAGAAAAAAGGACAAGAAATCAATTCTGACATTTGGATTTCAAAATGTTTTAACCGAAATGTTGAATTTGAGTGAACATAAATGAACTAAAAATCAGTGTCGTTAGTGGAAAAATAAACTAAGAAGAAAAATCAGTGATTGTTACAGACTATAAATCAGTCGCAACATACATAAAGAAAGAAGTGTCTGTTAGAAGTGCTATTCGAAAACACCAACATTTCGCGACAAATACTCCACGATTCCAAAAGGAATTTAACAACAGAAGTAGAAGAAATCGAAAAGGCAGTCAGCGATATACACTCAACGGAATCACTTGACTTTTTATTTAACTGTAAATGTAATAATACAAGTTGATCCCGATAAAAGTGCTGCCATTGTAAATTCAGCAGAACCAAAAACACGCTACGCAAATGTAAAGTTCGAATATTTACTTACAAAGTATATCGAGTCCAACATGGCAAACAATCAAAACAGCTCTAATAGAGGACTATGAAGTTCCCGAAACGACGAACAAATACTTCGGGAGCTACACAGTATTTCAGCGAGAGACATTCATCAACGGTATCGTCAATGTGAAGAAATCCTCAACAAGATAAATCGTAAAAGTAAGTTAGAAATAAACTTAATATACGTCCCCCAATCAATTGTTTTAAAAAAGTTTATAGTTTGTACGGCTCCGAACTGGTGAAAAAATGTTTGCAGTTGAAACTTTAAGAAAAAACGTCTTAGCTTTCGCAATTTAATGAAACACCATTTACGTTATAAAACTGAATGTATACTTGCTTTTATATGCAATTTTTTTTATATATCGAATGCACATAAGTCAAAGTGCTTAGAATTTTTTTGTGAAATTAAGTTAAGTATTGTGGCAGTGTAAAGAGGAAACAAAGAAATAAAGAAAAAAACTGGCTGCCGGGCAGAGATAATCGTTTTGAGTTGTTAGTTCAATTCCGATCGCCAATAAAGAAAGACTTAAAAATCTCAGTGGTTTAATTGATTTAATTTTGATTTTTTTAATTTAATGATTTTCAATATACCTTCTTCTTTTCTTAGAACTTTAAATCTATTGATTGTTCAATAAACCTTTAAAAATAATTTTTGTATTATATTGAACAGGATTTAGTACGCGTATATACCCGATATATTGGCATACAAACGAAAAAATGTATGTAAGCGCATCGAGTACCACATATGGCACATTCAGTGAATACATAGATACTAATGCTAATTGTTTTCAACTAAAATAATACTTTAAAATCAGTTAAAAGAATAAATTCTTCCAGCGTTAGTTTGCAATTTTGTGCTATATTATATGGCACACCATGCAATAATGTATACTACAATTTGATTTTAGATGTTTGGTGTTTGTAAGGATGTGAAGAAGATGAGCCTTTGGAAAGTGCGAGCAAAATTTTTAACGATAAATTGCTAGGAGAGCCTCTGGGTGATGAGTATTTCATGGAAATTGTTGCTGATGTGTTTACACCCAAAGAACGAGAATCGGCATTGAACATGGCCATTAGAAAGAGACGACTTCATCCGTATCTAAAGGGTATATTTTTTGGTTGGCGTTTCGATCTTAAAAGTGCAGGCGTTTTTCTTTTTTGTTGGATTTCGATAACGGCTGGATAAACACTAATTTTTGTTTTCTACTTATTCGAATTATTAATAAATTAAGATTACTACAAAAACGATCACGATCGATCAGTTCGCAAGTTCGCCTGTGTCTCTTTTCGACTCCTTCTTTATAATCGATTTTATCTATAAAAACAACTTTACCTTATTTCAAATTTTATTGCAATATAACCGCATTTACTTGTTTCATGGTTTACAATAGTTCACGAGTTGTCTTTCTCTTTTTCTTTTGTTGAAATCTTGTGTTTTTACAAAAGAAAATTCATAAATTCATATAAATAAATTTCTTCCTCCGTGTGAGTACAACTTTTGGTATTTGTTCTGCCATTACAGCAAAATTAATATTCACCACGCCATTTTTATTATTGGATCTTTTCCACGCACCACATTTTTCTCAATCATGAGTATATATATATATATAAGAAGAAGAGAGAGATATTCGAATCAGACCACCAATGTCGGGTCTCTTTTCGTCTCTCTTTTCTTTATTTTGGTGTAGTGAGGGAGAAACTCTGATATTATTATTATTCGTTTCTCTTATATGTTTGGGTGGCCGAGTACTGCTGTCCCTCGGTGGGGCTCGAACCTGAGCCGACAGGGTCACAAGCAATGACTCTACCCACTACACCATTGCCACCCTTTCAATCATGAGTAACCCTGATTGTTACATCTGTAAAAAAAACACGAACGATGTAAGCGTTTCGTGCGGAATTTGCCTTGACACTGCTCATGCAAAATGCATAGGCTTGAAAGGGAAGGATATCGCTAAATTCTTAGTACTCCCGGTCTATGTTTTTATTGTGAGAAACATAGAAATATCTCACCTGATGTCCTCCACTGGAAAATCATAAAACTGCAAAAATGTTTTTATTTTATTTATTTTAGTTCAACTAATATTGAGAAGGATTTACTGCAACAGTTGCCTCAATCAAACGACCTTTCCTTAAATTTACTAAGTCCTCAAATCTTCCCAATGGAAAATACCAAAGGATCTAATAATTGTGCTCTTCAGCAGCTGAACAACGATCTCACAGTCGGATACAATACGGAACTAAACCAAAGTTCCTGTAAATTGCCAGGACTGCCGCAAGGCGGACCTGTAGAGTACCGGGACTGCCGCGAGGCGGACCTGTAGATTGTCGTCAGACGGACCCTTGAAACGCCGGGGCTATCTCACGCCCATCCGAAGACCGTACCAGTAAACTAAAGTAATAAAGTCAGTGTTTCTTTGAAGAAGAATCTTGGCGAGCCGGCGAGCTAACCTCAGTCCAGATAAAAAGCACATCACAATGCAATAAATGAGCCAAATTTAAAGCTAATAAAAATCAGAATCACAAGAATATGTTCGCAATCATCATGGCGAAGCAAAAACGGAACGAGATATTGATCGCAAGAATGCACTTAAAATAAGTGTTTAATTCTCAAAGCAATAATTTTAAAGCCTGATGGACCCGACATTATTATTTTATTTAAGTTCTTCCGATGAAAGTAGTGAAAACAATGAAAAAATTGTTCGAAAATAGCTAAGGGATAGAAGCAATCCGCTTTCCCTACAAAGCAAAGCGTAAGTACAATTGAAAACTCTCCGTGAATTAATAAACACGGTATATTTTTATAGATTTATTAAGCGGTTTCGTTTGAATAAAGAGGCATTTCAATATGTATTTTCTTAGCTGAAATTCTGTGTTCAATTATCCACGGCAGTACCACCTGTATTGCAATTAGCAGCGACACTGTCTCTATTAGGGAGTGGAGGATACCAACACACTGTCGGAGGCGATTATCTTATTGGGATGTGCCAAAGTAGTGTTTCGAAAATAACATCCAGTGTACTCAAAGAAATTGAGGACAAAATATGTCCTACTCACATAATGTTCCTCCCTGAGAATGCGTCTAGATGTAAGGAACACTTTTTCCAAAAGTATAAAATACCAGGTGGTAAGTTTGCGCTGTCTTTTACAAAATGATTTATTGTGTATATTAATTGAAATTGTATTTCAGTGATTGGGTGCATCGACGGAACGCATATTGGGCTGCAACGACCCATTCTAAATGAACACATGTTCTTGAATCGCAAGGGTTTTCACAGCTTAAATGCAATGATTGTAAGTTTATTATGAGTATACAATATCACATTATATAAATACCTTGTTTCATATTAATTTACAGATATGCGACCTTGAGTATGTTATAAAAGCGGTGATTGCACAATATGGAGGGGCTGCGCATGATTCTTTTGTGTGGAAACATTCTGAACAGCGAAGGATGTTAGAAGATAGATTTCAATTGAATGGAAATGAAAATGGTTGGCTTTTAGGTAAATAGGCAATACAAGATAATTGATAGTAAGTTAATGTCCAAACACACAATAACGGAAATGCTTCGAGATATCATTATCTCAAGCCAACAGTTCAGTATATCCAAAAATGCAATTCAACAAAATAAACAGACCACCCAGCTTTATCGCGAATAAACAAAAAACATAATCCTGACTTGCAGTTTGTTGTTTGTAGATAATCCAGATCCAGAAGACGACATCAATCTCACCCACCACATGATGGATAGTTTTAAGGCAAGATTGTATTTGGAGTTTAGTTTAAGTCTGACATCGCGACTGAACAGTCGGAAAGAATAAAATCTAATAAAAAAACCCTTTTGTGTGACGAGTTAATTAATTTATTATAAATTTACACAGCTTTCGCTTTGATCATTTCGCCGTAAAGTTATTTTCAGTAACCGAGCGAAATGGAAAACTTTTTTTCATTTTTTTTGCAAGTCTAGAACCTTCAAGTCGTTTTGTTTTTTTTTCCCGCAGAAAATTCGGAAGTAATAGTTAGTGTTTGAATTAACATTTTTTCAGGTAAGATTTTTCTTATTACTTTGAATAAGTGATAAAACCAGTGTTTTTTGTTAAAATATGAAATCTTGTAATATGGAACTCCTATAGGAACCTAATATGGAACCGGGTTCCATATTACCATTACGTGTTTTTTATTTACCTAGCAATGTTTTTTTCTCTTTTTCCTCCAGCCACCGTCATGCCGCGAAGTCAAATAAAAACGCCACCCAAACCAAAAAGAAAGTCCTGGGACAAAAACCAAATGGTTAGTGCTATCAAGGATGTTAGGGAGGAAAAAATAAGCCTACAGAAGGCGGTGAAATTGTTTTCAGTCCCTCAAACAACACTACAAAGGTTTGTTCATAGTGGACAGTCTCCAGAAGAATGCGTTAACAACCATTTGGGGAGAAAAACAATATTGCTACCTGATATAGAAACCCATTTGGTTGCCCTAACTGCTGCAGAGCGGGGCTCATTAATTACAATTGTGTGCGCCATGAGTGCTAGCGGAATTTACATACCACCTATGCTGATTTTTCCACGGAAAAATATGACCGACCTTTTGATGAAAGGTGCTCCACCAGGTTCCATTGGCAGGTGTCATCCTTCCGGATGGATACAAATGAACCTGTTTACCGAATGGTTTGAACATTTTATTGAAAAAACTAGACCATCTGAAACTTCGCCAGTTCTTTTGATTCTTGATGGCCATAACACACACACAAGAAATTTAGATGTTCTTGAAAAGGCACGGAAGAATCGTGTATCTATCATAAGCTTGCCCCCTCACACGACGCATAAAATGCAGCCACTGGACAGGACATTTATGGGACCTTTGAAAACCTATTACAGTGAAGAGATCCGGCAGTGGTATCTACATTCCGAGAAGCAGATGAATACGTATGATATTGCCGAGTTGTTCGGAAGAGCTTATCTGAGGTGTCAAAAGGCATCTACTGCAGTAAACGGGTTTAAGGTCACAGGCATATATCCGCATATATTCTGAGACTGATTTTATTGAAGAAGAAAGTCAAGAACCTCAACCATTGACACAACCATCAATTGAACTGTTAGAGGTTTCAACTATTTTTGATCAAACTCCCGCAATATGTCAGCCTTCTACAAGTCAACAACAACCGGCTTTTGTCGTCGCTGATGTCAGTGACATAGCTGAAGACTGTCAACGATCTACAAGCCAACAACCAGCTGTTCTTGTTCCTGATGTCAGTGGCATAGCAAACCATTGTCAACCATCTACAAGTGAATCCTCCTTAGCTATGGTCCCTCCCGGAGAAGTGATCCCCATACCAAAGCTTAAGAAGAAAACTTCAAACAGAGGACGTAAGGCCTCATCTTCTGCGCTTTTGACAGGGTCCCCATACAAAGCCAAACTTGAACAGTCAATATTAAATATAACCAAAAGAGGAAGGGGAAGAGGCCGATGTGGTGGAAGAAAAACCAGGGGTGGTGGACGTGGTGCACGCGGTGGCCGTGGTAGACGTGGTGGGCGTGGTGTGAATACTAGGAAAAGACTTGGTCATCATCCGATAGAGAAATATCGTCTGGTGATTCCGTTTTTTCCGAAAGCGGCAGTGGACATACTCCAACAGAAGAAGACAATGATGTCAGTTGCATGTTCTGCTCTCAAATGTATTCAGACGATCATCGTGGTGAGGTTTGGGTTCTATGTCAATCCTGCAACCTATGGGCACACAATGATTGCGCAGGATGCGATCATGATTATTATGTTTGCGATTTTTGAACACAAATGTAAATTGTTATTTTTACATACATTTAATATGGAAACCGGGGTTCCATATAAGGAACATAAAAATGAAAAATGTAAAAATGAATTTCTTTGAATAAAGTACAAAATTTAATACAAAAAGTATTCAGAATATGTTTTTTTTTCTTATATACCTATCATGAAAGAATATATACATAATATAATTGAAAAAATTTTAATGTCTTAAGATAACGGGTATGAACAAAAAAATTTAAAAACCAAATGGGGTTCCATATTCCAACCTTCTCCTCTACATAATTGCATTGTACCTATATTTATATCCACAATTAACATACAGTATCTACATAAAGATATTGTATTTTTACATGAAATCTCTGAGTTATTAATGGTTTTTAAGCAGAATTATGTACTTTCATTCTTTCAATGCGAACCAGCTTTATCCTTTTGTTCCGTTTAATTAAATTTCCAAAACCACGATACCCGATACAAGGTAGGTTAAGCTTTACACAGAGCAGTGAATTAAGCTAAAGCAGACTACATGAACAGAACCCAGCTTCGACTTTTGCGGACTTTAGTACCCTCAGCCCACACTTACGGGGGAGGAGTTACATACTCTACGATTGCAACAACCAAAACAGCTTACAGTAGCATTCGCCCAAATCAGCCATCACATCATTGTTGTCAACGATGAGTCTAATACGCATCACGAATAGAGTGCATGCTCGTTATCAGCATAACATCAACATCCAAAACAACGCCAACCATCCATCAAGGCCAACAACATCCAAAACAACGCCAAACATCCATCAAGGCCAACTAGTTATCATGGGACAGCATAACAGAATCCATATCGCACAACTTCTGCTATGAGCCAACAACAATCATAGTACATAATCCCAAATGCATAACAACAACACCATAATATCGATAACTGGCTACCTGCTGTAGCTAACAGAATAGCATAGCTGACGATAGAAGAAGCCAACAGGGAAGCAGTAAGTGTGATTAGGAGGTTTACTGGATAAGCACCAAAAATAAGAAATCTATTGTATGGAATTCATATACATTGAAAATTGTGAATATTAATAAAAAAAAAAAAAAAAAAACAAAGACAATAAAAGAACTAATAAAATATAAGAAGTGTGTTGGTTTTAAAATTTACAACTAGTTCACTGGCTGTGAACATAACTCGCGCAGCCATTTTTACGCAACAAGCATTTGTCTCGATATTCATATTTCATTACACAAAGTGAAATATGAATATTTCGAAAACAACATTCCTGTCCCAATCCCAATGCCGACATAACTCGAGAGAGAAGGTCGTAATCCTGGTTTAAAAAAAGCTGTTGATAATTGGCAAAGCCCGACGCCCAAGATGTTCTAAAAATGTACGGTCATTGCCAGTAGATTATGAGAGCAATCGGAGAACCGGAATGACATCTGAGACTTTCATCAAGTGGGTACGTGATTGGGACCGGTTGAACAAAGGAATGTGCTCTAGGAAACCTACGAAATAACGAAGATAAGACCAAATACCAAGAGAGCACTTATTCACCAACACTGTCGATCAGTAAAGTAACCAGGACTCTCTTCGCGTAACTTTTCAGACGATCATCGTCTCGACGATAGCTATAAACGCTATCGCCACAAGTTCGCTTTATGTAACTCAATCAGTGTCGTGTCGTCTATCATTTGTGATAAGCTGCGTTTAAATTTTTACATGCCCGGAAGAAAATTACAGCATAATCCCATGTTTGGGAGGACATGATATTTCAAAATATCTGTGTAAGTATACATTTATGTGCTTGTGCATTTTCAGTAAATTAGTTCAATGATAAATTGAAATTATACTTTTCAGGATTGTTTCAGGATTAAAAGCCTTGAGGGGAGAATGAAGACCCTTTTGAAGACATAAAAGGCTGCCAAGGACAACACGCAACAGACTGGGGCATCACCTTGCTTTGTGCCGTACATAGACGAGATGGATGAGATTTTTGGCGATAAGCCATCAGTCTCAAACTCCCATACCCCTCATGCTGAAAGAGGTAAAACGGTAGCATTAAAGGACCCCATTCGGTAGACGACGACCTGAAAATGGAGGAAATATATTTGACCAACGAAAACTCGTCGACAAGTTTCTTTTGAAGTGTGACTGACCCTTCAGCTGTCAAAATCTTCCCCAAAAGAAAATCACAGTAAGAAATATATTTTGAGGCAAAGAACGCAACTAAGAAACGCCAAATTTGCTTAAAGAGAAGTCTTTTTAAGATTCATTCATCATTCTTTTGATGAAAACATGAAAAAAAATGTCCTCGAAAAAGACAAATAAAACATTTTTCAAAGAAAGAGAAAAAAAGAAAATTGAGCTACTAGAGCGTTTATTAAATAAATAAAACAAAACCAGTAGCTCATTCATTCGTTTTCAAGGTAAAGGTCTTATCCTTTAAAGAGGTCGCTGGTGTAGGTTGCTTCAGTGAACTCTCAATCTCAAAAAGGGGGGAAAAACCATGTAAAATTTTATTTTATTTAAATATAGGCTATTTTAAAAAAAAAAAGTTAATAAAATACATTTTTTTGCATTTTCCTTGCTTTAAAAAAAGAATTACTTTTTATAGAAATAGAGTTCGGTCCAGTTCCTGCGAGGATGAAGAGAGAGACAGAAAAAAACAGAAGTGCATAAACGTCCATATCTAAAGCAGTGGGAACCTTTGGGGGGAGAAAAATAAGGTTCCATTCAACATACCCCCTGCTTTTCAACCTTTTAACGCTGATGTTGTAAATCAGGAAACCTCAACTGCGATCGCCAATAGTCAAGGAACTCCCACTAAGCACGCTAAAATATTTCTAAATTGGTTCAACACAATATCAGCAATCTCACCACTAGCTGCAACTCCGAAGCAAGTAACACACGTAAAACCTAACAAACCGCTAAAGCGTAAATCTGCAAAAACATCCAAAAGGAGAAATGAATATTCATTTTTACTGACTCATTGAGAAATGAGGTCACACCTAAGGGTACACGGGACAAACAAAGTTTGTTTCCATCATTGATACGTAAAGAGGAGGAGGTATACCTTGAACCCTTCTTCGTCGAGATTTTAGCGTTTGATGTCAAACTACGTGTTGTTGAGGCTGTAGAATTGGATGGGAGCGAGAAAAGCAAATTGAACGGGATGCTAACGCAGGAAGAATCCTTGTTCGATACGCCTGGGTGGGGGTTGTCGGTTGGACCTTCCTGCAGACTTTACTCAACGATCCAGTTACCTTCCAGAGGCTCACGTTACAAAGTCTTTTTTTTAAATGCTCTAAAGCTGAAATAAAATTAAAAAAAAATACCTACGGTTTTCATGTTTTTTTTTACTACTCAACCTCGATTTCTTGCCGCTTGGTAACACCTCCTTGAAGTGTCCCTGAGCATTCTGCAACTATTTCTTTTTCAATTGGTTTCTAAGCCCAGAATAAGCCATAAGTATAATAAAATATATTTTTTATGTTACATGAAGGACTCATCAAAGCGGACAGTTTGTTTCAACAGGGTGAAAGCCTGTAGACCAAATTAAAGACAGCGAAACAACGGTTGAGTAAGGAGACAAGGCATTTTCCATTATCGGGCGACATGTGTTAAAAGGAGACGAGAGTATTCTTGGTTTTAAATGTCATCTTCGTCCCTTTGACCTTCAGGAGAAAGATAATTATTTGTGAGCAAAGTCCTAGGCGGATTTATTAGGTAAATCTTTTATAATAATAATGTATTTGATATTAATTAGATTTAGAATCTAGGTCTAGCTTACTGATTTTTCTAGTTGCACCCTGCATGTGGATAAATTCCCAGTTACATTGAGTTACCAAATTCGTAAGTCAAATTTAGTTTTCGCTCGTGTGTTTTTGTAATCCTCCCTTTTTTTCTTTAGAAATAAAATTGAAATTCACTTGCAATTTTTATAATTTGGTTTTTGGATCCAATTTTGCAGAGGAGCCACACAAAATAAAACTTCAGACTTTGGATGGACTTTAGATCATAAATATCGTAAAGTTCAACGGGACGCCTAAGTATAGACAGTTTGGCAGTTTTATTTAAAAAAATAAGAATCGTAAAAACATAGAGAAATTTGAAGAAAATTTTATCGTCTTTGTTGAAAAACACGATTTCTTGTACAATACAAAATCAAAAAAAAATATAAGAATGTTGTAAATCGCGATTCAGCTTGGGCTAAAATTGGCAGACAGCTTAACAAGTGACGCAGTACAAAGACAACAACAAGGTTTTTTTTCACAAACCACCACAAGCAAAAGCAGCATACAAGTTCATACAACAGATGGAGAACATAAAACAAATGTCGCAAACAAATTCATGACCCAACATTGTTGAACCAACATTGCTGACCCAACATTGCATTGCACCTGCACCTGCATCAAGCTTTCTTGGAAATCATCATTCATCAACTACATTGTCATTGTCACCGTAGGTTACATTTAAGAAACTCTTAGATTTGTATTAGTTAGTTCAATAATACTCTTCGTCTAATATAGTTTATTTTTTTAAAAAAAAACTCGTCTTAGTTTTTTAACTGGCGCCCGAGCAGAGACCAGTGTTTGAAGCGGTCATAACGTGCGCATAAACGTGCACATTCTTAATTGAGTGCCTGAATGCCAAATGTCATTCTTTCTTTATCGCGGTTTTCGGCATCTTGCGCCGAGTTCGATTTTCACACTTTGCTTAATCTTTTTGGCTGAAGCTTGTCGGCGGCGTAAATACTAGTAATCAATGAAATATTTGTGTTTTACTTAACTTTTAATTAAACAATAAAATAAATTGAACTAGATAAAGAAATTATTTTCTGTGCGTGTACATGCACGGAAAACGTTTGAAAGTTATATTTACTAAAACGCCCTCAAGTAGTGCAAAAAGTATTTTATAATAAATCGCGTAGTGAAATAATTGAACTTGAAAGAATAAAAATCAAACACGAGGGGTTGGCGAGGGTAACTGTGACAGTTCGTGAAACAAAATTGTGAAAATTTTAATATAATATAAAGTGTTGGAGAAATATTTTTAAAGGACCCTAGCAGCTCATAATCAAGTGAAAAGGACTCAGTAGAACTGTTATTTAAAATAATTATTAAAAAATAATTATTTAAGATATTTTTTCCGTCTCTCTAGAAATTGAAATAGCATTAAAATAAGCTACTCATTTTTCTTTTCAGATTTGTATCTACCTATTGTAAGCGGAAATCAAATTTCAATTTGTGTATCCACCTTAGCAATGTATTGTTGAGTGTCAAAAGAATTAATATGGGATGGGATAAATGTGTTATTTATAGAGAGCTTAATGTGAAAAGGTTTTTTAACCATTCGGCAAAAGTTTGTAAAAATAAATTAACCTGTCCCAAATGTGATGGCGGGCATAAACAAAGTGAATGTGAAAGTAATTCCGTTAAATGTGTTAGCTGCATTAGAAGTAGAGAGTCAATTCATCTGCAAAATATCGATGTTGATCATGATACAAGAGGTGAAAATGGTCCGGTACTAAAAAGAAAGTTGCAATTTGAAAGGCAGAGAATTTTATACTAGCAACTAGCAAGATGTAAGTGTTTTTTTCTTTAATATTGAAGGAAATTAAAAACATACTAGTAGTAGATACAAAAAAGTATGAATTTGTTTGCTTAACTGAAAACCAAATTGAGGACGAGGAAATCAAAATTGAGGGATACGGCCAGTTAGATGCGATTCAATATTATTAGCTGTATAATTATCTCCTCCACCATAATGTGCACATAAAGCGAGTTGCAATGCACACTTGCTTATTTGACCGTCAAATGTCAAGCGTGCAATGGAATCTCGCAAGCAAAACCCGAGCTCTGTCTCCAACTTCGTGGGAAGATAGAGATAAGAGCTTTCCCACAGGCACCTAGTTGTTAGTTTAGTTTTAAGACATTTTTGAGTTCTAATAAAGTCATCAAGAATAACAGACGTCTTTGCTTCATAATGTAATTGGCGCAGTCGTGAAAAAGATAAAACATTTTACATCCGCGTAAATGTATTGAACTACGAAGAGTAAAAATAAATAAATAAATATTTTGGCGCGACAGGTCTATGGGACCCAAGGCCTAGCTTCTCACAACCATTCGTTTTGTGTGGGTTTTCAATTTTTTTGGGACGAATGGAAGGGATCTACAATTTTACGCCGAGTCCAAACGGCTAATTGAGAAGCTCATTCATGACAGTTTTACTCTCGGATGTTTGTCAGACGTTCGCGAGAGGTGGCGCAGTGGAAAAAAAAAAACCTTAAGATGTAATTTGGCCCTCTCGGGATTCGAACCTGGAACCCCTCGCTTAGTAGCCCAACACACTCCCACTAAGCCACTGCGCCGACCCAGCAACGCGAATAATTTGTGTGTAGTGTTATTAGCTCTGTGAACGAAAAGTGCACCCTTGTTACAAAACACAGTGGATCAAAGTATCTATATTTTGACAAACATATAGATGCTTGTCTTGCTGGGGCTAAGAGGGCCTACGCTCTGACAAGGAGACTGTTTCGCAGCAGTCAACTTAACGCCAGGGTGAAGGTCATTTGCTACGTGGCCCTTATAAGGCCGATCATCGCTTATGGTTGTCCCATGTGGTTCAATATAGCGCCGTACTATATGGAAAAGATTCGGGTGTTTGAGAGGCAATGTCTCAGGGCCTGTCTAGGGTTGTATAGAACTCCCGAATCCGAGTACATGCATTATTATCCCAACAAGACCCTATACAATGGGGCTCGACTGAATAGGATTGACAATTTCCTTATTAAGGCGATTCGGAGGCACATTGCAAGGGCGATGGCCAGCGATAATAGCCTGATCTCAGGGGCTTACTACCCCAACTTAATGTACCACGAGAGTACGCTACGGTCTGGCTTTGTCCCGCCTGAGGCATTTCTCCATGCAGATATGAAAGGGTTAGTGCAGACAAGAGATGGTGTGCCGGTAATTTACCACCGCCACCGCGGCGCGAGGGATAAGCGGCTCATCCACGACGGGTACGCCGCCAATGCTCAGGAGCTCCTCAGATTTAGTACCGCAATTGCGGATCGGGACATTGTAGATACGGAAAAGCAATTCACCGAATTTTGGTGGCTTGAGGAAGGGGTGAGGGTAGATACGCTCTCCCGGGCCGGTGCGCTACTTATGTAGCATCCTCCTAGTTTTAAGCTAGTATTAAGTTAGTTAGGTTAGATTAGGGGGTCTGTGGGAGGGGCCGGGCTCGTCAATATGATGAGTGCCTCCGGGACTTGACCGACGCCTATGGCCTCGCTCGAGTCCCGGCGGCGCAGATGAACCCAGTTGGCGACTGCCAGGCACCCATGGACGCGATCAGGATGGTGACCAATCCTTAAGATTGCTCACCATCCTGATTATAGTTAATATAGTTTAAGTAGATTAGGTAGTTTTAAGTAGTTTTAAATAGTTCTAAGTAGTTTTAAGGATAACCAAATAATAAAGATTTCCAGTTTTTCTAAGTTTCTGGAAAAATAAAAAACAAACACAATTAAACATATATATATATATATAGATAGATTAAGGCCGAAAGGCAATAGTTTTAAGAATAACGATAAGTTTAGAGCGCTCGCTTGGAGCCAGTAAGCTAGAATTAAGATCCATGTTAGTTTTAAATTAGATTTAATCGTTTTTGTCTAGTATTAAGTTAATGAAAGAATTTAATAAAAATGAATTGAAAACTGAAAAACACAGTGGATCAATTAATATTCATACCAAATTGTGACTGTGAAAGTGATAATAATTGCACATTTATTGAAAGGCACACTTGCTCGACAACGATACATCATTCTGTGAAGAAAGATCAAACAAGATCAGAGGAGGACCAACAACAAGCCGTAGAACCAAGGTATCCGAAAAACATCAAGGAAAGTAGAAAAATCCCGCAAAAATAAGTTTAAGTGATATTAAATTTTGTTTTTCTAAAGTACCTAGGTGGAATATTTGTAAAATGGAAGGCTTAACAGTGGCAGAAAAGCTTAGAATTGTCTTAGATTTCATTTCAAAATTACCACAATATAATGGGGAAGTTAGTAGAGTTTATTGAACGTGTAGTGTAGATGCAATAATTCCTGCTCTAAATGGTTTTGATGCCGTTAACAAAACTGTGCTTACGGGATATGTAAAAGACAAAATTGTTGGGAAAGCTAGGTGTGCGCTCCAAAGGCATGGCTGTGTAAATTCTTGGGAGGAAATAAAGGAAATTCTAAAAAATAACTTTACCGAGAGATTACCTACAGATTCTTTGATTGACACAATTAGGACCAGTAGAGTTACTACTACAATAGAGGACTATTAAAATAGAATAAATAATTACCTTAGTAGAATCTACGCTTATCTACTTAGCAATCCGCGCAACGATCAAAACATGATCAACTCAAATAATCGTATAGCGCTTAATTCCTTCAAAAAAAACTTACCAGAACCAACTATAACAGTTTTTTTTAGTCGCAATCCTGAAAATTTAAGCGACGCCTTTTAAATAATTTTAGAAATAAACCAACAAAATTTTGGACCCTGTTGTAAAGTGCACCACTTGATGCATACCTAGCACTTTACAACCTCTTTAACATTTCTTCTTTGTATGAGTTAAGACAGAACACATTCCATCCATCATCCAGAATGCCGACACCCGAACCTTGCACGCGCAACATAGCTAAGACAGCACCATCCAGAATGCCGACACCCGAACCTTGCACGCGCAAGATTCAACATCCAGCAACATCCAACACAGACCGACGCGACATCGGAAACCTCGCTCACAATAGCCGCATTCCTGCACGTACAACATGTGAAATGCATGAGTACCTGTGGGAACACATCTCCACAAAATTAGTATTTAAGCTTTAGTTTTTAAGAAGTAATTATTCATTCGTTTAGAAGGCAGAATCGCTGCCGGATTGGATTTTTAAATAAAGTTTTTTTTTAATGAAACTAACCTAAATTAGTTTAATTTACATAAGTGTAGTTGTAGTGTACTGTGTACAGGAAATCAAATGGATAAAGGAAAGAGAAACATAAAACCGTTTGACGGAGAAAATTATTCAATATGGAAATTTCGAGTGCGAGCTCTTTTAGAAGAGAACGATTTGTTAAAAGTGATTGACGAAGAACAAAGTGAAGTGACAGATGAGATTAGAAGGGCAAAAAGAAATGCAAAGAGCATTATAATAGAATATTTGAGTGATTCATTTCTACCATTTGCCAACAGTGAAAATTCTGCTAAACAGATTTTTAAAAATTTAGATGCAATTTACGAGCGGAAAAGTTTAGCATCACAACTTTCGCTACGAAAGCAACTATTGGCATTAAAGTTAAAAGGTGATACTCCGCTACTAGATCATTTTAATTTTTTTGATGAACTTATTTCTGAACTCATCGCGTCAGGAGCCAAATTAGACGAAATGGACAAGATTTCACATTTACTGTTAACTCTTCCACCAAGTTATGATGGAGTTATCACGGCAATAGAAACTCTATCTGAAAACAATCTAACATTAGCTTTTGTGAAAACACGACTTCTTGATCAGGAAATTAAGTTCAAAGGTGTGAAGAAAGATACAAGTGCCAAAGTGTTACAGGTTATAAGCAATAGAGAGCCGTGGGACAGTAAATATAAAAATAAATCAATGTACAAACACGCGAAGAAGCCATTTAAAAACAAATTTAAATCAAAACCAAAACCAAATTGCTTTCATTGTGGTAAATTAGGGCATTTAAAGAAAGACTGTTTCCTTTTAAATAGACAAAGGGGAAACCAGAATGTTGCTAGTGAGAATAGTGGCAAAGATAAACAGGCTCAAATAGCAACAACAACACAGCCAGAACGTGGGTTTGTTTTCATGGTGAGACAAGTAAATACAAATGTAAACGCAAGCGAGGTAGAATTGATCCTGGATTCCGGGGCTTCAGATCATATCATAAAAGACATCATATTGTTTTCTGAGTATGAAAATTTGGTATCACATGTGGCGATTGAAATTGCAAAACGTGGAGAATATATCCATGCTACAGCCAAAGGAGTGGTTAACCTTAGCAGCTCTGAAAATAAGTTTACACTGAAAAATGTGCTATATAGTAAGGATATTCCCCACAACTTACTATCTGTGAAGAAGATGTAGGATGCTGGCATGACGATTGAGTTTAACCCTGGAGGAATAAAAGTCACCAAAAATGGTAACTTGGTATTTAATGGAAGGTGTGAGTATAATGTTCCAATTATAAAATTTAAACTAAATGGTAAAATATATACATCAAATATTTCAAATAGTGCAGAGTATCGCTTGTGGCATGAAAGATTAGGCCATATAATACCGCTTATCTACTTAGCAATCCGCGCAACGATCAAAACATGATCAACTCAAATAATCGTATAGCGCTTAATTCCTTCAAAAATAACTTGCCAGAACCAACTAGAACAGTTATTTTTAGTCGCAATCCTGAAAATTTAAGCGACGCCTTTAAAATAATTTTAGAAATAAACCAACAAAATTTTGGACCCTGTTGTAAAGGGCACCACTTGATGCATACCAAGCACTTTACAACCTCTTTACCATTTCTTCTTTGTATGCAAGATGTTTAACCCTACGATCAATGTTGCAACTTTGTAACAATATATTGATTGTCCCAAATAAACATCCTCCTAAATTGCTTTTTCCCAGGTCCACCCCGGACTGTAGCGCCACCTTAAGTAAATTGCTTTTTCAGCTTGCCACTTCCAGCGTCAATGCCCAACACTTCCTTCCGACCTAAATAAACAATGCTTATTTATGGTCTTTCTTTATTTCCCTTGCGCAACTAAGTGCTCAAGTCAATTAACTCGTTGTGCTGATGTCGCATTTCACTTTCCATACGAACGATCGCTTTATGTATCGATCGTATGCGCAACAAAGTAACATGAGCCACTTGACTTGTCCGGGAATTCCCTTCCGCTTTTTTCGTATTCTTTGGCTTTCCATTTTCATTCATCGAACCTCGGATTGAATCATTCAATTCGAGGCTATTTATATTGGTCACTGAGCAATGACGCGCACTCAGTTACAAACGGTCAATCTTTCTATATCGTTGTAAATCCTATCCCAGTCACTCAATACCAATCTTTTTCACCATCGTAACCTAAATCCTAAACCAATATCTGTTCATATTAATAATTCTAAGATATTATAAATTGTACCTACTAAAAAGTGAATTAAGATAAAACCCATAGACATAGTGTAATAAATAGCATAAAAAATCAAGTGTCAGTGTTTTGGTGTTTTGTTGTTTTATTGATTGGACTTACAGATCACACGAACAGTCATTTCACTTTTTTTTTGACTAAAAGGCAACACCATCAAGGTAAGACCCAACTGAGAGTAGTGCCTCTCAGTATAAAAGACAAATAGCACAACATATCCAGCAAAATGGGACGAGGATCAAATGGCTGGCTTAGAGTGGATGCGTAAATACAGGGAACGGAATTCGAATCTCAGTTTGCGAAAGCCAGAAAATACCAGTGCTGCACGATCATTCGCTTTCAATAAAACTGCAGTAACAGAGTTTTAAAATAATTCGGCCGATGTATTGCAGCGACATAATTTTACTGCCGACCGTATATTTAACTTTGACGAGTCGGGTGTTTCTACGGTTTTAGACACTCCTAAATCACAGAAACAAGTAGGGCAAATCGTTTCAGCGGAGAGGGGCGAACTTGCTACTTTTGGTGCTATTATTTCGGCACTACAAAGACCATCTTCTTGAAAGTGCACCTGAAGGAAGCATTGTGGCTTGTGGCGTTCAGCTGTGCACTGCAGACAAATGTATATATTTTACCATCTCTGACACTGGAAATGTACCGAATTCACTCTACAATTTATTACCCGCCATATTGTGTTGAGTTAGAACATTAGTACTAAATGAAATGGTAATGTCTGACCGAGCATCTCCTATCATTCATACTCGCTCTTTTTACATCGAGCTTTCCACCTTCGCTCCTAGCGTCTTGCCAAAGATTTCGTCTACGAAGTAATTCCGCCTCACGCCAACAAATATCCATCCAAACATATTGCTATATGATTTGAGTTTAACTAAATTTGTTTGGAATTTTTATAATACCTAAAAGGTATTCTTTTTATTTGATTTACTTTTTTGGAGATCATTCACGTAAGTAAAATTTACCTATTCTTCTAAATGGCTGAGATCACAAATCGTTTTTTTTTGTCAATAGTAACCATTGCGAGAGAGCAATTTGTGGAGAAAATCAAATCTCCTACTTTGTTCGCACGAGTCACGTATATGCCTACGTCAGCACCAGTGCCTGCACAAGCCGATAAATACGACGACTTCATCCGGTCAATAACACTAAGTTAAAATGCATTTCCTCATTTCTTGGAAATTAAGTACATTGTAATATTATATTTGTTGATTTCACAGAAAAATATCTGTGCCAGTAGAATCGCTGACATTGCGTCTGCCGATTAAAATCAGAAATTGTAAAGTATCAAATAGAGGCGAACTACAAGAAATGTGGGGTAGTATCGCAATTGCAGTCGTGTAACTCGTATCTTTTTGTCAGTCAATAAACGTTTCTTCAATAAAATTGTTTTTCTGTATTTTTTTTAATAATAACTAAAAGACGGTTATTTCACTCGTGCGTACCATCCGTTTGCATTATAGGGGATTTAATACCAAATTCCCGCCCGTTACAGGCTGCAAACAGGAGTAGCTGGATAAATTCTAATATATTTATGGCAGTATTAAAACATATCCAAAAGCACACACTGGCCTCTAAAGATCACCCGATTTTATTATTATGTGTTAATCATGAAAGCCACGTTAGCTTACAAGGTATAACCTATGCTTGAGATAATGGAAAAACTTTTGTGTCTTTTCCCCCACACACAATCCATCGCTTGCAACCGTCAGATGTTTCAGTTTTTGGTCCGTTTAAGTCGAAGTTGCAAACAGCATTCAATAATTGGCATATGGTGAATCCAGGAAAAACAGTCAGCATTTATAATATTCCCAAACGAAGAATATAACAAGTGGATTTGCTAAGCCAGTGCAATAAAATGGCATTTAGCGATGAAGATTTTGCTCCCATTGACGTATATGCTTCTAATATTTCTGAAAATATTCCACCAAACCCGGAAGCAAGTTCTGCTGCAATAGAACAGCTGAATCAACAATAAATAAACTGTGGAAAAATTCTTAAACGCTGACCTTACCATAACAACAACACATTCGAATAAGCGAACTTCGTACATCGAATTCAACACACATTATAGGAAACACATAGATACGACAAAATGATTACAACAACCGTATTAATATTACTGGCAACGCAAATACTCCAAATGAACGGGCAACATGATGTGTTCTTTTTTTTTTTGTATTATAGTAGTGCTTTTTTATTCACATTTTGTTATTTTATATTGCTATCACAGTCATAGTTAGAAAAAACAACTATAGTACCCGAAGCAAGAAAGCACTACTGGTTGATGGCTTTAGAGTCAGTCGAAAGATACAGTCCACTAGGGAAAGACCTAGCAAGAAAAGTGTAAAGTAATTTTAAAATAAATGTTGGGTTTTTTATGCCATAGGATTTTTCCCAACAGAAACAAAAAATGTTCCTTGTGTTGTGTTTTTATCGAGATGAAAATTGGAAAGTGAGTGTTCCCAGATGAAGGAGCCGGAACATTATGGTCCGCGTCGAGCTAGATGGAAAGCCAACGAAAAACTATGGTGATTCGGTAAAAAAGTTGGTATATATATATATATATTGATAAAATGGGCAAGAAGAAAGCAATAGAAGCTATGCAATTTACAACTGCATTAGCAAGTTGATTTTTTCAGAAAGCCAAAGACAGTGCAACTTACAATTGCATTTGTCAAAAAAAAAAAAAAATAATAATAATTTTTGTTCATTGGAAAGCAATAGAAGCTATGCAATTTACAACTGCCGTTGTTTTTGAATTTACAAACCAAAAAAACTGCAATTTCATGTTTGATCACGTCTTTACGACGCCAGACGAAAGAAAGCATATCGCACATCCGGTGCAATAATGACGTAAATGCATTTTTTTATGAAATAGAGTTAAGAACGCCATAATTTTCAAAATGTTCAGTTCTCTTTGGTGTATAAACGACATAATTGTATTTCGTCTAGTTGCCAAAAGAGGGCACTTTTTCGTTTGCCACAAAAGCTTTATCGAAAAAGCTTTCCAAAGGAATAATGTCATATTAGTCAGTTGCGTGCCGGCCTTTGGAGAGAGTCTACATCTTTAAACTCTATAACGTCGTAAATTCCAATCGATCATTTCAACTATGTATGTATCAGGGAAAGAATGACATAAATGCACTTTACGTCATATAGTCGAGTTTCTTTTTAATTTTTTTAGGTGAGAAGTGTAGTATATTATAACTTTAAGCAAATTCCTGTTCTTACTGTCCAAGATGGTCACGACTGTACTTGATAGGAAGGGACAACCGCAGCCAACTTCAAGCGATTCGCGGCCATCTTGACAGCAGCAAAGAAAGAAAAAGGCGAAATAAAAATTAAGCGGCAAGACACGCTAAAAAAAGGAGAAAAATAAATATTTTAATCAGCACTACAACATCAGATGTGGGGTACTGCATAATTAAAAGGAAAATCCTAAATAAATTTTGTAGAAAACCCACGGATTCCAAAGATGTCGACTGATCCAAATTGCCGTTCAACGAGAAATCTCACCAAAACCCAGTTGGCTGAAGCCGTACTCTCAGCTGGAATCGATCTTCCAAGTACAGCCACCCTGGTGCAAATCAGGGGACTATACAACGAAATTATGCACAGCGACAGTGATTCAGGTGAGATTTCTGCTACTTCTGTTCCGAATACAACTACTTCCGCAGTTGAAACTTCCGCCATAACCGATGAGACTTCTGTGAACTCTGCCATTGGGACTTCTGCAACAACCTCCGCCGCTGCTGATGGAACTGCAATGATTGACGAGCCTTCCGCTACCATTGCTAAAACGTCTACCACAACTGCTGATGAAACACGTGTCGAAACTTGTGCTGTCACCACTGTCGCCAACAAAGGTGCAATCAACTCTTCCGAAATGACTTCCGAGCGTATGAGCGTATGAAGTACTTGTCTGCGCGTCGGCTCATGCAGGGCACTGCCAAAATCTTGCTGCGAACAGTTCGAGTGGATTGCTGGGCAGCATTAAGGAAACTTCTTCTGGAGGAATTTGACCTGCGAGTGAGCAGACACGAAATCTACCGTCAGCTAAGCCAGCGGTCACGTCGCCGTGATGAACCACTGCTACATTACGTTCTCTCGATGCAGGAGCTAGCCGCATATGCTGATGTCGATGACACGGACCTCATTGAGTTTATCATAGACGGACTTGGCGATACGCAGTCTAACGTTTCGATGCTCTACTCTGCAAAGTCAGTGTCAGAGTTGAAATGCCTTCTTCCTCGCTATGAAAAGAGAAGGGTGGCAAAGTTAGCAATTGGAACCAGAGGCCCAACAACAAAGACCCGGAGCGCTGAAACCACCACAACGGCTGGCACAATTAGATGTTTTAATTGTTCCACATACGGCCATCTTGCTGCAAACTGCCCGAAGGAAAAAAGACCAATTGGATCCTGCTTCCGCTGTGCTGAAACTGGACACACCTACAAAGATTGTCCAAAGACAACAAAGAATAGAAGAGTTGGAGCTGTACATGAAGATAGCGATGATGAGATCGCATGTAAACTTAATGCCGTACAAATGGTAAGCGTTGCCTTTATCTTAAGTAAAAATAAGTGCACAACGTTTATTATTGTATGTAGTTGTAGATTATAATAGAGTTATTGTAAAGTAATGTTGTAAGTTAGTATTATTTGATCAGAGTCGATCATTGTGTCAGATTGGACGAGATGTAGTATATTATAACTTTAAGCAAATTCCTGTTCTTACTGTCCAAGATGGTCACGACTGTACTTGATAGGAAGGGACAACCTCAGCCAACTTCAAGCGATTCGCGGCCATCTTGACAGCAGCAAAGAAAGAAAAAGGCGAAATAAAAATTAAGCGGCAAGACACGCTAAAGAAAAGAGAAAAATAAATATTTTAATCAGCACTACAGAAGTGAACTTTGCGCGGTTATTGTCTGAAGATGTTTACATTTTATTGCTTAAAAGCCATTGTGTCGTTTTTGAACCTTAAATTATTTTTTTCTTTTATTTTTTCCTTTGCGTCTTTTTTGAGGAAGTGCCATTTGTCATTTTAGACCTTAATATTTTTGTGTATAATTATAGTCATTACCTATTTTCATTATAGTTTTAAAAGTAAGTGTTTTGCAGTGTAAGAATTAAAAGTAAATTAACATGGAGAGCTGTGCAAAAAAAAATGCTGCGATTAGCACTTGAAAAAGAAAGCATGGCATCCTGTTCTCAAGGCAAATATAAACAAAATATTCTTAGTGAATCGAACACAAACTTAATTGAAATAGGTAAGTCATACTTGTTATGCTTCATTTCACTTAACTATAATATCTAGATAAAAGAACTGCAACTGATCTCTCAGATACATTTATATTACCAGACGAGACTGAAAACTTGCCTGCTGGAAGTAAGATTGTGCAAGACGATCAAACAAATCTTCTGACTTCAGAGGGTACATTTTTCAACCTGAAATATTTGTCTCACTTATGTCTTCTATTTTTTCTCATTCATATTCAGATAATTGTGATCAAGTAACTCCTATAAAACTAAGAAGAGTTACAAATTGTATGAACTATGAAATCCAAGGCTCAACAGGTGAAGATTTTTCCGGAGACGAAAGTGAGTATAAGCCCTTAGATGATGAAAGCTTATCGTTGATGTCATCATCTTCGTCTGACAATGAGCAATCAAAAAGTATTCCATCGCCAAGCAAAGAAAGAATGGACAGTGAGCACTCAAAAATCGACCCATCGCCACAAAAAAAAAAGGAAAAAAAAGGATTCGTAAGTCCGAGCTATGCCAAAAAAATCAGAGAAAACTAAAGAAAAATGATGGAAAAGAATATGTATCGGTTTCCGGAAAGACGGTTAGAGAAAGAGTCATCGGGCAAGTTTGCAAATGAAAGCTTTCTTGTTCTTCAAAGTTTACAAAAGATCAGAGAACACAACTCTTTGAAACATATTGGTCATTAGGATCACTGCAGAGGCAACGTGAGTTTTTGGGTTCTTGTATTGCTCCTTTAAAACTCGCTTTTAGGCAAATTAAACAAGGCCTTACACCGAAAGAGCCAAGGAAACCAAACTGCTAATTTTCATTTCTGAATGACGAAAAAAGTATAAGAGTATGCAAAACTTTTTTTATGAACACATTAGGAATTAAAGAGCGTACCCTCCGAACGGTCATCCAAGCAAAGTTTACAGGTGCTGGTGTAATTCCTGAAGATAGTCGCGGAAAACATGGGAAACATCCGAAATTACAGCCAGAAGTTGTGAATTCCATTCGTGAACACATTAACTCTATTCCAAGAATAGAAAGTCACTACTTGAGAGCTAATACTAGTCGTGAATTTATAGATGGCGGATTGACCATTGCGGAGATGCACCGAAACTACGACGCTCAAAGGACTTTGAAAAATAAAACAGCAGCTAACTACGATGCATATGCTCGTATTTTTAATCAAGAATTCAACATAGGATTTTTTGTGCCGAAAAAGGACCAATGTGATCAGTGTGAAGCATACAAGAACGTCCCTGGGGAAGAAAAGTTGAAATTGGAAGAAGGATATAGAAAGCATATCGAAGAAAAGGAACTAAGTCGAAAATAAAAAGCGGCAGATATTGAAAGAAGTAAAGATCCACAAAATATGACTGTTGTAGCAATATACGATCTACAGGCAGTATTGCCAGTGCCAATAGGTAATTCGTCAGTATTTTTTTACAAATCAAAACTTAACTGCTACAATTTCACGGTGAGTAATCGTTTTGTATATTGAACTATTAAAACTGTTTACTTATGTGGCAACACTGTAAGATTTAAAGATTGAACGAACAAAAGGAACAGTGAGAACTGCCGGTAGTAGGTCCCCACCCTTTCTGTGTATTCCTTTTACTTGATCATTCATGTTTTGCATATTAAGTATTGTTTTTGACTTTGTACTGATCGGTTGTCATTTCGTGTACTCTATTAATAAAGTGTTAACAAATGTATTGATTTGCGTTTTACTCGGTAACGAAGGAAAGTATTGCTTAAAATAATCAGAAGTGGGATTATCCGAAAAAAAAAGTGAAAGACATAATATTTTTCCCTGTGTGTGCTACTCCACGAAAAAAAAAACAACCCCAAAAAAAAAAAAAAACGATGGCAGAAGTGGCAAAATGTAAGATGTACACTGCTGCGCAGCTGAAATCTTGGCTGGCAGACCTTGGAAAAAAAACAACGGGGAATAAAAGCGAGTTGGTGTTGCGGTTATTGTCCATCCCCGAGAAAGAGCGTGGAGAGTTCCCAGAGACAAGTTTCAGCAAGCAAACACAAAGAACAGATGGTGATGACTCGGATACAGACGGATACGAAGATAGCATCGATGAAATACCAACGACGCCAACAATGATAGCCGGTGAGGTCATCCATTCAAACAAAAGAAAGAACGATCAAACAAAAGAGGGACCAAATGAGCGAACAAATGACAGAAATAAAGAAGGAGCTAATGATGAGAGTGCTGATGATGATGAGGATGGGGATACAAATGTACAGACAAACGAGCGAAACATAAATATGAAAAAAGAGTGGCTGCTAATGAAGAGAGAACTAGAAGTGTTGAAAAGAGAAGTTGAGCTGCAAAAGAAAGAAAATGACATGTTAAAAAAAGAAAGAGCAAACGAATATGTCAACAGCGGCATTAAAGATCTGCTTCCCGATTTCTCCGGCGAATTTTTCCACCACTGGGAAACCCAATTAAACAATTTAATTGAGGCGTATAACATTGATGACAAAAGTGCACGCCCGAAAAACTGGGTCCGGAGGTGGGAAGAACAGCGTTATGGATGAAATTGACTTGGCCATCCTCGATATTTTGGAATCAGACTCAGCTGTGGTAGATGGACTGAAATTGCCAGAAAGCTATGGAAAAGATGGAAGATCTACCATCAGCTGAGTGTGATTCCATCATATCGATGACAGAGGAAACACTAGCCCAGCCACCTCCAAACCCAAGGAAAAGGAAGAGCTCTACCAAGTTTTCAAGTGAAACTTTGGATAGAGAGAAGAAGTATCGGCTGGAGCTCCTGGAGGTTGAAGTTTACTACAGGAAACTTCAATGCCTGAAATTGGAGAGGGAGCTACAACTTCCAGATTCTGATATAACTCGGGAAATTGCAGCGGCAGAAACTGCAAATAATTCTCAAATACTGTTGCGACTAGCAACATGAAAGGCAGAACAAACCATCCGACAATGTATGACAAAGTATTGTCAAACGATCATCCAGGCCATTAGTCCAGAATGCACCGAACCTGATCCACTGTCGGCTGACAGAATATCAACATTCGATACTCTGTTGCGGCCTGACCCATTGCTGGCTGACACCGAACCACCAACCAATTAAGTGATGATTCATCGCCCACTTGAACTGAATGGTGTGATAAAAGGGGGACAACGCCGAAAACAGACCACAGAACAACAACATGACGAAGATATACACAATCATCGCGATCGTCTGTACTCTTGGCGGTGGGGCGTACATTGTAAATGAGCTGTGGAAAGCCATTACATGGTACAAAACTCTAAGGGCGACGCATATCTGGGACGTGCTGGACTTGGTCTAAGTTTTCTTCGTGTCAAGAAGGAGACGAACAAAACAGTGCTGATCCAACAACCGCCGAGACCACTCGCCTCGTCTACAACTTGGCCAAAAGAATTAATGTAACATATTAAAGTAAAAATATATATAGGAATATTTGGAAAACGAATTTGTTATGATTACATTTCATTGGGAAATTCACATTAAGCGTAAAGTAAGTTGCCGTGGCGCAACAAAAGGAAACAGGAGTCAACCAGGCAGAAACACAACGTCTTCGTGAGGAGATCAATCGCCAAGAAAATGAGGCGAATGCATTGGAGCATCGCAACCGAACGAATGAAACGCAGTCAACGACAACACCTGTATCCAACTCATCGCCAGCCGCCATGTCAGACAGGGTAATAGTCCAGCCCTACAAGAAGTTGTACGATCTACCCATTTTTTCGGGAAAGTCAGAGGATTGGCCGTTATTCCTGGCAAACTCTGAGGAAACAACGAGGAACTTTCAAAACACAGCTATGGAAAACACCATCCGATTGCAGAAATGTCTACAGGGGGAAGCTCTGGAGTCAGTCCTAGCACTGTTAATCCACCCTAGCAATCTTGATCAGGTGATTAAAACGCGGTCTATTCGATTTGGACGCACAGACGTTTTGGTGAAAGGATAACTACAAAAAATACAGCAGTTTCCAAGTATAAACGACGCTCGAGTGGAACAGATGATCCCTTCCTAGGAGCTGCCATTAAGCCAATCCAGGGATGCTTGAAGAATTGGTTTTGATGCTGCCGCTTTCAAGAAGATTCGAGTGGGCTAAGTAGGCATCGGACATAACACCATATGCAACAATCAAAGACTTTGCCTTTTGGTTAAATGAGCAAGCGAAAATAATACAACTTTTGCCACAACCAAGTACTTCCGTAGTTGCCAGAAATCAAGTTTCACACGCTCGAAGAATGTTTCACACAAATGAGAGACCCGCTGTAGTATCACGGAACACAACTAGGGGCAAATGTATGTGCTGCGGTGGTAACCATCAGATGAGTGAGTGTGTTAATTTTAGAGGCCTAGCCATCAATGACCGTTGGAAACTGGTTAAGAATAAACATCTATGCTTTTCATGTATTAAACCGGGTCATGGGACTGCAATGTGTCGTAATTAAAAAAAACAGATTTGTGTTATATTTTGGGACTACGAAGTAACATGTACAACCAAATAGCCTTAATCAAGTCACAAATAATTTCATTTACTGATTCCACATACCTTTGATGTTATGGACACGAACTTTAAACATAACAGTTTTCTATTCAGATAAGCTTATGAAAAAAATTATATTCTTAATATTTTAAATATGATTAAAGATTAGCCGTCAAAGTTCTTCTAAATTTATGTGCTGCCCAATACCGAACACCAAGGGATAACGATTTATTTTAAATAGCTGGCCCATTCTGTTATTAAGAAGACTGAGAACTAAGGGCAGAAACTGACCCATCAACTTCCCAGGCATCCCTACAGATGCTTACGTGCCAAACACAAGAGGATATAAGACAACTGTTTCGGATTCTGCCAATGACCCTGACTGGCCCACGAGGTGAGATGTCAGCATATGAGATGTTCGAAGAGGGGTCATCGATTACCATTCTAGAAGGAGTAGCAGACCAGCTTGCACTCAAAGGTCCGGTAGAGCCACTAACACTTTAGTGGTACGGATAAAACGTAGTGACGGAGCCATCAAGAAGAGTAGCTGTCGATGTACAAGGTGTCGAAAAAGGAGATCAACGTTTTCCATTACGAAACGTAAGAACAGTGAAGAACTTGAGTTTACCGTGTCAGACATTCCGACAGTCAGACATATAGATTCCTCTATAACCGAACTTAAAACCTCACAACAAATTGCTGCAGATGAATTTAAATAAAGAATCACAATATGTAACAATTAAACCAAACTCTCAAAACGAACCTGATACAATGTCTTCTAAATGCAATGAGTCAAATGCGACTGACTCTGACCCACTGCAGCCGCAGGTGTTGAGGCGCAGCGAAAGGGAGCGCCGTTTTCCAGCAAGTATAGCAATTTTGCTGTCGAAAAAGATGATTTTCCCTTGTCTCTCTATTCTGAAGGTCAATCAACCGATGCAGATGAATAGAACATATCATTTCACAAACATTCGACATCCGGAACGGAACCCTTACTTGAATTAACAGGACTTATGGATGAACGAATACATAAACTCGACCGATTAAACCAGTCTGCCAACACGAACAATATGGCCGCAGCTAAAACAGATGTTGCTGCATTCTTCCTGAAAGACGCTCCGAAACACGCAAATGCTTCCTGGGTGCAGAATTTGTTCAGCCGTAAATATTACATAGCTAATCTTGAATGCCAGTTAGTTCCATCCAAAGGGAAGTTTAAAAACTTTAAGATAAACATAGCTAAGAAATACGCCTGGATATTTACTTCGGACGATATCCTTACCATTGACGGTTTGGAGTTATTAAAATGGAACCCTAACTTAAGCTTTAAAACTAAGTCTACCTCTAATCTTAATTTAAGCTCAAAAACTAAGTCTTGCTCTAAGAAAACTAACTTTTATCATAAGAATAATTCTAACTCTACTAGCCTTGCCCCACTCCCTCCTTTAACAAAATATTCTTCTTTCAGTGACACTATCCCTAGTTCTTGTCCTCGTAACAGAGTGTCTTTCGATTTAACTCCAGTATGTCAGTCGCCTTCCGATACAAAAAATGTTTATCCCCACTATTCTAACTTCGTTCACTCACACACTCTCAATCCCACCACATCCGCCCCTGTCAATCCCAATACTGTTATACCCCCCACATCTGCTTTGCCCTCAATATGCCCCTCCCCTAGTTTCATAGACCCAATGCTACCTCCTATTGACAGGCTCACCAAAAAGTTTGCTGCTTCTGGTGAGGACGGCCGATTTGTCCTCTCTCGCTTTAGGGAAAGCAAAATTTATGACAACGTTCGCCTTTACCTAGCATACTTACATGACAAACCCGAATCTGTCTGCATTGATGGTAAAACCAATTTGTATATCGAGCGCTTAATTTCGGAAGCTGGGCTCCCAACTGAAGTTTTAGCCCTTAAAAGACTTTTCTTAGAATATTACGAATACTTCAACATCTCACCCCTTCGGGTTACTAATGATTTGTCATCATATGCGGCACTTATAAACTCCAAACGCATGGCTTACCATCCAACTCGACCAGCCAATAACAACTTTTTTCGTCACCAACGATTTCACCACTGATCAAGTCTTAAATGGGCTGACGCAACCCCCTCACTCAGACAAAGCTAACCTTAACTGCATGTCCCTTTATTACCAGAACGTAAGGGGTCTTCGTACAAAAACATCCAAGGTTTTCCTCAATTCCCAAAAATTCCTTACGACGTCTTCGCCCTGACTGAAACAAATCTAACCCCAAAAATTGCAAACAACGAACTTTTTACATCTGACTTCAATGTTTTTCGTAACCCCTATGTCCCATCAATTGAAGAGTCCCTGGGACGCGGTGTACTTCTGGCTTTTCGCAACTGTTACGACGCATCTGAATTCCCTATTCTCAACACCTCGAAATTGGAGTTTGTTTGCGTTAAAATTACTTTTACCAAACGTTCCCTCTACGTCGTATGCTGCTACATCCCACCCTCACAGCCTATAAGTCATTATCAGCTTTTTGTTGATGCTGTCGATTTCTTGACTATGGGTATATACCCTGAAGACGACGTTATCATCGTTGGTGACTTCAATCTTCCACAACTGCTATGGGCCGAGCATGATGATAATATTCATCTGGTTTCAATTAATGCTACCACTGATAAGGAAATCCTTTTCACTGATCGGCTGTTGGGTACTGGTCTTTACCAGCTGAGTGGTATTAAAAACAATATAGGAAGACAGCTAGACCTAATTTTTTCTACTGACACCGATAACGCCATAGTTATCGAGAGTAACCACCTTCTGTCCAAACTTGACAAATATCACCCTCCACTGTTTTTATCTTTTGTATATGACAGTGTTAACTTCAAAATTGACCGCTTGACGCAGCGCAAATTTAACTTTCGTTAAGCTAATTTCGAAAAAATTTCCGATCTTATCGGTAATGTTCATTTCGACTTTATCCATGACAAAACAGTTAATATTGATGTTGCTACTGCTACCTTCTACTCTCAAATCTATGACTGTTTTCTTAAATCTGTCCCTGTCACAGCTCAAAAAAATGTTACTTCTTCCCCTCCCTGGTACAACAAGGAACTTCGCTCGCTTCGCAACAAACGAAATAAATTATGGAAAACATATCTCCGATCCAGATCTGTGTCTGATTACTCAAACTATTTTTTAATCTATAATAACTTTTCCACGATGTGCGAGACTCTCTACTCCAAATACCTTGTCCGTACCCAGCGTGACCTTATTTCTAACCCCAAACGGTTTTTCCAGTTTATTAACACTAAAAGGAAATCGGACGGGTATCCCCAAACTTTAAAATTTTCTAATTGTTCGTCTACAGATCCTAAAATAATCACCAACCTTTTCGCTGATTTCTTCAGTAAGGATTTCGTTAATGAAGACGTCTCTTATATCCATAAGTATAAGTTTGTCATCGGTAGTTGAAAAAATTAACCTCCTCAAGGACGACTATTCCTCCGGTCCAGATGGTGTCCCTGCAATAGTTTTAAAGAAATGTCTTAATAAATTAGCGCTGCCCCTTTCTGCTCTTTTCCAGCTTTCTATTTGACAAGGTGTTTTTCCTAAACTATGGAAGGAATCATATATCATTCCTATCCACAAAAAGGGGTGTAAGGGTGATATCTCGAATTACAGACCCATTGCTAAACTCTCTTGCATACCAAAGCTCTTTGAAAGCATTGTTTACGATACAATGTTCTTCCATTGTAAATCAATTCTCTCTTCAAAGCAACATGGGTTTGTAAAGGGCAGATCTACTACCACAAACCTTACGGTATTTGTGTCTAACACGTTATGTGCCTTGGAAAATGGTAAAGAAGTAGATGTTGTGGCTACCGACTTTAGCAAGGCATTTGATAAAATCTCTCATAAGCTCATAATCTTCAAACTTAAAGCAATCGGATTCCCACCGCTGTTTGTTTCATGGATTAAATCTTATTTAGAAAATCGCAAGTATAGTGTACTTTTTAGATATTCGGTTTCTAATCCATTCATAGCATCCTCTGGCGTACCACAGGGAAGCCATTTAGGACCTTTGATTTTCAATTTAACTTTAAACGATGTAGTGCGTGTTATTTTGCTCTCTGATCTGGAGATTTATGCAGACGACATGAGATTCTCTAAGCAAATATCATGCACTGCTGACTCTCTATCACTTCAAACTGACCTAAGCCACTTCTACACTTGGTGTCAAAATCAGCGCTGCCACTTTGCTACGATCGTAGCAAAATTGCTACGCGATTTCCAATTTGCTACGCTGCTACGCACTCTCTCTAAAAACGTCCATTTTGCTACTTTTTTTTCAAGCACAAAATGTCAGCATAAATCTTGGAATTTTTCTTGAAAACAAAAATAAACGAACGTATATTCAATCTTTACTCACTTTCCCACACCAACTTATATTTTTTTCTACCATACCCAACAAGTATACTTGTACTAGTCCTTAAAAACATATTTATGTACTTTGAACAAAGAATTAAGTGTTTTTTTTTTTTTTGTTTTTTTTCGAAAAGAATAATATATTTGGGACTTTTGAGTTTCGCTACGCAAATTAAGTTTTGCTACACAAATTTGCTACGCAAATTTTTTCTCTTGTGGCAGCACTGGTCAAAATAATAGCTTGGAGCTTAACGTGAAAAAATGTCAAGCCATCACTTTCTCTCGTAAACGCCCTTCCCTGCCTCAAAGATCTTATTTTATTAACAACGAGCTTGTATCCACTGTTTCTTTAATTCGTGATCTAGGCATTATCTGCGACGCTCAACTTAACTTCCGTGCTCACATCGACAACATTATTAGCAGAGCTAACTCACCACTCGGATTTGTTAAACGTTGGTCAAAGGAGTTTTCTAACCCCTTCGTCACTAAATCCCTTTATATGACATTTGTAAGACCACTTCTCGAATATGCCAGCCAGGTCTGGTCACCTTACCATCAAGCTCATATCCTGAGAATCGAAGCTGTCCAGCGTAGATTCATTCGCTTTGCCTTACGTGGGCTAGGTTGGGATGACCCACTCAATTTACCTCCCTACGAGAATCGCTTAAAGCTGCTCAATTTAAAAACTCTTAGGACTCGTCGTGATATCGCTGATATAGTTTTTGTTCATCAATTATTATCTGGAAACATAGATTGCCCACATCTTCTCCATCAGATCTCCTTGAACACAAATCCTCGTCGTTTAAGATCAATTCCCTTTTTCCATCTTCCCCATCACCGTACTGACTATGGCCAGCACGAACCTTTAACAAGAATGCTCAGCAAAGCAAATAAGTTTCCCTATGCATTTGACTTAAACTGCTCCAAATCAACCCTAAAACAAGCGCTTCATAACTTTCATTGACCACTTTATTAATCTAATTGCTTTTTGTATTTTGTATTTTTATTTATATTTTTGTATTTTTAGTATTAAGTTAACTAGATTGTTTAAGATTTTTTTTTAGCGCTTGTATTAAGCAAATTAAAATTACAAATTAAAATTATAAATCGCGCCTCCATTGTACCAAAATCGACAAGCTAAGGCTTCTAACCAACAATTGTCCAAACGATGAGAGGCGCATGCATTTAAAGTTCTTAGTACTGTCACATATTCCCCACAGCAAAACATAAATGATCCGACGACGCCAGATGAAGCTCTGTCTCGTTCAGATGCGAATCATTGGAAGGTCAATAGAAGAGGAATTCCAATCGCTACTCGATAACAACACTTGGTCGCTAGCTGAACTGCCTTAAAATCGGAAGGCAATCAAATGCAAATGGATATTCCCAACTAAATGTAACGTTACAGGCCATATCGACCGCTACAAAGCAAGGCTGGTCATAAAAGGATACTCGCAGCAAAAGGGGGTGGATTATGAAGACACATACTCCCCAGTCGTTTCTCTTATGAAATATATAAATCCAGAAAGCCACTACTGAGTCAAAATATATATATAAAGGTTTTAGCCGAAAGAGACGGCTAGTGATCATCTGCCCGACCGATGTTTTAGTTAGGTAGTTTTTTTCTTTAGTTTTTAATTTCTTGTATGAACGCGAAGAGACGAAGAAAAAATGCCGAAAACAACAAAAGGCAAATGCATATTAAACGCCAAACTTTCTGAAAGACATCCGTTTCTAGAAACAACGAAGACCAAAAGCGATGTTTTTTGCAAGAAATGCCACAGCCGTTTTTCCATTGTAGGAGGCGGCAATTCACACATCGTTCAACACTTGAAATCCAAAAAAAACATATTGACGCTCTGAATACCGCTTCTACAAGTCGAACTATAACATCGCATTTTTCATCGACACTGGATGTACAAACAGCGGCATTAGAAGGAGTCTGGGCGTATCACACTATAAATGTGAATTATGACGTATGAGTGAGGGAATGAGATTTATATTCCGCGAAGTAAGAACGCAATAATAGAAATGCGCTTTCGGTTTACGAAAACGTATTGTGTATTATAATGTTATCCTGCTCTTAAAAGGTATATAGAAGACAAGCGTTGATTTTCTTGTTTAAATTTTGAACTCCGTAGCGCTATACAAAATGAAATGATAAATCACTGTCACGTTTTCTTTTAAACATGTTGAATTATGCCTTGAAGTTTAACTTATCGCTGGAAAATATCCGCATATAGACTATATTCTCGATTTACACAATTATTAACTTAAAAAAAATAGAAAGCTCAAACGACATCTCAAAATAGATTATGGAGGGTATGAGTACTAAGCAACTTCAGGCTAAACTTAAAACAGGAACCTTCCAACAGGTGGATCAACGAAAACTCTTATTAGTAGAATCCTGAGAAAAAAACAAGATCGCGGAGTTAAAATGCAGACTCAACACAAACACTGTGAAGGAAACTGACCAACCATTAATTCAATCATCGCAGCTGAAACGGAAGAATGTGTCAATGAACAACAAATGGAAAATGTTACAATAAATTCTCAATCTGCCGTTTTAAATGACGATGCGCTACGGGCCAGAGAATGGGACCTTATCAGACGAGAGAAAGAGTTACTGGAAAGAGAACGAATCATATTTAGACAAGAACGGGAGCTAATTAAAAAACTGAAGCATTTTGAAACAAGCAGGGATCCTGTCAGAAGTGAAGTGACACATGCACCCAAAATTAACTGCAGTATCAAAAAAATTGCAGATGCATTGCCGTTGTTCTCGCCTGGAGACATTGCTTCAATATCCGCAGAATGTTGGGTTTAGCGGGTAGGACACCTAGCGAAAGTATACCAATGAGATGAAGGGGCATTGCTGCTGGCGGCAGCCTCTAAAATGCATGGTCCAGCACGCTTTTGGTGAGACAGTTTCCAGGAAACACGCGTTACATGGAATCAATTGGCAAGTGAAGTGAATGTTCATCAGCAATTAATAAGAAAAGTTAGGAAACCAGAAGAGTCTATAGGGAACTTTTGTTTTGAAACTAACATGTTAGGCAAAAGAATCCATTTCGCTGATCAAACAATCATTCAGTACATCCTTACAGGCCTTAACGACCCTCAAATGAGTTCGTGTCTGGCAGCTGGGAATTACAAGGACATTACTGAGTTAATATCAAAAATAAAGTTGTATGAGAGTATTCGTTTAAATGCACTCCCGATTTTGCCTAGCGGAACATCCAGGCCAGCAAATATTAATTGCCAGCAGAATAGTGGACCCGCAACCTGGCAATCTGGGCAGCAGATCGGACGAAACATTGGATTGAGCTAGATATTGTAGAAAATAAGTGAGAACCTATTTCTCTCTTGTTTGGTAACACTATTCTCACAACATTGTATACCCTGTAGTTTACGCTGTCATTATGACACTTTGACATTTATAATTAAACCTTCTTCTTACTTTAAATTTCATCAAAACAGGTTGTGCTTTAATTTTCACGTTCGAGATATTTTCCTCTTCCCGATTTTTCTCCAACAGGTTATGGGCCCAGGCTCGCCCAGGAAAATTCGGATTAATCTGCGCATCATAACTATATAATTTTCCAGAAATTTCACAGAAGGATTTCTCAGATTTTCTTGGATTATAAATTGAGGTTATGGCGACTTCATCGATACCGGCAATCGACAAACTAAAGGGACGTGAAAATTATGAGGACTGGAAATTTGCTGTTGAGAACTTCCTTCAACATGAGGATCTGTGGGCGTGCGTGTCAGGAGTGGAGACTGATGTGAAGAAGATTTTGAAGGCGAAATCCAAACTGATTCTTCTCATCGAACCGATCAATTACATTCATGTCAAGGAAGCGAAAACGGCAAAAGAGGTATGGGATAAGCTGGCAGCTTCGTTTGAAGATAATGGATTAACCAGGCGTGTTGGATTATTAAAAACATTAATAACAACAAGTTTAAAGGATTGCGATTCCGTCGAAACATACGTCAACAAAGTAATTTCTACAGCCCATAAACTAAGCGCAATCGGTATGAATGTCTCCGATGAATGGGTTGGTACATTATTGCTGGCAGGATTAGGCGATAATTATAGGCCCATGATTATGGGATTAGAAAGCTCTGGTGTACAGATTTCAGCGGACGCAATAAAAACCAAATTACTTCAGGACATCAAGGATGATGATAGTTGGTCTGGTGGTGGTGCAAATGCTGTCGTTTTATATAGTGGAGGCAAATGAGCATTGAAGAAAGGCAATCAACGCCGTGCATTAGGACCTAAGTGTTTCGAATGTAAAGTGCGTGTGCACATTGCCAGAAATTGTCCCAATAAAGGTCAAACAACGGATGAAAGAAGTAAGCAGCAGCGAAATGTAGTACTGTTCACATCGTTCGTAGCGAGGACGAGCAAGGCTCACAGTACAGAATGGTTTATCGACTCAGGAGCTTCAGAACACATGACAAATCGCAGAGATTGGTTGCGAAATGTGTGTCCGGTCAACGAAGAAGAAGTCACAGTTGCAGATAGTTTTAACTTGGATGTCAAAGCTAGAGGTGACGTCGAAATGCAATTTTTGGTGAAAGATGAGCCTCTGACGGTGACGATTGGTAATGTGCTTTATATTCCAAATTTGTGTGCAAATCTTTTGTCGGTTTGCCAGATGACGAAACACGGCTACACCATCGTATTTAAAGCCGACAAATGCATTATTTCGGATAAACACAAAAGAATAATCGCTACCGGAAGTCAGATAAACGGTAAGCTATATAAATTAAACACTGGAACGCCAATACAAACAGACGCAGTCAATATGTTGGTGGACAAAAGGTTGTCGTATGAGCTTTGGCATCGTCAACTCGGTCATCCAAGTCAAAACGCATTAGTCAAAATGAAGAGTGGAGCTGTCACGGGTATTGACTTTGCTGATTCTAATGAGATACATTGCGTTAAATGTTTAGAAGGCAAACATTCTCGAAAGCCTTTTAAAGCATCTGAAAATACGTCCAGATGTAGCAAGCACCTGAGCAACGTACCATTTATTTGTATAAAAAAAGAAAGAAAAAGAAACATAATAATCAATAAAGAAAAGTATTATCGTGAAATTAAGCCCTTCTGGCAATACCCTATTTAGTAAATAATTTAATATTTGTAAGATCTGGCAATGCTGTAATTGAAATAAATAAAGCTCTGAAAGCTCTCTCACAGCCGATCACAATGAAAATTCTGAATAAATGAGTTGAACTTGCGAAGTGGACAGCACGGTAGAGCACCTCAGCCTCTGTCTCACCACCAAGAACGGCTTTTGTTGATAAACAATATTTCTTGTCAGCGTTTAAATTTGTTTTCCCATACAGACTCTGCTGTAACCCAGGACCCGTCATCTTCGTTGTTTCGCTCTCTCTTCCGCTCATCCTACTTATACCTGCAGTACGGTAGAGTACTTCAGCCTCTGCAGCGTGTAAGTGGAAAATCAGAGCAGCGATCATCGAAAACACCTCGTTCCTCTTGGCAAAAAACGTCACCATTACACAGAGAGTTTTTAGAATTGGTACATTCAGATCTGTGCGGACCAATTGAGCAATCATCTCTTGGTGGTGCACGATATTTCTTGGTTTTTTTGGATGATTTTTCACACAAGGTTTTCGTTTATATCCTTAAATCAAAAACGGAAGTGAAAGAAAAATTCATCGAGTTTAAAAATAGAGTGGAGAATGAAACAAATCGAAAAGTAAAAACTCTACGAACAGACAACGGCAGTGAGTACTGCAACCATGATTTTCTGAGGTTACTAAGCAGCTATGGAATTCAACACCAAACAACGGTTCCGTACACACCTCAACACAGAATGGCAAGGCTGACAGGATGAACCGCACCTTAATGGGAAAGGTAAACCTAGTAAACCGTACGCCGACAAGAGTTCTAGGAGACTTTTAAACGCCGGAGGAGATTTGGACGAAAAAGAAACCAGATGTGAGTCACATTCGAGTGTTTGGATCAACGGCAATGATGCATAATATCTCCTATCAACCTATTATTTCGTAATAACATTAAATTTTGTTTTTTTTCAGTTCTCAAATACATATTTTACCAGTCAAATAACAAATAATTCAAGATTAAGTAGGCCCTTTTTAGTACGTAGGTTTGTTAAGTTACTGATTAAGAATGCTCCTTTAATTTAATATTTTTAAGTAAAATGTGGTCTCGAGCTAAGAAATGCGTCGATATGGCGCGGTCTCAAAAGGCTGCCTTCCCCCGAACAATCGAAATGACCATTGAGCCAGCCACCACTATCCTTCGAAGTTCCGTTGACATGACTATAAAGCCGGTTGCCACATTTCCCAGCACAATTGAAATGACTGTTGAGCCGTTACTTGAAGTGGGATCAGTGGTTGAAATTCATGAACACCAAATTATCCACCTGGACTTTGAATTTGAAGGTCACACAAATGAAAATGATTTCGCACCTACCTCTCCGAAAACAACAGATGAAGATGAATCAGAGGCCAAAGATAACAGTGAGCTTTTGCTTGAAGATATGCCAGATCCACCCAACCACCCCCAAGTTTTAGAAAATTTGGAACCACAGTTTTCAAATGTCTGCGAGCATGGTGATATGGAAGAAGGGAGACTGAGAAATAAAATTGCAGATAATTCAAGTTGGAGGCAAAATAAAAATAAAAAACTTCGGATGCAAGGACTTCAATATCTTGGATATACAAGAAAAAATAATATAATCAAATATGACACTATTCGAAAAGCGAGATTCTTGGGCCCTTCTTGTTCCTCTGAATACTGTAAGAAATCTTCCAAAAGATTCTGTAGTATGCTAACCGAAGCCAATAGGACAGCAATTTTTGAAAACTTTTGGACTAAAACTTTGGACTAAGATTGGTCACAACGGAGAGTTTTCGTTTGTAACCATGTCCCACAGTCCGAAGTTTCCAGAAGACAGATTGCAGGAGGGAATTGAAGAAGATCACAAATTTTTTTTTATTTCTTACCTTCAAATGAAAAAGGTAACCAAATTCATTGTAGAACTTTTACTCTAAATGACAATTTTTATAATTAAAATTTTATAGGTACAAAACTACAAGTTTGTCGGCCTATGTTTATGAATACAATTTGCATAGGTGATCGATGAATGTTTCCGATACCTACAAGAAATATAAATGTAATGATCGCTGTGACAGAAAAGAGAAAAATAGTTTTTTGAAGAAGTTTTTGGAAAACTTACCAAAGCTTCCATCACATTACTCACGAAAAGAGTCAACAAAACTTTATCTTGAGCCACAGTTCATGTCAGAGCAAAGTTTGTTTGGTTTTTATCAAGAGCATTGCAATTCTCATAACGTTGGTTCGCTATCAATAAAAAAATTTCGAGAAGTGTTTGATAGCATGAATATAGCGCTATATCAGCTTAAAAAGGATCAGTGTGATCTTTGCACGAAATTCCAACAGAAAACAGCTTCTGCTGTTCTTAGGGCAAAAGAACAAGCTAGGCTGGAAATGACGATGGATAAAAAATTGGCTAAAAATGGAAAAGCTGTAGTGCTCACTATGGATGTACAAGCAACTAAAACAAGCCCTCAATTGAGTGTAAGCGCTGCTTATTATAAAACAAAGCTATCCTGCCACAATTTTACAATGTTCAACCTACAGAACCATCAAGCTACATGCTTCTGGTTTACAGAAATCGATACCGATTTAGTAGCATCTTGTTTCACGTCTTGCATTTGGGATTACTTAAAAAGACACTGCATCACTCCAAGAAAACTGTCCATAATAATCTATTCCAATGGTTGCACTTACCAAAACCGTAATGCTATTGTTTCGAATGGTATACTACATTTTTCCATAAAATTTGGTGTTCAAATTACGCAAAAATACTTAACAAAGGGTCATACACAAATGGAGTGTGACTCAGTTCGCAGCTGTATAGAAAGAAAGTTGAAAAATGCTTCCATACATTTACCATCGGATTACATAAGGATTTCCAAAGATGCCAGAAAAAAAAATTCTTACGAAGTCCTTTCCCTTAAATATAATTAAATATAATTTCTTAAAGGACTTTACTGAAAACCTTGTCTATTCTTCTATTCGACCCGGAAAAAGCAAGGTGACCCCGCAGTTACAGACATAAAAGCAATTTTATATGACCAAGGAATACTTAAAGTAAAACTTAATTTCGAAAACGATTAACAGGATTTACCAATCCGCATTAAAAAATAATTTAGACGCTAATTTTGAATTTAAGCAATTAAATTCAAGCCCACTCGCTATCCCGAAAAATAAATGGGATCATTTACAAGCACTCAAAGAGTTCTTACCAGAAGACTGCGGCATTTTTATGAAAACTTGTCATTTAAATAGGACAGAGTTATTCGCGCTTGCTTATTATAATTAACTAATGTTTCTATGTGATTAAAATGTGATAATATTTCTAATGCATTAATATTTTTATTAACTTTTTGTTTGTGTTGTTTGAATAATTTATAGTTCCTTTTCATGTTTTCTTACATTTTGATAGTAGACAAATGAATAAACTTAATAAATGAATTAATCCTATCATCATAAAAGGTTTTTCAATTTGTGTATGAATATCTCCTAACTTCTTTTTTTTAATGAAAAATACAATCCTTATTATTTAAAACTAATTCATACGCTAGAATTTCAAAATTGATTATACATTTCCAAATATCATAATCGGACATTTCTGTTTTGATAAAATATTCAGTTTTTTGTGTCTCCTGTAAAGTTTATATAATGCGACATAGGAGAAATTCATAGTTAACCGTCGATTTGCTGAATGCTACTAAGACTCCAAGGGCAAATGGTCAAGTAGAGGGTAATAATAGGATTATATTTCAAGCGCTTCTTGCCAGCGTAGATGATGAATTTCGATGGGACCAAAAGGTAAAAATGGTGCAGTGGGGCATTAATAATACGTATAACGAGGCTACCAAAAAGACTGCACACCAGATGCTGATGGGCTATATTCCCTGTACTGGTTGGCATAGGATCGGAAATAAAAAGAAAATAAATACAATAACATTTTTTTTTGGTGTGCAAAAATATTTTTTTTGGTACACCCTGTACCTCGCCACACCACCAACCAAAGCCAAAAATCACCAGCAGCCAATAGGCAGTCGACAACACAACGCCACTGCATGGTAATTTTCCACTCAGACATTTTTTTGCTTGGGCAGCGGTACTCTGTTTACCATACCCATACCCAAGCCACATCACGCCACGTCGTAGGAAATTTCCAGGCAGCAGAAATTTTGCTTGGGCAGCGGTACTTTGTTTTCGATACCCAAGCACATCAGTCCACCTCGTAGTACTTTTCCATCGAGCAGCGACGATGCCGGATGGGCAGCGGTACATTTTTTTTTTGCAGCATAGGCATGGGTGGTTGTTGTTGGTTGTTGTGCGAGTCGGTGGTGGAAATGCTGGCGATTGACTTGGGTAAAAAGGGGAGTTGAATTTGGGATCTCGAGCAGCGCGGACGTATTGCGCAATTCACTTTTGATAAAATAATTTTTTTCGTGGCGTTTAATCGTTGGCTGAATCGCCTCGGACAAATCTATTAAATTTTTTTTTGGCATTCACCGAAGTGGTGCGGGATAATTTTTTTATTCCCTTGTGGCGGAATAAATTCGCAAGTGGTACCATGCGAAGTGTGTAACTTTGTTTCCCATCGTAGTGATCCCCGTCCAAGGACGTAAAAAACTTAATTTTTATCTTTCGGGAGTGAATCGTATTGATCCCCGTCCAAGGACGTAAAAAACTTAATTTTTATCTTTCGTGAGTGAATCGTATTGATCACCGTCCAAGGACGTAAAAAAAAAAAACTTAATTTTTTTTTCTTTCGTGAGTGAATCGTATTGATCACCGTCCAAGGACGTTAAAAACTTAAATTCTTTTCGCATAAGTGAATCTTAATGATCACCGTCCAAGGACGTTAAAAAAACCACGTTCAAAGTGACTATATTCATCACCGTCCAAGGACGTTAAAACATTTCGGATTGTTTTCTGGTGAAACCTGATTCCCTGGAAGTTTGGGAATCCCGGCAGAGACCACAGGCGTTTGGCGCACCCCATGAATTCATGACGCGGACGTAGCTATACAATTTATGTTTTAATTATATATTAATTTTAAGCTTTCATGGTGCGATTTTTCGCATTTCCACTATTTCGTAATGTAAGATAAACGTTGCTAGAGTCGTTAGTTAAGTAAGCTATTCGTATCTCATTATTTACTGTGTACTAGGAATTAGTATAAATATAAATACAGAACTTGAGAGTCACATAAGCGGGATCGCCTTTAGAGTATCCCTAGGGTAGAGGCACTCTTTAGCAGCTGGCAATGCATTGGCAGGGGCAGGAGAGGTTAGTACCTCAAACAATTTTTCCTTACGCACAGGCGTACTAGTCGTGTATTTATACTAGTTCGAGTAGAGAGTTAATTATGCCTAGCTCTGTAGTTAAATTCTAAGTTCTTGAGACTTAAGGTTCTCTCCGCCGTAAACTGTAAATCCCTTCTGGATATACGGCTATCTCAAACCCTTATGGGCATTCTCCTTGTGACATTAGATGTCTTTAAATATAAGTATATTTTCTCTCTTTGTTTACAATAAAGTTTAAGTCCGCACAGGATGCGTGGTAAAATGAACTAGGCTTCCTTTTAATGTCTTGATTACGGAACAGGTCCAGCTTCACTAGGGAGTCACTCACGATGTACACGAGGACTCAGGAAGGGTGGGTAGAGAGAAAGGTAGGTCAATAACACCTAAGCCTACCGCACTTGTGAGTTGTGGTTTCCGGTGACCGACCAAGAGAAGCAAGAACAACCCAATATTATTACATTCGTGCACGTAAGTATTTAATTTTATGTCCACAACCACCGTAGTCTTATTCGTCGGCCTCGCTCTGCTTAGAAACCCCCCCAGCCGCAGCTTAGCCAGGGTTTGCTAGACGTGCACCCTAGGACAGACGAAGGTAAATTTGTTTTGGTAATTACAACTACGTTTTCCGTTGATCGGCACCAAGAATTTGGCGCTTCAACGTAGCGACGACTGGTGGCGGTACATTTGGTTTCAAATCTCTCCAACAGTAGCTGAAGAGCTCCAGCAATTTGAAAGAATGATATTGAGAAAATGTACTCATAAATACAGAAGAACCTCGGGCAAGTGGTTTAGAAATAAAACACTTTACGAAGAATCGGGAGTCCCGCCTCTAATGTGCTACCTAACTAACTTAGCTAAAATAAGACTACCAAATCTAAGACACCACCGGAATTCCCTGATGCAATCTGTCTATAATGATAATATAAGATCCTCAATACTTGATAATTGAAGCGTTTAGAATGACAAGGGGTTAAGTGACATTTTTTTAAATTTTTTATGTTTTTTATCCGATAAAGGTGTTATGTGACAACTTGAATTTTGGTCTATTCGCCGATACTCTACTGTACTTACTACAGGAGTTAGTTTTGGATGAAGGTGGTATATACACAACTTTTTCAGGTTTCGTAGCGTAAGAAAGTGTTAAAATCACTTAACACAATTGTACGCTCATAAAACGATGTGTAACAAATCTGGTTTGCGCATAAAGGTGCTTAGTGCTCACTTAACACCTTTATGTAGTTTGACTTTACATGTTATACATACTAGCTCAAGCTCATTCACGTTTGTTCATGCTTCCACATTCTACAGGTGGCCGTCTGGAACAGTGAACAATTAACGGTAATGTTTGTTCCTTTTTCTCGTTGTCGACAATATTGGCGTATTGCGATATTTTAGGCAGTATCCTTGCAAATGGAAACAACGTAAATCTGCTCTTCTCAGAGAGCAAGGCAAAGAGTATGTGACAAAAAGCGGAGTTATTGTGAAACAAAAAACTGTTATTTCGGGAAATCTCTGTGAGCCCAGCAAAAATTGTCGATTTCGTTGTTCAGAAAAATTAACGTTTGACCAGAGAAATGTGCTATTAACAGGTTTTTATAAATTAGATATTAACTCCAAAAATGCTCTGCTTTTTAAAAGTATTATAAAGAAAAGTCCCAGTCGAAAAAAGCTATTAGCACCAAGCAAAGGAACTTTACTTACGAATACTACGTCGTTGTCAATGGAAACTCTATTAAAATCTGTAAAGGCGCTCTTTGTTCACTTTATCAGATTGGCAGAAAAAAAAAAATAGAGATCATTCAGAATAAACTGAAAGCCTGTGAATTCGTTCCATCTTTGGATCAAAGGGGTCGTCATGAAAGTCGACCGAACAGAATTCCAGAGGAGGTAACTGCTTTTGTTACTGAGCACATAAACCAGTTTCCGTCCGAAGACGCGCATTACTCTAGAAACAAAAACCCTTGTAAGCGATATCTCTCACCTTTGCTTAATATTTCGAAAATGTTTAAGCTGTATATAGAAGAATGTACAACAAAGAATAGAGACGAGCACTTTTTTGTAAAAGAGTCTTTTTATAGACACATATTTGATACTAAATTTAATCTGTCATTTCGACATCCACTAAGCGATACTTGTAGTACATGCGATGCAGGAAGCAATACAACAAAGCATCGGTTGAGCTACAAGGCAGCATTTGAACACCAGAAAATTGATCGTGAAAGGCTCGTACTAATTCTAATGTGTGCTACCTAACAGTTGATTTACAGCAAACTATGCCTTTACCTAAACTTACGACTTCGAAAGCTTTCTACTTAAGACAGATGTGGTTTTACAATTTGGGAATCCATACTATTACATCTGAAGGTGAAAAGCCCTTCATGATGACATGGACCGAAGACGTAGCTGACAGAGGAAGCACGGAGGTTGTTAGTTCTCTTTGGACTTTTCTCCAACAAAATAACGATCTCAAAAGAAGAAAACATTTGATAGTTTGGTCAGATTCATGTGCTGGTCAAAATAAAAACTTTAACATGATTTGCTTATATCAAGTGCTCATTTTGCAGGTTTTTTTTGATGTCATTGACCATAAGTTTCCAGAAGTGGGGCATTCCTTCCTGGACAGCGATCGCGATTTTGGCAGAATCGAAAAAGTTTTACGCAAACATGAAACAGTGTACACAGCAGAACAATACCGAGACATAATAAGGGCTGCAAGCTCCCGAAATACGGTTGTAATCGATATGGAAAATCATTTTCGTTCCCTAAACGATTTGCAGTTCAAACTCAATGTAAAAAATGCAACAAAAAACGAGTTAAATGAAAAAGTACAATTCCGAGACACAGTTAAGTGGATACGTGTCGAAGAATACGGATCTTATTTGTACAAAGAATGTTATAATGAAGAAATACCCTTCAGCAAAGTTGTCATCGCTAAGAACAAAAAACTACCAGAAAAAAACACAGACTTTTTACCACGCGATAGAAAATCCAAGCAGCTATCAGCAGAAAAAACAAAAAATTTAGAGGATCAAATGAAGTTTGTCCCACTGGAACACCGTTGGTTTTATGAAAAGGCCATGGCTGCAGGTCCTGACGTTAAAAATGTAAAAAAAAAAGAAAATAAATAAATAAACAAAAATGGCACTTGACACCTTTTTCTATTTTTTAACAAAAATGAATAATAAAATGTTTGACATAAAGGTGTTAAAGGAGTTGATTTGTAAAAAAATACCACTTATCGTTAGTTTTAATAAATGAATTTTTATTGTCGAAAATGATATTAGTTTTATTATTATTTTGTTGGTATTACCGAATTCGTATTGCTTCAACACGGAAAATTCTGAGCAAAAAACTTTAAAGGCTTGTAACTCGAAACTTGAAATTTGTCACTTAACACCTTTTCATTCTAAACGCTTCAATTACTATATTTCGCCGATTTGCATCCTCAATGAGGGCTCCCGCTCCCCTTTTCATAATGGAAGATGACTGCCACTTCTTACCAAATTTCTATAAAAAAAAAAGAACAATGCCAACTACAGGGGCTAATTATAAAGGGTGATTTTTTAGCTGGTTTGGTTTTGGCAACACTGGTTTTGACAGCTGACGTGTGTTTAGTACCTTGTGTCACTGTCAAACAGCTTCAGTTTGGTTTGCAATTTAACCATGGATCGTCTTACAAATGAACAACGCTTGCAAATTATTGAATTTTACTATCAAAATTCGTGCTCGGTTCGAAATGTTTTTTATCGAAAAATTGTGTTCAGCGATGAGGCTCATTTTTGGTTGAATGGGTACGTAAATAAGCAAAATTGCCGCATTTGGAGTGAAGATCAGCCAGAAGCATTGCAACAGCTACCAATGCATCCCGAAAAAGCCACTCTTTGGTGCGGTTTATGGGCCGGCGGCATTATTGGGCCATATTTCTTCAAAGGTTCTTCAATGGTGAACGCTACCGAGCGATGATAACAAACTTTTTTTTGCCCGAAATGGAAGTTTTTGACTTGCATGATATGTGGTTTCAACAAGACGGTGCCACATGCCACACAGCACGCGAAACAATGGCGCAATTGCGAGGCGAGTTTGGTGAACAGTTAATTTCACGTTTCGGGCCGGTCAATTGGCCGCCTAGATCGTGCGATTTGACACCATTAGATTATTTTTTGTGGGGGTAGGTCAAGGCTAATGTGTATAGGGACAAGCCCGCTTCGATTGACGCACTGGAAGCCAACATCCATGCATTCATTCGTGAGATACCGGCCGATATGTGTGAAAGAGTATGCCAAAATTGGACTCAGCGGATGGACTACCTGAGACGCAGCCGCGGTCAACATTTGCATGAAATTATCTTTAAACATTAAATTGCAAGGTTCAAACTATCGATTCAAATAAATATTTCATTCATTTTTTCGAATTTTTTGTGTTTTTTTTTTTTTAAAAGTTCTAAACCTCTTAAAAAATCACCCTTCACATACATACATACATTACTACAAAATATAAAAAAAAAATCCGATTTCTATTTTTGAGTTAGACATAAAAACACAAGTTTGATAAAGAAAAAATATCAAATATAGAAAGTTTTATTAAGGCCCGTTTGCTGATACTGTTCTTAAATCTGTGTCATAACTAAGTTTACCTTAAGTTCTAAGTACAACTTAATTTATTTTCAGTTGTCAGAAAATATTTAAGTTGCACTTTGCTAAGATGAAAATAATTTAAAACGCAGCCAACTTTGCTGTATTGCTAAATGTCAAATAAACTTCAAATGAGTTTTATTTCAGTGCGCAAGCAAACGCGAAAAAAGTGTTGTATATAAAGTTTCAATTCGGTAATGGCAGACAAAAAAAATTTAAAAAGAGTGAGGAATCCAAATTTCTCCTTAAATGAAAAACGGACGCTTCTTCAATGCGCTTTTGAAGAAAAGTTAATAATAGAAAACAAAAAAACGGACGGAGTGACATGGAAGGAAAAGGAAGCGGCTTGGGAAAGAATTACCGCTAGTTTTAATTCCCAGTCGGTGTCTGGATGCCATAGGAGCGTTGATGCGCTTAAGAAATTCTATCAATCATATAAGAAAGAAATAAGGAAGATTGCCGCAGACGAAAAATTATCTGTGATTCAGACTGGAGGTGGCAAAGCGCAACAAGTGACCGATCCCAATTTTGACCTCGCATTGTCGATTATGAATTCAAAAACAGTAATAGGCTTTGAAAATATTCCTGATGGTGACGGAGTGGATGAGTTGTTCCTTGTAGCAGAAGATGAACCATGTAGCAGTACAAAAAACGTAAAATAAATGCTGAAAAATTTATTCATCTACCTTATTTCATAAATATTTATTATTATTTTTAGAATGAAGAAAAACGGAATGAATTAACAGCATCCGATTGGTCAAAGTACAAACCAAGCCATTTAAAACAGCCGGTGCATCCGAAACTCAAAACAAGACAAGTTATTGATGATAGTTTCTCAGATGATGCTGATGAAGATGATCCATGTGCTGATCTCAATAACTATCCTAGCATAGATTTACCACCTCCGGTTCGAACATTGACCAAAAAAACCAAAGTAAATGGTCTGGTAGACGTAGACCAGTTGCTTCAACGTTGCCCAGCAGCAAAATAAGTGAGCAATATTCACAGCTGTCAGCAATAAAAATTGAGCTTGCTAAGTTTCAGTACGACACTCAAAAAAGAAGAAGCAATTCAAAAAAAGTATACTTATTCAGTTGAGCATGAATTGAGAAAAACGTCGTTGGAATTAGACATTCAAATAAAAACTGAACTGTTAAAACAAATCAAGACGAATTATATTCAACCTGCGGAGGCATGCAGTGTTCTGAAGAATTTGCAGAATATGGATCCGTTTTTAAAGTGATATTAATGACTTACAGTAAAATAAGTTCCTGATAATTAAGGGCATCGCGAATAAGTTCCGATTGAAATTTTTCCCTTGTCAGCAATCTGATTTACATTGCTGATAAGGGAAAAATTTCCATCGGAACTTATTCGCGATACCCCTAAATAAGTGTTTTTATGTCTTAATTTAGAATCAATGAATTTTAGAATATTATTTATCTTATTTAACTTATTAACCGAAATAAAAATAGTTTGTCCTTTTGTTGTTTGAAATTTATTTCTTTTTTTTCAAATTTTACAACCTTCCGAAGTAGTTATTTAGTAGGTCTTTACGCTTTTGCATGCCTAAGTTTAATGTAACTCCGGTAACAGTATCTCCAGAATTATTTGAGCAGGAGATTTGTCCTAAGTTTACTGCGCGTTGAATGTCTTCTGGATCAAAATCAACGCTTTCAGGAGGTTCTAACGGTAAACCATTTTTTCTTAGTATGTTATGCAAAACACATGTGGCCACAATTACTAAAAAAACAGTTCTTAATTTTAGACGACAGCCATAAGCTAGTACGGGAAATCGTCTTTTTAGTATTCCGAAAGATTTTTCTATAGGACCTCTTGTTCGTATTTGGGACTCATTATAAAGTTGCTCTGCCTCGCAACGGGGATTGAGTAATGGTGTCATCAAATACGTTTTTTGTGGGTAAGCGGAATCACCTATGTAAATAATTTACATAATTGAACATGTAATAGAACTATTGTTTTACCCAAAATAACGCAGTCTGCAAAATCTGGACTCTCTAACTTGGCCCTTGCTCGGCTACTGTGAAATATTGTGGAATCATGTGTGGAACCCGGCCACCTTGCAACCACATCAATAAACATCATATTTGCTGTACATATTCCCTGGACATTTACTGAAAAGTAGCTTTTTCTGTTCCTAAATATTTCGCCTTCTAAACTACCTAAAAATAACTTGAGTTTAATATGCAGCAAAATCAATCAATATGTACGATCTTACCAGGAGACTGAATTTTAACATGAGTTCCATCAACGGCACCTACAACAGAGGGAAAAGATGCAATATCAAAAAAAAAGCCCGTTTGACCTGTGAAACCTCAGCCGGTGTAGCTGGGAATTTGATGTATTTTCGATAAAGCTTTGCGATTTCCGTTGAAACTCTTACTACGATCCTTGAAACAGTGGAAACATGCATCCCACCAAAATCAGCAATACTTAGAATATGATTCCCAGTCGCATAAAATCGTAGAGCTACCAAAAGCTGGTTAATGGGTGCGATGGAATTGTTTCTAGAGAATATAGAGTAATAAAACGAAGTCATAAAAAAAGCTTATTAAATACCTGTTATAAGGCCGTTCTAGAGCTTCATCGATTTGTTCTAAAACATGAACAGTCATGTCTTTAGTTAAGCGAAATCTTTTGTAAAAATCAAATTCACCAAAGCTAAAAAAATACTCATTTCTATCGTTTATCTGACGAGGAACACCCACTTCAATGAGTTCCAATACTTCTACATCGTCTTCCAACAAATCTATTAATTCTAAGTCCATTTTTATATTTTAATTTGTTTAAAGAAAATCTATTTTTGTTTGCGCTACAACTCACTCCAATGTCATTGCAAAAATTGCTTAAGTGCAACTTAAACGCTTTATGGCCTACTATTTCTTCCCCATAAAATAAGTTCCACTTAGTCTCATTTATGACAAACTTTGATTTTGGTGCAAACCAATAAGTAGCACTTAGTAATTTATGTGTGACTTAAATCACTATGAGTAGTATCAGCAAACGGGCCTAAGTTTTTTCCGTCTCCTGAAAAACTACTATTTTTGACCGCCCACCTTAGAAATATTCTGGGAATTATTTCAATACTAAAAATTTGAGATCAGAAATATACATCCGCGAAAGTTTTACCAATATTCTAGGTATTGTAGATTACCCAGCTCGTACTATTTGAATTCATATTCTTTTTATGTCATTGGCTAAGAGGTTTTGTCAAGGAATAACCTCCTAAATTAAATTGGCAAGTATTACTTAAACAAAATAAGTCCACTTACCCGGAATTTCCATTTTATAATACATAAAAATAATATACATGGATTTACGTTCCAGGGAGTAGTAGAATGGAATATTTGTTGACAGATTCTTCCTTGTTGATGAACAGTGCAGCTCTTCTTGAATTGGCTTCATTTATCCAAATGTTGGTTGATCAGCTTCCATGATGGTGATTTGGTCTGATTTTATCCATTTTCCATTTGTGTGGAGCAAGTCTTCTTTGTTTTTGTATTTCAATTGCAGGACCAATGAGTTGAAAAAGATTAGCGTATTGATTGAAGACGCAAGAGTCGAGTTGAATGCGGTAATGTTGTCTGCGAATTCTTCTGCATCACCCGGTTAATGGCATTCTGCCGATCTTGTCACTCGTTTCCAATGTGCTCTGTTTATTTTACACAGAAACTGGTTCTTTAAAGTGGTTCCCGAAACTGAGCAACGCTCGACAATTTCTGCTAGAGGGAAGTGGAATTCTTGCCTTTGGAGAGTAAGTAGCTGGAGCATTTGCTAACATCTGACATAAAAGTTTGAACAAATTTGGATCTCTGAACTCAGATAGCTTTTTTGTAGGTATTTGCTGGATCGTCTTTGTCCTTACTTTATGCTTGATTAAGGACAATTTGTTATCATGTGCGTGCGCTAAAGGAACTGTATATGCAGACATGCTGGAATTCATGCCGCGGACAGTGTTTCTCAGCTTGCGTCTAAAAGTTGAATCTATTACTTTGCACGTGGTTGGGATAGACACCAAGATTTTTAGACGTTTATGAGGTTGTTGTCATCCCAATTCTCAGGTAGCGAACTTTAGATGTATAGAAATGTTCGCCATTGCCCGAAATGACTAAACAGTTTGCATTTATTTTGTTGGAAAACATCAATTGAGAGGAGCCTGTAAGGAAGAGAAACAGATTTATTGTTAGAACCATGTAGGACTGATGTTGCATATCTTCAATCATTTTATGAAACTGTAAAACGCCAAACTCTGCAGGACATAAGAGAGCCAATTCGCATTACTTACAAAATAGCTTTGGGAAATATGCTGCAGATGCAGTATTTTGAAATAGAACCCATTAAAAATGTCTTATTAGACTCGTAAGTAAGAATGACAGTTGCTGGTCTGCAGGCCTTAAATACCTTAATCTACATTAACATATTGATAAAAGGGATCTGCAATTTGTAACAATTTCAAACGTCTGAATTAAATATCTTTTTAAAAGGTTTTTCTCGGGAATTGTCACACGTTTGTAGTGACAAAATACGATGGATATAATACGTCTTTTGCGAGGATCGAAGGTCTATTCAGGCGGACGTCATGTATTTGCATTAATACAGATTAATTGATGTCGACTTCAAGTGGGAAAGCAGAAAAACTTTTTCCACGATTGGCAAAAAAAAACTGGAATCCAGAGAACACTTCCCATCCTTTTTAGAGTTGTTCAAGATTTACCAATTCAAGTTCTTTTGAATTTGACAGCTAGTGGAGTTTGTCACGTTTTCGTCTTTTTTAAAACCAGAATTTTAGAACTTTCGAGAAAAATACAACCATTTCCAATAAATATCAAAGTATCTTTGATTTTAGTCTGCCTAACGATAATGCGTTCCAACTTCGTTTACCTATTACTTCTATCCAACTTATGCGTAATAAAACAGGCCTGTTACAATAGCTCGCCCAATTGTGGTCTGGATCTCGAACAACTCGAAAGAAATAGAGATTCGGACGGGAGTAATATAAATTACAAAACAGAAAGTGTCCATCATGAACAATTTAAAAACACGACCATGTAGGTATATTATATGTTATTGCAAACAGGAGTAAACGAAAAATAGTCTGCTGCTATACCCTGGCTTTCCTGTGTTTTTGTTTATTAAATACATATTATTTACTAATAAGAAACTGATGATTATGTTCCAAACTTACTTTCAAATTATTACGTATCATCTGTTGCAGTATGAAGGGACTTCATTGTTGAATCAATTAAAAATCCAACAATAACACTAGGTACAAATTTTAACATTTTCACAAATATGCCGGTGCCGGCTTCTGCTCAAATGTCAATTTTCCAATAACAAACAGCGCAAATGAAATTGAGTAGGCTAGGCCATGCATTTGTCACAAATCGCAATAGCGTCTGGTCTAATCCAAGAAAAAAAAACACGATACACCAAGGACTGACCCATAAGCAACAACGGTCGAAAATTAAACGGCTTTTCGGTCGTATTTACTTAACACCCCGACTCCACAGGAGATAATTTCTCTCAAACAAGGCTTCGTCAAACAGAACGCGTTTTTAACGCCGCGGTGTGATTAATTTACGCGGCGGTAATATTTTTGACGCTACGTCCTAACCGCCGCGTAAGAGTACGTCAAATCTCATTAATGTCCATGACTTTTTGTTTTCATTGTCTAAAAAAATGTCAAGCTGCTCGGAGGAAGAATTATTTCTTTTTTTTGCCGTGATATGTAATTCCCTAAAAAAAAAAAGGATTTAAATGCACGAATTTTACAAAAAGAGAAATTCTTTTCATATTTCTCATATCTCAGCCTTTAAAACTGCATTTGTATACGATTCTCGAGCATAACGTACAAATATGGGTGATTTCAAACACATTCGATTAATTTTTCCGTTTTTTAGGATATAAAATCATGAAAAATTATTTCAAAAGCGCCGCGTCATAAAAAATAATCTGTATTTTTCACAACCCCGCGTTTCTGCGCCGCGTTCAAACGCCGTGGTGAATTCAACGCAGCGTTGAAAACGCGCTCTGTGTGACGGGGGATACGTTATTCAGTATATTACAACGCGGCGGTAGAACGAAGCGTTGAAACTCTGTTTGACGAGGCCTTTACACCCCCACAGAAGATAATATTTCTCAAAATAAATTGGACATTCAATTATCTAGTTTAGTAAGTCTGACAGCTGACTGTTTTAATGTATCTCAGTTTTGATTGGCCATTGGCCTATATCGATCACATGGGCAGCTGTGTAAGTTGACGTTTATAGAGGGGTAGCCGACGAATATAGTCAAGAAATTCGTGACTGAGTAGGTACTAAGTTGACAGTCCGCAATTCCGCATATGTGGCTGACGACTGAAAAGTGACGTTCCGGACCAATCTAGTTTTTGCGTTCACGTTACATCTAGTCCAGATCAATCTAGTCGACTTAAGACAACTAAGTTTTTGAATGTGCACAATGTCTGGAATCTATTTCATACAATTTTTTTATCTGCGCTGAGCAAATCATGTCATGAAATTTTATTTCATATCGCAACGGCACAAGAGACTGTACGTGACGTTTTGGTTTTTTGGACAAATAAACTATTCAGCAGTTTATTTTATTTACAATTTTAAAGCAACTACTTCGCCACAGACCATAATCAGTATGAGAAGACACTCAAATAAGACAAAAATGATATTTCTAGGCGAAAAACAAAAGAAAGCAAGTATCTGTCAAATTCATGTCAGACATCCATGCCAAGAAATAATTGCAGAGAGAGATCGCAGACATCCAATCATCAGATAAAATAGAGTGACTTCAGAAGACATTTCATCTCATGATAAGCATTATGAGAGAAATTATATCCTGTGGAGTCGGGGTGTTATTAAAGCGTGGATATTGACGAATGGAAGGTGATACTCCTGGTGGCATTGACGTTTTATATATGGACTGCTTGTAGCCAACTTCACGTTGGTTCCAACATTAGCGCTACCTCTCGTGGAGCGGAATAAGTTGGAAACTATCACTTTTTCAGATATCTATTTACATCTGACCACAGATACAGATACAGATGCAATGAGTTTTGCAAAAGAGTGTGTTATTTAACTATTGCTATTAATTAAATAAAGATCCTTGGCAATCACAAGTATTTTTTAATCCTAAATGTATTTGAAATATATCCAAAAAAAAAAAAATTACAAGCAACATTAATTCGCAACATATATGCGAAAATTGTAAAATTTATGGGACAATAAAACACGATTTTTTTCAATTTTTGTTTGGTTCCATCTATTATTGTCTCTTCTTCAATACTTTTCACCCATATCCCCCTTTCAGGAGCTCTTACAGATTTTTCGGATTTTGATGCTACAGCAGGATCTTCCGGTTACACATTCTCCTCGTCGCTTGCATTCTCGTCTTCGAAGAGCAGGCCAGTTTTTTACTTAAGTTGGCCTTGTAATGTACCCAACCATGGAAAAAATGTTTGTGTATAGAAAAAATCTTATTTCGCTTTATTTACGAACCCTTTGTCATTCTTTTCCACTCCTTGAAGATGGCCCGATCCGATACTATTAAGCTCTAAAGCTAATTTTTGCCATTCTTTGTCAATATTTTTTTTGTTTAACCAACCTGTGCTTTACCGCTGGCCAGATCAGTGCCTTGATTTTGTGCGGTTTTTCCCGCAATGGCGGTTGCGGAAAGGGTTCACGTATAGGCGGATTCTATAAATGTGTGCGTGATGTCAAGAACTGACAGCTTCCAATATTTAATGTTCTAATATCGCTTTGTTCTTGGAAATTCCAGGCCGGTTTTCCCTAACGCAACCTATTTGGGTAGCGAGAAGGATGTCGGTTGACGACAATTGACATTCTATCCGATATTTCGAATGGATTCATAAATAATCTTGTAAATATCGATATAAAAATTAGTAATTTACAGTATAGACGGTAAATTGATCATTTTCACACAAATTTTATTTTAAAAATAAACAAAAAACAACCCAAATGTCATTTGATGTAGATAAGATCGTTCAGCGGATGAGCTATGCACCACTATGAAACAGTAGATGCAATTCTTTTTCAAAAAGAAAACTTTAAAATGAAAACGTTAAAGCCTTAATGTTCATCTATAATTATATAAAAACAATTTAAGCATTGGTTGGAAAAATATCAACTCATTATTAGATCTAGTTTTTAAGATTTCATTTAATTTATTTCGTCAACATTTAATAGCCAATCCGCGTCGAGTAGATTCCTTTGATGCATATTGCTGGTAATGTGAACTACCTGAACGCAGTCAAAGCCAGTGGCGCACTCACACATTCAAATCCGATTCGGAACGGTCCCTAGCGCAATTGCGGCAAAAACCGCACAAAATCAAGACACAGGGGTCGAATCGCGTCATCCGTGAACGGATCGTCAATCGTACGAACAACAATTACGTGAACCGTCATACGAACGAACGTATTGAGATTGTGTCATACGAATGCTCACGGAACGTAATTTTTAATTTGACTTGTTGGTTGTACCAGAATAAAAGTGGCAAATGTACTAGTCTTAACGTCAAATAAATGTCATTAAGAAGAAAAATTCGGCAAAATAAAAGGATTGAATTTTAAAGGGATAATTTTACAGGCTTTAATGGACCCGGCGACATATTTTACCTAAGTTCTGTTTCTAGACGCTTTGTTAAAGTACAATTTCTTTTTTGTCCGAAATTTTTGGTCTGCAAAAACCTATAAAAATCTCAATTGAAAAACAACGACTTTATAAACTACATACATGTGCTTAACAACCTTTTTTCCATGCTTTAATTTCTTTAACCGGGGGTCCCACAGTATTAAATTTCGTTGTCAAGTTATCGCATATTCGTATTGAAGTAGTTTTGCCTTGACAAGTATTAGGAATAAATAATATTTTTGGCCAAGTTCGGGTGATCCCTCATGTACTCCGCCAAAATGATCTTTTGGGTCGAATTAATTTTGTTGCAATTTGTCCTAAAATGTTATTTTGAATGTATACTTATTATATAAATAGGTATTTAACATTTATTATCCATTTTTAATAATAAAACTAACATTTTTCTTTATTATTATTCAAATGACACAACTTACGAACACTACAAATCAATCGAATTAAATTTAGGTTACGTATACGTTCAGGCATCCGTTGACGGAAGAGGTGATGCCAAATTACGTTTACGACTATACGTTCACGTATGCGACAATGCCAAATACACACTTTACGAAAACGAGTTACTCGTTCACGGAGGACGCGATTCGACCCCAGGTTGTTCCTATAAAATTCAGCCGATCAAATTGCGCTGGTTTGGTGATTTTTAAACTTTTAAAACACACATTCTATTATCCATTTTTTATTCTAATTCCTACTTGCATTTTTTTGTCCATTTTTCAAATGGATAAAAAACAGTTGCCTGAATTTGACATTCAGGACAACTAGAATACAACTCAGTTGTCTTCTATAATACGTACACACAATTGAAAAGGCATTAGTTGTCTACTCATGGGATGATGGTTGTCCTTTGACAGACAACTAGATGTAATCGATAATCCCAAATGGAGAAAGACAACCTTGACTGAGTTCATAAAAGTAAAAATGCGGCAGTACTGCAATTTTTGCGTTTATTAATGTAAAAAACCTGCATTATCTTTGCATAACGGCAGTTTTATTTGCGTTCATAAAATTAACATGACAGTCAAATTGCGATCAACTCTGCATTGAATTTTATTTTGTTGCCGAGTTGCAGTAAGATGGCAGGAACAAATATGTAAGTAAAATAAATGAAAATTAAATAGATATATGCAAAATAAATGAAGGATTTTTTAATTAAAAAGTTAAAATATATTATTTGTGTTTTATAGGAATGAAAGTGAACAAAAATTGTGGTCGGATGCTGACACCAAACTGCTGATTTCGATCCGTTCAGGCATCGAGTCCGAATTTGTAGCAGGCCGAAAAAAAAATTGGTTCTTTGGGGAAAATATTTTACGGAAATGATTTCCTAAAACATATTTATTTTTATTTATTTATTAAAAATTTATGTTAATAGTTTATCGTAGGTACCTAATTAAATTTATTTTTGTAAATTATCCAGTTTCTAAGTACTATAAAAGACTAAGTCTTATTTGTACACCTGAATAAATAATAATTGAATTGAATTGAATTGAATTGAACATCATCTGGAAATTGTGCTATGGTATTAAGAAAACTCTCAGTTTTTGGAATGTTTCCTGAAATTCTTTTCATTTTTATCAAAAGAATCTTCCTCTTTCTTTGAATTTTGCTTCTATATCTTTCAGAAATTTTTGCTTGAAAACTTTCAAAGTTAGATCCATTTAAGTGATTAAGAATCAGTCCTAAAATGATTCTTCTAATTGACATTATTTAAGTATTTATAAATAACAACCATCTGTCGCTGAAAGAAGAAATTTAAATTAAAAATTTCTGTCTTTTTTTTTTACTGCCTACTGCTTATTATGAACTCGTTTTTGGAAACGCAAAACTACTGCAAACTTGCTGCAGTGTTTCTGCTCATAATTGCATTGAATCAATATTTTTTGCATGGCATGTGCAAAAATGTTGCAATTATGAATTCGCCCTAGATACTTGAATGTACCCATTATTTAATTCGTGGCTGTCTTGCCCAAGCATTAGATTCGAACGAACTGAATTTCACTACGAGCATTTGATACTCAAGTAATAGTTTTTTAAGTCTCAGTTTGGATGAATGGCCTCGATCGTTCAAAAGAACATTATTTTCAGTTGACGTCTTTGAAGGAGTAGCCGATGAGTCTAGTTAAGAATTTCCTAACTGATCACTTAGTTGACAGTTGGCTGACATAATTAAAGTGACAAATCAAGTTTCTGTCTTCAAGGTACAACTAGTCGACTAAACATACAATGGTGGACAAAAGTATTTTGACAACGCATTGTAAACTGAAAGAAGTAACGGTACCCATTCAATTTTTAGGAGATAGACGATATTAAAAGCTTTAAGTTAGCAAAAGATTAGACTGATAACGTAACACCTTTCTTTTCTATAAATATTTTCGTGGCAGATTATGATTCTTTGGCTGGACAAAAGTATTTTGACATTGCGTTTCACTTGACTTTTCCATAATTCGTTTGCGTTACAAAACACGTGCTCTAATTTTTAAAGTTATTTAGCTTGTCTTTATAAATAATAATTACTGCTTGATCGAATTTTTTATTAAATTAAGGTCAAAAAACGTGAAATAAGTGAACTTATTAGAAATGAAATGGTCACTAAGTATAATGCAGTTATTTCTGCAGAATACCTTTGCAAATTATACAACGTACCTAGACAAACAATTTGTTACCAAGTAAACAAAAAAAGAAAGAATAATTCACTAAAAATCAGGCAAGATCGGGAAGATCACGCAAAACAAAGCCTACCGCATAATCCTGAAAAAATATAAAGAAAATGTGCTGATTACACCAAAAGCAGGGTCGATTGAGCTCAAAGAGCACCATTAAATATCACTTAGTAGAAAAACTGTCGAAAGAAGGCTAAAGGAGGCCGATTTTTCTACTTATATAGCTCGTCCAATTCCTTTAATTTCGACAAAAAAATAATCTGAAAAGGTTAACATTCGCCAAATCCTACATAAACGAGTCGCAATCGTTTTGGGAAGTATTATGGACAAATGAAAGCTCTTTTGAATATCATGGATCGAAGAAAAAGGTTTATTGCAGGTGTCCAAAGAATGCTCGCAAAAAAATGAGGCCTGTGTGCCAACGGATACCACATGGTGGAGGATCGGAAATGTTCTGGGGTTTCTTGTGCTTTAATGGCTTGGGCGATTTGACACCAATTGATGGTACAATGAGCAAGGACAAATATTTACGTATCCTGAATGACTACGCATTCACATCCGTTGACCAGCTCATTGGACAATCATTTATACTGCAGCAGGACTACGCTCCATGCCACAAGGCCCATATGATAACTGAATTTTTGAGGAATGTCGAAGTCGATACATTAGATTGGCCACCTCAAAGCCCCGATCTCAATATAATAGAGAATCTGTGAGCTTATATAAGAAGAAAACGAATCTCAAATTTATCCAGGACGTGTGAGGAGATGATTGCTGGAGTTCAAGGACTGTGGCAGGATTTTTCAGTGGAAACATTAAGAAATTTGGTAAAATCAATTCCTGTACGCTTACAAAAGGTCTTTGATGTCAAAGGAGGGTTTACTTTTTATTAATATGTTTGTTATTATCATCAATATTAACTTTCGCTCACTTTTTTAAAAACATTGAATTGTCAAAATACTTTTGTCCAGCCAAAGAATCATAATTTGGCACGCAAATATTCATAGAAAATAAAGGTGTTACGTTATCAGTCTAATCTTTTGCTAACTTAAAGCTTTTAATATCGTATATCTCCTAAAAATTTAATGGGTACCGTTACTTCTTTCAGTTTGCAGAAATAAGCGGTTTTAAATTTTGCAATGCGTTGTCAAAATACTTCTGTCCACCATTGTAACTAGGCTTTGTGAATGTGCTCATTATAATCGTATATCTTATAGGGTAAGGTGAGAGTATCACAATTTGCTCACTTCACTTTAAATACTTTACCAATTGAATTCGCCAAAAATACTTACGAAATATTATTGATATATTTGATTAAAAATATATCAAAAGAAATGCGAAATATGATGAATGATTCCAATAATCAGTTTACTTTCTTATTTCTGCAAAAGGGAAATGTAAAAAAATGAACACCCAGTTTTTATATTATTTTTTTATTTAAAAACAAAAATGTTTTGTATATGTAAAATAACAAAAAATGCAATTAAATACTTAGTTTCTAATAGACAATAAATAATAATTGGTTAGACCGAAATGAAATAATAAAATAATATTTGTTTTCTACAATTTCGTTTTTTTTTTAAATAATATTAGTTGGAAATAACCAACTGTTTTTCATTTTAAATTCATTTCTATTGATTCTTATTTTAACATATGATAGACAAAAAAAAACTAAAACTAAAATTTATCTTAGCGAGCACTCAAAATTTATAAATTCAGTTCAATTCAATTCATTTATTACTTGGTTCTAATAGATCTAAGATATGATCTTTTATAGTAGGTACTTAGTAATTTACACATCAGTTATAATAATATACTTAAAACTATTGCCTTTCGGGCTTAAATCAATCTTTATTTAATTTGGGTTGTTTTTTATTCTTTAAGAAACATCAAATAACTAGCTGTATTAACAACTAGATGTCGCTTTATAAATGTACATCGATATAATAAATATTTTAAGGTACACAATAATTATAAAGCTAAATTTTAAAGGCACGTCGCTTTTTTTCATACTTGTTATAGGATTTGTTTATTTAGTTATTATCTTTAACGAAGTCTGAATACATATTTTTATTTTGTATATTGTCCTCTTTAATAAGGGCTTTCTAAATTGAACATCGTTTCAGTAAATTCCTTGGCAGAAGAAAAATCTTCTTTTTTTGTCAAAAATTTACATAAACTTAAAATTATAAAAACTATAACGAAATAAAAGAGGATTTTTCTGAAAAGTGGACTTATAAAAAAAACATAAAAACTTGCCAATTTGATTTAATTAGTTAAATAAAAATAATAGTGTTATGCGGAATATGTTTAAGCCGGTCACGCAAACGGTTTTTGTTAAATACAAGAAGGTAGGTGCTATTCTAAAATATTGGTAAAATATATATTGTTCAACATTATAGAGAAATTTACGCAATTGGAAACTAAAATATCTTTATGTACCTAAGCAAATCAGGTTTTGTCAAAGACGTCACTCAATATAGCTAAAGTGGATCTTGCATGTGACAAGACTGAAAAAAACTATAGAGAGGACATCAAACATTTCGTTTTTAGGACAATTGCCATTGGATTAAACTGTCGCAGTACAGAGACGAACGAGATCGAAATCGATAATGTGGTCTATAATTTTGAGAGCATCGTAAAAGTAAGTCCACTCTTTGGTTTCTCGAACAATATATGAACAAGAATTTCTTAGTAACAAGACAAAATAAAGACAAATGGCTATCGACTTGAATTCTGCTAAATTGACTGAAATGACTTTACCCGATTTTCATGTCCATTTAACCACTAACGAAGCTGAATCTGTTTTCATTTGTGGTTTTGTACATGACACAAGATGAATCGTTTCATTGGATCTACCCGTTTACTTAAATTCCAGTTTGACGACGACGATGAGTTGATTCAATTCTTCGTTATTGTGGAGACGTTTGCGCCCTAAAAGTAGCTTCGCCTACTGCTCGGGAGATATCGCCGTAAGCGATAGAGCTTCGCCAAAACGTCATTGAAATGTCGGTACTTGAAAGCTGTCACTTACAACTTTCCCTCTTTTTTGCCACGAGGCGCAAAATAACACGCACTAAGAATTAAAACGAATTTATGAATTAACTAGAAATAAGAAGAGACTTAAGTAATAATAAAATTGTATCTAATGTATTGAATTAAATTAATTAAATTTATTTGAATAAAGGTTTTGTAACTTGGCATTATGAAAAGAAACATTTGTTGTTAATCGCCTTGTTAACAAAGGAGTCTCTGCTGCAGCCCACTTGCTGCAACATTTATACAGTAGATAAGAGTAAAAGCGGCAGCTAACCAGCCGATAATTTAGGACGCCAGGCCAAGGCAAAAAATTACAAAAACTTGGCAGCACTTAAATGAAAAAAAAGTCTAAAAAATAATAAAAAAAAAAGGAAGTAGGGAAGTTCTCTTTTCTTCGTTTGTTTCGAAATTAATTTAATTAAATAATATCTTTAAATAGTTTTGCTAAATTTGGCGCCCAACACGGGGCCATTTTTCCCATATATTTTGCATGTGTAAGCGGAATTAATACGCCTCGCAGAATTTGGTAGCAATGTACTATAGGACTGCCATTTGGCAGCTCCTGCATACGAGTAGTGTGTTCGAGATTGTTAATATCAATAACGACACGCGGCCACGTAAGACGTATGATGATTGTTTTGCACACTGGGAGACACAGTTGAGAAATTTGAAGACAGCCTACAAAATAAATGAAGGAAATCTTAGAGTATTGATTTCGTGCAGGTTGACTGGCAAAGCATTAAAATTGTTTCACTCGAGGTCGGATCTAACCACAATTTTAGTCGAAGAACTCCGGGGCTCAAAAAATTAAAGTTAAAAAGGCAAGAAAAGCAACCAATCGACGAAAAGAACTAGAAACTTTAAAAGACATAGATATTCCTTTGAGTTTATATGTTCTTGAAGGAGAATTGTTCATTTTGTCTGAAGAATGGTTGGAAGAGGAGCATATACTTATCCTAGGAACAAGATCTTCTCTAAAGCTTTTGTAAGAGAGTGATTGCTGGATGATTGACGGCACATTCGACGTTGCGCCAACAATAATGCGACAAGCCAGGATAAACCTATTGCAAAGTGGTACTTGCGAACTTGCAAAAAAATACATTGAACACAATCAGGACATCGGGGAAAAGTCTGATTTAGAAATAATTGCCCTCAATGATATGAAACAGAAATGTTGTGTAGTGTTGGAGGGTGTTGATAATTCCAATGTGTTTGTAAATCCATTTTTGCATCTGTGTATGTGTACATGCATCTACCTCTTTTTCCTTTTTCTTGTATCTTTCCTTTTACGAATAAAGTCTTTAGTTCTTTCTTTACCTCCGCACGAAGCGCACATGAATAAAAATATTATTTAATTTTGAATGTAAACTGTTTTTTTTTCTTTCTTTCTTGTTAACTCGAAAGGTAAGGTTCTCATCAGAGGGGTCCTAGTAGGAGACAGCACGTTATACAAAGGTAATTCCTTAGAAATATAAAGATTAACCTCAGACGCCTTACCTCTGGCAAACTGGTTGATGGGCCGTATCACCGAAACCCATCCTGGGCAGGATAATCATGTTCAAGCTGCCTCTATTTACTGCAATAAGAAGTATATCAAGAGACCTATTTCGGAACTATGCCCGCTACCAATGGAAGAGAGGGCATTGCCACATGAAATGGACAAATCAAAACCTACAGTTAATGTACATCTTGGCCTAAGTCATAGCAGATCTACAAATTGCCAGGCGACGGAGAATTCAGAACTAATGGACCAGTTTTAAACAATGACACGCGCCATTGAAGGCCCATGCAGATTAAGAAAGGCAAATAAAACGACGCCGACTTGTCGACTAAGCCCAATGAGGTGGTTATTCTTCACCACTTTGGTTATGATGGTACTTGAACAGAGTAACACATTGTCAACAAACGAAGCAATTGATCCCGTAAAGGTTATTCCATTTGTTGTGAAAGATATAAATGACTTTCGTAAAATTAAGTCTGACATTTTGACTCACAATATAGTCCATCAATTCAACCTTCAGCTAACCATTATAAGGGCCAACAATGACTGGCTGCAATCACTAGGAGCTGGGCAGTCAGCCAAGGTTAGGTCAAAACGGTCCCCTTTTGACTTTGACATTGGTACCGTGGCAAACAAACTGTTCGGAATGAGTCATATGCTGAACACTATGAGGAACAAACTCAGCTAAAACGAAGAAATGAGAATCACCAGCTTGAGTTGATAAAAAATCAGACTTCAGTGGCAGAAGCAACAAGTGACATATTGCAGAAAAATACAGAAACCATTACTGCACAACTACAAGCATTTCAAACCGACCTAAAGAACCTTAAGGGTAATTAATCAGAACGAGGAAAAACAGACATTTCTAACAGTGGCAACATATGCAACGTTGGAAATGCTAAACTATCAGCAAACACAGAACTCTCTACTGAATATTCTGATAGATCTTCATCATGCCAAAGTCAATCCTCCAGTGATAACCACGGACCAACTTAGATCCCAACTGGTGTTGATAAGGAGCCACTTGTCTCCACAAACTGACACTGACACCAATTCCGGCTAAGCCTAAAATGTGGGTCCCATCATGTCATTGTGACATGTTTTGTATTTCTTATCTGAAACGAGTAGTGTAATCTTCAATCTGTTTCCCAGCACAGCAGAATACAAATTCCACATAAAAATGAGGTGAGACTTCCCCACACCGCAGAGGTAAGGGGTCTAAGAAAGTGTTGTATTTGGCAGCATCGCTCGATTTATACAATCGTCAACGGGTGAGCTGTCAGTGTCGGCATCGTGCAGGCGCTTAACCTCCCAATGCAGACGAAGACGGTTAACCATTAAATTATAAATTATTGTCATATTGAATTTGAAGTATTAATGTAATTGTATGAAATAAATCAAAATTGTATTCCGGTTTAATTCCACCGAACTCTTTGGCGACAAGGATGGCGGAGGAACTTTTGAAACAGCAGCAGCAGTGGTTCGAGCAGATGCTGCAGACCAACATGGAGAACATGAAGGTCATTATGGCGAGTCTTCCTGGTGCATCGACCACCATTCCGCAGCTCGAAGCATTCGATCCGGCAAAAACAACCTGGGATGATTATAGTTTCCAACTTCAGCAACATTTCAAGGCGAATGCTGTTACAGGGGAGAATGTTAAAAAGTCACATTTCCTCTCAACATGCGGCAACTGTATTTTGGATCTGCTCAAGAAACACATTTAAAGAGCTCACCTAACACAACATTTTCAATCCAACGTGCATATTTTGTCATCGAGATGCAAATTTCTTCGACATAAAATGGCACCAGGTCAGAGCTACAATGATTGGATTGCTGACTTGAAAGGATTGGCAAAGGACTGTGCATTTACTTGTCAGAAAGATCAATGTAATCACTCATATGCAGACTACATGATCCGTGACATGATTGTGTTCTACACTCGCCACGATCAGGTTCGGCTGTCAGCGACGCAGAGTAAAGATCCATCGCTAGAAAAAAATGAAGGAAATCATCGCAGCATTTGAGTCCACGCATTCTAAAAGACAGCGGCTAATTCTGCAGAAAGAACAATACATATTCAAAAGGATAGCAAGATTGAGGAACCAACTTTGCTATTGGACTAAGGAAAGCTAACTGCAGCTACTTTTCTTGCTTTTGATTTTTCTTGATTTTCGAATAAATTTTTTTAAATAAAGAAATTTCACACTATTCAAGATTCCGAATATTTTTTTTTTTAATTATTGACGGCAAAGTCCCTGTTAATTTGATTAACTTGATGAATAGCCACCTTACCGCTGGTGGGGGGATAGCTATTCAGTAGTTGTCTTTGCAGTTTAAGTTCAACTCATTTATTCCATTTAACTTACTTCCTATTTATACATAATTTTTGCTTACTAACTAATAATAACATAAATCGATTGTGGGTCACTAGATTGCCGTTGCGGCGTTCTTTCGCCGTGTGTTGCCCTTATGTTGTAATTTGCTGCGTCGGCTTCTTGGGTCAGCGCAGGTTAAATTGTTGGTGCTGCTGCTGAGTCGGTTTAGGTTTTTTATGTACGATATTTGTACATTTGTTGGTTTAGGTTTTTTATGTACGATATTTGTACATTCTGCCGAACCACTTAAACAGTGAAGTCGGCAACCGTTAGATGTCTTCTAGCTGGTTGTGGTTGCGCTTCTGTTTCCTGGTGCTCCTCTGCGCTGACCCTTCGGCTTTTCTGCCAGATGATGTAACTGATAGTGCTGATGGCAAACAGTAATATTAGGCCATAAGTAATGTTGTGGTGGATGTCGTGTGAAGTTGTATTTCCTGGTAGTTCTTCATTCTTTTTTAGACTCTCGATCCATTCGCTTATTGTGTTGAGGTTATCGTGGTTAATTTTGAGATTCATCCTTGGGATTATGGTTGCTCTTGATTTATTTGTTGTATTTTGTAATATTTGTGAAATATTTACAGATGGAATGAATGCCGTATTTATAAGACTAGAAACCTCATTCTGAGAAGATATTGTCATGGTGTCTTGCTTGATAATGCAGTTTGGTTCTAGTGTTAGTATGCCGTCGTCCTTAATGGTGGTTTCGGATGTCTTTCGCCCACAAATAATGGTAAAAGTGTACTCTTTATCCAATACATATATCCAGCTGTTTGCGTTGTTTAGCTGAATCCATACGGGATGTGGCTTCATACTCCGTAGTGTGCAAAACGGTGAGAGCTCGTCTGCGTGTGCCAACAGTTCCATCTCGCACCTGCTTACGTTGGATCTTCGATTGTATATTGGGTGTTGTTGTTGACATATGTATTTGTCATCGGTTTGAAGACATTTTATTAGTTCTTCCTTTGTCATTGTGTAGTAAGCTTCTTGGAGTAGGTTTACTACCAAGTAGTCAGCTGATGGTTCTATAAATATGTACTCCTTTTGATGAACAGTTGGCACAGGTATCACCTTGAATATCTCGTAATCATCTACGTTCGCTAAGGGTATCGTTATTTCAAATACAACGTTTTGTTGCATAACCCTGCCCTTCACAGTTAGAAGCTTAAAGAACTGTAATAGGTTCGGCTGTGACGCATCTCCTGCGATGGTCAATTGAGGCGGTAGATGATTTCTTATGGTAATCAGTTGCGAGTGGAGCTGATCTGGCGTTAGTATAAGCGGATTCATCTTCCCATGGTGTATGTCGATCAAGACATCGATCAGAGCATTCTGAGTTTGCTGGTAGTTGAGCATTGCCAGCGTGGCGAATGTTGATAGTGATAAAAATTCCACTTTGGTATTGCAATCTTCATTGGCTGTTAATGCATCGTTTGCTAAGTTTTCGAGGTGGGTATGGAATATTTCTAACTGCTGGGTTATTGCTTCAGTGTTCTTTTGTAGAATGTTTTTTGTTGACTCTATAATCGATGTCTGATTTTTGACCATTCCAAGCAAATGTTTTTCATTTTCCTTAAATGACTGTATTTGGTTTTCGTATTGCTGAGCAAATTCTTCGTCCAAAACTCCAAACAGTTTGTTAGCTACTGTTCCTATGAAGTCAAAGGGGGATCGTTTGGCTCTAGCCTCTGGCTCCTTGCCGACTCCTTGTTTTAAAAGTAGATTGTTGTTATTTCTTATGATATTTAGCTGGTGATCGAATTGATTTGTTATTTTTATGCACTGAGTGTATTTTCTAAAGTTATCTATGTTTTTCTTCTCACAGAAATCATTCAGCCCGTTGATGAGTTCCTTAAATCCTCTGAATTCGCGCCAATAATTTCCTAAGTCATAATATACTAAAATTTTCCACTTATTTGTTACTAAATTGACTTCGCCAATCTTCTCGAAGTATATACCAGGCCTATGTTTGAAAGGCGTTGTTATGATTTGTGTAGTTCCTGGTTGCGGCAGGGCTACTATCGCTAGTGCTATAGATAGTAATAGTGATGGAAGGGCTATTCGTTTTGTTTTGTTAACATACTGATCGTTGGATTCGTGTGCACGCTTCCTCGCCTGGTGACGTCCTACTAGCTCTTCGATAGGCGGTCTTGCTGGAATATTAGTTGGTCTAATTTTATTCTTCTTGGTGCGTCTATGCTCCTCGACCGTTACTTGGATGTGGTGACTTGATATTAATTTATGTTCAGGTATATGTTTTAATGTTTTTATTCGATTCGTCGATGGTATGACCTTGGTACCTGGTGTTTGCACGATTTCTTTGCAAATATTGCCTGTATTTCTGACATCTCTTATATGGCTAGTTGATGGTTCATCCATTGTAACTTGTTCCTTCTCATTTCTGTGAAGGTTCGTGGTTTCTTCATTATCGGTAATTGGTAGCAAACAGATTTTTGTCACAGGTCTCTTATAGGTTTTGTTGTGCGTTTGTACCGTTACCACTCGTATTAGATCATCATTTCCAGCGTGTGTTTCTATTACTTTGACCAGCTTCCACTTGGTTGGGGGAAGCTGCTCATCCTTGATAAGGACAATGTTCCCAACCTTTACATTCCCAATCGTTTTTGTCCACTTGGATCGTTGTTGAAGCGTTGTTAAGTATTCTGTGCTCCACTTTTTCCAAAATTGTTGTTGCATCCGTTATAGCAAGTGCCATCGGGTTAGTAATCCTTTTTCACTGTCTAGCCTGCATTTTTCCGGTGGTGCTAATAGAGCCGTTCCGATTAAAAAGTGTCCTGGAGTTATTACCTCAGTTTCCTCGGGGTCATTAGAAAGTGGGCATATTGGCCTTGAATTCAGACATGCCTCAATTTGGGCTAATAGTGTTGATAATTCCTCATAAGTTAACTTGTGTTCGCCGATTGTTCGCTTGAGATGGTGCTTGATCGATTTTACCCCAGCTTCCCACAAACCTCCAAAGTGGGGAGATCCTGGTGGAATGAAGTGCCATTTTGTATCGTTTGACGATAGTGTGTCATAGATTTCTTCGTTCCACTTCTTAGCATCTTTTTCATTCAACTGCAAAATCTTGTTAGCAGCAACGAAGTTTGTTCCATTATCACTATAAAGGTGTCCAATATGACCTCTTCTAGCGCACACTCTTTTGAAGGCGGCAATGAACGCGTTTGCCGTCAGGTCACTCACTGTTTCTATGTGAACTGCTTTGGTCGCTAAGCATACAAATATTGCTATATATCCTTTATACGATTTATTGCCCCTTCCTTTCGTTGTTCGCATATCTATGGGTCCTGCGTAATCTACTCCGGTGTGCAGAAAAGGTCTGTTTTTAGTTACTCTTGGCTGTGGGAGATTTCCCATCAGTTGATTGCGGGTTTTGGCCTTGTATCGAAAACATATGGCACATTTATGTATGATTTGTTTGACTGCGCTTGCTCCGTTGATGATCCAATAGCGTTGTCGTAAGTGCGCATGTGTCAGAGTGTTTCCCCCATGCAGAGTTTTCTTGTGAGCGTCTTCAATTAACATAGTGGTGAGAGGACCAGAATGTGGAATGATAAATGGATGTTTTTGTGTAGGTGGGATATCTGCTTCTCTTAACCGTCCTCCTACGCGTATCATATCGTTTTTATCGATGAATGCATTAAGACACCGAAGTTTGCTCTTCTTTTCGATTTCCTTGCCTTTTTTAAGGTTTCTGATTTCTTCGCCAAACTCTGCATATTGTACCTTTTTTATAATATTTTTTGTTGCTGACCATATTTCATCACATGTTAATGGCCCTAAACGTTTATCCTCCCCAGATGTTCGTGCGTTGTTAATGAACCGTTTGCAATATGCAAGTACTCTCGTCAGTCTCCTCAGTGTGCTGTGTTGTGTTAACATCATTTCAATATGATCTGGTGTTTGTTCGTTTAATGTTGTTAACACTTGTATCTTCACTTTACGTTCCTCTAAGTCCGTGTAATGATGATCAGCCGTAGTGTAGGTGATTTCTAGTTCTGATAACCATTTTGGCCCGTTCCACCATAATGCGTGATCTTTAAGTTTAGAGGGACATATCCCTCTGGAAGCACAGTCTGCTGGGTTTTCTTTACCCTTTACGTGATGCCAATTTGTTGCGGCCAGAATTGCTGTTATTTCTGTAACCCTGTTTGCCACGAAATTCTTCCATTTAGTTGGGCCTCCTTTTAACCAGGCGAGAGTTATCGTGGAATCAGACCAAGCATGCGTCTCTAGGTTTTTGATTTGTAGTGCTTCTTTCGTCTTTTTTATTAGTTTGGCCAAAAGCACTGCTCCACTTAGCTCTAATCTGGGAAGCGTTATTTGTTTAAGTGGTGCCGCTTTGGTTTTAGCGCATAGTAGCGTTGTTAGTACTTCACCAGTTTTAGTGATAACCCTGCTGTAGACTGCGGCCGCATACGCTTTTTCTGATGCATCGCAGAAGCCATGCAGCTCAATGCGGTATTTTGACTCGTATTGATTCCATCGTGGTATATTAATACTCTCGATCTTGTAGAGGTTCTCTTTGAAGTCTATCCATTTATTCGATATGTCCTCTGGCAAATTCTCGTCCCAAGATTTTCCTGATGACCAAAGCTCTTGTTGAATCAATTTTGCTGAGATGATTATCGGTGCCAGCCATCCAAGTGGGTCAAAAAGTCTTGCCATTTCTGATATGATGATTCTCTTAGTAAGGTTTTTACTGGGCGGTGTCATGTTTATTTTAAACTCGAATGTATCAGAGTGGGGTCTCCAGTATATTCCCAATGTCTTTATTGCTTCACTTGCTGTTACTTCGAATCGTCCTTGCTCCTGGTCTTCTCGTTTTATGTCTTTTAGTAATGCTGTTCTATTTGCTGACCATTTGCGGAGTTTGAATCCTCCTTTTTGCATTAGTTGCATGATTTGATGTTGCGCTCTTCTGGCCTCCTCTAATGTGTCCTCGCCTGATAGTAGATCGTCTACGTAGAAGTCTCGTTGTGCTATTTTTGATGCAATGTTAAAGTTGTTTTCTTCGTCTACGGCCAGTTGCTGTAATGTTTTTATAGCGAGGTAAGGTGCTGAAGATGTTCCGTATGTCACCGTTGTTAGCCGATATTCCCGTATTTGCTCTGATGGATTTTCCCTCCAGAGGATCCTTTGAAAGTCCCTGTCTTCTTCCGCTATTTGTATTTGTCGATACATTTTCTCAATGTCTGCTCGGAAGACGTATTTATGTTTTCTCCAACGGGAAAGAATGCTATATAAGTCTTGTTGCAGCACTGGACCTGTAAGCATCGTGTCATTTAAGCTTAGTCCAGAGCTTGTTTTTGATGATGCGTCAAATACCACTCTTGTTTTGGTGGTTGTGCTATCTGGCTTTATTACTGCCTGATGTGGCATGTAGTAAACTTTCTCATTGTGTATCGTAGGCTTTGCTGGTTCCATGTGTCCAAGTTCGAGGTATTCTTTCATAAAATTCGTGTAGTTCTTGTGTAACTCAGCGTCCCTTGTAAATCTTTTCTCTGTTTGGAGAAGACGGGCTAATGCTCTGTCTCTTGATTTACCCAACTTGCCTGCATCGTCTTTGAATGGAATGCGCACCGTGTATCTTCCTGTTTTATCCCTCTTGTGTGTGGTTTTATAGTATTCTTCACAGCGCAAGTTGTCTTCTGTGTTAATTCTCTCTTCTTGGACTTCTTCCGTTTCCCAAAACGATTTGAGTTGGTTGTTTAGTTCTACGTTGGATATGTGGCATAATGTTGTTTCGTTTCGTTTTGATTTCTGATGACAACTTCCTGATAATATCCATCCTAATTGAGTGTGTTGGGCGACTGGAGTGCCGCCGTCTCCCTTTACGACGCCTTCTAGAATAATTTCTTGGAAGATGTCTGCTCCAATTAATACGTCCACTGATGTCCTTTTGTTAAAGGAGGGATCGGCTAGCGGTAAGTGCTTAATGTGATCCCATCCATGTGCCGTGAATGATTCGTCCGGTAACGGTTTTGTAAGTTTGTTCAGTACTAACAACGTTCCCCATATTTTGAAGTCCGATGGGTAAATTGATGAGATGTTTAGTTCAATTTTACTTGTTGCTGTTGCTGCTTTTGCTGTCCCTAGTCCTGTAATAGAAGCATCGGCTCGAATTTTTTGCAGCTGCAGTCTTTGCACTGCGTCTTCCGTAATAAACGACGATTGGGACCCCTGATCTATTAGTGCCCTCAGGTAGTGGTCACTTCCTTTCCAGTTAGTTTTTATTATTGCTGTTGCCAAGAGTATCTTATTACACTCCATATCCGATGCGAAATGGGACTGTGGCTGCTCCCTCCGATTAGTTGTCTCGTTTGAGTGTAGCAGCGTGTGGTGGCGTTGTTGGCATTTTTGACATGTTTTTCGTGATTGACAATTTGATGTGACGTGGTTTCCTCCGAGGCAGTTATTGCACAGCTTTTCTGTTTGCACCACGTCTTTCCTCTGCAAAATTGTCATTTGATTAAATCTCCTGCATGCATGTAACCAGTGGTCTTCGTTACATAGCTTGCAACATGGGTTACTTGTAGAATGATAATTTTTGTAGACATTTTTCTTTGTGGCTACTCCGCTCGTTTTTTGCCCATGCCTTTCGTCTTTCTGGTATTCTGTTTTGTTCCGCCGTCCTTCTAGGTTATCAAGAGCATGGAACTTGTTTTCAATAAACGTTAAGAATTCGTTTAGTGATTGTAATGCCTTTGGGTTTTTTAACGACTGCTCATACGCCTTCCTTGTGTCATTGTCCAGTTTTTGAGATAGTATGAAAACGATGATTGGATCCCAGCTTCCAGTCTCCAAGCTTAGCCCTTTCAGTGCATTTATGCACTCTGTTGTTGTGTCGTGTAGCCTTCTTAGTTGCGTTGCGGATTCAGTTTGACAATCCTTTTGATTTAGTAATGCTTGTATTTGTGCATTTACTAGCATTCGTGTGTTCTCGTACCGATTTCTCAAGATTTCTCTTGCCTTTTCGTAATTACAGTCCAATATTTGAAGATGTTGGATTATTTTTGCCGCCTCTCCTGTTATATTGGTCTTGAGATAATGCATTTTCTGGGCATTCCCCAGCTTTCCGTTGTTGTGTATTGTCTGCTCGAACAGATCACTAAACGATTTCCATTGCCTGTAGTCTCCATTGAATGTCGTAAGTTTTAGAACAGGCAATTTAAGCTCGTGATTTGTTGTGATCTCGTTCGTTGCTTCTTGATGTGTGCTACTTTGAGAGATCATTTCATCTATTTTCTCTTTTATGCTCACCATTATTTCATTGTATCTTTCTTCCAGATGTTCGTAATCTGAGCAAGTTTTAACGTACCTTTCACTTGAGGTTGTTTCCATCAGCTCGATTATATCGTTGTGCGTCTTCGTTATTGTTTCCCATTGATTTTGCAGAACTTGCTGGTTATGTTGGTAATAGGCTTTCGTTCCCTGCCCATTTTGTTCTACCCTGCCAACAGATCTGATAAATGCCTGTATTTGGGCTTCTTGGCGCCTAGCTCTCTTGTCATACTCTCCAGACCGTTCGCCGTCTTGATTGTGGTCGTCTCTTTCCTTCCTAATTGTAGTATTTAGATCGTCACTAGCGCCCTGTATCGTGTTCTTCTTCTCCTTCTCTTCCTTGAGTCTCCTGTGTTCTTCTTCCAGAATTTCGTTTAGTTTGGTTGTTAATTTGTGTTTTATGTTATCTACGGTCGCCTTCACAGCTGCATAGAAGTTCGAATCCGTATATGGCTGCTTGGTTGTAAAGTCCGGGTGAGCCTTTATTTTGCTATCGATTTCCTTGAATTCCGTCCATTGGTACTCCAGATCTCCTAGTCGTTCACTCACAAACTCCTTTGTTCTTCGAAGTATTGGCTCTTTGGTGAATTTTTCGCCAATTTTCTTTATCCATTCCGCCTTTTCTCTTTGTGTTTCAAAGAGTGCTTCTAACTCTGTCATCGTCGCTGTTTCTTTGTTCGAAGGACCAAATGTTAATTTGATTAACTTGATGAATAGCCACCTTACCGCTGGTGGGGGGATAGCTATTCAGTAGTTGTCTTTGCAGTTTAAGTTCAACTCATTTATTCCATTTAACTTACTTCCTATTTATACATAATTTTTGCTTACTAACTAATAATAACATAAATCGATTGTGGGTCACTAGATTGCCGTTGCGGCGTTCTTTCGCCGTGTGTTGCCCTTATGTTGTAATTTGCTGCGTCGGCTTCTTGGGTCAGCGCAGGTTAAATTGTTGGTGCTGCTGCTGAGTCGGTTTAGGTTTTTTATGTACGATATTTGTACATTTGTTGGTTTAGGTTTTTTATGTACGATATTTGTACAGTCCCCAAAAGGATTTGGTCATCACTACATTGGCGCCCAACTTTGTGGCTACTGGAAGAATGAGCGGTCTGGTCATCATTGGAGTCCAACTTTCTGGCCACTGGAACACGACTGGTCGGGTCACCGCTACAGTAGAGCCCATAACAAAAGGAAACGTTGAAAATTGTCTGAATTTTTTTTTTAAGTTAAGGCAGACGGGTAGAACAGATATTTCTGGTCGCTTGGCTCCTGAGCTTTCATCAAAAATCAACGAAGACGGGTAGAATAGTTTAACTGGTCGCTTGGCTCCTGATTTTTTTCTCAACGTTCATCGATTGACCCAGTAAAGAAGATTGTACATCGGGAAGACACATCTTTAAATTGTATGCTTAGGAGAAGTGAACGGATAGCGTCACAAGCAACTACACAAGCTTCAAGTAGTAATCTCTCCCAGAAGAAGAGATGCTTGGAGACACACAAAGAACGTCGTCCGGTGCTTCGACAAGCGTAAAAGGTGTAAAAGGAGAAGCAAAGAGCTTTAACGATGCAGTTAAACTACTTAAAGCCGCATTCGTTTCCGCCAAACCCTCCTGGCGCATTTATTCAGAGTTGTTTGAGGAAAAGCAAAGAACAAATGAAAGAATCGATCAATTTGTTTGCAGAAAACGATCATTGTTTCACAATTGTCAGATTGTAGCAAGCACCTGAGCAACGTACCATTTATTTGTATAAAAAAGAAAGAAAAAGAAACATAATAATCAATAAAGAAAAGTATTATCGTGAAATTAAGGCTTCTGGCAATACTAAATAGGGTAAATAATTTTATATTTGTAAGATCTGGCAATGCTGTAATTGAAATAAATAAAGCTCTCACAGCCGATCACAACAAACAAACAAAAGCTTTGTAAACTAGTATATAAGGCAATGAAAATTCTGAATAAATCAGTTGAACTTGCGACGTGGACAGCACGGTAGAGCACCTCAGCCTCTGTCTCACCACCAAGAACGATTTTTGTTGATAAACAATATTTCTTGTCAGCGTTTAAATTTGTTTTCCCATACAGACTCTGCTGTAACCCAGGACCCGTCATCTTCGTTGTTTCGCTCTCTCTTCCGCTCATCCTACTTATACCTGCAGTACGGTAGAGTACTTCAGCCTCTGCAGCGTGTAAGTGGAAAATCAGAGCAGCGATCATCGAAAACACCTCGTTCCTCTTGGCAAAAAACGACACCATTACAAGATGAGATTTTCGGAAAAAAAATGCTCAACATGATGTATGGACAAATACTCCCTCCGATAAGAGAGTCTCTAGGAAGTCAATTAAATTTTTTTCAAGATCTCCTGGAACAAGCCAGAGAAGTCGAAAATTTGAATGAAGAAAACAAACCTTTAAATCCTGCAGAGAGCAAGGATAAGAAGCGTTGCACATACTGTATGAGAAGAGGACACATAGCTGACACATGTTTTACAAGAATTAAAGACAGTGCGCAGGGCAAGACGGCAATTCAAACGAAGAACGCGAAGCGGCGGAGCCGCTGGCTACTACCGAACAAATTGGCCCACCTGCAGCAATAAAAATGCAAGTAGCCCAAACGCACTTAGATAAGTTAACACAGACAAAGTTCATTAAATATCTAACGTCGCTTCCCACGAGTCTGGCCACGGAATTCGCTGACAGCACATGGGATGCAACCGCAACATGATTCGACGACTTAGCTGGACCCACATTCCATGACGTACGGTGCGAAAAACAATATCACCTGTGGGAACACGTCGCCGTTGGAGTTACATTCGTCAGCACTAAAATAGTATTTAAGCCCTAGGTTTTAAGTAAACACTGTTCAGTTATTTGGAAGGCAGAATCGCTGCCGGTTTGCGTTTTAAAAAATAAATTTTTTTTTTTATTTAAACAAATATAAATTTGTTTAATTGGCGCCCTAGCAGGGACCGGTATCTAAGTGCGTAAAGTAATAATAAATAGTTGCGGGATCGTGAATAAGCCAGCGCCCTCAAGAAGTGACAGTGCTACCACGTTAAATTACTGCCAGTGCCCTCAAGCAGTGCCAGTGCTAAAGCGCATAGTGTCATCAAATTCTGGATAAGTGCATCACACTGGTTATTCTGAGGAAACGAGGCCCCCTAGTAGCCTCCGACGTGGGACAAACGGGAGACATCATGGAACTGTCAGCCGTCCAGATGCCAGTAATAACTACCATCAGGTTGTAAGAAAAATAAATATATCTTGAGGTGTTTTGTTTATGTGAAAACAATGTTTCAAAAACATGTTAATCTAACCACCTAGTTTTTCTGTTACCTATTTATTTAAAGTGGCAAAGTTTTAATTCACTTAGGTGTGAGATCGGGTCCCGTTTTTTGTGTTGTGTTGTTGTTAATGCTGTAGTGCTTCGTTGATGGTGATCGACTTTATGGGACCTCTACCCCGGTCCCCAAAAGGTAATACCACGCTCCTGGTGATGGTCGATAAGTTTACCAAATGGGTGGAAGCTGTACCCATGCGCGCCGCCACTACCGCCTCACTCATAACCGCACTTCGAGAGCGCATATTTACCCGATTTGGATGCCCCAAGACGTTACTCTCCGACAACGGAGCCCAGTTCACCAGCACCGCCTTCCGCACGTTCCTAGATGAAGTAGGAAACCATCACCGATTGACTGCGAGTCCACGGGCTACTGACCCGCATACCTTAACTTCGGGCGAGAACTAAGAAGACCACATCAACACGAGGAGGGACCACAGAACGTTTCCCCCCATCCGGTCTCCCCCGAAACACTGTCCGTCCGAGAAGAGCGCATGAAAGCACTATATCAACTAGTGCATCAAAATTTACAACGAGCCGCTCACACGCAGAGTAAACATTATAATTTACGCCGAAGAGCCTGGCAACCATGTATCGGAGAGCATGTGTACCGCAAGATGAGAGTACTATCCTCAGCAACAAAACACTTCAAGGAAAAACTAGCTCCCAAATATGATGGGCCATATGAAGTGGTCCGATTCATCTCACCCGTGATCGTACTGATAAGACCTCTCGGAGAGACAAGGAAAACGGACTTGTACCGTTGTCACATAAGAGACCTCAAGGGACATCAGCACAACACGCCACTGCAGACTATCATCAGTCAACCGTCAGCAATGGATCGCGCAACATCGTCTCGACAAGTGATCGCCGCAAGTGAACCATGGGCACGGCGAGCCACCGCCCCAGACAAAGTGCCCACAACGCGAGCACCGGCCAAACGTAACACCACGGAGAAAGAAACCAGTGCATCAACCCCGGGACCAATCCTAAAGATAAACCACCGTCCTGATCCTAGGGAGTACCTGGCAGCCAACCGACGCGGACGATAAGTGGTTTAAACGGATCTCAGCTGAACCAGGTACCACCACCAAGACCAAGGAGGCCGCCAACACGCACCACATCAACGCCACCATCACCAGGCCAGCCACCACCCACACTGCCGTCCCCACTCCACAGTCTTAATTTGAACCCCACTCGAAACGGACAACGAAATATAATTTATAACGTTTTTAATTCGTGTTTTTTTCATACGAACAAGTTAGACCAACCGAGGTTGGTGTTCGGTTTTTATTGAGACATCCTCGACAGGATTCTCTAACTGGCGCCCGAGCAGGGACCGGCTTCCTAAATCCCCTCCTTAATCCATGTGATTTTTGCAGTGTCCTTTTATACAGGACTATTGATTGCCACGCTCTATAGAGTGCAAATTACTGTACCCATGGGAACACAGCTAATCATTGTAATGAATAAAACTGCAAACCTTTCGTCATACCCATGGAAACATGACGGAGATCACTAGAGGATAAAGCATAGGATTGTGAAGTAAATCGTGCCATTAGTAGGTTGCTTGCAATTATAAACGCTTGCGACTAAACGGGAATTACACGATCCTTCCGAGGTCGGTTCCATCAGTTGAAACAATTATTTTTTTTACGATCAAAAATTAATTATATGGTTTCCTTTTCCTACAGTTCCTACGTAATTCGAGTATCAATATATGCAACATAAAGAAGTGAACTTGAGTGAAAAGAATGTATATTCCAATGTGAGTTAAAGAAAAGATTCAGTTCAAGAAGAAAGAAAGAGAAATCTTATTGAAATAACGCCAAAGAACAAGGAGAATCAATCCTCCAATTCAAAAAATATATCAAAAAATTTTCGAAAAATTAATCAATTCCAACCCAAGAGAATATATCAAAAATTTTGAGAAAAGTGTCGAGCCAATTAAGAACTACAATACTGACATATATATGTGGGATGGGGAACCGTAGGATATCACCCTACAAAATGAAACATAAAAGTACGGGACAAACATAACGTAACAGACCGACACACTTGTGTATAATACGCAACAAAGAACACAACATACTTCCCCTCAAAATCATTCGACCGACAGTAAATAAGTACCTCTAGTATGCGTCCCTCTTCATTCCTCCTGTTCATTACATTTCCGCAATTCGCATTCTCAGATCAGTTTTTCATAAACCTTTAACCGATTGAGTTCGTGCCACAGCGTCAACTAGTGCCTACATACATATTCATTTTGTAAAAATAAAAGCAACACAAAAAGTGCTTTGAGTGTTTTATTTGTAGCAATAGAATCCTACATATATATATATATATATATATATATATATATATATATATAAATTATGTTTGTGCTTCTTGGAATAGGGTGTGTCACATTCTTTGAATCAATGTGTTGTTTGAGATAAAGTATTAACCGGATTTCCTTAGGCTATTAATTCTTCTTGGTGCCGTCCGCAAAAAAAATGTTTTCCTCACATAATTTGTATATGAATGATGTAATATTTGAAAGATTTATTTAATGAATCAGTATTCCACCCAACAATATGGCCTCAAAGATAATGTATACAGTGTTCTTTTCAGATTAATTAGCATATAAATTATGTTTGTGCTTCTCAGAATAGTGTGTGTGCGTGTGTATGTGTATCACAAAGTATTTGGTAAATGAGAAAAAAATTTTGAATAAAAGGCAGGCATTTTTTAATAGATGACAACAGTAACTAAATAAACTAGCAAGCAGCATGGAGAAAACAAATATTTTGGAGGACCTGATATTGTGTGGACCAAGCACATCACAGCAGCAACCGCTGCAACAACAGCAGCACCACAACCAGCAACCGCTGCACCACAACCAGCAACAAATAGAGGAGCAGCAGCAGCCAACCAAAAAAAAAAGGAGGATGGAAGAGGAAGACTGCGGCATCAACAGCATTTTGGGGCGTTTCAATGCCCAAAATGAAACTAATATAAGTAAAAAATACATTTATAAAACAACCTTACATGCTACCGAAATGGAGCAAAACAAATTTTATTCAGTTGAAAAAATAAAAAAACTGAAAACCCGTTATGGGGACAGAATAGTGGTTGAGTTTGTGAAAACTCAATTTTTTTTGCCAAGCTACATGGCAAACATATTTAAAGATGAAGAAATTGAAGTATTAAATGCTAATACTCAATTTTTATATTTCATTGCAAACGATGAAAAATACTATTTTGTGAATGAACAAAAAAGAATGGCTGAAAACCAATAAAAATAAATAAAACTTTATTTTGAATTTCTTTTTTAAATAGAGGTTCTGACGGGTGCAGCATTTACTATGTAACATACACCTTGTTTCATTTGGATACATCCGTTTCAAACCATGTCCTCCACATTGTGCTTTCTCTATTCCTTTAACATAAACAACGGAGTGGGTGACTTCCCTTTGAAGAAACTGCTTCTGTTGACGCAGCACCGGTTGAAATAATCGAACGCACTCCAACCCAAATGTCATTGTCACGAATGACAGCTCGACCATGCGCTTGAGTCTCCCGATTTTTTTGACTCATTCGTTTTTGCGCATTCACCACGGGCAGTTCAGCCTAATTTTTCTTTTCGCTTTCTATTACAGTCCAATGATGTACATTTAAATATTTAATTTACAATTGCTCTTGTTATTGATTGAATACTCTACAGCTTCACTTTGTAGAATTCAGTATAACCTCCATTCCAGGATAATCCATGGTGGTTGAGAACACACCTATATCAAGCGTTTAAAAGTGAAATTGCTGTGAATATTAAGAAATATTAACAAAATGGAAACCTGCATTGAACAGATGCTTGAAAGGCATCAATCAATTTTATTTGATATGCTTATGAATAAAAACAGTGAAGAAAACTATGAAATAATCATTGAGAATTGTGAAAAAGACATAGACTTGTTGCAGAAATGCTTACATGATACTAAGAGTACTGGTGTAGTACCCCACACAACCTGTTCATCTGCGTTTCACTTATTCCCATACACTTCCCATTTGCCAACCACAACTGCTCACAGAACCATATTACCGCATACCAAAAATGCATACTATTCGATATTCCCAATAAGTCGCCTCACTGGGTCAATGTCAAGCATATCACACACATTGCCGACAGAACCCATAAACAATGTGAGTAATCGCCACAGAGCCCATAAACAATATGAGTAATGGGACAACAAGGGAACTCCACTTCAAGTTCTGTACACATATGCTGATATCGCACTGTGTGGTCGCACTATGTGTAACGAAGGCAAAGTGTGAATGATATGCTGATAATGCACTTTGCGCAGCTAGGGCAAAACGCCAATGACTTGTTGAATGATATGCTGATAATGCACTTTGCGCAGCTAGGGCAAAACGCCAATGACTTGTTGCGATATCGATGGTATTTTGGGTCACGAAGGTATGAAGGACTGCGTCAGCATGGTTGAGCAACGCATTTCCAAGAAATGCGGAAGAACATGTGTGTTGGAGGGGAACGCAAATGAACATGGATGAATTCGCTAAACCACTATAAAGGGACTGAGAATTTTGGTAGCAAAGCAGAGTAGAAATAACTAAGAACAATATTGGTCGCAGCCCAGCCTAGACAGCGGGCCAATTTTTTGTTAAACATTGAATCAATATAATCCTAAGAAATAAAAGTATTGGTCGCAGCCCAGCCATTGACAGCGGGCCAATTCCTAATAAAACTATAAAAATATAATTTAATCTCTTGGTTTTTCTTCTCTCCGTACGGAATTCTTCCCTCGATTTACCGAGGAAGCACGGTGACGAACGCAACAATTGGTGGCAGCGGTGGGATACCTATAAGGTTCCGACTACCGAAAAACCAAAGAACGAGTCTACCGAGCACTCGAGGCGTACTGGGGCTATACACCAGCGAAAAAAAAAAAAAAAATATATATATTTTTCAAAAGTGTGTTAAAGTGAGAAAAAAAAAAAAAAGTGTAAAAGACCTGGCGAACTCCTGAAATACGGACGCAGAGGCAGTGACAAAAAGAAAAGACCAAGCCACCACATCTTTAGGGCGGGAAGCCTGCTTGGCAGACGAAAGACTAACCAGCAGCAACATCATCATCATCAACAGAACAACAGGAACAGCAGATACGACATCGCCAACGGCAGCAAAGAAAAATTTTTTTTTGTCTAAGGTATTTGTTTTATCTTTTAAGAAAATATACAATTTTTTTTTTACAAACACACACTATATTCCCTTTTTCAATTAAATTAAACAAACAAACAAAAAGCACAGTAAAATTTGTTTTTGCATTATCCACAAACTAACCCAACATTAATACTAGAAGGCAAGCTGCGATAGTGCAGCTATTCGAGCAACTTCCCTTCCACAAATTAACTTCCGTAGAGAATAAAAATTCAGATTCCGATACCAACATGTCGGAATACAAAGTCAGTCTTAACGACATCTACAACATTATCCCAGCCTTCAGTGGAAATCCTGAAGAGCTAAACAAATTCATAGCGTGTGGCAACATATTGTTCACGTCAGTTAGAACTGACGCCGAACACAAGCTCTTTTTGGAGGTCGTAAAAACGAGACTCCAGGGACCGGCATTCGAGCTAGTCCAATTAAAGTCATTCACCAAATGGAGTGACTTAGTAGCGGAACTAGAGAGACAGTTTAGAGAAGTAAAGTCTCGTTCCTCGGCACAAAACGAGTTGCTAAACGCGAAGCAAAGGTCGGTAGAAAGCGTAAAGGAGTTTGGTGATCGCATTAACCGATTACTAACCTCCTTGAACTCTGCTACTTTTGCCAGCACTAGCGACGAAGCCGTACGAAACTTCCTAGCTAATGAAAACGACCGGCTAGCAATACAGGTTTTCGAAGACGGTCTTCGAAACCAAAATCTAAAGTTTATGGTCCAAGCCCACGGGGAAACCGACCTAAGGAAGGCAATTGCGTACGCAGAAGAACATTCAGTTCGACTCGAGCGTACCACAGAAGCCAACCTTAGGGAAAACAGGAAATACCTGCCAAATATGTAGCAGGGTTGGGCACACATCCACCACCTGCTACAAAAATCAAAATCCTGTCTCAGCTCCTCGACTTATTTGCCAAACCTGTAACAAGGTAGGACACACGTCCGCAACCTGTTACAAAAAGTATAATTTTACCTCAGCAATCGGTAAATTAAAATCTTTTAAAAAAATGATGATGGTGAAAAATGTTCCTGAAAAACAACAACAACATATTGATGATTCTTTGATGTGGGAAGATCTGCCACATACTGCGTTTTCACGAAGAATCAGATCAGGTGTGATTACAAATTTAAATCATACGGACCCCAAATCATTTTTGGAAGCTTGCAGAGCAGCAATAATTAATAAGTTAAGAGAAATTTTGAATGAATATCTCAACATCAAAACAAATGCCGTGTTTTGTGCAGTGTTACAGAAATATGAAGGTGAAGAGCAGCACCAAGACATCAAATATCTCAGCGTCAAAAATTTCATTGTAAATGCTGGTAGTGACTTAGAAGAAATTATAATAGAAAATTTAGAAAAGCCTTTGTTAGGAAAATTAGAAGAATTCCAAGAGAAAAATAGTGGATGGGCACTATCATCTATAATAAATGTTATTTTAAATATAAATAAATATTCGCCAATTGTAGGAAGTTCATATATTAAAACACCTTTAGCTATATCAACCAAGAAAGCATGTGTTAATGTGAAAAATACTGATAATGCATGCTTTGCTTGGGCTGTAGTATCGGCTCTATTTCCTGCAGGCAGAAGTGTGGATAGACCAACAAGTTACCCACATTATAAAAATGTATTAAATTTAGATAGTATAACTTTTCCAATGTCTTTAAATTTAGTACCGTTATTTAAAAAACATAATGATATTTCAATTAATATTTTCACATTACATAGAGAAAAACATGATAAAAAAGCAGAAATATATCCACTTAAATTATCTCAATTAACATGTAAAGAAAAAAAGCATATCAATTTATTGTTGTTAGAAGAACATGCAAATGATGATTGTACAGTTTTAAAACAACATTTTATTTGGATTAAAAACCTTTCTGCACTAGTTCGATGTACATTAACCAAAAGAAAAAGTAAGCTTCATTTCTGTAATAGATGCCTCCACTATTTTTATTCTAGTGAGAAATTAAATATTCATATAAATGATTGTACTAATCAAAATAATTGTAAAATTAGGTTACCTTCACCAGAATATAGTACTCTATGTTTTAAGAACTTTAGAAATAAAATTATGACTCCATTTGTAATATATGCAGACTTAGAATGTATTTTAAAAGAAATTGATCCCTTGTTCTATAGGTTACTATATTAAAAGTTCCTTCAAATCAAGTTATACAACATATGCATCATTTCGTGGAGAAGATTGTATAGATTGGTTTATGAATGAACTAAAAACTTTAGTGCTGCTTCTGGAGTCTGATGTTTCATTTATAGTACCAATTGAGAAGCTTTCCATTGAACAACAGGAGAGTTTTAATACTGCAATCACATGTTATATATGTGATCAACAATTTTCTCCAAATGACATCAAGGTCCGAGACCATTGTCATTTTACAGGAGTTTATCGAGGCCCTGCGCACAGTAACTGTAATTTAAATTATAAAGATAATCTAAATATACCAATAATTTTTCATAACCTAAGCGATTCCCATTTTCTAATTAAAGAAATTCATAAAATTGGTGAAGGTAAAGTGCAAGTGCTGCCATTAAATAAAGAAAAATATATTTCATTTACAAAATTGCTTTTTAAGAGAAAAATTAATTTCAGATTTATTGACTCTTTTAGGTTTTTGAGTAGTAGTTTAGATTCACTATCATCTTTATTAAATGAATTCCCAATTCTTGAATCTGAATTTAGCTATTTAGCACAAGATCAAAGAAATCTATTGAAACGTAAAGGTGTTTATCCTTATGATTATTTTAATAGCTTTGAAACTTTTTCTGAAGAATCTTTACCAGAAAAACATTTGTTTTACAATAAGTTAAATAAGGAAGACATAAACAGTGAAGATTATTTACATGCTCAAAATGTATGGAATCGCTTAAATCTAAGAAATTTGGGTGAATATTCTGATTTGTATTTAAAGACTGATGTTCTTTTATTGGCTGATATATTTGAGCAATTTCGTTCTAATTCTGTTAAGACACACAAATTAGATCCAGCTCATTATTATTCTCTCCCTGGTTATACTTGGGATGCAATGCTTTTCTACACTGGTGTAAAACTAGAACTTCTTGATGATATAGACATGATAATGTTTATTGAAAGAGGTATCCGTGGAGGACTAAGCCAATGCTCAAAAAAGTATGCTGAAGCCAACAATGAGTATTTAGATGGTTTTGATTCAAGTAAACCAAGCACTTTTTTAATGTATTGGGATATCAATAACCAATATAGGTATGCAATGAGTCAGTTATTACCAACAGGGAATTTCAAGTGGGTTGATAATATTCATGAATTCACAGTAGATACAATTTGTTCTCTCTTGGATAGTTCCCCCAAGGGCTACATTTTTGAGGTTGACTTATGTTATCCAACAGAATTGCATGATATGCATAGCGATATACCATTTTGCCCAGAACTTATGCACCCTCCTAAGTCTAAACAAAAAAAATTATTAGCGACTTTAACAGATAAAAGCAGGTATGTGATTCATTATAGAAATTTTCGTCAAGCTTTATTGCATGGACTCAAATTAAATAAAATTCATAGAGCACTCGAATTTGATCAATCTGCATGGCTTAAGCCATACATTGATTTAAATACACAATTAAGAACTCTAGCTACAAACAAACTTGACATCGAACGTTATAAATTATATAATAATGCAGTTTTCGGAAAATGTATGGAAAATATTGCAATGTTAAATTAGTCTCAAAATGGGAAGGAAGGTATGGAGTCAAAGCATTGATAGCATCACCTTTTTTTAAAAACAGAACTATATTTAATGAAAATTTGGTAGCAATTGAACTTCAAAAAGCTGAAGTTTACTTTAACAAGCCCATATATGTAGGATTATGTATACTAGATATTGCGAAAACTTTAATATATGAGTACCACTACGATTATATGAAAATAAAATTTGGTGATAATTGCACACTGATACAGATAGCTTAATTTATGAAATTTCTACCGCCAATATATATGATATGATTGCAATATTCATTTTGATACCAGTGATTACCCACAAAATAATATTTGGGGAATACCACCAGTAAATAAAAAAGTAATAGGTTTAATGAAGGATGAAATGAATGGACATATAATCTCGCATTTCGTAGGATTAAGATCAAAAATGTACTCAATTAAAGTAGAAAATAAGGAAAAAATAAAAAAAATCAAAGGTGTTAAAAAAAAAATGTTGTTAAAAAAGAAATTTGTTTCAAAGACTTTCTAGATTGTTTAGTTAATAATAGTAACATGAGTGTTGATCAAAATTTAATAAGATCACACAAACATACAGTAAGTAGTATTACTCAACAAAAAATAGCATTAAGTGTAGCAGATGATAAACGGTATACAATCAAAAATAGTTATTGTACATTACCGTGGGGTCATTACAAAATAAGCTGTGAAAAATAAAAACTTGAAAAAAAATAAAAAAAAATGTTTCTTTCAAGTGTATGGTGGAGATATATGGCGAGGTTACACAAAATTCTAAACCTAGAGGAAAAACAAATAGTTTCCGCTTGATTGTTCCTTTGCTGATATTGAAACATTAAAACCATAAAAACAAGAACGAATTATTTAATGAATCAAACATTCATTTCTCTTGCACATATTGTGTAAGAATAAATTAAAACAAAACAAAAATTTATAGTAAAATAGTTTTTTATTTTATTTTAGCTCTAATATGCATAATAGGATAGGACTAATATTACTATCTAAGAAATCCCCCGCCCTAGCTCTCGCATTATATGCGGCCAAGAGTTGTATTGCTGCTTTCAGCTGCAGCCAGCTTTTTGTCTTTTGGAGCTCCTTCATGGCGTCCTCCAGCTCCTTCCTTAGTTCACCAAACTCCCAGCACGCATCAGCAATTTTGTTTTTATCTGCAGTAATGATGTTGATGAATTCCATTTTGTTAGTGAACTGTTACTTAGTACCTTCAACACTTGCCTTTATATATGAAAATACTTCCACAAATATTTGGAGGAACCAATATGGTCAGAATGATAAGAGTAACATGTTCCATCGTGCTACATTAATTTAATGTTGCTGTATCATGCTATACTACATAAGGACAGAACGAATTATTTAATGAATCAGTATTCCGCCCAACAATATGACCTCAAAGATAAGGTATACAGTGTTCTTTTCAGATTAATTAACATATAAATTATGTTTGTGCTTCTCGGAATAGAGTATGTCACATTCTTCAAATCAATGTGTTGTTTGAGATAAAGTATTAACCGGATTTCCTTAGACTATTAATTCTTCTTGGTGCCGTCCGCAAAAAAAATGTTTTCCTCACATAATTTGTATATGAATGATGTAATATTTGAAAGATTTATTTAATGAATCAGTATTCCACCCATAACCGGATTTCCTTAGGCTATTAATTCTTCTTGGTGCCGTCCGCAACAAAAATGTTTTCCTCACATAATTTGTATATGAATGATGTAATATTTGAAAGATTTATTTAATGAATCAGTATTCCACCCATAACCGGATTTCCTTAGGCTATTAATTCTTCTTGGTGCCGTCCGCAACAAAAATCTTAGACTATTAATTCTTCTTGGTGCCGTCTGCAACAAAAATGTTTTCCTCGCATAATTTGTATATGAATGATGTAATATTTGAAAGATTTATTTAATGAATCAGTTTTCAGGTTAGCACAAAATATAAAGTGTGTGTGTGTGTGTTGCAAAGTATTTGGTAAATCATGAGAAACAATTTTTGAATAAAAGGCAGGCATTTTTTAATAGATGACAACAGTAACTAAATAAACTAGCAAGCAGCATGGAGAAAGCAAATATTTTGGAGGACCTGCTATTGTGTGGACCAGGCACATCACACCAGCAACCGCTGCACCACAACCAGCAACAAATAGAGGAGCAGCAGCAACCAGCCAAAAAAAGGAGGATGGAAGAGGAAGACTGCGGCATCAACAGCATTTTGGGGCGTTTCAATGCCCAAAATGAAACTAATATAAGTAAAAAACACATTTATAAAACTACTTTGCATGCTACCGAAATGGAGCAAAACAAATTTTATTCAGTTGAAAAAATAAAAAAACTGAAAACCCGTTATGGGGACCGAATAGTGGTTGAGTTTGTAAAAACTCAATTTTTGCCAAGCTACATGGCAAACATATTTAAAGATGAAGAAATTGAAGTATTAAATGCTAATACTCAATTTCTATACTTCATTGCAAAAGATGGAAAATACTATTTTGTGAATGAAATGAAAAGAATGGCTGAAAACCAATAAAAATAAATAAAACTTTATTTTGAATTTCTTTTATTTTGAATTTCTTTTTTAAATAGATGTTCTGACGGGTGCAGCATTTACTATGTAACATACACCTTGTTTCATTTGGATACATCCGTTTCCTCCACATTGATGATCTCAACATTTTCATCAGAAGTTCTCTTAACCACTGTGCTTTCTCTATTACTTTAACATAAACAACGGAGTGGGTGACTTCCCTTTGAAGAAACTGCTTCTGTTGACGCAGCACCGGTTGAAATAATCGAACGCACTCCAACCCAAATGTCATTGTCACGAATGACAGCTCGACCATGCGCTTGAGTCTCCCGCTTTTTTTGACTCATTCGTTTTTGCGCATTCACCACGGGCAGTTCAGCCTAATTTTTCTTTTCGCTTTCTATTACAGTCCAATGATGTACATTTAAATATTTAATTTACAATTGCTCTTGTTATTGATTGAATACTCTACAGCTTCACTTTGTAGAATTCAGTATAACCTCCATTCCAGGATAATCCATTGTGGTTGAGAACATACCCATATCAAGCGTTTAATAGTGAAAGTGTTGCGAATATTATGAAGACAAAATGGAAACCTGCATTGAAGAGATGCTTGAAAGGCATCAATCAATTTTATTTGATATGCTTATGAATAAAAACAGTGAAGAAAACTATGAAGTAATCATTGAGAATTGTGAAAAAGACATAGACTTGTTGCAGAAATGCTTACATGATACTAAGAGTACAGGTAAAAAGGATCATTTTACCTCAGCAATCGGTAAATTAAAATCTTTTAAAAAAATTATGATGGTGAAAAATGTTCCTGAAAAACAACAACAACATATTGATGATTCTTTGATGTGGGAAGATCTGCCACATACTGCGTTTTCACGAAGAATCAGATCAGGTGTGATTACAAATTTAAATCATACGGACCCCAAATCATTTTTGGAAGCTTGCAGAGCAGCAATAATTAATAAGTTAAGAGAAATTTTGAATGAATATCTCAACATCAAAACAAATGCCGTGTTTTGTGCAGTGTTACAGAAATATGAAGGTGAAGAGCAGCACCAAGACATCAAATATCTCAGCGTCAAAAATTTCATTGTAAATGCTGGTAGTGACTTAGAAGAAATTATAATATAAAATTTAGAAAAGCCTTTGTTAGGAAAAAATTGAAGAATTTCAAGAGAAAAAATAGTGGATGGGCACTATCATCTATAATAAATGTTATTTTAAATATAAATAAATATTCGCCAATTGTAGGAAGTTCATATATTAAAACACCTCTAGCTATATCAACCAAGAAAGCATGTGTTAATGTGAAAAATACTGATAATGCATGCTTTGCTTGGGCTGTAGTTTCGGCTCTATTTCCTGCAGGCAGAAGTGTGGATAGACCAACAAGTTACCCACATTATAAAAATGTATTAAATTTAGATAGTATAACTTTTCCAATGTCTTTAAATTTAGTACCGTTATTTAAAAAACATAATGATATTTCAATTAATATTTTCACATTACATAGAGAAAAACATGATAAAAAAGCAGAAATATATCCACTTAAATTATCTCAATTAACATGTAAAGAAAAAAAGCATATCAATTTATTGTTGTTAGAAGAACATGCAAATGATGATTGTACAGTTTTAAAACAACATTTTATTTGGATTAAAAACCTTTCTGCACTAGTTCGATGTACATTAACCAAAAGAAAAAGTAAGCTTCATTTCTGTAATAGATGCCTCCACTATTTTTATTCTAGTGAGAAATTAAATATTCATATAAATGATTGTACTAATCAAAATAATTGTAAAATTAGGTTACCTTCACCAGAATATAGTACTCTATGTTTTAAGAACTTTAGAAATAAAATTATGACTCCATTTGTAATATATGCAGACTTAGAATGTATTTTAAAAGAAATTGATCCCTTGTTCTATAGGTTACTATATTAAAAGTTCCTTCAAATCAAGTTATACAACATATGCATCATTTCGTGGAGAAGATTGTATAGATTGGTTTATGAATGAACTAAAAACTTTAGTGCTGCTTCTGGAGTCTGATGTTTCATTTATAGTACCAATTGAGAAGCTTTCCATTGAACAACAGGAGAGTTTTAATACTGCAATCACATGTTATATATGTGATCAACAATTTTCTCCAAATGACATCAAGGTCCGAGACCATTGTCATTTTACAGGAGTTTATCGAGGCCCTGCGCACAGTAACTGTAATTTAAATTATAAAGATAATCTAAATATACCAATAATTTTTCATAACCTAAGCGATTCCCATTTTCTAATTAAAGAAATTCATAAAATTGGTGAAGGTAAAGTGCAAGTGCTGCCATTAAATAAAGAAAAATATATTTCATTTACAAAATTGCTTTTTAAGAGAAAAATTAATTTCAGATTTATTGACTCTTTTAGGTTTTTGAGTAGTAGTTTAGATTCACTATCATCTTTATTAAATGAATTCCCAATTCTTGAATCTGAATTTAGCTATTTAGCACAAGATCAAAGAAATCTATTGAAACGTAAAGGTGTTTATCCTTATGATTATTTTAATAGCTTTGAAACTTTTTCTGAAGAATCTTTACCAGAAAAACATTTGTTTTACAATAAGTTAAATAAGGAAGACATAAACAGTGAAGATTATTTACATGCTCAAAATGTATGGAATCGCTTAAATCTAAGAAATTTGGGTGAATATTCTGATTTGTATTTAAAGACTGATGTTCTTTTATTGGCTGATATATTTGAGCAATTTCGTTCTAATTCTGTTAAGACACACAAATTAGATCCAGCTCATTATTATTCTCTCCCTGGTTATACTTGGGATGCAATGCTTTTCTACACTGGTGTAAAACTAGAACTTCTTGATGATATAGACATGATAATGTTTATTGAAAGAGGTATCCGTGGAGGACTAAGCCAATGCTCAAAAAAGTATGCTGAAGCCAACAATGAGTATTTAGATGGTTTTGATTCAAGTAAACCAAGCACTTTTTTAATGTATTGGGATATCAATAACCAATATAGGTATGCAATGAGTCAGTTATTACCAACAGGGAATTTCAAGTGGGTTGATAATATTCATGAATTCACAGTAGATACAATTTGTTCTCTCTTGGATAGTTCCCCCAAGGGCTACATTTTTGAGGTTGACTTATGTTATCCAACAGAATTGCATGATATGCATAGCGATATACCATTTTGCCCAGAACTTATGCACCCTCCTAAGTCTAAACAAAAAAAATTATTAGCGACTTTAACAGATAAAAGCAGGTATGTGATTCATTATAGAAATTTTCGTCAAGCTTTATTGCATGGACTCAAATTAAATAAAATTCATAGAGCACTCGAATTTGATCAATCTGCATGGCTTAAGCCATACATTGATTTAAATACACAATTAAGAACTCTAGCTACAAACAAACTTGACATCGAACGTTATAAATTATATAATAATGCAGTTTTCGGAAAATGTATGGAAAATATTGCAATGTTAAATTAGTCTCAAAATGGGAAGGAAGGTATGGAGTCAAAGCATTGATAGCATCACCTTTTTTTAAAAACAGAACTATATTTAATGAAAATTTGGTAGCAATTGAACTTCAAAAAGCTGAAGTTTACTTTAACAAGCCCATATATGTAGGATTATGTATACTAGATATTGCGAAAACTTTAATATATGAGTACCACTACGATTATATGAAAATAAAATTTGGTGATAATTGCACACTGATACAGATAGCTTAATTTATGAAATTTCTACCGCCAATATATATGATATGATTGCAATATTCATTTTGATACCAGTGATTACCCACAAAATAATATTTGGGGAATACCACCAGTAAATAAAAAAGTAATAGGTTTAATGAAGGATGAAATGAATGGACATATAATCTCGCATTTCGTAGGATTAAGATCAAAAATGTACTCAATTAAAGTAGAAAATAAGGAAAAAATAAAAAAAATCAAAGGTGTTAAAAAAAAAATGTTGTTAAAAAAGAAATTTGTTTCAAAGACTTTCTAGATTGTTTAGTTAATAATAGTAACATGAGTGTTGATCAAAATTTAATAAGATCACACAAACATACAGTAAGTAGTATTACTCAACAAAAAATAGCATTAAGTGTAGCAGATGATAAACGGTATACAATCAAAAATAGTTATTGTACATTACCGTGGGGTCATTACAAAATAAGCTGTGAAAAATAAAAACTTGAAAAAAAATAAAAAAAAATGTTTCTTTCAAGTGTATGGTGGAGATATATGGCGAGGTTACACAAAATTCTAAACCTAGAGGAAAAACAAATAGTTTCCGCTTGATTGTTCCTTTGCTGATATTGAAACATTAAAACCATAAAAACAAGAACGAATTATTTAATGAATCAAACATTCATTTCTCTTGCACATATTGTGTAAGAATAAATTAAAACAAAACAAAAATTTATAGTAAAATAGTTTTTTATTTTATTTTAGCTCTAATATGCATAATAGGATAGGACTAATATTACTATCTAAGAAATCCCCCGCCCTAGCTCTCGCATTATATGCGGCCAAGAGTTGTATTGCTGCTTTCAGCTGCAGCCAGCTTTTTGTCTTTTGGAGCTCCTTCATGGCGTCCTCCAGCTCCTTCCTTAGTTCACCAAACTCCCAGCACGCATCAGCAATTTTGTTTTTATCTGCAGTAATGATGTTGATGAATTCCATTTTGTTAGTGAACTGTTACTTAGTACCTTCAACACTTGCCTTTATATATGAAAATACTTCCACAAATATTTGGAGGAACCAATATGGTCAGAATGATAAGAGTAACATGTTCCATCGTGCTACATTAATTTAATGTTGCTGTATCATGCTATACTACATAAGGACAGAACGAATTATTTAATGAATCAGTATTCCGCCCAACAATATGACCTCAAAGATAAGGTATACAGTGTTCTTTTCAGATTAATTAACATATAAATTATGTTTGTGCTTCTCGGAATAGAGTATGTCACATTCTTCAAATCAATGTGTTGTTTGAGATAAAGTATTAACCGGATTTCCTTAGACTATTAATTCTTCTTGGTGCCGTCCGCAAAAAAAATGTTTTCCTCACATAATTTGTATATGAATGATGTAATATTTGAAAGATTTATTTAATGAATCAGTATTCCACCCATAACCGGATTTCCTTAGGCTATTAATTCTTCTTGGTGCCGTCCGCAACAAAAATGTTTTCCTCACATAATTTGTATATGAATGATGTAATATTTGAAAGATTTATTTAATGAATCAGTATTCCACCCATAACCGGATTTCCTTAGGCTATTAATTCTTCTTGGTGCCGTCCGCAACAAAAATCTTAGACTATTAATTCTTCTTGGTGCCGTCTGCAACAAAAATGTTTTCCTCGCATAATTTGTATATGAATGATGTAATATTTGAAAGATTTATTTAATGAATCAGTTTTCAGGTTAGCACAAAATATAAAGTGTGTGTGTGTGTGTTGCAAAGTATTTGGTAAATCATGAGAAACAATTTTTGAATAAAAGGCAGGCATTTTTTAATAGATGACAACAGTAACTAAATAAACTAGCAAGCAGCATGGAGAAAGCAAATATTTTGGAGGACCTGCTATTGTGTGGACCAGGCACATCACACCAGCAACCGCTGCACCACAACCAGCAACAAATAGAGGAGCAGCAGCAACCAGCCAAAAAAAGGAGGATGGAAGAGGAAGACTGCGGCATCAACAGCATTTTGGGGCGTTTCAATGCCCAAAATGAAACTAATATAAGTAAAAAACACATTTATAAAACTACTTTGCATGCTACCGAAATGGAGCAAAACAAATTTTATTCAGTTGAAAAAATAAAAAAACTGAAAACCCGTTATGGGGACCGAATAGTGGTTGAGTTTGTAAAAACTCAATTTTTGCCAAGCTACATGGCAAACATATTTAAAGATGAAGAAATTGAAGTATTAAATGCTAATACTCAATTTCTATACTTCATTGCAAAAGATGGAAAATACTATTTTGTGAATGAAATGAAAAGAATGGCTGAAAACCAATAAAAATAAATAAAACTTTATTTTGAATTTCTTTTATTTTGAATTTCTTTTTTAAATAGATGTTCTGACGGGTGCAGCATTTACTATGTAACATACACCTTGTTTCATTTGGATACATCCGTTTCCTCCACATTGATGATCTCAACATTTTCATCAGAAGTTCTCTTAACCACTGTGCTTTCTCTATTACTTTAACATAAACAACGGAGTGGGTGACTTCCCTTTGAAGAAACTGCTTCTGTTGACGCAGCACCGGTTGAAATAATCGAACGCACTCCAACCCAAATGTCATTGTCACGAATGACAGCTCGACCATGCGCTTGAGTCTCCCGCTTTTTTTGACTCATTCGTTTTTGCGCATTCACCACGGGCAGTTCAGCCTAATTTTTCTTTTCGCTTTCTATTACAGTCCAATGATGTACATTTAAATATTTAATTTACAATTGCTCTTGTTATTGATTGAATACTCTACAGCTTCACTTTGTAGAATTCAGTATAACCTCCATTCCAGGATAATCCATTGTGGTTGAGAACATACCCATATCAAGCGTTTAATAGTGAAAGTGTTGCGAATATTATGAAGACAAAATGGAAACCTGCATTGAAGAGATGCTTGAAAGGCATCAATCAATTTTATTTGATATGCTTATGAATAAAAACAGTGAAGAAAACTATGAAGTAATCATTGAGAATTGTGAAAAAGACATAGACTTGTTGCAGAAATGCTTACATGATACTAAGAGTACAGGTAAAAAGGATCATTTTACCTCAGCAATCGGTAAATTAAAATCTTTTAAAAAAATTATGATGGTGAAAAATGTTCCTGAAAAACAACAACAACATATTGATGATTCTTTGATGTGGGAAGATCTGCCACATACTGCGTTTTCACGAAGAATCAGATCAGGTGTGATTACAAATTTAAATCATACGGACCCCAAATCATTTTTGGAAGCTTGCAGAGCAGCAATAATTAATAAGTTAAGAGAAATTTTGAATGAATATCTCAACATCAAAACAAATGCCGTGTTTTGTGCAGTGTTACAGAAATATGAAGGTGAAGAGCAGCACCAAGACATCAAATATCTCAGCGTCAAAAATTTCATTGTAAATGCTGGTAGTGACTTAGAAGAAATTATAATATAAAATTTAGAAAAGCCTTTGTTAGGAAAAAATTGAAGAATTTCAAGAGAAAAAATAGTGGATGGGCACTATCATCTATAATAAATGTTATTTTAAATATAAATAAATATTCGCCAATTGTAGGAAGTTCATATATTAAAACACCTCTAGCTATATCAACCAAGAAAGCATGTGTTAATGTGAAAAATACTGATAATGCATGCTTTGCTTGGGCTGTAGTTTCGGCTCTATTTCCTGCAGGCAGAAGTGTGGATAGACCAACAAGTTACCCACATTATAAAAATGTATTAAATTTAGATAGTATAACTTTTCCAATGTCTTTAAATTTAGTACCGTTATTTAAAAAACATAATGATATTTCAATTAATATTTTCACATTACATAGAGAAAAACATGATAAAAAAGCAGAAATATATCCACTTAAATTATCTCAATTAACATGTAAAGAAAAAAAGCATATCAATTTATTGTTGTTAGAAGAACATGCAAATGATGATTGTACAGTTTTAAAACAACATTTTATTTGGATTAAAAACCTTTCTGCACTAGTTCGATGTACATTAACCAAAAGAAAAAGTAAGCTTCATTTCTGTAATAGATGCCTCCACTATTTTTATTCTAGTGAGAAATTAAATATTCATATAAATGATTGTACTAATCAAAATAATTGTAAAATTAGGTTACCTTCACCAGAATATAGTACTCTATGTTTTAAGAACTTTAGAAATAAAATTATGACTCCATTTGTAATATATGCAGACTTAGAATGTATTTTAAAAGAAATTGATCCCTTGTTCTATAGGTTACTATATTAAAAGTTCCTTCAAATCAAGTTATACAACATATGCATCATTTCGTGGAGAAGATTGTATAGATTGGTTTATGAATGAACTAAAAACTTTAGTGCTGCTTCTGGAGTCTGATGTTTCATTTATAGTACCAATTGAGAAGCTTTCCATTGAACAACAGGAGAGTTTTAATACTGCAATCACATGTTATATATGTGATCAACAATTTTCTCCAAATGACATCAAGGTCCGAGACCATTGTCATTTTACAGGAGTTTATCGAGGCCCTGCGCACAGTAACTGTAATTTAAATTATAAAGATAATCTAAATATACCAATAATTTTTCATAACCTAAGCGATTCCCATTTTCTAATTAAAGAAATTCATAAAATTGGTGAAGGTAAAGTGCAAGTGCTGCCATTAAATAAAGAAAAATATATTTCATTTACAAAATTGCTTTTTAAGAGAAAAATTAATTTCAGATTTATTGACTCTTTTAGGTTTTTGAGTAGTAGTTTAGATTCACTATCATCTTTATTAAATGAATTCCCAATTCTTGAATCTGAATTTAGCTATTTAGCACAAGATCAAAGAAATCTATTGAAACGTAAAGGTGTTTATCCTTATGATTATTTTAATAGCTTTGAAACTTTTTCTGAAGAATCTTTACCAGAAAAACATTTGTTTTACAATAAGTTAAATAAGGAAGACATAAACAGTGAAGATTATTTACATGCTCAAAATGTATGGAATCGCTTAAATCTAAGAAATTTGGGTGAATATTCTGATTTGTATTTAAAGACTGATGTTCTTTTATTGGCTGATATATTTGAGCAATTTCGTTCTAATTCTGTTAAGACACACAAATTAGATCCAGCTCATTATTATTCTCTCCCTGGTTATACTTGGGATGCAATGCTTTTCTACACTGGTGTAAAACTAGAACTTCTTGATGATATAGACATGATAATGTTTATTGAAAGAGGTATCCGTGGAGGACTAAGCCAATGCTCAAAAAAGTATGCTGAAGCCAACAATGAGTATTTAGATGGTTTTGATTCAAGTAAACCAAGCACTTTTTTAATGTATTGGGATATCAATAACCAATATAGGTATGCAATGAGTCAGTTATTACCAACAGGGAATTTCAAGTGGGTTGATAATATTCATGAATTCACAGTAGATACAATTTGTTCTCTCTTGGATAGTTCCCCCAAGGGCTACATTTTTGAGGTTGACTTATGTTATCCAACAGAATTGCATGATATGCATAGCGATATACCATTTTGCCCAGAACTTATGCACCCTCCTAAGTCTAAACAAAAAAAATTATTAGCGACTTTAACAGATAAAAGCAGGTATGTGATTCATTATAGAAATTTTCGTCAAGCTTTATTGCATGGACTCAAATTAAATAAAATTCATAGAGCACTCGAATTTGATCAATCTGCATGGCTTAAGCCATACATTGATTTAAATACACAATTAAGAACTCTAGCTACAAACAAACTTGACATCGAACGTTATAAATTATATAATAATGCAGTTTTCGGAAAATGTATGGAAAATATTGCAATGTTAAATTAGTCTCAAAATGGGAAGGAAGGTATGGAGTCAAAGCATTGATAGCATCACCTTTTTTTAAAAACAGAACTATATTTAATGAAAATTTGGTAGCAATTGAACTTCAAAAAGCTGAAGTTTACTTTAACAAGCCCATATATGTAGGATTATGTATACTAGATATTGCGAAAACTTTAATATATGAGTACCACTACGATTATATGAAAATAAAATTTGGTGATAATTGCACACTGATACAGATAGCTTAATTTATGAAATTTCTACCGCCAATATATATGATATGATTGCAATATTCATTTTGATACCAGTGATTACCCACAAAATAATATTTGGGGAATACCACCAGTAAATAAAAAAGTAATAGGTTTAATGAAGGATGAAATGAATGGACATATAATCTCGCATTTCGTAGGATTAAGATCAAAAATGTACTCAATTAAAGTAGAAAATAAGGAAAAAATAAAAAAAATCAAAGGTGTTAAAAAAAAAATGTTGTTAAAAAAGAAATTTGTTTCAAAGACTTTCTAGATTGTTTAGTTAATAATAGTAACATGAGTGTTGATCAAAATTTAATAAGATCACACAAACATACAGTAAGTAGTATTACTCAACAAAAAATAGCATTAAGTGTAGCAGATGATAAACGGTATACAATCAAAAATAGTTATTGTACATTACCGTGGGGTCATTACAAAATAAGCTGTGAAAAATAAAAACTTGAAAAAAAATAAAAAAAAATGTTTCTTTCAAGTGTATGGTGGAGATATATGGCGAGGTTACACAAAATTCTAAACCTAGAGGAAAAACAAATAGTTTCCGCTTGATTGTTCCTTTGCTGATATTGAAACATTAAAACCATAAAAACAAGAACGAATTATTTAATGAATCAAACATTCATTTCTCTTGCACATATTGTGTAAGAATAAATTAAAACAAAACAAAAATTTATAGTAAAATAGTTTTTTATTTTATTTTAGCTCTAATATGCATAATAGGATAGGACTAATATTACTATCTAAGAAATCCCCCGCCCTAGCTCTCGCATTATATGCGGCCAAGAGTTGTATTGCTGCTTTCAGCTGCAGCCAGCTTTTTGTCTTTTGGAGCTCCTTCATGGCGTCCTCCAGCTCCTTCCTTAGTTCACCAAACTCCCAGCACGCATCAGCAATTTTGTTTTTATCTGCAGTAATGATGTTGATGAATTCCATTTTGTTAGTGAACTGTTACTTAGTACCTTCAACACTTGCCTTTATATATGAAAATACTTCCACAAATATTTGGAGGAACCAATATGGTCAGAATGATAAGAGTAACATGTTCCATCGTGCTACATTAATTTAATGTTGCTGTATCATGCTATACTACATAAGGACAGAACGAATTATTTAATGAATCAGTATTCCGCCCAACAATATGACCTCAAAGATAAGGTATACAGTGTTCTTTTCAGATTAATTAACATATAAATTATGTTTGTGCTTCTCGGAATAGAGTATGTCACATTCTTCAAATCAATGTGTTGTTTGAGATAAAGTATTAACCGGATTTCCTTAGACTATTAATTCTTCTTGGTGCCGTCCGCAAAAAAAATGTTTTCCTCACATAATTTGTATATGAATGATGTAATATTTGAAAGATTTATTTAATGAATCAGTTTTCAGGTTAGCACAAAATATAAAGTGTGTGTGTGTGTGTTGCAAAGTATTTGGTAAATCATGAGAAACAATTTTTGAATAAAAGGCAGGCATTTTTTAATAGATGACAACAGTAACTAAATAAACTAGCAAGCAGCATGGAGAAAGCAAATATTTTGGAGGACCTGCTATTGTGTGGACCAGGCACATCACACCAGCAACCGCTGCACCACAACCAGCAACAAATAGAGGAGCAGCAGCAGCCAACCAAAAAAAAAGGAGGATGGAAGAGGAAGACTGCGGCATCAACAGCATTTTGGGGCGTTTCAATGCCCAAAATGAAACTAATATAAGTAAAAAACACATTTATAAAACTACTTTGCATGCTACCGAAATGGAGCAAGACAAATTTTATTCAGTTGAAAAAATAAAAACTCTGAAAACCCGTTATGGTGACAGAATAGTTGTTGAGTTTGTGAAAACTCAATTTTTTTTGCCAAGCTACATGGCAAACATATTTAAAGATGAAGAAATTGAAGTATTAAATGCTAATACTCAATTTCTATACTTTGTTGCAAAAGATGGAAAATACTATTTTGTGAATGAACAAAAAAGAATGGCTGAAAACCAATAAAAATAAATAAAACTTTATTTTGAATTTTTTTTTTTTAAATAGATGTTCTGACGGGCGCAACATTTACTATGTAACATACACTTTGTTTCATTTGGATGCATCCGTTTCAAGCCATCTAGACTAGGGCAAGCCATGTCCTCCACATTGACGATCTCAATATTTTCATCAAGAAGTTCTCTTAACCACTGTGCTTTCTCTATTCCTTTAACATAAACAACGGAGTGGGTGACTTCCCTTTGAAGAAACTGCTTCACTTTGTAGAATTCAGTATAACCCCCATTCCAGGATAATCCATGGTGGTTGAGATAGAGCCAATTTGCTTGCTTTCTTAACGATGTTGATAATTGCTTAAATGCACAGGGTGGTTTCAAAATGAAATGGGTATGATGGTGATCCTTATGAAGTACAGCTACTTCCTTGGCGACAAATTTGTTATTTGGTCCTCGAAATCCTTGAATATCAATAATGAAAGACATATTTTTTTTCTACGAATAGTTGTTGCTTCCACGGTAAATACAAATTTTCAACTGAATTATATGTCGCGAGAAACCATCTGATTTAAAGGATTATAACTGACAATTCGGTCATGTAACATCAAACAGTACGCAGTTGTATTGGTTGGAATCGGTTTGGAAGATTTAATTTCCAATCTAATATCGACGGGGCCGGTTTTCATCATTTCATTTTGATGTCTACAATCTATCACGAAAATAGGAGCTTGAATTTTGAATTCTACTCGCGTTAACAGTGGTTCAGCAACCAAACGATTATAATAAGTTTTTTGAAATTCTACAAACATGTTGTACATTATACTAATGTTATTTTTATCAAAAGCCAAATTCAGATCCTCATATGGATAAACATCAGAGTTTAAATAAGCCTTCAAGTTTGTAATATGGCAATGATCAAAGTGGGTTGGATCTTCTTTGAGAGTATTTCGTTTGTTGGTTTGTAATGCGAAAATGATGTATCTTGGTTTCTCCATTTGCGATGTGGTCTTTACATTCCAAACATGATGAGTAGTGTTTGCAGGTAATGCTGGATATTCATACATGTCCCAATTTCGGAATGCAATCTTCATGACCTGACCATTATTTATAGAATTGTAAAGATTTAATTTTACAGAATCAGCTAAGTTGATATGAGGTATTTTCCATTGTACTTTAAGTAGATTTATCTTTACTTTCTCATCTTCATCGGATATTAACGAGTTGTCATCTGTGCGAGAACGAATCAGAATCAAATCATGGCGAGCATTAGGGATTATTTTCTTGAAATCCTCGGCAAATCCTAATAGCTTATTTAACGGTATACAAAAACTAAAATGGAATCCATTCACGTTAATCGGCGAATGGGGTGACCAACCCCCATTGTACAGCATTTCACTTTCGTTTTTGTTTAAAGAAATGTAGTTTTTAATTGATGATGTGATGCCTACATTTCTATTGCTATCGATTTCTATGCCATTCAGTTCATAACGAATTTCATCAAACAAGAATGAAATACCATTATTACTTATATCTGTCTTGTTGACTGGAGATCCATCAGTTTTTGATACAGTACCCTCAATATAAATAAAACTTTCTGAAGGTAGAATATTAAGATTCTGATGCTGGACACAAATTTGAATAATGTCATTTTTATCGAAATTGTTTAAAAACGGCGAGTAGGTGTGATATCCATATTCATACTTCAAAAATATTTAGTATTTCTTGCTTTTTGTTTCAGTCTGTAGCCCATTACGGCAAGACAATCCTGATTATAACACTTATGTTATACATAGATTTTATAGAAAAAGAAATAACCCTTTTGAAGTTGTAGACTCTTCGAGCTCTAATTAATAATGTCATTAGAAACTCTATTAAGTGCGATATGGACAGACAATTCGGAAAATTCTTTGATATTGAATCCAGCTTGGTGGATTCTCTTAGTGAAAGCAGTAAGTCAAAGAGTGGACATTCCGGAGAAGCAAAAGGGTCACATGACAGAATTGTGCAATCATCTAATGCGCTTCTTACAAATCTGGTGGAAGAAGCAGACAAAGTGGAAAGTGGAGTCTTCGGACGACTTGCAAATGTTTGCAAAGACAGCTCTAGGAGATACCATACAGACGTCTTCGAACCAAAAGACGACCAGTCTCTTCCTAAAGTTATTCAAGCTTTGCATAATTACGGAACGAATAGACGAAACGGATTGTTCGGGTACTCTAGTGAACGAGATCATGTCCACATTATCCACGATTGTTCCTACAGCACCAAAAGTTGTAGAGACAGATTCCGAAACGAGCTCCAACAGTACGGACAATTCAGACCTATTAGGCGATATAACAAGCCTGTGTGGCAGTTCACCAGAGTCGATTGGCTCCATGTTCTCCACTATTTCTTTCTTTCAAAATGGGAGACTAGGGAACTATGGGTTGACGGAACCAGTTGGAAAATACCGGATAACTGTAAGTATATATTAATATAAAACTTCTTTAATTTTTTATTATGGGGGTTTTAATAAATATATACTTACAGCTGAATGTTTACGATGGTCAGAAAAGTATAACTCTTGGAAGGAAATGGTACGAAGCGAAGATATGGGGAACATCAACATCCGTAAACGACGAGCAGAGGATAGGCCTTATTCGCCAGTTGATGACAACGACGACAATGAAGTTTATGTCCCGGAAAGACGATTTGCGGGAAAGTACAACATCAGTCGAGAAACTTTTACGATCGCGGCACATCTCCCCGCTTTCTGCCGTACAAACGTTAAAAGAATTTTATATGAACCCACTCTTAAGCAATCCGAAACACAAAGACTTTGTTCAGTCTGCTATAAATATATATTCACTGAAATTAATTGACTTCACGTTTCGTGAGTATGAAGAATACATTAGTATTCATAGCAACGAACCACTTTTTATAAGCGGATTTGAATACATGACTGCAGAGACGTCTTTTGAATGGGTAAACAACTTATTAAAATTCCAGTTTGACGAAACCATGTGTAATGTTAAAAGATTGTATCAAAAAACCGCTTCCTTTATGTTTTTATACTTTATTAAAATATTATAATATAACATATTAATAATTATGGCATTACTATTTTTGTTGTTGTATGTCTTCAAGCGTAAGTACAAGAAAATGGTTCTGAAACACCTGATGTGACTTTGTAAACGACGTCGCCTGGTGGCACGTTCGGAGCCAAAGCATGTGGGAACGCGTTTGGTGCATACTCTTCTACATCCATTTCTGCGTATATTTCAAAATCAGCTTGCGCGTCTGTGTATTGCCGACTAGTACTCATAACATCAGTACTTGTTAATGCCGGTATAGGTTGTATTCCAATATGAACGGTTGGTTGAATTTCTTGTTCTGTCATATGACCCCAGGGTCCTGTTTTAAATAAATCGGATTTCTCAATAGGAGTAGATATAGTAAAATCACTTCCAGAAAAGTTATTATCATAACTTTGGGCCGTATTCAACTGGCTAATACTTGCATCTGTCACCGAAGCTCTATTGTTATTTATCATGTTTTGTTGTACATATATCAATTTGCAATGCTGCCTTAGATATAGTAGGTAAGCCATATCGTATCGTCTTTAGAGGAGGTTTTAAAAGACCGAACACGGGAGTCCATGAAAACTCTCCAATTTGTTGGTTAATTGTCGTTTTTCCATCATAGAATTGTATCATTTTGGATATACATGGAACACCACCTCTTACAGCAGAATCACCTGTGACAGTAGGCATTGTGAAATAGTTCCGAATTATACTTTTATATCCAAGTTGATGGTCTGGTATTTCTGTGTCAAATGCATTCGTATTAGATTGATCATATCCATACCATGAATTTATATATTGACTATACACAGGTTCAGTCAAGTCTGTTGGAATCATTTTTTGTGCTGAATCAAAAGCATTGTAGTATACATCCACTCCCCAGCCAGTTTTGTTAAGACCGTGAGCAACTCCAATATTTTGGATTTGGTTAAGTGTAGCCAATTGTGAAACAGATGCATTTGTTTCAAAAGCGATTCTGTTACCTCTATGTATTATTTTTATTCTGACTTCCTTAACTTTTGAGCCTGGGGGTAACAAATTGAACTCACTTGGGTTAAGATAGAAAAATGGCATGTGCCAAGGTACTTCAGACAGAAAAGTTGTCAACCACCTTTGGCTTCTAGGTGTTCCTGCTTTTGTTATCCAAGTATGTGCTAAGCCAAAAGACAATAGTCTGTGAACTTTGCAGTATGCATTAATTTTCTTTCCGTATCGTGTAAATGGTTTATCACTTTTATAAATAGGTGAGCTTGGGGAGTTACCATCGCCGCTACCTCCTTGACCTTGCGCAGTACCTGGTAATGTCATTTCAATATCGTCCGACGAAGATACGTTTTGTTGTGTTTCTGGTATAGTTAATTGCGTATTTGGAATACCAAGAGCGTCGTTATGTACTGCGTTGCTATATTGTGAGTGTTGGGCTGGATCACGTACACTTTCTTGTGAAAATATAGAATCTTGCGAACTGCTAATTTCCGGTACAGGTGAAATACGTGGCCTTTTAGCTGGCGGTGTATCAGGTGCCTTATCTGAAAGTTTGAAGAGCGTGGCATGAGTTTTTTGCAATTGCCTAAAATAGTCTTGATTAGATTGGGAGTATATATCTCCAATATCTTTATGTAGCCTGCTAAAGCCCTCTTTCGTTGGAATTATATACGTTTTTTTCGATGTAGCCATATTTACCTGAAATGGAAGGATATAAAACTCCAGTAGCTGATTCTCCAGTATATTTAGATCCTATACCTACTCCTCCAATAACAGCTCCTGCAATATTGCCAAAGTTTTCTCTACCAGATATCCCTTCAGCCAAATGATCACCAACTTTTTTGAGAAATGTACGATCTGCCTTCCTAATGTCACCAGAGCTGCTTGCCTCGCTGTAACCAATATCGTGTTCACGTGCGTCTGCATCGACAGCGTTATACGGACTACCTCTATCAAGGCTATTACCTGGTCCTAAATACTTAAACGGCGGGGGAACTAAACCACGCCCTCCTGGTTTTTGACTTGCTTGGTTGGCAACAGGCGATAAACAATTTTTTTTTTCCATAAGAGCTTTATGTAAATTGCTTGCGTGTTGAACACTGACATCATGGCCTTTGTTTTTCAAATGCTTATACAATTCATATATACCAAATCCTGCGGCTACTGCAAGCCCGGCCACAACTCCTATTGGGGCACCAATACCTGTAGCATCTAAAGCAGCGGCAGCTTCTTCCGCTCCTAAGAATAATGCAGTTTCTGCTGCAGCTTCGCTTAGTTCAATTCCTTCAGAAGACTCTATTAGAATACTGGTCTCCTCAGCGGTAGCGTTTCCCCACGGTAAACGTCTTCTCAACTCCATTGCTTTATTAATACTAAAACTTATACGCAGCCGGAGAGAGGCGGTGGGACGTTCCACGAGGGACCCGCAAGCCGATCGTAGGCAAATATCGCTAGCTGGGTACTTGCTTAACCTTTCTTATAAAGGTTCACCAACAACATCAACCTACAACATGCGTCTTTAAATGGGATATTTACCAAGTGCGAAAGAGAAATATATACTTTTTAATAGCCTATTGTAGCCGCCCCTAGAATACAGTCCTTCGGATTATAAGTAAACCGTTATTGTCAAATTCAGGCTTGAGATGCAGCCGAGCTGTTATGTTGCAGATAAAGGCCTTTGGCAGAGTTAATCTCTACCCCCTCCATGGCTTGATTATGCCTCTTATTTTCTTCCAGTTGTGACCTTGCTGTCTTTGTATCGTTTATTGATTTTGCTATGGCTGCTGCTCCTCCGGATAGAGAACCAATCGCAGATAAACCAGCAAAGATTGGTAATAGAGGTAGGAAGCCTCCAAGTTTTGGTATGGGTATTACTCGAGGTTTTGTTAAATTCTTTCGTGATTTATTTCTTAAGATGCTCTTAGCTGCTTTTAAGGCAACTAGTGCAATTTCGTTTGGATCTTCAGATCTTGGTTGTCTTATGGCATTTCTTGCCTCTCCAACAGCCTTCTTGAATAAATCAAGTTTTTCTGTTTTCTTACACTTTGAATGATTTCGCTTAACCTTTTTCGAACGCATGCCCGTGTTGTAATCCACGCAACATTACCCAGACCATGACCTACCTTCGATCAAATCATACGAATCATACCTTATATCATTCCCAAGCGCTACGGCTATTAATCGGTCACTCGCTTTGTTTTCGTTCTCCGAATGCACACCCAAGCATAATTGGATCGAGTGTCACGGGTACACACATAATACAAATCCGATTCCTCAGCGGCACGCCAACATATGGCAAAAGTGCAGCGAGTGCATATCGGAGGAATATTACGATGTGCAACCACTTAAATTGTTTTACGATTTATGAATGGGTGACATGTGATACCAGTGCAGAGGCAATTGACACCAAGATGTCAATTGGGCATTTCTTAAATAGGAACGGAAACAATTAAGCAATACCTAGAATTGCTATGTATGCACATATGGGAACTATTAAGGAAAAGTATGGTATATGGAGGGGAAAGTCAGGAGTCGGGTCATGCCCAAAATATTGTATAAAAGGGAATGGTTTTGGAAGGAAAAGGCAGAGTTAATTTAGCATTCAAATAGGATACAAGGTTGCAGCCCAGCTTAAGACAGCGGACCTAGTTATTCCAAAAAAAAACAATTAAAATAAATAAATAAAGAAACTCAGAGTCGCAGCCCTGCCTAAGACAGCGGGCTCTGTAGTTCAATTCAATAAATAAAAAACGTTGTTTTAACTCTCCGTTCGGTACTCTTCCCTCGTTTCACCGAGGAAGCACGGGCTGAAACGTAACACCCATACCAAGTTTAGTTTTAACTTTCATCATATTTGTGACTAATAGGCTATTTAATCTTTCAGCTATAGATGAATCCCTAGCTTTTACTCTACTCCACGCTTTTTCAGTTAGAATTCTATGTCTATCTGACAGTTTTTTATTATTTGAATATGCAATATCGTGCTCACGACAGGCCTCATCCAATTGATTAATTCGCCGATCTCCTTTTGCAAGACGTTCTTTTAATTTCGTTCCAGGGCCACAAAAATTATATGAAGGCAAGTGCAGCTCAAACGGTAAATTGTTGATTAAAGAATTTATAAGTCCGTACCCTCGGAATGAATGTTTTCTACTGAAAGGATTCACTCGGAAATCGAGCATTTTGTATAAACACGTACTGAGTAGTTATGAATGATTGCATATAAAACATGATGTTTTATACTGATTATCTTCATTTAGTAAAATGAGGTTTATAAAGCAAGCAGGCAATATAAAAGTTCAGAATTTCGATCGTAAGACCAAAGAGAAAAGGAAACATGGAGCATGATTGTAGGCCCCTCAAACTGTGGAAAAACAAATGTCATGTTGAGCATTCTCCTCGACCCTAAGGGTTTGAAATTTGAAAATCTTTACATATATTCAAAGTCTCTTCATCAGCCAAAATATTCATTTTTGAGAAGACTAATAAAATCCATCAAAGGTATGGAATATAACGAGTTTTCAAATAACTGTGAGATTATACCACCCTCTGAAGCAAAACCAAATTCCATTTATTTATATTTGATGATGTAGCATGTGATAAACAAAATAATATACGAGAATATTTTTGTATGGGAAGACATAACAATATTCTAGATAGTTTCTACCTATGCCAATCATATACCCATATACCGAAGCATCTGATTCGAGATAATGCAAACTATTTAATTATTTTCAAGCATGATGAGCTTAATCTAAAACATGTATATATGAATCATATAAATTCCGATATGACATTGAATCAATTTCGAGCTCTATGCTCAGAATGTTGGAAAGATACTCGTTCATATGGATTCCTAGTTATCGATAAGGACTCAGATGTTGCTAAAGGACGGTATAATAAATCATATCAGGAAGTTGCACTACCCAGTCGTTAAATATCTACCTAAGCGAACAGACCTGTTCGTAACTACCCTGTTTGAATTAGACACCTTTTAAGGATTAAACGTCTTCTACTCAATTATGAATATGGATGAAAAATTATTGATAAATCTTATAAAAACAAAAAAGGATTTAAAGAGAAAGTATATATGCTCCTCAAGGAGGGGAAAATAACGAAAGAATCAGAATTTGAAGATGCTTTTAAACCTATAATAACTGAATCACTAAAATCGCTCACTAAAAACATAAAAATTGTAGCAGGCAGTACCAAAAATAATGATACAGTAGAAGAGGTAAAAGGAACTCCTCCAAAACAACACTTAAAATTTCAAGACCCCTCTGTTAGCCTTGATAGCTTAAGGAGGAATTTGGAATTTTCATCTCCAGAATCATCTCTACTCGAACAAGATGAAGAAGAAGAAGAAGATATTACATTTAGAACACCTACTAATAGTTCTAATCAAAGTACTCCATTCAACCCAACATCACTCTCAGATTCTAACCGTGACAGACTCTATGGTCCCTATTTCGATATGTTATCAAACTCTGTGAAATTAGGTGGCTCTAGTTTTTCAATTAGTAATCAAAAAGATTTCGTTATTGATGGTGAAACGTTCTCTGTAACAGAGGGCCTTAAGGAATTATTTTTTCGAAAAAAAACCTAGAAAAGATCGATATGTAGAATCTGATTTGAATGAGTATCTAAGTATATTACAAAAAACAAAAGCACATTTGAGAAACCATAAAAGTACGATGCAAGTTAAAGGCAATAAAGGCTACAAGTACAAGCAGGTTATTCAACCTGTTGTAAAGTGCACCACTTGATGCAAGCATTTTACAACCTCTTTACCATTCCTACTTTGTATGCTGATGTTTAACCCTACGATCAATGTTGCAACTTTGTAACAATATATTGATTGTCCCAAATAAACATCCTCACTAATTGCTATTTCAGCTTGCCACTTCCAGCGTCAATGCCCAACACTTCCGACCTAAATAAACAATGCTTATTTATGGTTTTTCCTTCATTTCCCATTGCGCAACTAAGTGCCCAAACCAATTAACCCAAGTCAATCAACTCATTATGCTTATGTCGCACTTTCCACCATACGAACGATCGCTTAATGAATCGTATACGCGACAAAGTAACATGAGCCGCTTGACTTGAACTTGCCTGGGAATTCCCTTCCGTAATTCCCTATTCTTTTTGTTTTCTTTCTTCGTTCATCGAACCCTCGAATTGAATGAATCAATCGAGGCGAGCGATATTGAGCACTGGGTATGACGCGGCTTTCGATTTCTTAAGACACTCAGGTTCCAACAGTCACGCGGTTCACGTCGAGATTCAATTCTAAGCAGTCACCCGAGATCTTCCTAAATCGTTATCCAAAATACTTCTACTAAATCCTAATTCTATATCTTATTAAATTGAATTAATTAAGAATTAAAACTCATTTTAAAAATCATAAGACTTAGTGTAATAATTAGTTTAAGTTAATAAATCTCGACTGAAAAGGTAAAATATCTTAAGTCGACTTAAGATGATTCCATTTTTTTTATTGTACATTGTCGCCATTTTTGAAACACATACTTCTATGTTATTACCGCCCTTTTATCACACTCCTATCCCCATATATAAGGGATAGTAGTTTCATCTTAAGTCAGAAAATCTTATGATGACAAAAGGTAAAATATCTTATGTCTACATAAGGTCTTGATATTGCTCGAATTCACAAACTTTGGTAGAGTTAAGATTATTGCGTCATCAGGTTTTATCAAAACTCTGAAACGGTAAAACATCTTAAGTCGACTTAAGATACTTTACCATAACATCTTAAGTCGACTTAAGATAATTTACCTTGTGCAAAGCTTTTAAAATAGTATTCTTAAGTCGACTTAAGATAAAATGGTTGCAAAATATTATTAAAAGTGTAAAAAAGCAAATCATCTTAAGTCGACATAAGATGTTTTTAACGATTTAAAACTTAAATTTTTCCTGACCTAAGTAGACATACGATTATTTGCCAGGTGCAAACAGGAAAATAAATGACGACATAAGATAGATTTAATGCACAGTCTGTTTAAAAAATTTCAAGTGCGCGGCTGTGTGAATGAATAAAATCAAAATTGCTGATCCAAACGTTTTTTTAGCGAACAATCAAGGATATTATATTGTTTGGTATATAAGTTTAAATAACAATAAACTATAACTTTATCATCACATTTTTAAAAACAAACGAAAGGTACAAAGGTTTTACTGGAATACGTTTAAAAAATAAATGTCCCCTCTATACCTAAGATTCACTTTTTTTTATTTATACAACTTTAAATACATTTTTCAGCAAAAATGTATAGCAATTCCCGTGCAGCAGCAATTTTAAGAATGGTAAAAGCAAAAAAGCAAGGGGAAATGCAAAAAAGCGAGGAAGATCAGCCACATTCGTCAAAAGATATTCCTCCCGAAGACGTAGCAAATGAGGAGCTTCAATTTCTGACGGATGAAATTTTCGATGACGATATAGCAGACCCGAACTATTGCTTTTCCTCTGACGAAAGTGTGAGCTCAGATAACAGCGAAATAATTGATTCAAATCTGAAACAGATGGGTGAAGAAATCGAGCATCAGTTGAAATTCGACGGATCGGCTGAAATTCAAATGCCATCGTCGGATAGTAAGCAAAAGACTGAAACTTCCAGGTCAAGAAAAACGAAGAGGAATTACGGTAAGATGTATTTTACGAAAAGTGGAAATTTAAAAAAGGAAAAAATGTGCAAGGAGCTTGAAAATTGCCGAAAAAAGTGTAGGGATCGAGTTACGTATGAAACCCAAAAAAATATCTTTAAAGCTTATTGGAAATTAGGAAGCCATAACAGAAGAGTTATGCACCTTAGCAGTTTAATTGAGGTAGTGGAAAAAAAAAGTCAGCGTTTGAGAGGTGAAAAAATTATGCGTAACCGTGCTTATTCAAAACTTTACTTCTTGGAAGTCAATGGAAACAGAATCAGCGTTTGTCAGAAATGTTTCTTGTACACGTTTGATGAAACTGAGCAAGTTATAAAAACGATTTCAAAGAAAAAGCTTTCGTCTGATTCTGGATTAATTTCAGTTGATAACAGAAAAGATATAAATCCTGCTAATAAAATATCAGAGGAGAAAGTCAATGAAATCCGTAATCACATAAACAGCTTCCCACTTTATGAAAGCCACTACACACGCGCATCTTCTTCCCAAAAATACTTAGCAAGTGATTTAACTATAACCAAAATGCATGAACTTTACTCAGAATTATATGTCAATCCTGTTTCATACACAAAGTACAGACAGATATTTTCGACAATGGGTATTAAGATGAAGAAACCCAAAACAGACTGCTGTAATAAGTGTGAAATTTTTAAGATGAAAATTGATTCAGCACAAAATGAGGATGAAAAACAGCATCAAAAACAGATGCAAGAAAAACACCACCAAGATGCAGATGACGCGTATAAAGCTAAAGATGCTGATAAAACTGCGGCTAAAGAAGATATGAGCGTGAATGTCCTTACATTTGACTTACAAAAATGTTTACCAACTCCTAATTTGGAAACATCTGTTTCTTTTTATAAACGACTTCTGTGGACCTACAACCTAACAGTTCATGACTGTGTATCTGGGAAACCAATTTGCATGATGTGGCATGAAGGAATTGCTAAGCGTGGTGGAAACGAAATTGCCTCTTGTATCTTGCAATACTTAAAGTCGATCCGCAATGATTGCAAGCATTTGATTTTGTTCAGTGACTCGTGTGCTGGTCAGAACAAAAATGCTTTTGTTTCAATCATGTTCTCCACATTTATGCAAAGCGAAACGACAATTGAAACTATTGACCACAAATTTCTTGTCCCTGGACATACACACATGGAGTGTGATGTAGATCACTCTCTAATAGAGCGGAAGAAAAAAAGAACTCATGCTCAAATTCATCATCCACGAGACTGGTATTTGTTCATTTCAACATTGGGAACCAAAAACGTATTTGAGGTAAAAGAAATGAATCAAACAATGTTTTTAAACTTTTCGGCAGCTCTTAAAGATAAATATATGTGGCGAAAAACAAATAACAATGGAGAACCTTTTAAATGGAGCTCAGTAAGATGGCTTAGGTACACAAAAACGTTCGGTGAAATTCAGTATAAGACCAGCTTGAAAAAGGAAGAGGAGTTTAAAACTTTAAATATAAGAAAAAGAGGAATCGGTAAAATAAAAATCGGTGACCTGAAACCAGCATACAACGCGCCAGTCAAAATTAGCACAGCAAAGAAAAAGGATCTTATGGATATGCTGGATTTAATCAACCCAAACTATCACGATTTCTATATAAATCTGCCATCAGATAATCAACCTGATATTAATCCAGACCTTTCAGAAGACTCAGAAGAAGAGATTTGACTTTTTTGCAATCATAATTACACTACCTTTGTATTCTTATGGCTTTATGATAACGTTATCTAAGCAATAATATAAAATATATGAATTACTCACTTACGCTTTATTTATTTATACTTTTAACTGCCTTTGTTCGAAAGCATTACAAAAAGAAAAATGTATTTTAAATATACGTTATGTTTTAAACCACTCTGGAAGAATAAAAAAACTAATGGAATATCATCTTATGTCTCATTTATTCTTTCGTCGACATTATCACTTCATCTTAACTTGACATAAGGCAGGGTAATACCATTCAAAAAAATTGGGCAAAGTATCTTATCTCGACTTAAGATTTTCGAAATCCAATATAATACAAATTTTAAATAAAGGCAAACTATCTTAAGTCATAAATTTCTATTTAACTCAAAAAGGATTAACTTAAAAAGTTTAAAGTAAATTTTAAAAAAAAGTTTAATAATTTTTACTTCAAAAAACTTTTTCTTTGTGAGATGATATCAAACAGATGTTTGGCGATTCCAATTTTTAACTGTTTTTCGCTCTCCTGAAAAATGTTGAAAAATGACTTAAGATATTTTACCTTTTCGGTCGAGAATTACCTTAGTAGAATTAGTAACGCTTATCTACTTAGCAATCCGCGCAACGATCAAAACATGATCAGCTCAAATAATCGTATAGCGCTTAATTCCTTCAAAAATAACTTACCAGAACCAACTAGAACAGTTTTTTTTAGTCGCAATCCTAAAAATTTAAGCGACGCCTTTAAAATAATTTTAGAAATAAACCAACAAAATTTTGGACCCTGTTGTAAAGTGCACCACTTGATGCATACCTAGCACTTTACAACCTCTTTACCATTTCTTCTTTGTATGAGTTAAGACAGAAAACATTCCATCCATCATTTAGAATGCCGACACCCGAACCTTGCACGCGCAAGATTCAACATCCAGCAACATCCAACACAGACCGACGCGACATCGGAAACCTCGCTCACAATAGCCGCATTCCTGCACGTACAACATGTGAAATGCATGAGTACCTGTGGGAACACATCTCCACAAAATTAGTATTTAAGCTTTAGTTTTTAAGAAGTAATTATTCATTCGTTTAGAAGGCAGAATCGCTGCCGGATTGGATTTTTAAATAAAGTTTTTTTTTAATGAAACTAACCTAAATTAGTTTAATTTACATAAGTGTAGTTGTAGTGTACTGTGTACAGGAAATCAAATGGATAAAGGAAAGAGAAACATAAAACCGTTTGACGGAGAAAAGTATTCAATATGGAAATTTCGAGTGCGAGCTCTTTTAGAAGAGAACGATTTGTTAAAAGTGATTGACGAAGAACAAAGTGAAGTGACAGATGAGATTAGAAGGGCAAAAAGAAATGCAAAGAGCATTATAATAGAATATTTGAGTGATTCATTTCTACCATTTGCCAACAGTAAAAATTCTGCTAAACAGATTTTTAAAAATTTAGATGCAATTTACGAGCGGAAAAGTTTAGCATCACAACTTTCGCTACGAAAGCAACTATTGGCATTAAAGTTAAAAGGTGATACTACGCTACTAGATCATTTTTAATTTTTTTGATGAACTTATTTCTGAACTCATCGCGTCAGGAGCCAAATTAGACGAAATGGACAAGATTTCACATTTACTGTTAACTCTTCCACCAAGTTATGATGGAGTTATCACGGCAATAGAAACTCTATCTGAAAACAATCTAACATTAGCTTTTGTGAAAACACGACTTCTTGATCAGGAAATTAAGTTAAAAGGTGTGAACAAAGATACAAGTGCCAAAGTGTTACAGGTTATAAGCAATAGAGAGCCGTGGGACAGTAAATATAAAAATAAATCAATGTACATACACGCGAAGAAGCCATTTAAAAACAAATTTAAATCAAAACCAAAGTGCTTTCATTGTGGTAAATTAGGGCATTTAAAGAAAGACTGTTTCCTTTTAAATAGACAAAGGGGAAACCAGAATGTTGCTAGTGGGAATAGTGGCAAAGATAAACAGGCTCAAATAGCAACAACAACACAGCCAGAACGTGGGTTTGTTTTCATGGTGAGACAAGTAAATACAAATGTAAACGCAAGCGAGGTAGAATTTATCCTGGATTCCGGGGCTTCAGATCATATCATACAAAGACATCACATTGTTTTCTGAGTATGAAAATTTGGTATCACATGTGGCGATTGAAATTGCAAAACGTGGAAAATATATCCATGCTACAGCCATAGGAGTGGTTAACCTTAGCAGCTCTGAAAATAAGTTTACACTGAAAAATGTGCTATATAGTAAGGATATTCCCCACAACTTACTATCTGTGAAGAAGATGTAGGATGCTGGCATGACGATTGAGTTCAACCCTGGAGGAATAAAAGTCACCAAAAATGGTAACTTGGTATTTAAAGGAAGGTGAGTATAATGCTCCAATTATAAAATTTAAACTAAATTTAAAATATATACATCAAATATTTCAAATAGTGCAGAGTATCGCTTGTGGCATGAAAGATAAGGCCATATAAGTATAGGAAAATTTTTAGAAATAAAGCGAAATAACTTGTTTGAAGATATTAAATCAAATCGTTTCAGCGGAGAAGGGCGAACTTGTTACTTTTGGTGCTATTATTTCGGCACTACAAAGACCATTTTCTTGAAAGTGCACCTGAAGGAAGCATTGTGGCTTGTGGCGTTCAGCTGTGCACTGCAGACAAATGTATATATTTTACCATCTCTGACACTGGAAATGTACCGAATTCACTCTACAATTTATTACCCGCCATATTGTGTTGAGTTAGAACATTAGTATGTACTAAATGAAATGGTAATGTCTGACCGAGCATTTCCTATCATTCATACTCGCTCTTTTAACATCGAGCTTTCCACGAGGTAACAACCTTCGCTCCTAGCGTCTTGCCAAAGATTTCGTCTACGAAGTAATTCCGCCTCACGCCAACAAATATCCATCCAAACATATTGCTATATGATTTGAGTTTAACTAAATTTGTTTGGAATTTTTATAATACCTAAAAGGTATTATTTTTATTTGATTTACTTTTTTGGAGATCATTCACGTAAGTAAAATTTACCTATTCTTCTAAATGGCTGAGATCACAAATCGTTTTTTTTTTTGTGAATAGTAACCATTGCGAGAGAGCAATTTGTGGAGAAAATCAAATCTCCTACTTTGTTCGCACGAGAAACGTCAGACAAGACCAACTCGTCAACAATGTGAAACACATGCCTACTTTTACCGGACATGGGGATATCACAATAAATTCGTTTATCCGAAATGTGGAGTACTACTTAGCCGAGATTGACAACGAAGAAACGAGACGAAGATTTACCTTATCGATCTACCACGAGAAAATCCAGGGAGAGGCGAAGAACACGGTGATAAATGTGCCACAACCAGACAACTGGAAACTCATCAAAGCAACGCTGAAATTGCGCTACAAGCCGGACATCGAGCCTTTTCAACTGTACCGAAGAATAAGCAGTCTAAAAGTAAATAGCGTAAGTGAACTTGCAATAGAAATACAACAATTAAAGCATAAAGCTGATGAATTAATTATATATTACCAAGGTGATAATTTTATAAACCTAAGTAACATTAGTGGAATCCTAGTAAATACTATTAAAGAAATGACACAGGGAACTCTCTTAGAGAGAATATATGAAGAAAATGTGTTAGAAAATATTCTATTAGTAATGAGAAGACGTAGGTATGAAGACTCTTGTATAAGACCAGAGTTTACAAAAAATAAAGTTTTCAATAAAGATAGTAGAAGACCAACACCGAATAATTTCAGGCAACCAAGTAAAGGTAGTATCGCAATTGCAGTCGTGTAACTCGTATCTTTTTGTCAGTCAATAAACGTTTCTTCAATAAAATTGTTTTTCTGTATTTTTTTTAATAATAACTAAAAGACGGTTATTTCACTCACGCGACAGCAGGCAATTTGTGAAAACCACCTGCTCCCCAACTTTTTCCCCAACAAGGAACCACAAACCAACAAAAAAAAAATTCGAGCATCACAAAAGTGACGGAGAGAATCAACCCAGCGCAATAAATCGCCTAATAGCACCCCCGCACACTCCCAACCTCACTCTCAATCTCAACGTGAATCAAGATTTTCCCCGCAATATTCTCATTCGCGATTCGCACGCCAGATCAGTGGCGATCATCTATCCACTGCAGATTGTCAATACACCATCCAAACGCCGTGATTGTCGCACTGCATCGAGTTGACCATCACACCAATCGTCGGTCGCGATTCTCAACAGCCAAGGTGTTTGATGATCTGTCGTTTACGCGTTTACGACACCAAAAACAGATACATAACATAACAGATACACAAAATTGTTCATCGAGTAGTGTTGCGAGAGCTGGCAGCACTTAATACTACCAGCGCCACCATAACTGTGGCGCATGCCAGCCGGCCATAGTGGAGACCAGCGGCCATTTTCTTTTTTTTGGCAAGTTTGACTTTCCGTCTTCTGGATTCTTCTTCTTGGGGAAAAAGCGTGGTCACACGAATAAAATTATTATCTTATAAATATATTTATCGTATATACTGTATATTTTAAACTAAAACCCTAGGAATTAAACAAAAAGTTTTAAAGTTCTTGGCAAAATCGTTTTTGGATTGATAGTCTCAAGAGCTCCGTTTCCCAGCGGACGAAAACGCTAGAGGGAACAAGTAGTGTAACTCTTATCAGTGCTATGCAAAAGTTTTTTTTATTTTTTTATTTTTGGTTTTTTTATATACCTAATACATTTCCTAAAGTGTTAACCAAGAATACAGTAGAACTGTATTTAATTTTTGATTAAATTTGGTATACTCCACTCTGGAGATCTGTAATTTTTTTGTAAGTGGGAGAATATTAAATTACTCATTTGATCCTCGAAATTAATAACAGTGACGCCGACAGCAGCGGAGCTTTTGGTGCGCACAACAACACAGTCTGGACAGCAAACAAATTTCACGTGTAAGTTGCGTGCTTGTGCTTGTGTTTTTTTCCGTACAAAGACATAATACAGAAATATCGGACCACCCCGAGATAAACCGGTAAGTTATTTTTTCCATTTTAACACTTTTTTATTAATGTCGCTGTTCTTTGAAGAAAATGTTTGAAATTATGACAGTTTTTTTTTGGAAAAGTGACACTTCCTACTTTGCGTCATTTCGATTTGATAGATTAATCAATTATATTTGTAGTAAAACGTCACATTTGCATTAAGTCATTTTGCTTTGAAACCAAAATAGAATTTTTTTTTTTAATATAGAAAAACCTGTCATTTCTCTTTTATGTCAAAAAATGTATTTATGTTACAAGATGCTAAATGTCATAGTCCAAGGTGTGACACTTTGCTTTGGAAGAATACAAGTAAATGTAATGTGAAGTTTTTTGATTACATGTAAGATGTGTCACTTTACAAAAGCCAAAATGTACGTTATAAGCTTCTTGAGATTCTATGTTCTGCGATATTATCTGGTTTTATAGATTGTATCTTAATCGCTCTGAATTACTTGTGAAGTTGGCAAGGCGTAAGGGAGATAAGGCTCAAGGATGGACGTTTTCCAGTGACAAATCTCACACAGATATCGTAGATCTATACAAAATTGAAATACAATTTTTCCTAATTTGTTCTTATCAACAAAATTTTCAGTACCTAGACTCGTCTTCACATTTGGACGAAAAGGACGCTTCGACAACCAACATCTTCTGGAATAAGCGGTGCCGGTGGTTATCGTGAACGCAATCTTCCAACGGACAATTTGACTCATGACTCATTTTCGGACTCAGATGGGGATTTTTCTTCAGATGACGACTGGAAAGACCCGGATTATTGTTCGTCGAGTTTGCGAGTCTCAAGTGAGATACTGGACGAACTTAAATCCGATGAAAAAACGCTAACCTGTAGAAAAAGAAAATGTCATAGGGATGAATGGACGAAAACAAAGGCAAAGACGTTAAGGAGCTTAGGGAAAGCATACGTTTCAAGCTCCAAAACTTAGAAGATTATTGAAGAAAGGAAAATAGGTCCTGTTTGTAAATGCTTAACAGTTACTTAACTTTGAATTATTTATTACGTTTCTTCTCTTTTTATTAACATAATTTAGTATTTTTATTTGATAATACGCCTACCTATTTATTTATATTCTTAACAAAACGACACTTTTTCGGATCTTTATCAAAAATGATTACAAAATTTTTTTATTTTTTTGGCTAAATGACACAAGTTCAAATTATTATTTTTTAATTGTTATTTTTTTGTTAGTTTTACTAAACCAATTTAAAGAGAAAAAAAATCAAAATTTTTTAAATAAACAACTTTTAAGTTTTCATGTAAATTCACAATGAAATGGTTTTTTTCTGTGCGGCAAATAACTTCAATGGCTTTTCTGGAAAACTGTTGATTTCGACTTATGTCACTTTGCTTTTAAACCGACGATATATTAATTTGATGATTGAATTTATCGGTTGCTTAGTTTTAATCACATTTTTTATGATGTCCGAATCATTCAGGATCTTTTGCTTTTAAATTCTTTGGTTAAATTCTTTATGAAATATATATAATGAAATTTAATTACGATATATTTGATTTGTTTTGCGTATGTTAGTTGAATTCATAGTCATGGCTTGGTAAAGACTTCAGTGGTTTGGCGAATGGGAGGGTGGTAAGGAGATGAAGTGGGGATAGGGTTTACAAAAAAGGGGGTCAACGAAGATAATAAACAGGCGAACCGTTGACAAAGGTGTGAAACGTTTGATAAGTTTCAATGGCTGTGGGATTGCCTAGGTAAAAACCATCTTACCTATCACAAGTGCCTAAAACAACAGGTTCAAATAAAGGGATGAGCTTTTGATTAGAGAAATAGTGTTGCCGTGTAACTTATATATTAATTATTTATTTTATTTTTTCTTGGCACGAAATTTTTTGTTATTCTTTTACGGGTTGAACATGGAAACAAGTTCCCACCCCAATACGGCGAGCTATGCCGAGCATCGCGTGCGTGCCATCCGTTTCCACTATAGGCTGCAAACAGGAGTAGCTGGATAAATTCTAATATATTTATGGCAGTATTAAAACATATCCAAAAGCACACACTGGCCTCTAAAGATCACCCGATTTTATTATTATGTGTTAATCATGAAAGCCACTTTAGCTTACAAGGTATAACCTATGCTCGAGATAATGGAATAACTTTTGTGTCTTTTCCCCCACACACAAGCCATCGCTTGCAACCGTTAGATGTTTCAGTTTTTGGGCCGTTTAAGTCGAAGTTGCAAACAGCATTCAATAATTGGCATATGGTGAATCCAGGAAAAACAGTCAGCATTTATAATATTCCCAAACGAAGAATATAACAAGTGGATTTGCGAAGCCAGGTATATGGCCGTGCAATGAAATGTCATTTAGCGATGAAGATTTTGCTCCCATTGACGTATATGCTTCTAATATTTCTGAAAATATTCCACCAAACCCGGAAGCAAGTTCTGCTGCACTAGAACAGCTGAATCAACAATAAATAAACTGTGGGAAAATTCTTAAATGCTGACCCTACCATAACAACAACACATTCGAATAAGCGAACTTCGTACATCGAATTCAACACACATTATAGGAAACGCATAGATACGACAAAATGATTACAACAACCGTATTAATATTACTGGCAACGCAAATACTCCAAATGAACGGGCAACAGATCGAAATAACACCAATACACAATGAAAACGGTTACACAATAATTAGGTTAGAAGAAAAACCCATCGTTAATTATTATAACAAATTTCTTCACACCGTAAACTTAACTAAGTATTGTCATATTGTTTCACGTTATGAGGTATCATGTGGAAACATGTAGTCTCATGATGTGTTTTTTTTTTTTGTATTATAGTAGTGAAAGAAAGAAAGAAATTTATAATTGCATTAGCCAAGTAAGGAGTTGGAAAGGGAAAGACGAATGCAATTTACAAGTGTAGTCATTAAGGCAGTTTTATTTGCAGAAAGTCGTTGAATTTACAAACCAAAAAACTGCAATTTCATGTTTGATCACGTCTTTACGACGCCAGACGAAAAGAAAGCATATCGCAATAATGACGTAAATGCATTTTTTTATGAAATAGAGTTAAGAACGCCATAATTTTCAAAATGTTCAGTTCTCTTTGGTGTATAAACGACATAATTGTATTTCGTCTAGTTGCCAAAAGAGGACACTTTTTCGTTTGCCACAAAAGCTTTATCGAAAAAGCTTTCCAAAGCAATAATGTCTAGTCAGTTGCGTGCCGGCCTTTGGAGAGAGTCTACATCTTCAAACTCTATAACGTCGTAAATTCCAATCGGTCATTTCAACTATGTATGTATTAGGGAAAGAATGACATAAATGCACTTTACGTCGATATAGTCGAGTTTCTTTTTAATTTAGTCATTACCTATTTTCATTATAGTTTTAAAAGTAAGTGTTTTGCAGTGTAAGAATTAAAAGTAAATTAACATGGAGAGCCGTGCAAAAAAAATGCTGCGATTAGCACTTGAAAAAGAAAGCATGGCATCCTGTTCTCAAGGCAAATATAAACAAAATATTCTTAGTGAATCGAACACAAACTTAATTGAAATAGGTAAGTCATATACTTGTTATGCTTCATTTCACTTAACTATAATATCTAGATAAAAGAACTGCAACTGATCTCTCAGATACATTTATATTACCAGACGAGACTGAAAACTTGCCTGCTGGAAGTAAGATTGTGCAAGACGATCAAACAAATCTTCTGACTTCAGAGGGTACATTTTTCAACCTGAATTTTTTGTCTCACTTATGTCTTCTATTTATTCTCATTCATATTCAGATAATTTTGATCAAGTAACTCCTATAAAACTAAGAAGATTTACAAATTGTATGAACTATGAAATCCAAGGCTCAACAGATGAAGATTTTTCCGGAGACGAAAGTGAGTATAAGCCCTTAGATGATGAAAGCTTATCGTTGATGTCATCATCTTCGTCTGACAATGAGCAATCAAAAAGTATTCCATCGCCAAGCAAAGAAAGAATGGACAGTGAGCACTCAAAAATCGACCGAGTAAGTCCGAGCTATGGCAAAAAAATCAGAGAAAACTAATGAAAAATTATGGAAAAGAATATGTATCGGTTTCCGGAAAGACGGTTAGAGAAAGAGTCATCGGGCAAGTTTGCAAATGTAAGCTTTCTTGTTCTTCAAAGTTTACAGAGATCAGAGAACACAACTCTTTGAAACATATTGGTTATAAGGATCACTGCAGAGGCAACGTGAGTTTTTGGGTTCTTGTATTGCTCCTTTAAAACTCGCTGTTAGGCGAATTAAACAAGGCCTTACACCGAAAGAGCCAAGGAAACCAAACTGCTCATTTTCATTTCTGAATGACGGAAAAAGTATAAGAGTATGCAAAACTTTTTTTATGAACACATTAGGAATTAAAGAGCGTACCCTCCGAACGGTCATCCAAGCAAAGTTTACAGGTGCTGGTGTAATTCCTGAAGATAGTCGCGGAAAACATGGGAAACATCCGAAATTACAGCCAGAAGTTGTGAATTCCATTCGTGAACACATTAACTCTATTCCAAGAATAGAAAGTCACTACTTGAGAGCTAATACTAGTCGTGAATTTATAGATGGCGGATTGACCATTGCGGAGATGCACCGAAATTACGACGCTCAAAGGACTTTGAAAAATAAAACAGCAGCTAACTACGATGCCTATGCTCGTATTTTTAATCAAGAATTCAACATAGGATTTTTTGTGCCGAAAAAGGACCAATGTGATCAGTGTGAAGCATACAAGAACGTCCCTGGGGAAGAAAAGTTGAAATTGGAAGAAGGATATAGAAAGCATATCGAAGAAAAGGAACTAAGTCGAAAAGAAAAAGCGGCAGATATTGAAAGAAGTAAAGATCCACAAAATATGACTGTTGTAGCAATATACGATCTACAGGCAGTATTGCCAGTGCCAATAGGTAATTCGTCAGCATTTTTTTACAAATCAAAACTTAACTGCTACAATTGCACGGTGAGTAATCGTTTTGTATATTGAACTATTAAAACTGTTTACTTATGTGGCAACACTGTAAGATTTAAAGATTGAACGAACAAAAGGAACAATGAGAACTGCCGGTAGTAGGTCCCCACCCTTTCTGGGTATCCCTTTTACTTGATCATTCATGTTTTGCATATTCAGTATTGTTTTTGACTTTGTACTGATCGGTTGTCATTTCGTGTACTCTATTAATAAAGTGTTAACAAATGTATTGATTTGCGTTTTACTCGGTAACGAAGGAAAGTATTCCTTAAAATAATCAGAAGTGGGATTATCCGAAAAAAAAGTGAAAGACTTAATATTTTTCCCTGTGTGTGCTACTCCACGAAAAAAAAAAAATAAACAACCCCCAAACGATGGCAGAAGTGGAAAAATGTAAGATGTACACTGCTGCGCAGCTGAAATCTTGGCTGGCAGACCTTGGAAAAAAAACAACGTGGAATAAAAGCGAGTTGGTGTTGCGGTTATTGTCCATCCCCGAAAAAGAGCGTGGTGAGTTCCCAGAGACAAGTTTCAGCAAGCAAACACAAAGGACAGATGGTGATGACTCGGATACAGACGGATACGAAGATAGCATCGATGAAATACCAACGACGCCAACAATGATAGCCGGTGAGGTCATCCATTCAAACAAAAGAAAGAACGATCAAACAAAAGAGGGACTAAATGAGCGAGCAAATGACAGAAATAAAGACGGAGCTAATGATGAGAGTGCTGATGAGGATGGGGATACAAATGTACAGACAAACGAGCGAAACATAAATATGAAAAAAGAGTGGCTGCTAATGAAGAGAGAACTGGAAGTGTTAAAAAGAGAAGTTGAGCTGCAAAAGAAAGAAAATGACATGTTAAAAAAAGAAAGAGCAAACGAATATGTCAACAGCGGCATTAAAGATCTGCTTCCCGATTTCTCCGGCGAATTTTTCCACCACTGGGAAACCCAATTAAAAAATTTAATTGAGGCGTATAACATTGATGACAAAAGTGCACGCCCGAAAAACTGGGTCCGGAGGTGGGAAGAACAGCGTTATGGATGAAATTGACTTGGCCATCTTCGATATTCTGGAATCAGTGTTGTAAAGTGCACCACTTGATGCATACCAAGCACTTTACAACCTCTTTACCATTTCTTACTTAGTATGCAGACGTTTAACCCTACGATCAATGTTGCAACTTCGTAACAATATATTGATTGTCCCAAATAAACATCCCCCCAAATTGCTATTTCAGCTTGCCACTTCCAGCGTCAATGCCCAACGCTTCCGACCTAAATAAACAATGCTTATTTATGGTCTTTCTTTATTTCCCTTGCGCAACTAAGTGCACAAGTCAATTAACTCGTTGTGCTGATGTCGCACTTCACTTTCCATACGAACATACGAACGATCGCTTTATGTATCGATCGTATGCGCGACAAAGTAACATGAGCCACTTGACTTATCCGAGAATTCCCTTCCGGATTTCCCTATTCTTTTTGCTTTTCTTCTTCGTTCGTCGAACCTCGAATTGAATGATTCAATCGAGGCTATTTATATTGGTCACTGGGCAATGACGCGACACTCTAGTTCAGTCACTCAGTTCGGCACTCTGTTTCAACCCGGGAGTCCGTAATTATCAATCAATCGGCTCAGTTTCTATTTCGTTCAAACTCGTTTCAATATCTTAATCCTACATCTTTGTTCGTTTTTCCCAAAACCTAAATAAATAAGTTAAAATAAGTAAATTAGAATAAGATTGTAATTTATAAGTTATAATAATAAAACAATAAACTAAAAAGTGCAAAATTTCGTTGTTCGGTGTTTTATTGATTTGGACGGACATACAAAATAACACCATCAAGGTAAGACCCAACTGAGAGTTGTGCCTCTCAGTATAAAAGAAAAAAAGCACAACAGAAATTTTGGTGTCAGATGTGGGGTCTATCTGAAAAGTGTCAAAAGTCCAAACAATAAACAAGAATACATTAACAATCAAGCTCAGTGAACTCGTGAAAAACTAAACTAATAACAAACACCAGTGAAAAACAAAAAAGGGAGAGAGAGTCATCCCAACTATACAAAAAAAAAATAAAAAAAAAAACACAAGACTATCAGTGCAAAAAAAAAAAAAAAAAAAGAAAACCGACGGCAGCAGTCATCACATCATCATCCTGAAGCAGATCCAGCCGCTGAAGTTCCAGTAATCCAGAAGTAAATAATATTAAGATTTTTTTTTTCTTCACCTTTCTTTCTCTTTACTCTTATCGACTTTCTTTTTATTATATTCATATTGTACTAGTATTAAGTATACGGAATCAATTACCTCTAAAACACAAAAATATAATAATTTTACGTTAATAGTGTAAGTCAATCGTCGTCTGCTCTCCTATGTCCTCAGAAGATAATCTAGTGTCTATATCCGATTCCGAAACCTCCAGTACCCTTGATAATTCATCCTCTTCCGAACCAAACTCTCAAATCGATTCCACTCTCGATATGGCTCCGAAACTAGACCGATCTTTCGCTTTCAAGCTCATCCCTGAGTTTGATGGCAACCGTGCCAATTTGCATAAATTTTTAAATGCCTGTGATCTGCTAGCCCTAGAAACCTCCACTGCCGAGTTGCCCCTTCTGATGACCATTATAAAAACCAAATTAAGTGGTCCCGCGTACAATATCGTCAAATATTGTGAATTTAATACGTGGGATGATTTAAAAGAAAAACTTCAAAATCAATTCCTAGAAACGAAGTCGCTATCGCAACTGCAAGTAGAACTAATCCAAATCACACAAAAACCGTCTGAGTCTGTACGAAATTATGCTAATAGAGTTGAGCAAACCCTAGCGAATTTAAATGACGCCTGCATAGCCAGTGAGGGCACCGACAATTCCGAGTGCATACAAAGTTTGAATGCGAAAACTGCTTTAAAAAGCTTTGAAAGGGGTCTAAACCCAAAATTCAGCTTGATTATTAAAGCCTCCAGATTCGAAACCTTGTCAGAAGCTGTAGAAGCAGCAGTAGAAGAGGAGAGAAGCTCTTCCTCCTTCCCCCCTCACTATCCAAATCACAGTAAACCTGTACCTACTAAGATTTCGTGTGCCTATTGTAAAAAGCCGGGTCACTCAATAAACCAATGCTACATGAAGCAAAATAAAGACAATTTACCCGTGATCAAAAGTGAAGTGAGAACAGTCAGTGTAACGTGTAACTACTGTAAAAACCCGGGACATCATATCCAAGAGTGTAGGAAAAGAGAATATAACAATAGACGCCGTCAAGAAAATTCTCTATCTCAAAATTCCCAACCTCAAAATTCTCAACCTCAGAATCGGAATCCTCCTCCTCCGAATCATACTCATCATTCGGAAAACCACCCGGAGGCCGGAACCAGTGGCAGGGTCCGGACCAACAATTAAATTCTCCTCGCCACATCTTCCATATCAATCTCAATAGCAAAGTTAGCCGTGTAGACTCTATTGAGATTTCTTCATCAACTCTTCTAAATCATAATCCTTCCAAATTCCTCATCGATGGTGGTAGTGAAATCTGTTTAATCAAAATCGACAAACTAAAGCCAGAAGTAGCAATCGACTCTTCCATAATTCATTCTTTGTCTGGAATTACCGAATCCGTTATATTAACCCAGGGTGTCGTTTACTTGAATGTAAACTTACCCTTAAACATCACCATCACGTATCCATTTCATGTAGTAGACAGGAACTTTCCCATTGTTACTGATGGAATTATTGGTAATAATTTCCTCGATGATCATCAAGCTCAAATCAATTATGGCACTAAAATTCTAACTCTTTTTTCAAAAAAACATATCATCGAATATGATTTAATCCCTTCCAACTACGTTAAGATTCCTGCTAGAACTGAAGTATTACTTCCTGTACTAAAGGAAACTAAAGCTGACAGTATTTGCTTAGCCCAACAATTTCCCAGTGGATTGTATATTGGCAATAGTATTACTCCTGCCAATAGTACTATCTCTTATATATCTGTGGTCAACTCTTCCGAATTCCCCTATTGAATTTAACACAGATGAATTAATCTTCGACGAAGTCTCTAATTACAATATCTTCCAAATCCAACAGCATCCAACTTCTTACGATAGAATCCAAACTATCAAAGAATTAGTCGTGACTGATCACATGACTAACGACGAAAAAGATTCTATCTTAAATCTGTGTATGTTGTATGGCGATTTATTCTACCTAAATGGGGATAAATTGACTCATACTACATCCGTACAACATTCAATCCATACCCCCGATTCTACCCCTACTTATATCAAACCTTACAGGTTACCTGAAGCTCAGCGCCAAGAGGTAAATAAACAAATTCATGAGATGATGGACGATAATATTATCCAACCATCGAATAGTCCATGGAATTTTCCTCTTATCGTTGTACCTAAGAAACCTGATAGGAATGGTAATAAGAAATGGAGAATCGTAGTCGATTTCCGTAAGCTCAACGACAAAACAGTCGGTGATGCTTACCCTCTTCCCAATATAACTGATATTCTAGATCAGTTAGGGAGCTCCAAATTCTTTTCCACCTTAGATCTCGCTAGTGGATTCCACCAAATCGAAGTTAAGCCTGAAGATAGAGAGAAGACAGCCTTCTCCTCGCCGTTTGGTCATTACGAGTTCATTAGAATGCCTTATGGATTAAAAGGTGCCCCCGCTACCTTCCAAAGGTTAATGAATAACGTTCTGACTGGTCTTCAAGGTATAAAAACTTTCGTATACATGGATGACATCGTGATCTATGGAAAAACATTAGAGGAACACAATTCTAAGCTAGTCGAAATCTTTGATCGTTTGAGAACACACAATCTCAAACTACAACCTGAGAAATGCCAGTTCCTAAGATCGGAACTTATTTACTTGGGTCATGTAATAAACGAATCTGGCATTAAACCAGATCCTCAGAAAATCCAGTGTGTTAAAGATTTCGCTCAACCCAAAAACACCAAAGACATAAAAAGTTTTCTGGGTCTTGCTGGATACTATCGCCGTTTCATCAAAGATTTCGCTAAAATTTCTAAACCCCTTACTAATCTTCTTCGCAAGGACGTCCCTTTTGACTGGACTCCTCTTTGTACAAATTCTTTTCACGGATTAAAAGAAAAACTTATTAATCCACCCCTTCTCCAATATCCTGATTTTACTAAAAACTTTATCCTTACAACAGATGCTAGTGATGTTGCTATTGGTAGTGTGCTTTCACAGGGTGAGCCAGGAAATGACTTGCCTATCGCATATGCCTCTCGCACGCTGAATAAGAGTGAGAAGAACTATTCCACTACAGATAAGGAATTGCTTGCCATTGTATGGTCAGTCCGGCATTTCCGTCCCTATCTCTATGGAAGAAAATTCCTCCTTATCACAGATCACAAACCACTCATCTATATCCATAATTGCAAAGACATTAGTTCAAGACTAATGCGATATCGCCTGCAACTCGAAGAGTTTGATTATGAAATTATTCACAAAAAAGGCGAACAAAATACGAACGCCGATTGCCTTAGCAGAATTGCTAAAATGACTCTTCGATCATCTACTAATTCGTCTACTACATCGTCTTCAAATTCGTCTCCTACATCGTCTACTAATTCGTCTACTATATCTTGTTCCAAATCGTCTTCTAAATCGTGTGCCAATTCTTGTTTTAATTCATGTACTAACTCTTGTTCAAAATCGTCTCCTATATCCTGTACCAATTCTTGTATTAACTCGCCTACTACATCGTGTACCAACTCTCCTACTAATTCGTTTACTAACCCATCTACTAATTCGTGTACTAATTCTTCCAAATCGTCTACTAGTTCTTCTACCAATTCAACTCCTATATCGTCTCCTAATTCACTTACCAACTCTTGTTCCAATCCGTATACTAGCTCGACTCTTACTAACTCATCCCCTACTTCGTCGCCAAACCTGCCTACCATTTCGTCGTCTAACCTAACCTCTCCGATTCAAGATCCTTGTACTTCTTCACAAGTCATTAATTCGTTAACTAACTCCTCCCCTAGTCGTGAACCAACTCGTGAAGAAATTCAAATCATCCTAAAGGAATTTCACTTAAATCCAATTGGAGGACATTGTGGAGTCAACCGAACTTTCAAACGTATAAAATTATATCACAAATGGAAAAATATGTTCCAAGATATAAAAACGTATATCAAAAACTGCGAACTCTGTCAGAAAAACAAAGTCACAAAATACACCATGGAACCTATGGTAATCACTTCTACTGCCAAACATCCCTTTGAAAAGATATCTATTGATATCGTTGGCCCATATCCTACCACTTCTAACCAAAACAAATACCTTCTAACTTTCATCGATGATTTAACTAAATACACCGATGCTATCCCATTACCAAATCAGGAAGCTAATACTATCGCCGAAGCATTCGTCAAAGAAATAATCTTTCGCTTCGGTACCCCTAAATACGTTTTATCCGACCAAGGTCAAAACTTCCTCAGTGACATATTTAAAAACGTTTGTAAACTTTTAAAGATCACTAAACTTCAAACAACAGCTTACCGACCTCAGTCAAATGGGTCTTGTGAACGAAGTCACCGAAACTTCGTGGAATATCTCCGCTGTTTTATAAACAAGTCTCAAGATGATTGGGATTCTTGGATTAAATATGCCGTATTCGTCCATAATACTACCCCTAATACTTCTACTGCTTTTACTCCCTTTGAGTTAGTTTTTGGAAGACAAGTGGAACTTCCTACTAGCTTAACTAAAAATCCTGAAATATGTTATAATTATGATCTATATGCGAATGAGCTGAAATCACGATTACAACACGCTCATCATATTGCCAGAGAACACTTAGTCAAAAGTAAAGAATCTTCCAAGATTCAATATGACAAAAAACAAAATCCTGTAACTTTCACAGAAGGAGACTATGTTTTACTTAAAAACGAAAGTTGTCCTAAGAACAAAAATAAAAAGTTACTTCCTATATGGAATGGTCCATATGAAATTTTATCTTCCTCTGGAGTTAATTCCATAATAAAATACAAAAATCGAGCTATAAAAGTTCACAACAATAGACTCAAATTGTTTTCTTCTTAATAAAAAGAAATTATTCCTATATCTTTCTAGAAATGGACGGAATTTTCGTAAAACTCCTCATCCTAAGCACCTTCGTATATTTTACTTCTCCAATGGCATTATATAACCAACCCGTAACCTCATACGAAATCATCGATCTACAAAACAAAACTGGACTCTACTACGAAAACATCGGTAACCTCAAGCTCTTCTCAAATCATTGGAATTTAGTAATTTATTCTAGTTTAAGTGAATTTGATACCCAATACAAAGCTATCTTACTATATCATCAAAAAATATTATCCCTTTGCGAACAATTCCTCTCAACTCAAGAATCCTTAAACCAATGTACTACCCTTCCCATTCAATCCTCCATGATTCTGGACAGACTTAATGAACAGGATCTCATTATAAACAAATATCTTGGTACCACTGTAAAACCCCGTCTACTAAAACGAGGTCTTCTAAATGTTGTCGGGACTATTTCTAAGCAATTGTTTGGAACCCTTGATGACAACGATGCCAAATCTTTCTCTGAGCACATACACAATTTAGATCAACAACAAAGTCATGCTTTCAATCTGTATGAAAAACAAATATCCGTTTCAAAAAATATCATACACCAACTAAATCTTACTAATGAGCAATTAATTGCTCTTGGTGAAAAACTTGAAAAAACTAGTCTAAACGTGGAGAAAATCCAACTTAATCAGAACAACCATGACTACTTAACCGAATCATTTTTTCAACTAACAGAACTATTTACTATGTTTAATTCCTTATCTGAATACTACTATTCAGCAAAAAGCCACCTTTTGGAAGCTATTTATTCCGCAGCCCATGGAAAACTACATCCATATCTTATAGATCCATCTAAATTAACCGAAGAAATTAGAAAAATTCAACCTTTCCTTCCTGAAGACAATCGTCTGCCATTTCCCCTACAGGAACAATACATAGATAAACTATTTAACATTTTAGAAACACATATATACTTTTCCAATGACAAAATACATTTTCTATTGAAAATCCCACTAACCACATCTAAAAGCTATAGTATTTACAAAATGACCAGTATCCCCAATCTGGTTGGAAACAACTCATATTCCGTAATAATTCCCGAAAAACCCTTACTCGTTATTGATTCTGAAAAACAGTCTTACTTCCTCTACGAAGAACAAAATTTAGAAAAATGTTTCAACACCCATAAAAACAATTATATTTGCGAACAGAATGGACCAATCTTATTTACACATCTCAGTAATGCTTGCGAACTTAATCTGCTTTCTACATTACCAAGCACCCCCAATAGTTGTAAAATGCAAATTATGCAAATTTTTCATCCAATATTCCTACAACTAGCCGATTCAAATTCTTGGCTATTCGTCTCCCCAAATCCCGAAAATCTTATAATCAAATGCCAAAAATTTAATTCCCAACTAACTATCAATTCAACTGGAATACTAAAAATTGACTCTACTTGTATAGCAAACACAAAATACCAGTCCCTTATTTCCAAAACTAATTATGAAACAGATACAAAACTAAACTTTATCTCATCTGCCATCCCTTTATCTACTCCAAACATTACCCAATTTCATTTCGCTAAACTACCCATCATAGAAACTCAAACATTTACAATTCGCAACCAAATTAATGATTTAAACGCTATTAGTAAAAGCTTAGATGATATAAATTATCAACAAATTTCACACCCCATCATAAATTCCTCAAATAACAAACATATCACTACTATTTATATTCTCTTGGCCATACTTTTCCTTATGATGTCCATAGTTATCGCTTTCTTAAGAAAATTGTATACACAAAAAGATTTACACAAAAATCATATGATCTCTGACCCTCTGCCACTACCAAAACCACGATCATCTACAATTCTTTCTCATCCATTTCCAACTTCAAGCAAGTTGTCTTCAAATCTCTCTCGTTCCCTTTCCTTACCGAAAACACAAACCATTAATGGTCCATCATCTTCTGCTTCTTCAACCGAAACTCGTACCAATCCTAGGTACAAGTTTCGTTTTTAAGGGGGGAGGTGTTGTAAAGTGCACCACTTGATGCATACCAAGCACTTTACAACCTCTTTACCATTTCTTACTTAGTATGCAGACGTTTAACCCTACGATCAATGTTGCAACTTCGTAACAATATATTGATTGTCCCAAATAAACATCCCCCCAAATTGCTATTTCAGCTTGCCACTTCCAGCGTCAATGCCCAACGCTTCCGACCTAAATAAACAATGCTTATTTATGGTCTTTCTTTATTTCCCTTGCGCAACTAAGTGCACAAGTCAATTAACTCGTTGTGCTGATGTCGCACTTCACTTTCCATACGAACATACGAACGATCGCTTTATGTATCGATCGTATGCGCGACAAAGTAACATGAGCCACTTGACTTATCCGAGAATTCCCTTCCGGATTTCCCTATTCTTTTTGCTTTTCTTCTTCGTTCGTCGAACCTCGAATTGAATGATTCAATCGAGGCTATTTATATTGGTCACTGGGCAATGACGCGACACTCTAGTTCAGTCACTCAGTTCGGCACTCTGTTTCAACCCGGGAGTCCGTAATTGAAGCGTTTAGAATGAGAAGGGGTTAAGTGACATTTTTGAAAATTTTGAGGTTTTTTTACTTGATAAATGTGTTATGTGACAACTTAAAGGCATAGAAAATTAAACTGGCACTTAACACATTTTTATATATTTTGAATAAAAAATGGTCATCCATCCCTATTTCTGAATAAAGGCGTTACAGTCATAAATTTATAAAAAAAAAATACACTTGTATTGTCACTTGTCACTTAACCCCTTCTCATTCTAAACGATTCAATTATCAATCAATCGGCTCAGTTTCTATTTCGTTCAAACTCGTTTCAATATCTTAATCCTACATCTTTGTTCGTTTTTCCCAAAACCTAAATAAATAAGTTAAAATAAGTAAATTAGAATAAGATTGTAATTTATAAGTTATAATAATAAAACAATAAACTAAAAAGTGCAAAATTTCGTTGTTCGGTGTTTTATTGATTTGGACGGACATACAAAATAACACCATCAAGGTAAGACCCAACTGAGAGTTGTGCCTCTCAGTATAAAAGACAAAAAGCACAACATCAGACTCAGCTGTGGTAGATGGACTGAAATTGCCAGAAAGCTATGGAAAAGATGGAAGATCTACCATCAGCTGAGTGTGATTCCATCATATCGATGACAGAGGAAACACTAGCCCAGCCACCTCCAAACCCAAGGAAAAGGAAGAGCTCTACCAAGTTTTCAAGTGAAACTTTGGATAGAGAGAAGAAGTGTCGGCTGGAGCTCCTGGAGGTTGAAGTTTACTACAGGAAACTTCAATGCCTGAAATTGGAGAGGGAGCTACAACTTCCAGATTCTGATATAACTCGGGAAATTGCAGCGGCAGAAACTGCAAATAATTTTCAAATACTGTTGCGACTAGCAACATGAAAGGCAGAACAAACCATCCGACAATGTATGACAAAGTATTGTCAAACGATTACCCAGGCCATTAGTCCAGAATGCACCGAACCTGATCCACTGTCGGCTGACAGAATATCAGCATTCGATACTCTGTTGCGGCCTGACCCATTGCTGGCTGGCACCGAACCACCAACCAATTAAGTGATGATTCATCGCCCACTTGAACTGAATGGTGTGATAAAAGGGGGACAACGCCGAAAACAGACCACAGAACAACAACATGACGAAGATATACACAATCATCGCGATCGTCTGTACTCTTGGCGGTGGGGCGTACATTGTAAATGAGCTGTGGAAAGCCATTACATGGTACAAAACTCTAAAGGCGACGCATATCTGGGACGTGCTGGACTTGGTCTAAGTTTTCTTCGTGTCAAGAAGGAGACGAACAAAACAGTGCTGATCCAACAACCGCCGAGACCACTCGCCTCGTCTACAACTTGGCCAAAAGAATTAATGTAACATATTAAAGTAAAAATATATATAGGAATATTTGGAAAACGAATTTGTTGTGATTACATTTCATTGGGAAATTCACATTAAGCGTAAAGTAAGTTGCCGTGGCGCAACAAAAGGAAACAGGAGTCAACCAGGCAGAAACACAACGTCTTCGTGAGGATATCAATCGCCAAGAAAATGAGGCGAATGCATTGGAGCATCGCAACCGAACGAATGAAACGCAGTCAACGACAACACCTGTATCCAACTCATCGCCAGCCGCCATGTCAGACAGGGTAATAGATCTACCCATTTTTTTTGGAAAAGCCAGAGGATTGGCCGTTATTCCTGGCAAACTCTGAGGAAACAACGAGGAACTTTCAAAACACAGCTATGGAAAACACCATCCGATTGCAGAAATGTCTACAGGGGGAAGCTCTGGAGTCCGTCCTAGCACTGTTAATCCACCCTAGCAATCTGGAACAGGTGATTAAAACGCTGTCTTTTTGATTTGGACGCACAAACGTTTTGGTGAAAGGATAACTACAAAAAATACAGCAGATTGCAAGTAATAACGACGCTCGAGTGGAAGAGATGATCCCATTCACTATAGCCAATCCAGGGATGCTTGAAGAATTGGTTTTGAAGCTGCCGCTTTCAAGAAGATTCGAGTGGGCTAAGCAGGCACGGACATAACACCATATGCAACAATCAAAGACTTTGCCTTTTGGTTGGTTAAATGAGCAAGCGAAAATAATACAACTTTTGCCACAACCGAGTACTTCTGTAGTTGCCAGAAATCAAGTTTCACATGCTCGAAGAATGTTTCACACAAATGAGAGACCCGCTGTAGTATCACGGAACACAACTAGGGGCAAATGTATGTGCTGCGGTGGTAACCATCAGATGAGTGAGTGTGTTAATTTTAGAGGCCTAGCCATCAATGACCGTTGGAAACTGTCATTTCATTTACTGATTCCACATACCTTTGATGTTATGGACACGAACTTTAAACATAACAGTTTTCTATTCAGATAAGCTTATGAAAAAAATTATATTCTTAATATTTTAAATATGATTAAAGATTAGCCGTCAAAGTTCTTCTAAATGTATGTGCTGCCCAATACCGAACACCAAGGGATAACGATTTATTTTAAATAGCTGGCCCATTCTGTTATTAAGAAGACTGAGAACTAGGGGCAGAAACTGACCCATCAACTTCCCAGGCATCCCTACAGATGCTTACGTGCCAAACACAAGAGGATATAAGACAACTATTTCGGATTCTGCCAATGACCCTGACTGGCCCACGAGGTGAGATGTCAGCATATGAGATGTTCGAAGAGGGGTCATCGATTACCATTCTAGAAGGAGTAGCAGACCAGCTTGCACTCAAAGGTCCGGTAGAGCCACTAACACTTTAGTGGTACGGATAAAACGTAGTGACGGAGCCATCAAGAAGAGTAGCTGTCGATGTACAAGGTGTCGAAAAAGGAGATCAACGTTTTCCACTACGAAACGTAAGACCAGTGAAGAACTGGAGTCTACCGTGTCAGACATTCAACAAGGATAATTTTCTTCACCTTCATCTGCAAACGAAGATTCCTCTATAACCGAACTTAAAACCTCACAACAAATTGCTGCAGATGAATTTAAATAAAGAATCACAATATGTAACAATTAAACCAAACTCTCAAAATGAACCTGATACAATGTCTTCTAAATGCAATGAGTCAAATGCGACTGACTCTGACCCACTGCAGCCGCAGGTGTTGAGGCGCAGCGAAAGGGAGCGCCGTTTTCCAGCAAGTTGTCGAAAAAGATGATTTTCCCTTGTCTCTCTATTCTGAAGGTCAATCAACCGATGCAGATGAATAGAACATATCATCATTTCACGAACATTCGACATCCGGAACGGAACCCTTACTTGAATTAACAGGACTTATCGCGCCTCCATTGTACCAAAATCGACAAGCTAAGGCTTCTAACCAACAATTGTCCAAACGATGAGAGGCGCATGCATTTAAAGTTCTTAGTACTGTCACATATTCCCCACAGCAAAACATAAATGATCCGGCGACGCCAGATGAAGCTCTGTCTCGTTCAGATGCGAATCATTGGAAGCTGTCAATAGAAGAGGAATTCCAATCGCTACTCGATAACAATACTTGGTCGCTAGCTGAACTGCCTAAAAGTCGGAAGGCAATCAAATGCAAATGGATATTCCAAACTAAATGTAACGTTACAGGCCATATCGACCGCTACAAAGCAAGGCTGGTCATAAAAGGATACTCGCAGCAAAAGGGGGTGGATTATGAAGACACACACTCCCCAGTCGTTTCTCTTACGAAAAATATAAATCCAGAAAGCCACTACTGAGTCAAAATATATATATAAAGGTTTCAGCCGAAAGAGACGGCTAGTGATCATCTGCCCGACCGATGTTTTAGTTAGGTAGTTTTTTTCTTTAGTTTTTAATTTCTTGTATGAACGCGAAGAGACGAAGAAAAAATGCCGAAAACAACAAAAGGCAAATGCATATTAAACGCCAAACTTTCTGAAAGACATCCGTTTCTAGAAACAACGAAGACCAAAAGCGATGTTTTTTGCAAGAAATGCCACAGCCGTTTTTCCATTGTAGGAGGCGGCAATTCACACATCGTTCAACACTTGAAATCCAAAAAAAACATATTGACGCTCTGAATACCGCTTCTACAAGTCGAACTATAACATCGCATTTTTCATCGACACTGGATGTACAAACAGCGGCATTAGAAGGAGTCTGGGCGTATCACACTATAAATGTGAATTATGACGTATGAGTGAGGGAATGAGATTTATATTCCGCGAAGTAAGAACGCAATAATAGAAATGCGCTTTCGGTTTACGAAAACGTATTGTGTATTATAATGTTATCCTGCTCTTAAAAGGTATATAGAAGACAAGCGTTGATTTTCTTGTTTAAATTTTGAACTCCGTAGCGCTATACAAAATGAAATGATTAATCACTGTCACGTTTTCTTTTAAACATGTTGAATTATGCTTTGAAGTTTAACTTATCACTGGAAAATATCCGCATATAGACTATTTGTAAGTTTTCTCGATTTACACAATTATTAACTTTAAAAAAAAATAGAAAGCTCAAACGACATCTCAAAATAGATTATGGAGGGTATGAGTACTAAGCAACTTCAGGCTAAACTTAAAATAGGAACCTACCAACAGGTGGATCAAAGAAAACTCTTATTAGTAGAATCCTGAGAAAAAAACAAGATCGCGGAGTTAAAATGCAGACTCAACGCAAACACTGTGAAGGAAACTGACCAACCATTAATTCAATCATCGCAGCTGAAACGGAAGAATGTGTCAATGAACAACAAATGGAAAATGTTACAATTGTAGTAGATTATCTTAAGTGTGTCCACGGCTTAACCAAAGGCACAATCGCAACTAACTTCAAGTAACTTTCATTTTGATTTTTGACATTTTGGATTCTCTCTCTCACATCCGGGCTATTGCCTTTTCACTTTTGGATAAAGACTCAAGAAAAGAAGAACACGTTTAATTGTGAAATCCACTTCAATCCAAATAAAACCCAATAAAATACAATTACAGATTACTAAACAATAAATTCTCAATCTTCCGTTTTTAATGACGATGAGCTACGGGCCAGAGAATGGGACCTAATCAGACGAGAGAAAGAGTTACTGGAAAAAGAACGAATCATATTTAGACAAGAACGGGAGCTAATTAAAAAACTGAAGCATTTTGAAACAAGCAGGAATCCTGTCAGAAGTGAAGTGACACATGCACCCAAAATTAACTGCAGTATCAAAGAAATTGCAGATGCATTGCCGTTGTTCTCGCCTGGAGACATTGCTTCAATATCCGCAGAATGTTGGGTTTAGCGGGTAGGACACCTAGCGAAAGTATACCAATGGGATGAAGGGGCATTGCTGCTAGCGGCAGCCTCTAAAATGCATGGTCCAGCACGCTTTTGGTAAGACAGTTTCCAGGAAATATCCGTTACATGGAATCAATTGGCAAGTGAAGTGAATGTTCTTCAGCAATTAATAAGAAAAGTTAGGAAACCAGAAGAGTCTATAGGGAACTTTTGTTTTGAAACTAACATGTTAGGCAAAAGAATCCATCTCGCTGATCAAACAATCATTCAGTACATCCTTACAGGCCTTAACGACCCTCAAATGAGTTCGTGTCTGGCAGCTGGGAATTACAAGGACATTACTGAGTTAATATCAAAAATAAAGTTGTACGAGAGTATTCGTTTAAATGCACTCCCGATTTTGCCTAGCGGAACATCCAGGCCAGCACATATTAATCGCCAGCAGAATAGTGGACCGGCAACCTGGCAATCTGGGCAGCAGATCGGCAGACAAAATTATGTTTTATTGAATTTTTAAAAGGCAAAAAAGAAAAACAGAAAGTAGCAGCACTGAATTAAAATGTAAATAAGGTTGTCGTCCCTTTCTGATAAACAGAGAGCAGACGATTGACAACCTTGTTTCACAAAACAAAGAAAAGGGCAATTTCATCTTTCTGGAAAAAAAGAAATTAAACTTTGCCGCCATTAGCCTCGTTAGATTTCAGACGTACATTTCTTTGTAGTTCGGGAAATAATAATAATTTTTTTGTTAAGCCGATTAAATTGTTTTGCCTAATACCGATGTAAGTAGTTTAGAATGTGACATGAATTTACGTTTATATATCTGCTTTATTTTTCTTTATGCAGTCAATAAAATTGCATTGTAACCCAGGTTGGAAAATCTTTGTCTTTCATTGATTTGCTGGAGGCGGTATTTATACGGACAAGGTTATAAAAAAACAACGGCTCAACAATTGGATTGAGCTAGATATTGTAGAAAATAAGTGAGAACCTATTTCCCTCTTGTTTGGTAACACTATTCTCACAACATTGTATACCCTGTAGTTTACGCTGTCATTATGACACTTTGACATTTATAATAAAACCTTCTTCTTACTTTGAATTTCATCAAAACAGGTTGTGCTTTTATTTTCACGTTCGAGATATTTTCCTGTTCCCGATTTTTCTCCAACAGATATCGACGAGGACGACGACGCGTCAGGATGGACGAGTCTGTAGCGGAGGGGAGTGAGACAGATATAGAATGTAATATAAAATATAGAAAATACATACACTAGGGGCAGTTGGAAGTAACCAATGAAGGAGAGCGGTTAACTCAGACCTGTTGCGCAGGAGTAACTCATATCTTTCATATTTGGATAAACTTATGTATTGCCTAACCCCTGTATTAATAAACGACGAGCAGCGGCGAATTAGCACTAACACACATGTTAACTTCAAATTATTATTAATAAACGTGTGTTTGGTTTCACTGACATGTAATAACGAGCGGATAACTTAACTCGCCGAAATCGGCGTTTGGAGAGCGGATAACTCTTTAACACAGGTACTTGGTTGTCAAAATTGACATCTGGATTCTGGACTTTTGTTTAACGTCAAAAAAAAAATATTGTCCATATATAAACCATTTTAGAAATTGTTATAGTAAAATGTACTCCAATTTCATCGATTTCTTAAATCAGATGGATAGTTTTAATGAAATCGGCAGACGCGAAAAAATATACAAAGAACGTATAAACCCTATGGAAGAATTCAACGAAAACGAGTTCGAAAAAAAACATCGATTTTCAAAAAAAAATATGCTCAGGTTAAAATGATTTAGAAGGCGATAGAAGGGGTGGTCACATTCCAGTCGATATTAGGGTTCCCAACCGTACTATAATATATAGTATTGTACTATATTTTGGCTTTGCGTTCTATATACTGTTGAAGAAATATGTAGTACGCAAAAATACTATTTTTCAATCCGTTGAATCAATAGCAAACAGATCTTACATTTTGATTGCACCTTAAGGTTTCCTTCATCATACATGAATCGAACTCACCTAAGTCTTGCTGTCAAGCAAGCCATGAGATATTTTTATCATTTGAAATTGCAACTGATACGTGTTCGTGTAATATTTAAACTTTGTTTATTTTTTTCATCGGAATTTCATTCACAAAAGTGTCTTTAAAGTTTTAATTGTTGTGTAATGGAAAAGGGAAGTGACACCGAAAATGGGTCAAGTACAAATAGTACAATTGCACCTCAAAAGCCCACTAAAAAGCGAAAAATTCAAAAAAGACTACAGAAATATAAACCAGTGTTGTGACAGATCGATAGATAGAATAGAAGTCAAATTTTTACAGTGCGAACTAAATAGAGTAAAATATAAAAATAAAAAACCTTTTTCTTTTGAAACCGACATCTAAGACACTTTTTTTTGAACGGTGGATGTTCACCAAAAGAAAAAAGGATACTTAAGGATGTCTAAGTGCTTTAAATGCAAGTCTGCGATTCGAGGCGAAACCGGCGTCAGCTGTGAAGGCGTCTGGAAAAAAGGTTTTTCATCAGACAACAAAATGTTCTGGATTAGACGAATATAGTAGTGGAATTATAAGAAAAGATAACATGGTAAGATTTATTTGCGACGATTGTGTTTTATACATCCAAAATGTGGACCTGGGGCCTGTTTCACAGATCATACATCACATACATTTCATACAACATACATTCTCATCATACATCATACAACATTTCATAGATTTCATTGGAAGTGTTGTATGATAATTTTGTTTGTTGTATGAAATGTATGATTTTGACATTTTCGTTGTTAGGTTACGATTGCCTTCAGTGTCAATAATAAAACATAAGAAAAATTAAATAAAGTAAAATAAAGTAATTTCTGATAAATGTTTTTGAAAGTAAATATATAATAGACAATGGAGTTACTTTATGATGGTGAAGATGCGCTGGAATTACTTGAAATTAATATAAACAGAAGACGACCTAGAATAATTTTAAAGCGAGTGAATTTTAATATGGAAGATCCATATTTTGTGGAAAAATTTAGAATGCCCAGAGTGTGTGTTGAATTTTTATTAGAGCGTATAGGCGCATCAATTATACATTCGACAAATTGCAATGACGCTTTATCACCATTACAACAAATATTGGTAACGCTTCATTGGCTTGGCAATGGAAGTCAGTACCATGGTATCGGGACAATGCATGGAGTATCAAAGGCAACAATATGTCGTTGTGTTACTAAAATTTGTAAATTTATTTCACAAAGTCTATTATGTAAGTTCTAGCTTTTTTGGAAACTTGCTTCTTATTATAATTTTGTTTATTTTTTATTAGACGAAGAAGTGAAATGGCCTGAAAATGCAGTCGCTGTAGCCGAGGAGTTTTTTCGCAAAGCTGAAATGCCATGTATTGCTGGGGCTATTGATGGTACACTTATTCGAATTGAAGCGCCATCAGTTAATGAGCAAGCATATGTCGACCGCAAAGGGCATCACTCTTTAAATGTTATGCTAGTGGCTGGTGCAGATTATCGCTTCTATGCCATTGATAGCAACTTCCCAGGATCTGTACATGACAGTCGTGTAATGCAGTGCAGTCGATTTTATAACAAGTGGAATAATGAAGGGTGGCGCCCTTTCCCAAGAGCCGTTGTTATTGGTGACTCCGCGTATCCATTGAGAACGTGGTTATTGACTTGTAACGTTCCTAATAGTATTCCAGAAAGCCGAACTAAAAATCGTTTTCTATCTAAATTGAAGAAAACACGACAAGTTGTTGAATGTAGCATTGGACAGTTGAAGGAAATTTTTCCTTGCTTAAATGAGCTTCGTTTAAAGACGGCTGTTAGTTGTGCGAATGTTGTTAATGCTTGTGTCACATTGTATAACATTCGGAAAAGGATGGTAAAAGAAAACGAAATTATTTTCTTGGATGAGGATTTTATTGTGGAAGATGAAGATGGTGCAGATATTTCAGATGAAAATGAAAACGATAACATAGATGCAGTGGAGGCGCTAAGAACTTACTTGAATCATTTCAACTAATTGAAATATTTCAATAAAAAAAATACTCAAATATAGTTTTAGTTCTATTTTATTTTGGTAGGTACTAATCATCTTCTTCATCCGATGATTGCGACGGAACGAAAAGAGATGCTGTGAATTCAGAAATTTTAATTCCTAAATGCACTTCCCTTTCACGGCACTCGAGCTGCTTGCAATAATAATTTAAGGAAATACAAGAAAGCGTCGAAAAAATGATAGCGTGTCAAATCTAATAGAAGTTGATATAGGAGTTCCTCAGGGCTCAATACTCGGAGCGTTACTATTTATAATTTACATCAACGACATGCCGAATATAATACGCGAATGCAAAATTGTACTATATGCAGACGACACATTAGTGTATGCCGAAGGAAATGATATTGATGAATGTAAAGCGAAGTTGACAAATTACAAAATGGTGTACAATGAATAAGCTGAAACTAAACGAGAATAAAACGAAGCTAATGGGTATAAATATAAATAGCGAAACATCAATAGAAATAAATAATAGCAAGATAGAATATGTAAATCAAATCAAATACCTGGGAATAATTATTGATAGTGCTTTGAAATTTTCGGAACACATTGATTATATATGCAAAAAGATTGCTAAAAAGATTGGATTTTTCAGTAGAATACGAAAACAGATGGATTGCCTCACAGCAATTAAAGTATACAATACTATCATAAAGCCTCATTTCGAATATTGTTCGACTATTACATACTCGTGCTGCAATCAAGGTCACGTGGAGAGACTCCAAAAACTACAAAATAAGGCAATGAGGAGTATATTGAGATGCAATAGAATGACGCCAATAAGATTAATGTTGGATATGCTCAAGTGGTTAAACGTAAGAGAAAGACTGGAACTAAACACTATGATCGCTGTTTTTAAAATAAAGCAGGGCACTGCACCAAAGTACCTAACAAGTGGAGTGAGACGAGTGGGAGAAACACAACAATACCAGTTGCGAAACGCTAGCGACTTTAGAGTAAACCGCCAGACTTCAGTAGCTGCAGGGAATACACTCATGCATAAAGGAATAATTTTATTTAATAACTTGCCATTTGAAATAAAGAATGAAAATAATTTTAGAATCTTCAAAAGTAAATGCATACAATTTGTAAAACAAAATACTTGAATTTAAGTGAAAGCAAAGACTGATTTATATAAAATCAATATAAGTGATATTTATATTATGTACTTAGTACTTATATTTTTAAGATTATTGTAAAGTATTTTTATACTAATAAATATTTACTACTACTACTACTACTACTAAGAATGGGAAAAACAATATGGTTTTATAACAAAAGATCCCCAAAATTTATTCAATGCAAAGTGCATACCATGCAACATAATAATGTCTATCGGAAAAAGTGGTATTGGCCAGGTGAGTGCCTTGATGTCAAGCTAGGTATTTCCATCCTCCTTTGCTGTTTATTTTGAATTGATTCTAGCTGTGTTTCTTTCGCCCCCGTCACGGCTATAGGATAAGCAAAATAAAAAAAACCCTTGTTAAATACAACAAATGCTTAACCTGGATAATTATCGGGGCTAACACCTTCGCGGCGATAGAGAAAAGTATAGCCAACACAAATTTGTGTATGTTATCGATAACTTGTATGGAAATTTCATAAATGACATCTGACATGTTGACAAAAATTTAAATTAAAAAATTCAAATTTGAAAAAAATTTCTCAGCAAGCGGAGGAAAAAAGGAAAATTACCAAGAAATGGAATATCTGAAACAATACACAATAATTTACTGTGTTAACTTGATTAATTTTTCATTTGAATTAATATGTTTTGGTACCTCTGCTTCGTTATAATTTTTAATTTAAAACATTTTATCAAATTAAATTTTTCAAATGTAAATTTTACTGTCAATGTCAATTTCACCATCAGATTGATGCGTTGCCAACTTATGGTTTTATTCTTCGATGTTCGTTTTTTTCGGCAATCCTTGATAGAGACGCTGATAGGGACGAAAGAAACAAAGCTTCTATTGAATGAAATTTTAATGAAAATGTGCTTGAATAATTGTGGTGATTTATGAATGTTTATAAACTGTTGCAGATTAAACAACATTGCGAAACAAAGCAACATAAATTAAAAATTGAACTAAACAAGAAAACTGCAACACTAGATCGCTTTTTTGGTTCATCGGACGCTTCTTCTTCTGTTTCCCACACGAACACGAAACCAAAAGTTAGGGCGAACGAAAATGGAAGCTTTAGTTGAGGAGGTTTTAGGACCATATGCCCTGAAGACTTTAATAAGTGACTTAAATAACCCAGACTTATATATCAACAGTATATAAACTATTCTCAAAGACTATATATCGGACCATCAAAACCGAACTTAACAACAAACAGCCACGGGAACAAGCAGGATTCCGGGAAGGATTCTCCACAACGGACCATCTACAGACCATAAACCAACTGATTGAAAAATCCAACGAGTACAGACAACCCCTATATCTCCTATACATCGACTTTAGCAAGGCATTCGACTCAATAGAACACAACAAAATATGGACGGCTTTAGAAAACCAAGGGATTCATGATTTATACATCAAAACTCTAAGAAACATATATAAAAACAACACTGGACAAATAAAAACTACGGACTATGCATAAATCTGTAGTGATTGGCAACACCGTCCATACGAAATTCCTCATCGCTGAACACACCAAGTTTTCTTATACATGTGGGATAGGGCCTATCAGACATACGTTACCCTACGAACTAGACAGTAAGTTAACACCAAACACATTTAAAACACCAAACACATGCCGATACCAGATACCACATCCGACATTCCAACGATTGCAGCAGCAGCATAGGAAAACACTCATATTGCTGAGCAAGCGTCTAGAGTGCAACATAAATCCAAACACAAATTCACACATTCCATTCCCACAGCCACAGCACGTAGAGATAAGAAAACCTAGGTAATAAGTACGATTTTGTTAGCTTTAAGTTTCAGTTCTTATTTGGTAGTTAATAAAAGAAGAGGCTTCTCCTCTAAAGAAATAAAAAATATTTTTTTTTTAATGAAAATAAATCTAGAATAATTTAATTAGTACACATGACACATACTTAGACGAACGCAACGAACGGAAGACAATGTACATAGCACAATAAAACAAACTCAACGAGACAGTAAGCAACGCTACCAATACCAATAACGAACATAGAGAACGAACAGCAACCAACTGTACCAACGAACAGACGACACTTCAATCGTCACCAAACGTTCGAGTCGAGTTGTACGTATTTTTTCCTGTTAAGGTAGTTTAAGAGACTCAATAAAATTGAAGATAATTGTACGAAGAGTTCGCGTTTCTTTTGCTAGTGCATCGGTGGTAAGAATCCCACATTTTGGGGGCTCGTCCGGGAATTTTATTTTGCGAAATTGTCGGAAACAAACGCGCATAGTGAAAAAAAAAGGGCGAAAATTAGCTACAAATCAAACGCGCACAGTGGAAAAAAAGAAGCGAAAAAGAGCTACAACTCAAACGCAAATAGTGAAAGAAAAAAAAAACAACAAACTGAAAAAAAAGAAGAACAATTAAAGAGCAACAACTCAACAAGGCGATTCGTGTGGTTCACGAGGAAAAGTGCATCGGGCAAAAGCATTGAAACAAATAAAAATTGGTGTCTGCCATTGAAAATTTTCTTGGTGTCTGCATCTGCATCGAAAGTGATATGCAAATCCATGTGTGTATGTGAAGTCAACCGATCGTCGTTGTTGCTCCAACATTAAGTAGGTATATACAAAAAAAAATCGAGACCAGCTACGCAGCCAGCACAAAAGAAGAAGAAGACGAAGAAGGCGACGTTGAAGGAGACGAGTGAGCAGTTGTCATATTCGTATATTATAAGTTAACACCGGCAACCACTCGCACGCGCAGCGGAAATGCTGACCTAGCGTCTGGGGCAAAAAACGAATTTCCAGGGAAATTCACCTTTGAAAATGGAATGCAAGCTATGAGAAACTGATAATTGATATTGTAATAAATTAATGAAAATTGCAAGCTTTGATAATTTGATTTGAACATGTTTTGCCATTCTTTAAGTTAGTCTTAGTTGATACTTCAAACAATAAAGGACAGGGCAATCTGCTCTGAAAAATATTTTTTAACAAATTTCGGCGTAAATTTTATTAACTTCTATCGAGGACAAACAAAAAATTTTGGATGTTGTTGGCGGCGGACCGTTGCCCAAGGACAAAAAACATACAGATACCCACGCAGATAAGTTGAGTGAGATCGACGATGAGTACATGGATACATGTATTAGTGAAGTATATGTTGAACCAGAAGTGGTATTGAGTGATGGAGATGCCATACAGGCATGTAATACGGTTGCAGCAGTGCTGCCAGAAAAAAAAATAGTTTGTCCAACAAAATTATAAACGATAAAGGATCGCACGTCGTTAATCTGACGAATAATAATTCATCTTTACCCTTATCCATTTGGGGAAACAAAGACTTGTCGCTTTTCAACCAGTCGGTGGAAAATGACCTTCAAAGGATCCTGAAGAACGACTCGAAGACCTTCGAAAAGGTAATTAATAGGAAATACGTCGTCGTCTAAAAAAGTGGTCTTCTCAGACAGACTGTCTAACAATAAATTTCATCTACTCGCCGTGGATAAAGATGATGCAACTGCGACCGCCAGAAATCAACAGCGCAAGGAGCCGAACATTCCAGCAGTGGAAAAAAACAGTGATTGGTGCCCACCAATTTTTGCCAAGGAGTAAGTTCTAAGAGCCTTTTAGAATTTCTTAAGAAACACTATAGTGGTAGTTTAGATAATGTAAAATTTGAAAATAGAGGGGTTGGTAGACTTAAGATCTATGTAAGGGATGTTGATTTGCACTCTTCCTTAATGAAATCTCTTTGCAATAAAAAGGCAAATGCCTATTCTTTTGTCCCTAGGCAACTGAAAAAATTTTCAATATTGTTAAAAGGGCTTTCAGATGGATTCCACTCAAATGAAATTGAAAATGAGCTGATGGTTGTGGATCCCTCATTGAGGGTGCAAGTCAAACCGTTTTCAACAAAATGGTCCAAAGAAAATGGGTTGGATCTTGGGATCTATATTTGTGTTGTAGACGACAGAGAAGGTCTTAACAAATTAAAGATTATCAAGAATATTCTTCGTCACAGAATCCGGTGGGAATCCGTAAAACGTAAAAATGTTGTCCAGTGCTTTAAATGCCAAAGATTTGGCCACGTAAGTGCCTATTGCGCATATCCTAATAGATGCGTAAAATGTAAGGATTTCCATGAACAAGGTTCGTGCTCAATAGTTTTAAATGGTGACAAGGCATGGCATGCATTAACTGTGGCTCTTCAGGCCATCCAGCAAACTATAGCCAGTGCCCTAAACGCATTGAATATCTTAAAAAAAGGGGAATAGGATCGTCAAAAAATATAATTAATACCATTCATGTTCCTCAAACTTCTCAGAGCGTCCCAGCCAGTGGTTCGTACGCTGATATTTTGAGGAGTGATCGAAATACTACTCCGTGCAATGGTAAGAATTCAAACACCCAGAAAAATGTTAAGATATAAACTCAAATTGTGTTTAGCCCTTAAATGAATTAATACTTACAGATGTATAGTCATCTCTTTCATATTAAATATACATCTGTTACTTTTACTTTTCGCCTTTGGCGCATTCTCTAATAAATTATCTTGCATTCGAGTCGGACGTATTTTATATTAAATTATCTCTGGAGATTTTAGCTTCCGTTTTATTTTGCTTTCCCATCAGGTTATGGGCCCAGCAGTTTTTTTAAGCGCATATGATAATCCCAGACCGTGAAAGTCGCGATATTAAAGTCTCGATATTATAATAATTTAATATACATTACCTATACGTATTTCATCAGCCACAAAATGGCGACGAATGCATTACCTTCGATTGAGAAACTTACAGGCCGCGACAATTATAATACCTGGAAATTTGCCATGCAAGCATATTTAGAGCACGAAGAATTATGGTCTTGTATAAATGGCACCGAAACCGACGTGAAGAAGATCACAAAAGCCAAGTCAAAAATAATTCTCGCCGTTGATCCCATGAATTTTATGCACATACAGGATGCAAAAACTGCCAAGGATGTATGGGACAAATTGCAAGCAGCATACGAGGATTCCGGTTTGACATGAAAGGTAGGTCTTCTTAGAGCATTGATTACAACACAGCTGGTAAATTGTGCTTCAGTCGACGAATATATAAGCAAAATTATGACGACAGCACATAAACTCAATGCACTGAAATTTGAAGTGAACGATGAATGGGTTGGTACGCTGTTACTTGCTGGTCTGCCAGATGAATACCAACCTATTATAATGGGTCTCGAGAGCTCAGGAGTACCAATAACAGGGGACTCAATAAAAACAAAGCTACTGCAGGATATTCCTTCTAAGAGTTCTTCAAATGAAACTGATTCAGCGTTGATGGCAAAGCATTGGAACAAACGTCGTATACGTCCACAAACTCCAATGAACCGCGAAAAGACTCGCTGTTTCAATTGCAACGCCTATGGTCACATAAGTAAGTTCTGTAAAAATAAAATTAATAAATCATCTCAACAAGGAAAAACACACGCAATGAATTTACTCGCTTGTTGCGCCGTTAATGCCTCCGACCCTCAGGCATGGTATTTGTATTCGTGTGCATCTACGCATATAACTTTGAATGCAGATTGGCTTCATGACGATGCACGTCCTTGTACCACCGAAATTTTCGCAGCAAACAACGAGAAAATGAAAGCATCCGCGATTGGTGATGCGACGATTCCTGTGTTTGTTAATAATAAAGCAAATAATTTATTAGTGAAGGATCTGATTTATATACCGAATGTCTCAGCTAACTTGTTATCAATAAGTAAAATCGTTAAGAGAGGGCACAAAGTGGAATTTACTTCCGAAGGCTGCGTAATCACAAGTTCCGATGGAGATATTTTGGCAAAAGCCACCGACGAGAATGGCATTTTTAAATTAGATCATCCGCGACAGGCAGCATTTATTTCTTGCAATGATGAACGAGCTGTATTGTGGCATTGACGTTTAGGCCACATGAGTATCGAGAATATGAATCTTCTCCGAAATGGGCTTGCAACAGGATGCGATTTCAAGCAATGCAGTAATGAGCCATGTGAAAATTGTGTCAAGGGAAAGCAACATAGAGAGCCTTCAAGCATAAGGGTAAACGAGCGGAAAGAGTATTGGACCTGGTTCATACCGACTTATGTGGACCTATGGAGACAACATCCATCGGAGGTGCCAAATACTTTCTCACCCTTATTGATGATTGTTCAAAAAAGGTTTTTGTTTATTTTCTCAAAGATAAAAGTTCTGTTTTTGAGACGATTAAAGAGTTCAAGGCCATTGTAGAAACTGAAAGAGAACGAAAAATCAAAATTATTCGTTCCGATAACGGTGGTGAGTACGTAAGTTCGCAATTAAAACATTTTTTAAGAAACGCAGGTACCAGACATCAACTTACGATTGCTTATTCACCACAACAAAATGGTGTTGCGGAACGTTTGAACCGCACCATTGTAGAAAAAGCACGTAGCATGCTATTTGACGCTGGTTTGTCTAAGGAGTACTGGGCCGAAGCAGTGTTAACAGCCGTTTATCTGATTAACCGGACACCGACCAATAATTCCCGGAATGTTACTCCAGAAGAAATATGGACAGGCACCAAGCCAGACGTCAGCAACCTCCGTATTTTTGGTTGCAGGGCAATGGCACATATACCGAAAGAGAAGAGACTCAAATGGGACCCGAAGTCTCGTGAATTAATATTCCTTGGTTACTGTGATGACTCGAAGGGATACAGACTTGTTGATCCGAAGACTAAAAGACTGGTCAAAAGCAGAGATGTAATTTTTTTCGAAACCGGAAAAACCGAACTTCATCATTTGTCATCGAAGAGAAAGCAACAGCCATCGCAATCGAGATTATTTCCAATTTTATCAAAGGAAGTTGAAAATTTAAAAGAAGAAAGGGAAGATCCGTCGATTGACAACAGCGATGATGAAGAAGTCGCACATCATAGTTCCTTCGATGGGAACTCCGAGATGATAGTACCTGACGACATCAGACAACCAGCCAGATTTGCAGAGGTCCAAAAGCAAGAAAGGGATGACACGACTCTGAATATGAAGCAGACAGAATTGAAACTAACGATTCAGTTAAACCACAGCGACATTCGAAAAGGACACCGAAACCAAAGCAATTTTCGGATTATGTCACCTACTTTACAGTGGCAAATGAATTTGCTGATCCTGTCTCCGTTGAAGACGCTTTAACTGGACCGAATGCGTCATCCTGGAAGAAAGCAATGCAGGAGGAATACGACGCAATGCTGGACAACAAAACATGGACTTTGGTCAATCCTCCACCGAACAGAAAAATATTGAATACAGGATGGGTATTTAAAACGAAACCCGGGGATGACTACAACAAAAACAAATTTAAAGCTAGACTGGTGGCAAAGGGATGCGGACAGCTTGAAGGCATAGATTTTCAGGAAACATATGCACCAGTGGTAAGAACTAATACAATTAGATTATTATTTGCACTTTCTGTCAGGTTCGATCTTCATCTTCATCATATGGATGTAAAAAATGCATTTCTGCATGGAGATTTAGATGAAGAGCTCTACATTAAGCAGCCAAAAGGTTTTGTAATCAGTGGTCAGCAGCATAAGGTATGCAAGCTGAACAAAGCAATGTATGGGCTGAAGCAGGGCAGCAGATCATGGAATAAAAAGTTGGACTCCGTTCTTAAGTCCATAGGTTTTACGCAGACACGCACGGACCAGTGTGTTTATATAAAGAAATCTGATTCCAATGTTCAGATAGTAGCAGTATATGTGGATGATTTGCTGATATTATCCAACGATCTCAATCTAATGAAGGGCACCAAAAACAAGCTGAAGGCAGCATTCAAGATGAAGGATCTTGGTGAAATTTCAAGATGTTTGGGCATGCGAATAACGAGAGATCGAGTACGTGGCAAACTTTGGGTAGATCAGTCGAACTACTTGAATGAAATCATCACGAAGTTTAAGATGACAGACTGCAATCCAGTGACGACTCCATTGGATCCGAACCAAAAATTAAATCACGAGATGTCACCGAAAAATGATGCGGATCGTAAAAAGATGCAAAACATTCCCTACCGGGAAGCCGTAGGAAGTCTCCTATATGCAGCGCAGGGGACAAGACCAGATATAGCTCATGCCGTTGGGATCGTCAGTAAATATTTGAATAATCCTGGTCAGGCGCATTGGACGGCCGTTAAGAGAATCATCCGCTATCTAAAGGGTACTGTTGATTATAAGATTGAGTACAGCATAAACGAGAGTTCCGACCTAGTGGCCTACAGCGATGCAGACTGGGCGAATGAAGTTGATGATCGTCGTTCAGTGAGTGGCTTTATTCTGAAGATGCAAGGAGGTCCGATATCTTGGGCGAGTAAGCGACAGAAAACCGTGGCGTTATCAACTACTGAGGCCGAGTACATGGCACTTTCGTCAGCCTGCCAAGAGGTACTTTGGTTAAGGAGTTTGATCACCGAGATTGATCCATCAATTATTCAGAAGTCTACGATTATGTATTGTGACAACAAAGGGGCAGTTGATCTTGCCTCGACAGTTGGATTTCGTCAACGTACGAAGCACATCGATATTCGACATCATTTCCTACGAGGACACATTGAAGATAAGAACATCGTTGTGCAGTACATTTCTACTAATCAGATGGTTGCCGATTCATTAACTAAACCACTGTTTGGTACAAAATTTAATTTTTGCAAAAGTCATTTTGGACTTAAAATGGTTAAGGCATAATTTGGGTTTAAGAAAGGGTGTTAAGATATAAACTCAAATTGTGTTTAGCCCTTAAATGGAATTAATACTTACAGATGTATAGTCATCTCTTTCATATTAAATATACATCTGTTAACTTTTACTTTTCGCCTTTGGCGCGTTCTCTAATAAAATATCTTGCATTTGAGTCGGACGTATTTTATATTAAATTATCTCTGGAGATTTTAGCTTCCGTTTTATTTTGCTTTCCCATCACTACCTTATTTCATAAATATTTATTATTATTTTTAGAATGAAGAAAAACGGAATGAATTAACAGCATCCGATTGGTCAAAGTACAAACCAAGCCATTTAAAACAGCCGGTGCATCCGAAACTCAAAACAAGACAAGTTATTGATGATAGTTTCTCAGATGATGCTGATGAAGATGATCCATGTGCTGATCTCAATAACTATCCTAGCATAGATTTACCACCTCCGGTTCGAACATTGACCAAAAAAACCAAAGTAAATGGTCTGGTAGACGTAGACCAGTTGCTTCAACGTTGCCCAGCAGCAAAATAAGTGAGCAATATTCACATCTGTCAGCAATAAAAATTGAGCTTGCTAAGCTTCAGTACGACACTCAAAAAAGAAGAAGCAATTCAAAAAAAGTATACTTATTCGGTTGAGCATGAATTGAGAAAAACGTCGTTGGAATTAGACATTCAAATAAAAACTGAACTGTTAAAACAAATCAAGACGAATTATATTCAACCTGCGGAGGCATGCAGTGTTCTGAAGAATTTGCAGAATATGGATCCGTTTTTAAAGTGATATTAATGACTTACAGTAAAATAAGTTCCTGATAATTAGGGGCATCGCGAATAAGTTCCGATTGAAATTTTTCCCTTGTCAGCAATCTGATTTACATTGCTGATAAGGGAAAAATTTCCATCGGAACTTATTCGCGATACCCCTAAATAAGTGTTTTTATGTCTTAATTTAGAATCAATGAATTTTAGAATATTATTTATCTTATTTAACTTATTAACCGAAATAAAAATAGTTTGTCCTTTTGTTGTTTGAAATTTATTTCTTTTTTTTTCAAATTTTACAACCTTCCGAAGTAGTTATTTATTAGCTGCCGTATTAATAATAAAACTCAAACCGTTCTCTAACTCATCTGTTTCGTAACTGCTAGTTAAAGATTTAACTCATTAGTTACATTTTCTTATTAATAAAGAAATTTAACCCATGTATTTACTAATTGACATGTTTCCCATTATCGTGTGTTTGCGTTGGCAGCACTTCCCCAAATCACTTGCAAATCGACGGGAATGTGTCTCCTTTTCTGCTGCCATCCTTCTCTTCCTAATGAAATCCATATTTGTTTTTGAATGTTTTTTTTTGTATCTAGTATTCTCATAGGACTTTTTTTTGTTTTTTTTTTACGTTTTTTTTTTTGTGATGGTGCAGTGATGATAACCGAATCATCTAGCACGGCGTTTCCCAAATGGTGTTCCGCGGAACCCTGGGGTTCCGTGGAAGGGTAAAAGGGGTTCTGTAGAAAAAACATAATCGTGCCGTCGCGGCGCACCGAAATTCATCATCAAACAAATTCATACATCTAGTTATCCGCGAAGAAAATATTTTGAATTTTTTCAATGTGTTGTGTATTGGGAAAAATGCCATGATGAAAGAAGCATACACCAAAATTTGATTACCCTTAAAAAATCGTTGGAAGAGTATTTTCCCGATAAAAAGGACGACATCGACTGGGTACAGAATCCATTTGGAAATTACAGCCAACCATCAATGCTAACTGTGCCAGAGTATGAAAATTTGATCGACATCAAAAGTTCATCCCTTCTAAAACAAAATTTTGAATCAGAAGATTCTAATTTAAATACATTTTGGGTTGGACTGGCAGATGAAAGCTCTTATGGTTCTCCTTCCCTTTGTAACAACTTACCGATGCGAGGCTGGGTTTGTAGCGACCAGCGCCTAGTTAGAATCTAGTGCAGCTAATGTAACACAGAGGGCGATGGCCCCAAGCAGAGGGCGTAGCAGCAATTGAAAGAAAAGGAAAAGGTAGGATAGGCAACCATGTTCAAATTCAATAGGCCGGCAGCCATTTTGAAATAGAATAGGCCGAGATCGGCGAGAGTCAGTTTTCAGTAGTCAGCGTCGGTAGTCAGTAGAGGTGGATCGAGATCGTGGTGCGTCACTTGTTGAGTAGTTCATTTTTATATTAACGTAGATTAACGTGATTGTGAAATAAACTTATTTTAAATGAAAATTGTGTTCGCCTTATAATTTCATTGTGGCGTAAGACGAGTCCAAGGGAAAGGGACTTCGCCACGTGACGAACAACAATAGGTTTTCGGCTTACACTTACACGAAAAACAAATACAGAAACAGACTGGACGCAGCTCCAGACCTTCGCATTCAGTTGTCGGACATTAAGCCTAATTTTAAGGATATTTTAAGTAAATATGTGAAAAAATTAAAGGGTTGCAGCGTATTTTTTGTTGTGCAATAAATGTTTTATAAAACTTAAAATAATTATATTTGTATCATTTATTATTTCTTTTCTTGTCAAACATAAAAATATCCAAACCGCACTTCAAGGAACGATGTTTTCTGTTAATATCAATATGGGGGTCCGCCAAAAAAAGTTTGATCATTTAGGGTTCCGTGGCCGAAAAAAATTGGGAACCCCTGATCTAGCATATTTAAATTATAAAAAATATAGAAAAACGGTGGGCCATTTTGCTCCACAATTTTGAAAATGTATTCAAAATTATTTATCACCATTTGACATTTTGCGCAGGAACCATGTTTTGCAAGGCAAACAAATCGCTAACACACCTACCAACGTGAGTTAGTTTTGTAGAAGTTAACAAAGCTTAGTTATCTTCTAAAAATGTTTATTAATAGGAATTTGAGTTTAACCAATGTGTTAGGCATTAGTTAAGGATAACACGAAGTTCCGCAGCTATTATTAATACGGCTGTAGGTCTTTACGCTTTTGCATGCCTTAGTTTAATGTAACTCCGGTAACAGTATCTCCAGAATTATTTGAGCAGGAGATTTGTCCTAAGTTTACTGCGCGTTGAATGTCTTCTGGATCAAAATCAACGCTTTCAGGAGGTTCTAACGGTACACCATTCTTAGTATGTTATGCAAAACACATGTGGCCACAATTACTAAAAAAACAGTTCTTAATTTTAGACGACAGCCATAAGCTAGTACGGGAAATCGTCTTTTTAGTATTCCGAAAGATTTTTCTATAGGACCTCTTGTTCGTATTTGGGACTCATTATAAAGTTGCTCTGCCTCGCAACGGGGATTGAGTAATGGTGTCATCAAATACGTTTTTTGTGGGTAAGCGGAATCACCTATGTAAATAATTTACATAATTGAACATGTAATAGAACTATTGTTTTACCCAAAATAACGCAGTCTGCAAAATCTGGACTCTCTAACTTGGCCCTTGCTCGGCTACTGTGAAATATTGTGGAATCATATGTGGAACCCGGCCACCTTGCAACCACATCAATAAACATCATATTTGCTGTACATATTCCCTGGACATTTACTGAAAAGTAGCTTTTTCTGTTCCTAAATATTTCGCCTTCTAATCTACCTAAAAATAACTTGAGTTTAATATGCAGCAAAATCAATCAATATGTACGATCTTACCAGGAGACTGAATTTTAACATGAGTTCCATCAACGGCACCTACAACAGAGGGAAAAGATGCAATATCAAAAAAAGCCCGTTTGACCTGTGAAACCTCAGCCGGTGTAGCTGGGAATTTGATGTATTTTCGATAAAGCTTTGCGATTTCCGTTGAAACTCTTACTACGATCCTTGAAACAGTGGAAACATGCATCCCACCAAAATTAGCAATACTTAGAAGATGATTCCCAGTTGCATAAAATCGTAGAGCTACCAAAAGCTGGTTAATGGGTGCGATGGAATTGTTTCTAGAGAATATAGAGTAATAAAACGAAGTCATAAAAAAAGCTTATTAAATACCTGTTATAAGGCCGTTCTAGAGCTTCATCGATTTGTTCTAAAACATGAACAGCCATGTCTTTAGTTAAGCGAAATCTTTTATAGAAGTCAAGTTCACCAAAGCAAAAAAAATCCTCATTTCTATCGTTTATCTGACGAGGAACACCCACTTCAATGAGTTCCAATACTTCTACATCGTCTTCCAACAAATCTATTAATTCTAAGTCCATTTTTATATTTTAATTTGTTTAAAGAAAATCTATTTTTGTTTGCGCTACAACTCACTCCAATGTCATTGCAAAAATTGCTTAAGTGCAACTTAAACGCTTTATGGCCTACTATTTCTTCCCCATAAAATAAGTTCCACTTAGTCTCATTTATGACAAACTTTGATTTTGGTGCAAACCAATAAGTAGCACTTAGTAATTTATGTGTGACTTAAATCACTATGAGTAGTATCAGCAAACGGGCCTAAGTTTTTTCCGTCTCCTGAAAAACTACTATTTTTGACCGCCCACCTTAGAAATATTCTGGGAATTATTTCAATACTAAAAATTTGAGATCAGAAATATACATCCGCGAAAGTTTTACCAATATTCCAGGTATTGTAGATTACCCAACTCATTCTATTTGAATTCATATTCTTTTTATGTCATTAGCTAAGGGGTATGTCAAGGAATAACCTCCTAAATTAAATTGGCAAGTATTACTTAAACAAAATAAGTCCACTTACCCGGAATTTCCATTTTATATAATACATAAAAATAATATACATGGATTTACGTTGCAGGGAGTAGTAGAATGAAATATTTGTTGACAGATTCTTCCTTGTTGATGAACAGTGCAGCTCTTCTTGAATTGGCTTCATTTATCCAAATGTTGGTTGATTAGCTTCCATGATGGTGATGGTGGTTCTTTTCCTGATTTTATCCATTTTCCATTTGTGTGGAGCAAGTCTTCTTTGCTTTTGTATTTCAATTGCAGGACCAATGAGTTGAAAAAGATTAGCGTATTGATTGAAGACGCAAGAGTCGAGTTGAATGCGATAATGTTGTCTGCGAATTCTTCTGCATCATCCGGTTAATGGCATTCTGCCGATCTTGTCACTAGTTTCCAATGTGTTCTGTGTTTATTTCCACCAGAAACTGATTCTTTGCAGCGGTTTCGGATACTGAACAACGCAGGACATAATTATCAAGTGAATGTTCGAGGTAAGTGGAATTCTTGCCTTCGGAGAGTATGTAGCTGGATCAATTGCTAAGTTTAAACTTATTTGGATATTTAAACTCCAGTAACTTTTTTGTAGGTCTTTGCTGGAACATCTTTGTCCTTACTTTGCGCTTGATTGAGCACAATTTGTTATCATTTGCGTGCGCTAAAGGAACTCTAGATGCAGACATGATGCCGCGGGCAGTGTTTCAGCTTCCGTCCAAAAGTTGAATCTATTACTTTGCACGTGGTTGGAATAGACACCAAGATGTTTAGACGTTTATGAGGTTGTTGTCATCCCAATTCTCAGGTAGCGAACTTATGATGTGTAGAAATGTTCGCCATTGCCCGAAATGACTGAACAGTTTGCATTTATATTGTTGAAAAACATCAAGTGAGAGGAGCCTGCAAGGAAGAGATACAGATTTATTGTTAGAACCATGTAGGACTGATGTTGCATATCTTCAATCATTTTATGAAACTGTAAAACGCCAAACTCTGCAGGACATAAGAGAGCCGATTCGCATTACTTACAAAATAGCTTTGGGAAACAGATGCAGTATTTTGAAATAGAACCCATTAAAAATGTCTTATTAGACTCGTAAGTAAGAATGACAGTTGCTGGTCTGCAGGCCTTAAATAGCTTAATTTACATTAACATATTGATGAAAGGGATCTGCAATTTTTAAAAGGTTTTTATCGGGTATTTGTCACACGTTTGTAGTGACAAAATACGATGGATATAATATGTCTTTTGCGAGGATCGAAGGTCTATTCAGGCGGACATCATGTATTTGCATTAATACAGATTAATATTGATGTGGACTTCAAGTGGGGAAGCAGAAACACTTTTCGCACGATTGGCAAAAAATCTGGAATCCAGAGAACACTTCCCATCCTTTTTAGAGTTGTTCAAGATTTACCAATTCAAGTTCTTTTGAATTTGACAGCTAGTGGAGTTTGTCACGTTTTCGTCTTTTTTAAAACCAGAATTTTAGAACTTTCGAGAAAAATACAACCATTTCCAATAAATATCAAAGTATCTTTGATTTTAGTCTGCCTAACGATAATGCGTTCCAACTTCGTTTACCTATTACTTATATCCAACTTATGCGTAATAAAACAGGCCTGTTACAATATCTCACCAATTGTGATCTGGATCTCGAGCAACTCGAAAGAAATATAGATTCGGACGGAAGTAATATAAATTACAAAACAGAAAGTGTCCATCATGAACAATTTAAAAACACGAACATGTATATTGCAAACAGGAGAAAGCGAAAAATAGTCTGCTGCTATACCCTGGCTTTCCTGTGTTTTTGTTTATAAAATACATATTTCCTAATAAGAAGAAAAAACTGATTATTATGTTCCAAACTTACTTTCAATTTATTACTTATCATCTGTTGCAGTACGAAGGGACTTCATTGTTGAATCAATTAAAAATCCAACAATAACACTAAGTACAACTTTTAACATTTTCACAAATATGCCGGCTTCTGTTCAAATGTGAATTGTCAAATAACAAACAACGAATGAGTTGAGTAGGCCATGAATTTGATTCACAAATCACAAATCTAATCAAAAAAAAAAAAACACGACACATGAAGGACTGACCCATAAGCAACAACGGTCGAAAGTTTAATGATTTTTCGGTCGTATCTATTTTACACCCCGACTACACAGGAGATAATTTCTCTCAAACAAAGCTTCGTCAAACAGAACGCGTTTTTAACGCCGTGGTGAGATTAATTTACGCGGCGGTAAAGGCTGGTACTGAAATGTCAAAATGAACTGTTCACATGAAAATTTCATCAGGCAGTACGCTGTTGAAGTGAAAAATAATTGTTCAAAAAGTGATTTGTAGGGGGCGTTACTTAGTCAATTTCACTTGGTTTTTTTTGTCTGTCGCATTAAATTTTTGACATTTCACCGTGAAAATTTCACTTCCAATTTCACAGCACTTTTTGGAGAGGAGTGAAAATTTCACTTCACTCGAACAGCGTACCGGCCTTAAGATTATTTTGACGCAACGTTCTAACCGCCGCGTTAGAGGACGTCAAACAAAAAGATCTCATTAATGTCCATGACGCATTTCATAGGTTTTCATTGCCTAAAAAAATGTCAAGCAGCTCGGAGGAAGAATTATTGCTTTTTTTGCCGTGATATGTAATTCCCTAAAAAGAAAAAGGATTAAGGTGCACGAAATTTGCAAAAAGAGAAATTCTTTTGATATTTCCTCCCATATCTCAGCCTTTAAAACTGCATTTGTATACGATTCTCACACATAACGTACAAATATGTGTAATTTCAAACACATTCGATTCATTCTTCCGTTTTTTAGAATTAGAATAGAATAGAAAAATTATTTCAAACGCGCCGCGTCATAAAATAATCTGTAATTTATCACAACCCCGCGTTTCACCCCCGCGTTCAACCGCCGCGGTGAATTCAACGCAGCGTTGAAAAAGCGCTCTGTGTGACGGGGGATAGTTATTCAGTATATTACAACGCGGCGGTGAAACGTGGCGGTAGAACGGAGCGTTAAAACGCGCTCTGTTTGACGAGGCCTTTAAATACGAGGTTTTGAATTTTGCCTTTCCTGTAAAATGTTCAGAACAACATTGTTACTCTTGCCAAAAGATGGCTTTGATTTTTCTGATTTCATTTCATATCGCAACGGCACAAGAGACTGTACGTGACGTTTTGGTGTTTTGGACAAATAAACTATTCAGCAGTTTATTTTATTTACAATTTTAAAACAACTACTTCGCCACAGACCATAATAGGTATGAGAAGACACTCAAATGAGACAAAAATGATATTTCCAGGCGAAAAACAAAAAAAGCAAGTATCTGTCAAATTCATGTCAGACATCCATGCCAAGAAATAATTGCAGAGAGAGATCGCAGACATCCAATCATAAGCTGAAATAGAGTGACTCCACAAGATATTTCATCTCATGATAAGCATTATGAGAGAAATTATCTCCTTTGGAGTCGGGGTGTTATTAAAGCGTGGATGTTGACGAATGGAAGGTGATACTCCTGGTGGCATTGACGTTTTATATATAGACTGCTTGTAGCCAACTTTACGTTGGTTCCAACATTAGCGCTACCTCTCGTGGAGCGGAATAAATTGGAAACTATCAATTTTTCAGATTTCTATTTACATCTGACCACAGATACTTTTTCTGTGATTTGACGTTTCTATTTCGGTGCAATGAGTTTTGCAAAAGAGTGTGTTAATTTACTATTGCTATTAATTAAATAAAGATGCTTGGCAATCACAAGTATTTTTTAATCCTAAATGTATTTGAAATATACGCCAAAATGATATTACATCATATATCCAAAAAAAAAAAAGACAAAACATTAATTCGCAACAAATATGCGAAAATTGTAAAAACACGATTTTTTTCAATTTTTATTTGGTTCCATCTATTATTTTCTCTTCTTCAATACTTTTCACCCATATCCCCCTTTCAGGAGCTCTTACAGATTTTTCGGATTTTGATGCTACAGCAGGATCTTCCGGTTACACATTCTCCTCGTCGCTTGCATTCTCGTCTTCGAAGAGCAGGCCAGTTTTTTTCTTTAAGTTGGCCTTGTAATGTACCCAACCATGGATGTTTGTAGGTAGGTATATAGAAAAATTCTTACATCGCGTTATTTACGAACCCTTTGTCATATGGTACAAAGATAACAAAATTCTTGTGAGAAAGGTTGAGGGTGGAAAAGTCACTTTTATTAGATCTTTTAACGATCTTGCACTTATTTAGTGCACTTTCCATTTTGTTTCGTAAATGAATGATGTAAATGATTTTGTCGATGACTTTTCTACCCATGACCTTAGTAATACCGTCAGTGATAATTTGTTTAGAAATAATTCCTATTGCGATGATAAATTTTTTATTGTACACCAGAATGTTAGAAGCTTAAGAGAAAACTTTTCAGCTCTTGTCAGCCATCTAGATTCTTTTATGTGCATTCCAGCAATTGTTTTTGTGTCAGAAATATGGATATATGATTTCGAAAAAGGCGATTACTCTTTACCTGGGTTCAATTTTTTTTAGATTCGTTTGGTAATTGTAAAAAACTTGTTCTGGATTTAATAATCACCGATCACTGTATGACAGGGCTTTTGGTAAACATACATAGCAAGTATAGAAAAAATGTGAAATCGGCTGACAGAGTGATCAAAATTGACTTCCGCAAACTTAAAAACATTCTTTTTTATGAGTTCTGGGAAGATGTTTATTCGTGCAGTGATGCCTCTAAGTCTAAGGTATATACTATCTTTACTGATTGTCTTAAGAAACACATACTTAGCTGCTCCTCCGTTTTTCCCTCAAAAAAATGTGTAAAAAGACTTAAGCCTTGGATCTCAAGATACCTCTTAAATAAAATAAGAGGTAAAAATAAACTTGGTATTAAGTGCAAAAAGTATCCTCATAATGTGAGTTCAAAAAGAAAATATAAAAAATTGTGCGATGAACTTAAAAATGAGATTCCGGTTTGTCGAGATACGTATTACCGCAATCAATTTAATTCCGCTAAGGGAAACTTAAAAAATGAATGGAAAATAGTAAATAATCTGCTAAATAAATCATCCTTTCTAAGAAACCTACCCTTATACGTATCGATAACGTGGACGTTGAAGACAAACCTGCCATTACTGACGCATTTAATTGCTATTTCGCAAATATATGCAGTAGCTTACAACCATGTCGAGTCCCATTAACCTGTATCTCCTGTTCGGCGAATTTTAACTCTTCTGAACTGCTGCAAAGAAATAGTTTTGTATATGAACCCATAACACCTCTTGATATATTAAAAGTTATTGGTACCTTAAATAATTCTAACTCGTGTGGAGCTGATGGTATTTCTAATTTGTTGTTAAAAACAGTTGCTTGTTACTTAGTGGATGTCTTGGCAGATATTTTTAATCGTTGTGTATTTGCGGGTGTCTTTCCAGAAGCACTGAAATGTGCAGATATTGTACCGCTGTTTAAGAAAGGTTCTGCTTTTGAAATGAGCAACTATAGACCCATATCACTTCTCCCAGTCTTTAGTAAAATCTTCGAAAAACTTATAAAAAATAGAATAGTAAGTTTTCTGAATAGGACCAAGTTTTTTAACTCAAATCAATTTGAAAACGCTGGATTTCGAGGTTTCGTAATAGACTGGTTTAGGTCTTACTTAAAAGATAGGTCGCAAAGAGTGAAGTTAGATGATATTAGAAGCGAAATTAAATTCTTCAATTTGGGAGTACCCCAAGGCTCTGTTTTGGGACCAATTCTATTTCTCATTTATATCAATTCACTTCTTGTACTTAATTTTAAAGGTTCACCTACTGCTTTTGCGGATGATATTGGTTTTTCTTATGGGTTGAACTCTCCTTTGGATCTAATCTCTGACATTAATTGGGATTTACATTTATTGAGAAGCTGGTTTGCTGAGCACAATTTGATTATAAGCAACAAAACTAAAATTATGTTTTTCAGTTTCTCGTCACTAAATAATTTTGAAGCGAATGTTTTTTATCATTCACCTGACTGCCTAAGATACAAGCTTTCTGATTGCTATTGTACGTCTTCTCCCACATTCTATGACAGTTTAAGTTGCAGTGATACGTGTTTTTTGATTGAGAAGGTAACTGAATTTAAATACTTAGGGCTTACAATTGATTCTAGAATGAGTTTTTCGAATCACGTAGAAACTCTGCGGAAGTATTTTCGTTGCACGCTTAGACATTTTTTCTATTTGCGAAATATATGCTCGACAATGCTGTTAAAAACGATTTATTACGGAATCTTCCATTCCAAACTGCAATAATGGAATTGTTTGTTGGGGAGGCGTTTATGTGAACACAATTCAATCTCTTTTAGTTCTGCAGAAATATACTTTACGAAAAATATGTCGCAAATTATTAATTTTTATTTTTAACAAGCCTTAATTGTTCAGTCAAATTTATTATTCGGGTACAGTTTTTCAAAAGTCAATATTTGATATTGTAAATTGTTTCATTAGGGTCACCCCACCCAAAATATAATATTTGAAGTTGTTATTAAGAGCCCATTAAAGAGGCATTCAACACTATTTTTAATACTTTGTAGTTATATATAAATACAGAATGTCTTTCATATTTCTTATATGATATACTTAAAGTAATAATTTGATTTAAGTTCTAAAACTGTTGTTAATTATTATAAATTTATAAGAAATAAAATTATTATCTATCTATCTATCTATCTATCTATCTTCTTTTGTCGGCGCAGTGGCTTAGTGGTAGTGTGTTGGGCTACTAAGCGAGGGATCTCAGGTTCGAATCCCGAAAGGGCCAAATTATAGCTTAAGGTTTTTTTTCCGCTGCGCCACCTCTCGCGACCGTCTGACAAACATCCGAGAGTAAAACTGTCATGAATGAGCTTCTCAATTAGCCGTTTGGACTCGGCGTAAAATTGTTGATCCCGATCCGATACTATTGAGCTCTAAAGCTAATTTTAGCTTTTCTTTAGCTCTGGCCAGATCAGGTTGTTCCTATAAAATTCAGTCGATCAAATTGCGCTGGTTTGGTGATTTTTAAACTTTTAAAACACACATTCTATTATCCATTTTTTATTCTAATTCCTACTTGCATTTTTTTGTCCATTTTTCATTTAAAAAGCTTATCCTTTTCGTTCAACAAATCCAAAAACATCCAACACAACTGATAAAAAGCAGTTGCCTGATTTTGACATTCAGGACAACTACAACACAACTCAGTTGTCTTCTATAATACGTACGAAAAGGCATTAATTGTCTACTCATGGGATGATGGTTGTCCTTTGACAGACAACTAGATGTAATCGATAATCCCAAATGGAGAAAGACAACCTTGACTGAGTTCATAAAAGTAAAAATGCGGCAGTACTGCAATTTTTGCGTTCATTAATGTAAAAAACCTGCATTATCTTTGCATGACGGCAGTTTTATTTGCGTTCATAAAATTAACATGACAGTCAAATTGCGATCAACTCTGCATTGAATTTTATTTTGTTGCCGAGTTGCAGTAAGATGGCAGGAACAAATATGTAAGTAAAATAAATGAAAATTAAATAGATATATGCAAAATAAATGAAGGTTTTTTTAATTAAAAAGTTAAAATATATTATTTGTGTTTTATAGGAATGAAAGTGAACAAAAATTGTGGTCGGATGCTGACACCAAACTGCTGATTTCGATCCGTTCAGGCATCGAGTCCGAATTTGTAGCAGGCCGAAAAAAAAATTGGTTCTTTGGGGAAAATATTTTACGGAAATGATTTCCTAAAACATCATCTGGAAATTGTGCTATGGTATTAAGAAAACTCTCAGTTTTTGGAATGTTTCCTGAAATTCTTTTCATTTTTATCAAAAGAATCTTCCTCTTTTTTTGAATTTTGCTTCTATATCTTTCAGAAATTTTTGCCTGAAAACTTTCAAAGTAAGATCCATTTAAGTGATTAAGAACCAGTCCTAAAATGATTCTTCTAATTGACATTATTTAAGTATTTATAAATAACAACCATCTGTCGCTGAAAGAAGAAAGATAAATTAAAAATTTCTGTCTTTTTTTTTACTGCCTACTGCTTATTATGAACTCTTTTTTGAAAACGCAAAACTAATGCAAACTTGCAGCAGTGTTTCTGTTCATAATTGCATTGAATCAATATTTTTTGCATGGCATGTGCAACAATGTTGCAATTATGAACTCGCCCTAGATACTTGAATGTCCCGATTATTTAATTCGTGGCTGTCTTGCCCAAGCATCAGATTCGAACGAACTGAATTTCACAACGAGCATTTGATACTCAAGTAATAGTTTTGTAAGTCTCAGTTTGGATGATTGGCCTCGATCTTATATCTTATAGAGTAAGGTGAGAGTATCATAATTTGCTCACTTCGCTTCAAATACTTTACCAATTGAATTCGCCAAAAATACTTACGAAATATTATTGATATATTTGATTAAAAATATATCAAAAGAAATGCGAAATATGATGAATGATTCCAATAATCAGTTTACTTTCTTATTTCTGCAAAAGGGAAATGTAAAAAAATTAACACCCAGTTTTTATATTATTTTTTTATTTAAAAACAAAAATGTTTTGTATATGTAAAATAACAAAAAATGCAATTAAATACTTAGTTTCTAATAGACAATAAATAATAATTGGTTAGACCGAAATGAAATAATAAAATAATATTTGTTTTCTACAATTTCGTTTTTTTTTAAATAATATTAGTTGGAAATAACCAGCTGTTTTTCATTTTAAATTCATTTCTATTGATTCTTATTTTAACATATGATAGACAAAAAAAAACTAAAACTAAAATTTATCTTAGCGAGCACTCAAAATTTATAAATTCAGTTCAATTCAATTCATTTATTACTTGGTTCTAATAGATCTAAGATATGATCTTTTATAGTAGGTACTTAGTAATTTACACATCAGTTATAATAATATACTTAAAACTATTGCCTTTCGGGCTTAAATAAATCTTTATTTAATTTGGGTTGTTTTTTATTCTTTAAGAAACATCAAATAACTAGCTGTATTAACAACTAGATGTCGCTTTATAAATGTACATCGATATAATAAATATTTTAAGGTACACAATTATAAAGCTAATTTTTAAAGGCACGTCGCTTTTTTTAAATACTTGTTATATGATTTGTTTATTTAGTTATTATCTTTAACGAAGTCTGAATACATATTTTTATTTTGTATATTGTCCTCTTTAATAAGGGCTTTCTAAATTGAACATCGTTTCAGTAAATTCCTTGACAGAAGAAAAATCTTCTTTTTTTGTCAAAAATTTACATAAACTTAAAATTATAAAAACTATAACGAAATAAAAGAGGATTTTTCTGAAAAGTGGACTTATAAAAAAAACATAAAAACTTGCCAATTTGATTTAATTAGTTAAATAAAAATAATAGTGTTATGCGGAATATGTTTAAGCGGGTCACGCAAACGGTTTTTGTTAAATACTAGAAGGTAGGTACTATTCTAAAATATTGGTAAAATATATATTGTTCAACATTAAAGAGAAATTTACGCAATTGGAAACTAAAATATCTTTATGTACCTATGCAAATCAAGTTTTGTCAAAGACGTCACTCAATATAGCTAAAGCGGATCTTGCATGTGACAAGACTGAAAAAAACTACAGAGAGGATATCAAACATTTTGTGTTTAGGACAATTGCCATTGGATTAAACTATCGCAGTACAGAGACGAACGAGATCGAAATCGATTATGTGGTCTATAATTTTGAGAGCATCGTAAAAGTACCAAACCACTCTTTGGTTTCAAAAAATAAATACAACTGGCTATCGACTTGAATTCTGCAAAATTGACTGAAATGACTTTACCCGATTTTCATGTCCATTTAACCACTAAAAAAGCTGAATCTGTTTTCATTTGTGGTTTTGTACATGACACAAGATGAATCGTTTCATTGGATCTACCCGTTTACTTAAATTCCAGTTTGACGACGACGAGGAGTTGATTCAATTCTTCGTTATTGTGGAGACGTGTGCGCCCTAAAAGTAGCTTCGCCTACTGCTCGGGAGATATCGCCGTAAGCGATAGAGCTTCGCCAAAACGTCATTGAAATGTCGGTACTTGAAAGCTGTCACTTACAACTTTCCCTCTTTTTTGCCACGAGGCTAAAAATAACACGCACTAAAAATTAAAATGAATTTATGAATTAACGAGAAATAAGAAGAGACCATGTAAGAACTAATGAAATTGTATCTAATGTATTGAATTAAATGTAAATTTTATTGAATGAAGGTTTTGTAACTTGGCATTATAAAAAGAAACATTTGTTGTTAATTGCCTTGTTAACAAGGGAGTCTCTGCTGCAGCCCACTTGCTGCAACATTTATGCAGTAGATAAGAGTAAAAGCGGCAGCTAACCAGCCGAGAATAGAGGACGCCAGGTCAAGGCAAAAAATTACAAAAACTTGGCAGCACTTAAATGAAAAAAAAGTCTAAAAAATAATAAAAAAAAAGGAAGTAGGGAAGTTCTCTTTTCTTTGTTTGTTTCGAAATTAATTTAATTAAATAATATCTTTAAATAGTTTTGCAAAATTTGGCGCCCAACATCGGGCCATTTTCCCCATTTATTTTGCATGTGTCAGCGGAATTAATATACCTCACAGAATTTGGTAGCAATATACTATAGGACTGCCATTTGGCAGCTCCTGCATACGAGTAGTGTGTTCGAGATTGTTAATATCAATAACGACACGCGGCCACGTAAGACGTATGGTGATTGTTTTGCACACTGGAAGACACAGTTGAGAAATTTGAAAGCGGCCTACAAAATAGATGAAGGAAATCTTAGAGTATTGATTTCGTGAAGGTTAACTGGCAAAGCATTAAAATTGTTTCACACGAGGTCGGATCTAACCACAATTTTAGTCGAAGAACTCCCGGGCTCAAAAAATTAAAGTTAAAAAGGCAAGAAAAGCCATAAAAGACATAAATATTCCTTTGAGTTTATATGTTCTTGAAGGAGAATTGTTCATTTTGTCTGAAGAATGGTTGGAAGAGGAGCATATACTTATCCTAGGAACAAGATCTCCTCTAAAGCTTTTGTAAGAGAGTGATTGCTGGATGATTGACGGCACATTCGACGTTGCGCCAACAATAATGCGACAAGCCAGGATAAACCTATTGCAAAGTGGTACTTGCGAACTTGCAAAAAAATACATTGAACACAATCAGGACATCGGGGAAAAGTCTGATTTAGAAATAATTGCCCTCAATGATATGAAACAGAAATGTTGTAGTGTTGGAGGGTGTTGATAATTCCAATGTGTTTGTAAATCCATTTTTGCATCTGTGTATGTGTACATGCATCTACCTCTTTTTCCTTTTTCTTGTATCTTTCCTTTTACGAATAAAGTCTTTAGTTCTTTCTTTACCTCCGCACGAAGCGCACATGAATAAAAATATTATTTAATTTTGAATGTAAACTGTTTTTTTTTTCTTTCTTTCTTGTGTAAGGTTCTCATCAGAGGGGTCCTAGTAGGAGACAGCACGTTATACAAAGGTAATTACTTATAAATATAAAGATTAACCTCAGACGCCTTACCTCTGGCAAACTGGTTGATGGGCCGTATCACCGAAACCCATCCTGGGCAGGATAATCATGTTCAAGCTGCCTCTATTTACTGCAATAAGAAGTATATCAAGAGACCTATTTCGGATCTATGCCCGCTATCAATGAAAGAGAGAACATTGCCAAGTGAAATGGACAAATCAAAACCTACAGTTAATGTACATCTTGGCCTAAGTCATAGCAGATCTACAAATTGCCAGGCGACGGAGAATTCAGAACTAATGGACCAGTTTTAAGAAAGGCAAATAAAACGACGCCGACTTGTCGACTAAGCCCAATGAGGTGGTTATTCTTCACCACTTTGGTTATGATGGTACTTGAACAGAGTAACACATTGTCAACAAACGAAGCAATTGATCCCGTAAAGGTTATTCCATTTATTGTGAAAGATATAAATGACTTTCGTAAAATTAAGTCTGACATTTTGACTCACAATATAGTCCATCAATTCAACCTTCAGCTAACCATTATAAGGGCCAACAATGACTGGCTGCAATCACTAGGAGCTGGGCAGTCACCCAAGGTTAGGTCAAAACGGTCACACTTTGACTTCATTGGTACCGTGGCAAACAAACTGTTCGGAAATCGAACAGACACAGAACAGATAAAAAATCAGACTTCAGTGGCAGAAGCAACAAGTAACATATTGCAGAAAAATACAGAAACCATTACTGCACAACTACAAGCATTTCAAACCGACCTAAAGAACCTTAAGGGTAATTAATCAGAACGAGGAAAAACAGACATTTCTAACAGTGGCAACATATGCAACGTTGGAAATGCTAAACTATCAGCAAACACAGAACTCTCTACTGAATATTCTGATAGATCTTCATCATGCCAAAGTCAATCCTCCAGTGAGGAGGACCAACTTAGATCCCAACTGGTGTTGATAAAGAACCACTTGTCTCCACAAACTGACACTGACTGATGGGTCATGACCAAATAATAGTATAAAAGGCAAAGGTTGTGACAAGGAAAAGGAGAGTTAATTTGAGAGTTGAGTAGATCGCAGCCAAGCTTTAGACAGCGGATCTGACTTATAAATATAAATATTATACATGTAAATATTAATAACAAAAATAAACAATACTAAGAGTCGCAGCCAAGCTATAGACAGCGGGCTCTTTAGTAACATTTAAACTATAAAAAACTAGCATTTTTCATTTAACTCTCCGTTCGACACTCTTCCCTCGCCATACTGAGGAAGCACGGTGCGCGATCGTATAACATTTGGTGGCAGCGGTGGGATACTTAAAAAGGTCCCAACTACCAAAAAAAAAATTAAACATTTAAAAAAAAATAATGGAAAGTCAAAAAAGATCAACCAATAAAAAAATCCAAAAGAAAACTATTAAAAAAGAAAAAAATTACTAAGATGGACAGTAAAGAAAGAAAGACTGATGAATCAGAAACTGAAATTGAAAAAATTAATGAAGAGGTAAAAAATATCAGCATTAAAGAAATTAAAGAAAAAATTAATAAGGATGTAAAGGAAATTAAAAATACTGAAAAGAAGAATAAAACTAAAGTTGAATTTTCTCTTAAAAATAAACTTGATTTTAATAATATTTTGGATAATCTAATGACAAATGGAACATTGAATTCTAGACTTGTTAATTTTATTAACTTTATTAAAAACGCAATTAATAATAATAATTTTAACCAAGATTATTTTCAAAATCTTTTTAACATCATTCATAATTATAAACAAATTATTAGTTTTTTGAGTTATCTAAAGGCTCATTACAAACAAGTAGAATTTGAAATTAATTTAATTTTTGATATTCCTAAAAATTTGATTAATAACAATAAACATATTTTTGAAAAGACTAAGTATGAACTACAAAAGAAAAATACAGTATTTTCTAGTGTACCAGTACTAGTTGATAATATTAATATTGAAAAAGAATTTCCAGTAATTAATGATTGTAAGTATTTGATGGAACATGTTTCTGTTAAAAATATTGAAGATTTTGTTAATACAATTTATATTTCATGGGTATTGTGTATTTTAAAGGCAGGCATTTTTAATAGATGGCAACAGTAACCCAATTAGCCAGCAAGCAAGCACCATGGAAAAAATAAATATTTTGGAGAACCTGCTATTGTGCGGACCAAACACATCGCAGCAGTAACCACATCAACAGCTACTGCAGCAGCAGTAGCCACCCGATGCAGGCGGATACACGCGCTGTGTGCAATTAGGCGACTCAGCGGATTGGCCATGGGCGATGGGACTACCCATGGCATGGATATAGTTTTAAGTTTTAGTCTTAATTTGAACAACACTCGAGACGGACAACGAAATATAATTTATAACGTTTTTAATTCGTGTTTTTTTCTTACGAACAAGTTAGACCAACCGAGGTTGGTGTTCGGTTTTTTTTGAAACATCCTCGACAGGATTCTCTAACTGGCGCCCGAGCAGGGACCGGCTTCCTAAATCCCCTCCTTAATCCATGTGATTTTTGCAGTGTCCTTTTATACAGGACTATTGATTGCCACGCTCTATAGAGTGCAAATTACTGTACCCATGGGAACACAGCTAATCATTGTAATGAATAAAACTGCAAACCTTTCGTCATACCCATGGAAACATGACGGAGATCACTAGAGGATAAAGCATAGGATTGTGAAGTAAATCGTGCCATTAGTAGGTTGCTTGCAATTATAAACGCTTGCGACTAAACGGGAATTACACGATCCTTCCGAGGTCGGTTCCATCAGTTGAAACAATTCTTTTTTTTACGATCAAAAATTAATTATATGGTTTCCTTTTCCTACAGTTCCTACGTAATTCGAGTATCAATATATGCAACATAAAGAAGTGAACTTGAGTGAAAAGAATGTATATTCCAATGTGAGTTAAAGAAAAGATTCAGTTCAAGAAGAAAGAAAGAGAAATCTTATTGAAATAACGCCAAAGAACAAGGAGAATCAATCCTCCAATTCAAAAAATATATCAAAAAATTTTCGAAAAATTAATCAATTCCAACCCAAGAGAATATATCAAAAATTTTGAGAAAAGTGTCGAGCCAATTAAGAACTACAATACTGACATATATATGTGGGATGGGGAACCGTAGGATATCACCCTACAAAACGAAACATAAAAGTACGGGACAAACATAACGTAACAGACCGACACACTTGTGTATAATACGCAACAAAGAACACAACATACTTCCCCTCAAAATCATTCGACCGACAGTAAATAAGTACCTCTAGTATGCGTCCCTCTTCATTCCTCCTGTTCATTACATTTCCGCAATTCGCATTCTCAGATCAGTTTTTCATAAACCTTTAACCGATTGAGTTCGTGCCACAGCGTCAACTAGTGCCTACATACATATTCATTTTGTAAAAAATAAAAGCAACACAAAAAGTGCTTTGAGTGTTTTATTTGTAGCAATAGAATCTTACATATATATATATATATCTGTTATATCAGAGCACACTTGTGCACCCTCACTAGATTTCAAATTCAATTAACAACAATGACTCAAGTAAACAAAACCATCTAAATTCAGTTGACATACATATCAACGATGACAAAACCCCAAAATCAAAACATACTCGTTGCCTTCTGCAACATTGTATAAAACCATAAAACTAAAGCACCCCTTTGGCCATCAGCACACAATGCATAGAATCATCCGCAGACAAAGTAAGATTTGTTGCGATAGAAATTAGTATATAAAGGGATCACTAGAGATCATCATAAGTCAGTCTTAAGAATAGTGTCAAAACTTACAGCCTAAGATTTCCCCCGACCCACGGTAATGGATCTGAAGCTTTCTTATAATTACTCAAATAAAGTGTTTAAATAAATGAATCAAAAAAAGTGGTTGTATATTTTTTTGTATTCGTTTTGAAAATTAAATAAAACTTATCTATATATATATATATATACAAATTATGTTTGTGCTTCTTGGAATAGTGTGTGTCACATTCTTTGAATCAATGTGTTGTTTGAGATAAAGAATTAACCGGATTTCCTTAGACTATTAATTCTTCTTGGTGCCGTCCGCAACAAAAATGTTTTCCTCACATAATTTGTATATGAATGATGTAATATTTGAAAGATTTATTTAATGAATCAGTTTTCAGGTTAGCACAAAATAGAAACTACATTCCACCCAACAATATGGCCTCAAAGATAATGTATATACAGTATATAAATTATGTTTGTGCTTCTTGGAATAGTGTGTGTGTCACAAAGTATTTGGTAAATCATGAGAAACAATTTTTGAATAAAAGGCAGGCATTTTTTAATAGATGACAACAGTAACTAAATAAACTAGCAAGCAGCATGGAGAAAGCAAATATTTTGGAGGACCTGCTATTGTATGGACCAGGCACATCACACCAGCAACCGCTGCACCACAACCAGCAACAAATAGAGGAGCAGCAGCAACCAACCAAAAAAAGGAGGATGGAAGAGGAAGACAGCGACTTCAACAGCATTTTGGGGCGTTTCAATGCCCAAAATGAAAGTAAAATAAGTAAAAAATACATTTATAAAACAACCTTACATGCTACCAAAATGGAGCAAAACAAATTGTATTCAGTTCAAAAAATAAAAAAACTGAAAACCCGTTATGGGGACCGAATAGTGGTTGAGTTTGTGAAAACTCAATTTTTTTTGCCAAGCTACATGGCAAACATATTTAAAGATGAAGAAATTGAAGTATTAAATGCTAATACTCAATTTCTATACTTTGTTGCAAAAGATGGAAAATATTATTTTGTGAATGAACAAAAAAGAATGGCTGAAAACCAATGAAAATAAATAAAACTTTATTTTGAATTTCTTTTATTTTGAATTTCTTTTTTAAATAGATGTTCTGACGGGCGCAACAATTACTATGTAACATACACCTTGTTTCATTTGGATACATCCGTTTCAAACCATCTAGACTAGGGCAAGCCATGTCCTCCACATTGACGATCTCAACATTTTCATCAGAAGTTCTCTTAACCACTGTGCTTTCTCTATTCCTTTAACTTAAACAACGGAGTGGGTGACTTCCCTTTGAAGAAACTGCTTCTGTTGACGCAGCACCGGTTGAAATAATCGAACGCACTCCAACCCAAATGTCATTGTCACGAATGACAGCTCGACCATGCGCTTGAGTCTCCCGCTTTTTTTGACTCATTCGTTTTTGCGCATTCACCACGGGCAGTTCAGCCTAATTTTTCTTTTCGCTTTCTATTACAGTCCAATGATGTACATTTAAATATTTAATTTACAATTGCTCTTGTTATTGATTGAATACTCTACAGCTTCACTTTGTAGAATTCAGTATAACCTCCATTCCAGGATAATCCATGGTGGTTGAGAACATACCCATATCAAGCGTTTAATAGTGAAATTGCTGTGAATATTAAGAAATATTAACAAAATGGAAACCTGCATTGAAGAGATGCTTGAAAGGCATCAATCAATTTTATTTGATATGCTTATGAATAAAAACAGTGAAGAAAACTATGAAGTAATCATTGAGAATTGTGAAAAAGACATAGACTTGTTGCAGAAATGCTTACATGATACTATGAGTACAGGTAAAAAGTATCATTTTACCTCAGCAATCGGTAAATTAAAATATTTTAAAAAAATGATGGTGGCGAAAAATGTTCCTGAAAAACAACAACAACATATTGATGATTCTTTGATGGGGGAAGATCTGCCACATACTGCGTTTTCACGAAGAATCAGATCAGGTGTGATTACAAATTTAAATCATACGGACCCCAAATCATTTTTGGAAGCTTGCAAAGCAGCAATAATTAATAAGTTAAGAGAAATTTTGAATGAATATCTCAACATCAAAACAAATGCCGTGTTTTGTGCAGTGTTCCAGAAATATGAAGGTGAAGAGCAGCACCAAGACATCAAATATCTCAGCGTCAAAAATTTCATTGTAAATGCTGGTAGTGACTTAGAAGAAATTATAATAGAAAATTTAGAAAAGCCTTTGTTAGGAAAATTAGAAGAATTTCAAGAGCAAAATAGTGGATGGGCACTATCATCTATAATAAATGTTATTTTAAATATAAATAAATATTCGCCAATTGTAGGAAGTTCATATATTAAAACACCTCTAGCTATATCAACCAAGAAAGCATGTGTTAATGTGAAAAATACTGATAATGCATGCTTTGCTTGGGCTGTAGTATCTGCTCTATTTCCTGCAGGCAGAAGTGTGGATAGACCAACAAGTTACCCACATTATAAAAATGTATTAAATTTAGATAGTATAACTTTTCCAATGTCTTTAAATTTAGTACCGTTATTTGAAAAACATAATGATATTTCAATTAATATTTTCACATTACATAGAGAAAAACATGATAAAAAAGCAGAAATATATCCACTTAAATTATCTCAATTAACATGTAAAGAAAAAAAGCATATCAATTTATTGTTGTTAGAAGAACATGCAAATGATGATTGTACAGTTTTAAAACAACATTTTATTTGGATTAAAAACCTTTCTGCACTAGTTCGATGTACATTAACCAAAAGAAAAAGTAAGCTTCATTTCTGTAATAGATGCCTCCACTATTTTTATTCTAGTGAGAAATTAAATATTCATATAAATGATTGTACTAATCAAAATAATTGTAAAATTAGGTTACCTTCACCAGAATATAGTACTCTATGTTTTAAGAACTTTAGAAATAAAATTATGACTCCATTTGTAATATATGCAGACTTAGAATGTATTTTAAAAGAAATTGATGATGGTAATAAGTATCAGGAACACATCCCTTGTTCTATAGGTTACTATATTAAAAGTTCCTTCAAATCAAGTTATACAACATATGCATCATTTCGTGGAGAAGATTGTATAGATTGGTTTATGAATGAACTAAAAACTTTAGTGCTGCTTCTGGAGTCTGATGTTTCATTTATAGTACCAATTGAGAAGCTTTCCATTGAACAACAGGAGAGTTTTAATACTGCAATCACATGTTATATATGTGATCAACAATTTTCTCCAAATGACATCAAGGTCCGAGACCATTGTCATTTTACAGGAGTTTATCGAGGCCCTGCGCACAGTAACTGTAATTTAAATTATAAAGATAATCTAAATATATCAATAATTTTTCATAACCTAAGCGGTTATGATTCCCATTTTCTAATTAAAGAAATTCATAAAATTGGCGAAGGTAAAGTGCAAGTGCTGCCATTAAATAAAGAAAAATATATTTCATATACAAAATTGCTTTTTAAGAGAAAAATTAATTTCAGATTCATTGACTCTTTTAGGTTTTTAAGTAGTAGTTTAGATTCACTATCATCTTTATTAAATGAATTCCCAATTCTTGAATCTGAATTTAGCTTTTTAGCACAAGATCAAAGAAATCTATTGAAACGTAAAGGTGTTTATCCTTATGATTATTTTAATAGCTTTGAAACTTTTTCTGAAGAGTCTTTACCAGAAAAACATTTGTTTTACAATAAGTTAAATAAGGAAGACATAAACAGTGAAGATTATTTACATGCTCAAATTGTATCTTAAATCTAAGAAATTTGGGTGAATATTCTGATTTGTATTTAAAGACTGATGTTCTTTTATTGGCTGATATATTTGAGCAATTTCGTTCTAATTCTGTTAAGACACACAAATTAGATCCAGCTCATTATTATTCTCTCCCTGGTTATACTTGGGATGCAATGCTTTTCTACACTGGTGTAAAACTAGAACTTCTTGATGTTATAGACATGATAATGTTTATTGAAAGAGGTATCCGTGGAGGACTAAGCCAATGCTCAAAAAAGTATGCTGAAGCCAACAATGAGTATTTAGATGGTTTTGATTCAAGTAAACCAAACACTTTTTTAATGTATTGGGATATCAATAACCAATATGGGTATGCAATGAGTCAGTTATTACCAACAGGGAATTTCAAGTGGGTTGATAATATTCATGAATTCACAGTAGATACAATTTGTTCTCTCTTGGATAGTTCCCCCAAGGGCTACATTTTTGAGGTTGACTTATGTTATCCAACAGAATTGCATGATATGCATAGCGATATACCATTTTGTCCAGAACTTATGCACCCTCCTAAGTCTAAACAAAAAAAAATATTAGCGACTTTAACAGATAAAAGCAGGTATGGGATTCATTATAGAAATTTGCGTCAAGCTTTATTGCATGGACTCAAATTAAATAAAATTCATAGAGCACTCGAATTTGATCAATCTGCTTAAGCCATTCATTGATTTAAATACACAATTAAGAACTCTAGCTACAAACAAACTTGACATCGAACATTTTAAAAAATTTATAATAATGCAGTTTTCGGAAAATGTATAGAAAATGTTAGAAAATATTGCAATGTTAAATTAGTCTCAAAATGGGAAGGAAGGTATGGAGCCAAAGCATTGATAGCATCACCTTTTTTTAAAAACAGAACTATATTTAATGAAAATTTGGTAGCAATTGAACTTCAAAAAGCTGAAGTTTACTTTAACAAGCCCATATATGTAGGATTATGTATACTAGATATTGCGAAAACTTTAATATATGAGTACCACTACGATTATATGAAAATAAAATTTGGTGATAATTGCACAGCTATGTACACTGATACAGATAACTTAATTTATGAAATTTCTACCGCCAATATATATGATATGATTAAAAGTGATTGCAATATTCATTTTGATACCAGTGATTACCCACAAAATAATATTTGGGGAATACCACCAGTAAATAAAAAAGTAATAGGTTTAATGAAGGATGAAATGAATGGGCATATAATCTCGCATTTCGTAGGATTAAGATCAAAAATGTACTCAATTAAAGTAGAAAATAAGGAAAAAATAAAAAAATCAAAGGTGTTAAAAAAATGTTGTTAAAAAAGAAATTTTTTTCAAAGACTTTCTAGATTGTTTAGTTAATAATAGTAATATGAGTGTTGATCAAAATTTAATAAGATCACAGAAACATACAGTAAGTAGTATTACTCAACAAAAAATAGCATGAAGTGTAGCATGTGATAAACGGTATACAATCAAAAATAGTTATTGTACATTACCGTGGGGTCATTACAAAATAAGCTGTGAAAAATAAAAACTTGAAAAAATAAAAAAAATGTTTCTTTTTTCCTCACATAATTTGTATATGACATGTCAAGCTTCAAGTGTATGATGGAGATATATCAATTTATGGTGCGGTTATACCAAATTCTAAAGCTAGAGGAAAAACAAATAGTTTCCGCTTGATTGTTCCTTTGCTGATATTGAAACATTAGAACCATAAAAACAAGAACGAATTATTTAATGAATCAAACATTCATTTCTCTTGCACATATTGTGTAAGAATAAATTAAAACAAAACAAAAATTTATAGTAAAATAGTTTTTTTATTTTATTTTAGCTCTAATATGCATAATAGGATAGGACTAATATTACTATCTAAGAAATCCCCCGCCCTAGCTCTCGCATTATATGCGGCCAAGAGTTGTATTGCAGCTTTCAGCTGCAGCCAGCTTTTTGTTTTTTGGAGCTCCTTCATGGCGTCCTCCAGCTCCTTCCTTAGTTCGCCAAACTCCCAGCACGCATCAGCAATTTTGTTCTTATCTGCAGTAATGATGTTGATGAATTCCATTTTGTTAGTGAACTGTTACTTAGTTAGTACCTTCAACACTTGCCTTTTATATATGAAAATACTTCCACAAATATTTGCAGGAACCAATATGGTCAGAATGATAAGAGTAACATGTTCCATCGTGCTACATTAATTAAATGTTGCTGTATCATGCTATACTACATAAGGACAGAACGAATTATTTAATGAATCAGTATTCCGCCCAACAATATGGCCTCAAAGATAATGTATACAGTGTTCTTTTCAGATTTGGTGCCGTCCGCAACAAAAATCTTAGACTATTAATTCTTCTTGGTGCCGTCTGCAACAAAAATGTTTTCCTCGCATAATTTGTATATGAATGATGTAATATTTGAAAGATTTATTTAATGAATCAGTTTTCAGGTTAGCACAAAATATAAAGTGTGTGTGTGTGTGTGTGTGTCGCAAAGTATTTGGTAAATGAGAAAACATTTTTGAATAAAAGGCAGGCATTTTTTAATAGATGACAACAGTAACTAAATAAACTAGCAAGCAGCATGGAGAAAACTAATATTTTGGAGGACCTGATATTGTGTGGACCAAGCACATCACAACAGCAACCGCTGCAACAACAACAACAACAGCAGCAGCACCACCTGCAACAACAGCAACCGCTGCACCACAACCAGCAGCAACCAACCAAAAAAAGGAGGATGGAAGAGGAAGGCAGCGACTTCAACAGCATTTTGGGGCGTTTCAATACCCAAAATGAAACTAATAAAAGTAAAAAACACATTTATAAAACTACTTTGCATGCTACCGAAATGGAGCAAGACAAATTTTATTCAGTTGAAAAAATAAAAAAACTGAAAACCCGTTATGGGGACAGAATAGTGGTTGAGTTTGTGAAAACTCAATTTTTTTTGCCAAGCTACATGGCAAACATATTTAAAGACGAAGAAATTGAAGTATTAAATGCTAATACTCAATTTCTATACTTCATTGCAAAAGATGGAAAATACTATTTTGTGAATGAACAAAAAAGAATGGCTGAAAACCAATAAAAATAAATAAAACTTTATTTTGAATTTCTTTTATTTTGAATTTCTTTTTTAAATATATGTTCTGACGGGTGCAGCATTTACTATGTAACATACACCTTGTTTCATTTGGATACATCCGTTTCAAACCATCTAGACTAGGGCAAGCCATGTCCTCCACATTGACGATCTCAATATTTTCATCAAGAAGTTCTCTTAACCACTATGCTTTCTCTATTCCTTTAACATAAACAACGGAGTGGGTGACTTCCCTTTGAAGAAACTGCTTCACTTTGTAGAATTCAGTATAACCCCCATTCCAGGATAATCCATGGTGGTTGAGATAGAGCCAATTTGCTTGCTTTCTTAACGATGTTGATAATTGCTTAAATGCACAGGGTTGTTTCAAAATGAAATGGATATGATGGCGATCCTTATGAAGTACAGCTACTTCCTTGGCGACAAATTTGTTATTTGGTCCTCGAAATCCTTGAATATCAATAATGAAAAACATATTTTCTTTTCTACGAATAGTTGTTGCTTCCACGGTAAATACAAATTTTCAACTGAATTATATGTCGCGAGAAACCATCTGATTTAAAGGATTATAACTGACAATTCGGTCATGTAACATCAAACAGTACGCAGTTGTATTGGTTGGAATCGGTTTGGAAGATTTATTTTCCAATCTAATATCGACGGGGCCGGTTTACATCATTTCATTTTGATGTCTACAATCTATCACGAAAATAGGAGCTTGAATTTTGAATTCTTCTCGCGTTAACCAGTGGTTCAGCAACCGAACGATTATAATAAGTTTTTTGAAATTCTACAAACATGTTGTACATTATACTAATGTTATTTTTATCAAAAGCCAAATTCAGATCCTCATATGGATAAACATCAGAGTTTAAATAAGCCTTCAAGTTTGTAATATGGCAATGATCAAAGTGGGTTGGATCTTCTTTGAGAGTATTTCGTTTGTTGGTTTGTAGTGCGAAAATGATGTATCTTGGTTTCTCCATTTGCGATGTGGTCTTTACATTCCAAACATGATGAGTAGTGTTTGCAGGTAATGCTGGATATTCATACATGTCCCAATTTCGGAATGCAATCTTCATGACCTGACCATTATTTATAGAATTGTAAAGATTTAATTTTACAGAATCAGGGGTCGAATTACCGCACCCGTGAGCGAGCGATACGTCACTGAATTTTGTTGATTTTACATGCAAAACAAAAACAAATTCAGTCACGTATTGCTCGATCACGGATGCGGTAATTCAACCCCAGCTAAGTTGATATGAGGTATTTTCCATTGTACTTTAAGTAGATTTATCGATACTTTCTCATCTTCATCGGATATTAACGAGTTGTCATCTGTGCGAGAACGAATCAGAATCAAATCATGGCGAGCATTAGGGATTATTTTCTTGAAATCCTCGGCAAATCCTAATAGCTTATTTAACGGTATACAAAAACTAAAATGGAATCCATTTACGTTAACCGGCGAATGGGGTGACCAACCAACAGCATTTCACTTTCGTTTTTGTTAAAAGAAATGTAGTTTTTAATTGATGATGTGATGCCTACATTTCTATTGCTATCGATTTCTATGCCATTCAGTTCATAACGAATTTCATCAAACAAGAATGAAATACCATTATTACTTATATCTGTCTTGTTGACTGGAGATCCATAAAACTTTCTGAAGGTAGAATATTAAGATTCTGATGCTGAACACAAATTTGAATAATGTCATTTTTATCGAAATTGTTTAAAAACGGAGAGTAGGTGTGATATTCATACTTTGAGATACTCTCCTCAAGTCGAGGTTCTTCAAAAATATTTAGTATTTCTTGCTTTTTGTTTCAGTCTGTAGCCCATTACGGCAAGACAATCCTGATTATAACACTTATGTTATACATAGATTTTATAGAAAAAGAAATAACCCTTTTGAATTTGTAGACTCTTCGAGCTCTAATTAATAATGTCATTAAAAACTCTATTAAGTGCGATATGGACAGACAATTCGGAAAATTCTTTGATATTGAATCCAGCTTGGTGGATTCTCTTAGTGAAAGCAGTAAGTCAGAGAGTGGACATTCCGGAGAAGCAAAAGGGTCACATGACAGAATTGTGCAATCATCTAATGCGCTACTTACAAATCTGGTGGAAGAAGCAGACAAAGTGGAAAGTGGAGTCTTCGGACGACTTGCAAATGTTTGCAAAGACAGCTCTAGGAGATACCTTACAGACGTCTTCGAACCAAAAGACGACCAGTCTCTTCCTAAAGTTATTCAAGCTTTGCATAATTACGGAACGAATAGACGAAACGGATTGTTCGGGTACTCTAGTGAACGAGATCATGTCCACATTATCCACGATTGTTCCTACAGCACCAAAAGTTGTAGAGACAGATTCCGAAACGAGCTCCAACAGTACGGACAATTCAGACCTATTGGCTCCATGTTCTCCACTATTTCTTTCTTTCAAAATGGGAGACTAGGGAACTATGGGTTGACGGAACCAGTTGGAAAATACCGGATAACTGTAAGTATATATTAATATAAAACTTCTTTAATTTTTTATTATGGGGGTTTTAATAAATATATACTTACAGCTGAATGTTTACGATGGTCAGAAAAGTATAACTCTTGGAAGGAAATGGTACGAAGCGAAGATATGGGGAACATCAACATCCGTAAACGACGAGCAGAGGATAGGCCTTATTCGCCAGTTGATGACAACGACGACAATGAAGTTTATGTCCCGGAAAGACGATTTGCGGGAAAGTACAACATCATACGAGAATCAGTCGAGAAACTTTTACGATCGCGGCACATCTCCCCGCTTTCTGCCGTACAAACGTTAAAAGAATTTTATATGAACCCACTCTTAAGCAATCCGAAACACAAAGACTTTCTTCAGTCTGCTATAAATATATATTCACTGAAATTAATTGACTTCACTATTCGTGAGTATGAAGAATACATTAGTATTCATAGCAACGAACCACTTTTTATAAGCGGATTTGAATACATGACTGCAGAGACGTCTTTTGAATGGGTAAACAACTTATTAAAATTCCAGTTTGACGAAACCATGTGTAATGTTAAAAGATTGTATCAAAAAACCACTTCCTTTATGTTTTTATACTTTATAAAAATATTATAATAAAACATATTAATAATTATGGCATTACTATTTTTGTTGTTGTATGTCTTCCAGCGTAAGTACAAGAAAATGGTTCTGAAACACCTGATGTGACTTTGTAAACGACGTCGCCTGGTGGCACGTTCGGAGCCAAAGCATGTGGGAACGCGTTTGGTGCATACTCTTCTACATCCATTTCTGCGTATATTTCAAAATCAGCTTGCGCGTCTGTGTATTGCCGACTAGTACTCATAACATCAGTACTTGTTAATGCCGGTATAGGTTGTATTCCAATATGAACGGTTGGTTGAATTTCTTGTTCTGTCATATGATCCCAGGGTCCTGTTTTTAATAAATCGGATTTCTCAATAGGAGTAGATATAGTAAAATCACTTCCAGAAAAGTTATTATCATAACTTTGGGCCGTATTCAACTGGCTAATACTTGCATCTGTCACCGAAGCTCTATTGTTATTTATCATGTTTTGTTGTACATATATCAATTTGCAATGCTGCCTTAGATATAGTAGGTAAGCCATATCGTATCGTCTTTAGAGGAGGTTTTAAAAGACCGAACACGGGAGTCCATGAAAACTCTCCAATTTGTTGGTTAATTGTCGTTTTTCCATCATAGAATTGTATCATTTTGGATATACATGGAACACCACCTCTTACAGCAGAATCACCTGTGACAGTAGGCATTGTGAAATAGTTCCGAATTATACTTTTATATCCAAGTTGATGGTCTGGTATTTCTGTGTCAAATGCATTCGTATTAGATTGATCATATCCATACCATGAATTTATATATTGACTATACACAGGTTCAGTCAAGTCTGTTGGAATCATTTTTTGTGCTGAATCAAAAGCATTGTAGTATACATCCACTCCCCAGCCAGTTTTGTTAAGACCGTGAGCAACTCCAATATTTTGGATTTGGTTAAGTGTAGCTGATTCTCCAGTATATTTAGATCCTATACCTACTCCTCCAATAACAGCTCCTGCAATATTGCCAAAGTTTTCTCTACCAGATATCCCTTCAGCCAAATGATCACCAACTTTTTTGAGAAATGTACGATCTGCCTTCCTAATGTCACCAGAGCTGCTTGCCTCGCTGTAACCAATATCGTGTTCACGTGCGTCTGCTTCGACAGCGTTATACGGACTACCTCTATCAAGGCTATTACCTGGTCCTAAATACTTAAACGGCGGGGGAACTAAACCACGCCCTCCTGGTTTTTGACTTGCATGGTTGGCAACAGGCAGTAAACAATTTTTTTTTTCCGTAAGAGCTTTATGTAAATTGCTTGCGTGTTGAACACTGACATCATGGCCTTTGTTTTTCAAATGCTTATACAATTCATATATACCAAATCCTGCGGCTACTGCAAGCCCGGCCACAACTCCTATTGGGGCACCAATACCTGTAGCATCTAAAGAATAATGCAGTTTCTGATGCAGCTTCGCCTGCAGCTCCTGCGCCTAATTCACTTAGTTCAATTCCTTCAGAAGACTCTATTAGAATACTGGTCTCCTCAGCGGTAGCGTTTCCCCACGGTAAACGTCTTCTCAACTCCATTGCTTAATTAATACTAAAACTTATACACAGCCGGAGAGAGGCGGTGGGACGTTCCACGAGGGACCCGCAAGCCGATCGTAGGCAAATTTCGCTAGCTGGGTACTTGCTTAACCTTTCTTATAAAGGTTCACCAACAACATCAACCTACAACATGCGTCTTTAAATGGGATATTTACCAAGTGCGAAAGAGAAATATATACTTTTTAATAGCCTATTGTAGCCGCCCCTAGAATACAGTCCTTCGGATTATAAGTAAACCGTTATTGTCAAATTCAGGCTTGAGATGCAGCCGAGCTGTTATTGTTTCACCTCGAAAGTTTATAAGATTACCGTCTTGATCAGAGAGATTTAATGTTATAGAACTTATCCTCTTGGCATTCACAGGTAAATAGATAACATTTTGAGGAACTTCAATTATCTTATAGCCTGGGCTAACATTCACCGAGAATTCATGTAGTATATGGGCTGGTTGATCATTAATGTATGACCCATCTACTAAATTACATTCTATTCGTATAATGTTCACTTTATTGATGTCTACGTAAAGATCCGATTCGTGTAGTGTATCAGCCTCTAGTCTCTTTCGGGTAAACCCCAAGTGTTCCAATAGAGTACGGCTGAGAGAAATCAATCTCTACATTACTAAGAATCTCACATTTCAAAGTGTTATTATTTGGTTTTATTTTAATTGATATGCCATTGCCATCATCAGTGGGGTGGTCTTGATTGTACATTTTAACAACTTCCTGTACACAGTTATTTATATCTTCAATCTCATAGGAACCAGTAGGCAGCGTTATTACATCATCCCCAAAATGGAATAAATTATTAAATTCATCTACATTAGGTATAGAATTATAGGCTTGGAAGTCAACCAATCCACATACGTAATCAGAGTTTAGAATGAGGGGTGGGTGACCGGTTTCCGCTTAGCGTTAGTGTTAACGACATTACTGCTGAAAAGGAATGAAACACAATTTGATTTTGTTCATTTATTTATTTGATGTAATAAAAATTCTAAGCATAAATGGCCGCATATATATGTATTAAAATTTTGACAGTTGTTGTAATTATAACTTATGTTTTTACCCAGATATTTAACAACTTCTAAAGGTGGCCTCAGATTACCAAAACTATCAAAATATATGACGTTTTTCGAATTTTTGATGTATGCCACCCAATGTGTACCTGTACCCTTCTCATCATCCAAATTAACTACCCCACATTCTTTATCAAATGGTTTTACTGGTAATGCATCTCTCATATAAACACCTCTGAAATGTGGTATATTAACTTTTCCAAAGTTTGTAATGTCAATGTTGGTGAGAGGACGTTTGGGTAACGACTTTATTAGTTTTTTGAATCTTGAGGCTTCAGGAATAGTCCAAAACACTTTTTATAGGGTTGCAGATAAAGGCCTTTGGCAGAGTTAATCTCTACCCCCTCCATGGCTTGATTATGCCTCTTATTTTCTTCCAGTTGTGACCTTGCTGTCTTTGTATCGTTTATTGATTTTGCTATGGCTGCTATGGCTCCTCCGGATAGAGAACCAAGCGCAGATAAACCAGCAAAGATTGGTAATAGAGGAAGGAAGCCTCCAAGTTTTGGTATGGGTATTACTCGAGGTTTTGTTAAATTCTTTCGTGATTTATTTCTTAAGATGCTCTTAGCTGCTTTTAAGGCAACTAGTGCAATTTCGTTTGGATCTTCAGATCTTGGTTGTCTTATGGCATTTCTTGCCTCTCTAACAGCCTTCTTGAATAAATCAAGTTTTTCTGTTTTCTTACACTTTGAATGATTTCGCTTAACCTTTTTCGAACGCATGCCCATGTTGTAATCCACGCAACATTACCCAGACCATGACCTACCTTCGATCAAATCATACGAATCATACCTTATATCATTCCCAAGCGCTACGGCTATTAATCGGTCACTCGCTTTGTTTTCGTTCTCCGAATGCACACCCAAGCATAATTGGATCGAGTGTCACGGGTACACACATAATGCAAATCCGATTCCTCAGCGGCACGCCAACATATGGCAAAAGTGCAACGAGTGCATATCGGAGGAATATTACGATGTACAACCACTTAAATTGTTTTACGATTTATGAATGGGTGACACATGATGCCAGTGCAGAGGCAATTGACACCAAGATGTCAATTGGGCATTTCTTAAATAGGAACGGAAACAATTAAGCAATACCTAGAATTGCTATGTATGCACATATGGGAACTATTAAGAAAAAGTATGGTATATGGAGGGGAAAGTCAGGAGTCGGGTCATGCCCAAAATATTGTATAAAAGGGAATGGTTTTGGAAGGAAAAAGAGTTAATTTAGCATTCAAATAGGATACAAGGTTGCAGCCCAGCTTAAGACAGCGGACCTAGTTATTCCAAAAAAAAACAATTAAAATAAATAAATAAAGAAACTCAGAGTCGCAGCCCTGCCTAAGACAGCGGGCTCTGTAGTTCAATTCAATAAATAAAAAACGTTGTTTTAACTCTCCGTTCGGTACTCTTCCCTCGTTTCACCGAGGAAGCACGGGCTGAAACGTAAACCCATACCAAGTTTAGTTTTAATTTTCATCATATTTGTGACTAATAGGCTATTTAATCTTTCAGCTATAGATGAAACCCTAGCTTTTACTCTACTCCACGCTTTTTCAGTTAGAATTCTATGTCTATCTGACAGATTTTTATTATTTGAATATGCAATATCGTGCTCATGACAGGCCTCATCCTATGCCAATCATATACCCATATAACGAAGCATCTGATTCGAGATAATGCAAACTATTTAATTCTTTTCAAGCAAGATGAGCTTAATCTAAAACATGTATATATGAATCATATAAATTCCGATATGACATTGAATCAATTTCGAGCTCTATGCTCAGAATGTTGGAAAGATATTCGTACATATTGATTCCTAGTTATCGATAAGGACTCAGATGTTGCTAAAGGACGGTATAATAAATCATATCAGGAAGTTGCACTACCCAGTCGTTAAATATCTACCTAAGCGAACAGACCTGTTCGTAACTACCCTGTTTGAATTAGCCACCTTTTAAGGATTAAACGTCTTCTACTCAATTATGAATATGGATGAAAAATTATTGATAAATCTTATGTGGGATGAGTAGCCAGACCAATATACGAACGAGCCAGCAAACAAAAAGTACACAACAGACGCATACCAACACCAACGTAGCAACAAGACGCGACCGACACCGACCGACGTACATAACAAATACATAACGCGATCGTTCCCTTTCCACAAAACCCAGCTATGATGTAAAAGAGTAAGGTAGAGTAGTTTCAACCACGCAACTGGCCGGTCGTTCGCTAAAGTATTAATGGATTAAATATAGACAGTTGACAATTAACTAAGAAAGTGTTTTATTTGAACCTACCTTATAAAAACAAAAAAGGATTTAAAGAGAAAGTATATGCTCCTCAAGGAGGGGAAAATAACGAAAGAATCAGAATTTGAAGATGCTTTTAAACCTATAATAACTGAATCACTAAAATCGCTCACTAAAAACATAAAAATTGTAGCAGGCAGTACCAAAAATAATGATACAGTAGAAGAGGTAAAAGGAACTCCTCCAAAACAACACTTAAAATTTCAAGACCCCTCTGTTAGCCTTGATAGCTTAAGGAGGAATTTGGAATTTTCATCTCCAGAATCATCTCTACTCGAACAAGATGAAGAAGAAGAAGAAGATATTACATTTAGAACACCTACTAATAATTCTAATCAAAGTACTCCATTCAACCCAACATCACTCTCAGATTCTAACCGTGACAGACTCTATGGTCCCTATTTCGATATGTTATCAAACTCTGTGAAATTAGGTGGCTCTAGTTTTTCAATTAGTAATCAAAAAGATTTCGTTATTGATGGTGAAACGTTCTCTGTAACAGAGGGCCTTAAGGAATTATTTTTTCGAAAAAAAACCTAGAAAAGATCGATATGTAGAATCTGATTTGAATGAGTATCTAAGTATATTACAAAAAACAAAAGCACATTTGAGAAACCATAAAAGTACGATGCAAGTTAAAGGCAATAAAGGCTACAAGTACAAGCAGGTTATTAAACCTCTGCTCCATCTATCAGGGAAAAAAATAAAGAAAACTGGAAAATCATAGTCTATGTACTCTAATAACCCTGTCGATTATGTCTATTGGGATAACGCTAACGAACTTATTGACAGACTTACGACTTTTAGTAGCAGCCCAAGCAGCTGGCAATAATAATCTTCAGAATGAAGTTAATTCTATAGTGGAAGAGCTGCGCGAATCAAATATTATATATTAATACTATTTCGAAGCGTCATAATCAAGATGACTGTTGACAAGTTCGGAAGGAGTTCCAATCGAATCACTAGAGCAGTTATGGGACCTCAAGGACCTCCTGGTGGGGGCTTTAAACTATTACCCAATGGGGATTTCGATATTGAAGGCAAATGCTTAAACAATATTGGTGAACCTTCTACACCATACCAGGCAACTAATAAGGAATATGTAGATAACAACATAGCTGTTCAAGATAACAACATGATGAGTCATAGGAAATATGTAACCAACAATTTTGATGCCCTCATGGGGACTATTATTGATGAGTCACAGAAAATACGTAGCGTAGTAGAGAAACTGGAAAAAGTGGCTTTGGACTCACGTCTATACACCGATGAAAAAAATTTGAAGACTCTTGAATTAGTAAATAAGATAAGAAAGTATATGCTGGATATTTTCGAGAAGTTTCAAAATAGCAGCGAAAATAATAGCGAGATAATATCATCAGTTAGATTTCCGCCTATTTAATATGTATCCAGAGTTCAACTTAAAATAATTATGTCTGCAGTGAATAATTCAACTATCTTTGAGGAGATTTTAAAGTTTCTAAAAACAAATCGAGGCATCATCCTTGATGAGCATTACAACGAGATGCTGGATAGCATTATTTTTTTAAGGAACTTTGAAAATATATCCTCCACAACTTCTATTCATGGATATTAACTGTCCTTGGGCCACAAATCTATGTCCAGATGGTCCTGATACCTGTGCATGTTATATGGTTGAAAGGAGATTACTTGGAATTAAGAAATTAATGTTGTTATATAAAAGACTTTAAAATAAAAAAACTATTTTACTGTAAATTTGTTTTGTTTTAATTCATTCTTACACAATATGAGCAAGAGAAATGTTGTTGAGGAACTACATAAACCTGCGCGGAGAATTTTCAATCGTAGGCATGTTATTATTAAAGGTTTTGACGATTTATGGCAGGCAGACTTGGTTGAGATGATACCTTATAGCAAGCAAAACAACGGATATATCTATATCATGACTGTAATTGATACATTTTCAAAATATGCCTGGGCAATCCCTCTAAAAAGTAAGACTGCATCATCTATTACACAAGCTATGAAATCAATCTTTGATAGTTCACACCGAAAACCACGAAACCTTCAAACGGATGATGGTAAAGAGTTTTTCAATCAAATCTTTCAGAGTCTAATGGTACAACACAAAATTAACCATTACTCAACCTATAGTGTGTTGAAAGCATCAATTGTTGAGCGTCTTGGGAGTCGTGTGTCGTAGCTTTGGGCTATAGCGGATGCTGGGAGATGTAGGTTAAAGTGGTTAAATATATTGAAGAGTACGATGGAACATGTTACTCTTATCATTCTGACCATATTGTTTTCCGGAATATTTTCGGAAGTATTTTCATGTATAAAAGGCGAGTGTTGAAGGTACTAAGTAACAGTTCACTAACAAAATGGAATTCATCAACATCATTACTGCAGATAAGAACAAAATTGCTGATGCGTGCTGGGAGTTTGGCGAACTAAGGAAGGAGCTGGAGGACGCCATGAAGGAGCTCCAAAAGACAAAAAGCTGGCTGCAGCTGGCTGCAGCTGAAAGCAGCAATACAACTCTTGGCCGCATATAATGCGAGTGCGAGAGCTAGGGCGGGGGATTTCTTAGACAGTGATATAAGTCCTGTCCTATTATGTATTTTAGAATTAAAATAAAATAAAAATTTATGATTTAAAAGAAGTTGTTGACTTTTAATTATTCATATCAGTGATATCCTCTGACGAATTAAGACTTATTTAATACGAGAATGTTTTTAATTGTTTTATCGATTTTCTCAATTTTTCCATTATTTCTCAATGGATTACCGCTTGAATTTGACTTAAGATCATGTATAAAAGGCGAGTGTTGAAGGTACTAAGTAACAGTTCACTAACAAAATGGAATTCATCAACATCATTACTGCAGATAAGAACAAAATTGCTGATGCGTGCTGGGAGTTTGGCGAACTAAGGAAGGAGCTGGAGGACGCCATGAAGGAGCTCCAAAAGACAAAAAGCTGGCTGCAGCTGAAAGCAGCAATACAACTCTTGGCCGCATATAATGCGAGTGCGAGAGCTAGGGCGGGGGATTTCTTAGACAGTGATATAAGTCCTGTCCTATTATGTATTTTAGAATTAAAATAAAATAAAAATTTATGATTTAAAAGAAGTTGTTGACTTTTAATTATTCATATCAGTGATATCCTCTGACGAATTAAGACTTATTTAATACGAGAATGTTTTTAATTGTTTTATCGATTTTCTCAATTTTCCCATTATTTCTCAATGGATTACCGCTTGAATTTGACTTAAGATCATGTATAAAAGGCGAGTGTTGAAGGTACTAAGTAACAGTTCACTAACAAAATGGAATTCATCAACATCATTACTGCAGATAAGAACAAAATTGCTGATGCGTGCTGGGAGTTTGGCGAACTAAGGAAGGAGCTGGAGGACGCCATGAAGGAGCTCCAAAAGACAAAAAGCTGGCTGCAGCTGAAAGCAGCAATACAACTCTTGGCCGCATATAATGCGAGTGCGAGAGCTAGGGCGGGGGATTTCTTAGACAGTGATATAAGTCCTGTCCTATTATGTATTTTAGAATTAAAATAAAATAAAAATTTATGATTTAAAAGAAGTTGTTGACTTTTAATTATTCATATCAGTGATATCCTCTGACGAATTAAGACTTATTTAATACGAGAATGTTTTTAATTGTTTTATCGATTTTCTCAATTTTTCCATTATTTCTCAATGGATTACCGCTTGAATTTGACTTAAGATCATGTATAAAAGGCGAGTGTTGAAGGTACTAAGTAACAGTTCACTAACAAAATGGAATTCATCAACATCATTACTGCAGATAAGAACAAAATTGCTGATGCGTGCTGGGAGTTTGGCGAACTAAGGAAGGAGCTGGAGGACGCCATGAAGGAGCTCCAAAAGACAAAAAGCTGGCTGCAGCTGAAAGCAGCAATACAACTCTTGGCCGCATATAATGCGAGTGCGAGAGCTAGGGCGGGGGATTTCTTAGACAGTGATATAAGTCCTGTCCTATTATGTATTTTAGAATTAAAATAAAATAAAAATTTATGATTTAAAAGAAGTTGTTGACTTTTAATTATTCATATCAGTGATATCCTCTGACGAATTAAGACTTATTTAATACGAGAATGTTTTTAATTGTTTTATCGATTTTCTCAATTTTTCCATTATTTCTCAATGGATTACCGCTTGAATTTGACTTAAGATCATGTATAAAAGGCGAGTGTTGAAGGTACTAAGTAACAGTTCACTAACAAAATGGAATTCATCAACATCATTACTGCAGATAAGAACAAAATTGCTGATGCGTGCTGGGAGTTTGGCGAACTAAGGAAGGAGCTGGAGGACGCCATGAAGGAGCTCCAAAAGACAAAAAGCTGGCTGCAGCTGAAAGCAGCAATACAACTCTTGGCCGCATATAATGCGAGTGCGAGAGCTAGGGCGGGGGATTTCTTAGACAGTGATATAAGTCCTGTCCTATTATGTATTTTAGAATTAAAATAAAATAAAAATTTATGATTTAAAAGAAGTTGTTGACTTTTAATTATTCATATCAGTGATATCCTCTGACGAATTAAGACTTATTTAATACGAGAATGTTTTTAATTGTTTTATCGATTTTCTCAATTTTTCCATTATTTCTCAATGGATTACCGCTTGAATTTGACTTAAGATCATGTATAAAAGGCGAGTGTTGAAGGTACTAAGTAACAGTTCACTAACAAAATGGAATTCATCAACATCATTACTGCAGATAAGAACAAAATTGCTGATGCGTGCTGGGAGTTTGGCGAACTAAGGAAGGAGCTGGAGGACGCCATGAAGGAGCTCCAAAAGACAAAAAGCTGGCTGCAGCTGAAAGCAGCAATACAACTCTTGGCCGCATATAATGCGAGTGCGAGAGCTAGTGCGGGGGATTTCTTAGACAGTGATATAAGTCCTGTCCTATTATGTATTTTAGAATTAAAATAAAATAAAAATTTATGATTTAAAAGAAGTTGTTGACTTTTAATTATTCATATCAGTGATATCCTCTGACGAATTAAGACTTATTTAATACGAGAATGTTTTTAATTGTTTTATCGATTTTCTCAATTTTCCCATTATTTCTCAATGGATTACCGCTTGAATTTGACTTAAGATCATGTATAAAAGGCGAGTGTTGAAGGTACTAAGTAACAGTTCACTAACAAAATGGAATTTATCAACATCATTACTGCAGATAAGAACAAAATTGCTGATGCGTGCTGGGAGTTTGGCGAACTAAGGAAGGAGCTGGAGGACGCCATGAAGGAGCTCCAAAAGACAAAAAGCTGGCTGCAGCTGAAAGCAGCAATACAACTCTTGGCCGCATATAATGCGAGTGCGAGAGCTAGGGCGGGGGATTTCTTAGACAGTGATATAAGTCCTGTCCTATTATGTATTTTAGAATTAAAATAAAATAAAAATTTATGATTTAAAAGAAGTTGTTGACTTTTAATTATTCATATCAGTGATATCCTCTGACGAATTAAGACTTATTTAATACGAGAATGTTTTTAATTGTTTTATCGATTTTCTCAATTTTTCCATTATTTCTCAATGGATTACCGCTTGAATTTGACTTAAGATCATGTATAAAAGGCGAGTGTTGAAGGTACTAAGTAACAGTTCACTAACAAAATGGAATTCATCAACATCATTACTGCAGATAAGAACAAAATTGCTGATGCGTGCTGGGAGTTTGGCGAACTAAGGAAGGAGCTGGAGGACGCCATGAAGGAGCTCCAAAAGACAAAAAGCTGGCTGCAGCTGAAAGCAGCAATACAACTCTTGGCCGCATATAATGCGAGTGCGAGAGCTAGGGCGGGGGATTTCTTGGACAGTGATATAAGTCCTGTCCTATTATGTATTTTAGAATTAAAATAAAATAAAAATTTATGATTTAAAAGAAGTTGTTGACTTTTAATTATTCATTTCAGTGATATCCTCTGACGAATTAAGACTTATTTAATACGAGAATGTTTTTAATTGTTTTATCGATTTTCTCAATTTTCCCATTATTTCTCAATGGATTACCGCTTGAATTTGACTTAAGATCATGTATAAAAGGCGAGTGTTGAAGGTACTAAGTAACAGTTCACTAACAAAATGGAATTCATCAACATCATTACTGCAGATAAGAACAAAATTGCTGATGCGTGCTGGGAGTTTGGCGAACTAAGGAAGGAGCTGGAGGACGCCATGAAGGAGCTCCAAAAGACAAAAAGCTGGCTGCAGCTGAAAGCAGCAATACAACTCTTGGCCGCATATAATGCGAGTGCGAGAGCTAGGGCGGGGGATTTCTTAGACAGTGATATAAGTCCTGTCCTATTATGTATTTTAGAATTAAAATAAAATAAAAATTTATGATTTAAAAGAAGTTGTTGACTTTTAATTATTCATATCAGTGATATCCTCTGACGAATTAAGACTTATTTAATACGAGAATGTTTTTAATTGTTTTATCGATTTTCTCAATTTTTCCATTATTTCTCAATGGATTACCGCTTGAATTTGACTTAAGATCATGTATAAAAGGCGAGTGTTGAAGGTACTAAGTAACAGTTCACTAACAAAATGGAATTCATCAACATCATTACTGCAGATAAGAACAAAATTGCTGATGCGTGCTGGGAGTTTGGCGAACTAAGGAAGGAGCTGGAGGACGCCATGAAGGAGCTCCAAAAGACAAAAAGCTGGCTGCAGCTGAAAGCAGCAATACAACTCTTGGCCGCATATAATGCGAGTGCGAGAGCTAGGGCGGGGGATTTCTTAGACAGTGATATAAGTCCTGTCCTATTATGTATTTTAGAATTAAAATAAAATAAAAATTTATGATTTAAAAGAAGTTGTTGACTTTTAATTATTCATATCAGTGATATCCTCTGACGAATTAAGACTTATTTAATACGAGAATGTTTTTAATTGTTTTATCGATTTTCTCAATTTTTCCATTATTTCTCAATGGATTACCGCTTGAATTTGACTTAAGATCATGTATAAAAAGGGAGTGTTGAAGGTACTAAGTAACAGTTCACTAACAAAATGGAATTCATCAACATCATTACTGCAGATAAGAACAAAATTGCTGATGCGTGCTGGGAGTTTGGCGAACTAAGGAAGGAGCTGGAGGACGCCATGAAGGAGCTCCAAAAGACAAAAAGCTGGCTGCAGCTGAAAGCAGCAATACAACTCTTGGCCGCATATAATGCGAGTGCGAGAGCTAGGGCGGGGGATTTCTTAGACAGTGATATAAGTCCTGTCCTATTATGTATTTTAGAATTAAAATAAAATAAAAATTTATGATTTAAAAGAAGTTGTTGACTTTTAATTATTCATATCAGTGATATCCTCTGACGAATTAAGACTTATTTAATACGAGAATGTTTTTAATTGTTTTATCGATTTTCTCAATTTTCCCATTATTTCTCAATGGATTACCGCTTGAATTTGACTTAAGATCATGTATAAAAGGCGAGTGTTGAAGGTACTAAGTAACAGTTCACTAACAAAATGGAATTTATCAACATCATTACTGCAGATAAGAACAAAATTGCTGATGCGTGCTGGGAGTTTGGCGAACTAAGGAAGGAGCTGGAGGACGCCATGAAGGAGCTCCAAAAGACAAAAAGCTGGCTGCAGCTGAAAGCAGCAATACAACTCTTGGCCGCATATAATGCGAGTGCGAGAGCTAGGGCGGGGGATTTCTTAGACAGTGATATAAGTCCTGTCCTATTATGTATTTTAGAATTAAAATAAAATAAAAATTTATGATTTAAAAGAAGTTGTTGACTTTTAATTATTCATATCAGTGATATCCTCTGACGAATTAAGACTTATTTAATACGAGAATGTTTTTAATTGTTTTATCGATTTTCTCAATTTTTCCATTATTTCTCAATGGATTACCGCTTGAATTTGACTTAAGATCATGTATAAAAGGCGAGTGTTGAAGGTACTAAGTAACAGTTCACTAACAAAATGGAATTCATCAACATCATTACTGCAGATAAGAACAAAATTGCTGATGCGTGCTGGGAGTTTGGCGAACTAAGGAAGGAGCTGGAGGACGCCATGAAGGAGCTCCAAAAGACAAAAAGCTGGCTGCAGCTGAAAGCAGCAATACAACTCTTGCATATAATGCGAGTGCGAGAGCTAGGGCGGGGGATTTCTTGGACAGTGATATAAGTCCTGTCCTATTATGTATTTTAGAATTAAAATAAAATAAAAATTTATGATTTAAAAGAAGTTGTTGACTTTTAATTATTCATTTCAGTGATATCCTCTGACGAATTAAGACTTATTTAATACGAGAATGTTTTTAATTGTTTTATCGATTTTCTCAATTTTTCCATTATTTCTCAATGGATTACCGCTTGAATTTGACTTAAGATCATGTATAAAAGGCGAGTGTTGAAGGTACTAAGTAACAGTTCACTAACAAAATGGAATTCATCAACATCATTACTGCAGATAAGAACAAAATTGCTGATGCGTGCTGGGAGTTTGGCGAACTAAGGAAGGAGCTGGAGGACGCCATGAAGGAGCTCCAAAAGACAAAAAGCTGGCTGCAGCTGAAAGCTGCAATACAACTCTTGGCCGCATATAATGCGAGAGCTAGGGCGGGGGATTTCTTGGATAGTAATATTAGTCCTATCCTATTATGCATATTAGAGCTAAAATAAAATAAAAAACTATTTTACTGTAAATTTGTTTTGTTTTAATTCATTCTTACACAATATGTGCAAGAGAAATGAATGTTTGATTCATTAAATAATTCTTTCTTGTTTTTATGGTTTTAATGTTTCAATATCAGCAAAGGAACAATCAAGCGGAAACTATTTGTTTTTCCTCTAGCTTTAGAATTTGGTATAACCGCACCATAAATTGATATATCTCCACCATACACTTGAAGCTTGACATGTCATATACAAATTATGTGAGGAAAAAGAAACATTTTTTTTTATTTAATTTTTTGTTTTTTATTTTTTTCAACATGAAAATACTTCCGCAAATATTCGGGAGAAACAATATGGCCAGAATGATAAGAGTAACATGTTCCATCGTGCTACATTAATTAAATAATTAATTAATTGTTGCTGTATCATGCTATACTACATGAGAGCAGAACGAATTATTTAATGAATCAGTTTTCAGGTTAGTACAAAATAGAAACTACATTCCACTCAACAATATGGCCTCAAAGATAATGTATACAGTGTTCTTTTCAGATAAGGCAGCATATAAATTATGTTTGTGCTTCTCGGAATAGGGTGTGTCACATTCTTTGAATCAATGTGTTGTTTGAGATAAAGTATTAACCGGATTTCCTTAGGCTATTAATTCTTCTTGGTGCCGTCCGCAACAAAAATATTAGACTATTAATTCTTCTTGGTGCCGTCCGCAACAAAAATGTTTTCCTCGCATAATTTGTATATGAATGATGTAATATTTGAAAGATTTATTTAATGAATCAGTATTCCACCCAACAATATGGCCTCAAAGATAATGTATACAGTGTTCTTTTCAGATTAATTAGCATATAAATTATGTTTGTGCTTCTCAGAATAGTGTGTGTCCGTGTGTGTGTGTATCACAAAGTATTTGGTAAATGAGAAAAAAATTTTGAATAAAAGGCAGGCATTTTTTAATAGATGACAACAGTAACTAAATAAACTAGCAAGCAGCATGGAGAAAACAAATATTTTGGAGGACCTGATATTGTGTGGACCAAGCACATCACAGCAGCAACCGCTGCAACAACAGCAGCACCACAACCAGCAACCGCTGCACCACAACCAGCAACAAATAGAGGAGCAGCAGCAGCCAACCAAAAAAAAAAGGAGGATGGAAGAGGAAGACTGCGGCATCAACAGCATTTTGGGGCGTTTCAATGCCAAAAATGAAACTAATATAAGTAAAAAACACATTTATAAAACTACTTTGCATGCTACCGAAATGGAGCAAGACAAATTTTATTCAGTTGAAAAAATAAAAACTCTGAAAACCCGTTATGGTGACAGAATAGTTGTTGAGTTTGTGAAAACTCAATTTTTTTTGCCAAGCTACATGGCAAACATATTTAAAGATGAAGAAATTGAAGTATTAAATGCTAATACTCAATTTCTATACTTTGTTGCAAAAGATGGAAAATACTATTTTGTGAATGAACAAAAAAGAATGGCTGAAAACCAATAAAAATAAATAAAACTTTATTTTGAATTTCTTTTTTAAATAGATGTTCTGACGGGTGCAGCATTTACTATGTAACATACACCTTGTTTCATTTGGATACATCCGTTTAAAACCATCTAGACAAGAGCAAGCCATGTCCTCCACATTGACGATCTCAACATTTTCATCAATAAGTTCTCTTAACCACTGTGCTTTCTCTATTCCTTTAACATAAACAACGGAGTGGGTGACTTCCCTTTGAAGAAACTGCTTCACTTTGTAGAATTCAGTATAACCCCCATTCCAGGATAATCCATGGTGGTTGAGATAGAGCCAATTTGCTTGCTTTCTTAACGATGTTGATAATTGCTTAAATGCACAGGGTTGTTTCAAAATGAAATGGATATGATGGCGATCCTTATGAAGTACAGCTACTTCCTTGGCGACAAATTTGTTATTTGGTCTGTAGCGGCCAAATCTCGTACAAAGGTATTCTGCTCTAGACGCCCTAAGTTCAGCTGCGAAGTATATGTCTTCCTAACGCACGCTTCCATACACTCAAGTCCATTGCACGGTGACCGAGAAAAAAAAAACAACAACATATTTTCTAATAGGATCTCCTTTCAATTAACACAAATTTTTCCATTGCTAAAATCGATCACGCGATAGTCCCGCAGCTCGATTTACCATTGTTAAGTGAGTGCAATGGTTAGAACAGTTGGAGCCAAGGAGGAGGATCATGCGACAAGGCAAGGGACGGCTCTCTCTCAACCACTTCTATTGTGCTCGCGCGAGAGAACCGCTAAGGAGTTGAGAGGTCGGAACCGTTTTGCGAATGGCAAGGGCGGTGGTGAATATGATATAGAAAAGAAAGTCAGTCTCGAATGAGAAGCGAACAAGAACGGTGTCAAGCGTGGGTTAATTGATCGGCATCAGAGACGCGTGTGATTGAGTTATCACGTAACTACCGAAATTTCCCTTAATAATTGCAGAGATCGCGCGAGTTACATACCCAGATACAACGGTCATTCTCCCAAAACCAAACAGAGCAACAACACCAAAAGCTAAATCAGCGAATTTCAATAATCAACCACAAAATGCAAGCCCAGCATACCGATCAGCGATTACTTTTCCAATCGATGTCAACACTAGGAATATAGGTCAAGTCGATAACGCAGCGTCATCAGAAAATCAATATAAAAGGGAAAACCAATGCGGAAGCCAGCGACCAGTAATACGTATTCCATTAACGACAACTGCAGCGCCGCTAATGACGGCGGGTTGTCTTAAATGTAAATTAAGTTAATTTGTTTAGTTGCAATAAGATACGTAAGGTCCACAGTGACCAAGCCAATAAAGCGGACAAAATAAAACAAAAAATAATAATAAATTGTTTTTTTTAATCTCGCTCGGCGCGGTGTACATTTCTCGCGCGCATTAATTTCGATTATTAGAAATCGGTCTAAAGTAGAGTAAAGTTGTGCTATAGCAAGTGCCTTCTCATTTTTTTAGAGACATTAAATTGTAATTAATTTCAGTTTCCTTTGTTGAAATAAAATAAAAAACTTTAATTACGTGTTTGTTCGACGATAAACTAGCTGAACACCAGAGCTATACCACCCCCGGCCCACCGAATCCGGCGCACGAGTTCTGCAGACAAAACAGATGGATTTGAAGCTGGATCCAATGACAGTCCCATCGTTTGATGGGCACATTCATAGTTGGCTAGCGTTTACCCACCCGTGCAGCCGAGCCAGGAGCCAAAGCGGCCACTTTCAATTACTGGTATTACTCATGTCCAACCTCATTCTAGTGTTTTGCAACAGAACCGTGAGGTACCAATAGCGCCCATTAAGCAAGAACCAATTTGTTCTAACCCCCGCTCTCCCCCCATTGAAAATAAAATAAATACTCTGTCATCATCTCAATTGGCAACCAGGCACGCGATTCCAAAAGAATTACCCTTGTTCAATGGTTTTCCTGAAGAGTGGCCTGTTTTTATTAGCTCCTTGAACAGAGCACAAGTCTCGCCGGTTTCTCAGATGCTGAAAATCTGCTGTGATTGCAGAGATGTCTTCGTGTAAGGGCTTTGGATGCAGTAAAAAATCGCCTTCTGTTACCATCGTTGGTTCCAGAAGTTATGAGGACACTTCGAATGTTATTTGGCCGACCGGAGCACATTCTTCACGCAATGATTGCTAAAGCTAAAAACCAAGCACCTGCAAGAGCTGATAAAATGGAAGCGCTTATTGAATATGCTTTAGCAATCAAAAATGTGTGTGCCACGATGTCTGCTCGGAATTTATTGGAGAAACGCTCAAACAAACGCGGAGGTCATCTAGCACATGCTAGGGGGCCAACCCCTGGAAACCATTCCGCAAAAAACTGTTTCGCGTGTCAAGGCGGTCACTCATTGGATTCTTGTGACCAGTTTAGGGGAATGGATCGAACCCAAAGGTGGAGCATAGTCCGCCAACTACATTTATGTCACATCTGTTTACGTAAGCATCCACATTCTCGATACGGTCTGACAACGTTGTGTGGGGTTGAAGGCTGCAACCTCAGACATAACCCTCTCTTACACCGATCCTCTTCGACCGCAGAATTAGAGCAACAGGGTAGACAAGCAGTTGATAGGCGCGTTTCAAAACCCACGACACTAATCGCGCGGCACCTAGTACCGATTAGCGACGGTTAGTTGGCACTACTCCTATCGCAGTTTGACACTTCTTCCCGCAGCCAGCCATTTTATTTCCGGCTTTTACATTTTACTTTTGTTCCCGAAGCCAAGGGAGAGGTGCAAACCACGGTAAGTTGAAGCAGAAAATATTTCAATGTAATATAATATATCTTTTTGTAGAAATAAACCGACCCAATTCAACCTAATTCAATCGAGTTTGAGCGTGCGCCTTTTTACTTTGCTCCCGCAAACGAGAACTTCTGTGACTACTCCGACGTATATGTGGTGACAGTGATTACCACATTCAACATCAAACTCCGTTGTTCATCGTCATCAGCATCACACCAGCTAGCAGTTACCACCGAAATACGGTTTTCGCATCAGGCGACGACAGTGACAACAACAACGACATTCAATAACCGTCCACCGGCAAAGCACAACGGCCAAGAAAAGAAAAGAATCGCTGACACGAGATGGATAATCAGTCTGTCGTCAGTCGTCGCACAGCACCCAACCAGTTCACTCGCGCGCAGATTAAAAAATTATAACTCCTTCTTATAATAAAATATTAATAGTAATTTGTATTACGTGGTTATTTTATTTGCCCGGAACAATTCTTTCATTTTCAGTTGAGTGGCCACGCGACCACCACAAGTTGGGGAAGTTACGGCAGGCGGTATAGCCGCACTGTTTGAAAATATTTAGTTAATTTGGTTAAATCGTAATACAGGGTGGCGCACGAATCGTGCTACAAAAATAAAACGTAATAACTTTTTTTCTGTGTAAAGTAATCGGCTTATTTTTTTTTATTTTGTAGGTTACTATTTAGATTTATAAAAATGGATGCTTGGGATACGGAGAAAAGAATTTGGATAGTGCAACGGTACCACGCTTTGCAGTCCGTCATTTCCGTCCAAAGGGAATTTAGGCGGGAGTTTGGCGGTAAACCCCCGAGTAGATGGACCATTATGAGGTTTGTAAACATGTAAGAGTCTAATCCAGAAATGCTCCATGAGACGGAACTGCACCCAGAACGAGTCACTGTGTGGTGCGCAGTTTCATCAAGGTGTATTGTCGGGCCGTACTTCTTTGAAGAAAACGGGGTAACCGTTACTGTCAATGGGGACCGTTATTTAAAGATGTTGAAGGAGTTTTTTTTACCCAGAACTGCGCCGAAGACGTATACCATTCAACAGCGTTTGGTTTCAGCAAGATGGAGCAACTGCACATATAGCCAGACCAGTTATGGCGGAGCTAAACAAAAAATTCGCAAACAAATTAATTTCTAGGAACTCCACTCTTCGCTGGCCCCCAAGGTCACCTGACCTGACTGCACCAGACTTCTTTTTATGGGGTTATGTCAAGCAAGAGGTGTATAAAACGAAGCCCAGGAATTTAACTGAATTAAAGCAGTAAATAACGACAATAATTGAGGCGATCCCAACTTCAACTCTTCAGGCCGCAATGAATAATTTTTTGATCAGGTGCCGCATATGCGTGGGAGAGCGTGGAGGTCATTTGCGATCTATAATCTTTAAAAACAACTAACTATTTAAAATAAAATTTAATTTTCTAACCAATAAAAATAAATGAAATACATCGATTAAAAAAAAAGTTATTTGAATTTCTTATTGTAGCACAATTGGTGCGCCACCCTGTATTATAAATAACATACTTAAATAATTTGCTTTGTTAATTTGCCTAACAGTCTACATTTACCCTATTTCTATTGTTTCTATTTGATGCAAATCATAATTACGTTATTCTGTTCATGCTTTTGTCACTCTCTTGTTCTCATAAACCTGTTTTTTGCTGCACTTGCGCTCTTGTTAAATGTATAACAGTTTAGTCCACGATCGTTTGCACAATTTGTATTCTCGTCCACTTGGATTTCAATCGCCTACGAGATAAGTACTCAACATCAAATATACTAAACTTTCGTATTCATAATTGTGTTATTTCTTTGGGTATTTTACTGTTCATTCGACGAGGTCTGAGTGCTGGTCCTTTTTCGTTTTTCGATTATTCTCAAACACGCACAAAGGGTCCAAAGGAACTTTGGACATTTGTGTCAAACAGACTGTTTCGTTAATAATAATAATAAAATTGTTGAACAAAATTTGATAAAATCACAAAAACATGAAGTAAGTAGTACCTATTGTTCAAAGAAAATTAGCTTTAAGTGCAACAGTACCGTGCAACAATACCAAGTAGCTTGGTATGTGTAGAACAGAGAAGACGCGTTTTTTCGGCGGGAATTTTCAACAAGTTAATATCGATTAAAAAATGAAACAACACGTCCGAACTTATCTAGTTTATTTTAACGACTAAGTGAGTTATTAACAGTTTTGTAGTAGGTATATAACAATTAGATGTGTTGGTGTTATATAAGTAAGTTATATACCTTCAGATTAATCTGCAATCAAATAGTTTAGTACTGCGTGAATATATTTGTTAGGTATTAACCGAAACCACTGCACACGCTCCACGCATCTTGGCGTTGGTGCGCACTTCCCCCCTCCCGCTTGCCCCGCACATCATTTGCCCAACGGTCATAAGCCGTATGACACCCATGCGGTATCACATCGCATTCCTACGATCGGGTGGCCACAAGCACAGCCAGCCATCAGACACCCACATAACTTTGGGTTAATCACCGTCGCTGCTAATGGAGCAGCAATAACAAACAACATATCGTCTCACTGATATGGGACCCGACGACGATTCGTTGCATGGATTGCAATCGTCGTCTACTCATCACGTCGTCACTGGCTCGGACACCTGATACCTCGCGCAGCGAGTAATTATCAATTCACTGGCGAATAAATACGACCACGACAATGGCAATGGGACCATAGCATAATAAACACTCTGTTGCAGGAGATAAGGAATGGATCGTCGAACACTACTGTTGGTGCTTGCTGGCTTGGGAACGATCGTGGTCGTGGGCAAATGGATATCTCGCGCCTGGGCCTGGTATGGCGTGCTCGATACTCTGGGTGTCTGGAATTTCGGCTGACACAGCAGCTTGGGAACTGTGGTCTTGGACTCTGATGGAGAGTCAACGGCAATGGGCCGTTCAGTCTATTTGGTAAAAGCACAGCGAACTGTCTATTTTGTAAAGTCACAGCGACGAGTCTCTAAATAAAGTTAAATAATTGTTAACTACTTGGTTTGTGTTTTTTCATTGTTAAAGTATTTTGAAGTATCGGAAGTAACATTCCCGAACAATATTTTTACATGCGACAGGAAACTAACAGAGTGGCAATAAGTTCGCTTATGTTATTGAAATTGATTTATTTGGTTTTCGTTTTATCATTTTACATTCCATTTTTGTTTTGTGTTTGGTATCGAACAGTGTCAAACCCCTCAAAGGCAGTTTCGAACCCTACAAACAGTTAAAAATAATAAATAAACAGTATCAAATTTGACACATAAATGTCCGGTCGCAAGCGCTGCAGAGCAAATTCTAATCTTGATTCTATTTTAGATTTTTGATATCATTTAACCCCATCCCATGCATTTTCCATCTTCTCATTCGATAATTGAAATCCACCTAACATGCATCGAGCGTCATATCACATAATACCAATCGCACTCGTCATTCATGCCCATAAGACATACACACGAGTAATTGTTTCATTTTTACGAGCAACTCGCTCAGATTAAACTATCTTTTATTCGGCCCGCTCTATGAACATAGCGTTCGTCGCTGATAGAGGGTCGAATGTCACAAACATAGATAGGGAAACATTTTACTTCAAGATGGAACAGTTTTTTTAATGGGCTATCTTTTAGATTTAGTATACAACAGCACAGAGAAAAACAAAGTTCTAAAGATTAATATGTTACTCTGAGATAAGGAAGAAAGCAAGATCAGGAAAGTGAATGAACATTCCTGTCACCATATGTTCTGGTGAGATAAGATATGAATGATTTAAGAACTACATTTATAACTATGCTCTTTCAAGATTTTTCTTTTATGTTTGAATAAACAAAAAATGTATTCCCAAGCTGACTTCTTCAGATAAGCCTTTAAAAACATTTCAAGGAGCAGTAAGCAGCAAACCATCAAGCGTAAGAAATATAATTCACAGTAAGTGAAATGATTTTGCGATTTAAAACTAGTAGTTTATTTTAGAGCCGACAATCAGCACAGGAAAAAAGAATGGAGAGTGTTCAGATTCTGGAAGATCTGATGCTATGTGAACCGACATCACGTCAACAACAACAGCAACATCAAAAGTTGCACCAGTAACAGGAGCAGCATAACCCACCAAAAAAACGCAACTGAGGATGTGATTGTTTCCAAGATAAACTTTTTCCACTCAAACGCCAAATTTGGAGGATTCGCCAATATGCGGCCGAAAACAATGGAAAATATCGCAACATTTATAGGACAAATTCTGGAAAAGGTGGGTTCGGGAATACCTTCCGATGCTTACGAAAAGAAGTAAGTGGCATGCAGTCGTGCAACCCCTCCAGGTTGGTAATTTGGTCGTAATATGTGATGCTAGTCAACCCAGAAGCAAATGGCAACGAGGAAGGATAGTGAAGGTTTTCCCAGCCAGGGACGGCCAGGAGAGAAGTGCCGAAGTCAAGACAACAAATGGAATGTCAATAAATAAAAAAAAAATAATAAAACAAAAATGGAAATCGACTTATTGTCGAATTTCCAACTTCGCAATTTTTTTTACCTAGTTATATGGTGGGACATGTTTAAGAATTATGAGTTAGACATTTTTAACCCATTTATAGCCAGCGTTGTGTTTACGCGTTTATTTTGGCTTAGGGGGAAAACGTTGACATTGGCTGAGATTCTGGATGCTCTTGAAGCAGAAAATGAAGTTTCGGATACAATTTTTTTGTTACCCCCCGCCAATGGCGCTATTACAGATGAAGACTCTGGTGAAGAGGAATGTGCTGACCCCAATAAGATGAATCCCAACCAGCTATTAGCAGAAGCCGAAGTTAGTTGCAAGAATGATGTGGATATAATAGAAGATTGGATACATATTCCGAAGATAGCGCAAAGTTGGCGTAGAGGTAATGAGGAAAACTTAAATCTTAGTTCATTTTTATACAAATTTAAACCTTGGAAAGGAGCTTTACTGCCTCCTCTAACGTTGAACTCGGAGACTCACCCATTGGAATTTTTTGAACTGTTTATGAATGAGCATTTTATCCGTATCATTAAAAAGTACACCAATTTATATTCAGCTCAAAGAAATCAAAGCATAAACGTTACAGAACCAGAAATATATGTCTTTCTTGTCATAGTCATACGTACCTTTACCAAGAAGAAATATGTATTGGGAAAACCGCCCAGACAGTCATAATGCTATGGTTTCAAACGCTATGCGCAGAAAGAGATTTAACGATATATTTGTAAATATTCATGTTTGTGATAACAATGATATTGATTATACCGACAAAATGGCCAAAATCAGACCAATGGCTGACCATTTCAACAAGAAAGATAGGGGATGCCATGAGTCTTTTGTCGATAAGCAAAATCAGCTATTGCTCGCCCGATGGAAGGACAACCAGACTGTTTCAATGCTTTCCAATGTGCATGAGATGCATCCTATTGGTGCGGCACAAAGGTTCAACAGTATTCAGAAAGCAAAGTCAGGAGTTCCTCAACCAAATGTCAACAAGCAGTATAACAAGTACATGGGTGGAGTTGACCAACTGGATAACAATGTTTCAAACTATAGAATTGCAACTCGTGGAAAAAAATTGTACAATCCCCTAATAATGTGGATGATAGACGTTTCCGTTGTGAATGCATGGACATTATCCAGAAGTTATGGGAGCAAATTGGATTCACTGGAGTTTCGCCGCCAAGTCGCTACAGCTCTTTGTACAAAATATGGTTGTCCGCCAAAAGGTGGTGGACGGCATTCAAAGCAAAATCCACATCTTTTGTGTGGCCATCATGTAATGGAAACATCTGACAAAAGGCTGAGGTGCCGAGTTTGTCACAGTCAGTGTTTAAGTCAAAATGCTCCTCAAAATAGTACTAACAAACACCATATCATTATGTATCCCCCTTAACAATATTAATTTTACTGTCACCGCATAGAGGGCACTTCAAATGTTAAGAATGACGAATCTATGCCTACCATATTTTCGCAAACTTTTGTTCTATCGGGCGCTTCTTTTATAAACCATCATAGAGGTAAGACCTATCTGTCCTTAGAAAGAAATAAACCACATAATCATTTTCATATGACTAATTGCTGCGTTTTTTATTCTTGATTCACGCCATCATACTGAGGGATCATTTTGCATTCCAACAGTCAGACTTTAAAAAAATGTGGAACTTGTAACATAGCACTTCAGGCCAAATGTTTTCAAGAATACCATGCTAAACTAAAATAATTAAATTTTTCTTTGTATTATTTCTGTATATTATTAGCTTCCAATCAATAAAAACAAAAATTCAAAATGTATTACAATGTTGTTTTATTTACTTTCTTTTTTTATTCATTCGTTAATGGGTTGTTAGATTTTGTCTCAATTGAATTTTGGAATTTCTTACAATGATGTTTATTTTATTTATTCGGATTATAGCAGTAATGTTTGGTTTAGTTTCAGACAATAGTCCAAAGAAAGAAGAGAGAAGAAAACAGAAAAATGTGTTCCCTTTAATAAATGTAAGAGATGGAGAGAAGATTATTCGATCTTGGAGCATAAGACAGTATGCCGAGGTATTTTCGGGGATCGCAACTGATGTTTTGATTCAGAAGCGAATATCAACTGGACCGATCTTTATTATTTCCGGCTGATGCCTACAATCTATTACAAAGTTAGTAGCTTGTGATTGATTTAAATAAATCTCGCGATAATAGAGGATCCGCTTTGAACGATTAAAGTATGATTTTTGGAAATCCGTGTACATACTATACAATGTACTTGTTCAACTCGAAAAGTCGACACAGACACCTGTGGTGCCTACAACAGCCGAGATAAAGCAATCGCACCAACTCGCAAGCGAAGATATACATTCCTTCGCTAGGCGGCTAACAAGTCTCGAAACAAAGGCTAGAGACATAATTGAAGACAGCTATAACAGAGCAGATTCAGTTGCCTTACACAAAGAACTGAAAAACTCGGTAGTAGCCAGTTTCAAAGTCGGTCTTTTAGATGCTGCCTTGCGACAATTTATGCTAACAACCACAGTAGATGACATTCAGGTTTTGGCCGATACAGCACTTAGAACGTCCCAATTGCTATAACCTCCAAGGTTATAACTCTTACCTAAGCAACAACACTAACAACTGGCAACTGTCCAATTCTTTCTTAACTTCCACTTTGCATAATCCACAGTTGCCCCTTATTTCAGTCAGTCAACAAAACCAGTTACATAATTGATAGCCCTCGATTACAATCAACCAGTTCCCATTAACCCTGTTCCATTTCATAACACATCAAAACCCATTAGGTCATCGGAAGGTAATCGGGCTATGTCAAAAATAGTGTGTGGATTTTGTGGCAAGCCAAATCATACGTATGCAGATTGCAGACAACGGCGAAATACACCATATTGCGATACCTGCAAAGCGTATGGTCATTCTCGGGAAACATGTCAACAGTCAATTGTGTACATGGCAACAACGAGAGGGGGCAATCCTAAGCATAAATGCGATTGGTGTTCGCGATTTGGTCACTCTGAAAATTGCTGTATGAGCAAAAAGAATTACTTGGCAAAGCAGAATAAGGGAAACGATCAAGGGGCCAGTCAGAACAACTAAGCTGTGCCCCTATCAAAAAAGAGGTACCTAAGAACCAACTCATTAAATCGGGTCATCCAATCCGCACAAATCAGGTTGATAGTATTACTAGCGACCATGTGATAAACACCCCCTTTTTCCCCGATTCAACGGTTGACAATCATTCCAACATACACAAACCTCTATGACCCCCCAAAATAAAAACAAAAAATAGAAAAATTCTACCTAACTCCAAAGCCCAAAACGTTGACTGGTACAAAAAACTACAACAAAGAACAGCTCTAGTATTACAAACATTCATGGCGTTGATGTTACATTCTTTAAACTTTTTTATGCTGATACATGATATTGCAATTTGCACTTTCTGCTTGATTAATAAACTTAGCAAAAATGATGTTTTTCTCGCACTCCTATAGAACTTAGAAGGTCGGGATTGTTCGTGTGTGTTCGTACGAAAAGTTATCCACTCTGCGGCCGGGCTTATGCCGTGCTCTCGACAGTTTGTCAGGCAATTGAAGTGTCTAGCAATATTGGAAATGTGTTGTTCAGCAACTCTATAATGTCAGAAAGGATTTGAAAATAAATACAAATGCACTTCATACGGTACTAAACGGCACAGACCAGTTGTATTTATTTTATCTCTTGGAGAATACTACAGCGATTGTGAGGAGTCTGGCCGTAGAAAAGCTGTTACGCGGAGTTACGAAATGCCGTCAAGCTGACGCAGCACTCCCAAATTCACCACGATTAAGCGGATGCAGCACATAGCCTGCGGTCATCGATCTTACATTAATTTCTAAGAATTTGCATTCACTCCAGTTTTCATTTAGCTTCTAAGAAATCATAGCCTGTTGTCTTTGTAATTTACCCTTAAGATTTGAAATAATTATGAATTGAGAATAAACTTTTCAGTTGCGAAAGTTGTTTTTTTTTTATCTCGCGAGGCTCGTACTCGTAGTTAACAAAAAATACTGTAGGATCCGTATGTGTACACACTCATTTTGAATGCGGATATTTTACCAATATTTCAAGTAGTAGATATCTCCCATATACCCTATAGTTTAACATTTTTGTGTAACTGACATAATTGTCCACGGAATACATTTTGTTTTCATCAAAATTGGCAAGTTTTATAACATAGAATAAATAAGTCCACTTACCCAATAGTTTTGACTAACAAATTAAAAGCAAGGAGACTTAAATGTTGAAGGATAACGCTGCCGTTTTGGAACTGCTTTTTGACCAGAGTTGTGTGTGTTGATTCAGCTTGATGAATACTCGTCCTTAGGTGGCACCAACGAGGTTTGTCCATCGCTTATAATATGTTTTAAATGTAAGAGTCCTGCGTCGTGTGTGGTATCTACAGCTTTGCTCTGATATTATACATTTCTTGTGGGGCCCAGTTAGTGTAGGTGTACTTTTCTATTATTTGTGTTTAATAAAACATCAGGTAGGGCCATAATGAACTATGTTGCGTTGTTATTGTGTTCCATAGAGATCGTGATTCTTCTTCATGCATAACATGCAGGTGTAATATATGCCCTTTGAGTCGTTTTTCTTCCATCCTTGTTGTAATGATGTTTCAACTGTCTCTTTATTTATTGATCTGTTACTTTTTCCTTTATATGCGACTCATTTTGCGAATTTTGAAGACCAAACGTTCGTTTTAAAGACCAAGCCGGGGCGCTTCCTCTGCAGCATGTCTGCGGTTGAATGGTTATCACTTTTAGTAGTTGTGGGTGCACATTTGGAGGTAAAAACTTTGCACTTCCCTTTAAATTATTCGCTTTTATTTAAATAATAATTTGTACCGCTGCTTATTGTCACTTCTCGATGAATTGTTGGACTATCAATGATGACACTTAAACCCATGATGGTGGAAGGCGTTGTTTGAATTATTGCATCCAAATTAATGACAATTTCGAATGTTCGCACTGTATTGGCTTCGCCTTCGTTCTCGAACAAATGTCTTTGGGACGTACTCTATTGCGTTTCATTAAAAAGCTTTCATTGAGTGATGAGTTAAAACTTTAACCACTTATTTTTGAAGTTGGTTTCTTCTTTTTCCAAGTATGAAAGCAGAATGGCTGGAAAGAAACAGAAATAAAGATATCAAGTTAAAGTTAAATATAAAAAGTTCAAAAGGAGTAAATAAATCAACGTCACTTAGGCCACTGCAAACAAAAAGCCATCTCAGCGCTCAGCATAGAACCATTAGCTTTGTATTTCAGCAAACTTTTGGGTCCGGTATCCGATCTAATGCAATAACGTTCGTTATCGTTTTGTGTGGGTTTTCAATTTTTGGGACGAATGGAAGGGATCTACAATTTTACGCCGAGTCCAAACGGCTAATTGAGAAGCTCATTCATGACAGTTTTACTCTCGGATGTTTGTCAGACGTTCGCGAGAGGTGGCGCAGTGGAAAAAAAACCTTAAGATGTAATTTGGCCCTCTCGGGATTCGAACCTGAGCCCCTCGCTTAGTAGCCCAACACACTACCACTAAGCCACTGCGCCGTATGCTGTTTGGCTAAGCAAAAAAGAAACCTAGGGTAAAATAGCATATTGTTGGCACCCCACCATGAGCTACTGGCACAAAGTACACTGCCCATCATTGGAAAATTGAGAATTGATTTTTAATTATTTTATGCGACAATATATATAGGTGCCAATAATAGGACTGAGGAATGCCAATGAATGGAACGAAGTGCCGATAATTGGTGAAAATTGACTTTGCTTTATTTTACTGTATGTTTTTTAAGAAATTTTATGGTTTGTTTATGTTTTTTATTAAAAAAATATCTTAATAAATGTAAATGAATTATGTACTTTAATGATATTTGAATGGTTTTTTTTATATTTACACATACATAAAGACTCAAGTTTTCTTAAGGTGCCAATGATTGGGTGTTTTACCCTATAAATTATAATGTGAAATTATGTATAGTCCGTCCCAAAAAAGAAGAAAGATCCCAACATGCGCAGTAGCAATTTATTTAAGGGAAATTTTCTCTTTTAAGGTATTTTTGATCGCATGAAATTGTTAATGCTTTTCTCTACTTTATCTTTTTTGCAGCGATATTGGAAAACGTAATTGTGCGTGCCCATGCACAAAGTACAACGGAAATTCCATTTCAACCCTTTTTAATAGTTTCTCAAAACTCTGGCTTTCATTACTAAACACATATTTAAGAAGTACAACACCCAGCAAATTTCCCTTTTCTTGGGGGTGGGTAAATGTGTATCTATTGCATGCGCCAACGACGGTTCTGTGTGGACAATCAGTCATGCCTCGATCGTCGATCGAGAGAGATGTTTTCGCAAGCAGGGGTATGCTTGTTGTATGAAATGCGCACACATTTTTTTTAGCTGTAGTTTTTGTTGGAAAAGTAGTTTTGCTTTCTCTAAGAGAATAAAATCCCTGATGTGAAGAGACCTGCGCAAGATATTTTCAGGTACTTTGGGACGGGCTATAGGAAAGATATGTCTGCTCTCTTGCTCAGTTCCTATTTCACTCATGCATCAATAAACCCTGTGGTGGCCATATAACCCGATTCCCATTTTTAATTTCTACCATTCAACACTATCTAACAAAAACCAAATATACACGAAAGCCTACCTACCAAATAAATATTCACAAAAAAGTACACACATGTAACCCATCAACTAAATATTTATTAGTGTATCCATTTTCATCCATTATCGTCGTCTTCACAACAAAGCAATCGTAACCCCAAATATATCGGGTTATTGAAACTCTCACTGTCACTGGACAGTTGATTTTGAAAGAACATTTTTTATTTGTATCTATTTTTTCTTCCCTTAGGAGAGAAGAGTATACTGTGAGACCTCTTTGTTCAACCCGCTTGGCCTTGCGCAATCACACACACACACAACACAGTACAGCGGATGCAGTGCAGGCATGTAATGTGAGGTGTTTCGTGTGTGTCGATGCTTCAGCACTTTTACACTGGCTTTGTTCTGCTCTCTTGATGAGTTTCTATTTCATTTAATTTTATTTATCCATAAATCGCATTTCCTGGGTGTATTGGGTTTTGGCTCTTAGGTGTTGTGCTGGCCGGGGCCAGGGCCAGGGGGCGTGGGATTGAGAGACATAGCAGAAAGTAGATACGGTGTGAAATGTTTACGGGGTTGAGAGACAATGATTTAACATTTTAACATTTGAAGCGAATACCTGTTAACATAACGTTAATAAGAAGAAAGACGAATTATTTTATACAGTGCTAACTGGTAAGAAATATCTCTTATTCGCCAAATTACGCGTTATGAGAAATGTGGATGTGAAAGAGTTCATAAAAAAAATACTAAGCTACTACTAATTGTAACGAATAATCAAAGAAACCACATTTTGCACGGGCGAAGCCGGGCGGGTACAGCTAGTCTATTATAAAAATCTAAAAGCAAATGCTGACTACCTATATCGTTATATATTCTCAGAATCTGCTACTACTTTAATGTAATTCAACACCATTATTTTTAGTAACTCGTTGGATCTTGCAGCAGAACATGATGTTGAACAAAATCTGACTCTAGAAAATGTGAATGACTGACAAAAAGAAATCCCTCAATGTATATAGCTCAGATAGCGTTGTTACGATAAATACCATCACTGGCCCTTCCATTCATCCTAAAAATTAAAAACTCACACAAAACGAATGGTTGTGAGAAGCTACGCCTAGGTTCCCACAAACCTGTTGCGCCCAACTATCTATGTATTTATTACATGAGACATGACTACATGAGGTTTGTTATGTATGATGCGTGAGGGCGTGACATCAGCCAAACAAATCCATCAATTATTGGAAAATTTGTTTTAATCTACTCCGCGCTTTCATTTCTTTAATAGTTAACCTCTTCAATTATAATAATTTCACTTACCATTTTATCGGAATAGCTTGCTAGTTGAATGCATAAGCATGGGTTGGTGTGATAATTGCGACGTACCGCCATGTCTTTTAGTTTTTATGTTCACTGATTGATGACGAGCAAGAAATATTTTTCAGAAACCTTGATATTTGACTTCACTCTGTTCACTAAAATCTGAACTTATTAAACAAACTACGCAGTACGCCGCACGGAAAAAAAGCAAGGGATAGTCCTGACTTTTTTTTTGGTGCAACTTTTTGAGTTTTTCTGCCGTGCGCTTGGTTTGTCAACAATAGATAAACTTCCGAACCGAACCAGCTACCGTGACCGTCCAATACATAATACAAACAAGAAACAATCACGGAAAAATGCGATCAGAGATTGCGATGCAATAAAAATCATATTGAATAAAACAGCATGTGGCAGAGTGACAGAAGCCACACGGACGGCACAAGCAAAAGTCCAAAAATGTAAACTGCTTCTCTCTGTCTCTAGTCTTTATATGGCTTTGTTAGAGTAGTTCACAATATTTCTGTCGAAAAAACAAAACAACACTACTATGAAGGCATGTTCCATTGATACCAAGGGTCGGAAATCGGAATAGTTGAATTTCGGTTGAATATGTTAGTGGCCAGTTATAGCGATACGTAAAATGCAACCGAAAAAGTTTAATTAGTGTGAAAATGAGTTCTTTTCGTTTAGGTGATTACAGCAAACAGAAAAAAGTCTGTGCTGAGTTGTCAGTACAAACAAATCAACCACAGGAGATAATAGGCACATTCAAAAACTTAAGGTAAGATTAGACGGTATGCCAAGTGGGCATAAAATGCCAACTTCTGACGGTTCTCCTGTCAAAATATGGTCATACAATGTAACACCCCGACTCCACAGGAGATAATTTCTCGCATAATGCTTATCATGAGATGAAATGCCTTGTGGAGTCACTCCATTTCATCTCATGATTGGATGTCTGCGATCTATCTCTGCAATTATTTCTTGGCATGGATGTCTGACATGAATTTGACAGATACTTGTTTTTTTTTGTTTTTTTTTCTGTAAATATCATTTTTTTTCTCATTTGAGTGCCGATTTTGGTCTGTGGAGTAAGTATTTGTTTTAAAATGGTAAACAAAACAAACAGTTGAATAGTTTATTTGTCGAAAATAGCAAAACTTCACCTTCAGTCTCTCGTGCCGTTGCGATATGAAATGAAATTTCATGGCATGAATTGCCCAGCGCTGATAAAACAAATTGCATGAGATGGATGCCAGACATTTAGTTTGAGAGAAATTATCTCCTGTGGAGTCGGGGTGTAATGGGCATATCTCATATGCTCGAATGACCTAAATCCAACACATGACCAGGCTGATTTTGACAGGTAAAAATGCCCAAATAGCATATAGTGTAATAGGACAATAAGCACGAATGCCAGCATAAACCTTATATGCCCATATGCACTTTATTGAAATTTCTTTGTGGCATTTTTGATGGAAGAAGAATTTTTTTGTTGTCATCGGTGATAGAGAATTGTGCAATTGGGATTAATTTTCATTTTCGTTCTCTTTTTTTTGTAGATTACTGAATCAATGATCTATAATTTTTGTAAATTTTTTAATTGTCTTTTCTTTGTAATTTGTTTAAGTTTATTTTGTGGTCTTGTCCTTTTCTAGTAATTGTGGTTATTTAAACTTTTTTCCTGTTGTGAAATTTTGTTTATGAAGAAATTTTTTGCTATCTAGGTATCTGTTTTGTCATAGTTATATGTATTTTCGTTAATATTCTTTATGTAGTTTCATGGGTTTGAATATAATTTACTTGGTGTACATATTGTTTGTTATTTTACCCTTTTAAGTTCTTTTGTGTGTTTCCTTTTCGGTTTGTGGAACACCCATCTACATGTCTTTGGGAAGCTCAATCGAAGCTTCTAGCGATGCCAGGATTATGGAGGAAGCAAAAGTTGACAGGGCGAGCAAGCGTCCGCAAAGCAGATTAAAGGCGAATGGTCAGACCAACTCATCCGTCGAGATCAGACCCGGACTTTACGATGTCACAAGTCGTACACATCGGATCCCTTTTTTTGCTTTGTTTTTCTTTACAGCATTACCCTACTACAACATTTGGTTATAAACAACAAATGCCTTAAATGACCATCAAGTCAAATATGACCAAATTGGTAATTTTGGTCATATAGTCTGATATACAGTTTAAAAATCCTGGCATTTTGGTCATTTGACAGCTAATCTGGTCATTTGCCTGTTGGCATTCATATGCTTAATTGGCATACAGTCTAATCTTAGCTTTAAGGCCTCGTCAAACAGAGCGCGTTTTAACGCTCCGTTCTACCGCCGCGTTTCACCGTCGCGTTGTAATATACTGAATAACATATCCCCCGTCACACAGAGCGCGTTTTCAACGCTGTGTTGAATTCACCACGGCGTTTGAACGCGGCGGTGAAACGCGTGGTTGTGAAAAATTACAGATTATTTTATGACGCGGCGCGTTTGAAATAGTTTTTCATGATTTTATATTCTAAAAAACGGAAAAATTAATCGAATTGTTTGAAATTACCCATATTTGTACGTTATGTGTGCGAATCGTATACAAATGCAGTTTTAAAGGCTGAAATATGGGAGGAAATATCAAAAGAATTTCTCTTTTTGTAAATTTCGTGCACCTAAATCCTTTTTCTTTTTAGGGAATTACATATCACAGCAAAAAAAGCAATAATTCTTCGTCCGAGCTGCTTGATATTTTTTTTAGACAATGAAAACCAAGAGTCATGGACATTAATGAGATCTTTCTGTCTGACGTCCTCTAAAGCGGCGGTTAGAACGTTGCGTCAAAATAATCTTACCGCCACGTAAATTAATCTCACCACGGCGTTAAAAACGCGTTCTGTTTGACGAAGCCTTTAAGTCGACTAGATTGGTCTTTAGTAGATGTAACCTGAACGCAAAAACTAGATTGGTCGGGGACGGTACTTTTCTGCGTCAGCCACATATGCGAACTGTCAACTTAGTACTCAGTCACGAATCTCTCGACTAGATTCGTCGGCTACCCCTCCATAAACGTCAACTGACACTGCCCATGTGACCGATCTAGGCTAATCAAAACTGTGATACATCAAATCAGTCAGCTGTCAGACTTACTAAACTAGATACTTGAACTTCCCCAATTTCTCTCATAATGCTTGTCAGGAGAAGAAATGTCCTGCGGAGTCAGTCTATTTTATCTCATGATTGGATGTCAGCGATCTCTCTCTGCAATTCTTTCTTGGCATGAATGTGTATTCATGTCAGACATCCATGCCAATTATTTGTTTTTATTTTATTATGCTTTTCGTCTATAAATGTAAATTTTTGTCTTTTTGAGTGTCCTTCTTATGCCGGTGATGGTTAGGTTAGGTTAGGTTAGGTTAGGTTGATGGGGGTTGTGAGATCGTCACAATAGACCAGGCACCATGTTGGGCCCATCGCCATCCCCTGGGAACCATTACGGCTAAAAGACCTAAACCAAATCACCCAAGCATTCGATTTCCCTACAGAATTTGAGTATGGCCTCAATTCCATTTGAGGAACCAACCTCTTCTAAGTTATTAAAGAAGTACATTCCGAGATGCTTTCTTCTACTCCGAGCAATTGCTTGACATTCACAAAGAAGGTGTGAGATGTCTTCCGTGACCTGTAGGTCTTCACAGTACCTACACGTATCCGTATTAGCTACGCCTAGTCTCATGGCATGCTTCCTGAGAAGGCAGTGCCCAGAGAGTATTCCTACCGTTGTTCTCAACTTAGTTCTACTGAAATTAATCAATTGTTCAGACTTCCTCCGATTTAAAGTAGGCCACAGTGCCTTTGAGACCTTATGTCCTTCTAATTGTGACCACCTTGTATTCGCTGTGATGGTCTGTAGCGAATTGTTTATGTTTAAAAATGGTGAACAAAACACTTTGATGAATAGTTTACTTGTCCACAAAACCAAAACGTCATGTACAATTTCTCGTGCCGTTGCGATATGAAATGAAATTTGCTCAGCGGAGATAAAGAAAAATGTATGAGATAGATTATAGATATTAGACATTTGAGAGATTGATCTATATAGTATAGTTGGGGTGTTATTCTCTTCTCGGTCAAATTGAAAACCACTAAAAACCCCATCGTTTTCGAGACCGTTGGTTACACCCAGTCTCCACGAGACATAATTTCAGTCAAGTCTCAGGTCATGGACACGACATATATCGGGACATTTCAGTCCAACTTATCACCCCGACTCCACAGGAGATAATTTCTCCTATAAGGGCTGGTACGCTGTCCGAGTGAAATCCAATTTTTCATAAAAATTTTTCACTGCGAAATGTCAAAATGAACTTTTCACATGAAAATTTTACCAGGCAGTACGCGGTTGAAGTGAAAATTATTGTTCAAAAAGTGATTTGTAGGGGGTGTTACTTGCTATTTGATTTCACTTGGCTTTTATTGTCCGTCGCATTAAATTTTTGACATTTCAGCGTGAAAATTTCATTTTCAATTTCACAGCACTTTTTGGAGAGGAGTGTTAATTTCACTTCACTCGAACAGCGTACCAGCCTTAATGCTTGTCCTGAGATGAAATGTCTTGTGGAGTCACTCCATTTCAGCTTATGATTGGATGGCTGCGATCTCTCTCTGCAAATATTTCTTGGCATGGATGTCTGACATAAATTTGACAGATACTTGTTTTTTTTTTTGTTTTCGTCTATAAATATCACTGTCTTATTTGAGTGTCTTTTCATGCTGATTTTGGTCTGTGGCGTACGTAGTTGTTTAAAATGGTAAACAAAACAAACAGATGAATAGTTTATTTGTCCAAAGAACCAAAACTTCACGTACAGTCTCTCGTGCCGTTGCGATATGAAATGAAATTTCATGGCATGATTTGCGCAGCGCAGATAAAAGAAATTGTATGAGATGGATACCAGACATTTAGTTTGAGAGAAATTATCTCCTGTGGAGTCGGGGTGTATTTTCCTGTCTTCTCTGCAGACATAAACCCTGACTGATATTTGACACTTGAGCGTTTGACAGCAAAAAATTATTCGTTTTGATATTTCGTGAGGGTAAATATAAGCGCACGAATTTAAATATGTCGGAAATCGAATAGTAAAATAATAAATGCAAATAATATATATGTCTTATATCAAATAACATTTAAAATGTTGTTTTCTACTAGTTTGTAGGCCGATGCATTATCTGATAAACATCTTTCAATACGCGCTTCCAAATCATGTAGCTCCCGCTTCTAAAGAAATGGATTCACCCACAATCTCTGCCTTCTCCTATTTTCGGCTAACATCTGGTTTTCTAAATGTTTGCAGTCATTTAATTCTTTTAAAGCGAGAATCATTTGTTTCTTCGTTGACGAAATGCTGTGCAATAAAATGTCATAGCACAATTTGCCCACCCAAAAAAGTCTGACATAATTCAGACTCGGTGTTCTATGGAACATACCTTCTTTCGACCGTGCAGATGCCAAGCAAACATGTTGTCTCTTTCTACAATAACTTCGTTCCAGTTCCCATTCCGTTTCAAATCGTTTAAAATCAAAATTTCTTCAGTCCAGTGCAGTGCAGTATTTGACATTTTGGTAATTTCGTTTGGTACGTTTAGCATTTAACTTTTGTGTATTGTTTTCAAAAGTCAATTGCAGTGAGTTCGGTTTCTTTCATTTAAAAAATTCGAAGTGAGTGAATTTAAAACAAAAGTAAAAATATGAGTAACGTATACGTAGTTCAAATAAAAAAGACTCTGCCCGCAATCAATCAAATCAGTGAACAAAACAAAAACAAACATGGCCTTACATCGCAATTACTTTCAACTAGCCGGCTTTTATGCTATTGAAATTGTAAGTAAAATTAGGAATAATTAAAGTAAAGTTAACTATTCTGTAAAAAAAACTGTACAAAATTAATCATTTGTCTAAATTTTGTCGTATTTTGCAATTCAGCAGCTGTCTCAGTGTATTTAAGTTATGCTGTGGATTCCTTTTTCATACTAGCATGCGCCTCTCGCCGACTTGTTGCCTTGCGGACATAGTGTTCCTTAAACATCGATAGTTTAATTGTTTCGATAGTATCGATAGTTTCGGAAAAAACTATCGATACTATCGATACTATCGATAGTTTTATATATATGCGATTTTCTAAAGATGGGGTTGTAAATTTGTCCATAATTTATCAATAAAAAAAAACATATTTTTTATTATTCGAAGAAAAGTGTATCAAAAATATTTAGGTTATATTTAATGAATAAAAGGGTATTTAAACTCGTTCCGCGTTGCTGGAATGCACATGTATTTACTTTCACCAGCGCCAGCGGCCACAAACGCAATTTGCAGTAAATAGGTTACAGATAATAATCATTTGTCTAATCTACATACCTCCCTTTTTCCAAAGTTTTATTGTTATAGGTTAATTTTTTATTGTAGCATCATAAACCAGATGCAGTCGATTAATATCTAGACGAGACCGATGTCTAGACACTGCAAAATATTAACATACCGAAGCAGCTGTGATCCAGAAATGTTTTATAATATGTGCGAATTAATGCGTTTCGATAGTATCGATAGTTTTTTTGAACCATCGATAGTATCGATAGTAAAAAACTATCGATAGTATCGATAGACTATCGATGTTTAAGGAACACTAGCGGACAGTCATCGCCTGTAAAACATGCAAAAACTACCTATCCTTTGCAGAATTTCATTGAGTAAACAGAATCGAATGAAAGGAACAAATGATTCATCAGAAGGATGTTATAGTTCTTACAAAGAAATAGTAGACAGACGACTAAATTACCTGCAAGAAATTGCTTTGTACTGCTACGTAACAGCCTGTAAGTTTTGCAATTTTATCGCCGTTGATAAATAATACCGAGCCAATGGTCTTGTCTCTAATCAAAGAATTCTTGATAGCACGAGTCAAAATTAGAGGAATAAGAGAAACATCCAGAGAAATGCGATGTGACAAAAGAACTACCATCTGCTCTCATAGAATTATTTGTTCAAAGTGTGACAAGATAAAACTGGATGGGAGGGCCCTATTTCACCAACCACTTTTCACTTTTCTTTTTGCAATTTTTCACTTTATCTTTGCAAATTTCGTTTCACCAAACGCAAATTTGCAAAGAGGAAATTATTTTTTTGCAAAATTGAAAATGTTCCGTCTTTGCAAAATTCGTTTTACCAAACACAAATTTTCAAAGTGCAAAGCATGTTTTTGAAAATTGCAAAGTTTTGTGAATTTGCAAAGAAATCGTTCATTTCGTTTCACCAAACGAATTAGATTTGCACTTTACTTTTAAAATCGTGAAAAATTTGTCAATAGTATGCAAAGAAAAAAAATCATTTGCAGTTGAGATTTTCTTGTGAACAGTTGGTGACATTTTTAAAAATATATATAATGAACCGTTTCGAAGCACTCTTTGAAGACGAGGAGGATACAAATAATGTACAAAGGGTTGTAAAATTAAGGACAAATTTTGAATTTGGAGATAATTTTTCAACCTTGGAAGGCTTTCGTTTAACGAAGACGAGTATTGAACGTGTTTTGGCAACAATTGGACGTAGGCTAAAGTTTGACAGCGAACGGAATAATTGCTTAAGTCCCGTTTGGCTGCGAATTTCAATGCAGGATATCGACCATTTCCAAATGTTTGAAATATGTAAGTTAAAGCAAAAAAATGCAAAATGAAAAGTCGTGAAAACTTTTAATTTTTGGTGAAACACATCGCACTTTTACTTTGCAGGAATTATTTTTTTGCAAAATTGCAAAAATAAAAGTGAAAAGTGGTTGGTGAAATAGGGCCCTGGTGGCTCAAAAATTGCTAAGAGCTCAAGTTCACCAAATGCCAAATACTTTACCCTATCCGTAAGCGCAACAAGTTGCCTCGCCAACTTTAATTTCTCCATAGGCTGCAGACATTCTTTTCATTTTTCGTCTTCTATCAGGCTCCGTGGGTTGCGCGTCTCTTTGCCACTCTATTCTTTAACACAAACCTCCGTAATTTACGTTGCTATCGTCTTTTTTTACCCATCGAACAATCGTACCCCATTGCACAAGAACAGACATAGACTGGGAAACTGCAAGTCTGGTCAAAGGGCATTCAAGGCAGAGACGCGGCTAGGAATACTACGAAATTTGTTAGGCTTAGAAAAGACATCGATGAAGAATCCAGTTTCATGTTGAAGGCCTAACATAGTTCAAAGCATAGGTACAGGCTCTAGTGCATAGTATTACTACTGTGAGTCCTATTGACCGGATCCTATTGACGATCTACAATTCCCTTTTTTAAATATGTTTTGAATTTTTCTTAGTCGACTTTTTACATTTGCCATCTATGATTACCCCACAGGAAGAGGAGAGCAACTGAGCTTGACCTACCTCCCTTACTCTATGTTTTTATTTCATTAACAAACCATTCCTGACAAGTTGTTTCTATTTTCCTTACAGCCACTTCACTTGCATGTTCGGCAGAGACACAAACATAATTTAAAAAAAAAACAAGTAGACAAAGTTACCACTCTCATATGACCGATGATAAAAGGCTTTCAATTAAACCGAAAATAAAGCGACTAGCTCGCAGTGCTATATCATTTTATGAAAAATGTTGACAAGTGTAACTAAATCTTGACGGAAGTTCATCATTGAATACTTCAGATGTAAGGATCAGGGAGCTACTAAACTTCTGAAGTGATTTTGCGTGAAATACTAGTTACTAGTGATGATCTTGACAAAAGCAGAGCGAGAATTCATTTTCCACGTCAATAAGAACGCAGCAATTTGATCAGTTGCGCAGAGTTAATGGTTCCAGACGCCTTCCATTCAGTGCCATAACAGTCCGCCTTAGCGGCCGCAGCTTTATGAATCTACCAATTCGTCAAAATGAACAGATTTACATGTGGCAAACAACAAAATGAGAGAGATATAAACCCTAGCGGGTGCACGAAGATGAGACAGAAATCAATTTAACTTGCGTAGTAGTAGAAACATGCATCCAATGCCATAGATGACGGCAGAGAAAAGACAACCATGCTCATCAAAAAATCGATGTGAACAGGAAAGAACGACAACGACTGATTGCAACAGTGTAAGAGGATCGAAGAATTGAAATAAGAACGCAAAGCTCGTAAGTTCATCGGGAACCTTAGATAAACAGGAAAGTACACACGGAACAGGTCCCCCACATTGAATAAATGGACAAACAAATTCATCAAGCTGAATCAGCACATACTACTCCCTCTAACAGCAGATCGAAGACAGCAGAAGCAACAACTTTCAACACTAAAGTTTCTCTGTAAAATTGTTTGTAGAAAATAGTGGGTAAGTGGACTTATTTTCTTAAGGTTATAATACTTGCCAATTAAGTAGGCTTTATTTTTACTCAATCAAATCGGCTACATAAAAAATTCGAACTCTAAAGTATGGAGTAGAAAAATCTACTACTAGGAATATTGGTAAATTATCCGTGTATTGTCATATTTGACAGAGCACTTAACCCTCTAATGCCTTATTTTGTGACTTAGTCAATAAATTAGTATAGACTCATGTTAACACGAGAAGAACGAATTTAAAGTCCAATTTTTAATGTGTAATGTAAAGTTGACATTTTGAGGCGGGCTTGGGTCGTTAGAGCAATAAAAATCATCAGACGACGTGGTTTACAAAATTAATAGTTTATTTATAGATAAGATAGATAGATAGATAGATAGATACTTTATTTAGCTTAAATAAGCCATTTTTCATTTTGTACAGTTTACAGTGATTTTTTGTTTTCTTAGGTACTAATATTACTTATATAATTTACATAAAAAGTTCATAATTTTATTGTAGTATATTTATTTTCGTAAATTCGATAATTTTCCTTTTGAATAGTACAAAATTCGTTTCATTTTTTATTTCCGTTGGCAGACTGTTGAATCTTTGGAATCCCGTGTGGTTAATTGTTCGCTGTCCTCTAATAGTTCTAGTTCTTTGGATTCTAAAATCTCCGACACTCCTTAAGTTGTACGTTGTGTTGTCCCTTGTTGTGACATTTTCACGGAGATAAATTGGACACATACCGTTTTTGATTTTGTAGATAAAAATCATAGCATTCACAAAGAGTTGTTGATTTATAGTTAACCAATTTAGGGAGTTTATCATTGATTTTATTGGTGTGTATCGAGTTCTTTTTAGTACTATACGCATTGCTTTATTTTGCAAGACTTGAAGTCTATTTTTTTTGATATTGTGGACATACAAATAAAACGCTACTACAATACTCAAAATGCGGTTTTATAGTCACATTATACACTTTGACGGCACAGTTTAGTGATGCACTTTGTCTAATTCTCCTTAGGACACCAATTTTTTTAGATATTTTCTTACATATGTAATCAATATGATCACATAGTGTAAGCTTATTGTCAAGGATTATGCCAATATACTTCATTTTTTGCACGATTTCAATTTGCACGTTATCAACAAGGACGGGGGGTATATGAGACAAGATATTATTAATAATTATACACTTAGTCTTATCAGTGTTTAGAATAAGCTGATTCATTTTCAACCATTCACTTATGGCTTTCAAGTCAGAATTTATATGATCAATACATGTAACTAAGTCACTTCCACAGGTATACAAAAGACCGTCGTCAGCAAAAAGTATTAGCTTAGAATTCACTACCACTTTAACCATATCGTTCACATATAACAGAAAAAGAGTAACACCAAGAATTGTTCCTTGCGGCAGACCTATGTTCACTTCTAACGGTGTCGACACATTATCGTTAAACCTGGTTCGTTGTGTTCGCCCAGAAATAAAAGATGTGAACCAGTTTTGTTCTGTGGATTTAATGCCCATTTTTGATAGTTTGTTTATAAGTATTTCATGATTCGCCGTTTCGAAAGCACGTCTTAGATCTAAGAATACAGCTACAACGACATTTTTTTTATCTACATTTTCTTTCCAGTCACTAAACACATAATTAACACACGTTTCACAAGAATGTTTTTCTCTAAAACCAGATTGGTATACTGTTAGTATATTTTGGTAAAAAAGATGTTCATTTAGTTGAATTTGAACTATTTTTTCTAATATCTTTTCATATGTTGGCATCATGTTGATAGGGCGGTATTCATGACATGATTTCGCGTCTGTAACTTTCTGGATTGGTACTATTAGAGATTCTTTCCATGATTCTGGAAAGACTCCAACACTAAACGACAAATTGATAATGCGAGTGAAGAAGAAATGAAACTCGACCACTACGTTATAATATAAGTTTACAGCCGTATTAATAATAGCTGCGGAACTTCGTGTTATCCGTAACTAATGGCTAACACATTGGTTAAACTCAAATTCCTATTAATAAACATTTTTAAAAGATAACTAAGCTTTCGTAACTTTGACATAGCTAACTCACGGTAGTAGGTGTGTTAGCGATTTGTTAGCTTTGCAAAACTGCAAACTGTCAAATGGTGTTTGGCGTTTAATTTCGTTTGATTGATAAATGTGTCAAAAGGGTGATAAATAATTGAATAAATTTGCAAAATTGTCGAGCAAAATGGCCCACCATTTTTCATTGTTTTTAGATAGTTTGAATATGCTAGAGGATGATTCGGTTATCATCACTGCACCATCACGAAGAAAAAAAGTGTACAAAAAACGAAAAAATCCTATGAATATTTTTGCGAATAAAACATTCAAAAAAAAATATAGATTTTCAAAGCAAAACATGAAAAAATTAATTGCATTAGTGAGAGAAGACCTGGATGGCAGCAGTAAAGGAGGACGCATTTCCGTCGATTTGCAAGTGATGGCAGCCATACGGTACTGGGGGCGTAATGAGGTGAGGATTATATACATTAATGCATATTCAAATTTCTACTAAATACCTAAATTGAAATATCTTAAGGTTCAAGATGATGGTGCTGATATGCATGGATACAGTCAACCGACCTTAAGCATTATTTCCGCTCGAGTTGCAAAAGCATTTGCTTTAAAAAGTAGTCGGTTCATCAAATGCCACATCCGAGCAGATTGATGCAATTGAAGAGTTTCGAAAAATACGCAACTTCCCCCACGTAATTGGAGCAATAGATTGCATACATATTAGGATTCAAAGACAGGGTGGAGAATCTGGACAATATTATGTGAGGATTAATGATTTCTGTGAATAAAAGTAGATTAAACCTTGCTTAAAACTATTATCATTTTCCTTTACCTCTATCGTGTTCACATTCATTTGACACGTATTCTATCCCGAGATATTCTCCATCTTCAGGATTCTGGAAAAACAAGTACAAAATGATATAAAACGATAGCAAATTCAAACATGTAAGTGCCTAGGTACCTTAAGAATCCATCCATCGCTGTCATATTTATTAGAGTCAATCTCAAATTCTTTTGGAATGAGCTCTATGATGTCCAGATCCTCCTTTTTTGGTGATTGTGGTGGTGGCCCACCACCTGTCCTTAACATTTCTCGGCGATAGTCAGGGGTCGAATTACCACATCCGTTATCGAGTGAGTGAAATGCATACGTTATCGAATGATCGAGTAACTGCATTGGTATGATCACATACGAACGGTCACGTATCGAATGCACATTAAAAATTGTACCAATTGTACTAGCACAATTCTGCTACATTCATGGTTGATCGGTGACAAATGTCAAATGTATTGTTTTTTTGTGAATATTTCGAAAAGAGATTGTTGTATTTATAAATTCTTAACCATTTAATTGAGTATTTGCTGTATTTTTCATCTTCCAAATCAAAAGATGGTTATTGTGAGTCCATTTAACGAAGACGTTTTAGAGATAAAAAGCAATTCTTTGTCTTTACAAAACTCTGCGCACGTATAATCAATGAAATTACAATTTTCTTTAAAGTTTTAGAGTGAATAAGAGTGCATTCATATTTAAAATAGCCAAACTTTATTTTAGTGGAAGTATCACTACCGCCTCCCCAGTTCCATTGAAACTAACTGCAACTTTGTCCTTACAAAAAAGTGGAGGATATCAACGTTAAGTTGGTGTGGTTTAACTTATTCACTAATATTTCAATTGTAAAAACATTGAACAAACGTTTTTTGAAGGCAACGATTATATATCGGAATGTTAAAATAACAAAATAAAAATATCTTTCATTTTCTCTACTGAAAATGCATCCACTCGACAGCAAAAACCCTACCGTATGAAAATATGCTTGATCACTGATGACAGAATACCAAAATTCGATACTCGATAATCGATCCCATGTGAGATCATACCAAATCAGCAATTATCAGTCACGTATGACTCGATAACTGATGCGGTAATTCGACCCCAGAGCTAGCTTGCTGTGCTCAATTGCACAAATAGACTCTCGAGGTTCTCGTTTGGGAGTGCAGGTATTCCGAAGAGCACTGCATCACAAGCAACTTCCCTCCTTTCCAAAGCGTTGCAACGTCGTTGAAGAGCAACAATCTCAGCGTTTTGCGCCTGTATTGCTGTGTTGGTGTCATTTTTAAGCACATCAATGCGATCGATGATATTTTTTTTCATTTCATCGAAACGTTGATTCCAAATTGCATTCACTTCCTCTAATTTGCGTAGAAATTCCTTCTGCATTTTGGAGATTTGGTTTGTAAACCCATGCTGCAATGTGTCAGCCTGCCTTTTGAGATGTTCCTCTAGAGTTTTGGCGGTGAGAGGAGCATCACAATCACTTGGCTGTCCTGGTGCAGACGAAGCTGATTTTGGAGGTTGAGAGGGCGTTGATGGCAGGCCTTTAGAGGCGATCGGTCTTGTTCGTAGGTTGGGAGCGGACATGATTAAAGAGAATTTCGGTTTGATGACGGTGGTCGTGATACGGCAATGACAAAGCAGAATTAAAATGTTTGCCCGAACTGATTTTCACTTAAAAAGTCAATTAAATCCAAGAAATTACGGATTTAGAGCCATACGACACAATAACCGGAAATAAAAACTTTAAACCAATAGTCCCGACGCTTTGTTAGAGTTTATTTGTTAACTTTAGACACTATTTAGCAGACTTTTGCTGGACGATCATAAAATCGCGTCTAGTCATGATTACTCATACTCTCTTTCTTTTGTATTAATACTATATGTTTGGTCAGTTCTAAAACTTGCGCATATTGGTGTCAATCTTAATTTTGAGAGAAAAAGGGATTCAACATATTTGCAATACTTAATTTGCTTTTTACTTGTTATTTTTTCATTAACACTTTTAACTAAAACTTCTACTGTCTCATGGTCACTCACATTTAAATACTGGACAACACTTGTGCTTACCGATTGTACATTTTTTGTCAATAATATAGTCAATTTGAGTTGTAGAGTTTTATGTTATGCTTGTCGGTTCAGCCATAACACTTGAAATGTTTGTGTCATTCAGAATTGATGCAAGCCGGCGTCGATACGTATCAGTGTATTCTAGCCAATCAATATTAAAGTCACCGAGTAAAACAAAATTACTATTACGGTTATGCATCACTTCAATTAATTCTTCAAGCTCTATACAGAATTCTCTTTTTGTGAAGGAGTGGGATCTGTACAGTACACAAACATCTATCACAGTATTATTATTATATTGCATTTTAACTATTAAACACCACAGTTTCATGCTAATGACGATTCTTTTCACCTTTGAACACTTAATTTTATTTTTAACATACAGAGCTACACCTCCGGTATGCCTGGATTCACTTTCACTGTTTAATAAATGATAGCCATCTAGCTGGATTTCATTAGATCGATCTTCTAAAAACTTTTTAGTTATATGTGTCTCAGAAAGGGCTATAAAATCTATATTTTCTTTTTCGACTAGACATTGGATCTCGTTAAAGTTACTAGACAGGCCTTGTATGTTTAAATATATACACCTTAGTGAACTTAATTGCTAGTACTCTATGCGGTCTTCCGCAATCTTCAATTTCCGAGCAAAAACTGGACGTTTGGGATCATTAGCTTTATGGTTAATATCCACATTCAACTTTAAATTTATATTTGCATTGCAGCAGTTAATACACTTTTCAATTTCACTAACACAATTTTTTACATCATGATTTCCTGAACATTTAACACATATCTTATCTTTTGTGCAGTTCTTTGCAGAGTGGTTAAACCCACAACAGTTAAAACATCTTGACACATTAAGGTATTGAAAAACACGACATTTATCCCATCCAATATTGACTTTCACAAGATCTATCATTTTCGCATTGGTGACACTGTCTACTTCTAATATGGCATTGAAGCTCTTCGCCTTTGGAGACATATACACATGCACACATTTAATGCTAACATCACTGAGCTCATTTTGACACTTAAGGGATTGCACTCTCATCACTAGTAAGCTTCTCACTCATTCCAGCAACAAGCAGTTGCTTATAATGCAATGGTTAGATGACTCATCTTTGTCATATGAAATACCTTTATTTGGAGATTGAGTAACTACTGGACTTAAAACAGGGTCACCAGTAAACTTATCCTCGAGTTCCAACAGTAACCCGAGACAGGAAATGTAGGTCTCGTTTGAGAATCTGTACTTTGATTCAAAAACCTCGCTATTGAATGCTTAAGCATCGTCGGCCCCTTGACGAGCACAGTCTGCGTATTTAACCTTGACTTCTAACCATAAATCTTTTAACTCGATCTTGCGAGCTGTTACAGTGGTTGGGGTATGTTGTTTTTCTGGTATCTCACGAATTGTGGCAGCATATTTGACCAATTGATCAGCAGCATGAATGAAATCCACTAAAGTGGCCATATTGCACGAGTATTTATGGAAAATTAAACTTGATCTCCGTAGAGGTTGGAAGCAAACAGCACGAAATGAGAGAAAACGATATATCCAAAACTTATTTCAAAGTGTAAATAGCAAGCAAGCATGAAAAATAACCGTACAGGAAGCGCTTATACAAGAAACCTTTGAAGGACGTCTCGTATTATGTCCCACACCAGGCAAATGTTAAAAAGGAAGACTAATTTGAAAGAGTAATGAGGAAACGTAAGCATAAATTGATGGCGACTTGTTCATCAAAAAAGCGAACACGATTATAAGATACCGTACAGAATCCTTTAATCCGAAGAACCCGTTAAACAAATCTTTATGCCGGTTATCCCAAGAGACACGATGAAAGCACTCTAAAGTGACCAGTTCCAAAAAGTCAAAATGTGGGACAAAGTAAAGAAATGAAATGTGGGACAATTTCAATTTAATAAAAAGAAGTTGCAGGATAGAAAGAAAAACACTTATTTTAAACAAAAAAAAAAACAGGAACGAAGTCTTAATAACTATTAAAAAAAAACAGTTCAGTTAAACAAAAAACGAGAGTTACAAAAAAAAAAGACTAGATTTTACTTTTTTACAAAAAAATAAATATATTTTACACATTAATAGATTATTCACACATACTTCTCTGAAGAATGAATTTTTTTCAATAAGCTATTGTTTTGTGACACTTCTTCCAAGAAATGTTCGCAGCTTGAATAGCTCGATCTCACAGTCAATATTGCTGATTTAAGTAACACCCAATTAAACTGACTTACATCACTGAACTGTTCAGTCCAAAGATCTATATATTTAAAAGATGTGCTGTAAAAATTAAGTACATACGATAGGAACCATTTTTTATATATATGACCCGCTTCTTCCAATTTACTTAAATCATCTTTAAGCACTAATGGCAAATATTCAGAAACGATTCGTTCTTGAAGCTTATTTTTTAAGTTTTTTTAAAATTTCGGAAACTTCCATTACATTTAGGTTTTCCTGCTCTATTGATTTTATAGAGCCGTGGAATATAGACGCCATGTTGCAGAAATTTCAACCAGAGTTCAAAAGCCTCGTTTTCGAAAAATGATTTTATTGCTAGTGGGCACTTCTCTATTGAAAGGAAATACGATTTAAGAGGTAAATACATTTGTAAAATCCTTTCAATAGCTGGCATTAACGCAAGCCAACGTGTTTCAGAGTACCCCAACAATCTTTTGTATTCAACATCTACTTCATTGCAAAATATTTTAAGTTCTTCCACCCGCACCGTGAAAATATAAAAATAACTATAGATCTTTTTTATTATAGACTCAATGTCGAGGGGCATAAGATCAGCTGCAGTTCGTATAGCATTGTTGACAATATGTGCAGCGCAGCCAATACCTATTACATCCTGAGAAAGCCTTGCGTTTATTTTGGCCAAAACATTTTTTGTACCTTTGCGTTGAGCGGGATATTCTGCATCGATTTCCTTCGTAAACTTGCACACTCGCTTTCTGTCTACCATAACTGAACTGTAAACGTAGAGTTAAAAAAATAAATAGATCTAAGACAGAATTAATAACATCACAACTTACCTTGTTTTCTATTCGGTTCTTGTATTACAAAATCCAAATGCAAATTTCGCTTTATTGACAGTGGCAATCAGCTGTGAAAACTATGAGTGCATTCAGTTCAGTCGTTATGTTCCTTTTTTGCAATAATTACTTTAGAGCACTGAATTAATGATACGCACCTTGTATTTTGTATTCCTGGGGCTGATGATGGGGGTTGTTCCGATTGCTCTCGATGGTGGATGCAGCAGCGTTGTTGTTGTTGTTGTTGTAGGCTGATTTCAGATTGGAGTTTGTTCGGCCGAATGGTTTCTTCAAAAGGAGCAACCGAATTTTCTCGATGGTGGTTGCAGCAGTGTTGTTGTTGTAGGCTGATCCCTTTTGCTGATAGATTGAGTTTTTTTTTTTCTTTGGATTAGTTTCTTCCAATGGAGCAGCTGAATTCCTGGTCGTCTTGGTGAGGGATGTTGGAGATGCGTGTGAACGAGTCGCCGTGTGGTGATGCAATATTTGGTGGAGAAAGATTAGCGTTGTTACGAGCAGGCACTGATTTGGATTTCGTTTCCTGGTATGGTTGAATCGATTGATCGCAAATTGGTGTCGCCGCTAAACTTTTTGTAGCGTGGTACAAAATGGCGGACTTTTCGATTGGGCACGCTTCAATGGAAAATATTTTTTCGCATTGCTTGGGAAAATGCACTGCAGCTGTTTTTTTTTTTATTATTTTACTATCCGGCTCGAAGGACCAAATGTTTGTGCACGTATTTAATGTATTTTATTTAAATTAAATGACTTTAAATGCCCCAAGCCAGGGCGACACTTGATGCTGGTCGAAAGTTAACAAAAAAAGAAAAAAATTTAAGTCGAGTTCGACCTTTTATATGACAAATAAAGGTGCGAGAAGTTAGTGGAGGTTCGGCGATACGATCAATGGTCGACTACAGAAATTGTACTAGAACTTTACAATATTATATAAATCCACTTTGGTGAAACTTCAGGAAACACGACTTGGTGCTTGAATTGCAGAGATTTACTTTACATTTAGTACAATATGCTTGTGTTTCTGACTTACGTGTCATTTTGCTCGTTCGGTCGTGAAACACGCACCAGTGGCTAACGTTTAAACTATTGGAAAGTATGTATGTAGGAATGAATATTGTTTAATACAAGTTTTATTCAAAAGGAATGTATGTATTACAATAAAAGAAAAGTATTTCGTTAGGTTGATTAGAATGGATATTGACGACCCGACGGCTCGATGATGACTGACTCTTATGTTTGTTGCCGCCAAAGACGAGAGCGAGAGTATATAGGAGTGACCGCAAGTACGGGTTATGCAGTCTGGTGGGCCTACATGTATTCTTCGTTTTCGGAGCCGTTTGAGCTAACGATGATGTTGGAAGACGGGTGTTTTCATAAACGTCGAAAATCTGCGTCAAATGTCAGATTTTTTTTCTCATTTCTCTTTTTGACTGTGCGAACTTCAAATCAAGTGGCGAAAATAATCAAATATTCATTTGTACGACTTAAAAAATTTATCATTCAAATTATTTTTGGGAGGATTGGCCATCGTCTGATTCGGGCAGCGAAGAAGACGAGCGCAATTTGGTCTGTGAAAGACGGGGCAATACAAGATGCTACCACGTATTGGACTCGAAAAATGGGACGACTGCGGCTTCATATATCGTTTTCGTCTCTCAAAGCGGACGACAATGATGGTGCTCGAACTTATAATGAATTCGTTGCCGTATGACGAGAGAAGGTATTTTTTACGTCGTATAAGTTGGAAGTTACATGGTTTTCTTCTTTGATAGATCGCGGGAACTACGACCAATAACTCAATTATTAATCGTATTACGGTACTAAGCACTAATTAAATTATTAACAAAGTGATCGTTTTAAAAAAAACAAATCTTTTATTAATAAAGTGAGCCGATCTGCTCATATGCGTTGACAAATCAAGACTGAATCTTTCTTACAAATCGCACATCCGGTGCAATATCGACGCAAATGACATTTTTGTAAATGTTGAGAAATGACGTTCAAAGTTTTACCTCTTTTATGAAACACCATAGTGCGCTATAAAATACAGGCAATATTGTCGTCTTGAGTTCTTAAAAAAATTTAATAATATTCGAACAAGATTCAAAAATGTTTTTGCTTTTTGAAGTCTTATTAGAGTAAAGAAGGGCTTTGGAAGTTTTTAGGACCCTCAATTAAGTCATTATTGCTTTAAGAGTGTAAATGGATATTTATTTTTTAGTTCCACGAAACACACCTTTTCTCGCTTCTCACTCAACGTATAACGAGTGTTTCCCAGCCGGGGTAGGTTCAGCGGGAATGTCCAAGTCCTGTACGGTGGCAAGCTACGAGTGGAGGGGGAAATCGATAAGAAAACCACGTTGACGAAGTCCAGTTCGTCAAATCAAACACATGGAATTAATTCTTTACAAAATTTACTTTTCTTTATTTATTGTTACTCGAATAAATGTACACGATAATAATATGCGGAGCTCTGCTCGATGACTCTCGATGACGACTCGACGACGACTCCTCGAAGACTCTCTGGTGCACAGGCGGCTTTGCCTTTTATAGCCTGCGTGTTGTTGTCTCTGCTGCTGCGGTCCAAGTTTCTGTCTGCTGCTGCTTATTGATTGTTGTTGTTGCTTGTTGCTTGGTGATGGTTGTTGTTGTTTGTTGTCTGGTGATGGTTGTTGTTGCTTGTTGTCTACGGCCTCACTACCTCTACCTACTACTTCCACTACCATTGCTTAACCCACCATGTTACGACTGCCACTAGCACTACCATGCCACGACTGCTACTCCTAAAGGAGGGGCGAGTACCTGGGCCGCAATAGCTGCGAACCCTGTGTCCCCACTGCCCACTCTTACTACTGAGCCGGTGGTACCAACCAGAGCGCTGCTGCCCCACACACGAGCTTGTAACCAGTTACCCGTGTGTCTGGTCTGGCGGCCACCACTCGACTGACTTGCGTTGGTTTAATTGTCGTTATTTAAGCGTTGGCTGCACAGTCGTGGTGCGGCTGAGCGTAGTAGTGGTGCTGGCTTAGCGTAGTAGTCCGCAGCGGGGTGGGGAAACGGCGGTGGTGAGACGTGTTTGTGACTACTTCGTTACAAACGGAAGTGCCCTCCATCTTTATTTTTCTTTAGTTTCTGACAATTCGGTTAAATGCTACCAGACTACAATTAATTACTTGCTCATATGAGCGACACATAGATGGCAGTATAAAATACATTACAAGAGTAAATGTTTTTGTCAGTTGTGACATTAGGTTTCTTTAAATTCTTTGAATTAAAAAGGCGGATTATTTTTTTGTGCTTTATTTCGTATGTATTTAATTAAAAAGTCCATTATAAAATTGTTCGTAATATTTAGGAACAATGTTTGTTTTTAATAAATTTAGCAAGTCATCTTTTTTTCTTCCCGTAATTAAAATTTTTGAAGAGTAAGCCGGTTTCAATTTTATATTTTTGAAATCCTTTTTTTTTGATTGAGCGTCCAATGTTTTGGGTTCTTGCAAGGATCCATTCTCCTTCATAAGAGGTCTTGCACTCGAGATGATCACTTCCTTTTGTGAATCTTATGATTTTGATGTCTGAAAGTTTTATCTGGTCATTTTTAATATCTTTTGTGATGTTGAAACCCATTTCGTCCGTTAGCAATTTAAGGTCATAAAAATCCTTAAAGCACATCTCAACTACATCGTAAGGAAGCCCTTTTTTTAGCATTCCTGATAAGTGTAATAAATTGGTCTGGAACGTATAAGGGTCCGGAATTTTTAGCTCTTTTTATGTTCTTTTCTATCACGGAATGGACACTGTCCCCTTCGTTTTGCGTATGGCCTCTTATAAGATATTTGTGCGTTATGCTTTTTATGTCCAGTTTAGAAACAGCGAATAAGTACATTGCAAGAACAAATCTAAGAAAATAATAGGTACAGATAATATAGCTTAGACAAACTACTCCTTATTTACCTATTTTTTTGTTGACCACAGCAATTGTCAGAATAAAAAACGTATTCGCTGTTTGGACGAAGTTTTGAATCTTCCTCAAGAAACTTGAGAACGCAAGTTCCAATCTCATTTGCTCCTCTGTGTCCCAATCCCTCATGCCAGAAAAAACATTTTGTCGAGTTATTTGTTATATTTGTTACCTGGAATCAAATAAGTAAACAGTTTTAATAGTTCAATATACAAAACGATTACTCACCGTGAAATTGTAGCAGTTAAGTTTTGATTTTTAAATGAAAATGCTGACGAATTACCTATTGGCACTGGCAATACTGCCTGTAGATCGTATATTGCTACAACAGTCATATTTTGTGGATCTTTACTTCTTTCAATATCTGCCGCTTTTTCTTTTCGACTTAGTTCCTTTTCTTCGATATGGTTTTTATATCCTTCTTCCAATTTCAACTTTTCTTCCCCAGGGACGTTCTTGTATGCGTCACACCATTTACAATCTTTCCACAGCAACACCACTATTAAAAAATTTATCAGATCGAGTTATGGTAGCATTAATCAGATGCACTGAACCAATCTGGAAATCGCCCAGCATTTTGGCATCTTGTGCTAGCTTTTTTGAGCGTGGAATTCTAACATCCTATACTAGCCAAGTTAATCCCATGACTACCTAACATGCATGCTTCTTAATTCCTGTACAAACTAACAAATCTCACTGTACACTTATAACTATACCTAATACCATCTCTACCATCTACCTAATAGTGATCACTATATTCTTACTAAATGCCTATACAAAATCTGCGGTTTCATTGTAAACTCATAAAATTCTATACTTCACTATACATACATACATATTATGTATCATCAATAATCCCGGCGACACACTGCCCCAGCAGCTGTGCATGTTTTTGACTGCCATCGAAGCAAACCGACAACTTTGAACAAATATGTTTTTATTATTTCTAGTACTAATTGAATAATTTCCACCACTTCATGAACTATCTTCCTGTACATTCTACACACTGTACATTTTATACACTGTACATTCTATACGCTTAATAATTTGATATTTTGCAATCACTTACCCTGTACATATTGTAGAGAACCAAATGAAAATGACGTCTGTTTCAATGCGCGGCCCGCTTCAAAACTGAAACTGACTCGCTCGTTTATTTCGCTTAAAGCTATACAATGGTTATTAGGGCAAGAGAGTGATGATATACGTAAAGAGAGATACATGTTGATACCTACTTATATATATATATATTGCTACAATATTTCCTTTGTTGTTTCTTTTGTTTTTGTTGTTATCTTGTTTTTGTTTTATTTTCCTGTACTAATAATTGTATTTGACCTCGTCGACTGGCTGCCGTTGCCGTGGAGACCATCGGAATTCTTTTTGTTTTTGTTGCTGTACGGTACCTTTTTCCTTGTGCGTGTGCGTGAAGTCAGACGACACAAAAAAGAGGTATTCAAAATCTCAGCAGCCTGTATTTGGGGATGAAAATATTGTTCGTCACAATATTTTTCTCGTCAGTTTTTGTGTTTATGGGTTCCTATGCTTTGTTGCCTTTATGCATTCTTTAATTATATTTTCTTTAAGGTTAGATGCAAAAGGTAGTCTTGCAAAATATGTGGAAAATATTTTCACATGAAGGCGGCATACTTGAAAGTATTTTCCAGATGGCCACAAGAGAACTGTGTGTTCTTTTGAATTTTCATACTCTTTGAATTTAATGATCTTATGGTTGACTGAGAGACAGTTTTCACAAATGTTGTTTTGTCGAACAAATTCGATTCTAGAAGGTACTGCCATTGCTATAAATTGAAAGCACTTGCGTATCGCATGTTTACCGGAACAAAGCCGGCAAGCGAATTCTTGACCTTTAGAATGATATGTATTCACACGGGTTTTAGCTGAAACGTTGGGCTTATTAGTCTTCTCTCGCTTATTATCGATTGTGGAAGACGTTACGTCAGATATGGTTTCCAAAACCTGAAAACGAGCACTTAAGAAATGGTCAAGTTGCTTCCAAGTTGGGACTTCAGTCGGGTTTGGTAAAGACTGTTCCCATAACGCGAGTGTGGTAGCTGGTAAGCGATTTGAACATGCAAAAACTAGAATAGGATCCCAGCTATCGACGCATACACCGTGAGCCTTTAGTGCCGCAATGCAGTCGTTAATATGGCGTTGCAAATTAATAATCCCTTTGGATGATTCATCGGGACACGTTGGAAGATTCAACAACCGCTTCACCTGGTTGTTCACCAGTATGCGCTTATTCTCATAAGTTGAACGCAGAGATTCCCATGCTAGATCAAAACTATTGTTCGTTAACTTGCTGACAATGCTAAAGGCTTCCCCTCTTGTCTTTGATCGAAGATGGAAGAGCTTCTCGACCGCACCCAGCTTGGAATGTTTAATGTAAATAGCATCAAACATGTCTTTAAATGATGGCCACGAAAGATAATCCCCATAAAAGATTTCAGTATCGCATGGTGGCAATTTAATGCAATGGTTAGATGACTCATCTTTGTCATATGAACTACCTTTATTTGGAGATTGAGTAACTACTGGACTTAAAACAGGGTCACCAGTTAACTTATCCTCGAGTTCCAAGAGTAACGCGAGACAGGAAATGTAGGTCTCGTTTGAGAATTTGTACTTTGCTTCAGCATCGTCGGCCCCTTGACGAGCACAGTCTGCGTATTTAACCTTGACTTCTAACCATAAATCTTTTAACTCGATCTTGCGAGCTGTTACAGTGGTTGGGGTATGTTGTTTTTCTGGCATCTCACGAATTGTGGCAGCATATTTGACCAATTGATCAGCAGCATGAATGAAATCGACTAAAGTGGCCATATTGCACGCGTATGGGAAATTAAACTTGATCTCCGTAGAGGTTGGAAGCAAACAACACGAAATGAGAGAAAACGATAGATCCAAACTTATTTAAAAGTGTAAATAGCAAGCAAGCATAAAGAAAATGCTTAAGACTTGTTCACCCCGGTTCGGACCACGTGGTGAAAAATAACCGTACAGGAAACGCTTATACAAGAAACCTTTGAAGGACGTCTCGTATTATGTCCCACACCGGACAAATGTTAAAAAGGAAGACTAATTTGAAAGAGTAATGAGGAAACGTAAGCATAAATTGATGGCGACTTGTTCATCGAAGAAGCGAACACGTGATTATAAGATACCGTACAGAATCCTTTAATCCGAAGAAACCGTTAAAAAGAATCTTTATGGCGGTAATCCCAAGAGACACGATGAAAGTACACAATAGTTAAAACGTCCTATTCAAGATTTGTTTCACTGTTAATATATGGGAATATATCCCAAACCCCAATTGGTAACACTTTCCGTCAACTTCAACAAAAGGTATTAAAAGTCGTATCAAAACCCGACGGCAACACTGACTTAAATCAAAAATTAATTATATAAACCGCAAACCTCATGACGCAATCCCACATGCATAACGATCGTATCTTTTTTTAGACAAAAAACAGTATATTTGGACCAAAAATTTAAAAAAAACAGTAAATCGATTTAAAAAATACAGTATTTTTCGCAGTATACATTTTAATCAATGAAAATCAACAAAAAAAACTATTCATTTCGGGGCGATTCGTTTCCATCATCTAAATCGCTTTCCATTTCAATGTCTTCTCCTGTTGTTGATGTTTTGTATTTGTCCTTTGAAGCAATTTGACGAAGCAATTCCGGCTTTAATTTGAGATAATGATAGAATTGAACGCATGGATATTTCAAGTTACATTTGACCATCAGAATTGCTTTCAATGTTTCGACTTCCAATTGAGTTTTGTCTGACGTCCAAGTTTTGTTCACTGCAGAAAAAATTCTTTCGACAGATGATGAGGTTCCTGGCAAGCATAAAATGTATTCAACGATTGTAGCCATTTCATTGTATTCACAATCGATCTTATTGAGGTGATTGAATATTTCCACCCAGCGATTCACATTCGAAACATGGCCGGCTCTCCATTGCGTGATTTTATCGGTTGTACAGTAGTTCTTAACATATCTAAATTGAGTATGCAAATCTGCTGCTTTTTCATCGGCTTTATACAAATTTATTTCGTTCATCTTGTTCATGACCGCTTCGACATCATTCCATTCTGGAGTTTCTTTCAAAGTCGCCCACGCAAAAAGTTTCAGTGGCTCAAATTGTGCTGTCCATATTTCGAAGTAAGAGAGTGCAGCGGCTGCGAAATTAGTACAAATAAATTCATATTAGTTAAATTCATTGAAGAGTTGAACAGAAGAAGGTGAAATTACCAAAAAATTCGTTGCGTATAGCAGCCATCTCATTACAATTGTATCCATTGTGAATAAGTTTTTGCTTTTCTGTCACTGCAATCGGCGATAAAAAATCATCTTCTTGACGCATTTTTAGTGTTTCTTCAATTTCATGTAAACAGTGCGCAACTTCGATTGCCGTGACATCATCACCTTCAATTTTTAGCACATATTTAGCGAATAACTCGGCCTAATAAAAGAGAAGAAGAACATTTGAAAAAAGTGAATTTTGAAATCAATTGAATTTCTACCTGTTCTTGGACAAACATCAACCAAAATTTCGATGATTCTTCATTGAAAAATTCCTTCAACTTTTTCTCTCCTATTTTAAGTCCTAGGAAATATATTTTAAGGGCATCATATTGTTCCATGATACGCCTGATAGCTGGTCCGAGAGCCAAAAATCGTGTTTTTGAATAGCCGAGCAATTTCTTATATTCCACTTCTGCCTCTTGACAAAATGATTTCAACGCGGTCACGCGTACAGTGTTAAGGTAGAAATGGGAATATATTTTGACAATGGCCCACTCAACGTCAAACGGTATTTCTTCACATGCAAATTTCAATGAATTGTGTGTTATGTGAGCGACACAGCCGATGCCGATCAAATGAGGAAGCCACTGTTTTAATCGGTAGAAAACATTATTCTGGCCGCCCCGAGTTTCTCCACCAAAATTAACTTTTGCGTTATCACCGCAGAAGCAGACGATTTTCTTCTTTATCTTGTATTTACTGGCAGCAGACTCAATTAGATCGGATATTATTTGCGAATTTTCACCAGCTTCTTCGGTTAAATTCAAAACTTTAACATGTACACCGACAGTGGGAATAAAATATCGAACAAGCACGGGAAAAAGTTTAATATTTCCATGGTTTGATGCATCTGTATACACTGACACATAATTACAGTCTTTTAATTCTTGTTCAAGCAATTGTTGGACGTGCGGCGCAAAAACACTGGTGACTATTGCTTGACATTTCTTTTGTGAACACGAAAACTTCATTTTAAAACACGATTTAAATATTTTCGTCGCACAATTTGATGACTTGAAACTTTGATTTGAATTTATCACATGATACGCCCACACTCCTTCGATTGCCGCTGAATGTGTATCCCAATCCGATGAAAAATGTGTTTTTATAGATGTACTTGTAGAAGCGGCATTTTCAGCATCTTTATGTTTTTTTGTTTTGATATGTCTGGCAATATCCGCGTTTCCACCAGACGCAATAGAAAAACTACCTTTGCATTTTCTGCAAAAAACATCACTTTCACTTTTCGTTTTTTCGAGAAACGAATACTTTTCCCGAAGTTTTGTGTTGAATGTATTTTTTGCTCTTGATTTCGACATTTTTACGCGTTCTGAACAAGAATGAATAATGACAAGAGAGTATTTACACGTATCTAACGTTCTCAAATAATTCGTGTAAAAATATGGTACTATGGGACAATAACTAGGTATACATTCCTGCATATTTGGGGAATCCCCGACAAATTGAAATTATGAAAAACACAAACGAAGTTTTTTACCGTTACTTTCGTGTTATTTCCAAAAAAATCGTTTAAAAGAGAATCAAATTTTTTCCTCGATTCGTGTTAAATGAAATTCGCGTTTCATTTTGTTTTCTTTGACGTTTTGCATTACGATTAATAAATATGAATTTCAAAACGTTAAAGAAATAAAACTTAATATTTGTTCTCAGTATTAAAATACAGTATTTTGGGCTGAAAAGCAGTATACAGTTTTGGAGTTGCAAAAGCAGTATAATACTGCGAAAAACAGTATAGATACGATCGTTACACATGCACATACATATGTGTATTGATGCAAGTTCCGCTAACTACAAATTACTAGTACTTGAATGAACGGTAGGATATATTTTTGATTTAAATTTTTTTTTTTTCTCAATAATTACTTTAGAGCACTGAATTAATGATACCCACCTTGTATTCCTGGGGCTGATGATGGGTGTTGTTCCGATTGTTCTCGATGGTGGTTGCAGCAGCGTTGTTGTTTTTGTTGTAGGCTGATTTCAAACTGGAGTTTTGTTTTTCCGGTCGAATGGTTTCTTCTGGTCGTCTCGGTGAGGGATGTTGGAGTGCCTCGTTGTTACGAGCAGGCACTGATTTGGATTTCGTTGATCGCAAATTACTGTCGCCGTTAATTTTTTTTGTAGCGTGGTACAAATGGCGTGGTACCAAATGGCGGACTTCGATTGGGCACGATCCGGCTCTGATGGACCAAATGTTCTTGCACGTAACTTTATTTAAAACAAAATGCAAATGGTTTCGCATGTAAATTTATTTAGAGATGCAAATGGTTTTGCACGCAACTTTATTTCAATGAAAAGATTTGTAATGTTTACAAATTTCTTTTACTCACGCTTTATTCTATTAGATGGTATATCATACCTTAAACCTTTTGCTGTTTTGTTAAAGCCAAATAATAAACAAATATTCCTTCAACGTAAAATTTAACTTCATATTTATTTAAGTTTAGAAGATTTCACGCAGCATGAGCTCTTTTCCTGGCGCAGTAGCTCATTTTTCTTTTTTAAAAGTTCAATCTGTGACAACAGATGATTTTCATTTTTCTTTCCGCGACTTTCCATTATTAAAGATTAAGAATCGACCGACCCTACACAAAATCATGTTAGACTGTGACTGCAACGAGGAGAATACTTCTACAGCAGTACCTACCACTATTACCTCTGTTCACCAAGAAGGACAAAATCAACAAATATCCAGTTGCGTATACTTAAGAATACTGTCTAGACGTGTAGACCGAGAGTAAAGCATCTAACTGTTTCCAAAATACTGCAAATCCATTCCACACAATGTTCTTTCTCCCCAAACAGACATGCATGAAATAACTCGAAATCCTGAACACAGAGACACAAACGGATCCTCAACGACATACCCATAACTATGGCAAACAGATGTATGTATGGGGTGGGGGAGCAGTATAAACACAAACAAAACAACCCCTTACCATGTTAACGCAAAGAGGAGAATATACCGAATACACATTTATTTGTATTGTACACCATTTAATATAGCACCCAGCACACAGACAGAGACCCACTGAGCCAAATACAATTTCTGATCATTGAATGGACTTTCGAGGCAGATGTTCGCAGATCGAAACAACTCGTGACATGAATGGAACCTACATAGGGTAACCTACCCAGTAGTCGGCCTTTTAGTGAAAACATTTTTTTCCAAGGATTATATTTAGTATAAATAAAAGGAAAACGTATATATATACATTTTTAAAATAAACTTTGTTTAATACAGTTCAACATAAAAATATAACAAAAACAAAAACATTTCATTTTTAATAAAAATAAATAAAAAACAAAAAAATGACACTTTTGTCCAGTGCTCAGCCTTTAGAATCCATTACTCAGCCATTCGAGAGCCAAAAGTCAGCCCCAATATTTTCAGTCTTATTTACAGCTAAATATTGCAGTGAAAACATAAAAAGGGAAGGCTTTGGACTTCCTTATACGACCTTCCGTCAAAATCGGTGCATTTAAGGTGGAACCATAATGTGCATTCGTCGCATCCAATGTTTTTAAGGTCGTTGTCTTCGGTGTCGCTTATAAAATCTTCATCACATTCGGCGCATTTAATTTTCTCAAGACGTTCTTTTGTTACCTTTCGCCTTTTTGTGATTCTTTTATTTTCCTTGTCCATCTTTCTTTTACGAGCCTCTTCTTTTTTCTTTTCTTTGGCCTCAATTCGACTTATTTTTCTCGCTAAAATAGCGGTCTTCTTTTTTTCCTTTTCTTCTTCTTTTGCCTTTTCGAATTGTCTCCATTCTTTGGAAGATATTGCTTCGATTCTGTTTAAACATTAAGGCTTTTCCGACTTTTTCGTCGGTGATGGAATCTTTAAGTGCTTTCTTACAACAGGGGACAAGCTTAATGGCTTTTCAAATGTGCAGGAAGATGATGGACTTCGAGCTACACTCGGTGATGCTATACTTGAACTACTTGCCTCTTTTCTTGTTTTTCCAATACTTTCCTTGTTTTTGGAAGCAGTAGTTTCGGTATCGTGCTCTATTTCAACATTGTCGTTAATAGGAACCAAAATACCTTCTGTCGAAACTTCGAAAGTCCCACATGGTAGGTATGTCGGGAAACGTCCCTTCGTCTTCACAGTAGTTATTCCACAATACCTCATCATCAAAATCTGGCAGACGGATGTTATTTTCTTCATCTGTCAATACAAAAGATGGAGAGACACTTGGCGTATTGACCAGAGGTTAATTTTGTGTTGCAACTATAGGATTTTGTGGACTTCCGAAGCTTTGAGTTCCTTTCCCCATTTGAATGATGTCAAGAACAGTTTTGACATCAATCCCAGCACTACTGAAATCTTCACTTAAAGTATTTATGACCTTTGTGGCGGCGTCGAAATCCTTTTTGGTCAATGACTTTGATGGCGTATTAAATGAATTTTCTCGGCTCTTATTCTTTAGGCTTTCATTATTATTTTGTACGCACTTTGTGTAATCCACAGCATCCGGATTAAACGGATACAACCCACATTTTCGAAAACCGTTTTCGATGATTTCTGCCAAATTTTCTTTTTTCAAAATTCTCTCTAAAAGAGGACAGAATGTCGACTTACTTAAAACGCTGTTCATGTTTTCACGTTGCATTGCCCAGTCATGAAGAGTATTCTTCCATTCTGACTTAAGGGGTTTGAAAACACTAACATCGGCAGGTTGCATAATATGGGTGGTGTTCGGTGGAAGAGCGTATAAAATAATCTGCCTATCATGACAAAATTGGCTTAAATTCATTGTCAAATGACTTCGGTGTCCGTCAACGAGGACAAGGACTGGTTTTTTGTCTAATCCTTTAGTAATATAGTCGAAGAATATATCTGACTTCATCTAGCCGGTGTCAGATTTTCCTAAAAACCAAGTAAATGGCATGCTATTAACCTAGGGTTGCCAAATTTTCCCGGAAACCTTGTCGGGACATTTTGGTGAACTTTGATTTTTTAAAAGTATTCAAGCAAAAATGGGTGCGCAACTTGGGAATCATTTATTTACATAACTATTTATTTATTTATTCGTTACAAGTTTTATATCTATACATGAATGTATACCTACGTACCGAATACAATATTTCTTATTTCTTATATTTTTCGGATGATTTTACCTGCGACAATAATTGTTTATTCCCTTTAACGAATTTATAAAATTCTTGACAACTCAAGTTAAAATTAAATTTACATTGTAGAATAGCTTCCACCGTGTCGACTCCCAAGCGGTTCCTTTCGTCTGTCCACTGAGCGGACATCAACGAAAATACGCGCTCTACAGTTGCGTTATGGCCGGGAATGCTGAAAATATACTGACAAATTTTCTTGAATTGATCCAGTTCGTGCGAAGTCTCTATCTCATAAACCTTCACCCATCTTTCAGTTATACTTTTTGTTTTCCATTCTTCGTTTTCTATGTTTGCTGCAATGATGTCCTTCAAATGAATGAATTGAGGAAAACAAGCACCCCTTACCATGTTAACACAAAGAGGAGAATATACCCAATACACATTTATTTGTATTGTACACCATTAAATATAGCACCCAGCACACAGCCAGAGACACACTGAGCCAAATACAATTTCTGATCATTGAATGGACTTTCGAGGCAGATGTTCGCAGATCGAAACAACTCGTGACATGAATGGAACCTACATACCTATATGCAAAAATTTAATATTTTTCCAAGGACACCATGCCCTAACACGATCAACTGTGTTAAACGAGTCGAGACATCCCGATTCACAAACAAATTGGTTTTGTTTGAAAACGAACACACTGGAATACACAAATAATTTCTTACCCAGCGCCACTTTGGCGCCGCTGTTGTCGTAAATACTCTTTTTGTTCTTTAACCCTTTATTTTGTATTTTCATTTTATTTTCACAAAGCACTTGTAGGACTTTTTTTTGCGAACGAATCCCACTTCTGATATGTTAAACTACAATCTATTCGAAACAATATTTGTAAAAATAATATTAAAATAACACGGACGCGATCGCCAACTCGGAAAGATGCCCTTGTCGGTCAGACGCATAAAGAGAACTCAACTCAATATCACTAACCCACCCACCGAGCTGCGTTTGCAGTCCTGCACTAACACTAACTAATAGCCAGGAGGGATTTCCCTGTCTATATGCATTGTTTTTATCTTTGTATTTGTATGGAAGTGTTGCCGCTTTACAAGATGTACTACTTGTATTGCTCATATTCATGTCATTTTCACAACAATCATCAATATCAAGAATATCCTCATTTTGCGGAAGCAATATTTGTTCTTCCAGGTCATTCTCTAAGATAGCATTCCAATCCACTTGCAAATATTCCGAATCATCTTCCTCACAGTTGGAACATTTCGATTTAAATAAAAATTTGATGGATATAACTTTGGCTAGCAAGGAGCCAAATTCGGAAACACTCGGATTACTTTTGTTGAAATTTCGCGCTCTAATTTTTCCAAATAAATTTTCTAACGGGTCTTGATTAAATTTATTTACGTAAATGTAATATAAGTCATTGTGATCATCAAATAACGTTTTTCTTATTCTAAGAACGCTTTCAATTGTAAGGACTAAACCCTTGAAACAGAATGCTCTATTTCTCGCTTTTATCGGTTCAATGTTTAGCATATAAATTTGCATTTCCTTTAAATAATTAATATTTTTATCATTCCGTGTAAGCGCAGGTTTTCCATTAAGAAGGTCAAAAATCCTATCTATTTTTCTTATAAATTCTGCGGTTGATTTAGCAAAACAGACTATGTGGCTTGGAAATTTGTTCAGCTTCATTAAGGCTTCAATTCCACAAGCTACAGATCTGCTTAGAACTTGTGCAGCCAACTTAACGTTCATTTTTTGAAACTCAGTAGGGTCAATGTGTGCAGATGTCAGTTTCGGACATATTTTGGTTGTACTACATTTCTCTGTATTATAAAGGTATTCAATTACCCTCCAACATGCAATTCCATCAGAAGTAGAAAAATTGTATTTAAGTAGATTATTCCGAATACTTTTGATTAGATGGGGATTATCATACATTCCATTAATAAATTTCCCTTTGTAAATAAAGCTAAAACTGTTTTTATTTAGATTGAGGTGGCTAAACAAACTACGATTTGTAGGTCTGTCTGTCTGAGTTCTGTGCATGTATCAACACAGTTATGTACCTCAATTTCTAATTGATTCATCGGAATATTACTAGGACAAACGACGTGATATAAGACTTGCTTAAATTTTCCACACAAACTACGAACCATAAAAACGCACGCAGACTTAGCGCATATATTGGATCTTTGAGATCTTCCGTAATCAACAAAACCTTCAATTTCGTCTTTGAATTTGTTGTACGTTAGATTCGCCTGAAGGCTCATTTCGTCGAAAATAATAATTACTTGTTTTTCTTTTGGTGACAATGTTGAGGTTATTTTCTTTATTTCCTCTAAAACATTCTTGTTCAACCGTGGAGAGAGACTTTTAATCTTAATCCATCTATGTAAAGAAGATGGGTGTGGCAGGTGAAGTCCAAGCTGGTCTCTTAAAAATGTATACCCGGAAGACGAACGGAAAAATATGCACTGTGAAACCCACTTTTCATCTTCGGTGTATTCTCCGGTACTCTGAGACAGAATAAGTTTCGAAAAGGTCTTTGTATTTTGATTATTCACGCTAAGCAATAAATCAATTTTCTCCTTAACGCTTTGTTTCGTATGCTCTTGCAGGTTTTTCTTATCCTCTTTTAAGCGACGAGTTTTTTGTTGTAAATTGTTTTTCCATTTTCGGTTTTCTTTAATCTTTATCCTTAATACATTGTTCGCTTTCTTAAGCCTTTCAATTCTCTTAATGTAAAAAGATTGCCTTTTAATGTGAGCCTCACAGTTTACACAAGTAAATTCAACATCATCATTAAGCCTTTTTCTTGAAAATCTTTTCGAAGCTAAGTTTAGTTCTTCTTTTGTAACTTCATTTGAATTCAATTCAGTTTCCTTACGATTTTCATATGTGACTTTAGCTTTGTTTGGATCAAAGCAAACAGAATCGTCATTAAAAATAATAATATTCTCACTTCGTTTCATAAAGAGTGAGGGGTAAGCATTTTTTTTTTAAATATTTTTTTCCTATGAAGCTATTCTTAAAATGATTGCTGCATATATATGTAGGTTTATCTCTCAGGATCCTACAATCCTCTTCTGGCTCGTTTTAGCGAACTAAAAAAAACACACACACCTCTTAAAATTCACAACCCTTTATTGTTTTTTTTGGGTAAATATATTTCATTGGCTTAACTCCATACTGAACATTGAAGTTTGGCGACTTTTGATTGATTGGTTGAAGACCGTGTCATTCCCTTTTGGAAGTTGGATGCAAACTGTGTCGACTGTCCCTTTGTTCGTTCGTTTGCTTGGCTGTCTTTTCCCTAACCGGTTCGTTTGTTGCTGTTGCTGACGTGTCTGTGTGTGTGTGTTCTGTTAGTGCGTTTTGTCTAGTGTGATGTTCGTTTGTCGGGCCCAATCCCACAATCGGCGATCCTGACGGTCATTCGACCCGAATGAGACGGTTAATTCCACCTCTTCATATGCTCGGCAACGGTAGTCGTTGTTCCGGGCCCTTCCTGCTCTCCAACTTTCTGTACCTCGTATCGGCCGTGCTTGTTTACGCGGACGACTTTGTATGGCCCCAAGTATTTCGGCCTTAATTTCATACCGGTACCGAACTGAGTGCGCTTAATGGCGACCAGCTCGTTTACCTGATAATCCTTTTCTGGCAAACGTTTCCTGTCGAAGTTCCTCTTATTTTCCTGTTGCATCTGCTGGATGTTGTCACGGGCTTCTTCCCGTATGGTGTCGCGTTCGGCATCTAGTTCGCTTATCTCCTCCTCCCTCAACAGCTCCTGAATATCCGGATACTCTGGGATTCGCATCTCAAGGCCGGTTAGCACTCGAAACGGGCTGAACTTCGTACTCCTTGGTGGTGTATTATTGATCATTTGCTGGACGCGATCCACATGCTTATACCAATTTTGTTGACTGCCGACGCATGCTTTGGCTAGCATGGGTACGATGATTTTGTGGATCCTTTCCACCTGTCCGTTCCCGCGTGGAACCCCTGTTGCTATAACAAGATGTTGTATTCCCTCTTCGCAGTAGCCGTTGAACGCGGTTGACGTGAACGCCGTTTCCCTATCAGTTATAATCCTCTTCGGATTTCCGAACGTCGCCGACTGCCTCCTCAGCCTATCGATGACCTCTGCTGCTCCTGTGCTTTTGGTCGGATATAGCCATACGAACTTGGAGAACGCATCCACTATGACTAGTATGTGGCTGTATTGCTTATGCGTTGCCTCCATCGGCCCGACGTGGTCGATGTGGAAAGTGCTCAAAGGCTTATTCTCTTTGTCGATTGGGTTGAGGTATCCTTCCCTTTTCCCCGCCTTTGCGTTTGATATTATGCACTGTAGGCAGTTCCTTACTGCTGCCGCCGCTTTTATCGTCACATTTGGAATATAGAATGTCTTCTCTATTATGTCTTGGGTTTCTTTGCTGAAAAATGACCCTGCTGATGTGCCACGCATATTATCTCTCGCTCCATTTCTGTTGGTACCACCACAAGCTCCTTGATGGGGTCCTTGTGCAACACTCCAGCTCTCATGAAGAAGTCTTCGTATTCATCCTTTTCCAGAATTTTAATCACTGCTCTGCTCCAATCATCTTTTCTCTGGGCCTCGCTGATCTTGTGACTCAGCGACTCGTCTATCAGCAGATACGAGACTCGACTTAGGGCGTCCACATGTTTCATATTTTATCCAGCCCGATGCTCAATCTCGTAGTCGAAGTCCTGCAAAAACATTGCCCACCGGGACACTCTTAGCGGAACGTCCTGCTTCTTCATCGTCATCGAAAACGCATTGCAATCGGTGACAATCTTGATCCTAACCCCCATCACGTAGATCCTCCATCTCTTCAAAGCTTCTATAATCGCCAGCACTTCCAGCTCATAGGAGTGATACTTCTCCTCCGTTGGGGTGGTCTTCCGGCTCATGTACTGTACTGGGTGCCACTGCTGATCACTCGAGTCCCTCTGCATTAGCACCGCTCCATAGCCGAACTTACTTGCGTCTGCATGGATCTCCGTTTGCGCGCTCGGGTTGAACAGTTTAAGGACCGGACATTTGACTAAGGCCGCCTTAAGTTGCTCAAAAGCAAGTACCTGTTCGTCTTCCACCCTGAACGCTCTATCCTTGCGCAGCAAATCTTACAGTGGTCTGGCTATCACTGCATAACCCTCAATAAACCGCCGAAAATATGACGTAAGGCCAAGGAAACGTTGAAGCGCTTTCTTGTCCCTTGGCACATGAAGCTGATGGCGCTCCTCTCGACAACGTATCCCAAGAACTCTATTTTCCTCCTCAGCAATTGACATTTCGCCCAATTTATGCGCAACCCGTACTCCGCTGCTATTGTTAGTACCTTGGATAACTTGTTGATGGCTTCCTCTTCACTCTTGGCTGGGATTACGAGATCGTCCATGTACGTTATCACACAGCCCTCCTGTATCAGTTCTCTGAAAATCGCGTGGATATATCTCGCAAATACAGCCGGCGAGTTACATATTCCAAATAGAACATATCGGAACTCGAACTGCTGGTCGCTAGTGACAAACGCTGTGTACTTCCGTGAATCTTTTTCCACTGGCACATGGAAGAATCCGTTCTTCAGGTCCAATGTGGTATAGACCTCTTTACCCTGTAGCTGGTCAAGGATGTCGTCGATTAATGCCATGGGGAGATTGTCTCTTACCACCTTTTCGTTGAGCTTCCTGTAGTCGCAGCACAATCGTTTGGTTCCGTCCTTCTTGGCGACGAGTACTATTGGCGATGCATACTCAGATGTACTTGGCTGTATCACCTTTTCTGCTAGCCATTGCTGGGTCAGATCTCTTACTACCCTTTGATCCTCATACGACATGCGCCTAGGTCTCTGAAATATCGGTATATTGTCCGTCAGTATGATCTTCATTTCCACCGGCGAATCCTTTACTCTTGACGGGGTGTAGTTATATATCATCCTCAGCACTTCCTCCCGATGTTCTCTTCCCAGGTGACTAACGTCCACCACTTCCCTCTGGAACTCTCCCTCTTCTGCGGACAGACAAATTCTGCTAAAGCAACTCGAGCCTCTGGTGTAGGGCTAACATCATCACCCGTTGACGCGGTGTGTACGTTACTGTTGCCGGGTCTTCCCCGCTGTTGTTGACCTTGAACTCGACCTCTGCATTCGAACGACCTGTGTCCTTCTTGCCCACAACTAAAACATTTGAAGATCCCCTTGACCGGGCAATCCCTCTTAATGTGCGATGTACTTCCACACCCAAAATATTTTTTCTCCCTCCCCTCCGCCTTAACTGCTTGCGTGCTACTTGTTGGGCGTTGGCTACCCCCTGCGTTTGACGACTGCAGGTTTGACCCCTTTACCCTTTCGTATACTTTCAACTGGCCCTTCAGTTCGCCCAACGTTTTGGCTTGGTACAGCATTAGCTTGTTCAGCTTGAAATCTGGTATGCCGTCGGCAAAATATGTGATCAGGCTTTCATCATCTATCGCAATCGACTTACCAATTTCCACCAGGCTGTAGAGATACTCTATGAGCGTTTCCGAGGGCTTCTTGCGACGACTTTGCAACCTTCGATGCACTTCGACGGATGACGCTTGGCTACCGAATTCCTCCATCAATGCATCTTTCAGCGCTTTCCAGTTCCTCACACCTGTTTGGCTCCGGATAAACATCTTGGCGGCTCCTTTCAGCAGTTGCTTTCCGTATACGAATTTTTGGAGATTGTTCCACTGGATAGTGCCAGCGTTTTCCTCAAATTCCTCCACCCACTGCTCCACACTCGGGTATCCTATTCCATCGAATGGCAACAACGAGTCTTCCACATCGCGAAGAGTAAATATACCCCTTCCGCCTACCGCACCCTCTCCTATCTCCTCATATACCGAACCATCTTCCGATTCTTGCGCCTCTACCTCGCGCCTCAAACCGTAATGTTGGATGAGCTTGTCCTGTAAAATTGTTTTAAGTCCCGTAGTCGGTAAGTTTAACTGTCCTAGCTGTTCTTTTAAACCCTCAACCGTTAGTGTCAATATCGCATCCAACTCCATTCTATATCTTAAATTTTACAATACGTATATTAAAAAAAAACGGGAATGTTATTGCCCAAAAGAAAATTTGACAAGAAATCAAATTAAATATTATAAAAGAAAATCAGAAGATAAAAATCAACTGTAAAAATACTACTTGCGCCAACAAATACGTAATTAACCCTTTTTTTTCTTTTCTTCTTCGCACCGTAGGAACTGGTTTCGCACCGCTTCTCAGTATCTGGACACGATACACACACCGCTACTCCGTCTGGACACGACGCTGCTCTCTCGCTTCTTCTCGTTGGGGCATACAACAGCGATGCGGTTGAAAATTTTTGCTCGTGTCGACAAATTGACGATATCGATCACGAGGGTTTTTTTTTTAAACTGTTCTGCGCACTTCACTTTATGTCTATATGACTTTCTTTCGCACTGAACTGGTTCTGGTTCTATCCCGGACGAGTCCACACTTTGTAGGTTTATCTCTCAGGATCCTACAATCCTCTTCTGGCTCGTTTTAGCGAACTAAAAAAAAACACACGCACCTCTAAAAATTCACAACCCTTTATTGTTTTTTTTGGATAAATATATTTCATTGGCTTAACTCCATACTGAACATTGAAGTTTGGCGACTTTTGATTGATTGGTTGAAGACCGTGTCATTCCCTTTTGGAAGTTGGATGCAAACTGTGTCGACTGTCCTTTGTTCGTTCGTTTGCTTGTCTGTCTTTTCCCTAACCGGTTCGTTTGTTGCTGTTGCTGACGTGTCTGTGTGTGTGTGTTCTGTTAGTGCGTTTTGTCTAGTGTGATGTTCGTTTGTCGGGCCCAATCCCACATATATGGCGTTTTAAGATTTTTTATATGTTCCCGAGACTCCTCTGCTAAAGCTAACCATTCATCGTATTTGACTGTTCCTCTTTTAGGAAATTTAAATAATTTTCTGTTTGGAAACTCATTTTTAGTGGCAGAGCAATGTACAATCGCACACTTTGTTCTTTTCCAGGACATTTTGTTTTCTATTACTATTTTTTTATGTATTTATTATCTACAATCAAATCAACCTGTGAATCTAAATTTGGTTAGTGTTTGAGCCAAATAGCTCAAAAAATGTATAAAAAAATTCAAGCAATGAGAAAAAATAGCTATATCAAATTAAAAATTCAAAAATATTGGTATTATAGGTGGGTACCTATATATAAAAAAACTGAAGTATGTATATTAAATGTATATACGAATATAAAATAGGTATATTATAAATAATCAAATAATAAGCAAACTAAAAACATAAATTCAGGAAAAGATTAATATAGAAGTACCTAGTGTAAGTACATACGCTAGTTAACCCGAATCATCCTGAACGTTATTTTTTGGAATTTCTGAAAATTAATTTCGGTACGTTTTCTTTAGAGCAAAAATAGAAAAACTGTATACAATTTTTTTTTATATAGGTCCTAGTTCTCTCAAAATATCCTGTTGCCATATGGCAACGCCAGGTGCGTTAGGGTACAGGTCTATACTAACATAGCAAATTAGGGTTTTCATACTAAAAGCTATAACTTTATTGAATAAAACGTTTTTTCCTTATTTTTTATACTATTTATTAATTTAATTTTAAATAGATTTTACAAGTTTGGTACGAGTTTTAAACGAATGAGCATCTATCTAATTACAAATCTGCAGTATGATAAGGTTTGAAACATTTCAAGCAAAGGCCTTTATCGCACTTTGAGCAAGCAGTTCCAGTTCGTACAATCGAATTACACAGGTCTCCATCACAGCGTCTCTTCTTTTCTAAAGGAATGACAAGATGATTTGTTTGATCATAGCGAAGAGTATTAGCTAATGAACCGGCTTCCGACCGCCGTTTTTGGCTTGTAACACTGCTGTGTGATTTTGGTGGATCACCGAAATGTTTGCAATAATAAATTGCGATTTCACGTTTGAAACGTTTCTGTGGCATGCACGAGTCCACATGCCGATGAAGCTGCCATGCATTTTGCTTTCGCATTTTTCTCATTCCATTCAATAATCGCCGCACGATTTTCTTGTGTTTGTTCAGGCTTAACCTTCGTAAGAACATCCAACACACTTTGCGCTTCGAGAAAGTTTTCAACGCGATATTTCCACGAGTCGAAATTTTTACCGTCAAAAGGTTTAATTTTTGCAAACACTAATTCTAAAGCCATTGTCTGAGCCCATAACCTATAGAAGCAAACACGAAAGTTAATTAATATAAGTACTCGGTACGGTATGACTTTATTAGACGGATTCAAGTTTACGACTGACTGTACAATGCAATTCATATACCATAATGTAATTCATTTCTTATAAATATATTCTTCTCTTTCTAACCACTGCATCGTCTGTCACCCATATTAGGTACTACATTTTCTGTTGGTTATATTTTTTTCCAGCGATTTGGAAGAGAAAAAATTACTTGCACTCATTCGTTTTATCTTGAATGGTTGCCTTTTTCGAGCCGTTTTAATTACTTCGAGCCAGTTTTCTGGAACGTATATTTCTTTGAAGAATTTTTTATTTTTTTCTATTACACCAAAATCTTGGTCACATGGTAAATATGAATGTCCACTGACCAAAAATTTATGATCTATTTATTCAATAGTAAAGTCCGGATGAGATACAACATACTGACAGAACAACGACATCTTTATGTTTCTATTCTGTCCCCCACATTGGTCAGAATACATGACTACTTTTTTAGTGGTAACAAAATTTTTAAAAAAGTAAAGCAAACAAGATCCAATTTCTTGGGGTCCTCGCGAAGCAACAGACTCGTCCCAAACAAACATGTACGCATCATCAGTCCCCATGTTATGAATTCCAAAGCAAAAAGTCCAAAGCTGTCTCTTGTAATACACTATCCCAGTACTCAACACAGGGGTAGGTAGGGTTTTCATTAAGTCAAAGGTGATTACAGTGACGTCAGCAGATGATTTTGCCAAGGTCGTATCGTCTTTTAATCCTTGTCTGGCACTGTCTGCTTTCCTCTGGTGTCATTCTTGTTCACGTTGCAACTCTTGTTTTAGCTGTTCACTCTCAGCACATTTAATTTTGTTATGGAAGAGATCACATTTTTTGCAAGAATCACTGATGGGTGCGTGGAAACGTAGGTTAAAACATTCATTCAAAATTTTATTGAAGATGAAAGATGAGACAGGCTCAAGTGTATTTTCTTTATAAAGAGAATACATTCGTCCAAGGCTCAGATCCGGTGAAAGATATCTCCTATTCTCACTTTTATGCCTGGTATAATGAAACTCGTAAACAGGAAACCGGCCAATGAATTCTTTTACTTCTGCGATCTTATTGTCTGGTGTTTTGTTTACAGAGCTTTGTCGACCTCTCTGATCGATACCTGGAACACTATGAATACTTTTATGCTTCACTACCCTAGTTACACGTCCATCAGAAACTTGAAAAGTTCTTAGGAATGTTTAACGATTCGTCACAAGTTTTCCCTGCCTCAATAACTACTGGTTGATAAGCCTCAACAACATTAGGAGTTTCTAGTTGTCTAAGTCTTGTCGTCAGTTCTTCAATTGTATTGCTAATAGTTTGCCTTGTTTGTTCGACAGCAGCTTGAACAGCGGCGGTTATCACTGAACTTATTTGTTCATTATTCATTTTGATATAATTAAGGTAATCAGAGATATTTAACAAAAAAATTATAGAAGGCAACAAATTTAAATTCAGTTAAAGAAAAGAAACGAAATAATAAACCAAATTTTAATCCTTAGTAAAATAAATTCTTTAATATAAATACAATTAGTTAATTCTTTAGTTGTAAATATTTATTTTTCTCAATACACGTATTTTTTATTCTACTTCTTACTGATCGATGTTAAATTCCTTTTACTTATACTCTTCTTACTTCCTCTTTCTTCTTACGGTATTTTCTCGCAGATCTTGCAGGTATTCTCGTACAGTTGTTTATTCTGGATTCTCATCTGATTAACTGCTTTTGATTGTCTTTCACTTTAATATCGCTTTTGTTCTCTCAATTTTCAATTAAAAGGAAATTTAGTTTTCGGATATATACATACCGTGGTGGCCACTCAATTAGAAACGACAATTTTATAGCAATGTTACATTGCATAACTTTTTTCTAAGAAATCTGTTGAGGTTGATTAGTGATTCTATTAATATTCCATGACCTAAAGTACACTTTTGAATATTTATACAAATTATAAGCGTGACAATAACATTAGAAAAAAATGCTCACATTTATTTAATCCAAATTGCACCTGGCCATACAATTAGAAACAGAAACGAAAAGTTAACATTTCATTAAAAATCTTCGATATAAGATACTATTTATATTAATATTTTGTAGGGAAGCCCTTATTTTTAATAACTGCAGCCAATCTTCTTTGCATACTTTCGACCAAGGCGCGGCATCTTGATGGTGGTATACTTTCCCAGACCTCCTTAATGTTTTGGAAAAGTTCCTCCGAATTTTTCGATTTCTTGGACTTCAATCCTCTCTCGATGTCTGCCCACAAGTTCTCGATAGGATTCAGGTCCGGACTTTGGGCGGGCCAATCCAAAACATTAGTACTCGTATCTGCAAACCACTGCTTAACAATCCGTGAGGTATGTTTTGGATCGTTATCGTGTTGAATACATAAGTTATGGGCATGTGTGCAAATGAATAAGGCTCCATAACATCTTCCATGATGCCTTTATAAACATGTTGGTCCATTCGACCGTTTATCCTTACTAACGGGCCAACACCATGCCATGAGAATGCACCCCAAACCATTACGTTTCCTCCTCCATGCTTAACAGTCTTCAGAGTGTATTTTGGATCCAATTCTTTGTTCTGAGGACGTCTAACGTACACTTTACCATCTGATCCAAACAAGTTGAACTTAGATTCATCACTCCAAAGTACATTTTTCCTAAAATCCTAATGCTTTATTTCTGTAGAGCTTAGCAAAAACCAAACGCCTCCTTAGATTCTTTTTGGAAACAAATGGTTTTTTCCTTGCAATACATCCACGTAGACCATGTTCTAAAAGTCGACGCCTTATGGTTCTAGCTGATAGTTCCTGATTGATTTGAGGCGAAACAATCTCCTTAATTTTTGCAGAAGTCAAGAAAGGATCGGCTTTGCTAATTCGGCATATCAGTCTGTCTTCTTTTGGTGTCGTTTTACGACCTACTGGCTTCCTTCTAGGGGTTTCAAAGCTGCCAGTCTTTTTATAGACTTCAATTGCACCAAAGACCATTTTTTTCGAACAACCAAATCTTTTAGCTATGGTATTCATTGACTCGTTTTCATTTTGATAGCACTGCACAATGAGTCTTCGGAGTTCTGGAGTGCAAGACTTTTTTTTACCCATTTTTGTCACTGTACATTATAAATTAATCAATATTAATATACAAAAATAATTAAAGTAAACTGAAAACAATCAACTCACATAGATAACAAGCTCTTTTTAAAACAAATTCACAAATTCTTTTGTCGTTTCTAATTTTCTGTCCAGCGAAAATGTCGACTATAAATGAATTTCCTAAAATAACGGCATTTTCTTAACTGCTCGAGTACAATAAAACTCATATTCGGAACACACATGCCAGCCGCCAAGGACTAACGGCACTAGCCAAACACAGTGGCGCTAATAAAAAAATTCTGATTAATGAAATGCGTTTAGAGTTGTTGTTTCTAATTGAGTGGCCACCACTGTATATATATATATATTTTTAATTCATTCTTTTAGCACTGTAACTTTCTGAATCTCATTTTTATTTCCATATGCTTTGTGAAATATTCTTTCTCTATTTCACAGAGTTTGGTTCACATTTGATAATTTCCATTCGAAACTAGGCACATTGCACATTACTTATTATTAAAGAAAATGTTTGTTCCGGCTCAATGGGTTTCGATATGATGGGCCGACAATGGTGATTAAATTAGTTGAAACACTCAGCAATGCGGCCCCACGTTGGGCGCCAAATAAAACTGCCTGTTTATTATCCGAATTTGAAATAAAACAGCACGTTTTTTTATTTTATTTCTTTTTCTTTATTTTTCTCTATAAGAAACTTACAGTGGTCGGCTTTCACAAGAAGACTAACTCAAGAAAAAAACGACTGTACCAATAATCGCTGATAGTCAGTATACAGATAGTAAATAGGTAGTAAACTGTTTCTGTAATGGTGACGTTTTTTTTGCCAAGAGGAACGAGGTGTTTTCGATGATCGCTGCTCTGATTTTCCACTTACACGCTGCAGAGGCTGAGGTACTCTACCGTACTGCAGGTATAAGTAGGATGAGCGAAAGAGAGAGCGAAACAACGAAGATGACGGGTCCTGGGTTACAGCAGAGTCTGTATGGGAAAAACCAAATTTAAACGCTGACAAGAAATATTGTTTATCAACAAAAGTCGTTCTTGGTGGTGAGACAGAGGCTGAGGTGCTCTACCGTGCTGTCCACGTCGCAAGTTCAACTGATTTATTCAGAATTTTCATTGCCTTATATACTAGTTTACAAAGCTTTTGTTTGTTTGTTGTGATCGGCTGTGAGAGAGCTTTCAGAGCTTTATTTATTTCAATTACAGCATTGCCAGATCTTACAAATATTAAATTATTTACTAAATAGGGTATTGCCAGAAGGGCTTAATTTCACGATAATACTTTTCTTTATTGATTATTATGTTTCTTTTTCTTTCTTTTTTTATACAAATAAATGGTACGTTGCTCAGGTGCTTGCTACATTTCTAATTATCAAGTTGCTGAGAGGGCTCACTCTTATTATTACGGTTTATTACATATGTAATTGATGTTGTTTGTTCAATTGGAATTAACTATTTACATAATGGTGCATTTAGAACTAGTGTTACCAGCTGTCATAACTTATATTCTTTCGTTTAAAGGCGTACGCTACATGCTTTAAATAAAAGATCATATTTTAACTTAAAAATTGTATTTTTGTAAGTAAGCAATAACAATAGCAACGAAAATAAAAGGGAATTTAGGTAAGTAGTGTAGTATTCATGCAGTCTTAATTTTCTAATTCGCCAGCGAGGCTTGCAGATCTTTAATAAGGTCCAATCGCCGCTTCTCGATTTCCATTTCGATCACCTTCTCAATAGCAACGAGCTCTTGATGCTTTATATCGTTCTTATTGGCTTCCTCCTTCAGAAGAACGGTTTTTTTCGACGAAGTTACAAATGATGAGCCCAAAAGATTTCTCGGAGGAGACACGCTGTGCCTACCTCCGTATGATTCATCGAACGTTTCGAGTTTCGAAGAATTCCCAGGTTGTGGCGTCTCTTCCCGACTCTTTATTTCGCTTTTTAATTCTTTTGTACGTCGGCATTAAGTTCTCAAATTTTTTTTTATATCCAAGATTTCGAAGAAGAAGAATGGATCAACTTTTTTAATATAGTAGAGATTCCCGCGTTTATTAAAAAAAAAACAATTTTTGGTTGGTTTTGCACACTTGCATTGTTTTTACAAAGCTTTTATTAATTTTTATTGCTGACAGTATAAAACTGCAGCGTGGGACCGGATGGGTTTTGTATTTAGTTACAAAGATAGATATATTTCTGAAAGGTAATTTGATTACAGAGAATATGGAAAGAGTAGGCTTAAATGTCTACGCGTGGATGTTTAGGTTGAATGACCGTAACTCGCGCACTGTTCCCAAGCTTAATATTCCACGGCTTTTGAGATATGTCAGCAGGCCCAACGGGGTGTAGAAGTTATCTGGGATTGACGTTATCTGGGATTGACGTTATCTTTGACTTTAGCAGACAATCGAATAACAACGTTCGATGAAGCTCCAAGATCAGGTGCATTTTCACGAATCACATTATGTTAGGATTCCGAGTAAGAAAATAAATAAATTATAAATTTAAATTTTTAATTTTTTTTTTTTTTTATTAATTTTTATTCACAAATTTTCTTTAGGTGCTACGTGACTGAATTTGTTATTGTTCTGCATATAAAATCAACAAAATTCAGTGACGTATTTCTCGATCACGGGTGCGGTAATTCGACCCCTGTTGAGCTTCGAGCTTCTCGCAACAGATTAACAGGTGTGACCTTGAGCATTCTACTTTAGTGGAATGAATGAAAAGTACTTGTGTTCCTCAAATTCGGAACAGATAAATGCATCTAGGCTAAAAGATAAAGAAATTAAAGAAGGAACCCACCTGCCCAATCATTGTCGCCATATCAGCAGCACTTACATACCAAACCAATACCAGCAGCAGCAGCAATTTTAATTTTTTAATCGTAGAACGTAGTAATTGTAGATGTTTTAATTATTATATTATTGGTCGCCACGGCTACCAAAACATCCGGCCGCGTCCTTGTGGATTTCATCCACCTCACCGTCACTCGCCCCTGTACGTTCCTTGTTACGGAACTCTGCGTCCTTCTCTAACTTTGTATGTAGCTTATCCTGCTTGGCCTGAAACTCTACCCCTTCGCAGGTTCCTCTTCTCCTCACTCAATTTAGGATAGTCCATCATTAAAAGGATGGCGTATCGCAATAGACACAAGTCGCTACCCGTATCTAACCCGTATCTGCTTCTTTCTGCGAAATGTGTAAAAATCTCTACCCATTTTTCACCCACTGTTTTTTTGTTGTCCAACCATTCTCTAATTTTATCTAAATTTAGAAAAGATTTTAAGCAATTAAACTCGTCAAATAACTGCGAGTCATCAATTTTTGTATCGCTTCGCTTTTCTTTAACAAAAGCTAAGCTTGCTGCTACATCTGACCACGAAGGTACATTTCGAAGAACTACCCAGTTCAAAATTTCAACTTCTTGGAAAGATGTATCCCACTGACTCAAATATTCATAGCAGGTGTTATAGAATTGAAATACATTGGTTTTAAATCTATTTTGGTCAATGCAATTCCGTTCGACTAGTTCAGCTATCATTTTTTTAACGATATGAAATATTGAGGCCTCAGAGTGGATGAAAAATAATAGGACTTCAGAACAGGGGTTGCCAAAAAATTCTTTTAAAATAGTAGGACATTTGTCTTGCGATAAAAAATATTCCTTTAATGGTTTTAAAAGTTTTAAAATTCTTTCAATAGCTGGTTTTAAGCTTAGCCATCTCGTTTTGCTGTATCCAACTAGCTTGCGGTATTCAATTTCTGAGTTATCACAAATTTCTTTGAACTTTTCGACGCGGACTGTGTAAATGTAAAAAAAAGAGTAAATTTTAATAACGATAACTTCGATATCTACCGGAAGGCATTATATTCCTTTCCCAAAAGATTTTTGAAGTTTGATAAAAATGTTATTTTGGCCTCTTCTCGCTGCCCCACCAAAATTGCAATTTGTGTTGTCGGCACAAATTGCAAGATTTTTATTATTTATCATAAAATATTCCAGGGTATCCTTTATCTACTGCGTTATTATGTCAGATGATTCTCCTGGAAGGTTCTTATTCTCCAATATTTTCACAACAATACCTTTTTCTGGCGTAAAGTATCTTACCAATATTGGGCATAACTTTATGCCAGAACATTACACACAATTGCTTCACATTTTGTTCGTGCGCAGGAATACATCTCGTCAAAACAATTTTTAATAAGTTTCGTAGTACAATCATTAGACCTAAATGAATGGTTGTGTTGAATTGTGTGGTAGGCCCAAGTGCCTTAATTTATCGCATTTTTCTTTGCCGCTCCTTTAAAATTAGTTGGGCTGAGAAAGTTGTGCAAAGTTTTGCTCGAAGCGGCAGCAACGTCGGAGTCCTTGTGTTTCTTCGTGTTGATGTGTTGCTCAATATCATATTTTCCGCCACTAGATATTGAAAACATTGAGTTACATTTTAAACACCTTACCATGTTTGGTTTGTCAGATCTTTTAATAATATTGTATTGCTTTTGAAGTTCGTCGTTGAAATTACACTTCCTTTTTGGTGGCATCGTTGCGTTGGTGTAATCTAAATAAACTATAAATTATATTCTATTTTCTAGAGACCTACCTCATAAATCTTTACTGTATTTTGAAGCGACAAATATTAACTCAATTCTAAAAGCGACTCCCTTCCGTTGTTCGTTGAACAAAATATTTGTTTACATGCTGTGAGTTTGACAAGTTGAATGAATGCGTTCAGCGGGTATGCAAATATGGTAGTAATAGATGTATTATTTTTGTAGTAGATCCCCTTGTGGATTTTAAGGGGCTATTTGCACTTTATTAGTGATCATGAAATGGTTAGTTTTGTAAAATAGGTAATAAAATATTACAAAAAAAAAATATATGAACATACGGGACAAATACGTGCCTAAAATAGAAATACGGGACTTTTGTATGTCCCGTATTTCTAAAATAAAAAACAGGGACAGGCTATTGAAATACGGGACTGTCCCGGGAAATACGGGACGTATGGTCACCGTATTGATGCCGTACATCCGTCCCTATTTTCAGGTCTCCGTGTTCTCGGTTGTAAATCTGATCTGCATTCGCGTGCCCTATGTCCTGGCTGACCGCATCTGAAAAATTTCGACACTTGCGATCCGCATTCCCTAGCAAGATGTGTCGTCTCTCCGCACCTATAACAAGCTCTATCTTTCTCCTCCATTTTAATTACTGCCTGTGTTCTAGAAGTGGTTGGTGTACGAGAATTTCCCCTTGAGTGAAGACTGCGTGAGGTGGCCCTTTGCCCTTTCGTACACAACCAACTGCGTTTTGAGCTCGCTTATAGAGCTCGCCTGGTACAAAACTATCTTGTTGGCCCTAGCGTCTGGAATCCCTTCGTCCAAGTTGATCAATTTTCCCAACTCGAGCAGTTCGGAGGCGCCGATGGATTTCCGCGGCCGACAATTTTTTCCCGAATTCCTTGGTAAGTGCCTTTTTTTAATTCCTCCCAGCTCTTGATCCCTGATTCACCTCTAAGGAAAAGTTTGGCGGCACCCCTGAGCAGTTGTTTCGCGTAGATGAATTTCTGGACCTAATTCCATCCGACTATCAGGGCATTATCTTCAAACTCCTGGACCCACAGATTAACGTCCGTGCATCGAACCGAACCATCGAAGTGAGTCACAGCATCCTCTATGCTCTGCCCTAAAACTACTGTCGGCCTCTTCGAATCTATCTTCCATTTCGCTCTGTTCGTCGTCGCCACGCGATAGCCCAAAGTGTTCTAAAAGCTTTTCCTGTAACGTTCGTTTTAATCCTACCGTCGACAAGTTTACCTCAGTCAGTTTGTTTTTGAGTTCTTTTACAGTCAGAGCCAATAATTGTACACTATCCATTTTATTATATTTAATTAAAATTTACTGAATACAAAATTTATTTGCAAAAGGAAATAAAAGAAATAGAAACAAAAAATAGCAGCAGGAAAACAAAACAAATATTACGAACCAATTCTTTCCTTCTTGCTCGTTGCTTCTTCAAATGTAGTTTTATTAGGTTATTTTAATTTTATTATAATATATGAACACAAATACACTGTTTTATTTTAAAGATTATAGCACTTTACTTTACACATCCGATCTCGGTGAGTTGAGAAGAACGACTTTTCTTCTTCTCTTGCCTGTCGTCGCTGCTGGTCTTCTCTTCGCACGTAGTTTCGTTGGGGCACACAACAATTTTTCCACGGGTTTATTGACACCGTTGTTTTTTCCAATTTCAACTCGTGTTGTTGCCCTTTTATTGTCTTTTTTTTCACTGTTGCTTTTCGTCTCTATTCCCTTTTTCACTGTTTCTTTTTGTCTCTATTCTCTTCTTTTTCTCACTGTTTATTTTTGCTACGGGATTAACGTCACCGTATTCTTCACTATATATGTGCGCATGCACTTTTGATTTTCACATGCGCCGCCGCTTACACTTTTTTTATATATATATTTAATGATCACTTTTTCACTAATCCCGGACGAGCCCCCAACTGTGGGATTTGTTTATCCCAGGTTCACAATAATTATATTTAGATATTCGCTATATTGGTTCCGAGTACTTTCCTCGGTGGAATCCAGTAGAAGACTGGTCTGGTTTTTTCGCTGCTGCTTTACAATGCATCCGACTCATGTGCAATATGATTCTCACCGAAAGTGGAACGAAGATGTAATGTGTTCGCTTTGTTTGTTTGTTGTCGATGGTCAATTGCTTTCACGTGTTCGCTTGCATATCCATGCGCACATGTGTTATTGGAATATTGCTTGTACGTACACAACAGCGCGTCCACGATGCTCTGAGGATTGTCGTAGACCTCATTAAGTTTTGTCCAGGCCTCTGTGTAGTTGGCCTCAGTAACTTGCCAGCGGTTGATGATGATTCTGGCGGCAGATTCCTCTACCGCTTGCTTCAGCTCCTTTAGTTTTGTGGCGTTCGCCATGTGCTCGTTGTCATGCACTTCTATGATGAACATGTTGCGAAACTCACGCCATTTCATGAACTCACGCCCCTGAACGTGACCAGTCTGGTCGGGCGCTCTTGCCGTACCTGTATGACGCTCGCTCTTGATGTGGATGCGTCCGCAGTTGCATTGCCTGCGTCCTGCTGTCGCCCTATTTCCGCCATACGCAAGTGTTATGCCCGAGTTTTTAGAAAACTAAACACGTTTATTTTATTGTTTATTCTCTTTAATCTGTTTACTCGCGATGCTCACTGCTTGCTATCTGGAATACTATTACTTGGGTTTTTTGGTTGGTTCTCTGTCTGTCCGTATGTATCGTTCGTACTGTCTGGTCTCTTTGTCTGTATGTATCGTTTGTATTGTCGCCTGCTCCAAGCCCACATCCGGCTATCCTGACGTTTCATTCGACCCGAATGAAGGAGTCCACCTCTTCATGTTTTCTGCTATGGTGTTTGTTCTCATAGGTCCTTCGTGGTCGCCAATTTTATGTACCTCGTACCTTCCATGGTTTAAACACTTTAATACTTTATAAGGCCCCAAGTACTTCGGCCGCAGTTTCATCCCTGTTCTGAACTGAGTGCGCTTGATGGCGACTAACTCGTTCACGGCGTACGTCTGTTCCGGCTTCCTATTTTTGTCGAAAGTCTTCTGGTTCTCGCGCTGAATGACTGCAATTTTCTCTCGAGCCTCTTCCCGTATGGCATCACGTTACGTATCCAACTCCTCGACCTTCCAACCACTCACGAAGGTCGGGGTAATCCGGGAAACGCATCTCCAAGCCGGTTAATATCTAGAATGGGCCGAACCTCGTGCTTCTGGACGGTGCATTGTTGATCAGCTGCTGTACCCATCCCACATGCTGATACCAATTTTTCGGGCTACCGATGCATGCCTTCGCCAACATCGGCACTACGATCTTGTGGATTCTCTCCACTTGCCCGTTTCCTCAGTAAATGCCGGATGTTCTCTTCTCTGCAGTAGTCCTCAAACGCGGTTGACGTAAAACCCGTACCTCTGTCTGATATGATACGCCTAGGGTTCCCAAACGTCGTAGCTTGCTTCCTCAACCGATCCAATACCTCTGCTGTTCCCGTACTTTTCGTCGGATAGAGCCATACGAATTTGGAGAACGCATCTACTATCACTAGGATGTGGTTAAACTGCTTGTGGGTCTGCTCCATTGGCCCTACGTGATCTAGGTGGTACGTCCCCAGCGGCTTGTCTTCCTTATCAATGGGTTTTAAATACCCCTCCTTTTTGCCTACCTTAGCCCCCGTGATGATGCACTTGACACAACCTTACAACCTTACAATACAAACGATACATACAACCTTTGCTGATTCGAAGGACACCTCGTCGTCCTCCGTCTCCTCTTCGCCGCGAGTCAGACCGTGGTGTTCAAGGAGTCTGTCCTGCAACGCCGTTTTGCGTCCGTTCGTCAGTAAACCTAGTTCCGTACATTGTTGTCGGAGTCCTTCAACCGTCAACCCCAAAATTCCCTCTACATCCATTTTACCAAATTGTTATCGAAAAGTATTGAAAGTTACAACAAGTTACAAAAAACTAAACAGACTACTATTCTACTGCAGTGGCAACGCTTATTCTATTACAAACCAATATCCCAATTATTATAATAACCGCTGCACTCTGCGTCTTGTTGTTCTTGTTGGTTTTCTTCCTCCTCTATCTTTCGGCAATCGCATACAAGACCCGTTCTCGTTGCTGTCCGTTGTCTGCTTTGTCTTGGGTATACGAAACTCGTTCTCTTGGAGCGAACAACAGCAACACGAGTTTTGTAATTTATAAATAAAAATCACTCTCTTTTAGTTTTGTAATTTATATATTTTATTTATTGTCACTTTTTTGTTGTTGTTTTGATTTTTACAGCAAAAGTATTCAAATTCATTTTTTAATATATTATACATTTCCGTTTCAAAATTATTGCAAAAGTATAAATTGGGAAAACGAGAAAAAAATTTTGCTCCAGGCTCTCGAACGCATCTAAAAAGTTTTGAGGAGGGCGCGTTAATTGCGCACCTTCATATTCTTTGAAATCAGTGAATATGGAGGAAACACTAGGTTTCTGACTTAATTCCAACTCACACTTGTGTTTTTGACGGTATTTTTTTAAAATGTAGCCTGCAAAATAATAAAACGCATTTTCACTACCGAAATCAACAGTCTTATAGTCAGATTCGGTTTTGAAAATGTTTATCACTTTGTCCCTCTTTCTTGGTGATTGCATTTCAACGTCGGGAAGCTCTAAAATTGCAGTTGGCTCGCAGTTTCCGTGGGTTATATCCTCCATGTACTTTGCTGAAAATGATCTTTTAAATGAATTGAAATGAAGTCAGTAACTTGTTATTTCCTCCTCGGTTGCGTAAAACAGCAAAGGTATTTTCCAGACAATCTTCATTGAGGTTTCTCGTTAAAAGGAACTCAACACCATCTGCTCTTAAATCATTTGAAATGGAAATGAGAGCATTTATATTCTGCTGCCATCCTTTTAAAAATCGCATTTTTTTTTAGTTACGTTGGTACACTTATCAAGAAAAGTAATATTTTGCAGAAATATATTCATATCATTTAAGAAATTGACTTGCTCTTCATTTCCGAAAAATGGCCTTCTGGATTTCTTGGGGTCCTTAAATTTAGACGAATTAAAAAGATCGTACAACCTATCTAGTTTTTCGATCATTTCAGCAGTATTGATAGTAGTTGAGGATACAGCACCTACACTGGCAAGAGTATAAATACCAGCAGAAACTGTCGCACTTAATGTTTGAGTAGCAAGCCTCACCCGCATCTTCTGGAAGTTATTTGGAAATATGTGTTCGTCTGTCAATTTAGGAGCCAATCTAAATGAACGATTCTTGTCCCACAAGTAAAAATTAACTACGTCATTCCAGTTTACTTTCTTGTTATCAAGTGCAACAATATCGTATTTCATAAAATTACGCCAAAAGGATTTAATAAGATGAGGACTGTCAAACATATATGTGGGATTCTTACCACCGATGCACTAGCAAAAGAAACGCGAACTCTTCGTACAATTATCTTCAATTTTATTGAGTCTCTTAAACTACCTTAACAGGAAAAAAATACGTACAACTCGACTCGAACGTTTGGTGACGATTGAAGTGTCGTCTGTTCGTTGGTACAGTTGGTTGCTGTTCGTTCTCTATGTTCGTTATTGGTATTGGTAGCGTTGCTTACTGTCTCGTTAAGTTTGTTTTAGTGTGCTATGTACATTGTCTTCCGTTCGTTGCGTTCGTCTAAGTATGTGTCATGTGTACTGTCTAGTTGGTAGGGTAACGTATGTCTGATAGGCCCTATCCCACATATAATACATTTTTGTAGTTTCTACATAAAAAAAGGTTCACCCACTGGAATGCCAAGAAGCCTATTTAGACCAACGAAATTTCCACCTTGATCTGAGATTACAAGGCGTGGTTTCATGCCTTCTTCGATCAATTGTTTTACACATGTAAAGACAATTTTTTTTTAAGTTTTTGATGGGCAAGCGGAATTGACAAATTGATATCCTAGTAACTGTTTGTACCGGTGAGCGATACCTCTAACCATTACAACTATGGCATAATTAGCAGCTAGTCTTGTCTTATTATGTCCATCGTCTTCTAACCCTACCATTTGTCCCTTATTTCTATCAAAATAAAGGTGACTTTTCAAAGAAATTTCATCTAAACATATCAAACAATTCTTAGCTATTTCCGGTAGAACCTGTAGTTTTAGTTTTAAGGCAGTAAACAATTTTTCGTAAACCGCGTTAAGGTTTTCTTTGCTGGTAAATTTAAATTACGTTCTAAGAAGTAATACGAATTAGGTGCAATGAAGAATATGCTTAAACAAAACTTTTTAAATTCGTTAGTACACCTCCATCCCTTTCGCTTCTTTTGAAAGTTCTTCACGTGGTTTTCCACAATTCTTGCTAATTCGGTAGGTAACATAATTTTAGTTTGCTCTAAATATCTTGCCACTGAATTTTGTTCTCTTTTCAGAATTTCAATTTGTTTTCTTAAATTACCACACTCCTTTTTTAAACTAATTACCTCTGCGGTTTCCTCAAAATACGTCTGTGTTGATTGCTGTTTTATTGATGCTCTCTGCGTTTCTTTCGCCGGGACTTCAAATATATGCTGAACTGCTGCTGGAATTCCCTCACTAATGGGCCCAATTGAATTTTCCGCTTCTATGGTTGGATCGTTCACTTCTTCCAATAGTACGTCATAAGCCTCCAGCTCTTGGGTATCTTCATTAGTGGGTATGGGTACACTCTCTGTTTCCCTTGGTGTGATGTTCCCTCTAGCGTTTTCGTCCGCTGGGAAACGGAGCTCTTGAGACTAGAAATCAAAAACGATTTTGCCAAGAACTTTAAAACCTAGGTATATTTCCAAATATTATTACATTTTCATTACATTATATTCCATTTACTTACTTTTTATTTAATTCCTAGAGTTTTAGTTTAAAATATACAGTTTTCATATATATATAAGATAATAATAAATTTTATTCATATGACCACGCTTTTATCCCCAAGAAGAAAATGCCAGAAGACGGAAAGTCCAACTTGCCAAAAAAGATGGCCGCTGGTCTCCACAATGGCCGGCTGGCATGCGCCACAGTTATGGTGGCGCTGGTAGTCTTAAGTGCTGCCAGCTCTCGCAACAGTGTGACTTCTGAGTTTTCTAAGTCAATTTCATGAATTTCGCCTAGGTATTAAAAACAAAAATTCAATAACTTAATTTTATTTAATTTTTCATTTCATCTTCGTTCATATTGGAAACATTCTTTAAACTGAATAAGATAGGTGTAGCCGAAAATTTTAAGCGGAATTTTGACTTGGAGTACATGTCTTCTGTGAAATGTCTTTCGCAGACTCTCCAATCCATCGAAATTTTTTTTTCAATTAAATGTGATTTGTTGATAGAACTTAACCACTTTACTCAATAGATTCTACTATCTCCTTTACAGAATTTGATTTTCCGCATTTTTGAAATTAGGATCCGATTCCCTTTAGCACTTTGCCCTTTTTTGTTCATCATTTTCTCCAATCCCATAAAACCATATCCGTCACCACAAATGGTTTCTTCTTTCTACAGTTACGAATTAAGTCCATCCATTCTTGTGGAGTGTATATGTGCTGCTGTTTCTTTTGGGCTTTAGAAACATCTGAGAAATCAGAGTCGTTGGGCAGAAAAGAATGGCCGCTTACAAGATAACAAACAGTAATCTCTGATATGTGTTCAACATTATTAACCATGTACATCATGAAGAAAAACAGATTACAATTACGGTTTTGTCCCGTACAAGAGTCACTGAATGTATAGACAGACGTTACATTGTCAGGAATGTTATGCATGATATTAATTAATTTAATTTAATTTAATTTTTAATTTTAGTGGGGGCAATACCCCCATATATTTGGCTTAATACAAGCTAAAATTACAATTAGGCTTAAAGTAACAACTTAAAACTAAGACAAAAGTTAGACTTAAAGATAAGGAGAGTGGTGAAGGAGATCGAGTTTCAGGTGGGCAGTGCTGCGGTCGAAATCGAAAACTGAAAGGTTGGAATTAACCTTTCGCAGCATGCGGGATATCGGTTCATTGGAGCCATATGAGGTACGATGGTGTGGACCTTAGGAATAACCATTCGTACTTAGAGGGGAGGTCTAATTTGAATTTGCGATTACTTTGATGACTAAACATTTTGCAATGGCTGATAGTGATGTCATATCTTTTACAGAAAAATGTTTTAATCCAATAAATATCTGCATTTGGGGGGGCGCCTTTGATGAAAAGGGTTGTAAGGTTTTCAGATTCCAGTTTATCGAGTCTGCTTTGCCAATCGGAGTGTGTCCATGTAGTACCAAAATGTTTTATAAGCTTACGTGGAGCGACAGTATCGGGTGCAGAATGTATAGCTGGCGATGTGGGCGACAATGATGTGGGCACTGTTGATGATGTTTTGGGGGTTGCTATTGTGGTATTGCAAGTGGTTGTTGTTGTTGCTGTAGTCGTCGTTGTAGTTGGTTGATGGATGGGTGAAGTTTGGCATTCAGTGGATTCACGGATTTCTGCAAGGATTGAAGTATTGTATACAGAGCTTGATTGTGGTTGAATCAGCTCTGGTATGAAATCAATCTTATTTGAGGTCAGTCTAATGTTCTCGTCGATATCACCCATAACTACGCGGAAAGCAGCGACATCGTTACTTATGTAGGTTCAAATAAAACACTTTCTTAGTTAATTGTCAACTGTCTATATTTAATCCATTAATACTTTATTTAATCCATTAATACTTTAGCGAACGACCGGCCAGTTGCGTGGTTGAAACTACTCTACCTTACTCTTTTACATCATAGCTGGGTTTTGTGGAAAGGGAACGATCGCGTTATGTATTTGTTATGTACGTCGGTCGGTGTCGGTCGCGTCTTGTTGCTACGTTGGTGTTGGTATGCGTCTGTTGTGTACTTTTTGTTTGCTGGCTCGTTCGTATATTGGTCTGGCTACTCATCCCACACTTATTATATCCAGGTAAGAGCGAAATGAGTTCAGATGTTCATCGATCTTAAATAACTGCGGGTTCAAAAGTGAGACGATATCCGATTTAATATCATCTTTTAGATTTAAAAGTATAGATTTGAAATCAGCTGGCGGTCACTTAGACTTGCTAGTTGCTTGTCCATATTTTTGAATTTTGACTTGCAGAAAGTGTTAGAAAGATCTATGCTGGTAGATATTTCTTCTACATATTTAAATAGATCATCATATTTAGCGAGTTGGGTCACGATTTGCTTGTGAAGCATTTTGGATTCGGAGGAATTAGCGTTAACAGTGTCACTAACACATTTTATCGCGAGCATAACATGCGATAAGGAGATGCCCTTGCACTCATCGCAGAAAAAAAGGAAATTGTTATTAAAGTCACTGAGGTATGTAATGGAGCGCTTGCTTAACCCAATACAGAGGGCATGAAACGATTTACCGCAGAGACCACTACATTTCACCCAGTCAGCACTAAGGTCTTGCGATGGTAGCACGCAATCACTATTACTGCACTGTTTTGACATAGTTTTAATTTTATTAGGTCAGTTATTACGATCGAAAGACAAATGGAATTGCAATTATGCAAATAAATAAATTGCAGTTAAATTTAACTTGAACTCGCGAAGCGGGAGCGAAAGAAAAACACGTCTGAACGGTTGGAGGTACAAAGACCGACATGTAGTATAGACATGAAATAACTTCTTGTGACCCTCTTCCTGCGGTTGTTTCATACCACATGTTCATGTTAATCTTTTCACCATCAGGTAAATAGAGATGAGTCCCAAAGTTCAAAGTGTGTAACTGTCTGAGATAATAAACTTCACCTGTTTGTATAAGGGCAGTCGGGAGAGTACGTTGTAAGTCAAATGTGATCAAACAGGAGGAGCCATCACTCAATACTTTGTCTTTGTACGAATTCAACAATGATCTGGCCTTTTCAGCTAAAGCATGATGTTCCCTTTGCTTTACTTGGATCTGCATACATTTTTCATTATCATGCTCATTTTGAATTATTTCTATTCGAAATATATCACATGTTTTACATGTGTCCTTCTTTGGAATGTAAAAATGCAAGTTGTAGGTGTTGAAAATGGTTCTGTAGTAATTTTTTTTCACCGGAACTTTATGAGCAGTTCTACATTTTTCAACATAAGATAAGTAAAGTTTTTGCAGATTTAAATTTGGTTCCAGATATTGGCGGTTAGAAGATCTTTCTCCATAGTGACTCACATAACGATGAATACTTTCAATGTGTTGCTTGACAAATTCTTTGTCTTCATCTTTGGTTTTATTCCAAGACTCTTGCTTACCTCTCTGATCTGTTATGGGCATTTTACTTTCTGGGTCTTTCTTCTTTTTTAGGGCATAATCTAACCTTTTATTAGATACTTGAAGAACTTTAAGAAAAAAGGACTTACAAACCTTATTCTCACAGAAAACGAAAGATCGAGTATGTTGCTTATGACTGGGTAGTGTACGGATGCTTTTTTTTCGTCTTTTAGGCTGTGGTAATACCGCTGAAATTGGTGGTTCAATAAAAACGCGCAATTTTAAATGGTATATATATTTAATATTCATTCTTTTAAAGAAATAACGCAAATAGTAGTAAGTATATTAAGTATGAAATTAGCACATGTTGTACAAAGAGAAAACCCGCCTGAACAACAGAACTGCGATCCGACGACCCGCGTGGTTAACAAGTGACAGTTCTTTTTGACAGCTTAAGAATGTAGTAGAATTTGGCCTCCAGTGTTACCACATTCCTCCCCCACTTAGAGAAGTTTAATCCTTGTACCGGGCTGGTACGTGACGCTGTCTTGGAGGATTCCTTCGATGTTGGGTGTCTCTAGTTTGGTTAGCTACAGGCTCTGGTTCACGTTCATTGACAGTTGCCTGTGCCAATGGCGTGGCCAGTCGATCGTTGTATGGTATTTCGGTCATTAAACAAAAACATTTGTAATCGTCCATGAATATCGGCATTAAGTCTGCTAGCTTTCATCCGTTCCTTAAAAGTCCTAACAGCTCGTTCCACCAATCCATTTGTTTTTGGGTGGTAAGGCGTGGTCTTAACGTGTGTAATCCCGTTGTTTTCACAAAATTGTTTGAACTCCGTTGACACAAGTTGAGGGCCGTTATCTGACACGATGATTTTTGGAATGCCGAACCTCGCGAAGATTTCCTGCAACTTGGTGATTACCGCTAAAGTTTTTATGTCGACCATTGGTACTACTTCTAACCAATGCGAGTATGCATCGATTACGAGTAACCACATTTTTCCTTCAAACGGACCTGCAAAATCTATACCTATGTATCCTTGCCCAGGTCTCTGATGGTGAATTCCACGGATACAACGGTACGTTGCTATCATTTGGTTTTGATTCCTGGCAAGATCCACAGCGTTGAACGAAATTGACGATATCCGCATTAATGTTTGGCCAATAGATGTGAAACTTAGCCGACGACTGCATCGCTGAGACTCCGGGATCAGGACTCATTTCCTCTAGTTGGCGTGTGAGCTGAATAAGCTCTTGTTTCCAGCGCAGTATAGTTAACTGTTGTTCCAAGGCGGCCAGTTCAAAATCAGCAGCGCTTAGTACTGGCTCTCTCTGTGCAGCAGATGTAGATTGTAGCGTTGAAGTTTGGTAGAGCAGATAAGCGTAGCGTGTGGTCGGCCGATTTTTCCCCAACGGTACACCTCTCGTGGTGCAATGAAAGAGTTGTCGTAATTTTTAGGCTTTATTAAGCTTTATGAAACAATTTAGGTTGGACTCTCTTAATAATACAAAATTATAAATTAAATTAAATGTAAATTAAGCTTAGGTAAGATTTTCACCCGCGAGTATGCTGTCCGAGGACTGCAGTACTTGCTGAAGCAAAAAAATTAGCCAAGGAGCAAAAGTCAGCCAAGGGGCAAAGATCAGCCAAGGGGCAACAAAAGTAAAAAAAAACTCAAATGCGCAGTGATTTCTAAAAGGCAGTTGTAAACTTCCGAATTGGATGATCACTTCAAATTTGACAAAATAAATAATTAATAGCGCGAATTAAAACACTTGTTTCTTACTTTTAAAATTAAACAATATTTATTTGGAACTATGTCCTTTATTATTGAAATACTTTTTACTAATTCTAAAAGGAGCTTAAGGCTACTATGTAGTTACAGTGTGAGCGTTAAGTTTTTGGAAATCAACAACCATGCGCCGTTTTGGTTTTCCTTTTTCGTCCAAACCTTTTTTAGGTACTGTCCATATGGGACTGTTATAAGGACTATGGCTTTTTTCTATTATATCGTCATGTAAGAGTTTCTGTATTTCTTTGTTTACGAATTCGTTATCTGCTATGGGATATGGATATTGTTTAACATAAACCGGATTATCATTGGTCGTCCTAATGCTTGCTTCTATAGTATCTGTAAAGGGTAACGGTCCTATGCTGTTATTAATCTTCATCAGTCTATCTATATCTGCTTTATAAATATTATTTTCCCCAATTATGTAATTAATTTTCTGAATAGATTCGACACTGCTTATGGTAGTTAGAGTCATATTACTGAAATTTATTTCCGCGTTTAGAACTTTAAGTCCTTCATATCCTAATATCATATCAAAAGACTGAATATCCTCTAATTCAAAAAATGTTATATTTTTCTTTAATATCCTAACTACTTTCTTTGTATCTACCATAGAATAACCATGCATTGTTTTTATTTTTATAGGTTTAATTTTAATTTTTTCGCTAGAATCGCATTTTCTATTAATGTAATTATGGGTTGCACCAGTATCAATAAGAATTTTATAAATTTCCTTAGAAATAGTACTAGTTAAATTTAAGCAGGGCAACCCGTCTACTAGTTTAAATGATCTATTCTTATGTTATTATTTACCATACATTCCGTTTCATCTGCTTCTGCATATGTACTGCTGACATCGTCTCTGCGTTGTTGTCGGGAGTTATTTACTCTCTGCTGCTTGAAGTTCTGCTGATAAGATCGTTGCGGTCTGTTGTGTGTGTTGAAACTCCCGCTGTGTTCACGTTTCGCTGGTGGATTATATACATCGGGTTTGTATTGATTCCAATTTTGTCGCTGTGCATGTACAATTTGTCTCGAGTTTATCTCCATCGGCTGTGGTCCTTGATTGTGTTGCTGCATATTATCGTATTGCTTCTGGGGTTGATAATTCGTTGTTTGGCTCGAATAATTTGGTCTTCTTTCGTTTCTGCGTTCATGTGGCATATTTTTGTGGTGCTTATCTTGAGTGAGATGTAAATGCCTGTGCACATTATCATGTTCTATTCTGCGAGCAATTGCGAATGCGTGTTCTAGATCATTTATTGTAGCTGAATATAATGATCCTCTTGTAAAGTTGTCACTCATACCATCAATGAATATACGAACTGCGTCGTCGTTAGCATTTTTAATTAGTCTGTCGATTATATTCGGCGGATCACCTGACATAGTGATTTTTGATATTATTAAATTGAGATTTTTATTTATCTCGTCGTGGTATTCAGACAGTGTGCTTCTTTTTTGCGTGATGGCTTTCATCATGTCTTGTAGCACGTATAGAGGTTCTTGATTAGAGTACGTATAATCTAATCTGTTACGTATCGCCTCAAAATTAAAAATTGTGTTATAATTAGTTAACACATTCGCGGCTGCACCCTGTATTTTACTTTTCACTATAGTCAATGCTGCTGCGTACTTACTGTGTGTTTTGAAGTTTTTAATGCTGTCCATTAATCTGGATGCTTCTTCGCGCCACGACCGATAATTTGATTGATCGCCGTTGAAAATAGGTAGGCTTTTAAATGCGTCTAACTGTATTTCACTACCATCTGTATATGTGGTTCTTATTTCCTCTAGCACAGGTATGTTTGGTACTATGCCTAATCCAGATTTTACTTCATTTAGTTTTGTTTCTAAATTAGTGTTTATTTGATTTTGGTTAGTTATTATTGCTGCTAACCTTGCATTCTCTGTGCGTGTGTGCTCTAGGGTTTGTGTTACTGTGTTGCTCCTGGTTTCTAAAGCTTCTAATCTTGCCATTAATACTGCGAGTTGTTCCATTTTGAACTCGTGTCTGTTGTCGTCGAATTTGTGTGTTTTTTTCCTCCACATATACACTTTCACTGAATTGCTTTGCTGCTTCGTACGAAGAAGCTATATTTGTACCTGCTATGCTAGGTAATTCTTGTAACCGGTAACGCGAGTGTTCTGTTTATACTAGATTTCACTACTTGTTCCCGAGGTCCGCTCGATTGAAGTTAAAAAGTATATTTAACCTCCTGGCAGGATCGCCAATTAAAACACTTGTTTCTTACTTAAATAATCAAACAATTAATGGTATAAACTTAGTTACTTATGAAAATACTATAAATCTAGACGATAAAATATACAAAAACATGCATAAGCAAATTAAAGAAGTTATATTAAGAAATCATAATTCAGAGTCTTACATCGACCAAATAATTAAAGAAGATACAATGTACAAATTCGATAACATAGATACTTTAAAAAAACTAATTATTCCTTTTGAAGAAAAACCGATATTATCAACTATATACACAATTGTAACACTGATTGTTATTCTAGCATTTACGTACATAATGATAAAAACTATACAATGTATAACAGATCGTCAAAAACAAAAAAAGATTGACGCATATAACAAAACTTATGAAAGAGAAATGTTAAAAATAGCGTCGAAAAATCGGGACGATTTCGTTTAACAAGGGGGGGAGTTAAGTATCCATAGCAAAACATATTGAGAAAAAAGATAACATTATTTGTATTCAATGATATCTTTAGTCTCTAGTACAGTCTTGCACACAACGCTACAATGATAACATATGTAAAAGAGATAATATCGTTTGTATACAATGTTGGAATATTATCTCTTCTTCATTATCAAGCAAGACGATTGTACGCTTGGGTCTCCTTGTAGATAGATAAGAAAAGTATATAAATACGACTGTATGATGAATTTATCAACAGTCTTATTGTAACTACATAGTAGCCTTAAGCTCCTTTTAGAATTAGTAAAAAGTATTTCAATAATAAAGGACATAGTTCCAAATAAATATTGTTTAATTTTAAAAGTAAGAAACAAGTGTTTTAATTCGCGCAAGAAGTGTGGTGTGTTTACCAAGAGGCAGTTGAAAACTTCCGAGTTGGTCTTCACGTCAAACTCCTGTCTGAAAAAGAGTGACTAGAGCGATCAGTGCTGGCCTTTTATACAGAAATATTCTTAGCTGGAGGAGCTTTTACATTACAAAATAAAAAATAATAACAAAACAATTAGAGCTTTTTCATAGTACAGCTGGATGAGCTTTTGCTACAATAATAGCAGCTAGAGGAGCTTTTACATGAAAAAAGTTTAATGAGGAAAAGTACACTAATGATATAATTTAAAGTAGGATTATATAATACAAAAATTTTGGTTTTAGAGAAATAATTGTTTTTGTGTTGTAATTGTTTGGAGTGTTACAAGATGGCCTATCTCTGGTCGAAACTCATCCTCAGCTTGCGACGTCGGCCTGGATAAATCCTCTTTTTCCTGAATTTCCTGCGCGTTATCATCCCTTGCTAACGTGGCATCCAGCAGCGCCCGTAATTGGGATACGGTAGCCGACGCAAGAAATTCGACCTCATACTCACGTAGTGTTTCCATTAAATCAGCTTTGTTTGGCTTGGGCATCTTAGTGAATTCTGAGAATACCCCACATCTGATGTTGTAATCCACTTTATTATTTAATACTGTAATGGCAGATCGCACAAAAAATGCGGCCGTCTCGTTTTCTTTTCTTTTCCTGAGTGAAGTTAGCCACGGCTACTTCGTTTTCATTTTTAGGACTAAAGGGAACAACCAGGTGGCGCAGCTCAAGTTACAAAGATGAGTGCGTCCAACGGGTGTCCATGGTATTAGTTACTTTACATTCTTATACTTTTATTTTTTTTTGGTGTAGCAGACAATTGACCTGTTTGTTGTCGGCTGAGGGTTGATCTCAAGTCCTGATGGTTGTGATCTCTCTTTATGTGTTTTGCACTTTTAAACGTGTCTCTGCTCGGGCGCCAATTAATAACACGACAACTTTTTAACTTCTTTAACTTTATTATTTTTATCTGTGTTTGGTGTAGCTGACCATGAGTCGGTGAGTGGTAAAAATTGCGGCCTCTACCCACTTTTCTCCATACAAAAAAAAGACGAGACGAGCCACTCGTGTGGCTGGTGCCTTCTGCACGTCGCTTGGAATTCGACGTTTCGGGTTATCGGCTGCTCCTCTTGTTCTTCTCCTTCGTTGCGCCGCAAATGCAGCTGCTGGTTGCTTGCGATGGTAATCGTTTTGGGTTTTGCGCACATTTATGATGTATTTGTCATCTGGTCGAAATCTACTTTTCCTTCCTTGTGCAATTTTTAAGATTCCTCTGGCAAAATCATGGTGGTCACTCATAAAAATAGTTAACATTTTTATTTGTTTTCTGTTTATTGACATCTTTTGTTTGGATTCCATAATGGAACAAAGAAAAAAAACTGCTGACGACAAGTATTCGCTATCGAGTAAAATGTTGTGTTCATTATCGTCTTCGAAGAGCTGTCTTGTCGCTGACTGGTTAAAGCCAAGGATCGGATCAGTTGGGTTGACCGCACTTTGCAGCTCCACCAACCCTATGACACTTTCTTCCATTTATCTAAGACTTACCTGCTCCGATGGATCACCCCCGGTCGTTTTGATGCTTTTCTTATTCTTGGCCAGTTTTCTTTTCAAGTTGGCCTTGTAATGTACCCAAACCGGCAAATATATTTGTATGTAGAAACATTTTTATTTAGCATTATTAACGAACCCTTTGCCATTCTTTTCCACTTCTTGAAGGTGGTCCGATGCTATTGAGCTCCAAAATTATTTTTTACCATTCTTATGAAAGCATGTTGTAAGCATGAACGTTATCAGAAGGGTGATGATGTCTATTGTGTTTTTAAAAGCCGGATACTATGGATCTGATGAAATGATGAATCCTTTCTGTTGCTTTATCATTTTTTTCTGCTCTTTCCTCTGTCCTTGCAAAGTACCTTGGCGATGCATTTGGCGACGCACTGTGTTTAAATTTACTTTATTTTTTAAATTAAACAAAAAAAACTCGAGCATCCCGGTTGAGCCCCCAATTAAAAACTTTTAACGTCTTTTAAATAACAGTACAAATTTTTGTGGAACGAAACTGGGAGTGGTTGGTAAGAGCCACTAGTGATTGAGGCGCCATCTAGTGGCTAAAAGCTAATGCCGTAAACGGTGCGACAGAAGGTCAAATGCATTCTCCATTGTTCTTCTAGTTCGTGAGTGTCTATAGTTGTATATTGTTTTGATGTGATCGTGCAGCGATGCTTGTCGCGGGTACGTTTTCAACATATTTGTGTTTAAAGCAAACGCTTCGTCGCCGAGAATTACATTTGGCGGAATTTCGTCGGTAAAAAATGGTAAAGCAGTAGGTTGAGGTATTCGCTTTTCAAATAAATGTCTCGAAGATATAAATTTTATTAAATCAGCATATAAACAAATTATTCTTGAATTTTTTTAACTGTGATACCTGCATCACCTTCCCGTCCATTATGATCCAACATCGAATGCTATGAACTCGTAGTTGGCATTGACGATTGCCAAAAGTACTATCGAATGAAAGTATTTATAATTGAAAAAAGCAGACCTAGTATTCAGTACTAATAAAAGAAACTTTTCTGAATTCAAACTGAAGTATTACCGTCAAAATGGCAAACATTGACCGATTTGAAATTTTAAACTAATGCAGCAGCTTGCCAAATTATATATATATTGGAACTTATCTCCTTTATATTTGGGGCTGTGTTAATTACTTTAATTTTACGCACAGCAAATGTTGAGGGACCATTTCTTAAACGTCATAAAGATGACCTTTCTTATCTCATTTTATGGCCTAGATACTCTATGGGCGACAGTTTTTTTTTTGGTATCTTTGTTGAAAAAAAAAACACACTTATACTCCTTTTCTTATTGTCGTCTGCTCCAATCCCACATCTATTGGGCGCATATGATCACTAGGGTTTCTCTAATTTGTATCTATCCGCAACGTCACACACACACTCGGGAATCATATCCCACTTCTGATTTGTAAAACGATATATGAAATATACGAACGAAACTATCTGCGCGGACGCGAACTCGGGAAGACGCCCTTCCTAGTTAGATACAAAAAGTGATATGAACCCAATTTGCCTGCCACATCCACCGAGCTGCGTTTCGCAGCCTACTCTATGCTACCTACTAGAGCAGGAGGGATTTCCCTGCTCTCTCTCTCATGATCGATCTCGTCGTTTAACATTCTTTAACTCAAATTCTCTGCAACCACTTGCTACCACTGTCTGTCATTGACTGAATGGCATCGAAAAGGATCTTGCAAATCCTGTACACACACACTAATCTTTTGCTCTTCGGCCATGTGGCTTGCATCGCGTTTCGTCCTATCGTCCTCGCTACTGCGCACATTTGGCTGATATTCTGTACTCACCAGTTGTTTATTCACAAAATGGTTAAATGGAAAAAATCTTTGTATTTTTATACCTACTAGACAGATAATCGCCTTGTTCGTTTCTACTGAGCACTCAACTAACAATGCCTGTACAATAGTAATAGGCTTGTTTTTTTTTTTTGCTGTACTTACCGTGGCGATGGCGACAATCGGAACTATTAACCTGCTGCTTTACGGTACATTTTTTCTCTTTTCTTTTGCTCGCAACCACCTGTACTTTGGGATGAAAATATCGTTCGTCATAAAATTTCTCGTAAGTTCTTGTGTTTATGAGTTGCTATACTCCGTTTCCTTTTTTGTTGTATTTGTTGTTTTTACAACATTGGGAACAAACTGGTTCTGTACTTGATCAAACCTGCACACAGCGGTAGCGGCAACGTCGCACTTTACAATTTTTGTTCGTCGCTATTTTATTTGCATGCCAAAAGGGCATATGGAAATTAGAAACTTTTAACGTTTTTTAAATAACCGTATATGCACGGTTTATTTAACTCAATAAAAAAATATATTTTTGTTTGCTTAATTCTAACCGACAGCGTGATGTTCTGCTGATGACTGAGTACCCTGGTCACGGCAGTTTTCCCTTTTATAGTTGAATCGGCGTGTTGCTCTTCAATCGTTCGCCGTATCTTTTCGGGTGGTTCCCACGATCGTTCCTTACTAAAATAGCTGTTGTTGATAAATTTGATTCGGTAGTGGTTGGATGCTGCAAGGTGTTGCGTGGGCTTACGATCGGTCGCCAGATGTTTTTAAGTGGTTCTCACGATCTCCGTCGTTCCCAAAATAGTGTGGGAATTCTATTCAACCTCCTGCATTCGTGGTTGTTTCCATTTGGATAGCTCAGTGGGAGAACTAGAGTGTTAACTTGTATGCTGCGTTTTCGGTGAATATCCAAATCGCTTCGCGAATATTCAGCGTCGTCGAGTATTTTCGTCGTCGGATATATAAATTTTGTTATAAAAATAAAGAAAAGAGTTTCCTTTTAATTTTTTTTTAATATTTATTTGAAACTTTATGTTATCTACCGTACAGTTTGGTACAGGTACAGAGTAAGTCACCTCGTCATCTTGTGTCTGGTCTCTGGTGTGATTCCACACATACCTTGTGTTTTCCAAGGCTCCGGCCTGTTTGTCCAGAAATTCCAGCATTTCCGTCAGTTTTGGAAATTCTGAACTTCTTTGCAATTCCCATTGCTTCTTGGTCTCCTGATCCAGTCGGTCATGTATTCCATGGATAAACACCATATCCCAGTGTTGCACCGGTAGTCCAAGTGCTTTTAGCTAGCGAATCGTCTCGTGTCACATTTGACATCCTTTGTATGTCGTTTGCCGTCGGATTCTTCTTTAGAACCGGAAGACATTCGAATTAGTTCCTATATTCCCGGCTAATATGGTATGGTTTGTTATACAGCTGGGTTATCCTTTCCCAGGCCTCCTGGTAACTATCCTTAGTCAAATTGCTTTCTCCCAAAGCTTTTGCTGCTCTTCCTGTCAGCGATTTCCTAAGATAGGAATATTTGTATGCCATTGAAATATCGGCATTGTCGTGGATCGCTGCCACAAACCGGTCTCTGAAACCCATCCAGTAGAGATACGTCGAACTCTCCCTACGTGTTTTTGACGTCATGTTGCTGCAATGGCAGTGTCAAATTGACGCTTATTTGTGCGTTGTCCTTCAGAGGTTCCTCCCCTTGCTTCTCCTGTTCTTCCTTCTCTTTATTGAGATTGTTTATCCGCTTTCGGAATATCTCCGCTGCTCCGAAATATTCCTCCTCGCTGTACTCCAGCTCGCTTTCCAAAGCCTTAACCTTCTCCATATCCAGCTCCTGCACCAATTCTAAGACCAGTTCATTAGCCTTACCCCATACTTGGACTAACCTGTCCGCTCTTAGCAGCTATCCCTCCAGCGATATGCCTGCCACTTCCTCCGATCGTGCGAATCCTGATATCCGTGTTATAGTCCTTTGCAAGTTTTTGAACTGCTTCTCTCCTGAGGTAATACTTTCACACTCCTGTGCTTCTCCCTGCTCCTGCGGGACGTCCGTCGTCTTTTGGCTCACTCCTGTGGCTTCTGTTGATATAAAAGAAAAATATTTTAATATGTAATCCTACAATTTTCCGCAATAAAAATCCGTAAAAATTCCCATCATTGTTTCCTAACAATAAATATTCTTTCTTGCAAAATCGCATTCCTATGCTCAATTGCACTACATTCCTTTTTCTTTCGGGAAATTTTATCAAATCTTCCTGATTAGATATTGTTATATTATCTCCTGGAATGTTCTCAAGTCCCCAAGAGAAACTATTCCTTTTTGTTGAAAAATTAATAGAAAATGACTCAAGTCCTTTCTTTATTTTTCTCTATGAGAAAACTTACATTGGTATGCAGTGGTCGGCTTGCACAAGAAGACTAACTCAAGAAAAAAACGACTGTACCAATAATCGCTGATAGTCAGTATACAGATAGTAAATAGGTAGTAAACTGTTTCTGATTATCAAGTTGTTGAGAGAGCTCGCTCTTATTATTACGGTTTATTACATAAATTTCGAAAAATAAAACGAAAAAAGATTTTTGTTTTTAAGAATCGTTTATTTGAAATTTCTCTCTACGCACTACTGCCTAGGTTGATGGTCGGAAAAAATCTGATATTGGTGAGATGCCGGCCGGAGTAAGTCACCTCGTTCTCTTCTGTTTGATGTGATGTGGATGGGGGTTGAAATGTGAGCTGGTGCACATGTTCGAATAGCATTCCGATGCTCAAGTGGTCGCTTGGTCATATTTTTACGACTTCCAGATTATTTTGACACAGCTGCATGTGGCTGGTTCTTGTAACACTTCAAACCCATGTGTTATTCTCGTTCTCGTCTGTTGAACATGATATCATGTTCAATTTCCGGGGCTGGGTTTAGGCGTTCTGGAGCATATGTAACTTATATATTTTTTTGTTCACATTTTTACCAGGATACTTTTTTGTTTTATAACTTTTCTTCTTTTTTATAAGAATAATTGATTGTGTTTTTGGGTTACGCGCACACTTTTAATTAGCAAATCCTTACTTGATTTTTTTAGGATATACTTTGCGAATATTAGCATGCCCCACGTTGGGCGCCAATTAATTGTACTGGTTTATAATTGAAATTTTTAAAAAACTTTATTTCGATCTCTAGTTGACCCCTTACCACTGGTGGGGGGAAGTCAATGAGAATTGTATTAATCCTTAAACAGAACTGAGCTTACAAATGATTTGCTCTGGTATTTATAGTGATATTTTTGATGAGTTGGCAAAACGTTCGATGCCTCAGAAGGAAGCAAGAAAAAATATTAAAGATATTTGATACTGACCAAATATGCTTAAATGCAATTATCTGCAATGCCTCAGAGGGAAGCGATTGTTTTTTATCATATCTGCAGTGCCTCAGAAGGAAACAATGTTTGTTATCATAAAGTATCATATTCATATGCTTATGGCAGTGAGAGATATGTGTGTTGTGTGGTTACGGATACTGTTGGTGACGCTAGTGTTTTTACATTTATTGGATGGAGTATTCGGGTGTTTTAACTTGCACATCACAGAATCACTTTTAAATATATTCCTTTTTTTTTGTTTCCTAACATAATTTTTCTTGATGAGAATTTCCACTATCCCAATTAAATCAATTTTTTACCTTTCTTCTCCTTGCCTCTTCTCATCTTTTTCCCTTTGAAGTTTGATGTTTCCTTGAGTTGTTTAAGTTGTTTTTGTTTTTTTTTTTGTTAATTTGTTATTTCCTACGATGCACTGATATACGTCTTGCTTGCCGCAATGTCACTACTGAACTATACAAATTCACCCTAGGTAAAACCAAAACAAAAGCAGAAAGAGAAGAGAAGAAAAATGATTTCCGTGTGCATGTATGCGTGTGCGTAGCTGTACCTATTACCGATCGGCCTTCCTGGCGCAGTATTCCTATAGGTACTTGCTTTTCTCCTGTGGCATGGTATTCCTACACGCTCTGCCATCTTGTCTCCAGACTTCCGTATTTGTTTCACTGATTCACTTGTTTTTTTCACAATAGTACTTGTATATTTCTTTTTATCCTAATCCGGATCTCGAAGGACCATAATGTTCCGTCGCCATTTAAATAAAACGAGTACGGCTTTTTTCGTGGGGAAAAATTATACAAAAAAACCCCACATTTATTAACCTCCCGTTCGCTCTTGACTGGGAACGTGTTTCTTGCTTCACAGACGAAGCGAGACTCTCATTTACAATATATTTTACAAGGTACTCGAAAATAAAAAAAAACAACGTGTTTATTCTGCGAGAGCTGGTTTAATAATGATTTCTTCATTCTAACATTTGTATTGCTTAGTAATTGTAAAAATATAAAATTAAAACGGAAGGCGTGTGGATTGGATTGGGTTACTGGAATTTGTTGAGATAGCATTTTATTTAATAATAATAAAATTGGTTAAATATTTTTAAAACAATGGATTCAATATCTATATCCATACAGTCAAGGCCAGCTTTTGAGGCGTTATGTGTTATATGAACTGGGCAACCGATGCCTATCAGTTCTGTTCCTGTTGTCGAATTTAATTTATTAAATATGTTGCAGGTACCTAGCCCTCGAACTCCACCAAAATTAGTGTTGGTATTATCTGCCGAAAACTCTATACATTTTTCCAAAAGATTATATTTAACTAAACTGTCAATAATATAGTTTGATATAGTTTCTGAAGTCTCGTTTGGTAAAATGTCAAGATGAATTAACTTTATTTGAATTCCATGTGTTTTGCTAAAATATTGTACATACTAAAATTGGAAACATTTTTAAATTTCCATGATTACTTCCATCAGTTGACACGGAAATGTATTGAACTTCAGAAACATTGTTAATTATTTGATCTATACAAAAAGGTGCAATGACACTAGTTGAAATTGCCCTTACTTTATTATGACCTGCGGTTACTTGCTTCACTATTGCTGAGTCGTCGAAAATTACCTTAAGCATTTTTGTGGAACAGTCGGACGAACAAAAGCTAAAGTTATGCTTCATGGTATGAAATGCCAAAGTACCTTCAGCAGCTGCACAATTTTCTTTCTCTCTTAAATTCTAAGCAAATGTTCTATGCTTTTTATTCACAAATTTTCTTTCTTTCTTAAGTTCTAAGCAAATGTTCTATAAATGTTCTATGCACTATGATGGTACGAAACAGACTGAAACGAATAACGAAAAAGAATTCAAACGACGCGATAGCAAGGGAAAAAAGAACATGCGTCAGCAGTTCGTGCGACAAACAAAATTGCGCATGGATTGCATAAAGCATGCGCATGGCTGTAACGCCAGAAGTTTTTTTTTTTTTTTATGTGAATCGCTTTCAGCGGAAATTGCATATTGCAATTAGGGAAAAGTGATGGTTGCAAAACGTGCAAACCGAAAATAAAATAAAAATGTTATGAGAACGGAATTTATCTGAGATAAGGTAGGGGTTCATAACAGTTGCTCTAAGTCATATTTTCCTTTATTTGAGACATTCACATTGACTTTGCAGACAGTACATTGCGCCTCCCATTTGGTTTTTGCATCTTTAATGAAGCATGCATATTTTGTTTGCATTTCTTCTGAAAAAATGCATTTTCTTTTTGTGGCCATCGCAATTGTTTTCTGTAAAAACGAAAGTTGATGCGCTCATGAAGACAATTAATTCACTTGAAAACTCACGTTTCCCGCAAAAAGTAAAATTAACTAGGTAAATATCGCCGCAAAATAAAACGAAAAATATAAGAAATGGTTAACTTTATTTAGTATGTAGAATGTAGTAGAATCTTTTGAATACTTGTAGTAGAAGATCTGCAATACCTTACACCGCAGTAATAGAATAAAGTTCAATACTTTTACTTTACACCATGGTTACATTTTGTTGAAAACAACATAAATTTATTTAAGTTGTTGAAAATTATTAAAGATTAATTAGAACAAAAAAAAAGTGACTTGCAAAAAGATAGTGTAAAAAAGATCGCAGCTAAAAAAGAGAACATGTTCTTTTTTAAAGAGATAAGATGGATACCCTAGCTATAGTTCATATCAGCTGCCGGAGGCAGAAATTCACACTGATTCATATTATTGATTCTTTGTACTTTCGGAAGTGTCTGTCTGTCTGAGTCGAAACGTCGCTTAAATGTTCTATTTTGTTGATTGAGTGCAACGGCTTGCGGGTTAAAATTGGTTGATTGATCATTTGGATTGTTTAAAGGTCTTTGAGTGAAGTTGGAGTTCTGGTTAAAATTATTTACGGGTCTTTGTTACTGAGTAGGTTTTCTAAAGCCAGAAAGACTAGGGTCTATCTCCATTGGTTCTTGTTTGGGTTGTACTGGATGAGCGATTTGTCTGTAGTGTGGAGAATGGTGAGGAATATATTGGTTGTTGCTATATGACTGCTTTGATGTCGCGTAGTTTTGTCGCTCATTTCTGTTAGAAAAAGAGTTTGCAAAAATATAGCGCTCCTGGTTTGCTTCCAGTTCTTGCGCAAGAGCTAATGCACTTGGCATATCGGCAGGTTGTGAGGAAAACAGAATATCACCCATTGGTTTCTGTAAGCCTGAGATGAAAATTCGAAGGGCGTCTTGTCTATATTTTTGTCTTAAAGAATCAATTAAGGTTTTGTTTCCTTCATGGAGCATTATCGTTTTATTGATAATAAGAGTTACCTTTTTCTCTACCTCATCATAAAACTGAACAATCGACATTCTACCTTGGCGCAATGTTGACATTTCCTGCTCTATAAAATATATTGGTTTCTTGTGCGCATATGTAAAATCTAAACGTGCAATTATTGCTTTGAAATTAAGAACTGTGCTGAATGAAGCTAGAACTTGGTCCGCAGAACCAACGGTTTTGTTCCGAATAATGGCAACCGCTTGATAGTGCTTCGAACTGCCGTCGTATTGTTCAAATAATTTGTACGCCGCAAAGGCAGCTTGACGCCAAGATATGTAGCGAATTTGCTCGCCTGAAAGCTCAGGTAGTGACTTAACCAAGTCCAAAGATTCCTCACATTCTTTTTCAGGGTCAATAGTCACAGCTACATACTCTTCTACTAAAGCAGTAGTATCTAAAGCGTTTAACCTTGTTGTAAGGCTGTCTAATGTCCTTTGGAAAGCTACTTGTTGCCTGCTTGTTGCAACAATCAATATAACTAGGTATTTAACTTAAATAATCAAAAACTATTCTCTAATCAAATCAATATAACTAGGTATTTAACTTAATAATCAAAAAGTATTCTCTAACTTACAAAATAAAAATGATCTGCATCTTGTTGATAAATGTCGTTTGGATATTCAGTAGCACCTCCTCTGGAACTTCAGCTTCAGTTATGTTTGTTGAGTTCAATGTTTTTTATTTTGTGTGCACTACTTATTAATGCTTATTTTTCGCTTGTCCTTTTCACTTTATTGATAAAGTTGCTTTTAATGGGGCACTCGACACAATTTTTTTAGATTTTACTGTGAGATCGTAGTAACGTAACGCGCACTATTATCCTTCATAAGGATCTGTTTAAAAAAAGTTTTTTTTTTAACGCGTAACTGCAAGTTGGGCGCCAATTAAAATTTAATGAAACACGTAATATAATAATTTTCCTCATATGAGGAATTGAACTTTATTTTCCGAATGTCTCACTTAAACTAAACTGAACATGAAAATGAAAATGAGTTTCCACAAGAAACAGTTTGTCGCGTCAGCATAAAAGTTGTTGCGCGTGTTGAGGAACATGATGCTGCTGTCTGTTCGTGGGAAACTTTGTTCGGCATCATATTGCCAGGAATTTCGTGGGAAACTTAGCGTTCCCATAACTTGTACACAGCGGAAAACATACCCCGAAACGATGGCCACGATAGATAATCGCCGTGAAATAATTCCGAATCGCATGGCGGAAGTGAGAATGAATTAGTTTGGGAAATACTAGAAACATTCTCCTGCGTGTTAGGCAATATCATCGTCTGAGAGGCTTGCGGATTACCAAGCGCTTCGTTTTCGAGACGATCCATAGATTTATTGTCGTTGCTGGATGTACCTAATTGGCGAGATGCACTTAAAATGTATTCTAAGCACCCTATACACGTTTCTCTCGATAGCTTAAATTTACCCTTCACTGCACTTAAATTCTCTTGTGTAAGCACTTCCGAAGTCCCACGAACGCAATCTGAGTATGCAGCTTTGACCTCTGCCCACAAATCCCCGAGCTCAATCTTTCTTGCTTCAAGCGACATTAGTGTTAATGAACATTTTGGGATTTCTTTTAAATCAGCAAAGTACTCTACTAAATGATCCGCGCAAAAGATAAAAGTTTCCATATTGTCTGTCATTTTCTATGATTTTAATTAATTTATTGAGCACGTGGGGCGTGTATTCGAACTAACAACTTATGCACTGACTAATTCGATAATAATGATAAATTTAATAGAAAAAAAAAACAAAACCGAATTGCACCAACAAACATGCAGAACACATACCTTTTACAACGAAGTTTTGGTAGAATTTCTGTGTAACTGGTTTCAATTTCAATCAGCTTGTCTGATGTAGCAAATGCGGGAGCGAGCGATGAATCTGGGATAACGGATTTTTCGTTGATAATGTTAAGCGGCCAAATGTTTAGCGCAATGGACTGATGTTGAATCTCTGATTGTGGCTGCCGTTGGATCTCTTAACCTTGGGTGGATTCTATTCCGATGAGTAGTCTGGTATGATGATGCTGATAAGATCGATGTATTAATTGTGATGGTTGGGAAACACGTGGATGAAGTTGAGTGCGTGCAGAATAAAAGGAAATTTTGTCTTCTCGTACTCTCTCTTATTATATTATCCGGATCGTGTAGGACCAAATGTTGGAATGCAAAACTGATCCCTCAGTATGATGGCGTGAATCAAGAATAAAAAACGCAGCAATTAGTCATATGAAAATGATAATGTGGTTTATTTCTTTCTAAGGACAGATAGGTCTTACCTCTATGATGGTTTATAAAAGAAGCGCCCGATAGAACAAAAGTTTGCGAAAATATTGTAGGCATAGATTCGTCATTCTTAACATTTGAAGTGCCCTCTATGCGGTGACAGTAAAATTAATATTGTTAAGGGGGATACATAATGATATGGTGTTTGTTAGTACTAGTTGGAGGAGCATTTTGACTTAAACAACAACCATAAACGTTATAAGATTCTGTTTATTCTATTTAATCTGTTTACTCGCGATGCTCACTGCTTGCTATCTGGAATACTACTACTTGGGTTTTTTGGTTGGTTCTCTGTCTGTCCGTATGTATCGTTAGTTCTGTTTGGTCTCTTTGTCTGTACCGTTCGTACTGTTTGCTCTCTTTGTCTGTATGTATCGTTTGTATTGTCGTCTGCTCCAATCCCACATCTATTGGGCGCATATGATCACTAGGGTTTCTCTAATTTGTATCTATCCGCAACGTCACACACACACTCGGGAATCATATCCCACTTCTGATTTGTAAAACGATATATGAAATATACGAACGAAACTATCTGCGCGGACGCGAACTCGGGAAGACGCCCTTCCTAGTTAGATACAAAAAGTGATATGAAATTTGCCTGCCACATCCACCGAGCTGCGTTTCGCAGTTAGGATTCCGAGTAAAAAATTACGAAGTAAATTACAACTTTCAAAATATATTTTTTTTTTTATTTAAATTTTTTTTATTCACAAATTTTCTTTCTCTCTTAAATTCTAAGCAAATGTTCTATGCTTTTTATTCACAAATTTTCTTTCTTTCTTAAGTTCTAAGCAAATGTTCTATGCACTATGATGGTATGAAACAAAGCCCCAATTTGTTTTTGTAGCTGCAACATTAGCAATGAGCTCGGTAATTTTGTTGATAGATATGGCAGAGAAGTTTTCAGTATTTTGTTGTTGTTTTGCTAAAGATGAGTCTCGAGATGTATTAAGTCTCGGCCTTTTCGCCGATAAAGCAGCAGATGTATGTCCTTCTAATGCTTTTTGTTTCTTGAGTACGTTTTCAAAACACATACTGGCACTTTTACTTAATTTTTTGTGTCCCGGGAAAAACTGAAACCTACAAAAAGTTATTATAGAGATTAAGAACCAATCAAAAAAACAGTTTACATTTCAGGTTGATTGGCAAATGGTCCCAAGCAAATGTTGTAGTCGTCTGTGGAAAGAATATTTTTAAATATTGTGCGGGCAGATTTTTCCATTTCCACAATATCCTCTGGTGTTATTTGAGAAATTGTAGTAAAATGTTCAAACCCGTTGATTTTTAAAATCAATTTTATACTTTGTGGAATAATTCCAACTTTTTTTTCAATTATTTCCCAAACACTTTCCGTTTCCACCTCGTTCTCCATTTTTAAAATTGAGAAAATATTTACTAGGCACTGAAAACGATTGTTGTAAGAACTCGTGTAAGAATATTCGAGAATAATAAATAAACGTCAAACTATAACGGTACTGCAAAAAAAAGCGCAGAATATATTTATTTCACACGTCAATTTGACAGTAATTGGCAAGTTCTGTTTCTTTTGAATTCCTGAATTCACTATAGGAATTCACGAATTGAGAGTAGAGGAAGTGTACCGATTATGGAATACTTAAGGAAGAACTCGTCCTTGAATACTAAAACATTATTTTTTTTTTTCAATATTTTTTATGGAAATGATTGAAAATAGTATTTATTAATTAAAAAAACAAAAACAAAACTTAAATACATATAACACTTCATTAAATAAACAAAAACGAAAAAAAAACACAAAATGAACACATTGAAAAAAGTGATCCTAATATGGACCACTAGTGACTTGACGGCTGCGATAGCTTTCAGCATGCTCGATTTGTCCTAGACCTTGCGCTTATTCTGTTTTGGCGTCATCTGAAGATTTTACGATTACCTAAGTACACAAATTTTAACAAACTTTTTAGCTGGTTCCCAATATGGAATACTATTTCCAGTGTGTTCCTAATATGCAACATAAGGAACAGTGTATTCCATATTAGGAACACACTGATATTCCATAGAAGGAACAAGGTAGCACCAGATAAAGTTAGAATTACCTTCACTATTTTACACAGCTAACTTAAATATTCACAGTAGTTTAAAAGCTTAATGTTTTTTCTAATAATGAGTAAAATAATGATTGAATAAAATTAAATTAAACTTGAAATACACGAAAAAAAACGTTTGAAAATATACTACGCACTTGTCAAGTACACTTGTTTTTACGAATACTCACGTCTGCTGTTATCGCCATGCACAAGGGTTTTGACAGTTAATATGCGCCTAAAGGAAAAGCTTTTCGTGAAATTTAAATACGCCTACGTTACTTTGGTTCTGAGATATTGCACTATTCCATATTAGGAGCGTATTCCATAATCGGTACACTTCCTCTAAAAATATTCGGAATTCAGTGATTACAAGACGAATTCATGTTTTTTAACGCGAATTCGACGGAATTCATTGTAAATACCTGCGTTGCATTGAATTCCTGTAAATTTAATTTGAATTTCCATGAATACACTGTGAATTAAAATTAAAAGTTCCTTGAATACATTGATTACTTCCCCCTCGCACGAATTAAATTAAACAAATATCTTTTACTTAAAAAAAATATATTTATTTAATTTGAGCCGATCTGCTCATTTTCGTTGACAAATCTAAACTGAGACTAATGTACAAATCTACTCTTATTTATACTTGGATTTTAGGCGGCGTCCATAATAAATCTTATATCTAATTGCTAACAGATGATAACCAAAGGCGTCGGTCATAACTCACAGAGTTTATCGTTTGCAGCTGGGGATGATAGTGGACACTTGTCCTTTCTCGGGTTACAGGAATAGTCGTCCCTCTGCTGGTGTCATATCACTTATGTTGATATGATCGTCGTCAGGGTTGTGTGTTCCTAACATAACTCCTCCTCCCTTAGCTTGTTGTTTCTCCTGGAACAATCTCTTATACAATGCTACAATTATGCCAATGATTACAATAATTACAATTCCATGTATACTAAACTGAACTTTGGAATGATTTGAATATCTTTCCATTATTTGATCAATATTATTAATTTTTGTAGTATTCCAGCTTATATTTTTATTAGCTATTGTTGTTAGATTTAACATGTCTTCTAAGTCAATACTAATCGGTTGTTTTACAATATTTCTTTGGTTCTCATATTCTTCATTATTAATAACAATTTTACAATTTTCAAAATGAATAAGTACATTTCTTTTTATTTCTATTATTTTACGTTCGTCACAAGAACTGTTAATTTTTGTGTTACTATTTTTTATTAATAATACGCCTTTTCTTAATTCTAAAATTACATCATTTTCTTTATTAATTTTCGTCATACAATCCCTTTTCTTTAAACAATTTTTTACAGGTTTTAAGTGCCTGAGTTCTTTATTATTTTCAAATTTTAGAAAGGTATTATTATTTTTTATCATATCTTCCTCTTTAGTATCTATTTCCATAAATTTTTCATTCGGGATTGGGGTATACAAATATTTGTCAAAGGTAAATATTCTATCCGGTATTTGAATTATAAAAATTATAAGGTCGTCTGAATATTCTCCAATTGAAAGTTTAATGTTTTTTAGTTTACTTAAATCTATATCAAAGTTTTGAATTTCTTCCGTGGTTAGTAAGCTTGTCGTCATAATTTGTAATCGGCTAGCTAAAATAATATTTTGTATTTTCTCTATTAACTCTTTAATTTTGTCTATTTTACGTAAGTATTCTAACACTACTAGTCTTTTCTCGACCATTTGAAATTCTAGCTGAAATCCTAATTCATGCTGGGTTTTTGTTAAAACTGCGTTTCTTAAAATTTCTATTTCGTTTTGAATCTGGCTATTTATCTTCAATTGGTTATTATTATTTTTTATAAGATGATGGTTATTTTCAGTTATAATCTTAATTTGGTTTTCGATTTCTACTCTAGTGTCTTCATCGTCCATGGTACCAAATAAAATATTGAGTGCTCTGCCTCCTAAGTTAATTAAACTCCTAACATTTCTTTTAAGATTTCCCTGTTTGTGTCCTCTAACACTTTGCAATTCTCCCTGGATCAACTCTATATCCTTTTCGATCGTTATATAGGATCTATCCGACGGTGATTTTAACAAATTTTTCTTTTGATTTAACCATTGTTCTTTGATGATTTTTATAACTGAACTTATTTCCGTAACATTTATTATATGTATTATTGAACTATATTTATTAACCACTTCCACCTGATCGTATCGAATTACTGAGTAACCGTTGCTGTTATTGATTTCTTCTATAATTATTTTATTCTTCACTAAAACTGTGACTGATAATAGTATGGCTAGTATTAAGATTTTCATTTTTTTTATTTTTTATTTTGTTCGTTTTATTCACGTCTTTATTGTTTGACTTCCGAGATTGAACTGAGTAAAGATTATCTACTTCGAGAATGTTTGGTTCTCTGGCTAGTTTTTATCAAATTTTCATCGTTCTTCGATCGAGTTACTCTTTCCTTTTGTATATTCGTTGGATGCTGATTGTTGAGTTTACTGAACTTATATCTTGGTTGCGTTTTATGGCGGTCTGCCCTTGAGTTCTTTACAAAGCCTTCGGTTCTGTTATCATTGTACTCTTCTCTATTTTTATTAAGATTATTTATGACTTTTTCTTTATTTTTGAGCATGAGTTCATAAAGTGGTTTTCTCATGATTCTTCCGTTTTGAATATCGTATGGTTTTTGTTTGGTTGTTGCATGTATGAACGTGTTATAAAAAAGGTTGGCTTTATGCACTGCTTTTCGAATTTCATGTACAGTTGGGTTAACTTTTCCATTAAGTATTGTTCTTACTTTCTCCGCCAATGTTCTGTGGAAAACTTCGATGTCAGAATTCCCTGTGTGACTGTTTGGTTTCGTAAAATGGATCTCTATTTCGAGGTCTTCTAATAATTTTATTATCCTAGGGAAGTTAAATTCATTATCCATCACGAATCTCTTTGCTTTTCCGTTTACGGCTATTATCTGTAAAATAGTTTCTTCTAAGGTTTCATGTGAAACATTGGGAACATACGTGGTTGTAGTTAGTTTACTAAATTTATCAACTGAGGTGAGAAATTTTGTTTTGGCTATGCAATAGATATCTATGTGTACAATTTCATTAATATCTTTAGGGGTTTCCGTTAGATGGTATTTTTCTTTTACAGGTCTTCTGTAGTATTTTGATTGCTTACATATATTGCAGCTGTTAATGACGTCATTTATTAATTCTCTTAGGTTTTTGAAATAAATTTTAGTTCTAAGTCCTCTGTAGTTTTCTTCTATACCAGAATGTCCTGTTTCTTTTTCATGGTACAGTTTTATTTGTTTGATAGCTTCTTCTTCTGATTTCATATCTTTAGCAAGGTATTGACATTTATGGAATTTTATTCTTGTTCCAAATAATTCTATCAATTTTTGTTGAAGCAAGTTATATTCAGTGTCTGACAAATCTGTATATATTCCTGTGTTTTTGTTGTCTATTAAAGGAATTAAGCGGTTATTGAATTCGTTTTTGTTAATTTCATTTATTCCTATATACACTGAGTTACAAAAAAAGTGGCGCACCCACATATTTTCATGTTTTGTTATCATTTTAGTAGTATACCGCTATGTTTTTGCGGGGCTTTTTTTTCTTTTGTGGTTTATTGATTAAATGGCATAATTTTGTGCATGTTTGCATAATCTCTTTTCATTTTCTTTGTGATACGTGCTTCGCATTGAGGAAAACCGCATTGCAATCGTTTTTTTCTTACTAGACGTAAGATATACCAATTTTAGCTTCCGTGATCCCGTAAGAATTTTAATAAGTTTATTGTTATAAATGTGTTTTAATTTGATTATTTAATAGTTTTTAGTGATTTTTGTGCAAGAAAATATGCAAATAACGGTAGAAGAAGTCGCCAGGGGGCTGGCTTTGGTTGAGGATGGGCGAAGTGTCCGGTATGCCGCCAAAATAATTGGAAAACCGGAAACGACCTTAAGAAGAGCAATTAAAAGGTACAGGGCAACAAACTCCTTCAACCGGCGTCCAGGTTCAGGTCGCCCCAGAATAACATCTTCCAGGGATGACCGATATTTGGTACTCCAAAGCCTACGGGATCGTCACCAAACAGCGGTTGAGCTGTCTCACAGGCTACGAACCGTTAGAGGCACACCTGTAAATGCTCAAACGGTGAGGCGACGATTAGTGGAAAATGGCCTGAGAGCAAGGAGACCTGTTCGTGTACCGAGACTAACGGTACAGCATAGGCAACGTCGGATGGAGTTTGCGCGCCTACATCAGGATTGGACCGAGGCCGATTGGGGGAGAATTTTATTTACTGATGAGTCCAGATTTTGCCTACGCTCACCAGATGGACGCAGCAGAGTGTGGCGACGACCAGGTGAGAGATACTGTGCAGCAACAGTAGCACAGCGGGAAAATTTTTGGGGAGGTTCCGTCATGGTATGGGCAGGAATTTCAATGTCCGGAAAAACCGAGCTGTGCGTTGTGGAAGGATCGGTAAACTCCAGCTACTACATTAGTAACATCCTGGAGGAATATGTGGTTCCCTTCGCACCATTCATTGGAGAAAACTTCTTGCTGATGCAGGACAATGCTCGACCGCACGTGGCCAGATGCGTTACTGAGTATTTGCAAGAGGTAGAAATCGACACAATGATTTGGCCTGCAATGAGTCCGGACATCAATCCCATCGAACACGTTTGGGACGTACTAGGGAGAAAGATAAGGATGCGACCTGCCCTTCCAGAGACACTCAGGGGCCTGAGAACCGCTTTAATGGAGGAATGGGACAATTTGGACGATACATGCATCACAGACCTTATCCGAGGTATGCCCCGGCGAATAACGGCTTTACTACAAGCTCGCGGAGGCAATACCCATTATTAAAGCAACATAGACCTTTAAAAAAAAACAAAAAAAAATATAAGAAAAAAAAGCATTTTTGAAGCTGTTGCCCATTTTTTTGAATTATGGTTTTTTTTTGTTTTTCTTTTTTTCTTTTCTTTTTTTTTATACATGAATTACTTACTTTAATATAAGTAAACAACAAAATTATGAAAAGAAGGGTTTTTTTTTACATAACTTAAAGTTATCGCAAAATTTCAAGGTGCGCCACTTTTTTTGTTACTCAGTGTATATTCTGTTATTTCCTTTTCTTTTCGAAGGGTCTACCGTATAAGTAGGGTCGTAAGTACTTTACTGACCACACTATTGCTAACAATTCCTTTTCTGTTGTAGAATAGTTTTTCTCGTGATCATTTAATGTTCGGGAAATATAACTAATTGGGTGTCCTTCTTGGGAAAGGACGGCTCCTATTGCGTAATTGCTAGCATCTGTCGTTAAGACGAATTTCTTATTGAAATCGGGATATGCTAGTATGGGTTCTATTATGAGAGAATCTCTGAGTTCCTCGAATGCTTTTCTGTATTCAGAATCGTTTACATCGATCTTTGCATTCTTTTTCAGATTTCTAGTCATTGGTCCCGCTATTTTAGCGTAATCCTTTATAAATCGACGATAATACCCTGTCAGTCCTAGGAAGCTTTTAATTTGCTTCGGAGTTTTAGGTATTTCTATTTTTTGTATGGTGCTTATTTTATCTGGGTTTGGTTTTACTCCGTTGGAAGTAATTGTGTGTCCAAGGAATTGGGTTTCTTTCCTAAGGAAGTTGCATTTATCTATTTGGACTTTTAAATTAAATTTTAGTAATGTTTTAAAAATAAGATTTAAGTTTATTAAATGTTCTTTTAATGAAGTGGAGAATATAAGAATATCATCTAGGTAAACTACGCAGATTTTTCCTATGTATTCGCCTAAGACTTCATTCATCATACATTGGAATGTTGCTGGAGCATTCTTTAGACCGAAAGGCATCCTTAGAAACTCGTAGTGTCCAGATGGTGTCGAAAATGCTGTTTTTTCTATATCCTGTGGATGCATTCTAATTTGGTGGAAACCTTTTGCTAAGTCCAATGTTGTGACATCTTCCTATTTTATCTAAGAGTTCATCTATATGAGGTATTGGATGTTTATATTCTACTGTTTTTTCGTTTAACTTCCTATAGTCTATAACGATTCTCCATTTTTTCTTACCTGAGTTGTCTTCTTTTTTGGGCACAACCCATATTGGGGATGCGTAAGGGGAAATACTTTTCTTTATTACTCCGTCTTGGAGCATTTGTGATATTTGTTTATCAATTTCTTCCTCGTGGATTTTGGGATAGCGATATATTTTTGTAAAAACGGGTGCATCGTCAGTTGTTCTAATTTTATGTGTTGTTTGAGTAGTTGAACTAAGAGTATCTCCTTCTCTGTAGAAGAGATCTCTATTTTCATGTAAAAACTCCTGAAGTTCTCTATATTCTTCATGGTTTAAATCTTTAGGTATAAGGTCTTTAATACTTTATCGAAATATGTAGGAATGAATATTGTTTAATACAAGTTTTATTCAAAAGGAATGTATTACAATAAAAGAAAAGTATTTCGTTAGGTTGATTAGAATACTTTAATTTACGTTCATCTGAGTTATATCCTCATAATTATAGGGGCATGTATTAAAATTGCTTTCTTCATTTTCTATGAAGGGTATTTTTATATTATTTATTTTTAAAAATGCATACTTAAAATCTATTTGAGCTTCGATCGGTTTTAGGATATTCGTGCCTAAGATTCCATCGAATTTGGTATTAGTGAAGTTCAACAGCTTCCACGTCATCGTAGAGGTGGGCTCATTGAATTCTTCAGGAAGAGGGGATATGATTTCTTCCGTGACTTGTGTCTTTGTATCTATTGTTGCCATGGATATTGGCTTCTCTAACTTAATTCTTGGGTACTGCTCTAATTTATCTATTTTTAATATAGAAACTGAGGCTTCTGTATCTACTAGAAGTCTCAGTCTATGTCCTTGTATGTGGACAGATATTACGGGAAGTGTCTCAACCTCCCGGGGTTTATAAAATTTACCTCTCCTTGATTAGTTTGGTTTAAATTATTGGTTTCCATGGGTTGTGGAGTATTTCTAAATCGGTTGGAATTACTGAATCCAAATCTAAAATTATTGTTAGGGTTTCTTTGTCCTAAGATTTGAGCATTGTGTGCTCTTACCTGGCCAGAATTATTGATGTCTACTCTAGGTCGATAATTATTCCGATTGTTATTATGGTTAGAGGGGCGATAATTATTTTGATTATTAAAGAACGGTGGGTTCTGCCTAGGTTGGAAGTTATTCTGCCTTTGATTAAAATTATTTCCTTGTGGAGTATTAATAGGATTCACCGGTATTCTAATATTATCATTAAGCTGTCTATACCTACTTAAGAGGTGATATGCATTACTCAAAGTGGTAATGTTTTGTGCAATGGTTATGCTTGCCTGAGGGGCGTTTAAATTATTGATAAATTTGTTTAAGACAATATTTTCGTTAATTCTAGTAGTATAAATAGCGCTAGGTTCTAACTTACTTTTCTTATTTAGTTTTTGTAGGATGTTGTTAAGCTGGTGGTATAAGGTGTTTACATCCCTTGACTGTACTGCGTGAAGATCTTGGAGAATCTGCTCGTACGTTTCCTTGACTCCGTAGTCCTCGAGGAGACAAATTTTGATGGAGTTCCATGTGGCTTCTGGGGCTCTTCGTGTAGAATTCGCTGCTTCTCCTTGGATTTTGTGGCATATGATGAGGTTCGCCAAAGGTTGGTAGACAACTTCAAGCAGGTTGTATAAATAACTCACATGGTTTGAGAAATTTATAACGTCCTCGTTGGATCCTTCGAATGTGGGGACCTTTTCTAATCTGTTTATGATTAGTGTTTGTTCAGCGTTCGCCATATTGAATGCTTTATGTATATTATTTGTGAGAGAAAAAAAAAATATTTTTCTTTTCGTGGATTTTCGGGTTATTTGTTCAGTGTTCTCCTGGAGAATTTGTGCATAATATTCTTTCGAATTTTGAACACCACTTTTCACAATTCACTCGCGATTCACAAATTTTCTTTTAGGAACTTTGGTCCTGTAATTAATTTACTTTTAATTGTGGAACTTAGTTCGATCACTTGAATCCTTTCAGGGACATATATTTTACTTGTATATGTTTAATAAGGATCCTACCGACTGCGCCAATTAAATTAAACAAATATCTTTTACTTAAAAAAAAAATATTTATTTAATTTGAGCCGATCTGCTCATTTTCGTTGACAAATCTAAACTGAGACTAATGTACAAATCTACTCTTATTTATACTTGGATTTTAGGCGGCGTCCATAATAAATCTTATATCTAATTGCTAACAGATGATAACCAAAGGCGTCGGTCATAACTCACAGAGTTTATCGTTTGCAGCTGGAGATGATAGTGGACACTTGTCCTTTCTCGGGTTACAGGAATAGTCGTCCCTCTGCTGGTGTCATATCACTTATGTTGATATGATCGTCGTCAGGGTTGTGTGTTCCTAACATAACTCGCGCGACGACATGACTAAAAAAAACTCAATTGTCAAAAGTGGATGAATCGAGTCGGTGACTTATGATGGTTGTGTTCAGCGCACCAAAATTAATGAACACACGCGGTGATTTTACTTATCTCTGATTTTATTGTTTGAATCGAACAACTTTCGAACTTGATTTTTCCACTACAAATACTCGGACGGTGGATGACTGTTTGATGATGCGTTTTCTGCAATCGGGAATGACGGTGAGCGTAGAAAAGCGAAAATGTGCCTTATCAGTGAGCGTGTTGAGAGAGCAAAATGCTGTTTCTCGATTAATCTTCGAGTTATGACGATCGGTAGGTTGGGCAAGATGAGGGGACTTGTTTTGCAGTGCCGCTGTTGATCGTCTGGAGAGCGCAAATTATTGTAAATTTGCAATAGTTACTGGTACAGATGTAGGAATCTTGTTTGGTGGTGGTATTTCTTCGGGATTTTTATTTTTTTTTGACTATGTGGTGGCCGTGTAGAGAGCTCCTTTATTATGATCTGGACCAATCGTTTTGGTAGGTGTTTGTCGGTAGTTTAGCGTGCGATGATCTTTAACAAGCGGTAGGTGGAGAAAGATGCAGGGATCTTGATTGTGCTGTTAAAGATTATGCGACTTGAAGGTGACCTCAATGACCGATGAATCAAAATGTGTGTATTGTTGAATTAGTTGACGATCATGATAATGATAATGCCGCCGTTGATTGCTTCCAAAGCGCCTTTTCCAGATGATTATCGACGATGACTGGATCTCATTAATGCGATTAATCTCGGAAGTTTGCGTATATAAATCGGATTAATATTTGAAATATTATCCGGCTCGTATGGACCAAATGTTGGGGAGATGAGGTATCCCCGGCTGGTTACTTGGTGAATTCGGTGAATAGTTGATGACCAAAAATAAGAAAAATTATCGGGTTGGTATCTTACAATTTTTCTTTATTCTCTCTCAGGCCTATCTTACCTCGTTGAGGTTGTTCACAAGAAGCAGGTATAGAAAAAAATTAAACAATATGGAAGAGTGGTTTCCGGATAAGCAAAGAGATATCCTAATATGCTATTGAAGCGACATCTAAATGTTGTCACTAGGAAAACTGCAATAATTTTCGAAAGCTATGTTCGATTACATTTTGACCTGAACACCCGGTATAACTTTAAAATAAATTATAGTGCTTTTTCTTTTCAAAAGAAACAAGCATGGCAACACTTTTAGATTTCGCACAATAAAAAGTACTCGTGTACTAACGAAGAACGCACGGCAACACTGCGATGACTGGAGTGCACCCAATCAAGAATATATATATTATATATATATCACACGAAAAAAGCAATAAAAGGCAATTCCTCCACCCTTATATAAATGATATTTTTTTTACGCAAAATGATTGATAAGGATTTTTCAAAATGAATAGCTCGTATGTACATACACAATATTTATGATTTTTTAAAATTGAGTCGAAAACTAGGAAACTACGTTATGCACTGAATGGATACCTACCTTGATGTTTTGCTGAATGTACTAGGCTGAGATGACTCCAATGTGATGGCTGGGCAGTGTCTGCCAAATGATGAGGATTGAGGATGTTGAGATGTTGAAGGTAGCGCTGAGTTACTGCTTCTGGATGTCTGCTTCTATGCAGCGTACGTGGCGACGTAATGGCGATGCAATGGCGGTGTGTCTTACGATGTGCGGCGGATGAAAAATTCTCTTGCATCTCGTGCGTGTTTGACTCACTCACAATGATGGGGATGTTGAAGGCAGCGCTGAGTTGGTGCTGCTGGCTGATGCCTCTCTGCTGGTTGCGCGTCAACGTGATTGCGGCGCTGTTGCGATGCAGAATCCCTTTTGGTGTGTAGTTGATGAGAACTCCCATGCAAATTGCAATTTTGAAGGCCGCGAATTAAATACACTCGCGTATATTTCGTAATTAAAACAAATTATATTTTTTTAGGATTTTATAGTCCTGTTTATTTATATTTATTTTAATTATTAGTTCAAGTTTATTATCACCGAACTGTGGTCTAAGTCGATGTTATTTCTAGACTGGCCCTTGCGTGTTCGTTTCTTATATTTATATCCTACTTAGTAATCTATGCATTTGGTTCAAATAAAACCTTTTCTTTATTCTTAATCTATCTTTTCTTATCTACTGTGTGTCCAAATACAATCTCTTTTCATTTCTTATCTCATAGTTCTTATTACATTTTAGGTTACAATACAATCTCCTTTCATTTCTTATCTCATAGTTATTATTATTACTTCCTACCCTTATCTAGGTAGGTACACGTTATCTAACGTTTATTTTAGATAAATCTTAATAGATGGTTTTTAGACTATATGGTTAAGGGTCCTTAACTCCCCCCCTTCTTTAATAAAATCGTCCCGATTTTCTAATTGTTTCATTTTAATTTTTGCCATTTCTTTTTCATATGACTCAATGAATTTTTGCTCAGTTTTTAGTTTTCTGTATTTGATTATAAAATTCACGATTTTCGTTATTACATAAGTTATAACAATAATTATCACAATGATTATGATTGAATTTATAATTGATAATATAGGATGTTCCTCAAATGGAATCATTATTTTGTTTAGGCTATCAATATTATTGAATGCATATAGCCCTTCTGTTTTTATAACAGTATTTATAAAAAAATCATTATTATGTTTTCTTGCTATTATTTCTTTAATGGTTCCATCCATATTTTTATAATTTTTTCCATCTATGTTTACAGTATCTTCGTATGTGATTAATTTCACATTGTATATGGTCTCGTTATTTATTTTATGATTTCCATGAGTTAATATTACTCCTGGTACTATTTCTAATATATCAAAATTATATTCTTGTTTAATATTACATTTAGATTTTTTATTTTTTAATAATGGAATTATACATTCTTCTTTTTCAATATTTTCTTCGCAAATATTTTTTCCTAAATAGTTTTGACATTTTTTTATTCTAATGTAATCTTCACAAAATGCTATTAATTCGTCTGTTTGTATTTTCCCATGTTTGAAACTTATCGGGGTTACCTTATAGCATTTACATTGTATTTTTAATATTGGGTATTTATATATTATTATAAAAAGTTCTTCTGTTCTAGCAATTGATATGGTTGCATATTCTAAAATATTTATTATTGGAACTTCCTCTAACTCATGTTTTATTATTTCTTTTATGTCCGTTATATCTAATGCTTCTGAAAGATATTCATTATTCTTTGCTGCGTTTATCGTTCTAGTTAGTAAGAGTAACTCTTCATATACCTGTTCTAAGATTATATGTTCTTTTAAATTGTGTCCCTCGAAATTCTTTAAGATTTGTTCGAATCTAGAGTTTACCTTCCTCTGTTTGTTATTATTTTCTATTAAATTATTTATTTTGGTTTGTATTTCAGTAAGATCATCATGATCTGGGTTACCAAATATAAATTTAATAGCAGAGCCTAAGAAATTTATAGATCTCTTACTTCTAGTATGTTCTTCTATTTGATTAGCTAAATTACGTGCCTTTTTTATCCAAATTTCTTCTTCCTGAGTAGGTATGTAATTGCTACTTATTATCTCTACGAATAAATTTAGTAATGTTGTTAGATTTGTTACATGAAATAAATGTGTCTGATCATTAAATATATAAACATCATCGGTTTGAGTTAGTATGTATTTCTTTTCCGTGACGTCTTCTATTTTTGTTGTTCCTTGAGTATGCTTTAGTGCATTCACGAGTAATATGAGGAATGCTAATTTCGTCATCTACAGGGAAAGAATAATTTTTAATATTGTCTTTGTGTACAACTATCCCCTTCGTTGTTAATATCGTGTCCTCACGGTCTTCCTTTACTATTCTTTTAATATATCTAGTATTACTTTTCTTTCTAATCCCTGAAATTCTTACCATTATAACGAGTGTTTCCCAGCCGGGGTAGGTTCAGCGGGAATGTCCAAGTCCTGTACGGTGGCAAGCTACGAGTGGAGGTGGAAAACGATAAGAAAACCACGTTGACGAAGTCCAGTTCGTCAAATCAAACACACGGAATTAATTCTTTACAAAATTTACTTTTCTTTATTTATTGTTACTCGAATAAATGTACACGATAATAATATGCGGAGCTCTGCTCGATGACTCTCGATGACGACTCGACGACGACTCCTCGAAGACTCCCTGGTGCACAGGCGGCTTTGCCTTTTATAGCCTGCGTGTTGTTGTCTCTGCTGCTGCGGTCCAAGTTTCTGGCTGCTGTTGCTTGTTGATTGTTGTTGTTGCTTGTTGCTTGGTGATGGTTGTTGTTGTTTGTTGTCTGGTGATGGTTGTTGTTGCTTGTTGTCTACGGCCTCACTACCACTACCTACTACTTCCACTACCATTGCTTAACCCACCATGCTACGACTGCCACTAGCACTACCATGCCACGACTGCTACTGCTAAAGGAGGGGCGAGTACCTGGGCCGCAATAGCTGCGAACCCTGTGTCCCCACTGCTCGCTCTTACTACTGAGCCGGTGGTACCAACCAGAGCGCTGCTGCTCCACACACGAGCTTGTAACCAGTTACCCGTGTGTCTGGTCTGGCGGCCACCACTCGACTGACTTGCGTTGGTTTAATTGTCGTTATTTAAGCGTTGGCTGCACAGTCGTGGTGGGGTGAGTTGGGTTGGTTATCGCAGTAGTGGTGGCAAACGTGTTGTAGTATTGAGGGTATGGTGAGTGGCGTTGGCTAGCCTAGTAGTGGTGCGGAGTGTATGGTGAGTGGCGCTGGCTGGGCGTAGTAGTGGTGCTGGGGTATGGTGAGTAGCGCTGGCTGAGCGTAGTAGTGGTGCTGGCTTAGCGTAGTAGTCCGCAGCGGGGTGGGGAAACGGCGGTGGTGAGACGTGTTTGTGACGAATACTTCGTTACACCATTATTTGTTCCTTGTTGGTAGGTTCTATGTTTTGTTCCTTTATTAAGTCTTTCGAGGACTTTTTCTGATGCTTTAATAAGTTTTGTGTGTATATTTGAATCTTTGAATTTTTCTTGATTAAAAAACACTTCTTGAGGTTTGTAGCCTGTGACGGAATGAATTGTGCAATTTAATTCACGCACTGTTCTAAATACTTCTTCGATTAGATTGGTATCGTTTTGTACCATAAATATCCTTGAGAGTTCTGATATTGTTTTATGTGCACTTTCGACTTGCCCGTTTGCTGTTGATCTATAGAGTGGCGTCTGTACTTTCTTGATTCCATATTTTATACACATTTGCTTTACCATCTGGGTGTTAAAACAACTTTCGTTATCAGTCATGAGTCTCTCGCAATTTGGGAAATAATTTGATAAGACTTCCTCCATTTTATCATAAAGTCTCTCCTTTGTTTCTAGTTCTCGTATGACCAGATACTTTGAATATTTATCTTTTGATACTAGAAATGAATGTTTGTCGTTGAAGTATAGATCCATGTGGATGTGTGTTCCTACTTGTGTTGGAATTTCTGAGTCGTTCAATGGTTCTCTAACTGGATTTCTCTCGTATTTACCGAATAAGCATGCTACACATTTTTTATTAAAACATTTTGCCTGTTTCCTCATGCCTAGCCAGTAATATGTTTGATTTATCTCTTGAATGTTATTTTTGAATCCTCTATGAGCTCTCTCATGGGTCTCTTTCACTATCTTTATTTGTTCTTCTAGGTTGGTAACATCTTCCAATTTTATGGGTGTGTGTATAAACCTATTTCGTATAAAGACTTCTTTTATCTTTTTCTCGAATGTATACATGTCTTCTGGTTTTGCATGTATTGCTATTATCTTGTTAGGTTGAAGAATTTTTTTTAAATTTCCTAACAGTTCATCTTCCGTTGTGAAATAAATAGTGTGCCTTATCTTTTTTTCAAAAACGGTTTGTGTTTTTATTTCATTTATTTCGTTGTTCGGTAATAATTCTACCTGTAGGCTATATGTGTTAAATGGTTGGCTTACTACTTTGATTACATCTTCAGATGAGCTCTCTTCTGAGTGAACTGTACTTATTGTTGAAGTATTTACTTGTTGCCGCGAAAGAGCGTTATGCCGATGTCTCGCGAAAATAAAAACTCAATTACTTTATTCTTACGTTAAGTTATAAATTTATTTGATGTTGTCTGCTGCGCGGTTGAGATGGAAGAGAGCACATGAAAAGAATGTTCTTGTCCTCCTACAATTGACATTCCTCCCCTCTAGTCGCCACCAGCGCCAACGGAGAGAATGTAGAATTCCAGGGATGCTATCTCAATGTAGAGTTCCAGGGATGCTACAAGCGTCTGCAACTACATTCAGGTGTCCCGGTTTGTATACTAACCTTGCACCGAAATCCTCTACTATGCTTTTCCATCTCTTCAGTTTAGTGTTCGGATTTTTTTCCGATATTGAATATACTAACGATTGATGATCTGTGTATATAGTTAAATCCGCTACTCCGTATACATAATTTCTTAGCTTCTGCAGTGCCCATATGATGGCTAATAATCCCTTCTCGTTCGTTCCATAACTTTCTTCTGTCTTTGTCAGAGTTCTACTTAAAAAGAATATAGGTTTTTTGTTTTGACTAAGGACGGCTCCAATAGCTATGTTAGATGCGTCTGTCGTTAGTTCAAAGGGTTTACTATAATCTGGTTGGAATAGCTCTACTTGTTCTCTCAAATGTGCTTTCAAGCTACTAATGGCTTTAATTGCTGCATCGTCTAGATTTCTACAAGTATTTTTACTCTTATTTTTTCCTACCTGACCATTTTCTCCTCTTAGGTGTATCGTTAGGGGCTTAGCTATGCTTGCATATCCTTTGATAAATTTCCTATAGTAACCGGTCATTCCTAAAAAACCTCTCAGATCTTTCAACGTTCGGGGAATTGCATAATTATTAATTGCTTCTACCTTTTCCGGATTGGTCCCTATCCTATTATATTTAATAATGTGTCCGAGGTATTCGACTTCTGATTGGAAAAAATTGGATTTATCATCCGAAACCTTCAATGTTGCTTTGTTAAGAGCGTTGAAAATTATATTGATGTGTTTCATATGTTCTTCGACTGATGAGGAATATATTAACACATCATCTATATAAACATACGCGAATTTCCCGATATATTCTCTTAATATGTCGTCTACACATCTTTGGAATATAGAGGGCGCGTTTTTGAGTCCAAAAGGCATTCTTACGAACTCATATTTACCTCCATTTACGCAAAATGCTGTTTTTTCCCTATCTTCTTTTTTAATTTTAATTTGATGGAATCCTGATTCCAGAGCCTAATGTTGTAAAATATCTGGCTTTTCCTAGATTTTGTATTGTCATGTTTACATTTGGGATCACATATCTATCAGTTATTGTTTTATTGTTTAATTTTTGGAAATCTATTACCATTCTTTTCTTTGGTTTTCCGTCTTCACTAAGACCCTTTTTTGGTACTGTCCAAATCGGACTATTGTATGGACTATTACTCCTTTGAATAATACCTTCTTTTAATAATTTAGCTATTTCTTTATTGACAAATTCATTGTCGGCTATCGGATATGGATATTGCTTGGTCCATATGGGTTCATTATTTATAGTTCTGATTGTAGCTTCTATTGTAGTAGTAAAGGGCAGTGGTCCTATGCCAATATTTTCCTTCATCAAACTATCTATTTCTTTTTTATATAACGTTTCTCCTATAATATAGTTTAGTTTACTTTCGGATTGATTGTCACTGCACATGGTGATTAAGGTCATATCCTTCAAGTTTATTTCTGCGTTTAATTCTTTTAAACCTTCTAATCCTAATATCATATCGAATGAATCTATATTATTTAATTCGAAAAATGTTATTTTGGTATTCATTAAATTAATTATTTTCTTTGTATTTACTATGGAATACCCGTTTATAGTTTTAATTTTTATTTCCTTAATTTTTATTCTTTCCGCTGAATTGCATTTTTTATCTATATAATTGTGGGTTGCTCCCGTATCTATTAATATTTTATAAGTTTTGTTAGAAATGCTAGATGTTAATTTTAAACAAGGCAACCCGTCAACTAGTTTAAAAGGTCAAATCTTAAGTTATTTACCCTTTGTTCTTCCGGTTCTGCATACATGCTGTCTCCGTCTTCTTCTTGTAGTTGTGATGACTGGTTCACCCTTTGTTGTTTGTTGACGTGTTGATTGCTGTTCTGATAGTGCTGCGGCTGCCTATACTGCCCGCTATCCTCTCTTCCTCTCTTCCAATGCTGGTTATTATTAGATGGGTTATAGTTGTTTCGCTGAGGTTGATGTTCTGCTTTCCTCTGTGCTTGAACTATTTGTCTTGAATTTATTTCCATAGGCATTTGTATTTCTGTACCAATTGGTTGGTTATGCTTAGGTTGTTGATGTATGCTCCTCTGATAATTCGTATTTGGTACTGTTTCGTAATTTGGTCGGCGTTGATGTTCTTGATAATTAGTATTTTGGTGTTTTTCGCTTTTATTTTTTATATGTGGTTTATAGTCGCTTCTTTGATTATATGATAGGTGCAGATTTTGATGACGATTATCATGGTCTATTGTACGTGACACTGCGAAAGCGTGTTCCAGGTCTTTAAGAACACTTCCGTATAATGTGGATCTTATGAAATTATTATTTATACCCGAAATAAATATTCTCACAGCTTCTTCATTTTGATTATTAATTAGTGCTTGTATTACACTTTGTGGTTCACCTGACATAGATTATTTTGAATAATTAGATTTAATGCTTGATTCACTTTGTCGTGGAATTCGGATAATGAACTATTTCCTTGAGTTAGTCTCCTCATTTCATCTTGTAAAACGTACAGTGGTCTCATATCGGAGTACGTGTAGTCCAATCTGCTTCTGATTGCTTCAAAGTTAAATATGGTATTATTATTTGTGAGAACGTTAGCTGCGGCTCCTTGTATTTTAGATTTGACTTATGATGGTTGTGTTCAGCCCACCAAAATTAATGAATGTTTGAATCGAACAACTTTCGAACTTGATTTTTCCACTACAAATACTCGGACGGTGGATGACTGTTTGATGATGCGTTTTCTGCAATCGGGAATGACGGTGAGCGTAGAAAAGCGAAAATGTGCCTTATCAGTGAGCGTGTTGAGAGAGCAAATTGTTGTTGATTTGCGTTGGTTAGGTGGGATATTATTTCGTTGTTTGAATGCTGTTTCTCGATTAATCTTCGAGTTATGACGATCGGTAGGTTGGGCAAGATGAGGGGACTTGTTTTGCAGTGCCGCTGTTGATCGTCTGGAGAGCGCAAATTATTGTAAATTTGCAATAGTTACTGGTACAGATGTAGGAATCTTGTTTGGTGGTGGTATTTCTTCGGGATTTTTATTTTTTTTTTTGACTATGTGGTGGCCGTGTAGAGAGCTCCTTTATTATGATCTGGACCAATCGTTTTGGTGGGAGCAAGATGTAGGTGTTTGTCGGTAGTTTAGCGTGCGATGATCTTTAACAAGCGGTAGGTGGAGAAAGATGCAGGGATCTTGATTGTGCTGTTAAAGATTATGCGACTTGAAGGTGACCTCAATGACCGATGAATCAAAATGTGTGTATTGTTGAATTAGTTGACGATCATGTGGAAGGTATTTTGAGATGATAATGCCGCCGTTGATTGCTTCCAAAGCGCCTTTTCCAGATGATTATCGACGATGACTGGATCTCATTAATGCGATTAATCTCGGAAGTTTGCGTATATAAATCGGATTAATATTTGAAATATTATCCGGCTCGTATGGACCAAATGTTGGGGAGATGAGGTATTCCCGGCTGGTTACTTGGTGAATTCGGTGAATAGTTGATGACCAAAAATAAGAAAAATTATCGGGTTGGTATCTTACAATTTTTCTTTATTCTCTCTCAGGCCGATCTTACCTCGTTGAGGTTGTTCACAAGAAGCAGGTATAGAAAAAAATTAAACAATATGGAAGAGTGGTTTCCGGATAAGCAAAGAGATATCCTAATATTCTATTGAAGCGACATCTAAATGTTGTCACTAGGAAAACTGCAATAATTTTCGAAAGCTATGTTCGATTACATTTTGACCTGAACACCCGGTATAACTTTAAAATAAATTATAGTGCTTTTTCTTTTCAAAAGAAACAAGCATGGCAACACTTTTAGATTTCGCACAATAAAAAGTACTCGTGTACTAACGAAGAACGCACGGCAACACTGCGATGACTGGAGTGCACCCAATCAAGAATATATATATTATATATATATCACACGAAAAAAGCAATAAAAGGCAATTCCACCCTTATATAAATGATATTTTTTTTATGCAAAATGATTGATAAGGATTTTTTAAAATGAATAGCTCGTATGTACATACACAATATTTATGATTTTTTAAAATTGAGTCGAAAACTAGGAAACTACGTTATGCACTGAATGGATACGTACCTTGATGTTTTGCTGAATGTACTAGGCTGAGATGACTCCAATGTGATGGCTGGGCAGTGTCTGCCAAATGATGAGGATTGAGGATGTTGAGATGTTGAAGGTAGCGCTGAGTTACTGCTTCTGGATGTCTGCTTCTATGCAGCGTACGTGGCGACGTAATGGCGATGCAATGGCGGTGTAATGGCGGTGTGTCTTACGATGTGCGGCGGATGAAAAATTCTCTTGCATCTCGTGCGTGTTTGACTCACTCACAATGATGGGGATGTTGAAGGCAGCGCTGAGTTGGTGCTGCTGGCTGATGCCTCTCTGCTGGTTGCGCGTCAACGTGATTGCGGCGCTGTTGCGATGCAGAATCCTTTTTTGGTGTGTAGTTGATGAGAACTCCCATGCAAATTGCAATTTTGAAGGCCGCCCTGAGTCGGTGGCTGCTGGCTGGCCTCTTATTATGCAATTTGCGATTGGATGCCGACGTTGGAGGCAGTCTACCGCATTCGGTGCTCCGAAGTGATGGAGGCGACTCTGTTGCTGGCAGCTAGTGCGATCCGGCTCGAAGGACCAATGTTGGGATATACGCTTGGCTGGCTTGGTGCTGCCGCTGCTGAAACTGCTCGTGTGTCGGGTGTCGCGAAATAAAACCTAGACAAATTTTTACTTTACTTAATTTTATTTAGTTTACGTTAAGTTGTTAGGATGGCGGCCACATGCCGAGGTGGCGCTAAGTATGCCTTTAGCACGCACGTCCTCTGCTGTCTCGATGATAACCTTTTCCGTGCCATGATCCTCCAAGATGTAGTGCCTTTGAACCATCTCGTGCAAGTCCTTGTTGCACTCGCAAGCTTCGTAGACATGGTACAAACCATTGTCATTGGTATCGCTGATGTTGCTACCGCTGACACACCAACCCAAACGGGTTCTAATAGCTATTGGATCGTTCCATTTCCCTTCCTTCGCTTGTTGTGCAAGCAGCAGTCGTTGATTATTTATACCAATAAGTATTCCACACTGTGCATCTTTATATGACTGCATCGGTAAGCCACGTAGATGTGTGTACTTACTTCCCATTTCCCTCATGTCCACAGATTGTATGGGCAGGGCTAACCTTTTGATCGTGCGTACATCCCGCAGCCAGTACTTTTGTTGATTGACATTTCCAGATCTGGTTCCAATTTGCAACGGAACTACCTTCGAATCTTCTTCAAAGCGTGTGAAGTCCATTTAAGACACAACGGCTTAGTTACGCCGTCTAGTCCCAGATGTTTGGCGATGTCCTCCTCAACTAATGTTAGAGACGAACCGTTGTCCAAAAAGGCAAATGTCTATACTGTTGTGCTTTTTGTCTTTTATACTGAGAGGCACAACTCTCAGTTGGGTCTTACCTTGATGGTGTTATTTTGTATGTCCGTCCAAATCAATAAAACACCGAACAACGAAATTTTGCACTTTTTAGTTTATTGTTTTATTATTATAACTTATAAATTACAATCTTATTCTAATTTACTTATTTTAACTTATTTATTTAGGTTTTGGGAAAAACGAACAAAGATGTAGGATTAAGATATTGAAACGAGTTTGAACGAAATAGAAACTGAGTCGATTGATTGATAATTACGGACTCCCGGATTGAAACAGAGTGCCGAACTGAGTGACTGAACTAGAGTGACTGAACTAGAGTGTCGCGTCATTGCCCAGTGACCAATATAAATAGCCTCGATTGAATCATTCAATTCGAGGTTCGACGAACGAAGAAGAAAAGCAAAAAGAATAGGGAAATCCGGAAGGGAATTCCCGGATAAGTCAAGTGGCTCATGTTACTTTGTCGCGCATACGATCGATACATAAAGCGATCGTTCGTATGTTCGTATGGAAAGTGAAGTGCGACATCAGCACAACGAGTTAATTGACTTGTGCACTTAGTTGCGCAAGGGAAATAAAGAAAGACCATAAATAAGCATTGTTTATTTAGGTCGGAAGCGTTGGGCATTGACGCTGGAAGTGGCAAGCTGAAATAGCAATTTGGGGGGATGTTTATTTGGGACAATCAATATATTGTTACGAAGTTGCAACATTGATCGTAGGGTTAAACGTCTGCATACTAAGTAAGAAATGGTAAAGAGGTTGTAAAGTGCTTGGTATGCATCAAGTGGTGCACTTTACAACACCTCCCCCCTTAAAAACGAAACTTGTACCTAGGATTGGTACGAGTTTCGGTTGAAGAAGCAGAAGATGATGGACCATTAATGGTTTGTGTTTTCGGTAAGGAAAGGGAACGAGAGAGATTTGAAGACAACTTGCTTGAAGTTGGAAATGGATGAGAAAGAATTGTAGATGATCGTGGTTTTGGTAGTGGCAGAGGGTCAGAGATCATATGATTTTTGTGTAAATCTTTTTGTGTATACAATTTTCTTAAGAAAGCGATAACTATGGACATCATAAGGAAAAGTATGGCCAAGAGAATATAAATAGTAGTGATATGTTTGTTATTTGAGGAATTTATGATGGGGTGTGAAATTTGTTGATAATTTATATCATCTAAGCTTTTACTAATAGCGTTTAAATCATTAATTTGGTTGCGAATTGTAAATGTTTGAGTTTCTATGATGGGTAGTTTAGCGAAATGAAATTGGGTAATGTTTGGAGTAGATAAAGGGATGGCAGATGAGATAAAGTTTAGTTTTGTATCTGTTTCATAATTAGTTTTGGAAATAAGGGACTGGTATTTTGTGTTTGCTATGCAAGTAGAGTCAATTTTTAGTATTCCAGTTGAATTGATAGTTAGTTGGGAATTAAATTTTTGGCATTTGATTATAAGATTTTCGGGATTTGGGGAGACGAATAGCCAAGAATTTGAATCGGCTAGTTGTAGGAATATTGGATGAAAAATTTGCATAATTTGCATTTTACAACTATTGGGGGTGCTTGGTAATGTAGAAAGCAGATTAAGTTCGCAAGCATTACTGAGATGTGTAAATAAGATTGGTCCATTCTGTTCGCAAATATAATTGTTTTTATGGGTGTTGAAACATTTTTCTAAATTTTGTTCTTCGTAGAGGAAGTAAGACTGTTTTTCAGAATCAATAACGAGTAAGGGTTTTTCGGGAATTATTACGGAATATGAGTTGTTTCCAACCAGATTGGGGATACTGGTCATTTTGTAAATACTATAGCTTTTAGATGTGGTTAGTGGGATTTTCAATAGAAAATGTATTTTGTCATTGGAAAAGTATATATGTGTTTCTAAAATGTTAAATAGTTTATCTATGTATTGTTCCTGTAGGGGAAATGGCAGACGATTGTCTTCAGGAAGGAAAGGTTGAATTTTTCTAATTTCTTCGGTTAATTTAGATGGATCTATAAGATATGGATGTAGTTTTCCATGGGCTGCGGAATAAATAGCTTCCAAAAGGTGGCTTTTTGCTGAATAGTAGTATTCAGATAAGGAATTAAACATAGTAAATAGTTCTGTTAGTTGAAAAAATGATTCGGTTAAGTAGTCATGGTTGTTCTGATTAAGTTGGATTTTCTCCACGTTTAGACTAGTTTTTTTCAAGTTTTTCACCAAGAGCAATTAATTGCTCATTAGTAAGATTTAGTTGGTGTATGATATTTTTTGAAACGGATATTTGTTTTTCATACAGATTGAAAGCATGACTTTGTTGTTGATCTAAATTGTGTATGTGCTCAGAGAAAGATTTGGCATCGTTGTCATCAAGGGTTCCAAACAATTGCTTAGAAATAGTCCCGACAACATTTAGAAGACCTCGTTTTAGTAGACGGGGTTTTACAGTGGTACCAAGATATTTGTTTATAATGAGATCCTGTTCATTAAGTCTGTCCAGAATCATGGAGGATTGAATGGGAAGGGTAGTACATTGGTTTAAGGATTCTTGAGTTGAGAGGAATTGTTCGCAAAGGGATAATATTTTTTGATGATATAGTAAGATAGCTTTGTATTGGGTATCAAATTCACTTAAACTAGAATAAATTACTAAATTCCAATGATTTGAGAAGAGCTTGAGGTTACCGATGTTTTCGTAGTAGAGTCCAGTTTTGTTTTGTAGATCGATGATTTCGTATGAGGTTACGGGTTGGTTATATAATGCCATTGGAGAAGTAAAATATACGAAGGTGCTTAGGATGAGGAGTTTTACGAAAATTCCGTCCATTTCTAGAAAGATATAGGAATAATTTCTTTTTATTAAGAAGAAAACAATTTGAGTCTATTGTTGTGAACTTTTATAGCTCGATTTTTGTATTTTATTATGGAATTAACTCCAGAGGAAGATAAAATTTCATATGGACCATTCCATATAGAAAGTAACTTTTTATTTTTGTTCTTAGGACAACTTTCGTTTTTAAGTAAAACATAGTCTCCTTCTGTGAAAGTTACAGGATTTTGTTTTTTGTCATATTGAATCTTGGAAGATTCTTTACTTTTGACTAAGTGTTCTCTGGCAATATGATGAGCGTGTTGTAATCGTGATTTCAGCTCATTCGCATATAGATCATAATTATAACATATTTCAGGATTTTTAGTTAAGCTAGTAGGAAGTTCCACTTGTCTTCCAAAAACTAACTCAAAGGGAGTAAAAGCAGTAGAAGTATTAGGGGTAGTATTATGGACGAATACGGCATATTTAATCCAAGAATCCCAATCATCTTGAGACTTGTTTATAAAACAGCGGAGATATTCCACGAAGTTTCGGTGACTTCGTTCACAGGACCCATTTGACTGAGGTCGGTAAGCTGTTGTTTGAAGTTTAGTGATCTTTAAAAGTTTACAAACGTTTTTAAATATGTCACTGAGGAAGTTTTGACCTTGGTCGGATAAAACGTATTTAGGGGTACCGAAGCGAAAGATTATTTCTTTGACGAATGCTTCGGCGATAGTATTAGCTTCCTGATTTGGTAATGGAATAGCATCGGTGTATTTAGTTAAATCATCGATGAAAGTTAGAAGGTATTTGTTTTGGTTAGAAGTGGTAGGATATGGGCCAACGATATCAATAGATATCTTTTCAAAGGGATGTTTGGCAGTAGAAGTGATTACCATAGGTTCCATGGTGTATTTTGTGACTTTGTTTTTCTGACAGAGTTCGCAGTTTTTGATATACGTTTTTATATCTTGGAACATATTTTTCCATTTGTGATATAATTTTATACGTTTGAAAGTTCGGTTGACTCCACAATGTCCTCCAATTGGATTTAAGTGAAATTCCTTTAGGATGATTTGAATTTCTTCACGAGTTGGTTCACGACTAGGGGAGGAGTTAGTTAACGAATTAATGACTTGTGAAGAAGTACAAGGATCTTGAATCGGAGAGGTTAGGTTAGACGACGAAATGGTAGGCAGGTTTGGCGACGAAGTAGGGGATGAGTTAGTAAGAGTCGAGCTAGTATACGGATTGGAACAAGAGTTGGTAAGTGAATTAGGAGACGATATAGGAGTTGAATTGGTAGAAGAACTAGTAGACGATTTGGAAGAATTAGTACACGAATTAGTAGATGGGTTAGTAAACGAATTAGTAGGAGAGTTGGTACACGATGTAGTAGGCGAGTTAATACAAGAATTGGTACAGGATATAGGAGACGATTTTGAACAAGAGTTAGTACATGAATTAAAACAAGAATTGGCACACGATTTAGAAGACGATTTGGAACAAGATATAGTAGACGAATTAGTAGACGATGTAGTAGACGATGTAGTAGACGAATTAGTAGACGATGTAGGAGACGAATTTGAAGACGATGTAGTAGACGAATTAGTAGATGATCGAAGAGTCATTTTAGCAATTCTGCTAAGGCAATCGGCGTTCGTATTTTGTTCGCCTTTTTTGTGAATAATTTCATAATCAAACTCTTCGAGTTGCAGGCGATATCGCATTAGTCTTGAACTAATGTCTTTGCAATTATGGATATAGATGAGTGGTTTGTGATCTGTGATAAGGAGGAATTTTCTTCCATAGAGATAGGGACGGAAATGCCGGACTGACCATACAATGGCAAGCAATTCCTTATCTGTAGTGGAATAGTTCTTCTCACTCTTATTCAGCGTGCGAGAGGCATATGCGATAGGCAAGTCATTTCCTGGCTCACCCTGTGAAAGCACACTACCAATAGCAACATCACTAGCATCTGTTGTAAGGATAAAGTTTTTAGTAAAATCAGGATATTGGAGAAGGGGTGGATTAATAAGTTTTTCTTTTAATCCGTGAAAAGAATTTGTACAAAGAGGAGTCCAGTCAAAAGGGACGTCCTTGCGAAGAAGATTAGTAAGGGGTTTAGAAATTTTAGCGAAATCTTTGATGAAACGGCGATAGTATCCAGCAAGACCCAGAAAACTTTTTATGTCTTTGGTGTTTTTGGGTTGAGCGAAGTCTTTAACACACTGGATTTTCTGAGGATCTGGTTTAATGCCAGATTCGTTTATTACATGACCCAAGTAAATAAGTTCCGATCTTAGGAACTGGCATTTCTCAGGTTGTAGTTTGAGATTGTGTGTTCTCAAACGATCAAAGATTTCGACTAGCTTAGAATTGTGTTCCTCTAATGTTTTTCCATAGATCACGATGTCATCCATGTATACGAAAGTTTTTATACCTTGAAGACCAGTCAGAACGTTATTCATTAACCTTTGGAAGGTAGCGGGGGCACCTTTTAATCCATAAGGCATTCTAATGAACTCGTAATGACCAAACGGCGAGGAGAAGGCTGTCTTCTCTCTATCTTCAGGCTTAACTTCGATTTGGTGGAATCCACTAGCGAGATCTAAGGTGGAAAAGAATTTGGAGCTCCCTAACTGATCTAGAATATCAGTTATATTGGGAAGAGGGTAAGCATCACCGACTGTTTTGTCGTTGAGCTTACGGAAATCGACTACGATTCTCCATTTCTTATTACCATTCCTATCAGGTTTCTTAGGTACAACGATAAGAGGAAAATTCCATGGACTATTCGATGGTTGGATAATATTATCGTCCATCATCTCATGAATTTGTTTATTTACCTCTTGGCGCTGAGCTTCAGGTAACCTGTAAGGTTTGATATAAGTAGGGGTAGAATCGGGGGTATGGATTGAATGTTGTACGGATGTAGTATGAGTCAATTTATCCCCATTTAGGTAGAATAAATCGCCATACAACATACACAGATTTAAGATAGAATCTTTTTCGTCGTTAGTCATGTGATCAGTCACGACTAATTCTTTGATAGTTTGGATTCTATCGTAAGAAGTTGGATGCTGTTGGATTTGGAAGATATTGTAATTAGAGACTTCGTCGAAGATTAATTCATCTGTGTTAAATTCAATAGGGAATTCGGAAGAGTTGACCACAGATATATAAGAGATAGTACTATTGGCAGGAGTAATACTATTGCCAATATACAATCCACTGGGAAATTGTTGGGCTAAGCAAATACTGTCAGCTTTAGTTTCCTTTAGTACAGGAAGTAATACTTCAGTTCTAGCAGGAATCTTAACGTAGTTGGAAGGGATTAGATCATATTCGATGATGTGTTTTTGAAAAAAAAGAGTTAGAATTTTAGTGCCATAATTGATTTGAGCTTGATGATCATCGAGGAAATTATTACCAATAATTCCATCAGTAACAATGGGAAAGTTCCTGTCTACTACATGAAATGGATACGTGATGGTGATGTTTAAGGGTAAGTTTACATTCAAGTAAACGACACCCTGGGTTAATATAACGGATTCGGTAATTCCAGACAAAGAATGAATTATGGAAGAGTCGATTGCTACTTCTGGCTTTAGTTTGTCGATTTTGATTAAACAGATTTCACTACCACCATCGATGAGGAATTTGGAAGGATTATGATTTAGAAGAGTTGATGAAGAAATCTCAATAGAGTCTACACGGCTAACTTTGCTATTGAGATTGATATGGAAGATGTGGCGAGGAGAATTTAATTGTTGGTCCGGACCCTGCCACTGGTTCCGGCCTCCGGGTGGTTTTCCGAATGATGAGTATGATTCGGAGGAGGAGGATTCCGATTCTGAGGTTGAGAATTTTGAGGTTGGGAATTTTGAGATAGAGAATTTTCTTGACGGCGTCTATTGTTATATTCTCTTTTCCTACACTCTTGGATATGATGTCCCGGGTTTTTACAGTAGTTACACGTTACACTGACTGTTCTCACTTCACTTTTGATCACGGGTAAATTGTCTTTATTTTGCTTCATGTAGCATTGGTTTATTGAGTGACCCGGCTTTTTACAATAGGCACACGAAATCTTAGTAGGTACAGGTTTACTGTGATTTGGATAGTGAGGGGGGAAGGAGGAAGAGCTTCTCTCCTCTTCTACTGCTGCTTCTACAGCTTCTGACAAGGTTTCGAATCTGGAGGCTTTAATAATCAAGCTGAATTTTGGGTTTAGACCCCTTTCAAAGCTTTTTAAAGCAGTTTTCGCATTCAAACTTTGTATGCACTCGGAATTGTCGGTGCCCTCACTGGCTATGCAGGCGTCATTTAAATTCGCTAGGGTTTGCTCAACTCTATTAGCATAATTTCGTACAGACTCAGACGGTTTTTGTGTGATTTGGATTAGTTCTACTTGCAGTTGCGATAGCGACTTCGTTTCTAGGAATTGATTTTGAAGTTTTTCTTTTAAATCATCCCACGTATTAAATTCACAATATTTGACGATATTGTACGCGGGACCACTTAATTTGGTTTTTATAATGGTCATCAGAAGGGGCAACTCGGCAGTGGAGGTTTCTAGGGCTAGCAGATCACAGGCATTTAAAAATTTATGCAAATTGGCACGGTTGCCATCAAACTCAGGGATGAGCTTGAAAGCGAAAGATCGGTCTAGTTTCGGAGCCATATCGAGAGTGGAATCGATTTGAGAGTTTGGTTCGGAAGAGGATGAATTATCAAGGGTACTGGAGGTTTCGGAATCGGATATAGACACTAGATTATCTTCTGAGGACATAGGAGAGCAGACGACGATTGACTTACACTATTAACGTAAAATTATTATATTTTTGTGTTTTAGAGGTAATTGATTCCGTATACTTAATACTAGTACAATATGAATATGAATATAATAAAAAGAAAGTCGATAAGAGTAAAGAGAAAGAAAGGTGAAGAAAAAAAAAATCTTAATATTATTTACTTCTGGATTACTGGAACTTCAGCGGCTGGATCTGCTTCAGGATGATGATGTGATGACTGCTGCCGTCGGTTTTCCTTTTTTTTTTTTTTTTTGCACTGATAGTCTTGTGTTTTTTTTTTTTATTTTTTTTTTTGTATAGTTGGGATGACTCTCTCTCCCTTTTTTTGTTTTTCACTGGTGTTTGTTATTAGTTTAGTTTTTCACGAGTTCACTGAGCTTGATTGTTAATGTATTCTTGTTTATTGTTTGGACTTTTGACACTTTTCAGATAGACCCCACATCTGACACCAAAATTTCTGTTGTGCTTTTTGTCTTTTATACTGAGAGGCACAACTCTCAGTTGGGTCTTACCTTGATGGTGTTATTTTGTATGTCCGTCCAAATCAATAAAACACCGAACAACGAAATTTTGCACTTTTTAGTTTATTGTTTTATTATTATAACTTATAAATTACAATCTTATTCTAATTTACTTATTTTAACTTATTTATTTAGGTTTTGGGAAAAACGAACAAAGATGTAGGATTAAGATATTGAAACGAGTTTGAACGAAATAGAAACTGAGTCGATTGATTGATAATTACGGACTCCCGGGTTGAAACAGAGTGCCGAACTGAGTGACTGAACTAGAGTGACTGAACTAGAGTGTCGCGTCATTGCCCAGTGACCAATATAAATAGCCTCGATTGAATCATTCAATTCGAGGTTCGACGAACGAAGAAGAAAAGCAAAAAGAATAGGGAAATCCGGAAGGGAATTCCCGGATAAGTCAAGTGGCTCATGTTACTTTGTCGCGCATACGATCGATACATAAAGCGATCGTTCGTATGTTCGTATGGAAAGTGAAGTGCGACATCAGCACAACGAGTTAATTGACTTGTGCACTTAGTTGCGCAAGGGAAATAAAGAAAGACCATAAATAAGCATTGTTTATTTAGGTCGGAAGCGTTGGGCATTGACGCTGGAAGTGGCAAGCTGAAATAGCAATTTGGGGGGATGTTTATTTGGGACAATCAATATATTGTTACGAAGTTGCAACATTGATCGTAGGGTTAAACGTCTGCATACTAAGTAAGAAATGGTAAAGAGGTTGTAAAGTGCTTGGTATGCATCAAGTGGTGCACTTTACAACAATACTGATACTCCTTTTCCGTACAAAACCACTGGAACTATGCTAAAGAGTGTTTCGGCGTCCTGCTGATGTGCGTGATAATTTCCACAAACTGTAGGCTCCTGTGGTAATGTTTCTTGGTGGTAATGTAGAAGTGAGTGATGTCGGCTCTCACATCTGTTGACTCCACAGGCTCGTCCACTTCGACACCTAAATCGCTTTGGGTGTCCTAAACATCCTTCACATACGCCACGGCTTCTCACCAATTCCCATTTTTGTCGTACTGAGAGCTGTCGAAAACGTTCGCACTCAACAAGTTTGTGGTCACGATCGCAAAGGTAACATCGTCCTCCTGGTGTATTTGACTGGTTCGCAGCATTCGGAATCCTTCCTTCAGTGTGCGTATGCAACTGTGCCTGATGTCGTCTTTCACTTCGTCCGTCTACTGCGGCAAATGTGGTGACACTACTAGCTGCCTCTGCAATTTTGTAAAGCCAGTCGCTAAACTGCGCAAGATTATCTTCCTTTGTTCCTTTGTCTATAGCCCAATTTAATCTTATTGGAGCTGGCAGCTTGTCGATCAACTCTCGCAGCAAGGTGGGGTCATTAAGGTGATTTAATAACCCTGATGCTTCCATTGTACACTTTAAACTTCGAACAGATAGTGCATACTGAATTATTGTATCCAACCGATCAGCTTTCGGTGATGGCTCCGCACGAATTTTTTTCAACATAGTCTGTAGAATATACGATGGCTGACCATAAAGCATGCGCAGTTCAGATATGACTTCTGTTACTGCCGATGGCAACATCAGACGCGAACCTACAGCACGTAAGGCACTGCCTTTTAACGCTCTATGCAACCGCCACAAATTTTCTTCTGCCGAGAATCCGCACAGCTTTGTCGTATTTTCATAACTGCTTATGAAAAGCGGCCACTCCTCTGGATTTCCTGAGAACAATGGAAGCTCCTTAGCCAACACTTGACGTGCCGCAATCTGACGTTGATTCAGGGAAACTGGTTCCACGACGGCTGGATGTGTAACACCAGAAGCCTGGTCATTCTTGCGAGCTGCGATCTCCTTTGCTTTAATGTCCTCAGCAGTTATTGGCTTTAGATTGTTTGCCCAGTCAGCTACTCGCCTGTTTTGCACACTTGCATTGTCCTCAAATTCATCCGTATCTTCTTCGAGAGCCAATATTTCGAACTTATCTCGAAGATAATCTTGCTCTCTCTTCTTTTCCATCGCCAGAAATTTCTCGTCCAACAGTTTTTGTTCCTCCAAACGACGTAACTCCAGCTTGAGGTTTCGACGACTTCTGGTTGTGGACGCAACTGATCGCCTATCAGCTTCAACGTCTTTAACTGACGGGGGCCGTGTAGTGTCCAAACGTTCACCAGCTGCGCTCGGGTTGCGAACAGTCGCATTGAGCTCCGTGCATGCTCTGCACTCCCAGCTCCTGCTATCCACTGTTGCGTCCACACCAGCACAGCTATAATGCAACCATTTTTGGCACTTATCGCACTGCACCATGTCTTCAACGTCGTTATTCTTCCGGCATGAGATGCAATCTTTTTCCTCCTCATTCGGCATTGCAAATGGCGTCTCAGTAATTTTCCTTGAAATTCCTCTTGGCAATTATTTTTTTAGAAATGTTATCAGCAATCAGGCGGATAATATTTGTTGAGTATTCCTTTATGTGGGAAAACTAAAATACGTTATTTAAATAAGAATTTCATAAAAGTTACATTGGTTTTTTACCTAAAAAAATAATTATATCTTCTGGGTTCACACGTCCTGTCCTGAAAGCTGATAATAATTTATGCGACGAAAAGTATCTCCCTTCCCATTATTTACTTAAAGAAGAAGTGAAGTGCGAATACAAGTGGATGTGTTGGGCTGCGTTCAGCACCACTTTAGAAACCACTTGGTTGCATACAGCTGTCAGCAACAATCTATGTGTCAACGGCTGGCAGCGAGCGGTTGCGAACTTCCTCCACTGAAGTCGCCACATTACTCCCCCTTCAGTGACGAAGTTACGATGAGCTGTCAAATGTGACTTTTCGTTTGACATATGTTTTTGGTTTTTGTAAATTTTTGGAATTATTTTCAGCATCATCTGGAATCACATCTGAATGTAGGTGTGCTGGCTTTAATCGGTCCACGGAAATGTTTAATATTCTTCCTTCTGCGTTGATCTTGAAGAGCCGGTCAGAAATTCGTTGGACTATTGGATACGGGCCAGTGTACGGTTGTTGCAGTGGTTTTTTAACAGCATCACATCGGAGGAATACGTGAGAACATTTGTAAAGGTCTGGTGAAACAAATAGTTTGTTCTTCGTATGGTTTGCAGTCGCTGTCGGACGAAATTTGCGCATGTCCTCTCGGTGTTTTTTCGATGAAAATCTGTGGATCAGACGCGAAGTTATCATTAGCAAAAAACTCACCAGGAACTCTGAGATTTGTTCCATAAAGCATCTCTGCTGCGGAGGCTTTGATATCCTCTTTGTATGCTGTGCGCAGTCCCAACAACACTGTCGGAAGAGCATCAACCCGGTTGGTATCTTCGTGACACATCAAAGCGGCCTTCAGCGTGTGGCAGCGGTATATCCGCTTAGGACTGGGAGGATCGGTGTTGTTAATTGGAAACTCAATTTCCTAATTATCCTTGGCAGGGGTTCGGCACGCTTGCGTTGTGCTCGCGGCATTTAGCTCGTCGGTGGGGTGGTGTTCTTTCTGCCGTCCCTTAGGTCCACAAAATAAAATTTATCGTGCCGAAAATAAGGTTTTGCTTTCGTAATATCTAGAGTGCTTTGCAGCATTTTTTTTAATAGTTGACCTGGAAAGTGTTAAGTAACATAGGGTTACCTAAGAAAATCATCACGCAATATACACTGCATGATATTTGAGGGGTAACACGAGACAATGTAAACAGGAACTGTCGGATATTGTTGACAGGGGATGATTTGAGTCATCCTTCGGCTTAACCCACCCTAATCCATTGTACTCTGGTCAATGGCTCCATGGTTGCCATGTGCCGATGCGATTTATTGGCAACCCCTAATGAAAAATTTCTACTTCTACTATATCCTCATGCTTCTCCCATCACGAACCTATCACCAACTGAAAATCAATCTTAATCCATCTTCTATGGAAGATCCTTTATAAATGAAAAAGGGGACTCGAATTGTTTAATACAATTAAAAGTTAGTATATTTGCGTAAAAACTACGTCTATAATTCAAGGGGGGGATATTATAATCATAATTAACAAGGGTGACAAATTCATTGAAAGTGGTTGTGACTACAAATTATGACAAAGTAAGTGACATTAAAGAGTTGCTCTTGAAGAAATTATTTAGTAAGAGAACGCTTCATGCGTGTTATACGGTATTATAATTTAAAAAAAATCAACAATAAGTAATAAAAAAAAAAACCTTATTAGGGTAATATTTAGTTAAGTTGAGCCCGTAAGACAATATAAAAAAAATTAAAAATTAACTTTGCACTTACAGCTTTTTTGTTGTTTAAAACTTTTGTGCGCACAAACCGACTCGGAATTCTGATGCTGATGTTGATGATGAATTATGATAAGTTCTGTGAAAATACGATTATACGATCTTTGGGGTCTCCCTACACTACAAACTCTACAATGACTTTAATTTAAAAGCAACTATTATAAATACTTGTCAATTAATTATGGATACATGACTAATTTGATGACTCGCGCTGCAGGACACTTCACAAGTTTCGCTGAAGTCTCTTTAACCTCCTGTGGCCTATTTCACCAACTTACATATTTGTATTTACAAGCACTTTTTAACAAAATTTTTGATTTTTTTGATTTATGTCGTTTCACCAAACTCTGGGTATTACAAATTTGTAGTTGTATTCTACAAAGGGAAATTTGTAGGAATAATTCACTTTTCGTTTCACCAAAAGTTATTTATAGTTGTAATTTACAAGTTACAAATTAGTGAAAATTTTACTTATTTGTGTCTTTACGTTTCACCAAAGAAATTTAATTCACAAATTTTGTTTAGTATGTGAGAATATTACGCAAGTAAAAGTTGACGTGTAATTCCTCCTACAAGTTTTGTTTTTTATTGAAAGTAATCGAAAAAAAAAATGTCTTTGCGACGAAGGCATAGTAGTAGCGATAGTAGCGAAAGTGACGATTATGTGTTAATTGCAAGAAAAAAAAATTATCGGCCGCGTATAAACTATGTCATTTCGGAGTTATTTCATTTTAATGAAAAATTTCGTCTGAGTCGATGCAAGGCAGAGGAAATAATTGCAATTATTGGACCACAGATAGCCCACACGACTGAAAAGAACTTTGCATTAACACCGAGGCAACAGTTTCTCACAGCTTTACACTGGCTTGGGAATGGAGGGCAGTACCATGGAGTTGCTGACATGCACGGGATATCTAAGTCGACGGTATGCAGATGTGTTTACAGAGTTTGTACAACAATGGTTAATTTACTGTTTGAAAATGTTGTATGTTGGCCTAATGAACACGAAAATATATGCGAAAGATTTTACGATATTGCCGGTAAATACCTACATGTTTTTCTTTTATTTGTTCGAATTTTTAGAATTATGTATCTCTCGTATTAGGCATGCCATGTGTTTACGGATGTATAGACGGGACTTTAGTAAACATAGATGCTCCCAATGAGTTTGAATCTGCATATGTCGATCGACATGGAAAGCACTCTATTAATTGTATGATGGTATGCGGGCCCGACTATAACTTCTACAATGCATACGTGAATTGGCCTGGAAGTGTTCACGATTCAAGGGTTTTGCGCAGAAGTCCGCTTTTCTCTAAATTTGAAAGTGGCTTTCGACCTTATACTCATGCAGTTTTACTTGGGGATACAGGATATCCGTTGAAGGATTGGTTAATTACACCGATTTTGAGAAACTCAACTCCTGAAATTGATCGATACAATAGAGCACATAAATCAACTAGAAGGATAATAGAAAACGCTTTTGGAATTTTAAAGGAGAAATTTCCATGCCTGAAGCACTTGCGATTGCAACCGATAAAAGCAGTCAATGTCATAAAATGTTGCGTTATATTGACTAACATTTCACGCCAAGGAACAGATAACTATTTCGAGATGTACACCACTGAAGATGAAGAAAACATAGAGTACCCAAATGAAAACGATGATAATTTGAATGGTCACGCTACTTTACAATATTTTCTAAGTCACTTTTCATAAAAAATAAAACAACAGCGAGATTGATAAACAAAATTATATTTATTCTTCTTTTTTTTACTTTTTTAATAATCACTAAAGTTAACAGTTCTTTCTCCGGACTCTGAATTGTGAGTCTGTATGAAAGACTCCTCCAGTTCCAGAGTTAGGCGACTTATTGGTAACCCTAGATCCCTCTCCTTTTTTCGCGCATCCAATTGCAAATTGTATATTTCCAACTGCAGTCTCTTTTTCTTTAGGCAAATAATATCTGCTTCGTCTGATCCTATTGCCGGTTTCCGTTTCTGTCTGATGGTCCGTGTATATTTTGATGGCATGGATGGGCTTAAAAAAACAGAAAACATATCTGTGCAGATACAATTGTCTGAAGAACGAAGGCTTTGTCTTACCATATTTCGCCTTCCTCAATATTTCCGGACTTTGGTGACGGGATATTTTCTAGTGGTGTTGAAGAGGAATCATCAACAATCCCACTCAATGTCGGTGATTCTTTACCGATAATATCAATAATGATATTATCGAGATCAGTAAAAATGCAGTTCGTACCCCCTGCCGAACCGGTTTTTTTAGAATTATCAATTTTTATCTTTAAAAATGTTATAGTTACAAGTTAGCAACGCAAAAAAACAATAAATAATTGGATATAACTATAGCTGAAGGCTGAATTTATTTTTTAGTATGTATGTAATATATACATATACATACTTAGGTATGTATTTACTTACCACGGTTCCTCTTTTTAAATTTTGCCACACAACGTCACGAAGGTATTTCCAGTCTTTGTTGTTTAAAATGCCTTGAGACGTTAGGGAGTTTAATATACTTGTCCACTCTATCATTTTTTTTTCGTAAGTTAAAGTATTTGAAAACTTCCCAAACAAAATGTCTTTTTTATCTCTAATTAGAGACGCAACAAAGATCTTATTTTGTTTATTCATTGCCACGACCGACGCACGCATGTACAACAAACTTGTGAAGAAACAGTTGTACATTACAAGTCAATCACAAAACCGGTGCAACGGTTATTTTGAGCACTTGTAATCAACAACTTGCTTTCCACAATTTTTTTTGCATTCTACTCACAAATTTGCGGATTATATATTTGTAATATGTGAAACAAAAAACTTGATTACAAGTTTGTAGTTGTAGTTCAGAAGTACAAATTTGTGGTTGTAATTTGTAGTTTGGTGAAATAGGCCACTGGCTCCTGGGCTTGAATAAGTGTCCGGTAACGTGTCCGGTTATCTTCCCGTTAACACAGGGGTGTTGAGGACACGTAGGTGGTACTTCGTAGGAGAGGTACACCGCTGAGGACGTTGAGGAGACGATGCTTATTTGCACAATGCGTGGTGGTTGTTATGGTGGTTGTGGTGTTTTCTTGCGATTATTTAGGTGGTGGCTTGTCGTGAGGGTGCCGATGGTGTGGCGACGATTCTTAAGTTGGTGGCTTTTTTGGTTTTTAGGTTTTGTTTTATTGGTTTTTTATTTTTTTATTATTTTCTGGCGGTGGTTAGACGGTGGCGCACACAGGTGACGTTGGGTGCTGCGACCAGATTTGATTTTAATTGGTTTCTGCCAAAAAGTATACGTAGAACGTATAGGTACCACAAAAGAAAATGGATATAACCCAAAAGGAGGGCGTCGATGAAATGTGAAACGCTGTAAAAAAAATTTAGGTACGTGCTAATCAGGATGTAAAATCGGTAAGAAATAATTTACCTTTTAATTTGTAGCAGGGCGTATTACGGCCATTTTGGCCGCCGTGGTTTTATACCCGCTGTGGGTTTAGCCTTAGTCGCCATTTCCTCAGTTAAGTGAGCTGCGTTTAGGCGATAGTTGTACAGCGGTTGGTGCTTCCACCTGCACGAACTACAGCGCTGGATTTACTTTCCAGAACACTGGGATTCGGAGATTCTTCAATGCAACAAATGCGCTTTTGCGGCCGTGCCACTAAAATGTCTGTATATTTTATTTTATGCTGGGTGTGATATGTTGATCACGTCGGGGTCACCAATATGGACACTGTGGTCCATGCAATAAAACAATTTAAGTCTATAAACACTTTATTAACCAAAACAACTCAATATCTACACGTTGGAAATGAATATAAATCAGCGTTTCTTTTTTACTTGACAAAAAGATAGACGCCGTAGTTTTTAAACGTTTTTTGAAAAAGAAATTCACTAGAGTTTTGCGCGACATCTATGTGTCAACGGCTGGCAGCGAGCGGTTGCGAACTTCCTCCACTGAAGTCGCCACAGAGTGCGTTCACATACATCGGTCGCATTCGAGTTAGTCTACTACAATATATTCCTTTTTTTTTTGTTTCCTAACATAATTTTCCTTCATGAGAATTTCCACTATCCCAATTAAATCAATTTTTTACCTTTCTTCTCCTTGCCTCTTCTCATCTTTTTCCCTTTGAAGTTTGATGTTTTCTTGAGTTGTTTAAGTTGTTATTTTTTTTGTTAATTTTTTATTTCCTACGATGCATTGATATATGTCTTGCTTGCCGCAATGTTACTACTTTAAGCGTCACACTTTTTAACACTAAAATAAAACACCGATTCCGTCTTCCTTTTTGTTTTTACTTCTCTTTGTTTTAGGTGTTCTTACATCGACTCGCAGTTATCAACTGAATTATTTTAATACATTCGTGTTTCCTTAATACTATCTACCTACTCACCGGCAGTCTCTCTCTTTTTTTTATCTTACATATTTACTTAGGGTTGCCACAAATCGGCCATCCTGACTAACAAATCGTCCTGATTATGTTACATTCGAATTTATCCAAGGCTTAATGTTCGCCACTTCCCATATCCCCTCATCTAAGTAGGCGACCAATTCTTCTTCGTCGAAATTTAATCCATTGGACAGTATTATTTTGTCGTTGAAATAGTCCGTAAAACTCTCATTTTTCTTCCATTTTCTAGCTTCAAACTTCCTCCTTGCTGCCAATTTGTCCTCTCGTCTGCTAAACAATTCTGTCATTTTCTGCGTCAGGTTCTCTAAGGTTTCCTCCATGAAATTGGGTTGACTGTGTAACCATTGCTGTGCCTTTCCTTTGACTTTGCAAAACATTAATGTACGCAATGTGTTGTCATCAATATTGTACACTTTCTTCATACTGTGCAATTGTGACAACCAGACTTCCAGTGTAATGCCCCCGTCATATTCTGGCAACAAGTCCCTCAGTATTCCAAACGACACTGTTGGTGTGTTGGAAGATTGTTGCTCAGTTTCATAATTATTGGATGGCATAACTGGTGCAGCGTTCGCTTGCAACATTTGGTTCTCTTTTTCCATTAATACTTTTTCTCTCTTCAGGATTTCCATCTCTCTTCAGGATTTCCATCTCTCTTTTGAGTAACTGCAACTCTCGTTCATCATTTAGTCCTCGTATGAAGACATCGAGAGCTCTGTTTCGATAGCTTTCAACTAATGCGCTTACACTTTGTACGTAATAATCTTCTGTTTTAATTTTAATAATTAGGAGTGAGAATTGATGGTTGACACTTGCGTAAAATTCATCAATTTGGCTCCCACGGCAAAAAAAAAATATATATATTTCATCCCCTATTATTTTCAGATTTCTGCAACCAGTACAGGTCCTGTTGTTGTTTTTTTTTTAGCATACTCGATTATCTCGCAGTGGTGGATAATCCCACTTCTAAGGTTGTTATAGCCGTTGAAATTAAGAAAACCAAAAATAAATTCCAACACGCATTTAGGTGTAGTCTTTGGTACCAACTTGTACGAGCAAGGCTTCCCGTCCGTCTTCAAGGTGATATTCGATGATATGTTTAATGTCTTCTCCTGTGAATTCTTTGATTGCATGAATTGTACCAGTTCGTCGTCTAGAATTGAAGAATTTGAAGCACCTACAACTCCCATTGCAAGTTTGACGACAAGTTTAAATAGACATTTTTCCCTCCTTCTTTGCCTTAACTGTGGCATAATAATCTTCAAAGTCACTAAGTCGTCTGACTCCAGAGAAGTAAATACTTCTTCGAGAAGATTGCTCAATCTCTCGTTGAATGTTTCTAATGACTGCCATCTTCTCTCCATGTAAATCTCCAACAACTCGTTCCAATGTGGCCCCATCCTCTACGATGTTGCTATTTCCAGATCCTGAAGGTTCGTCTCGTCGTAATTTATGTTCTCCATCATTTTCTGTTGGATCGTCCATTTCAAACGAAAACTTTCTTTTAACTTGTTCTACGCTTTTTCTTCCATTATTACTCAAAAAACTAGACCACAATTCCATGTCGACAACTGCTTTTATACACAAAAGCACACCCAAACCACAATAAAAACCACACCCTAACCATTTCAAACTACATTATACCAATCTCCGTGGACTTTGCACCCATCCGATTACAGGCTGATTACTTGCTTAACAACTAGGTATGTTGTTTACCGACGACGACTACGACGACACGCTCCGCTCCCGCTAAGGGGCGTAGGCCACAGCGACTATACTGATTATAATGTAAATTAAAATTTAATAAAACACGTAACTATAATTTTCCTCATATGAGGAATTGAACTTTATTTTCCAGACGAACGACTTAAAGTAAAACTGATAATGAAAATGAAATGAGTTTCCATAAGAAACAGTTTGTCGCGTCAGCATAAAGGTTGTTGCGCGTGTTTGGGGAACATGATGCTGCTGTCTGTTCGTGGGAAACTTTGTTCGGCATCATATTGCCAGGAATTTCGTGGGAAACTTAGCGTTCCCATAACTTGTATCCCACCTTCCTAGCACATCACGCGACTTCAAAAATTTCTTCGGATACCTAGTTGATCGCTTCATCATCGTCGGTCGCGCGAATTACTAACAAAGTGATCGTTTAAAAAAAATAATCTTTTATTAATAAAGTGAGCCGATCTGCTCATGCAATAAAACAATAGTCTTTTACCAAGAAAATCTGAAGATATATTTTTTGCATTTAAATTAAATAAAACAGTTGCGATAATCTCTTATAATTCGCCCTCGCCACTCTTTTGGATCTTATGCATTGACAAATCAAGACTAAATCTTTCTTACAAATGTTTGTTCTTATATATTACTTAAAATTACGGAAGGGCCCAAAATTCTAATTTTACACAAGTTTATTCCAAGCGCTTGAAGAGCCACTCGGTGACGAACGTCTGAATGAATAAAAACAGAATTAAAAAGAAATTCTAGGTAACAACTGTCAATCCACCCTAACCCAGGCTGCGGTAGCCCCAAGGTCAACAAAAAAAAAAGGCACGACCAAAAAAAACGTGTAAATTCGTAGTTTAGTAAATTCATATATATGTATATACCAATAGGTATATTACCGCGCTTATAAGTTCTCTTTCTTCCCTTACCCACGTAATATGACCGTGTGAAATGTAGTTAACAAAATTTCTGGGTACTCACCGCTTGTTCCGGTTCACGTTCATGTATTACCAGCTTACTCTCCAGGACGGGGTGCACCGCGCCTCCGGCTCAGCCTGCTATAATTGCCACTGTTGAGTAAACCAAAAAAAGAAAACGGATCGGGTTCCACAACCCCTTCCAGAAACTATCGGTAACCACACTTCTCCCAATGACGCCGCACGGCTCGCCTTAAGGGCTATTCACCAGCAAAATTTGCTTTCCTGTCCCCTTTACATGGGGTGCACAAACGAAAGAATATATCCCCAACCCAAAGATCGATTCGCGGTATTAGCCGGTTTTGGATCAAATTGCCCGTCGTTACCTTTACATTTATTTATTCCAAGCATTACACTCAATAAGAATCAATGGATCTTCAAACTCCAAGAAAACTACTTTACTCGAATCGACCGCCGTCACCGTATTTATGTACTTATCGCCAGAAAATTTACGGATTAATAAAAGATACCAAAAAAAAAAAAACGAAAACTGTATACCCTAGGGGCATAGTTGAGACTGTATTACTAATTTACTATAGATACTTGAACGGGATCTGCTTATTTGAACCGTATTACTTCACACCACAAAAGTTTATATCGTCTAATCCTCGGACACCGATGGTGCCACGCACAAAAAAAACTATAACGTTACTGGGACATGAATCCCTGAACCAATTTGGCCCACTGGCCCCGAACTACACCCGCTGGACTCCTTGCTGCTGCGGCTACGATGGCTGCCGCCGACTCGGTGTCCCACCGCATGAGCTCCTGCTTGCTTCCTGGACAATGGGTAATCACCGACGTGGAGGGTTCACTCTCGCACACGGGTGGGGGTAAATGGTTCCCGAAAATCCCGTCGCGGGCTGCTCCTCTACTGACCACGCTGACCTGGCGAATTTCAAATGCTCGAAGGGAGGGTTTTCTTTAATTTCCACTCGGGGTTGAGCTTCACTGCACTGCTCTTAATTGGGGGGGGTGAGTGTGGGTGATGCGAAACCCTTTACGGGGCTATTTTAGTTCACACGCGAAGGGGTAGTTACGTGAACACAAACGCTCTGACTGAGCCACGTGGCTGACACTATTCGATATCCTTTGCGCGGATATTAATTTGGTCCATTAAAGCCAAAAAAAAACTATATAATTAATTCGCACTTTGTCTTTTGTTCTTTCTCTGTGCCACTTGACACCACCAAAACCGACCAACAGAAAACTCAATTTATTTGTCACCCGTTCGACGGCCACACTTCGGCCAGGGAAAAAAAATGTGTTTCCCCACGAACTCGACCTCCCAACGCTACAACGCCAACTCCTCGACTCCCTAAACTGACTCGACCACTTCAACAACTCGCCTCACAAAAATCAATCGCGTGATTCTTAGTACCGCTCATCCTTACAGTTGCCCACTATACCCGTGGTATGTACTATCACGCCATGCTTGGTATACCAATTAAATTATTCTAGATTTATTTTCATTAAAAAAAATATTTTTTATTTCTTTAGAGGAGAAGCCTCTTCTTTTATTAACTACCAAATAAGAACTGAAACTTAAAGCTAACAAATTCGTACTTATTACCTAGGTTTTCTTATCTCTACGTGCTGTGGCTGTGGGAATGGAACATAGAGTCCATCATATATCATCTGGTTTATCGTTTCCAGATAAGGACAAACTATCGTCCATCATACATCATCTAGTTTTATAGTTTCCAGATGATGTTCGGTGTGGATAAGGACAAGTGTCTTATGACTGGGTCCAGATGTTGGTGATCGTGGGATCATCGGCTTCGTTATGAGTCCCTAACATAACTCGCGCTGTCAACGGATTTGTACGAATGCACTTCTCCAGCGATTTGACTTTGAATAATGAAATTCAAGCTATCGACGTCCTTATTCTTCTCTGCTAATATTGCCCGATCACTAACCCAATTGGGATTTTTATGGCTCTGAAATTTGCACACTTTGTACTTGACTGTGCTACATCTTCTTCAGTCCACTGAACTTTTTGAATGCCCATCTTCAGTTCATTTACCTGGCCTGTTGGAAAAACTTGCTTCAATCGTTCTTTCATATTTCCGCGCTAATTAAATACACCCGCGTATATTTCGTAATTAAAACAAAAAATATTTTTTTAGGATTTTATGATGTTTATTTATATTTTTTTTAATTAGTCGTTCAAGTTTATTATCACCGAACTGTAGTCTAAGTCTATGTTATTTCTAGACTGCCTTCACTGCTTGTTCGTTTCTTATATTTATATCCTACTTAGTAATCTATGTATTTGGTTTAAATAAAATCTTTTCTTTATTCTTAATCTATCTTTCCTTATCTACTGTGTGTTTGGTTCAAACACAATCTTTCCTTTATTCTTAATATATCTTTTCTTATCTACTCTGTATTTAAACTATATGGTTAAGGGTCCTTAACTCGCTCGAGTTATGGGATTGATGGAAGAAGAAAATGAAACAAGCTTTTCAACAAAATTAACAATTTTTATTTTCTCTTATAATGCGCATCTAACAACCGTCGAAAGAGAACTGATCCATCATACCTAATCGTACAATCAGCTTCGCGTCAGCTTCATGCACAACTGCATGTATGTACATGTTCTATTGTTATCTTAACACAGATCTCTTGTTTGCTGTGGTCAAGAGCTGTTGCTAAGCACTCCATGTATATTAAACGTTTATGTACATATTATATAGATTATGATCTGCGTATGTAACTCGCGCAAAATAAGTTACTAAGAATCTTTTAGTTAAAATAATGTTTTTTTATTCACTTAAAATGTCTTAGGAGCTAAATAACATGTAGTATTTCTCTACGATATAATTATAACTAACTGAAGGAACCAAAATGTTCCTATAAATATACTTCGTCGATATGAGGTATCGATACTATTTTTGTTATCTTGTTTACTTAGGTCATTCCTTGTTGTTTTTTCTTAATCTCTTCTCAGAAAGATACTTGGGATGTCTGTTCGGTCCGTTGATAGTGAGTGTTTGGGGGTTCGTAGAATTGGGAGGGGATGAAGGGGCACTTTACTTTATGTTTGTTCAATTTTCTCCTTTTCCATTAAAAAACACGTTCGATTATTATAGCCACACTGGCGTAACTTTATTATAATGTTCTTGACACAGTGGATAAGGCGACCGCACCCGCCGACGTAGAAAAAAGCAATACAATTTTATCCTAGCACAAGCACTACGTTAACCGCGACCGAACAGCCATCTTTTTTCTTGGCGTACGTGCTACATGCAATCGAAGAAAAAAGATGGCTGCCTGGGTAGTTTTGGTCATGTTGAGTGTCAATGATCGCATGTTGTGGAACAAAACGGCGTAGTGATTATGGAAGATACTCCTATTGTTTGAAGCTCATGTGAACAGTGAGGGTATTCCGTCGCGATCCGGTTGACATGTGTGTTGGCTGTTATTTGTTATCTCTAACATAACTCCTTCCTCCTTTGTCTTTTGTTTATCCCGAAACAAGTATATTAAAAAAATTTAAATTGTTATAACTATAATTAAAGTAATTCCATGCATACTAAGGTTTATGTTTTTGTGTGAATGGAATTTTTCTTCTATTTCGTTTATATTGTTATGATCCGTTGCCACACCTTTTATTTCTTTTTGATGAAACTTTTCGAACACACACTTTACTTTTCTATCTTATGGATGTCAAAGCATACGATCTTATGTGATAGGATAGAAGAAGAATTTTTACAACCGTGCTGTACCGCGTCTCGTTCTTGACTGTTTTTGGAAAATGTTCTGTTCTGCCTTTGAACACGCAATTGGCGCATCACCTTGAAGAGGATAAAATGACATCTTGCGAACTCTGTCTGCGACCAGTTCCCAGACGGGGAACAGATATCCGAGACATATTATGTTTAGCGGTCGTGGGAAGGAAATCTGCGAGTTCGTGAAAATTGCTTAATATGCAAATTTGCGTACGCAACAATATTATTTATGTTTAAATCAGTATTTTTTAATTTTACGTTCGTTATATCATAAGGATGTTCTGTATCTATAGTGTTCGACCTTTCTAGGGAGGGCGACAAATAACAACATGTACTTTCGCAACTGCGTTTTAACGAGTTTTATTTCCTATCGGGAATTTACAAAAAAGGCTTAATATAGTAGATTACAAAAGATTTAATTTTACTTACACTTTTGTGTGTCCTCTCCCTTGCAAAGTCGTTTCAGAAATCAAGTGTGAAACACAAAATGGCGTATAGCCATGCTTCAGTGATTTAATTATTTGACGTTTGCAAAGGAGTGCGTTCACTCAGTGTTTACAATATCAGCGGAACGATTTTACCATTTATACCATTTTGAAATTCGGAACATTAGCTACGATGCTCAAGAATCCGCAACATATAGGGATTGGTTGATTTACAATTGCGTATTTGTTAGAAAACGTTTGGTTATTAATTTCCAATGTACAGTTTTCAAAAATGATCAAAGCGTTTCTTTTGATTACAATTAATTTCCTTTCGTCACAATTATTATTTATTTTAACATCGCTATTTTTTGCAAGTACTGCTCCTTTCATTAATTCTACGATTACATTTTTATTTGTCTTCTTAGTACAATTTATAATTTTATTGAGACAATTTACAAGTGGTTTTAGACGTCTTACTTCTTTATACACGTAATTACTTCCATTTATTTTTATAAATTCACTTTCAATATCTAATTCTTCATTGTCTTTATTAGGTATTGAAGTAATTAAATATTTATCAAAAGTTAACATTTTATCAGGAACTTGGATTATAAATATTAATACATTTTCGTGAAATTCTCTAACTGATAATTTAATTTGTTTTAGTTTATACAGGTCAACATCATACTTATCAATTTACTTAGATGTTAGCAGATTTTCTACCATTATTTGCAGTCTACTAGCTAGTACTATATTTTGGATTTTTTCAATAAGTTCTTTTAATGAGTCTAATCTTCTCGGGTATTCTAGGATATTAAGTATTTGCTCGATTGAATTTAATTTTCCTTTAAGTCCTTTACTCTATGTTGACTTCCATTGTTAAGCTTTGTTTCAAAATATTTATCTCTTCTTGAAACTGGTTATTGATTTTTATTTGTTTGTTGTTATTTGTTATGAGTGTAGAGATTATTGCGATTTTATCGCCAATAAATGAATACACAGTTTATTTTCCAAAATTTAAAGAGCGTAAGAAGACTCTTAAATTTTCCTGTTGAGGAAATCTTTATTACAAAAATTCAATTTAATTTACTTAATTACTTACGTTTAGTTTTCTTTGTGTATAGAGTATAGGTAATAAGTTTAATTTAGTATTTTAAATACTATTTGATTAATTTTTAATGTAGAAAAGTTGAAGGGCAAGGCTAAGTTGCCGCCATCAAGGTTAGATTAGAAAAGAAGGCAAAAAAAAAAGAAAAAACGTGGTGATGATAATTTGACATTCGTTCAAATTTTATTGTCAAAAAAATGGTGGTGCCAATCGTCCGGTTCGACCGGTCTGCCCAAGTTCGCTTACAATTAGGTTATGATTATTGTTGTTAATTGTTTCTAACTGATCTTCTATTTCTTTTTGATCTTCATCGTCGCCAAGGTTTAATAGTCCTCTTCTTGACCTTTTATCCTGGTACCCTTTAATGCTTTTTAATTCACTTTGAACTAAATTCAATTCTTTTTCGATTAATGCGAACGATTTAGATTGACTATAGCTAGATGGTATTGTTAATTTTTTTTATCGAAGTCCATTTTTTGGCTAGTGTATTACATATAGAATTTATTTCAGGTTAATTTATGATATGTATTATTGAGTTAAATTTATTCACTATTTGTATTTTTTCTAAATTGATCATAGCGTAGCCATCACTATTGTGAATCTCTTCAACTTGAATTTTACTATGTACTAAACAGGTACTCACTAAAATTATAACGATCTTCATTTCTTGACTTGTTCGGTTGGCGTTCACTATTCGACTGATGAATTCTTTTATCTTTTATTCTGAGTCAGGTACTGTTGAAGGGAAATTTTCAGTGGTTTGTTTTCTAGTTTGAGTGTATGTGCTATTGGGTTTTGATTTGATTAATGGCCATGTGGGCTGCAATATCCTTCGCAATGTGTTTATTGCGTTTCCTTGTATTCGGTTTCTAATGATGAGCGTCGCTATTGCTTTATTGCATAATCAATGTACTCTATGAACGCAATGACATCTTCTTTCCGGGTTTTCCTGAGTATATAGGAACTTTCTCTAGTCTTTCTAGAGTCACTTTCTGGTCTGCTATTACTGCTGCTGCTGGTTGAGCCATTTTCGTTGGCTTTCTGGAGAGCGCGTAAAGTTGGTGAGTTGATATATCGAGTTGTTTCAATATTTCTTCAAACAGTTATAACGAGTGTTTCCCAGCCGGGGTAGGTTCAGCGGGAATGTCCAAGTCCTGTACGGTGGCAAGCTACGAGTGGAGGGGGAAAACGATAAGAAAACCACGTTGACGAAGTCCAGTTCGTCAAATCAAACACACGGAATTAATTCTTTACAAAATTTACTTTTCTTTATTTATTGTTACTCGAATAAATGTACACGATAATAATATGCGGAGCTCTGCTCGATGACTCTCGATGACGACTCGACGACGACTCCTCGAAGACTCCCTGGTGCACAGGCGGCTTTTCCTTTTATAGCCTGCGTGTTGTTGTCTCTGCTGCTGCGGTCCAAGTTTCTGGCTGCTGCTGCTTGTTGATTGTTGTTGTTGCTTGTTGCTTGGTGATGGTTGTTGTTGTTTGTTGTCTGGTGATGGTTGTTGTTGCTTGTTGTCTACGGCCTCACTACCAATACCTACTACTTCCACTACCATTGCTTAACCCACCATGCTACGACTGCCACTAGCACTACCATGCCACGACTGCTACTGCTAAAGGAGGGGCGAGTACCTGGGCCGCAAACGTGTTGTAGTATTGAGGGTATGGTGAGTGGCGTTGGCTAGCCTAGTAGTGGTGCGGATTGTATGGTGAGTGGCGCTGGCTGGGCGTAGTAGTGGTGCTGGGGTATGGTGAGTAGCGCTGGCTTAGCGTAGTAGTCCGCAGCGGGGTGGGGAAACGGCGGTGGTGAGACGTGTTTGTGACGAATACTTCGTTACATCCCCCCCTTACTTTGGTGATGTAAGCGTCGACGTTTGGAAGGACGGCGCGGGGAAGCGCCATCGGTGGGCCTGCCATCGGAGCTCCACGTCCCCTCGGCTGGTAATAATTGCCCTCAATGGTCCCACTGGTGAGGGTACCTTTACGCGTCTATGGCCTGTCTTTGTGGACCCTTCGATGGCTGCCAGAGCGTCTGCCACCCATGAATAGATCTTCTCTTTGTCCTCGTCCTGATCTCCTGTTTGGTCTTCGTCGGTCCATTTCTCCATGTGTACGCTACTGCAGCCTGGGCCATCGTTCGCTGTGTCGCCCTCCTCCAGGGCCCGTTGGTACACCGCTTCTCGGAATCTCCGTAGTTCTTCCTCGTTTTCGAATTCAGGGGCCGGTGTTGTCATGATCGCCGAGAGTTTGATGTGGTCATGTCGGCGTGACGTCCTGGTCCTGCCATGGGGGTGGGATCAGCTGGATCTGTCGACGCTGGTCGTTCAGGAACTTGGTTCTCGCGCGGAACAATCGGCAGCTATTTACTAGTTTGTCCTCCATCGTCGGTGTCTTCTTGGGAAATGATCTCCCTCCCGTGTTATTTTAATATTTTAATGCATATTTTCCTGTGGTAGGTCGGTGGTTATGGCTTTTAGATTTTTTATGTGGGCTGTGACGTCCCTCTGGCTGTTGTTCCTGTTGTCCCCCTGGGCGTGCCTTAATTTTACTAGGACTGGGGAAATGAACGAACGTACCTGGTACGGTCCGTCGAATTTCGGTGCTAGCTTGGCTGCGAAATGATCAGCAGCTTTTGAGAGCGGGTGTTGCCGTAGTAAGACCAGGTCGCCTATTTTGGGCGTCCAGGTTCGCCGTCTCAAGTTACAGTGCTTCGCCTGTTTGGTAAAGGCCCGGTTGATGTTGCTACGGACGATGTTGAAGATCTCGCGTAGTTTCGTTGCGATTCTCTGTATCAATTTCCTTTGCGGATTTCGTGTATTGGGCTATTATGATTTGCTCCTGAACACTTTAACACATTCACTGATTTTACTTCGTAGGTTGTAAGTTAATTTTCAAATTTTAACTTTATCACTGGATATTTTCTCTCACTATAATATGCGGGTATAGATCTGAGAAATATCCTACCGACTGCGCCAAATAAGTTACTAAGAATCTTTTAGTTAAAATAATGTACTTTTATTCACTTAAAATGTCTTAGGAGCTAAGTAACATGTAGTATTTCTCTACGATATAATTATTACTAACTGAAGGAACCAAAATGTTCCTATATATAAATTTCGATAAATAAAACCAAAAAAGATTTTTGTTTTTAAGAATCGTTTATTTGAAATTTCTCTCTACGCACTACTGCCTAGGTTGATGGTCGGAAGAAATCTGATGTTGGTGAGATGCCGGCCGGAGTAAGTCACCTCGTTCTCTTCTGTTTGATGTGATGTGGATGGGGGTTGAAATGTGAGCTGGTGCACTTCATATGCAAAATAAAACTTTAAAAGTTTAAGTACTTAAAAAAATATTTATTTTCATCCGAATGCCTTCGCGGCTGACTTAAGACTAAACTAACAATGGAACTAATAATCTAAACCTAGGTGCATTTGCCCATGCAGCCAGACGCCAGGTCAGCAGTCGACATCCGTTGGTGTCTCAGGTGAATTTACAAATTCCGATGGGTCATGTGTCCGGTGTGAAGATTCGTGGGAACGCGATCACGCTTGGGACTGATGTTGTTGCCCATGGGAACCGTATCATGAGTTGTTTTCATGATTAAACGTTTCTGGCGTTAACTTGCACAATCACATTTCTTTTGCTGACATTGTACTTTTAATAGATCAAATTATGTATTAATTTTCTTTTTCGGTTCCTATATATTTCAGTTTCTTCAGTTCAAGATAATGCATTCGCATCTTCAAATTTTCTTGGTGTCGACGATTTTGCTCAAGATTCTCCTTTTCTTTCCGTTTTTCTTTAGCTTTTAACAAAGGCCATATGTTTTCCTAACATACCTTGCGATGTCATGAATATCCTTTTCAATGGTTTGTGTAGCCTGAAGTAACTGCATTTGATTGCTTGTGTGGTTTTGTAACAAATTCAGCCTTTCTTTTTTCCTCTCGTTGATTTTACAAACTCTTGAGGTACGTTTTGGAGTGTTTGGGGTATTTCTTGGCAAAACATCTTGTTCGAGATCTGATGTTTCCTCACCTCCACAATCAGCATCATTGGGATGAGAACGACTGCCACTTCCACCTGGGCCAAATACCTCTCCATCCGGATTAACTGCTGTTTGAAGGCTAAGTAGGGTGTCTACAGCCTGCTCCACTGGAGACAAAGAAAGTTGAGAATAGGATCCGCCTCCTGTGCTTACCACCTCTTTTCTGTTGTTGGCAATCTTGTTTTTCAATTTTTGTTTGTAGTCCAACCATACCTTAATAATGCAAAAAATAAACAATTCAATACAAAAATTTTCAGATATAAACGCAGATAAACAAGAATATACCTTTTGCCATGCCTTTCCTTCTCGAAAAGGTGGCCTAAGAGTATTCAGCTCCACTCCGAACAGATCCCACAACTCTTTGTTGCTTTTGTTGGTTGAGCCGAATTTTCTCAATCGAAATATTTTGACACTATAGGCGAATACGATCTGTTCGACTCGAAACTTTAATAACCAAGCATTTACATTCGCCTGATTATTGACATTCAAGGCGAAGTACATTTCTCCACTCGCAAACAGTAATACCAAAAAGTCACATTCGCGCAATGTTTACTTCGACTCGCGAACTGTAATAGGGCTATTAATCGCTTTTCAGGAAGATACTTGGGATGTTTGTTCGGTCCGTTGATAGTGAGGGTATTCCGTCGCCATCCGGTTGACATGTGTGTTGGCTGTTATTTCTTATCTCTAACATAACTCGCACACCGGTATCGCGTTTGTTGTTTGGCTACTTGGGTACCTACACCTACCATTTCTATACTAAAAAAACCAACACGCCATACATCGTCGGTGTGTGTTCTCGAATATTCTTTACTGTTTCCTCTTTCGAAAGATCACTTATTACCACTACGAATGGGAAATAAAATTTCTTTTTCGGAACCCAATGCAATTGGCGACGAATGAAATGCGAGGTTAATAGAATACCGATTACCAACAAAATGTGTGACACTGCGTCATGATATTAAAATGATATCGGTAAAGCGTTTCCCACACAGTTTCTATTGTTAGATCCTTGATCTGCAACAATTGCAATAATTTTTATAGACAAAGACGTCTGCAATTGCACAATCAGAGTTGTTATAATTTTTTCTAGCTCTAACCCCTTCAGCGCATCACTGGAACACCAGCTGATGCCAATTTCTGCAACACTTCCTTACTCGGGTGACCCATACGCCTATGCCAAAGATTTTTGTTTGCTGACATGAATGCAGCATTCGTCGCTGGAGCATTCAGTTTATACACCTTATCATTTTCAGCTGCAGTTGCGAAGACTCTCCCCTTACTGTCAAGAATAGAACAACCGTACTCATCAAATTGTATGATATTTATTTCCCTTCTGCACTGTTTGGCTAATAGACATCATATTTACACAAATGTTTGGTACATAAAGCACATCACGTAGAAATATTTCATGTGTTGCCTTTCGGCCACATACCTGCTTTGAAATATCACCTTTGCCGAGTACATCTAATTTTGAACCATCTGCCAAAATTACAAAATCCTTTTTTGGAAACTCCACATAGTTCTCAAAAAGATCCGCGTTCTTAGCCATGTGAGATGATGCGCCGGAGTTAACAAGCCAGTTAAAATTACTTTCCTCTTTAACGGAATATGATGCATACACTGCAAATCTGCCAGTATCTCCAGACTTAGACTGTGAACAATTATTTTTAATCAGGGCTATCGTGAACAAAATTCCCCCCGGAATATTTCCCATTTTTCAGAAATAGGTATCGGCAATGAACTTCGAAAAAGGGAAAAAATTCGCCCCGGAATAAATTGGTATCGCGAACAAAAATTCCCCACGGAATTTATGGGATTTCCCCCGGAATATTTCCTTTGCAAATTTGTAGGTGGAAATTCAAAACGTAAGCAGTTTCTACGGTTTAAATACTTCAAACAACAGATCATCATCATAATTTACAGATTGAAAACAAATAAACGGATATTTAATCAAATTTCATGTGTTTTTGTTTTAAGTGTTTAAGTTTTAATTTTTAATCATGCAAGTATTTTGTTTAAAGTCCTTTTTTCAAGATGTACTAAAATGAATTATTTAGGTGTAGCTCAACTAATCAAAAACAGTTGGAGATGATGGTACACTTATTTGATGAAAATCGCGACATTGCTAACGGTTTCACTACCAATATGAGCAAAGAGGATGTAAAGAAGTTTTGGAACCTTGTAGACAAAAAAAAATATATAAAAAAAAAACTGTCTGAAAATAAAAAAAAACCAAAATGCTACTGGAGGAGGACCTTGCAAAGAATATAGGTTCACAACCTTGGAAGAGGCAATAATGGAAATATGTTGTATGAGTGCATCAGTGGAAGGTCTACCCAATACTTCGAGATTTGGCTTATCGCCCTGTGCAAAGAAGAGGAAGTTGATATCGGATGAAGATGAAGCTACAAAAACAAAGATGAATCTTTTGAAATTGATGAAAGTCCTTTGTTGGAAATGTTGTTGGATCACCCAGGGCACTGATTCCGTATGTCGATTATCGTCAGACGATAGCGTTTCGACGATAGCTTTGCTCTCCGTAACTTCAATAATCGTCTATCGTCCGGGTGATATCGTTTAGACGATTCAACATTTGCTTCACGTAACTCAATAATCGACCGACTACTATCGTCAAGACGATAGCGTTTGCGCGATAGCTAAAGAGGTATCGTCTTGCATTGAATTTCATGAATTTTGTTGTGAAAATGAACTTTGTAATAGGTACTTTAAATGATTACAAAAAACGAAACGAAAACTTGGCGATGACAACTAGGTACCTAAACGAAGAATGTGCAAGTTGGAATTGGAAACCCCGGTTGAAGGAGATGGCGCTAAAAATAAGGGATGAAATAAAAAATGCGTTGTGCAGATAATGATTTCTTTATGTATTTACACAAAAAACAAAAACAATGTACTCCGATGTACTAAGAAACATAAATATCACTTTCTCCAAGCAGTCACGGATTTTGTGGGCAGGCTATTGGCATTTAAAATTGCAATTCATCCCACATTTTTTTATCTAAGAAGTTTTATTCAACGCTTTCATCTATCAGAAAAAGCATTTTTGATGGTTTTGAAATAAATAAAACTGACAGGCGGTTGCCGTCTAGGATACATTCACCAGCGAAATCTCTCAAGCTTTGTGAAATAATGTTCTCAAACTTTATACCAAATAATCGAGAGGCGAGACGATAGTGATAGAGTTACGGAAAGCAAATTGATGACGAGATCGTCGACTACTATCGCGCGGACGATTATCGTTTTAAAAGTTACGGAATGAGTACCCAGATAATTACAGCCCGTCAAAAGGACAGGAATTATTGGCGAATAATTCGTCCTTAAAAGCTTTGCCAAAACAACACATTTCAACAAAGGCAAAAACATCGCAGCAAGTTTTGGAAGAGGAAGTTCAGATACAAGGAGCATTGTGTGATAAGGTAGGACAAGCTATTTCAGATATGAAGAATTACCACCAAGATACACAAGCGAATGTCAAAAAGATATATCGATCTATTGACCGGCTTTATGATCAACAGAAACTGGTATTGCAGGAGACAAAACGCCACAACATTTAGATGGAAAGTCTGAGGAAAAGGAAAATTGAGGCAAAAATACAATTCAAGGAGCGGCTGATACAAATAGAGGAGGAAAAGCTTCAAATTATGAAGTGATTTAATTTATAGATTTAGTATGAACATAAATCCAATATGAATTTATTTATTTATTTATTTATTTAGTGTTATAAATGAAATTAAATAAAGTTTAAAGACTGTTCCCTATTTGTCTTCTTATTCGTTGTGCTTCAGCCATCAATTCTGAATCTGTTGTATTTGGAACTTCGTTTTCTAAGTTTGTAGTGCTGATGTCATTATCAAAACACAGCATTGTTGGTGAAATGTCGCTTTTAAAATGTATGTAAATGTTATGCAAAGCACAACAGACATTTGCAATTTGGACTGCTTTTTGCGGACGATAGTGCAGCTCCCTAGCACTAAGCAAACATCTCCATCTACCCTTTAGCACACCGTTTGTTCTCTCTATAATATTCCGACAGCGCGTATGTGCTTGGTTGAATCGGAGTTCGGCTGTATTTTCGTCGGCTGTCCTGTGAGGGGTCAAAAGCCATGGCTCCAATGGGTATCCAGCGTCACCTGTTTGAAACACACATGTTAAAACGAATCATAATCAAATCAACATTAAATGGTCAAGTTCATGTACCCAAAAGCCACGAATTTCGTTCACCGCTTCTATGTCGTTGTTCCATCCACGACCTCAGTTCACTCACTTTCCAAACGAGTGGATCGTGGCATGCACCAGGATGCGTAGCATTAACAAACCGAATCCTCAATTCATCATCACAAACCTGAGGAAAGAAGTGTAAACATTAAATGGAATTCGAATATTTTAAACACAAAAAAAGTTACCAGTAACACATTTAAACTGTGAAATCCTTTTCGGTTGTAGTAAATTAATTAACTCGTCACACAAAAGAGTTTTTTTTATTAGATTTTATTCTTTCCATTTTTGCTGGAGGTTGTGCGCTTCTTTTTATACTTTCATAGGGTCTTTTATCTGGTTGATATTGAGGTCTTTGAAATTGAGTTCTTTGGAATTGTGGTCTTTGATATTGGTTATTATTGAATCTTCCTTGTATTGGTCTGTGAGAATCACTGCCTAATTCCATTGGTTCTGGTTTTGGGTATTGGTAATTATTATTGTTAAATGAGTTTACTGTTGGAAACCTAAGATTATTTTGATATTTGTTAAATTTGTGATTAGTCGCTGTGTTCGATTGTGATCTACTAAATTGTAATGCAAAGTTTAGTCTCATGTTATTCGATTCTAATTCCTGTGCCTTTCCTAATGCACTTGGTAAATCCTCTGGAGAGAGTGAAAATATAATATTGGATAGTGGAGCGTTTAGCCCTGTAATAAATACTCGAAGAGCGTTTCGGCGATGAGAGTTGTTTAACTCTTTTGTTAAATTTGTCTCCGTGCCATGTGTCATGATAGTTTTATTAATGAGAAGCGTAAGTTTTTCATTCACTAAGTTAAAGTAATCTATTATTGAAGTATTTCCTTGTCTTAAGATACTGAGTTCTTGCTCAATAACATGAGCAGGTCGTTTGTCAGCGTATGAAAAGTCTAATCTTGATATAATAGCTTCAAAGTTAAGAACTGTACCATGGTTTGTTAATGTATCGTTTGCGCTTTGTATTATCTTATTTCTGAAGATTGTAAGGGCAGCAAAATATTTACGGCTACCTTTAGTATATAAGGAAATTGAATTATGTGCTGCTTCTCGCCAGCTTACATATGAATTTGTATTATTGCCTGAAAATTCCGGCAAGGATTTTATGACGTCTAAGGTTTCGTCACAATGGATATTGTCTCCAATTGTCTGTGTCTTGTATTCTGTTACAAGATTAGTATTTGTAACAGATTGTAAGGTTGTTTTTAAGGATGCAATTTCGGATTGCAATTCATTGCTAGCTGCTATTAGTCTGGTGACTAAATTTTCCATGTCAGCGTTGTTGTTCGTCATTGTAAAATTAAAATTTTTAAATTTATCTAATAGTTCGTCCAGTATGTCGTTTTATAACTGAATTTTTATTCGTGAGCACTGTGTATTATTATTATCAGATGTTTGCTTTTAAATATTTATTTTTATTCTTACGTAACTTATTCAAAAAAAAAAAATTAATAAATTCTTACTTAATACATATAAAACTGCTGCTGTTGATTGCTGATTTTGTTCTTCTATATGTTTACTTGGAACTAATTTATTCTCACTTTTAGTCTTTTGTTTTTATTTCTCCTTAATTTTCAGGATACTTTTTATTTTTATTTCTCCTTTCTTTGAAGGATACTTATTTTTTCTTTTATTGCACTTCACTAGCAATACAACTCACAATCTCCCATACTTTATTTTTCTGGTTAACAAGAAATGTGGTTGTCCTGTCACGGTCGCCAATTAATTAACTTAGTATAGATGTTTGTCTGTTGGTGGAGCCATAATCCGAATATGTGTCCCGTCGAAGCACCCCATTACTTCTTGAAATCCCTTCTTGTAAAACTTTAAGGATATTTTGTCCCTTTCTGTCGTTGACATCGGCATGGTGATCCAAAGTGGACACAATTTTGTTTCAAAAACTGTTAATACTTTAAGCAATACTTTCCTTCGTTACCGAGTAAAACGCAAATCAATACATTTGTTAACACTTTATTAATAGAGTACACGAAATGACAACCGATCAGTACAAAGTCAAAAACAATACTGAATATGCAAAACATGAATGATCAAGTAAAAGGGATACACAGAAAGGGTGGGGACCTACTACCGGCAGTTCTCATTGTTCCTATTGTTCGTTCAATCTTTAAATCTTACAGTGTTGCCACAATACGTTGGAAAGGACTTCTGAGAATGGCGACTGTGCCAATCCAATCTCATGATCCTTTCCAACTCCTGTCTGGTAACCACCTTCCGCAAAGAACCGCAGGCATGCCAGGTTGTAAGATCCAGCAGGTATTTGAACATTGGTTTATTGACCCTGTAATACTGGTGAAATCTAATAAAGAACGAATATGTAATCTATATATTGCAATGCTATTTAATTTCTACTTACAACGCCTGTGATAACTCTAAGGGATTGGATTTATCTCTTAAAGTTCTTCTGTTCAGTTTCACTTCATTTTTTTGTTGTTGAATTTGTTCCTCGGCCAGCAATCTAAATGCTCCGCTGTGCATTTTGTAACTTCTAATATGCTTTCTTTTTGACCGAATCAAACACTTTCTTTATTAAAACACAAAATAAATCCAATACGCGCTTTTTCAATTGCTCAATTTGACGAAATTAATTGGTTTCAACAAAATATTCGCAAAATATTCCCAAATATGAGCTTAATTGACAATTGAATAAAATCACAATTGACAGCTGTCAATGCTTTCGAACATATTTTCGAAAAATTCCCTGGGAAATAAATTCCGATGGAGATTCGCGATAGGAGGAATATTTTCCAGGGGTCATGACCAACACAACCAAAGCATTTAACACCTTTGCCCTTATACTTCGCCTTAGGTACTCCTGGCTTTGCCACCAAATGTTGCCATTGCCTGCACCTTCAAATTTATTTGACGCTTTGCAATAGGAATCAAAATCCTGCAACAACTTGGCCTTTATTGCATCAGCCGTAACTTTGATACCACTTCTCTCAATTGCCATTATTATTGGCTGAAATTTATTAGGCAAACCACTCAAAAGTAAACTGCCTATCCACTCGTCGTCGTCGACTTTCATTTTAATAGAATAAGGCGTAAGATTTTATTGACATACGCCTTATTCAAGCGAGTAGTTGTTAATTCTCGTAGTAGTCCAACTCTTCTTGTTAAGCCTGAGTCATCAAATGACGCCGATAATTTTTCCCAGATTTCTTTAGGAGTTTTTGCTTCCTTTATGTTGTTATTTTAATTAACCCGATTCTTCTTGAAGATATTAATTCAAAAAATGCTGGGCCCATAACCTGATGGATGCCGCAGATTAATCTGAAAGAATACGAAAGAATAAATCTCCAAATGAAAAGACGCCTCCTGGTTTAAATACAGAAAAAGAATGAAACTTTATTGAAATGTAGGAGTGTTGCCAAATTTGTTTGCTTACAACAGAACTTAACTTTATAAATTGTTTAATTACGTAGTTATAATAAACACCACGATCACACCGACAACAGCAATGAGTAAACAAAAACTGATTTCATTTAAGGGCCCAACACGATGATCTGTTTAATTGGATTGGAGTGAGCTGTTGTAGTGTCGTATTAACACTGGATGAAAAGAAAACTTATTGTAATGTTAAATAACAGGATTTACTTTAAAATCAACTAAGCCCGCTGTCAAATATGTAACTTCTTAATTTTGGTTACATTTGTTTAGGAACAGCCATCCCGTAAATTTAACTTGAGTATTGTCAACTTTTTTCCTGAAGTTTTTCTCTGAGTGTAGATCGAGAATCGAATTCAGCGTGAACTTGTGAAAACTCTTTTCATTTCACAGTATCACGGAACGGGAACTGACCTTCTGAGTAATAATACAACAAAAACACTTTTCTTAAAATATATTTATTTTAACAACTATACTTAAACAAGGTTTGAACTAGACTAACTGGCATGTCAACAGCCGCTTATAAAGAAACCTAACATAATGCTTAAATAAATTTTGTTATTAAAATAAAGAAAAGATTTTCCTTTTTATTTTTTTTTAATATTTATTTGAGACTTTATGTTATCTACCGTAGTTTTGGTGGTTGGTAAAAGTCTGCCTTTTACGAGATGCTGACCGGAGTAAGTCACCTCGTCATCTTGTGTCTGGTCTCTGGTGTGATGTGGATGAGGATTAAAATGTGAACTGATGCACATGTTTAAATGGCATTCCGATGTTCAAGTGGTTTCCTAGATTTCCAAGGATATTTATGACTTCCATATTATTTTTCTGAATGGACCGACTTATGGTCACAGCTGAATCTGGCTGGTTCTAATAACACTTCAAAACCCTGCGTTATTCACGTCCAGTCGATGGTGTCCTGTTGAAGATGATATCATGTTCAATTTTCGGGGTTGGATTTCGGCTTTCTGGATCATGTGTAACTTATATAATACATAATATAAAAAAATACGATATACAACCAAACACTCATCACCCACAACAGCATCAGGTCAGCAACGCAACTTCATCTGCTTTGTTTCTCTCTCTTCCGCATATGCAAATTAATAATTTCAATCTAAAATAAAATACAAAATACACGACACTGTCTGCAACTCTCGTGAGACTGAACATGGCGAGTCTGATGTCCTAGTCCTTTATATTGTGGAGAAGTATGTTTGTTCGGGAAGCCGCAAACTTAGTGCACTGTGGGAATTAATAAAAAACACGTCCTTAGCGTCTGGTGGTCCAATTCAAAAAAAAGCACCATCTTCAACTTTATTGCATTCAAAAAAAAGAAGAGAGCAAGAACTATTTGACGTTTTACTAATGTCAGAGCGCCATCTATATGACAAAATAAAAATTCACAATTTTGTAATCCCATCTTAAGAATATTACTCCGGTATGTAAGGTATGCAAAGGACATCATCCGTTACGACTTTGCCCTATATTTTTGGCCATGAATACCATGGAGAGAAAAAATGTAGGGCAAAGTCGTAACGGATGATGTCCTTTGCAAAGGTATTTAGGGTAAGAACAATGAGCGGTTTGACCCTTCCCCACGTTTGAGCGCTTGACTTTTGTGGTTTGTTAAAGTTCCGAAACACTTTCAAGTACACGGTAGCGATTGGCTATAAAGGTACCTACTCATGGCTTTCCATGATGGAATCTCAACTGGGTCAGTCACAGTGACAGGGTCCTATCAGGCAGACGGGTTGAGCATTAGAACGTGATTATAGCATCCCATGACTTAATCTCGACCCCGTGAGATGTGAGAGCAATTCAAGCATCATTGAAATTGCTTTAAGGCTTTAGCAGATTCAACGGAAATTAGTGTTGGTTTAAAAGAACTTTGATTTGATTGTTTACTAAAATGCGTTTGTTTTCATAATGCTCTCGAAGAGCTGCCCAAGCTTATACGAAATTCTCATCGGTAAGCGAGAATTTGCTTACTATGTTAAAGGCATCGCCTCTTGTTTTGGCGCGCAAATGGAAAAGTTTTTGAACGGGACTGAGTTTGGCATGGTTGATGTACACTGCCGTGTACCTGTACATATCCCTAAACGCTGGCCATTCCAAGTAATTTCCGTGAAAGACTTCGGTGTCGCATGGTGGGAGCTTGAGACTGTGAGCACTTGTTATGATCCGTTGCCACACCTTTTATTTCTTTTTGATGAAACTTTTCAAACACACACTTATTTTACTTTTCTGTCTTATGGATGTCAAAGCATACGATCTTATGTGATAGGATAGAAGAAGATTTGCACAACCGTGAGGGACCGCGTCTCGTTCTTGAATGTTTTTGGAAAATGTTCTGTTCTGCCTTTGAACACGCAATTGGCGCATTACCTTGAAGAGGATAAAATGACACCTTGCCAACTCTGTCCGCAACTAGTTCCTTCGACGGCGGCGCTGATAGGAGCACCCAAGTGGCAGTTGTCTAATCCGATGAGGAGAACAGGCCTGGCGTTGTTGTAGTCACTGACGGGAATATTTTCCAGGTGTTGTAGTCCCTCCTTGTTGAACGACTGGATCGGCAGACCAAGGTTCCGTACGGTTCTTACATTTTTCATAGAGAAACTCAATGAACCTCTTTCAACTCCGCAAATGTCTACGGCGACTGTCCTGGATGGCTCGTTAACGACTTAGTCACCAAACCACTGTAGAGCCAAGGATTGTAACTTGCCGGTGAAACCCAATTCGGTTGCTATCTTTTCTTCCAAAATTTTGAGCGAAGATTCCTCGTCGAACATGGCATACACGCGTTTTTCTCCTAGTGGGCCGGACAGGCAAAATACGGAAAAGATGTCCATTGTGGTTCGGCGTACGACAATTGTGCAACCGTAGGGGAGGTGACGGTGATATATCTATGGATCCTTGGTGCAAAAGCTTGTGATGATATCGGCGACATCCGTTCTCACCGCATCTTTTTCGACTGCGGCAAGATGCAGTGCCATGGCCTGGCTTAATGCATGAGAAACATAGGTGCTTACTTTTCACTAGCTTCCAACGGTCTTCAATAGCTGATTCCTTGAATACTTCACAATCACTCACCTGATGGCTGCTTCCGCAACAAACGCATAGTCTTTCGTTAGTCCTGGACTCATTGGTTCTCCTTTCGGTTGTGTGCATCAGCCTGCGTGGATGCGACGGTTGTGCTCTTGCGGCGACGGCGGTGCTGCTTTGAGGAATAAGTTGCACAACTTTGGCCAGTTCAGTTAGCCAAGTAGAGAAATCCTTCAAGGTGGGATAGGGCTGTATATCCATAGCATGTCTTGCCCAATCAAACCTTTTTGTTATCGGTAACTTTGTTATAAGCTCGTCTAGTAATGTTGGATTAGCTAGATGCTGTTCGCATTTGGCGGATACTAAAAATGCTACCACGTTCTCGACCATAGTGGAGAATGGTATGAGATGGTCAACACGAGCATCGCTAATCGATGGAAATTGTTGAACTTTGGCCAGTTGTGTCTTCACCAACAAGTCTGGACGTCCAAAACGGAATGCGAGTGTTTTGATGACTTGGTCAACGTTGTTCGGGTGGATAAGCAGAAATGATACCGCTTCTCTTGCTTCGCCCTGTAGACTCTTTTGTAGTCGAATGGTGTTTTCCATTGCAGAGTACTGGAAATTGGTTGTGGTTTCCTGAAAGCTGCTCAGAAAAAGCGGCCAATCATCTGGCTTCCCCGAGAACACCGGCAGGTCGTAGAGTTTCTTGTAGCGGTGCTGAGCAATTTGTAATCCAGTTTCGGATGATTGTGACTGCAAGTTGGATTGGGTTTCCGACTCTGATGAAACTAAACGTTGTTAAGCGACACGGGGATTTATCTCCAAACCAGCACCCTCCACCTGACGGTTGATTGTTTCACGTAGACGCTGCGTCTCGGCTTGTGTGACGCTTGCGTCATTGCGTAGTTGATCGACCGACTCCTTGAGTGCGCTTATTTGCGCTACAAGAGCGGTCAGTAATTGATCCCCTTGAGGCCTGGGTTGTATTTGCGGCTGTGGTTCGTCGTTCATATTGTTGGTAGATGGTCTTGCTTCCATGCGGCTGTCGGAAGAACTCCTACCGTATCGTAGAGGGACTTTGCCTTTGTTAATACGGGTGCTCGTGCGCGGTTGAGTTGTCATGCGACGAAATATGAAATTGCACAGTCGCTTCATAAAAGGGAATCAGAGGGAATCCCAGCCCCAAGTAGAACTCAAGAATTAGCAGAAGAAAAGCAGCAACATTCCGCTAAAAAGTATAAAATTGAAATTGAGATTTTAGAGGGCGAGAGAGAGCGGTACAAGTTTGAACGCGAACGAGCTGCCTTAGATCTCAAACGAGCTGCAATTGAATGTGAACGAGCTGAGCTTGATCGGGAGCGTTCGGCCATTGAATTGCAGCGAGCAAAAAATCAACTTTCTGACGACAAAGAGTTTCAACGCCTTCGTTTATTTGCTTTACAACAACCATCCGGTAATATGCCTCATTCAGTCACACCAGTCCCAACACCAGCAGCAAAAAAAGAGTATGATTGAGCAATTTATGTTTGTTAAAGTTTTAAGTTATCCAATAAAATGCTTGTAATAAAACGAATGTTTACTTTTATTTTTTATTGATGGATTTTTTCAGCTAATACTAACCTAGCAACCTAACATTGGCTGAAAATATGTACGCACTAATCGAGAGCGGATGTTGTTATTAGCTGCCGATGGTGCTCCTAAATGCGTAGGTGACGGAACACATGCGGCGGCTAGCACATCAGCGAATCCGGGCATTTCGGGTGGTGGTTGCAATTCATTTTCATCTATAGCTATGTTATGGAGGACGGCACAAACGATGATAATTGATTGCACAGTTTCAATTCTGCACCTTAAGCCAGTGGCCAACACTGGAAACCGCCTCTTCCAAATGCCGTACGAACGTTCGACGCAGTTTCGAGTCCGAATCTGCGATTCGTTGTATAAATTTTCAGCAGCGTTTGTGACATTCTGGAAAGGCGTTGCAAGGTAGCTCGTGTATTTGTGTAGCCGGAATCACCAACAAGAATAAAATGTCCGAACTGGCCTTCTTCGAATCGTTTTTTTAAGCCCGACAAATTAAAAATGCGCTGATCATGCGTGGAGCCCTTTTAAAGAAGAAAAATATAAAAAATAATTTGAAATTTGTACTAATTATACGAGCAAAATACCTGCCAACGAGCGACGATATCGTTTATCTTTAAATTCGCAGCGGACACCGTCTGTACGTTTAGGGAGAACCATCCCTTACGATTTCTGAAAAGTTCCGGATCAGTTCCACCTGGCGATTGAATGCGGATATGTGTGCAATCTATCGCGCCCAGTGTTCGAGGGAATTTTGCTTTAGCGAAAAAGTCACGTGTTACCAGCAATCGTTCCCTTTGCGTTTCCGGCATTCGAATGAATCGTGGTGCAAGATTGGCTATAGCTCTAGACACACGTTTTAACACATAGTGCACTGTTGCAATGCTAACCCCAATGAAATCTGCAATCGCCAGTTGAATTAATCCGAGTGCATAATATCGTAACACAATTAATAATTGTGTAATTGGCCGTAGTTCACGCGATCTAGCAACAAGTAAAACAACATGAATCTATCAAAAAATAATTAATTCGAACCAATTCGCAATGTACACTACCGTCTCTTGTCGTACGGTAACGAATCCTTTATTAATTCAAGAATCATCATTGTCGTCCGTTTTGAGAGACGAAAACGATAGATAAAGTCGCTGTCGTTCCAATTGTTTAATTCAACACGTGTCAGCATCTTGTATTGCCGTCTTTCAACAGACAAATTTTCTCCGTCTTCTTCATCTTCGCTGCTCGAAGAAGATGATGGCCAATTCTCCCAGAAATAATTAGCACGAAACATTTTAATTTATAAATCGTATATTAATTTAAATTTTTGATAACACAATTATTTTCGACATCCGAAGTCAAGAGCGAACTGTCAACAACTGAATAAACAGAAATTAAACAAAACCCCAAGTTTGCTTGGATAACTCTACTATTTCGGGGAGTTGAGAAATCAAAAGTTGACCAACTTTGAGTTTTCTCAACTTTTGAATATCATGAGTTGAGAGAGTCAACTTTGAGTGAATAAAAGTAATTCCTGAGGTTTATGATAAAAATCCCCAAGTTGTGTTCAACTTCGAGTGAATAAAACCGCCCTTAAAAGACCGACCGTACTCTCCGACTTTCTTTATTTTAGTGCCCTTTTTATAACCACCGGTAGTCCTCTCATCTTTCTCTCTTAAATTTTTTGACAGTGTTGCCACAATTGGTGTACTCTACATCTGTCCCAAACAATATTTAGTTTTTCAGCTTTAAGAATTTTTGCGTTGGTAACTCTATCCACTTCTATAATAGCATTGTATCGATTTGCTTTTGCATGCTCGTATATCTTGACACATTTTATGACACTTCCACTCAATTCGTTTTGTTGCAAGATAGATTGCGTGACAATATCTTCTGTTACTTTGTTCCTGTATTTTCACATCGTAACCACTCATTTTGCTTTTAATTTCATTTTGAATAGTATTAACTGATGTTTCATCACATTTAATTAATATTGCAACATTTTGTACGTTTTTTATCTCGTTGATTTTTAAAGACATGTTGGATGGGTTAATCACTACGTCATTTCTTGTTTTTTCATTGCAATCAGCAATCAGCATCAGCAATTCCACGAAGTGCTTCGTCGGTCGTCGCCTACCGAGGGTAAATCCAAACGGTAGGTCGAACGAGTTTGGGTTCCTTAAACTACTTTGTTGCGAACTATGCCACGAGTGCAGTATCTGAATTCAACAAAAATATAAATGTTACATAATCTATTGTGCGTAGGTAAAAATATTTTACTGACCTTATTTAGTTATTTAAAACAATTTCCCTCCTGGGATGTTCAGAATTAAAGTGAATTTCTGGGGAAACCACGCTTGGTCCAACAGGCAATGGCGGAGGTTGAAAGAGAAATGCAAGTGGTTTGCCAATTCGCCAATGGCGGTGGCTAGGCGGAAATTTGATGAGTGAATTTCGTGCGCAATACCCAACGTCACGTTCAGTGTGGCAAGCGACTTAACGAAACCTGGTGGGGTAAATGAGTTCTAAGAAAGGGACGCGTACAGCGCGACAAAACGAAAAAAAAATATAAATATACCGAATAGTGAAGTGGATTTGCCTTAATTAGACATCCATCACAATATTGCGGAACGTCTTCCGCTGATACCAAGTCATCAACTGCTTCATATTTTAAAATGAATTATATTTTTTATATATAGTAATAATAAAGATGCGAGTGTTTAATGATTGATTGCTTGACTAAGACTGAGTCCGAAAAACAGAAAAAGGCAATGCGACGCTCATGCAATATTCCAGCAGAGGAATGTGCAGCGGTGCATTTGTTATGCCCGAGTTTTTGGAATACATATTAACATACAAAATGGAACACGCAACTTATGCCCGTTCTCGTTGAGTACTTTATTAAAGACTGAATATGCTCTGTTAATAAATGCTTGAGGAAGAGTCATGCATATGGAATATCAATCGTTGGATATTTATGCTGATGCATATTTTGTATCTTTACGACGCCTTCGCATCGTAATTCGAGACGTTTATTTTCGTTTCGTCTCAGGATGTTTATTTAGATCGCAGAGTGGTTTTTCGCGACGTCTTTGTAGATCGTTCTTTACAATGTGGAGCGCTTATCACGGGTGATTGAAAAGTGCTTATCGTTTATTTACCACTGCTACGCCTTTGTTTATCATTTACAAAATGTAGACGTGATACAAAAATCAATCCGTCGTACAATTGATATGCATATGCATAACACATTGTCTTTTCCTGGGAAAACGTAAGCGCAGATCGACAGACAGCACCCACAGGTATTCTTTAACCGTTGGAATGCTGCTCGTGTCATATTCTGTTCAACCGACACCCGCCGACGCTTATAAGTACATTATCTCTAAAAACTAAACATTCGAAAACTAATTTGCAATCTTTATCTCGATGAGCAAAAAATTATAAAAAAGAAACGAATGACCGAAATCTGGAATGGATATTAATTATTCTAAAATAAATTAAATTGGCTAAGCTACGCCGCTTTAGATGACTGTTCAACAAATAAGGGCTTGATTAAAATAAAGATGAATAGTTTTATCATTTTTGGTGTAACCACTGCTCGGGAATGTTACTTCCGATACGTCAATTCCTTAACAATTCAAAAACACACAACACGTAGTTAACAATTAAACTTTATTTAGAGAAGTGACTCTTCACTGTGATTTTACAAATTAGGCTGCCACGGCCCATCTCCGTTGACTCTCCATCAGAGTCCAAGAACACAGTTCCCAAGATGCTGTGTCAGCCGAAACTCCAGACACCCAGGGTATCCAGTACGCCATACCAGGCCCAGGCGAATTAAATACACTCGCGTATATTTCGTAATTAAAACAAACAATATTTTTTTAAGGATTTTATGATCCTGTTTATTTATATTTATTTTAATTAGTCGCTTAAGTTTATTATCACCGAACTGTGGTCTAAGTCGATGTTATTTCCAGACTGCCTTCACTGCGTGTTCGTTTCTTATATTTATATCCTACATAGTAATCTATGTATTTGGTTCAATTAAAATCTTTTCTTTATTCTTAATATATCTTTTCTTATCTACTGTTTATTTAAACTATATGGGTAAGGGTCCTTAACTGGCGCGAGATATCCACTTGCCCACGACAACGATCTTTCCCACGCCAGCCAGCAACAACAGTAGTGTACGACGATCCATTCCTTATCTGCATCAGAGTATTTATTATATGGTCCCATTGCCATCGTCGCGGTCGTATTTATTCGCATTTTATTATTTATTTATTATGTCGCATGCGTGTCATGCGGCTCATGCCCGTTGGGCAAATGATGTGTTTGAACAACGAGGGGTGAAGGGTGCACCAAAGCCAAGATGCTTGATGCATGGGCAGTGGCTTCGGTAAATACCGAACAACCACCAACTTGTAGATCTTATCCCAGTAGAGATTTATGAAATCGATTTGCGAGATTTTATTCGTGCTAGATCCTACTACATAGCTACTGATTAAGCCTAAGGGACATTGCAAATACTAACAATATTGTTTTGGACGGAGCACACGGAGTCCACGAGCTGTTTCGTGTGAATTAGTAGGCGGTCCAGCTAAGTCGTTCATATGCATTATTTTAAAAGCACTTACTTCTGACGAAATAATGCTGCATAATGCCTTCGATAAATATTTATTTTGACATCCTTACAAATAACATATGGCGTGTCTTGGCTAGCGAATTTATTAAAATTTCTCCATTTTGGAATATAACATCATTTTGAATATTAATATCGGCATATTGACAAATAAAATAGCCGCCAATTACGCCAGAGCCAGCGTTAGGGCCTGCGAAACGGACTGAGAAAAACAAAACGACACGACGAGTTTGCCTTCTGGTTACACTTATCCCGCTCGAAGGACCAATCAGAGAATAAAACACATAAACGATTTAAGTAGTTGTTTTTGTTTGAAATCATACGTATACTACCTTCAACCTTTTATAAAACATTTACGAGTGAAATAATTCTTTAAAGCTGAGATCTTGGGACTTTTTTTCATGTAATGGCTACTACAAAAAAAAAATACTTTCGCATTCTTTAAATGCGATTCGATTTTCGAATGTTTTGTAAAATCATTTTTCCCAGAACCTGCCTTTAAGTATGTATTGCATACTGAACAGAATGCCAAATATTGTGGCTTGTCCGAGGGTCTTATCCACCCTATACAGATACACGCATCTTTTTTCCCACAGGATATTGTATTTGTGCGAGACTTTCTGTTTCTAGTGTTGATATCAATGCGATTCTACCGCCAATAAATGAAATACACATTTGTTTTAAAATTTAAAGCTCGTAAGCACACTCTTAAATTTTCCTATTGTAACCGAATACTTTTGATTTTTATTTGCTAACAAAAATTGACAGAGTACTTTTCTAGTTGCCGAAGGCAGAGAGAACAGCAAAAAAAAAACTAGATGGCCGGTCCCTCTCGGAAATGGTCATCTTCCTTTTCTTTCCCCTTTTTGACAGTCATACCAAACTACCGCATTTAAATATTAATATTAGGGGGAAACTTCAGAGGGCGTTGTTTGAATTAATTATTACACTATTGAGGAAATCTTTTATTATAAAATTCAAATCTTTTTTAGTTAATTCACTTACGTTTAGTTTTCTTTGCGTATAATATAAGTTTTATTTAGTTGTTTTTTAAAGGTTGTTTGTTTAATTTCAATATGAAAAAGTTAAATGTTTTATGTAGGGCAAGGCTAAGTTGCTGCCAACAAGGTTAGATCCAAAAGACAAAAAGAAAAAGCGTTGTGTTTTGACATTTCATTCGTGTCAAAATGGCCAATCAATTTTTTGACCGGTCCAGCCAAGTTCGCTTACATCTAGTACAAATAGATATAAATTTTGATTGAGGTCACGAAAGAGAAAATACCAATTTTAATTTAAGTTAAAAATGATTTTTATTTATTTAGTACAGCAGTTCGTGCTGTTGCTTTCGCGATAACAATGCCGTTGAGGCTTGTTGCCTTCTCTATTTATACTGTCTCGCAGGATAGATTAAATAGATCTATAACCAATGAGCGACACAATATAGATTGCTGTTACATGTGTGTTTGGTTGTTATCTCTTTTAGGGGTTGTTGGTGGTCTGATATAACATATATATATAAAAAATTAGAAACGTATGTGCGTAAATTGCCTTGAAAACTACGTACCCAAATAGCTTCTCCATTATGGTTTCCTGATTCCACTGAGTCTGCTGATATTGAGCCTTGAAAGTTCAAAAAACAGCAATCTATGGTCTGCTTTTAATCCCGAACCTGTTGCAATGCTAAGAATGGTGAAAATTTAACTTTATTGAGTTTTTTGCTAAAAACATATCCATACCATATCTTTTGATGATTTTTGTTGAGCACGAAAAAGCTTTGGAGGCCAATTTAATAATTTCCTTAAAAAAAACAAAAAAGAAATGCTTCTAAATTTAACTTGACATGTGCCTGACGTATAAAATAAATATATTTTTTTCCACCAATATTTCTAAAGATATACTTAACAAATAAAGCACAATTTTATGTGACCGACTTCAGCACTAAGAAATTTAAAAATTCCTGTAATTATTCTATGAGTCATATATAATATATTTTTTTATAATAAATAATATTGGCAAATTATAACCTATACAAGTCCACATTCCAAATATATGTTAACCATTTTTTTGTAATTTATTTTTATATTGATACTTAAAACATTAAAAAGTTGCAATAAAGTTAAGTTTTAAAATTAAGACTTCTCTGCACAATTGAATATTTAGTAAATATTTACAGCTTTTTTTTTCTTTAAACAATATTTTGTGTAGATAAAAAAAAATAAAAAAAACTATAAATAAAAATGCACTGTATCTATTTCTAAAAAAGATTTATGCATAAATTCCGAACAGATTATTATGTAAATTTGTAAATCATCATCTGTCAAATAAAAACTAATGAAGACTTAAAATTCACACTTTTCACATTTGAGTTCCAATAAAAAGGTCTCATTCACAACTGTCAACAAATGAGCATCATTTCTTGGAAGGAATTTAATTTAAACAAAAAGGAAATTCATTATAACAAATAATTTAATAGATAAAGAACAAACTTTGATACTTGTTTAAGGGAAAACTTTGGTCTGAATAGAAATTAAAAATGTTAAATAAAAAAACAATTTAAAGAAATTTAGTCTTGTGTTTTTTTTTTCAAAAACTCATTTCATGTTTACAGAGGGTGCACTACATATTGCAAAAACAAGTTTTCCTACTGATACATTTATTAGCGTAAGTACCTAAAAGTTGGGTTAATTTTATGGCGTTTTCGATTGAAGAAAAGAATTGCCCTTTCTATGAAAAGAGCAAATCTAGAAGTTGACTTCCAGGTCAATTCTTAACACGAAAGAAGTGTCCGGAATAATTTTAAAGAATTGCCCTGAACTCACCAAACACCAACACACACAAACAAAATGTCAGATTGAAATTTTGGTTGTCCTATTAGAATCAAATGTTGAGCTATGTGATCCGAAAATATGCAATTATGCGTGCAAATGTAATCTTTCATTGGAATATTTTGATTTGGGCTTTTAAAACATTCATATTTAATGAAGACAAAAAAAAAGTAGCACAAGAAAACCCAATCTCACAGCTGATGTACATATGTGTTGTCTACCACTATTGCAAAAGTGCTCCAACGAATTTCATTGAAAAGAGCAATTCGGAATTTCGGGGCAATTCTCTCGGATCTTCAATGAAAAACGCCATTAGTTTTCGTCAACATGTCATATGTCGTATATGACATTTACATACAAGTAATCGATAACATACACAAATTTGTGTTGGCTACACTTTTCTCTATCCCCGCGGAGCTGTTAACCCCGATAATTTTCAAGGTTAAGTCTTTGTTGTATTTAACAAAAGATTTTTTTATAATATTATAGCAATATGTTGCATCCGCAATAACGAAAAGTTGGTAGCACTTGTTGTCACCGCCACTGAACGACGAGCTCAGCTGTCATCTCATCTGTCTGTCTGTCTGTCTTCATTTTTCAATCGGTGCACGCTGCACTTTTCTTCTCCTTTCTTTATCTGTTAATTAGAACGTAAATTATATGAATTCGTAATAAACTTTTGTAACCGGATTAACGCGTGTTTAATTATTATTCTTCACAACCAACGGTTGCAACACAATATTATTGCTTATCCTATAGCCGTAACGGGGACGAAAAAACACAGCTACAATAGCTGGTTAAAACGATACACCAAGTGAACGCATCCATACATTTATTTTTTTAAATCACAACAAACTCGCGCTTTTCGTTTTCATGAAACTTTGTGTGAAACTGCTGAACTTCAAATTTTCTCCGCAGCTGTAACTAAAGGTAAGATTAGACTGTATGCCAAGTGGTCATAAAATGCAAATTTCTGACAGTTCTCCTGTCAAAATATGGTCATACAATGGCCGTGTTCCACTGCTCGCTAGATGAAGAGCGGCATGTCAAACTTCATATAAAAAAAAATTGACATATCACCATAGGCGCTAGACATCTAGCACTTTTTGTGAAATATCCCTTTCAGGGAAATTTCTCAATCTAGCGCAAAACTACGCGCTGCATTGAAAGAGACAGAAAAAAACAACCAGTCAAAGGCAAATCGTTCAAACGTTTGCAAAATTTACCGCTGCCGCTGCGCGATCGCTCCTTCATCTGGGATATTTTGTGCTAGATGAACAGCGGGCAGAGGAATGCGGTCATTTAGTTTGAGAGGAATTATCTCCTGTGGAGTCGTGTTCATGACATCAAAAGTCAGGTGTAGACCGCGATTTTGTGGACACGACACATATCTGGACATTTCAGTCTGACTTATTTCCTTGTCTTCTCTGTAGACACGAACCCTGACTGAAATTTGACATTTGAGTGTTTGACAGCAAAAAATCATTCGTTTTGATAATTCGCAAGGGTAGGTACAAGCGCACAAATTGAAATATGTCGGAATTTCGTCTTTCCAAAATAGCAATATAATAAATGCAAATAATATAGCTGTGTTTCTTTCGTCCCCGTCACGGCTATAGGATAAGCAAATTAAAAAAATTCCTTGTTAAATACAACAAAGGCTTAACCTGGATAATTATCGGGGTTAAGAGCTTCGCGGCGATAGAGAAAAGTATAGCCAACACAAATTTGTGTATGTTATCGATAACTTGTATGGATATTTCATAAATGACATTTAATATACTGACAAAAATTAAATTAAAAAATTCGAATTTGAAATAAAAGTCTCAGCAAACCAACGAAAAGAGATAAATTACCAAGAAATGTAATATATGAAACAATACACAATTATGTTATTGTGTAAGCTTGATTAATTTTTTATTTGAATTGAAACTTTTTGGAACCTTTGCTTCGTTGGAATTTTCCATTAATAATATTTTTTCAAATTAAAATTTTCAAATGTAAATTTTACTGTCAATGTCAATTTAATTATCAGCTTGATGCGATGCCAATTCATGTTTATATTTTTCGACGTTCGTTTTTTTCGGCAATCCTTGATAGAGACGCTGATAGGGACGAAAGAAATTTGAAAGTCAAATTGACATTGACAGTAAAATTGGTATTTGAAAAATTTAATTTGATAAAATGTTCTTAATTTAAAATTTTAACGAAGCAGAGGCACCAAAAAGTTTATATTCAAATTAAAAATGAAACAAGTTAACACAATAACATACATATTGTGTATTGTTTCATATATTACATTTCTTAGTAATTTACCTTTTTTCGTTGGCTTGCTAAGACATTTTTTTCAAATTCGAATTTTTTGATTTTAATTTTTGTCAGCATGTCATTAGCTGTGTTTCTTTCGTCCCCGTCACGGCTATAGGATAAGCAAAATAAAAAAATTCCTTGTTAAATACAACAAATGCTTAACCTGGATAATTATCGGGGTTAACAGCTTCGCGGCGATAGAGAAAAGTATAGCCAACACAAATTTGTGTATGTTATCGATAACTTGTATGGAAATTTCATAAATGACATCTGACATGTTGACAAAAATTAAAATTAAAAAATTCGAATTTGAAAAAAATGTCTCCGCAAGCGGAGGAAAAAAGGCAAATTACCAAGAAATAAAATATCTCAAACAATACACAATAATTTACTGTGTTAACTTGATTAATTTTTCATTTGAATAAATATGTTTTGGTACCTCTGCTTCGTTATAATTTTCCATTAAAAACATTTTATCAAATAAAATTTTTCAAATGTAAATTTTATTGTCAATGTCAATTTCACCATCAGATTGATGCGTTGCCAACTTATGGTTTTATTCTTCGATGATCGTTTTTTTCGGCAATCCTTGATAGAGACGCTGATAGGGACGAAAGAAACACAGCTATTTATGAAATATCCATACAAGTTATCGATAACATACACAAATTTGTGTTGGCTATACTTTTCTCTATCGCCGCGAAGCTGTTAACCCCGATAATTATCCAGGTTAAGCATTTGTTGTATTTAACAAGGGATTTTTTTATTTTGCTTATCCTATAGCCGTGACGGGGACGAAAGAAACACAGCTTATATGAACAATAATAATTATTTATTTACGTACAACTTCGACAGTCCGGACATGCGCCAGTCCGGACACTCCAATAATTCGGACGCTTCTTCATTTCGGACAACTTACAATTTTTACCTCTACAATCCGGACAACTTTTTTTTTTGGAAGAAAAAATCATTTTCGGGGGTTCCCCGTTTTTATATTCTTACCTTTGTTTACATTTCGCACTATCATTACATACTTCAGTTTCGGTGCATTGTTTCGCAAGCGTGTTTGACTAATTTCATACCAAGCGCCATGTCTTTAAATAATAAACGCCAACATAAAACACTAACTTTAAAGGAAAAGTGTGATGTTTTACAAAGTCTTGATGAGGGAAAAACTATTAGGCAGGTTGCCGAAAAATTCCATGTTCCTAAATCAACGATTTGCGACATTAAAAAAAATAAGGAGAAAATAAAACAATTTATTTCGAATACCTATAATGGACCCGGTAAAATTTGAACCAAAATAATGTAATAAACCATTTTCATAACATATGAAATATTTTTTTTAGGAAATAGAAAAGTTATGAAAAAAGCAGAATATCCAGAGTTAGAGGACGCGCTTTACACATGGTTTTTGCAGCAAAGAAACAATCATATCCCGATTTCATCAGAAATTTTAAAAGCAAAGGCCAAATTATTTTATGCAAAGATAACGGGAAAGGAAGATTTTTCAGCGAGCTCAGGCTGGTTAGACAAATTTAAGTTACGGCATGGTATTCGTTATCTAAAAATTTGTGGTGAAAAAGTTTCCAGCGATGAAAGCGCCGTAGAGCCTTTTAAGAAAAAGTTTGCTGACATTGTTGCTGAGATGGATTTGAGTAAAGATCAAGTTTATAATGCAGACGAATCTGCTGCTTTCTGGAGAGTGTTGCCTGGTAACACATGGGTGCATACAAAGGAAAAATCAGCCCCAGGGAGAAAAATTTCCAAAGATCGTGTGACATTTATGCCATGCTCAAATGCTGCGGGAACACATAAACTGCCTCTTTTGGTTATTGGCAAATCTGTGAATCCAAGAGCCTTTAAAGGTTATAAAATTCCAGTGGTATATAAAGCAACTAATAAAGGATGGATGTCAACGTCTCTTTTCTTCGACTGGTTCAGAAACCATTTTATTCCAGAAGTAAAAGAGTTTCTAACACAGGTTAATAGACCACTCAAAGCATTATTGATATTAGATAATGCTCCTTCACATCCTAAAACGGATGAAATTAATTCTGACCCAAATTTCAAAGTTATTTTTTTACCACCAAATTGTACAGCAATATTACAGCCAATGGATCAAAATTTAATACAAAATGTAAAGGTTACTTACAGAAAACAATTACTGCAGCATATTTTATCAGAAAATGATGATGACGTCGACGTGGTTAAAACTTTAAAAATGTTTAGCCTTAAAGATGCGGTTTATTTCTTGGATTTAGCATGGCAAAGCATTACTGAAAAAAATATTCAGAAAAGCTGGTCTGCATTGTGGCCAAAAACTGCATCGTGCTGGGATGATGAAGATATGATACCTAACCTAACTGAAAAAGATATCAATGATTGGGCAACTGGTGCAAATGAATTTTCATTGGAGTTTTCCGATGAAGAAATAATACAACACTCTAAACTAAAAGAATCGCAAGTGCTGCTTACAGACTCTGAAGACGACTTTGTAGAAATGGCTGCTAAAACAAAGATATCTAATGCATATGCAAAGAAATCATTTTCAGTATGTATTCAGTGGGCTGAGGAGAATAATATAGATATGCAGGATATTCTATTATTGAAGAGGATAGAGCAAAAAGCACAAATCATTCACCTCAACAAAGTTAGTCAGCAGAAAATAACTTCATTTTTTAATAAACCATAATATGTATGTATTTAATATAATAATTTGATGCAATAATTTAATGTTTTTAAATAAATCAAAGTACATACGTACATATATATGTATTTAATTCACTTAGATTATTTTAATAATTTTCACTACTATAGTCCGGACAACTCGATAATCCGAACGTGCCCAAAACTATATGTGTCCGGATTGTCGAAGTTGTACTGTATTTGAATAATAATAATTTCATAATAGAATAGGTAACAGTTTTTGCATAAATTTATTAAGAAAACTGCACAGGATGCATTCACTAAATTTATGTTTTGTAGCGGATGCTCTGTTGAACGAGCTAAAAACGATGTAAATAGCCATGGTCCATACCAGAAGGACATGACTGTGTGGAAAAATGCAATTTCCAATGGATTTGAATGGTCCCTCCATAGCAATTAACACAGCACTCATTATTAAATGAATCGCGAAAACGAGACTAAACTCAAACCAAACGAATTTATTTATCAAAATAACATTTGTGCAACGTTTCAAATGACAGATTTCAGCTGTTTTCAATTTCACGAAAAGTGATTTCGAAAAAAATTCGAAATGACCAAATCGGTCGAAATGTATAACTTTGAAAATGAATTCACTCGATTTGCAATTTCGTTTCCGATTTCATTTTACTCGAATTCTGGAACCTAGCTGTTAATTCTTTTAAAGCAAGCAAGCGCCTTCATTTGTTTCGTCGTTGACGACATGTTGGGAAATAAAATGTCATAGCACAATTTGCCCAACCAAAACAATACAAACATGTCCGACATGAAGTCTGACTGAAAAGTCTGACATATTTCAGACTCATGAGTCATGAGGCGTTTTTCTTTTTTAGTTCAGAGCAGAACCTGAACTGTTATACAAAAAGTTCGTGTTTCTTTTTCAGCTCAGAGACTTCAGTGCCTTGATTTTGTGCGGTTTTTGCCGCAATTGCGCTAGGGAACGTTCCGAATCGGATTTGAGTGTGTGAGTGAGCCACTGGCTTTGACTGCGTTCAGGTAGTTCACACTACCAGCAATGTGCATCAAAGGAATCTACTAGACGCGGATTGGCTGTTAAATGTTGACGAAATAAATTAAATGAAACCTTAAAAACTAGAACTAAAAATGAGTTGATATATTTACAACCAATGCTTAATTTTGTTTTATATATTTATAGATGAACATTAAGGCTTTAACATTTTCATTTTAAAGTTTTCTTTATAGATTATATCCATTCGAAATATCGGATAGCGTGTCAATTGTCGTCAACCGACATCCTTCTCGCTACCTAAATAGGTTGCGTTAGGGTAATCCCGCCTGGAATTTCCAGGAACAAAGCGATATTAGAACAGGAAATATTGGAAGCTGTCAGTTCTCGACATCACGCATACATTTATAGAATCTGCCTATGCATGCGTGAACCCTTTCCGCAAACCGCCATTGCGGGAAAAACCGCACAAAATAAAGGCACAGAGCTCAAATTTGTTTTTCTTTTTTCGTTCAGAGCACGATCAGAGCGCGCTCTATGAGCTCAGAATAAATTGACTGAGCATCCTGAGTAAAAAGCTGATTACACATATACATACAAATTTCAGTCACATTTGGCAGAAAAAAAAACAGGATAATGGCGGACGAACCTGGTTGTTCTGGCACAGAAGGTAAACAAATTAGCTTATCCATTTTAATTATTATTTTTCATTTTTTTAATGGCATTAGACAGATTGTGCTCAAGTGTGTTTCTTAAACACATCTGAACGATCTGAGCACGCTCGATTCAGAGCGCGCTCATAATGCTCGCGCTCAGTTCAGAGCTCAGCTCTGAACCAAAAAAGAAAAACGCCTATGGAGACGCGGTGTTAAGTACCTACCTAGGTACCTACCTGTGTTCTATGTAACACATTCGACCGAAATTCCAACCAAATTGCGACCTTTGGTGTTAACGGAACATGCCTTCATTCGTGAGCTTTCGTCTTGTTTCGTTTTTGCAACACAAATAATTTGCACTACTCTAACAACAATAGAGTAGAGCTAGACTTGTTTTTGTTACCGGCGCCGGGTATCGTTGTCGTGCCGATGCCGACTGCCGCATGCTGCGTTTTGCGTTATTATTTATTTTTGCGACGCAATTTTCGGTAATTGTATTTTGTATTGTGTATTGGGCATTGCCTCGGATTGGTTCCGATTGGAAGCGGTTTTTGTTTGTGAGAATTGAGAAAGTAAATAGTAAAGTACAAGTGAAGTTTATCTGTTCGAAAGTAGCTATGAACTCAAAAATCCACTGAAACCAATTCTCCTATTTACCTATAATTTGTATGTTCACAAAACAAATTTTTCATCTTTGAATCAACTGGTGAGTTTTGGTTTTGTTCTATTTACGTAGTTTTCAATGTTAATCTTGTACTGAATGCCGTTTGTCGGGCTTCGGGACACGGCTCCAAATTAGTGTTTTTATAACAAAGTTGGGCATTAAAGCGTATAGGATCATGCCCGATGCCCGAATATAAAATACTGGAGTTTAGAATCCTTTTAGCGAGCAAAGCGAGCAACATACTCCTATTGGACGGGATTTAACTTTGTCGTTTCATTACGTAGCTGTGTCCCTAACTACGTGCGATTAGCATCCGCCGGAAGAATATTCCTTCAAGTTGTCAAAATTCTTTGGAGAAGAGACTGCCTTGCGTCATATCAACTTGCATGCTAAAGAAAATCTAGCAACAAATATGCATGCTAATCGCGCAAATCTTTTTTACCCGACTGGTTATTTGTAAGAAACATTATCTGGAATCAGCAAAAAGTAAAAGCGAGCTCTTAAGAAATTGATAGCTACTTCCTATCTGAGAAATTCCAGATCATTATCATTATCCCCACTCACCTTTTGTGCTTTCATTATATTTGGTAGGTGCCTAGGTCAATTCATTATTTTTGCGGCTCAGAAACTGACTACAACTATGCAGTTGAAAAGAAAACTATTGGTTTGCTGGGTTTTAACTTTTAAGTGACAAAGGAGGAAGGTAGGTATATCAATATGTATTGTCAATATGTTTGTTTTTGAACGACGACCTGAGCTTCATCATCTCTATCTACAGATCTTGTGCACTTAAAAGTCATCGGTTTTGAAGTTGTTGCTGTCGTTAAGCTGCACATCCAACTTCTGTTCCACTCCTACCATTTCTACCATCAGAGTCAGCAGTTTCTTCTGCAATAACAGAAGAGATTTCCCTTAAAGGATTTGAAATTTTACTGCTTATTTTTCAAACACAGTCTACTGTTGTATTTCATTGGGGATTTCAGATTCTGCTCTCAGATTTTTTGTCTTTTTTGTGGTGCGATTGAAATAGTTATGTGTAGCCTTCGCACTTTTTTACACGTTTTCCATGCACAGGCTGAATTTTATATTGAATTGAATATGCGCCTCGATTGTTGTCTAAAAAGTAGCAGATCCTTCTCAAGGAGGCAAGTGACAATCTTGGCAATCGGCAATTAACATCAAGTGCTTGTTACAACTCTCAGGTCCATGTATTGCATTTTGCTCTATTCCTTTTGACAACAATAGACCGTATTTGCTACTAAAATATTGTTTTCAATATGAACAAAAATGAGACCAACCTCATGGGTTGATGTTTCAGCTACCCCACTGTATATGGTAGAAATTAGCATCACGACCATCCCTACCCATTTTAGAGAGGTTTTTCTGTAACACACGAACCGTTATTCGTGAAATTTTCTATATTTACAGAAAATAGAAAATCATCCGACTACCTTTCTCGGCTTTTTTTTCAAAATTCATCCTTTAAGGCTGGGTGGCTGGCGTATACGTTTTTTCATCCCGATTTGGTTTCCAGAGTTTAAGAGATAATCGATCGGAGTAAACGGTGTTCAATAGTCGGTACAGAGTTACAGGTCGCTATTGAAGCACAATTTTAATTTTCGACTTTGACATTCCGTAAAGTGCCAAAAACACCATTTTTCGGTGTTTTTTCCTGCGCCCCGATGGGGCAATCCCTAGATGAAACTTTTTTATTTTTTTTATGATTTCATATCGTTGCCAATGGGCTTATGCAGGTAGTCATTGAGCCACATTTTCGATATTTTTTGTTAAACGGCCTAAAACTGCAGTTTAATATGACTAAAAGTAATCAAGGAGCTATTTTTTTATCTGTAAAAAAGAGAATGCTCCTTGAATATATGTTTATCTGCTCAATAAATAAAAATTACTTACTTGGTTCATTAAATAATTAAATTGGAATTTTGAAAAGTTTACTATTTTACTGCATTTTTAATTTTATTTCAGAGCTCACGCCCACATATGCAATATAGTTCACGAAATATCCGACAGTGCGTTATTCTCTTTTTGAGTAAACTTACTCTCTAGGGAGAATCTGTAGTTTGCAGATTTTCGCTCGCTGAAGCTGTTTGAACAGGGAATGACAAAAAGTTGTTTATTTCGTTTTGTTTGGGTTTTCGGTAGATACATACTAGATATTATTATTGTTGTTTGATAAAGTCAAGAAAGCAACAACGAGATATACGTTGATAATGTGGGAAACATTGTTATGAGAGTGGGTGGGAAATGGGTGATGATTTTTGTTGTTGTAGATGTATTTGAATTTGTTTGCTTTGTATTTAGATGTAGAAACCCAGTTTCAAATATTTTTGTTTTATATTTTCTTCGAATAAGCAAATATTCAATATTTTCATTTGGATACAAATGCGTTCAATGTTTGGGGTTTCTTAATATCATATCGCATTTATATTTGTTAACCCCTTTTCTTTTTTTACCTTGTCATGGTGGAGATGCTTAGTATGTCCTTATGATGTTAAAGAAAATATGTAGGTAATTGCTGTAAGCACTCTGGTTCCCATTGTAACTTCACGCTTGAAAATTGAATGTAAAACCTAGTCGGTAAGAAATATTTCGAACTGAGTACATAATACGTACATTATTGTAACGTTTTCTTTATAATGGAATGCTTATAAATTCTTAACGAATTTAATGCACCTAGAGCTAGCATCCGTATGTTAAATACACCTATACAAAAAACTTTTCTACATTGTTTATCTGTCATACTTAGCACGGAATTACACTACCCTCGATAGGAAGCACATCAGTGCTACAATAGGTGTTATCACACTGTCTCATAGGCAGGCATGCAACAAGGCTTGGCGTTTTCTCAAACGATTTTTGCAGAAGCTGTCGGGACGAGGAGGAGGAAGAAAGTATTCTCCATCTCCTATGTACGTGTCCGGCTCTTTCACAAAGATGAAAACTCCATTTGGGAGAATTCTATTATAGTGATCTGAACGATCTAAATAACATTGATATTCGAAATCTCCTACGCTTCATTAGAAGCTCCAACTGGTTCAATGAGTAGGAAGAATTAAATTTTAGAATCATGTGGTATAACAAGGGACTTATAAGGGTGTAAGTGTGTCGGCTACGACAGCCACTTTAATCTAACCTAACCTAACCTAGTGGTCAATATAATAGAATGGTAAAGATATCGCTACATCATCTGCAAAACCAGAAACGGTAAAACCTGCGTTTCTAGGACCCTAAAGAACGCCCTTGCTGGGAAGTTCCTAATATGTTATTGCCTCTCCTATACAAATCCGTCCAAATGTGCAAATTACTTATGCTAAAAGGCTCTTTTCTGATGTTATAATTGCAGTTATTTTTAAGGGACAAATTCCCTGCACCGGAGAACTTGTCCAATGTGTATGACCAGCGCGCTCGCTTTGGTTTAACCGCCTGCCACTTTTAAGACAAAGAGTATTTTCATCGAACTACATCGAACAGTTTTTTTTTAAAAATATGTTCCTACCCGATGTTTTACTCAGCTTCAGAACAACGCAGGAGGATGTTTTATATCTTGAATGAATCAGGGGAAAATTTACTAAATTCACCTATTTTTTAATTTTCCAATCCGATAAGCCATTACTCAGCTAGGTCTGTATAATTAGAATTTTCCTTACAGATATACATACAATTGTTTGACTGTTTTGTAAGAACCACGTTATATTCCGGGATAAAAAGTATCCTAGGCCCCGATCCCGACCCAGAACATAAGCAATCTCTATGTTAAATTTCATTAAAATCCGTCCAGTAATTTCCGCGTGATGAGTGGTGCAGCAATTTTATTATATGAAGAGAAGAGAAGAGAAGGCGACACGGGGTGATCACGGACTCCTTGTCTTCGATTTGAATATCTAAAGGTGATGTACTCTTGCGCACTGGAAAGCCTTGGGTATTGAGAGGAAATAATTTAAAAAAAAATCCTTTTATTAGAAGGATAGCAAACTGGCTTTCTCTCGTTTATCAATGAACGGTTATAACAATTTAAGTGTAGAGTAGGTATGCGTCTTGGAACTCTTAAAATCCAGGCAAGTAAGAAAAGTACTAGACGGGCTTAGCATGATCTAATTCAGACTTCTATAATTAGCATAAGAATAAAGTTTATGGTTAGAATAAAATTCATCCCATAACATATCGTTTTTAGTTCCTAAATGTAAGTCATCCAACTTATCATTCAAATTTTGTAGGGTAATTAGGTATCACCTTATAGTAGTACTGAATACTATCAGTAACACGAAGGCCAAAACCGCAATGGTTTATATCAACGTATATATTATATTAAAGTTACAAGGTAAAACAACTTCCGGTTTATTAATATATTTATGAAAAAATCCTTTATAAACGGTAAGAGAGATCTTGCAAACCCTTAGGCTAGAATTTTGTAAATTGACAATAGAAGAGACATCTGTGAATAGCGTATCGTCCTAGGTTAGGTTCGTTAGCCGTTCCGCAAAGGTATTATGTTTAACTATATACAAGAAACCCAACCCAAAAACAAAGCTATAGCAATAAACAAGCACAAACCGATTCTATATAATGAGCCAAAATCCTAACCCAATGATCGAAAAATGAATACTAGATTTTGGATATAATATTATTTTTATTTGTGATTGGATTTGAGAATTTGGGATTGTACGTTATTCCTAGGAAAATTGATATCACACACACTATCGATTTCAGTCTATACATACAGTGTGTGCCACACAACTATAGTCTATCGCCCTAAACAGCCAGCCAGCTTGTCCTTTTTGTTGTTTTTTTGATTTTGATTTGTTTTGATTCGTTGTGCAGCGAAATTTGTATTATTTTTATTTAGTGTTCGTTGAGCGAGTTCTCACTTTGCAGACTCTGTAGTCACAATTGTGATCCTGATAGGGGAGGGTGTGCTCGGCTATTTGAAATTCTGTGCACTAATACATGTAAACACGTTTACATGAGCTCGGAGTTCATAGCTGGGGGACACCCAGCCTTAAAGGTTGAAAAAGAGGTTGCAACATTTTTTATTTTAGCATTTCCTTACTCAAACTGCTATTTCATTCAATAGAACTTGGCCAATCTATAAAATTTTAAACTGCTCTTTAGTCAATATATCCACGAGTATTTTAAGCCATCATTTATCTTTCTGCTCCTTCCAGAGGCTGAGCTAGAAGAAATTAAAGACAGGATACTATTGAATCATCGAAAAATTTAGATTGATTCCTCGATTGCCAGCTTCGCTTGGAGGTGGGTGGGACTTTGTTGTATGCCAATGCGTAATTGATGCGTACATTACATGGCTAGATATTTGCTGTGGCCCGTCGCCTGTGGCCGCTGTGCTTATCGTGTCAGTTTCAGTTTCAGTTCAATTCAGTCCCATTCTCGTATGGATGAATATGTAGGTATGTAGGTATAGTTTGCGCGAGTGACCTTAACCTTATGCAACATTTATCTGAAGATTTTAAACAGCAGATTAAACGACAGGTGTACAAACATAAATGCTTATAATATATCTGATTATAAATTGTTTGTCCCGGAGAAGTTGTGCGAACGAGCAATATTGACTCCCAAAGAATGAACAAGTTCATTAACGACATCTTACTTAAGTCCTTTGACGGGGAAGAAGTGGTCTACAAATCTAAGGACACTGTTTGCAATGTAGATGAGGCCGTTAACTAACTAACGGGTAACTGCTAGTTTGTACATAAAAAATGAACAAAAATAGATTCAACCTAACTCACAAAAGTGTTTTTTCATACCAATCGCGTCGGTTTATTCACAGCTGGTTAAACCTCTCGCAAACACCTAACAAACACCCAAAACTACTTGAAACAGTTCTGTAAAATTGAAGCGTTTTGACTTGGCATATAAACTGACGTTTATTCAAAAACATTTAGTTTTAGGTTCCGAAGGTTCCAATATCAGAAGCTCGTAACGCGGGTCAATATCCTACCATGAACTTAAAAAATAAATAAATAAATATTTTGGCGCGAGAGGTCTGTGTGACCGAAGGCCTCGCTTCTCACAACAATTCGTTTTGTGTGGGTTTTCAATTTTTGGGACGAATGGAAAAGGGATCTACAATTTTACGCCGATTCCAAACGGCTAATTGAGAAGCTCTTTCATGACATTTTTACTCTCAAATGTTTGTCAGACGTTCGCGAGAGGTGGCGCAGTGGAAAAAAACCTTTAGATGTAATTTGGCTCTTTCGGGATTCGAACCGGAGACCCCTTGCTTAGTAGCCCAACACTTACCCAGTAGAATTACTTCATTCCTCTTTTAATTTTCTATATACAATAGGGTTGCTTTACCTTCATTCAGAGTCAAACGTTTTCTTAGCTCATTTTTGCTGTTTTGAGTCAAGTTGTGTAACTTCACCCGGGATCGAAGAACGTTGTCTATATCCAGCCCCAACCTGTGCTTCTTCACTGTCCATAAATGTTACTCGTATAGATAAAAAAAAAGTTCTTGAACACAGTCATACCTATCCAAGTTTCTCAACAAAATGAATAACAATAAAGCAAATTATGTGTCCAATGATGTGACTTTTTTTTACTTTTCTTTTCAGTTTTCATGCTTCAACTATAATTGAGAAGAAACAAACGACAACATGATGCAAGGAAGAAGTCCTTCTATCAGAACGGATCCCGAGTTTGTTGGGCATGGTGACAGATCGTCTTGTTACTCAATACCCTTTAGAATAGAGTGAAAATATTCGTAAAAAGTAAAAGACGTTGAAGAAACCATCGTGAAAATAACCGAACATAATCCATGAGCATTTACTGAAGTATGAGGACCACAAATTCCTCAATAAGTTATTGTTAATTAAACCTCCTAAGACAGTTCCTATATGAGCTACAGAAGAATAAGCAATAAGCAACTTTAAATCAGTTTGTCGTAAACAAATTAAGTGGAATATTCCCCATTAACCAAGCGTGCAGTTCCGAACATTTATAAAGCTTGAAAAGGGCGTGTATTACTCAATTCAACAGTTAGGCAACTTATAAAGGCTTAAAAAGGACAATTGACTCAACTTTACACCCGCCCTGTCCATTATTGGGATAAAAGCATTTGAAATCTCGTCGGGCGATTTCTCAAAGAGATGTTTTATGTTCAAAAGAATCAGATTTAAGAAATAAAATATGCTGATGAGAGACAGTGTATAACAAAATTAAACAGTGAACATGGTACATCATTTGGATTGACTAAAGTTCATCCTACCATTTCATCATAATCCGTCATAAAAAACACATTGGATCAGCATCGCACATCATACGGAATCATAAAATCTGTCGACGTACTGCAGAGTGGCAAGTTCCAGTTGGATAGACGTATACTTTTGAAGATAAAAAACTAAGCAACCGAAGATGGCCCCCATGGAAATACACAGTGACAAGCAGCCGGATACCTTAAGTCTACAATTAAGTTCAACTAATAATGAAGAGAATCGTTTGCATAATTGTTTGAATCATTACAATAATAGTCAGAAGAAAATATTTGGTAAGTGGACTTGTTTTACGTAATACTTGCCAATAATAATAATACAAACCTTTCTACATTATTATGTATGGACTTACACCTTAGAAAAGAAAACTCAAAAATTTATTTTATTACTTTAAAAATTCAAAAATTCAATCAACTTAAACAAACTTAACCTTCGCATGGATGGTATCTACCCGGGAAGATATTTGAATTTTTTTGGTGAAATACCCCGGAAAGTCTTTTTTTTTTTTTTTTTTTTTTTTTGTTATTGAAGGTGAAAATCTCGAAAGACACAATGGGGCTAGAAACCCAGAGTAGTGTGGGACTCTAACCGCACTAAAAACACCTCCTTAATCATGACCAATCAAAGAAAGATCGACAAATGATTTTACTTTCAACGTTAAGTTGCGTTTGAGAAGGTATTACAATTTGAATACGGGTTCTCATATTTTTTAGATAATAAGTTCGTGAGGCTTAGTTCTTCTTAATCTACGAATATTATATCGTACATTTAAGACGTCTATTATTTCAGGATTAATATGCATCTGCAGACGGTCATTGTGACGAATTGCGTACTTTTTAATTACTTCCGTTACAGGATCAATCTGCAAATCACGATGCAAGTCATTATTTCTAATATACCACGGGGCATTTACTATTCCCCGAAGGACTTTATTTTGGAATGTTTGTATTATTTGTACATTTGTTTTCTTTGTGCAACCCCATAATTGGATACCATACGTCCAAACAGGTTTTAGTATCTGATTATATATTAAAATTTTATTTTCAGTGGACATTTCAGAGTTATGTCCTAGCAACCAATACAGTTTTCTATACCTAATATTTAACTCTTCTACTTTCTTTTTCACATGTTCCTTCCATTTCAGTTTAGCATCTAGATTCATACCCAGATACTTAGCTGTGTTAGAATAAGGAACTACTTGGTTATTAATAACGACAGGAGCGTTCGTTATTTTTTTATTTGTAAAATTGATATGAGTGGACTTTGACTCATTAAGTCTAATTCGCCATCGTTGGGCCCAATCACATATCTCGTTAACAGAATTTTGTATTTTTTCTGTGGATTTAATCACGCATCTATCAGTTGATAGAAGAGCAGTGTCATCTGCGAATGTAGCTATCATCACATCGTTTGTATGTGGTATATCACTAGTATACAATAAGTACAGGGTCGGTCCCAGAACACTTCCCTGTGGAACTCCTGCTTGTAATTCTTTGAGTTCAGAATACGCTGAACCATAGCGAACTCTAAAGAATCTATTTGAAATATAAGATTTAAGTATCTCATAGTACTGTCTTGGTAGATCCCTATGAAGTTTATACTCTAAGCCCTTATGCCAGACCTTATCAAAAGCCTGAGCAACGTCTAAAAATAGTGTAGAGCAAACTTGCTTTTCTTCTAATGATTTTTCTATAATATTTGTTATACGATGTACTTGATCTATTGTCGAGTGTTAATTTCTAAACCCAAACTGGTGGGTGGGAATAAGCCTTCTTTGTTCTATTATTCTGTCTAGTCTTTTAAGAAGCAGTTTCTCAAAAAGTTTTGATAATACAGGTAAAAGTGAGATTGGCCTGTATGAGGTGACTTCAGATGGAGGTTTACCTTGTTTAGGTATAACTATAATTTCTGCTATCTTCCAATGATATGGAACATATCTTAGCTTAAAACAAGCATTAATTAAAAGCTTAAGTTTAACCAATGCTATGAAGGGTAGTTCCTTCAGAATTTGGGCAGTTATAAGATCATAACCTGGCGATTTTCTATTAGAGAGCTTATGAATACATGTGCTGATCTCTTTAAGTGAAACGTAAGTGATTACGTCTTCATCTATCCTATCAAAGAATTCAAGGGGTTCGTTTGCCACACTAGGTGGAAAAGGTTTAAAAACATTTGTAAAATGTTCCGAAAATAGTTTGACCTTTTCTTTTGGGTCGCCGATCCATTTCCCGTCAGATGTTTTTAACGGGGGATCTTGCGTTTGAGGTCTTTTTAAATATTTGGCAGCCTTCCAAAGGGAGTAGTCTGTGACTTTGTCAGCAGTTAAATTGCAAAGATATTTAGTAAGAGTTCTATTTTTAAACTCACTGATACTTTTTTTAAGTTTATTGTTAAGTCTATTGAATATAGTTTTATCGCCGGGATATCTTGTCATTTGCCATTTTCTCCGGGCTCTTCTCTTTTCTAATATTAGTTCCCTAATTTCTGTGGGGTATTTTAACGAAGCTTGCTTACGTTGTTGAATAGTTGGTGTACTATCTTCTGCCGCCTGTTGTATATCGGCTATGAATTGTTCCACTTCGATGTCAATATGCCTTGTTGTGGCCAGTGGAGCTCTAAGGTTTATAAAACCTTCGAGAATTTTTTTAAAATTACACCAGTTTGTTCTTTTGCTGGTAAGTCTTTCATTGCTAACCTGCTCTACTGACATGCCATTGACCGTTAGGATTACAGGTGTATGATCCGACGACAGATCATCACTGTTTTCAACCCTTACTTCTTTTCTATTGATTCCTTTCGTTATAAAGAAGTCAATAAGGTCTGGTATTTTTGCTGGGTCGGATGGCCAATAAGTAGGCGATCCAGTCGAAATAAAGTTACAATTAAAATTTCGCCCTGCTTTGTAAAGCTTCCTACCTTTCGTCGTTACTAATCTGGACCCCCAATAGGTGTGTTTTGCATTGAAGTCACCTCCAATAATAAAGTTAGTACCTAGAGCTCGAAAAAGGTCGTTAAGATCTTCCTCTGTAGGCGAGTGTCTAGGTGGACAGTATATAGCAGCTATGTTAAATTGCTTGCTTTTAGTCGTAATGTTTATTATCGCTACTTGCATGGTTTGTTTTCCTATTTTGGGTAATTCATAGGGTTTTAAAATACTTTTTACAATTACAGCACTACCTCCCCTGGCACTGTCAGAAGGATGGGGAGAGTGGTAACAGAGGTACCCAGGAATTCTAATTGTTGTTCCCTGTTTAAAGTGGGTTTCAGAAATCAGGCAGACGTCAATGTCTTCATTGCGTAGAAATACCTGAAATTCAGAGATGTGTTGGTGTAAACCATTTGCATTCCAGGTTGCGACTTTTAGGTTTTCAATCATTTTGTTGATTTTTTCCTTTGGAAACTTCTTTGCTCAGTAGCTTAATAACTTTATCTTGATTATCCAATCTTTGGATAATAGTAGAAAGCATTTCCTTTACTGATATTTCTTCTTCTTTTCGTGTATTTTTCACAATTTTGGAATATGACTTGTTATTCACAACTGGTGTGTTTGTTTTTGTCACAATTGGTATTTTGTCGACTTCGATGTTTTCGACTTTTACCGGTTTCTTGTTTGTATTTTTAAGAGGGTTCTGTTGGTGTTTGGCAGTACCTCTCTTTTTCTTTTCTTTATATTCTTTTGCTGCCGGACAGCCCCTATAATTAGCTGGGTGGTTTCCATGACAGTTTATGCATTTTACTTTCTCATCTTTTTTTTGTGGACAACTATTTGTTGGATGTTTTCCTTCACATTTAACGCACGCAAAATCTCTTTTGCAATAGCTTTGCGTATGCCCGAAAGCTTGGCATCGTTTGCATTGAGTTAAAGAGTTGGATTTTCTTCGAAGAGGCTCAATCTTGACAACAATATTCATTATTGATTTGATAGCGTAAACCTTTTCAATATCTTCCTGATTATGAAAGGAGAGCATAAAAAGGGGTAATTTTCTATTTCTTGTAGTTTTTTCCCCTTCATTACCTGATGTTTTTTCTTTTTTAATTAAGTTTTTGGCTTCTATAATTTTAAATTTTTTATTAGTCAAGTCTTCGACAATATCATGTTCATCACACGAGAAGTGAAGACCTCTGACGACTACTCTAATTGGTCTAGTAGCCTTATTTTCATATGTGTGCCATTGCAACTTCATTTTTGTTAGCTCATCAGTGATATATCTATAAGTGTCACTGTCGTCAACATTTATTTTCCAATTGTTGTTGCTATATGATGTGAGTTTGCACGTTTTCTTAGATTTTTGCTCAATAATACTCTTTAGCTCACCAAATCTATCTACACCAGAGATCATTATTGGTGGTGGTAAAGGCTGTCTTTTCAAGCCAATGGTTGTCTTTTCAGTCCTTTTATCTTTCATCTTAGCTTGCAAATTTGCATGTTTTGGTGTAGCCACATTGTCAAAGATTCTGGCAGCTGTTTCAGGACTTTCTTCTGCCTTTCGTTTCTTTGTTGGCCTCTTACTTTTAGTCAGATGTCTTTCTGTCTCTAGTGCAAGCTCCTCTTCATCAGTGAGGTATTCCTTTTGTTTATCTTGCTGAACTGTTTGGAATGGTTGGGAAGTATTGTCCAAAAGGCTAACCTTTTTTTCAAGTTCTTTTATCTGCTTTTGCAAGCTTAAGACAATTTCTTCAAGATTTTTCCTTGCTTTAAGTTCAGCTTGCCATTCAGCGTAGTAGCTGCTTGCATTTAATTTCTCTTGTGAATCTGTTTTACGTTCACTTTCAGCTATAATGGTTTCATTTCCACATTTTACTTTTTGAATATTCGGAATGCTTACAATTATAGCGCTATCTTTGGCCGTATGTTGTTTTGGCGCGACCATTTTTGGTGGAGTTCTCGGCGTGAGTGAACTCCTTTTGGAGCTTTGTTGAGGAAGCAATAAATAGCAAAATTTACTTACCTTACAAAGATTGGATCCAAATACCAAATTATAAAAATTGCAAGTGAATTTCAATTTTATTTCTGAAGAAAAAAAGGAAAGGTTACAATAACATAGGAGCGGAAACTAAATTTGACTTACGAATTTGGTAACTCAATCTAGCTGGGAATTTATCCACATGCAGGGTGCAACTAGAAAAATCAGTAAGCTAGATTCAAAATCTAATTAATATCAAATACTCCTCAAGGTCAAAGGGACGTAGATGACATTTAAAACCAAAAATACTCTCGTCTCCTTTTAACACATACACTCTGTATGAAAAAAAAGCAAAAATCTCCTTCATAGTAATAAAAATTGAAAACAAAAGTAAACCTTGAACATCCACTGAAATAAAAAAAAGACAGCCGATCTTTGGTTATAAAGGGTGATTTTTTTAAGAGGTTTGGAACTTTTTTTTAAAAAAAAACACAAAAAATTCGAAAAAATGAATGAAATATTTATTTGAATCGATAGTTTGAACCTTGCAATTTAATGTTTAAAGATAATTTCATGCAAATGTTGACCGCGGCTGCGTCTCAGGTAGTCCATCCGCTGAGTCCAATTTTGGCATACTCTTTCACACATATCGGCCGGTATCTCACGAATGAATGCATGGATGTTGGCTTCCAGTGCGTCAATCGAAGCGGGCTTGTCCCTATACACATTAGCCTTGACATACCCCCACAAAAAATAATCTAATGGTGTCAAATCGCACGATCTAGGCGGCCAATTGACCGGCCCGAAACGTGAAATTAACTGTTCACCAAACTCGCCTCGCAATTGCGCCATTGTTTCGCGTGCTGTGTGGCATGTGGCACCGTCTTGTTGAAACCACATATCATGCAAGTCATGAACTTCCATTTCGGGCAAAAAAAAGTTTGTTATCATCGCTCGGTAGCGTTCACCATTGACAGTAACAATTTTAAGGAATATGGCCCAATAATGCCGCCGGTCCATAAACCGCACCAAACAGTGGCTTTTTCGGGATGCATTGGTAGCTGTTACATTGCTTCTGGCTGATCTTCACTCCAAATGCGGCAATTTTGCTTATTTACGTACCCATTCAACCAAAAATGAGCCTCATCGCTGAACACAATTTTTCGATAAAGAAGCGTGCGATGAACTTTCTTAACAGAGCACGCATTTTGATAATAAAATTCAATAATTTGCAAGCGTTGTTCATTTGTAAGACGATCCATGGTTAAATTGCAAACCAAAATGAAGCTGTTTGACAGTGACACAAGGTACTAAACACACGTCAGCTGTCAAAACCAGTGTTGCCAAAACCAAACCAGCTAAAAAATCACCCTTTAGCATAGACACATATTACTAGATGGTGCATTTCACACTTTAACCTGAAACAGCGTATACCTAACAATTTTACTCCTAATAGTTGGTCAACTTGTAGACCTTTTTTATGTTTGCATGTTTCCATATTTGTATCTATTGTATTAGCAAGATGCACAAACATGCTGCTGAGAATGGAGGATGAAAAATAGCAAATGAAATCGATGATGGAAATCGAGATCGAGTACTTTTTGCTAGTGTGGTAGGGCTAGCGTACTTTTAGCGTGACAATACTCATGAGTTCATTACGATGGGGATGGAGTATCTTATGAAGGAATGTGGAAAAAATGTGTCTATAGAAATGTGAAATAATTAGATAGCTATGTGTGTATATTCCGATATTTATTGGGATAGGTCATGATGAAGAATATTATGCTAAATGATTGTATATTAGTAATTTTGCACATTTTGAATTTTTTAATTCCATCACTTTTCGAAAAAGATTACCACTACTGCTAGGATAGTTTTCCTTGTTATTGAAATATGTTCTACCATATTGAATAGCTGAAACTTGAATCACCCGATTCGAAATAGGCAATGCACCTTTCTTTAATTTTTTACCTAACATTTCTTTTTCAAAATGATTTGCACAAACAAAATTGTTATAAGTACTAGTACTTGTAGTAATTCCCAATATGTTTAACCATACTTCCCTTTCTTTTGTTTTTTTCGGGATCGAACAAAATTGCCTCTCGGGAAAATCTTTTGATTTTGCACTGCACAGAACACATTTAACTTTTTTTCTCATACTGTTTATACCTAGGTAGGTGAATTGTTTTAATTAAAAGCACAAGTAAACAATAATCTTTTCAATGCTATGTCAATTTCGAAAACCATATCATTTTTTGCACCCGATATTGTGGTGACTGTGAACGCTTCAATTATACCTATTCTTAAATTCTTTTCTGTGTGAAGACATCATCCCTCACCTTGCTATTGATTGACACTTATTCATAATATTGGCATCTCCCTTTATTTGTTACCCTCTTCATTTCTTAAAAAAAAAACCAAACCAAAACCAGTTCCCTCTTCCCTACCCTGTTACTGACGGTTGGGGATGGCGATAATGAATGAAGAAAGAAAAGAGGCAAACTATACTCTGTCCAACAAAAATTGTCAGTACAGGATAGATAGGATGTTTGTCTCTCAGTCTGGTTGCAATGACTTACATAAATCTGTCCCTCTTTAAAGCTCTCACAGGGTTGCCGTAGTTTGTATGAAAATTCACCATAACTCAGAGAGAAAAAGTGTTAGGGTAACCATCTTGCATAATAAAAATATTGCTGAACGAAATAAATTCAGTTTATCTTTTTCCTTTTCCCGTGAGGGTTTTTCTATGGTATTCCCAGTAGCCCTAATCACTTTAGTTTGTTTTGGTAAAACCCAACGATCGACAATACGTAGTATAGGTTTACCTGCTTGGTCATTTTGATATTTCAGTGTGAAAAACTATTTGATGACAAATATGCAAAAATATAACAAAAATGCTAAAATATGCCAAAAATGTGTGCTCTACCCATGTGCTCATTTATACCCAACTATGCAGAAATTTGCCCTCACGACCAGGGCTGAAAATATGTAGGAACTTAGAGTTGTATATTAAAATATTTAATACGATATCGAAAAAAAACAATATCACTACAACGCACTTATGATCACTTGTTGCGTGAATGAAATAAATGCATTAAAACACTGAAAAAAATATTTTAACTGAATATTATTTGATCCTTCAGAAATACAAACAAATTAAAACCGAATGGTAACACCCCACATAAAAATTCGTTCTCAAAAGCACGAAAACCGAAAGTTCTTTGACAAAATCCATAGAAAAACCCTTGATGATATCCTTTCATTGTATACATGGTAACACTCTTCTGATGTGCTTTAGTCACACACACTGCAAGCGAACACAAGCGATCATTCATTCATTCTGCCTGCAGTTGTGTGGCAGAGTGGTTGCAGTGAGCTCCTTGCCAAATTTTAGGAAAATGACAACAACAATTCCTTGGTATGACAGTGGTTTGGTTTTTATTTCAGTGGCAATTCTTGTGTTTGAGTGCCGTGAGAGCATCTACAGGCACCATTGGTAGAAAAAAAGCTCCTCCATAAGGCCTGTACTGACAATTTTTGTTGGACAGAGTATAGTAGTTTGTTTTTGTTTTGTTTCTTTGATTTTCTTTATACCTACAATGAACTTGCTATATAAAAAGTCTCATTAAGATACATGATGCTGTAAAAACCAAATGGACTTTTTTTTTGTTTGTTTTGTTTTGCAAAAAAGGAAAATAAAGAAGAATCGGGTACGAACTCCGCTGAGAAGCCAACGAAGTCCACGGTTCACGTTGATCGGAAATGTTTCCCAACAGTACACGTCAGATAAAGTGCTTTGCAGCATGTATCCGAGTTTGAGGTATATTTTCACGGTGGTGCCATCTATATATTGGGGTGTTTGGGAATAACCATTTCCTATTTCCATAATGTGTCTATGGTTATAGTTTATTTGAATAAATGATAGAAAAGTTAGGGAAGAACAAAAAAATTAATTAAAGCATGTAACAATTCTGACACATTGTTTGGGTTACACTGTGCTCCGCACATACTGGTTTTCGGCATTTAACACACCCCTGATGGTTAGCTCGTTTTATCTTTTCAGTGGCATAACGCATACGGCATACCGCATGGACCTTTCTGACGGTTACGACCACTTCTCTCTTCGTATTCATTTGGAATAAATTCGACGTTGTCATCATTGATTGTGTCAATACCTTCTTCTAAAACGCCCTCCATTGCACTTCGTATGTGTTGCTACTCAATAGCAACCGATGAAAAGAAACCCAGTTTTATTTCGCAAATTTGAGCCGTTTATTTTATTCTCGTAAAATAGGCTAAATTTTCCTAAAACTTGTACAATAATTCAATAAATGCAATAATAAAACATCTTAAGATCTAACGTTTTATTCTGGATTTATATATTAATATTTTATTTCCCTGGCTTGCCTCCGGAAACTATCTGTCGACCATTCACAAAAAGACATCAATTTCATTTCATCAAGAAAAGAGACAGCAACACTTTTATAAGCATTTAACGAAAATGCTGCCAAGTCTGGCCACAGTATGCAAAATTTGCCTATCACTCGTCGGTTTTCAGATCTGTCCTTGACATATGGTATACACAAATTCTCACCAAGGGTTTCAAGGAAATTAATTCTTCCACTTTTTTTTGCAAATACTTGACTATGCGGAATGTTCTGGCAACTCCTGCGTTTTTTTTTTGTATACTGGCTCAACATTTTATCCATCGTATCCACTCCACCGTTCGTGCTGTTATAATAGTGGAATACCTGTGGTTTTTTTTCGGCCTTGAAACTGACTTGTTGCCATGAAAAGTTGATAATAAACCGACGGCCTGATTGTTTTAAGGGACACAGAAGCAAATCGTGTAGCTTTGGCTAAATCCAAACTCTGTAGACGAAACTTCTCTAATTTTTGAGGCTTTGTTCTCATTGGGCAAGCATCGTTTGATTTTTTTTTTCAAAGTTCCGACGACCGATAGTTCGCAACTCATAATTCCAACAAGAGAATATAAGTTTTTATTTAATGTTCGAAGTTGGGTTTCAACTCCGGTGATAACTCCCCGCATTACGGAGGCATTGTCAGAAGCAAACCCGATTAAATTTTCAAACGGAATTGAGTTCTCCTCAAACTCTTTTTTATCACTTCATAAAAAATTTCATTCAAATTAAAAAACAATAACTTTTTCATACCCAAAAAACCTATCCATTACTTTTTGATGATTAAAAGAGAAGTATCTTACTACTATTATTAATTTCATTGACTTCCTTTTGCCTGCTAAGGAAAAAAAATTCACGACTGTAACTGTAACTTCTTTACCAACATTTAAAAATCATCTTTACGTTTCTTCTTTTCTTTCTTCCGCTTCAATTTCTTTGGTTTATGCATTTTCCAAATTTTCTGCCGGTATATTTTTGCATTTTCTGTTCTTAACATTCATTATTTCTGAAAATTTTTAACATTTTCTAAAATCGGAATAAATTTAATATGTATTAATAATAAATACTTCTCTTTTGGCATTGGTTTAAAATATCTTTTCATAGTTGCATGAGTATGATTCGTCCTCGTCCACTCGCTATAAAATGTCCAAAATAATGCAGAGCAAATGCATATAACAATGACAAATAACTTGAGCTTAGTAGACAAACTTCCAATAAACGTGGAAGTAAAACTGAAAAAGTGAAAATTCTAATTGAGTTGAATCTGCTGCGTTTACATACAGAATTCAGTTTCAGTTTTCAAGGAATTGGGAAAAAATAATGGTACTAAACAAAATGTTTGTTGTTAGGGTTTCGCTGGAAGGGAAAATCATCGAAAGACATTGCATGGCTAAACGCGAGGGATGCTTCTGCAATAGTGAGGGACTTTAACCCATCTAAAAACCCTCCCTGAGTAATAATAAAACAAAAACTTTTCTTGGAATATATTTATTTAACAGACTAACACTATACTTACAAGGTTGAAACTAAAACTAACTGGCATGTCAAAAGCCGCTTATAATGAAACCTAACATAATGCTTATATAAATATATATAAAAAAAAACTTTATTTATCGACTGGCAGCGATTCTGCCTTAGAAAGAACTGAACAATTTTTCCTTAAAAACTACGGAAGTTTCCATTTGACCTCATTTCAATGAGGAATTAATGGAATTTCATCTGGGTGCGAGTGTACCCAAATCGTACCCAGATTGTTATTATACATATTACATGTATGTAATCATGTAACTCCTGGCGCAAGTACCCACGAATACTTTCAAGCCATTTTATTTTTTCGATTAGCTCAGCGATATCTCTAAAAGACCCAGCTGCCAAGCTTGAACTCATCAACGGGTCATTTAATCCGGTGAGTATGTATTGTATGATCGTTTTATCAGATAGTTTTATCTTTTTCCCCAACATATTCATTTCGAAGCAATAGCTTTCGATAGTAGGTATCTGTTGTCTAACGTACCTTTTTAGGTAATTGTTGATGAACTTCTATTCTTGACGCTACAGCCATTAACAACGCTCTCTCATACCATCCATATATCTTTATTAGCGTTTCTACTCTATTTATCCAACAGTCAGCCGACAGTGAGGAAATATCTCCAGGTGAAAACAGAGGCAAAACATCAGGAATTTCTCGAATGTTGCAGTTAATTTTGGTCCTAGGCGCAGCAGCATTCCCAGCCGATGTTCTGCCTTGTTCGAGCAACTTAAGTTTTTCTGCTCTGCTCACGTTCCCGTCGCATTAAAGTTCGCTCCTGTTCAATTAAGATTTTCTCTCGCCTGATGATGTCCCACTCTCGTGACGGAACCTCCTTATCGTCCATTGTAGTTACTACTGTTGAACTTAAGCTACGATTACGTAGAACTTCATCATGATTCTATTTTCTTCTATGATATAAAACGTTATATTAATTCTTTATTCGGTTAATATCTATTTATATGTAAAAAAACTGTTTAACAAAAGCTGTTTATATTATTTACATTTTATATGTTTTTGACAGTTAATAACTCTCCACAAAGTATGGGATCTGATTTGTTAAGAGTTACCATTTCTAATTAATTTCAAAAGTTTTGCTATTCAGCCCTATCACAGAATCCATTCGTAGCAAATCTACGAATCGAAGTTACGATACGAACTACGAAAAAATGCTATCACACATTCCGAACGAAATCGCAAAAAGCATTGCCACATAGAACTCTCACACTCTCATTTTCGAAATCAGCTGTTAAGTGTCAAATTTGTCAAATTTGTGAAAATTATTGAAATAAATTGTGCGCTAAGCTTATAAGTATTCAATAAACTCGGTTTTATTCTGAAATCTAAATATATAATCATCTGTTTTACGAGACGTTGAAGGCAAACACGCTTTTGGTCGTATTGTCCCGTGGTCGGATGACATAGACGCATCTAGACAGAGTGTTATTAAGCTCAGAAGCAATAATATCACTTTCTGCCTGTTCTTGAAATTCAACAGGATTAACAGATCCAAAAGAATATAAACCTCTTATTCCTGACGTGGAAGTCTGAAGTCATGCAAGTTTTATAACACTTTCCTCCATTTTAGTAAAGGAATGCAGTCGGCATTGTCCGCCACCAGTTGCTGTCACTTCTTTCTTGTTTTCAACAAGTTTTCTTTTTATGTACGACTTCGTATTCAGTGATACCAAATTCCACGAATTTCGAAATTCGTAGCAGATTTTTCACAATTTTTCTACGAATGAATTCTGTGGTAGATTTTTCGGAGTTCGTAGCAAATTTTCGATTACGATGGAGTTCGTGATAGGGGTGATTAAATAATTTATTGTGTTCGCCAACACATTGTGCAATACAATACAATACAAATTTAGTTATGAAACAGGCCGCTACAAACAGCAAATTGAAAATTTCTGTTTTATGTAAAGTTCAGTTTTATATATCTAGGTTACTAACATATTTTTAAAAGTTCTAAAATGCTTTTCATCTTTGAATGTATTAGGAAGACTGTTGAATATATTATATATTAATACATTCTGCGATTTTTTTGAATTAAAGAAAAACAAAGTCGGAAATCATTTCAATTTCCTAGATTATAGGTGTTGACGCAAGGATGTTGTTTATTCCATATTTATTAACTTTATTAGTTATAAAAAACTTATAAATCCAATTTCAATATATTTCATTTGATTTCAACCCACGTTTTCCTTCTTTTTTCTTCCTTGTCGTCTTATAAATTAAATTCAAGTGAAAGCTAGAGTTTTCGAGGTAATGTTGTTGCCACTGCTGCAACACGACATTGCCAGATTTACAAGGTTTATCAACAATAGGCTTGAATATCAGATACATAAACGATGTGACTATTTAAACAATTAGGTAGCAACTTATTCTTCATTTTAAAGATAAATAAAAGCGCATTCATTTTGATTTATAGTAAACCATTTAAAAGCTGTAACCATTGACTGAATAGGTGTTAACATATTGCTCTCTTTTGTTTCTATGAAGTCTTGTTTGAAATTGGGTACCTCCGAGAAAAAGAATAGTTGAGCAGTGTGGTTTTACCAAAACATTATAAATTTTAATTGCACTTCTTATAGATAACTTACTCCCAATTGTTTTAAAGAAACCAGTCTTCGTAGCTATCTTTTTACATACATTATCTAAGTGCTTATCGAATTTTAGGTATTTAATTTCATTTACCTCTTCAATAACTGTATTGTCGTAATAATTTCCCTTGCCGGGTGTCGGACAAAAAACCTTGGGGCTCAACAGTTAATTTTAATATAAACTGATATTTTATTATTTGAAATAACTAAATTCACAAATTAAATAAGAAAAATAAATTATTCGCTTTCTACCTTAGTCTCGCAGGACGGCAGTTAATTACAATATTCGAAAAAATGCAAGCCGTTTGACAGGAGTCGAGACTGGGTGCATTCAGTTCCAATTTGTGGAATAGACGCGTTCGGCATTCGGCTTCTCCGCAACATGTATCGTTATCGTTAACATATAAAGTTTACTTTATTTAAACTGTATTAGATATGATACAGTTTTTTTTTTTAAATGCACAGATAAACCTGGCACTTTGTGCAGACGGTACGGCAGCGGGACTTGCATCCAGAAAACCTGCATTTCGATGCAAATTGATTCTCCAAATAACGTGGAAGATGTTCTACTCCGTCGAACCTGATTTCGTGCTGTGGGTGAGATACAACGGGCCTGTGTTTTTTTTTTTTGTGTTGCATCTACTTCGGTATCCTCATCGTCATTGATCTTTCTGCTACCCCTCGGACTTGGGGTAGGCTGCTGAAAAAGCGGAACCCTTCCCTACCGCCCTCGAACTTGGCCATTTCCTTACTGATGCAATACCGCCTGAATACTTATATTCACGTGGAATATTGTACTGCATCAGTCCCAATCTGTCTTTAGGTGCAACATCTTTCTCTTTACAACACCGGACGTACATGAATGACAATGACAATCCATAGGTCTACGAAATGATTAAAAGCTCTCACAGTCCATTTATTAGTACGCATGGCACTTCGGTAGTAGGCAGAGATCAATACCTCCCATGCAAAGTAATTTATTTGATTTTCGTTCGAAATTAAAAAAAAAAATTATTAAGTCCTACAGTTGATCCCTTACCTCTTGTGGGGTGAAGTCAACAAGTAGAACGTCTGGATTATAAAACTGAACTGCACTTACAAATGATTGGTCCTGCTATTTATACTTATAATTATGATGCGGTTGGCAAAACGTTTCAATGCCTCAGAAGGAAGCATCTTTGTATAATATGATATCTGACACTGGTAAATTGTGATTGATTTTGCAATTATCGCAATGCCTCAGATGAAAGCAGTATCTGTATTTATACAATGGTACGGATGCAATTGCTGACGTTATCAGAATTACATATAATTGCTATAGGTTGTTATGGTATCTTAACTTGCATTGGGATTCAGAACGCTTTCAACTTGGTTACGACCTTGCTGGTCGAGTATAGTATATATAAGGGAGTCTGATGTTTTCAATATAGTAAACCAACTGAATTCAAACACGTCCGTTCGTTTTGAGATCTTTATTTCAACTCCTCAACTAAACTTAAATCTAATGCGAAATTCAGTTTCTCTTATCTCGATCTTCCCACAAAGATCAAAACGAGAAAAGGAATTCGCGTGGGCAATTCCTGGAAAAGGCGGAATTTGATTTCTCGTAAACAAACTCGAAATCAAACTCCGAGTGCATGCAGGAATGTGCCCAGTATGCATTGCGAGGGTGCCGCTTACAATATGATATCCAATTAATATTTTTAGACTTATTTTGGAATATATTTAAAGCATTAAATCATTCCCGGACGAGCCCCCAAAATGTGGGATTCTTACCACCGATGCACTAGCAAAAGAAACGCGAACTCTTCGTACAATTATCTTCAATTTTATTGAGTCTCTTAAACTACCTTAACAGGAAAAAAATACGTACAACTCGACTCGAACGTTTGGTGACGATTGAAGTGTCGTCTGTTCGTTGGTACAGTTGGTTGCTGTTCGTTCTCTATGTTCGTTATTGGTATTGGTAGCGTTGCTTACTGTCTCGTTGAGTTTGTTTTAGTGTGCTATGTACATTGTCTTCCGTTCGTTGCGTTCGTCTAAGTATGTGTCATGTGTACTGTCTAGTTCGTAGGGTAACGTATGTCTGATAGGCCCTATCCCACATACATTGGAATAATAATTGTTACTGGCATCTGGGCGGCTGGCAATCTCGATCTAGGGGGTATGTTTAACAACTACAAAATCACCTACTGAATACGTTTTAGCTGGAACACTGTGTTTTAAAAAGGACCGTTCATTATATTCCTGTGATTTTCTAATAGCACTTGAAGCGTGCGACCGTAAAGATTCCAAATTTCGTTCAACCCCACCGTTAGATCTATCGTTTAGGTACTCCATGAGTTCGTCAATTATGCAATCACGTTGATCAACGCCAAAAAGTAGTTTACTTGGTGAGTCTCCAGTAGAACTGTGAGTAGTGTTATTGATCGCGAATTCCACTTGTGACAATTTGTTTGACCAATCAGCATGATTAACTGGCTCACTGATCTTACTCAACACGGCTTTAATCACCCGGTTTACCCGTTCCACCTGTCCGTTTGCTTGTGGAGATGCCACAGCAACTTTGACGTGGTCGACATTGTGTCTTACAAGTATAAGAAGATAAACTATATTTTTTTTTTTTTTTAATAGGTACAAACAAATTGTTATTATTTTAACACACAAACAATTAAAACCAACAAAAATTTTATTTATTTAACAATTAAGTAGTTGAATCCCCTGGTCGTGGAGAATGGCACTTTCAGTCTTTCTAGCACCTGCAAATGGACAGATAAAGAAAAACAAAGAACTCATGAGTACTCTATGCTCTTAAAAACAAAATAGAAAAAAAAAATAGAAATTAAAGGATAACGGATTGGATTATTATAATCATTAATTTTAAGTTAAATTCGTGAAAACTAAGTAGATCACTTTCCTTCGCGTAAAATGAATTCTAATATCCGAAACAGGAAATCGCACATTTTCTAGCTAAATAAATCTAATTATATGAAGCAGGAGAGCACACATCTTCATAACAAATGAATCCTAACACTCGAAGCAGGAGAGCGCACATCTTCGAGCTAAATAAACCTGATCATATGAAGCAGGAGAGCACACATCTTCATATGAAACTAGTCCTAGCCCCCGAAGCAGGAGAGCACACTTCTTCGAGGGAAAAAATAACATAAACTCAAAATAAAGACAATACACCTGAATGCGGATAAAACCACAAATAAAGAACCTATTGCAATTCTGATCTAATCCACCTATTAACATGAGCAAAGAGATACTCAGTGAAGTTATTAAACTCACCTAAAGGCTCTTATAGATTTTATTTCATCTATTTTATTGATGTACTTTTTTTTTATATTTAATTTTGTTCTTGCTCAAATGAATTCGCGCACTACTTCACTTACTGACGTCTTTCAATAGCCAGAAATTGTGGACTCTTCGTCTACACAAAAATAAAAATGTACTGTAACCATAGGCAACAGATACCAAGATAGAGTAAAGGAAACTAAAAAAAATACTTGCGTTTTTGATTGTCTTACACAAGGAACCTACTGAACTCCAAAGAGGTAAAACAAGTACCCCTATCTGTTATAATGCGCCTGGGTCGACTGTAGTAGCTAAAATACTTATCCATTGATGATGAAAGTAAGTAGTTCTGTTTCAGGGACATCGGTTTTTGCGGCCACGGACTTCATGGCAATTACGTATTCCAAGCATGTCTCTCCAGGTTTTATTTTGCGGTTTTCCATCTGGCGATAGACATCTCGGTGTGTGACTTGTTGTCCAAACGTTTCGATCAACGAACATTTTATCTGCTGATAATTGACGACGCCTAGTGTACCAAGAAAGTCTTTGGCCGTCTCCTTCAGCAGACGACGCACCCCCAAACACATCTCATCCGACGTGAACGAGCGTGCCGTTGGGTACTGCTCGTACTCCTCGAACCACTTGCGTATGTCGTACTCTTTCTTCCCAGTGAAAATGTTTAACGCATGCTCCAGATGCTCGAAATTTGCAGGACGGTGGCCCTGTTGGTCGGCACTCCGCGTTGCGTCAGTTTGCATAGCACTTATTTGCTGTTGTAGCAACAGGACTTCACGTTTCATCTGGAGGATTTTCAATTGGGCTTCCAACTGGCAAGTCTGCTCGTGTGCACCTACGGTGTTTTCTTGCTGTGGAAACTGTTGGGTTCCGCTTTCTGGGTCAGCTTCTTCGTCGATTGTTGGTTGTTGCCGAGTCTCCTGGTTTTCTGGGACCTCATTGGACGTTATCTGGTCATATAGTGGGCGCAGTTGCGCAATTGTTGCACTCGAAGGGAATGAGGTATCAGCAGCATGTAACGCATCCATCATCATTTGCCTTGTAATTCTATTATTGGCCATTTCCTTGTAGAATAATTATTCTTCCACAAAACTTATTTTATTTTTAAACACTTTGGTATTTTTCTAGGTTGAACCCCACATCTGAGATTTAAACTCAACAAAGATTTATTTTATTTTCAACGATTAACCAAGGTTACGATTACAAAATATTTTACACGTCCTCCTCGTCTCAGCGATACAAGATGGATGATTCTCTCTTCCGCCTTCTTTGTGTTTTTCCTATTTTTCTCGCCGCTGTCTCTCGTTCACATTTTTTCCGCTGAGGGCGCACCACTCGCTAAAGTGTAAAGGTTCTACTCTAAAGTTCTAAAAGTATAAAGGTCTTATCACATTACAATACATTATTATATTACATTTAATTACTTCAAAAAAGTAATTTTCCTTGAAGAGAAGCCTCTTCTTAATTTCGTATCAAAATCTTAAAGCTAATATGTTGAAACTTATGGCCAAGGTTTTCTTAATCTCTGCGTGCAGGAATGTGGGAAAATTGGATTGCGATTGGAATAGGTGTCATTTGCACTTGCTCCAGACGCTGCACAGTGGAGTTTTTGTATGAAAAAACCGCTCAAAATTTATTTCTACCTTTTTTTGTAAATAAATCAATTGAAATACAACATATTATGAAAATTTATTGTTTATTCTTAAATATTATGAAGAATTTTAAAGAAAATGTGTTTAATCAGAATCTGAAAGTGAAAGGTTGTCTACATGCTCTTCTTCTTCTTCAATGTCGTCCATACTTTTGTTGTTATCGTCTTCTAGAGGCATACAGGCAGTTCGCTTGGGATCAAAAGAGTTCGTGCCTCCTGGTATAGTGGTCTCTTCTCAGTTTCTTTTCTCGGAATTGTAGCAGAAAATCTCGGCAATCACTTCGCTATGGACATTTTTGTTATTGTCACTTTTCGCTACAGGCTCACTTTTTGTGGAGATTTTTTTTATTTGAAAAATACTTTGGGGTTCAGATTGTTCACTATGTGATTTAACTTACATTCTGGATTAAACTTCACTGGGGTTCACTACACCACGATCGTTTACTTTCACTGTAGATGAAGGGCTGCTCGGGCGCCAATTACGGTTTTTTATGTCAAAGCTCTTTATTCATGCAAGATAGGAACAAAACTCAAAGCTTAATCTATGGGTTACATGTATTCATAGTCTATGGTAAACCAAATGTGTTGCAAGTAATCGCAGACACTGGAATTTGGAATGTTTAAATTTTTGTCAATTAATTATTCTTAGAAATAAATCTGCTGAGGCTGACTATTATTGGTGGGACATTGATTGGGTGTAAGGTGAATGTGGACGTGGGAACGTAACTCCTCCCCCCTTGGAATGGAGCGACGGTTACGAAACGACTGAAGAGGCTGAGGTGGCACGCTGAATCCCTTGGATTTGGTAAACATTTTTTCCTGATCGACTTCTTGTTATGTTGATTAGGGTTAATAGGATTCCGATTGCTATTATAGATGCATCTGTATAATATATAATGTTGTTGTGTTTCTTCGATGTTGGCTTTGTTCTCGAAGGGGTACTCCCTCACTTTTTCTAAGTTGAGTTGCTCTATTGTTGAGGTTGCATCTATTTTGCTGTATGATGCTGCAATGACATGGACTTCGTCTAGGTAGGTTGTTGGGTTATCCACGTATGTGACTTAACTGATGTTTATCGAGCAATTTTTGTACTGAAGCAATGCTGTTCCTACTATTGTGTTTGTAATGTTACTGCAAGTAGAATTTATATTTGTTAGTGGAATGTTTATACAGATAATGTGGTTTGGTTCGGGTTGGTATATTTTCTCGATTTTGCCTAGGTCAGTCAAAGTGCAATGAGCGATTCTATTTCTAAGCAGTTGTCCGATGCAGGTAGAATCATTTAGTTGTTCTTGGTTACTCGTTGTCTTACAAATGAAAATACCTTCTATTCTGCCTTCTATGTTTCTATTAAGTTCTGTCTTTAACTTGTAAAACACATTGCACATCCCACTTCTTTAAGCAATACCAAAATTTGTATTAGTGTTATCGGCACAGAAAGCCACCAACTTCCCAGATGAAATATTTAGGTCATTTAGCGTTTTCAGAAAATAATTAGTTATAGTAGGTACCTGAAGATTGTTAGATAAACCTAAATAAAATCACAATTACAATATTAAAAACCATTACCTGAAGTTTCATCCGGTAAAGCTTCAAGTCTTAGTAATTTTGTTTTATACCGTCTTTCACGTCAAAGAATTGAATCGTTATCGGAAATAGTTTTTCTGCTTTGTGGTTGCTTGCATCGGTGCCGATTCCATAAAATGAGACAGATTCCAAATCCGAAACACACTGAGATAAAGAATAAGGCGCCAAAATGTGCTTAATTATAGCAGTTGCTTTCGTTCTGGCCGTAGATTGTTTGGCTGCTATTTTCGAATCTGGGTACATTAAGGAATCTAGTTTGCTCAAACAGTCAAGTGAATTAAATGATTGATGATGGTTGATTACTTTGTATGCTGTTGTTAGTTCAGCTGCACTTACTAACAAATGTTCATTTGAATCAGTTTTTACACAGAAACTGTCTATTTTACGTGATGTGGTGGCAGATGAAATTTTAGTTTTGTGTCCAATTGTCTCATTATGATGCTTTATATCGCCTTTACCTCCGTGGCTCACGGAAATGTATATCTTGCAAAATGTGCAAAATGCCTCTTCATTTGTCCTTCCATTTTTAATAAAAGACCACTCTTTAGTGTACTCGTCCTTGAAATGGCATTTTCTTTTCGGTGGAGCCATAATTCACAACAATGCACTCTTGACATAAAATTTAAATGTACTATATCAATTCCGAATTTAAATAAAACATTAATCGATGAAACTTAAACGTACAAAACAATAGCGAACGGCAAGCTAACTGTCTCGGACGACGCCGACTGACCGACTGATGTGACGACTGGAATGACACTCGACTTTTTAACATATCAAAACAAAAAAACAAAAGAAGTGTGGACGTTTACATGCAGGGTTGGCGGTTGAGCTAGGTTTCAACTTCATGCATGTTGTATGTATGTAAAGTAAATATTATCTGTGTCGAGTTGAGTTGGTTTGACTCGACTCAACTTCGCTCTCGCAGCGTTGTTAGTTGAAATGTTGTTGAAATACCTGAACCGAATGCTGCTATTTCGTATTGTGTTCTCGCTGTAAGTCGTATTGGAACTAAAATGAGTCGGGACATTTTACAGCTCATCGGGACGTCGGGACACTGCTGTTAGTAACGGTGACATGTCCCGACGTATCGGGACGAATGGCAACCCTACTTTAATGCCATATTTTTCTAGCTTTTGCAGGAGTATTGTTTTGTCAATAGTTTTAAATGCCCTTTTTAGATCCAAAAAAACACAACGAACTCGCTTATTTTGGGCGATTTGCTCTTTCCACCCCGTCACCACTAAATTAATTGCACTTTCACAGGAATGATTCCTTCTGAACACCGACTGAATCACAGTTATTAAATTGTTCCTTTCGATATAATCATTTAGTTGACGAAACACAATTTTTTCTAAGACTTTTTCACACAGCGGTAACGAATTGACATTACGAAACTCTTCACATTTTTTTGTATTTGATACTTTTTCAATTGGTTTCACTATAGCTTGCTTCCATGTTTTTGGAAAAACACCTGTTTCCAATGATTTATTTATTACCGTTAGTAAGGCAGGTCCAACGCAATTAAAATTCTCCAAGTACGTATTTGGGCACACGTGCTCAAAATCCTTTTTGTTTCTCATTTGTTTTAGAACACTTTGTATATGTGGTGCTTTGTCTATAATAATGGAAAAGGCTACATCAACTAATTATACGTTATAATACTTTTTATTAAAGTAATATGAACAGTAATGTAAAAAAATTATTATACCTTAATGGAACGATAAGCGCGAGTTATGTGTATACTAAAAATTTAAACGAACTCGATGTTTGATATACAATTTTTATTAACAAAAGGAATGGCTAATACATCATGTTTGATGATCAAATACAAACTAAACTCTTTCAAATTATATTTTACATGATTATGTCGAAAAATAAAGCGTCTGTTGTTACACATAAATCTAAGAACAGTATTTCTCGTTGCTAAGCGAAATCAACGCTTTACATATTGTTTTCACGAGAGAATTTTAGAGAACAGGACTAAATTATTGGTCTACTGTGCATGATGCTTCAAGTTACAGATAAATGTGTACAATGCATGTTGTGTTGTTTTGGTTTATGTTGAGACACATGATTGTGATACAAAATGTGTTGTCCAACATGTATTTGTTTAATATTATTGTTCTTCGGTTTAAGTTAAGTTGATACTATTGTATATGTTGTTAGATCTAGCTTATATCTGTATTGCTTTAATTTTGTGTATTTAATGTTAACTTAAGTGGTTGGTTTAGAAAGTTGTAACTCATCCTTCACAAGGGTACGTTATTATTATAAATACGTAACTCGCGGGACGATGCGGGTGGTTGACGATGAACTCTACTGCTCACTGTTGACGATAAAGAAGATGAGATCGGATGTTTTACCATGTCGCTAACTCGATGTTTTTTTTTTTTGTATAAACAGCTGAGACAGTTACGTCAATGTTCGTTGTTGCATTACTTTCTTTGTCGTCTCTCTGTGACAGTTTTTGTTTTAGGATGTGTGTTCACCACATACAATGTAACGCTACACTTTCAAATTTAAAAATTACATTGAGCTCATTAACACAACTTACAATTGGGACATTTTGAATAGAGTTATTAATTTGCACGATACTGTCAACAAAAAGTCATTAAATCGGTTGTTATGTTGAGTGTTAGCATCCTTTAACTGGGAACTTAAAGCTTCGTCTATTTAATTTTTACCAAATCTGGCTAGTTTAAACACGCACAGTAAATGGGATGCGCTTTGTTTGTGTTTGTTTTTGAAGTGTGGTTAGAGCGTTAAGATTGTCAGCACCCGATGAACCCCAGACAGAATGAATGCCGGAGAACAGTAAACAATTTAAAAATAAAATGTTTACATGCAGCTAATCATGGATAAAGGGTAAACTGATTTTCATTAAAGTTTCTTTTATACTCTCTATTACGGTCCCTGTGCGTTGATTTTAAACCATTTTTTACAATTAAAAGTTTTTCCGAAAACGATCTCGTTCCAAATGGTTTCTCTAATAGGTCTTCAATTATGGATTTTGTTTGAGCATTTATTGTTGCAGATTTATTTCCTATACCAAAATAAAGATTCTATTATTTATCGTAATAAATAGATACCTGATCCTATTCAAATTATGCCTCTTTTAGAATAAAACAATTTATGTCTCCGTTAGCCAGCACAATGTTGTTTTATTTGTTTTAACTTTAATGATTACTATTATATCGAAAGTCTTTACGTTTTATTACATTTAGTCTTCGCAAAAAGCACGACTTGTCGGCAGCGAGTTACAGAGAAGAAGAACGAGAATGTACAAACAGAGTGGAGCGAAGAGCAACACTGCAAAAATCGTCAGAGCAAAGAGCACGAGAGGAGAGCAAGGATGTAAGCTAGCCAGAGTGAGGAGCAAAGAGCAAAGAGTAAAGTGAGAAGCAAACAACTCTTGCTTCATTCTTTATTCTTTTCCATTTGAATAGTTTCCCTTTGGGAGGATGCATCCTAATATTTTTAATTTTTATTTTAATGAAAACCCTTCATGTAATTTGTGGTATTACTTGACACGCGGAAACAGAAGTGAAGGAATTCATATAATTAACCGATCGCGAAGTGTCTATGGTGAATTTCAGCATTTATTTATAGAGCTTCGTGAGGATCACCTCAAGTTTCAACAATATTTTCGAATGAGCACAAGCACGTTCGATTATTTACTTGACAAAATTCAACACAAGTTGACAAATTTTATCTTAAACCCAATCATACCTACTGAACGTCTTGCAGTAACCTTAAGGTTGGTATAGAGATTATTTGAAATTGTTGAGCTGTAGGCAGTATTTAATTCTTTTTTTATTAATCATAAATTAAAGTGAAGATGAACGTACAAAGTTAGGTATTAAAAACTAGAAATTATTGTTAGTTTCCTCTTCTCCTGAATAATCGCTGAAGAATGATGCCACAGATGGTGGATTTGAATATTGTTGAATCGAAGAAGCAGGGAATTGATTATGGGACTCTGGCTGCGAAGTTCTGAATTGATCCGATTGAGCAGTCGGTTTTATGAAATCGTAAAGAAGTTGCTGCTTTTGGAAGTAGTTTCACATGGGGCAGTAAGCTGTTGAAAAAAGCCTCATCTTCATCAACTGTTGTTGGGGGTCGAGTTTGATTCTTTTCCAACATATCCACTACTGTTACATTTGTTGAAACCTTACCCAGGCCGGGGCTTGACAGCTGAAAAAGAATATTTTAACATGCGTCTTTCACGTGCAAGGCGTGTAATTGAATGCGCGTTTGGAATACTGACTGCAAAATTTCGTATTCTATGGAGACCAACGAGACCTCACCGGTCTTGGCAGATAAAATCATTAAATGTATATGTATTTTGCATAACATGATTATTGATATGGAAGGAATCAACACCAGTGAAATGGACGACGTGATCACCACATTATCAAGTACAAGTGGGGGGAGAGACAATAGACATTTGTATGTGGCAACAGAATAGAATACATAATAATACCCAACTCAAAACTATAGCAAACAAGATGAATATTTCAATTATTTGTTAATATTTTATTATTTGTAACTATAATATATGTAGATTAAATTTAAAAATGTCATTACTTACTTGATGTTTTCATTTCAACTGCCACTTCATCCCACTTTTTATCCAAGATATATCTATTGTGATGATCAGGATCTTTCTGATCCCACAAAGGTTTCCTTTTGATAATTGCACAAATTAAATTATCCACATTCATTTCAGACAAAAATTACAACTGGTGCAATCACTCCACGACCACGAAAAATCAAAGCGATGATAGCGGGAAAAATCAAACATGTTTGAAATCGCCGCTTTGCTCTCTTGTCGCCGCTTTGCTCGACCTTCGAACGACGCTGCACTGTGTGTGGTACCCTTTCACTGCACGTGTTTGATTTTATCGCTTTGCTCTTTGCTCTTGCTCACTCTTCGCTCCACTCTGTTTGTACACTTAGTTGGTACTTATTATTCCTGTGCGCCACTAGCGCCAGTGCTGTCTTTAATTGACCGGACAGTTTCTTTTCCCAGCTTAAAGGACCACGCCAGCGACTTTATGGATGCTCCTTGTGTTAAATAGCTTGTGGAAAAAAAGAACAAGTATTTATATTCAAGAATCCAAAATAACAGACAGCCGCCATTCTGGAATAATGGGTTGTCTGATGGATGTTTTTGTAAGGTATGCTTTTATACAGCAAGTTAAAAACTCCGGACTCATTCTTGTATAAATAAAAAACTGAGCACTATCTAATTCTTTAATTTTTAGAAATAAGACATTAAAAAAAAACATTTTTGTTTCGGTCTCTGTTTATGCAACGCACCATTAACGAGCGCGGAGCGATAAATAAAACACGGTATGATTCTCCAAGTACAAAATAAAAGTTTTGATTAAAATCTTAATAATAAAATAATAATATTGCTGCTTTATAATATAAAAAAAAAATTAAAAGCTGATACAATTCATCCACAGAACTTATGTTTCACTCACTAACACGATTTATATAATATGGGTAAATGACTAGTTAGCACTAAGCTTTTTAAACATAAAAATTCGCAAAATTTTACTAATTTTACAAAGAAAACTTATCAATGGCAGGCTTACCAGAAGGGTATATTATTTGAAATGATTGGTTTCTCCTGACAATCGCGCCGGTGTCTGGTAATAGTTCCGCTTTAACTGATGGAGTTAAACTGATGCTATAGAGAGCCGCATTTTATTTGCGTGACTTCTCTTGGCTGGTGAATATTTGTGACTCTCGGTGGCTTGAATAAGAGAGTTCTCCCGCACTTCTATGTATCAATGTAGATAAACGTAGATAAACGCTAATGATCATTCACGTCTTGATAAGCGAGAATGCTCGGTAGACGATCAGACTGGGACTATGTGGCTTAGCTGTACCCTGATAAATCTGAAGATGGCGTTGGCGGGATTCTATGTGGCGACCGCAAGTTCGATTACGAGAGTTTCTACAGCGTCATATAAAGTGATACGAGGATAGTGTTATACAACGTGGTGGATTTGATAGCACGAAATAATGTGTACTTATGTGCAACGAATATATAAATATTGTTTCCGCCAACGTTTTAGCAGTTTTATATTAATTGCTGATATAAAATTGGTTTGCGATAATATAATTATGTGAAATAAGCTATTTTTATTTTTTTTTCCTAAATGTAGCTTGAGCTCTAGGTCTCGTTAAGGTTTTAGAAATTTCTTCCTCGGCGACTCAAAAACGAAAGAGGAGGAGTCCGACCAGGAAATCAGTTTCTTAGCCCCATTTTGTCTGACATTTTTCAGCTAGCGGCTAAAGCAAACAGATGATTCGAATAGAGTTTTTCGAGACCTCAAGCCAAGCGCCAGGGATGTTATGGCTTAGTTTCGCTCGGATAGTACATCGCAAAAGTAATATCCCGCTTGGTGGGAAAACTGATGCCAAAAGGCTTTAATGCAAAACTGAAAACAACCTAACTTATTTTTGCTCTCAGTACCAGCTACAAGTTTACATCGAAATATTTATTAGAACTAATGCACAGGTGCATACTATTTATTAGAACTGGTGTACTGGTAGGTACATCCGTGGATTAAATTACTTTTCACTGTTGTTTGGGGATCGTAACTCACGCAACAGGATATTTTTTTTTTCTTAGTTAAATCACTTATCCATGTTAAACATATTAATATTTTGCCAATAAAGCACTCAAAATGCGAGTATTGACAAATTTTATATTGGAGTGATGTAAATTCAGTAGTCACTGTACTAATTTCTGTAATTGTGTTCTCTAAAGTAGCCGTACTTTTTACAGAAATAACTAGCTTTGTTTTTATAGGCTTTGTGGTTCCTTCTTAAGGATTTCCCTTTACATGATCCATCATGATCAAAAGAGCCAATTACCACACCTGATGTATGTACACCGAGAAAAAACCTCAACATATTCGTGTTTAAATCAAATTCAAACAAATATGATTTGGTGCCAAAAGGATTTTTGTTTAATTTAAACTTGAACTACTTTATTACTTTTAATAATCTTTGTATAGTTGATTTTCAATTGAATCAACTCGATGTCTGTTTGAAACAAATGTATTCACTGTAATTTTTTTTAAACAGATACCTTATTTGAATTAAACTGTTTTCCACGTCCGTCTAACAGAATCTAAATCAACATTTTTGAATGGAAATCTGTTTGAATTGAATTCAAACTATTTAATACTTTTGAATGAGTATCTATTTAAAACAAATGAAATTCTATTTTCCCTAGTTGATTGTGGTTGGAAAAGCTAAATAGAAATCTCTTTGAGTTAAAATTATTAATGCTTTAAATAAATATATTTGTATTTATTTATTTTTTTTCATTTCGCGTATTTATATATTTTTTCAATTATGTAACCCATTTTAATTGAACTGCATCGCTCAGAATTGAAGTGGAACCTGGAAAAACATTATGTAAGCAAAGTAATCAAACAACCGATTTCAATTTATACTGAATAAGTGTAGTTTTATTTGCACATTTTTTATAAAAACTTATTTCTAAAATAACATTTTCCGTTATTAATTGGATAAATATGTAAAGGAGGACTTGTAAAATAGGAAATATTCTTTATTTTAAGGGTCTTACACAGCTTTTTACCTGTTTCAAAAGACTGAAAATGCTTATCAAATTTTGTAACCTCAATAGGACAACAGTATACATAAAGGTCAATGTCGTTAGTTAAAAGTAGTCCTTTTAAATGAAATATTAGCGAAAAAAAGAAGATATTAGATACTGAGAACACAACCGTTATCTTAATTAACATTTACCTTATTTTCATTTGGAAATATGGTGATAATTTTTGTTGAAATTTCCTCAAAATCGTCTGGGTGCAGTTTAATTTGGTTGTAGAGAACTTTCTCTACAATGGCGTTAATTAAGTCTTGGCGATAAATTTCCAGTAAAGTTTTATTTTTTTCATAAAACTCAAAAACAGCTTTGCCCATTTCGGATTCCTTCAGAACTTCAAGCAAATTCTAGAAAATAATATCATTGTAATACTAATACACCAAACCCCTGAGACACTTAATACAACATTCAACTCACCGACAAATGCAGGAAACACGGATGTCAAATTCCACTCCTCCAAAAGGTCATGGATACCATTATAATCCTGATGGACATCTGCTGAAATCGCGTACAATGTGCTTGAGGCGTTTAAATTTTCCACTGAGGTGTTATTATCCACTATTTCATTTTCCATCATTATATTAAATCGGTTCGAATACTTCATTTCCAAGTTTTTAAATATAATTCTGCTAACAACAAACTCATACATGTTTGATCAAAAGTTACAATGTTTTGCTGATGCAACATCGATCACGTATTCATTTGTTCAAACGAAATCTAGCTTAGCTTGTTCATGTTTACTTGAACAGAAATCTGTTTGAATATTTCCGTTCAATCAGTTTTTAATAGAATTATGTTTAAATTAAATGCACTCACATTTTATGAATAATTTTAAACATGAACTAATTAAGGCAAATAGTTACATTTTTGAAATGTTTATTAATTGAATACCAAACATGTATGAATTTGATGCAACTATAATGCGGTTCAACTATGTTAAAGAGGATAGGTACAGGATGCCAAACATAAGGTACTTGTCTAGAAGTTCCAGGGCCCTGCAATCCTTACTCATATGTAGGCTTGCCATATTTTCGAACCGACTAACCGGGACACACCACAAAAAAAAAAAAAAAAATGTTTAAAGTCAAAAATTTGTTTGTATTTATTTTTTAATCTAGATTAGTGATTAGTAACTTATAGGATAGTAGGTATTTATTAGATTTAGTCATCATCCTGATCCATCGATTGCTGTTGCTGTGGATACTTTTCCTTGGAATGGACCTTTTCAAGAAATTTCTTGTTATTTTGTATCTTGTCATGAAAGTCGCTGCAACCAAGCCCTATGTTAATTTTGCAAAGAATCAGACTTCTCACAGTTGCTTCATGCATTTGACCTCTGTCATCTCTCCAAGTATTGTTCATGAGAGAGAAAACTCTCTCAACTGGAGCTGAAGTTCCTGGCAGACAGAAGATATACTCTAGAATGAGTTTGAGATTAGGAACAGGAACGTCATTTTCCTTGCAGTGGCAGAAGACTTTTGACCACATCTCTTCGCGTGTAAGCTTTGGCTCCGTATTATTCTGTTCAGTCAGAGTTTTCCAGACCTTCTTTGTAACGACAAGCTCATCAAATAGTTCATCTGTGTTCACAGCTTCTTTTCCCAGGCTCTCGTTTATTTTCTCAGCAGTCTTCTCTACATCTTTCCATTCAAAAGAGGTATGGTTTATCCATTGAAATTCATATGAACCTCCGAAACTATTTTCCCAAAGTTCTATGTATGACACGCACCTGTAAAAGAGACAATTATTATTTTTTGTTGCTACAAATAATAGGTACATACACTAAACACCCAGTATATATTTTTTTATTTTTTTTTTTTTGAACAAAACTTACCTGTCGTAAAATTTTCTAAAATCTTCTTTTATTTTGGACAAGCTATCTTCAGTTTCACATTTTTCGGCAAGAGTTCTCAATAGTTTTTTTGCACCATTAGGGATGAACTTGTTGTCCCTCCTTTCTTGAAGGATTGTTTTTAAATTTTGGAGGGCACTCGCAACATCAGTTGCACTAGATTTGTCCTTCTCCATTGAAAGCACAGCTTTATTGAATAGTGAAAGCTGGCCATGGACAAACCACATGTAGATTTCACCCTGCTCATCATCAAAAAAATTTTTGATTAGGACAGGACAAAGTTCCAGGGAAGAAAAGTACTCTTTCAATCCTTCGTACATTTGCAATATTCTCTCGATTGCTGGAAGTAAGGATAGAAACCGTGTGTTCCCATGTTGCAACAGTTTTCTGTATTCTATCCCTGCAAAATCACAAAACTCCTTGAGCTGAGTTACACGCACAGTGTAAATATGGAAGTATTTGTAAATTTTTACTACCAACGCTTCAATCTCAATTGGGAGAACATCCACAGAATTTTGAATAGTGTTGTGCACAATGTGAGCACCACAGCCAATACCAATGATGTTTCTTCCCAGTTCTTTTTGAAGCAATGCATAAACGTTATTTTGTCCTCTTCTAAGAACACCACCAAAGTTCGTGTTGCAATTATCTCCACAAAAAGCTACAACTTTACTTTCTAAATTATTTTTCTTTAGAATTGATATTAGATGATCTGTCAAGATAGCTGCTGTCTCCCCAGGAACTGATTTAAAGTCTAAGAGTTTGATCTGCACTCCGGATTCCGGTTGAAAATATCGAACTACCACAGGAACTAGTTTCACTTCCTTTTTATTAGAAGCATCCATGCTGACGGTCACAAAGTTTGTTTTCTCGAGATCTTTACGTACTTCGTCTTCAGCAAACGGGGCAATGACGCTAACAAGAATGGCTTCACTCTTAGTTTTTCCAAGACCAAATTTAGGTTCGAAGAACTTTGATATCAATTTGGAAGAACACGCATTTGAATTAAAACTAAGGTTATGATTTGCTGTATGATACGCAAAAGTTGCCTCCTTGGCTGCAAGTGCTAAATTCATGTCATTCGGATTGGTAGACTTAAAATATGATGAAACCTTGAAAGAGCTAGCAGCTGCTGAAAGACTATTTTTATGTCTGTTCGACTTTAAGTGGTCTTTAATGTCCGACCGACCACCATGAGCAATAGAAAACTCTGCACTACAATGCCCACATCGAACCCTTTCACTTTGATCAGAGCTAGAACAAAGTTTCTTTAAGAAAGGATATTCCTTTTCGAGATCACTATTAAATTTACATGTACGTTTAGGCATATTGATTAATAAATCCAATCACTAACAAAAGAGTAAAGCGCGCACTAAAAACTAAATGAACAATTTTAGTGAGTGTAACTAGATTCAGAATTTAGATAACTCGAAAAGACACTGGTGTAAGAAAACAATACACAATCAGCACTGACTGTACTGAATACTGAAAAACAACGTAAGAATGAGCGAGTACTGCGAGTTCCGAGAAGGTAGGTACTACGAAAACCTAGGAGGCGAGGAATGCCGATAGAGTTCAAAACAATTCGGAAATAAAAAAATAAAAAAAAAATATTTATTAGCACATAATAACATGTTTGTTTTTAGTTGGCGAAAAAGGAAAAATCTATGTAGAGCTAGACGCACGGTGAAGTTCCAGACTGTTTGGAATTTTTTGTACTTAAAAAAATTAAAAACCGGGACCAAATGCCAAACCGGCCGGGACGCCGGGACAGCAGCCTCAAACCGGGACTGTCCCGGTCAAACCGGGACGTATGGCAAGCCTATTTATACAGATAATGTGGTTTGGTTCGGGTTGGTATATTTTCTCGATTTTGCCTAGGTCTGTCAAAGAGCAATGAGCGTTTCTATTTCTGAGCAGTTGTCCGATGCAGGGAGAATCATTTAGTTGTTCTTGGTTACTCGTTGTCTTACAAATGAAGAAAACCTTCTATTCTAGGGCATGTTTCGTCAAAATATTGTATATTTTCTTCGTTTCTTATAAATAAAATATGGTTTGGTAATTATTTCCTTAGTTCTATTGATGGGGAGTGGAATTATGTGGGATAAGGAGTAAATTTCTGTGGAGAATATTGGTATTTGAATATTGAATATTATTTTGTTATTATTGTTGTAAGCTTGCAATCCCAAAAGTTCATATTATAAAAGGCATATATCGATACATTAATTTGGTTCGTCGGTCAACGGTCACAAAGTTTTCAATGACTCGACTATAAAAATCGTCACTTTCACTTTAAATTACAGATTTAAACAATATTTAATACTAAAGCTACGGTTTACAATAAACCTAGACTACTAACAGCTTCAACTACACTGATTTTATTACCATTAAGCCAAACATCCGGTAAAATATGAAGACTGAATTTTTTTATAGGGATCACTTGCGACTTTTTTGGATTTAGTTGTAGTTCATTCTCTATAGACCATTTGTGAATTCGCTCTAAATCTTCATTGACATGTGCTGTGAGTTCATCAATATTATGAAGCAGCCTTGCAGGATGTAGTTGTACATCATCAGCATATAAATGAACAGATGAATGTTTACAGACATGTGGAAGGTCATTGGTAAAAATGCAAAATAAGATCGGTCCCAATACTGATCCCTGTGGTACGTCCTGTGTGATCGTTTTTAACCGAGAATGATTTTCATGTGTAACGACCCTTTGCAGCTTATCAGAGAGAAAACTTTTTAGCAGTTTAACTGCTCTGTCATTGAGTCCGAACAATTTTTTTAGTTTCCAAAGAAGAATTTCATGGTTCACCTTATCAAAAGCTTTTGAAAAATCTAATAAGCACAAGAGTTATTTTTGTCGTAGTCTTCATAGACATTCATTATAACTCTCTGTTTTACGGACAACCATCAACCACTTTAACGAATTTAACAAAATATTGATCGATACATATCTATGGCAATTTAAAATACAACGCATTGTCTTATTTTGTAAAATTTGAAGCCTTTGTATAACATTATCACTCCATAGAAACAAAACAGTTGTTATCAGTAATCAGGCGGATATTTTCTTGAGTATCTCCCTTCCCTTGGATTATTTAACGAAGAAGTTAAGTGCGAATAAATAGTGGATGTGTTGGGCTGCGTTCAGCACCACTTTAGAAACAACTTGGTTGCATACGGCTGTCAGCAACAACAGTTGAACAATTCTCAAAATGTGGTTTGACAATTACATTATAAATATTTATTGCACATAATTTTGATAAAGCGTTGCTTAATATTTTTAAGAAACTCACTTTTTTAGATATTTTTTTGCATGTAGATACCTATAGTCAATATGTTTTGTAAAATTTTATTTATTGTCAATCACAATTCTTAAATACTTAATTTCTTCAACTTTTCCAATTTGTTCACCATCAATTTTCTCATTTATTATCATTCTTTGTGTCTTTTTTACGTTCAGTTTAAGTCTGTTTTGTTTTAACCATAAATCAACACATTTTAAGTCTTCCGCCATTCTATTGTGACATTATGCAAAGTCTTTCTCTGTTTCATATATCAGTGCGTCGTCGGCGAATAGCGCAATTTTTCCATTCTTTACCGCACTTTGAATATCGTTAAAATAAATTATGAACAATAATGTTTCTAACACTGATCATTGGGGAACGCCAAATGGCACTTCTGTTTCTTCAGACATTTTACCATTCATCGTCGTTGCTGCTATACGTGAACTAAAAAATTAAATTTTCGTGCTTAAAGATAACAATAAACTTCTCTCTGAAATAAACGCTCTTCCTCCAACCTCTCTATACACAAACCACTCATCTCGACAGGTGTTATGTCAATATTGGTAGCCCCCAAAACTACCTGGGCATTCCCACATCCTCCGAGGTAGCGAAATCTGCCTTGCGACCATGCCACGCTCTGCCCTAATCTTGAGTCTGGCCCCAAAAAAGAAATTTTCTTACTGATGTTTAATTCAGCATCGCAGCAAATCTTCTTTCATCTCTGCCTTTCCTTCGCTCTCTCTTTTATCCCCTCATATATTCGCTCTTAAGCCAATTTAAATACGTAGGATATATTGGTATTCATGTTTATTACGTCGGTAATCAAATAAAAATGTTCAATAAACAATCAAGGGTATACGCTACGATTGTACATGATTCTAAACGACACTATTTATAATCATAACAATAACTTGCATGAGGAATGTAGATACAGTAATCCCTGTATTTATATTATATCTACTTAGATTAAAAAAAGAGATTAAAAAAAATAAAGACAAGAAAAAACGCGCGGGCAGTACAGCCGACAAACTGAACAATCCTCTGGTCTCTGCCGGCCGTCGCGACACTGGCGAGGATGGGCTAGAAGCGGTCAGGCGCGAGGAGATGGATGTACAAGATTCAGGGAATTCTAAATGCGAGTGCAAGGGTCACTGTGGGGAACAGGAATGCTTGTTTTTTTTTTTGGGTAATTTTTTTTTTTTGCGGCGCGATAAGCGACAATTTACCCGGCTGCGGCCGAATTCGCTCTCTCGCAAGTGCCACGTTTCTCAATCTTGAGGTTGTCACGGGGAAGTGGGCTTACGGGGAAATCACTGAATAGCGTAGACAGCAATTTTTCCTCCGCGAGGCGACTAGCTTCAAGATCCTGGGAGGGGATCGAATTAGTAAAATAAAACTAATTTCAGCTAAATTCAGCTCGTTACTTACATGCGTTTGTTTGATGAGGGCTCAGAGGTTAATTCCCTTTGAGTTTGTCCCATGCGGTTCGAAGCACCTTGACGCTTGCAATGTGATAAGGGTATTTCTTTTTTTTCGTAAAAAAAAAATCTGTAAATGCAAGCGATTAAACACTTATTTTACTAGACCCTTTTGCACATTACAGACCTTTAATATCTTTAATCGAACTATAAGCGGCAACCGGATTCACACTAAGGTGGTAAGTCATCCAGTAGGATGGTAGACAACCGTGTTGCTCGAATGGCTTTTGAGAAAGAAAGAGTGGTAGTCTGGTAGTTTAGAGTGTTTGGCCGCAAGCGGAAGTTACGATATTAGCTCGCGTTCCCTGACTCAAACGTTCTAGAAAATAATACCTGCTCGAAGACAAAGATCTAGTACCGGCGAAGGTACTAGATGTATTAAAGGCAGGGATAGAATGGCTAAATACATTTAGTTTTTTTTTTTTTATTATTATTATTTTTGTTGCTTTATTTAAAAAAATGGAAAAGAATTTATCACACCCGTCACAACTAAATTAATTGCACTTTCACAGGAATTATTCCTTCTGAACCCCGACTGAATCACAGTTATTAAATTGTTCCTTTCGAAATAATCATTTAGTTGACGAAACACAATTTTTTCTAAGACTTTTTCACCCAGCGGTAACGAATTGACATGACGAAACTCTTCACATTTTTTTGTATTTGATACTTTTTCAATTGGTGTCTCCATAGCTTGCTTCCATGTTTTTGGAAAAACACCTGTTTCCAATGATTTATTTATTACCGTTAGTAAGGCAGGTCCAACGCAATTAAAATTCTCCAAGTACGTATTTGGGCACACGTGCTCAAAATCCTTTTTGTTTCTCATTTGTTTTAGAACACTTTGTATATGTGGTGCGTTGTCTATAATAATGGAAAAGGCTACATCAACTAATTTTACGTTATAATTTTTTTTATTAAAGAAAGTAATATGAACAGTAATGTAAGAAAATTATTATATCTTAATGGAACGATAAGCGCGGGACGATGCGGGTGGCTGCCGGTTGAAGACTAGTTGACGATGAACTCTATACTGCTCACTGTTGATGATAAAGAAGATGAGATCGCGTGTTTTACCATGTCGCTAACTCGATGTGTTTTTTTTGTATAAACAGCAGCGACAGTTACGTCAATGTTAGTTGTTGCATTACTTTGTTCGTCGTCTCTCTGTGACAGTTTTTGTTTTAGGATGTGTGTTCACCACATACAATGTAACGCTACATTTTCAAATTTAAAAATTTCATTGAGCTCATTACCACAACTTACAAATGGGACATTTTGAATAGAGTTATTAATTTGCACGATACTGTCAATAAAAAAGTCATTAAATCGGTTGTTATGTTGAGTGTTAACATCCTTTAACTGGGAACTTAAAGCTTCGTCTATTTAATTTTTACCAAATCTAGCTAGTTTGAACACACTGTGTAAATGGGATGCGCTTTGTTTGTGTTTGTTTTTGAAGTGTGGTTAGAGCGTTAAGATTGTCAACACCTGATGAACTCCAGACAGTATGAATTCCGGAGAACAGTAAACAATTTAAAAATAAAATGTTGACATCCAGCTAACCATGGATAAAGGGAAAACTGATTTTCATTAAAGTTTCTAATTGGGACAGGCAAAATTTTTCGGTTTTTATTTTTTTATTTTTTTATCAAATGTTGTCAATCTTTTTAAAATTAATAATTTATATGGCCGCCTTTCGCAGCAATTACACTTTTTACTCGATTTGGCATTGATGAAACTAATTTTTCGCAAATTTTTCTTATCGCTTCGTTGTGAAACCACACTTCAATTATTGCAGAAATAAGCTTCTTTTTGGTAGTACAATCCCTTTTCCTCAGACTTATTTTTATTATGGCCCAAAGATTCTCAATTGGGTTGAGGTCTGGAGAGTTACCTGGCCATTCGAGCACCTTAATTCCTTCTTCCGCAAAGAATGCCTTAATTTTTTTTTAAGTGTGACATGGGGCAAGATCTTGCTGAAAAATTGCATTTCCGGTCGGAAACTGTCTTCTCATGGTCGGTAAGAGCATATGGGTTAGAACGTCAGCGTACTTGATGCCATTCATCATTCCTTCAATCGGCTTTAAGCTTCCAGGGCCCAAGGAGGTGAAACAATCTCAAAACATTACTTTTGGGGGGGGGGGGGGGGGGGGGTGGGGTGTGTTTAGGGGTAGTATACTCTCTATTATCCTTGTGCGTTGGTTTTAAACCTGATAGTTTTGGGCACGGGCGTCCATTTTTTACAATTAAAAGTTTTTTTCCGAAAACAATCTCGTTCCAAATGGTTTCTCTAATAGATCTTCAATTATGGATTTTGTTTGAGCATTTATTGGTGCAGATTTATTTTATTTCCTATACCAAAATTAAGATTCTATTATCTTAATAAATAGATACCTGTTCCTGTTTCCTCTTTTAGAATAAAACAATTTATGTCTCCGTGAGCCAGCACAATGTTGTTTTATTTGTTTTAACTTTTATGATTACTATTATATCGAAATATATAGTTCAATTAGATTTAAGTTAGGTCTTAACAAAAAGCACGACTTGTCGGCAGCGAGTTACAGAGAAGTTAGTACTTATTATTCCTGTGCGCCACTAGCGCCAGTGCTGTCTCTAATATGATTGAATGGAGAGTTTCTTTTCCCAGCTTAAAGGACCACGCCAGCGACTTTATGGATGTTCTTTGTGTTAAATAGCTTGTGGAAAAAAAGAACAAGTATTTATATTAGAATCCAAAATAACAGACAGCCGCCATTCTGGAATAATGGGTTGTCTGATGGATGTTTTTGTAAGGTATGCTTTTATAGATATCAACAGCAAGTTATAAACTCCGGACTCATTCTTGTATAAATAAAAAACTGAGCACTATCTAATTCTTTAATTTTTAGAAATAAGACATTAAAAAAAAACATTTTTGTTTCGGTCTCTGTTTATGCAACGCACCATTAACGAGCGCGGAGCGATAAATAAAACACGGTATGATTCTCCAAGTACAAAATAAAAGTTTTGATTAAAATCTTAATAATAAAATAATAATATTGCTGCTTTATAATATAAAAAAAAAATTAAAAGCTGATACAATTCATCCACAGAACTTATGTTTCACTCACTAACACGATTTATATAATATGGGTAAATGACTAGTTAGCACTAAGCTTTTTAAACATAAAAATTCGCAAAATTTTACTAATTTTACAAAGAAAACTTATCAATGGCAGGCTTACCAGAAGGGTATATTATTTGAAATGATTGGTTTCTCCTGACAATCGCGCCGGTGTCTGGTAATAGTTCCGCTTTAACTGATGGAGTTAAACTGATGCTATAGAGAGCCGCATTTTATTTGCGTGACTTCTCTTGGCTGGTGAATATTTGTGACTCTCGGTGGCTTGAATAAGAGAGTTCTCCCGCACTTCTATGTATCAATGTAGATAAACGTAGATAAACGCTAATGATCATTCACGTCTTGATAAGCGAGAATGCTCGGTAGACGATCAGACTGGGACTATGTGGCTTAGCTGTACCCTGATAAATCTGAAGATGGCGTTGGCGGGATTCTATGTGGCGACCGCAAGTTCGATTACGAGAGTTTCTACAGCGTCATATAAAGTGATACGAGGATAGTGTTATACAACGTGGTGGATTTGATAGCACGAAATAATGTGTACTTATGTGCAACGAATATATAAATATTGTTTCCGCCAACGTTTTAGCAGTTTTATATTAATTGCTGATATAAAATTGGTTTGCGATAATATAATTATGTGAAATAAGCTATTTTTATTTTTTTTTCCTAAATGTAGCTTGAGCTCTAGGTCTCGTTAAGGTTTTAGAAATTTCTTCCTCGGCGACTCAAAAACGAAAGAGGAGGAGTCCGACCAGGAAATCAGTTTCTTAGCCCCATTTTGTCTGACATTTTTCAGCTAGCGGCTAAAGCAAACAGATGATTCGAATAGAGTTTTTCGAGACCTCAAGCCAAGCGCCAGGGATGTTATGGCTTAGTTTCGCTCGGATAGTACATCGCAAAAGTAATATCCCGCTTGGTGGGAAAACTGATGCCAAAAGGCTTTAATGCAAAACTGAAAACAACCTAACTTATTTTTGCTCTCAGTACCAGCTACAAGTTTACATCGAAATATTTATTAGAACTAATGCACAGGTGCATACTATTTATTAGAACTGGTGTACTGGTAGGTACATCCGTGGATTAAATTACTTTTCACTGTTGTTTGGGGATCGTAACTCACGCAACAGGATATTTTTTTTTTCTTAGTTAAATCACTTATCCATGTTAAACATATTAATATTTTGCCAATAAAGCACTCAAAATGCGAGTATTGACAAATTTTATATTGGAGTGATGTAAATTCAGTAGTCACTGTACTAATTTCTGTAATTGTGTTCTCTAAAGTAGCCGTACTTTTTACAGAAATAACTAGCTTTGTTTTTATAGGCTTTGTGGTTCCTTCTTAAGGATTTCCCTTTACATGATCCATCATGATCAAAAGAGCCAATTACCACACCTGATGTATGTACACCGAGAAAAAACCTCAACATATTCGTGTTTAAATCAAATTCAAACAAATATGATTTGGTGCCAAAAGGATTTTTGTTTAATTTAAACTTGAACTACTTTATTACTTTTAATAATCTTTGTATAGTTGATTTTCAATTGAATCAACTCGATGTCTGTTTGAAACAAATGTATTCACTGTAATTTTTTTTAAACAGATACCTATTTGAATTAAACTGTTTTCCACGTCCGTCTAACAGAATCTAAATCAACATTTTTGAATGGAAATCTGTTTGAATTGAATTCAAAATATTTAAGACTTTTGAATGAGTATCTATTTAAAACAAATAAAATTCTATTTTCCCTAGTTGATTGTGGTTGGAAAAGCTAAATAGAAATCTCTTTGAGTTAAAATTATTAATGCTTTAAATAAATATATTTGTATTTATTTTTTTTTTCATTTCGCGTATTTATATATTTTTTCAATTATGTAACCCATTTTAATTGAACTGCATCGCTCAGAATTGAAGTGGAACCTGGAAAAACATTATGTAAGCAAAGTAATCAAACAACCGATTTCAATTTATACTGAATAAGTGTAGTTTTATTTGCACATTTTTTATAAAAACTTATTTCTAAAATAACATTTTCCGTTATTAATTGGATAAATATGTAAAGGAGGACTTGTAAAATAGGAAATATTCTTTATTTTAAGGGTCTTACACAGCTTTTTACCTGTTTCAAAAGACTGAAAATGCTTATCAAATTTTGTAACCTCAATAGGACAACAGTATACATAAAGGTCAATGTCGTTAGTTAAAAGTAGTCCTTTTAAATGAAATATTAGCGAAAAAAAGAAGATATTAGATACTGAGAACACAACCGTTATCTTAATTAACATTTACCTTATTTTCATTTGGAAATATGGTGATAATTTTTGTTGAAATTTCCTCAAAATCGTCTGGGTGCAGTTTAATTTGGTTGTAGAGAACTTTCTCTACAATGGCGTTAATTAAGTCTTGGCGATAAATTTCCAGTAAAGTTTTATTTTTTTCATAAAACTCAAAAACAGCTTTGCCCATTTCGGATTCCTTCAGAACTTCAAGCAAATTCTAGAAAATAATATCATTGTAATACTAATACACCAAACCCCTGAGACACTTAATACAACATTCAACTCACCGACAAATGCAGGAAACACGGATGTCAAATTCCACTCCTCCAAAAGGTCATGGATACCATTATAATCCTGATGGACATCTGCTGAAATCGCGTACAATGTGCTTGAGGCGTTTAAATTTTCCACTGAGGTATTATTATCCACTATTTCATTTTCCATCATTATATTAAATTACCTCAATTAAAATTTTTGACCGACTCAATCAACGCACCTTTATTAAATGCCACTTCTCACTTCACATTTGTACTTGAATGACGAAATATAACGGTGATTTAACATAAACGTGTTTATTCAAACATGTTCATGTTCAAATTAAATGTAAATCGGTTCGAATACTTCATTTCCAAGTTTTTAAATATAATTCTGCTAACAACAAACTCATACATGTTTGATCAAAAGTTACAATGTTTTGCTGATGCAACATCGATCACGTATTCATTTGTTCAAACGAAATCTAGCTTAGCTTGTTCATGTTTACTTGAACAGAAATCTGTTTGAATATTTCCGTTCCATCAGTTTTTAATAGAATTATGTTTAAATTAAATGCACTCACATTTTATGAATAATTTTAAACATGAACTAATTAAGGCAAATAGTTACATTTTTGAAATGTTTATTAATTGAATACCAAACATGTATGAATTTGATGCAACTATAATGCGGTTCAACTATGTTAAAGAGGATAGGTACAGGATGCCAAACATAAGGTACTTGTCTAGAAGTTCCAGGGCCCTGCAATCCTTACTCATATGCCCTAATTTATTGCAATTGTAGCATTTTATTGCGTTGTGATGAATTTTGATGAGATTTCTTGACGTATAGTCCCGATTACAATACCTAGTTATAGGTCGCCCTTTTTCCTAACAGGCTTGATTATTCCTGAATCGCCAATGAGGAGGCTTCCGCCAAGGTCGATGGCCTTTGGCTGTTTACAAATGTGCCAATTTCTTCTTTAAGACCGTTTATGAAAGCATTGAGAATATCCTTCTCCCCTTCAAACAAACTATTGCTTTCATTGTTAAAGTATATATCCTGAATCCTACGTCTTTGTAAAGTTTCAACCTTCTGAACCTATTGTAAAACAGTTTCTGTTTTACCTTGCTGAAGACGAGTCATTTCCAGATGCAATTGCATTGGAGAATATTTTTCTTTGAACATTCTATTCAGTTCTGCCTTCAGTTCTATCCATGAATCTAATTTTTTATTCATGAGCAGAGTTTCCATATTTCCTGATATCTTGCTTTTAATGAACGGTAACAAGTATTGCTGTTGTTCAATATTAGCTAGCGACATCGCATTGTCTACGTTAGTTAAAAATTGATGGATGAATCTTATTAGGATCACTATCGAAAGGTGTGATGAGTTTGCATAATAATTCTAGGCTCATTTGAACAGGCATGGTACTGGGGGTAATGATATTATCACCAGTACGGTTTAAAGGCACACTTGTTAATTTCCTTTGAACTAAGGTATTCATTTTTTCACTTGTCACGTTCTTGCTTTGGTTGGGTACCGCTTCCGTATCTATAATACAGTCCCTAAACTTTCTAATAGCTTCATCCACAGATGGTGAAACTTCTTCCCTACTAATATTATATTCTTCCTCAACTACATGTAAAAACAAATCTCTCTTATAGGTTCTATCACTATAGAATACTACATACTCTTCCTCAACATCATTCTGACTAATTTTGCAATTATCGATTATTTGCGCTAATGTTAAATGAGTAACACCTCCACTAACTTTTGTTATACACGAATATTCCGTCGCTTAAAGCTCTTCACTGAACTCGAATCCTGACCGTGAACTTGCCATATTTAGATTTAAATTTCTATTTGGAAGGAGATAAAATCGAGAACTATCTTTTTATTATCATATATTTTATTAAAGGCACTTTTACGTCTTTCTCTTGATCACTTTTGTCTTAATCATTTATTCCGTTTGTCATATTAACACTTGTATTTCTATATCTACATACTAACAAATTAATTCTCATTTTGTGTAGTTGATCGTTGTTGTTTTTCTTTCTTTGATACTGCTTCTGATGAATGTTCGTTATTCTTTACTCGTGTGATACTGCTTCTGATGAATGTTCGTTATTCTTTACTCGTGTCGCTAATTTAACACTTTTGAATTATTGACACATCCTGAGAATTTTAGGGGTGTGTCTCAAAACGCGATTCACGATCTCACCTGCTGCCTCCAATTTGTTATGCCCGAGTTTTTTAGAAAATTAAACACGCAACTTTTAAAGAGTATTATAGACCGTTCTCATCGAGTACTTTATTAGAACTGATTTAATTCTGTGAACAAATGCCTGAGGAAGAGCCATGCATATGGAATATCAATCTGTTACTGCTTGCACGATTTCCATAATATGAACCTGGATACTACCTCAATGGACTAGCACTTGGCATGCTTGCATATGCACAGCTAGGTAAGGTCGGATGGGGACATGGTCCTTGTCCCAAGACAGCCAGACGCAGCAAAACAAAATTTCTTTTCATGCCAAGATTTAAATTGACTCCTATAAACGGACGGACACTACCATTTTGACCGCGGGACAACAGATGTTAGGTTGCCGTGAGTACGTTGTATTCCCTCCATTCCACGGAAGTCGCGAACTTAGAATTATTTCGGATTTGGTTTTTCCTTTTAGCAAACTTAGCAAATTGAGATCATTATGTAATTTTAATTAATTTTCTTATTTTAGGATCTTAATGCACGTCCAGATTTACTTTTTTTTTTGTTTACTTTTTTCTGTTTCCTTATACACTATTACCAAAATACCAAAAAAAAAAAAAATAGCCACAAATCAGGAAACCGCACGACCACGTTATGCTCAAACCCCGATAACACTGAGGATGATGATCTCGGCACACTGCTGCAAAAGATAATCCCGCTTTTCACAACCAGCGGTTTGTAAGCGTTGGAGCGTCGAAAGAGTTTTCGAAGTTGGGTGGCGACGCATGTGTTCCCTGCAGATCAAGTATTTGTTGTCGTACAGTTGATTGATCCTTTCCCATGCCTCTTGATAACTTTCCTCAGTTAGCTGCCATTCCCCTAGAGTACGGGCGGCCTTTCCAGTCAGCGATTTCCGTAAATATGAGAACTTATAAGCGGCATTGATGTCATCCCTCTCATGTACCGCAGCCATAAATCGATCTCGAAAACCTTGCCATTTGGTTATTGAGCCGTCAAACTCCCCCCAAGTATTGGTCATGTTGCTGGAACGGCATGTTCACCTGAACCGCAATCTTTTCACTTTTGTCCTCTATTTCCTTTCCCTTTCCAAGCTCGATCTCCTCAATCTTTCTCTCCAATTCAGTGCAAGAAAAATAGAACTTCTCCTCCAAGGCCACAAAATCTGCCGTGAAAGATTCCTCGTCCTCGCTTTCCAACGTTTCCATGAGGGTGTCATACCGGTTACAATGTTTTGCCCATTCCTCCCGAAGTCTTTCCAAACGGACCGCGACACTCCGCTGGTCCAGCTGCTCTAGAGCCGCCTGATCCTTTACTAGGCGATACAATCTTTCCACTGCATCGGCAGACGACCGCAAATTCTTGGGCATTGCTTTCCTCTGGCTGGAAGTAAATTATACTTTGTTAATTCTATCCGACTTTCCATACTACGCAAACTAGTGTGGCTTCTTCAACTTTCCATACCCATACCTAACACGGACCATCCCAATCTAATCAACGATGATAACACCCTACCTATCCATGATAATTGTTCAAATATAAACAATAACTCTTTTCATGTTGATATTCCTTTCCGTCTCTCCATATCTCCCTTTCCCACTATCCAAATAATTTATTTTCCTCTTGCACTATCTCGTATTCACTCAAGCCTTTATAATTATTCATTGCTTTCCGACTTTCCGTTTATTCACATTTCAACATCATATGAATGCTTTCCCTCTCTCTCCACCCTACCTAGAATTGTTTGCTCCTGCCTCATTCAAGATCGATCTTTCCCCTTTCCTCATTCCTATTTCTCAAAAGTTTCTCACCCAGCACTTATCTCTTGCTCTTTCCCGCTTTCCAATTACTTGCAATATTCAAGTTACTCTTTTTGAGTTTCACATGAATGCTTTCCTCTCTCTCTATGTTATTTAATTTTATATTTTCCCCAACTAGTCCCGTCACTTTTTATCTTCCTTATCCTCAACTCATCCAAGTTTACTTCTTTTGAGTTTCATATGGATGCTTTCCCTTTCTATTTGTTTTTAAATTTCATTTCTTCTTCCCTTTACTTTCCGCGGTAGTGTGAGCATCAACATCTTGTGTTTTAACCGCCCAACACACCATCCACTTTGGATTCTATCAATTGCTATCTCTTTCCGCCCGATCCGAACCTTGAGGCAACAAATATCCCACAAAACGACCCAAAAACAAAACAAAATAAAATATTTCCTACCTATACAACGCACAGCACAAAAACCCAGACAACCTAAAACAAAACCCAAAAAATATTTTTTCTTTTTTTTTTACCATCATAAATAAATAAACGCGGCGCTATTTTCTCGTGGTTTAAAATCAGCCTTTACGATTTTAAGGTCCTTAATAGTACCGAGCACTCCCGAACAGGTATTCATTAAATATGCACAATGGCATAGTCTCCCTGTTATCGTATCACTCTCATCAAACGTACACTCATTAAGTTTCCTAATCGCATCGGGGTGTAGCCTCTCTCGAACGCGATATCCTAGCAAATTTTCATTTGGTCTGCCAGACTGCGGGAACCATCCTGCTGGTAAAGGTGTCCAAGCAAGGTTGCGAGTAGTGTTAGTAACCACTGCTGACTCAATAACATACTGTGATGTTATGTAGGGGCTAACATAACTCTCATAGACGTTATGGGTTTCAGAGTTTGCTGGTCCGAACGATCCTGAGCGTAAACTCACGCTATTGTCTGTGTGTGTTTCCTTTGGAACGGCTAGACTAGGCAGGTTCCAATACACTTTATCACCAGTGGGTGTTATCACTGGGGCGAATCCACATATATATTCGTATATGGGCTGTGGTATGTTGTAATCTTCTGCGCTAATTGCGGACAATGGATCCATTGCCGACTGTAGCTCTGGCACCTTCAAAACATACTTGCCTTGGTGTAAAAGATAGGCATTCAAATGTTCAGTCATCGCATGCTGAAACATTGCGTAGGGCATACTACGTGGAATCCTCTGATCCTCCACGCAAATGCGATCGTACACTTGACGAACAAGTGGAATGAAGCCGGCACAGTCAAAGTTCTGGCCTAAAGTCTTTTTAACCGGTTTACTTCCTCTTCCGTTGCCAGTATAGAGTTGTTCATCCTTTGGTGGTGTTTCAACTACCGTAGTTGGTGCGGCAGGTGGTGGTCTTCGAGGGCGGTTCTGAGCCCGTGGTGGTGGTCGAGATGGTCGAGATTGCGCTTCTTCATACGCCTGGCCATTATCAACCTGGTTCGCCCAGTTTGAACTCCCAAATCTCTCATTATGTTGACGCTCGTTATACTGCGCCATACGTTGTACATCCCTGGGACGCATGCGTCCTTGGGGTCTGGTGTTTCCAGGGGTATTCCCACTTGGATTAATGTTGCGTTGCTGCTGTTGTGCGGGTCCTCCACGCTGTGTATTATTGTTATACGCCATTAAAGCTAAATTGATTCAATTTTTATTTGTCAAAAAACGACGAATTATTTCCTACCTACGCCGCACACAAGAAAAACAAAAAAAGAAAAAACCCACAATACACAAAAAAACAACAAAAAAAAAACATCCCCAATGCCCTACTGCACTGAAAGAGGCCACACACACAAAAAAAAATAATTTTCACCGCACGTACCTGGTTGTCTCCTCAACTCTTTCCTTCTTTTCCGTTGGAATTTTCTTCTTTCCCGTTGGAATTTTCTTCTTTCCCATGCCTTTCCTGTGTTTCATTTTAAAGGGCATCATAACCACTTTCACTTTATTGATTTGTCTTTCCTTTTTATTTATTATTGTAAAAACTTCACTAAAATTTTGGAAAAATCTCCACTGCGCACGTCAACATTCGTTGGATGTCTACTAAAAACTAACCCTTGTGCGCATTCCTTTCCCTGTGGCCACAAACATGTTACTTCGTGTTTGTGTCGTATTCCGTCATTCTCCTCGGTCGTCGCGACCGTCTTTCGCCTCACTCTTACTTGGGGTAAAAATAAGATATCTCTCGTGTTTGTTCTGTACCTGCGCTGCGAATACCAGAATTATTTGCTTGTTGTGTGTCCTACCACGAATCACCTTTCCTTTTCTTTCGTTGAGGTTTGCTGCAAAATAGCAGCTGCCTGTCATGAGTGCCTTTCCCACAGAGTTATTTATAAATAGATAACCGTATTCTGTTATCCCAAACAATTCCAAAGGAACCGAAGAAGAAAAGAAACTCAAAATAAATTCCAAGTGAATTTGCAGTCGTAGATTGCAAATCCGAAAAAACTTTAATCGACAATTGCAGTCGTAAATTGCATATCGATACCTTAATTCGCAAATCAGCTAACTCCATAGCAACAAACTTTACAGGGGACACTAAAAACCTTCGCATTTATTTATTTTACATAATTTAAAAAAATTGAAAATCCTGTTGGTGACTTTTACTTAAATCTATTGTTTTGATTATATTTTATACATTTTCGTGGGTTGCTTACAAAACTACAGCAGTTTTTGGAGTTGGCCGATTTTTTTTTTCTATGAACTATATGGGCTTTGGAGTTAAACGTTTTTATGGTAGTAAAATTTTAAGCAGTTCAAACAGTTAGCTTAATGAAATTCAAAAGCATAGGTCATTTTTATTTATAAGTAACTAAGTAATTAAAGAATAATAATATAATAATGAAAACTAAAATAGGTTTTCTGAACATTTTCCACTTGTTGGGCTGATTTTAGTCTTCGTGTGTAAGGTTTTCATAATAATTTTGGTAATCTTGAGGCATAGTTTTTTTCAGTTGTTGCAAATCCAGATACTTCTTTTTAGTTATTTTCCTTCGTTCATTATAGAGATTGGATATATTCTCAAACAAAATTGCATCTGTGGTCCTCTTTGTTCTTCTTTGGCTCAACAGTTTATAGTCTTCTGCAAATCGAAGCTTGTGTAGAATTTCTCCACTAGGACAATATTTTAGTGCCCTTATGTCTGTTACCTAAAATCAATTAGCATTATTACATAAGAAATAATAAATAGCCTTAGTCACAAAAAGTTGAAAAATAAAACAAAGTCAAAATTAAAAAAAAGTAAATGGTTTGAAAACATTACCTTTGGATCACCCTTCATTTTACCGGGCCTTATTGACTTATAAAAATCTAGTTCTTTAAGATTTTTGAAGTATGTGTAGGTCAAGTATTGAACATTGTACATTGTATTGCTGGAACATTTATAATTTGATTCTTAAGTTTTTTCTCAATCATAGCATGCATGCTGTCCACTTCCATCTGGGTATGGCCAACCTCCAAATATTTCTGTTCTATAGTTACATTATATAACATAGCCACGTTCAGAAGCGCATTGCTCAAAATGACGTTCCTATTTTGATATATACACCCATCGGTGTACAAAATTATTTCTCGGTTATCATCTCCCATTTTCGGAATAACAGTTTCAATGAAAAACTTTGTAATAATTGTAGCAAACTCATCAGAATTTAATCCTCCTTCAGCTTCGTTCCATATAAAGCAATAACCGTCACTTGTTTTCATATCATATATACACCAATTATGTACACAAAGCTTAGTTTTATAATAAAAGGAAGAAACATTTGATCGTGATGCTAGAAGTACTGCCTGTAAATCAGCTGTAAACACGAATTCATTGTTTTCCTTATCAGCTTCTTTCTCCTGCCTTGCTTCATTTTTTTTATCAATGTGTTCCTTATAGATGTCATCAGTAATATGACCCATCTTAAAACCGTTACAGGTTTCACACAAGTCTTTTTTGGGTTTGAATAAAGAAATCTTTCTTACAGTAAGAGTGTTTGAAAATGTAGCAATGGACAACGGATTAATATTTTGAGATTTGCAGTGATTTACATACATTTCGTAAAGTTGGCGTTTAGAAGCAATATCAGGTTGTAAATATAATTGTGCAGTTCTTTTCCGGCAATAGTGTGAAGGCATTTTTGGTATGTTGTCTAAAAATTCGTGCAAGGTCTTAACTTCTCTATCAAAAGGTTTTTTGGGAGTTTCTGTGACCTGCTTAATAGTTTCATTTGTCTTTGCTTCATTTCCGACCTTCCAGTTCCACACGCAAGTTTTTCCGATACAAAGAGTTTTCAGAAATAATGTTTTACATACTCTTACCATATCGTCACCTTTTTTCAAGTGGTAAATCAAAGTGTTTGCCCGTTTCGACTCTTCAGGGTCTTTTCTATCTCTTTGCCTATTTGTGTGAATAACTTTAACTAAGCTTTGAATAAACACTCGTTTTTGATCCCAAGTCATACTCCAAAATTGATTGAACAGTACTTTTCTTTCATCGTCTGAAATATCATTGCACTTAACAATGCCGAGTTTTGTTGCGCTACAACGACACCTAGGCTTCATCATCTTTTGTGGCTTCTTTATATTTTTATTCCAGTAACCATCAATTTTTTTTTTACCACAATACTCTTTCCCTTTTTCTCAATTTTTTTTATTTTTTTGGCTAGCCCAGTCATCCTTTTTAACTTGACAGCGCTTCCTTCTTTTAACTTTGGGCTCATCATTTTCCGATTCTGAATTGCTGTAGTCAACCAGTTTTGAAACTAATGAATTCAAATTAACTTGTACAATAGATGTAGGGGTAGCTGGTTCTTTGAAAGGTAAAGCTATCGTTGAATCAAAAAGTAAGACCGTTTGATTATTAGATAAATTAATATCTGATGCCTCAAAGTTAATGATATAGTTATTTTCGCTTTGGTCAAAGACAGTGGTAAGTTCATTAGTTGGACTTAAAATTGGAAAATCGTTTAGGTGTGGGCTGGATCGTAACATTTGTTCCAAAGTTTCTTCAATTTCATCGTCAACTAATTCGCAATGGTCCGAGATACTAATATTTGTAGGAACTATCTCGTCATTGTCTGTAACTTCATCTTTTTGTAAATTATCGCACTGATTAGAATTGTTTGTTTCAACCCTTTTATCATGCTGTGCCTTCTTCAGGCTAAGCATACAAAGCTTTTTGCCACGTGACATCAACATCTACATGAAAAAAGAAAACAAGTCAGCAAGTGCAAAGGAATTTCTAAATTCCCTAGTTGACCTCGAATTAAATAAGAAGACACAGGAGTTAGCAGTTAAAGCCAATAACACCATCTTGCAACAAATAAAGTTGCAAGAAAAAACTGTTATTTTCAAATGAAAACGCCAACGGAAAAAAATACAACTCCTAATGCAGAGTGAAAGTAGTGATTGGCAAAACGGCCAACTCCAAAGCAAGTCTAAAATCTCTTAAACATAAGTAAGACAACTAAAATAAGTAATAATATTAAATGTTTTTACATACCTTATAGCAATCTGCAACGAACTCACAATTTTTTTTACGGTTAAATTAGTTTAGTAAGCACAATAAATAAAATAAACACAGACCACAATGTAATCACGTCACGACTCTATACAAAATGGGCGCCTCAATGGAGTTAGCTGTCAAATTTCCCGCCTTCCGAATATGGTGGAGTTGTTCGTTTTTCGCACAGCGATTTATACAAAAAATTGTGAATATTTTGGAGTTAATCTTTTTTAAAAGAAAGCGGAATAGGCTAAAGGGGAAACCCCTACCAAAAACTCATTTTGGGAAAAAAGTGGAGTTAGCTGGTTTGCGAATTAAGGTATCGATATGTCTCTTGCTTTCGGCAAATGATTTTATGATCTGGCTAATGCAGTTGTAAATTGCATCTCCCATATCGCTTTCCATAGATGAAAGACAACAAGAATTGTTTCCGACAAATGCGGTTGTAAATCGCATTGCTTCTATTGCTTTCCAAAAAAAAAAAATTAATTTTGCCAAATGCGGTTGTAAATCGCATGGCTTGTATTGCTTCCAAAAAAAATAATTTTGCCAAATGTGGTTGTAAATCGCATGGCTTGTATTGATTAAATACCTTTCCAATTTTTTCCTCTTTCCCGCATCCATACGTCGTTGCTTTTCCATCCGGCTCGATATGGACCATAATGTTTCGTCTCGTCTTCAGAGGCAGCGACCACTTTCCACTTTTTCTCAATAAATAAAACAATCACCATTTTTTTATGTTGGGAAAAAGCATTAAGCAAAAAACCCAACATTTATTAGTTACTTTAATCCCTATCTTGCCAGGTCTTACCCTAGCGGACTGTATTCTTTCACTGACTATAAAGTCCTAAAACAGTAATGCTTTCCTGCTTCGAGTACGACAGTTGTCTCTTTCTAACTGCGACTACGACAGCAATATAATATAACATAGGGTAAATACGTTAGCATTACGATACTACAGAAAAACGTATGCTACATTACAGCTTTCCGAATAAAACACTCATATCGTGAAGCGATATGATACAGGGCCCAGGTGGTGGCAATGGATGATGTGTTGATTTGGGTTATTCAGCTGCCTGTGCTGAGCGGCTAACGGGTACACTCGCTAGATCTAGCGGTTGAACTCACGGTACATAGCTGGTGGTAGTGAAAGCAGAGGTTCTCTGTGGCACCCACACGAAAGAGTGAGGTAACATTACTTGTGGCGATTGCCTCTCGGGTCTAATCCAGCGGTTTGTAAGCGTTGGACCGTCGAAAGAGTTTTCGAAGTTGGGTGGGCAGGAGAAAGTTGATGTCGCTGTTTCACCACGCATGTATGCGTGGATTAAAATGCCCGCTCTCTTGCAATACTGCGACGAAGGGCTCGGGGAGTCACCCCCAAGGACCGAATAAATTTTAAATTGGCCTGTGATAGGGTAAAAGAAAATATAGCTACAGCATTTTTTTATAGGGAAAACCTTTACCTGTGGGTTTTGGTTTGAGTACAACATTTTTTTTTAAATTTTTTTTATTTTCCTGCTAGGTAACGATACTGATTGTAAGACAGCCTCTTGATAAAAAAAATGATAAAAAAGGATGCTTATAGTACTGACCAAACAAAATAGTACGAATTACCTTGACGGAATCTTAGGATGATATCACTTCCAGCTCCTTCCTGGATAAACGTTCGTGAGGGAAAGATGGAGTTGTCTGAGGGTCAATGCGTTGAGAGTGGAGTAGAGTAAGAGTTGAGGTTGGCAGTACCTGCTTCCGCAAAATGGCGAACTTAGCGAAAGAGGAATTCTCGTCGTGTTTTCTATATGGAATTCCACATATATAGTGACAGGGATGTCCAACAAAATAATGTACTTTATACCAAACAGAATAATGAACCTTATAACACCCGTAACAAATCGTTGACACATGCATTGAAAAATGCTGATGCATATTTTGTATCTTTACGACGCCTTCGCATCGTAATTCGAGACTTTTATTTTCGTTTCGTCTCAGGATGATTATTTGGTCGTAGAGTGATCGCGACGTCTTTGTAAATCGTTTGTTACAATGTGGAGCGCTTTTCACACCATCATTGTGGGTGGTTTAAAGGTGCTTATCGTTCATTTACCACTGCTACGCCTTTGTTTATCCTTCATAAACTGTAGACGTGATAAAAAAATCAATCCGTCGTACGATTGATATGCATTATGCAAGATATATTTGAAAGAATAGCGATACACTTTTTTAAAAAAAGGCGTCTTTATTAACCGTACCCGTTGATGGTTTTGATTCAACTGAATTTACAATATGAATTTCTTAAACTAATTCACTGGCTCAACTTGCAACAATCTTTCTCACGGAGCATATTGCATGTGCAGGAAGTGTAGGCAATATGATCCGTAGGAATGTGTTTATCATAATTTAATTTACTCAAGGTAAAATGAGTTCAACTACGGCGCGTGTATGCCTTTGCTTATCTAGAATTAAGAATTTAAAGTTGAGAGATTCGGGTAGCGAACATGCGCCGATATTGGATACGTAACCTGCATAACAATTGCTTCGGATAGACTGAGTTTTTTTTCAAGCGATCACTGATGACGGACATGTGTTCATTAGAGAAATTGCTTACCCCATCACTCTCACGTCCGGCATAGTTCGGGATCTTCTTCTTTATTATGTAGGGAATTACAGCGTTAGTTTCTCCAGGTCTCTTTAGGATTCTCGTACAATAGGGTCATATAGGTGTTGTACTGCTCTTGTCTAAGAGATGACTCCATAGCTTGTTGAATTGCTCTTGAGTTCAGGCATGCAGTGAGTGAATGGACACCTGGGTGACCGGCCGTAAGTGCGTAACCTTCCCCTTCAATCATAGTAATGACTTTCTTGCTAGTGCTAGGTTCATCAGTTACTGGTGGTACGGTCAGGGGTCGAATTACCGCATCAGTTATCGAGTCATACGTGACTGATAAATGTTGATTTGGTATGATCGCACACGGGATCGATTATCGAGTATCGAATTTTTGGTATTCTGTCATCAGTGATCGAGCATATTTTCATACGGTAGGGTTTTTGCTGTCGATGCATTTTCAGTAGAGAAAATGAAAGTTATTTTTATTTTGTTATTTTCACATTCCGATATATGATCGTTACCTTCAAAAATCGTTTGTTCAATGTTTTTACAATTGAAATATTAGTGAATAAGTTAAACCACACCAAATTAATGTTGATATCCTCCACTTTCTTGTAAGGACAAAGTTGCAGCTAGTTTCAATGGAAATTCAATGGGAGGCGGTAGTGATACTTCCACTAAAATAAAGTTTGTCCATTTTAAATATGAATGCACTCTTATTCACTCTAAAACTTTCAAAAATATTAGAATTTAATATTTCTGATATATTCAATTTGAGAAATCAATAACGGATTTATTGAAACTAAATAATGTTTGCTTATACAAAATATATTCGTAATATTTGAATTCAATTGGTTTATATGCCAGAAGTATTTAAATCAAACCCTAACATATTAAAATTTTATAAAGGATACAGGGGCGGAGTCAACAAGTTTTTAAGCCTAGAAAATGCATCTACGCACTTCGACTCATCGATGGCAGCAATGACATCCCTCCTTCTGGGACACACTTGGTGAGAGTGGTCTACTTCGCCACATCTGAAACAGGAAGCTGGTGCACGTTCCGGCTTAGTGCACTGCGATTGATAGTGCCCGAATTGCGTAACAACGTGGATTATCAGCCACAGATGAAATTTTGAGCGGACCACTAACACTGACGCTAGTTGAGGAATATGTATCTCGTTGCTTTTGAACAGCGCCCATATCAGCAGCTTTTAGGCACAGCTTTTCGTAGCGGTCCAGCTGCGCCCGAAGTTGCCGCAGCGTCGTGGCCTGGTATAGCATAGTTACCAAGGAAGATTTGTCGTTCAGTCATCTAATTATAATATCGACTAAGCTGCACTCAGCAACTCCTTTTGGCGGTTTAGGAGGTAGATCTCCTGCTCAATATGTGCGGAGGCATAGGTCCCAACAACAGCATATGTTGCTGCAACGATTTGCGCTAAAGGTAATGGCGGCGTTAACTCTGCCGATGTCATCATGGTGACAGCAGGATTTTCAGCCGGGGCGGCAGTGTCGCAATGAGCAGCAGTTGACACAATTGTTGATGGGCAGACAGCGGTGGAAGTACTCACGAAAGAGACAGCAGAGGACTGGGCGTAAGTGGTGAAAGTAGCAGGTACCATGGCAATATGGACATCGGAGGCAACTATTAAGGCCGAAGTGACTGCGGGATCGGAAGAACGACGTTGTCGACTGGCGACTGCACCTGTGGTCTCTGGATGTGTTTCATGCAGTTCATCGAACAGCGGTCGTAATTGCGCGATGGTGGCAGTCTCTGGGACTGTTAATTTGTGTAGTTCTTGTGTAACTCAGAGCCCCTTGTAAATTGGAGAAGACGGCCTAGTGATCTGTCTCTTGATTTACCCAACTTGCCTGCATCGTTTTTGAATGGAATGCGCACCGTGTATCTTCCTGTTTTATCCCTCTTGTGTGTTGTTTTATAGTATTCTTCACAACGCAAGTTGTCTGCTTTGGTGATTCTCTCTTCTTGGACCTCTTCCGTTTCCCAAAACGATTTGAGTTTTTTGTTTAATTCTTCGTTGGATATGTGGCATAATGTTGTTTCGTTTCGTTTGGATTTCTGATGACAACTTCCTGATAATATCCATCCTAATTGAGTGTGTTGGGCGGCTGGAGTGCCGCCGTCTCCCTTTACGACGCCTGCTAGAATAATTTCTTGGAAGATGTCTGCTTCAATTAATACGTTCACTGATGTCCTTTTGTTAAAGGAGGGATCGGCTAGCGGTAAGTGCTTAATGTCATCCCATCCATGTGCCGTAACGGTTTTGTAAGTTTATTCAGTACTAGGAATGTTCCCCATATTTTGAAGTCCGATGGGTAATTGATGAGATGTTTAGTTCAATTTTGCTTGTTGCTGTTGCTGCTTTTGCTGTCCCTAGTCCTGTAATAGAAGCATCGGCTCGAATTTTTTGCAGCTGCAATCTTTGCACTGCGTCTTCCGTAATAAACGATGATTGGGACCCCTGATCTATTAGTGCCCTCAAGTACTGGTCACATCCTTTCCAGTTAGTTTTTATTATTGCTGTTGCCAAGAGTATCTTATTACACTCCATACCCAATGCGAAATGGGACTGTGGCTGCTCCCTCCGATTAGTTGTCTCGTTTGAGTGTAGCAGCGTGTGGTGGCGTTGTTGGCATTTTTGACATGTTTTTCGTGATTGGTGATTGACATTTGATTAAATCTCCTGCATGCATGCAACCAGTGGTCCTCGTTACATAGCTTGCAACATGGGTTACTTGTAGAATGATAATTTTTGTAGACATTTTTCTTTGTGGCTACTCCGCTCGTTTTTTGCCCATGCCTTTCGTCTTTCTGGTATTCTGTTTTGTTCCGCCGTCCTTCTAGGCTATCAAGAGCATGGAACTTGTTTTCAATAAACGTTAAGAATTCGTTTAGTGATTGTAACGCCTTTGATTTTTTTTAACGACTGCTCATACGCCTTCCTTGTGTCATTGTCCAGTTTTTGAGATAGTATGAATACGATGATTGGATTCCAGCTTCCAGTCTCCAAGCTTAACCTTTTCAGTGCATTTATGCACTTTTTAGTTGTGTTGCGGAATTAATTTGACAATCCTTTTGATTTAGTAATGCTTGTATTTGTGCATTTACTAGTAATCGTGTGTTCTCGTACCGATTTCTCAAGATTTCCCTTGCCTTTTCGTAATTACAGTCCAATATTTGAAGATGTTGGATTATTTTTGCCGCCTCTCCTGTTATATTGGTCTTGAGATAATGCATCTTCTGGGCATTCCCCAGCTTTCCGTTGTTGTGTATTGCCTGCTCGAACAGATCACTAAACGATTTCCATTGCCTGTAGTCTCAATTTAAGCTCGTGATTTGTTGTGATCTCGTTCGTTGCTTCTTGATGTGTGCTACTTTGAGAGATCATTTCATCTATTTTCTCTTTTATGCTATCCTTTATTTCATTGTATCTTTCTTCCAGATGTTCGTAATCTGAGCAAGTTTTAATGTATCTTTCACTTGTGGTTGTTTCCGTCAGCTCGATTATATCGTTGTGCGTCTTCGTTATTGTTTCCCATTGATTTTGCAGAACTTGCTGGTTATGTTGGTAATAGGCTTTCGTTCCCTGCCCATTTTGTTCTACCCTGCCAACAGATCTGATAAATGCCTGTATTTGGGCTTCCTGGCGCCCAACTCTCTTGCATACTCTCCAGACCGTTCGCCTTCTTGACTGTGGTCGTCTTTTTCCTTCCTAATTGTTGTGTTTAGATTGTCACTAGCGCCCTGTATCGTGATCTGCTTCTCCTTCTCTTCCTTGCGCCTCCTTTGTTCTTCTTCCAGAATTTCGTTCAGTTTGGTTGTTAATTTCTGCTTTGAATCTGCATAGAAGTTCGACTCCGTATATGGCTGCTTGTTTGTAAAGTCCGGGTGAGCTTTTATTTTGTTATCGATATCCTTGAATTCCGTCCTTTGGTACTTCAGATCTCCTAGTCGTTCTCTCACAATGCAAACTCCTTTGTTCTTCGTAGTATTGACTCTTTGGTGAATTTTTCGCCAATTTTCTTTATCCATTCCGCCTTTTCTCTCTGTGTTTCAAAGAGTGTTTCTAGTTCTGTCATCGACGCTGTTTCCTCGTTCGAAGGACCAAATGTTAATTTGTATAATTAACTTGTTGAATAGCCACCTTACCGCTGGTGGGGGGATAGCTAGTCAGTTGTCTTTTGGTTTACAGTTCAACTTATTTATTTCATTCAACTTACTTCCTATTTATACATGAATTTTGCCTACTAACTAATAATAAAACGAATGGATTGTGGGTCACTAGTTTGCAAATGTTGGCGTTCTTTCGACATGCGTTGCCCTTATGTTGCAATTTGCTGCGTACTAACCGTAGCAAAATCATGATTCTTCTGTTTCATCTTTTAGGAAAGATACATGTTATTTCAAGTGCAATGTAATTCTTGCAGTGATATAATTATTGTTATACTTAGTTAACAATGGTTGCTAAGCCACAATGGTTGCTAAGCCACTTAAAAAAGACTAAGAAAAAAAAATCACAATTACTTACCTTGTAAATCCTTAAGTGTATTTTTCTAAATTCCACTCCGTAAGCAGATCCTTCAATTTATTTTCGATTGGAGCTTTAATGTTTGGAGATACATTTTCTTTAAACAATGAGTTAACCTCCTCTTCCGATAGCACAACACAGTCACTATAATCTATAATTAGGTACCTAATTCATCATTTCGTCGGTTTAAAAGCAAAGTGACATAAGTCGAAATCAACAGTTTTCCAGAAAAGCCATTGAAGTTATTTGCGGCACAGAAAAACACGCTTTCATTGTGAATTTACATGAAAACTTAAAAGTTGTTTATTTAAAAAATTTTGTTTTTTTTTCTCTTTAAATTGGTTTAAAAAAACTAACGAAAAATAACAATTGAAAAATAATAATTCGAACTTGTATCATTTTTTGTTAAACAATATTTAATCAATATTACGATACATTAAATACATTAAATTTAAATTAAATTAAAAGTCTTTTCTGTAGATATCACTTTTTAAATCAATTCTTTAAGGAACTTAAAGATTGTTATGTAGATAGTAGTAACTTTGATGACTACGAGATAATGAGTTTACATTAAATAAAACTTTATTTTTCGTCTTCAGTATAAAAGCTTTTTAGTTTTAAATAAAAGTCTTTATAAAAACCAGGAATTTGGGAATTTCTTTTCAAAAAGTTTCAAAAGATCATCTTTATTTTTCACTGATATGCCCTTATCGGCATCTTGGAGTGGTTTTAATGATATATTTGAAATTGTCTCGAAATACCTGGTGTTCTTCCTTATCTGAATGCGATGGAAATCTTTTTGGGCGTACGATTTCTTGACGTAAAAAATTCCAGGTGAATCCTTTTCAAATTTCATTATTTTTATATCTGTCATTTTTATTAGATTTTTTTTTGTCATCAGTGCCATAATTAGACCCGATGTTGGCAGATAAGTCTTTCAAATCTGAAAATGTTGTCTTATCCAGCTCGTGAACATGCTATGCCTTTCCCGTTTTTTTAGCTGTCCGAATTATCGTTATGTATTGGTCAGGAGTATATATAGATCCTGATCTTAGGGTCTTCTTAACGGCACGCTCAATAACAGAATGAACTGAATCACCCTCATTTTGTGTATGACCTTTTATTAAAAATGTATGTGTTATGCTATTCAAATTAGGAAAATATTGGACAGCATATAATAAAGCAACCATAAACTTATTTTTCTGTTGTCGACAACAATTGTCAGAGTAAAATATGACATTTAACAATTTGGTCGAGTTTTCTTGAAGCCTTTTAAGGTATAGGAAAACACAGGAACCAATTTCATGCCCCACTTCCGGCTTCGCCCTCGTGCCATACAAAACAATCCACTTCTTTACTGTTCAGCGCACAGATGGTGAAATTGAAAACATTTAACTTGGACACATAGTAAAAGTTACTGGACTCACCTTTGGGGCACTGGAGTACAGCCTGAATGTCATACACAGCTACTATGCTTGTTTCGTTGGCGCATGATTTATCATTCTCTTTTTCTTCCCTCGAAAGATTTTTTCTGCCAAGTGTTGGTCATACTTTGCCTGTAAAATATTCTTGTTTTCGCTATTCTCATAAGCAATACAGTGTTCACACTGATCTTTTTTCGGCTGGTGGAGAGCTATATTGTTATTATTTACGAACACGTTATAATAAATACAATATTTTGCAAAAGGCATGCCTTTCTCATTGCACTGTTCTACATAATTTCTATGTAGCTCCGCAATTGTCATACCTCCATCGATGTATTCTTTAACAGAGTTTGATCTGCAGTAATGGCTAGGAATACATGGTATTGAGTCAATATGGTCCTTAATTCCATTCATAATATTGGCGCTAGTTTTGTTTGAAGGGGAATGCTTTCCTCTTAAGTCTGAGTCAACGACGTTGGTTATGTGTTGGTCTCTTTTAGCAAGAACCGTTCGTATGGGTCTGTCGTTTATGCCCAGAGTAGACTTGAAGAATGTTTTGCAGACTCTTATTCTTATGTTTTCCACGGTGAAGAAGAATTGGTTATTGTTACCTCGAGGCTTCCTGTTAGAGGATTCTCCATCAATCCGAACATATTTGTATTTAGGTCTTACCTCAATCATTGAAGCCGCAATAAAGTTTCGCTGTTTTTCGATGCTTCCATAGTTCCAATAACTGCTGAAAATTTTGAGTCGGCTTTCCTTACTCAGAGCAGTTAAGCTTACACTTACAAACAGGATCTATTTTCCTTTCTTCAATAATTTTCTTAGTTTTGGAGCTTGAAACGTATGCTTTCCCTAAACTCCTTAACGTCTTTGCCTTCGTTTTCGTCCATTCATCCCTATGACATTTTCTTTTTCTACAGGTTAGCGTTTTTTCATCGGATTTAATTAAGTTGATTTTGCGATGGATGTGAGAACAAAGTTCCTGTCATATGCGTATCGAAATTTAATTTTGTGTTAGGCTTCGGGCGAGTGCGGAAAATTGCATTAATCATTGGCGGTTTAATATTGATGTGGGATTCTTTATTTCAAGTTGACTTTATTAGTTATAATTAGTAATAAAATAACGATTAAAGTGTACACGAATATTAATGAAAAAAAAAGAAAGGTACGGCACTGGTCAGTACACGTCTATTCTTCGTGACTCGACTTTTACTACTGGCTACCTAACACGGGAACGATGGAATGCGAAAAGGGTTATTCGTTGGTGTGCTCGTGAGTGAGAGGAAGAGCGACAGTATACAGGCGCTATGTGCGTCGCGACCGTGTCGTCGGACCTACATATCCCACATTGATAACATGGCACAAGTGATTAAAATTAGATTTCAAGTTTTCTTCTGGTATGTGCGGAATACCAAACAAAACCGCGTCACGTGAAACATTTTTATTCTCAAGCTCTTCGTGAATATTTTTTATTTCAGAGAGTTGAGATTTTAGATCAATGCATTCAGTAGTGTTTTTATGAAGTTCGGTTTGGGTGTCAGACAACACTTTGTTTACATCCAATAGAGATGTTTTTAAATGAATGATTTCTGATTTAATGACATCGATATCGGCGTTTGTTGTTGTTTAAGTGTTTTCAAGTGTTAAAACCCTTGAATTAATATCCGGTATGGTTTTATTTAGTTCACTGCACTGATTATCAATTTTGGTCGCGAGTAGATTATTATTTTCAAGCATTTTGGACGATAAAAGCGATATAATAAACTCACTTTGACTTTTTAGTTTTTTGTCCATTTTTCCCACATTTGAGTGTCACTCGCGAGAGAATATTTTCGATGGCCGGAATATGATGATTGTTTACCTCATCACACTTTGTTTGTTTGCTTTTTAATAGATTCCTAATACAATTTTTTTCGTTTAACTTTACAATTTCATTTTGATTACAAATCATTAAGTTATTATGGCTTTTACAATTTCGCTCTACGCCATATATCTCGTCATTACAATCTAGAACATTGTTGTGCTTAATTTTAATTATCTTCCTATCATATTTAATGGGTTTTATAAGTAAATTGTTACATGTCATATGTTCAGTAATGGGTATGTTAATAATATATAATATTGTGGAATGATTAGAAGCAATTCTAATTGTGGCAAACTCGAGTGCCTCCTCTACATTTATGTGCTTCATATTATTTTTTTCGAATATATCGCTTATTAGTTCAATCTCAGTATTTGACAAAATAAATGAATTTATAATTTCTGCTTTGGCCCAAATTAGGGCATACTCTACATTATCCAATTCTTTGTTTATAGTATCTAATTCGTACTTTAGATTTAATACATATTTGTTCCCTATATAATTATTTGTTTTGATTAATTTTAATATATCATTTGTAACGTTTGTTAACTCGTTAATTTTGTTTTCATACATTCTATTAATTACAACTTGTTGATTGTTATTTACTAATACATTAGTCATTTGATCTTTTACTATTTTGAAATCATCATAGTCAGGGCTTCCAGCAAGCCATTTCCAAGCGGTTCCTAGGAAATTAAGTGATCTGCCTGTTCTTTTCGGTTTTAAGTTTTTTAGCTTTTTTAGGATCTGGGATGTGAGGTCGGCAAGGATAATAAGGTTAGGGTCTGTTTTGTTAACATACTTATCAATTCGATGCTGAAGGTTTTCAAGTATTTCCTCATATATTTCCAAATTTATAACATGAATTAGTTTAAATGTGCCGGACTGGATTTTTGCCATACCGATGTTTAAAGGCACAATCTTTGAATTCGAGTAGTCCAAGATTTGGACTTCGCCAAAACTCGTAGTGAGCAAACATGCTCTACTAGTACTACATAGGCCATAGGCCATAGTACACTTGTTCTCTGGATCGGCTTGGCGTTTTCCACTGCCTCCTTTTTTCCTTGGATACTAAGGGACCGGATTCCAGGAGAGTTATGTCGTCTGGTTGTTTCAATATCACTTCCAATGTCTTTAGAACTCTATACACCTTTGAATACTGCGCGAGTCGATTGCACAGTATGTAAGTTATCGCGTCGTGTTTACGGGCGAATAAAAAAACAACATGCTTCACGGGGAATCAACAACTGAACAACTTTATTAAAATTCATCTTGCTTTTATAAGTTTGGTTTTACAATATCAGCTTATTTTCTATTTGGTAAATTTCCTGGAATTACATTTATGAGATCGTCAGCAAAATAATATTTATTGATTGCAAGAATTAATTTATTTGTCTTTACGATTTCCAAGAATTACATTTATAATTTGATTACTATTGCTATTCTTATGGAAGGGGAATGTGGATAAGGAAAGTAAGTGTGAGGGTATACGGAAATGTCGTGTTAACTTGTATGTAGGATAAATAATAACTATAAAAATTCCTTTCTTTAAATGACTGAGTTTTATTACATAAAAGTTAGACTTAAAACGAGGAATACAATTAGAAAACACGGAAAAACTGGAACCCCGTTGGTGTCCCGCCTGTTCGCTTTTTACGACTCGCTGCTGCATCTGTCTCCGACTCCCAGGTCACCTCGCCGTCATCCTCGATGTACTTCACCCGAACCATTCCCACACGTGCAGCCGATTTAGCATTTTGTACCACGTTAACGCCTTCAATATCCAAGCCAGCAAGTAGCCAGCACCGCACACACCAGCGATGATGAATATAATCCGTTTAAGTGTTATTTCCACGAATTACTTCCGCTTCTCTGTGTCCAGTGTACTGGTCTTCTTATAGTGAAAATAACTGGGTCATACTCGACTGCCTGTAGTCTTTACTCGCAAGACGACGCTAAGGAATTTCACTGATCGTTTTCCTGATGACGATGACGACGGCGATGACCTGGGGATGGACTGAATATAGTTAACAAGAAACAAATAGACTTAAAAATAAAATAAGATAAACTTAGCTTTAGGAATGCGGACATTCCTACATGTATTTATTTACGTATCACTTTTTTTGGGTATTATCGCGAGTAAACCGAATCAATACTTGTGGTGATTTATTGCACTTGACTTTAAGCTCGGGCGCCAATTACGTTTCTTTAAATTAAAACGGTTAAAAAAATCACAGACAGTGACAGAACGAAAAAAAAACGTAAGCCATTTTTTAACGAAAGTTGATGAATGCATTCAATCAAAAGCTCAAAACAAAGAAGCGCGTTAAGCCAGCCTATATATTCAAGTTTCTTATTATGAACGTGAATCGTGAATATGCATCTATTTGTTTGATTTGAAAGTTATGAATGAAAGAGTTAACTTTTTGAAAAATTAAAAATAGTGCAAATAGTACTGAAAAGTGAGAAGTGGTACATACTTGCGTACTTCGGGAAAGTCAATAGTACTGATTTCAGTAAAATAGTAAGCCTTTTTTCATCAATGACACGATTAGTATCGTGGTTTTTCCACAATTGCGGTTACACAGAATGCAATAAAAGTTACGAAAAATACAAAAACAGCGAAGAGTTTCAGTTGTGACGTGCACAGTTTTTCGCCAAATGACCAAAACGCTTGGCAGCGTCTACATTGGAGTGGGCCTTTATTCCTCTTCACCCTTCCCCACTTAATTTTTGAGTTAAAAATGTATTTGATTTTAATTATTTCATTTTGCGAGACTGCCAGGGTGAGTCTAAGAAGAATATTTCCTGTTTCAAAACGACTTACGCTTTCAACTGTCTTTGGAAACAGTGCGTCCAGTTCCATTTGAATTTCCGATGGTTCGAAATTTGAATCCTCTAATAATCAAGTTAATTGTTTTTTTTTCCTTCAGAGTTACGGAAAATTCTTCGATATCATTGTTCCCACTAAATTTTTCTAATAATTCCTTATGTGACAGCACTACTATCCACAAAAATGTTGGACCTCCCTTCCCTCAGATTGATCACCCTAAATTTGAATTTAGCTGACTCGGCTTTTACTTTGAGTTCGTTTATAAATTTTTTAATATTTAATTTAACACGAAAATTGGAGGGCAAAAAATGCATTAGTCCCTGAAGCACTGCAAACTGCTGCTCCCCCGCTGCCATCTGCTAAGATGTTCCCGCTCGTTGGTGGGGATGAAACCGCTGGCGATGACGCTGGTGTCGTTGTCAATATTGGATCTGATGCTGCTGATACTGTCCCAGTTGAGGTCAAAGTATTTTTTTTTCTCGATGCATAGTTAATGTATTCAATTTACGTCGCCTAGGACCGCAGCCATAGAGGAATTAGGGCTACCTCTATGGCGCTTCATTGGCACCACAAAGTCGTCTGCATCCTGAAGATCATTGAAGATATCTTCTGCATTGATGTTGAGCTGATTGGAGCTAGTTGACGCATTGTGGCTATTATCACTGTTGTTTGCATTATGTAATCTGCTGCTTCTTTTACGGTGGGGCTGAGAGTCCATAGCTGGATAGCGTTCTTCACCTATCACGCAATAATGAGCCCTCATTGGCACATGGCATGGTACCCACAATAAAAGTGGCTGTAAAGCGATTTCTTGGCACGTGACGAAACACTACGTCGCAGAAAGCAAGTCAAAAGTGACTGCTTTTATTTTATTTTTCATTGCATCCTTTTTCAATAAACTGTGCGATATCACTTTAGTCCTTAACAAATTTCCTGACACCTAAAAACTGTCTTACTTCAGTGGCGTTGGTTGGTTTCGGAAATTCCTCGATACAATTTCGTCTTATTCTCGCCCGGCGAAAACGCCCCATGAAAACGCACTTTGACGTTATAAGTGTTAGTCCGGCCTGCTTCACCGCTTCCAAAAATTCTTGTAATACCAACAGCCCTTCCTCAACCGTAGCAGTAGCAATCACAACTTTGGAGTCTAAATAATTATTCGTTGGCTTCTTCTTTACGAATGAAAATTGCAATCTTTATTCAATCACTTAAATACAAAAAAATATTGCTAAGTGTTCGTATGTCGTCTAAACAAGGTTCGGGTACTGCATTGAGAGCGGATCCAATAAGGATTTGCCCAAGAGTTATAATTGGAGCGTGTAACCAGCGGGGGTGCGGTAGAGCGTGTGAGTGGAGTCCGATCGTAATAACAAGACTTCGTGCTCTTCAATTCAAATATTTTTCTTTATTTACGATTTAAATACTAGGTTAACAATATTACTTTCTGAGACGGCAGTTGGATTACCTTATTTACCCACGTGATATGCTGTCCGGAGACCGCAGTAACCGTTGAAGTAATAATGTATTCCAAAAGATAGCGCGCAGAGAGTGTGACAGTTTCTTCAGTAGGCGGTAGTATACCTCCGTACTCAGAACCTTTTTTTTGGTACAGTAAGAAAAAAATGATTTTTTGTGAAAGCTTTATATGAATACAGTATGAATCAAAATGTTTGTATTATGTTTTGAATTAATAAATGAAATAAAAATAAATTAATTAGGATATACAAATAAAATAAATTATACGATGATAATGATGTGGGTGTTACAAGCGTCATCTATGTCATTGCTAACTTTTAGCAGTGGTCGGGAGTTCAGACATGCCACTATTTGCGTCAGAAGAGTAGATAGTTTTTCGAAGGTAAGAATGGTATCACCAATGATTCTTTTAAGGTGATATTTTTTAGACTTTACTCCGGCTTCCCAGAGGCCGCCGAAGTGTGGTCCTGCTGGTGGTATGAAGTGCCACTGTATTCCATTCATAATCAATCTTGTTGATGCATCTTTTTCCGCTTGATTGATGGTAAGTGTTCTTAGGGTTTGAAGCTCCCTATTGGCTCCTACGAATGTTGTTCCATTGTAAAACAAAAGACGTGGCAATCCTCTCCTCGATATGAAACACCTCATAGCTGAGAGAAAGGCTTCCGATGTGAGGTCACTAACTAGCTCAATATCGAGTGTTAACTCTCCTGTTCGCCTGTCCATCTTTTGATATTTAATGTTCAACATGAATCGTTTACAGTAGGCAATAGTTCGGATCAGCCTTGTGTAAGAGGAAAATCTGTTCATTATGGTATCCTTTTTTACTATCGATGTTAACCCGACTCTTGGTTCAACGGTCTCACTTGATGACCTTGTCTGTTCGGTTTCTGATTGTTTCGGCCATTGTACCATGTTATCCTTAAGCCATGGTGGACCATTCCACCCGAGTGAATGATGCTTCAATTGCGCTGGAGTTAAACCTCTCGCAGATCTGATGTGTCTCCAAGAATCTATGGATCTAATGCTTCCTTGATTTGAGATACCCTGTTGGCAATGAATATCTTCTCGTTGGGCTCATTTTTCCTTATCCATGATAGTACAATTGTTGAATCTGTACAATTGTTGAATAGATCCTTAACGATCTATGTCCCAAATAAAAGCTGCACTTGCTTGAGAAGTCTTGATAGCAAAAGTGCCCCCACAGTTCAAGTTGGGGCGTATTAAGCTTGTTTTTGATGGGTGCTAACTTTGTCTTGGACGTCAACAATGTAGTTTTAAAATTATTATTACCCATATTAACTCTAGCATATATAGCAGCTGCGTAGTTGTTCCAAGACTCCAAATCCTCTCCAGTGAAGTTAGCCTAAAGTACATTACATATGTAATGTAAAATGTAAAGCTTATAAAACAATACCTCATTTGAAAGTGATTCTAACCTCTGGGAAAATATTTTCGACAAGAGTCAAAGTGTTCGTTACTACGACCATCTCTTCTTGGCTCCGTAAAACTGACAGGGGAATATCATCCTCCTCATCAAACTCCGTATCCGGCGTTGGAGCTATTATGTTTTTCCAGCACTTGTAAAGCACAACCGCTGATACATTTTTCCATGCCAATGCAATGAGTGAAACAGCCTCAAAAAGATTGAGCTCCTTCAGAGCATCTGTTATGTCTTTTCCCGAACTCACAATTTTGCTCAGCAAGCTACTTCTATAAAATAGCTTAGTTAAGCGGATCGCATTCTGATCCATTGGTTGGATCAATGGTGTAACATTAGGTGGCATGTACACCACCCAAATTTTTCCATCGGCCGTTTCTTTTACTAATTCCTCTTCGGGAGGATGACTAGGCGCATTATCTAGAAGCAACAAAGCCTGTATTGGTAGATTTTGCTCTTCCAGAAACTCTTCAACCTATACAAAATAAGTAGGATGGAATTAAAGAACAATTTAACCTGTGGTATAAAATTCTTGAAAAACCAAGTTTTGAAAAGACCAGCATTCATCCATGCAGATTTAGAAAACGCATAGTCAATTGGTAGAGTTTCATTTTTAAAAGCCCGCGGCTTTCTTGACTTCCCGATTATAAGTGGCTTTATTTTTTTTAAACCAGTTGCATTCGAGCATGCAAGGAACGTAAGGCGTTCTTTGGAAATTTTCCTCCCTGAAGCGCTTGCTTCTCCGGCATGAACATACGTACTGTCTGGCAGCAGTTTCGTCGGCATTGAATACCGCATCTAAGCTGAGTTTATTTTCTTTTATGATTTCAGCCAATTTTTTTTTTTAAATGGGTTAACAAGATCTGCTCGTGCTGAAAGCTTTTCGCCAGACTGTTTAAGGATACGAATCCCAAAGCGCTTCTTAAATTTTGTCAGGCAACCGTTGCTCGCTGAAAATTCTCCGAGGTAATATTTTTTTTGGATCTCCATAGCTTTGGCTTTCAGAATGTTTCATTTATGGAAATGTTTCTTTCACGTTGGGTAATAAACCATTTGTATAATGCCTGTTCTATTTTTGGGTATTCACCTTTCTTTAATGATCGTCGGTGAAAAGATCCACTATGTGTATCTCTCAGATTTTTGAGAACCTTGATTCCATTTTTCTTAATGGAACAAATGCTCGATTTTGGAATTGCAAACTTTTTTGAAATGTCCTTAAGCGGGACTCCCTTATTGCACTCGTCAATGATTTTTACTTTATCTTGAAGTGAAAGGCGTTTGCGAGTTAAAGACATTTTTACCAATTTTACCGAACTATACTTGTGCAAGAAAAGAACCCGACCGATATCTTTTGAAAGACGCGTCTACTAAACTCGTTCTTACTCGAAACATAGATTCATATGTGGATACCAAATGTGCATGTGCCCCAGACAAAACAAACAAGAACAAACTTGCAAACCGAAAGCATTGTGAGTGCAAATACATACACAATAACAAAAAGTTATAAGTAGGTAGTAGCTAACAGTTTTACAACAGGCCCATAACCATACATATATAAATTCACAATCCAGAAAGTTGCACACCTGCCTACATATGTATGTACATACATATAAATTAATGCGAGAGAGATTTTGTTTATTCATTAGCGTTGAGAGTCCAAAATTTCCGATTTGTTTTTTCACATTTTTAGATTCCAAGATTTCTATAAGTTTTGTATTGTTGACGTGCAAATCTTTTATTATTTCCAAGGAGAGTATTTCTTCGAAGACATCTTTATTTGAGACGGGTTGTACAATTGCCGGAAGGGGTTTTGTTCCAGACATTTCTTTTGAAGAATATGTGGTTCTATTGATTATTAATGATGTGTTGTGGAATTGGATTATAAACGATCCTGCTAGCTCAATCGTTTCATTGCTGATCTGAATTGTTCCGTTAAATTGATTTAAAAATATTATTCCGCTTGATATCTCCTCGATTGCTGGTACATGTAGACCATTGATCTTCGTACACAGGGATGGTTGGCTTTTCATGAGGTTCGGCAAGCACTTGGAATTACTTACAAATAGAAAGGTTATTATATGGCTTACATTTATTTCGTATTCCGAATATTTTTTTCTTACATTTTAGTTTTGACTTAAAATCTATTTTGTTTATATAGTTTGCCTTTTTTATTGACTTAACTAGAAGTTTTTGACAAGGTTCTTTTTCTGTAATTGGAAGGTCTATAATATAGGCAATGGCTGATTCGTTAATGGCGATTTTTATTTCGCTAAATTCTAATGCTTCCTCTACACTTAAGTATGGCATATTTTCGTTTTTTAAAATATTTTGAATAACATTGATTTCTGCGTTCGTTAATATATAAGAATTTACAACTCCGGCTTTAGCCCATTGTACAGCGTAGTCTATGTTCATTATTTCTGTTTTATATCAAGTTTATTTTTTATACTAAGAAGATTCTCAATTACGCCTGTGGTTTTTGTTAATTTAATAAATTTTTCGATTGCGGCTCTGTTAATGATTAACTGATTATTATTGTTTTGTATTAATGTATTCATATTCCCGTTGAGCATTGTAAGATCATCATGATCAGGGGAGCCTCCTACCCACTTCCAAGCACTCCCGATAAAGTCTAGGGATCGTTTGATTCGGTTTGTAAGCCTGAGTCGATTAATGTGGTTTTGAATTTCCTGTATGTCATGTATGAAAAAGGGGTATAGTTCCTTAATGTTGCTAACGTTTTCTGTTACCATCGTGTTCATGTCGTAAATAAATTTCTGATATACTTCTAGGTCAATTATGTGAAGGATTTTAAAGTGGCCTTTCTGTACTCTAGCCGTTCCGGAATCTAAAGTCAAAAGTTGTGCGTTCGTATAGTCTAGTATTTGGTGTTCGGCCTTACCGTAATGTAGTTGAAATAACAGTATCAAATATGGTATTAGCATGTTGATTTGATCCGTTGTAGTGCGGCTGAAGTCTTACACTCCTCCTTTTCCTCCCTGGGGTTACTTGTGTCCTTAAGATCCACTGGTCACTTTTTACCGGATAATTTAGGTTGACCGAACCTGTGGTCTGGCGAATAACTGTCTGTTTTCCACACTTTAACACTTTCACTACTATTGGGTTCTTCTGTCTTTTTTTCTTTTTATTTGAAACACTAGGGTTCACTTAGACCGCTTTGTATGGTTTCTTACTATGCTTCCACGATACGCGGTCCCTGCTCGGGCGCCAATTAATGCGAGAGAGATTTTGTTTATTTAAAAAAAAACTTTATTAATCAAACCGGCAGCGATTCTGCCTACTACAAAACTGAACATTGATTGCTTAAATTCTATTCTACAACTAGCGGCGTCCATGTGTTCCCACAGTTACTCGTACATTACACATTGCCGTACGTGTGGGAATGTGTCTATTGTGCAGTTTTTGCTGTCGTCTGTTCTGGATGTTGCGGATGTTGGCTGTTGCTCGTGTGGGTTTCAGGTATCGGCGCCCCGTCTGTATAGGATCTGTATGGTATCCAATGTTTTCTGTCTTAACTTATATGTTTAACAGAAACATTCGTTATATCGAATGCCAACCCTTTTTTTCATACGTTATATAGAGACACCAATGGAATTGAAAAAAGTGTACGTTATATCGATCATTCGTTATATCGGCATTCGTTATACTGGACCACCACTGTATTTTCTTCTTTATTTACTGCGACTTGTCTTTTCACTTTGATAGTTTATAACTTTCATTCAGTAAATAAGAGAGTAGACAAGCTCAAGCACACACCCTTCCCATCACAGTGGGTTACAATATTCTCCTTGCTTGCTAATGAGCTATCTTGCTTTATCCTTCTTTTGTTCTTCACTGTCATAGAAACATGTGTATATACATGTAGGGGGGGTATGGGGGGTAAACGTAAAGAAAAAACACTTCATTTAAAGTTGAAAACATTTAATTCATTGTTTATTTCAAAAAATAGTTAAAAGTTAATGGGGAAAATATTAAGGAAAAATGAAACGAGATGACTTGACTTGAGATGCGACTTAACTTTGTTCTTTTCGATTTGCAACTGTTTTTACGCTTGTGAAAAAATTAGATTATATACTATTTACATAATGGTAAGTTTGAGTTTTAGGGTAAATCAAAGTTTGTTAGGCAAAGTTATAAATAAGTCTATCCTACATACATGTATTCAAATAAAGAGAATAATTATTTCATCAACCAATTCAACCAAATACAGTGACCTCAACACTTTTTGTAAGGAAATTAGTTTTCAGTTCCTTAAAAAAGAGGTTAATGTATATAATTTATGTCATGAGCTAGATTCGAACCCGCCAACAATTTAGTTGACTCGAAGAACTAAAAGTCTCCTACAATATACGACAAATCGTGATGCCTTGTGGTTAAGTAGGAAGGATGTGAAGCATTTGACCGAAGGGATTTTTGGTCATCTAAATAGTGTATGTATTATGTGTTTGACTAATAGGTACATTCGAAATAAAGATTTAAAACTTATACTCACGATTATTGCTGCGTCTATGGTAGTTTGGAGTCGGTTGTACCATTTGGTCCAGACCACATTTTTCAAAGCTTCGACAATTTGTGCTCCGTTTTTGAGTCCGTAGTAGAACTTCGAGAAAATGTTCGGCATTTTCGATCTCTTGTCCATTCTTTTTGTTTAGTTTGCCGTCTTTTTCTTAAGTTTGCGATTTTTCAGTCTTCTTTTTTTCGATTTTCTTTTTTTATTATATTTTGTTTGACAACAAAAGTCAAGGCCTGTTTTATTTTGACAATAAAGGGAAGTGTTTGTTTTAAAAGTTACTCAGTAAATTGGAGTAGAGAACGTATTTTGTATTAGAGGCCATATTGCTTATCCGGATTATCCCCACCCCATATTAATTATTGCTGCGTAAAATTTATCAACACAGCATCTCATAGATCCGAGAAATATTATGATTGATGCCAAGCATTTTTGAACATTGAGAGATTTTGGTACCTTATTCGATTGCAAGAACTGTTTATTGTTTCCAGTTTGTCCGTTGTCCAATTGAATTGGAATTTTAAAAAGCCCAGACATATTAACACGTAATATTTTCAAATGCAAACTCAAATTTATTGTATTTTGTTTGTCCCTTTGGAGATTAATTATTACAACGCGCTTCAATGACTAGGTAGGTACATCGGCCTGATTCAGTCGATGGGTATCGGACATCACAAACAAATGCAAAGATGCAAAGAATGTTTTCACAAGCTCCACTATTTCAGAATGATTGCAATTACAAGCAGGGCACATGGTGGGTCCTTTATTTGTACGGGCTAACGTAGCACTCGTAAACGTTGTGGTTTGCTACGGTGATTGGGCCAAATGTTCCGGAGCGGATAGTTGCTCCGCCTGCAGTCGTCTGTCCGACTGGTATTGCCTGGTCTGGGGTATTACAATATACCTTGTCTCCTGCCGGTGTAATTTTCTGGGCAAACCCACAGATATAATCGAATATGGGGAGTGGTATATTATAATCTTCTGCACTTATGGCCGAGAGCGGGTCCATCAGTGTTTGTAGTGCAGGTACTTTAAAAATGAACTTAGCCTGATGTAATAAAAAGGCGTTCAAGAATTCCGTCATTGCATGTTGGAATATAGGAAACGGGAGGTTCCTCGGAATCTGTTGGTCCTCAATGCACAGGCGATCATAGACCTGTTTGACAAGAGGAACCAGAAATCTGACCAAGCGTCTTTTTAACAGGCTTGCTTCCTCGGTTGTTGCCGCAATGTCCACGGGGTGGGCGCCGTGCGGGAGGTCCATTCCCGGCGATCCTTTTGAAGTGGTACTTGACACTCTTGACTCCCGCTTCCCACAATCCTCCAAATTGCTTGCAGCTTTCGTTATGAATACTTGGTTCGTAATATTTTCCAATATTTTGTTTAAAAAAAAAACATTTACTTAAAAGCAAATGACCTTTATCAGGAAACAGGATTTTAAAATCAATGTTGATCTGAAAAACAGTATATTGAACTTATGTCTTACGTAACAAATCAGCGACTTCTTCTTTTGGCAATGTATTTAAATATTTTTGGCGAAGACTGAACGTTTTTTTGTCATCACAATAATTTTCGTTCGAACAATCCTCTTCTGATTTGGAAGAATATTTTACTCGCTTCGATCTGCTATTTGTGTATTTCGAATACAATTTTTCTGTTAGATTCTTTTTACCCTACCTTGGTATAAAATAGTAATCCTTTAAAAAGAAAACGAGAGAGTTTCTTTATTGTATCCTGGGGATGGCGATGGGCCCGATATGGTGCCTGGTCTTTTGTGACTATCTCACAACCCCCATCAAGATGCAATATCCTACATAACATACATAATACTTTTATGTAAAATTATTTTATTGTTTAATTTGGTCAACAGATGTTTGTTGATTTCTTGTATTTTGAGCATTATTGCCCAGGTCATTACAGCACAAAATTAATCAAATGCTGCGGGTGACACGTTTCGGATGAAGTTTTCATCTCGAAAGTTGTACTCCCTGGGAGGGCGTCTGCGCCAGGGAAGATGAATTCATCATCCGGCTCTTCGGTCAAATCGCCACTTGGAGGCACGAATGACTCTATCGACAGCGGGTTTTTCTTTGTCTCATGTCTAAGTTACCTCTCCGAGGATTTAGCGAAAAAAGTCGCGGACTTATGGTTTTGTTGCAGGGTCTCTGCTTCGCTGTGTAACTAGTACACCGTTGTTTTATTTGCTTGAGGGGCCTCCTCTACTTATTCAGTACCTTCGTAAAATTCACTATCAACTGAAGTTAGTCAAACAGCTAACATTAAAAAAAATTTCACGCGATCTAATGCCAGGATCACAGGAAATTCTGCGGAAATCGAAGGGTAGTTTGGCAGGATTGCCATGCTCACTTGACGTAGTGCGGTAGGCATTCTTGCTAAAAGCGCGAAACCAGCTCTTCGGAATGGGTGGTGTAGAAAATAAAAGAAAAACTACTTTAACCCTTATTATTAACAAAGAAACTTTATTTTAATTCAACGTGTTTGGGTGTTTTAAAATTGTATTTTAAAACACCCAAGCCTATGGGCTTATTTTTGCAACTACTTGCAAAATATTAAAGATGGCACGTCAATGGCGGGCCAATAAAAAAGCAGCTCACACTTCAGGGTCTCGCAGGCAGGTGGCACTAATTTTCGGCGACGACAGGTGGATTCTTGCACATGCCACTGAGCTACCGTAACCGTAAACCTGAACTCAAATCTGAGCTGAAACCCTCAAAAATGGGAAAACGGAAAGGTGGAATTCGTTCCGTCGTCGCTTGTGAAATACCAAACTTACCAGATCAAAATATATAATTAAAATAAGAATATAATATAAAAACAACTATTTAAGAGGAAATGTTGCATTACAATTTACAATTCTTACAAGACTGGTATTATTGACTTAGGAAGTATCTCCCCAGTTGAGTAAAGCATGGACCTTGCTAAACTCATTTGTTGTCCTTCGGCGGGTGTTTGAGTTTGCCATTGCACTTTTTTTTATTTTCACTTTATCTTTGTAATAGGATCACCTTCAATTTTACTTAGTTTTGCGCTTGCGCGAGAGTGTTCCGCTACCGAAAATATTTAATTAAAAGAAGGACTTTTTACTATGCGACCATCTTGATTGTCGGCTACGTTTATTTTACTTCTTTCTATATCTTATCTGTCAAACAAGACCAGTAACTTTATACAATACAAGTGGTCTAAATGCAACATCGGGAATGTATTTATGCAATACTAGCGGTAAATTCAGTGTCGTTAATTCTGTACAAAATGTAGGGTGCTACACTAAGTGCCTATATATTTAATTGTGAGTCTGCTTTGTTAAGCGGTTTAAATTATTTCACTCTGTAATGTCAGTTTTGTAACTATGAATAATATTTTGTAGGCAATATTTTCATATGTTTATTTAAAAAGAAGAACTTAATTGTTGGAATACAAAAAGAAAAAAAAAATGTAATTTAATTATTAACAATATTCAAGAGCCAAGGCCAGATGACCAAATGTTTATTCAATCCGTCTGCTGACCAAAGAACGACTGCGTTGAATTTATTTCACGCTGCCCTTTTATACTCGTACGGTAAAATTATTTCCTTATTTAATTCTGTGTATGAAAAGGCTTACAGGACAGCTGCGTGTGTGCGTAGCACTTTTAAAATTTAAATTGAGTTAGGATGGCTGCTACAGTTTTATAAATTTAATTTAATTTATTTGTCTTCGCGGCGTCACTTTATTAGAGAATTCACTTAAATGATTCACTGAGAGTGTTCGCATTCCAATGTCTTTTGACTTGAGAAGCATAGACTGCGCCAGTTATTGTGTTACTTTGTGTCTTAAGTGCAGAAGGCATTTATTGTACCTAAACGGATAGCCCAAGTGACAAGGGTTTTCCTCAGATGGTTTTACATATTTGATGAAGTGTATCATGGCCTTGTAAAAACTGTCTTCAGTTATCCAAACACTTGGGTTTGCTAAGCCCAATGACCCTTTTGGGCCACCTTGTAACATAAATTCCTTAAACTGGACTCTGGGAAACACAAATACAGGAGGAACGGTGCCACCAGAAGCGTTAATGAATCCAAGCATTGTGACTAACTGTCCTCTCTCTGCCGATGTCACCTGTCCAACTTGTTTACACCCTCGGGTTGCAACTACTTTTGGCGGGTTAGTCACTGTTGAACATCCAGTTTCATCCAGCTTCCATATCTTATGAGGTTCAATTTTCTTTTTATTTAATATAGTTGCAAGATTTTCGTAAAACTTGCTAACATTTTCTTGGTTAAAAGATGTGGCCCTGGATAAAGAAGTATTTTCTGGTTTGCGGACTGATAGTGAGGGATTTCTTTTCATGAACCCACGAAACCAATCCTTTGTAGCCTTTTGTATCTCTATCCACTTTTCGGGTGCTAAATTATTTGCAGCTGCAAATTGGTAAGCCAGCTCCTTCACCTGGGTTGAAGTGCTGATGCAACTGAGCGAACTGACTGTCCTTTTTTAATTACTTCTTTCACAGCAGCCTCTATAGCAGCTTTTTCTGGACGGATCCTCTTCTTTGAGGGCATCTGATGGTAATGAATAAATAAAACCAGTTTTACGAAACTACATTCAGGAGTAATAAATGAATCGGACGGCCACTGACGCATTGAAACGGACGTCCGTTTCAACCCGACGATACCTGTCCGATTCATTGCGAATATAACCTAAAACATATTAGCCAAATTCCAACTAACTAAGCATTGATAAGATTATAACTCACCGTTCCGTATGTTTTTGAAAATATTACACAAAAAATACAAACACCACAATCTTAGCTTTAGTAACTGTCTTAGTTTAAATCACTTTGCAACTTTAAGATATTTTTTTACAAAATTCATGCGCTTCAACAAAGCGTAAAACAGTGAACAATGTAAATGCGGCCGAAATCTGACATTATTATGAGTTTATCTGTGGTCATCAGTGGTGCCAACAACCAAAAAAAAATATATTTCGTTCTGAAATTTTCTAGATATATAGATAGTGTCCGTTTCATAACGCGTCCGTTTCATTGCGTATTCCCCCTACTTCATAAATAAAAGTAAATGAATAAAAAATATTAATTATTAATACTAATGCATTTGACTATTATTTACATGGTGCCGAAACCCGGGAAAATGGTTTAATTCCTCAGCCACTGGTTTTAACTCCTCAGAAGGAGAAGGGAAGAACGCTTCTAAATATAAAGGATCATTTTTCAATAATGAGCTCGTCTTTGATAAATGCTGCCCAGTAGGCACAGCATCTACGGCAACTACAGGATTTCTGACGTTGTCACGAACTCTATTAGATATTCCACCTCTTCTAGGCCGATGAGCAAACCTCTGTTGCTGAGGTGCCTCATTATATTGGGCCTGAACTGTTGGGGGGAAAACATCTGTTGTTGTTGTGGCATCTGGGCCTGTTGGCGCCAGTTCATTTCCGCATTGCGGTTATTGTTTCTTTGGAATCTAGAGATTTTAGCTCTAGATCTTTAACTATCTCTGATGACCAATAAGACAAAGGAATGCCTTCCAATTAGTTAGTTCGCTTTGATATGTGCCTCTCCGAGGTCTTTACTCTTTTTAAACTTGTGGAAGGGCTTCTCATTAGTTAACGATAACTTTAATTCGTATTTCACATCGGGTAACTCGGGACGCTTACAGTTTACATAGCACCGATTGAAAGTATCAATTACACAATTTTTTGTTTTGAAATCCAATTTTTCACTTATGCTTAGTTCTATTTTTTCACGTTCAACTTCCATTAAATCGAATCTATGCATTTCATTTTCCCAACAATTAAACTGTGGCAGCGGTATATCCGCTTAGGACTGGGAGGATCGGTGGTGTTAATTGGAAACTCAATTTCCCAATTATCCTTGGCAGGGGTTCGGCACGCTTGCGTTCTGCTCGCGGCATTTAGCTCGTCGGTGGGGTGGTGTTCTTTCTGCCGTCCTTAGGTCCACAAAATAAAATTTATCGTGCCGAAAATACGGTTTTGCTTTCGTAATATCTAGAGTGCTTTGCAGTATTTTTTTTTAATAGTTTACCTGGAAAGTGTTAAGTAACTTAGGGTTACCTAAGAAAATCATCACGCAAGATACACTGCATGATATTTGAGGGGAAACACGAGACAAGGGGAAAACAGGAACTGTCGGATATTGTTGACAGGGGATGATTTGAGTCATCCTTCGGCTTAACCCACCCTAATCCATTGTACTCTGGTCAATGGCTCCATGGTTGCCATGTGCCGATGCGATTTATTGGCAACCCCTAATGAAAAATTTCTACTTCTACTATAAATCCTCATGCTTCTCCCATCACGAACCTATCACCAACTGAAAATCAATCTTAATCCATCTTCTATGGAAGATCCTTTATAAATGAAAAAGGGGACTCGAATTGTTTAATACAATTAAAAGTTAATATATTTGCGTAAAAACTACGTCTATAATTCAAGGGGGGATATTATAATCATAATAAAAAAGGGTGAAAAATTCATTGAAAGTGGTTGTGACTACAAATTATGACAAAGAGTTGCTCTTGAAGAAATTATTTAAGCTGGGTACCGAGTAAGAGAACGCTTCATGCGTGTTATACGGTATTATAATTTAAAAAAAATCAACAATAAGTAATAAAAAAAAACCTTATTAGGGTAATATTTAGTTAAGTTGAGCCCGTAAGACAATATAAAAAAAAATTAAAAATGAACTTTGCACTTACAGCTTTTTTGTTGTTTAAAACTTTTTTTGACGAAAGAAAACCTGTGTTGTATGCAGTTAAAATCCAGAAGCTCCTCCGCTTTGTGCGCACAAACCGACTCGGAATTCTGATGCTGATGTTGATGATGAATTATGATAAGTTCTGTGAAAATAAAAAGTTTACTTTTTATACGATCTTTGGGGTCTCCCTACACTACAAACTCTACAATGACTTTAATTTAAGAGCAACTATTATAAATACTTGTCAATTAATTATGGATACATGACTAATTTGATGACTCGCGCTGCAAGACACTTCATAAGTTTCGCTGAAGTCTCTTTGACCTCCTGGCTCCTGGGCTTGAATAAGTGTCCGGTAACGTGTCCGGTTGTCTTCCCGTTAACAAAAGGGGGTTGAGGACACGTGGCTTAGTAGGTGGTACTTCGTAGGAGAGGTACACCGCTGAGGACGTTGAGGAAACGATGCTTATTTGCACAATGCGTGGTGGTTGTTATGGTGGTTGTGGTGTTTTCTTGCGATTATTTAGGTGGTGGCTTGTCGTGAGGGTGCCAATTTTGTGGCGACGATTCTTTAGGTGGTGGCTTTTTGGTGTTTTTTGGTTTTGTCTTATTGTTTTTTTATTTTTTTATTATTTTCTGGCGGTGGTTAGACGGTGGCGCACACAGGTGACGTGGGGGTGCTGCGACCAGATTGATTTTAGTTGGCTTCTGCCAAAAAGTATACGTAGAACGTATAGGTACCACAAAAGAAAATGGATATAACCCAAAAGGAGGACGTCGATGAAATGTGAAAACGCTGTAAAAAACCAACATGTTCAATGAAACATTATCATTTTCCAGTAAAACACTGATCCTTATTTTTCCAAAAATAACTAGTTTAGTTCTGTTTATTCCACAGTAATTCATATTATCTTTACTCATTAACTTAAAAAAATCGGGGACATACTTCAAGCGGACAAAACTGATGGGGCTCCCCGTGTCGATTAGGCATTCTAATAAAATTTTGCTATTATTACTTGAACTAAAATGTATAAATAAATGTCTTACGAATTCATTCTCCTCTTCGTCCTGTACATGGTGAACCACGTCTTTCTTCTTGTTCTCAAATTTTGGATTTTAACCGGAAAGTTTTTTCCGTTGCGGATTTCTGATCCCACTTCTGATGTAGCAAACCGTTGTTGTTGTATTTTTATTAAAAGACGTGCATGACTTAAGTATATTATTTTTATTCATCAAGCTCGGAATTACAACTGACTGGAGTAGAAAGACAATCAAAGAGTGAGACCAGCAGGCATGTGTAGTTGTATAATATTCTTGTGTTACTATATGTTATGTTGTGTAGGTGTGATTGCAAGAGTAATAGTGATCTCAATTATACATCAGTTGTAAAAAAAACACAAAGACACCGTTGGTTTAGTTTTCTTTATTCACTTTCAGTTTCATGCTTGCGAACTGCGTGCGCTTGATGGCGACCTATGCATCTATCTCGTATCCTCTTTCAACTACTCTGTTTTTGTCGAAGGATCTTTTTCGGTGATTTCTTCGGAATTCGGTGGTGTTCGTACAATTGGAGGATGCGTTCTACACTCTTCCTCCAAGAACTAAATTCTCCTGGTTGTCCGTCGAATTCCCGGAGATATCTGACAACGTCAGGGATCTTATCTAAATCTGTAGGATCGTCTCTAAATTTGGGGTTAATGACCTGATCTCGGCAAACCGAAACATCTGGATTTGGATTAATTATAGAGTTTATTAACCTCGGGGCGTTTTGATTAAAGGCTTCGTTGACGATACTGGCAATAAGGCTAACTAGTTCTGGTGATGCTACTGCAGGGCGGGGATTTACCTGCGGGGGATTATGTTACTTATTACTTAGTTTATCTAGGTTTTAACTTTTTAACACTATTTGCGTCCTATTATTCGTTTGTGTTTACTTGTTAATTAATAACTGTATTAATTACTACTAATTCTTTAAACGTATAACGCTACTTGCGTCTTGTTTCTTGATTGGGTTTATTTGTTTAAATAAAAATAAAAATGCATCTTAACTGCTAACTTACATAAACGTAAAGTACCACATATCCTTCACTTATGGTACACTGGGCACTGGACCGGCTTGGCGGTTGGTCACTGCCTCCTTTTTTCTTCTGATACTGGGGGCCGGATTCCAGGGGAGTTTTCCTCTCAGTTTCCTTGGGATTATAGCGAGTTATGTCCAATATTTTTCTACGAGCTAGTTATACCACTATTTCACTCGACACGTACAGAACTTTTTTATAAGCACAGCTTTTTAATTTCACTCGGGTTTAGCGTAATTATTTGCACTGCTTTCTAAGAGCTAGTTATACCACTATTTTACTCGAGATGTATTAACCGCACGGGTTTTTATTTTGCTCCGGGCGCCAATTACACGCATTTCCTTGTTCCAGGGTCATCGCACAAATTTGTTTCGTCATAGTTAAAAACTCTTTAATAAAATAGTATAAATTACTTTAAATCATTATTAAACTTAAATTAATTTACCTATCGGCAGAAATCCATTCCCCGTTTGAGGATTTCAAAGTATCTTCTAAATTATCGAAGTAATTCCTTAAATCATCTGATTTTATATGGGCCTTGGAGGTCTTGATGTTTTGACATTGCCTCATTGTCAGTATTGATGCATTTCGTGCAAGAAATGATCTAACCCAATCAACACCTGCCGATCCACTTTTCGATTAGCGAAATCAAGATAATTTTTTGCTAGCAAACGTATCATTCGGAAATCGGATGCTGGTTGTCTGTCTAATGCAAGAAAACGCATGCAGGATAAAAAATTACAGCTCGGATGGTACAAGATTTTTTTGTTGAGAGTACACAATGTGGCCTGAGGGGCTGTTTACATTACATAGTTATAGCAAGTTCAGTTAAACACATTGTTTCAATGGGATAACTATTGAATCAATGTGGGTGGTCCTATCAAAATGTATGGTATTAACCGTCAAATCTAGTATATCGTACTATTGATTTAAAGACTTAGAACCATTGCTTTAATGGGATAACTATTGTTGGCCCGCCGCTTACCTATGCTGTTGAAAATTTCGCTCTCCCAGAATAAAATTCGTCTTTCCTTATTTTCTGAAGGAATATTCTACAATTTTATTTGCTAAAATTAGGAAATTAAAGATAAATTACATATTCTTTTTTTTTATTTTTTCAAAACTTACATAGGTGAGAAAATACAATAATTACGAACCAGCAGCGGCCAACGTCGTCGAACTCCTTTTTGACACGTGATCCAAATTCAAAAAACCAAAGAGATGAAGCCCAATGAAGTCGACGTGTTTTGGCTTTTTGGACTACATCCACATCTTGGTACAGCTCATAGAGTTCGCGGTTGTATCTTCTCCATTCGCCCTCCTCGCACACAGGACCAAAAATCCGCCGAAGAATTTATTTTTCTTTCGAAGGAGCCCAGTATCTGCTCTCCCTTATTGCCTATGGTCCAGCACTCGGCGCCACAAAGCACAACTGGCAAGATAAGGGTCTTGTAGAGCATACATTTCGTCCTTCGAGTTAGAAGTTTTGAACCCAGTTGTTTTGCCAAACCGAAGTAGCAACGGTTTCCTAGGGTAATTCTTCGCCGGATCTCCACTATGGTGTCATTCGCGGAGTTTATGTTTACTCCGAGGTAGGTAAATTCCCTAACTACCTCGAAATTTTTGCTATCAACAGTGACGTTTTGTCCTAGGCGGTGGACAGTTGCTTGTTTGTTTGTTGATAGCATGTACTTGGTCTTGTCCTCATTTACTTCAAGGCCAATACCTCACCTTCTTATATATTTATGGCAAATAGCATCGACTGAAAATTTTTTTATTTTTAATCTGTTACTAAGTTTATTTTTAAAAAGCGTAATTTCGTATACATTTTTTTATATATAGGGGAAGTACGTCCAAAATGACATACTGTTAGCCTTTTGATTCAAAGAATATTATTTCTAAGAGATATTGCAATTGTTATATTTATTATATATTCATATCTCTATTGCGAACATTTTACAATAGTGATTAAATTAAAAGAAAAATACAATCTAAACAAAATAAATGGTTTTCCAAACCTACATGAAAATCCGTTTTGTCCATATGATACGGACAAAATGACATACTTGATATGTATATAATGACATACCGTCATTTGGATAAGTCCTTTTAGCTACAAATTTACAAATTGTTAATAGTAAATGATTTTTTTAAAAATGTTTGTTACCTACAAGTTAAGTTTAAACGCATAGTTCACAAATGAATCCTTTTTTGTTCCTTGGCACGTCAGCACAGGATGCATGAGCCCAAAGATTACACTTCATGCAACGTACCCAAGATTCACCAGGCTTGGAGTGAGAAAAAATGTCGTTGCAATAGATGCATGGACAGTCGTCATCGCCGTCGGCAGTAAAGTCTTCATCGTCTGTCTCATCATCATTGAAAAGAACCTTGGTGACCTTTCTTTTCCGTTTTTCTGGTGGACTCTTGGGTGCATTTTTTGCCCGCAATTCGTCAATATTCGGTGTGGACGTTAATAAAAGGTGTGATGGCCGAACTTTTTGTTTTCTTTTGCCCTGTCCACTAATATAGGTGCCTTGTGGAGCAGGCGAAATTGCGTCAACTGGGAAAAGTAAAGGCCGCAATGTGGTGGATGCTTGCTCTTCCCGAACTGGGGGTGCAATTTCTTCAGCTAGACAAATTAAAGGCCGTGATGTGGTGGCAGTTTCCTCTTTCTGAGCGGGGGTCTGATTTGTCATAGGAACTGCAGTCAGTGGTATATTCGTCGTTTCAGCTGGCTCAAACATGTAGTCAGGAAATACGTCAGGATTTGGGGGCCAAAGACCTGTATTTTTAAAGCCATGGCATGCGTTTTGAACCATTGCTGTTTTACCGTATGCTTGGTTAAACAAATATCCAATTTGGTATTGTGTAACAACACGACCGGGATGGCATTTTAACCACTTTGACGTTTCTTGGTTAAAATATGTCTTTAAAGGACCATAGAAGCAAACATCCAGTGGCTGCATTCGATGAGTGCAGTGTGGTGGGAAGCATAGCATATCTATGCCATTCTCTTTTGCGAATTGCAAAGCTTCCAACCCCTTGTGGCATGCATGGCCATCGAGAATAAGAAGAACCTTATCATCAATACTTGCCTTTGCGTGAGTTTGGAAATGTGTTAGCCATTTGACAAACAATACGGATGTCATCCATCCCGAATCCTGTGCCAATCCCAGCGTTCCAGTGGGTGCGTCATCCACAAGCTCATACTTCGGTTTCTTCCTGGGAAATATCATGCATGGGGGGACATATGAACCAGTCGCGTTCATGCAGCACACAACTGTGACGTTGGTTCCTCTTTCAGCACTGGTGACACAACCAACTTGCTTTCTACCAGTTGTTGCTAAAATTTTTTGAGGCCTTTGTACGGTGGATAGACCTGATTCATCCATATTACAAATCCTAGTTGGAGTATAGTTATTAGCAGTCAATAGCTTTTGATAAGCATTAAAAAACTTCTCAACTTGTGGTCTGTTGAATGCCATGGCTCTGGCTGCAGAAGTGGCTTCAGGTTTACGTAGGGAAATGTCTTTATTTCTTCTTAGAAAACCATCTAGCCACTCTTGCACACATGGCCAGCTCTTGGACCCCTGCACGAGTCAAGCCAAAAAGTCGGGCTTCTAGAAACTTTAGATGCTCCACTAAAGTCCTCTCGATATCAGGTGGAAAAGTCAACTTGAATCGTCCTAATCCTTTGGTGTTGGGGCTTAAGATTTTGTTCTCTCCCAATGCGTGTCTTCTAAGCGTAGCCTGAGGAACCCCAAATGTTTTAACTGCTAAGAGCCATCCCATTTTGTTTTGCTTGACAGCTTCAATAGCCTTCTCCATTGACTCAGCACTCCACGATTGGCGATCCGATGTCCTCTTATATCCCCGTGGCATGTTTGTATTTGTAACTACAATTAAAACAATATTCCCTGAATTCGCATGCATAAATGTATGTCGTTTTGTCCATAATTATGGTATGTCATTTTATCCATATCGTAATTTCGACAAAATTTTCTAAATAAACTGTAATAAAACTCTGATTTTATTGCAGATAAATAGCCAATTTCCTAAGTTTTGTCATAAACTATCGATATAATAAATAACATTTAAGAAAAACTGAAGAAAACTTACCAAAACACGAAAAAAAGTTAAAACCAAAAAAAAAATATTTGCTTCTGAAAATACTTTTTGATTTTTGGCACTGACTCACGGCTATTAACGGAGCTGTCATTTTGACAGGATTTTAAATATCATCGAAGTCACCTTGGAATATAGCAGCAAGTGCTGTAAGTGTATCACATCTCGAGTTAAGGCTAGTGTGTCATTTTACCCATATGTGTCATTTTGGACGTACTTCCCCTACTCTTAAAGGTGATTTTTTAAATTTCCATTTTGAACCAAAACTCGTCTATATCATTATCAAATAAATGTTGCAACGTTTTATCTTTAGCTTAAATTCAAGTAATTTGTATTCATTTATCACTTTCTCTGGTTCCGAAGTGAAGTGACCAGACTCAGATGAAACTAGTATTGCGTAATTAATGCCTTGTTGCAAATTTATAATCTAAGGATTAAAATACCTTAACGCCCCAAACTTTTTATCGGTAATATCAATTCTTAATTTGGTTTGATTGATCATGGAACTTTAAAAACTTTTTTTTTTATTTAGCACTTAGGTGAAGGCGGCCTTTTATCTTTATTTAATTTATCAGAATCATCTGAGTCTGAAACATCTGATGAATCTGAAGATTTTATTTCTTGTAGATTAAAACTTTTAACATTTTTATTTTCATTATTTTCAATATGAATATCGGTATTTTCAATTGATGTTATATCTTGATTAATAATTTTTTGTTGTTTATTTTCCATTTTTACCATTGATTTAATAGCCTTCTTCTTAAGAAAACTAATATTAGGTTTAATATAAATATTTGTGTCATTATTAATACCAATAAATTTATCAAGATATTTTTCATAATAATTAATTTTAGAAATAGTTTTGTTTTCAATTAATTCATTCTTTTCATCATCTGACAATTCTGAAATAATTGTATTGAAAATATGAATATGTAAAATACACAATACCCATGAAATATAAATTGTATTAACAAAATCTTCAATATTTTTAACAGAAACATGTTCCATCAAATACTTACAATCATTAATTACTGGAAATTCTTTTTCAATATTAATATTATCAACTGGTGGTTGTGTCGGGTTCGGTGGTGCCGACTTGGGTGTCTGGCAATTGGGTTGTCATCGTTGTCACTATCCAGGTCGATCAATTCGACTGGCTCCAACTTTAGGACGCGGGGGCCCCGGTCTTGATTCGGAAGGTGCGCCTGGCTGCCTGCGCCGCTCGTCTCTTTCTCGACAAGTCCTCAGCCTTCCCGTCCTTAATAACGGAGAACTGGTGTTGTTGCCCAATCCTTGGGGTGATCGGGTCGCTGGGAACTGGTTGTTGTCTGGAGGGCTTAGCTTCCTTCCTGGCTGTCGCGGTTATTCGGCGGGGTCGGGTTGGTCGGCAGATTGTGGGTTCTTGCATGATGGGGCTTACTGTGTCCCCAACCGCTGTCGGACTTAAACTGGTTTATTTATTTTTAGTGCGGCTCCTTTTATAGTCTTTCAGGTCCCGGATGTGTGCTCGTTGTATAACAAAACCTCGTCTGTTTTGGCTGGTGGGTTGGCGGATAGCGGTTATTACTGGGGAACCGTGGCGGACTGATGTGGTGCGTGAATGGTGACATATGGGGGATGGGTGGCCGATTGGTTGGTTCTTTCGCCTGGATGTATTCGTATTCCTCAGCGAGTTCCATCAAGTCCTCGTCATTTTCAAAATTCTTACGGCGGATGTTGCCGGTACCGTCAAATAGCAATCCCCATTTGTGCACCCCCCCCTTATAACCTCAGGATCATGGCTAGGAGTCTATCGAAGCGCGTGTGGGGGGTACATTCTGTCCTGGCTGGGGTTCGGGCGGAGTAGCGAGCGGGAGTGGTGGCTTCGTGTGTGGTACCTGCAGCGTGATCTCGGGTTCGTCGTGATTTCCTGCGGTGCTGCAGAGAGTTTGGGTTCCTGGATGGTTTCGGGGTCTTGGGACAACTCTTTCCACAACCGTTGAACCGACTGGTACGTAATTTTTTTTTATTTTCTAGTTTTTCTTTTTAAATTTTATTAAATTTTTTTGTATCTCGAGTTTGTTCCTCGAGTTTTAAAATTCACTTTGGTAACAAAAATAATTAGTTAACTTAAATTTACTGCGACAGATATAAACAATTGAAACAACCGGCATTGTTCTTGCGAAAGCATGAACCAGTTCCGTGCAATTAATTGCAAAATGCTCATAATTGGAGCAGTTGCAACACCTGTCCTTTCCTTTTGTGCTTAAGCTTCTCTTACTGGAATGTCCTGGCACACTCAGTGTTGGCAACAAAACACTTCCTCCTGCCGGCGATGACGGTACCATACACGAGTAGAATTAAGGAGTTTCTCTAATTCCATTGCTATGTTGACGGCTTCATCCAGCTCAGTGCACCTGGCGCTTTTTACCAACAGCTGTTTAAAGCTCGGATGGCTTTATTTGCAGCTTCGTCAGTGCTGTTTGCGTTTGCATTGTTCAGTTCGTCAGACAATGCATTAGCTCTCTTCGTGTAGGAAGCTATTGTTTCAGTATAGCCTTGTCGAAACTGAAAGATGTCTGTTTGTATTACCTGAAGCGATCGAGTCTTTCTAAAATTCTTAATAAGTGCATCCTTTAACTCTGGCCATTCATTATAATCGTTATATTTTACAATAACGTTATATGTCCGGCCTGTTAACTTAGACTTTACAAAGTCTACTAGTTCCGCTTTATCGGACTCAGTGGTTGATTTTTTTGATTGAAGGTCAATCAATTGGATAAATCTATCCAAAGCGTTGGCAGAACCTTCAAACTCGGGTACGAGTTTTATGGTTTGTGAAGAATTGAACGACATTGTTGCTCTTATTACTGGGGGTTGTGATTCTGGAGGGTTTATTGAAGAGGATGGATCAAAGGTACCGACTTGGTTAGTTAAAACTTTAATTGTTTCTTTTGGTGGTACCGAACGTGGTGGAGAATATCAAATAGGCATTGGTTTGTGGGAAGGCTTAGCAAGGGACTCGGGCACTTCACTATCAGAACTACGGACTTTTCTGTTTCTGAGTGAAATGTTCAGGTTTAAATTCGACATTAACCGAAAAAATTAATAAACAACAAGGTTTTGTAAAGGAGGATTTTGGACGAGACACGTAAAAAAAAAGTGAATACAAATATTTTTTTTTAGCTTATTTATATGAACAAGTAGTTTCTTTTAAGTTGCTTACATAATGCTTCTCATAATGATGGGGATTTTCGTGTTGCTCCTCCAGTAGGCTTATGGATTTCTGATTGTGTTGATCAATGGTGGGAAATGGCTTGATGGCGGCGGCATGTTTCGCCCATTCAAATTGCTTATTTCCTGGCAATTTTGACACAAGCTGGTCCAAAAGCGATGGATTGGATAAATGTTGTTGGCAATTCGCAGAGGTAAAAACTGTAACTACGTTACGCACTCTTGTAGAAAATGATATGACTTGTTCGATTTTGGCTTTACTGATGGCTGGAAATTGCTTGACCTTATTCAACTGGCATCTTATAAGTAAATCAGGTCTGCCAAATCGAAATTCTAGCTCTTCAATAGCGTTGGAAACGTCATTGGGATATATCAACATTGAATCAACTGCTTCTTTGGCGGCACCAACTAGATACTTTTGCAGGCGCATTAAATTTTGTCTGTTGGTGTATCTAAAGGCGTCGGTCGTGTCTTTAAAACTCGCGAGAAACAAAGGCCAATCCTCTGTTTTTGCACAAAACGTTGGTTAATCGTACAATCTTTATTCGTTTTGGGGAATCAACGTAGTGTGACACGGAATGTGACTAGCGGCCGGTTCTGGCATGTTTGATGCAGTGGCTGTCCTCTCCGATTTTAATTTCCGATAGGCAAGATCCTAGAGTCCTCCGCGGTTTGCTTCCCATACCTTTCAACATGATACCCGACGTCTCGAGTGGTGCTTTCTTGACGCAGTTGTGGCACCGTCTGCCTTGTGCTGATGAACTCCCAGCTGCTCCTCTCACCGGCGGTGTATGTCTCGTGTTATTTCTGTTCGTACTCTGTATCGGCATAAATCTTTTCATCTGTCTGTCCAACAATAAAAGATATTAGTCTTATTTTCAAACTTTACTTTATTTAAGCGGTTGACCGTTCGCGCGGGCAGTCCAAAACGACTCTCTCGGCCCATCGCCGTTGACTCTCCATCAGAGTCGAAAAACACCGCCAAGCCACCAAGTTGTTGCGTCAGGCGAAACTGCATACGCCAACCGAAACTGAGTCCAATAGCTGGTACCATGCCCATGCCTTCGACATCCATTTTGCCACGATGACGATCGTTCCCACGCCAGCCAGCACCACCAATAGAGTACGACGATCCATTCCTTATCTTTAGTCCCGACTTTCTTTGGATAGTATGGCTCCAGTGCCATTGCCATGGTCGTATAGAGAAATAATTTGGTATTTTTTCTGCAAGAATTATTTCGCCGTTAGCAGTAACTATTGCATAGCCAGTACCAGCTTCGCTTTTGGATCCGTCGGTGTATAGTATATCCCAAGAGTTTGCTTTGTAAAAGTTCATCATTTCGTTATGAAGTTGAATGAGAGTTTCCTTAGGTGTTGAGGTTTTGGGTGTTTTAAGTAATCTAAATTTTGTGTTTATGGCGTCCTGGGGGTAAGTAACCAGGTAGGGAAACTTTCGATGGGAGTAGGTTTTAACACAGGTTGGGGACCTATATTTTTTACAAGGTCTATGTCCTGTGATAACACCGCCCCTATCGCGTAGTTAGAGGCGTCCGTGGTTAAATTGAATGCTTTTTCGAAGTCGGGAAAGGCGAGATTTTCCGACGACGTAAGCAGAACTTTAAGGTCCTCGAATGCTCGCAATGCCTCCTCATCCAACCTGATTGGAACGCGTTTCGACTGATTTGCCTTAATCTGGGCATTCTCTCCTCTCGTCAGGTTGGTTAAGGGTTTCGCCACTTTGGCGTAGTCCCGGATAAACTTCCTGTAATTGGAAGTGAGGCTCAAAAAGCTTTTTAGCTCCTTAAGGTTTTCTGGTGATAACAATTTTTAAATCGCCTCAACCTTCTTTGGGTCTGCTCGAATACCATCGGGGGTAATGATATAACCAAGAATCTCTACTTCAGTTCTCAAAAATTGTGTCTTTTTTAAATTTACTTTGAGGTTTACTGATTTCATTTATTTCTGATATAATAATAATTTCAATTTTGATATTAAAAATGTTTAATTTATATGAATTAAATGTAATCAATTTTATATTAGAAATGTAAAATCTATATTAATTTTTACTTACTTATTTTAAACACCGATTCTCTAATTTTGTCCATGCGGTGTATTTCAAACCTTAATTCTTAAGTTGACTTATTTTGAATTAAGGTTTTGTCATTTTTTGATAATCCTAAAATAGTTTTAGACGAGTTTGTACTTTTCCTTCAGTAATAAAACAATTAATAATTAAGATTTATTTTAAAATATTTTATTTCGTATTAAACATGTTCCATCTGGAATATAATAAACATGAATTGGAGGACTTGTGAATTATTTTAAAGGAGCTACTTTTGGAACCTACAGAGTATGATTGGTAGTGATTTATAAATTTTATGATTTCAAAACTTGTTGCAATTAAATAGGGCTGATTAGTTTTACTTTTTATTTCAAAAAGTTCAAAGAATTCATTATTTCTACTTGGGATACATTTTTTTCGATTGGTCATAAAGTGTACTATACTATTAGGCATTACAGTTTTATCAATTCTTTACAGGACACTCTGTATATGTATAGAACTTATACAAATTACTATAAAATAATTTGTACGATAATGTTATAAGGTTTAACAAATAAGCAATAAAAACTAACACAAAAGAGCAGTAAAAGCTGTCTCCAATTGGAATTCCCGTAACAACTCCAATACTTTGCATGATTCTTCCGGAAGGGATTCCACGGATTCCACCTCGAAAGCATCCGGAAAACTTTGAGAGTTTCCGAGATCATCATCCCCTAGTATTTGACATATGTCTGCAAAGATAAGCTGGTCTTGATGGTTATCCATTTGTTCTTTACTTTTTTTGGACGCAAATTCAAGATAGTAGATACACAAACTGTTTCACTGTTTTTTCACAAAAATATTTTTACACATTTGCACATTAAATCAAAATTAAACACGGAAAACATTCTTAAAACGAACCGATCATACGCGTAATAAAATTAAATTAAAAGTCAACACAGAAAACACTCTACAAATGAACCGATCACTATGCGTAAACCACTGCAAGTGCAACTGAAGTTTCAGTTTCAGACTCGTTTATTTCGTTAGCATCTGCCTTTTTACATTATTCATATCAATTTAATCTGTTAATATGTTGCTAATATCAAAAATTACACGTTTGGGTAGCGGTATTTTGGGCTACGGCTTATTTTTACATGACTCATATAAACATTACATTTTATCAATATTAAAAATACATTAAATCATATCAGTTTTTAACATGCAATGTATATTAAAATGAAAGCGTATCAATTTTACATTTTCAACATCACAACAATAGGCATAATGTAGATTTAACATTAAATAATGTAAACATTTTATTACAGAACATCATACAAATTTTGATATTGCTTATTGATATGGAAATGTAAATCGTAATTTCAAAAAATGTAAGCTTTCAATGTAAACCTGCCATGAAAATTGTTAATCTGATATTTTAAATATTAAAAAAACACGTTTTTATTCAATTTTTGAAATTTTCGCAGGAAATTGAAGTTGATATGTCAAAAATGTAAATATGAAGTTACATTTTTTTTGAGTGTGGTACGCTGGATAAGCGCCCATCATAAAATTTAACTCTTCATCACCAGCCTCCTCTTGAAGGATTTATTCCGCGGATAATTCATATAGTTTACTTGTTTGGTCTGAACAGACCGATCTACCTCCATCCTTTCATGGGGTTTTGGGCCGTTCGGTCGAGGGGGCGCATCGAGATTCGCGGAATAATGGTTTTGACCATTCGAAAAATGTTGGTTGGGGACAAACCTCGCTGGGGGAGAGAGGTTTGTTATCCCTCCGGAAAGACTAGTTAATAGGTGTGGTTACAGTATTTTTCGTGCTAGGTACATGAATTGAATGATTCCGGAAATTTAAGTTCTGGATCTCGAGGCAAGAAGCGTATGCTTCCGGGAGCGTTCTGGGTTTTTGCACGATTAGCATTCGAGACAGGTCACCATAAAGGTCACGTTTCAAACAGCGCGCCCACCGTTTCGGCAGAGTAGGTTTCTGTCTTTATCTTGTTGATGATAAGGGAAAATTGGTGGTTAGCCATAGCGTAGAACTCATCCAATCTCGACCCTTTCTGTGAGAGTTGGTTGAGTTGGTGCTCCAGAGTTCTTATATCGCGCTTATCCGCGTAGTGTAAGGATAAGACTCTCTCGATCTCCTGCCAATCATCATCGAAGATGTTGTAGGAAATCAAAGCTGAGTCGGCTTGTCCCCTGATTTTTAACTTTCTCGTTTGTCTAATATGCCGCAATATGGCACCATACATCGGTTTATCTTTGATTATACTAAAGTCCCTCAATATTCCCTCAACATTATGAACCCACGATATATATTGTGTGGGCTCACCCTCAAATGATTGTGATTCCTTTACACAATCAGGAAGCCGACTTATTTCCTTTAGGTCAGCCTCCGTTTTGGGCTCGCAAAGGAGTGCGCCCTCCTAAATGCTAAACTTAAACTATATTTAAATATTCAAATATGTTATTCCCTCAAGTTATTGGTCAACATTCTATAAAAGCTTAAACTATATTTGGGTTATTAGCCATTTTATTAAGGCTCCATATTCTTAGTGATTATACTATGGACAATTGCAACCATGGTAACAGTACTAAACGTACCAATTATACTTGTCCAAAAGCTTGCAGTCATAGACAATGATTTAATTGCATCAATTGTTGTTCCTTGGGAATACAGTTCCGTTCCGAAAAATCCTCCACAAGATCCTTATCTGTCATAAAGCACTTAATGTTCTCAGCGGTTTTCACCAACCAATGAAGAACGTGTTCTTCCTCAGTAGATATTAATCCTACTGCAGCAACTTGCCCACGTCCATTTCCGTCCTCTATTAGGAAAATCATCGTAGTTAAGTTTGTATTGATTAATTTATATGTTCCATCAACGAACACAATTTCTGGCCATGATGCCATGTCCCTCTTCATCCCTTCTGTTGCAAAGAAAAGTCCTTGAAACTTTAAATTGTCATGGAGAAGGCTGACTGTTGCTCCGTATTCCTTTTGCAGTAGATCTATAGCAGCAGTAAAATCATTTTCATTGATTTTGTCCTTGCTCCTTAGATTACTTAAATCTTTTAATGTAACAAACAAGTTTGTTTTGAATTAGCTTTGTGTTAGATCTAAGTTCCAAGGCTTTAACAGCCGTGGCTTTCTCAGCCTGTGATAACCTCCGATTTTCGGGTATCAGATCAAAGAAATCCTATAAAAGAATATATAAGTACTTATTGTGTTTTTCTTAATAATATTCTCACTTTCGAATTGGGATGGTTGGAATGTTCCAAATTTAAGCTTACAATCTTCAACTTTCCAGAGATTGCCCGCAATTTGATTGCCACAGAACAGTCCACTTTAAAAGTGCTGCTCTTGCGGACTCCAGCAGATTCACATTTTCTGCGGACTCCAAATTTGCATGAGAAGTTAACGAGCGAATATTTCAAACGCTCGCTCTCTTCCGGCAACATTTTGGAGTCCTTTATAGTGAAGACTTGCTTCTCCTGCTTTTGGTAATTCTCGAGGATTTTTTTAAATTCCTCGAATGTATTAAATGCAATGCCTACTTCAGGCTGGACTTTTTGTTGGTCCTGTGAACCAAGAATTTAGTTTTAATTTATTTGCTTTGCATACGGCTTTTTATAGTCAGATAAATATTATATTATATTAATTGTTTTTTAATGTAGGTAACTTTGCATTGCTGGAATCGCTGCAGGCTACAGATTGCAGCAGCAGTGCGTTGATATGTTTTGCAGGTATGGAAACAGCAATAGCCAATTCTGCATTGGTGTCTTCGTTGTTGTCGTCGTCGTTTGTGACTAGGTGTACTGATTTCTTCTGCTGTTGACATTCCTTCAGTGTGTGGTTTGTGCTGCCGCAACGGAAACAAGCACCTGTCGGTCGTCTGGGTTGCTTACACTGTGACGAAAAGTGTCCGTACTCCGAGCAATTGAAGCACATGGTTGTTGAGGATGTAGACTGCTTTGGTGCGTCTGTTGTACTTTGCACTTTATTTAGTTGATCAGTCAATCGCTTTTTGTCGTATTTCACCAAAAGTTCTTTTAATTGATCCAATGACGAAGCAGTGTATAACATGGATGTATACTAGGGTGGAGTGAATTTTATTTTTTTTGCAAAATCAACTTGCCTGGGTGTGGTAAAGTTGCACCAAGGGATAAAAAAGTAACCTGAAAAAGAAATTTCCCGATATTTAAATTACATATACTGCCCCATCCCCTTCAAAATTTGACCTAATTGAGTGTTATTCAAAGCTTAAAAGTTCCAAGAAGTCAAGTCAAATTTTATTCAAACTAAGTCAAATAAGATAAAATAACAAGAAATTGGAATATGAAATTTATATACTAAAGTAAAAAAAAAAGTTTAAATAAAAATGGTATTTGAGAAAAATACGTTACTGCAGGGAGTAGTCCTTTTTCGTCTCAAAAAAAGGCATTATTTGACGTGACTTCAATTTAGCTCTAATGAAACCATCTCGTCGTATAGATCCACAGACTGCGGTAGAGGCTTCCGTTACCAGTTTAACACATCGTTCGGTAGCTTGAGTGTGGCAGGGAAATGCCTTTATTTTTGAAGCCGTATGACTCCACCTTTGCTCCCAGTATTAATGACAGTACAATCGCAGCCTATCGCCAGGAGCTTTTCAAAATCTATTGATTGGTTTGGCAAAAAATTACAGATCTCTTTACTTACGAGATTAGCTTTGCCAGACTTTAAGGCTATGTGTCGGATATATTCAGAACCAGGTTCCAAAACTAAGCTGATGTGTTCTTCCGTTATAATTTTTCGACGATTATCTTCCATAGATACGGTTCTATCTTTACGCCCATCAAATAATACACCGAAAAGATCTGGTATTATAACTAATACTTGATTAGATAGTAAATCTCGTTCCTTTGTGCGTTCTCGTCGTATTTTGCTTCTATCTACGACATTAGACGTATCATTTGGCGATATCAGACCAACGCAACGTCCTGCAATGTGGCGGATACAATGGCGGCGCCTGCGCGATCAGAGATACCGTACCTATCCAGGGTTCTTGCAACTACGGGAAAGTTCTTTACGGCTCCTCCAATTTGCGAAGATGAGGGCGTTATTGGTAAATCAGGATCAAGAGTACTGGTGCCTTCAAAATATGTTTGCCTTAAAGAACGACAAGAAGTCCCAGGTTGAACTAACTCAGATTTTTTCCTTGCTTCTTGGTTTTCTTCGAACTTCCGCTTTCTGATCAAAAAAGCTTGTTTTTTTTTTAAATTTTGTGATCTACGCTGCCCATAATCATAACTCAACATTATTGCATTTGCATGTTTCAGGCGATAGCTTACAACGTCTTTTCTTCCTTTGTAGGGCTTCAATATACTGCGATACTTATCATGATAAGATTTTATACGTGCCAAAATAGTGTGATGTTCAACTATGGGAATTGATGCCTTCCTCCACACTTCTGCTAACTTAAGGGCCACTTCTTCACTTGTTTTAGAAACTAAATCTTTGTATAATTTGTTTTTATTATGGCTCACCCACAGAAAACATCTCATAACATCTTGATAAGATGGTAAAACGTTGCGCGGCAAATCACACCCAGTACCGAATATAGGACAAAAAACTTCACTTCTTAACAAAGCCATAATCTTACTCTATTTAGAAATTATATATTCGCAATTAAATCTTTCTATTCTGCCACGAAATAACACTTGCCTCTCGACTGTCAAAACAATTATATTCAGAAATGCATGGCAATCTACTGCAGACAAATTTTATTTGAATAGTAGATTTTTTTTCGCTTTTTAACATTTATTCAAATAGGGTGGGGCAGTAGTAAACGTTAACATTTTGAAAAATCATTTTGATAACTGTTACAAGTAAATCGTAATGCAACTTTTCCATACCCAGGGATTTTAATTTTCAAAAAAAAAATTTGTTCATACAAAACCACTCCACCCTAATGTATACGCAGTGCGGTCGCGCAGTCCCTCGATGGTAAAGTTGATTATCTCTTGTTCGCTTACGACAGATTGGGAAGCAATTTCCTGCATTGCCAACATGTAGGCGATGACGTTTTCACCCTTGCGCCTCCAACGCCCTTGAAGCTGCCTGTATACATCGCTCATAGAGATTGTGTACTTAAATTGTTTAAGCAGGCCTGCTTTGAGTTCTGTGTAACTGGATGCACTTGAAGTACGTAAGTATACAGACGCGGTTCCTTTTAGTAGCCGACGCATGGCCATGAACTTTACGTGGTCGCTGCAGTTCCCATTAACCGTGACACTTTCGAAGTCGGCGATACATTTTTCTACGCCGTATGCGTCATCTTCATTGAACGTTGGGACGAGTCCATCGATATCGATAATGCTGAGTCGCTGCAGTTAATTGTTGAGGCTCTGCTCCTCCAACAGTTGTAGTTCCTTTCGTAGCACTAGTATCCGTCTTTTTTTTTCGAGCTCGGCGATAATGCTGTCATAGTCATCTGGTTCGGGGTTCGCTTGTGGTTCGGCCGTCTGTGGATTATCATCCGCTCTGGGGACATCTGCGGGTGGTTCATCGTCTCGTGGGTTTTCAGCTTTTCCATTTTCTGCTGCTGCGCCATCAATTTCTGGGTCGTCGAGTAGGTTTCGTAGCTGGGCTACTGTGGCACTTGGTGGAAAGTCGATTCCCAGCTCCTCCAGAACACGAATTATTTCTGCACGTGTGCGCACCATCTTGGAAATTATGTTAAATCTTAATATTTGTTTACTATATAATTTTTATTGCGTGGTACCCCACATCTGAGATGTTATTCCACTTTAATTTAGCTTTATTCTTTTCGATTTAATAGATTACAATTGATTTTTATTTTTCTTCCTCCAATGTGTCCGGCGTCTTCCACTTTCAATAAATCCAAAAAAAACCGAACGAACCCAAAAGAAACAACGACACCCAACATGGCCGCCTCCTTTCGTTATTTTTTCAGTGATCGCCACTAGTTGGCGCTGTTGCTTGAGAGTGCGTTCACATACATCGGTCGCATTGGAGTTAGTCTACTACAATAGTAAAGAACTCTATCAACATAGAGGACATTTTGATAAATATAAACAAAATTTTATAAGATATGTAATGTAAATTTATTAATAATTTTAAATATGAAATTCAGCAAAACAATTTCTGGTTGCTGTGAAACATAAATTGACGTTGCAAATGTCACAAACATTATTGGTACGATTTTCCACTCCTCTCTTCGCACATTGCACACATCTTTTACGTAAAGATCCTTTTATCATTACGTGTGACGGTAAAGATTGTTTGTGTCCTATATTTTGAATCCTTTTTTTTGTCATAGAAGTAGATGGCAGGGCATGTTTTCTTATAGAAAAATTGCCAATCATGGTCCTAGCCACAACTTGTCGATATTCTAGCGATGTGAGTAACTGGCCTTCTATGCGATCTTCCGTATGCAGTTTTTCATACACAATATAGGCATTATTTATCCCAATGTCTAATAAATCGAAAAAAAGCCGCAAATAGTATTTTATTTTAGATTTTCTATCAACCTCGTATGTGACTTTCTTCTGATCCATGAGATCTACCCCACCCATATTTTTATTGTACTGCTGAACAATATAAGGACATGTGATCTCCAAACTTTGGGCTGATCCAATTTTTTTGCGTTTGACCTTTTGAGTAGGTATCGGTGACAAGAAATTGGTCAGGAGATGCACGGCTCTATTATCCATCCACTTGACAAAAGAAATTCCTTCGAAACTAGTAGCAATTATATCACCTCTCTTCATGTCTTTGTCCAGTGGCAAATTTTTTGGAATATGTTTTCGTTGTGTACGTACAGTGCCACATGATTTTAAATTTTGCTTAGCATGATTATATTGAAGGATGGGTGAGTTGAAAAAATTATCAAAATAAATTTCACATCCAAGACCAACCAAAGTTTTTGTAAGATCTAGGACTACTACTGATTCTCCCAATCCTATTTCTGGACCAGATTTCTTTTTTCCCGTATATAAGTCGAACTGATACAAATATCCGGTTTTAGAATCAGCGCGGCACCACATTTTAAATCCTCTCTTCACTGGTTTGTTTTGCATATACTGTTTCATTACGTTGTGTCCTTTGAATTTGACGATATGTTCATCCACTGATTGTGTCGTTGTATTATTCATTGCTGATTGGAAACATAAATTGAAATGATTCATTACTAATCTGATTTTGTATGCCCTATCGAAGTTTGACGATGTCGGTAATGGTTGCGATGTATTGTCGCAGAAATGTAGGTTTCTTCTTATTTGCTCGAATCTTGATAGAGGCATAACGTTGGCTATGTAAGGCACACCCATGTCAGGTTCAGTGGACCAGTAGTTTCTCAGAGTAGGTAATACATGATAGCCCATAACATAGTTCATGCCGATGAAAGCTGTCATTTCGTGAAGGTCTGTAGTGAAAACTGAGCCGTTTTGATGAGCATAACGTAAAGATTCTGGTATTATTATTTTCTCAATCAATGATTTCATATTTGTGACTTCCTCAAAGATGTCTATAGGTTTTAGAGAGTCTGATTGTTGACAAATATTTATCTTACCAAATTCATAACCAGTGTCAGAAAAATTATAAGGACGATAAGTATTTTTTTTCCACTTGAACTCAGGAACAGGAATACGCAATGGTGAAGCAAGGACGTTAGTCGGTGAAGAGCTTGAAGTTGGGCCTGAATCTTCAGTAGACTCTGGTGGATCTCCAGCTGGTTCAATTATCACTTCGGAAACTCCAGCTTGCATGTCTTCTTGTAAGAATGACTGGTCTTCGTTATCCAAAATGAGAGCATCTTCAGTGTCACTATTATCAGCCATGAGTATTTCCTCCACTTGGTTTTCAGTCAAATGAAATATTCTATTTCCTTTACGAGCCTAAGACAAAGAAAATCAATGTAGAAATAATATTTTTCATGAAACATATTATGTGAACTTTTGACCTTTCACGCATATTGGGACACCCATGTATTCGTATTTTGAATTTTGAAATTGTTAATTCCAATAAATAACAATAAAATCGTAATTATTACTTACCATTTTCACAAAATATATAACAAAACGATTTAAATTGCAACAAAAATGCGTTATATTTTACTTTAGAAAAAAATCACAGAAGCACGCCAAATCACCCAAAAGCAATACCGAATTAATTGTGTTCTCTTTCGAGCGCGGGGGTACCAACCTTAATAAAAAAACTAAATTCGTATGTAAACAATAAGTACGTGTTGACAGTAATTCAAAATAATGCTTTGATTAGAAAAAAATGCAAATTTAATGCAAGGGACACCGGTGTCCCATATACGTCAAAGGGTTAATTCATGCAAACAAAATGTAAAAAAAATATTTATGTTGTCGTCTTTGCGGTTGGCCATGATGAATTTCCTGTAAAAAAAAAAGATATCAATTAATTATATTAAGTAAATTAAGCGTTCCTTGGTTATCGCGGTTTAAAAAAATTCTGTCTGCCTGTAAATAGAAGTAAGAAACAGATATGCTGCTACTCTACAATGGTCTGTGTGGTTTCGCCCACCGTTGCAATACCTTTATTTGAATGTAGAACAAACTTTATTAAGAAAGAAAACAAAATATTAAATACATGGAAATAATTATAAATGAAAGGTTTTATACCTAAAAAATTAAGTATATAAATTCATCAAAAAATGTCGCTATTCCGCCATTACCGAAAAACACATTTCTTTTCTCTCAGTGGGTGCGTTCAGAACAAATAGTGTTCGCTCTGTCAGCAACAGTCTGCTAGCTGATATTTTGATGCTCCTATTTGTCTGCGCTGATTTTTTTTTTCTTGAGTTCATTCTCTTGCTTTTGGGCGGTGTTTCTGCTGCTTACGGAGTGCATTCTTTTGCTTTTGTGCGACGTTGTTACTTCGAGCTTCATTGCTTTTGGACGTTGTTACTGCTTCTTTCGGAGTGCATTCTTCTGCTTTTGGACGGTGTTTCTGCTGCTTTCGGAGTGCATTCTTTTGTTTTTGTGCGACGTTGCTACTTCGAGCTTCTTTGCTTTTGGACGTTGTTACTGCTTCTTTCGGAGTGCATTCTTCTGCTTTTGGACGGTGTTTCTGCTGCTTTCGGAGTGCATTCTTTTGTTTTTGTGCGACGTTGTTACTTCGAGCTTCTTTGCTTTTGGACGTTGTTTTTGCTGCTTACGGAGTGCATTCTTTTGCTTTTGTGCGACGTTGCTACTTCGAGCTTCATTGCTTTTGGACGTTGTTACTGCTTCTTTCGGAGTGCATTCTTCTGCTTTTGGACGGTGTTTCTGCTGCTTTCGGAGTGCATTCTTTTGTTTTTGTGCGACGTTGCTACTTCGAGCTTCTTTGCTTTTGGACGTTGTTACTGCTTCTTTCGGAGTGCATTCTTCTGCTTTTGGACGGTGTTTCTGCTGCTTTCGGAGTGCATTCTTTTGTTTTTGTGCGACGTTGCTACTTCGAGCTTCTTTGCTTTTGGACGTTGTTACTGCTTCTTTCGGAGTGCATTCTTCTGCTTTTGGACGGTGTTTCTGCTGCTTTCGGAGTGCATTCTTTTGTTTTTGTGCGACGTTGCTACTTCGAGCTTCTTTGCTTTTGGACGTTGTTACTGCTTCTTTCGGAGTGCATTCTTCTGCTTTTGGACGGTGTTTCTGCTGCTTTCGGAGTGCATTCTTTTGTTTTTGTGCGACGTTGCTACTTCGAGCTTCTTTGCTTTTGGACGTTGTTACTGCTTCTTTCGGAGTGCATTCTTCTGCTTTTGGACGGTGTTTCTGCTGCTTTCGGAGTGCATTCTTTTGCTTTTGTGCGACGCTGTTACTTCGAGCTTCTTTGCTTTTGGACGTTGTTACTTCTTCTTTCGGAGTGCATTCTTTTAATTTGGGACGGTGTTTCTGCTGCTTACGGAGTGCATTCTTTTGCTTTGTGCGACGTTGTTACTTCGAGCTTATTTGCTTTTGGACGTTGTTACTGCTTCTTTCGGAGTGCATTCTTTTGCTTTTGCACGGTGTTTCTGCTGCGTACGGAGTGCATTCTTTTGCTTTGTGCGACGTTGTTACTTCGAGCTTATTTGCTTTTGGACGTTGTTACTGCTTCTTTCGGAGTGCATTCTTTTGCTTTTGCACGGTGTTTCTGCTGCTTACGGAGTGCATTCTTTTGCTTTTGTGCGACGTTGTTACTTCGAGCTTCATTGCTTTTGGACGTTGTTACTGCTTCTTTCGGAGTGCATTCTTCTGCTTTTGGACGGTGTTTCTGCTGCTTTCGGAGTGCATTCTTTTGCTTTTGTGCGACGCTGTTACTTCGAGCTTCTTTGCTTTTGGACGTTGTTACTTCTTCTTTCGGAGTGCATTCTTTTAATTTGGGACGGTGTTTCTGCTGCTTACGGAGTGCATTCTTTTGCTTTGTGCGACGTTGTTACTTCGAGCTTATTTGCTTTTGGACGTTGTTACTGCTTCTTTCGGAGTGCATTCTTTTGCTTTTGCACGGTGTTTCTGCTGCGTACGGAGTGCATTCTTTTGCTTTGTGCGACGTTGTTACTTCGAGCTTATTTGCTTTTGGACGTTGTTACTGCTTCTTTCGGAGTGCATTCTTTTGCTTTTGCACGGTGTTTCTGCTGCTTACGGAGTGCATTCTTTTGCTTTTGTGCGACGTTGTTACTTCGAGCTTCATTGCTTTTGGACGTTGTTACTGCTTCTTTCGGAGTGCATTCTTCTGCTTTTGGACGGTGTTTCTGCTGCTTTCGGAGTGCATTCTTTTGTTTTTGTGCGACGTTGCTACTTCGAGCTTCTTTGCTTTTGGACGTTGTTACTGCTTCTTTCGGAGTGCATTCTTCTGCTTTTGGACGGTGTTTCTGCTGCTTTCGGAGTGCATTCTTTTGTTTTTGTGCGACGTTGCTACTTCGAGCTTCTTTGCTTTTGGACGTTGTTACTGCTTCTTTCGGAGTGCATTCTTCTGCTTTTGGACGGTGTTTCTGCTGCTTTCGGAGTGCATTCTTTTGCTTTTGTGCGACGCTGTTACTTCGAGCTTCTTTGCTTTTGGACGTTGTTACTTCTTCTTTCGGAGTGCATTCTTTTAATTTGGGACGGTGTTTCTGCTGCTTACGGAGTGCATTCTTTTGCTTTGTGCGACGTTGTTACTTCGAGCTTATTTGCTTTTGGACGTTGTTACTGCTTCTTTCGGAGTGCATTCTTTTGCTTTTGCACGGTGTTTCTGCTGCGTACGGAGTGCATTCTTTTGCTTTGTGCGACGTTGTTACTTCGAGCTTATTTGCTTTTGGACGTTGTTACTGCTTCTTTCGGAGTGCATTCTTTTGCTTTTGCACGGTGTTTCTGCTGCATACGGAGTGCATTCTTTTGCTTTGTGCGACGTTGTTACTTCGAGCTTCTTTGCTTTTGGACGTTGTTACTTCTTCTTTCGGAGTGCATTCTTTTAATTTGGGACGGTGTTTCTGCTGCTTACGGAGTGCATTCTTTTGCTTTGTGGGACGGTGTTTTTGCTGAAAAAAAATAAACAGATATGCTGCTACTCTGCAAGGGTCTTTGTGCTGATGTTGCTGCTAGCTGATATTTTGATGCTGATGCTCCTATTTGGCTGCGCTGAATTTATTTTTTTTTTGTCCGCAACATTTTGGGCAAAACCAATCTGCCTTACTGGGTGCACGTTTAAGGCCCACACATACAAAATCATACCACAGTAAGCAGCTTTCGCAGAGTACGCTGTCTTTTTTCAGGACATTTATACAGCTTCCGCAAGTATATATTCCTTTATCTTCTTTTTCTTGTACCGCTAAATTCAACAGATTAATTGCTTCGACATCCATGTAGGGCCTAATGAGCATTATATTAGCACTTTCATCCATGAAAGAGTCTTTTATATTTTGTAAATCCAGGTCCTGCGCATTGATCATATGTTCTCCATTCAGTATTAAGTTTATGATTTCATCTTTTACCAGCCATGCAAGCATTTCTCGCTTTTGGTAAATTTGAGTACTTACTGCGAAAGTGCTTTTCTCTTAATGCCAACAGTTGTATTTAAAAATCCTGAAGGATGGCCAATTATTTTTGCCGGTCTTGGCAAACGAATTTTGTTGGTGGTTATCCTGCTGTTGGTTTCGGGTTCGGAGACTTGGTTGTTGCTGCTTGAAGTAAGGATGGTGCTTGTTGCACTGATATTGCTTCTACTTGGCGCGATGTTGCTGCTGTCTTTTGTTTTTGCTTCAACTTGGAGCCCCTGTCTCCAGGCATTTAAAATATTTTCCAGAGTTTTTTGTCGTTCCTCAAACTCATTTGCGCATGCCAAACTTCCCAAGTTTAACAGTTCTGCTACATCGGGGGCTAGCATCTGTTGTGAGCCAGGGTCGAGCCACAGGGGCAGCTTAGGCATAGGTGAGGAGGGCGCGGCATGCTTGTGGTTGCTCGGCTCAGCTCGCCGGACGGGGGTGTTCTTGCCCCCTCACCAAATACCACCTGCTCAACAAACATTTTATATCATGCCAGAATTTAAAATAGAAAAGAGAGAAGAAGAAGAAAGCTACTTTATGTTGACGTCGGACGGACAATCGGACCATTAAAATGAAAGATAGCGTTGAAAAGAAAGATGTCCAAGGACCTATACCAATACCCTCAAGAAAGAACGGAAGAGACACCGCGAAACTAACCTATCTAACCTAATCTATATCTAAACTAACCTAAGAGAAAAACTAGACCCTAAACTATGCCTACAAATACTTAAAACTAGCCTATCTAATTTACCCTAAACGCAACTTGTCCTTCCGTAGTCTCCTGAGGATAGAGGGTCGTCATGACCTCGAAACACGCCCGATGTTATTGGCAAGGGATGGCCAACCCACCCTTCATGTCCTTAGACATATCCATAAGCTATCCCTCTCACATCTTTCGCTTTTGTGCAACAGTCAGAACTCCTGTACTGGTTACTTCACTTATCGTTGATGTTGGAAGAGCAGTAGTAGTAGTAGTCGTAGCAGTGCTTTCTTGGTATTTGGTATTATCTTCGTTGCTTCGTAGGTTTGCTAGAACATGCTCCTTCGTCCATCGCATGGTACACAAATCCCTATCGAACAACTGTAACCCAAAATACTTGCGCAATAACCTGGTTCGGTTCTAATTTCAGTTCCTTTATAATTAATGTATCCGGTTTTTGACGACGAATCAATTCTTGCAAAAGTAATTGCGTCATGTAATTTTATTTGTTCCGTCACTAGTCCACATGCAGTTTTTGTCAGTATATTTTCGTATTTTTGCTCTTCTTCGCTTGCGTTTGTCGCTGAACGTTTAAGAAATTGTTTGGATGTTCTATATTTGGTCTCAATTTCATGGGACTGGTACCACTTGAAAAAAACTTTTAACGAATCCTACCAACGTGCTGTTTTTTTGGGATCACTTGCTTAAGTTTTGCATTTACTGACTCCAGTCGATTGTTTGTCAGGTTTTGCAAATTTCCCTCTGAAATATTATACACTGTCCAATCATTTTTGATGTTATGCCAGTTTTCTTTGTAATATTGCAGGACCTGGCAAGGGACCGCTGGTACTGTTCCTCCGATGAACTGTACGCCAATTTTTCGAGATAACCAAGAGATGTTTCTCTTTCTTCTTTAGTTATCCCCATTTTATCCGTCGAGATTGCTCTGGAACAGCCTTGCAACTGCACTTACGATTTTGCGCTTCGTGGTTCTGCTCTCCGCTTCGACCGTCTGCACCTTGAAGCGTATTTCATCCGTTAAGGAGTTCCATACCAGACCCAGTATCGAAGTCCCGGTCTCTTCAGGGAAAATATGCTCCGTGCTTTGGTTTCCTGTGCCCGTAAAAACTGTTCGCACTTGCTCGCTCGTTGAGGTGAACTTGTCTAGTTCGAAACCGCCCTTGCCCAGTGACTCTACTACGGACTGGGTCAGCTCAACCGCCGCTTGCTCTGAATCCGCTCCAGTAAGCATATCGTCCATGTAGAAGTTCTTGGTTATGACTTCGAATGCTTGGGGATACGCCTCCTGATTGTCCGATGCACATTGTTTAATGGCTCTAACCGCGTTAAAGCTACTGGAGGCCATGCCATAGGTGACGACGGTAAGCCAATACTCTTTAAGCTCTTCATCGGGACTTTCTCTCCAAAGTATTCTTTGTAGGTCCCATTGCTCCGGGTCGACACGCAGCTGCCGAAATATTTTCCGCACATAAGCGCTGACTGCTACTTTGTAACTGCGGAAGCGGGTGAGTATTGTTGCCAAATCGTCTTGTAGTTTTGGTGCATGGAACTGCACGTCGTTGAGCGAAATGCCGTTGTCGCTCTTACATGATGCGTCAAAGACGACGCGAAATTTCTTCGATACGCAGTGATGGGGTGTGTAGTATGCGTATCTGTTTGCTCGCGGTGATCTGGTGGCTATCACCATGTGGCCCAGCTAGTTATACTCGCGCATAAAGTTGACGTATTTCTCCTTCAGCTCGCTGTCTGCACTTAATCTCTTCTCCAGTTGAAGGAATCGTATCATGGCGACTGCTCTGGAACTGCCTAATGTTTGCGCATGCGGATTAATCGGGATGGTGACGACGTACCGTCCGGATGGGTCGCGCAAATACATGTGTGTTTGCGTGATAATAAACCGACGTATACGGTTCCCGTAATACGCACGCCGGCGTTGGAACCGATTCCTTGCACTTGGAAATCGCACTTGCGCCTCCTAATGCCCATTTTTTTGACGCACCTCTCAGTGATAAGGTTGATATGACTCCCGCAATCTAGCAGCGCCCTTGCTTCCACCGGTCATCCTGTCCCGCTCCTTACCTTGATGCACGCCGTGGCTTATAGTGCGCAATCAGGTTTCGTAATGCTCGGCTCGGTTACGTTGGAAACTGTTCGATCTCCAGAATTGTCTGCGCTCTGCGACGGGATGACGGGATCCTCTTCCTGGTTTGCGCGCGACAGATGCACTAATTGCTATGCATCTGCCTGGTTCCCGTTTGCTGCTCGGGAACTGGATGGTTGATTTTGCGCCACGACGCGACGGCTAGACCTCTTCCGGGGGTATTTTGCTCTGGACAAAGCACGCTGTTGGATGTAATGGATGAGGGGAGACGTTCTCCACATTTGATGTTGCTTGTGGATCAGCCAAATACATTTCTTCCGTCAAAACGTCTTTTATTAAATTGTCCACTTCTGCGTCGACGTCGTTGGTTGAATGAAACTGAGAAGGACCACCAAAATGCTTCCCCAATGAATTGCCCGAAACAGCTTCATTGAGGTCGAGGATTTCAATTACGGCTTTCTCGTTATCCGAAATAACTTTCTGCTTATTGGGCCCCGCCCCTGTTCCTATCGAATGCAGCTTGTTTTCCCGCATTTTGCGTTTTAAGTTGTACTTGTAGTCTTTCCATACCTAAAACAAAAACAAAATGTAAGTACATATAATTTATGTATGCAGTCTCAATGTAAAAAAGAACTTACATGTTTCCATCCATCGACATATTTCTCTGGAGGCCCATATGCATTAAGTCTTGTCGCCAAGTTACCCCAAAGTATTTTGGACTTCGCCTTAGCTTGGCTGTTGGGCAAATAATTTTTGGCAATGCCTGGGTTGCTTTCCATAAAGCCATTGAGCACACCCATTTGCACGCTATGTGTAGGTGGCCTATTAATAAAACAAAATGATTTATAAAGTTTTACTAATAATAATAATATTTTATTTTATTTACATTTTTGCAGCAGTTTTTCCACACGTTTTCACCGGCAATGACAGCTGAACGAAAACAAAAAGCCATACGACTGCTAAATGTCAGTCGTTGAAAAAACGAGTATCGTTGAATCTTAAACGATTCTCGTTTTACGCAATCGCGTTTACACGAAAACGATTTCGTTTCAACGAAAATCGTTTTACATAATAGGGCCCCAGGTCGACCCTTCGGAAACGCTGTGTCCACACGCGGAATTGAGCTCTCGAATAACTGTTTTTAATTCTTGGCTGTTCAAAACATCTATTGTTTTTTAGTTTTTATTGTTTTTTTAACCTCCACTCGGTTGCACTGCACAATTTTTGTAATATATCCTTGATGCACTGCTCTCTATTGTATGTAGTATATCCTTGATCGGATGTACTGCACTGTTTTTTATGTGATATATCCTTGTCGGATGCACTGCACTGTTTTGTATGTAGTATATCCTTGATCGGATTCACTGCACTATTTTTTTTTAACATTTTTTCGATCTGCACCGCACTGGCTCTAATTTATCCGGCTCGAAGGACCAAATGTTACGATAGCAAGAAAACTTTATTTAACTTTATTTTATTACAAGGTGGACTGTATCGTTTATGTTTCCGCTCTGAGGATCCGTAGTCGAGTGCCTACCAACCGAGTGCCAAGTCCCTCGTCGATTTGGTTTGTTGCTACGAAAACGTCTGTGCTGGTCGTCGGTCGCAACCACCGCTAGTCGAACGATGGAATTTTCCATCGGTCGGCTGCTGTTGATAGAAAAAATGTTCGCTGGTACGTAATCATGTTATTCTGCGAATGCCTTATGTTGTTGTAGACGACCCCTTTTCTTTAAGGCCGGTCCACCAACTTCAAAAATCCTAAAATCTTGCAATTCTGTGAAGATAATTCGTGCTAGTTCATTATAACTGTTAAAATTTCAGACGACTGACCGATTAATTCATCAATTTTTCGTTTAGGCACATCTGTAACATAAAATTTTGTTGGTGGCGCGAAAAAATACGCGAACCGAAAAGAAATTTTAGAATTTCTAAAATATTTATTATTTAATCAAAAGAGTTACCGGAATGTCCGGTCCGGTTGATTTTCCTTTTCAGCATGCCAAAAAACGTTTTAGTTAATGCATTCGTTTGTGCCTAGCCCTTATATAGTTACCTATCTTCTTTCCTATTTGTCCTCCTATGTAGGAGCCGGCCGTTCCGCCAATGAAGGGTCCACATGCCGATCCTATTTCTGGAAGGTAACAGCTACCTATAAGTCTGCCCGCTATAGATCCTCAAAGTAAATATTTAGTTATTGCGTGATGTCTTTTAGTATTTAAATATTTAGCTTACCGAACTCCCCAAATGCCCAGGTGCAAATAATGACAATTAGGCAAGTCTGGGTATTTAACAGAGTTCGTAAGCCCCTGCAGCAATCCCTAAAGACTGCTACCCCTAAAATGTAGGCATTACTATCCCCACAATTTCATTCATTTTTGAATATATATTTTCAAGCATGTTAATCTGAAAAAAGTTATGTATTATGTAAAAGCTAGTATTTTATATACCTACTAGAAGACATTTTTTTGAATTTCAAAAGCTAATTTTACTTACCAGTAGCATTGCTTCTTCTTTTTTTTTTGTTTTTTTCTTTTGGTTTGTTTCTTTCTCTTCTTTTTTCTTTTCTATTTGTTCTTTCTTCTCTTTTTGTTGTGTAGTTTTTTCTATGTTGAAATTTTTTTGCGTTCTGACAATAAAAGTCAATGCCTGTTTTTTTTAATATTTTGAGAAGTGTTTGATTTGAATTTGTTTTAAAAACATTAGAGTGGGTTTTTGTTGTCTTTTTTTACGTGGCATTGAATCTTAACTAATATCTTCCTGTATGTATTACCATGCCATGATATTACTAATGTGTTTACATTGGTCCTTCTTCCTTGGAGCTTGGGGTCTATCATCTGCCTAATTTGTTGTTGTGTATGCGTCGTTATTTCCATGGTGCCGTTATATACCTATTCAAATTTGATTCTTTGCTACGTAGGGCACATTTGCTATCAGTTAGGGGCCTGCGATTATCTTAAGATCGTTCGGTGCCTTTTTAGGGATTCTATTACTCGAAACAGCCCGGAAAGACACCACAAGGTAAAAAATAGTTTTTTTTATGTTTTTTGTTAACAAAAAAACAAAAAAAAACTTAAATTCTAATACAAAAGATACAATAGAAACATAATAAAATGCATTTAAAGATTTTCTTTTCTTAAATAATAATCCTATTATTAGAAATGTTAGTAATAAAATATACAAAAACACATAAAAAACGAAACAAATTAACGAAAAACTTTAACAAACAACATAATAATATAAGTAAATGAGGAAACACAAAGAGCTTACACTACATTCTGTGGGAAAAACTGCTTTGATTGCATTCGTGCTATTAACTACATATCCCCATTTTCATTTCAATTTTTTTGGTGTGAATAGTTATCTACAATAATAGACGTCAAGGACTCTCAGTGGCTATTGGTTGACATCGAATTTTGCTCATAATATTTCTTAATGGCTTTTCCTCGCTCGGACTCATCTAATAGCTCCGTTTGTTTCCGTTGTTTATTTGAACAGTAGGAGTGCACCTTGAAATGCTGGTAGATGGAGAACTTGGCGTGTAGGATTGAGACTGGGAAGAGTAATATCTGTCAATCCATTCTCTTGTCTTATCGCTGACGGATATTGTACTATACTTAATAAACAAACAAATAGCCATACTATCAAAACTGCAGACTGATGATGATTTCCTGGAAAATAGATTTTTGTGAGCCCGACAAATAAAAAGTACCAACGTGGTTTGTGAAAAGTTATTATTTAATGACAAGTAAGAAAGAGTACAAAAGGTTATAAAAGGTGTGAGAGAGATGATGCTTTTACTCTATGCTATGGGTGCGTTCACCTCTGTAGTTGATGATGGTTGTGTCCAGTAAGGAGTGAGCGAATGTTATACTTAACACAGACAACGTAAAGTAAATAATTTACGTTTTGTCTCCATGTATTTAGATGGAATCTAAATTTTGCTTTTGCCCCTATATGTTAAATAGGGAAAATGTCAAGATCTTTGTCAGTTATTAAAAGAATGCTCTCCATATCAACCCCACACGCTTACGCTTTTTTAAAAAATAAAGAATTAATTAAATATATACTGTAGTATCCCTATGGTACCACATTTATTAAAAGCAAAGACGTTTTATTTTATAAAATAGAAAGAGAATTTTATTGTTCTCGCTAGTTTGACAGAATGAATTCAATTAATTTAAATGCTAGGAAAAGTATACCAGGAAAGCTCAATCAAAAAACACAGCTAAACGATTGTATGTATAAGAAAACTTGGTGTGTTCAGCGATGAGGAATTTCGTATGGACGGTGTTGCCAATCACTACAATACTTAAAATGAAAAATGCCTAATTTTACCACTAAGACGAACAAAAGCTTCTTCTAACCCAAACGTTTGGCAAATCAACGTTCTAAGTTCCTCTAATCCGTTGGCTGCATTGACGCTGCTTGGATCGGCGGCACTACCAATAACTATCTCTTCCTCTTCCATTATTATGAAATCCTGGAGGGAAAATTCATTTTCCTCATTGACTTCCATTTTGGTCTTATTCATGTAACTCTGTTATTCTTCCTATTTCTTTTTAAAAATCTTTAAACGACAAGAGAAAACAAAAACAACGAAGTCGATGAAATTTAAATAAAAAGATAAAGGATATTATGTACCTATGTTTCCTCTTTCTTACGAAGTCTTAGATTTAATAGAGGCAGCAATTGATGTAGGTCTAAGTAAAACATATATTTCACATATTCTTCATAGTTAAGTAAACTAACAAAATAGAGTGCACTACTGGGTCGCACGAAATATTCTCGTTCATCAGATGTGGTTGGTATGTATATGTATGTAACTCAGAACTGATGTCCGATAATATAAATAGCACATAACATATATAAACAAATGAAAATTGATGATCTTATTTGGATTGAAAAGTATGTCGTATCAAAGTATACTGCGTACTATGAACGATAAAGAATTGTGCAAGATAGAACATGCAAATAGCAACAAGTATCTAAAATGCACACAGTACATACAAATAAAAAGGACTTACCATTTGCAGTTTGCACTAAGTACCTACATAGGTTTCACAAAACACAAATTATTTTAAACTGTCAATCCTATAAATAAATTCCTACTCGTTAATTACTTTATTATTTTTATTAAATCCAATTCATCAATTTTATTAAGCTACACTTTTATACGTCCTATCTATTGGAGAGCTAACGCACGAGTGCCCACGACTAGCTTTGCTTTATGTTTCATATTCTCCTACTATCCCTCTCTCTCCTTCTGGTGCGTTACAATCCTTTCACAGAATGCCTCTTTCAGATAACTTACTAAGTGTACACGGCAACAACGGGTTGCCACTTTTCGTTATTTAAATTGCAGTTTGCTAAAATTTCTTTTAAATATTTGAAAAAAATGCGAATGTAAAACAGAAATAATTGTATCTGTTCGGGAATGTTACTTCCGATACTTCAAAGTGAAAACACAACCAAGTATTTGACAATTTACTTTAACTTTATTATGCTTTTTCCAAAGAACGACTGTTCGCTATGATTCTACCAAAAGAACTGAACGGCCCATTGCCGTTGACTCTCCATCAGAGTCCAAGACCACAGTTCCCAAGCTGCTGTGTCAGCCGAAATTCCAGACACCCAGAGTATCGAGCACGCCATACCAGGCCCAGGCGCGAGATATCCATTTGCCCACGACCACGATCGTTCCCACGCCAGCAAGCACCAACAGTAGTGTTCGACGATCCATTCCTTATCTGCAACAGAGTGTTTGTTATGCTATGGTCCCATTGCCATTGTCGTGGTCGTATTTATTCGCCAGTGAATTGATAATTACTCGCGGCGCGAGGTATCAGGTGTCCGAGCCAGTGACGACGTGATGAGCAGACGGCGATTGCAATCCATGCAACGAATCGTCGTCGGGTCCCATATCAGTGAGACGATATGTTGTTTGTTATTGTTCATTAGCAGCGACGGTGATTAACCCAAAGTTATGTGGGTGTCTGATGGCTGGCTGTGCTTGTGGCCACCCGATCGTAGGAATGCGATGTGATACCGCATGTGTGTCATACGGCTGATGACCGTGGGGCAAATGATGTGCGGGGCAAGCGGGGGGGGGGGGGGGGAGGGCGCACCAACGCCAAGATGCGTGGAGCGTGTGCCGTGGTTTCGGTGAATACCGAACAGTATCGTTTCAATGACTGGATTTATTTATCTGCAAGTTTTGCAAGTTGCAATATAAGAAAACAGGAAATTTAAAGTACATCTGGAACTGATCGCATGGAAAATACGCCCAGGCTTAGGTATTTACTTCGAATTTCGTACCTGAGTTAGATATTTGCTATGCGATAGCGTACAAAGGTTTTACTCAAAGACAAATAATGTAAAATGTTAAACCAAATTTTCTTTTGCTAAAAGGTTTAGAGGTAGAAGTTTACGCTACACTTTCCTTTTTATTGAATTGTGTATTTTCTGTAGACCGAATATATATTCAATAATAGTAGGGATATTTGGATTTATTTACAATTTAATATTTTCATAAACTTCGAATTGCAAATTTGTCATATTGAATTGAATTTTGCGTACATTTCTTTAAAGGGAAATTTGCCAATAAGGTAGTATTAAAAACAGTAAAATTAAATCTCAACCTTGAAACCGTCATAGTATATGCATTTTCTGACTGAAATAAATTCCAGGCAAATAACACAGTTCATTATTATGATTATATTGCCTGAATAGTAAATTAATTAACTCGTCACACAAAAGGGTGTTTTTATTAGATTTTATTCTTTCCGACTTCTGTCAAACTTAAACTAAACTCCAAATACAATCTTGCCTTAAAACTATCCATCATGTGGTGGGCGAGATTGATGTCGTCTTCTGGATCTGGATTATCTACAAATAACAAACTGCAAGTCAGGATTATGTTTTTTGTTTATTCGCGATAAAGCTGGGTGGTCTGTTTATTTTGTTGAATTGCATTTTTGGATATACTGAACTGTTGGCTTGAGATAATGATATCTCGAAGCATTTCCGTTATTGTGTGGTTGGACATTAACTTAGTATATAAATTTTGTAACAGAAAGGAAACGTATTAAAATGTTACATAATAAGTTTTTCATTGCAGTTTCAAAATGGCATAGCTTATTCGTAATCAATAACATTTATAAACAAAAAATTAAATTAAAAGAAAATCCACTTTTATATATATATTATATATTTTTCAATGATTATTGAAATCTAGGAAAATAATTGAAGTAATAGGAAAATCGTATGCCATACTAGATTAAAATAATAGTCGTACTTACCTAAATATGATTACACTATCCAATTGTGAATACATGTTCTTTAAAATATAAATTACATTTAACCAACCCGTATGTACTCAGCCTTTTATTTCCCATGCCACGATATTTTGCTAGCTGCCGTTCATTATTCAGATTCAGTGGTACGCACGATCGACGGACAAAGCTAATCGGACTACCGGTATCAAACAAAGCAATAAATGGAATGATTTCAGTGCACTCAACTTGATCAATAATGAAGGCAACACTTACCAAATTCACACTGGCCAACTGATGAACCAACCGCTTCTCTTCTGCTTCCTCGGCGATAGCGGCTGCCACTGCTGCTGCTTCCCCAATCCTCTTCCTCTTCGGACATTGGTGACGAGTGTGCCCCATTTCAGAGCACACAAAACAAGAATTTGGTGGGCGTCGAGGTGCCAAACAAGCACTTTGATAATGTCCATACTGGAAACAATTAAAACAGCGTATTGCGGAAGAATCTGATCTCATCAACGCACTGGTACTAGCACCCGTATTTGCACTGACAGCTGTGGTTGTCCTTGGTTTTGTTAATACTGGTACACGTCGCTTTTTCTCATAACGTTCCATTAAGACCTTTAACTCGGTCACTGTTGTAGCACTGAACAACATAGAAATCTGTGCTGACTTATCATTTAATCCATCGATAATAATATCCATAAGATCAATCTCGTCAATGTTTGCCCGTCGTGCTATATGTTGCATTTCCACAACATATTGTCGCGGTGATTCACCTGGCTGTAGTGTTCGCGATTTAAGTTGATTTAGCACATCTTGCACGGTAAAAGCACGTCTGAACTCTGTTAACAATGCTTGTTTTAATTCGTCATAAGTGCGCGCCATGACGATATCAGTGAATCGCTTTGCATGGCCAGTCATCAAATAGCGAGCAGCGACCAGCTTGTCGCGTTCACTGTAACAATATACCTCAAACACGTTTTCCAACTCGCCAATCCATTTGTTGATATCATGCAAATCAGAGCCGTCGAATTTGCCCATCATTGCATCCAATACGGCCAGATCAATGCGTCGGCTTTCGAATTGGTTCAGATTTGCTTGCAATTCCACCAGCTCAAGCTTCTTCCTAGCGATGGCCAACAATTTGTCTAGTCGTGCTTCTTCTGCATCTACCCCACCTAGATTTAACTGTTCAACAGGCAGCTGGGAATATGGCGACTCTGTGTTTCGCTGTGATACTTCTGGCCGCTGTATTGCTCCTGGTTTCTGTAGTGCTTCTGGCTGCTTTAGGGCTTCTGTCTGCTGTGGTGCTTCTGGTTGTGCGTCGAAAAATTGTTGTCCGGGGAAGCCAATTTTAACGTAAATGGCCCGCAATTGGACCATGGTAGCTTCTTCGTCGAACTCGACTCCGGATTCCCTTAGGGCAGAAATCAACTGACCTCGTGTTAATTGTTCCTCCATGTTCGAACCCCACATCTGATTTTGTAATAACGATAGTTGATATTTTATTGTAGTAAATATTTATACAAGTAGTAGAATTAAGTAATCCTAAATAGATTAAATAGAATATAGATGATACTTTTAATAAAGGTAAGTTCCTTGCGATCTTTCTCTCGCGTCGTCGTTAGCTTTTAAAAAGAAGCGAAGTGAAGTCGGTTATAGTTGCCTCTGACATCTGGCACATAATTCTTAAGGCTGGCACATAATTCTTAAGGTGATACTTAAAGCTAAACATTACAACTGACTGATACCTATGAATAAAACATTACAAATTAATAGTATTTAGCATTATCAAATATTATTTATGTTTATGTATTGTAATACTATGGTACTATTGGACTGATGGTAAATATACTTTTGGGTCAATGTTATCATCATATCAAAATAATAATATTGCACATGTAAAACACAATAACTTATCCAACTAAAATGGGTTTAACTATTGATTCAATAGTTCGAATACCATTAGTTCCAGTTAAGCTGAACATCTAAAGTATTATACCATTCAAGATATATGATAGTAGATTACTACCAATAAGATTAAAAATATTGAAAACTTATGCTTTTTAACAATTGCCGTTAATAAGGTTAATACCTTTAATATTAAAGTAAATTTACTATTACATTAAAAGTATACCTATTTAATTCAATAGTATCACTTTTTCTTCTCAACAAAAGGACAGAATCATACGAAAACTATTATAGGATTTTTTTCTCTGAGTGTCGGGAGGCCAGATTCGGTGAGCATATTTATTATTGGTGTGGTTCTGAAGGCTATTAGCGCTGATCTGATGGCTGCGTAATAGGTTGCTTTTAATGTTTGTAGAGTTGATGTGCTGCATTTCCCATAGATTGCCAATCTATAGTCGATCTTAGATAATAATATGGATCTTACTGTATGAACAAGTGAACAAGACCATTTTTTGAAGCTAATAATATTCAGTTAGCGGTTAGTTTATTCTTTAGTTCTCGACAATGAGGCTTAAAATTAAACTTATCATCAAATATTAATAGGATGCTTAAATATTTAACATTAGGTATTAATAGGCCTGTAAATGTAATACTAAAGTTACTACAGCTTTTTTTTTTGCAAATATGTAAATGTTTGCTTTTATCAGGGAATATAATAGACCCTGATAATCCGCACCAGGCACTCAGATCTTCGAGGATGGATTGAAATCTTTGCTTTGTACGGTTTATTTGGTCGCATTTAATAATTAATAATTAAATCATCGGCATACAGAACATGGTCGATTACTTTAAACTTTGCAATTATTTCGCTTATATCATTCACATTCGTAAAACCAAATATGTACCTAGTATGACAAGATAAAAGCGCGAATTTTGGGATTTCCCTTTTAATTTTTGCTTTGTTGAAGCAAAATAAACACATAAATGAGGATTAACCGATGTGTAAAAAGCTAAGAAAAATAATTGCTCAGAAATTAGGACGTCAAGTTCTTATTTTAGAGCGTTCAATGCATTAAAAACGCATGTTCTAATATCTGTTCGAGTTTCCGAAAGTTTTAACATGTGAGCGTCCGCTGTACTTAAAGTAGCGAAAAGGCAAACAGAAGAACGCATAAAGTATAACGCATTACATTTCAAGAGAAATGAGCTGGTAGGTAAATTAAAAGTTCTCGACTTCTTGGTAATTTTAATAAAAACTATTAGAGATTTCCAATTGACCCCTTACCACGGGTGGGGAAAAGTCAATGTCAATCTTCTTAGTTATTAATTAGAAGTGGGCTTACAAATCATTTGCTCTGATATTTATAAAGATTATTTGTAAACGTTTGCAAAACATTCTGTGCCTCAGAAGGAGGAAAAAGATACATAATGCAAAAATTACACTGTCATTGCTGAAAAGCAATAATTGTCAATGCCTCAGAAGGAATCTGTATCTTTATTTATTACTAGCGAAACCCTCGCCCGCTTCGCAGGGCGAATACACAAAAGAAACTTGCGAAATTTTCCCATGTATCAATTTTCAGTAAAACTCATCCACAATCAATTTCTTACAATAATTTATTTTCAAATAAAAAGGTCGAAAATGAAAATACTTTAAAAATTAACTTAATGCTCTTTGATAAACAACGTTTTTAGTTTTTCCATCTTTTGTGTTTATAAATAATGCAGAGGGTTTACCACAACGTGAACAACCAACATACAATTGTCCATGCGAGAAAACAGGTTGCTCCAAATCTAAGCCACAAATATTCAAAGTCTGACCTTGAGCTTTATTAATGGTTATAGCGAAGGCAAGACGGACAGGAAATTGAAGCCGTTTAAATTGAAATGGCATATCTGATGGAATCATTGGAATTCGGGGGATTAGAACGTTTTCGCCTCTATATTTACCACTCAGAATAGTTGCTTCAATTAAATTGGCCATCAGTTTTTTCACGGAAAGTCTGGTGCCATTACAAAGCCGTGGTTGATTTATATTTCGGAGCATTATTATCGGTGCTCCCTCTTTCAATGCCAAATAATGCGGTGGCAAGCCTGGCAAATCAAGTGAGTTCAAAAATTCAGTAGGATAGTTCACTACCTCATCTTCATTTATTATCGTATCCACTGATTTGTATGCAAAAAATTGGCCATCTATTTCTTGCAAAATACTTGCATTTAAATCGCTCACGTCTTTATTTTTTCCTGCCAATATTGCGCGTTCGCTCAACCAATCATGATTCCTGTACTTCTGCAATATATTTGGAAACACACGTTGAACCAGCTCCTTTTTCGATTGAGTGATATTACAAAAATTGCTTGGTAATGTTATTAATCCGGTTGATTTATCGACTGCAACTTTACCATTCCCAATTTCCAAAAGTTGTTTTGAAAATTCAGCTGCAGAAGGATCATTTTGCAATTGTACACGTACATTTTGATTAAGACGCAATGTTTTAACATATTTCCACAAAACTGAAGACTTCAAACATGCGTTTAGCTCATCAGCAGCAGTAGATCGTGGAATGACAGGTAAAGTTTGCCTAAAATCACCTGATAACAATATAAAGGCGCCACCAAAAAGTCTTTCATTTCCTCGAAGATCTTGCATGGTTCGATTTAATGCTTCTAATGATCTTTTGTGAGCCATTGTACATGTACATTCGTCCCATACGATTATCTTAGACTGCTGCAAAACTTTTGCCATTGCCGACGTTTTGGAAATGTTGCACGTAGGAGATTCAATCGTTGTTATATTCAAAGGCAATTTAAGTGCAGAATGCGCAGTTCGACCACCGTCTAATAAGGTAGCAGCAATTCCAGATGAAGCAACTGCAAAAGCAATTTTATTATCCGATCGTATGGTTGCCAGAATCAATGACAGCAAAAATGTTTTTCCAGTGCCTCCTGGTGCATCAATAAAGTAAAATCCACCTTCTTCATTGTTCACACCTTCCATGATTTTGTCATAAGCATATTTCTGTTGACTATTCAATTGTGGAACTTTTAACTGCACAAATGTTCTCAATTGATTACGATCATATTGTTGTTCACGATGCATTTCTTGATTAATAACATCATGAACTACACGATTAGGCGCTATCATTCCTAACTGCACTAATATTCTGTTTGCAATCATTATACACATGTCTTCAATCAAAATCAAAGCTTCGTTATGCATTTCCGGTGTGATTTCTAATTCAGGATTTGAAACTGAACGTCGCACTCGAAGTAAAATGTCTTCCGTCATGTCATCACGAAATTTATGCCATATTTCAAGTGGATTTGATGGACTGCATGTAGATATTATAATTGCAAATAATGTTCGTATTTGATGTGGAGATGATGAAATTACGGAATCAGCAAGTGTAGCTTCCCAATGCATATCATCTTCAAGTAGATTCAAACGCTGGCATGCTTGCCGATAAGTTGCACACAATTCACCATGGACTGTTCTTAAATCTTCAAATGACGTAGGACCACGAACGTTAATCAATAATAAACGCAAATAAAAACATTCATCCTGATTTGGATGAACGGTATACACACGACCCAATGCTTCTGTAGAAAATACATTTGGATGGCCTCGTACTGGTTGCCCTTGTTTCCGTCTTTGAAAAACTTTCGCAGATTCATTCCATGTGAAATATCGTGGCACTTCAGAATACAATAACGTTTTAGCAAATTCGTCATTTCTGCACAGATCAAAAAATGAAGTCAACGTTGTTTTCGGTGGCTGTTCTGCTCGTTGCGCCGCATTCTCAGGGGTGAAGTACACACGTTGACCATTCTGAAGATGAACTGCCAAGTGCAGTACAGTTGGATACCTTTCGTGTATTGCAAATGAAAAAATTCGCCATATTGCTTCATTTGTACTAATATAACGGCCTAATTGATATGAAGTGATTTCATCACTTTTATCCCCAGCAATTCCAAAATAGGCCAAATCACTTCCTTTGTTAACATATTTGCATATGTACTTGATGGATTTTACTGAGTTACAATACTCAACATTTATATGAGCACCAAAAGTTTTGGACAATAGCGGCGAATATGGAACGATCCAACGATTGTCAATTTTAATGTCTTGATTTTTGCATTTCACCATAACTGTTTCGCCATCATCTTTAGGTGAACGTCTACGATATAACGGATAACCATCATTACCAGAAATTGTTTCCGCTATTAATGCTCTTGGGTACCGTTTTGTGCATTTTCCTTCAGCCATGCACGGTGAGTTGACATTTAATGCCCCACATGGTCCATGAATCATGTGCTTCGTAACTGATTCAAACAGTCCTGGATCAATGATTGGATTAGGAATTTCGGCTGATATTACGCTATCAATTTCATTTGGCGTAATTTTATCAACTAACCAAACCAAAATATGTGCATGCGGAAGTCCTCTTTTCTGCCATTCCACAGAATACATCCAACATTGAACTTTTCCAAACACTTGTTGTTTGACAATAAAATCCATAAGCGTTTTCAATTTTTGCTTGAACACACGCGCAACAATATCGTGGCGATCAGAAGCACTTTGACCATGAAACATATATTGCTTTATTTCATTCCATTGAGGATTACAGGTGAAAGTAATAAATAAATCGGGTCGATGATAATGCCGAACGTACGTCATTGCGTCTTGCGCGTACTCGTGCATGTGTCGTGGACTTCCAGTATATGTTGCTGGTAATATTGTCATTTGGCCAATATCGTTGATATTCCCATCATTCTGAATTGCATCGCGCAAATGAATATATTGTTCGGATTTTAACTTTTTCTGATTAAATCGAATAAAATTCAATCGTTCAGACTCAATTTTAGCGTAAACATCAACTATAAATTGGTTGCAAAGCCTTCTACAATTCAATATATGATTAATTTCGTTCAGCCGAACCATTAATCTGTACGAATAATAGTTCATCGCACTAACTTTTTTTGCTGTTTCCAAGCCTGAAATAAATGCGAATATTAAGTATCAATAATTCACAAAATGTGTGATGCATTTTATTGTAACTAACCAGTTAAACGATGTTTCATCTTAATATTGAAATGGTAACCATCCTCGCCTTGCCAAAACAAAATTGGGTACTGCAACGCATCATAACAACGATGAGTTTCCGAAACATGCACAACACTTTGATCTCGACGATGGAGTACAATATCTCGACTGCTCGCTCCTTCATCCACAATTAATACGGCAACTTCATCAATTGTTGGTGCGTTTAACCTTCCAGCATGAATTCCACCAGGTGCTTTATCGGCCCGAATAACAATTCTATGAGAATCCGAAGGCATTTGATCAAGGGCAGTTTGAAATAATTTGATCAAACAATTTTCATCGTGAAAAAACTGCTGCAATCTTTCAATTATTCCTCTTCTCACTGCATTACCATCATTTGGATTTTGTGACACCACACAACGCCGTTCAATTTCAACATCTGAATTTCCCATGAAATATATTTGCAAAAAGGAATGATTGGAATCCAAACATGGTAATAACGATCCAATTCGATGATAGATTTGACCTTGAATCTGCATTCATGAAACATTTGATTCAATCTCACGATAGAACTCATTGTTAGTGTCGTGTTCAGTAATTACCTTAAAAGTCATGAATCCATCTCTGATTATATTTGAGGCGCCGAAAGACGTCATTTGGAAACATGAATTGTACTGCTGTATTTTAGACAAAAAATGATTCGATTTTGGAGTCAAACCAGAAACTAATGACCTCAAAGGCTCAGGAGGAGGATTCAAAACAGGCAATTTTACTTGTCCATTTGCACAACACATTCCAGGAGTTTCCGATGGAAATTTCAATGCATTGCACTGTTCGCAGACATTAGTCATAGTTCCGATTGAAAGGCATGGAAGAGAACAATAGTCAACTTCACTATCATAATTGAAAGCAGCACGCATTACTCGCTGATTAATATTGTCATTGGCACGACTTCTAACAGCGCGATTGCGACTCATTCTCGCTCGATCCGAAGAATTACTCGCGACTCGTTCTTCGTTTGTTTGAGCAGAACGCGATCTCGATTGACGCTCTCTTTGCTGTTCAAGTCTCACTTCACGTTCCGCTTCAGATTCACCTGCTATAGCAGATGCAACTCGTCTTGTATTATGAGTACGACGACCAATATTGGCGCCACGTCTCGGTCGCGGCATAATTATAACTATACACAAAAATAAAACACATCAACTCACAGTCGAAACTAAATTTTACTTCCTATTTATTCAATTACCAAAATCCAAGAAAAAATATGTTTATTGACGATGAAAAATAGCAGATATATGAGATAACACTTGCACGCTCACTCAAATTCCCATTGGTGCAGAACATTGATACGCTTAATTTGCCGGTACGCACACAACAACACAAACGAAGTTAACATGGTCCAGTATTAGTGCAAGACCAACGGTACTCGCAAAAATACATAGACACGTTTGCTGTAATTCTCAGTTCTACATTATTTGCCAATACACAACAAATGCTGCTCGTATCACAACATAGAAACGTGATTTGAAAACATTGTTGGTTGTACACAAATACTGGTATGCCTTGCCATCGGTTGTGCTGATCTGCTGTGTATAAACACGAAAGAGAAACAGAGAACAAATTAAACACAACAAACGCGTCTATGTATTTTTGCGAGCACATTGGTTGAGCACAAATACTGATATGCGTTGCTTTCGGTTATACTATTCAGCTGTAAATTAACAAAAGAATCAGAGAAACACATGATAATTGTTTACAGTTACGGCAAAAACATCAATCATTTGGCGCCAACAATTTTGCTTCACATAAAATCAACACACTTCACGAAATAACATTTAGAACACACAATATTTGATTGTTGCTTTATTTGAAATCAATATTCATAAATCATTTTAATAAAATACAAATATAACTGTATTTCAATTCTAAATTAAATTAGAGAGACATCGTTTTGTCCATCGTTTTGGTTCATTAATTTGGTTCCGTCAAGGAATTTGGTTTAACAAAGAATGATTTAAAAGCAAAAAAATTGAATAACTAAATGCAGCTTACAAAAATTGCAGCGCACAATAAATTGTTAATTTTTGACACCAACTTTGTTAACCTTTGACAATGGTCTACGTTGTAACCATTCAGGCAGAATTAATTTCTGATCGATGATGACCACTTGCCCAGTAATGACAAAGCACATCAAAACATCAAGATCCATTCGGTCTTCATACAGTGCTTGGTATACACCTAAAGAACGAAACTTTCAAAACACGTTCAAATTACTTGCAAATAAATTATACTTACGCTTGGCTTTAAAAAAAGAAACGCCTTCGTTCTTGAAGAATCCAATCATATTCTTTATGCGCAATCCATTTTCCTTCCGTATTTTCGCCTGCATTTTATTCGAATTCACACTTGAATCGCTGGCATTCGAAGCACTTGATAAATTAACATTTTGCGATGAGGACAATTCCACCATTGATAAGTTCAAATTTCGCAAAGAATCTGTCTTTGACGAATTAACATTTTGCGATGATGGTAACTCCACCAATGATGAGCTCAATTTTTGCGAAGAGATTAAATCATCTACAGACAAACAAAAAAAAAACCGAATAATTTTGAATAAAAATATGAACTTCAGATAGGTTTTACCAACTAAAAATTCGTTAAAATCCAATGGTTCACTATTCCAATCTGAAATAAATTCACTTTTTAATTAAAACAAAAAGAACAAACCATAAAGAATTTTATTACCGAATTCTAATGCCATTCCAACTTTTTGCGGCGTCGAAGTTCCGTGTGCACTTCCAATATTCATCTCATCATTTGCCTGATTTTCTTCATTTTTGGCTGAATCGTTCGCGTCATCACCCAAACCAATGATTTTATAGACTTCTGTGATAGTAACTTGTTCGTCTTTTTCTTGATTCGCTTCGGTTTGCTGCTCATCACTTTTAAACGCTTCCATATTTTCTGTCATACGTAACACTGTTTTGGACTTGACACACGCCAGCAGAAAATCTAATTATTCGGCGTCTACTCTAAGAAATGACTGTGCACAACCAATGATGTTCACAAAAATACACAGACGCGATTGCTGTGTTTTCACTGCTACTCTGTTTCTCATTCGTGCTAATACACAACACAATGCAACGCTTGCAAAATCGAAACGCGTTTACTTTGATTCCTCTGTTTTCCGTTATGCAAAAATAATGCCCAAAAATAATTTTTTTTAAATTAAATTTTTTTAAATTATTATTTCACACAAACCTTCTACAGGCAAATAATGAAAACATACCAAAAAATCAAGCAAATCGGACTTCACGTTCGCATGTTATGAACGTACAAACGAACAATTCATTTTTATATATATAGAAGATTATTTTTGTGATTCATTCACTGGGGTATCTTAACTGATATAAGAGGAATGGCTAACACTGCGCACATGCTACACCCTACGCCATATTCATATTTATCCTTCCTATTTGTCGTTTGTAGCTAGGGTTCCCAACTGATTTCTAACTGATTATAGTATTTTCTAAGTTTCATAAGCCTTATCACATTCAATTTTTAAGTTAATAGAGAGCAGGAGTTCATTTTTGACTGACGAGAGACTCGCTCTGTTTCTTTCTTCACGCCATTTTGAGTTCATGATTGAAAAAATTTTTTCCGTGAACGCCGAAGTGGCAGGAATGGAGAATAGGAATGATATTAGTTTAAAAATATTTGGTAGGTTATTTTCGGTATTTTGAAAAATATAGAGCCATTTTTGATCTGTAGTTCTGTCAGTAAACTCCCTTGAATTCTTAATTTTTGCAAAAATTTCACTGAGAATTGTTATTTCACAGTAAAGTTCGTCCATCTTGATTTTCATTATTTCTTGTACTTTAAGAACTTCTAATGCCATCTCAAAGTCATCAAAAGAAACTCTTGTTTCAAATTGAATCTTTGAATTTTGTATAACCAATTGTCTTCTTTAAAATTAAACCATTTATTAAGGTATTCCAGACATTTATAAGCGAATGCTATAAAATTCTTTTTGATTTTATCTGTTTCTTCTGGAGATTTAGCTTCTAAGTATTGCAACAATTTTTTGGTTTCAAAACCAAAGAAACAATCTCTCTTACGTTGTTCAAGTGCAAACTTTAAGGTGGACAATTGGACATAATGTTATACAAATCTAAGACGGTAATGTTATTACCTTCAAGTTGTTTGACAGCTTTATTAAAGTTATGCAAGAAATGGCTGGCGAAGTTCAAAAAGATTTGAACTTTTACGTTTCCATCAGCTTCATGCATACACAAAACATTTTTGATATGGGTAGGGCATTCTTCCCCTAAACTAGTAAAATAATCAGTCAAAGGCTTCCAATTCAAAAGTATATTGTCCACACAAGGCAGCAATGAGAGCCACTTAGTGCCAACATGTCGTTTTGTAGCAAGGCACCTGAAAAATAACAATTAAATCAATTAAATGGAGACCACTGATGTTTTTACGTCTTTCTTTATTGGCGATCGGAATTCAACTAACTTAACTACTCCATACGATTAGCTCTTCCCGGCAGCCAGTTTGCTCTTTATTTCTTTGTTTCCTCTTTACACTGCCACACTTGTAAAATTCCTTCATCGTTGAGAAACAAACAAAATAAACTCGCACGAAATCTCGCTGTGCACGTGTTCTGTTGATTTCAACAAATAAATTCATCCAACCTCAAACTACCTATATAATAAGTTATCGCGTCGTTATTTATACCTACAAGATTTCCCCAGTATTCATCCCCATCGCATACATAAAATCGATTTACTTTGATGAACTTGTGTAGCACACTCGTGCGACGGTTTTCTGTGCACGGGCTGTATCTGTATGGATTCTTGTTTTTTTTTTCTTTTGTTCCTGTTCTGTTTCCATACCGATACCATACATAAAGCGTCATACCTAAGACCTAACTCAAATATACAATGCAATACATCGACACTCGTGCGAAGAAAAGCAGTGCACGACAGTTGCGATGTTGTTTTGTGTTCTGTTTCTGTTGTGTAGGTACAATACACCAACACCAAGTTTCATAAGAAAAATGTGAATAACGTTTAGTTAGATACTATAATTCAAGTGGTAGGTACAGTGTCGTGCGGTGCTTTCAATTTTGTATGCAAAAGGTTTTTGTTTTTAAATCTAATTCTGAGGAAAATAAATTATTAACAACATTAAAACAATGAGTGAAAGTGAAATCGCAGATCGTGTGAATAACTTATTAGTAAAAGCGTTTAGTTCTCACACGTATGACGAAAAGAAAACAATCATTGATGCCGGTAGACCTACACCGAATTTAGAATTTTTAAATTCAAAGTTCAAAAAAAGTGGAAAGGAGTATACGAGAAAGTTTAATCTCGAACTGTATAAGCAACATGATTGGTTGACGGGTTCGGTTAAGAGAAATAAACTATTTTGTTGGCCGTGTTTAATTTTCAAGACCAATGAAAAAGAAAGAGTGTGGAACACTATTGGTTATAGTGATCTGAACCATTTGCACGAGAAGATCCCAAAGCACGAACTTTCCATTTCACACATAACAAATGCTCTGTCATTGAATACTTTTGGAAAAACTGGAATAGACTATTTATTTGATTATGAAAGCAAAAATTCTACACAGAGTTTTAATGAAAATGTGTCAAAAAATAGACGGGCTTTTGAAGTTTTAATTGATGCAGCTATTTTTTTGGCTGCTCATGAGCTGCCAGTCAGGGCTCACGATCACGACGAATCCAATCTATCCTTAAATGATGGCAATTTTATGGACTTGTGTGAATATACAGCTAAATACAATCAAGCATTTAAGCAATTCTTGGAAACGTGCACAATCTTTAAGGAAACCTCTGCAACTATTCAAAATGATTTAATTGAAGCAGTAAGCAATGTTTTGATAGGAGAGATTAAAAGAGAGATTCAGAAAACCCAGTTTGTCGCAGTGCAATTTGACGAAACAACAGACATCTCTCGAAGAGCACACCTTTCGTCAATAGTTCGTTACATCAAGGAAAACGGAGAGTGCGAAGAACGTTTTTATAAATCTTTTGACATAAGTAGCGACCAAAGTGCTGATGCAATTACAAAAGTGGTTTTACGTGTAATTGACGAACTTGATATTGGTGGAAAACTTGTTGCCCAGACCTATGGTGGTGCACCTGGAATGTCTTGTCCAATCGATGGAGTGCAGGCTCAGATAAAAAAAGTACATAGTCATGCTCAATTTATCCACGCCAATGCTCATGTGTTAAATCTAGTGCTTTCCAAATCAGTTCAAAGTGTCAAAGAAACAAAACAGTTTTTTGCAACTCTAAGTAGTTTAGCATCATATTTGTCAACATCAGCAATGAGAGATACTTTACTAAAAGAAACGCTAAGCAAAAAAATTCCCTCAGTTTGTAATGTAAAGTGGGCCTTTCACTCGCAGTTTTTCAATTTAGTTGAAAAGGAAAGATTGAACTTGATTGCTGTGTTCGAATACGTTATTGATGATACAGTACAAAGTTGGGCAGATGATACATCTGTTACTGCTCGCGGTTACTTACAGTTCTTAAGCGAGTTTAAAACTATTTTTCTGTTACATTTATTTTCATCTATATTCGCACAAACTGACGTGTTATATAATTTGCTTCAACACAAGACCTTGGATATTGAAAAGTGTATAAAAGAAATTGCCAATTGTACCGAATTCATAAAGAAAATCAGTGGAAATGAGGACTTTGAAATAAATTTTCAGAAAGCTGTCGATTTATTCGGAAGTTTGCCGGTCAAACGTTCTGAAAACAAGGACGTCTTCAAGCAAATCTATAGAAATATATTCGAAAAAGTTCTGTTTGAAATAAGTGCGCGGTACAAAGATTTGAGAAATATAAAGTTTGTGCAGTTATTAGATAGTGACAAATTTTCAGCCTACCATGATGAGTTCCCTAACGAACTATTGCTTTGCCTTATGGAAACCTATGGAAATTTTGTAAAAATTAACTATATAAAGTTGGAAAATGAATTAAAAGTGCTATATCGTTCTGAATGCTATAGGCAAACGAATGTAACGGAAATTGCAAATTTAATTACATCTCTTAACTTGAAGCAAACATTTTCTGAATGCTTAAAACTATGCCATTTGATCATGACAATTCCGTCAACAACAGCAACAACAGAAAGCAGTTTTTCAACTCTAAAGAGAGTAAAAACTTCAAATAGAAGCACTGCGGGAGGAGAAGATCGGCTTATTGCGTTGTCTTCCATTACGATTAAGAAAAAATTCCTGACATCTTTGCGGAGCTGCCAAAGTTTTGATTTTGTTAAGAAGGTTATTAAAGAATTTGCCAAAAAAAATCGAACAATCGATTTAATTTATAAAAATTTATAATTTATTATGTTTTTTTTCGTTGGAGTGTAATTTATTAAGTTTTTGTTACTTTTTAAAATTAATAAAAAATTCATGACATTTCTCGTATTTTTTTGTTAACCCTAGCAGGACAATTTTTGTTTTTTTATGAATAAATTATTCTTAAGTGATTTTAATGCCTAGACCACGAAAATATTGCCACGAAAATAAGGTCTGACAAATGATATGAGTTGCAGGCGAGAATATATGTAGACCGCCAAAAGGCGGGTAGTCCAGGACAGCAGTACAAAAAGTATAGTGATTTTTTTCGTTTGTTTGTTTTATTAAAGTTAAAGATACAGAAGAGATAAAAAGGGAATATTAAGATAGGAGATTAGTTTCAGAAATGTTTTGTCTACAGTGGTGGAAAACTAATTAGAAACACATACTTTCTTTACGGAAAGTTGGGTACCTTAGTTAAAATAAACAAATAATAGAAACATCATTACCAAATGTCAACGGAAACATACTTCCATTTGCATTAAAAGAAAAGGAAAAAAAGAATTATACCATAAAACGAAATAAATTCGAAAAAAGAACAAGTTTAATCCATTCTTGGGAGGAATTATAATTAGAAACAGGAAATGAAAAAATAATAACAATTCAAAATAAAATAAAAGAAAATTTGATTTTACATTTCAGATATAATTTTTGAACAAATAAAAACTAATACTTTGTTGGGTGCCCCTTGTTAGCAATAACAGCTAAACAGCGTTTTGGCATACTAGCTACCAAGTCCTGACATCGTTTAAGGGGGATGTTTCTCCAAGCTTCTTCGATGTTTTGGAATAGTTCAGTCGAATTTTTTGAGGTTTTTGAGCCCAAACTTGCCTCAACATCAGCCCACAAGTTCTCAATGGGATTTAGATCAGGACTTTGCGCTGGCCAGCTCAAAACGCTTATTTTTTCCTCCTCAAACCAACACTTCACTAGGCGTGAAGTGTGCTTAGGATCATTGTCCTGCTGAAAAATATAACTTACTGGCAAATGGTCAAAAGCATATGGCTCCATTTCATTCCTCAATATATCTTTATACATATGCTGATCCATTCGGCCATGGATGCGCACAATAGGACCAACACCGTACCAGGAAAAGGCTCCCCAAACCATGACGTTTCCACCACCATGCTTGATGACTTTGATGGTGTACTTGGGATCGAGTTCTTTATTTATTGGTCTCCTTACGTACTTTTTCCCATCAGATCCAAACATGTTGAACTTGGATTCATCGCTCCAGAATATTTTTTTTCAAAATGCAAAGGGTTTTTCTGCATGCTCCCTGGCAAATTCCATTCGACGTTTTAAATTTTTTTTCGACACGTGTGGCTTTTTGCGTGCAATGCACCCCCGCAAACCTACTTCCAGCAGTCTGTTCCTGATGTTCCTTGCTGGCGAAAAAAGGATTTGCCTTACTCAGTCGAGAAATCAGCCTGTCCTCTTTGGCAGTTGTTTTTCTCGCCCGTTGTTTTCTTATGGGGTTTTCTCTACTGCCTGTGTCTCTATAAACTTTGATTGCACCATATACCATCTTTTTAGAGCACAGCAGATCCTTGGCGATTGTATCCATAGAAGCCTTCTCCTTGCAGTACTTGTGGATGATTTGATTTCTTAATTCTGGTGTGCAGCTTTTATTTTTTCCCATTTGATTCGATTTGCACACACTGTACCTGAATGTGCTGACGGTTTCGGGTTTAGTCGAGGTCGTCTACTCTAACAACTGCTTGACCATCTTTTTATTTATTTTATTTATTTATTTATTTTTCATCTACAATTGTTCATTAAAGTAAAGAATACAATTAAAAATAAAATTTGTTAGAAAATAAATATGTACAGTTATTTGTTTTTAAAACTGTCTCTGTACAAACGCTGTTAAAAGCTGCAATGGCTCTTGTTATCGGCTCATTAAGGCCATAATCTGTTCGATGATTTTTTTCTAAGAGGAGATGCCGTGTTCTCAAACATCTCGTCAGTGCATATTATTAGCATCAGTGAGAGCAGAACAGGACATCTTGTATGAAAGCATAGCAAGTCTCTGACAAACATTATATCATGAATGCCCAGAAATAAACACCTTGCCTTATATTTTGGAGATTCCTTCCAGTGCAATTTATAAAATATCAATTTAGTGAATCGCCTACAGATTGCATTGCATTACTTTATATTTAATTTTAAGCGATTGACGTTGCACCAATCAATTATTCTATCCAGGTCAGATTGAATCAAAGTACAGCTGTCTATACTTTTAATAGATGAAAATACTTTTAAATCATCCGCATATAGTAGGCATTGGCTATATTTGACCGTTGACACGGTATCATTTATAAAAATAATAAAAAGCAGTGGACCTAAATGGCTCCCTTGCGGAACACCAGATGTACAGTTAATACGTTTCGAAAGCGATGTTCCTATTTTTACTCGTTGAACGCGACCAATTAGGAATTCAGAGTGAATTCCAAAGGCTTCAAGCTTCTCAAGGAGAATAGAATGATTGACCGAGTCGAAGGCTTTGCTAAAGTCAGTATATATTGCGTCCACCTGATGTTTGTTTTCTAACTCATTTAGAGCAAAAGATGAGAAAGAAGCCAAGTTGGTGATAGTGGACCTACCAGATACAAAACCATGCTGCGCTTCCGATAAACACTCTTTTGTTAAAAACTCAAACTTATTTTTAACTATTTTAAACTAAGTTCTCAACGAGAAACGATGCTTTCCACTCAGTAAGAAACTTTCCCTCGAGAAGCGAACGGTTAAAAGGCCTGTGGCACAATTCTTTAGGATAATGGCAGGTATGCCATCAGCTCCACAACTAGAGTTTGGCTGCAGGGACTTTAGTGCTAACAAGACCCCTTCATAATTTAGTTGCAGAGAACCAATATGGTTGCCAATATTTGTACCTAAATTGATAGGGCAGTTGTCATTATTATACACAGAACGAAAGAAATTAGCAAAAACTTCTAGTGTAGATTTACGTTTCAAATTTACAAAATGTCAAAATGATTTGCTATCCTGCTTAATTTTACTTTCCCACCTCCACGGTCGGCAGCAACTTTACATCGATCAAATCGAAAAACTTCATAAAAGCGTTCATCAAATATTTCTTTTGAAGATATATCAGGATATAACCAGCTTTCAAAAATAATAATGACATCATAGTGTAAATGACAGGATTTAAAGAACAGATTAGCAATTTTCGTTTGGATCCCACTTGCATTGTGGAAATATATCTTTTATGTCTTTTTGTACGACGACAGATGATTAATTAATGCACTGCCGCCGTTTCCGATAAGTTTTTTGGTTTCACTGCATCGTTTCTTGGTTTAAATAGGAATAGCCTTAACTTGAAGGAGTCAACATAAATTTTATTAGAAAACTCCACAGGAACTCCAATTTTAAAATTTGCAAACTTCGACTCAGATTTAGCAGGCTTATTTAGTTTGTAGCAATATTAATGACGAATCAATCGCAAGGGAAGTTGATTTGAATTCCCGGATTTCCTCAGCTGAAGTGGATACCAGGAAAGAACCGACATGATACCAGTTGTTATTCCTTACGATTTTGAGTCCATGTCGATTTGAGTTTGTCCCAATAATAACATTTCTCTGTTTAGCCGATTGATTTGTGACTTGAACAACATTCTGTAATTTGCTATTCGGCCCTAGCGAAGTATCCGTCGGAGCGAAAAATTCTTCGATTTCATACGATTCGAAGGTTTTTTGCTTCGAGGTATTCTTCGGAACATTTCTCCGACATTTTGTAACGCATATCGGCGAATTACGTTGCAGTGCGATGAAGTCAATATCTTTCTTCAATTTTTGACAGCAAGGTTCCGATATCCTCCGACAGAAATTGGTTGCGGAATTTGTTTGGATTTGAGTTTCCGACATAGTATGCGTTGCGGAGAATTTTCCGTTCCGTTCCGTTCATTGATCGATAAATCAAAAACAGCAGCATCTGGTCTATATTTATGTGTAGATTTACCAATGCATTGTGAGGAAATCTTAGTACACGCAGCAACAGCATCAACATCATCAACAGCAACAACAGCATTAACAGCAGTAGCAACATCAGAAGCATCATCAACGACAGACGTCGCGGGAGTAATATTTTTCTCGTGTCAAGTTATAAAAAAAAAAAAACAAACAGCATTCACTTTAGCAAAGAGCAACTTTTATTAAACGAGTTGTATATGGAATTTACTTCGGGAGACTTCAGACATTTCGTGAAGTTCACCTCTATTTATTAATTATTTTGTGTGCTTTTTAATCGCAGACATAGCGTCAGCGATTTTACATGTATTTCAAATTTCTTAAGAATTCTAGATACTGAATTTACAATTCTTGGAATTAACGAAATTCGTTAACAATTTGGTGTCAACGAACGGATGAAGGTGTCATATTGATCACCTACTGAAATAATTGCCGATGTGTGTATATACATAACTAGCTCGTAAATTGTGAAGTTATAAACCTGCAACTTTCTTTTATAATAAAAACAGCTAGCATTGGCATTAGGAGTTAAAAGGATTTTTTTCGAAATAGAAACAAGCAGTTACAGTATCTGTAGCTGCCTGATCAGCTAACTTATCGGCTTCTTTCAACTCTCTAGCCTTTTGTTTATTGTATAGGTGCTGCGCGTTTTCATTTTTTGCCGCATTTATTTTTCATCTGGAGTCATATTTTCGAATTTTATGCAGATATCACATTCGCCAATATTATAGCTGAAATTGAATATATCTCGATACTGCCTCAAGGTAGCTTTATTTTATTGTAGTTCTTCGACGTAAACCATTCTTCATTAAGACGAAACATTTGTCCCACTGATCTTATCTCATTATTTAGGTATTGTGTTTTTTGGACCTGGACTTTCTGTTCAATAACGTTTTTGGTGAAAATAAAATTGTAATTTCTGGTACAGGTCCTTCTAGAGATTGAACCTACCAAAGTTCTTTTTTTTTCCTTAACCTCTACAAGTCTTGCCAAAAAATCCCACTGCCTTGTTCTGCATCCGATTTTATAAAAATTTGTAAAAAGTTCATACTTGCTTCCTTCGAAATTTTGCCTTCACATTACATTTCATCCTGCAGCTTCCTCCACAACCTTTTTCCTTTTTTTAATATTCCTCTTGAAGAAGTGTAGGACTTTCCTGAATTTTTTGAAAGTTTGGCTTGACTTCGTTTCCAAAGCGGTCTTCTACTTTTCACCTTGAGATTTTCAGGGGTATCGAATATAGGATTTGCCTTAAATTGTTTCCTTTGTATTGGTGTCAAGACACTATGCGCTGGCCCTTAACCGCTCGTCTCAGACTTATATTCATCGCCCGGCTCGTACTCGCTACCACTGTCGTATATCCTCGGTTGATAAGGTTGATTCTCTGAGACCAATGATACCGTTTCTGACAAGTACTGTGGAGTGAGGAGATTTTTCATTTTGAATATAAAAACTAACACATCCAAGTCCATCCGCTGCATTATATTCATCCACCTTAACGTCTGCATCATCCAGTTAATCGGTGATCTCATGGTTCAATTTTGCATTTTTTGAAGTCTCTCTATCGAACCCTGACAGCAAAGTGATCAAATTGTACCCAAAATATGGTTTTATTATGACTATATATTTTAATTAAACATAATGTGGACACCTGCTTGGAACTCTTGAAGCTCGTCGTTCGGATGTTCTTTCCAGAATATTCTTTGCAGGTCCCACTGGTTTCGATTTATTCGCACTTGCCTGTACATCTTCTGAATATCTGCAGTTATCGCCACCTTAAAGCACCGGAACCTGGTGATAATTGCTGTCCTGAAGTGTTCTTCCTGGCAGTTGCAGTTCGTTCAACGAAACACCATTGTCGGTTTTGCACGATGCGTCGAAAGCAAAAGTTTTTATTTCTAGCTCATTTTTTTTTTTAATGATTCTTTAAATTCATTTTTATATTGTTTTAAATAACTTCCATTTTTTGGACGATTTCCTGCACTTCCCGCACTGCCAAATCAACATTGCCTATGTACATGTACATAACACAATCATCACATGTAAATTTTATCATTTGTATTTTTAGTATTTGTGTCTAAAACGTTACTGTTTTACCGGTCCACTACAAGAAATCTTGAAATGGAACACTTTCCCGCATACAGCTCTACATTGTATTCCGGATTCTCCACTTTAGAGGTTTAATACAAAATTTCAGCCTCTTGCGCACTTAAAACATAAAGCTCTTGTGCACTCACGACAATCCGAATACGCACTGGTTGCTATGCCTCTGGTTGCTCCTTTGATGTCGAGGCGGTTGGCCACTGTTGCTCTGGGAAGGTTGCATAGGACACTGTTGTGTTTCTTATCGCATTTGCGACATGCTCCTTATGGACAGTTTTGCGCAAAATGTCCGGCTTTCAGGCAATTTCCACTTTCGCACTTCGCTGATAAATTCTTTGTGTATGCGCCTGGTGTGGTCGCATAAACAAACTGAATGTTTGTTTTAGTCAGCACTTCTGACTGAAAATATGCTTGGGATCGTTATGGGTTCGTTATCTAATATAACTTCGCTCCCATTAAATGTTTGTTTCTCCTGAAACAATTTCTTTTTAATAATATAGGTCAGAATTGTTATTGCTAATATTATGATCATGACTGTAGTCAATGATATACTATAGTTTATATTTCTTTGTGTTACAAATTTTGACTCAATGTAGTCTATATTGTCTATCTTACTTAAATTCATATCGGTATTTTTACATTGAGCATTCGTTATGTTAAAATTACTTTCCATATCTATATTTATAGGTTGAATTATGTATTTATTGTTGTTCGAGTACTCAATATTTTTTATTATGAGTTTACAATTTCTAAAATTTATTAACATATTTATTTTCATTGATATTGTTTTTCCTTTCATCGCACGTATTATTTAATCTGAAGTTACTATTTATTTACAATAACGTACCTTTTCTTAGTTCAAACTTAAGGATTTCGCGACCGTGATGTACAAAAAAATTAATCTCTAAGGCCGAACAACAGGCCTGTTAAAATGAAACACTACTTTTTTAATGGGTATTCGGATTCTTTATTCAAGTACGTCTGTAAATCATGCTGATCGCCTAAAGACTGACTGCCCAATCCACTTGCCCAGTTGTCGCTGCCTCTGCTCGCTTTCTTCAAATTGCTGACCACGCTCTATCGCCTAGCCATGCATCCGGCGCGAGTGTACATCCGATACGCGGCGCATGTATCCATGCCGCCTATCTGCAGCGCGTGTGCCTCGTCAGCGTTGGTTCCCATGCATTCCCTGGGGAGTTCGCCGACACCTGGCGGGATCATATTTTTGAACGCCAACGTAGCTGGCTCGTGTTAACTTCAATAACAATGTTTTGTTCTTTATTAATTATTTTTAGACAGTTTTTGTTATCAATACAATTTTTATATATTTTTAAATGTTTCTTTGTAGACGTATAAATTTCTATCCATTTTTATTACAATTTGTGGCTTAAAATCTAATTGTTCATGTTTTTCATTGGGTATAGGCATTATTAAATATTTATCGGATGTCATTATTTCATCAGGTATCTGAATTATGAATACCAATAACTCTTCCGTGTATTCACCAATTGTTAGTTTAATATTTTTCAATTTATTTAGGTCAATCTCATAAATTTCAATTTCATCTGCTGTTAATAAGCTTTCTGTCATTATTTGAAGTCTGCTAGCTAATATTATGTTTTGAAGTTTTTCAACAAATTCTTTTACTTGATCTATTTTTCGTTGCAATTTTAATATTATTAATCTCTCGGATATTTCGACATATTTTTTTTTTAATTATTTATTTCATTAACTGTTCGGTTTTCAGTTATTTGCATTGCTTTAACTGCCTTTTGTAAATTAGCGTTAATATTTATTTGCTTTTTATTGTTTTCTATTAATTGAAAGTTATTTTTCATGTTAATTCCTAACTGGTTTTCTATTCTGTCCTTGTCTCTGTCGTCCATGGTTCCGAAAAGAACATTTAAGAATCTACCTCCTATATTTATTAAACTTCGTTTAAATCTTCCATTTGTCTTCTGGTGCGCTTTTATCGTTTTTAATTCTTCTTTAATTAATATTAGTTCATCGTTTAAAGAGTATAAATATTGACGTGATGGCAGTATCTTCTGAAATAAATCCATTTCTTGGGTAATCTTATTCACTACTATTTGTAAATCTGTTAAATTAACTACATGTATTATGTAATTGTATTCGTGAACTATATCCGCTTCATCGTATTTTATTATTGAAAAACCGTTTAAACTATTTACTTCTTCAAAATTAATTTCACTATACACCGCACTGGTTACTGCCAAGAGAATAATTAATTCCATTTTTAACCCGTCTTTACACTGGGGTAGGTTATTTGAAACTGGATAATCTAAATCAGATTCGAAGCTGAGTTCCGATTTTTATTCTGGGTTCTTCTGTTCTGAGGCTCAGTTTTCTGCCTGTCCTGATGTTATGTATTGTTTGGGTGGTTGAAGTTAGTCTGTCACCCTCGTTATAAAATATAAGTTTATTTTCCTCAATAAAATTCCATAATTCTTCTTTTTCTTCTCCACTGACCTCTTCACTAAATAATTGGCTCATATTCGTTGAGTTACAATACAATATGGACATTTTGCTCCAATTTGTTTTTTATAATTTTCAATGTATGTTTTTTGTTTATTTATTTCAATATAACCCGATTCTAAATCTATTTTAGCTCCTAGGGGTTTTAAAAGGTTTTGGCCTATTATGGCAACAAATTTTTTAGTTTTTATTTTCATTAATTTCCATGCCATGGTAGCCTTTATTTCGTTAAACTCTACAGGCACTTCAGTTATAATTTCTTTAGTAATTATATTTTCATTATTAGTAGTTTTGACTTTCACGGCAATTTTTAATGGAATTCGGGGAATTTCTAATAGTTTGAGACTCATCAAGTATGCTTGTTGTTGAGCCTGTATCTATTAGAACATGAAATATTTTTTTATTTATGGTGAATTTTATTATGGGAAGTGTTTCGGTTTCCCTACTAAAATAAAATTTACTTCTTCTTGTACTAATTCTGTTGAATTAACATCCATAGGCTCTGGCCTTAGATTTCTAACTTGTTGCGGATTTTGTCTGTGGTTATTTCTATATGGTTGTTGATTCTGAAACCCGAATCTAAAATTACCTTGGGGGTTTCCAAGTACCTGTTCATTTCTAATATTTCTCTGAAATGAATTGGGCATTCGATTTCTATTATAATTGTTATACTGTTGATTGGAATATGGATTATAAGGTTGGTTACTATTTGAAGGTTTCTGATAATGCATCGGATAATTTTTTGATGAGTCATTGGTATTAAAACTCAAACTCAAAAACTCAAAGGGATTGAATTTTTTGTGCGATTATAACACTCGCTTGGTTAGAGTTCAAATTATTTATGAACTTTTTTAAAACAATTGATTCATTATTATTTAATGGAACATATATTAAGCTTATTTCTAACTTACTATTACGATTTATCTTGTTGTGAATGTCTTCACATTGATGATACAGTTGATGGATGTCTCTCGTTGAAATGCTGTGCAGGTCCTGAAGTATTTGCTCATAGGTTTCTGGAACTCCATAGTCCTGTATAAGAGCTGCTTTGATTGTTTGCCATGTTGGACTCAATATACTTAGTAAGGTATTGATTGCTGTTCCCTGAAGTTTGTTTTTAATGATGAGTGTTCCCAGAACCATGTTCGTAGGTGTGAGGTGACTATGAACATAATCGATATATTCGATGAAGGAAATAACATCTTCATTAGAATTTCCTGAGAAATTTGGAGCCTTCTCCAGCATCCCACTGCTGGTTGTACCATTTTGATAAATATGGGCTCTTCACTTTCACTATCTCTGCTTTCGTATTTATCCTTTTCGTGGATATGAGATCGTCGTTGAATATATTTTTTTTTTGCAATTGATCCAGTTTTTATTGTCTGGATTAATAAAAACAATTTTTTTTATTTTCACTGAAGTTACTTTTAATCGAAAGGCCTTTCACTGAGTTAGTTACACACTCGGTTCTATCTATGAGAATTTAATATATATGGAAGCGAATTTACTTTTCGACTTCTCTTGAATATTTACCGATTTCGCGTTACTTGTTCGATGACTGGATTCCATATATCATTATAATATGCGTTTGCAAATTTTATTGGACTCCTACCGACTGCGCCAGATTTAGTTTCAACTAAAAAAATCAAAAACCGTACACATTTATGTTAGTTGGATTTTATTTAAATAAGAAGATCAAGACCCCTTACCACTGGTGGGGGGAAGTCTATCTCTTGTAAAAGTTTAAAACAGAGTCACTGGAGTCAGTTTCAGTATTCCCTCTTATAGCGCAATTCTGCTTATGTTGCAAAGAATTCATCTGCTGATAAATTCTTTGTGTTGCGCCTGGTGTGGTCGCATAAACAAACTGAATGTTGTAGCGTTGAAGTTTGGTAGAGCAGATAAGCGTAGCGTGTGGTCGGCCGATTTTTCCCAAACGGTACACCTCTCGTGGTGCAATGAAAGAGTTGTCGTAATTTTTAGGCTTTATTAAGCTTTATTAAACAATTTAGGTTGGACTCTCTTATTTATACAAAATTATAAATTAAATTAAATGTAAATTAAGCTTAGGTAAGATTTTCACCCGCGAGTATGCTGTCCGAGGACTGCAGTACTTGCTGAAGCAAAAAAATTAGCCAATGTGGAAAAGGCAGCCAAGGGGCAAAAATCAGCCAAGGGGCAACAAAAGTAAAAACAAAACTCAAATGTGCAGTGATTTCTAAAAGGCAGTTGTAAACTTCCGAATTGGATGATCACTTCAAATTTGACAAAATAAATAATTAATAGCGCGCAAGAAGTGTGGTGTGTTTACCAAGAGGCAGTTGAAAACTTCCGAGTTGGTCTTCACGTCAAACTCCTGTCTGAAAAAGAGTGACTAGAGCGATCAGTGCCGGCCTTTTATACAGAAATATTCTTAGCTGGAGGAGCTTTTACATTACAAAATAAAAAAATAATAACAAAACAATTAGAGCTTTTTCATAGTACAGCTGGATGAGCTTTTGCTACAATAATAGCAGCTAGAGGAGCTTTTACATGAAAAAAGTTTAATGAGGAAAAGTACACTAATGATAGAATTTAAAGTAGGATTATATAATACAAAAAATTTGGTTTTAGAGAAATAATTGTTTTTGTGTTGTAATTGTTTGGAGTGTTACAATGTTTGTTTTAGTCAGCACTTCTGACTGAAAACATGCTTAGGATCGTTATGGGTTCGTTATCTAATATAACTCGCTCGCTCTCCGTTCTAGGGATCTGAGGAATTCTTTGAGCATAGCAATCTTGCCTAGCATACATATTCAGCATGTTCGTTAAATTTCAACTTGTCGTCAACTATAACCCCTTTACTTTATTTTTCGCACCACTTTGATGTTTTCACCACCGATTCGTATTTGATTTAGCGACAGCAGATTTCTCTTTGAGTGACTGTTGACGAGTAGTTCACATGACTTTAGTGGGCACTTACACTGTTATCGAGAAGATCTCAAATTTTTAGCAACGAAAAGTGAATTGATAGCAAATTCCACAACAGGAAAGAGACGAGCGCAAATATGTAGATTCCACAAATTTATTCGTTAAAAAATTCCTGCAATTACAATTAATATTTATAAAGTGCTTTTAATGTGAATTTTAACTACTTTAGTGTCCTCAGATACAAAAAATTCCAGCGAGTTCCAACAATTCTTTTCCTAAGCCCAAATCCCGAAGCGATTTAAAACCTCGTGGCAGGTTAGACAGGTGACAGCTTGTCATTCGGCTGCTTCCGACGTTGCCAGATCCGCCGTAAGAACACAGTTCACAAAAAAACAGTTTTATACGTAGGTATTTTAAGAAGAAGTTTGTGCATTCCGTTCAAGTATTGATTATTTATTTGTTTGGATTTTGTCTACTTAGTTTAGGTTATTAAACAACCAGAAAAGAGAAACTTAAGGATTTTGCGACCGCGATGTACAAAAAATTAATCTCTAAGGCCGAACAAAAGGCCTGTTAAAATGAAACACTACTTTTTTAATGGGTATTCGGATTCTTTATTCAAGTACGTCTGTAAATCACGCTGATCGCCTAAAGACTGACTGCCCAATGGGAGCGTATCGGAATCCCGCTTTTTGAAATCCCGCTTTTCAAAAATCCCGAAAAAAAAGTTTTAAAATCCCGTCTACTAAAATACTGCTTTTTTAAAATCCCGTCTTCTAAAATCCCGCCTGTTCAAAATCCCGATCTATTATAATCCCGCTTTTTAAAATCCCGCCAAATCCCGCTAATCCCGTCTTTCTACAAAACATTGTTATCAAAAAAATAGATGTTGGTTTATGCGCTTTTTTATTATAATATTATATATTTAAAAATATTAAAAATACTCGATTATTGCCAGAGCGTCTGCCACCCATGAATAGATCTTCTCTTTGTCCTCGTCCTGATCTCCTGTTTGGTCTTCGTCGGTCCATTTCTCCATGTGTACGCTACTGCAGCCTGGGCCATCGTTCGCTGTGTCGCCCTCCTCCAGGGCCCGTTGGTACACCGCTTCTCGGAATCTCCGTAGTTCTTCCTCGTTTTCGAATTCAGGGGCCAGTGTTGTCATGATCGCCGAGAGTTTGATGTGGTCATGTCGGCGTGTCGGGGTCCGGTTGCTCCTTTCCAGTACGCTTCGCCTTCGGGTTCCCGTGACGTCCTGGTCCTGCCATGCGGGTGGGATCAGCTGGATCTGTCGACGCTGGTCGTTCAGGAACTTGGTTCTCGCGCGGAACAATCGGCAGCTATTTACTAGTTTGTCCTCCATCGTCGGTGTCTTCTTGGGAAATGATCTCCCTCCCGTGTTATTTTAATATTTTATTGCATATTTTCCTGTGGTAGGTCGGTGGCTATGGCTTTTAGATTTTTTATGTGGGCTGTGACGTCCCTCTGGCTGGTGTTCCTGTTATCCCCCTGGGCGTGCCTTAATTTTACTAGGACTGGGGAAATGAACGAACGTACCTGGTACGGTCCGTCGAATTTCGGTGCTAGCTTGGCTGCGAAATGATCAGCAGCTTTTGAGAGCGGGTGTTGCCGTAGTAAGACCAGGTCGCCTATTTTGGGCGTCCAGGTTCGCCGTCTCAAGTTATAGTGCTTCGCCTGTTTGGTAAAGGCCCGGTTGATGTTGCTACGGACGATGTTGAAGATCTCGCGTAGTTTCGTTGCCCGCTGTTCTGCTGACTGTGTTACCACTCCTTGTCATCCTTCGGCTTAACCCACCCTAATCCATAGTACTCTGGTCAATGGCTCCATGGTTGCCATGTGCCGATGCGATTTATTGGCAATGAAAAATTTCTACTTCTACTATATCCTCATGCTTCTCCGATCACGAACCTATCACCAACTGAAAATCAATCTTAATCCATCTTCTATGGAAGATCCTTTATAAATGAAAAAGGGGACTCGAATTGTTTCATACAATTGAAAGTTAATATATTTGCGTAAAAACTACGTCTATAATTCAAGGGGGGATATTATAATCATAATAAAAAAGGGTGAAAAATTCATTGAAAGTGGTTGTGACTACAAATTGTTTCTACTATTACTCGAATTGTTTCATACAATTGAAAGTTAATATATTTGCGTAAAAACTACGTCTATAATTCAAGGGGGGATATTATAATCATAATAAAAAAGGGTGAAAAATTCATTGAAAGTGGTTGTGACTACAAATTATGACAAAGAAAGTGACATTAAGGAGTTGCTCTTGAAGAAATTATTTAGTAAGAGAACGCTTCATGCGTGTTATACGGTATTATAATTTAAAAAAAATCAACTATAAGTAATAAAAAAAAAAAACCTTATTAGGGTAATATTTAGTTAAGTTGAGCCCGTAAGACAATATAAAAAAAAATTAAAAATGAACTTTGCACTTACAGCTTTTTTGTTGTTTAAAACATTTTTTGACGAAAGAAAACCTGTATTTTATGCTCCTCCGGTTTGTGCGCACAAACCGACTCGGAATTCTGATGCTGATGTTGATGATGAATTATGATAAGTTCTGTGAAAATAAAAAGTTTACTTTTTATACGATCTTTGGGGTCTCCCTACACTACAAACTCTACAATGACTTTAATTTAAGAGCAACTATTATAAATACTTGTCAATTAATTATGGATACATGACTAATTTGATGACTCGGGCTGCAGGACACTTCATAAGTTTCGCTGAAGTCTCTTTAACCTCCTGGCTCCTGGGCTTGAATAAGTGTCCGGTTGTCTGCCCGTTAACAAAAGGGGGTTGAGGACACGTATCTTAGTAGGTGGTACTTCGTAGGAGAGGTACACCGCTGAGGACGTTGAGGAAACGATGCTTATTTGCACAATGCGTGGTGGTTGTTCTGGTGGTTGTGGTGTTTTCTTGCGATCATTTAGGTGGTAATTTGCCGTGAGGGTGCCAATTTTGTGGCGACGATTCTTTAGGTGGTGGCTTTTTTGGTTTTGTCTTATTGGTTTTTTTATTTTTTTATTATTTTCTGGCGGTGGTTAGACGGTGGCGCACACAGGTGACGTGGTGGTGCTGCGACCAAAAAGTATACGTAGAACGTATAGGTACCACAAAAGAAATTGGATATAACCCAAAAGGAGAACGTCGATTAAATGTGAAAACGCTGTAAAAAAAATTTAGGTACGTGCTAATCAGGATGTAAAATCGGTAAGAAATAGTTTACCTTTTAATTTGTAGCAGGGCGTATTACGCTCCACAAACTGCGCACTTTTTCTTTTTCACACGTAGAGCACACTTTTGGTTTTTTGATTTCCCACTTCTTTCCACCGCCAAAGAATAAAAGAAATTGGCCATTTTGGCCGCTGTGGGTTTAGCCTTAGTCGCCATTTCCTCAGTTAGTGAGCTGCGTTTAGGCGATAGTTGTACAGCGGTTGGTTTTTTGGGTGTGTTTATAATTTAGTAAATGGAAGCCATAAATTATGGCAGGTCAAAAAAGCGAAAAATTTAATTTTCAAGGTGTACGCTACAATTTAATGGTTAAATTTCAGTATTTGACCAGGTCGTTTTTCGTCAATTATTTCCTTTGATATTACTAGTCCTGATGGTGAAACGAACGTGGTCTTAAGTTACCACATTAAGTTATTGTCATAATCATGAGAGTACGCCAAATGACTTAAACCGCCACATGTGCATTTATATTGTTCCTATTGAAGATAGTAATAAAAGAGTCTTGCGAGTCGTACTTCCAAAAAAGCTAACAAACCTTTAAATGACTGATTTCCTCGTCTCAGTTAGATTTCGTAATCACACAGCTAAGGCCGCACGGCACCAGAAAGCGAAAGTTAATTTTGTCTAACTGCAGATTTCTTTTAAACTTCTTAACACTAAAGTTGTTGCCTACAATAAGAAAATTACTTTCTTTTTTTTTATTTATTTATTTGTAAAATTTTTTTAAACTTTAAATACGACAATACGTAGTCTCGTTCTATTTTTTCCAATATTCATTGGTACAGGTTTAGAAGAAATCAGTAGATTTTATTTAATAGTTACAAATAAAAAAAATACCTTCTCATAAATAATATTGGCAAGCTATTACGTTTTACACAAGTCCACATTTTACAATAAATTTAGCAATTTTATTTAAATCATTTTTATTTATCAATAAGTACATTTTCTAATCACTGTTCGTTGTCATGTAAAAAATGGAAAAAAAAACAACTAATAATTATTTAAAAGTTAAAAAAACAATTGCAAGGAAGATATACAACTTGAAGTCTGTTGTCTCTAAAGTTACAGTGATCTAGGTGGCGCTATAAAGTCACTTTGATTTTTTATTTATTTAGTTGTTCTTTTTATTAAAAAAGTTGTAATTAAATGTAATAAAATTAGCATTACAAAAGACTTTAAATGCAATATTTTCCAAACAATTTATTAAACTCATGGGCTATCTTTTTACCTTGAAACTTTCAAGTATTAACGATTAAAAATACTTGCATCACTTTCTACTTTAAGGACAGGAAAAAATGTAAAATATCAATTTAATGTTTAATATTCTCTTCATATTTATACAAAAGTTGTATTTAATTTAATTAACTTTTACTTGCAGCACATTTATTATAAATTAAGCATTACTTTAGATTTCGTATGATATTATTTTATAATTAATTATTATAAGAAACACGTAAAATTGAAAAAAATAAATAAAAAAAAGAATTTACTATGCGTTATAATTTATTAATTTTCTAGTCACACCAAGGTACTGAAGAAAATATGGGAAAAATAGCCTCTAACTTTTTGTAGTAGCAACGCGTAAGTAATTTTTACAGCAGGAAAGTCACGATTTAAGACTTTGAAACGCAGGTTTGATCAATCTTGTCTATATTGTCGTATTTTCCTAACACGGAACATTAAAGAGATGTCCAATACTACCAAACAGAAGATGTCTGACAGAACTGCCAAACACGGACAAATATGTGACATTTAACTTGTTATTCGGGCATTTTGTTTACGTGGTAGTAATCATGGGAAAGCCTACGATATTTCTCTTTCCCACAAAACTTAATGGCTTCGAAAGTAAAAAAATTCAAACAAAAAAAAAACGGGACAATGTTGACGTTTGACAACAGCCAGGTTGTTGGCCATATTTCTAGTATTCCTGCTTCAATTCTTCCGAATATAAAAATACTATATTCAATATCCACTTCATGAGATTCTTTTTTTACAAAAAGAACAAAAAAAATTAAAATTTTGGCAATAAATGTCTCTGACAAAACAAAAAAAAATAGTGCCAAAAGAGAGCAAAAGAGAAAAGACGAAGAACTAACTTTAAGTGACCTCGGACGGACTGATAAAAGAAATGAAAGAAAAGATAAAAGTCGAAAGAAAAGATAAAAAGGAAAATTCAATCATACCTGTTCTAACTTATAACTTACCTATTCTACTCCTTTGCATCCACTGCTTTCCACGGTCGCTCCTGGGAGAGGTTCGCCTAGTCTCCAAGGCGTGCCTGATGAAGTTGGCACTGGCTTGACCTACCCTACCCACCCTATGTCTCATCGGACACAAACATGGCTGCCTCTCTGGCCGAAGAATTCGAGAAACAGCCCCTTTAAGCCGTATTCGTATTGCAGCCACTTGTCAGTACGTCCTTGTAGCGGAGTATTCGTACGTCGTCAATTCATTGTCCTACGTTCGTCGGTCATCTTCGTTCACGTAACGTTTACGCCATGGCACTAGTAGAAGGACAGCCTATCCATGTATCCACACACCAAATCACTTTTGATACTACTCCATAATAAAAGACTCCTAATTCACTCAAAAACTATAATTCATCATAAAAAAAATTAACTTAAATTACTCTACTTTACTCTAATATCAGAAAAAAAAACACTTCGTAGATACCCGTGTTTTAACCCTTTGTATCGCCATGTTGCAGAAATGCAACATACTGCAAAAGTATCTGTCAAATTAATTGATGTCATTTAAGAGAGTAATTTAAGAGTTGTTGCATATCGAATACTCTTCTTTACATGAAATATATACTCATGATTGATAGAAAAGGATTTTATAGTGGGGGTTTCCCCTTTTATTCAGTTCATTCCATTCAGTCAATAAACAAGAGAGGTTTGCAAATTTGGAATTTTTTTTTATATAATTTAAAATAGTGTTTGTGCAAATTAAAGTGATTTACTAACCAAGTGAGTATAAATATTTTCTATTTCTATGAATCAATTTGGAAATATATTGCTAGAATAGTAGAAAATGGAAGTTCTTCGTTTGTTGCACTTCTGCAACATTGTGATATGAGACCTATTTTTAAATCTACTTCGTAACGGACATTTTTGTTTGATTTGAATGTTTTAGAATGGCATCGCGAAGATTGCTTCAGGAAGATATTATGGAAATGTTGGAAAACATGAACGATAGTGAAGATGGATTGGATTTCTCGGATGACGAATTTTTGGACGACCCAAATTATGTACCACAAATTGATTCCGAAGATGAAGATGAAGAGGAAAACCTTTTGCAAGATAATGTGGTGAATCTTGAAGTAAATAACAACTTGGAAGAAGAACTACATCAAAAAGTAAGTTTACCACAACCTGAATTGTCTGCCGCTACTCCGTCCTCAACCAGTAAAAAAGGAAAAAACATTATATGGAAAAAGAAGAACTTGGTTTTGAGTGACAGTCAGCTTTCTTTTATCGGCGACATAACCTTGCCATCTGAGATACTACAGTTGGAGACCCCGATTCAGTATTTTACGTATTTGTTTACAAACGATCTAATCGAAATGATTAAGAATGAAACTAATTTGTACGCCGTTCAAAAAGACCCTAACACCACATTTAGCGTATCCACCTTAGACGTACGTCAATTTATTGGCATCGTTTTTTTTATGTCCATAGCTCACATGCCAAGAGTTAGGAGCTATTGGAAAAATAAAATAATAAGGCCTGTTATTCAAAAATTAAATGATTCTTTTAGAAAGGTTCCATTTGAACAATATCTTTGTGTTGATGAACAAATTTGTTCCACTAAGTCCAGGAACAATTTGAAGCGATATAACCCTAATAAGCCCCATAAATGGGGTTATAAATTGCAAGTTCTGAGTGGTGTTTCTGGATTCGCTTATATGGTAGAACTTGAAACGGGAAAAGAAAATGTTGTCAATCCAGGAGAACCAGACCTTGGAGCCTCATCCAACGTTTGCATGCGTTTAGCCAGAATAATTCCTAGGCATCAGAATTACCGGCTTTACTTTGACAATTATTTTACTTCGATTCCATTATTAGAATATTTGGCCAAGGAAGGCATTCTCTGCTTAGGAACAGTAAGGCGGAATCGTATACCCAATTCAAAGCTACCGGATGAGAAAATTTTGAAAAAACAACCTCGTGGGTCGTCTGTGGAATATGTTGCTAACGTAAACAGCGTTGATATTTCCGTTACGTCATGGCGGGATAATAAAATTGTCAACTTAGCTTCAACATTCGCTGGCGAAAATCCGAAGACAAGAGTCCAAAGATATGACAAAAGTAACAAAAGATATATCTCCATTGACCGACCGTTTGTCGTTGGAGAATACAACAGGCACATGGGTGGCGTTGACTTAATTGACAGCATAATGGGAAGGTACAAAATTGTCCTGCGAAGTAAAAGATGGCAAGTCAGAATGTTTTATCATCTGCTTGATTTGACCATAGCCAACGCTTGGCTATTATATAAGCGCGTGCAGAAAGTCAATTCATCAAATGAAAAAATCACGAATTCGGCTGATTTTCGACTTGAAATTGCAGAAGTTCTTTGCAAAGTAGGCACTAAGCATCCAGAGACTAGAAAACGAAAGAGTTTGGAAGAAGAAATACAAGCCAAAAAACACAAAGGGCCCACACAATCTGTTCCCCCAAAACAGGTTCGAAAGGATCAAGTTGGACATTGGCCTGTATGGGCTGACAAGCGGATAAGGTGCAAATATCCGAATTGCAAAGGTTACACACAAACATCGTGTGAAAAATGTGGCGTTGGACTCTGCTATAACAAAATTAATAATTGCTTTAGAGACTTTCATTTAGAGTAAAATAAAGCCTTATAACGCAATGTTGCAGATATGCAACAAACCTTTTTTTTTAAATAAAATACAAAAAATCAAAATTATTGCGTTTTCATTTATAAGATTATTATATGTAATACCAAAGAAAGCTGAAAATCACCTTTTTTTCTATTTTGGACACAATGCGATACAAAGGGTTAAGTGGATTTACGTTAAATAAAGAGTAATTATTGAGCAATTCTTTAGCCCTTACCAAGACACAAAATAAAAAAATAAAAAAACCAAACTTACGGTCTAAAGGCGTCGTCCCTAGTCGTCCTGCCGGCAGCACTTGGAGCGATGACCTGTACTTGCAAAATTTTTGGAATTTTTCCGCCTATTCAATCGCGCAGTTAACCACACCACAAACACTATATCCTTACGTCACTTTTCCTTACATCATCTGCATATGCGAACTATTTGTTAACTTAAGCTAAGATTAGACTGTATGCCAATTATGCATATGAATGCCAGCAGGCAAATGACCAGCTGACAAATGACCAAAATGCCAGGATTATTAAAATTGTATATCAGGCTATGACCAAAATTAACAATATGGTCATATTTGCCTTGATGGTCATTTAAGGCATTACTTAGTTGCTTAGTACGCAGCTGGAGCCAAACTTAATTTTAGCTGCTCTCCAACTTTTCTCTCCAAACATCAGCTAAAATCCTAGCTAAATTTTGACATAGAGAGACCTGTGGATAGATGTCACAAAAACAGCTGGGTACTCATTCCGTATCTTTTAAAACGATAATCGTCCGCGCGATAGTAGTCGACGATCTCGTCATCAATTTGCTTTCCGTAACTCTATCACTATCGTCTCGTCTCTAGATTATTTGGTATAAAGTTTGAGAACATTATTTCACAAAGCTTGAGAGCTTTCCGTATCTCTGTAGCTCACAAACTGTAGTTTGTTAAACGATTTCGCTTGAAGTGTTTGGTGAATGTATCCTAGACGGCAACCGCCTGTCAGTTTTATTATTTTCAAAACCATCAAAAATGCTTTTTCTGATAGATGAAAGCGTTGACTAAAACTTCTTAGATAAAAAATGTGAGATGAATTGCAATTTTAAATGCCATTGTACATTGTTTTTGTTTTTTGTGTAAGTACATAAAGAAATCATTATCTGCACAACGCATTTTTTATTTCATCCCTTATTTTTAGCGCCAACTCCTTCAACCGGTTGGTTTCCAATTCCAACTTGCACATTCTTCGTTTAGGTAGTTGTCATCGCCAAGTTTTCGTTTTCAATTGCCGTAATGTTATCTTGAACATTATAATCATTTAAAGTATAACGAAGTCAATTTTCACCACAAAATTCATGAAAAATATTCCAATTGTCGGGAAAAATACACAAATCAATGTAAGACGATACCTCTTTAGCTATCGCGCAAACGCTATCGTCTTGACGATAGTAGTCTGTCGATTATTGAGTTACGTGAAGCAAATGTTGAATCGTCTAAACGATATCACCCGGACGATAGATGATTATTGAAGTTACGGAGAGCAAAGCTATCGTCGAAACGCTATCGTCTGACGATAATCGACATACGGAATCAGTGCCCTGTTCTTTGAAAAAACCTACCCTTATTCAAAATCTGCAGGGCACTGATTCCGTATGTCGATTATCGTCAGACGATAGCGTTTCGAAAATAATAAAACTGACAGGCGGTTGCCGTCTAGGATACATTCACCAAACACTTCAAGCGAAATCGTTTAACAAACTACAGTTTGTGAGCTACAGAGATACGGAAAGCTCTCAAGCTTTGTGAAATAATGTTCTCAAACTTTATACCCAATAAACGAGAGACGAGACGATAGTGATAGAGTTACGGAAAGCAAATTGATGACGAGATCGTCGACTACTATCGCGCGGAGGATTATCGTTTTAAAAGTTACGGAATGAGTGCCCAGAGGACTTCTCTGTTATCTAAATGAAAGACTCTAGTTCCCGGTACTCCTCATCGATGTATTCATTAAAATCACTCATCTTTACACAACAGAGCAGAGTAATCTGTCAAAATTTAGCTTGAACAAAATGTGCCGACCCTTTAAATGGGTGTGCTAAATTTTGACAGATACATGAAGGACACTCGGAAACAAAATTTTGATTTTTAGCTCGACCTGCGTACCACTCTAGCTCAGCTTAATTTTGGAGAGAATTTTGTATATTAGCTAAAATTAAGCTCGAGCAGCGTACTAGGCTTTATAACCAAATGTTGTAGAAGGGTAATGCTGTAACGAAAAAGAAAGCAAAAAAAGGGATCCGATGTGTACAATTTGTGACATCGGTTCGGATCTCGACAGCCGAAATCAATTAGCGGATGAGATCGTCTGACCATTCGCTTTTAATCTGGGCTAGCAGCATGTAACTTGATACAATCGAGTTCAGTCGATACAATCGAGCTCTGGCAGCACCTAATTTGATTCAATCGATTGTCCTGAACCGATTATCCTCGATCGAAACAAATCAGGTGCTGCCAGAGATCGATTGTATCGACTGAACTCGATTGTAAGTTACCTGCTGTCACCCCTGAACGCAAAAACTAGATTGGACGGGAACGTCACTTTTTCTTACATAAGCCGCATATGCGAACTAACTTAGTACTCAGCCACGAATTTCTTGACTAAATTCGTCTGCTGCCCATGTGACCGATCTAGGCCATTCAAAACTGAGATACATCAAGTCAGTCAGCTGTCAGACTTACAAATGTCGTTTTCCATTGGTTTCCCTCGGAGATTCACTCGTTCTGAAATCCAATGGAACAGGAAAACTGCTTCTGTTTTAATTTACAAATGGATAAGTGAAACGTCAAAAAATAATTTACGGCTGCTGTCAGCTAGCTTATATACCTTAAATACATAAATTGCACTTGTGTTAGTGCTTCTTGAGTGAATTCTGACTTAAACGACATAAACTAGAAACTTGAACGTCGCCACTCGCCACTGCTTCCCATTTAAAAGTTTTCGACCGTTAAATTGAATTTTGCGACCGTTGGTGTACACGGAACATACCTTCGTGACCATATTCTGTTGTCGTTTCGCTCTTACATTAAAGTTCAAAACAAGAACTTGTTGGATGTTGCTTGTTTACACATGCAATCGCATATCGCAATCGCACGCAACGCAATTAGCAATTCCAATGCAGAACCATTACTTGACTTGACCGTGATCCGTGATGGCGTGAATATTAATTTTCGTTCGGCGTTTGTATTATGTGTGTCGGCGTCGGATGCCTGCTGGGATCTATCTCTGGAATTCAAAGATTCGATGGAAATGTTTCCCTTGTCATCAATTATTCCCGATAGGGGTGATTGTCTTTAATTGGTCTAATCTCTGAATCTGAACAAGAAATTTGATTGTGTCGCAATATGTGTAGTTTATAGGTATTGTGAAAAAGTGAATGAAACGTTTTATGGTAAGAACAATCATATAATTCTCTTGTCACTGATCTATTCATCAAATTTTGTTGCATTCTATTTGTATTCTCAGTTTTTACACAATCGAAATCGAACGTCGTAGGTACACACCCAAATTGTTTCTTGACGTATTCCATAATTTTGCTAGTTAGATTTTAGAGTTTAATAAATCTACGCGATTGCTTTTAATCGTTTCGAAGCTGTTGAAAAATGTATGCACGCGTCTTTACTTTTCAATCGAACTAGCTATTGCTTGCGAGTTGCGACTGCCTATTCGAAGTCTCGTTGTCGTTCATATTAAAACATAGCTTTCAAAGAGGGAGGGTTACGTGTTTACTCCCAAGTAAAGATGAGAAACGCTTGGCAATTTCATAAAATGCAGCGTACTCTGGTCGGTCACATGCATGCCTCTCTATATAAATCTAGATGCAAAATTTCAAGCACAGGTTAGGTCCTAGCTCTGTACCCTTTGCCAGAGCCTGCAAGTAGAATCATCTAAGTCATATATTAGCAAGATTTTTAAGTAGTGACAATAAAAACATCTATAATTAATTAAACTCTCTTTTTCAGGTAACTTTTTTTCCCAGAGACGGCTTTGAACTACTTTTCAACGATAAGTTATAATTCATAACCAAATTAACGAACGACACAAATTACAGTGAAGAAAGGAAGATTCCTGTTCGCATACCAGATTAAAGTTGGAGGTGGCTGACTAAATTCGCAAATTAAACCTTCGTGGATAGAATGAGTTGCATACTTCGCAAGTTCTCCTTAAGCGGCGGATTCGACCAACTAAAACATACGAGTTCTGAAACAAATTACTCAATCCAATTCCGATAGAAATACATCGGAAGGAAGCTTAAGGAATGCCTTAAGGACGATCCAAACAAGGAACACCGTTCTTATGTTCATTTTAAAAGCAGAATCACACCGAAGGCAACAAAGCAATCGTTTTTGGATGCCTTAAGCTCAAACTTCTTATTTTGTTTGATTATCCAACGTTAAACAAATGTTGCAAAAAGTTAATTTGCTGTGGAACTCAACGCAGAGTGACAAATTCGAGCTGGTGAGCTAAATTAATTCAAAGATGAAAGAAAAACACACAACAGACGATTGACTCCTCGGACATCTGGAATTCAACAGTAGCATGGATCTGGATTTATTGATGATTTATGGTTATGAATACAGTTAAGCTAGTGATAAGAGATGATGTTTGTCTGTCCCAATTGGAAGAGGAGAATATTTGGTAAGTGGACTAGTTTTAGGTTATAATTTGCCAATCGTATAAAGACCTGAAAACTGTGTGTGCAGTGTTAAATTAAGTCAGTCACAGTGTCACAAGTCCCCGAGAAATATTGGTACCTAACCATTCAATCCTATTTACATTTAAAAGAGGAACGTTTTATTTTTAAAAGCATGTTGAAAGACAAAGATTATGGTGTCGTCTGCATATAGATTTGAGTTTGAGGTTTGAAATTGTGGGGAAAGATATTGAAGAGGAGAGGACCGAGTATGGAACCTTGGCGAAGTCCTGAAGCTACTGCAACTGGTAAGAAAAGATTGTCATCAAGGTAAACATTAACAGCCGTATTTATTAGATTTTCTTACGATGCCTCTACAATTTTGTTTAGTTATGTATCGCGTAAAAATTTGCACAGCCTCTTCTGAAATTGTTATTTATAAAAAAATTTCCACTGACTGTTTACCACACAAGATTGGTTTAGTTTTTTTTTTTAGTATGTTTATTTAGCAGAACTCTGCTATTTAAATTCAGTTTTAACAATTCAACTTAAAAAAAAAAGGTATATACATTTTTCTAATTCTATTAGTTCTGTGGCCACAAGGAAAAACAGCATAAGTCACTTTTTGCAATTTTTCAGGAGAGCGGTTTGAATGTTTACCTTACGATCGCAAAAAAAGTATAGAACTTATGTAAAAAAAGATTATGCAAATAATAAGAGATAGGGTAGAGTCGCCTATTCTCGAACAGTTTACCGACATTGAATAATGAACAGTCTGTAAGGGCCCTATTACCGTTCGCGAGTCGAAGAACTTTGCGAATGTGTCGACTGGTAGTATTATAGTTGGCGAAGTTATTCGTTCGCCTTGAAATCAATGCTACCAATTAAAAATAAAAAAAAATTTACTGAAATGACAGATCGAAACCTTCAAAGTACGATGTATTTATTTTAAAATAATAAAAATGATAAGCAATATAGATTTATTTTTCGAGGAAGATAATGTCCTCGCTTTTGACATAAACATGTACAGGCTAAGGCGGAGCATCAGAGACTGTTCCAATCTCCTAGAACTTCCAAACAACATGTAGGCTCTTACAAATAACCAATTTCTTTTCGAAATCAACTTCTTCAATACTTTTAGATTTGTTTCAAACTTTAGACTGAGCAAAGAAGCATTCGTATATGTGTTAAACCAAATAAAAAACAAATTTTCGTCCAAGTGCACATCTGCAATTCCTCCGATAATCAAGTTGGCCTGTGCGCTGCGATTTTTTTCTGATGGAAGTTACCAAAGGAGTGTAGGAAATGATTTGGATCTGGGCCTCGCGCAACCAACTGTTTCTGTAGTTTTAACTAAAGTACTGAATATTTTCGAATCTGTGATATGCAGTGAATGGATAAAAACAGATATGACCGAAGACGAAAAGCAACAAGCCAGAAATTATTTTTTTACTAAAACTGGATTTCCGGGTGTGGTTGGATGTGTAGACGGAACTCACATTGGAATTGTTGCCCCAGTCCGGTTAAAGCATCAGTATTTAAATAGGAAAGGTTTTTATAGCCTAAATGCTATTATTGTAAGTCAACAATATCAACTAAGTTTTGAATATCATTTCACTATCTGCTAACCGTTGGTATTTTAGGCTTGTGATCACAAAATGGTTATACGATACGTGGATGGTAGATATCCGGGATCTTCACACGATTCATTCATTTGGAACTGTATATTTCAGTTTCTTCAGTTCAAGATAATGCATTCGCATCTCCAAATTTTCTTGGTGTCGACGATTTTGCTCAAGATTCTCCTTTTCTTTCCGGTTTTCTTTAGCTTTTAACAAAGGCCATATGTTTTCCTAACATACCTTGCGATGTCATGAATATCCTTTTCAATGGTTTGTGTAGCCTGAAGTAACTGCATTTGATTGCTTGTTTGGTTTTGTAACAAATTCATCCTTTCTTTTTCCCTCTCGTTGATTTTACAAACTCTTGAGGTACGTTTTGGAGTGTTTGGGGTATTTCTTGGCAAAACATCTTGTTCGAGATCTGATGTTTCCTCACCTCCACAATCAGCATCATTGGGATGAGAACGACTGCCACTTCCACCTGGGCCAAATACCTCTCCATCTGGATTAACTGCTGTTTGAAGGCTAAGTAGGGTGTCTACAGCCTGCTCCACTGGAGACAAAGAAAGTTGAGAATAGGATCCGCCTCCTGTGCTTACCACCTCTTTTCTGTTGTTGGCAATCTTGTTTTTCAATTTTTGTTTGTAGTCCAACCATACCTTAATAATGCAAAAAATAAACAATTCAATACAAACATTTTCAGATATAAACTCATGAGAAAAAAAACAAGAATATACCTTTTGCCATTCCTTTCCTTCTCGAAAAGGTGGCCCAAGAGTATTCAGCTCCACTCCGAACAGATCCCACAACTCTTTGTTGCTTTTGTTGGTTGAGCCGAATTTTCTCAACCCCTTGGCAACGTCAGGATTTCGCTCCATCAGCTCCACCAGCTTTTGGAATTGGTGGCTATTTGTTCTCTTCATTCTACAATTTACTTTCGTATTTACATACACAATTTTTAAGTTATTAGTTTACTTACATTTTTTTAGTTAATTCACTCATTTTTCTGTCCTGTTCGCAACCGTAATTTGTTCGCTCAGTCACCGATTATTTTCAATCGAAATATTTTGACTGTTCGACTCGAAAACTATAATAACCAAGCATTTACATTCGCCTGATTATTGACATTCAAGGCGAAGTACATTTGCTGCACTCGCAAACAGTAATACCAAATAGTCACATTCGCGCAATGTTTACTTCGACTCGCGAACTGTAATAGGGCTATAAAAAATGCTTACAATGGGCCTACACATTTAGTTTTGATTTCATTTGAAAGCAAAACTCAAATATTCTTAAACCTCATATAGTTGATTTTGTTAATTATTGCAATTTATTAACAAATGAAGTAAATGTAAAAACTAACCATTTTCCCCTATTTTCGAACACTTGTTTCCCAAAGCCGAACAACAGGTTTCCTCCTTTCGAACACTTTAATCATACCTATAAAATTTTGTCTTAAATGTTAATTTCAACTAGGTACATACGAAGTAAAAACGAAATTAAGGTAACACTTTAGTGCTTGCACAGATTTTATTTCAAGAAAATAAGATTACCAATTCAAAAAGACTTAAAAAAGATAAATAGGGTAAAGGCACTAGTATCCGGACAGTTAACGTATTTGGTGACTTTGACTTCCAACAGTTTTGTCACTATTAAAGCTACCGCAAAAAATTAAATTGTTTGGAAAAGTTCAGATATTAACTAACAGTAATGCATTAATATTTTTTTCAAATATTGAGTTCTGAATATTTATAATAGATAAATTCAAAAAAGTTCGATTTTCACTAGTATCCGGACAGCAGAAATTAGTCTCCGGACACTTTTTTTTTAGTGTCCGGACACAAAACTTTTATATCTAGTTTATATCCTTTTCGCCTTTATTAAATAAAACGCTTTTCATTTTTTATGAAATATAGGTACTTTAATTATTTATAGATATATATATCTACCTATATATATGTAGGAAGTTTCGATTTATTAATACAAGATATGAAATATAAAATATAAAGTATAAAGTCTTTGCAAATTTACGTTAATACAAAATTATGGATTATGTTCCGCGCAACTATTCCATGACCGCCGTCGCTCGTGGTTAAAAGAGAACTCTCTGCTTGTCCCCTCTTTTTTTCCCAAGTCACCTCCGTCATCTGTCGTTCGCCTCCACATCAAATTTCTTCATCCGAACCATTGCCACACACCAAGTCGAGTCAGCACCCTGTAGAATTCCATTGCCTTTGCCATCCAAACCAGCAAGTAGCCAGCTCCGCACACCCCAGCGACGATGCAGATAAGTTGTGCTGGTGTCATTTCCACGAATTGCTTTGCCTGTGTCCAAGTGCACTGGACTTTTATACGGAGCAAATTGGGTCATACTCGGCTGTCGACTGGTAATGCGATACAGTGGCATTCGCCTAGCAAGACGACGCTAAGAAATTCCGCTGATCGTTTTTGATGACGATGACGACGATGACCTGGGAATGGACTGATTAATAAAAGAAATAAAACGATGAATAACTTAACTTATCTTATCTTATTCGACCTACATTAATATTTTTTTCAAATGTTGAGTTCTGAATATTTATAATAGATAAATTCAAAAAAGTTCGATTTTCACTAGTATCCGGACAGCAGAAATTAGTCTCCGGACACTTTTTTTTAGTGTCCGGACACAAAACTTTTATATCTAGTTTATATCCTTTTCGCCTTTATTAAATATAACGCTTTTCATTTTTTTATGAAATATAGGTACTTTAATTAATTATGGATATATATATCTACCTATATATATATTATATTTATGAGAAACAAAACAAAGGTATTTAAAATACCTGCACAATTCACAGCACATATTCATTATTTTTAATATCAAAAAACAAAAGTTAAAAAAAAACAATTCGAATAAATATTCACATAAACAAAAATTAAAAATCACAAATAGTTTATTCAGTTCTTTACTTAGTAATATGAATCAATAATTATATCAAAATTCTTAACCATGGAAAATAAAAGATTATAGAAATAACATAATAATGAAAGCAAAATAAATAGTAATTCAAGTAAAGGATTTTAGTGTTCCTTGTATTAAAAAAATTTCGAACGCCAACTTTCGTTGGCCCAACGGTTCTTCTAAAGAATAAAACTCCGAATTCTCAACGTTATAATAAGTGTATATTGATTCGCGTCTCGCTTAGAACTAACTGTTAACAATATCAGATACTTAAAATCTAAACTTAAGTTGGCCTTGGTTCCCACGAACGCGTCCGCGCGTGCAGGAAATGCGAGTCATGTGTATCGCCGAGAGTTCTCGCGTTACCATCAGGCAGGTGCTGCAACTGCGGCGCTTGCACTTTTTTATCGTCAGGTGAATAGCCGAACGTGTTAACTTTCAGTTCAAAATTCTAAATAAGAGAAAAATAAATAAATAATAAGTAGTTCAGTTGAAAATGGTATGTTATGTTTGTTATATAAATATGTAATACTAGTAATAGTGACATACAACATCTTTTTTAGATGCTAGCTCATAGTTCAAGTCTGCCATTGAAGTGCAACTAAGATGAAACCATCTAACGCAAGAATCGCATCCAATATTTTTTAAATTGTCGTCTTCTTTCTTTTTCATTTTTTTTCTTTGGTCTGATTTCCTTTTTTTAGTTTCCTTTCTTGTCAATCGTTCTTGCTTCCTTTTTTCAATTGCGTCACTTTTGTCCATCTTATCTTTTTCTTTATTGGCATGAATCTCTCGCCACGCATCTGATGAAATTGCGCTAGGCGATCTGCATACAATATTCCCTCCTAGTTTTATTTTGTTTTTACTGTTAAAATAAGTAGGTTTTGGGTTAAACAGATGTGTTGACAAAACTGAGCTTGATGTACTTTCACGTCGAGATAGTATTGATTGTGATGGTCCTGGGGATAGATTATTAACCTCATCTGACAAAAAATCATTAACAGAACACGAAATGTGCTGGTAGTTTGCCGTTGGATTCGATTCTATTTCGGGTTCAATTCTTTCCTTGCTTGTGCCAGGGATGCATTCGTTTTCTTTTTCCAATAACCCATCCCTATTCAATACATATACTCCGACGCTTAAGTCTCCTAGTCCTCCTTGAAGCCCTCTGTAATGATTAAATACGACCATTTCGTTTGGAGTTTCTTAATTGATTGAATTTTGTATTCTTATGCGGCTATGCCGCTAACTTAGAGTTTATTTATGTATCCCACGCTCGCCTGAGCGTGGTTTCCAATGACGAGCAAATAAGTTGCTCGTGGACAATTGGAATGTGCTGACTGAGCAGCATGGTTTCCAATGACCAGCAGCTTAGTTGCCCGTGGGATCGGAATGTGTTATATACTGTGGTGTAGGCAATTTCACACTACACCTCCAAGTTCAGCATCCACAGTGATGTCCAGTGTTGAAGTTGTTGGCGACTTGTTCGAAGATTTTGACGCTTCGGTTTTAATAACTTCTAAAACGAGATGGGCATCAACTCCAACATTTTGCAACTGTTCTGACAATGCCTCAATCACATCGGCAGCAATCTTAAATTTTGATGACTTAGTCGATTGTTCTTCATCGGATAATTCGGGAGCTTGAGCTATTACTAATCTCTCAACATTGTTTTTAACGCATTCCGTATAGTCAACAGCGGATGGGTCCAAGGGATACAAGCCACATCTTTTAAATCCATTTTGTATGGTAGCCACCATATCCCTGTTTTTGACGATAGCATCATTCAAAAGGGGACAGAAGTTTCTCTTTGTTAAAGCCTGTCCCAAATTTTTAGACTGCCAATCACGAATGGTTTTTTTCAGTCAGATTTCAAGGGCTTGAAAACACTAACGTCCGCCGGTTGCATGATGTGGGTGGTATTCGGCGGCAACGCATACAAAATTATCTGGTTGTTGCTACAAAACTCACTTAGTTCCAGGGTTAAATGCGACTTGTGCCCATATACGAACAATATTACAGGCCGTTCCACGTTATTATTCAGCAACCGCTTGTGAACGCAATTGGCAACGTATTCGAAAAACGTTTCACTTTTCATCCATCCGCTTTCGCTTCTGCCCAAAAACCAGGATTTCGGCATGCTGTCAACAATTTATTTTGGCGGACGCAAATATGGAAACACCACCATTGGTTCAAAAAGGGTTCCGTCTGCTGAAAAAACAATTAGCACCGTTAGCGTCTCTTTTTCATTTCCAGCAGCAATGTGGTATATGTTCTTGTAACCTTTGGGGGCTATAACTTTGCCAGTTTTTGGACAGAGGCAAAAACTGCTTTCGTCATTTAAAATTTAAAATTCGCTTCGGATCATTCATGACTTGCTCCTGACCAATGCTTTTTAAGTATTCTATTAGTTCCCTAAACCATTTAAACGTTACGGTTATTATTCATTGTTTCGTACAAATTTCTGTACTCTTCAATACGCTTAGAACTATAAGAGAACCAGTTGTGAACTTCTCGAACCAGGAATTCTAATTGTCTAGGCAGTGTCTTGGCTGCATTCTCTGCACATAAATGCAAAGAGTGAGAGACACATTTTACGACAACAAGATCCGGCAAGTCATTTTTCAGGAGAACTGCCACAGATTTACGTACACCTACCATTACACTTGCACCATCCATACCTATTCCAACCATATTTTGAAGATTTAGGCCATCAAATTCTAATTGAGCTTTTAAAGCACCATATATGGCATTGGCATCACAGTCTGTTGTTCTCGTAACAACGTTCTATTGAAAAACAAACAATCGAAAAAACCTCTTCAGATTTTGTGGTATTTATTATTAAAATGAAATGTGAAAATACTACAAAACTCTTTTTTAGTTTTCTTTTATCCCTTTAGGACTCTTGTCGGCACATGTTTTTGCGACGTACTTAATAATCAAAACTCAAAATGGCGAACCTCCATCTGACATTAATCGGCAGCCATTAAAATTCAATCTTGGGCCTAATTAGCCGGTCGCCATGTTGGCAGTACTGCCAACAACAGTCAGTTAATTTAATAATTCGATAAAAAGTAGTTATTACTTTTTTTTGCGGAACTGAGAAAAAAACGTATCATCACACAGAGAATCTTCAGAGTCGAGACATCTGTACTGTAGAGTATCAGAGCTGATAATTAGCGATGGCTGTGGATTAAAAAGTCCTCAAGAAAAAATAAAGGCTTGGATGTCTATTTACAAGGAAGTATTTTATTCAAGTGAAGGATTAGATAAAAGAACAAAATATAATATGTCAAGATTAGGTGAATTAGGTGAATAAGAAATAGTTATATTCAAAGTACAGATGGCAGTATTAAATAATAATTGTAAGTGTTGCCATAGTACAATAGTATTAATTCATTATATTTAACAACAATGATGGAAAAAGTCGAGTCGCCTACCTCTTTTAACAGATCTTCTAGCATACAAGGGCTGAGTACATTTTTTATGAGCATTGCACACTTTGTTTATGAAGCTTTAATTTAGATAAAGTTTCAGAATTGTTGTCCAAGCTCGGTAAAAGTTCAGTCAAGTGATTCACAGTTTGTATAGAAGCATGTTCTGCAATTTTGTTTTTTTCCGAACAGAAGGGTATGAATGTAGATGTTATTTTTTTAACATGATTTTGCGGTCTTGTCTGCTGCAACTGCTTTTTTATGCTTCTCAGTCTTAGCGTGAGATATCAAGTCCTTTCTGTGAGCTATTAAATTTGCTTTACAATACTTGCATATTGCCATGGTGTCGCTTGTTGGATTTGGCGATATCCAATCTGTAAATCATATATGTTCTTCCTTTTGAAATAAATTAGTAAAAATGTAAGACAAACCTTTCAATAAAACATCGCACTCCCATACTTTGGTGTATTTTTGACAATATTTTTTTTCTTTCGGCATCTCTGGAGAAATTAATTTATGATATGATATATGAACAGCTGATTTGCTGTCACTGTCAGATGTTCTAGTGTTGCAGAAAGTACACTACTCACCACCAGATGTCGTAACTATCATTAACAAATTTAGGTGAAGTTCACACTAAGCAGTTCAATTTAAAAACTGAATTTAAAAAAAAATATTATGCCCCTAAAAAACCCCCTAAAAAACCCCCTATACACTTTTTTTCACCCTAAATTTAGGGGGAAAACCCCTAAGTTGGCGACACTGATTGGCGCCCTATCTTTAGGTAATAAAGTTTTCCCTTTTTTGTTAGTTATGGGATCAGGGTATTTCAAATGCTTGTCAAAGCTTGAAGATGGACTACTTATCGGAATATATGTTTCGGCACTGACTACTGCTGTACTCGTAGAACAACTTGGTCTATTTTCATTGGAAACTGTTTCACCTAAAATCAATACAATAAATATTTGCTTACTGTTTTACTTTTAGAGTTTAATTTACAATGAATCATTTAAAATGTTACCCACTAGATACCTACTTACAATTTTGAACATCATTTAAAATATTATCTATTGCTTCTTCTAACACATCATCATCTACAATGTCATCCTTATTTGCTTGAAGGAATGATGAGGTAGCTGTTAAGATTCCCCGATGAAAGTACCCTCTTCTATTGAATAAAGTACTCCAAACGAATATGGTAACATATAAAATATGATATTGGTTTTATTATAATTTAGGTGTGTAATATAATTCAAGAATAATGTTTAAGTTATTTATATAAAGTAAGTTAATTATCGCAGATAGAACCTTCCATGTCGACGGCTGAGAAAGAAGAGACCGAAGAGTTGTCGTCTACAAAAGCATGTTGTTTCAGATGACTGCAAGTTTTATGGTTGTTCTAATAGATGTCGTGATGAACGTTTAATAGCTGGATGCGTGGTGCCAAATCATATTCAACAGTAGCGTCGATATCGTCCAGCATTTCTAAGTCAGATATGGAAGGGTTTTCCAAAATAGCAATGGCGGCTTCTTCTAATACATGTTCAATTTGTAATGATCTATCTTCCAATTGAAATGGTTGAGGATCCTGAGTCGACAGAAGTTTTCTTCGAGTTTGTGTGATTGTTTTTATCAGATTTTCAAAGTTAATTTCATTTTCTTTTAGCTCAATTTGAATCGAAAACAAAACTTTCTCTGCAACATCCACTTCTTCAATAGTAACTGCTGTTTGATGTTCAACGGCACTATTGAGATTTTCCAAGTTATTTTGGATGCATTTCGTGTAGGATTGGGATTGAATGGGCATATCCCACATTTCTTAAATGCATTCTGTATAATTATGGAACGATCAGATTTATCCAGAACTAGTTTCAACAGTTGGCAAAAGTTCGTTTTTGTAACTGTTTTCCCATGGTTTTTGTGGTAAATTATTCCAGTCCAGTTATTCCAGCCATTTGTAATGTAGGCCAATAGGAGATTTTTGGAAGGGATAGGACGTTGGAAGTTTAAAAGTGACAGGATGATGGATGTGGACGGGATATGAAAAAAAAAAAAAAAAATAGGGAAAGGAAATAGAAAGGGAACGAGATAGCTGAGTGCGAGGGACGTGGCATGCTAGCGATGCTCGACTTTACTCGCCGGAAATGGGGTGGTTCTTGCCCCCACACTCAACCGAACCTACTATACAAAAAAAAACATAAATCATGCCAAAAAAATTACTTACTATGGCGGACGGACATCCACCACACTGTAGGGTGCTGCTGATTTTGTTGCAGCGGTTGCCTTGCCCTCCCAACCTTGAAGCTCGTAGGCGGAATTTTTAAGCTTCCCCGATGATGTGGATGCTGCTGGCGCCTCAGACCATCCCTGCCGAATGGGTTTTAGACATCCCTACCGCACCCCCTGAAAAATTGCCTCAGCAAATCATTGTGATCTTAGATCACAAAACAAAAACAAATCAAGTCCCATGTATATGGCGTGAATGAACAACTGAATTTATTATTCGCATTTAAATCGCATTAACAAAAAAACAAGCAAATATTTACAAAAAAAAATTATATACTAATTAAATGAAATTGAAATTTTTAACAAGTACAAAGAAACAAAAAAAAAAAGGAAAACTAGGCTGTAGTTATCGCCGCCCTTATAATGCTATTGGCAACCCTATCAGCATTCAGCTGCCACCAGACAATTTTAAATTTGTACCCTATATCCCTACCTAGAAAGAGCTCTTGTTAGGTAGCATTTATATGGGCCTTTTTCGCGAAATATCGCACAATAGAAAAAAACAGGGTGGAGAAAACGAGACCTATTACAAAAAAATTAACGAACACGAAAATTAACCAATAAAATAACGCCAAAACCAAAAAAAAATTTAAATTTAACAAAAAAAACTTAAAACTAACAAAACGAAACAAAAGAATCGTTAGGTACTATCGTACAAACAAATTACGGCAAAATTAATTTAGCTTTTGCTTTGTGGGGGCTAATGGCCGTTTACTATATATAATATTACTATATATATACATATATATATAGGTAGGTGCACTTGCACAGTTGGAATATGTAATATGGATGTGTATTATATAAAAATGTATGTATGTATTAAATTTCACTTTAAATTTTAGGTTTTTAGGTTCTTTAAATCTTTCCTATTTTTGCGTATTCAATTTCGAATTTTTTGTGAAGATCGAGCTATCGTTTCTTTGTAGTAATGGGTGCTCAAGGTCACCTTACTACACGTTGTCTAAGTCTTCTCTTCTCTGACGTTTCGCGGAGGCAACGAACACTTCTCGCATCATCTTCTTTTCGCTTAATCTGAGGAATTTCATCCACCGTACATTTGGACTAAATCTGTGGAATTTGCCCACCTCCAATTTTTTGAGTGGCGGCACCGACTTTTAATTTTGATTGTCGGTGACCGCCAAAATTTAATTTCTTAGGCTTTTTGTAGCCGCCTATCAAAAAAAAAACTCACAATTTAATACCTTTTTTCACACACTAAGCCTTATTTCACTTACCCCGGTAATGTAGAAGTGAATCTTATTTAAGTAAGTATTTCTTGTACTTCTTTCTTTTGCACTGCCTTTTACTTCCAAAAGGGCTTTATAGAAACAACTTCACTAGGTAATATACCACTGTACAATAAGTCTACTAGTTTATGGCACCTAGTGCCTCTGACGGTCGTTATGTCCGAAATGATTCTAAAATTTCTTTGTTACAGTGGGTGGTTTGAAATGCTGCAATAATGCCCCCATACCAGTTAGATTTTTTTTTTGCAGTGTTCCCGCTATTGAGAGTACATTGAATATCATTATTATAGTTTTCCCTTTCTTTTTTGTTAGATTGGGAACACCATGTACAAACTAAATTCATTTAGTGGGGACAACAACCATATACGGCAACAGGGAACATTACAGGGAACAAATTCCCAACAAACAGGTCGACAATTGACATTAGGTAGGTCCACTTTTTAGCCCTTTAAAAGCTCCGACATCAGCTGGCTGCATAATGTGTGTTTAATTAGGTGGCAGCGAATACAAGATAATTTGGTTGTTGGAGCAGTCTAATGTGCATCGATATACGCGACTTATGCCCATCTACTAAGAGATGTACTGGCCTTTTAATTTGGTGCTGATCGAGCCAATTTGAAAAATCGTTTGCGATGTATTCATTTCAGTCCTCATCCAACCTGTTTCTGAACGACCAACAACCCAGTCTTCAGGCATGTTGCTCACAACTTTAAAGGGCACTTTTTGGTAGGGAAATACTATAACGGGTGGCAATGGTTCACCACTCGCGCTGAAGACTAGAAGGACTGTCAAGTTATCTTTCTCATTAGCAAACTTAACTTGATAAATATTGCGATATCCTTTGGGTCCAATTACATTCCCAGTTTTTGGTGCAAGGCTAAATGATGTTTCGTCCCCATTGAAAATACGTGTAGGGTCATCCAATATGTCTCTACAGTTTTCCTCTATTAAATGCGCCTCCAAGTCTCTGAACCATTTCCTTATTGTTTCTTCCTTTATAACGGCTCTGGCCTTACTTACAATTTCGGGAGCACGTAAAGACAGAGACTCGCTATGCCTTTTCAGGAAATTATAGTACCATTTTTTCCCAGGTCTATCATTTTTGAAAGGAGTTTTTCTTTTTTCGTCATTAATTATCTTTTTTTTTTTATAATCAACACGCGCTAAAGAGGTTATGACTACTCTTATAGTGTATAAGTTAATTTAACACAATACCGTTTGAGGAAAAAAAAACTTTATTTAATTCTACTTAAACAATGTACAACTAACAACTACGGTTAACACTAAGCAACTGAACGACAGGTAACATGCAGGCACATGTATTTATAGCATGAAGATAATGTCGCAGACGCGACGTCAGCATTCCCTGGAACGGCAGGTGCAGCTACATAGATCATATTCGCTGACGCTGTGGGAAACGAAGTTGCGCGTGTTGATGGTTGAATGTTTCGTGGGAATCGGATGTTGCGCGTGTCGCTGGTTCGTTTTGGTAACTTTGCTGGTTCGGGTTGTTAACTTATACACAGCGCGGGCATTAAGGAAATTGGGATAAGGAAGATAGGAGATTCCGATGCACATTGGTTTAAAATGCCTGTAAATTGTACTGAGGAGGAAACACAGAGCTAGGTAAGGCCTTCCACATTCGTGTTGTACGGCTTATGAAAGAATCTCTATATTTCCTAGTACGACCGAAAATAGGCTGAATGGTAAACTGATGGGCATTCCTAGCATGACGAGTATTGCGGTTGAATTGTTCAAGGGGCGGAATGCAGCTGGCGATTTCGGTTGAGCACTGTTTGTTAAAGAAGCGATAAAACAGTGAGAGACATGCTACATTTCTGCGATGTTCAAGCGAATTTATTGAATTCGCGATATTTGTGTCTCCGATTAGTTTTATCGCCCGATTTTGGATCCTATCCAGTAGGTGTAGCGTGGTTTTTGGCGCACCAGACCAGATATGAGAATTGTACTCAAGTTTAGGGCCAATGAACGCCTTATATATTAGCCAGATCAGAAGGGGTAAAATATTTCTTGCACCGTTTGAGGAAACCTAGACATTTCGCAGCGTTCTTGGCGACTTCGTGTATATGTCGTTCCAACGAAGGTTGTTATAAACACACATACCGAGAATGGAAAGTATTTCGGTTTCTGTGATACAAGTGCCATTCATAGATAATGGCTGAAGGTTCGGGTTTCGCTTTAGAGACAGCAGACAGCATTGTGTTTTGGAAGCATTAAATTCCACTCTGTTGGTTAAACCCCAATTTATAATGCTGTCAAGGTCGTAATTTACTGAGCTTAACATACGATGTTGTTCCAGTTCTACGGCCGAAGAGCAGGGACGTGAGTCCTGGAATGAATATCAGAAGCTGAGGGTGCTGTCATCAGCGAAAGAGTGAATTGGATTAGAAGTTACAGACAAGAGATCATTTATAAAAATGAGAAAGAGAGTCGGAGACAAAACTGAGCCCTGGGGAACACCAGCATTTAAATGGTGAATTTGATTTCTGGGGAAAACCACATTTGGCTTTGTTTATTGTTGTTTAGTGTTGTTTTTCTCTGACTTGGTAAGTACAGTTCCAGAACCTGGTTTTTTGATCTCATCAACAGTTTTGCTCTTAATTCTGTCATGAAGCGTTGTGACTGGAACTCCATATACCCTACTTGCTGCCCTTATACCAATTGACTCATTGCGGATATCTCTCAACGCGGCTGCTAATGAAGCCTCAGTATATTTTTGTTTTTGAGTCATTATTTGAACCTATAAAATGAAAACCGTTAAAATATTGGGTGATCGAGAATAGGAAACCATAAAAGTGTCAGTTTCCTTATTCCGAACACCAACGAGTATGGTGTTCAAGAAAAGGAACACTAATTTTTTATATGCGGTTTGTGATCTATTAGGATTACAAATTTTTCATTATTTAATTAAATTTATAATACATAAACTAAATTTATCACAATTTGGCAAAGTCTAATCATTCAGCCCTATCACAGAATCCATTCGTAGCAAATCTACGAATCGAAGTTACGATACGAACTACGAAAAAATGCTATCACACATTCCGAACGAAATCGGAATTATCACACATTCCGGAATTCGAAATCAGCTGTTAAGTGTCAAATTTGTCTAATTTGTGAAAATTATTGAAATAAATTGTGCGCTAAGCTTATAAGTATTCAATAAACTCGGTTTTATTCTGAAATCTAAATATATAATCACGAAAAATGGAAACTATTGGCTTCGCAATTATTGTTGCTCAAGAGGAATCCTTCAGGCGAAAGTCCAATCTGAAAATTCAAAGAAAAATGTTTCGAGACGCTTGTGACCCATTTGATCTGGATCTGTTCAAAAATTTAAATAAACTTACAGATTTCAAAGAAATTTCCGACTCAACAAATCTACATTTAAGTATGTATTAGATGAACTGCAAAATGATTTTGAGCCATCTGTGTTTTCGTGCTCAATAACTCCAATATGTCGCCTCGTGGCAGTCTTAAGGTTTTTCGCAGGAGGTGGTTACCAACTTGGAGTAGGTAACGATTATGAAGTTGGAATGGCACAATCCACCTTTTCCACAACACTCAAAAATGTTCTGAACATACTGGAAAGAAGGCTTTGTCCTGTCTGAATAATTTCAATTTTTTTTTGCAGGAGCTGTTCTTGTATTTTATTTTCTTCAATTTGCATTTTCTGCAAGTCCCACAGTTTGTCTATTCCTCTGTAAACTCTTTTTGTGTTCGCTGCAAGCTCTTCGAAAAGTTTTCCTTGTTCCTCGTATTGTTTTGCAGTTTTTATGTAAAAACTATTCTGCTGCTCAATTTGCTTTTTAAGAAGGCTTGTTGTGTCATCTGTTTTACGAGACGTTGACGGCAAACACGCTTTTGGTCGGAGTGTCCCGTGGTCGGATGACATAGACGCATCTAGAGTGTTATTAAGCTCAGAAGCAATAATATCACTTTCTGCCTGTTCTTGAAATTCAACAGGATTAACAGATCCAAAAGAATATGAACCTCTTATTCCTGACGTGGAAGTCTGAAGACATGCATGTTTTATATGTATGTATGTGTTTTATTTAGTATATATAACTATTAAGTTCAATTTACAATTTATAAAAAGTTTAAATTCAAATTACAAAATATTGGATAAAATGTGGTTTGACAACAATTTTTTGAATACTCTTTAACACATTTTCATTTTTAATTTCATTTGGTAGTTCATTAAATAGTTTAAGTCCTTTGTACATAATCAAATTTGTAGTTCTGACGTCTCTATAAAATTGCTAATAAAAATCCGTATTTGACCTCAAATTGAAAGGCTGGACATCCTGGGCATACTGCAGATTCGATGAAAGATAATTTGGCAATAGGCCGTGTTTCATCTTATATACAAAAATAAGGACGTTGAAGTGAATCCGTTGGTTGATATTCATCCATCGTAGACACGATAACATCCATTGAATTGGCGTGTACCGATTGCATTCAATATTTGAAGTCGTCTTAAGCTTTCAACATTCCCCATGAACAGGATTGTAGAGCAGAACTCAAAATGAGGTTTTACGATGGTGTTATATATGTTAATCGCACACATTGTTGTTATATTATTTCGAATTCTTCTTACGAAACCGAGTTTTTTGGAAATTTTGTTCGTTATGTACCTAGTCGATGTGGTTTTTGAATTTTAATTTATTGTCCAAAATTATACCGAGATACTTTATTTCACGCACCTGTTCGCTAACTTCTCCATTTACATTTAAATTTAAGTTAATCTCACTATTAAACAACATGCATTTAGTTTTGTTTATATTAAGTTTAAGTTTGTTCATTTCTTACCATTTACGTAAATTATTTAAGTCATACTCAATGTTGTTTAGCAGCACACTCATATCTTTTCCACTCACAAACAATAGGGCATCGTCTGCAAATAACGATATCTTGCAATATTTAAGTTTCCTATCTATTTCGTTTATATACAACAAAAACAACAAGGGACCAAATATGGTGCCCTGAGGTACACCAAAAGTCGTAAGTGCTATTGATGAGAGTTCACTTCCTATTTTATTGCGCTGTGTTCTATCGCTTAAGCTTGCCGGTATAGAATTACTAATGTTGTTTATGCTTTCGATAAAGTACGAGTTAAATTTATTTTACGTCTATATAAATTTCTTAATCTTTGATATTCATACCAATCATCTACTGTATTCAGAATGCTTGCTCGTTGATACGCTCGAATTTTTTGCAGTTTGATTTCATTCAAATCTGACGTGAACCACTTATTATTGCACTGATTGATGCGTTTTATCACAGTCTGTTCTTGTACACATTCTAAAAGGGCGAACTGCAAACTTTCCGCGATCATTTGAAAATCACCTGAAAGGATACCCGCTCATTTTTCACTTATCATTGATCTAAATTGCAATTTTCGATACTTAAACACTTGAACCATTTTATTATCTTTATTTCGCGTTCTTTTTTCAACGGGAATCTTCACAACAATTGATTCATGGTCACTAACTTTGAGATCTGGCACGATTTCTGCTGTTACATTTTGTTCTACCGGTACTAAAACATAATCGACTAGTGAGCAGGTTGTAGCAGTAATTCTTGTACATTTATTGATTAATTGTTTAATGTTATTTATCACAAACACTTCTTTCATAGTCCTGGAGTATGTTGTATTGTCTAACAAATTAATATTTGTTAAACCCACGATGAAATAAATAAAAGCGCTTACAAAATTCAATATAACTTTATTATTTCCGGTTAAAGAAAAGGAAATGAAAGAACAAGTCAGGCTAGCGAACTGATCGGATGAAAAGCCACGAAAAGACTGAAGACTATTAATTACAATTCATTTAGTATGTATGAAGTACATATAAAATACATATCCATGAAAGAAAGAGATAAATATAGAGGGATTTAGTTAGGATAGGAAATAGTTTTACCAACATTAAAGTCACCCATAATTGTTAATCTCTTACAATTCAGTAACTTTTGGTCCAACCAATCTGAGAAAACATCACAAAACTCGCGTTGCGAACTGTTCGGTGATCTATATACTACAGTAATTGTTTCCGCAAAATCGTTCAAATAAACTTCTACGCTAAGTAACCACGTTTTCATCGGAACAGTCAAAACCTCTTTTTTTCTGTATTGAAGACATTTGTTTATTAATAATACAACACCACCTGTATGCCTACTAGTACTGTCGCATCTAATCGGAGACCAGTAATTTTCGAAACTAATTTCTTCATCTTTGATATCTTTAATTAAATGTGTTTCAGATAAAGCTATTACATCAAAGTTGTTATTGAGGACTATTGATTCAATTTCATTAAAATTTATTGAAATACCTTGTGCATTTAAATAGAGACAAGAAATGTTTTTTAATTGCTAGTACTCAATTTTATTCTTTAATACTTTGATTTGTCTTTTAAAAACTGGGCAATCTTTATCATTCGCACTATGATTGGAGTCAGTGTCTATTCCCAATGAAATATGAAGTTTATTACAGTTTACGCAATTTATTTCATTACTTTGGCAGTCTTTTACTACGTGTTCACCACCACATCTAATGCATGCCACTTTATTTCTGCATACACTTGCTTTGTGGTTGAAACCTTGATGTTGTTGAGCGAGTCTGCTTCTCAAAATAACCTCCACAATAAAAATCCAGACAATCCAAATTATTTGACAAGTATGTATGATTTTATTTCCTATAATAAACAATGTCTAATTGAACATTTTGAAATCTTATTGTGCAGTTTACTTACAAGGTGGCAACATAAAAAAAGCAGACTAAATCAGCAACATAACCCTTCCGCTGGTTTCTTTCCAGAATTTTCTTAATCCGCAGAGGAACGATTTTTCTTCAACGTGGTTCTCCACAGTTCTTCTTTTTCCTCCTCAGGCTAAAACACAACTCACTGAAAAAACTTCTTTCTATTCATTACTATGTAAAGAAAATGGTTACTGTTGCTTTTCTTTATTGTCGACTGCGACGCGAGTATATGTGTTTTGTAATGTTTTTGTGAGGAAAGGAGAAAGAAGAATTGAGTGAATAATTACTTATGTGATTTTAGTTTGACTCTGCGGGTCGAGGTTGCCACTTTGTGAGTTAACTTTTGATTACACTTTCTATTTGAATGTACATGTACATGTATATAATCCATATATGATATAAATTAAGTTGGCTCGATGACACTTGACAATTAAAACACCTTCGTAAATTAAAATACTCCCTAACATAGCATTTTACCCATCCTACTTTTATTGAGTTAATTTCAATCATTTTATTAAAAGTCTCCTTGTCCACTTCCATCACTATATTTAGGTTTCTGAATCTTTTTTTATTTCTAAATGATTTCACTATTTGTAGTTCAGCGGTGCATAGCACCGGATTTTGTTTCTTAATTTTGTTTACAACATCATCTACGATCTCATCATTTTCTAAGTTCATTACACAAATTTTTGGTTTAATCATAATTGGCATTTCAACTTTATAGCCATCCTTTAATTTATTTTCAATTTCATTTTTTAATTTTTCAGACGAATCTTTATCTGCACACTTGATTACAATACTCCCATTGCTTTTGTTTATCACACTATTGATGTTCAAATTGGTTGGATCAATGTTACTTTTTAGTTCTTTTCTGGTTTCATTTGATTACTGTTTGTTTTTTTTGGATAAACAACAACAGATGGTTGACAACATTTGACACTTATCGGTGTTTTTTTTTATTATCGATGCATACGACTCAGCTTTTTTCTCATTATTTTTAATTTCTCTTACTATGTCATTTTTAATTTCTCTCACACTCTCTAATACCCCTCGATTGTCTTTATTTACTTTCCCGACATCGTTACACAACTTCTCGCTTTGTTCTTTAAAACTCTCACTAAAAGCACTCATTTTCTATGCTTCTGGAAGCGAATTTGGGCTTTTTATGGAAATGAGTTTTGAAAGATCGCCGTTAAGGCCTCTAATAAAGGTATCTAATGCTCTATTTCGATATCCCTCGATAGTTGTAGCCGCAGTTTCGGGGCTTAGACATTCAGTCTGAATCTTATTAATAATAAGAGTAAGTTGGTGATTGACTTCACCGAAAAATTCATCAATTGTTTTATTACCTTGGTATAGAGAGTATAATTGGTATGCTAATGTTCTGACATCTCTTTTATCGGCATAGTGAAGAGATAAACATCTTTTTATTGCCGACCAATCCTCATCTGGGATGTTATATGCAACAAGTGCTGTGTCTGCTTCTTCGATTATTTTTTGTCTAATTGACCTAATAATCGCCGTATATAGTGGTTTTGTTTTATCTCATTTCCCTTTATTTCCTTTCTTGCTTTGACATGTATTCTCTTAATAAATTCAGGCGATTGTGCAGGTAAGGTAGATAATATATTTTTTTTTTAGTACGTGATAATATAGTGCGCTCAAAACATCGCAAACCCCACTTGGAAGTGAAATGAAAATTGTATTTATTTAATTTATTTTTCTTAAATTCTTATGAGACTTATTTTCGTAACAAACCTTCTTTGTTTGCGGTCGCTAAAGAAGCAAACAAAAAGGAAAACGAAACGTTGTTTTCTCATTGGCGAATAACCTTAGCGTGGTATATTCCAATTGTTTTACCCTGCAGGTCTTCAAGTTGGTAAAGGCAGTTTCCAATCTTCTTTCTCACTCTGCACTTAAGGAACTTGTGCATAAACTTTGAGTTCTTATTATTGGCAAATGAGCTGTGCTCAAAGTTCCGCCTATAACCTTCCTGACCTTCCGTAAAACTAATATCTTTCGCTCGAAGATTGTAAACTCTTTCACCTTTAGCATGTGCGCTTTCAAGATTTTTTTTTATTCGGTTCCTAATTAAGTTCATTTTATCAGGTTTAGGTATGGTCTTTATATCAGATTCAGCAAGGCAGTCTAACATCTCAAGGATTTTGTACTCCGAACCATTTCGAATCATATTCTCACCAAACATGGCGAAATAAGGGGAGCTATTAATTGCTGAATGCAAGTCACTACGCAGTATATATGCAATAAGAGATACATGCCTATCCCATTCATTATGCTCGTTTTTAATTAAAACCCTTAACTTGGCTAAGATTTCTCTATTTGCCCTTTCAGAAGCATTCGCCTGTGGGCTATATCGTCCAGTTCTTATATGTTTGATGCCATAGGTATTGAGCAATTTCGCGAATTCTTTGGAAATGAATTGCTTCCCATTATCGCTGTGCATGAACTGAGGTGTACCAAATAGATGAAAAATTTCTGACTCTAGATAGCTGACAACATTAAGTGATGTAGCTTTCTTCATTGGTTTCAGAAAAACAAATTTAGTTAAATGGTCAATCGCAATAAATATCATAGTTTCCTTGCTTGGTCCGAGGATATGGACCAAGAAAATCTATATATAACCGCTGCATTGACCTTTCGGTTACGAACTGATTACCCATCTTGGGACGAAGTGTTGAATTATGTGGTTTTATACATTTGCACACCTCGCATGTGTCAACGTATGCCTTGATTTGTTTTGCCATACCGGGCCAGAAATATTTTTGTTTTATTCGGAACAGAGTCTTAGTGAGGTCCTCCTCCGTTTGAGGGGTGGGGAGTGTTTGAGTGGAAGGTTTGGGAGGGCTAACTCTACATTCAATTTGTTGTAAGCGATTGTTTATTAGTTTAATTTGCTCCATTTGAGCATTAACTGCACCCGTTAATTGGGTTATTACTTCTTTTATTTGTTCCATTTTATAATAGGAGTGTGTGTTAAGTGGGTGGTATAATAGGGGATGTAAAGAAATGATTATTGGGTGTTGTTTATACACTTTGCAATTCGGAATTATTGTTTATATCTTAAATACTATACTTTTCCTGCAAGTCAAATGTTTTATGAACTAGTCAAAAATAATAATTTATCTTAAATGCTACGATACTCTTTTTGTTCAAATATGTTATTATTTATCTTATAAAAGAGTGTACTGGCTTACAGTATGATGAGTTAAGACATCTGGAGCTGCATCGGGTGGTCCGTAGGTTTCCCTTTTGGCTGGTTTCGGCCTACTCGTGGTACGGTTTCCGCCACAGTTGACTCGGTACAGTTGAATCAGATCTAAGTTGTTCTTTAACCGTGTTCTTATGTGAACGGTGTTTTTTTTTTTTTTTTGAATGTCACAATCACGCACTTTTTATAAGATGCACTGCTTTTCCTTTTAAGTCGTGTTCTTAAGTTAACGACTTGGGCTGGTATCCACTTCACAGATTAGTCTTGGTACGTACGATTTAACTTAGTATGCGTAAATTAAACTTAGTACGCGTATTTTAAACTAGGTACGCACAAATTAAACTTGTTTTGTGATTTTGGTTTATTATTTCACCGGATATTTTATTGGATTTTAATTTGCTCGGGCGCCAGTTATCGCGTCGTGTTTACGGGCGAATAAAAAAAACAACATACTTCACGGGGAATCAACAACTGAACAACTTTATTAAAATTCATCTTGCTTTTATAAGTTTGGTTTTACAATATCAGCTTATTTTCTATTTGGTAAATTTCCTGGAATTACATTTATGAGATCGTCAGCAAAATAATATTTATTGATTGAAAGAATAAATTTATTTGTCTTTACCTGGAATTACATTTATGAGATCGTCAGCAACATAATATTTATTGATTGCAAGAATTAATTTATTTGTCTTTACGATTTCCAAGAATTACATTTATAATTTGATTACTATTGCTATTCTTATGGAAGGGGAATGTGGATAAGGAAAGTAAGTGTGAGGGTATACGGAAATGTCGTGTTAACTTACATATGTCTCGTCTGTTGGCTGCCTTTCGTTGCGGTGGTTTGCCTTTTTTGTTAAATGTTGGGTGTCGTGTTGCTACGGTTATTTTTTGTTGGTTTGTCTTTCGTCGTTATGTGCATCCTCTGTTTACGATTCTCATGCGATCTGCGACAGTTTGCATTTTTATATTTTGCAGATAGGTAGGTATAATATAGATTATTTCGTTTAAAGCACTTTATATGAGGCATTCAGCGCCAAAACGGCCTAAGCGCAAAATGTTCGAACTGCGGAAAGTGGGTTTTGAAAAAAATAAGAAATTTAAAACATTTTTTTTTTTGTCTTATTGTTTGTAAATAAGTTGAAATGGTATATTTTTTATTTTGAACTAATAGAATGTACATAACTAATAAGAAAAACGTAGATTAAGTTGTGAAACAAAAAAAAAAGTGTGGCTCACTTTGGAATTCACTGAAAATTGTAAATCTGTCAAGAAATCGTGGCATAGGCCGTTTTGTCTGTAATTAGAAAATGGATGTTCATATCAATTATTTATCCTTGTTAAGTTTTGTTTATTAGCTTACCAAAAGCGTATTAATTAAACAACTTTAATCATCCTCCCCCCTTCAATGTCCTCTTCCACAGCCCTCAAATTCGTTTTTAAAGAATTGTAGAATACATGATAAATCGGCGGGATGAATTCTTTTAGCTCTTGCAAATCCTTTAATTTCGCCGCATCTATGGATCTACCCTCGGGATACAGTGACTCCAATTGAATATCCAATTTTTTATTAGTATTCCTTTTTGAAATATCCACTTCTTGGAATAAAAAATCTTCATTGTTTGAGTATTTAAATTGGATAATAAAAGGTTTATGGTTTTCAAATCGGAGCCATTGAATCTTCAACCACTCAATTTTAGATTTTTTATCCACCGACATTTTTCTGTTGGTGATTAATTTCTCTAAGGAAGTGATGCTTTTAAAATTTTCTGCAGACATTTTAACAAGATTGAACGGTTCCTTTTTGTTCGGGAATGTTACTTCCGATACTTCAAAATACTTTAACAATGAAAACACAACCAAGTAGTTGACAATTTACTTTAACTTTATTTAGAGACTCGTGAATTTACAAATTAGACTGCACGCTGTGCTTTTACCAAAAAGACTGAACGCTATGCTTTTACCAAAAGGACTGAACGCTATGCTTTTACCAAAAGGACAAAACGGCCCATTGCCGTTGACTCTCCATCAGAGTCCAAGACCACAGTTCCCAAGCTGCTGTGTCAGCCGAAATTCCAGACACCCAGAGTATCGAGCACGCCATACCAGGCCCAGGCGCGAGATATCCATTTGCCCACGACCACGATCGTTCCCACGCCAGCAAGCACCAACAGTAGTGTTTGACGATCCATTCCTTATCTCCTGCAACAGAGTGTTTATTATGCTATGGTCCCATTGCCATTGTCGTGGTCGTATTTATTCGCCAGTGATTTGATAATTACTCGCGGCGCGAGGTATCAGGTGTCCGAGCCAGTGACGACGTGATGAGCAGACGGCGATTGCAATCCATGCAACGAATCGTCGTCGGGTCCCATATCAGTGAGACGATATGTTGTTTGTTATTGTTGCTCCATTAGCAGCGACAGTGATTAACCCAAAGTTATGTGGGTGTCTGATGGCTGGTTGTGCTTGTGTCCACCCGATCGTAGGAATGCGATGTGATACCGCATGTGTGTCATACGGCTGATGACCGTGGGGCAAATGATGTGCGGGGCAAGCGGGGGGGGAAGTGCGCACCAACGCCAAGATGCGTGGAGCGTGTGCCGTGGTTTCGGTGAATACCGAACACTTTTTTTTTTGCAGTTAAGATAACATGGTCCCAATCATCAGGAATAAAACTGTCCCTATAGAATCGTTTTTCCTTTTCTATCAGACCAAAATCTTGATCGCGAGGCAGAAATGAGTGGCCAGATACCAAGAATTTATGATCAATCACATTTACTTTGAAAGAAGAGTTATTTACAATGTAATTACAAATTGTGCTCATTCTGATATTACGATTTTGTCCTCCGCATTGATCACTATACATGTTCAATTTGTTGCACTTGACATTAGTTTTTATATAATGCATAATGCAAGATCCAATTTCTTGTGGACCGCGTGACGCAATTCCTTCATTCCATGTATACATGAAAGACTTACCTCTTATTAAGTCGTGAATTCCCAAACAATATGTCCAAAGTTGTCTTTTATAATAAGCTACTCCTGTGCAAATTACCGGTGTTGGAAGAGTTTTCATAAGGTCAAATGCTATAACTGCATACTCATTTTTGTTTAATTGTGAGTCTACCTTCATCCCATTTCTAGCAGACTCGGCTTTTCGGTGATGTAAATCAAGTTCACTTGAGAGCCGCTGTTTTTCAGATGTATCGCTTGCGGCTTCTATCTTAATCTTATATAAGTCACATTTTTTGCAGCTATCAGAAATAGGAGCTCGAAAATGTAAGTTAAAGTTTTTTGAAAATATCTTCGTAAAAACAAACTTGGAAACAGCTTTATCAGACTCCACTGTTCCATGATTGTTATATTTAACGTTGGAGCCAAAAATTCTCTTTGAATATTTTTGTTTCTGGAATAATGGGATTTATATCTGGGAAATTTGTTGATAAAATCCTTTACAATTTCTATACACTTAACGTCGGTTTTGTTATGAGATGGGTGTCTTCCCCTTTGGTCCACCTTCGGTGTAGTTGATTTACTTCCAGGCATTTTATAATTAAGTGCGCGTGTTATGCGACCATCAGAAATTTGTAGTATTTGTTTAAAGAAACTTTTGCACACATGAGTATCAATATTTTGTCCATTTGGAAACTTGTAGACTCTTGTATTAAATCTACGACTACTGCCAGCAGATTTTGTATAGCTTCTCTTTTTTTCTATTACTGATACTTGAGCGCTTATATACGCGTTTTGTAAGTCATGATTACCAATTTCATAAAAGTTTTCAAAAATTCTTTTCAAATCATTGTTATTAAAATTTCTATGGCATTATTTAGAATCTTAGCTGCTTTAACAACTTCCCTCACATTCGTGTACGCTTTACCAGTAGCTCTTTGAAGCTTACTTACTTTTTTTTTCCAGTTCGATTTATTAAGAATCCGTTTCCTTGTAGATTTTTTCAATAAATTTCCCTTTTCAACTTCTTTATTGGTTTCAGAATGTTCTGTTTCCATATGGCCAGATTGTAGGCCAGACGGCCCAGGAAAGGAATCTCCCACTGAACTAGATGATGACGAAGGGACATACTCCGACCCGGAATTCTCAAAATCTAAGAAACAGTCAGATTCCGACTGTAAATAAATAACAATGAGAATACAAGCGTCACCTTTCGCTGTAGAACATTAATCATGAAATGATATGTCTGCATTGTCAAAAAGCAAACAGACATGTCTATTTTTGTTCAGATGCCATAACGGCCTAACCAACATATATTTGAATTTCCTCGAATGCTATTTGGCCCAAGCGGCTTAGGTCGTTTTGGCTTCGAAGCTTTTTTGAATTTCATACAGGGAAGAAAAAGCTTTCCGCAATATCAGCAATACAATTCCGACTACGGCATAGGCCATTTTTGTATTTTATAAATTTTAAAATTTGAATTTAAACGGTGCAATCAGTTGAACTTTTTTGAAAATGTGGCTTACGCTGTTTTGGCGCTGAGTGCCTCATATATGATAATAATTCTTAACGATAAGGTATTTTCACTCGTTTTGAAAATATGTTTCTAATTTTTCTTTAAAAATATAATTTCTTAAAAATTAAGTTCACTTTGAATAAAATATGTTGAATACAGCTAAGGTTTTTTTTCAATTTAATCAATTACGTTTTAAAATTTAAATTATTGTCATTAATATTATTATTATTAATTTTTAATATTGGTAGGTATAGTACCTTTCTTAAATATATATTTTGGTTTGAAAACACAATAATTGCTTACGTTAAAACGGCAATCCTCATTTTCTGGATAAGCTGCGGGGCAACGCAGGAGATTGAAACCCTTCTTTGATATTCGTCTAGTCTGATGAAATTCCAGAGGTTCTTTATAGTGCGCTTGTCCGGGTTGATATGCACACTTGGAGCAGTCCGAGTTCGAGTTATTACTTTTTGGAGAACGACGTTGAGTTTGACCGGTTCCTACTAATGGCTCGGATTAGGCTGCTACACAAATGTTTGACGAAGTTCGTGGCTGCGACCTTTGTTATTTTGAACAGAAGGTTATTTTTACACTTTTGTATTTTTGGTTCTTTTAAACAGTAACCCCTTACCGCTGGTGGGGGGAAGCTACTGAGAACTTTTAATTTGACCACTACTTTGCACTTTTATTATACCGGTCCCTGCTCGGGCGCCAGTAAATAAATTATTAACTTATTTCTTTAAAAAAATAACCGTTTGAGCAGCTTGCTCAATCCTTTATTATAATTTTCTTAAGACTACTGTTACAAGACTAAACGAGAATGAAGTTGCGATCCCTATTTGTTAACAAAAGATGCAACTTCATTAAGAAAGAAATCTCCATCCTCTGATGGTGATATCTTGTGTGGCCCAAGATGCTTCTTATTCTGTTAAAGAATCCATTATTTTTTGAAATTTTTTTGACTAAATTATTAATATGAATATCAAACTTTGGTTTGTCATCTACAACTATGGGGATGCATGCTTTTCCTAAAAATCAATATTTGGTGTGCTCTCCTTTTGCAGCTATAAGTGCCTTAATTCGCCGTGACATGCTTTCTATGCAAGATTACTTGGATATGTGGGTTGTGATTCCACTCGAAAATGATCTTCTCCATCAGCTGCCTTTTTGTGGTTATAGCACTTTTAGCCACCGCCCGCTTCAAGAGCTCCCAAACATTCTCAATCGGATTCATGTTCGGGGAATTTCCTGGCCAATCCAAAACGTTGATGCTCCTTTCTTGGAGAAAGGCAGTTATGCTCTTGGCTTTGTGGCAGGGAGCCCCTTCATGCCTAAAAATGGGTTGCTCGCCCACAGAAAACCATTCCTGAAGCTGCGGTAGCAGCCTTGTGTCCAGGACCTTCTTGTATTGATCCTGCCGCATAGTCTTTTCAACCAGGTAGAGCCGCCCTGTGCCTTTCCCAGAAATAACTGACCAAATCATTATGGATGGGGGTGTTTAATTGAGGGTACAATACACTCTGGTTTATTTTGTTCGCCCGGTCTCCTTCTGACAAACTTCGTTTTTTCCGTCATTACTTGGTCAGAGAAACAAACCTGCGAAGTTAAAGAAATAGCGATTATAAGGTTAAAAATTAGTTGTACATACTTTTATGACCTTATTGGCTTTAAGTTTGTCTTATTTTATTACCTTTTTCCAATCTTCAACAGTGAATTTTTTGTATTTATGAGCCCAGTCGAAACGCTTGTTGTGGCCTCTAATGGCGCGACCACCACGAAAGAAAAACTTACATCACCACTTGAAATATAAAAAATTTTAAAAAGTGTTTACTTAATTAGGTTGGAGGGAGCTTGCTCTCTCAGCACATCTTGCCTTGCCGACCGTCAACGAGAGAAAATGAAAGAAACAAAAAGGTTTTCTTCTAAGAAAAAGTAACCGCGCGAGTCACGTATATGCCTACGTCAGCACCAGTGCCTGCACAAGCCGATAAATACGACGACTTCATGCGGTCAATAACACTAAGTTAAAATGCATTTCCTCATATAATATTATATTTGTTAATTTCACAGAAAAATATCTGTGCCAGTAGAATCGCTGACATTGCGTCTGCTTCTCTTTCTGTCGTTGAGTAGTTGCGTTCTGCAGGTAATAATAATCGGCTGGCGTATTCGACGGGATGTTCCTCCTCTCGCTCCCCCTGGAGTAATACCGCACCGAGAGCATAACTGCTGGCGTCGGTTTTTATGATAAATGGAACATCTTCTTTGACTTGTTGCAAAACTGGAGCAGTGGTTAGGAGTTGTTTAAGCTTATCAAAGGATTCTTGCTCTTTCTCTTCCCATTTCCAAGGTGAGTTCTTTTTGGTGAGATCAGAGAGTGGTTTCGAAGCCTTAGCAAAATTTGGTATGAATCTCCTGTACCATGAACATGTTTGCAAGAATGATACCACTTGTTTTGGATTCTTTGGTTTAGACCTCTTAAGAATTGCTTCCGTTTTCTCGGGATTTACTTTATTTGTTATTTGTCAGAATATGACCCAGATATGGAACTTCGGAACAGCAAAATCTGCATTTATCTCTATTGAGGTGGAATCCAAATTCCTTCAAGCGATTGAAGACTTTTCGTAAATCTTCTAGATGTTTTTGAAAGTTTTCTGAGCAGACTATTAGATCGTCTATAAATGCTAGCAGCAAAATGTTTGCTAAACTTCTTTTAAATTTATGTAGGTTCAAATAAAACACTTTCTTAGTTAATTGTCAACTGTCTATATTTAATCCATTAATACTTTATTTAATCCATTAATACTTTAGCGAACGACCGGCCAGTTGCGTGGTTGAAACTACTCTACCTTACTCTTTTACATCATAGCTGGGTTTTGTGGAAAGGGTCGGGTAGCGTTACTGCGTTAAGCGCTTTATAATCGACGCAAAATCGTATTCCACCATTACTCTTGGGAACTAGGACAACAGGGAAAGCCCATGGGGATGCCTTTTCTTCAATTATGCCTTTCTGTAGCATTTTGTCGATCTCAGCTTTTAATTGTACTTTTCTGGCTGGTGAGACCCTGTATGGTGCGAAAGCAATAGGAGGTGCTTTTCCAGTTTTGATTTGATGCTCGATATCTGGGATAGGTGTGTCTATCTCTCCAAATATTTCAATGTGTTCCTTCAGTAGATCTTCTAGATCAGTTTTCTCTTCAGATTCCAGGTGTTTAGCTTCTTCAGAACGTAACTTAATGTCAAGGCTGTTAAGCTCAAACCAAGCATCAGTGTTTGAAGGTTCCACCCTCTGTGGTTCGCTAAATAAGTCACCGGATCTATCTGGAGTTCGCATATCTGCTGGCACTGCGTCAGAGAAAATGGATTGAACACCATGTGGGGAATAATCATATGGTTTCTTGCGTTTCGGCGTTATACCAATAGGACTTACTTTGCCTCGATCTTCTACCCAAGCTAGATAAGCAGACACTTCTTCTATGAAATCCTTATTAGATGTCTTTGGAAGTTGTTCTTTTCTGGGTAGTTGGTGGGATCGTTGGTCCGTATTATCAACTGGTTTTAAAACGCTACTACTAACCATTTTAAAATCGAACGTTTTTGTGGGATCATCAATGAAATGGAATGATCTTTGTGCAATATTCAACACGATTCCACATTGTTCCAGGAAATCTATTCCGAGCAGAGTTCGGTTTCCCTTAGCTTTGGGCAAAGCTATAAATCGGATCTTTCGGAATCTTTTTCCTATGCATATGTCGACTACTGTAGCATAGATGACTTCTTTTCGAGGTATACCGTCAGCAAAAGTCAATTCAGCATTCATAGGTTTAAATTCGCATCCTTTCTTCAAGAGCTGTTCTTAAAGACGAGCTCCTGCTACACTGGTTCTAGCTGCTGTGTCCAAATTATGCTTCGCCACAAAGGCCGTTAATATTGACGTCGACGGTAGGAACATTTCTTCCAATCACTATGGAATCTATAAGATTAAAGTCCAGTGCACTTGGGCTATTTGTATTTTTATTACTGCAGGTGGGACAATTTGTTCGATAGTAACCAGCGGCTCCGCAACCATAGCAATTTAAAGCAGGCTTCGTGTTCTTTGCTTGGACTGCTGGCTTTCCTTGCTCAGTATTTTTTTGCCTTCGTAAAACATGCGTCAGCTGTATGTCCTCTTTTCCTACAGTATGCACAACGCTTTTTCTCCTTGTTTTCTACAGGGTTTGAAGAAGGTTTACTCTCATCATTAAACATTTCCACTTCTCTGGCTTGTTCCAGGAGGTCTTGGAAATTTTTGATTGTGTTTCTAGAGACTCTTTCTCTTATCTTAGGGAGAATTTGACCATATATCATGTTTATCATTACCGGTTCCGAGATTTCGTCAGATAATTGTGATAGCAATGACCGCTTTCTGCAAACGAATTGGTCGATTCTCTCATTTGCTTTTTGTTGGTCCTCAAACAATTCCGCATAAATGCGCCACGAGGGTTTGGCTGGTGAAAATGCTGCACGTAGTAGTTTAATGGCATCTTCAAAACTATTTGCTTCTCTTTTTACACCTTGCCACCATGTTGCTGCAAAACCTTCCAACAATAGTGGAATACCCGTGAGTGCGCTACTGTCTGGGATGTTCTCTGAGTCCTTATATACCGAAATCGTTGCGATAAAATCGTTGATCTTTGATGTATTGGACTCTCCATTAAAGCGAGCAGTACATTTACTGAATGTTCCGTGTTTTTCTTTTACGTGAATAGCACTTACTAATCGCTGTAGTTGTTCTTCTGACAGGGCGGTTAAGGCGGCCGCACTTGTTGAAGCAACCGGTGCTACGTTTGAAGTGTCCCCAAGCATCTCTATTTCTGGTATTTCCTCACCAATTGGAGTAGTAGCTTGTGACGCTATTCGTTCGCTTCTTCTCAGCATAAAATTTGCAGATGTGTTCATTTTCTGGGCCTCTGCTGTATTCCTCAGATGAACCACCTTACTTCTATAGAGCCAAACGATGAACGTTCCCGAATCAAGGAGCCAAGCGACCAGTAAACTGTTCAACCTGTCTTCGGTGATTCTCTTTTTACGATGAAAGTTCGGGTGCCAAGTGACCAGATGAATCTGTTCAACCCGTCTTCCCTTACTTCTTGTTTTGGTGATGAAAGATGAGGAGCCAAGCGACCAGAAAACTGTTCAACCTGTCTACCAAACTTTTCCAAAACGAAAATATTCCAGCAAGCGTGTTCTACTTTTGCGGGCTCTACTGTTGTTTTCAACTGCCGTTGTTCCGTCAGCCGTAATTCCAGTGGCCACAATGTTGAGCGCCAATGTAACTATGAATAATATTTTGTAGGCAATATTTTCATATGTTTATTTAAAGGAAGAACTTTATTGTTGGAATACAAAAAAATAATTTTATTATTAACAATATTTAAGAGCCAGAGCCAGATGACCAAATGTTTGTTCAACCCGTCTGCTGACCAAAGAACGACTGCGTTGAATTTATTTTACGCTGCCCTTTTATACTCAGATTCGTACGGTAAAATCATTTCTTTATTTAATTCTGTGTATGCAAAGGCTTACAGCTGCGTGTGTGCGTAGCACTTTTTAAATTTACAAGAAAAAGTGCTTTGTTGAAAATTAAATGTGCTTAAGGAAAAAAATGTGCTCTTTAAATACTTCAATTAATTTTACAAAACAAATAATTATTTCAAATATATATATATAAATAAATTGAGTTAGGATGGCTGCTACAATGTTAATTTTATCTTATAAACTCGATATTTGTGAGTCACCCCCGTTTCGACACTTAGAAAATTGAATTTGACCGCGAAAAAGTGAAAACGTGTTGCTTATAGCGTGTTTCGTTCAACGGCACCTTATGTGTTACAAGCTATAACCGTTGCTCACTTTCTATATAGGTATGTATATATGTATGCTATGCGTACACACATGCATGTCAATGCACATAAACCGTTAACAAAAGAGACGAAGAAGAGAAGAAAAAAAAATCGAAACGCGCAAAATTTGGCAAAGCTCTAAATATTTGTGCTGAGGAACAAAACTCACCTGTTACATTTAAATTTAATCCTTAAAATGATATGATGATAAAATGATAAAATGAAATCTGTGATTCTTCTTCGATGTCGTCTTTGTTGGGTGGCAACTTATCTGCTGTTCTGGTTGGGCTGATATTTCACTGCTTTCTGGGTGGGCGCTGATGTCCTGGCAGGTTTTGCGCTGATGGCGTTGATTCAGCTTGATGAGGTGGTTGTCGTTGGTGGCGTTGTGTTGTAGCGGTGCGTCTGGCGTTAAATACGCTTGTTGCGGCGGTGAAAAATGCGTTATAATAACGGACGTGCTAGCAATTGCAGTTGGCTATGGCGCATTAGAACTGCGCTTTGGTTTTAATTTTCGTGTACAGTGCAATGGCGTCGTGCAATGGACAATGTGGTAATTGCTTTGCACTTATTTCGCAAAATATTCAATGGCGTCGTTGCAATGAACATGTGGTAATGGCGTTGCACTTTGTTTCGTGAAAATGTTCAATGGCGTCGTTGCAATGAACATGTGATAATGGCGTTGCACTTTAATTCGTAAAAATGTTCAATAGTCGGGGTCACCAATGTTGTGGCCTCTAATGGCGCGACCACCACGAAAGAAAAACTTTTACAACACGTTTGATTAACACACGTTTAATTATCACAACTTGAAATATAAAAAATGTTAAAAAGTGTTTACTTAATTAGGTTGGAGGGAGCTTGCTCTCTCAGCACATCTTGCCTTGCCGACCGTCAACGAGAGAAAATGAAAGAAACAAAAAGGTTTTCTTCTAAGAAAAAGTAACCGCGCGCGACGACATGACTAAAAAAAAACTCAATTGTCAAAAGTGGATGAATCGAGTCGGTGACTTATGATGGTTGTGTTCAGCGCACCAAAATTAATGAACGCACACGGTGATTTTACTTATCTCTGATTTTATTGTTTGAATCGAACAACTTTCGAACTTGATTTTTCCACTACACGCTTTCTAATCATGGTGGCAGTCAGCTTTGGTTTTCGAGCTGGTCTTCTGGCAACAAGACCGATTTCAGCCAATCTACGCTGCACTGTTCGCTGGGAAATTCCAATTCCTTCATCGGAAACCCTTTTCGCCAACAGGGAAATTGGTAATTTTCGATTTGCCGTGCAAATATCCCGAATTTTGCGGTCTGTTCTGGGGGTTGTGTTGCGACGCAGGCCTACCGCAATTACTGTACTGTTTTGTAGTCGTGTCGTACTAATATATAAATAACTTTATTGCTCTGCTTGCTTCAGTGGTCAAACATCAACTGAACTTTTATTATTAACAAATTGTCATTGGAGGTAATCATGCTTCATGCATACATAGCTATATTGATGGGGTTGCCAGACTTAAAATAATTACAATGTACATTTATTACAATTACCCTTCCTCTTCGGGCTTAAAGACACGCCAAGATCCATTTTTGTTTTAATATTCTTAACAGAACTTCGCGACACTTCAACTACACCCGCAATATCATATTGGGATAGGTTGGATGCCTTTAATAGGCCAACAACTTGGCTTGACTTTCTTCGGGGAGAGGTCTGACCCTTTTCCCATCTTTTGAACGATTAAATACAAAAAAAAAATTTTTGTTTTTAATTATAATGACTATTTGTATGCATAGTTTTACCCATAAACAAAAGTAAAACATCAGAACTTACCGAAAAACACGAGCTTTATTTGACAGTAATAACTTTTATATGCAAATAATTTTAAGACACTTTTTGAACTTTTTAGTCACACAACCATTCACTACTTAATAGAAACTTCAAATGTTGCATAATATACCGTAAAGAAGTCTCAAATAAAGCCTAATAATTACCTAGGTAACGCAAAATATAAATGAAAAATAAAATAAGCCTACTTCATACTTTTTAAACAATTTAAAAAAAAAAATTGAATTTTTTTACTTGGGTCTAATAATATGGCAAGGTACTGTAAGCTTTATAAATAATTTGAACTGTTTCGTTGGAACTATGACTTGATTTTGAATTATACATTTTATTTTCCTGAACTCTTTGTATATATGTCTTTTAAATGCGTAAATATTTTGAAGTTTTTGAAAGCAATTTTGTTCTGGGCATAGGAAAAAATCTAAACCTGTTAAAATGTGATTGGATTTTAAATGCTTAATTAAACTTATGGACGAAAAATTTAATTGGGATGAAATACTATTGAGAACAATTATTAAAACGCAAAATATCTTTTATTATATTAAATTATAATTCCGAACCTTTATTGGCGAGAGCTCAAGGGAAAAGAAAAAGTAATTTTTACAGGTTAATTCAGAAACGTGGTATAATACAAATTTTCGGCGAAAACGTCAAAGTGACAACTGCTTGTCAATATTTATGTCGTGTGGGTTGCCAACTATCATCGATCTTCAACAAATAAATACCACACAAAAAACATTTCATTTTGACTTTGACGTAGTATTTATTCACGGAAGTAATTTAAGAGGGTGTTAATGTTTGGATTTGAATTAGTTAAAAAAATAAATAAAAAAATGTTTCAACGAACAAATAACAATTTTACCGTCTCTAGGGTAATTGAAATTCATGACATGAAACAGTTTGAAGGTTACATCTAAACATTTTAAAAATGATGTGAATTTATATAGAATACCATCTATATGTCTCTTATCTTGTCCAATGGCAATTTTAGCAGGCTGCAGTGTAAGCCCCTTGCTTATGTATTTCTGCCTTAATGATTCCACCTTTTCTCCATACTTTTTTCCACGTACGGGTTCACGTACGCAAATTTGTGGTTATGAACACACACGCGGCTTCGCAATTCTTGTCGCCAATGACCTTGGGATCACATAGTTGCTGGTGTAAACATCTTGGAGGAACTCTCTCTCTCATCGGTTGTCAATGGATGTTTGTTTATTTCTTGGACCTTTAGCATCCTAGCCCATGTGACGATAGCGCAATAATATGAAAATGCGCTTGGTGAAACGTTCCGTACGAAGTTCTCTTCTCTTAAGGTATATTCGTCGTACAGTAGTTGGCTCATCCCTGAGAGTGCGTCAGCTCTGGGTTATATGTATTCGTCGGTTGGCTCTTCTGTCAAGCCGGCGGTAAGCGGGACGAATAACTCCACTGATAGCGGATCGTTCTTAGCTATTGATGGATGTGCTGGGGCAGGCGGCCTATCGGATATTGTGTCCGGTCGTGGGTCTGTCGTCTGAAAAGGTCGTCGATGGGGAGTCCTGTCTGTGGTATAACCACCGCGGGATGGGCCGCTAGCGGCACCACTCCTACCTCGTCCTTTATTGGGACGGTTAGAGCTGCTAGCTTTGGATTCACTTGTATCAGGCATGCTTGTGTCTGTGTTGTACCTCTCCGAGAATTTAACGAAGACAGTCGTCTGCTTATAAGTTTGGGGTGCAGTAGTATTTTATAAAGTGCGCTTGAGAGGTCGTTTCCAGACCTATAACTCCAGCAGTAAGTGTCTTTGTTTAAATTGCAGTGTTAAATTATAGACTGCAAATTTTCTTTTATAATAAAAGCTCGACACCTCTGCTTTTTCTATCTGCATCTCTTTCATTTTTGGCGAAAAGCTTGTTCTGTTTATGTACCCTTAGTTTTTCCGTTTCTATTTCTGATAAATCACTTTTATTTTGTTAGCTCTAAGCACAAGTCATAAGTTAAATCTTCGTTGACCATTTTAGATGCTTCTTTACAGATATTCCTTCACAACATTCTTTGTAAATAAATCGCTACACTTAGCCAAAGTACAAAATCCTTGCTAAGTTATTGAACGACTTATTCAAGTACAAAGCCCGTTATCTAATATTTTTAATTCTTTTTGTTCCTGGCTCGCTTTGCTTTTGGTGGCCCGTTTGAATCTTCCATTATTGTATGCATTATCGCCTTCACTAGAATGTTGGCCTTCTGTTGTATTTCCTGATCGAACAAACTGTTTCCATAAAACTTCGTCCTCACTATCGCATGTTTCCACATGTCTTGTGTCTCTACTACCGCTGGTGGAATCTGAGTCATGTCGTAAAGTTTGAAGTCCACTAAAAAGCTGGGTGTAGTCTTTGGGACCAACTTGTATGAGCAAGGCTTCCCGTCCGTCTTCAAGGTGATATTCGATAATATGTTTAATGTCTTCTCCTGTGAGGACTTTGATTGCATGAATTGTACCAGTTCGTCGTCTAGAATTGAAGAATTTGAAGCACCTACAACTCCCATTGCCGAAGCTGCAATCGTGGACGATGTGCAAGTGATCCCCATGTTTGACGACAAGTTTGAAAAAACAATTTTTGCCTCCTTCTTTAATTGCCTTAACTGTGCCATAATAATCTTCAAAGTCGCTAAGTCGTCTGACTCCAGAGAAGTAAATACTTCTTCGAGAAGATTGCTCAATCTCTCGTTGAATGTTTCTAATGACTGCCATCTTCTCTCCACGTGTATCTCCAACAACTCGTTCCAATGTGGCTCCATCCTCTCCGATGTTGCTATTTCCAACTCCGTACCATCCTAAGCATATAATTATGTACTTGAAACTTCACAATTCCATGCGTTTGAGACCTAACCTCCAAAGCAGCTCGCAGTGCACTACGCACAAAATGGCTGTTCTCGCTGATTAGCACAAAAGGCGATCTCAAAGTTGAAAGAATCAAATAAAATTATGTTGTGTCGCTGAAGTTGGAGGAGTGAATGCTTTCTGGAAAATAAAGATCCTTTTGTCCAATTTTGAAGGATTTTATTTGCTGGAATAGTTTTACTTAATTACAATGTTCTTCATAAAATTCATTTACCCTCATTCCTAGACAAACTCTCCCTGACTAAAACCCAACGTGCGGCAACTACAACTCCTTAAACCTTTTATTAAAAAGAATACATTATTTTTCTGAAAATTATAAGAAACTAACCTTTTTGTTCTTATTAAATAATTGAAGAAATACGCAAACCGACAGCCATTTAACTGGCCTGCAACGTGATTTACTAAGAACAAAATGACGTTTCTGATTTTTACAAATTTCCTCCTCTCAAGGAAAGAGACAACAGTGTTAATTAATTTAACTAACTCTACTTCAGGAGAGGAGCTGCCGCACACGTTCATGACCATAATAGTACCAACTAATTTGAAAGATTTTATAATTCAATCAGCTCGATGACAATTTGTTATAATTTTTAAATATTATGTGGTACATCCATTTCCACCTTAACTTGTAAAAAAATTTCGGATTCTTCAGATTTTTCAGGTTTTTGGGTTAGGTTTCCTGACAACCATTTATCCCATTTTTCAGATCTTTTGACATTTTTGGTTAGATCTGTCGGTGACCGATGATCTGTTTCTTCAGATCTTTTAGTTTTTTCTAGTTTTTTCTTGGATTTTATTGGTGTTTTGTTTTTGGTTGTTCTCGTTCTCTCGGAGTCCTTTTGAGTCCTTTTCTGATTTTGGATATTTTTCACCACACCGGATTGAAAATTTCGTTACCGGCACTTGCGGGTTAAAAGTACCGAACTCGGATTTTGAAATATACTTTGGTACCGAATTTGGATATTGGTTTCCGACTGCGCCAATTACGGGTCGAGCGGTTCCGTAATAAAAAAAATAAATTAATTAGCCCCGAACACGTGGGGCGAAATAAGAACTCGAATTCTTATTTTATTTAATATTACAATTTTATTTAATATTATTTAGTTTTATTTAATATCTTAGTTTTAGGTAGCTGACCCCTTACCACTGGTGGGGGAAGTCAGATGGGAGACCGAATATGCGAACGGAACGAAAAGAACTGAATTCGGGTTTAGAAGGTTCCGGTATTTGTACTTCCTAATCTTACGTTGGCCATGGGAATTTCTTGTAATATGATCCTGTAACTATAGATTTGTCAATTAGGCAAATTTTAGCGGATGCATCTGTGTCAACAATGAGATCTAATGGCTTAGTATGAGGACGCAATTGCAACGTCATGAAATAGTATTCTGCTTGGCTTCGGATATGATGCACACTTGTGTAAACAATAGAAAGATAAATAGAATGGTGCATCTATATGCCAAGTTCATGATTGATCATGAATCTGAAATAGTGACCTTGGAAATCATTATGTTTTGATAGGATGGCTCATACGATTGATAGCTTGCGGTTACTATATAAGTTGAGTACGTTATGTGTCTGTTTTGTAGGCGTGACGTTATTCATTGCCGTAACTATATAAACATGCGTATTCTAATCTTGCTGCGCAGTAAACTCCGCACATGTGTTTTGGCATTGTATATGTATATTGTATAAGTAGTATCTATATACAATGGTTTTGGGCAATCGTAACTTACTGAGCTGTAATATGCTGCGATGCAAAAGTACCAACATCAGCATGGTTCCCACGGTGTATTAGCTTCGCTTGAATATTTGCTGACGACATGTCTGCTGTTAGTTGCGTGAAATACAAGCGGTGAGCGTGAGTGTATTCGAATAAAACAAAGTATTCCTCTTGAAACGAAATAAACAGGTATTTTATTAAAGATCAATGTTTTCTTAAGTTTTTTATTTGAATTCCCGTTAGCAACTGACAACTTATTTCTGTTGCATCTTTATTTATTAACTTGGCTTGATGAGAATGTTTACATAGAACAATATTTTATTTCTTAGAAGTAATGCTGTTGAGATGCTGATAAAAGACTTGGATCGATACTGCATCGTATGTGGATGTCAATCAATTTTTCTAGGGTTTTTAGGAGAAAAGATGACAAACTTATGGGTCTAAGATTTTTGGGGTTGACATGCGAGCTTTTGCCCGTCTTGGGTATAAAAACCACATTCACTTCCGTCCAAGACTTGGGAATGTGGACCAGATCCAGGAAACCTTTGAAAATTGCGGTTAGCCATGGAAGGATAAGGTCCACATTCCGTTGAAGTTCAGCGGGTATAATACCATCAGGCCCAGGGGACTTGAATGGCTTAAAGCCGTTTACTGCCCAAAGAATTTTGCTCTCTGTAATGAGATGTGAGGAACTGTGGCATACTGATCTGACCGAGGTCGAGGTTGAACTCGTCACGGCATTACAGCTATTCAGGAAGTGGGAATCCAGTAGTCGATCTAGGGATTCTGCACTTGATGTGGTCCACGAGCCATCTTCTTTTTTAAGATAACTCGGTATCTTAGGAGTGGACGCTAGAATCTTCCTAAGCCTGGATGCTTCTGAGATTTCTTCTATTTTCCCACAGAAGAGTCTCCAGGAGTTCCGTTGAGCTTTCCTAATGTTCGTTTCATAGGACCTGAGAGCCTCTTTGTACGAGGTCCAGTCAGTAGCCTCGCGAGATCGCTTGGCTTGATTGAAGAGTTGCCTGCACTTTTTGCGCAGAGACAAGATCTCCTGATTCCACCAAGGTGGTCTAGGCTTACCCTTTGGATTGCTAAGTGGGCAGGAAGAGGACATAGCGCGGTTGATGATTTTGGTGAAATCCGCAACCATCGCGTCTAGTTCCTCAGTGCTACTAGGAGGAGCAGGGCGGCTGCTGGTTAGAGCAGACTCCACACTGTTCCAATATTTGGACCAGTCAGTCTTTCTTACGTTCCTAAAGACGGGTTGATCTTGGGGGAGGGAGTTTAAACCAAATTGAATATATCTGTGATCAGAGAAGGAGTGTTCGTCAGATACCTTCCAGTCTTTGACAGCATAGTGAATGCTCTCAGAGACCAGCGTGATGTCTAGGACCTCCTGTCTATTACACGTGATAAAGGTGGGCTCAGACCCAATGTTACATAGGACGAGTTTAGTGCTAATTAAGTAATCAAAAAGTAGCTCACCTCTTTTATTGATGTCGGAGCTGCCCCATACTGTGTGATCAGCATTGGCATCACATCCCAGGATATGTTTCCCTGCTTCAGCAATCGCCCTCCCCAGTACCGCCGCAGGGATGGGAAGATCGTAGGCTAGATACGCCGAGGTGAACCAGTATGTCCTCAGTCCAACAGCAAGGCTAGCCGTAACGGTGTCTCGATCACTGTAATTAGGGAGAAGAAAAATATTTAGAGTGGTCTTCGCGAGGATACAAGCTCTTGGCGTACCTTCATTCCTCACGTAGATAAGATTATAGTTAGGAGTCCTGAGTCCATGAACCTTATCCTTAATGACCCAAGGTTCCTGGATCAAGACGATGTCATCCGCGTTTTTAGATATCCGCAGAAGAAGGGAGGCCGAAGCCGTCTTGGAGTGATGAAGGTTAATCTGAAGTAATCGTAGCATCATCGCCACAATTAGCTCCAGAAACCTCCACCACAGTAGTGTTTGCCTCATCCGTATCCGAGTCTAACGCATCAGATACGAGTGGGCATCGAGTCCACTGGATAGATCCAGGTCCGACAGATGGTTGGGTAACAGCAGAGTAAGAGCTCCTAATAGGATTGCATACCCCCGCATTCTCCTTAACCGATAACGCGGTCGGTGCTTCACTAACCGTGTCAATATCAGTAGTGGGATTGCAGCCGTGTATTACTAACCGTTGCAGTTTCAACAGAGGTGGAAGGCTGCACTCCCTCCTTGGTAGGATCCTCCTCATCCTTTTTGTACACCCTTAGTGTTATGGCTCCGAACCCATAGTTGATCTGCCCTTCCGTTGCAGCCAGAGGAGCCAGGGATTCTATATTGATCACGATGACCGCAGATCTTTTATCCCCTTTGGGTTCCTCCAGCTTTGCAATCTTCCAGTTGGCAGTTGGGAGATGAGGGTTACTCGCCCTAATGATCTTCAAGATGGTCACGGGGTCGGAGGGTTTGGCAGGGATCCAGGAGCGAGTTCTTGTTCTGCTAGGAATTTCTTTCCTGCTTACGACCTCGCGCTGGGCCCCTTTCCACACTTCGCCCAACGACGAAATCGCTATTTTGAGGAGGTCCACAGACCTTTGATCAGCACATGCGACCAGCTTCACGTGGCCCTGATGCCATCCGCCATCGCGACAGGAGGGTGGAGGTCCTGGGTGATCATCCAAGACCCGCAGGAAGTTAGTAGCCAGCTCAACTTCCACCTTCCTCCATTTGTCAGGAGTGATGCTGCCGTCAACGTCACTTCTGTCTATGACAGCAAGCACGAGGTGTGCCTTAAGCACATCGCTGAACGGTCTGTTATGCCTTAGGGGGAGGGAGGAACTGCTGCAGTTGACCTTCGCTCTTTTGGGGTCCACGGAGACTTCCTCAAACGACCTTTGACGTTTGGACGTGGAGTTAGGGGGGGATCTCATTGCCGACTCTCGTCGCCCATGAGATCGAATTTCTGATCTTATCAGAGAGCTGGTCTTGGGGGACGTTCTTGTATCTCTCCAGAAGTCTGGAGGCAGTACGTCGCTCTCTGTATTGCCTTGTGGATAGGCTTGCAGGCCGCGAGCTCGAAGCAGTACGGCGTACAGACCTAGACTGGTCCGTGGTGAGTGGACGATGTAGGGAGCACATACCCTTTTGTTGCGCAGGGAGCACCCCGCAGCTGCCGGCGACGCTAGAACCAGGTTCGGTAGCCAAGTTCCTTGTCACCGCAGTTGCGGGAGTGCTAGTACTGGAAGCGAGCTCTGAGGCAGTACTTCCAGCCGGTAGTTTAAGAGCACCGGTCTCTGAATTTGTTTTTGTTTTGTTTTTGTTTCTTTTATTAAAGTTCATAGGGACCCACGAGTAGCGGAGAAAAGATGTCCATTTGTGCAGAGATCCGCATTACACAAATAAGGCTGGCTAATCCGGAGGTCGCCAGGTATCCGGATACTCCGTATGAGACTGAGCTATTTTTAACTGGGCCCTCAGCCAGGCTGACTCTCGGCACGGGTCATATGACTCCTTAAGTCCGGCCCAGGGGGAAAGGGGTATGGGATAAGAATTTTGTAGAATGGGGATAATTAGAGGATAGGAGTAGGATAAGAAGGGGGAAGATTTGTAAGCTTCCAGAGCTTACCAAGCACTCTAATTAAGAGTTTTGGGCGGTTCTTGGTTCGTTGCTCATCAACAGCCTGTCTGTCATGGGTGACCCTTCTGGCGACCAAGGCCGCCGACAGCATAGCCTGATGACTCCTTACAACTTAAGCCTCCACACCAACATCCAAATGTATGCAACGACAAGGTGACCGCCCCTTGTGGTAGGTATTTGTCCTGGTTGCTGTGCGTCTGCCACTTATAGAGCAGACATATGATGACTGTAAACAACATGCAGATGTAAAACTTTGCTCCAGCAGTCCAGGTACTCGTACCTTGTCCATCCCAACTGGATAAGATACTATTGATCCACTTGTGGATCCGACGTCGAGCAGAGGAGCGACCAACCACATCGCTACATTCTGTCCTGATTTGGGATGGTCGAACATCGAACTCGACGATTGAGCTGTCGTCTGAGTCGGTGCTGCTATGGATTTTGTTGGCTCGGTTGTATCCATATTTTCTCAACATAAGATTAGTCGTTGGTTGAGTTCTTGTTTTGTTTCTTTTTGGCGGTTGGTTCGTATTTTTCTCTTGTTTTTCTGTTGCTCTATACGCTTGTCTCTAACGGGGAGGCCGGGAGTCGATATCTATGTCTTCTTACTCCCGTTCAGGGGTTAATGACCATACAATTCAAACAATGCAATTTTACTTTTTAGTTGTGTTAGAGCAATTTTGTCTACTAATACATAAACGTTACGTTGATTGATGCCCTGTTGCGACTTCTGTACCATTCGGGAAAATACTGGTATGGACCTACACTTGGCATGCTTGCACACGCGCGGCTTAGGAACGTCGGCTGTGAGTGGTTCTTGATCCACCAGTACCCGCACAACAAAAAAAAAAGTTGGTCATGCCAAGTTTTGACAGGGATATACGGACGGACACTACTTCAAAATCTACACCAAGCCTACCATAGCTCGCGGGCAACCAGCTGATATGTTGCCAGAGTACCATTGACCCACCCCTTTTGCCACGACGTGCACCTTGACAGCTTCGTACTCATGATTTAAACTGCCCCTATTGGTTACTACTCACACTATTCACTTCAGTTCACTTCTTGACGACATCCCGCAATTCCCACCACATATCACCCCACGTCAGTAAAAATTCACTGCATTTGCGATGCTTACTTCATTTTATTGTAATAATGAACTCCTCCTACTTACGGAATTCATACTATAAATTATTTAAAATGGATCACCCATTAAAATTTAAATGAAAAACAAAGATTTCCAATATAAAAATAAGAGAAAAATAGTATTGTTTGGCACTTCTTATAAATATATGTAAAATGGCAGGCAATTCAAACTACCAACTACTATAAAAAAAACTCACCCTTATCCGTACGCAGATTGTGCACAATTTCCAACGCTGCTGCGATCTAAAATGTTGTCGCTGTTTACGTATTCACGTATATCTATATCCTCTAGGTTTAGTTATAAAATATTTATAGACAAGCCAAACTCACTAGCACAATTTTTAGTTTTAAATAAAACCTACGATCTCGCAGCTTCGCTGGTGCTTGGTGTATTGTAGCTGGTTTTGGTAGCAAAAATGGAATATTCCGTGCCGCGGTAAATTCTCTTATGGAATCCTCTCCTCTTGCCTGGGTATTGTTTCCACAGTGGGGTCTTAGGGGGGAAGAGTTGAAAAACAGTGCGCCATCCACGGATTTTTGTGTTATTTGGGCCGTACCTGGGTTTTAAAGGAAATACAATTAAATAAAAACACTATCAGGCTATTATTTGTGCCTCGTTTTCTGGGGAAGTGATGGTGATTAGGTGGAAGAGTTAAACGCTCGAGGTATGTCGCGTCCGATGGTTACCCAGGGAAAAAAAAGATAGGTCTCAGTAAAGGAGCCCATGAAGTATGAAATACATACACAATTAGAGGGAATACTAGTTCCGGTTGTCAAATACCCCGATTATTTCCGAACCAGAATTTCGAATTCCGCATGTGGAACAGGGTGTTCAAAAAAATGTAACTTAGGTTCAGTATATTAACACTTTTATCATAATTTTTTATTTTTATTTTTTTTTTGTCAGCATCCGTAACAGCCCTTTCATTTACTCCTTCAACAATGCCCCACATCTTCGGAGTGGGGGTTAGAGTGCACTGCGCTGGTAGATGCATCCTGCTCACATTCACTTCTGCCATTATGACTTTGCTTCACTGGTGGTTAGAAGTAACCACTACAAGACACATATGACAATGACATGTTTTGGAGTTAGATCTCCATTATTCATCGTTCGCCGTGATGCCCAAATTTGACAGTTCTCGTTTTCTGTCGGGTTGTGTGGTGTTGTGGAGTATGTTTTTATTTAATTTAATGGTTAAAATTCTTGTTTTGTGTTGTGTGCATAAGGGCTAGGACCTCGAAATGTTCTGCGCACCTTGATTTCCATACATTCGAGTACCTAGTTTTCTGCAAACACGCATTTTCTTCCCTTCCTCTGCGCGAATTATGTTTACTCCACGAGTGGTTGAAAAAAAATCAATTTATTTCAGAATTATCAACCGAACAGTTCTAGGTATATTACAAGAGTGTAGCGTTGAAGTTTGGTAGAGCAGATAAGCGTAGCGTGTGGTCGGCCGATTTTTCCCAAACGGTACACCTCTCGTGGTGCAATGAAAGAGTTGTCGTAATTTTTAGGCTTTATTAAGCTTTATTAAACAATTTAGGTTGGACTCTCTTATTTATACAAAATTATAAATTAAATTAAATGTAAATTAAGCTTAGGTAAGATTTTCACCCGCGAGTATGCTGTCCGAGGACTGCAGTACTTGCTGAAGCAAAAAAAATTAGCCAAGGAGCAAAAATCAGCCAAGGGGCAAAAGTCAGCCAAGGGGCAACAAAAGTAAAAAAAACTCAAATGTGCAGTGATTTCTAAAAGGCAGTTGTAAACTTCCGAATTGGATGATCACTTCAAATTTGACAAAATAAATAATTAATAGCGCGCAAGAAGTGTGGTGTGTTTACCAAGAGGCAGTTGAAAACTTCCGAGTTGGTCTTCACGTCAAACTCCTGTCTGAAAAAGAGTGACTAGAGCGATCAGTGCCGGCCTTTTATACAGAAATATTCTTAGCTGGAGGAGCTTTTACATTACAAAATAAAAAAATAATAGCAAAACAATTAGAGCTTTTTCATAGTACAGCTGGATGAGCTTTTGCTACAATAATAGCAGCTAGAGGAGCTTTTACATGAAAAAAGTTTAATGAGGAAAAGTACACTAATGATAGAATTTAAAGTAGGATTATATAATACAAAAATTTGGTTTTAGAGAAATAATTGTTTTTGTGTTGTAATTGTTTGGAGTGTTACAAGAGTGAGTTTTCAATGGTTTTATCTATTGATTTCACTTTGCATTCGCGATTCCAAGAACTGAACTTGAATTTGTGAAAAACCGCTAGACGCTTGGCTTGCAGTTCTTGGGTCGCTTGTGCAATCACAATTATTGTTGGAATTACAACATTGTCAAATTATTATTAAAGGCGTCGATCGTACACGTGCCATGTATTGGGTTGGGCACCGGATGTGGCAAGAGGTTATTGGCCGGACGTAACTCGCGCGACTTATAATTTTTGTGGCGTCCGAAGATAAAAAAAAACAACAGTTGTCAGCCTTCGACTTAGCCACAGGCTAATAACACTTTATTGTTTACTTATTAGTTTTACGATACTTAAATCTCCCAGCAACCCGCCGTCCTAAGCGTCGCTGTGGTTGCAAGTTGAGTATAAAGGTATTACTAAGCGACGATCGCCAGTAAATGTGCGGTATTTATACTTATTTATTGCTGATTCTGCATTCTGGTCGATGGTTCGATTTGGTTAGATTACTTCGGTATTGCTTGCTGATGCTGCATATATTGGTTGATTATTGGTAGCTGTATCATATGTTACTCGCGCTTGATTTCCATCGAACTCGGGTAAGGATTTCACTAAGTCTAGAGATTCATTACATATTTTTTCTGAGTCAAGTGTTATGGGTTTGTATTTCTCTACTATCACTGGGGTTTCTAATGATTGAAGTCGGTTTCTTAGTTCGGTAACTTGTCCCTCAAAAGTACTCCTATTATGCTCTATAGCAGCTTGTACTGCGGCAGTAACGACTGCTTGCAACGTTTCCGCGTCTATTTTTATTTAATTCAATCGGTTAAGTCAGGAAAGTTAAATGTTTTCTTAAAAAAATATTTATATATAATACGACAAGTCAGAACAATCCACTTACACAAAAATAATCCTCTTTTCGTTATGCTAGTAGGTAGATAATTTTTCACAAATTTTGATTTTGTAACCAGCGGGGGTGCGGTATAGCGTGTGAGTGGAGTCCGATCGTAATAACAAGACTTCGTGCTCTTCAATTCAAATATTTTTCTTTATTTACGATTTAAATACTAGGCTAACAATATTACTTTCTGAGACGGCAGTTGGATCACCTTATTTACCCACGTGATAGATATGCTGTCCGGAGACCGCAGTAACCGTTGAAGTAATAATGTATTCCAAAAGATAGCGCGCAGAGAGTGTGACAGTTTCTTCAGTAGGCGGTAGTATACCTCCGTACTCAGAACCTTTCAAACTCCCGATTAATTCAGAAGTGACAAATCTGTCGATCGAGTGGGCTTTTTATATGAATTTACTGGAAGCTTTTAGGAGCTTTTACATGTTTAGTTTGTTTTGGTACAGTAAGAGAAAAATGATTTTTGTGAAAGCTTTATATGAATACAGTATGAATCAAAATGTTTGTATTATGTTTTGAATTAATAAATGAAATAAAAATAAATTAATTAGGATATACAAATAAAATAAATTATACGATGATAATGATGTGGGTGTTACAATTTAGGAATTTTTAGTTCTTCTACTTTCGATTTTCTTTTTAAGTTAGTCTCAATGTTGATCACGAATTCCAATTTTAAATTAATTTGCTTTTGATTAACACAGCTCCGGTCTAGTTAAAATAAAGTTAGGTATCCTTGCAGCACGATTAATTAATTTCCTTTATAGGATCGTGAGTCTAGGCCTTAAGACAACGAGTCGTAGTAGACGGGCCTATTATTCTTTCATAAGAATTTTCGGAACCACACTCGCGTTGCCTTAGAAAAAAAAGTTCAGCGCCAATTAAAGAACCTTTAAGTTCGCTGTTCGAAAAAGAACTTTACTTTATTTTTCTTTACTTAAATCTGCCTAACATTTCAAAAAAATAAACTTAAGCTAGGTCAGAAGTAGTTGTTGCTGAAACGAATGTGCTGACGAGCAAGAAATAGCGTTGGGATTAATGTGCGGTATTATGTACGTAGTTGTACCTACTCGTCTAGTAAAGACGACGAAACCACCGACGAATTAAAAGACGAAGATAACTTGGGTTTGCTTGTCCAGTTAATGCGACGAAAGCACAGAAGAATTGAATATGAAGATGACTTGGGTTGTGGCCTTGATGAATTAATGGTTTTTATCCGGCTCGAAGGACCAAAAATGTTTAAGGGAAAACTGGACTCCCAATATCCCCGTTGGGCCGCGAAAAAAGATAAACAGCCACAATGGTCCATAAGCGATACTTTGTGTGGGCGAGCATAAAATGTTGTGTGGCATTTTATGCTTTGAATGAAAACAATGAAAGTGCCGCTGAGGATGCTCCATTGTTTGTTATTATAGATTCTGGGAGCTCTTTGGCTTCGTTAGATTTAACTAGCGTGCTATGTTCTCACACACTCGCACTTGCCACACACGGCTAAGAATGTCTCGTCCAAAGGGGAACGGTGTAACCAGAAAAAGACGCAACACACGCCAAGACCTTTTCATATAGATACTTTATTTTATAAAAAATACTGATTGATTCTACTCAACCAAAAACCAACAATCACTACAAGTAGAACGATATAAATCAACCTCTCAACGCCAGTATGCGTGTGTTACTATATTTTTCTTTTATTTTTTCTGATGGGGATGTTTTTACCCTGCTAATTTAGGTCACTGTGGTTTCTGTGGTGTGTATAAACAAACTTTATAATTATATAATAATTTTCACAATCATTTATCAACTACCTACTGAAATGTAAGTGGCTGAAATTTACGACCGGCAATTGCTTTTAAAAATGGAGCATATTTCCGCTGTATACGATAATTAAATTCTGAAGTTTTTGGGAATGGATCCTTATTTGGTGATACGAATCCGGGAGTCTTCTCAATATTCACATCTATTTGATTTTGTACTGCTGCGTTTAAACTATCTCCACCAAGCAATTTCAATCGATTTTTTTCGACACTACTTTCATAGTTGGGCTCGTTCCAAAAATATTACACGTGTGTTACCAAATGCCTGTAATGAAAAATTAGAATTTCTATTCCAGTTAAACATTTGTCCACGATTAATCAAATAATCCCGAATTAAGTCTAAAAATAACGTTTTACCTGCACATGGTGGACTTATATAGCAATCTGTATTAAGCTTACCACGTATTTTATCAATAAACAAAACAAGTTCTTTAACATAATCATACATTTTTGGTTTCCAATCAAATTCTACGTTAATTTATCCCTTTTCCAAATCTAACATACACGAATCGTCATTAGTCTGCCATATAAATAACTTATACAACATTTTTTTAAATAACTCTAAACTTAAATATTTTGACGTTAATTTATCACGACTCCAAGTTTCCCAGTATGGTAATATTTCCAAATGTTCATAATAATATCTATAGTCACGTAATTGAAAATTACAAAAGGTGTACTTGGCGTATTAAATAGCGTTCTTAAATAATGTTGACAGATCATTATGATTATGATACTTCCATTCCGAGGTGAGAAAATCCGTAGTCGTCGTAAAATCAATGAGTGGTACTTAACCAATTGCCATGATAAATCATTCTAGGCTGCTTTTCTTGTGACGTTTAAGCTTTGGCTTCTCGTCGGGCTCGCTTAACTCCGCTTCCCTTTTCCGAACTATTTTCACTGAATCCGCAGTCATCTTCCTCGCCGTCTGATATATCTGATCGTCGAACAAACGAGTTCCAAAAAATTTCATCCTGACTATAGCATCCTTCCACATATACAAGCTTACTAGAACCGACATCCGACGCCGACCGACAAGCCGACATCCAACGCTCTCCCCTTTGGGTGCTTATGTTGCCGTTTTAATGACGATGTGATGATGTGGGGTATCCGATATAGGTTTTCGTGTTTGTAATATGTGAGGTGTTAACTTGTACACTACACAGGTCCTCTTTTTCCGAAATGTAGCAAAATATCATTCTTGCCCATACAACGAAGGCAAGTGCTCACACTCTGATATTGATTCACGTGATGAGTCACGCACTATCTTATGTCTATCATATAATCGATTTAAAAATGAACAACCATTTCTCTTTATTTTATTTTATTTTTAAACAATACACCAAACTGAACCCGATCCCTGGCAACACCGAATCTGCAAATAAAAAGGAAGAAACCCTCGTGAGCTATATTCCTCTTTGAGGTTGTTTCATACTATATAAATACTACTTAGACATTACTGGAATTCCAGTTAACGTCGCTACATGCCAATACCGACAGCTGATATCCAATACTGCAGCGGACCCACGAAAGCTCGCCACACACACCTTCGCCACCTTAGCTAAGGGGAACAAGCAAAGTATCGCACATACGACTGCGTAAAGGACTCAACACAACTCAAACTACTGACGAACGACGATCGAGTGGAACCGGCTAGCTTTAAGTTTCCCACACACACACTCAGACTTATGTGCAGCCGGCAGTCGCCCCACACACCATCAGACTTTTCGGTCGTCAAGGGAGACTGGCTTTTCAACCACCGAACTAACACACAAGCGGGAATAGGGAAAAGCCACCGCCACGCACAACCCGACGTCGCGTCGCCTTTCTCTTATTCGTATTTATTTGCACTACGCCAACACTACTAACAACAATTCAAATACCTACAATAATTTATAAAAATATAGCTCAGTGATCTTACTCACCACTCGGCACCAATATATTTATTATGATGTATTTATTTATCTGTGATCAACAACGTGCAAACACTTATCAACACTACACTACACTTCCTAAGAAAGCCACTCACTAACTAACTACTTCTGTTTTCTATCTGACAAGGACAACGCATCCAACTCACTCACAACTGGAAAGCAATGACGTTGCCAGCAGCTACTACTACTACTACTCCTACGTACATTTTGTTCAGATACATAATATCTAAACCGCTTACCGAATTTCTTTACAATCATGAATGGACATTTTGTTAGAATGTAAATCAAAGACGGAGTGGATGTTGCTCACAACAAACTTGACACGTTGGAATAAGTTTCATATTTGTATAAGTTAAATTTTATTTAAGTAAAACACAAAAAGATAAATGATTTTGGTGTTTTTAAGGTTAAGTTCCTTTATCATTTCTAATGACAGGATTTCTTTTATTTTGTTGTATGTGGAGGTTGGTTGCGCCTGTGGTTGGGGTTCTACCAAAAGTTGATCTTGTGCGATTAGCACAAGGGATCGAATTAGATTTTGGTGATTAGCCATGTTGATAATAAATGTTTCAATTGTTCTAATGCCTTAAATTATCTATTTTCTACAAAGGGCTTTCGAATAGCTTACGAAATTTATATTAATTCACGAAATTCGAGCACTTTTTGTAGCTTTAACTTAATGAGAAAAGATTTAAGAAAGGGTTTTTTTTTATATACCTTTAAAAAATATTGCAAGGTTAACACTAATTCACTTAATTCAATAATTAATTTTAAACTAAACTAGTGTGGCTAGTTGCATCCTGGAGCGGCTGTCAAAATTGTTTGACTCCTTTTCCTCTGGTTATGGTTTTTCCAGCTACTGGGGAGGCCTCGTTTCTCCAAGTCGATTTGTTTCACAGCAATGTATATAAACACACAGTATACACAGTTTTAAATACGCTATTTTATTAACCCCACGTACACAAATTACTGTCGGATATTAATGCGGGTCCATGGATTTTGCCTGGGTTCAATGTCAATGTATAGGTATCTTTCGTACGCGATAGCACTGATACTGCTTGTGAGCACTGACTGTTTAGATACTGCACGGTCACACCATCATTGTGAGTGGTTTAATAATGTGCTTAACGTTGGCACTGCTTCGGCTTTGTTTACTTACTTACTTAAGGTGGCGCTACAGTCCGGGGTGGACCTGGGCCTCAACCAACAAGCGTCTCCAGCCAGCGCGATCTTTAGCTAGCTGTCTCCAGTTTCGCACGCTAAGTTGGTTAAGGTCCCCTTCCACTTGCGTGCGCCACCTGAGTCGCGGTCTTCCTCTACTGCGCCTTCCCTCGGGTATGGATTCGAAGATCTTCCGGGCCGGAGCATTCGTGTCCATTCGCTCTACATGACCCAGCCACCTCAGTCGTTGGACCTTCACTCTTCTGACTAGGTCGATGTCGCTGTACAGCCCGTACAGTTCGTCGTTAAATCTCCTTCTCCATTCACCGTCAATGCAGACGGGACCAAAAATAACACGAAGAATTTTTCTCTCGAAACAACCGAGAGTTACCTCATCCGCTTTTGATAGCGTCCATGCCTCTGCGCCATATAGCAGAACTGGGCTGATAAGGGTCTTATAAAGGGTCACTCTAGTTGTTCGGGAGAGGGCTTTGCTACTCAATTGCCTTCTTAGCCCAAAGAAACAGCGATTGGCAAGAGTAATTCTACGTTTAACCTCAGCGCTGGTGTCGTTGTCTGAGTTCATAGCGGAGCCTAGGTAGACAAAGTCCTTAACCACCTCAAAGTTATATCTGTCTATTGCGACGTTCTGTCCGAGCCGTCGGTGTTGGGTGTCCTTTTTTGTTGACAGCATATACTTCGTCTTGCCTTCATTAACCGCCAAACCCATCTTCGCCGCCTCAGTCTCAATACTTACAAACGCGCCATTAACATCACGCTGCGTTCTGCCAATTATGTCAATGTCATCGGCGTATGCGAGTAATTGGACGGACTTTTGAAAGATAGTGCCTCTGGTGTTGGCGTTTGAGTTTTGCACTATTCTTTCAAGAACGATGTTGAAGAAGTCACATGACAGCGCATCGCCTTGTCTAAATCCTTTTTTGACATCGAAGGTCTCGGTAAGTTCTTTACCGACCTTGATGGAGCAGCGTGCATTCTCCATCGTCATCCTGCACAAACGGACGAGTTTGGCAGGGATGCCAAAACTAGACATTGCTCTGTATAGTTCGTCCCTATAAATGCTGTCATAGGCGGCCTTAAAGTCGATGAAAAGGTGGTGGGTATCGATTTGAAGTTCCTGGGTTTTCTCCAAGATCTGCCGCAGTGTGAATATTTGGTCTATGGTGGACTTTCCTGGCCTGAAGCCACACTGATATGGACCAATCAGGTTGTTTACGAAAGGCTTCAGGCGTTCACACAAAACGGCAGATAAGATCTTGTAGGCAATGTTTAGAAGACTGATACCTCTGTAATTGGCGCAGTTCAGAGGGTCTCCTTTCTTGAGGATCGGGCAAACAATGCTGAGGTTCCATTCATCGGGCATACTTTCCTCCGACCATATTTTCCAGATGAGTTGGTGCATGCTCCTAACCAAGTCATCGCCTGCCGCTTTGAACAGCTCGGCGGCTAGGCCATCTGCTCCAGCGGCTTTGTTGGACTTCAGTTTAGATATAGCTATCTTAACCTCGTCCAAGTCGGGTGGACGGTATTGTTGATCCTCATCGTCCAGGTTGAACGGTTCATTCTGCCTGACAGCGGAATTTAAGTCGTCATCGCCGTTAAACAGTCTGCAGAAGTAGTTCTTCCATATCCTCAGCATCGACTGCGATTCTACTACGATGTTCCCTTGTTCGTCCTTGCAGGCTTCGGTTCGGGTTCTGTAGCCTTGTGAAGTTCTTTTTACCTTCTGGTAGAACTTCCGAACCTCATTCCTGTTGTAACATCTCTCTATTTCCTCGATCGCGCGCTTCTCATGCTCTTTCTTTTTTCTCCTTAGAAGCCGGTGTTCGTCTCTTCTCTTCTGCGCGTAGAGCTCACGAGCAGCTCTTGTCCTCCTTTGCAGCGCCGCTTTGTATGCCTCTTGCTTCGCTGCATGTGCTTGCCGGCACTCGTCGTCGAACCAGGGGTTTCGTTGTGGTGGTCGGGTGAAACCCAGCACATCAGAGGCGGCGTCTCTGATGGCTTTTTGGCAATGTTGCCACTGGTCTTCAATACTTGATGCTGGCTGCATAGGACCTCTTGAGAGATTGAGAGAGACTCGATCGGAAAAGGATCTGGTGATCTCTTGCGATTGTAGCCGTCCGACGTCAAACTTCCTCACAGTATTTACTTGTCTTGGCGGCGTTCGGGATATCCGGAGTCGTACCTTGGCTACAACAAGGTAGTGGTCCGAGTCAATGTTGGCCGCTCGGAACGTTCGGACATCCATAATACTGGAGGAGTGCCTTGCGTCGATCGCAACGTGGTCAATCTGGTTGACGGTTGATTGATCAGGAGATCTCCATGTGCCTTTGTGAATATCGAGATGCGGGAACCGTGTGCTAGCTATTGTGACGTGTACGCTACTTCTCTTCTTTTTTTTTCATATATTGCATTTATATAAATCCGTTCTCTTTTCTCAGTTATTTACTTTATTAGTTTTCCATTTGTGAACTACACTCTCTTTATTTCTTATTTCTTTTGCTCCGTATTTTTGTGAATTATATTTTCCTTCTGTTCTTGTATGAGCTAAAGACAATAAAATCAGTCGTTGTTTGACAAGAGTGGAGTGCAGTTGTTTCCTTGGCACACGAGAGTGCTGACAAATTCTCAGAAGTGGGATTACTAACGTCACAAACAAAAGCGTCTAATATGGAATCTGGAAACGACGAAGACAACGTCTTAAACGAAATTGGTATGTGCACGCGTTCTGGAAGGAGGGTTCCCGTTCCAGTTGCCCAGCCATCGGGAAAATCGGAGACAGTTAACGAAGTTCTTGTTGCGCTAACGAAAGGAGGTATACCAGATAAGCCATCGGAGGTTACTGTGCAGAAAGGCGATATTTTGAAAGATTTGGAGGAACAAATTAGGGTTCTTAAAAAGGCGGTAGCGGATTTAAAATTGCAAAACGTTAATACAGCAATGAGTTCTCTTCCACAGATTTCTACGAACGCATTGTCTACTGCCCAGCAAGTTTCTTCTGGAAGCACCGATATACCCCCCCCGTTATCAAAGATGAACACGTCATCTCAGCATTTTAATACAACGACAACATTTTCCGCTAATCCCGTAAGAGCTTGCCCCACGACATACGCTTATGCTTCTCCATTCTATGGTACAAATACGAGTCAAGTGCAAATGTGCAACGGTGATTTTTTTGTGCCGCCAACAACAGCAAATGCACATTTACCATTTATTGCTACAAGCGAAACAACCGCTCACGATCCTATGTATTCGCAACCGCCATACGGGTCTCATTTACGATCATTTAATCCATACGGTAGTGTTAGAGACGTCGTTGCTCTTTTGCCAGAATTCAATCTTACCTCAGGGGAATCTTTGGATTCATTTCAGTTTATAAAAAGAGTAGAGACTTTAAAGAATGCGTATGGATGGGATGACCAGACCGTGATTTTTGCAGTACAGCAAAAAATGCAGGGTGCTGCTAAGTATTGGGTCGATTCTCTCGGCGAAATTTTCGTCTCTTGGCAACAATTTATTTCTAAATTTTTAACTGATTTTCCGTACATGGAAAACGCTGCGGATGTACATATTAAAATGGCACGTACGACACGCATGTACAACGAATCTCCACAAGAGTTTTATTATAAAATGTTGGCCTTAGGGAAAAAGGGAGGTTTACCTGACTCGGCTATCGCTCGTCACATCATTAACGGAATAAATGATCCAGAGCTGCGGAAGAAAATCTCAAATAATTATAACATATGCAGTGAACTATTACGCGACATAATAAATTTCTGTATGCACAACGAAATCAGGGCACCTGTGGCAAAATCGTTCCATAATATGGCAGACACCTCTAAAACCAGGAGAAAGTCCACGGAAGATTCATCCAAGGCGTTGAAAAAACCAATGGATGACAGAAACCTTAATGTTAAGTGCTTCAATTGCGGTAAGTTTGGTCACTTTTCCATCAAATGTCCGGAACCACAACAAAAAGAGAGATGCAGTGGATGCGGCCGAACTTCTCATCAGACGCCGAATTGCCCGCACAAAAAGCGTCAATCTGAATCCGTCAACGATATCAAAGGAACTGTACTGAATGTGAAAAATGACATAGTCAAGGACATCCAAATTAATAATGTACCAACGTCAGCTTTCATCGACCCTGGAAGTAGCCATACATTGATACGGATGTCTTTTGCCAACTATCTGGCTGATGTCAAAAAGTGTTCAGTTACATTGAATGGATTTGCGGGTGGAACGTTTATTTGTACCAACAAAATCGAAGCCGAAATCAGTTTTGATGACAACGTCTTCAAATCTGAACTGCTGATCGTTAACGATAATATGATAACCGAGAAAGTGCTTTTGGGTAGAGACGTCCTGTGCGGCATGATGCTCGTCTGATCATAGAAGGAGGTGATTGTCGTATGGAAAAAGCAGTCAATAATGTATCCATTAATACGACCGCATACGATACGCAGCTAAATGAAGTCGAGCTCGGTAAGTTGGAATCGCTTTTAACTAATCACCGTAGTTGTTTTGCAGACAAATTGGCTGATCTTGGTAAGTGCAACTTGGCAAAGATGCAGATTAAACTCTCTTCCGACGCCCCTGTAAAATCTAAGCCATATCGTTTGCCATTTGCTAAAAGGCCAATCGTCACAAACATCATTAACGATTTGCTCGCAAGCAACATTATTCGCCCCTCTGATTCACCGTACGCTTCTGGTGTGGTACTGGTCGACAAGAAGAATGGAGAACATCGTCTCTGTGTCGATTATCGACTATTAAACAGCATTACGTTAAAAATCCCGTATCCGATGCCTAACCTTGAGGAGCAGTTTGCACAGCTTGCTGGAAACAAATATTTTACATCGCTGGATTTACGCATGGGATATCACCAAATTGAAATCGAGGAGGAATCAAAACGGTACACAGCATTTGTGACCACGGAAGGGCATTTTGAATATAACAGAATGCCGTTTGGTCTCGTCAACGCCCCAGCAATGTTCCAAGCGGTTATGAACAAGCTCATCGCCAACACTAACGCAGGAGAGGTACTCGCATACCTGGACGACGTAATTATCCCGAGTAAAACCGCAGAAGAAGGGCTTGAGCGGTTGGAAAAATTTCTTCGCATTCTCGACTCAGCTGGATTAAAACTTTGCGCCGGAAAGTGTAACTTCCTGGCACGACGAATCACGTACTTAAGGCACATTGTAAGCGAAGCCGGAATAACTCCTGGTGACGACAAGGTAAGCGCCATACGTAATTTTAAAACACCAACAAATACAACGGAGGTCCGGCGTTTCCTTGGCTTAACTGGATTTTTCCGCAAATTTGTGGAGCATTATTCTCTTATATCTAGGCCGCTTACACAGTTGCTACGAAAAGATGAAATGTTCAAATGGGGGGAAGATCAACAACGTGCTTTCACGCAGCTTATCGACTTACTGTGCTCGAATTGTATGATCATACCGGATATCACGAAGTGCATACTGATGCCAGCTCAGTCGGCCTTGCTGGTGTGCTCCTCCAATCAAAGGATAATAAGAATTGGAAACCGGTGTTCTATTATAGCCGCCACTGTACGGAGGCTGAAAGCAAGAACCACAGCTATGAACTCGAAGTCCTTGCAGTCGTCGAGTCACTCGAAAGGTTCCGTGTATACGTGCTCGGTAAACCATTTAAACTTGTCACCGACTGTGCCGCTATTGCCACAGCTAAAGCCAACAAGGAAATGATTCCTAAAATCGCTCGCTGGTGGATCAAAATTCTCGATTACGATTTCGAAGCCGTTCATCGTCAAGGAAGCCGAATGTCCCATGTAGATGCGCTCAGCCGTTCCCCTGATTTGCCGCCAAAAGAAACCAGCCCAGGATATGATATTCTGAAAATTGCTTCTTCAACAGATGACTGGCTGTTAACGATGCAACAACAGGACTCCTCGCTTAGTGAAATCATCGCCGTTTTAAAGGGAGAGCGTAAGTCAGAAAAAGAAAAGCAAATTAAAGCAGATTATATTTTACAGAATCATCGGTTGTATCGTAAAAGTGGCAACACTATCCAATTTGTTGTTCCGAAATCTGTGCGATGGAGGGTTGTTCGTTCCTGCCACGACGAGGTGGGTCATTTTGGACTGGAAAAAACGATTCAACGGATACAAAAACATTTCTGGTTTCCTAAAATTCGGAAATACGTCAAGGAGTATATTGCCGCATGCATCGAGTGCTGCTACCACAAATCGAAGGGAGGGAAACAAGAAGGTCAACTTCATTATGGTGAAATTGAACCAATTCCATTTCGTCAAATGCATATAGACCATCTCGGGCCATTTGTTCGCAGTAAACGCGGAAACACGCACGTTTTAGCAATCTCCGACGCATTCAGTAAATTTCTAATTGTAAAACCCGTAAAAACAACTAAAACGCTTCCTGTTATTAACGTCTTAAATGAAGTTACCAGTTACTTTGGGCTACCAAGACGTATAATCAGTGACAGAGGGACTGCATTTACCTCCAAACAATTTGAGATGTACTGTGAGCAGAACAACATTCAGCACATTAAAACAGCTGTCCGCACTCCAAGGGCCAATGGACAAGTTGAGAGAGCCAACAACATAATTCTCACCTTTCTTCGAACCACGACCGAAGAGCCAAGGGATTGGGACCAACGTTTGCGTGATCTACAGTGGACTGTTAATTCGCAGAAGAACTCGACGTCAGGATTCAGTCCAAATGAACTCGTCTTTGACTTCAAACTCGTTGATGTTATACACAATCGCATAGTCGCCGCTATCCATGATGATGTTACGTGTGGTATAGAAGACGATATCCAAAACAAACGAATGAAAGCTGTCGAAAATATAGCTGATAGTCGTGAAAAATGGAAGGAACGTTTTGATAGGATGCACGCCGAGCCAAAACAATATATCGAGGGCGACCTAGTAGTAATTTCTAATGAACCTTCCGCCACTGGAGAATCCCGCAAATTAGAGCCCAAGTATAGAGGCCCCTACAGAGTTTCTAAAGTTCTGGGTAATGATCGTTTTCTAATCGAGGATATTCCTGGGATGCAGATAACACAGAAGAGGTTTTGTTCTGTCTATGCCTCTGATAAAATCAAACCGTGGTGTTACCACTCCCCCGATTTAGATGCTATCGATGACGATGCCGATGAAAGTCCTGATCCTGAAGAAGATACTGACAGAGCCGAGGACGACTCCAGCGCAGGAGTGGCCGAGCTGTGACGTGTACGCTACTTCTCTTCTTTTTTTTTTTCATATATTGCATTTATATAAATCCGTTCTCTTTTCTCAGTTATTTACTTTATTAGTTTTCCATTTGTGAACTACACTCTCTTTATTTCTTATTTCTTTTGCTCCGTATTTTTGTGAATTATATTTTCCTTCTGTTCTTGTATGAGCTAAAGACAATAAAATCAGTCGTTGTTTGACAAGAGTGGAGTGCAGTTGTTTCCTTGGCACACGAGAGTGCTGACACTATGACAACATTTCGCCCCGCCGCGAAATCGATCAGCCTAAATCCGTTGTCGGAGGTGGTGTCGTGTAGGCTGTACTTTCCGACAGTACTACCAAAGATGCCCTCTCTTCCTAGCTTGGCGTTAAAATCGCCTAAGACAATTTTCATGTCATAGCTAGGGCATTGCTCGTAAGTGTGGTCCAAGAGCTCGTAGAACCTTTCTTTGGTGTCGTCGTCTTTCTCCTCCGTGGGGGCGTGCGCGCATATTAAGCTAATGTTGCCGAATTTAGCCTTGATGCGGATTGTCGTGATGCGCTCGTTTACATAGTTGAAACTTAAGACTTCTTGCCTAAGTCTGGCGCCAACGACGAATCCACATCCGAATAAGCGCTGTTTTTGTTGCCGATAGCAGTCGCCGTAATAAATATCGCAGTTTTTCATCCTCTTTTTGCCCGGGCCATCCCATCGCACTTCTTGGATGGCGGTTAGATCTGCTTTATAGTGGTTCAGGGCTTCCGCTAATTGTTCGGCTGCACGCGGTCTGTTAAGGGACCTAACATTCCACGTACAGATCCGAAATTCGTTGTCCTTTAATCGTTTGCCAGGTTCGTCAACAGTAAGATCATCCGTATCCGAGGCTTGTTGATGCTTCGCAACTATGTCATTTTTACGTAGTCGGGCAGTTACCCCGGCGTACAACCCCCAACCTGGAGGACCAGGCCCTTTTTGCGACCCCTTGGACAAAAGGAGCCGGAATATTCCGGAGTCAGTAACCCGCTGCGGGGATGTGAGAGCTGCCGTTGACCCATTAAGGGCTCTTCCGCCACCATCTCTATTTCAACACCCTGACTAGTGTTGAAAATCCTCAATGACCTCAGCTCCAAATACGTCAGAGTAGCCCATTGAGGTATCTGCCATGTTGACTGTTGACGCCACCGTTGATTCAGCTATGTAAATTCATCCGCCGTACGTCCTCTTTCTGAGGGGCTCATGTTAGACTTCTGAGACTCGAGCAGACAGTAAATCCGACAGAGCATTATAGTGTTGCTATTTTCTTCGTGTTCAACACTCGCGCTTATAAGTTTAGCAAGTCAAGTCCGGGTGGACATAGACCAGTACCCGGTGGTGACCACGGGGAGGTAAAATAAGCACAATTGGTGAGTGTGAGATAGTTGCGACACTGGACATCGCCAAGTTGATGCCAATCAGATGCCCATCCCTATTCACACAACACCCAACCACCTTCGGCTTTGTTTATCCTTCGTTAAAAAAAAAAAAAAAAAAAAAAAAAAAAAAAAAAATGTTGACGTGATACCATGCGTATTAAATTTAAATTAAAATTAATGACAAAAATTGTGTCCCTGATGAGTTCGCGGATCTTTCTTTCAATAGCCGAATGCGTCCGAGAGGGAGTGTTCCGCTTAGAACATAAAAGAAAAACTGTTCGCAATTGCAAGTAATTACTGTATTTCTAAAAACGCTTTAAAATACCAACGACTAAATAAAAACACCGCTTTTTACCACGTTATAATACAGAATAATATTTATTAAGCAAAAACAGTGCCTTTTATATGTTTGTTTATGTACAAGTCTTAATCTTATTTTGACAGTTGACACCAATGGGACATTTTGGTGGATGAGTGCGTTCCGCACTTTTAGTGTTGCATGACGTCGTGAATAATTGTGGATTGTATAATAAACATTCTCCCCCACCGATGAGCGAAGATCATCAACATTTTTCTCCCAGTTGTGTTTTGCCTCACTGTATAATCGTCTATGCTGCTGCTGTGCTTGAAATCAAGTTCTCAATGTATATAAGTTATCGCGTCGTGTTTACGGGCGAATAAAAAAACAACATGCTTCACGGGGAATCAACAACTGAACAACTTTATTAAAATTCATCTTGCTTTTATAAGTTTGGTTTTACAATATCAGCTTATTTTCTATTTGGTAAATTTCCTGGAATTACATTTATGAGATCGTCAGCAAAATAATATTTATTGATTGAAAGAATAAATTTATTTGTCTTTACCTGGAATTACATTTATGAGATCGTCAGCAACATAATATTTATTGATTGCAAGAATTAATTTATTTGTCTTTACGATTTCCAAGAATTACATTTATAATTTGATTACTATTGCTATTCTTATGGAAGGGGAATGTGGATAAGGAAAGTAAGTGTGAGGGTATACGGAAATGTCGTGTTAACTCCCCCCTTCTTAAGTATCTACGTCCCGTGGATCAAAAATTAAGTTTTATGGGATCGAGGCGTGGAATCGTAAAGGATTTGTCATGGATTTTATTTTGACGCTTATTTTTTAGCCACAAAAATAACGCTATGTTAAGTAAGAGTCCTATCAGCAAGATAGTAATATCGGAACCTACTGATACTAGATTAGTTGAGGAAAGGTGAGATAATCGCTTTACGTTGTCCAGGTGTAGTTTGTGGAGATATTGGAGGTCTAATTTTATATCTCCTTCAGTGAGGTTACTTTGTAACAATGGGGGTAGGATTTGGTGGGTTTTACTCTCCCAATTTGAATATTTAACGTTATCAAGCTCAATTGTCTCATTATAAAAATGAATGATAAATGTGCCGTTTAGGCTTTTAATTGTACTACCATAAGAAAGGTTCCCAAGATAATTTGTAAGAAATATTGTTCCTTCATTCACTAATTCTACTATGGGTTCGCTTATGCTCATCTTTAATTATCTTTAGCTTATTCTCTTCATTGGAAGTATCAGTAACTACTCTCTGTGTGATTCTAATTTTTATTCGATTGGAAAATGTCTTATATACTTCCTGTAGTAATGGAATATATTTTTCCGGAATTTTAATACCGTTAAGTACGTTGGGATTAAGTTTTTCTTTTAGTATTCGAACTAAATTGTCTTTATCAAATGATTGTAATCTTATATAATTTCTATGGAATTTTGGGTGTGGACTTTCATAGCAGAATGTTTCGTTTCCTTCTGAGAAAATTATCTGATTTCTAAAGACGTTGATTGGTGCTTCGCAATGCGGTATTAGATCCGAGCTGTCTTCTTCGGCACTATGTTGTGTTCCAGAAGACGAAGTTAGAACGCTAAGTTCGGTTGGCAGTCTCGAAAGAGCGTCTGCCACAACGTTTGTTATGCCGGGTTTGTATAGTAATGAATAGTTGAATTCTTCAATCCTTGCTTTCCATCTTTTGAGTTTAGCATTATTGTTCCGGTTGCTCAGAGCAAAGGTTAATGGCTGATGGTCTGTGAGAATTTTGATGCTTTTAGCACCGTAAAGGTATGTTCTGAGTTTATCGAGGGACCATACTATCGCTAGCATTTCTTTCTCGATTGTAGAGTAATTTTCCTCCGTTCTGGTTAGAGATCGAGAAATAAATGTTATAGGCCTGTCCTTGCCCATCTCACCTTGCGATAAGACTGCTCCGATGGCAAGGTTAGACGCATCGGTTGTGAGAATAAATGGTATATTGAAGTTCGGAAAGATTAAAATGTCTGATGACATTAGCATTTCTTTTAGATTTTTAAATGCTTTCAGGGCTTGGTCATCAAGATGGATTTCTATCTTTCTTGATTGATTAGCCTTTACTTGGGCATTTAGTCCTCTGGTTATATTTGTCAACGGCTTTGCTATATGAGCAAAGTCTTTGATAAATTTCCTGTAATAAGATGCTAGACCCAGGAAGCTTTTAAGGTCTTTGAGATTCTGAGGTGGTGGAATTTTTTGAATTGCGGAAATTTTCTCGGGGTCTGCGCGAATTCCCTCCTGGGTAATTATGTAACCTAGAAAATCCACTTTAGTTCTCAAAAATTTTGATTTTTCTAAATTAACCCTTAAATTAGCTTTTTCGAGGAATGAAAGAACCTCGTCGAGATTTTTGACATGCTCTTCTTTGTTTTTCCCGAAGATGATTATATCGTCTATGTAGACGTAGCACGTTTTTCCTATAAGAGGTTTTAGAATGTCGTTAATCATTCGTTGAAAAATAGCGGGCGCATTTTTAAGCCCGAATGGCAATCGAGTGAACTCATATTTGCCGTTAGCTGTTGAAAAAGCCGTTTTGGGAATGTCACTCTCTTTCATCTTGATTTGATGAAAGCCGGAAGTAAGGTCTAGTGTTGTAAAATATTTACACTCTCCCAAGCTTGCCAGAGTGTTTGTTATATCGGGTATGGGATAAGCATCGGGGATTGTTACTGAATTTAGTCGTTTAAAATCAATGACTAATCTATATTGTTTTTTGCCTGCTGCGTTAGCCTTTTTTGGGACTATCCAAAGTGGCGAGTTATAAGGACTTTTAGATGGTCTAATAACACCATCTGCGAGCATTTTTCCTATTTGCGTTTCAACTTCTGCCCTCAAATTGGCAGGATAGGGATAGGATTTAGTATAGATTGGCTCGGAGGATGTGGTTCTGATTTCTGCTAGGACGTTAGTGTCTGCAGTACCACTATCGGAAATATTTCCAAACAATTCGTGGTGTTTGGCAAGTATTTCTTGAATATCGGTGTCTATGTCGGAATTAATATGAATGTTAACTTGTTTTGATTCTTTTTGAAAAAGGTGTATTTTAATGTTGGGGCTTATGGTAAGGGTATTATTCTTTCTGTCGATGACGGCTTCTAATTCCTTAAGAGTGTCATCGCCTATGATCCCATCGAATGATGTCAGTCCTGGGAGGACATAAAAATTGACTGGTGTATTGTTTCCTATACTTCTGAAAAAGGGACCAGTCAGTTTTCGAGTGATTTCCAGTTGTCCACCGGCGGACTGTATTTTGAATGGTGTGTTTAATGGTTTACTGTTGGTTGCTATATTTTCGGATATGAAATTTTTGTTGGCTCCTGTATCGATTAAGAATTTTAATATTTTTCCGCCTTTAGTAAGGTACTCTAGGTATGGTACGCTAGAGAGGCTTCTGTCATAAAATTTACTTCGTCTATTTCGTCTATACCATGTTCCTCGTAATCTTCTTCGTATGTTTGGTAGGTATCCTCATCGTGGTCTGTTTGTTCCGATTCTTCTACAGTGTTTGTAACAAAAAGCCGTTGCTGTTTTCGGGGTAAGTTCAATGACTCATTTGATCTTCTGGGAATGGGGTTATTTGCGGGTCGATTCATGTAATTTATTCGATTTGTTTGAACGGATTGGTCAGTCTCCATAGGCTGAGGTGGTTTTGGCTGTATTGGCCTTGGGGGTGGGTTATATTGAACGGGGTGGTATTGAATGGGGTGGTATTCGGCACGTTGGGGTGCCTAGTGGGCATCCTAGACCCTTGCTGGTATCTACCTGTGAATATTTGGTTTATAGGTGCTGAAATAGTGTTACCTATACTTCTGTTATGGATAGGAAGGTTTCTGAAGTTGAGGTTCTGAAACTCGAGGCATGACGTGTATGCCTCTGGCAATGTCTTGGGTTTCTGGATGATAAGCATCCTAGAGACGTCACCATTCAATCCTCTGATGAATATATCTAAGGCCCTATTCCTATAGTTCTCGGTTAGAGCACAAATGGTTTCTTCTGAATGATCTTCGGTTTTAAGTTTGTTTATTAGTAGGGAAAGCTGATGATTGACCTTAGCGTAGAATTCGTCTATGCTTTGTCTTTGCTGGCTCATTGTATTGAGCTCATGTTCTAGAGTGCGCACATCGCGTTTGTCTGCGTAATGTAAGGACAGACATTGCTTGATCTTTGACCAATCGTCATCAAATATGTTGTAGGATATTAGTGCTGTATCAGCTGGACCTCTTACTTTTTGTCTGATGTGTTGGATTATTGCCCTATAAATTGGCTTCGACTTGACAATTTCGTAGTCCCTTAAAATGGACTCCACAGTGTGGATCCATGAGATGTATTGTACGGGATTTCCGTCAAAAACTTGTAAATCCTTAACACAATCAGGAAGTTTCCTGATTTCGTGCAGGTCCTCCTCCGTTTGAGGGGTGGGGAGTGTTTGAGTGGAAGGTTTGGGAGGGCTAACTCTACATTCAATTTGTTGTAAGCGATTGTTTATTAGTTTAATTTGCTCCATTTGAGCATTAACTGCACCCGTTAATTGGGTTATTACTTCTTTTATTTGCTCCATTTTATAATAGGAGTGTGTGTTAAGTGGGTGGTATAATAGGGGATGTAAAGAAATGCTTAATGGGTGTTTTTTATACACTTTGCAATTCGGAATTATTGTTTATATCTTAAATACTATACTTTTCCTGCAAGTCAAATGTTTTATGAACAAGTCAAAAATATTATTTGTATTAAAGAATTTATCTTAAATGCTACGATACTCTTTTTGTTCAAATATGTTATTATTTATCTTATAAAAGAGTGTACTGGCTTACAGTATGATGAGTTTAGACATCTGGAGCTGCATCGGGTGGTCCGTAGGTTTCCCTTTTGGTTGGTTTCGGCCTACTCGTGGTACGGTTTCCGCCACAGTTGACTCGGTACAGTTGAATCAGATCTAAGTTGTTCTTTAACCGTGTTCTTATGTGAACGGTGTTTTTTAGTGAGGCACTTATGTATTTGTTTTACGGTACGTGTCCTTAATTTTAACCGTGTTCTTATGTGAACGGTGTTTTTTTTTTTTTTTTTTAATGTCACAATCACGCACTTTTTATAAGATGCACTGCTTTTCCTTTTAAGTCGTGTTCTTAAGTTAACGACTTGGGCTGGTATCCACTTCACAGATTAGTCTTGGTACGTACGATTTAACTTACTATGCGTAAATTAAACTTAGTACGCGTATTTTAAACTAGGTACGCACAAATTAAACTTGTTTTGTGATTTTGGTTTATTATTTCACCGGATATTTTATTGGATTTTAATTTGCTCGGGCGCCAGTTATCGCGTCGTGTTTACGGGCGAATAAAAAAAACAACATACTTCACGGGGAATCAACAACTGAACAACTTTATTAAAATTCATCTTGCTTTTATAAGTTTGGTTTTACAATATCAGCTTATTTTCTATTTGGTAAATTTCCTGGAATTACATTTATGAGATCGTCAGCAACATAATATTTATTGATTGCAAGAATTAATTTATTTGTCTTTACGATTTCCAAGAATTACATTTATAATTTGATTACTATTGCTATTCTTATTGAAGGGGAATGTGGATAAGGAAAGTAAGTGTGAGGGTATACGGAAATGTCGTGTTAACTTGTATATGCTCATTGGTTTCAGTACATGAAAAGAGATGAGAAATTATTATATTTGTTTACAAAAAAAAAACAGAAAGGTAAATGGTTGACTACTGGACAACGCTTATAACAAATATTACAAGAGATCCCGTTCTTGTTCTCTCGCATGTGATCTATATATATTTTTTTTATATTTTTTTGCTCGTGCAAAAAATGTTTATGTTTTCGGGGCTTGCAATGATAGCGTGCGGTGTGTGTGATTCAATTTCGTTTTCCCGTTGTGTTGCGTGAGAGTTGACTTGGAGTCAATATTAATGTGATTCGATGTGTGTGTGATTTATTTTGCGGTGTGTTGATCGATGAATGGGTGATTATGCATTTGGTTTGGATGGGATCTGATTAATTGTATGTGTGGGTGTTATTTGCAATTTTTTTTTTTGGGGAAGCCGTTCGTCCTTGATGAGCACCATATCTCCTTTCTTCAACTGTGGCTGCGGTTTAAGCCATTTTGGGCGCTGTTGTAGGTTAAGTCTGGCTCAGGAACTGTGAAGAGTGTCTCGCCTATCAGGAAGTGTGCCTATGTAAGTGCCTGAAAATTGTCTGGGTCTTCTGTTAGGGGACATATAGGTCTCGAATTTAGACACGCTTCGATTTGGCTTAGAAGCGTGGCGAGCTCTTCGTACGTAAGTGTCCCGTTTCCAACAATCCTTTTAAGGTGGAACTTAACACTCTTCACTCCTGCTTCCCACAATCCTCCGAAGTGGGGAGAAGCTGGTGGAATGAAGTTCCACTTAGTTCCATGGGTTGCTAAAACGTCCGCGATCTCTTTCCAGTCCTGAACTCCACTTTTCATGAGCCGTTTTAGTTCTGCATCAGCTCCCACGAAGTTTGTGCCACAGTCGCTGTACATCTGCGCACAAACCCCACGTCGTGCTGCAAATCGTCGAAAGGCAGCGAGAAACGCTTGTGTGGTCAAGTCGGTGACCGATTCCAGGTGCATCGCTTTGGTTGCTAGGCAAACAAATATGGCCAAGTATCCTTTGTGACACTTAGCTCCGCGACCTTTCCACGCTCGAATATTTATCGGCCCAGCATAATCGATGCCGGTGTGAGTGAAGGGTTTCGACGCTGTGACACGAAGTGCTGGAAGCTCTCCCATTAACTGCTTAGCTGTCTGGTTCCGAAATCTGTAGCAGATGGTGCAGCCGTTGATATATTTCTTCACCGTTCTTTTTAGCTGAAAGATCCAATATTTTTGTCGTAAGTTGGTCATCATTAGCTGTACTCCTCCATGCAATGTGTTTAGGTGCGAATCGCGTATGATGAGTTTTGACAAGTTGTGTTTGGGATCTTGTATAACAGGATGCTGTTGATCATATGCAATAATTGCATTTGTGAGTCTTCCGCCAACCCGAATAACACCATTGCCATCTACAAAGGGGTTGAGCGATGCAATACCCCGTGCCTTGGTAATGCCATCTGGAAATATTTCCGTTTGTGCATTTTTGAGCAAGATCGTCGTTGCTTTATCGAGCTCTATTGGCGTAAAAGCGTTCCTAACCTGCGTTTCCCTGTTTTCATTATTGAGCCCTCGGATGTAGCGACAAAATTTAAAATAGTGTTGTCGAAAGTTGTTTACGAACCTGTTGCAGTACGCGACTATCCTTACCAGTTTCTGAAACTTCGACGACTTGTTGATCAAAAGAATAATTGGATTCTCTTTTATCTCCAGTCTGTGAACTCGTCTTTGGCCCTCATCAGTTGATAAGTCTGTTGGTTGGTTTGGAATTTCAAAATTCCAATAAGATTGAAGAAATGGAGGTTCATTCCACCATAGCCGATCGTTTATTAGAACTGAGGGCAGTACTCCTCGAGATGCTAAATCAGCTGGATTATGCTGTGTGGGTATGTGCCTCCAAATGCACGAGTCAGTCAACCGTTGAATTTCTCCAACTCGGTTTGCAACAAATGTTTCCCATCGAGATGGCGGCGACTTTATCCAGCAGAGAGTGATGGTAGAATCGGTCCAGGCATATATTTTCTTGTCAGCGAGATTAAGAAGTTCTACGACGTGATGTAGAAGCTTCGCCAAAATAACTGCTCCGCACAATTCCAGTCGTGGCTCACTGGTTTGACGGGGGCAACTCTGGTTTTTGCGAGGAGCAGATTCATGTGGATTTTTCCTTCTTCATCTAGAGCACGGATGTAAACAGCAGCTCCAAATGCCTTTTCGGAAGCGTCACAAAATCCGTGGACTTCCACGTTGTCGAATCGTCCTCCAGTCAGCACATGTCAGTTGATCAACTGTGTTTCTAGTTCTGCACAGAGCGAAAACCACCACATAAAATAGAAGAAAAGCTATAAGATTTTTCTATGGTTTTCATCCAAGAAGAAAGTCATATCAAATCCATAGAGAAAATCTTATTAAAATCTTGATAAATGTTCTATATGATAGTCACATTATTTTAATAAGTTATCTTATTTCATCTCAATATAACGTCTCATTGAAACAATAAGAAAACTTATTGAAGAGTATATGGAAATCTTTTTGCAACAATAGGACAAACTTAGTAAAAGTATGCGAAAAACGCGTGAAAAATATATGGAAAACTTATTAAAAATGTATGTGACAACCTTTTTGAAATTAAAAGGATCTTATGCAAAATTGTTTTGGTTTAATGCTTTTGTTTTATAAAGAAAAGGGGTAGGTTATTATTTTTTTTCAAAATATTTATTTATTTATTTAATATATATATATTTTATTTATTTACATATTTTACATAGATACATTTATTCACAAAATTAACAATTTATAAAAGAAAAAAAGAAACACAAGTAGTAGATAATAAATTAACAAAACAAAACTCTTATTAATTATTTAAAAAAAAACAATTAAAAAACTTGGAAGATACAGATACTCCATGATATTACACCAACGTGAAAACAATTTTCCGGTTGGATTCTTTTTTCCTTGTTTTCGAGATAAAAAGTACGTCTCCTAAAAAATGTTTGCAAGACATTCAATCAATTAAATTTAAGAAACTAAAAAAGGCAATAATTATTTGCTCTGATATCTAAAAAGCAGATACAAGAAAAGGAGGTGGCTTTTGTTCGTAATTCTTTTAAACGATTTTTTCTACACGTAATTATTGTACTTACTTTATTTTCTGTTGGAAAAGTTTCTGTGATGGCATTAGCCCACTGATTCATATCCCCATATGACATTTTCGATCCCATTCCAATAAATTTCTCCACAATGCAGTGAGTCAGATCCTTTTGTTTTCTGCTGTCAAAATGGCCATTCTTTTCATAAAAAGCCAAAAGAAGTTGGCCTCTTACAGTACATTTAAGGAGACCAGTAAGGTTTGTTTCCTTCGGCTCTGAAACACGTGAAATCGTGGAGGCTTTTGAAGAAGTAGCAGAATTCAAATCATTGGAAATCTTTTCAAGCCATTCCAGTACTTTTCGGGTGGATGGTGGTGATAGCGTACCTTGATCACATACTAAAGGTTTATTCTGAAAGCCAACATGTGAACAGTGTTACATTACTGATCACTAAAGATAGAATAGGCCAATCTGGTATGTGTCGATTTCTTAAGTTCTGCCTAACAAAAAATTCTATTTCGGGGTGAAAATGGAGCCCCCTGTATTACAGTTTATTGTTTGCCAGAACTTAACTGCGAAACCAAAACATATCAAAACAATTTTAAAGTCAGGCAATGTATTGTAAAATATTACAATATAGCTTTTTTCGAACACTGATATTAAAAACCATAATTATATAACTTACCCTGTCTTTTCTCCACTTTTTTAACCCAGCTTGAAATTTAATTCGATCTCCAAAGTAGCCCGAGCTGTCTATGTTGCCAAAAAATTTATCGACGTCTTCAATTTCCATTTTTTCCAAAACGTCGATGGAATTTAGTCCATAAATTTTTAGCAACATGGAGACCGAACTGCTTAGTCCCCAGGAACTAAACACTGCTTGGGTTTCTTTAATGTCTTTCTCATCCCATATTAAGCACGATACACTTAAAAATTGACTATTTTCAACTAAATCAGGTGGTGCACTCTCAATTTCGTTAATGTCACTTTCGATTTCTGTATGATTGTAATTATCCATGATTATGTTAATATTATTAGCCGCTTAAAATGTTCACTCCCGATATGTGCACGCGCGTTCGCCATGAAATCTGAAAACAAATGCGTTCTATTTGCACTTTCATAATGTATGAGGAAACATATAGTTTTAAGAGGGAAGTCTTATTGATTCAATAAGATTTCCTTATAAGCGTTTAAGGACAAATATTTTTAATGCGTTTGTCTTCTCAAAACCGAAAAATGTAATAATGTCGAGCAAAATTAATGAGATATCTCCTTAAAATTTTAAGGAGAAGTCTTATAGATTTTAGAAGATTTCCTTATTAACGTTTACAGACAAATTTGTTCAATAAGCTTGACTTGTTAAAGACAATATGTAAAAAGGTTTTCATATTATTTGTATCATTTAATATGATATACATGTTAAAATAATATGAAAAACTCTTAAAAATATTAATAAGAATTTCTCCATTAAACTATTAAGATTTCTCTATGGAAATATAATATTGTTTGTTACTTTTAATCAGATTACATAGTAAAACAGCCCAATAAGGCAATCTTATTGATTTTATGTAGTCTTTTTTCGCTCTGTGTGGGGTTGCGTTAATAGTCACATTTTGGTTTGGATTTGGAGCCGGGTGCGGATTGGAAGGTCCCGGATTATCGATGTTTAATAATGAAGGTCGTAACAATGGGCTTGGATTGCTCATATCTGGACTGCTCATGGCTGGACGTTTAGACATAAGGACACGAACGAGATGTGTAAAGGGGTTATAAAAGGAAAAGGGAAAAAGATTTTTGGTCTACACTATTATGTGGAATTTACTAATTGGCACTACTTTCTACTTAAGGCTAACACTTTCTTTTCCTCTAAAGAAATAGTCGAGATAATACTATAATTTTTCACGTTTCAATTCAAATACTTCTTAAAAACTACTTAAGGCTATCACTTTCGTTTTCTAATGAAATCGTTACGTTAATGTAATAATAAAAAAAATTCTCAAATTTGATTCAAATAATTCTTAAACTAGCTTACATTAAAAAAATCCAACGCTGGTGAAGGGGCTGCATTTCCCGTTGACTTGGTGCTACTAGGGGGCCAATATCTCCACACTCCCTCGTTGGTAGCAAGATCTACAGATGCTGCTTTCTGCCTTGGTCCGGAACCCAGGTCACCACACTTTTATTAGACACAACCCGCGAGAGCTTTACGAAAGATCGATTAACGGTCGGTAACGGAATCGAAAAGTTAATCAAGTCGCGGAGAGCTCTTTTATACGCTCGACTTATACGCTATTTTTCACGATCACTTTTTATTAATTTCCGTCGCGGTGATTCAACCTGGGTCCCTGCTCGGGCGCCAAATAAAACTTTACAAGTTTAAGTACTTAAAAAAAATATTTATTTTCATCCGAATGCCTTCGCGGCTGACTTAAGACTAAACTAACAATGGAATTAATAATCTAAACCTAGGTGCATTTGCCCATGCAGCCAGACGCCAGGTCAGCAGTCGACATCCGTTGGTGTCTCAGGTAAATTTACAAATTCCGATGTGTCATGTGTCCGTTGTGAAGATTCGTGGGAACGCGATCACGCTTGGGACTGATGTTGTTGCCCATGGGAACCGTATCATGAGTTGTTTTCATGATTAAACGTTTCTGGCGTTAACTCATACAAACACATGTTTTCATTTTTAAACGTAAATAAACCACCCCGTTTTGCTGCTTCGATGATCACACCACCACTTTGGTTTTTTATAATTGCATAATCCTTTTCGAAGAACACTGAAAGTCCGTTGTCTACTGCTCGACTTACTGAGATAAAGTTACTCTGCAGACGCAATTGTAATATTTTGCGTTATTCCGCTTATGGCTGTCCGAACCACAGTTTTTGTTGTCGCGGCCGCTATAGCTATTTTTTCTTACGGAAGAATATTTGTGGGTGTTTGTGCGAGCTATAAATGCTTGATTGCAGTCGCTAATCTCTGCCTTGTCATTTTTCTCCTGTCGTCTCGCTCCTTCTTCAAGTAGCTTAACCTTGAGCGCTTCTAAAGATGGTAATGCGTCACGTGTTTCTATTGTTTCTGGGAGACTGGACAGCAAAATTATAACTGCCATTTCTTCCTGCACTTCAATTTCGATTTCACTAAGTTTCTCGAGAAAATCACTAAATTTATTCAAATGCTCCGCCATGTTAGCATTCTCAGACAACTTAAGAGCCAGGAGCTTCTTAAATAAAGTAATTTTTCGAGCTGGCCCTTTCGGCTGGTAAATTTCTTTTAATTTGTTCCAGGCCATAGACAACGTTTCGCAGTTCTTTACGTGTGTTAATTGCGATGGCTTAATGCAGAGAATTATGCCTGCCAACGCCTTCTCGTCCTTTGCGTCGAACGCTGCCGACTCCGCTGCCGTTGCGCCCTCCGTTTTAACAAGCTTTTCGCTAACTATCGACCACAACCCGGAGTGGACAAGGACACTTCTCATTAACACCGACCACGACGCGTAATTTTTATCGTCCAGTTTTTCTATGCTATATAAGCCAGTAGCAGCGCTCATCTTTGCGAAAGATTATTTTCGTCTTCAAACTAAAAAAATCGAACCGATTTAAATTCTTATTAGGCGGCCTGGGCCCATAACCTGTTTCGGTATCTGAAAGAAAAGGAACCGAGCGAAATAAAACAACCGATCTGGGTAATAGTTTTATTCTATTCAGACTAAAAGAAAAGAAAAGGAAATATGTGAGGGAAATAATCAAAGCAAAAAGGGAAAAATATAATATAATGCAATTGTTATGTAACAATGTAAGTGCAAGCACAAATATGTTGTTTTGCCAACTAAAATTATTTTTACTTTAACAATCTTATTATTATTTATGGTTATACTGGAGGCTGTTGCACGAACATTGACGAAATCTCCTGGTTGTTGTCTATTAATGTTATCAACATCCATTGGTTCTACCTGTGTTGTCGAAATTGTTGGGAATGTTGTCGGTATTTATTATTTCTAAAATTTCCTGAATTATTCCAGGTTGTTGCAAAATTGTTGTTATTATAATTATTACGGAAATTATTAGGATTGTATTGGAACTGTGGGTGCATTCGTATATTGGTTGTTCTGGTCTAATGTTCGGTCACTGAAAAGCATTATTATTTCTGTTATTACTATTCCCTCTACTTTCTACATTTTCTTTCAATCCTGTTGCTATTAGGTTTTGGTATGCATCTTCTAAATTATTTATACCCTTCGCTCTAAGATACATTTCCTCTTCTCTAGGAATTTTAAATCAAAACTTATTATTATACTCTGTTCATTGTACTCAGGCTTAAAATCCATAGATGAAATTCCATCTAACCGATATTTTAAATTCATCTTATCTAATATATCTTTAAGGTCATGATAAAATTGACTTACATTACTAAATTTTATGCCGTCTGGTTTTTCCTTAAGGGCTGCATACTCCTTCTGAACCCTATAGGTCCTTTGAAACCTCATAACTGTACTTAACGCTGCTCCTTGGATTTTCGATATTATGATCCGCTGCAAGTTTGCCAACTGTCCAGCATCTTGTATCATTGACATCATATAATCGGCTTCATTTAGGAAGGATGAGAGGGCATACGAGCCATCGCCCTTGAATATTGGGATAGACCGTCACTCCTTAATAAGATCATTAAAAGTAAAGTTCATTTTGCTTGGGTTGATTTCTATGTTATTTTCACTTTCATTTTCTTGTTTTTGGAATTGTCCCCGAATACCTCTCACCTGTCTGTCATTTTCAACTTGTTTGTTGTGTTGATCGATTGACATTAATGTAGGTCGAAATAAACACACAACTGATTAGTTAAAATTCACTTCTTTTATTAACCTTTCTTCTCTTATACAGGATACACTACGTTTCGCGTGTTAACGCTCTGAGTACTTGGTGGTGACTGGCTAAACTATCTGCTGGTTTACAAGAGGGAAAAAGGCAAAGAAAATAGCTTTTGTTCGTTCGTTCGTCTTTGTTCGTTACCGTTATTCGTCGTATATTCTGTCTGCCCTGTTAGTTGTTGCTGGTATTTTTAGGCTAACCGGTTCGTTAGTTAAACTCAATAACGCACAGTTAAGTTCACAAAAAAAAAAAGTTTAAGTTAAAAATACAAAACTAGAAACAGTGGATAAGTTCATAATACTTATGAATAGACTTACTTAGGTATTTATGTGGGTGGGGGATTCAGGGGAGATATTAAATTAAAACACGTTTCTTTAATAATTGTTCATGTACAAAATTCAATTCACTTTAGTAATTATTATATAATTCAAATCAAGCTAAATGTTTTAGGTCAATTCGATAATTAGATTAATAGAGTTAGGTAATGGTAAACGTGGGACAGTTTTAAACGTATCGTCGCGTGTCGATCAAAGAACCTTCCGTCGATCCTCGTGGCTGGTGGTCAACTGTGTCGCTAGTCTCTCTTCTTCTTGTCTTAACAAATCGAATGATGATAACGATAACCAAATATGGTAATGCACAAGTTGCATTAGAAAGAACGGTTGATTCTTGTTTAACGTTAGTTGTTTGCTGTGACGGACTTAGGTGTAAGCTGATAGGCACATTTTGCCTACATTTATAACTTGCTTGCATTTAACGTCTGGTGTTTGAGCTTGATTTTCGTATTTTCTTCTTCTTTTCTCGGCGATCAGTTACAGTTGGTTATCATCTTCTGCTGCTTTTACTTCGGCTGTTGTTAGGACTTTTGTTTTGTGTTGTTTTTTTTTTTTTGTTTTCTGTTTTATATTTGCTCGCGAGATTGCGCGTGTGTTATGTATTTTTTCTTTAAGTTCTTATGCCACATTTTGTACACAGTTACTATGAGATTTATAACATGAGATTTATGTCACGGTCGCCATGTAATGATACCGCTCGGTTTGGTAGCTCAAGTCGAACTCTCGGCATTGGACAAGCACAAATATTAATTATAATGCACCAAGTGATGGTTCTCAGGGTGTAATTGTATACTGTTATTACAGGTTGAACAAAATATGTTGGCTATTATTTTTTAAAAGTGTATATTCATTAAGCGAAAAATAATTCGTAATTGAAGTAAAAGTGTACCCATCTTGCCTTCTCTATGGAATTTTGGATCGATGTGTTTTGCAATTTTGTCGAGTTCTTGTTTTCGCAGTTTTTGAGGTTTTAACTTGTAGTACTCCACAACTAGTTGCACTCTTTGTTTTTGCTGTCGCTGGTTGAGAAGTCTGTTGGAATATCGTTATGTAAGATATATTGAAAGAACAGCGATACACGTTTTTAAAAAAAAGGCGTCTTTATTAACCGTACCCGTTGATGGTCTTTATTCAACTGAACTTACAATATAAATTTCTTAAACTAATTCACTGGCTCAACTTGCAACAATCTTTCTCACGGAGCATATTGCATGTGCAGGAAGTGTAGGCAATATGATCCGTAGGAATGTGTTTATCATAATTAAATTTACTCGAGGTAAAATGAGTTCAACTACGGCGCGTGTATGCCTTTGCTTATCTAGAATTAAGAATTTAAAGTTGAGAGACTCGGGTAGTGAACATGCGCCGATATTGAATACGTAACCTGTATGATGAACAGTAATGCTCCTAAAAAGGATCCTTGTGGTACTCCGAGTGTCGTTCCCGTGCTGTTGGACAACACTCCATTCACGTTGGTTTTTTGCGATCTGTTGTTGAGGAATGATTTAAACCATTTCAATTCACTGCCTGTGATACCATATCCTTGAAGTTTCACTAAAAGAATATTTCTGTCGATCGTTTCAAACGCTCTTCTAAAATCAAGAAAGACGATGTCATCTTTCTAACTGATTAACACGTTGCTCAGTGCTGACTCGCATGAAATCCAGACTGATTTTCTATAAACAAATTATTAGATTTGAAGTACTCCTCTTTTTGATGTTTTGCAATTTTTTTCGAAAACTTTTTCGTATACCTATCGGAAGCGAACTTATAGGTCTGAAAATCTCACAATTATCTGTCCCTTTGATTTTCTCTATTGGCATGATAATTGATTCTTTCCATGTCTCAGGAATATGCCGCGTGAGTTCTTTCCATGTCTCAGGAATATGCCGCGTGAGTTAAATAAAATTGAGTTATCGTCTTTGGTGTCTATTGCTGACTGACTTTTTTATTCTTCATTCAATGTTCTAGTAATAGTGTACTCTAAAAGTGTATGCTATCAATGGAAATGCAGAACGAAAACGTTATTGATTTTCGCCAAATGTTCAAATCGAAGGAAATAAAAACACACTCTCGTAAATTTAACAACAAAATGGTTTTTATTTTATCTGTATAAAGAAAAGATTAGTGGACTGTATTGTAATCGTTTGCTCGCACTGCACATCGAAAATGAACTACTTCAACTGGTAGTTTTGCTGTGGTATATATACAGCTGCCGTATGCCTGCATGTTGCACGGATTTCGGTCGCAGGTCCCGTTGCATCGTCTCGCAAGTGATCGGGTTATCGGCTGCCTCTCTTTCTCTGCTCCTTCGTTGCGCCGCGTTGTGTAAAGGGCACGGCGCTTGTTTCTCGTGATGGAATCGATTCGGGTTTTTTTCTGTCGATTTTATTACGGGCCATCTGGCTGCCCGTTGGTTGTCGATTTTATAGTGCCGCTATAAATGTTGTCTTCTGCTCTAGACATTTGCTCGTATTGTTGTTGTTGTTGTTTTGCACTACCAAACCAACTGCTCTGACAATAATCGTCGATTCTAGACATTCCGCCCCCAATTGAAGACTTGTCTTCAATTCCTGGTCGAAGAATCGTCCTTAGGAAGGATGCACAATTTTTGCACCGGACGCGCAAGTGTCGTATGCTCCATTTTGATGTCTGCGCTGCGTATAAGCCCATCTCTGCCAGGATGAACTGCGGTGACTCGTCCCAGGGGCCATACCGTTGGTGGCATGTTCTCCTGCTTGACCAGTACCAAGTCACCAACTGCTATGTTGTCACGCTCCGCTCTCCACTTGAATCGCTGCTGTAGTGTGTGGACGTATTCCTCGCTCTACTTCTTCCAGAAATGTTGTTGCATTTGATGGATGGTGGTCCAAAGCTTGAGTCTGCTCTGTGGGATTTCCCCAACATCCGCCGTAAGTGGTTGCACAATTTGTTCGCCAATCAGGAACCTGTTTTAGGTAGGATTGAAAATATCAATATACTTTTGTGTTGATAATAACTTTGTTAAAAAAATTGAAACAAAGAAAACTTAGAAAAACTTTTATTTTGTTCTATGTTGTAAAACGTATAAAAATTCTTTATTCAGTTATATATTTATATGTTTTTGACAGTTTGCAACTCTCCAAAAAGTGTTGGATCTAATTTAGTAAGAGTTACCATTTCTAATTATTTATAATAGTTTTGTTATTAAATAATTTATTGTGTTCGCCAAATGATGAATGAATCAAAATCATTATTATAACGTTGTCCGAAAACTGTGTTTTTTTAATTTTACGCATTTTGTTTAAAGAGTATATACATAACAACGGTAAGATATTCATGTTGCTTAAGAATATTGCAAAAAAAAGTTTGTAATGCTGTGCTTAAAATTACAAGAGTTACGTTCAGGACCCCTATATTCACCTGTTAAATGACAATGATTCTCTACCCTGTAATGGTTCGGGTCACGGGTTAAGTGTATGACACGATTCTGCCACAATGACAGAATATGCACCCCGAAACCTGCGTACTTGAGCGGGTATGCGCGAGTTAAGTCTGTGGAGACGGAGTGATTGAAAAAAATAGCCTTTCAATCTGAGGACCACTTTATTACTGATTGATAAAATTAAGTTTTCTTCTTATTATTGAAGTTCAGCTATATGCTCTTATTGTTTAAGATGCAATTAAAAAACCTTTAATCCATATCTTCACCCTACGTTTCGTCGGTTTTTTGCCAACATCTTTAGGGGTATTCGTTTAATTAATTCCTTAAAGAACACAACATACATACATTTATGAAATATTTTTAGTACTTTCTTCACAGAATGATGTATCGTTGTCGAGCGGGTGTGCCTTTCAATAAATGTGCAATTATTATCACTTTCACAGTCACAATTTGGTATGAATATTGATTGATCCACTGTGTTTTGTAACAAGGGTGTGTTGTGCCTACAACAGGTGTTACACTTCTGATTTCCGCTACACAGGTGTTTGCTTACAGTTATTACGCATTCATCATAAGTTCACCGTGGGTTGTATTTACATAACCAGGTGAGATATGATGAGTTGAGAAAATGTAAGAACAACACCTGTGTATAGCGGAAATAAGAATATTACTATAAGTAGTAGTTAATAAGATAGTTTTAAGTGAAGTTAAGTAAGAGACCGCATAGTGGTCAGTAGTGAAAATTTAGTTGTAATAAAGTTGTAATTATTTGAAAATAAAACAAGACATACATAAATTACATCAGGTGCGCTTTTCGTTCACAGTTGATAGTTAAGTCATTTAACTTTCGGAGCTAATAAAACTAAACACAAATTATTCGCGTTGCTACTCTTCGTAGTTCAATACATTAACGCGGATGTAAAATGTGGTATCTTTTTCACGACTATTATTCTTGATGACTTTATTAGAACTCAAAAATATCTTAAAACTAAACTAACAACTAGGTGCCTGTGCGAAAGCTCTTATCTCTATCTTCCCAAGAAGTTGGAGACGCTTGACATTTGACGATCAAATAAGAAAGTGTGCATTGGCATTCGCTTTATGTGCACATTATGGTGGAGGAGATAGTTATACAGTTAATAATATACATGACATATTTCTGGTGGTGGTGAAGGTATTTATTTGATGGTAGAAAGAAATGGAGATTGAGCTAACGATTTCTCGAACTCTATCAAAGCTGTCATTGATTAGGACCCTGTGAACGAAACTTTGCTGTCAAACAAACTCCTATTCCTTCGACATGTCAACCCCCTAGAACCCTATCACATCTAAATCTACCCTTAGGAAAAGGTGTTCATATGCCTCAAACAAAAAAAGAGGACATACATTGCAGTCAACAACTACATATATATAAAAAAGCTTCGCTTAGATTTTATGTTGTTCCAAATCGTAGCGACCTTTATTGGCCACTGACACTTTCGTTTCGCAGATTGTACAAAACGCTTCATATTTACTTAAATTGGGTTTTGTGATGAAGGACTTGTATTGCTTTTGCAGCTCTTCATTAAACACACTGTTGGAATGCAAACTGATCCCTCAGTATGATGGCGTGAATCAAGAATAAAAAACGCAGCAATTAGTCATATGAAAATGATAATGTGGTTTATTTCTTTCTAAGGACAGATAGGTCTTACCTCTATGATGGTTTATAAAAGAAGCGCACGATGGAACAAAAGTTTGCGAAAATATGGTAGGCATAGATTCGTCATTCTTAACATTTGAAGTGCCCTCTATGCGGTAACAGTAAAATTAATATTGTTAAGGGGGATTCATAATGATATGGTGTTTGTTAGTACTATTTTGAGGAGCATTTTGACTTAAACACACACATTTCCTCTTGCTCATCGTCTATCAAATATCGAATGTGATTACATTAAAAAATATATTCGATTTAGCTACTTACAAAAAATAAAGTTAAACGCTTCAAATAAAAAAAGAGCTGCGCCTCAAGGAATTATTTTTTGTAATCTGTTTATGTTATGATATATTGTTAATAATTTATAAAATAAATGGATCTTGCTACTAGAAAATGGACGGTGTTACGTTATTTCAGGCCAACTATACTAAATAACGAAAAAAAAAAAAAAATGATTCGGAGGTGTTATCCGAATTAAATTTGAATTTTAAAGTAGGACCCGATAAGATTCAATTGAAAGTTCTGTGCTACGCGGTGGAGAGCATAACGAGAGCGTGGAAGAGTCAGGTGCACAAACGATGACAATTATATTGCGGCAGGGTTCGAACTATTCTGGTGCGTGGGAGACGTGAGAGGTAGATCGAGGAGATGAAATGGTGAAATTTGTTCTCGCTTTTAGGGTTAAGGAGCGGAGATAGTTTTTTTTTTTTTATATGTGATGAGGAAGTTGACACCGATTCTTAGGTATATGAAATTATCATCACTAAATATATTTTTCTCTTTTAGAGCACTGGCGCAGGTGAATGGTGAGTTTTATGGCCGCGCGAGGGGAACACATTTAAAAATTTGAATTTCATACAATGTATGGTGTAGTTTTATGTATATTTATTTTCTTGTTATTACATTGCGCGAAATACGAGCGGTGAGTGTGATATTCGAATAAAACAAAGTATTCCTCTTGAAACGAAATAAACAGGTATTTTCTTAAAGATCAATGTTTTCTTAAGTTTATTATTTGAATTCCCGTTAGCAAGTGACAACTTATTTCTGTTGCATCTTTATTTATTAACTTGGCTTGATGGGAATGTTTACAATAGAACAATATTTTATTTCTGAGAAGTTATGCTGTGGTACACAGGTGCATAATAATTTTTAGAACTAGTTTCATATCGCGCCGGTACATCCGTGAGAGTTGTTTGGTATGTTGATTCTCATCGTTGTTCGGGAACTGTAACTCGCGCCTTATTTAAAAATGCCGCGATTGTATTTAACTGCCTGATGGCAGGGCAAATTACACCTCGTATCAATTTGATAATATAGTACCTTGCCATGTTATTAGACCCAGCATAAAAAAAAAATGTTGTCTTAAATGGTTGCTGTGACTAAATTTGTAATAAATATGTTCTAGACTGAATTTGTTTACTAAAATATCAGGAATAAAAAAAAGACGGAAAGGTTTTGCTAGTTAGTGAATATTGATTTATTTTTTTTATTTAAGAGTTTGGTGTGCTCTCCTTTTGCAGCTATAAGTGCCTTAATTCGCCGTGGCATGCTTTCTATGCAAGATTGCACGGTTACTTGCGGATATGTGGGTTGTGATTCCACTCACGATTTCAACGCTTAGAGTTTTATATGTTCTTTTAAATTTAATTTTTTCGGAGTGGTATTCGGTGCAATTTTGGATGGAACTAGAAAGAAACTGAACAAATTGGTCTATTTCCTCGTTTTCAAGGTTTCTGTCGACTGGAATCTGAAGGGCATTGAGTTTCTGTAGAAGATCGTTGTTGAAAGACTCCCAGTTAATGGTTTTGAATGAATTTATTTGTGGTGGGTCTGATAAAAGAGGGGATATGTTACCAATCTCGATTGCAAGGAAGACTGAAAAATGATCAGAGAAGGGGTCCAGTGTAAGGCAATTAAAAGGATGTAAAGTGATACGAATGCTTAAGTTTTATTGTGGCCCATATGTTGAGTTAGAGTTATCGAGACGATTGTTGTGTAAATGATATTATTTTTGAATGGAATGATTCTGCCCTTTGTTGTATCTTTAATTAAAACAGCAGTTCCTCTGCCGGAGTCATTTCTCAGAAGGATGTAGTTATCAAATGACCGCGATTGATTTGCCTTTAAGATGGTTTCTTGAACCATAACTGCCGTTGGCGAGATGTCTCCCAACGACAGATTTAGTTCAGAACATTTATCGTGAGATATAACAGAGTTAATATTGGCAGTTAGGAGCTTAAGAATCATGGAGAAATTGAGGCAATAAAACTAGATAGGCACCAGGTTTCTCAGATTCGTTCAGATTTAAATAAGTTGGCCAGAATTCACGAACTCTAATAATTAATAAATTAATCGGAAGACCAAATAACCGGACCGATTCATTAAGGAATTCACCAAATGAGGACGATGAGTTTGTCTGAGTATGGGGTGTGTGGTTAACTGCCGCCGACACAGTCGGGGCACCCCGTAAAATATCCGCGTAGGAACCAGATTTGGGAACGTTTGTGACTGGTTGTGAAACCTGCTGTTTAGGTTGAACGATTTTAATAGAGGCTTTTGGAAAAACGTTTTTCTTTTTATTCAGATATTCAACCCGTTTCGGGCATTCTCTAAAGTTCGCGGGGTGTCCCGACAAGCCACAGTTAATACACGCCACTTTTGATTTATCAGTGCTAGAATCCAAGGAACAGGTTACTGGATCGTGGGACTCTTTGCACTTCACGCACCTGTTTGGGAAAGCGCAGTATGCGCTTACATGGCCAAAACGTTGACATTTGAAACATTGGATGATCTGGTTACGCTTGATAGATTTCCACCTAACTCTATGACGAAGAATATTCCTTATATTTTTAAGCTTGTTAAGGCTTTGCCTGTCATCCACTACGCAAGTGTATATACCCAGATCCATTTCGTTTACGTTGGACCATTTAGTAGAAAATGGTTTTATTAATACCCTCAATGAAGGGTCCACCCTAGCAATATGTTCCTCTATCAGCTTGGCGGTGAAACCGTCTGAAAGACCCTTAAGAAGTATCGAGAACTTTTTTAATTGCTTAGGAATAAATGAAAAGGCATCGACTTTCATGTTGCTCAGACTTTTCATCAGGAACGCATGCAAGTCGACGTCCTTCACAACAAGTTTTAATTTTCCCAAACCTCTATTTTCGAATTTAACATTGTCTAAGCTCTCTGTATAATTATTCTTGAGAAACTCAAGTAAATTCCTTGAGCTCACCCCTTTTGCAAAAATTGGTGGACACCAATCGTTGTCCTTTCCTCTTGGCTTAATGTTAGTTGTTTGCTGAGTTGTCTCCACCACCGTAACATTGTTTGAGGAAAGTTCTTTCATCACTAAGACATTTCTTTTCTTCTTTTTTTTCCGATGAGATGGTAATCGTCGGCTTACTAGCAAAACTGGGGTGGGATTCTATAAGATAAAAACGTTCGATCGTTTTCGTTTGCACGAACGGTTTGCTACAAACGGTTTTACTACAAAACCGAAAGGAATTTTCGTGTGCACGAAAGCAAAAAAACGAAAGCCATTTCGTTTACGTTTTCGTTTATTTTGCTTCATGTAACTCTAAAAACGTTCCGTGCGAAAAGAAAACAACTACAGCTTATTCATTGACGTTTCTTATTTTCTTTGATTGCTAAATTGGTGGTTGTTATTTATTTCATACATAATATGCTGGCGAGTTATTTCTTTATAGCAAGTGATAGTGATGATAGCGGTGAAGAAGATAAAAATCTAAGAAAGATCCGAAAAACTCTTCGGGATTATTCCAATCCGCTTACGCTGCCCGGTTTGTTTTTGCCCGGTGTTTGTAATCTGCCCATGTCTAAAAATGGAAGGAATTATTCACAAAATACACACTTACGTATAGCAAACAATTATAAAAACCTTTTTCCATCTATTAACTTTTTTAATGGGTGGGCCATTTTCGTTCAATATTTTAACAAGTTGCTCCCATCTCTTTGCGGCCTTATCTCTTCCCTGTGCATTGTCCTGCGAATTTTTGGCTAAAAAAAGGATACTTTTCCATCCATTCAATTATTATATTTTGTTGTGTTTGCGTTGTTGTTGACGTCCTGTAAGTATGTAATTAATTCAAATAATGTATGTGTGTCGGTTATTATTTATTGTACTTACATTATTATTATCAATTTTGACCCTATTTATTATAACCAAAACATAAACAACAACAAATAAAATATTTTGAAGCTGTCAGCTGTTGGCTGTCACATGCTCATTATGATACATTCAGCTTCTCAAACTTTAATTTCTTCGTCACACTGTTTCTTAAACCCATGCGAAAGAGAAAAAGGAAACGAAAGGAGTTACATGAAAAACAGTTCGTTTTTTAAGATGCGAAAGTCGTTTTCGTTTCGTTTTTTACAGAATCCCACCCTGCGGTGCATCCTGCTCACATTCACTTCTGCCATTATGACTTTGCTTCACTGGTGGTTAGAAGTAACCACTACAAGACACATATGACAATGACATGTTTTGGAGTTAGATCTCCATTATTCATCGTTCGCCGTGATGCCCAAATTTGACAGTTCTCGTTTTCTGTCGGGTTGTGTGGTGTTGTGGAGTATGTTATGGAGTATGGAGTATGGAGTTAATGGTTAAAATTCTTGTTTTGTGTTGTGTGCATAAGGGCTAGGACCTCGAAATGTTCTGCGCACCTTGATTTCCATACATTCGAGTACCTAGTTTTCTGCAAACACGCATTTTCTTCCCTTCCTCTGCGCGCGACTTATAATTTTTGTGGCGTCCGAAGATAAAAAAAAAAACAGCAGTTGTCAGCCTTCGACTTAGCCTCAGGCTAATAACACTTTATTGTTTAGTTATTAGTTTAACGATACTTAAATCTCCCAGCAACCTGCCGTCCTTAGCGTCGCTGCGGTTGCAAGTTGACGACGAGCGACGATCGCCAGTAAATGTGCGGTATTTATACTTATTTATTGCTGATTCTGCATTCTGGTCGATGGTTCGATTTGGTTCGATGACTTCGGTATTGCTTGCTGATGCTGCATAAATTGGTTGTTTATTGGTAGCTGTATCATATGTTACTCGCGCTTGATTTCCATCGAACTCGGGTAAGGATTTCACTAAGTCTAGAGATTCATTACATATCTTTACTGGGTCAATTGTTATGGGTTTGTATTCCTCTACTACAACTGGGGTTTCTAATGCCTGAAGTCGGTTTCTTAGTTCGGTAACTTGTCCCTCAAAAGTACTCCTAGTATGCTCTATAGCAGCTTGTACTGCGGCAGTAACGACTGCTTGCAACGTTTCTGTATCCATTTTTATTTAATTCAATCGGTTAAGCTAGGAAAGTTAAATTTTTCTTAAAAAAATATTTATATATAATACGACAAGTCAGAACACTCCGCTTACACAAAAATAATCCTCATTTCGTTATGCTAGTAGGTAGATAATTTTTCACAAATTTTGATTTTGTAACCAGCGCGGGTGCGGTAGAGCGTGTGAGTGGAGTCCGATCGTAATAACAAGACTTCGTGCTCTTCAATTCAAATATTTTTCTTTATTTACGATTTAAATACTAGGTTAACAATATTACTTTCTGAGACGGCAGTTGGATCACCTTATTTACCCACGTGATATGCTGTCCGGAGACCGCAGTAACCGTTGAAGTAATAATGTATTCCAAAAGATAGCGCGCAGAGAGTGTGACAGTTTCTTCAGTAGGCGGTAGTATACCTCCGTACTCAGAACCTTTCAAACTCCCGATTGATTCAGAAGTGACAAATCTGTCGATCGAGTGGGCTTTTTATATGAATTTACTGGAAGCTTTTAGGAGTTTGTTTTGGTACAGTAAGAGAAAAATGATTTTTGTGAAAGCTTTATATGAATACAGTATGTTTAGTTTGTTTTGGTACAGTAAGAGAAAAATGATTTTTGTGAAAGCTTTATATGAATACAGTATGAATCAAAATGTTTGTATTATGTTTTGAATTAATAAATGAAATAAAAATAAATTAATTAGGATATACAAATAAAATAAATTATACGATGATAATGATGTGGGTGTTACAATTTAGGAATTTTTAGTTCTACTTTCGATTTTCTTTTTAAGTTAGTCTCAATGTTGATCACGAATTCCAATTTTAAATTAATTTACTTTTGATTAACACAGCTCCGGTCTAGTTAAAATAAAGTTAGGTATCCTTGCAGCACGATTAATTAATTTCCTTTATAGGATCGTGAGTCTAGGCCTTAAGACAACGAGTCGTAGTAGACGGGTCTATTATTCTTTCATAAGAATTTTCGGAACCACACTCGCGTTGCCTTAGAAAAAAAAGTTCAGCGCCAATTAAAGAACCTTTAAGTTCGCTGTTCGAAAAAGAACTTTACTTTATTTTACTTTACTTAAATCTGCCTAACATTTCAAAAAAATAAACTTAAGCTAGGTCAGAAGTAGTTGTTGCCGAAACGAATGTGCTGACGAGCAAGAAATAGCGTTGGGATTAATGTGCGGTATTATGTACGTAGTTGTACCTACTCGTCTAGTTAAGACGACGAAAGCACCGACGAATTAAAAGACGAAGATAACTTGGGTGTGCTTGTCCAGTTAATGCGACGAAAGCACAGAAGAACTGAAGATGAAGATGACTTGGGTTGTGGCCTTGATGAATTAATGGTTTTTATCCGGCTCGAAGGACCAAAAATGTTTAAGGGAAAACTGGATTCCCAATATCCCAATTGGGCCGTGAAAAAAGATAAACAGCCACAATGGTCCATAAGTCCAAGGTTATCAAGTATCTACAAATTTAAGACCGGCAATTGCTTTTTAAAAATGGAGCATATTTCCGCTGTATACGATAATTAAATTCTGGAGTTTTTGGGAATGGATCCTTATTTGTGGATACGAATCCGGGAGTCTTCTCAATATTTACATCCATTTGAATTTTTACTGCTGCGTTTAAACTATCTCCACCAAGCAATTTCAATAGATTTTTCTCGACATTACTTTCATAGTTGGGCTCGTTCCTGTAATGAAAAATTAGAATTTCTATTCCAGTTTAACATTTGTCCACAATTTATCAAAAATAATCCCGAATTAAGTCTAAAAATAACGTCTTACCTGCTCATGGTGGACTTATATAGCAATCTGTATTAAGCTTACCACGTATTCTATCAATAAACAAAACAAGTTCTTTAACATAATCATACAATTTTGGTTTCCAATTAAATTCTACGGTTATTAATCCCTTTTCCAAATCTAACATAAACGAATCGTTAACTTATACAACTTTTTTTTAGATAACTCTAAACTTAAATATTTTGACGTAAATTGATCACGACTCGAAGTGTCCCAGTATGGTAATATTTCCAAATTTTCATAATAATATCTATAGTCACGTAATTGAAAATTACAAAAGGTGTACTTGGCGTATTTAATAGCGTTCTTAAATAATGTTGACAGATCATTGTGATACTTCCATTCCGAGGTGAGAAAATCCGTAGTCGTCGTAAAATCAATGAGTGGTACTTAACCAATTGCCATGATAAATCATTCTAGACGTTCTTGCTGCTTTTCTTGTGACGTTTAAGCTTTGGCTTCTCGTCGGGCTCGCTTAACTCCGCTTCCCTTTTCCGAACTATTTTCACTGAATCCGCAGTCATCTTCCTCGCCGTCTGATATATCTGATCGTCGAACAAACGAGTTCCAAAAAATTTCATCCTGACTATAGCATCCTTCCACATATACAAGCTTACTAGAACCGACGCCGACCGACAAGCCGACATCCAACGCTCTCCCCTTTGGGTGCTTATGTTGCCGTTTTAATGCGGATGTGATGATGTGGGGTATCCGATATAGGTTTTCGTGTTTGTAATATTTGAGGTGTTAACTTGTACACTACACAGGTCCTCTTTTTCCGAAATGTAGCAAAATATCATTCTTGCCCATACAACGAAGGCAAGTGCTCACACTCTGATATTGATTCACGTGATGAGTCACGCACTATCTTATGTCTATCATATAATCGATTTAAAAATGAACAACCATTTTTCTTTATTTTATTTTATTTTTAAATAATACACCAAACGAACCCGATCCCTGGCAACACCGAATCTGCAAATAAAAAGGAAGAAACCCTCGTGAGCTATATTCCTCTTTGAGGTTGTTTCATACTATATAAATACTACTTAGACATAACTGGAATGCCAATACCGACAGCTGATATCCAATACTGCAGCGGACCCACGAAAGCTCGCCACACACACCTTCGCCACCTTAGCTAAGGGGAACAAGCAAAGTATCGCACATACGACTGCGTAAAGGACTCAACACAACTCAAACTACTGACGAACGACGATCGAGTGGAACCGGCTAGCTTTAAGTTTCCCACACACACACTCAGACTTATGTGCAGCCGGCAGTCGCCCCACACACCATCAGACTTTTCGGTCGTCAAGGGAGACTGGCTTTTCAACCACCGAACTAACACACAAGCGGGAATAGGGAAAAGCCACCGCCACGCACAACCCGACGTCGCGTCGCCTTTCTCTTATTCGTATTTATTTGCACTACGCCAACACTACTAACAACAATTCAAATACATACAATAATTTATAAAAATATAGCTCAGTGAAGTAAAGGATTTTAGTGTTCCTTGTATTAAAAAAATTTCGAACGCCAACTTTCGTTGGCCCAACGGTTCTTCTAAAGAATAAAACTCCGAATTCTCAACGTTATAATAAGTGTATATTGATTCGCGTCTCGCTTAGAACTAACTGTTAACAATATCAGATACTTAAAATCTAAACTTAGGTTGGCCTTGGTTCCCACGAACGCGCCGCGCGTGCAGGAAATGCGAGTCATGTGTATCGCCGAGAGTTCTCGCGTTACCATCAGGCAGGTGCTGCAACTGCGGCGCTTGCACAAACGTGTTAACTGTGATCTTACTCACCACTCGGCACCAATATATTTATTATGATGTATTTATTTATCTGTGATCAACAACGTGCGAACACTTATCAACACTACACTACACTTCCTAAGAAAGCCACTCACTAACTAACTACTTCTGTTTTCTATCTGACAAGGACAACGCATCCAACTCACTCACAACTGGAAAGCAATGACGTTGCCAGCAGCTACTACTACTACTACTCCTACGTACATTTTGTTCAGATATATAATATCTAAACCGCTTACCGAATTTCTTTACAATCATGAATGGACATTTTGTTAGAATGTAAGGCAAAGACGGAGTGGATGTTGCTCACAAAAAACTTGACACGTTGGAATAAGTTTCATATTTATATAAGTTAAATTTTATTTAAGTAAAACACAAAAAGATAAATGATTTTGGTGTTTTTAAGGTTAAGTTCCTTTATCATTTCTAATGACAGGATTTCTTTTATTTTGTTGTATGTGGAGGTTGGTTGCGCCTGTGGTTGGGGTTCTACAAAAAGTTGATCTTGTGCGATTAGCACAAGGGATCGAATTAGATTTTGGTGATTAGCCATGTTGATAATAAATGTTTCAATTGTTCTAATGCCTTAAATTATCTATTTTCTACAAAGGGCTTTCGAATAGCTTACGAAATTTATATTAATTCACGGAATTCGCGCACTTTTTGTAGCGTTAACTTAATGAGAAAAGATTTAAGAAAGGGTTTTTTTTTATATACCTTTAAAAAATATTGCAAGGTTAACACTAATTCACTTAATTCAATAACTAATTTTAAACTAAACATGTGTGGCTAGTTGCATCCTGGAGCGGCTGTCAAAATTGTTTGACTCCTTTTCCTATGGTTATGGTTTTTCCAGCTACTGGGGGGCCTCGTTTCTCTAAGTCGATTTGTTTCACAGCAATGTATAATAAACACACAGTATACACAGTTTTAAATACGCTATTTTATTAACCCCACGTACACAAATTACTGTCGGATATTAATGCGGGTCCATGGATTTTGCCTGGGTTCAATGTCAATGTATAGGTATCTTTCGTGCGCGATAGCACTGATACTGCTTGTGAGCACTGACTGTTTAGATACTGCACGGTCACACCATCATTGTGAGTGGTTTAATAATGTGCTTAACGTTGGCACTGCTTCGGCTTTGTTTATCCTTCGTTAAAAAATGTTGACGTGATACCATGCGTATTAAATTTAAATTAAAATTAATGACAAAAATTGTGTCCCTGATGAGTTCGCGGATCTTTCTTTCAATAGCCGAATGCGTCCGAGAGGGTGTGTTCCGCTTAGAACATAAAAGAAAAACTGTTCGCAATTGCAAGTAATTACTGTATTTCTAAAAACGCTTTAAAATACCAATGACTAAATAAAAACACCGCTTTTTACCACGTTATAATACAGAATAATATTTATTAAGCAAAAACAGTGCCTTTTATATGTTTGTTTATGTACAAGTCGTAATCTTATTTTGACAGTTGACACCAATGGGACATTTTGGTGGATGAGTGCGTTCCGCACTTTTAGTGTTGCATGACGTCGTGAATAATTGTGGATTGTATAATAAACATTCTCCCCCACCGATGAGCGAAGATCATCAACATTTTTCTCCCAGTTGTGTTTTGCCTCACTGTATAATCGTCTATGCTGCTGCTGTGCTTGAAATCAAGTTCTCAATGTATATATGTATATGCTCATTGGTTTCAGTACATGAAAAGAGATGAGAAATTATTATATTTGTTTACAAAAAAAAAAACAGAAAGGTAAACGGTTGACTACTGGACAACGCTTATAACAAATATGTTATTATTTTGGTGCTTGTTGATTTAGAGTGTTGTTAAAATAAATTTGTTGCCATTATTTTTGATTGGATGTGTGTTTAATGAGTTTTTGTTTATTTTGTATTCTCTTGTTGTTCTGTCTCGTTAATTGGTAGAGGGCAAAGTTTGGTGATTGGCCTTCGGAGTTCTCCTTGTTGGGTTTTTACTTTTACAACTCGTACAATATTGTCTGTTCCGGGGTACGTTTCTGCAATACGTCCTAGACTCCATTTTGCTGGGGGAAGCCGTTCGTCCTTGATGAGCACCATATCTCCTTTCTTCAACTGTGGCTGCGGTTTAAGCCATTTTGGGCGCTGTTGTAGGCGGCTTAGGTACTCTGTCTGCCACTGCTTCCAAAATACTTGCAGATGCGCCTAAATCGTCTTCCAACGATCCACCTTGTTTGCTCATGGTTAAGTCTGGCTCAGGAACTGTGAAGAGTGTCTCGCCTATCAGGAAGTGTGCCGGTGTAAGTGCCTGAAAATCGTCTGGGTCTTCTGTTAGGGGACATAGAGGTCTCGAATTTAGACACGCTTCGATTTGGCTCAGAAGCGTGGCGAGCTCTTCGTACGTAAGTGTCCCGTTTCCAACAATCCTTTTAAGGTGGAACTTAACACTCTTCACTACTGCTTCCCACAATCCTCCGAAGTGGTGAGAAGCTGGTGGAATGAAGTTCCACTTAGTTCCATGGGTTGCTAAAACGTCCGCGATCTCTTTCAAGTCCTGAACTCCACTTTTCATGAGCCGTTTTAGTTCTGCATCAGCTCCCACGAAGTTTGTGCCACAGTCGCTGTACATCTGCGCACAAACCCCACGTCGTGCTGCAAATCGTCGAAAGGCAGCGAGAAACGCTTGTGTGGTCAAGTCGGTGACCGCTTCCAGGTGCATCGCTTTGGTTGCTAGGCAAACAAATATGGCCAAGTATCCTTTGTGACACTTAGCTCCGCGACCTTTCCACGCTCGAATATTTATCGGCCCAGCATAATCGATGCCGGTGTGAGTGAAGGGTTTCGACGCTGTGACACGAGGTGCTGGAAGCTCTCCCATTAACTGCTTAGCTGTCTGGTTCCGAAATCTGTAGCAGATGATGCAGCCGTTGATATATTTCTTCACCGTTCTTTTTAGCTGAAAGATCCAATATTTTTGTCGTAAGTTGGTCATCTTTAGCTGTACTCCTCCATGCAATGTGTTTAGGTGCGAATCGCGTATGATGAGTTTTGACAAGTTGTGTTTGGGATCTAATATTACAGGATGCTGTTGATCATATGCAATAATTGCATTTGTGAGTCTTCCGCCAACCCGAATAACACCATTGCCATCTACAAAGGGGTTGAGCGATGGAATACCCCGTGCCTTGGTAATGCCATCTGGAAATATTTCCGTTTGTGCATTTTTGTGCAAGATCGTCGTTGCTTTATCGAGCTCTATTGGCGTAAAGCGTTCCTAACCTGCATTTCCCTGTTTTCATTATTGAGCCCTCGGATGTAGCGACAAAATTTAAAATAGTGTTGTCGAAAGTTGTTTACGAACCTGTTGCAGTACGCGACTATCCTTACCAGTTTCTGAAACTTCGACGCCTTGTTGATCAAAAGAATAATTCGATTCTCTTTTATCTCCAGTCTGTGAACTCGTCTTTGGCCCTCATCAGTTGATAAGTCTGTTGGTTGGTTTGGAATTTCAAAATTCCAATAAGATTGAAGAAATGGAGGTCCAATCCACCATAGCCGATCGTTTATTAGAACTGAGGGCAGTACTCCTCGAGATTCTAAATCAGCTGGATTATGCTGTGTGGGTATGTGCCTCCAAATGCACGAGTCTGTCAACCGTTGAATTTCTCCAACTCGGTTTGCAACAAATGTTTCCCATCCAGATGGCGGCGACTTTATCCAGCAGAGAGTGATGGTAGAATCGGTCCAGGCATATATTTTCTTGTCAGCGAGATTAAGAAGTTCTACGATGTGATGTAGAAGCTTCGCCAAAATAACTGCTCCGCACAATTCCAGTCGTGGAATGCTTACTGGTTTGACGGGGGCAACTCTGGTTTTTGCGAGGAGCAGATTCATGTGGATTTTTCCTTCTTCATCTAGAGCACGGATGTAAACAGCAGCTCCAAATGCCTTTTCGGAAGCGTCACAGAATCCGTGGACTTCCACGTTGTCGAATCGTCCTCCAGTCAGCACATGTCAGTTGATCAACTGTGTTTCTAGTTCTGGGGTTGCGTTAATAGTCACATTTTGGTTTGGATTTGGAGCCGGGTGCGGATTGGAAGGTCCCGGATTATCGATGTTTAATAATGAAGGTCGTAACAATGGGCTTGGATTGCTCATATCTGGACTGCTCATGGCTGGACGTTTAGACATAAGGACACGAACGAGATGTGTAAAGGGGTTATAAAAGGAAAAGGGAAAAAGATTTTTGTATGGTCTACACTATTATGTGGAATTTACTAATTGGCACTACTTTCTACTTAAGGCTAACACTTTCTTTTCCTCTAAAGAAATAGTCGAGATAATACTATAATTTTTCACGTTTCAATTCAAATACTTCTTAAAAACTACTTAAGGCTATCACTTTCGTTTTCTTATGAAATCGTTACTGTAATGTAATAATAAAAAAAATTCTCAAATTTGATTCAAATAATTCTTAAACTAGCTTACATTAAAAAAATCCAACGCTGGTGAAGGGGCTGCATTTCCCGTTGACTTGGTGCTACTAGGGGGCCAATATCTCCATACTCCCTCGTTGGTAGCAAGATCTACAGATGCTGCTTTCTGCCTTGGTCCGGAACCCAGGTCACCACACTTTTATTACACACAACCCGCGTGAGCTTTACTAAAGATCGATTAACGGTCGGTAACGGAATCGAAAAGTTAATCAAGTCGCGGCGAGCTCTTTTATTTTGAGGTCGACTTATACGCTATTTTTCACGATCACTTTTTATTAATTTCCGTGGCGGTGATTCAACCTGGGTCCCTGCTCGGGCGCCAAATAAAACTTTACAAGTTTAAGTACTTAAAAAAAATATTTATTTTCATCCGAATGCCTTCGCGGCTGACTTAAGACTAAACTAACAATGGAACTAATAATCTAAACCTAGGTGCATTTGCCCATTCAGCCAGACGTCAGGTCAGCAGTCGACATCCGTTGGTGTCTCAGGTAAATTTACAAATTCCGATGTGTCATGTGTCATGTGTCCGTTGTGAAGATTCGTGGGAACGCGATCACGCTTGGGACTGATGTTGTTGCCCATGGGAACCGTATCATGTGTTGTTTTCATGATTAAACGTTTCTGGCGTTAACTTATACAAACACATGTTTTCATTTTTAAACGTAAATAAACCACCCCGTTTTGCTGCTTCGATGATCACACCACCACTTTGGTTTTTTATAATTGCATAATCCTTTTCGAAGAACACTGAAAGTCCGTTGTCTACTGCTCGACTTACTGAGATAAAGTTACTCTGCAGACGCAATTGTAATATTTTGCGTTATTCCGCTTATGGCTGTCCGAACCACAGTTTTTGTTGTCGCGGCCGCTATAGCTATTTTTTCTTACGGAAGAATATTTGTGGGTGTTTGTGCGAGCTATAAATGCTTGATTGCAGTCGCTAATCTCTGCCTTGTCATTTTTCTCCTGTCGTCTCGCTCCTTCTTTAAGTAGCTTAACCTTGAGCGCTTCTAAAGATGGTAATGCGTCACGTGTTTCTATTGCCACGACAAAATTGTCGAATGACTCTGGGAGACTGGACAGCAAAATTATAACTGCCATTTCTTCCTGCACTTCAATTTCGATTTCACTAAGTTTCTCGAGAAAATCACTAAATTTATTCATATGCTCCGCCATGTTAGCATTCTCAGACAACTTAAGAGCCAGGAGCTTCTTAAGTAAAGTAATTTTTCGAGCTGGCCCTTTCGGCTGGTAAATTTCTTTTAATTTGTTCCAGGCCATAGACAACGTTTCGCAGTTCTTTACGTGTGTTAATTGCGATGGCTTAATGCAGAGCATTATGCCTGCCAACGCCTTCTCGTCCTTTGCGTCGAACGCTGCCGACTCCGCTGCCGTTGCGCCCTCCGTTTTAACAAGCTTTTCGCTGACTATCGACCACAACCCGGAGTGGACAAGGACACTTCTCATTAACACCGACCACGACGCGTAATTTTTATCGTCCAGTTTTTCTATGCTATATAAGCCAGTAGCAGCGCTCATCTTTGCGAAAGATTATTTTCGTCTTCAAACTAAAAAAAACCGAACCGATTTAAATTCTTATTAGGCGGCCTGGGCCCATAACCTGTTTCGGTATCTGAAAGAAAAGGAACCGAGCGAAATAAAACAACCGATCTGGGTAAATAGTTTTATTCAGACTAAAAGAGAAGAAAAGGAAATATGTGAGGGAAATAATCAAAGCAAAAAGGGAAAGATATAATATAATGCAATTGTTATGTAACAATGTAAGTGCAAGCACAAATATGTTGCGTTGCCAACTAAAATTATTTTTACTTTAACAGTCACAACACAATGTTTTTACGAAAAACATAAATGCAAAATTATGTCACAAATCTATTAAAGAGGATGAGTTGGGAAATCACTACGAAATCAAGATCTTACCGGAAAAATCGTGGGAATCTATCATGCAAAAGATTTACGGCAATGAATCGTTGACTTGGGACATCATAGTTTATTACGAGGCACAAATGCCTGTTGTTTACCGATAAATTTACATTGAAAAACTTAGAGAAAATGTAATTGTAGACCTTAGAAAAAGACTATTATAGACAAGAAAAACAATCTAATTTGAAAATGTTCAAACTGCAAAGTGAAGTTAATTGCAGTTGAGTATTCATTTCGGAATGAATATCGATGGTTGCATTCAGAGTGTCGCTTGAACGCTTTGCTTCTACACTGATATACATGAAGCAAATTTTTTTTTCAAACATTTCTGTTGTAAACAAGTGAGTATCGAGTTGAGCGTGATGAAGCATTCACTTGTTAACATGGCGTTAACCCACTGCAGTTGTTTTAATAAGGCTAGAATTCACAAATTTCAAAAGAACGAAATATGCTACATCCATTCTCTGAACACAACCATCAATCCTTGCGAGTAGGGTTATCAGCTTCACAAATAGATGGCCGAGACTTCTAGATACATGCGAAGTTAGCTGTATTGTATAATAGTTGTGACACGAAGGAGTGCGCGGTGCGATTTGACACCGGCACCAGCTCGTGAAAAAAAAATAAGCCAAGAAAAAGTATAGCGCCGAGTACGACTCAGGTATATTTTTTTTTTTTGAAGAAGAAGAATGGGAGTTAATGCGAATGAACGTGGTCAATGTATTTGATGAACAGCAATGTATTTAATACAGTTTTAAACACGATATTTTATTAAACCCACGTACACGAATTACTGTCGTATTTCAACGCGGGTCCCTGGATTTTGTCTGCGTCACTGGACAGGTATCTTTCGTACGCGGTAGCACTGAAACTGCTTGAGAGCACTGTTTGTTTAGATACTGCACTGTCACTTCTTGAGGACCCTGGTAATAGTTATAGTCTTAAGCGGGTAGCATTGGCACTTCTTGAGGTCATTGGCTTAATTATGATTCCGCAACTATTTTCAATTTTTTTCTTTCGCACTTAGATACCTGTCCCTGCCCGGGCGCCAGTTAAATTTTATTTAATTAAAATACAAAAAGATATTTCCTTATTCTCTTCTTTATTCCGACTTTAAACTAGAACTAACTTAACACAATTCAAAATACCTCGAACACAAGCTTCACCTGCGCACTTTCTTTATTTCTTTATACAAAAATATTTCTTTATGTCGCCATCACGCGATCCCCATGCAATGTGGCGAAACGAGGACGGCGGTCGATGTGTTTACATTAGAGCATTCTCAGTAGGTCGGTAGTCTGAAATGATTCATGATTAGTATTCCTGAATTACAAAAAAAAATTAAATAATAAACTTATCTACATGTATTAGAATATCGCATTTCCTAAAAATATCATTAGTACATTTATATAGATTTTGAATGACGAATAAATCATCTATCATCTCGAAAATATTGTGGGTGGATTCGTAAGATCAATGTACATATTCCATGACTTCGTCGTGTCCATTGTCGTAGGGTAATGTGTTACTTCATTGAGCTTTCTATAGTCAATTACTAGTCTCCATTTTTGTTCCCCACAATTATATTTTTTCTTGGGTATTATAGAGTTATTATATCGCACCTCCGGTGGAACAACGACGTAAGTGCAAAAAAGTCGGTTCTTCAGAAAACGCGATTTAAGATTTTTAAAACCTTTTTTATTAAAAAAAACATAGAATATATATTTTTTTTTAATGAAACAAACAATTTTTAAAAAGGGAATAAAGCATAGTTTTTGGCAGTTCAGTTATTTTTTTGTGCTTCAAGCAGTATTAATAATTATTAATACTAACATTAGTATGAATAAAAGTAACAGTCATTTTATATTAAAGAAACTTAAAAAATGTTAGTAAAAAAAGGTTCATAGTAGCTTGGAATGATATTATTTTTGAGCAGGCCTAATATATCTGTTTTTTTCCTTGGTGCCAATGGTATTTTGGATGAGTATGCTGGCTTTAAATTGATACTTTGTAACTCCTTTGCCGCAGAAGAGCGCCTTTTAACCGTTTTAAACTGTACTTGTTGCCATGTTATCTCCTTATAACTTGTTTTGTAAAAGTACACATTGCTGCTTTTTTCAAAGCGTAACAGTTTCATCTCTGATATTTTTATTGGGTCTCCGTTTATGTTTTTTGAGTTATTTAAACAGATTTCCTCAGAAAGCAACTTTAAATCAAAGAAATCCTTAAAGCTTAATTCTTTTACTATAAACGCATTTCCTTTCTTTTTAGCGGTTCTTATGAGAGAAACATATTGGTCGGGAATGTATATAGGTCCAGATTTTTTTGCTTTCTTAAGTGTCTTTTCAATTACACTGTGTACGGCATCACCTTCATTCTGTGTGTGACCACGAATAAGGAATTTGTGTGTTATGGAGTTTATTTTGAGATTCTCCACAGCATACAAATACATTCCAATTATGAATCTGAAATCAAAGTCTCGTTAAATCTTTACTCTTATTACCAAGTTTAAGTAATTGTTTCACCTATTCTTCTGCTGACCACCACAATTGTCAGTGTAAAACACAACGTCTGCACCTGGACGAGTGACTGATAGGTCTTGAAGAAACATTAGTACACAAGATCCTATCTCGTTCGAACCTCTGTTCCCTAAAGCCTCGTGCCAGAAATAACACACTGTGTGGTCATTTTTCATCTCGGATATCTGCAAATTTTAAATCAAAGAAATATTAGCTTCATTGAACTTAAGACCTTAGAGTAAAATTATGTATGTATCAGTTAATTTACTTACAGTTAAATTGTAGCAGTTAAGCCTCGATTTATAAAAGAATGCAGATGTTTGTCCAACAGGAACTGGAAGAACAGCTTGTAAGTCGTACGTTGCTAATACAATGTCGGATGTGTTTTCTTTATCTTTGGTCTTTTCATCACGACTCAATCTTTTTTCTTCCTGGTGTAGCTTGTAAGAGCTTTCCAACTGCTCCTTTTCCTCTCCTATTGCATTTTTATAAGCTTCACAAGTATCGCACTGATCCTTTTTTGGTACAAAGAATCCAATGTTAAATTCATTATTGAAGATTCTTGCGTATGCATCATAACTCGACACGTTTGTTTGGAGAGAATTTCTTTCCGATTTATTATGCCTATACATGTCAGCAATAGACAGCCCGCCGTCTATATATTCTCTTGAAGTCTGAGCTCTCAAATAATGACTTTCGATTCGTGGAATAGAGTTTATGTGTGCCCTTATAGAATCCAGTATTTCGCTGTCGGTTTTCGGATGATTGGAATGCTTGCCGCGTTTATCTTCTTTGTTGATGACTTCACCTAAAGCCTTATTCTTAATAATTGAACGAAGTACTCTTTCGGAGATGGCCAAAGTGCTTGTCAATAATTGCTTGCAGATTCGAACTCTGTTTCCGTTAATCATTAAGAAAAAGGCACAGTTTCTCCTCCTTGGTGTTTCTTTAGATAAAGATATACGACGGTATTTCAACTGCAGTGGTTCGACGCACGAGTTTAAGAAATCGCGTTGACGTTGAAAAGAAGCGAGACTCCAATAATCTTTGAACAGTTCTGCTCTTAAATTTTCATCAAATTTTGTTGAGCATGCCAACTTACAACGATTAGAGCAAGGGGGTCCCATAACTTTTTCTTTAACAAACTTACCCCTTTTCGAAACATAACTTTGTCCTGAGTTACGTAAGTGTTTTGTGACATTCTGCTTCCAACTGTCTGGGTTTCGAGATCTTTTTTTCCCATTCTTTATAGGTAAATTGACTTCCGAGACTTCTGGTTGTTGATCAGTCGTGTCATTAATGGAAATATTCGATGAACCACTGTCACTCTCCGAACTTTGACCTTCTGTAGGAGAGTAAGCACTTTCATCCGCAGAAAAGTCCTCGTCTTCCGAATCGGTGATTTCACTGAATGTTTTTTGGGAAACCTTTCTCAAATTCATTTTTGTTTCACTAGTTCTTGTCGCAGCGAAATAGCATTGCTCATTTTCGTTGACTTCATTATTTGCGGCTGCTGAAGTACTTGGTTGGGATTCGCAAATACCTGACATGACTGGAGAAACTTTGGGTTGGACAGCTTCAACTTTTGTCATTGAGATTGCAAGTTTTGCAAGCATTTTTCCACGTTCCGACATTTTGTAATAACGTCCTAAATACAGAAAGTGATGCTAATATTTGGTTGAATAATGACACAAACTATACTTACGTCGCTTAAACAGAATTTTTTTTCCACAAACTATGACGCAACCCACACTTCTGTCAATGTCGCACTAAAATATTACTAAAATACTTAAAAATTACAATAGAAAACTGCCATTACTTGCACTTACGTCTTTGTTTAACCGAAAATATAATAATATTAAACAAAAAATGTCAGAATTCACAAATATGTCTTTGACTTACTAATCGGAGTGTTGTCTTTTGGAGATTTGAAACACAAGTGACAGATAAGCCAATGCATTCCCGATACATTAGTTTAAAAAGAGTGTAACGGTACAAAGACATATCTGCCCCCTGGAGACAAATAGATTATTTTCAATTGGTCTTTGTTTTATTGAAATGAGATACCTTTTTGTAGAATTGTGGCATACTTAACTCAGAAAATTTAATATTTGCACTTACGTCGTTGTTCCACCGGAGGTGCGATATGGGGAATTGCTTTCCTTAATGATGCCTCGCTTCAGCATCTCTTTAACCTGTTTCTCTACTTCTTTCTCATGGATTGGCGGAAAACGTTTAATCCTTGAATATATATAGGTAAATCTGAAGTCGTAACAATTTGATGCTTAAAATCGCTTGCACTGGTTAACTGTTGTCCTTCCATAAAGAATAGATTCCTATTCGACTTCATAATCTGATTCAATAAATAAAATTCTTCCGAATTTAATTTTGTGGTATCCAAATCTAATATATAATTGTTTTCGACTGCGGGCCCAAGAGTATTTATTTCTTCGTACGCATAAGGACAATTATATCCTTTGAGGTTTATTATTTCATTATTGGTTTCTCAATTTTGGTGATCCAAACTCTATCTTAGCTTTCATTGGTATTAATAAATTTGTTTCGATTATTGCGTCAAACTTCTTTCGTGAATTCATTAATTTCCACGACATTGTCGCATTTTTGAACTCTCTTGGTACTTCGGTTATGTTTTCAAAACTTATTCTTGATGGTCCGTGAACTGTGTTAATATCTAATGGTCAAAAATGCTGTTATTTAGTTATCTGTGGTAATAGATTGTGATCCGAAATCGATATTGATGATGATGATCCTGTATCAATTAGGCAATTTATCTTATTATTATTTATGGTTATACTGGAGGCTGTTGCACGAACATTGACGAAATCTCCTGGTTGTTGTCTATTAATGTTATCAACATCCATTGGTTCTACCTGTGTTGTCGAAATTGTTGGGAATGTTGTCGTTAGTTATTATTTCTAAAATTTCCTGAATTATTCCAGGGTCTTTGCTGTCTAAAATTATTATTATTCCTTTGTTGTGCGAAATTGTTGTTATTATAATTATTACGGAAATTATTAGGATTGTATTGGAACTGTGGGTGCATTTGTATATTGGTTGTTCTGGTCTAATGTTCGGTCACTGAAAAGCATTATTATTTCTGTTATTACTATTCCCTCTACTTTCTACATTTTCTTTCAATCCTGTTGCTATTAGGTTTTGGTATGCATCTTCTAAATTATATATACCCTTCGCTCTAAGATACATTTTCTCTTCTCTAGGAATTTTAAATCAAAACTTATTATTATACTCTGTTCATTGTACTCAGGCTTAAAATCCATAGATGGACTTCCATCTAACCGATATTTTAAATTCATCTTATCTAATTTATCTTTAAGGTCATGATAAAATTGACTTACATTACTAAATTTTATGCCGTCTGGTTTTTCCTTAAGGGCTGCATACTCCTTCTGAACCCTATAGGTCCTTTGAAACCTCATAACTGTTCTTAACGCTGCTCCTTGGATTTTAGATATTATGATCCGCTGCAAGTTTGCCAACTGTCCAGCATCTTGTATCATTGACATCATATAATCGGCTTCATTTAAGAAGGATGAGAGGGCGTACGAGTCATCTCCCTTGAATATTGGGATATACCGTGCCTCCTTAATAAGATCATTAAAAGTAAAGTTAATTTTGCTTGGGTTGATTTCTATGTTATTTTCACTTTCATTTTCTTGTTTTTGGAATTGTCCCCGAATACCTCTCACCTGTCTGTCATTTTCAACTTGTTTGTTGTGTTGATCGATTGACATTAATGTAGGTCGAAATAAACACACACTCCGCGTGTCGATCAAAGAACCTTCCGTCGATCCGCGTGGCTGGTGGTCAACTCTATTGCTAGTCTTTCCTCTTCTTGTCTTAACAAATCGAATGATGATGACGATAACCAAATATGGTAATGCACAAGTTGCATTGTTGATTTTTGTTTAACGTTAGTTGGTTGCTGTGACGGACTTAGGTGTAAGCTGATAGGCACATTTTGCCTACATTTATAACTTGCTTGCATTTAACGTCTGGTGTTTGAGCTTGATTTTCGTATTTTGTTCTTCTTTTCTCGGCGATCAGTTGCAGTTGGTTTATCATCTTCTGCTGCTTCTACTTCGGCTGTTGTTAGGACTTTGGTTTTGTGTTGTTTTTTTTTCTGTTTTATATTTGCTCGCGAGATTGCGCGTGTGTTATGTATTTTTTCTTTAAGTTCTTATGCCACATTTTGTACACAGTTATTATGAGATTTATAACATGAGATTTATGTAACGGTCGCCATGTTATGATACCGCTCGGTTTGGTAGCTCAAGTCGAACTCTCGGCATTGGACAAGCACAAATATTAATTATAATGCACCAAGTGATGGTTCTCAGGGTGTAATTGTATACTGTTATTACAGGTTGAACAAAATATGTTGGCTATTATTTTTTAAAAGTGTATATTCATTAAGTGAAAAATAATTCGTATTTGAAGTAAAAGTGTACCCATCTTGCCTTCCCTATGGAATGTTGATGCGATGTGTTTTGCAATTTTGTCGAGTTCGTGTTTTCGCAGTTTTTGAGGTTTTAACTTGTAGTACTCCACAACTAGTTGCACTCTTTGTTTTTGCTGTCGCTGGTTGAGAAGTCTGTTGGAATATCGTTATGTAAGATATATTGAAAGAATAGCGATACACGTTTTAAAAAAAAAAAAGGCGTCTTTATTAACCGTACCCGTTGATGGTCTTTATTCAACTGAACTTACAATATAAATTTCTTAAACTAATTCACTGGCTCAACTTGCAACAATCTTTCTCACGGAGCATATTGCATGTGCAGGAAGTGTAGGCAATATGATCCGTAGGAAAGTGTTTATCATAATTTAATTTACTCGAGGTAAAGTGAGTTCAACTACGGCGCGTGTATGCCTTTGCTTATCTAGAATTAAGAATTTAAAGTTGAGAGACTCGGGTAGCGAACATGCGCCGATATTGGATACGTATGTATGATGAACAGAAATGCTCCTAAAAAGGATCCTTGTGGTACTCCGAGTGTCGTTCCCGTGCTGTTGGACAACACTCCATTCACGTTGGTTTTTTGCGATCTGTTGTTGAGGAATGATTTAAACAATTTCAATTCACTGCCTGTGATACTATATCCTTGGAGTTTCGCTATCGTTTCAAACGCTCTTCTAAAATCAAGAAAGACGATGTCATCTTTCTAACTGATTAACACTTTGCTCAGTGCTGACTCGCATGAATGCTTTCTTCGAAATCCAGACTGATTTTCTATAAACAAATTATTAGATTTGAAGTACTCCTCTTTTTGATGTTTAGCAATTTTTTTCGAAAACTTTTTCGTATACCTATCGGAAGCGAACTTATAGGTCTGAAAATCTCACAAAAAAAACACAACAACAAACAACAAAACGGTTTTTATTTTATCTGTATAAAGAAAAGATTAGTGGACTGTATTGTAATCGTTTGCTCGCACTGCACATCGAAAATGAACTACTACAACTGGTTGTTTTGCTGTGGTATATAAGTTATCGCGTCGTGTTTACGGGCGAATAAAAAAAAAAACATACTTCACGGGGAATCAACAACTGAACAACTTTATTAAAATTCATCTTGCTTTTATAAGTTTGGTTTTACAATATCAGCTTATTTTCTATTTGGTAAATTTCCTGGAATTACATTTATGAGATCGTCAGCAAAATAATATTTATTGATTGCAAGAATTAATTTATTTGTCTTTACGATTTCCAAGAATTACATTTATAATTTGATTACTATTGCTATTCTTATGGAAGGGGAATGTGGATAAGGAAAGTAAGTGTGAGGGTATACGGAAATGTCGAGTTAACTCCCCCCTTCTAAAGTATCTACGTCCCGTGGATCAAAAATTAAGTTTTATGGGATCGAGGCGTGGAATCGTAAAGGATAAATAGTAATATCGGAACCTACTGATACTAAATTAGTTGAGGAAAGGTGAGATAATCGCTTTACGTTGTCCAGGTGTAGTTTGTGGAGATATTGGAGATCTAATTTTATATCTCCTTCAGTGAGGTTACTTTGTAACAATGGGGGTAGGATTTGGTGGGTTTTACTCTCCCAATTTGAATATTTAACGTTATCAAGCTCAATTGTCTCATTATAAAAATGAATGATAAATGTGCCGTTTAGGCTTTTAATTGTACTACCATAAGAAAGGTTCCCAAGATAATTTGTAAGAAATATTGTTCCTTCATTCACTAATTCTACTATGGGTTTACTTTGAAACTGATAGTCGCACGTTGCCTCTTCACCATTCAGTACCTTAATAATACAGTGGTTTGGGGAAAGTTTCTGGAGCTGACTCCTTTTGCAAATTGTAGTACCTTGAATAATGGGGCATTTATCTTTGATACCAAATTTCTCTGATTGTGATAAGAATAGATTAGAAAAGCTTAAATACATTCTTTTGCTTTTCTTTACCGTTGATCGGATTAAAATATTGTTGTAAAGGGTCTCTTCTGTTTGGGGTAAGCATATTACGTATAGAAGCATCGAATTTTTTACTAGCATCATAGGTTCGGCGTACTCGATGGCTTCAAGCTCATTTTTAAAAGGTAGTGTTTCCATCTTTGATATGATTTCGGCGATTTCCGCTTTATTCAACAAGGTTGTGTGCACAATACCTTTCTTTGCAAGTTGTCCTGCCATTATTATTTGTTCTATTTCGTCCTTAAGAATTCCTAGTTTGTTAAAAATTATCTGTCCATACCTTAGAGTGTCATTAGCGTTAATTTCCTCAGTGATTTTATTGTATCCATTTATTAGATTGTTTGTAGCTTTAGTTAAATACTGGTTTATGTGATACTGTCTATTGCTTTTGTCTACTAAGTCATTATGTTTTGTGAGTATATTGTCCCAGTCTGTAGAGTCCGGATTTCCTGCCAACCATTTCCAGGCGGATCCTATCCAGTTGATCGATCTTTTTGGTTTCGTTGATTTTGTTTCTTGGAGTTGTCCTAATAAGTTTTCTATTTTCGAGACCTGTTGTTCCAGTTGAGGTGTTACGGGGCTTATGGTAAGGGTATTATTCTTTCTGTCGATGACGGCTTCTAATTCCTTAAGAGTGTCATCGCCTATGATCCCATGGAATGATGTCAGTCCTGGGAGGACATAAAAATTGACTGGTGTATTGTTTCCTATACTTCTGAAAAAGGGACCAGTCAGTTTTCGAGTGATTTCCAGTTGTCCACCGGCGGATTGTATTTTGAATGGTGTGTTTAATGGTTTACTGTTGGTTGCTATATTCTCGGATATGAAATTTTTGTTGGCTCCTGTATCGATTAAGAATTTTAATATTTTTCCGCCTTTAGTAAGGTACTCTAGGTATGGTACGCTAGAGAGGCTTCTGTCATAAAATTTACTTCGTCTATTTCGTCTATACCATGTTCCTCGTAATCTTCTTCGTATGTTTGGTAGGTATCCTCATTGTGGTCTGTTTGTTCCGATTCTTCTACAGTGTTTGTAACAAAAAGCCGTTGCTGTTTTCGGGGTAAGTTCAATGACTCATTTGATCTTCTGGGAATGGGGTTATTTGCGGGTCGATTCATGTAATTTATTCGATTTGTTTGAACGGATTGGTCAGTCTCCATAGGCTGAGGTGGTTTTGGCTGTATTGGCCTTGGGGGTGGGTTATATTGAACGGGGTGGTATTCGGCACGTTGGGGTGTATTATAGATAAGATTTTGTTCGTGATGGGACAGCTGCCTAGTTGGCATCCTAGACCCTTGCTGGTATCTACCTGTGAATATTTGGTTTATAGGTGCTGAAATAGTGTTACCTATACTTTTGTTATGGATAGGAATGTTTCTGAAGTTGAGGTTCTGAAACTCGAGGCATGACGTGTATGCCTCTGGCAATGTCTTGGGTTTCTGGATGATAAGCATCCTAGAGACGTCACCATTCAATCCTCTGATGAATATATCTAAGGCCCTATTCCTATAGTTCTCGGTTAGAGCACAAATGGTTTCTTCTGAATGATCTTCGGTTTTAAGTTTCTTTATTAGTAGGGAAAGCTGATGATTGACCTTAGCGTAGAATTCGTCTATGCTTTGTCTTTGCTGGCTCATTGTATTGAGCTCATGTTCTAGAGTGCGCACATCGCGTTTGTCTGCGTAATGTAAGGACAGACATTGCTTGATCTTTGACCAATCGTCATCAAATATGTTGTAGGATATTAGTGCTGTATCAGCTGGACCTCTTACTTTTTGTCTGATGTGTTGGATTATTGCCCTATAAATTGGCTTCGACTTGACAATTTCGTAGTCCCTTAAGATGGACTCCACAGTGTGGATCCATGAGATGTATTGTACGGGATTTCCGTCAAAAACTTGTAAATCCTTAACACAATCAGGAAGTTTCCTGATTTCGTGCAGGTCCTCCTCCGTTTGAGGGGTGGGGAGTGTTTGAGTGGAAGGTTTGGGAGGGCTAACTCTACATTCAATTTGTTGTAAGCGATTGTTTATTAGTTTAATTTGTCCATTTGAGCATTAACTGCACCCGTTAATTGGGTTATTACTTCTTTTATTTGTTCCATTTTATAATAGGAGTGTGTGTTAAGTGGGTGGTATAATAGGGGATGTAAAGAAATGCTTAATGGGTGTTGTTTATACACTTTGCAATTCGGAATTATTGTTTATATCTTAAATACTATACTTTTCCTGCAAGTCAAATGTTTTATGAACTAGTCAAAAATATTATTTGTATTAAAGAATTTATCTTAAATGCTACGATACTCTTTTTGTTCAAATATGTTATTATTTATCTTATAAAAGAGTGTACTGGCTTACAGTATGATGAGTTTAGACATCTGGAGCTGCATCGGGTGGTCCGTAGGTTTCCCTTTTGGCTGGTTTCGGCCTACTCGTGGTACGGTTTCCGCCACAGTTGACTCGGTACAGTTGAATCAGATCTAAGTTGTTCTTTAACCGTGTTCTTATGTGAACGGTGTTTTTTAGTGAGGCACTTATGTATTTGTTTTACGGTACGTGTTCTTACTTTTAACCCTGTTCTTATGTGAACGGTGTTTTTTTTTTTTTTGAATGTCACAATCACGCACTTTTTATAAGATGCACTGCTTTTCCTTTTAAGTCGTGTTCTTAAGTTAACGACTTGGGCTGGTGTCCACTTCACAGATTAGTCTTGGTACGTACGATTTAACTTAGTATGCGTAAATTAAACTTAGTACGCGTATTTTAAACTAGGTACGCACAAATTAAACTTGCTTTGTGATTTCGGTTTATTATTTCACCGGATATTTTATTGGATTTTAATTTGCTCGGGCGCCAGTTATCGCGTCGTGTTTACGGGCGAATAAAAAAAACAACATACTTCACGGGGAATCAACAACTGAACAACTTTATTAAAATTCATCTTGCTTTTATAAGTTTGGTTTTACAATATCAGCTTATTTTCTATTTGGTAAATTTCCTGGAATTACATTTATGAGATCGTCAGCAAAATAATATTTATTGATTGAAAGAATAAATTTATTTGTCTTTACCTGGAATTACATTTATGAGATCGTCAGCAACATAATATTTATTGATTGCAAGAATTAATTTATTTGTCTTTACGATTTCCAAGAACTACATTTATAATTTGATTACTATTGCTATTCTTATGGAAGGGGAATGTGGATAAGGAAAGTAAGTGTGAGGGTATAAGTTAATAAAATTTACGCCGAAATTTGTTAAAAAATATTTTTCAGAGCAGATTGCCCTGTCCTTTATTGTTTGAAGTATCAACTAAGACTAACTTAAAGAATGGCAAAACATGTTCAATTCAAATTATCAAAGCTTGCAATTTCCATTAATTTATTACAATATCAATTATCAGTTTCTCATAGCTTGCATTCCATTTTCAAAGGTGAATTTCCCTGGAAATTCGTTTTTTGCCCCAGACGCTAGGTCAGCATTTCCGCTGCGCGTGCGAGTGGTTGCCAGTGTTAACTTATACGGAAATGTCGTGTTAACTTATATACAGCTGCCGTATGCCTGCATGTTGCACGGATTTCGGTCGCAGGTCCCGTTGCATCGTCTCGCAAGTGATCGGGTTATCGGCTTCCTCTCTTTCTCTGCTCCTTCGTTGCGCCGCGTTGTGTAAAGGGCACGGCGCTTGTTGCTCGTGATGGAATCGATTCGGGTTTTTTTTTCTGTCGATTTTATAACGGGCCATCTGGCTGCCCGTTGGTTGTCGATTTTATAGTGCCGCTATAAATGTTGTCTTCTGCTCTAGACATTTGCTCGTATTGTTGTTGTTGTTGTTTTGCACTACCAAACCAACTGCTCTGACAATAATCGTCGATTCTAGACATTCCGCCCCCAATTGAAGACTTGTCTTCAATTCCTGGTCGAAGAATCGTCCTTAGGAAGGATGCACAATTTTTGCACCGGACGCGCAAGTGTCGTATGCTCCATTTTGATGTCTGCGCTGCGTATAAGCCCATCTCTGCCAGGATGAACTGCGGTGACTCGTCCCAGGGGCCATACCGTTGGTGGCATGTTCTCCTGCTTGACCAGTACCAAGTCACCAACTGCTATGTTGTCACGCTCCGCTCTCCACTTGAATCGCTGCTGTAGTGTGTGGACGTATTCCTCGCTCCACTTCTTCCAGAAATGTTGTTGCATTTGATGGATGGTGGTCCAAAGCTTGAGTCTGCTCTGTGGGATTTCCCCAACATCCGCCGTAAGTGGTTGCACAATTTGTTCGCCAATCAGGAACCTGTTTTAGGTAGGATTGAAAATATCAATATACTTTTGTGTTGATAATAACTTTGTTGAAAAATTGAAACAAAGAAAACTTAGAAAAACTTCTATTTTGTTCTATGTTGTAAAACGTATAAAAATTGTTTATTCATAGTTATATATTTATATGTTTTTGACAGTTTGCAACTCTCCACAAAGTGTGAGATCTAATTAAGTAAGAGTTACCATTTCTAATTATTTATAATAGTTTTGTTATTAAATAATTTATTGTGTTCGCCAAATGATGAATGAATCAAAATCATTATTATAACGTTGTCCGAAAACTGTGTTTTTTTTAATTTTACCCGTTTTGTTTAAAGAGTATATACATAACAACGGTAAGATATTCATGTTGCTTAAGAATATCGCAAAAAAAAAGTTTGTAATGCTGTGCTTAAAATTACAAGAGTTATGTTCAGGACCCCTATATTCACCTGTTAAATGACAATGATTCTCTACCCTGTAATGGTTCGGGTCACGGGTTAAGTGTATGACACGATTCTGCCACAATGACAGAATATGCACCCCGAAACCTGCGTACTTGAGCGGGTATGCGCGAGTTAAGTCTGTGGAGACGGAGTGATTGAAAAAAATAGCCTTTCAATCTGAGGACCACTTTATTACGGCTTGATAAAATTAAATTTTCTTCTTATTATTGAAGTTCAGCTATATGCTCTTATTGTTTAAGATGCAATTAAAAAACCTTTAATCCATATCTTCACCCTACGTTTCGTCGGTTTTTTGCCAACATCTTTAGGGGTATTCGTTTAATTAATTCCTTAAAGAACACAACATACATACATTTATGAAATATTTTTAGTACTTTCTTCACAGAATGATGTATCGTTGTCGAGCGGGTGTGCCTTTCAATAAATGTGCGATTATTTTATCACTTTCACAGTCACAATTTGGTATGAATATTGATTGATCCACTGTGTTTTGTAACAAGGGTGTGTTGTGCCTACAACAGGTGTTACACTTCTGATTTCCGCTACACAGGTGTTTGCTTACAGTTATTACGCATTCATCATAAGTTCACCGTGGGTTGTATTTACATAACCAGGTGAGATATGATGAGTTGAGAAAATGTAAGAACAACACCTGTGTATAGCGGAAATAAGAATATTACTATAAGTAGTAGTTAATAAGATAGTTTTAAGTGAAGTTAAGTAAGAGACCGCATAGTGGTCAGTAGTGAAAATTTAGTTGTAATAAAGTTGTAATTATTTGAAAATAAAACAAGACATACATAAATTACATCAGGTGCGCTTTTCGTTCACAGTTGATAGTTAAGTCATTTAACTTTCGGAGCTAATAAAACTAAACACAAATTATTCGCGTTGCTACTCTTCGTAGTTCAATACATTAACGCGGATGTAAAATGTGGTATCTTTTTCACGACTATTATTCTTGATGACTTTATTAGAACTCAAAAATATCTTAAAACTAAACTAACAACTAGGTGCCTGTGCGAAAGCTCTTATCTCTATCTTCCCAAGAAGTTGGAGACGCTTGACATTTGACGATCAAATAAGAAAGTGTGCATTGGCATTCGCTTTATGTGCACATTATGGTGGAGGAGATAGTTATACAGTTAATAATATACATGACATATTTCTGGTGGTGGTGAAGGTATTTATTTGATGGTAGAAAGAAATGGAGATTGAGCTAACGATTTCTCGAACTCTATCAAAGCTGTCATTGATTAGGACCCTGTGAACGAAACTTTGCTGTCAAACAAACTCCTATTCCTTCGACATGTCAACCCCCTAGAACCCTATCACATCTAAATCTACCCTTAGGAAAAGGTGTTCATATGCCTCAAACAAAAAAAGAGGACATACATTGCAGTCAACAACTACATATATATAAAAAAGCTTCGCTTAGATTTTATGTTGTTCCAAATCGTAGCGACCTTTATTGGCCACTGACACTTTCGTTTCGCAGATTGTACAAAACGCTTCATATTTACTTAAATTGGGTTTTGTGATGAAGGACTTGTATTGCTTTTGCAGCTCTTCATTAAACACACTGTTGGAATGCAAACTGATCCCTCAGTATGATGGCGTGAATCAAGAATAAAAAACGCAGCAATTAGTCATATGAAAATGATAATGTGGTTTATTTCTTTCTAAGGACAGATAGGTCTTACCTCTATGATGGTTTATAAAAGAAGCGCACGATGGAACAAAAGTTTGCGAAAATATGGTAGGCATAGATTCGTCATTCTTAACATTTGAAGTGCCCTCTATGCGGTAACAGTAAAATTAATATTGTTAAGGGGGATTCATAATGATATGGTGTTTGTTAGTACTATTTTGAGGAGCATTTTGACTTAAACACACACATTTCCTCTTGCTCATCGTCTATCAAATATCGAATGTGATTACATTAAAAAATATATTCGATTTAGCTACTTACAAAAAATAAAGTTAAACGCTTCAAATAAAAAAAGAGCTGCGCCTCAAGGAATTATTTTTTGTAATCTGTTTATGTTATGATATATTGTTAATAATTTATAAAATAAATGGATCTTGCTACTAGAAAATGGACGGTGTTACGTTATTTCAGGCCAACTATACTAAATAACGAAAAAAAAAAAAAAATGATTCGGAGGTGTTATCCGAATTAAATTTGAATTTTAAAGTAGGACCCGATAAGATTCAATTGAAAGTTCTGTGCTACGCGGTGGAGAGCATAACGAGAGCGTGGAAGAGTCAGGTGCACAAACGATGACAATTATATTGCGGCAGGGTTCGAACTATTCTGGTGCGTGGGAGACGTGAGAGGTAGATCGAGGAGATGAAATGGTGAAATTTGTTCTCGCTTTTAGGGTTAAGGAGCGGAGATAGTTTTTTTTTTTTTATATGTGATGAGGAAGTTGACACCGATTCTTAGGTATATGAAATTATCATCACTAAATATATTTTTCTCTTTTAGAGCACTGGCGCAGGTGAATGGTGAGTTTTATGGCCGCGCGAGGGGAACACATTTAAAAATTTGAATTTCATACAATGTATGGTGTAGTTTTATGTATATTTATTTTCTTGTTATTACACTGCGCGAAATACGAGCGGTGAGCGTGAGTGTATTCGAATAAAACAAAGTATTCCTCTTGAAACGAAATAAACAGGTATTTTATTAAAGATCAATGTTTTCTTAAGTTTATTATTTGAATTCCCGTTAGCAACTGACAACTTATTTCTGTTGCATCTTTATTTATTAACTTGGCTTGATGAGAATGTTTACATAGAACAATATTTTATTTCTTAGAAGTAATGCTGTGGTACACAGGTGCATAATAATTCTTAGAACTAGTTTCATATCGCGTCGGTACATCCGTGAGAGTTGTTTGGTATGTTGACTCTCATCGTTGTTCGGGAACTGTAACTCGCGCCTTATTTAAAAATGCCGCGATTATATTTAACTGCCTGATGGCAGGGCAAATAACACCTCGTATCAATTTGATAATACAGTACCTTGCCATATTATTAGACCCAGCATAAAAAAAAATAATTTTTGTCTTAAATGGTTGCTGTGACTAAATTTGTAATAAATATGTTCTAGATTGAATTTGTTTACTAAAATATATAATATCAGGAATAAAAAAAAGACGGAAAGGTTTTGCTAGTTAGTGAATATTGATTTATTTTTTTTATTTAAGAGTTTGGTGTGCTCTCCTTTTGCAGCTATAAGTGCCTTAATTCGCCGTGGCATGCTTTCTATGCAAGATTGCACGGTTACTTGGATATGTGGGTTGTGATTCCACTCACGATTTCAACGCTTGGAGTTTTATATGTTCTTTTAAATTTAATTTTTTCGGAGTGGTATTCGGTGCAATTTTGGATGGAACTAGAAAGAAACTGAACAAATTGGTCTATTTCCTCGTTTTCAAGGTTTCTGTCGACTGGAATCTGAAGGGCATTGAGTTTCTGTAGAAGATCGGTGTTGAAAGACTCACAGTTAATGGTTTTGAATGAATTTATTTGTGGTGGGTCTGATAAAAGAGGGGATATGTTACCAATCTCGATTGCAAGGAAGACTGAAAAATGATCAGAGGAAGGGGTCCAGTGTAAGGCAATTAAAGGGATGTAAAGTGATACGAATGCTAAAGTTTTATTGTGGCCCGTATGTTGAGTTAGAGTTATCGAGACGATTGTTGTGTAAATGATATTATTTTTGAATGGAATGATTCTGCCCTTTGTTGTATCTTTAATTAAAACAGCAGTTCCTCTGCCGGAGTCATTTCTCAGAAGGATGTAGTTATCAAATGACCGCGATTGATTTGCCTTTAAGATGGTCTCTTGAACCATAACTGCCGTTGGCGAGATGTCTCCCAACAACAGATTTAGTTCAGAACATTTATCGTGAGATATAAGAGAGTTAATATTGGCAGTTAGGAGCTTAAGAATCATGGAGAAATTGAGGCAATAAAACCTAGATAGGCCCCAGGTTTCTCAGATTCCTTCAGATTTAAATAAGTTGGCCAGAATTCACGAACTCTAATAATTAATAAATTAATCGGAAGACCAAATAACCGGACCGATTCATTAAGGAATTCACCAAATGAGGACGATGAGTTTGTCTGAGTATGGGGTGTGTGGTTAACTGCCGCCGACACAGTCGGGACACCCCGTAGAATATCCGCGTAGGAACCAGATTTGGGAACGTTTGTGACTGGTTGTGAAACCTGCTGTTTAGGTTGAATGATTTTAATAGAGGCTTTTGGAAAAACGTTTTTCTTTTTATTCAGATATTCAACCCGTTTCGGGCATTCTCTAAAGTTCGCGGGGTGTCCCGACAAGCCAAAGTTATTACACGCTACTTTTGATTTATCAGTGCTAGAATCCAAGGAACAGGTTACTGGATCGTGGGACTCTTTGCACTTCACGCACCTGTTTGGGAAAGCGCAGTATGCGCTTACATGGCCAAAACGTTGACATTTGAAACATTGGATGATCTGGTTACGCTTGATAGATTCCCACCTAACTCTATGACGGAGAATATTCCTTATATTTTTAAGCTTGTTAAGGCTTTCCCTGTCATCCACTACGCAAGTGTATATACCCAGATCCATTTCGTTTACCTTGGACCATTTAGTAGAAAATGGTTTTATTAATACCCTCAATGAAGGGTCCACCCTAGCAATATCTTCCTCTATCAGCTTGGCGGTGAAACCGTCTGAAAGACCCTTAAGAAGTATCGAGAACTTTTTTAATTGCTTAGGAATAAATGAAAAGGCGTCGACTTTCATGTTGCTCAGACTTTTCATCAGGAACGCATGCAAGTCGACGTCCTTCACAAAAATGTTTAGTTTTCCCAAACCTCTATTTTCGAATTTAACATTGTCTAAGCTCTCTGTATAATTATTCTTGAGAAACTCAAGTAAATTCCTTGAGCTCACCCCTTTTGCAAAAATTGGTGGACACCAATCGTTGTCCTTTCCTCTTGGCTTAATGTTAGTTGTTTGCTGAGTTGTCTCCACCATCGTAACATTGTTTGAGGAAAGTTCTTTCATCAGTAAGACATTTCTTTTCTTCTTTTCTTTGCGATGAGATGGTAATCGTCGGCTTACTAGCAAAACTGGGGTGGGATTCTGTAAGATAAAAACATTCGATCGTTTTCGTTTGCACGAACGGTTTGCTTCATGTAACTACAAAACCGAAAGGAATTTTCGTGTGCACGAAAGCAAAAAAATGAAAGCCATTTCGTTTACGTTTTCGTTTATTTTGCTTCATGTAACTCTAAAAACGAATGACATTTTCGTTCCGTGCGAAAAGAAAACAACGACAGCTTATTCATTGACGTTTCTTATTTTCTTTGATTGCTAAATTGGTGGTTGTTATTTATTTCATACATAATATGCTGGCGAGTTATTTCTTTATAGCAAGTGATAGTGATGATAGCTCGTTAGCTAACAAAGCAATTTAAATTTCTTGTTGCCGAAGGCTTAATTTTTGTTTTCCTATTGCAACAAAATCCTTAGCCTTTTGTTTTTTAATATCCAAAAGCTCTTTGTAAGATAGTTTTCTTTGCTGACATTCTTCTATTTTCACATTTTTTATTTCAGTCAAAATAGTCAACACTTGTTTGTGATAGTTTTGTGTGTCATCTGCACTATTTTAAAAAACCGAAAGCCTATCGATGGGTATGTTGTTGCTGTTGGGTTGTGGCTCACATTCATTAGTGGGTAGTTCAAATGCTATCTCGTTTCTAGTTTCGAACTCATGCATGGAATCATCATCGTCACTCAAAAGATCGCGCAGTAAATGCTCAACTCCATCCTTTTCATCTGCGTGAAATCCTTTTGATGTTGAAGGAACTGGAGTTTTTTCTCTCGGTGACAGTGACAATGATGTTTCATTTAAATACCTTCATTCTGCTACCACCTCCGAACCAAATTCTTTGGCAACTTCAACCACTCTGGTTTCAAATTGTGAAAGCTTCACCTCTTTGTACGGCCCACCCCCAGTTTTTTTCAAAGATAATTTATTTTTGGACAGCTTTGTTTTTGCCCGGTGTTTGTAATCTGCCCATGTCTAAAAATGGAAGGAATTATTCACAAAATACACACTTACGTATAGCAAACAATTATAATAACCTTTTTACATCCATTAACTTTTGTTGCTCCCATCTCTTTGCGGCCTTATCTCTTCCCTGTGCATTGTCCTGCGAATTTTTGGCTAAAAAAGGATACTTTTCCATCCATTCAATTATTATATTTTGTTGTGTTTGCATTGTTGTTGACGTCCTGTAAGTATGTAATTAATTCAAATAATGTATGTGTGTCGGTTATTATTTATTGTACTTACATTATTATTATCAATTTTGACCCTATTTATTATAACCAAAACATAAACAACAACAAATAAAATATTTTGAAGCTGTCAGCTGTTGGCTGTCACATGCTCATTATGATACATTCAGCTTCTCAAACTTTAATTTCTTCGTCACACTGTTTCTTAAACCCATGCGAAAGAGAAAAAGGAAACGAATGGAGTTACATGAAGCAAATTTTCGCTTTCGCGTGATTTCTTTCGTTTTTTAAGATGCGAAAGTCGTTTTCGTTTCGTTTTTTACAGAATCCCACCCCTGACTAACTGCAAAAACGAAGTTCGTGGGAAAACGCAAAACAAGTTTTTTGTTGTCTTTAAATCTTTGGAACTTAACAAAGATAAATACTATTCTCTTTTGCTTTTTTTGAATACTATTACCTAGAATATGTAAAACATAATTATTAAGCTGAAATATAAAAAAAAATATTTAGAGCTTTTGTTTTGTTAGAAACAACAGATAGTCAATTTTTCCTGAAATTAAGTTTGGGGTAAGTGGCACATAGATAGTTACTCTCGATAGTAAAAACTATAATAAAAAATGAAAAAAACTAAATTAATTTGTATTTTTTTATTAAGAATTAAACAGAAAATATTTATTTTGGATTCATTAAAAATATCTTTAAGGAAAAAAGTTTTATTCGTCGAAATCGGATTCTGTCTCCGAACCTTCTGCAGCTTCTTGGTGGTAATCGGTCTTTGCAGAAGAAGGTAGACTTTTATACCAAGAATGGTAAATTTCTGGAATGGCTCCAGTTGTACACAGCTTCACCAAGTCCTTTTTTTTTTTAGGATGAAATTGGGATTTGGTTTGAATATAAAGCGGTAAGAGTGTCTGGTAGATTAGTCGGTCTTAATTGTCAAGAAGTAGTTGTTACTTTAAATGTCTTGAAGTGCTCACCATAATTGTATTTGAATTTGATTACACCCGGCTGCATTTTCTCGTATCGCATGCATTTTAGTTTTAGCCATTGAACTCTGTTACCTTGTTCATCAATGCATCGATTTTTAATAAATTTGTTGCCCAATTCTTTTAAGTTTTTCATGTCCCCGTACAAAAGTTCTGTGACTTCATAAGGTGGCGCCTGTTTTTTCCCTTTCTTTGAACGTGCAATTTTGAAAATATTTATCCAGTCGTGTAGGGTAAATACTTCGACAATTTGTTTTGCAGATTCAATTGCGCTGTGCATGGAATCTACTTCCATATGGGAATGTCCAGATTCTAAAAAGTTATGTTGTACAACTGCCAAATGCGTGTTCTTAACAACAAAGAGAAATAAAGCTGCAATGTATTGATTTCTGTTCTGACCAGAGCAGGTATCTGAGAATAACGATACTTCTTTTACAGTGCTGGGTATGGAGCTTATCCATCTTAAAATTGCAGAACCGATTTCCGAGCTCCCGCGTTGTCCGTTAATCTCAGTCCATGTAAAACAGTGTGCTTTGTTGGGAAAAGCGGCTTCATAGACAGTCAAGTTATAGGCGCATAGCTTTCTACTGTAATACATTGGAGACACGTCACTTGATGGAATCTGCAAAACACTTTGAAGATCAAATGTTGCAGAAACAAAAGTTTGATCAGTATTTGCACGTTTTTTGTCCTCATTCTTAGCAGCATTGGCCTCATCTCTTCCTACAATATGTGCTTTGTAAAGCTCTTCGTTTTCTTTTGTCTTTTTATAATTTGAACATGTTAAGCAATTGTCTTTCTTCGGCTTAAAAAATGAAAAGTTGTAATTTTGACAGAAATACCGCCGATATGTAATTTCCGATACTGGATTAATAGATTCCGCCTTACATTTTTCCAAAAACAAGCTGTGCATTTTGACTATAGACAATTTTTCATCCAAATACTTCCTTTTAGAAGATTGTCTACAGTAATGTGACTCGGTAATTGGAAAGCTTTCTATGTGGACTTTTATTGCATCAAGAACTTTTTTTGGAGTTTTATTTGAAGGAGTTCTATTTCCACGTTGGTCAGCTTTTATAAAAGTCCCAAACTCACTTCTCCCGGACATAGCAGAGTCAACAGGCCCATGGCTTATGCAAAGTGTTTTTAAAAAAAAGTTCTTACATACCTGTTTCTTTTCACCTGAGTTACAAAAGAAATAAGTTCTGCTGTATCCCTTCTTCTTTATTTCAGTGTTTGTTGTTCGACGTCTTACTGCACTTTCCAATACCATATTTATCAGGAAATCTTTTTGGCGGTTATAGCTCATATTCCAATACTCCCTACACATTTTACTTCGCATAACGTCAGTAAAAGTTGCAGTACATTTAAACTTGCAATTACTGGGTTTTTTTTATGGGTTTTGGAATTTTCGGTTCTTTCTCCTTGCCGGATGTTTTATATGGCAATCCACGACTCCTCTTTTCTTTATTAACATTTCGTTGCTAGTGCTAATTTTTCTTTCTTTCCACCGCTTTAAACAATCTCCTTCGGAAGCAACTGTATCATTAATTTTCCCATCAGATTCAGAGCTGCTGATCCTAATGTTGGGGTCAGGAGGTAAATAGTTATCATTGCTGGAATCTGAAAAATCCCAATTATCGTCACTTTCATCTAGTGGGATTGAAGTAGAGGGCATTGATTCGACTGGAATACATTTATCTAGTAGTTGGCAGGAAAAATGTAAGTCAGCCATAATTTAAGACCTTTTTATTTCCGACAGTTAATCTTACCCTTGTTTAAAGTTTTTTGTGCATTTTTGGCTAACTCCACAAATAATTTACCTCTGGATAACATTTTAAATTGCGACGAAAGTGAGCACAAAAACGATTCCCAAGTTATTGCACTAGCCACAACCTCAAAAAGGGGAAACACACTTGTGCAATAGGTATCATTTCTGCATATTTCTAGGAAAAATAGCAGATAGGCAGTTTTGGCAGAATTTTCTACTTATACTTGCAATCGATAATACAAAATAGAATTTTTGGCAGTTGGTCAGTTTTGCTTGTAAGCCGACGGTATATTGTTGACCATTACAACCCTATTATAAAATACATTAAAGTGTTGCTCCACATAATATGAAACAGGAATCCGAATCGATATGGATGCCCATTGCTGTATCAGTCAGTTGCCTAATTGGTTAAGGATACCTCATGCACTCATTAATGGCTTTAGTGGTGTCCAAAATCCGGGCGAAGGATAAAAATGTCTGACAGAGTCAGTGACCTTGATCTGAGACACTTTCTTTTTCGTAATCTATCATAGTAATCCTTAAGCCTCAGTCCTCCACAGCAGGCGCCGCATGGACATAAATTTCACTAGGTGGTTGCATTCTCCAGTTACCACAACGCTCTCAAAGTCCTTTATCAATTTCTCCACACCGTGTGCGTCATCTCCGGTAAAGGTTGGCACCAGTCCATCGATATCAATGACTGTGAGTCGCTGCATCTGCGTGCTGAGATGTTGTTCTTCTAATAATTTTGAGCTCCTGTTGTAGAGATATTTTTCTTCTTAATAACTAGTAATTATAACAAAAGTAGGAATAGTTTTAAAAAAAGAAGCTATTCAACACTACAAAGTATATAATTATTTTATAAAACATCAAACTTGTATGCATAAATTATTAAATTAATTCGCGCAAAGAGTGTGGTGTGTTTTCCCTCAAAAGGCAGTTGTAAACCGTCCGAATTGCTCTAAACAAGTCAAACTCTTGAAAGACCCAGAGTGAAAAAGCAATTAATTCTGATCGGTACTGTTCTTTTATACCCATGTTGGCAGAGCTTTCTACATTTTCAGCTGGAAAAGTATTTGCTAGAACAATGGCAGCAGTTCTGATTTAAAAAAAAAAAACAAGAAGCTTTAGATGAGGTCTTAGAGTCAATACTCAACATATCCAAGGTATCCACTATGCCTTTAAAAAAATTGTTAAACCTTAATTACCCGTCATGATTTTCAACCCATCGAGTTTCGGATAATTTTTTTTAATGTTTCCCTCCAACAAGTGTGTTCGTTTTGCGGATAGTTTAAATTCCAACCGATTTTCCAATGCCAATCTTATTACGTATTGGCTGAATTTGACAAGAATCTCCTAAGGCGAGGTTTTATGAATCGCCTTTAAGCCAAGTCTCAGTAAACACAATAACATCGTATTGACCAGATGAAGAGAAGAGCATGACATCGCGGAGTTTAGTTCTTAGACGCCCAGTATTTTTTGGAAGGTTTTTTGTTTGAGTCTTCTTGGAACTAGGTCTGGTCACTAACTCTTTTACAAAAATATCCTTAGGCCAAAAGCTCGATTTGACCAGCAACTTTCCTGTTGGTTGAGGTGATAAAAGTTTGAATGACGATGTCAGGCGACCTATGAGGTTATCCGGTGTCAGGCTATGGCACTTAATATTGCAAGTGTCAATGCCTTTCGTAGCAATGTAGTTCAAAATGTCACTGCTATTAGTCCCATATTCTAGCCGTGACAAAAACACTGCAAACTGGGGTGGCACAATTTTCAGTGTACAGTCCGTACTAGGAACACCGACCAATGGCTGGTGGATATTTAAAGCCACCTCACTAGTAAGTGGTTTGTCAATCGGAATTGTTGCAGTCCTACTGGTATGGCCACTACATTTTCGGAGACTCCATTGACTACGATACTTCCGGATGTCAATTTGTCTTGCGAATTAGATCGAAGAGCTCTTTTGGCTTGACGAATGTGAAGTTGTTGGCTTTTTGAGGATCTTTTAGAACATCCTGAAACGGGCGTTTAGATCCTTCCAGTTGCAAGACTGGTTCACTCAAAGTTGGTGTTATGACTACATTTGGTGGTTTTTGCGGTGGATGAAGGACTCGATTTTCAAAGTTCGCTAGCTCTTGGATGATATTTGGGCTTTGTCCAGGTGATTGATGTTCCATTGATGTCCATCTTAAGGCCAATTCTTGTCGTCCACAAATCTTAATAATTTCAACAATAGGTATCAATTTTTCTCCTATTTTCCGCACGACCAGAGTCGCAGGTTGACAACGATGTCCTTTTGTGGACGTTTAAGAAAGTAACAGCTGCTAACGCACAGATTTATGGTACTGACAATCACTGTGATGTTTAATATCTTCAATAGCGAAAGGTCTAGTAAGCAGGGTTTTTAAATTTTGATGGCAGCCTTTGCCAACACATTCTTTAGAGAAGAGTACACAATATTTGCATAAGACACCTTGCTCCTAAACAAGCCATGAAAATCTATCAAGCCAATATAATTTGAAATGTAAGTTTCTTTTGATGTCAATTATTGGAAAAAGTGTATGACTTGTGCGGTTTCCAAGGCGATGTCTGAATTTAAAGTCATCGTCGATTTTGTGTTTTAAATCATCAAACTTACGCAAATCTAATGCATTTTCTGCAAAATATTTTGAGAAACATCTGCATGAATAATGGAGTTTGTAGAACCGGAAACTTCTGTTTTATCAGCATCAGGGAAAGGTACACGTTGTTTATTTTCAAAAGAAGTACTACACAACACCAATCACAATTGTTGAAGATTGGTCTTCTCAATTACATTAAATTGCTAATTCTAATCCTATGTGATGGGACAGGAGAGGTTTGTTGCTTTCGTTTTATTTGTTTTTTCACTTAATTAACTTTTGTATAATTATTTATTTAAGTAAGAATAACCGTGGTCTATCGCGTCTCGTCTTGAACTTTTTTTTAACGAATTTAAACCTATCTCCCTCGCACCTATCCTTTTCCGCAAGAGACAACACTGCCAGGTTACATTTTGTTACAGATTCGACCATCCTGTCCTCGTCGAGTTCCTTATTAACTTCTATCCAACGCTTCATTCGAATGGCTATTCGACCACTGTCTTTTCCTGGATTGCGGACAATTTCTAGAGTAATTTTCGTTTTATTGCAATTATAGCAGGTTATGAAGGCTTTTGACATGCCATATCGGCCCTGTTATACATTTTCGCCAATCCCTCAACTCTGTTGACCCATCATTCCGCCGACATTAAATATTTATCACCGGGTGAGAAAACTCGTCTGTTATCGGACTGATCCTAAAAATGTTAGTTTCTCAGCTATTTCACGCTCTTTTATAAACAGGATTCGTTCCTTTTCAAGAAGGTCTTTTTCCCTCCTAATTATTTCCCATTCTCTCATCTTCCGCCGTCTGACCGCTAGACCTCTATTTTCAGCTTTACTTAAAGTTGTTTGACACTCGTGTGCTCCATGTCTATCGATCTGAAAAAAAAACAAATAAAATTATCTGTATTTATAAAAAAATACATTTTTATATACTCCTCCGATCTTCCCTTATTGCAAAACACTGCTAGGCAGATCGGCAGAATTATCTACATGAAAAGGTTCTCATTTAGAATTATTAACAACAACCAAGATGATTTCAATATACCAAAAACACTCAGAGCACAGCTATATAAATATCTTTAATAACCGCATCCAAAATCGGGCAAAACAACACATTAGCTGTTTCGTAAACCGAAAACCCAAGAAGTTCAAACCGATATTCACCATATTATCATCGATTTTAAGACCGGATAGTTTTGGCATCCTTGGAGTTCACTTAAATCAGTTTTTATTTATTCTTTGATCTTAACATATTTTTTCAGTAGAAATAATTTCTAAAACTTAACAGTAATTGGGTGGCCCGTTACATATTAAGTCCGCAATCATTAATAAGGTGGTAAATATAACTCGACTACACACCACGTAGCGCTATCCTGACATGAGTACATTTCAGGAAATTTAAAAACTTTACAACATACGTACATATCTTGGTAACAAAAGAATATTGAACTTACCTTCAGTATCGCAAAACACTTTCCAATTAGGCACTTCGAATAGTTTTTTTTTTTTATTGTAAAGAAAATATTTTCTAATGAAATCTAGCGAAGGTCGCCCAACATTTTGCTTGCGAGTGCACAGGACCTACTTCACAAAAAAATGCACTGAAACTGCACTGACTGAGTTAATGTAGAAAGTAGAAGTTACAGTGCTGACGATGATAAACAAAACCGTTGCTTAACTGTACTGTACCAACAACAAATTAAGTGTAAAACTTTAAAATGTTGAATTATTTACTCCTATGCAAAAGGAAATTTAAATGAACGGGCCCTCTAGATTAAATTTTAAACTCCATACAGTTCTTATTTGTAAGTCACATTGGGGCATATTCATAGTTGCACTCTAAACCCGTGTCTAACTGAACTTGAGTCTAAAGTTAAACCACAGCTAAAACACGACTGCTCTTGATAAACAAATTGGCAGCTCTGTTTAATTAGATACGAGTTTAACGTGTATTCTACTACAAATCTATTACATAAACACTATTCTGACAGCAATTTATATCAAAAGTAACTTTTTTTGTGGATCGTACTATTTCAAAATAAAGTAAGAATCTTAATAAACGCATATGTTTTGTGAAATAAGCAAAAATCATAAAATTGCAGATGAGTATCAAGGAATATTGTAATTTTGATTATTGAAATATCTACGAGCAACATTATTTAATTTATTCTAAAACAAGCGTAACACCGTATTAATTTTTCGATAAATAATTTACGTACATAAGAAAAGCGAAACGATGTGCAAAATTCGTAATTATTCTCTTTCGTTCACTGGTTTTTGACGTTTAACAGAATTAAAAACAGTTTAAACATACGTTTTGCTGTGATTAATGTTAGACTCGAGTTTATCGTTTAGACATATTAATGCACCATTTGTAGTTTGTTTTATGTTCTTCAGCTGTTCCTCGAAGTGAGTGTTTTGTTCCATGAGTGCTTTTGTATTGATTTTGGTTACTATCCAACGCGATTGGCAGATATGCTCTGTCTGTGCCAAGTATTTTAACATGTGAACGAGATACTTTTTTCTTTTTGCAGTCGACACGTATGGCACCACCAATGTGAAAATTGTCTGTTTCGAAGCCATCAAGCGTTTCCGAATGCCGGAAGGGATACAACAAGTTTTCAATGCCTGCGTCGATTCAAAGCCAATCTTCTAAATGCAGCCACTTGTTGGTCTGAACGTTTAGCCCAGAAGCAGAAGCCCAGAAGCAGAAAGGCAAATATCCTGCACCTGTATAGCACAAACAAGGCACTTTTTCATAAACTATAGAGATTGTATAAATTCGATAAATAATATACGTACATAAGAAAAGCGAAACGATGTGCAAAATTCGTAATTATTCTCTTTCGTTCACTGGTTTTTGACGTTTAACAGAATTAAAAACAGTTTAAACATACGTTTTGCTGTGATTAATGTTAGACTCGAGTTTATCGTTTAGACATATTAATGCACCATTTGTAGTTTGTTTTATGTTCTTCAGCTGTTCCTCGAAGTGAGTGTTTTGTTCCATGAGTGCTTTTGTATTGATTTTGGTTACTATCCAACGCGATTGGCAGATATGCTCTGTCTGTGCCAAGTATTTTAACATGTGAACGAGATACTTTTTTCTTTTTGCAGTCGACACGTATGGCACGACCAATGTGGAAAATTGTCTGTTTCGAAGCCATCGAGCGTTTCCCCAAATGCCGGAAGAGATACAACAAGTTTTCAATGCCTGCATCGATTCCAAGCCAATCTTCTAAATGCAGCCACTTGTTGGTCTGAACGTTTAGCCCAGAAGCAGAAGCCCAGAAGCAGAAAGGCAAATATCCTGCACCTGTATAGCACAAACAAGGCACTTTTTCATAAACTATAGAGATTGTATAAATTCGATAAATAATATACGTACATAAGAAAAGCGAAACGATGTGCAAAATTCGTAATTATTCTCTTTCGTTCACTGGTTTTTGACGTTTAACAGAATTAAAAACAGTTTAAACATACGTTTTGCTGTGATTAATGTTAGACTCGAGTTTATCGTTTAGACATATTAATGCACCATTTGTAGTTTGTTTTATGTTCTTCAGCTGTTCCTCGAAGTGAGTGTTTTGTTCCATGAGTGCTTTTGTATTGATTTTGGTTACTATCCAACGCGATTGGCAGATATGCTCTGTCTGTGCCAAGTATTTTAACATGTGAACGAGATACTTTTTTCTTTTTGCAGTCGACACGTATGGCACGACCAATGTGGAAAATTGTCTGTTTCGAAGCCATCGAGCGTTTCCCCAAATGCCGGAAGAGATACAACAAGTTTTCAATGCCTGCATCGATTCCAAGCCAATCTTCTAAATGCAGCCACTTGTTGGTCTGAACGTTTAGCCCAGAAGCAGAAAGGCAAATATCCTGCACCTGTATAGCACAAACAAGGCACTTTTCAATAAACTATAGAGATTGAATAAATTCCATTACTGCATTTCATGATTAGAAATAGACGCTGTTTACCTTCTTTATTTCAATTATATGTGAATATGTTTTCATTGTTCTTCGTTATTTAATTTATATTGAATCAAGAATGAAAGTGTTCTATCAACGCGCCATACGAAAAGCAAATTCGATTAGGTCAAATTTTATTCAATTAACTTGTTGTTGGGAAGTTTCTAGGACGACTGTTTTGTCGTTACTATAGTAACCTACTTATTGATAAATAAATACTTTTTTTGTAAATAGTGTCGAAAACATTATTAAAGATATCCCTAAGTTAATTTACGATGATAAATATGGTGCAGGTAGATACTGTGTTCAAATTTAAAAATATATACGTTCAGGAGACATTGTAACAGTTTTAAGAAAATGGGAACAAAAAGAGATTATAATTTTATGAGCGCGAATATGTTTTTAGATGGAATAGAAATACTAGCTCCAGTATTGAGAGAGCTCTTTAACAAATCTATGGCAACAGGTAATTTCCCTAAGGGATGGAAGGAGTCTATGATTAGACCTATTGAAAAAGTTTTAAACGTGTCTATCTGAAGAATTTAGGCCAGTTAACATGTTAATTTAGGCCTTGCATAAAAAATTATTCGAAAAGCTAGTGGAACAACAACTCAGAAATTATATAGCGGAAAATGGATATACTATTATGGCACACCAATCGGGATTGATAAAAAAAGGTGATTGTAGCTGTATTTCTGGATTTCAAGAGGGCTTTTGAGACTGTAGATCGGAAAATCCTCGTTAAAAAACTTATGAAGTACGGAATAAAAGATAATGGGGCATATTAATAGATCTTTGATAAGTTATTATTATGTACTATCTAAACTAAACCGGAGGAGACAATTTAAACCCATGTCTAAACGATAAACTCGAGTCTAACATTAATCACTGCAAAACGTATGTTTAAGTTGTTTTTAATTCTGTTAAACGTCAAAAACCAGTGAACGAAAGAGAATAATTACGAATTTTGCACATCGTTTCGCTTTTCTTATGTACGTATATTATTTATCGAATTTATACAATCTCTATAGTTTATGAAAAAGTGCCTTGTTTGTGCTATACAGGTGCAGGATATTTGCCTTTCTGCTTCTGGGCTTCTGCTTCTGGGCTAAACGTTCAGACCAACAAGTGGCTGCATTTAGAAGATTGGCTTTGAATCGACGCAGGCATTGAAAACTTGTTGTATCCCTTCCGGCATTCGGAAACGCTTGATGGCTTCGAAACAGACAATTTTCACATTGGTGGTGCCATACGTGTCGACTGCAAAAAGAAAAAAGTATCTCGTTCACATGTTAAAATACTTGGCACAGACAGAGCATATCTGCCAATCGCGTTGGATAGTAACCAAAATCAATACAAAAGCACTCATGGAACAAAACACTCACTTCGAGGAACAGCTGAAGAACATAAAACAAACTACAAATGGTGCATTAATATGTCTAAACGATAAACTCGAGTCTAACATTAATCACAGCAAAACGTATGTTTAAACTGTTTTTAATTCTGTTAAACGTCAAAAACCAGTGAACGAAAGAGAATAATTACGAATTTTGCACATCGTTTCGCTTTTCTTATGTACGTATATTTATTATCGAAAAATTAATACATTGTTACACTTGTTTTAGAATAAATTAAATAATGTTGCTCGTAGATATTTCAATAATCAAAATTACAATATTCCTTGATACTCATCTGCAATTTTATAATTTTTGCTAATTTCAAAAAACATATGCGTTTATTAACCCTTTGTATCGCATTGTGTCCAAAATAGAAAAAAATGTGATTTTCAGCTTTCTTTGGTATTACATACAATAATTTTGATTTTTTGTATTTTATTAAAAAAAAAAAGGTTTGTTGCATATCTGCAACATTGCGTTATAAGGCTTTATTTTACTCTAAATGAAAGTCTCTAAAGCAATTATTAATTTTGTTATAGCAGAGTCCAACGCCACATTTTTCACACGATGTTTGTGTGTAACCTTTGCAATTCGGATATTTGCACCTTATCCGCTTGTCAGCCCATACAGGCCAATGTCCAACTTGATACTTTCGAACCTGTTTTGGGGGAACAGATTGTGTGGGCCCTTTGTGTTTTTTGGCTTGTATTTCTTCTTCCAAACTCTTTCGTTTTCTAGTCTCTGGATGCTTGGTGCCAACTTTGCAAAGAACTTCTGCAATTTCAAGTCGAAAATCAGCCGAATTCGTGATTTTTTCATTTGATGAATTGACTTTTTGCACGCGCTTATAAATATAATAGCCAAGCGTTGGCTATAGTCAAATCAAGCAGATGATAAAACATTCTGACTTGCCATCTTTTACTTCGCAGGACAATTTTGTACCTTCCCATTATGCTGTCAATTAAGTCAACGCCACCCATATGCCTGTTGTATTCTCCAACGACAAACGGTCGGTCAATGGAGATATATCTTTTGTTACTTTTGTCATATCTTTGGACTCTTGTCTTCGGATTTTCGCCAGCGAATGTTGAAGCTAAATTGACAATTTTATTATCCCGCCATGACGTAACGGAAATATCAACGCTGTTTACGTTAGCAACATATTCCACAGACGATCCACGAGGTTGTTTTTTCAAAATTTTCTCATCCGGTAGCTTTGAATTGGGTATACGATTCCGCCTTACTGTTCCTAAGCAGAGAATGCCTTCCTTGGCCAAATATTCTAATAATGGAATCGAAGTAAAATAATTATCAAAGTAAAGCCGGTAATTCTGATGCCTAGGAATTATTCTGGCTAAACGCATGCAAACGTTGGATGAGGCTCCGAGGTCTGGTTCTCCTGGATTGACAACATTTTCTTTTCCCGTTTCTAGTTCTACCATATAAGCGAATCCAGAAACACCACTCAGAACTTGCAATTTATAACCCGATTTATGGGGCTTATTAGGGTTATATTTATATCGCTTCAAATTGTTCCTGGACTTAGTGGAACAAATTTGTTCATCAACACAAAGATATTGTTCAAATGGAACCTTTCTAAAACAATCATTTCATTTTTGAATAACAGGCCTTATTTTGAAGATTCTGTCGCTCTCTAGATGTGATATGGGAACATTGTTACTGTTGTCATTAAAATGTAAAATCTGGCGGATCCTTTCAAATTTATTGAGGGACATTGTCTCCTGAATAGCCGGAATTATTATCGAATTTTTCCAATAGCTCCTAACTCTTGGCATGTGAGCTATGGACATAAAAAAAACGATGCCAATAAATTGACGTACGTCTAAGGTGGATACACTAAATGTGGTGTTAGGGTCTTTTTGAACGGCGTACAAATTAGTTTCATTCTTAATCATTTCGAAAAGATCGTTTGTGAACAAGTACGTAAAAAAATGAATCGGGGTCTCTAACTGTAGTATCTCAGATGGCAAGGTTATGTCCCCGATAAATGAAAGCTGACTGTCACTCAAAACCAAGTTCTTCTTTTTCCATATAATGTTTTTTCCTTTTTTACTGGTTGAGGACGGAGTACCGGCAGACAATTCAGGTTGTGGTAAACTTACTTTTTGATGTAGTTCTTCTTCCAAGTTGTTATTTACTTCAAGATTCGCCACGTTATCTTGCTCCTCTTCATCTTCATCTTCGGAATCAATTTGTGGTACATAATTTGGGTCGTCCAAAAATTCGTCATCCGAGAAATCCAATCCATCTTCACTATCGTTCATGTTTTCCAACATTTCCATAATATCTTCCTGAAGCAATCTTCGCGATGCCATTCTAAAACATTCGAATCAAACAAAAATGTCCGTTACAAAGTAGATTTAAAAATAGGTCTCATATCACAATGTTGGAGAAGTGCAACAAACGAAGAACTTCCATTTTCTACTATAAATTGATTCATAGAAATAGAAAATATTTATACTCACTTGGTTTGTAAATCACTTTAATTTGCACAAACACTATTTTAAATTATATAAAAAAAAATTCCAAACTTGCAAACCTCTCTTGATTATTGACTGAATGGAATGAACTGAATAAAAGGGGAAACCCCCACTATAAAATCCTTTTCTGTCAATCATGAGTATATATTTCATGTAAAGAAGAGTATTGGATATGCGACAACTCTTAAATTACTCTCTTAAATGACATCAATTAATTTGACAAATACTTTTGCAGTATATTGCATTTCTGCAACATGGCGATACAAAGGGTTAAGATTCTTAGTGGTTAGTGTGTTGGGCTACTAGGGTCCCAGGTTCAATCACCGAAAAAAACCGAATTTTATCTTAAGTTTTTTTTTCACTGCGCCACCTCTCGCAAACGTCTAACAAATATCCGAGAGTAAAACTGTCATGAGAGCTGTCAAGAGCTTCTCAATTAGCCGTTTGGACTCGGCATAGATTTGTAGATCCCTTCCAGTCGTTCCAAAAATTAAAAACTCACACAAAACGAATGGTTGTGAGAGCAGCTAAGCCTAGGGTCCCATAGACCTGTTGTGCCAATTATTTATTTATTTATTATTGATGCACATACATTTTGTTTTACTAATATTCAATTTTAGCTTATTCACTTTCAGCCATTTACTTAACGCTTTTAAATCATCATTTTTTTAGCTTGGTTCCTTTTCTAATTGTTTGGGCTTAGTTTCATTTTCCTTGTTTTCCCTTTTACTTTGAGGTTTTCCATATCCTTTAAGGGGCTGCCCGGCGATTTCTCCCCGTCGTCACTGTCTGATATTTCGCTTGAAGTACAATAATCAGGATCCTTCTGAGAATCATGCGAAAATTTTTTTAAATAAACACCCATTTTATACTGCAGTTGTTCTTGGCACTGTAAGAAGTAACTCCGAACAGAGCAATTCGCTATTGAACAGACAGCTGTCAGATACTATATCCATTATAATATTAATTCTTACCAACTGACACCTCTCCTAAAACTTTCCGACACTTCTTCAATTGTCTTTTTCTCTCACTCTCTCGCTCTTTTTAAATGTTGCGACAACAGTAATGCTTATAAATTTTGCTTGACATGTATCTGACGTTATACAAAATTATATTTATTTGCTACCAATATTTCTGAACATGGACTAAAGAAATATAAAACACTTGTGACCGACTTAAGGACCCGAAAACTCCTGCTTTTGTTCAATGAGTAACTTTTTTTCTTATAATAAATAAAATTGTCAAATTATTACCTATATAAGTTCACATTCCAAATAAATGTAAACATTTCTTATTTTATTTAATTTTTTAAAATTTTCTATTTAGAACATTTAAAAGAGTAAATAATTTTAAATTTATAAGACAATTATTCAGTTAATATTTACACTTGATTTCACTAGGATTAAGACCATTTTGCCTTAAAACAACATTTAATGTATATAAATAGAAATAAAAATAAGTACATATATACAAACTGAAAAAAAAAAACAAGAATTAAGAATTAAATAAAAGTAAATTGTGAAAAAGCTGAATCCTACCATCTATTTCGAAAAAAATAATAGGATAAGTTCTGAACGGAGAAGCTCTAAAATTGTAAGTCATAATCTGTCAAATAAAAACTCATAAAAGCTCTGTTCCCTTACCATAATGCATTCGACCACATTAGGCAAATTCGGTCAAAGTTTGTCCCCTTCTACTCGTATACAACTTTTGGGTAAGGGAACGAAGTTTAACTAATTTGTTCGAATGCATTATTGTGCACCTGACTTGAAATGAGCTTGAAGTACCAAAAAATAGTTATATAAAATTAAAAACAGATGTGCTTAGTTATTTTCAAAGAATTTCATCTATTATTAAATCAAATACGAAACACATTCTAACTATATTTAATATATTAAGATTAAGACATAATTTAAATAATGCAACTTAATTTTATAGACAAGTTTAAAGAAAAACTTTGGTCTAGCAAATGACAAATGTTTAAATGTTAAATAAATGAAAAACAATTAAAAGAAATTTCGTCTTCAATGTTTTCTTCAATAGTTTATTGCATATTTACAGCAGGGTTGCACTACAAATTAATTTGCGTAAGTATCTACCTTCAAATTGGGCCAGAGAGTGAAATACTTTTTATTTCTTAAAATTATTTTGGGTTGAGTTGAATTGTGCTTAACTACGGAGGGCGGGGTCTCAGAATTTCAAGCGATTGGCTGAAGTGTGACTAACGCTTGAGCGAGAGTGTAATTGGACACGTTTTTAAGTCGACTAGATTGGTCGGGAACGTCACTTTTCCTACGTCAGGCACATATGCGACCTGTCAACGTAGTACTCAGTCACGAATTTCTTGACTAGATTCGTCGGCCATCCCTCCATAAACGTCAACTGACACAGCTGATCATGTGTACGAACTAGGCCAATCAAAACTGAGATACATCAAGTCAGTCAGCTGTTAGACTTATTAAACTAGATACTTGAAAGTCCCCAATTTCGTTTGATTTTGTTATGAGTTGTGAGTCTGTGGCCATAATATGACAACCTTACAAAATCACACTCGCAAACTGACAAATAGTCTATTCACGTCAAAAATGACAGATGAGAGGAAATTATCAAACTTAAGCTTAGATTAGACTGTAAGCCAATTGTGCATAACCACAATTACTAGAAAAAGACAAGACAGCCTGGTCATATGTGGCATTTAGGTCATTCGAGCATATGAGATATGCCCATTACATTGTATGACCATATTTTGACAGGAGAACCGTCAGAAATTGGTATTTTATGACCACTTGGCATACCGTCTTATCTTACCTAACAAGTAATCAGTGATTTCCCTTTTGGTTGACAGACGTAACAGAAAAAATATGTGTTAGAAAAATTGTTGGGGAAAGTGGTACCTACATTATACGGATTTAAAAAGACTGACAATAGGCCGTTTTAAAAAACACCGATCACATCGAAGTAAAATTGCCGAATGCGGAATGAAAGTGAAAGAGTTGTATATTTTTTTTTTGTGCTTCGCAACTTTTAAAGCTTCGCCAAACAGAACGCGTTTCTAACGCCGCGGTGTGATTAATTTACGCGGCGGTAAGATTATTTTGACGCTGCGTCAAAATGTCATTATCATTAATGTACATGACTCTTGGTTTTCATTGTCTAAACCAATGTCAAGCAGCTCGGAGGAAGAATTATTGCTTTTATTTGCCGTGATATGTAACTCCCTAAAAAGAAAAAGGATTAAGATGCACGAAATTTATAAAAGAAAAAATCTTTTGATATTGCCTCACATATCCCAGCCCTTAAAATTGCATTTGTATATGGTTCCCGAACATAACGTACAAATATGGGTAATTTCAAACACATTCGATTAATTTTTCCGTTTTTAGGATATAAAATCATGAACAATTATTTTAAACGCGCCGCTTCATAAAATAATCTGTAATTTTTCACAACCCCGCATTTCACCGCCGCGGTGAATTCAACGCAGCGTTGAAAACGCGCTCTGTGTGACGAGGCCTTTAGCCGTTTGGACTCGGCGTAAAATTGTAGATCCCTTCCATTCGTCGCAAAAATTGAAAACCCACACAAAACAAATTGTTGTGAGAAGCTAGGCATTGGGTCCCACAGACCTGTCGCGCCAAAATATTTATTTATTTATCTCGACTTTTTGTTTCCAATTTCCACCCACATCGTCAGAAATCACGTCACTTCCACTTGGGATAAAAACCTAGTGTGAAGCTTAGTACGCAGCTCGAGCTAAACTAAAATTTAGCTGCTCTCCAACTTTTCTCTCCAAACATCAGCTAAAAGCCTAGCTAAATTTTGACATAGAGAGCCCTGTGTATAAATGTCACAAAAAACAGCTGTTCTTTGAAAAATCCTCCCTTTATTCAAAATCTGCAAGTCTTCATGTCGATGGTTGTTGCTTCACCACCATCGCTAGCTTTTTCTGAGGACTTCTCTGTTATTTAAATGAAAGACTCTAGCTCCCGGTACTCGTCATCGATGTAGTTATTAAAATCACTCATCTTTACACAACAGAACAGAGCAATCTGTCAACATTTAGCTTGAACAAAATGTGCCGACCCATTAAATGGGTGCGCTTAATTTTGACAGATACATGAAGGACACTCGGAAACAAAAGTTTGATTTTTAGCTCGAGCTGCGTATCATAAACTTTGGAGAGAATTTTGTATGGTAGCTAAAATTAAGCTCGAGCAGCGTACTAGGCTAAAATCTTGAAAATGTCAAGTAGGACATAGTTGATATTGCGTATTGTTATCTACGTATAAGAAAAACGAGAAGTCATTCGCAGATCTACTGAAAAGTAAGTACCTACTTACTCACTTATTTCTTTCGTCCCTATCAGCGTCCCTATCAAAGATTGCCGAAAAAAAGGAACATCGAAAAACATGATAATAAAATTGACATTGACAGTAAAACTTACATTTGAAGATTTTAATTTGATAAAATATTATTAATGGAAATTTCTAATGCAGCAGAGGTACCAAAACATTTCAATTCAAATGAAAGAGAAACAAATTTACACAATAACATATTGGGTATTGTTTCAGATATTACATTTCTTATGGTTAGATTAGACGGTATGCCAAGTGGTCATAAAATGCCAATTTCTGACAGTTCTCTTGTCAAAATATGGTCATATAATGCACTGGGCATATCTCATATGCCCTAATGACCCAAATGCCACATATGACCAGGCTGATTTTGACAGATAAAAATGCCAAAATAGCATATAGTGTAATGGGACAAAAAGGACGAATGCCAGCATAACGCCTATATGCCCATATGCACTTTATTGAAATTTCGTTGTGGCATTTCTGGCATTTTTGAATTATTTTGTTGCCATCGGTGTTTGATTGAATATTTTTTTATTGGTGTATATTTTGTTTATTATTTTACCCTTTTAAGTTCTTTTTGTGGAACACCCATCTAAATGTCTTTGGGAAGCTCCATCGAGGCGGCTAGCGATGCCAGAATTAATGACGAAGCAAAAGCTGACAGGGCGAGGAAGAGACCGACAAAGCAGATTAAAAGCGAATGGTCAGACCACAGACAAATAATATACAGATGTCTCACGTCCATAGAGAAAAGTGTGCCTTCTTTTTGAGATCGTCAAACAACGATTGTCCAACAAATGGAAGGTGAAACCAGAACACACCACACCTCATTTGAGAAGGATAGATTGGTTTTGCTTTTTATTTTCAGTGCTACACCATTTCACCTCATTCGCATCCTGATCGTAAGACGAAAGGGTTGCTGCTGCTGGTACGTTGAAAGGAATATGAATGAATATTATTTCGCTTTGGGGTGGGGATGAAATTCACTTTTAGCTTGTCCACGGCCGACGGCCGTTGTTGCTTTGATTGTTGTTGTTATTTTTTTGGGTAGATTTGCTTTCACAGTGATCAGTGCTACGAGGAGATTGTCTAATAAGGAGACAAAAATGTATTCTACCTGCGCCCTGATTGTACGTCGCAGGGGGTGTGTGTGTGAAGGGATTTAGCTAAGTGGAAAAGTGTAGCGAAGAAAACTGGTTTGGTTTTGGATTTGTTCTTGCTGCAAAAATATTTCTTGACCTAGGCGAACAATATGAAGGATTATTTCAATTTGGAACTTTTTATGTTTTTGCTTGGGGATGGATTCTCATTCCTTGTAGAATTTGGTGTTTGGATAAGTTTGATGCAAATGTATTATAATTAAAAAAGCTAATCAATAGCAATTTGTATCTACCTACAACATCGTTCGTATTCTTTAGAACTATTTTAATTACCTACTAATGCAAATTATTAAACTGAGCAATAACTATCTATGTATTATTGAAAAAAAAAATTATTTAGCTCACAATGGTCGCTGCTTAATTGAAAATTAGTTAATTAGTTACAATAAAAGCAGCATATCCTTAACTTTTAGCTAGTCCACGGCCGACGGCGACGGCCGTCTTTCGACTCATTCGATAAGGGAAGAATTATTGTTTTCTTGTTGATCAGTGGTCCAAGGAGTAAGGAGATAAGGCAATAAGGAAAACGCAACAATATGTATCGTATCTATCTGTTTTGCTTGGGTATTGTCTCAAAATTATGCGCTTGAGGTTGTGTGTGTCGCGTGGAGGTGTCGAAGTCCAATAATTATGTAGGTTATGCATGCTGTTTTTTGTTCGTAAGAGGCGCACACAAACGATTTGGTTATGCATGATTTCCTTCAAATATTTCTTTACCAAATGGGACGGAAATTTTGGGGTAGGGGAAGAAGTTATCGCAAACGACCACAAGTATTCACAACGGATAGTACGGAAATCAGCAGTGATTATTTTAAAAATATTGATTTGATTGATGTGTAAATTTTGATATAAATGACACAAGTCGGTGTTTAGTAATAGAAAGTCAAAACGTTTTAATTTATTTAAAAGGGTAAGCAATTCCGAATTCAATTTTTTGTTTTCGTAATGATTGCAAGTAAATACAAATATAGGTGGTGATAAGGCAGAAATCATTTTTATTTTTAGAAAAATGTCTTGGAGAGTGAAGTGCGTGATTACTAACTGCAATGCAACTGCAGCAACACTTCCTGATATAAAATTATTCAAATTTCCAAATAAAGGTACTAAAAGGTATAGTGATTGGTTAGAACTGGTAGGAGAATCGCGCGAAAATGTAGAAAACCACAAACGTCCTTTTATCTGCAGTCAACATTTTGATGCAAAGTATTTAGGAAAAAAAAAGTTAAAGGGAAATGCAATCCCTACGCAATTTTTAGAAAAAAGTGACATTGCTACGGCAAATAAAATCGATGATGATGATACAAAAAGTGATATTGTCTTTGACCCTAACAAAGCAAAAATATCTTACTCGAAAGATGACCGTTTTAAAATAACCAACGAGGCGGATGTTAGCATTGTGGAGCTAAATAAAACTTCAGCGATTATGGATATACAGCATTGTGAAAATGAGTGTACAGATTTTGTTTGCACGAATTGTAAATCCAATATAAAAAAACAGTATTTTTATATAAAGACAATAAATAAACTCTCGAAAATGAATAATGTGCTGAAAGTAGAGGCTCGAAATAATAATAAAATAAAAAAAAAATTGATAATTAAAATACAACGATTGAGACAAAATAACAAAAGGTTGCAAAAGTTTGAAAAACAATCAATTGAGGAAAAAATCGACTGCTTAACAAATATTAATAATAACACAAAAACGTTTGCAAAGCTCATCCTTTCGCAAAGTAATCGGCAATATACAGAAGATGAAAAATGGATATCGCAGTGCATATTTTTTCGTTCTTCATCTGGATACAATTTTCTTCGGGATCAACTGAAATTGCACTTGCCACACCCTTCTTCACTTCACAGATGGATAAAACTTAAAAGTTTATCACCTGGGATGAATAGACTCGTTTTAGAAGAAATAAGAAAAAGTATCTCAACATTTTCGCCAAAAGACAAAGAAGTTGTGTTAATATTTGACGAAATGAGTATACAAGCAAATTTAACTTATAACAAATATAAAGATGTAATTGAAGGATTTGTTGATTACGGTAGAGATCAAAGGTGTAATGTTTGTGCTAAATCTGTTTGCGTTTTTATGTTTCGTAGTATATGTGGAGGTTATAAGCAAGTTCTTTACCATGTTGTTTGTCCAAGCAATATACCAACAGAAAAGCTTGAAATTGAATTGCGAAATTGTATAAACATATGTCAAGACTTGGGACTAAATGTAAAAGCCATTTGTTGCGACCAAGGTCCTACAAATAGAAGTTTATTTAACAAGCTAAACTTAAATGAGGACAATATTTCCTTTATATATAAAAAAAAACAAATTTATGGAATGTACGACGTACCCCATTTAATTAAAAGTGTGAGAAACAACCTTTTAAAATTCGAAATACACACGCCAGATGGAGTTATTAGTTGGAAGATAATTGAGTATCTCTACAATATAGAAAAAAATAGTTCTACAAAAATATGTCCTCAATTAACATATGCACATATTGATCCAACCAATTTTCAAAGAATGAGCGTTAAATTGGCGGCACAAGTATTGAGCAGATCTGTTGCTTGTGGAATCGATGCGCTGATAAAACTCAACAAATTCCCTAAAAATATAATAGCTTTTGCGAAACCAACTGCAGAATTTTTAAAAAAAATTAATAAAATATTTGATCTTTTGAATGGAAAACCAGCTTTAAATAGAAATGATACCAACATTAACTTTCTAGAAGGCATGCAAGTTTACATGAAGGAATTGGACCTCATAAATGCAAAAAAAAAACCATTCTGTTTTAAAGGTTTGATAATGACTATTAAAAGCATACTTAGCATAAGGAAAGAACTATTTGCTGGTCATGCGTTATTGCAATATATATGTACAAACAAATTTAATCAAGACCCACTTGAAAATCTCTTCGGAAAAATAAGAGCTCGCAACGTAAATAAAAGCAACCCTAGCGCTTCTGAATTTGGTTCCTTGCTAGCAAAAGTAATGGCCTTAAAATTTTTATATAAATCCAAATTTTCAAACTGCGAAGAAGACGATTCTGAATATCTTGAATTAGATTGGGAAGCAGTTTTGGAAAATGAAAATGAAAACCTAATAATAATTACCCAAGATGATGTACTAAGTGAGAACACATTCGACGAAGCCGAGGATTTTGAAAACACCGCGGAATGTATAACTGCTTATGACATAATTAGTACCAAAGTGCCCACAGTGAATGACATAGCAACGAGATATTTTGCAGGCTACTGCTTTTTTAAAGCAATAAAAAAAACGAATAATATTTGTCAAAACTGTACTGAAGAAATGTCAAAGGACAAGCAGAATTTCGACATGTCAGAGGTTCTCATAAAACTAAAAGAATATGAAAATTGTAATGACAGAACAATACTTATCTGGCCATCTGATAAATATTTCGAAATATGCCGCCTACATATAAAAATTTTTTCCACTTTCTTTGAGAAGTTTCCATTCGTTTCCAATCTCAAAGAAAGTATTGTTAAGCAATGTATTGAAGTGACTGACTTACATTATCCAGATTGGTTTGAAACATCAAGTGAATGCTATCAGCATAAAATTGATGTCGTCCACTTTCTTTTAAAAGTTTTGTTATGGAAACATTGCAAGTGGTTTATGGACAAAAGCCTCAAAAAGAAGTCCAACGCGAAGAAACTCAAAAATCTTTTGAATAAATGAATTATTAAGATGACAACTTATTCGCACATAACACTGGTCCTGCAAATTTGTGATATGAATATAAGTTCATTTTGAAATATCTACGGTATAGCTAAATACTTAAAGCTACTTTTTAAATGTGTTTTTGTAAACTGATCAGTTTGACTGAATTTAATTTTTCCTTTTTTGTGATACTTGGGTATATGCATATGTACCTAACCTACCTAGATACATTTATTTACTTTATTCTTCTTAAATATTTAATTGTTGTAAATGCGTTTTTTTTGCGTAACTATTTTTTTTTATTACTATTACTATGCTTTTGTTTTGCTAATTTATGTTTTTACTTTTTTTATATGTACATACAACTTAAGTTAATTTAAAATGATTAAATTACTATAACTGTTAAGGGGGGGTGGGGGTCGATATTCTGCCACGTCCTCGTTCGTGTCCCCTGGAAACTACTTTAGTTAAGGATGTGCTGCTTTTATAATAACTATTTAACTAATTTTGAATTAAGACTATTGTGAGCTGAATAAAAATTTTTTTAATAATATTTATTGTTCACCTTAACAAAAGTAGGCTAAGAGCAGTATACCTAATAATTTGCACGTACATATTACGTATTGATAATGGAGATAATTAAATTATTTCTAAAGAATACGAACGATGTTGTAGGTAGATACAAATTGCTATTGATTAGCTTTTTTAATTATAATACATTTGCATCAAACTTATCCAAACACCAAATTCTACAAGGAATGAGAATCCATCCCCAAGCAAAAACATAAAAAGTTCCAAATTGAAATAATCCTTCATATTGTTCGCCTAGGTCAAGAAATATTTTTGCAGCAAGAACAAATCCAAAACCAAACCAGTTTTCTTCGCTACACTTTTCCACTTAGCTAAATCCCTTCACACACACACCCCCTGCGACGTACAATCAGGGCGCAGGTAGAATACATTTTTGTCTCCTTATTAGACAATCTCCTCGTAGCACTGATCACTGTGAAAGCAAATCTACCCAAAAAAATAACAACAACAATCAAAGCAACAACGGCCGTCGGCCGTGGACAAGCTAAAAGTGAATTTCATCCCCACCCCAAAGCGAAATAATATTCATTCATATTCCTTTCAACGTACCAGCAGCAGCAACCCTTTCGTCTTACGATCAGGATGCGAATGAGGTGAAATGGTGTAGCACTGAAAATAAAAAGCAAAACCAATCTATCCTTCTCAAATTGGTGTGGTGTGTTCTGGTTTCACCTTCCATTTGTTGGACAATCGTTGTTTGACGATCTCAAAAAGAAGGCACACTTTTCTCTATGGACGTGAGACATCTGTATATTATTTGTCTGTGGTCAGACCATCTCATCCGCAAATTGATTTCGGCTGTCGAGATCCGACCCGGACTTTACGATGTCACAAGTCGTACATATCGGGTCCCTTCTTTTGCTTTGTTTTTCTGTACAGCATTACCCTACTACAACATTTCGTCGGCCTCATAAGAATACCTCGTAACTCCACCTTAGGGGGAAAATTACATTTTAATACCATCTTATGGGATATTTTGTAGCGCATTAGTCTAGAAAACCTCGCATCTCCTTGATAACTCTAAATTGGCTTAAATTCAATTTTTGTGAATTCCAATGCAATATAAGCTCCGTAGGACATTTTCGTTCCTTCTGTAAAATTTGAATTTTGTGAGTTACGAGGTATTCTTATGAGGCCGACGATTTGGTAATAAATAACAAATGCCTTAAATGACCATCAAGGCAAATATGACCATATTGGTAATTTTGGTCATATAGTCTGATATATAGTTTTAATAATCCTGGCATTTTGGTCATATGACAGCTAATCTGGTCATTTGCCTGTTGGCATTCATATGCATATGTCGTTTTCCATTGGGCAAAAAGAAGCGTCCGAGAGAGTCCGGAATTGAAAAAATCACTTCTGAAACCGTTCCATTGGCACAAAAAATACTCTTCTGATGATTCTGAGGAGAGAAATTCGCTTCTCGATTTGAAGTCAGAATCCACTCAAGAAGCACTAACACAAGCGTAATTTGTGTATTTTATACAAGTCAGCTGACGGCAGCCGTAGATTATTTTTTGGCATTTCACCAATACATTTCTGCATTCAACCAGAAGCACTTTTCTTGTTCCATTGGAGTTCAGAATGAGTGAATCCCCGAGTGAAACCAATGGAAAACGACAATAATTGGCATTCAGTCTAATCTTAGCTTTAGTAATTTACCTTGTTTCGTCCGCTTGCTGAAACATTTTTTCAAATCTGAATTTTTTAATTTTTTTTTAATTTTTGTCAACATGTCAAACGTCATTTATGAAATTTCCATACAAGTTATCGATAACATACACCAATTTTTGTATTTTGCTTATCCTTTATCCGCGACGGGGACTAAAGAAAGACAGCTAGCATTACCCTACTACAACAAATGCCTTAAATGACCATCGAGGCAAATATGACCATATTGATAATTTCGGTCATATAGCCTAATATATCGTCCTGGGCACTCATTCCGTATGTCGATTATTGTCAGACGATAGCGTTTCGACGATAGCTTTGCTTTCCGTAACTTTAGTAATCGTCTATCGTCCGGGCGATGTCGTTTAGACGATTCAACATTTGCTTCACGTAACTCAATAATCGACATACCACTATCGTCAAGACGATAGCGTTTGCGCGATAGCTAAAGAGGTATCTTCTTGCATTGATTTGTGTATTTTTCCGACAATTGGAATATTTTTCATGAATTTTATTGCGAATATTGACTTCGTAATACTTTAAATGATTATAATGTTCAATATAACATTACAGCAATTGAAAACGAAAACTTGGCGATGACAACTACCTAAACGAAGAATGTGCAAATTGGAATTGGATTGGAACCAACCGGACGAAGGACTTGGCGCTAAAAATAAGGGATGAAATAAAAAATGCGTTGTGCAGATAATGATTTCTTTATGTATTTACACAAAAAACAAAAACAATGTACTCCAATGTACTAAAGCCTGGTACGCTGTTCGAGTGAAATAAAATTTTTCATAAAAATTTTTCACTGCGAAATGTCAAAATGAACTTTTCAAGTGAAAATTTCACCTGGATTTCATATGCATAATTGGCATACAGTCTATTCTTAGCTTTAGGCCCAGGTCTCTTTTAGCACATTCGACCGAAATTCAACATAAAATGCGACCGTTGGTGCTTTCGGAACATGCCTTCTACTATGAGCTTTCGTGTTGTTTCGTTTTTCCAATAGGAATAGGAATATTTTATTTTTGCACTACTCTAACGAGACGCCTTTGCATTACAGTTTGAAATTTGCATGTTTGAGCTTGAATGCCGGCTGCCAGCCTACTACATTCTACATACCGGTACGGCGGTACCGCGTTGGTTACTGTGATTGTTTTTATTGCGTCGCAATCGCAATTTTTGTTTTGGCCAGAAGCCGGTTCGGTTTGCATCAGGAAGAGTTTTTCTTATTGTTTGAGAAAGTAAAGTGCAAGTGAAGTTCATCTGTTCCGGTGTATCTATGAACTCGAAAAATTTAATTAATTCTCATGTTTACCTATAATTTGCGCAAAGTTCACAAAACAAATATTTCATTTGCAACGGCATTGCATCAGCTGGTGAGTTTTGTTATTGGTAGAATAATTTTATTGCCGTTTATTTTATTGATATAGAAAACATGAATCTTGTTGAATACATAACGTATATGATTTACCTACGTCTGTCGCATTTTCTATAAATTCTAATTTCCTCAACGAATTTTCTAAATCAAAGATGAGCATAATAAAAACATACCTATTTACAATACACATCACATTATGTACCTACGTAGGTAAACGTAATGTGTATTGCAGTTGCCCATTCATGTTTATAACGCCTCGCTCTTGTTTTGCAAAATTCTTTGCATAAGCTTAGTAGGTACGTAGTCGTAGTGGTAGTATGGTAATCAAAAATGATCAACGGATATGCATGCTTATCTCGCAATTCGTAGGAAACATATGGCGCAAACAGCAAAAAGTTAAATCTGCAGTCAACTCTGCAACGAAGAGCTAAATCTGGGCTTTGAATTGGCCAGTTGTGTGCTTCTGGTTCAATGTGCCGCAAATATTGCACCATCATTCGGGTTTTCTTGCTGGAAAATAATTGACAGCAGGATTAGCATACCGCCAGATGGGAATGCATGATTCTTAAAAAAATGTGTACTGGTTCATTGTTTAATCGATTGGAACCAAATCTGCAAGGCCGTTGGACGACATACAACCCCTGAACATTACCTACTACCTACTTTCGGCATTCGAACAAATCTTTTTTTCGGTGGTCCATCCCCAACCTGTACTTCTTCTCTGTTCATATGCTCCTCGAATAGATTACAAACAAAGCAGCTGTTGATTTCAGTGCACAAACTGCCGCATAATCATCCATTGGTCCAACTCAAAGTTTCCCAACAAAATGAAAAACAATAAAGCAAATAATGTGTCTAAAACTATAACCTCTTTCTACTTTTCTTTTCAGTTTCCATGCTTCAAGTATAATTCAGAAGAAACGAATGACAACATGACACAAGGAAGAAGTCCTTCTATCAAAACGCATCCTGAGTTTGTTGAGTGTTGTGACAGCTCGTCATGTTACTCAATACCCTTTAGAATAGAGTGAAAATATTCGTAAAAAGTAAAAGACGTTGAAGAAAACATCGTGAAAATAACCCTGATGAACATAATCCGTGATTCCGAAATTCCCCAATAAGTTATTATTATTAAACTTCGTGAAACAATTCCTATATGAGCTACAGAAGAATAAGCAATAAGCGAATTTAAATCAGTTTGGCGTAAAAAATTAAATGGAAAGTGCCCCATCAATCAAGAGTACATTTATAAAGCTTGAAAAGTGCATACAATTACTCAATTCAACAGTTAGGCAACTTATAAAGGCTTAAAAAGGACAATTTACTCAACTTTACACCCGCCCTGTTCGTTATTGGGATAAAAGCATTCGAAATCTCGCCGGACGATTTCTCAAAGAGATGTTATATGTTCAAAAGAATCAGATTTAAGAAACAAAATATGCTGATGAGAGACAGCGTACAACTTAACACAGTAAACGTGGTACATAATTTGGATTGACTAAAGTTCATCCTACCATTTCATCAAAACCCGTCATAAAAAGTTACGCATTAAATCAGCATCACACATACGGACTCATATTATGTGCCGACGTACTTCAAAGTGACAAGTTCCAGTTGGAAAGGAGGATAATTTTGAAGATAAATTACAAAACATCAGAAGATTCCCCTTGGAATTCAACAGTTACAAGCAGCCGGATACCTCAAGTATAATTAAGTTCAACTAGTAATGAAGAGAATCGTTTGCATAATTGTTTAAAGCAAAAATTGTCAAAAGAAACTACATATTTGGTAAGTGGAATTGTTTTAGATAGTAATACTTGCCAATTACAATAATACAAACCATATTTGCATTTGGGTTCATTTAATCACAGAAAAACAATTTTAAACAAAGAAATAAGTTGAAAAAAACGTTTTCGTTGAATATTGGTAAACTCTTAAGGAGATGGGTCCAAGTTTAAAACCAAAATCGATTTATTTATTAAACTAAGACCAGGGGTCGAATCTCGTCGTCGGTGAACGAGCATTACGTTCACGAAATTAAGTTGATTTATATGTGAAACAAAAAAACGTTCATGCTCGACCACAGAACTCCTCTTGGAGCAAGAAAGGCCGCTGTCCTAAGCGAGGCTGCACCTTTCGAGTTGATGGTTGAGTTAGAAGCAGAGATGGCAGAGTAGTTTACGTGAGGTAATCTACTCAATTAACTTTTTTTTTTTTTTATGTTGGCTCAACTAGAGCGTGGTGCTCCTGGGCCTTGCTCAATATACCCCTCCAGCTGGCTCGATCTCTAGCCTGCCGTCTCCAATTTCGCACTCCAAGTTGTCGGAGGTCTCCCTCTACCTGGTCGCTCCATCGAAGATGAGGTCTACCTTGGCTTCTGACTCCCTCTGGTTTGGCGTTGAAGACTTTTCGCGCTGGAGCGTTGATGTCCGTTCGCTCAACATGACCCAGCCATCTTAGTCGTTGAATTCGAATTTTCCTGGCTAAGCTTATGTCGTTGTACAGCACGTATAGTTCGTCGTTGTATCTTCTTCGCCAAACGTTGTCTTCATGGTTTACGCAGACAGGACCATAAATCGTACGCAGAACTTTCCTCTCGAAGACTCCAAGTGCCTTTTCATCCGATTGGGACAGGGTCCATGCTTCTGCACCATATAGCAGGACCGGGATGATGAGTGTTCTATACAACGTCTCTTTGGTTCTTCTCGATAGGGCGGCGGTGGGATTGGACTTTTGTTGATGAAAGCATATACTTCGTCTTATCCTCGTTAATTTTCAGCCCCATTTTGCCTGCTGCTGACTCCATAGTAGTGAATGCACCGGTTACTGCTCGCTCTTCGTTCTTCCTATCACGTCAATGTCGTCTGCAAACCCAAGTAATTGTGTTGATTTATTGAAAATGGTGCCCGATGTACTGGCATGAGTGCTCCGTATTACATTTTCAAGCACAATGTTAAAACAGCTACATGCGTCGCCTTGTCTAAGCCCTCTGGTGGTTTCGAAGGGTTCAGGAGAGTCTCTACCAATTTTGACGGAGCATCGAGCATTCTCCAACGTCATTCTGATAAGGCGTATCAGTTTAGCAGGTATTCTAAAGTTAGACATAGCACGATACAGTTTAGCTCTATTAACACTGTCATAGACTGCTTTAAAATCGACGAACAGGTGGTGGGTGTCGATGTTATATTCTTGGGTTTTCTCCAGGATCTGGCGTAATGTGAAAATTTGGTCGGTGGTAGATTTTCCAGGTCTGAAGCCGCATTGGTAAGGACCTGTTAGATCATCAGCAAACGGCTTCAGACGTTCACATAAAACGCTGGAAAGGATTTTATAGGCGATGTTTAAAAGACTTATGCCTCTATAGTTGGTGCAGAGTAGGCGGTCTCCTTTTTTGTGGATCGGGCAGATGGTACTGATATTCCACTCATCGGGAATACTTTCCTCCGACCATATTTTGGAGATGAGTTGGTGTATGTTCCTAACCAGGTCATCTCCAGCGTGCTTAACCCTCTAATGCCTTATTTTTTTTATTTCAGTCAATAAATCAGTATAGACTAACATTCACATTAGAAGAACGAAAAATGGGACAGATTGAAGATGACCACGATGATGTACATGAACTACTTATTGAAGTAGTGGTTGATGTAGTAGTAGAAATTGTTGTAATGGTAGTCGGCAGTGAAGGCTTTGAAGTCGTTGCTGTGGAAATGGCTGATGCTAGGCTATCTTCAGCAATTTCAATGCCCTCATTGCACGTAAAGGTCTTTTGAAGCATCTGAAAAAAATAATAAGTACCTACAATTCTATAAAAGGTTTGTAAGATTGTATGCACCTCAATCCCTTGGATTTGGAACACCGGATTTTCGACTTTCTGAACGGATATTTCATTAAAATCTGATTCTGGGATTTGCATTGGTTGCAATGCTAACTCATTTGATTGAGAAGGGTCTATGTCCTTGTCCAGTAAAATAACGTTATCCAACAATCCATTGGATTCATCCGAGTTCTCCATCTCCGTTTCAGTAGCACTTCGAGCACAAATGCGTCTTAAATAATTTAATGACATAAGTATTAGATTTCTAAATACTTAAATTTGTTGTTCCTATTTAATTATGTACATACCTGTGTGCCTGAAGCCTGGATTTGATGTGTTTTTCAGAATGTTCGAGCATTCATTACAGAGTGCTCCAATATCTCTGGTTAGAAGTGTGTACCTGCAATAATTGAATAATGTTTTCTTGTTGAACTATCTCACGATTTTGCTAGTTTTACATTTAGGGGAGGATAGTGTACCTTGGACCAAAGTTTATATAGTAAACCAACTGAATTCAAACACGTCCGTTCGTTTTGAGATCTTTATTTCAACTCTTCAACTAAACTAAAATCTAATGCGAAATTCAGTTTCTCTTAAACTCGTAAACAAACTCAAAATCAAACTCCGAGTGCATGCAGGAATGTGCCCAGCATGCATTGCGAGGGTGCCGTTTACAATAGGATGTGACAATATAAGTATTTTTTGTCTTTTTCTTTATTTTATTATTTTATTTTATTTTTTTTTAATTTTTTTTTTTCATGATTCTTGACTTAAAAAACTTTGTATTTACTTAATCTACCATACCAAAATTAAGTACAAGAATAGGTAGTGACATTTCGTCGTGTGCATGAGAATACCGCACAACTGACATTTCCCAAATTGTTCAGGAGAAACAAAAAACTGTTTTACGAAGGGTTGCTTAGAGTTTGAACTAAAAGAAAAAACACGTCATTAATTTTTTTTATTAAGTAACAGTTTATTAAAGTTCGTTTTCAAAATGATGTCAATTAAAACTAGTAATTGCAGTTGTGCTGTATTGCAACTATTTTGTTGTGCACATCGTTGCACTTGTGCGGTATTTCATTTTATGCAGTAAGGACCCAACATGGCAGTATAAATTCAAAATACAATACTTAAAAAAACATTAAATTCATTTAATAACAAAACAAATTAATAATAACGCTGATAAAACCAACAAAAAAAAATATAACACAGATCAAATTCAGTTTTAGTTTTAGAAATTAAATAATATCTTACAAAATAAAGCCTTATTTTTTTCGGGAAACGTTACTGTCGTAAAAGGCATGACAGTTTTTTGGTATGACGAACTTTAATTCTTGCAAATGTTTAAACTTTGTTTCTGCAATTTTTATTCTTTCGGAGTGCAACCGCGGATATTTAATGTCGCAAGTCGATGATTTTGTGATTTTTCTTTGGGGGAGCTCTTCAAATTCGTTGTCGTAGTCTGTTTTGTAAAATATTGTTCCAGATGGGTCGTATAAAATGGCCTTGACCATGACTTTCCCCATGCTATATCGCACCATTCCCTTTGTTTTCTCAAGGGTTTGGAGCGATTCCCTGTTTAGGCTTAACAAGAAGTGTTGGCCAAATTGTCTTCTTGGGCCTGTCTTTAACACCCTCCACGTGTCTGCTTTAAGCTCCTTGTTTTGAGCGTGGAGGAGGCCGAGTAGCTTTTCAGGGTGCGTGTACGGCAGCGGAACCCAGACCCAGGCCTTGGGCGGAGTGTACTTAGCCAACTCCGCCACTGTCACGCACTTAAGCTGAGCCCCGCTCCACACCTCGCCAACCCCTTGGACAAACTCCCTGAGGAAGCCAACGGATTCCTTGTTTCCACAAGCAACAACCTTGCGACCGCCATCCCATCCAGCGCCGTCAAAGAGGAGGTCACCACTCTCTGTGGAAGTCATTTTCTTCCACAGAGCGTCCTGAAACTTCTCCTCGACAGTTAGCCACTGTTCCATGGTCAGGCGTCCGCTCGGCTCCTGCTCGTTGATAATGGCAACAAGGAGCTCGTCTTTCGCGTCGTAGACCGGTAGTACAACGGGCGAAGTACCAGCCTTCACCCTTTTAGCCACACTCGGTTCCACGACGTCGTCGGATCTACTCCTTTTGCTCAGGATGGTTTCCTTGGCCCCACCAGGTATGACCTTCTCATTATCTTCCCTTTTATTTTGACTGGACTCAGTCGCCACTTCACTAGTGGACGCCTGAGTCCTTGCCCTGTCTACGCTGACTGCGGCGGCTGCCGGTTTTTTGGCAGCCACAGCAGCCACAGTTTCCTTGGCCCGTTCCACTTGCCGTCTGTCCCAGGTGCTAAGTGAGCTATCTTCACACCCCCTGAACTGCTCTATTTTGCGCTTCGCACTCTCGACTTTGCGTCGGGCATTGCGCATTATGAGCTTGTTCAGCTGATGTGCGTTTTTGCTCGTCCCTGCTTTTTCGACTGCGGAGGAACCGAAAGCAGCAGAGTACCTGCCTACTGCGCCTTCAGTCCCCTTTATCGATTTTTTGCCCTTAGGGATACCAGTGAGTGTACCAGCCTTCTCACTGCTATCCCTATTTATTGAGTTGAGTGTACCAGCCAACTCACCTTTGCCCTGTTCTAATTTGGTAGGAGTACCAGCCACCCTACCACCTACCCTTTCTGTGGAAGTAAGAGTACCAGCCACCTTACTTCCCGCCACGCTAGTGTCAGTGAGCGTGCAGTCTGCATCCTCACTGTCACTAGCTAGCAGAACCTCCTCGAATTCCCTCTCCAGGCCGGAGATGGAAGACTGTGGCTCAGATTCGCTAGAATCCTCGCCCAGCTCCATCGCCGGCTTAATGGAGTTTGTTCCCTCCCCTCCTGGAATTTCAATTCCTTTTTTTGTTTTAATTAATTTATTTTTAGTTTTAAAGTCCATATAGTTCCCACGAGTAAGGCCGGAAAAAACAAGGTCGACCCAGGCAGCGCCGCCATACCTGGGCAGGGCTACTTACAACAGACCCTCGCCATGGCGTCTGAGGGAGCTCGTTCACGACTGGTTTTACCCCCAGCCTTTCATCCTTCGGTACGGTTTACTATCTGCTCACACCACCACTGGAATTAGGTTGGATTTAAAGGTTTACTCCTACCTCAAACTAAATGGATCACGGCAAACGATTGAGACGTAAGCGTAAATCCTTGGCTGACACTAACCAATAACCGGTTAGCCATTTTCAGGCGGGCGCCCACGTGAAGGACTATAGAATGAGGATTTGTGCCCAGGCCCAGTTGCATATTTAACACCTAGGGTATTAAGAAACATATTTCTGCACACTTGCAATGTTTCATTTTTATCATTTTTTAAATAATATTGAAGTGTCTTCTGTCTGATATTTTCTGAATTTTCGCTTGTCCTTCTCTTTGGGTCAATCACCTGTACCAAATTTGAAACATAAATTCATAATTCAAACATAGTTCATCAAAATGCCTGAAACCACATCCGAGCAGATTGATGCAATTGAAGAGTTTCGAAAAATACGCAACTTCCCCCATCTAATTGGAGCAATAGATTGCACACATATTAGGATTCAAAGACAGGGTGGAGAATCTGGACAATATTATGTGAGGATTAATGATTTCTGTGAATAAAAGTAGATTAAACCTTGCTTAAAACTTTTATCATTTTCCTTTACCTCTATCGTGTTCACATTCATTTGACACGTATTCTATCGCGAGATATTCTCCATCTTCAGGATTCTGGAAAAACAAGTACAAAATGATATAAAACGATAGCAAATTCAAACATGTAAGTGCCTAGGTACCTTAAGAATCCATCCATCGCTGTCATATTTATTAGAGTCAATCTCAAATTCTTTTGGAATGAGCTCTATGATGTCCAGATCCTCCTTTTTTGGTGATTGTGGTGGTGGCCCACCACCTGTCCTTAACATTTCTCGGCGATAGTCAGGGGTCGAATTACCACATCCGTTATCGAGTGAGTGAAATGCATACGTTATCGAATGATCGAGTAACTGCATTGGTATGATCACATACGAACGGTCACGTATCGAATGCACATTAAAAATTGTACCAATTGTACTAGCACAATTCTGCTACATTCATGGTTGATCGGTGACAAATGTCAAATGTATTGTTTTTTTGTGAATATTTCGAAAAGAGATTGTTGTATTTATAAATTCTTAACCATTTAATTGAGTATTTGCTGTATTTTTCATCTTCCAAATCAAAAGATGGTTATTGTGAGTCCATTTAACGAAGACGTTTTACAGATAAAAAGCAATTCTTTACAAAACTCTGCGCACGTATAATCAATGAAATTACAATTTTCTTTAAAGTTTTAGAGTGAATAAGAGTGCATTCATATTTAAAATGGACAAACTTTATTTTAGTGGAAGTATCACTACCGCCTCCCCAGTTCCATTGAAACTAGCTGCAACTTTGTCCTTACAAGAAAGTGGAGGATATCAACATTAATTTGGTGTGGTTTAACTTATTCACTAATATTTCAATTGAACAAACGTTTTTTGAAGGTAACGATTGTATAATCGGAATGTAAAAATAACAAAATAAAAATATCTTTCATTTTCTCTACTGAAAATGAATCCACTCGACAGCACAAACCCTACCGTATGAAAATATGCTCGATCACTGATGACAGAATACCAAAATTCGATACTCGATACTCGATCCCGTGCGTGATCATACCAAATCAGCAATTATCAGTCACGTATGACTCGATAACTGATGCGGTAATTCGACCCCAGAGCTAGCTTGCTTTGCTCTCTGTTTCATTGCCCGCCACTGAAACTGGAGCTGAGCGACATCCCGCTTCACGTCGCTTACTCTGTTGTACCTGGAAAGGAAATAAGAAGTTAGGTATAATATTTCGTGTTTTTTTATTTACTCACGAAATCATTATTTGGTCCCATTTCTCTCTTTTTAATTTATTTGTATTAGTATCCACGGTTTTGTCCTCTATTACTTTTATGGCTTCCGCGCAGAGGTCTTTCAGCAAAGACTAAAAACAAATTAATTAAAATTTGACAATGTCCTGATAGCCTACAAACAATTTGTAAATAAAAATAGGCATAGGTACCTTGTCGCTTGATCCCCAATTTTCAGTCCGCTTTCGCTTCTTCATTTTTTGCGCGCCTTCCATTTCTGTTAAATAAAATAGAATGTAGGAATTGTTATTATTACCTATAATAGAAATTATGCACTAATATCAAATAATACTTACATTCGTGTTAATTTTTAATACCTACTCACTCCGTTGAATTGTGATATGAGAGCCAAAGCCAAAATGATTGTAACAGTTTTCAGTACAATTTGGGGAAATGTTGCCATCACAAACACACGATAATTGGAAACATGTCAGTTAGTAAATACATGGGTTAAGTTTCTTTATGAATAAGAAAATTTAACTAATGTGTTAAAATTTTAACTAGCAGTTACGAAACAGATGAGTTAAAGAAAGGTTTGAGTTTTATTATTAACTAGCTGTACCCGCCCGGCTTCGCCCGTGCAAAATGTGGTTTCTTTGATTATTCGTTACAATTAGTAGTAGTTTAGTATTTTTTTTATGAACTCTTTCACATCCACATTTCTCATAACGCGTAATTTGGCGAATAAGAGATATTTCTTACCAGTTAGCACTGTATAAAACAATTCGTCTTCCTTCTTATCAACGTTATGTTAACAGGTATTCGCTTCAAATGTTAAAATGTTAAATCATTGTCTCTCTCAATCCCGTAAACATTTCACACCGTATCTGCTTTCTACTATGTCTCTCAATCCCATGCCACCACCCATAACCAAACACATCCAGGAAATTAAATGAAAATAGAAACTCATCAAGATCAAGAGAACAAAGACGGTATAAAGGCACCAAGTGACAAAGAACAGAAACAGAAACAGAAACTGAAACAGAACAGAAAGTTTTATCGTTCTGTAGTTAATTCTGGTTCTGTTTACGTTGCTCGATCAGCTACAAAGAACTGAAACAGAAACAGATCCATAAAAATATGGCAGCCGCCTATTCCGTCAAATTGTATGGCTTTAGCTTTGACTTCAACGAAAAACATGGAACAGAATGAAATTGTAGAAAATTTGGTGATTTCTTACGAAATTTATTATTCTCTCCTCTTCGTCGACTAAAACCAATAGTACCATGCGAAACAAACAGATGCAAATAAATCCAAACAAAAAAAACCCGCCCCCCCACGATAAATTTGAATTTCTGTTGCTGGCAGCAACAGAAACAATCAATAAAGACTTGTTTGCGTTCTGTCTTCAAACAGCCATTTTTCTGTCGCTAAATTCTGTTGCTGAAAAATAAATTTTCTGTTCCCAATTCGGTTTCTGTTGCAAATGTATGGGATTCTGTTTCTGTTCCTGTTTCTGTTCTTTGTCACTTGGTGCCTTAAGAGTGTCTGAAACATCGACACACACGAAACACCTCACATTACATACCTGCACTGCATCCGCTGTACTGTGTTGTGTGTGTGTGTGTGTGTGATTGCGCATGGCCAAGCAGGTTGAACAAAGAGGTCTCACAGTATACTCTTCTCTCCTCAGGAAAGAAAAAAATAGATACAAATAAAAAATGTTCTTTCAAAATCAACTGTCCAGTGACAGTGAGAGCTTTAATAACCCGACATATTTGGTCGTGAAGACGACGATGATGGATGAAAATGGATACACACACAAATATTTAGTTGATGGGTTACGTGTCTGTACTTTTTTGTGAACATTAAATTTATTTGGTAGTTAGGCTTTCGTGTATATTTGGTTTTTGTTAGATAGTGTTGAATGGTAGAAATTAAAAATGGGAAGTCGGTGGGAATCGGGTTATATGGACACCACAGGATTTATGAATGCATGAGTGAAATTGGAACTGAGCAAGAGAGCAGGCAGGTCTTTCCTACATATGTATTTGACATTATATTTTATAGGGTAAAACACCCAATCATTGGCACCTTAAGAAAACTTGAGTCTTTATGTGTGTGTAAATATAAAAAATAAACATTCAAATAACATTAAAGTACATAATTCATTTACATTTATTAAGTTTTTTTTTTAATAAAAAACATAAACAAAATATAAAATTACTTAAAAAACCATACAGTAAAATAAAGCAAAGTCAATTTTCACCAATTATCTGCACTTCGTTCCATTCATTGGCATTCCTCAGTCCTATTATTGGCACCTATAATATATTGTGGTATAAAATAATTAAAAAAAAAACAGGCAAACAGTGTCTCAATTCTCAATTTTCCAATGATGGGCGGTGTACTTTGTGCCAGTAATTGGCTCATGGTGGGGTGCCAACAATAGGCTATTTTACCCTATTTTTTTTTGTTGCTTAGCAAACCAAACAGAATACTATCTCTGTCTGTCACAGGAGTAAAATAAAGTTAAAAGAGATGTACCCAAATATATTGCGCGTTTAGTATGTTTGATTTGAGAATGAAGTGCATATCCACTCACCCATTTGAAAATAGTAGAAATGTTACAAATTTTGTCTATTTATTTAAAAACCTTTTAAGATATCGAGTAAATGGATATCCTATGTTGTACCTGCATATGTCCTCTTTAAGTTGGCATTTACTATATTTAAATGCCCCCAGTATTTTCGAACGCAAAGCGTCGCAAAGGAAAAAACAAAAGAAAACGAAAAAATAAATTACTCTTGTCCAATTTTCTCTGGAATTTATAGAGATATAGAGTTGAAACAAAGTGGAGATTGTAGGCCTTGGTATCCTCTATAGGCGCGTGAAAAATTCATCAGAATAACTTCAGCAGTTTTTAAGATTTTTGCATTCAAAGACATGCAGTCAAATTCAATATAAGTCGAACAGAACTACACCAATTTTATTTATATGATACCGCTGTCAGTTTTTATTCTTTAATGACAAAAGGAAAGCGCACGTGTTCATGTCTCGAGTGTGACTGTCGTATTCTGTTTGCGGGACAATTTTGCAAAGCTGTTTTTTGATGTTGCAGCGCATGTGGTAGTTAGTATGTGGTCGCCTGATGACTGCTGTCAGGGTCACCACATATACAAGGACAGGACCAATAATATCAATGGCATCACTAATCATACGAACATTTATAAAATTAAAGTCATTCTTCTTGTTTATCAGCTTTATTGCACCTTTTATGTCATGGACATCTATTGCACGGAACTTAAAGTCTATATTGCACTGTTCAATTAAATTTTCATGTTCTAAATATATCACAGATTCGCTCAGGTTATATATACTTTGTATGAAAAAGTGGTTAAATTTTTCACACAATATTGCACTATCATTTATTTTGACCCCGATTAAAAATTGTCTTTGTTCTTGTTGAGAACATACTTTGTTAATTGCCTCCACATATCTTTTTGGGTGTTAGCATTGTCAATCTTCGTCGCGATGAATAATGATTTCACTGATTTTAATTTATTTTTATAATAGTTTCTATAATAACGGTAGCTAATCCAGTCCGACATATTATTTGTTATCACAGCCTTTCTATATAATTGTATTTTTATTGATTTTGCCTGTTGAAGCTCAAAGTTAAACCGTTCTGCATTTTGGAACGGTATCGACCTGGTTTTTGTCATTGCGGCTACTACATTTTTTAGTTCTACTGCAAAATCTAGACTTAGCGCATTAATACTATATGTTTGGTCAGTTCTAAAACGTGCGCATATTGGTGTCAATCTTAATTTTGAGAGAAAAAGGGATTCAACATATTTGCAATACTTAATTTGCTTTTTACTTGTTATTTTTTCATTTACACTTTTAACTAAAACTTCTACTGTCTCATGGTCACTCACATTTAAATACTGGACAACACTTGCGCTTACCGATTGTACATTGTTTGTCAATACATATATAGTCAATTTGAGTTGTAGAGTTTAATGTTATGCTTGTCGGTTCAGCCATAACACTTGAAATGTTTGTGTCATTCAGAATTGATGCAAGCCGGCGTCGATACGTATCAGTGTAATCTAGCCAATCAATATTAAAGTCACCGAGTAAAACAAAATTACTATTACGGTTATGCATCACTTCAATTAATTCTTCAAGCTCTATACAGAATTCTCTTTTTGTGAAGGAGTGGGATCTGTACAGTACACAAACATCTATCACAGTATTATTATTATATTGCATTTTAACTATTAAACACCACAGTTTCATGCTAATGACGATTCTTCTCACCTTTGAACACTTAATTTCATTTTTAACATACAGAGCTACACCTCCAGTATGCCTGGATTCACTTTCACTGTTTAATAAATGATAGCCATCTAGCTGGATTTCATTAGATCGATCTTCTAACAACTTTTTAGTTATATGTGTAGTAACAAATAGTGATAATGTCACTTCAGAAAAAATAGCTTGGAAGTGTGGGGTGAATTGTTTAATTAATTTTAAAAGAAAAACATTTTATGAATTTACACATATTTTTACAGAAAATTAACAATAAAAAAGAAAGAAAACGTAAATTTAAAGGAACAGTAATTTGTACATAAAACAGCAATAGAACAATGTAACTTAAGGATTTCGCGACCGCGATGTTAAAAAAAATTAATTTCTACGGCCGAACAACAGGTCTGTTAAAATAAAACACTACTTTTTTAATACGTCTTCCGATTCTTTATTCAAGTATAATTATATGTCTGTTAATTACGCCGATCGCCAAAAGATTGCCTGCCCAATCCACTTGCCCAGTCGTCGCTGCCTCTGCTCGCTTTCTTCAAATTGCTGACCACGCTCTATCGCCTAGGCATGCATCCGGCGCGAGTGTACATCCGATACGCGGCGGATGTATCCATGCCGCCTATCTGCAGCGCGTGTGCCTCGTCAGCGTTGGTTCCCATGCATTCCCTGGGGAGTTCGCCGACACCTGGCGGGATCATATTTTTGAAGGCCAACGTAGCTGGCTCGTGTTAACTTGTAACGTACATGTTTAGACAACACAGGGCAGCAAAACTTTAATTTCCTCGTGATCAAAATCAAGAAGCCATATTTTTACGTATTTTAGGAATAGGGACAATGATCTTATTCCTCGGATATTTATAGGAAGTTGATTAAATAGTTTGCACGACACGATGGAGTAAAAGTTTTTGAATAGAGTAGTACGGAAAGGAGGAATAATGACAGCATTAGTTGAATTGCTTCGCAAATTGCGATTGTTTGAAATAGGGCTCTGTAAGCCAGCTCTCATAAAAAAAATTTTTGAAACTTTGAAATAGTACAAATGCTTTAGTGGCAGAATTTTCAATGCTCTGAACAAAACTATAGAAGGAGCTTAACGACTTACCCCACATACTTTTCTTATAGCAGATTTTTGCAAAACAATGAATGGTTCAATCTTCGTTTGGTAAGCGCCACCCCAGCACCTTATTCCGTATTGTAGTTTTGATTGAAATATTCCATAATATACTGTTTTCAAAGTGCTTTTGTCACAGAATTGTCTAAGGCGATAAAAGCTTCGTGCTGAAGATCGTAAATATTGTTTCAGAATCGAAATATGTTTGGACCAACTCATATTTTGTTCAAAAGTGATGCCTAAATATTTAAACTGATTAATTGCTTCAATTTTAAAACAGCATGTGTTACAAGATGCCTGCTCAAACAACATTGTCCTTGTGGCTTCTTCAGTACAGACACAATTTGACGCATTTCGCAATTGTTTGCATGAAAGAAAATTTCGAAGCTTAGGGACTCTTGCACATTAAGACTGAAGTGAAGTAATTTAGTTTTATTGCTGACAACTAGTTTGTGTTGCGAAAACCACAATCTCAGGAGGTGAACATCATGGTTTATGTCCGCGCTTAAGTTAAGAGGACTATCCGAGCGGTATGCAATGCCCAGATCATCTGCAAAAGCTGTAACATTCCCTTTAAACGGTTGACTTAATAATGAGTTGATGTTGATTTTCTTTAAACATATGATTTCTTCGTAAAGCATTTGCATTGTAACTGTGCCATCGCCGTACTGTTGTGGTAGATCATATGCTGTTGCTTGCCCTTCAACTGTCGTCTCACTGGTGTTTTGTAGCCTAGCGACTGTTTGCTGATTCCGCTTTGGCTTCTGTTTCGCTACTACTACTGTTGCTGTCGATGGTGATGGTGACGATACACTTTGTTGCTGTAGGGATTTACGACGAAGAGCCGTGCATTTGTCGCAACGATATGGAACACTGTGAGTGTTCATGTACTCTATATCCGACGGAGTTAGTTTCGCACACAAACAATGGAAATAGATATTGCAGTCGATGCAAGTGATTTTGGTTTCACATCCGCGATCTATTTTTTTATTGCAAATTAGACACTGCATTTTGATTAAGTTTTTATGCAAGAACTAAACGTAAATAATCAAAAAAGTTTACACCCCACGAAACTTAGAGAAAAAACACGTCCGCTCTCTTCAAGAGTTAAGATTAACATTTGATTACTTTATCAGTTTAAAAAGGCTACGCACCAAAACTTGGAATACTTTCATAGCAAAAAAACATTTCAGATTTTATTTAGAATATTCATGTCATGTTTAAATGCAGTTTCAGAAAAATGCATCTCAATGTTCGAAAGTACACATAGTATCTAAGTTTACCATGAGCCAAGCTTGGACTGCTTACAGTAAATATGCAATGTTCAGCAAAATCAAGCAAAACTTTAATCAAACCAAATTAGAAAACAATTTAACAGGCTACAATAACGAAAACGTGTTGAATGGTACTAATGTTTGGCTTTGGCCAGCCTAAAAATGTTATAAATGGTAATGTCATCTTCTCCGCTAAATTTCGCTTCGCTGCTGTCATCATTTTGTTCCACAGGTTTTTTTGTTTGGTTCACTTTTCGTGGTTTTGGTGTTCGGGGCCTTAATGACAGCCCAATTTTAATGTCACATTCAGATGTGTTACGAGCTCAGGTTAGGCTACAGAGGCTTCTTTGGCATGGTGGAGAAGGACGGTGGCACGCTCGCTGTTGCACGGCTAAACTCGTCGGACGGGGTAGTTCTTGTCTCCCTTCACACCAGCCACCTACTCTTCACAAAAAAAAATCGTGCCAAGAAAACAAAATAAGAGGGATAGCAGAAGAACTAAATTTACTGGACGGCGGACGGACATAAGATTATAGATGAGAGAGAAGAGAAGAGAAGATAGGAAAAAAGAAAAGGAAATGCTCAATGGAACCTATGCCTATACCGAGGAGCAAGGGCGGGAGGTCAAATGCTTTCGGACACTGTTCTTTAAAAAAACCCTATTATATATCCTAATCCTATTATTATTATTTATTAACAGGTAATTAAAATTACAAGGTAATATTAAAACTTTACTGAGCCTAGCTGCGAAGAATATTGGCTCTATAGTTTGTTAGTGTTTATATAGAAAGGTTAGCTGTAGTTACAAAGTTTGATATAATTTCAATATTAGCAGGACTAGGGTTACTGAGTATTTCGTATATTGAGTTGTCTTTGATTATATTATTGGTGATGGGTCTCAGTTCCGTAAAGTTCTTCAAAATATGCGTTATGTTCAGTGCAGTGTTGCAGGTGGTACAGGCTGGAGGGCTGTTTTTGGTCAGGAGGTAGTTATGAGTAGCTGAAGTGTGTCCGAGTCGTAATCGCACAAAGTTTGAAATTTTATGTTTGGGGATTTTTGTGGGGTATACCGGGTTCACTCTCTCAGGATTTACTTTTCTTGTAGTGATGGTGGTATAGACTCCAATCATTTTTGATTCGGATTATTGTGGCTTCTTGGTATATATGTCAATGTACACCGGGGCGTTTTTGGCAGAGTTAGCTGCGATATAAGCGTTTTCGTTTCCTAGGATCCCGACATGCCCACTAGTCCACATTTGATAAGTTGGAAACTGATTTTTGATATGAGCTCAGTGTTGTTGTTAGGGTTATTGATCGCGTTTAGTACCGATATGCTATCAGAGCATACAATATGTTTTCCTTGGCGATTTGTTGCTATATTTGTGGCTTGAAGGATAGCGAAAGCTTCTGCTGTAAATATTGACACGAAATCCGGTAGATTACCAATGGAGATGATGGATCCATTTTCAAGTGAGACAGCAAATGATGTGTGTTCTGTAGTCTTTGATGCATCAGTGAAAATAAGGTTCCACCCATCTGATTTTAACTCTGAGGAGATACAGGCGAAGAGTTGACAGTAGGCTGTATTGCTGGTGTTTGCTTTTTTGTGGTTGGCTAGGGTCAGTATGATAGATTCTGGGTTCATTAACCATGGGGTTGGGTGGAGCGAAATTTTTTTTCCCTGTGTTATAAATTGTTGACCCATGGTCTTAAATGTATAAATTCCAAATTTCAGTCTTCTAAGTCAACATCTTCAGGTGGCGCACTAGACTTGAACTTTGAAGTATAAGCGAAAAAAAGTATCTCAAAACGGTCGAAGTTAAATGCATCAAAACATTTTTTTTTGGTTTTTATTAAATATATATGTATGTCGGAATTTGGTTGCCATCATGGATCGGTTCTTCTTCCTGCGCTTGTCTATTGACTTCACGGGCCTTGCGTTTCCTTGTCTGCGACATTATTGTTTTTGTGGCTGTCTTGCCCAAGCATCAGATTCGAACTGCCTGAATTTCAATTTCACAACGAGCATCTGACACCTGCCGGTTATGCACTATATCCCTCTCGCTCTAATTCACTGTCGCAACAAGGCTACACAGAACAGAGAACTCTGTCGGGCGCGCAACATCACACAGACAGAAAGCAGCAGTATGAAGAACAAAATAGAATGAGGGACACACCAAACTACGCATTATACTCTATTACATTCTGTTTCTTTATTGATGATGACATTAGTGATGTGACTTAAAACTATACAATAGTTCGATAGCTAATAATTATACGACACGGCCTTCCTGACTATCACACGTCCTCGTGTGTTACAAATAGAGTTCAAGTTCGGACCATGTCAAGCTCAATCTGAAAAGATCACACAAATTTATTAGTAAAATTATTCGCTTTTACTAATTTTACGATTTTAAATTTCCAATTGGCCAATCTAATGGCAGAGGGTTAGAAGATCGTGTTTCTCACTTAATTAATTTTATACTATGTATCCGCCAGACAGAGAATCCCCAAGAGTCAAATTTTTTTTTTTTTTTTTTTTCATCCAGGATACATCATTACAGGGTGTTACCACGATGATAGCCACCAGACAACAAATAAGTCAACACATTAACTCGTGTACCCATTAGCGCTGGTAACCCAACATTGTGGCCTGACCCAGGAGTATGATGTCTGGAATCCCACATTGAAATCCATCAATGTCTCTTACTAGTTGGAATCCTCCAACTCGTCTATATCGTCTGTTTCGACGCCATTAAAATTGGAGTCCACCAACGTATCTCTAACGTCTCTTTCAACGTCTTCACTCTCATTGGAATCCACCAATGGATTTGTAACGTCTCTTTCAACGTTTTCGCTAACTTCACACAAATCCAACTCTTTAGGAATCTCTTCTTTTGGCATACTTCTTAGAGCTTCATGCGAATACTTATAAGTCCGTTTATTAACCAAGGACTTCAAAACATATCGATCTCCTTCTAGTACCTCTGCCACCACATATGGACCCTTAAACTTTTGATCTAACTTTGTTTGGTGTCTCTCTTCGTTTTTGAGCAGAACATAATCGCCAATTTGTTAGATATAAAGAGGAGCATTTTATTATTCAGCAAGAGCAAACGAGTCAGGGTTCGTGACGACAAACTACTAGTAGATGGCAATTGGTTTATTTGGAACAGGGATGATGAGCTAGTCTGTGGCCAAAAGGGAGCGAACGAGGTGTTAAAAAGTATGTATGGTGATCAAATAAAAATCAATTTAGACTTTAAGAGTATTATGTCCAAAATCAATGCAAAAAACGATTAAATAACTGTTGTGGTTATACCAAAAAAAGTTGTAAAAGCATTGATAATGAAAAGCGCTCAAAGGAGAGTAGTAGTATTAGTAGTCTTAAACAAATAAATATATTATCATATAACATACATGGATTGCAAAATAAACTATTATATAATGAATTCTTTAAATATGTTAATTCCTATGATATTGTTGTATTAATCGAAACTCACATAATTAACGACAAAATAAAAGACTATAAGAAGTATTTTAAAGATTTTGATACGTATTGGAAACCAGCTGTAAGAAATAGTATCTATGGAAGAGCGATAGGTGGGTGCATGTATGGAGTGAAAAAGAATATGATTGAGAGTGGAATTCAGCATATATTTGACAACACAAAGGGGACGGAAACGATTGAAATCCATGTAATGGAGGATATTTTTACAATTATTCCGTTGTACATAAGAGATGCTAGTTGGGATGATGAGTTTAGTTTGATAAAGCGGTTTGTTGCAATGGAAAACGTAGTCAACCCGATAGTGATTGGTGATTTGAACGTCAGGATAGGTGAAATTCAGCAAGAAATAGAAGAGATTCACAGAAACATTTTTGCAGCAGGCAAAACTATACGGAAATCAAAGGACTTGGTCGTAAATAAAAAAGGAAGGCGATTCATGGAATTCTGCAGTGAATATGGACTAGTAGTAACCAATGGAGTAACGAATGGAGATGAGGTGGGAAATTTTACATATGTCAGCAGCGTCGGAAATTCTGTCAACGATATATGCGCAGTATCGCAAGAGTTACTTAACCTAATAGAAAATTTTTCAGTGGATGAACAGATATGGTCGGACCACATGCCAATTCGGTTAACATTAAATGTTCAGAGCCAGCGTAAGCCACAAAAAAAGCTTAACCTTCTACCAAAGCTCAGGTGGAGAGAAAGCAATAAAGATCTCTATCATCAGCACATATCTAACAATATAATGGAATGGAAACAAGGAAAAGACGTTTTACAGTTAAAGGAGTTAGTTGATATTATAAAGGTCTCATCGAGAACGTTACAGGGTGCAAATAATAACAACTATCTTCCAAAAAACAAGTGGTTTGATGCAAAGTGCTCCTTTGCGAGAAAAACGTCTTTTAAGGCCTTAAAGGAGTTTAAGAATACTTCGAGTTCAGTAGCTAGAGAAAAATATATAAAGGCAAACAAAAAGTATAAAAGCATTTGTGAGGCGAAGAAAGCTGGATACTACAAATTGCTTGAAAATAAAATAAATATGGTGCAAGATAGCAAGGAGTGGTGGAAGATTGCCAAGGAGATAAGAAAACAAGAAACACCGCAGTACCCAGGAATATCAGCCTCGGAGTTTAGAACATACTTTCAGCAGCTGCTAAACCCTCAACAAACATCCAAAGACATTCAGTACGCGCCAATGCTTCGAGAGGATGCAGACCTAGATGCAGCTATAACAATTGAAGAGGTGAAAAAAGTTATAGCAAGGGCAAAGCTAAATAAAGCTCCTGGCGAAGACAGAATTCCTTACGAGTTTCTTAAAAATGCCCCGGATTTATTTCTATACGAAGCAACACAAGCATATAATGAGATACTGCAAAGTGGAGAAATTGATGAAACGTTTTCAACGAGCGTTATATTCCCAATTTTTAAAAAAGGAGACAGCAGTCTACCTAGTAACTTTCGCGGGATATCATTTATGAACTGCATTGCGAAGGTCTTCATGGGAATATTGAATGACAGGATATCTGCTTGGGTCGAAAAAAACAATATTCTTACAGAATACCAAGCCGGTTTTAGAAAAAGTTACTCTACTATTGACAATATATATAACCTATCAGCAATCGTACATTTAAAGTTCAGTAGAAAGCAAAAGGTTTACGCCTTTTTTGTAGATTTTAAAGCGGCATTCGATAAAGTCTCACGTAAACTTTTAATATACAAGTTACATGAAATGGGAGTATCAACCAAAATTGTGAGATTATTAGAGAACATATATAAGAGCACTAAATCAGCAGTATGGACAGGAGAAAATTTATCAAAATATTTTGATACGATGTCTGGAGTCAAACAAGGTTGTCTTCTATCACCGCTACTATTCTCACTCTACATAAATGATTTGCATGAATGTTTGGAAGGTGGCTTATTCATAGATAATATAAATATAAGGTTGCTTCTTTATGCAGACGACATTGTCATTTTGGCAGATAGCATATCAGTTCTGCAAGGGATGATTGATAGATTAGAAGAATACTGCAATAAATGGAATCTAGAAGTGAACATGACTAAATCGGAAATCTTGATTTTCAAAAATGGGGGCAGACCAGCTAATCGAGAAAAGTGGCACTATAAAGGAGAGGAAATAAAAGTTTCAACAAATTACTGCTATCTAGGTATGAAATTGACCCCAAAAATGACCTTCACAAAACATGTTGAAAATCGAAACTATTCGGCGAAAAACAGCATAAACGCGACATGGAACAACTTCTTCAATAAAAAAGCTATTTCCCTACGGTCTAAATGGCAGTTATTTCAAGGTGTGTGCAGAGCTGTACAAACGTATGGAGCGCAAGTGTGGGGTCATACGCACTTTGAAGAAGTAGATAAGCTCCAAAGGTATTTTGTGAAAAGGATACTGCGCTTGCCCAGTTTCACTCCCAACTACGCACTTATGTTGGAAACTGGAATGGAAGAAGGTCACTTGTATAAATTAAACTAATTTAACTTAGTTTTCATTAAAAAAAACTTTATTTAATTTCACAATCCGGCAGCGATTCTGCCTTCTTAACGAATGAATAATTTTTGCTTAAAAACTAAAGCTTAAATACTAATCCCGATGCGCGATGAGGCGATGTGTTCCCACAGGTACTCATGGATTTCACATGTCGTACGTGCAGGAATGCGGCTATTGGAGATGGGTTTCAGATGTCCGGATGGTTGATAGTGCTGGATGGTTGATTGTGGATGGATCTGGATGTTGACTATTTCGTGTGCAGGTTTCGGGTGTCGGCTCGTGTGCAATTTGGAATGCTAAATGTTATCTGTGTTAACTCCTCCATGCTTAAATTCGAACGTCCGCGTTCGACGGCACTGATTGTATGAGATGTGGAATATCATCTATCCCTATTACTACGGATGCTGTATCTCTAGGTTTTGGCGTCGGCTGTCTTTTTCTATTGCCTTCTCGAACCTCGTTTTTTCTCGTACATCGGTGAGCAAGGTAGATTATTATTATGGTGACTGATGATATTATTAGGATAATATTGATTGCCAAATTGAATTTATTTCTAGTCTCGAGTAGATTAATTTGTTCTGTACCATTGACCTGTAGCTCTCTTATCATTTCGAGGGATATTTCTTCTTCTATGTTCCCTAATGGTGACCTTGGTTGCAGCATTGCAGGCAGTGGCTGATGTTTCGTGATCTCGCTTGATTTAAATGATTTTCCGTTCGCTTGGATTGTAACGTTGAAGTGTTTGATGACGTATGTGCCTCTTAAGCTGAGGGTCTCGTTATCGATGTTCACGGAACCATTAAATTGGTTGAGGAATAGTATACCGGGAGCAATTTCTTCAACTGATGGGATGCGTTGGTTGTTAATAGTGACGCAGTTCGGGATTTCGCTTTTCAGGAGGTTTGGGATACACGTGTCGTTACTTATATCTATAATATTATTACTGTTACAAATAGAATGTTCATTTAAAGTTTTACAATATTGATTGATTCCATATATGTTGTTTTTACATTTTAGAATTTTGTCAAAAGGTATTTTATTAATTCTTGTCTCGACTTTAACAGCTTTAATTATTAACATGTGACATATTTCCGAACTGGTTGTTGGCAAACTTATTATATAGACTATATTTCTACCATCGGAAGCAATTTTAATGTTGGCAAATTCCAGCGCTTCGTCGATGTTAACAAAAGGAATATTTTCTGATTTGAGCAGTTGCTCTGTAATATTTATTTCGGTGTTTGACAGGATGAAGGAATTTACTATATTAGCTTTTGCCCAATGTATGGCATAGGCTATATTGATTATCTCTTCTTTGATCAGCTCTAGCTCGTATTTTATTTTAAATAATGCTTTATCTTTATCTTTCTTTTCTTCATTAACGATTTTTAAGATATTATTAGTCATGTTGGTTATTTCATAAATCTTGTCTATTGTTACTCGGTTAATAATTGCCTGCCTATTGTTACTTTCAAGTACATTGTTCATTTTTTCCAATAATATTTCATGATCATGGTGGTCTGGATTTCCAGCAATCCATTTCCACGCACTGCCGATGAAGTTCAGTGACCTCGTATTTCTCTTGTTTACTTTGAGTCTTGATAGGTGGTTTTTGATTCGAATGATCTCGTAGGACAGGAAGGGATAAAGGGGGTGATTGGTATTAGGATTTAATTTCAATGTCTTTTCTACTGCATTTATCAATTCTTCGTAGGCCTCTACATCTATGATATGAATAATTTTAAAGTACCCAATTTGCAATTTTGCGGTTCCTGCGTCGATTTTGACTAATTGTGAGTTTGAATAATCCAAGATTTGGGTGTTTGCTGCGCACAAAGGCAGCAGGAATCTATTGGGAGGAAAGGGTTAAGTTTTAATCAGACTCTTATGAATAATTTTTCCGGTGTTAGTTACTACAGTGGAATTTTTGTTTTGCTTTACGATTTCTTTCCTGTATTTTGGGGAGAGTTTATTGCCTATTCTCCTATTGGTTTTAACGTAGATTACTTCTCCTACTGAATAATTTTTGAGAGGATGTTTTTTCCTATTGTGGTAGTCTAGATCAGCGGTTTGTTTATCTTTAATTTTTGTAATAATGTCTTGTCTCTCTTCTTGGAGTTGTTCGGGGTTATTGATCATATTTCTTGCAAAGAATGCGTCTATGGGTTTTTTGTTTGTGGTGGAGTGGATAGATCTATTGTATTCGAAAATGGCTTTGTCCAGTAGCTCTGAGAATGTGCTATGTGTCTGCTCTGATTTGAGGCAGCGCATCAATTCGGATAGGGTTGAGTGGAAACGCTCCACTTGTCCGTTTACTGAACTGACATACGGAGGTGCTTTGAATATTTTTATGTTGAAGAAGTTTTCTAGCATGAATAAAATGGAACTTGAGCTCAAGGCTTTTTCGTTGTCAACTATAATGGATTCGGGAACTCCAAAGGATAGCACTAGTTCCCTTAAAGGCTGTTTAATGTCCTCTGAGGCTCTCGATTTGATAATTCTTGCCAAGGCATATTTTGAGAATTTATCTATTGCTGTCAAAATAATTTTTTTATCAGTGAAATAAAGGTCCAAGTGTAAGATTTGACCAGGGTATTGGGGAATTGGGGTTGGTTGTAAGATAGGTTTACTAGGATGCCTATCGTACTTGTGTTCCTTGCAGATTCTGCACATATCTGTGACTTTTCTGATTTTTGCTTGCATCTTTGGGAAGTAATATTTTTGTAATAGTTGAATTTTATTTTCGCGGCTATTCCTGTGAGCTCGATTGTGCTCTTTTAATATTTCTGTCTCCTGGCGATTTTCGTCGGTTAAGTCTAAGACCATGTTTCTGGCGAATCTTACTCTGTATTGTCGAAAATGTAACGGGAATATTTCTTGTATTTTACCTAGAATTGCTTCTTCTGTTTTTATTCCATTTATTACTGAGGGGTTGAGGTGTCTTTTTAGAATGTTAATGAGTTTCTCTTGAGAGTACGTGGTTTCTACTATGGTGTGACGATGGTATGTGGGAAATATGATTTCAAATTGATATGACGGTGTATCACCTAAACTGAGGAAGATTTGATTTTTGAATACGTTTATTGGCTCATTAGCTATTTGCACTAAATTTTCTTCAGAACTTTCAGTACTGTGTTCGGTTGTTGTTAAAGAGTTTATTTGATCTTGTGGAGGTCTTGACAAGGCGTCCGCAACGACGTTGGCTTTTCCAGGTTTGTATTTTATCTCATAGTTATACTCTTCGAGTATAGCCTTCCAGCGCTTCATTTTATTGTTGGTATTTTTGTTGCTAAGGGCGTATGTCAAGGGTTGGTGGTCGGTGAAGATTTTTAAAGTCGTAGGACCATACAAGTAATTTCTGAGTGTGCTTAGAGCCCATACTATAGCCAGCATTTCCTTTTCGTTTGCGGCATAGTGTTCTTCACTTTTACTAAGTGTACGTGAAATGTATGTTATAGGCTTGTTATCTTGGGATAACACTGCGCCTAAAGCGTAGTCTGACGCGTCTGTGGTAAGATGAAATTCTTTATTAACGTTTGGGTAGGTAAGAACTACGTCCTCGGATATAAGTGAGCTTTTTATTTTGTCGAACGCCTCTTTAGCTTCGTCGTTTAAATGGACGAGTTTTTTGCTTGAAGCTTGTTTAGAAACTCGGCCGTCCTCCCCTCTTAAAAGGGCTGTCAGAGGTTTGGCCAGTTTAGCGTAATCCTTAATAAATCTGCGGTAAAACCCTGACAGACCTAAAAAGGATCGCAAATCTTTTAGTGTATTTGGGTAGGGGAATTTGGCTATTGCCTCTACCTTAGTTGGGTTTGTTTTTATCCCCTTATCGGAAATGATAAACCCTAGGAACTCTACGCTATTTTTCAAAAATTCGCACTTATCCATTTGTACTTTCAAATTAGCGTTTTGCAGAGTTTCGAAAATCTTGGATAAGTTTTGGAAATGAGAATCTACATCTTTGCTGAACACGACTATGTCGTCGATGTAGACGAAGCATATCTGACCTATATGTTCGCGCAGAATGTCGTCCAACGCTCTTTGGAATATGGACGGCGCGTTTTTAAGGCCAAATGGGAGTCGAACGAATTCGTACTTCCCATTATTGACTGAGAAGGCTGTCTTCTCTATGTCGTTCTCGTGTAGTGGGATTTGGTGAAATCCACTTTTAAGATCTATTACCGAGAAATATTTATTTTGTCCAAGCTCAGACAGTACTCCATTGATTTCGGGGATCGGGTAGCGATCTGGAATCGTTTCAGCGTTCAGCTTTCTATAATCGATTACCAACCGATACTTCTTCTCATTTGAAGCGTCAGCCTTCTTCGGCACGACCCATACAGGTGCGTTATATGGGGACCTAGAGGGTCTGATGATTCCGTCACAGAGAAGTTGGTCTATTTGTTTTTCTACTTCCCCTTTCAGACTCATTGGGTATGGGTATGATTTTGAATAGACTGGTCCTTCGTTAGTTGTTCTGATCCTACCTTTAACTGTGGTAATAAACGTTAATTTCTCGTCAGGATCGAGAAAGAGGTTGGGAAAGCTTTCGGTTAAGGTTCTTAGTTTACTTTTCTGATCTACTGTCATGTGGTCGTCCCTTATGGTTACATTGTTAACTGTATTACAAACTTGCTGTTTAAGGCTAAATTTTTTATTGTTGATAAGCATGTAGCTTTCTTTTGTATGAATCACGGCTGACAATTCTTTGAGGCTGTCATTGCCGAGTATTCCATGGAAGGATTTAAGAGTGGGGAGTAAGTAGAATTTTATTTTCTTTTCTCTTATGCCAAAAAGATTAATGAAGGTGTGTTGTATAACCTCGACGTTACCGCCGATGGAGTTAGCTAAGAAACATTCGGAGTTTGGTAGTGGATTTTTTACAAGAGCGGGTTGAATGTAGTTCCTATTGGACCCGGTATCTATTAATATTTTGAAAATTTGCCCACTCTCCGCTTTGCATTCTACGTACGGCAGCGAAGAGTCATTTATCCTAAAAAATGGATGTCGGAAAAGTCGGAAGATTCTTGTTCAACAGACTGCTCATGTTCGTACGTTTGGCCAGGTATACCAATGTATTCCTGTAGGGTTTGTTCATGTGAATTGTCTTCTTCACTCATTTGTTGGTAATATTGATCTTCTGTATTTTCTTGAGTAGTTTCAATGTGGAAGTTACGTTGAAAAGACTTTACATCTGGGTTATTAAATCGTCTATTTTGAAAGCTTGGATGTGGTTCTGTTTTTACTAACGGTCTTTGAATGAATTGTTTATTTGCTTCTAAGCCCTGTGGTTGAGTTTGTGCGAGTCTTGCTGGATTGTTTTGCTGTTGGCTGATTTGGTTAGGATATTGGGTATATTGCGGCTGTGTTGGCCTTGGTGCGTGACTGAAATTCTGATTTTGGTAAACTTGGTTTGGGAATGAAGAATATTGTTGTTGTGTTGGCCTAGGCGGGAAATGTGAGGGATATAGCGGATATGTTGTCCTTGGTGTAGGGATAGGAAAATTTCTATTTAAAGGTTGGGACTGTTTTTGTGGTATAATGACAGGGTATAAGGACTGAGGTTTCCTTGTTGACGCCTGACTATGGATGTGGTTGGATCTAAAATTTTGGTTTTCAAGTTTCATGCACAAGTTTAGTGCATGGGGTAGGTCGGTAGGCTCTTTCATGCCAAGTAGTCTTGGCAAGTCGCCTCTAAGTCCTCTTATAAACGTGTCGAGGGCTTTTGAACGGTATGTTTGAGTAAGTACTCCCTTTGCATCGGAGCTGATATCCATACAGGATACTTTGTTTAAAATTTGAGAGAGATGCGAGTATACCGACTGGTAAAACTCGTGAATCGTTTGGCTCCCTTGGGCTAAGGATGCCATTTGGTATTCCAGGGTGTTCGTATCCCGCTTATCTGCGTAATGCATAACTAAGCATTTAGAGATAGAGTCCCAATTCAGTGGCGTGTTATATGCCTCCAGGGCGATATCGGCATTGCCGATAATTTTATTCCGTATCACGCTCAGTATGGCATAATATTTTGGAGTGCCTCTTATCTGTTGGTAGAGTCCGAGCACTCTTTCAACGCTTTTCTTCCAAGAAGCGAATTCGGCTGTTTCACCAGAGAAGGTTTTCAGACAGCTAACTATGTCTGGAATTCTATCCATACTAGATAGATCCTCTCTATGTTCCGGATCGATGGTCTGATCTTCATTTTGACCCTGTTCGAGGTTTGGGTTAATAACATTTTGAATCAAAGCACGACCTTCGGTTTGCAAGACACTACTAACGATAGCTGATATTAGACTATGAAGTTCTGGGGTCGTTTGGATCTGTGTATTTGGCGCGTGTAGCGATGTCGTGGACTGAAATGAGTTGTCCAGGGGACGAGAGGGACCAGGTTGTTCGCTCTCCCCCGCAGTGGCGTTGCCAGAATCATTCCCCGATCGTAGCAAGGGCATTGTGAAACTGTTAATTAAGACTTATTTCTTATAAAAGTTTACTTAATTACTAAATTGGTTATAGATTGATTATTTTAAAATTAAAATTTTCTTAACTTTTCACTAACTATTTCTCAATTTAAATTTGTTATATTATTAAGATTAATTATATGAACTTAAACTCTATCTTACATTAACAACATATCCAGCGCTGATAAAGGGGATTTGTTCCGTTTGTGATGGCTACTAGGATTCCCTTCTTTATACTCCCTCGCTGGCGACTCAGTCTATCGACGTAGTCTTTTTACTGTTGATGGCCCAGTAGATGATGTCCTTGGAGCTGCTTGAGGTCCTTTTTGTCTCACTGATACACGTGCTTCTAATGGAGCTACTTTAGGTCCTTATATTTTTCACACGCGACGCGATTTTACTTTTTGGAGCTACTTGAGGTCCTTTGTAATATTTACTCGCGAATTACCAGTGGTTAGTTTAAACGAAAACTTTCACAGACTTTTACTACTGGGCCCCACGTTGGGCGCCAATTAAACTAATTTAACTTAGTTTTCATTAAAAAAAACTTTATTTAATTTCACAATCCGGCAGCGATTCTGCCTTCTTAACGAATGAATAATTTTTGCTTAAAAACTAAAGCTTAAATACTAATCCCGATGCGCGATGAGGCGATGTGTTCCCACAGGTACTCATGGATTTCACATGTCGTACGTGCAGGAATGCGGCTATTGGAGATGGGTTTCAGATGTCCGGATGGTTGATAGTGCTGGATGGTTGATTGTGGATGGATCTGGATGTTGACTATTTCGTGTGCAGGTTTCGGGTGTCGGCTCGTGTGCAATTTGGAATGCTAAATGTTATCTGTGTTAACTTATACTTTAGACCTTCACCTTAGGTATATAGGAAGGACACTTTTCGAGTACGGAAGCAATCGTCTGCCGTATCAGCTTACCTTAAAACTGATGCAAAAGGAATTGTTTTGGGTACAAAGTTTGAACAAGTTGAGTGCAGACTTCAATATTAGCTGGAGAAATTCCAATATATCGAAAATGGAATGGGACTATAAGAGAGCAGAATTGTTAACAAGATTAAAGTCAAGTTACAATTTGAAAAGGATCCAAAGAGCGAAGGAAACGGAAAGGTTTTATAAAAACCTAGATTTTGACACAGGTTGTAGATACTTTACCGATACTGAGGATCAAACTAAAATAATGTGGATTTTTAAAGCTCGGTGCGACTTAATTGAATTTAATGCAACTACTTTTAAGGCAAACACGTCAAGAAACTGCTCCTTATGCAATTTAAAAGAAATCGAAAACATACAGCATTTCATAGGAAGATGTCCTATTCTTAAAGAATTCAGGTACAAATATTTTGAAAAAAGATACCTATTAGAAGATGAGGTAGTTAAATTGTTAAACGGTGTACTCAGTAATTGGGACAATCTAAAGAATTACATTATCAATGCTTTAGCGTATAGGAATTTGTTAGTTGAAGAATTTAATAACTAAATATGTAAAACTACAATTAAACTTTATTTTCAAATCCCCGACAGACGACATTTATGTCATTGTCGTATGTTCTCAATTTCTTTGTATAAAATTGTAAAATTGTTTTTTATAACGAAAAATAAAGAACTTATTATTATTATTAATCGCCAATTTTAAATCTATTAAATTTAGCTTTATTTTTGTCAAATCTAATTTTATCATAACAAGCGTTTTTCTTCATATTTTCTATTGCTATTTTTCTTACAGTACTTACATCTACCTTATTGTTTTCGTCGCATATAGGTAACATATTAAATGGTCTTGCCTCTTTCCCAATAAGTAATTCTAGTGGACTAGATTTCGTTATCCGACTTATCGTACAATTAATAGCTAGTTGTATTTCGCCTAAGGCGTCTTGCCATGAACGCTTACTACTTTCACCAGCGGTTAACATACGTTTTAACACACTCATAACGCGTTCTACCTGTCCGTTTGCGCGACTAGCGCCTGTTGCTATCAGGTGCAATTCTATTTTTTGCATTGAACAAAACTCACTAAAACTGGTTCCAGTAAAGGATCTACCCTGATCTGCAATGACTCGCGCCGGTACACCAAATATCGATATTGCTGATTTTAAAGCGTCAATACAACGTTCGCTATTAATATTTACCGTGTGGTATAGATAAACAAATTTAGTAAATGCATCTATCTGAACTATGATATACTCCTTTTGATCCTTTTTGCCGCTCAATTTGCCCGTAATATCGATGTGTATCGTATGCCATGGAATTTCTACCTTGGGTATGGGGTGAAGCTCGACTGGCAACTTTCCTGATGGAGGTTTGGTCAGTTTACAAGTAATGCAATTATCTACAAACTTACGAACATATTTTGCCATATTCTCAAACCAATATAATTCATACATTTTGTCCAATGTTTTTTCCCAACCAAGATGTATAATTGCCTCATGAACATGGTTCACTACTGACCATCTGAATGATCTAGGGACAACGGGGAGGCACCTAGTTTTACCATTTCTTTGGATTTTTCGAAAAAGCATTTTCGAGCGTAACTCGTAAGTTTTTCCTACACTCTCCCCAAGTTCATTATTTTGAATTTTCGAAATAATTGATGAAGTCTCTGAATCCCTTTGTTGTTCAGCGAGTAGCCAATTGTCCGATATTTCAGCCAACAGAATACGCTTATTTTCTGAACTTGTATGAACATGGGCAGGCGGCTTAGACGGTATCGGATTACGTGAAAAGAAATCAACATGATCCATTTTGACTCCTGGCCTATACTGGATATCAAAGTCGAACGACTGCATATATGCCCTCCAGCGATGAACTCTTGGCGTTAGATCGATTTTACTTCGCGTAGCTTTCAATGAATTACAATCGGTGAAAACAGTAAAATGTCGGCCATGTAAATAGTGTCGGAAATGTTTCATGGAATTGAATACGGCTAACGTTTCAAGCTCATATGAATGGTACCGCGATTCAGCAGGGGATGTTTGTTTGCTATAATACTCGATAACACGAGGTTTATTGTCAATTTTATGGAGTAGAATAGCTCCGTATCCATCCATACTGGCGTCAGTATGCAGTTCTATAGGATACTGGGGGTCAAAAATAACGAGTACAGGCTCATCTGTCAGTGTTTTAATAACTCTTTGGCGTATTTGTTCGTGCTCAAATTTCCACTCAAATATTTTATTTTTGCAAGTAAGACCATACAATGGTTTCATTATTTCTGAAAATTTCTGTACAAATTGCCTAAAATAAGACGCTAGACCATGAATTGTCTCACTTGGGTAACCGACTGTGGGGGAGGTAAATTATGCAGCGCTTGTATTTTACGTGGATTGGGTCGAACTTCGCCTTCTTTAATTTGAAACCCAAGATACTCAACGCTTGATTTTAAAAAGGAGCATTTAGCTACGTTGAATGAAAAACCAGCCTGAGATAAAATTTGCAATACTGTTCTCAATCTTTCAAATGCTTCTTCTTGTGTTTGTGAAACGACCATAATGTCATCCATATAAACGATAACATATGAATGGGCAAGCTCACCTAACGCTTTCATTACAGCACGTTGGAACACGGACGGTGCGTTTTTTAGTCCAAACGGCATGGTTAAAAATTCATATTGCCCCTCAGGCGTCACAAATGCCGTGCGCTCAATTGAATTTGGGTGAATGGGAATCTGGTGGAAACCGCTTGCCATATCCAGACATGAAAAATACTTTGCACCACGTAACCTAGAGATTTGATCGTTAATTAGCGGTAAAGGGAATTTTTCAGAGACCGTATTCTCATTTAACTCCCGGTAATCCACGCAAAGTCGATCAGAACCGTTTTTCTTTTTAACAAGCAGCATTGGACTGGCAAACGGGGAACAGCTAGCACGAATAATATTTGATGCCAATAATTCCTTAATTTTGTTTCTAACTATTTCTTTTTCCTCGATACTAAGTCGGTATGGTCGCCTCTGCACAGTCTTGTTAGGGTTGATCAAACGTATTTCCAACTCACCAGTTGTAACCCGACTTTTCGGAAACCCGTCTATAAATGAGATTGTAAATTCATTTAAAATCCCTAATAAATATGACTTATCCACACCACACAACTCGGTATCAATATTGTCAAGACCGGTACGGTTATTCAAAGCAGACAAGGTGTACACGGATTTTATTTTATATAGCTCAAACGTATCAATTGTTATCTGAACACCAAAACCCTGAGTTAAAATTTCACGACCAATTATAATATTATAATTAATGTAACTATTTAGAACTACATGAAAAACAACTTCAAGAGAGTATCCACTAATAATAATATTTGATAAAATTTGCAAAGTACTCGTTATTGTATTATCTCCAATACCCCTTAAAACTACGACATTATTGATTCGTGTGCCCGCGAGTTGCTGAGACATAGATTCCTTGACAAGTGAGCATTCGGCTCCTGAATCAAAACAAAATGAATACGACTCACCGGATGAGATTAACATACCCATTGGTTTGGTTACATGGCACAAGTTTACACGCTTCTCGCCCATTTTATTTTCAGCTGCTGATGTCTGTCGTGCAGTACAAGCCGACGCAATGTGTCCACGGTTTCCACACTTATAACAAGTAATTACTCCACTCTTTGCGTCAGATGAACGGCCAAAATTTGAATTGGATCCTTGCTGGGGTTTAACGTTGTTTTTCCTCGAACGGCAGTCAGCAAATTTGTGTCCCATTTTTCCGCAGAAATGACATTTAATGGGTGCGTGTGTACGTTGTCTCTTGCCTACAGAATTTTCCTCGACAGGATGATCTTTCCTTTTTGCAAAAGCAAATGCCCGCAGCTCATTTTGCAACTCGTTACGCGTCTTGATGTTTGTCGTATATACTGTACGTTGCAGCCTACTGTCAATATGGGCAGCATGTGCCAGTACAACAGACACGGCGATTTGTTCAGTAGTCATTGACTTCCATTTTGCCATAAGTGTTGTTATTAATCGGCTTCCATAGAGAGAAAGACACTCGCCGTCTTTTGGACGTCCATTAAAAACGTTGTAAACTGTGGCTGCAGGACTTTCGTTGCCTTCAAACTGCTGTAGAAACAATTCTTTGAATTCGCTCCATGTCATTCCAGAAAAACATATCTGCGGTAGCCAGTTGGAAGCGCTGCCTTCCAGTGATTTGCTTAATGCGATGAGCAAAGCACTGCCATCCAGGGGGTTTTCTGACAAAACAAGATCCACTGTGGAACACCAAGCAGCTGCGCTAGCGCCGGTAGAGTCGGGGTTGAACTTTGGCAATACAACCACTTTACATTCGCCTTGCATTGGCTGTGCGCTTCTAACTGCATTTAAAACTTCGATCAGATTTCGATGCTGCGACTCCAAAAGTGTGCACAAACGGTCATCGGGAATAGCTTGGAGTGGAGGCAATCACACTTCTGATGTCGGAATTTGGTTGCCATCATGGATCGGTTCTTCTTCCTGCGCTTGTCTATTGACTTCACGGGCCTTGCGTTTCCTTGTCTGCGACATTATTGTTTTTGTGGCTGTCTTGCCCAAGCATCAGATTCGAACTGCCTGAATTTCAATTTCACAACGAGCATCTGACACCTGCCGGTTATGCACTATATCCCTCTCGCTCTAATTCACTGTCGCAACAAGGCTACACAGAACAGAGAACTCTGTCGGGCGCGCAACATCACACAGACAGAAAGCAGCAGTATGAAGAACAAAATAGAATGAGGGACACACCAAACTACGCATTATACTCCATTACATTCTGTTTCTTTATTGATGATGACATTAGTGATGTGACTTAAAACTATACAATAGTTTGATAGCTAATAATTATACGACATGTACAACAGTCAACTCTCGATTATCCGGCATTCTATTAACCGGCAACTCTATTAACCGGGACATTTTTTTTTCAAAAATTTATTAATTTCGAAATCGATTTTCCGGGATTCACTCTATTATCCGTGATCATTTTTTATAACTTTCTTTAATTTTTGCAAATAAATGGAAAAATATTGTAATAAGTTGGTTTATTCGTTGATAATATAATTTTCGATTATCCGGGAATTTCGATTTTCCGGTACGAGCTCGGTCCCGAGCACCCCGGTTAATCGAGAGTTGACTGTATTATATAAATACATAGATACAAGAACAGAAATAGAATCTGAAATAAGTTTAATTGTTTCCATCAGAAGTTTTTGGACCTTCGGTACGGTTGAAATATTGCGATTTAGTTTAAAAAAAAGGTAATTCTTGCCTGGATTTGATCTTTGCTCTAATGTAGCCATCTCTTGCCTCTTGTCCACAAACAGATAATGAAGCCTCGGTAACAAGCTTAACGCATCGTTCTACTGCTTGAGTGTGGCAAGGGAACTTCTGCAAAAACATTAAATTGTCCTTTGAAGAAATCATGTTCGATATTTCTGTATCGCTGTATTTCACTGTCATCGGTGGTTCGGTTACTTTTTCCTTCAACCAGTCTATTAAGTCGTAGTAATTAGATGCATTTATTTGTAGTTTAGGTAGTTGAAACTCACGAACTTGATTGCCTTTTTTCAGTTGTCTTGCCTTTATTAATCTTCGAAGAGCTAGCTCTCTTATGTGTGATTAGTAATCTTGCAACATAGCTAGCAACATATTTTCTGGATGTGCGAAGAATGAATTTCTTTGGATAGTTCTTATAACGATGTTCTTAAGTTCATCCCGCAAGTACAATGATCTTTTAAGCATGTTGAAAATGTGAATCGGACCATATTTACATGATGGCTTGGTTTTTATGTCAAACCAGGTTGGTGCGTAGACTTTCAAAATGAATATGACAAGTTCTTTGAGGTTTTCCGAAGGATTTTCTGTGCCAACATATAACCGAAGAATCCTGTTTGCACAAGTTAACCATCGCGAATGTGCCAGCTTTCCTGGATCCTTGCTAGCTAAAGCGGGCAAAATTGAACCTCTAGAAATAGCTGAGCGCATTCGATGCAAATATTTTTGATCTGTGCTTAAAGTGTCAGCATCCACATCCGGAAGTTCTGCATACACTGCTTCAAAATTCACCACTTTGAAGTTCAGGCACTTTTCAAGCATTTTCCCAATGCTTCCCGAAAAACTATTGGGGCCGGTTGTGGTTCCATCGAGAATTGCAAACAGATGACGAAGCGGTAGCTTATTTGCATGTAATAAAAGCACACAAACCATTGTAAAGGACGACCGAAATGTTTTCCTAACAATACAATGACGCCGTTCTTATGTCCTGTATTTACAGCAGTACCATCACACCCAATTGCTACCAAAGACGTACGAAATTCAAATTTTCCCGAATCAATTGAGAGATGTCCGATGTACTCTGAATCTGGCTCCGATATAAGTGAGATATGTTCTTCAGTAATAGTCTTTCGATGTGATATGTTGTCAGTCTTAGCGATGAATAATGTTTTATCTTTACGGCCGTCAAAATAAAGTGAGGATATAGGTTTTCTAAAACCTGCAGCTTCATATTGTAAACCTAGACGGACTTTTTGACGCTGTCGTCGTAATTTACTGCGATCTATTACTTTCGACCAATTTTCACTACTTATGACGTTGAAATCCAGCAAAGCAGCGTTTACTATGATAGCAGCCGATCTATCAGAAACGCCGGTTCTATCACAAGCTGTAGCCAAATTCTGTAGATTGTTTCTTATTTGAAGAGGTAGTAGGTGTTCCGTATAGATCCGGCATAATCTATGTGAACTCGCTTCCAGGGTTGAGATCCCAAAGGCCGCGACTGAAGTGTTATTTTGACTAGTGACTTGGCTACCAATTGGCAATCTGTGCATCGCTTCACGTACTGCTCAATGTCTTTGTCGATTTGCGGCCAGTAAATATACCCTCTAGCGATTACCTTCATTTTCTCGACGCCAGGATGTCCACGACGCACTTGGTGAAGGATCTTGGTTCGGAAGCGTTCCGGAATGACTAGTCTATCTCCGATCATAATGCAATCATTAACTAGTGACAAAGCTTCGCGTCTGTTGAAGTACTGGAGCACAGTTTTATCGTTCAAATCGAAATTGTTATTATTAGCAAAATGTATGAAGCGTTTTATTTCTTGGAATCTGTTCCTAGACACATCAGGATCTTGTTTCCAATACATATATATTGTCTTGCCTCAGAGTGGTAATCCAAAAATAACAGAATTCCAATGTGAACTCGGAGATCTTCTTCATTGGAAGCAAAGCTGTGTTGTTTCGCATACAACATGGTTTGGCTTACAATAAGTCGTCTTACCTCGGCATCAAACAATTTTTCAAATACTTGAACTTCGTTGAGTCCAACTAACTCAGCACAGTTTTGGATTCTTTCCATGTAATTTTCTGTTCCTTAGATTTCTGTGGTTGATTAAATTGGACAATGGGATGTCATCCTCGTTTTCGCAATCCATAACCACCTTGTACTAAAAAGAACTCTGCAAATATCTTGACCTCATCTGAAACATTTTGTCGTGTTGCTAATGTCTTCATGTTGCTTTTTTCATATTTAGTTCAATAACTCTCCTAAAGGCACCAAGTGCCAAAGAACAGAAACTGAAACAGAACAGAAAGTTTTATCGTTCTGTAGTTAATTCTGGTTCTGTTTACGTTGCTCGATCAGCTACACAGATTTGAAACAGAAACAGATCCATCAAAAAAATGGCAGCCGCCTATTCCCTCAAATTGTGTGTCGTTTGAATGGAACAGATAGGTAGTGGAAATGTTTAGTGAGGACGATTTACAAGAAGCTTATTGTCGAATTGCGGCGTATAATCAAGCAGAGCGGCTGTTTGCTGACGATTCCGATTTTTTGCTACTCTTCCTGATGACTAGAGAGAAAAGAAAGAGTCCACACGAGTTGTTAACACAACGATCAGTGGAAGGTGCGTACACTGTTTTGGTTAATCGATATCTGATGGATGACGACACGAAATTCCAAGAATATTTCCGGTTGACTCCTTATATATTTTCATCTGTACTTGCCTTTATAAAAGATGACCTAGATGGAATACCAACAAATTGGATAAAAAAGCCAATAACAGCACATCAAAAACTGTGTATAACTTTGAGGTACATTTTATTTCATTGAACACTCATCCATCAATTGATTCGGGTTGATTCTCCTCATTTTCATTTTGCTCTGCGCAAGAAACTTCTTGGCCTACAAGATTTGATATCTGTAGTTTTATCCCTGCAATCGACAACGGTGAGAATCCTCTCATTGTGCTTGCAATTGAATCAAAGAACTTGGATAAATTATCTTTCTCTGGTGGTTTTGGTGGTACAAAATTTAAAGGGTCCGGTTGCTTTCTATTGAGGAATTCTCGCAAAATGTCGTGTTCTTGTGAAGATGTATTGCTGCGTTTTCTTGGCCGCCGCGGCGTTTCGACACATTCAGCATTGAAAGTCATGTCATCTTCATCTTCCGATATGTATGTTTCAAAAGCCGCAGACAAATCATTTGCTAATGGGCTTACGTTACTCAAAGTTCTGAAATAGAATTAAATTCGTTAATTTTGATAATAATGCCTAATTTTATGCAATTTTCGTACGATCTCTTCAGTACCGAAGTGTCTGTCAAAAACATCATTGGCCTGGTCTCTTCTGGTAGCGAGCGCAACCGAGCCAGTTGTTTTTTTTTTCTTTATTTCTATTGAAGTAGTCCCGCATGGAGATCCATTTCTTTTTAACGATTTCAACTGGAATATTATTTGATTAAATTCAATAGCATTATTTTGATTAATTTAGATAAATATAGCTACAGGGGAGTCATTCCGTTCCATGGCTTTTCAATATAGAGTTCACGGTTCGACAATTGGAATAATTGTTAAACAGTGCCTTGGTTCAATCGTAAAACATTTTTTGCATATAGCCATGCCAAAACCAACATCTGAAACTTTGCTTCAAAATATAAGCGAGTATTTTCATAAATGGAATTATCCCAACTGTTGTGGCGCGATTGACGGCAAACACATCTGAATCAGGTGTCCATCGAATGCTGGGTCTGCTTTTTTTTAACTACAAAGACTTTCATTCGATAGTACTTTTGGCAATCGTCGATGCAAATTACAAGTTCATAGCGGTCGATGTTGGATCATATGGACGGGAAGGTGATGAAGGTATCACAATTAAAAAACAATCAAGAATAATTTTAATATGTGCTGATTTAATAAAATTTATATTTTGTAGGCATTTATTTAAAAAGCGAAATGGGCAAATCATTAAACAGTGGGCAATTTTGCATACCTCAGCCGACTGCTTTACCACATACCGACATAGTTCTGTCAAATGTAATTCTTGGCGACCAAGCGTTTGCATTGAACACAAACATGATGAAACCGAACCCGAGACAAGCATCGCTGCACGACCAAACGAAAACAATCTACAATTATAGGCACTCACGAGCAAGACGAACAACGGAGAATGCATTTGGCATAATGGCATCATATTTTCGTATTTTTTTTACATCTATTTGTACAAACATCGAAACAATTGACAATCTTGTTCTATCGGCATGCATACTGCATAACTTGATGCGATCCGAAAAAATAAGCTCCCCATCAGAAATTGCATTTTCAAATGTGGACAATATAACAATGCCCATACACAATCTAATTCCAATTAGAAACGTTTCCGGGCGTCCCAATGCAGGGGCTTCAGCCGTTCGAGACCAATTTAAAAATTATTTCGATGGAATAGGATCTGTCGATTGGCAAGAAAACATCCTGTAGCTAAACACTAAATTCTAAAACAATAAATGGTAAAATAAATTATAAAACTTACCATCTCGTTCAAGTTCTATTGCTAATTTAAGCCACAGTCGATTTTTTTTTTCGCTGTCGCCAAATAGTGGGTGATGGACATTATATAGAATTTCGTGATTTCTTACGAAATCTATATTCGGTTTCTGTTGCAAATGTATGGGATTCTGTTTCTGTTCCTGTTTCTGTTCTTTGTCACTTGGTGCCTTAAAAAAACAATTTCTTTTTGATTAACCCTTTGTTGCCCGAATTATTGTTTCTTCTTATTTAAAAAAAAAAAACAATAAAAATAGATTCAAGGAACCTTGTTTATTTTGTATTAACCAAAGAATAAATTTATGTTATCTTATTTTGTAGTATTATTAACATTTTGTCGGTGGTTTCTCTGAGAAACCACTAGGCGTTCACTGAAATTTTTCCGAAAAAAATAAAACAAAGAAATTATTCACAGAAAACTATGTAACTAACACATTTATTTAGTGTGGTATTTTGCAAAACAATTTTTTTCCGCTGACAAGCATAATGCTACTTGGCAGACGGAGCAGCACCATTTGGAACGATGGGGTTCACTTTTTGTGCTACAGTATGCACATCGCCTGGAAGTAGCATATGTTGGCAAGTGCGCGCACTGGTCATACCTCCTCTCGAATGAAACATTCGGTTTGAAGTGGTTAGTCTTCGGTTGTTCTATTGAAGGACGACCTCTGCGGGCGGCATTTATATTTACTCCAACTAAACCTGATACCACTGCAATTCGAAAATCTTTCAACGACAAAGATTTGTCGTTTTCAATTGACCTGGTTTTAAATATAATAAACGCATTTATGAGGGAAACATCAAGGAAGTGCCACATTATTCGATGACACCACTTTTTGGACTTCCGATCAATTTCGTAGAACGACTTCAGCATATCGGCTTTATCGACAAAACCCATATTTTTGTTATATTCAATTATCATTTCCGGGCAAGTGATAATTGCTGAAGTTCCATCTTTTTGTTTTCGTGAGGTTGAGGAGTTTTTTGAAGGATCGAGAAAGTTCCCAAGAACATTAACTGCTTTAGTGTCCTTCCACTTCAAAAACGCCAGTCCATCCTTGCTGACACGCCAGTCCGATTTGCCCCTAACCATTTTTTTTTTCGTCCAATAGGTCACTTGGCAGATCTTTTCTATTGGCGCGTACTGTCCCACAAGCGTAGATTAATTGTTTTTTTTTCAAATCCTTTTGCAGTTGCACTGAATTGAAATATGTAGTTGTCAAAGTACACATGATGTCCCTTTCCCACTAAGCTTCGAGTAAGGTCTTTGACTACTCGTGCACCCAAATTCTTTTCAGCAGTATCAGAGATTCGGCCTGTGTATATTTCGAACTCTGAGATGTATCCAGATTCGTTGGCACGGACCCACATTTTATATCCACGCTTGATGGGCTTCATTGGCATGTACTGGCGGAAACTGCTACGTCCCTTGAACTTAATCATTGACTCATCCACCGATTGTTCTTTTGACGGCTTATAGGACGATATATTTGTTCTAGACAGTGTTTCTATCATTATAAAGCTTGTCAAAATTTGCGCTACCCCTCAAAGGTTGTTGCGTATTGTCGTTCAAGTGAATGTTTCCCAGAAGCCATGTGAATCTGTTCCTGCTCATCAAGGAGCTCAAATATTGGTCGCGTAACTCGGGCTTGGTTGACCAGTAGTCACGATAACTTGAGAGTTTTTTTTAACTCCCATCATTAGATTTATGGCCAGAAAAGCTTTGATCTCTTCACTGTTGGTAGGTGTATGAGATGCCAGACTTCCACCAGCTTTTTGGATTGCATATAAATTTGTTTGAAAGACAATCACATCAATTCAACTCTTGTGGATATATACTCAAAAAGATATCGGTTGGTGTCTCTAAATCATCAGGAATGGTTGGTCCAGTCTCCTCTACAAACTCCTTTATGAGTGTCTCACAAAAGGCATTATCTCGTGTCCAAACTGTAAAGCACTCCCGTTGTCTAGCTCTTATGAGGTATAGTGGAATTTCGTCTTCAGACTCCCAAGCAGATTCATTAGAGTGAACACCATCAGAAGGAACTGCTACAATATCTACCTCATTTTGTAGCAATATTGCCTCATCTTGATCATCTTCCTCATCAACATCTCCAATATCAGACTCCGGGTCCGATGGGATATCCTCCAAGATATCGATAATGTAATCATTCGTCAATGGGCGTGAATAACCCATCCGCGTTCCAGCTAAGAAAACAAAAATAACGATCGGTTAGGTCCCGGTGGTTTCTTTGAGTAACCACACATATATAATACACGATTTCCATAAAATAGTTAGATTTTAAACAAAACAGTAAAAAAAACACTACAGAATATCCAAATAAATTCGATTATTATCATATCAAACTTACCACTCATTTTATTTCAAAGCACAAAACTAATAAAAATTCTTATAAAAATTCTTCTTCAAACACCTTTCACAGTTGATGAATAACTCACAATGACCCCCACTCATCATAAAATGCAAACATGTTGCACTTGAAAAATTTTCCTGTTGCTCTACGAATGAACAGGAACAGACGCGATATAGTGGTTTCCCATTGAAACCACTAGGAAGGCAGGAAAAATTTATTGATTTGGTGGTTTCATGTTAAAACCACCAGGCAACAAAGGGTTAAACCTTTTGTTTTTTTGTTTAAGCGAAATAATCAACAAATTTGCTTTCAACGTAACAGTAAAGGATTTTAGTGTTCCTTGTATTAAAAAAATTTCGAACGCCAACTTTCGTTGGCCCAACGGTTCTTCTAAAGAATAAAACTCCGAATTCTCAACGTTATAATAAGTGTATATTGATTCGCGTCTCGCTTAGAACTAACTGTTAACAATATCAGATACTTAAAATCTAAGCTTAGGTTGGCCTTGGTTCCCACGAACGCGTCCGCGCGTGCAGGAAATGCGAGTCATGTGTATCGCCGAGAGTTCTCGCGTTACCATCAGGCAGGTGCTGCAACTGCGGCGCTTGCACTTTTTTATCGTCAGGTGAATAGCCGAACGTGTTAACTGCCGCCCCTTTAAATATCTGCGTCCCGCAGATCTACTGCTGAGCATGTGGAACAGCTTAAGTTTCCGGCAGGTTGTTGAACTTCCGCTGAGCGTTGGGCTGGGCGAGGAATGCGTTTTCGACGAAAAGACAGGCGAAGTTCCGGGATGTTGACCCTTCCGTAGATCTTCTTCCATAATAGGCAGATGGCGATAACTATGATTATGGCAATAAGAATTTCTGTAATGATAGAGGAATTAAAGTTTTCTTTTAGAGTATTGATATGTTCGATATTCTGGACACTGATGTCGTGCACGAATTCCAGATTAGGTTTGGTTCTTTTGCTGGTTACGTTGGCCAGGACAGCAGGAAGTGCCTGTAACCTTGTGGCAGACCCGCCAAAGTATTCCTGGTCCTTGATGGTGACCGTGTCATTGTCCAGTTGGATGAGATAAGTACCTTCTAGAGGAATAGAAGAATTTTTATTTAAAATTGAACCATTGAAATTTGTCACGAAGATCGTATTTTCCCCAATAAGTTCTATGACCTCTTCATTAGTGCTTTTGAAGTCGCACGCTGCGATACCACCCTTAAGGATCCTGGGTAGGCATGTGTCTTCCGCTAATTTCTTTAAAACGCTAGCTTCGCATACTGATGTGTTCCCTATATGGAAGCAGTCACCTTTAAGTCCGTAAGTCAAGTCGTGATTAACTGGTAGTTTCGTATAGTCAAGGTCAATTTGCCTTCCATCCTTCATTGCAGCATCTTCAGCGTCTAATATGTTACTATTAACTATTCCAGTTTTGGCCATTTGGCAGGCTCTTATTACTTCGTTCACCCCTTCCTTTAGTATAAGTACCTTGTTAAGTAAGTCGTGCCTCAATCGTTCTGCTTCTCCCTCCTGTACCGCGTTATTATAGCCATCAATCATTTTGTTAACTTTGTTCATAACCTCGTGCGTCGCCTCGAAAAGTTTTTCGTTGATTCTGTATTGGTCGTTATTGTTCTCTATTATGTCTGTTTGCGTCTGTAAAAGTTTTCCCCAGTCAGTTGCGTCAGGAGAACCCGCCAGCCATTTCCAGGCGCTCCCTATCCAGTTGATAGATCGAGCCCGTCTCGTCTTTGGTTCGCCTAGTTCCTTTAATCGATCCTTTACCTGATTCAGATGGTAGGTTAATACCAGTTGCATTTCCTGGTCTGCTACATGTTTTGCGGCCAGTTGTTCGGTTTGTTCGATGAGCGCGCTGTATTTGTTTAAGTCAATGACATGGATTAGCTTGAAGTAGCCATTTATCACCCATGCGTTGCCCTCCTTAATGGTAACGATTGGCGATGTGTACTCAAAAATGTGCAGGGCCTGCACAGGAACCAAGAAGGCTAAACTGCAATACAATTTAATATAATTTTATTAGTTTCATTGCTTCATTAATTAATTAAACACCAAATTGGACTTAATAGTATTGTTCAAAAGAAATTTCTTACTTCTATCGGATTTCTTATTTCTATCGGGGACTTTTTAATAAGTCTCTGTTCTTTTTTCTTTTTTGTTTCTTAATTGATCTTTTCCTTTCTTAGGATTGATAATTGTTTTTTCTTAATAGATTAATTTAGGTAGGTTAGGGAAGCATCCCCCTTCCCCCTTACTTTTTCCTTTTTTTTTTATTTAGGTTTTTTAGGTGAGCTTTATGAATTCTTTTGCCACTAGCTGTTGTTATCGTTACTCGATTGTCCTTTGCGACAATTTCTTTTCTGTATAGGGGCTTGTTTTTACCTTTTATGCATTTTACTGCGGCATACACTACCTCGCCCTCACAATACCGTCTGGGCGCACTTCTTTTTAGATTTAACCTGACGTTCCTAGCTTCCATATTCCTTTTAATAATACCCCTCAGGTCCCTATTGATTTTAGAACGAATGTTCAGAAGGTTCTGATAATTAACCCTCTGGGATCGGTTAAAGAAAACATCGGTAGGTTTTCGTTTGATTACCGAATGTATTGTGTTGTTATAGCGGTCTACCGCTACATCGACGAGTTCTTTAACACCGAGATCCGGGTTTTTAACCTTAAGGCATCGGTAAATTTCCAATATTGTGGAATGGACCCTTTCTATTTGTCCATTCACCTCACTTCGGTAGGAAGGGGTCAGATAGAGTTTGACGCCTAGGGTTTTTATAAAATTCAGTACTATCGGGCTAAGGAAACCTCTTTCGTTATCTGTTACCAGGACTCGAGGCACGGTGAAATAGTGTAATATTTTGATTAGCTTTGATCGAATGTATATGGAAGATTTTTCTTTAATATGGAAAAATTTGGAAAATTTAGAAAATTTGTCGACTACGGTTAAGAATTTTTTGTTCTGAATTTCCATGATATCCATATGAAGGATCTCACATGGATACTTCGGGGACGGCGTTAATTGGAATTCAGGAGTCAGTGGATGTCTGTCGTATTTGTTTGACCCACAAATTTCGCACGAGGCAGCGAATTTCCTAACCTGAGACATCATTTGTGGAAAATAATATTTTTCGAGGATTTGCTCCCTGTTCTCCCTGGGAGCGCGATGGGCTCTCCTATGTTCTTTCTCTATTATTATGAGTCTGCGCTCCTCGTTGGCGACATCCTCAACTATTCTTTGAGTGACTCTAATCTTGTAAGTATCAAAGTTTTCCAGGTAAACCCTTTGAAGCAAACCAAGGTACTTCTCTGGAATCTTTATTCCGTTTACTACCCTTGGGTTAAGATTTTCCCTCAGTATCTCTACGAGGTTGTTGTAACTTGCTTATTGAGATGTAATGGCGATGATAGCCAGGGTGTGGCTCTTCGTGAGAGCGCAGATCGATACCAACCTTAAAAATCAGTTGGTTCCTGAAAACATTGATCGGGGCCTCTACATGCGGTATAAGGTCTGAGTTATCCTGGTCGGCACTGTGCACCGTACAGGATTCTGTATCACTATCAGAAAGCTCGCAAAGTCCTTCTTCAGCTGTGCCCGTCTGGGAGCCCCCGGCTTCTTCAGCCGTATCCGTCTGGGAACCCTCAGTTGCGGTGTCTGTGACCTCTCCTGTACGTGAGTTGGATTGCGCTTCGCTAGCCGTTTCGGTGCTGGTATCCGATAAATGATTGATCTCTACCCCTAATCGTGAAAGAGCATCAGCCACAAAGTTTGATTTACCAGGAGTGTAAATCAACTCGTAGTTGTACTCTTCAATCCTTGCCTTCCAACGCTTTAACTTGGCATTGTGATTTCTGTTGCTCAAGGCAAACGTCAGAGGCTGGTGATCAGTGAAAATTTTGATCCTCTTGGCTCCATACAGATAATTCCTCAAATTATCGAGAGCCCAAACTATGGCGAGCATCTCCTTTTCATTGGTGGCGTAATTCTCCTCCGTTCGATTCAAGGAGCGGGAGATGTATGCCACAGGTCTTTCCATACCATGCTCACCCTGAGATAGGACAGCACCAATGGCGTAGTCGGATGCGTCAGTTGTCAAATTAAAGCCTTTCTCAAAGTCCGGAAATGCCAGGACGTCAGCAGACGTAAGTAGCTCTTTCAAAGTTTCGAACGACTTCATTGCGTCGTTGTCGAGGGAAATTGCAACATTTCTCGATTGATTGGCTCTAACATGCGAAAGGTCCCCGCGCGTTAGGTTGGTTAGGGGCTTTGCTATTTTAGCATAGTCCCGAATAAACTTCCTATAGTAGGATGTTAGTCCGAGAAAACTTTTTAGCTCTTTCAGATTCCTTGGAGGAAGGATCCCTTCTATGGCCTTAACCTTTTTTCGATCTGGGAGTATGCCCTCGGGAGTAACTAGATACCCAAGAAATTCCACGCTGGTGGTTAAAAAGTGAGTTTTTTCCAAATTAATTTTTAATCCGGCTTCATTTATAAATATATCTACATAACATATATATACATAACATATCTTGCCAATTCCTTTGGAAGATGGCTGGGGCATTTTTGAGGCCAAACGGAAGTCGAAGATATTCGTATTTACCGTTCATAGTTGAGAAGGCTGTCTTCGGGATATCTTTTTCATTCATGAGGATCTGATGGAATCCTGAGGTCAGATCAAGTGTCGTGAACAGTTTTGCGTCTCCAAGACTGGCAAGTGTACTATTGATATCCGGGATAGGATACGTGTCTGGGATCGTTACAGCGTTCAAACGCTTATAGTCGATCACCATTCTATATTGTTTTTCGCCATTGGGTTTCGGCTTTTTAGGAACAACCCATATAGGAGAATTATATGGGCTATTCGAAGGACGGATAACGTTTTCGGACAGAAGTTCCTTAACCTGTCGCTCAACCTCCCCCCGCATACAAGCAGGGTAAGGGTAGCTTTTAGCATATATTGGTTCGTCCGTGTTTGTGCGGATTGCGGCTCTTACATTGGTTTTTATTTTTTCGTTACCTACAGGACCGAAGAGACTGTGGAATTTCCCGCAAATGGTTTCCAGTTTAGATCTAGCAGACATGGAAATGTCTTCACTTGAGGTCAACATTTGATTAACTGCATTTGAAGTGCGATTTTTCAAGATAATTACTTTATTGGATTCTATGGTAAGTTTGTTGGTTTCCCTATCGATGACAGCTTTTAATTGTTTGAGGGTGTCGTCGCCAATTATGCCGTCGAATGATGTTAAATTCGGGAGAACAAAGAACGTAATATTTAATTCACAACCTAAATAATGAAAGAATCTTTCACAAATTTTGCCTTCGATGAGAATTTTCCCAGCGGGGCTATTTACATAAAATGGTTTTTGTACAGGATCAGGGCGTGGAACCAAATTAGGTCTAATAAAATTCTTATTAGCCCCGGTTTCCACTAAGAAATTTAGAACGACCCCGTCCCGCGTAACGTACTCTATGTATGGTACGCTGGAAACGAGGCCCCTGCCATAAAATTTTCAGGCGATGGTTCCTCGCAAGGACGATCAGCGGAATCCACTTCTTCCGGATTTTCGGAACCGACTGACTCCATATGGTACAATCGCTGCTGCTTACGTGGGTTGTAATTGTCGGACCTCGGTTCCCGTTTGAACCTGTTGTTGGGCCGGTTCATATAATTTACGTTCCTAGTTTGTACGGAGTTGTCCACCTCCATTTTAATATGTGGTTTTGGAGCTGTCGGCCGTTGGGGTGTATATTGCTGTTGGAATCCCGAGTTCCAATGGGGGTATGACCTTTGAGCAAAGTTATTATTTGCAGCTGGTGGCCTATCAAAGTTTCTGGAAGGTCCAGCGTTATCCCTGAAATTCTGGTTGATGGGTGAAGTTATCAAGTTAGGTGCTTTTACATGCACCGAGTTGCTCCTAAAATTCAAATTTTGCATCTCCAGACAAGCTGAATATGCTTCAGGTAGGGTTCTCGGCCTTTGGATGATCAAAAGCCTTGAGAGGTCACCACTAAGCCCTCGAATGAACACATCTAGTGCTCGATTTCGGTAGGTCTCCACCAAAGCGTTCATGGTTTCGGTTGAGTGAACCTCAGCCCTGATTTTACTGATAATCAGAGAAAACTGATGGTTTACTGTCGCGTAGAAGTCATCAACCCTTGAATTACCTTGTGTTAACTGGTTGAGCTGATGCTCAAGGGTTCGCATGTCCCTTTTATCGGCGTAGTGAAGTGAGAGGACCCTCTTCATCTCCGTCTAGTCGTTGTCAAACACATTGTAGGAGACCAAGGCAGAGTCTGCCTTGCCTCTGATTTTCTGGCGGATATGTTGTAGTATTGCCCTATAGATGGGCTTACTACGAACTATCTCATAGTCTTTTAGGACGGTCTCGACGCTGTGGACCCAGGACACGTACTGCACCGGATTTCCGTCGAAGGGTTGAAGCTCCTTGACGGAATCGGGGAGTTTCGAAATGTCCCTCAAGTCCTGTTCGCAAGTCGGCCCTTTTAGTGGCTCTGGTTGTTCCGTCTGTGGGGCAGGAATGCCCGCCAACCCTAATTGTTCCAAGGCTAGGATTCTATCTGAAATTGCACCTAGCTGGCTGTTCACGGAATTAACCACTTCCTGTGAACTGGATTGTTCAATCCTACCCATTCGGTTCTCCAGCCCCCTAAGCTGTTCGAGGACGGAGTTAACCGCACCCGTGAGTTGGGTAACTGAGTTCCTAAGCTCATCCATACTAGCCTCGCGAGATAGTGTAAGCGCAAATGAAATTATTTTAAGATATATAAAATGAATGCGCAACTAATGGCAGAATCGAATTCGGATTTACTTTTTTATGATATTTCACAGTTATATATGTATACTGTTAAATACAGATTTTTCTTCTTTTTTGTTTGTTACGTATTTTCTTAATTTTCTCCTTTTTGGAAAAGTAAATGCTTTTCCTTCATTAATTAATTTAATTGGTTAATTTTAATTTGCTTTGATTTAATAATGATTTAATTATTTTCCCTGGATGCCTGCTAAGCGCTTTCCATTAAACTTTCGGGGTAGTTACTGTCCTAACGGAAGGTTCGTATGTATCCTTTTTGGTCGTTAATGCAGGTATGTTTGCAGCGACCTACTAAGGTACGAAGGACTTCACACGGATAATTCAATTTTCAGTAAACCGGCCCCTTTTTTCGGGAAAGTTGGCCCCTAGGCATAAATGTTTTTTAAAAAAAATGTTTCTTTACTCAAGTAATTTTCTGCACAGGCAGTGAGTAATTCTCTTTTTCAGTTACACATAAATTTCTTAATCTAGATCTTACTATACTCCTATCGGTGACATTCTTGCATCTACTAATGTGCTTCTTTGAGTCCCTCCTGATTATCTGTTGCCGTCTTCTTTTCACCGTTGGTTTCCTTTTTATTCCTTTGCGTATTTGTAGGTATTTCCTTGAAGCTGCACTCTTTAACTTGGAAGTGTTCTTTCAATTTCTTTTAATAATTTTTTCCACCTTTGTCTATTCACTTTATATTCATTCGTATTGAATTTGAATTCTAAGCAGGGTTTAACTTTCACTTTCTTTCCTTTAAGCACATAAGATTTCTTTTTCGACACTAATTACACCATTTCACTTTTCATACGGTTTCATGTATATCATTTTCTTTTAACATTGACTTCACTTTTTCCTTTTTAGGTTCAGTTATGCACTTATGCACTTATGCACTATTTGTTCTTGTTTTTTGTTAGACACTGACTTTTTTTATTCTTTTGTCATGTCCCTGCTCGGGCGCCAGTAAAGGATTTTAGTGTTCCTTGTATTAAAAAAATTTCGAACGCCAACTTTCGTTGGCCCAACGGTTCTTCTAAAGAATAAAACTCCGAATTCTCAACGTTATAATAAGTGTATATTGATTCGCGTCTCGCTTAGAACTAACTGTTAACAATATCAGATACTTAAAATCTAAGCTTAGGTTGGCCTTGGTTCCCACGAACGCGTCCGCGCGTGCAGGAAATGCGAGTCATGTGTATCGCCGAGAGTTCTCGCGTTACCATCAGGCAGGTGCTGCAACTGCGGCGCTTGCACTTTTTTATCGTCAGGTGAATAGCCGAACGTGTTAACTTAACATTTAACTTCATATTTATTTAATAAGAACTGTGCTTGATATATTGTTATGCCTTGTGCACAATGTTCGAAGAAAAAAAAAAATGTTTATGCTGACGCGGGCTGGATTTTTGTATGCCTGGGTTTTTGGCATCCAGTATTAACCGTTGTCAGAGTACAAACAAAATCAAAAACTAAACCCGTTGAGAATAAAGAAAGGAAAGCAAAACATTTATTTTATTAAGAGAACTTTATTGGATGTTTCCAGTTAAACGTACAGAACTAAACTCCTCGAGTTTTTCCACTCGACTTCTACTTATTACCTAAATTATGCTTATTCTAGACATTCCGCTTCCCACCGAATTGCAATGCTTAGGATAGGTTCCCATGGAATTGTTGGGATTCGTATTACAACTGTGGGTTTTGTTACGGAACGTGTGTGCCATATTATTATTATTTTTATTTTTTTTTTTGCTGTACGGTAACATCCGTAACAATATATCGCATACTTTGTGGAACCCGATTGGGCTTGTGACAGTTGGTTTGAACATTTTCGGGAGCTTTTACTTGGATAGAAGTGGTTTTACGAGTATTTGCATAGGTTCTTATTTATTTATTAATTATATTATTTCTTAATTATTCAAAAACTTACCCCTTGAGCTCTCCTACTCTGTTATGTGTTGTATTTAAAATTGAACCGATTAACCAATTTTTTTAAAATACAACTACGTTTTTCTACAACGTTATAAAATATATGCTTTATTTTATTTATTTTAAATTCATTAAGTGAATTTAAATACTTTTAAATGTATAATACATTTTATATTTCGTAAATTAATTCCGAACATGCTCATTGATCCCTTCATAAGCCTTAACCTTAGCGAAAAGTTGCTTTACCGCTAAGCACTTGGACGTGGTGAGAATGTTTATTCATCTTCGATCACTCAATCCCGAGATTTTGTATTTGATAGTTGTAAATTCGTTAAGTTTACCCTTTACACTAACTTTCTATGGATTCGTTTTCCATTTTGCGACGGGACATTGATTGTACCATGGGTTTTCGATTCGTCCATTTCATCGGGAAAAGCTTCTTTGATTTGTTCCTTAAATGCACTCCATGAGATGACGCGCGCTGCGAACCGTTCCCAATGTACCACTTACGAGCTGCTTCCTCTAGCCGGAGGAAAGCATAAAAGAGAGTGTTACGGTCATCCCATCCATAAATACTTCTGATGTTTTCAACGGAGACCAGCCACTGATTTACACTAACACCAGTGCCACGCATCGATGGGTCCAAAGCAGGAATTAATTTTTTCACTTCATATGCGCCCAATCTCATAGCGGATGAATTTAGCGACAAACTCACTTTCTCGCAGCATGGCTCTTTTTCCCGGCGCAGTAGTTTATTTTCCTTTTTTAATAGTTCAATCTGTTACAAGAGATAATTTTCATTTTTCTTTCCGCGATTTTCCATTATTAACGATAAAAATCGACCGCCCTTACACAAATCGAGGAAGACTATGACTGGAACGAGGAGAATGCTACTTAAGCTGTACCACTACGCTCAGAGAAAAATACCATGGAAATAATAGTGAGATTCTGGTTGTACTATGTTACAGCGACAATGAACGAAAGCGCCGACGAAAGAAATAATCGGTTTTCAACGACTAACCAAAGTTTTAATTTTTTGGAGCTCTTTATAACATACGAATTAGGGTGGTCCTTATTTGTATGAAGAAAAAAAAATATTTTTTTTTCTTTTGAGTACCCCTTTATTTTGTTCCTTTGGGCTAAAAACGCATACAAAACAAGTTTAATTTATATCGGAATTTATTAACACGTGCCGCAATGACATTTAAATCCAAAGAACTTATCCTCTGCAGAACGAATAAGATAAAAAGCTTATCAATGTTTGACGTTTCAAAGTGAATTTTTTTTAATTAGTAATAGACAAACAGTATAATTATTATACTAAACACTGTGATAGACATTTTTTTATAAATACATAATAATAATTAATAAGTAAACTTAGTCATCGTAACGCATTTTGAGACTTTCTCGGCTACATCGAGGATATTTTTGGCGATAATTTCGCACTGTCTGAAAAAAATTATATTTGATTAGCAAATATTAATAACTAATAATAAAAAATAATATCAAATTGGTGAAAAATTAGCAACATTTTCTTTAGTTAACATGGTAGGTTCTTTAAATTAATATATTAAAGATACTCACTTGAAGTAGGAATTGCTTTTGGTCTTCGTCTTTTGTTATTTTATCATTGAACTCCTCCATGAGTTTAACTCCACGTTCAGCTGTATCATTGACTACTCTAAGCGATCCAATTATTTCCTTTCCTCGCCTGTAGTCTGATTGGTCTTCCCAATGAATTGGATCTAAATGCAAAAAGCCTGTTGATAAGCCAAACCTTTCAAACAATCTCATTGATTTAGGTGACAAAAGCTCTGATGGAAGGCTTTTTTCAATAAAATATGAGACCTCAGCTGGTTTTAGATGCAATTTCTTTTTGACTTCTTCTTCCTTTTGTTCGTCATCTTCCAAAACTTTTAAAGCCATTTTTCTTTTTTGTTCAACATCTATTCTATTGTCGAAAAAGGAAAAAGCAGCACATTCTTCATTTAAGTACCATAAATGGTTCAAAAATTTATTAAGTGCGATATCAGCTATAGTTTTATCATGCTTTTTATATGAATGAAGTTTTTTCAAAAAATTTATGTCATTTAACGGTGCTTGCAAGGCATCTGGGGCAGAAAACCAAGTCTCAGTGTAGCAATGGACAATAAAGCAGCATATCGTCGACAAAGATCTTTTGTTCTTGGCGTTCAATTTAATTTGCTGCTGGAACAATATTATTTTTAGGCAATATATTGCTTTTGCCATCCAACGAGCCAGATGATAGGCTCCTGGTGCCCGAAATCGAATGCCACCTGGGGGAGTTCCCCCCAAAAAAATTACAATTAGCTGAAGAAACTCCTTGTAATCATCTCGAGGGAAATCATCTTCAAGCTTTTTCATAGCAAATATAAGAATTTCTTGCCTTACATCGGATAGTATATTCACAACCTTCTTGTCAATTGACCACACTGTGAACTGTTGTTTATCAATGTTTTTCCATTGTGACTTAAATCTTTTAAATAAAGGAATATCAGGACCAGAAGATGGGTCAAAGTTTGCTCCGTTAAATACTCCTTGAAGAACAATTTCAAAGATGTGATGTCTACAAGCTAAGTAGAGTATGTCTCTGCCAATTTTACTTTCAAGAAGAACACAAGCTCCATTCAGACGTCCGGTATTAGATGCAGTTGTGTCGAAAACAAAAGCTTGGGCTTTATCGAGCATTTGCCAATCTTCCAATAGATCATACACGGCAGATGATACCTCAATACCAGTTCCAGCTGAAAGTTCTGGTACTCCAAGTAGCTGTTCTATGTTTGGAGCAGTTGCAATAATTGGTAGTCTGTCAACTTTGTTTTGACCAGTTATATCAGGGAGAAGTTTAGAGTCCCAATGTATAACAGTGAAAACTAAACTTAAGTCGAGAATTTTTTTTTTGTTGGCAGCAGCTGTCTGTTTACGAAAAAATCGCCGAGAGAGTCTAATAGATGTGCGGTTAATAATAAATTTTGACGGATCTATGGAAGTGGCTTCGACACAGGCTGTCAATAGATGAACGGCATCTCTGTCACTTATCTTGCATCTGTCGAGTACTGCCGAAAGCCTAGGAGTTAAAATTTCTACTCGTGCTCTTTTTGCGTCTGACGGTCCTGGGACTGGTGAGTTCAGACCATCATTTTGAGCTGCATGTTCGTCTCCCTCAGACGAGCACGTTGAAAAAAGTTCCACTAGTAAAATATTTGTTTCCAGTCAACTATTAATAATAAAAACAATTACAACTTACCTTCGTGAGAAATTGTTGAACTTTGTTCTTCTTTTCGTTGTTTAATTCTTAACTCACGATCCTCCTTTCTTTTCTCCAAAGCAGCAAGTTTAAGATCCATTCCAAGCATGCATCCAGGTCGACCTTTTTCTCTTTGCAATAACAAAAACTGTTTGTCTTCTTTAATTGTTATTGAGTTCAAGGCATCTGCATGCGCGATGTCGAATAAATCATTTAAGCTTTCTTCGAAAGCATTTTCTTTTTTTTTCGATGTCTCTGTGTTCCTGTTTTTACTTTTTTCAATGCTTCTTAGCTCTTCGTAAAGTTTTTTTAATTGTTTTAAGCAGTTGCATCTATCGCGAGTAGGAATTCTTGCCTTTTTCCAAAATATTGTACACTCGTCTATGACTAACGTAACACTATTCGGTAAACTTAACTTCACTTTTCTCATATTATAAAATAAAACACTTAAAACATCGCGTTTTGAAGGCAATTTAGATCCGAGAATTTGATTTTTCATAGAACCGACCAAAAATAATTTTTCCCGTGGTATTTTGTTCAAGTAAACTTACCGGGGAGCACAATTACAATTCCAATTTATTTTTGACAGATTTCGAACTTAACTAATTTGACAAATACGCTTGCTGTGATGTAATAAACAAAGCAAAAGAGTCAACAAACAAAATAAAGATGTGCAAAAGAAGTAATCTACGTGTGCAAGTGCTGTGCATTGACGCTGTGTTTACTTTAAGCTCAGTGCGACACGTGTTAACGTGGTCGTAAAAAAAAAAAAAAAATTGAGTAATGTTTTTAGGTGTAAAGGAACAAAAAAAAAGGGTACTCAAAAAAAAAAATCAAAATTTTAAAAATAAGGACCACCCTAATACGAATGTTGCTTAAACTAAAGATACATTTTTTATTGTTGTACATTTTTAAGCTTTATTAAAAATCGGCACTTCAAACATATGGAAACTGGTATAAAAATAAGGCGCGAGGTTTGAATTTGTGGTGAAGAGTTGAATTGGAGGTGAGTTTGCGAGTTTCATCGACTTCTGTTTCTTTTAAGAACATTAAAACTTCAGAAAGATACTTTTAAACGTTTTTAGGATAAATTTTTCTCATACTAGTAATGTATGGATCAGAAGATACCAACAGATTATGGAAAACATCCTCCATTCTGTTGCCTTGAAAATTTTCTTGAAAAAGTTTCTTGAAAACGCTTGATATCTTTGTTTCGGGCTTCTTGGGCTTCCTCTCCAAGCTGTCCAATTGGAAGAATAGCATCCGACACAATTTCAGGGCTATAAATCAGTTTGTGGCCGTCCAACAGATCCATAGGCTCGCCGCGGAAACGGAATTTCAAGCTCTAACCAGGCTTTGTTCTTGTTTTTAAAAGCTTGATAATTTCTTGAGGAAGCCAACCATCATAGAAAAAATTAGTTCACATATTCTTTGTTTCCTCTGAAGCATCAATGCAAGTCAATTTTTTTAATTTATCTGGCAAAAAAATTATTTTTTCTTGAAGTTCATGAGATGGACAGCTTCTCTGGAAGTCAGTAAGCTGATTTCTTGACAACAAAATAAAATTTGATTGTGAACCTGTATCAACGAGATTAAAAAAAACGTACCTATTGAGCCGAACTCTTATTTTCAGCGTTTTTACAGATTTTCTTGACGATATCTTGCAAGATCGCAAAATATCGCAACTTCTTAAGGTGATTCCTTAATAAGCATATATTAAGGTATAAGGCAACATTCGGCAACACCTCTCTCATCCATCGACTAAGATTTCGTCACCATTTGAAATTTAACTAAAACTACACAAAATCATAGACAATGATTTCTTTTATTTAATACATAAAACATAATATTATAATCTTATAAAACAAACAGCTTCCATCTTTAAAATCGGCATTCATCAACTGCAATGCAAATAAAAGTAGTTAATTAACAAGTTACACACATCAGAAACTTTAAATCACATACTATCCAAGCAACCCCTGTTGTACCATGATCCATTATCAACTGCAGTCTGAAACAAAAAAAAATCGATTAATAAAAGCAAAACACATAACACATTATCGTAATCTATCTTATTTTTAGTTAGTTCAAGTCAAGTGTCCTGTTGTGTTGTCTTCTTTTGCTGTTTTCTTCTCCAAGGTACTACACAGGAAATGTTTACCTACCTAAAAGAAACAATTAGAAATTTAAATAATAATATTCACGACATCTTACTATATATGATAATGCTCTCCAACAGGTGTCCGTCGTCCTCGTCCCCTCTATAAAACAATCTAAAAATTAAAATTCTCAATTAGTTATTCATTCCACCTTTAATTATAATCTATTTACTTACTCAGATATCGTCCGGTATTTTGTTGTTTTCAAATAAATAATATTCTTCTTATTGGGATTCTCTATCTATGCAACTGCATCTGCAACACAATTACAATAAGAATGAAATGTCAGTAGTGTTGTCTCTCTTTTGTTTCTTACCTTGTTTACATACAAAATTCATCTTCGAAATTGCAACTGCAACTGTTTGAATGCATTCATTATTTGTTGACTTCAGAGGAACAACTTGCAAAATTGAATAATATTATATTATAAATTATAGAAGGAGGTAAAAGCACAAACCCCAACAATCCACAAAGCATATCCAACAACCTGCGTGTCCAACCCCCTACAGTGCCTCAAACTTAACCAACCAGCTTCCTGTCCAACCCCTACAATCCTCCAAACCTAACTAACAACCTACCTATTCATCCATTGTCATCTAGAAACCTTACCAACAACCTGCCCGTCCAACAAATATATACCCCGAAACCTAACCAAAAACCTTCTGTCTATACCTATACAGCCTAGCATATATGTCCATCCGTTGTTATCAACCTACAGGCCTGTCCCTCCATTCAAATCCTATAGAACCTACCTGTCTTTACAACAAAGGCTTCTTCTCGCTGCTGACATCTGGTTACTAACATTTCCATCTCTACCTGCATCTTCTTTGGTCTGCACTGCCAAATTCCCAGTCTCAGGCATAGGAATATTATCAATTTTTGTCCAGTTTAAAGCTGACCATTCACCTATCGACAGCGTGATCACAAACATTTGTTTGCATACTCTCACCTTTTCGTTATTTAGCCGCAGGTGGTAACAAGCCGTGGTTTTCCTTCTGCTCACGTGTTCTTGCTTTCTGTCACGGTGCCTCTTTGTGGGTGTTATGTCAAGAAGTAATTTAACAAGCAATTGTTTTTCAGGCCATGCTCTTCCCCAAAAGTCTTAACAAATTTTATCCCTTTCGATTTCTGTAAACAAACAGCACTTTATTTCTTTCTTGTAACTAGAACAACTGCATCGGGGCTTAATAGAGCGATTGGGCTTATTTATATCATATAGCCAGTATTTTCCTTGTTTTTTTTTTGGTGCTGTATTTTAAGCCCAACTCCCTGTTTCGTTTTTGTTTGTTCTGGTACCATTTAGCTTCCTTAACGTGCTGCCTTTTTGACCTTTTCTTTTTAAGTGCTGTTAGCCGATCTTGCACTTCCGCCTCAGGAATAAGATCAGGGTCATCATCATGTAGCGGAAACTCATCTTCAACCCCCAATTCCAAAGGATTTCCAGCCTCAGGTGTCGTATGTTGAAGCATTTCTGTTTCAACTACCTCTGTGTTAATAAATACCTGTTTGTTTAACAGAATCAATTGTGAAGTTTTCTGCTTCACTTTGAGGAAAATCCATAAAGGCAATTTCACATTCATCTATGTTGATAATAGTCTCGTTGGTAGTCCCATTGTTTTGTAGATTAAATGAACCTTCATCTTCTACATCACCGTCAAAATGCCTGTTCAAAAAGGGACTAAAATCTTTTGCCGGAAACTTTTCAAAAATGGAGCTAATCTTTCAGAAAATCTATTATCTGCTAAAGCTTTAGATGACTTCTTTAAAGCCAACTGCAAAAGTTTTTTTCCTCTTGAGTTCATTATTTCCGTTAATACCTACCGTATAAAAATACTACACACTTCTATGACCTACTCAAGAGAACGCCCTTTAAAGATTAAGTTTAGTAAATGACAGAAAACTGCAGAAACAACCTTATATTGAGTTGGGGATTTCCCAAAATTTTTACGGTATTCAGCTACTTTTATTTTATTAGTGATACCAAATCAACTGTGTTTGATGGAGTTAGGAGTTTTGCTAACCATACACAAGAGTTACGAGGTTTTCTAGTAGTATTTTTGTCGGAGTTACGAGGTCTGCCAGAGACCTGAATTGCAGTGCAGTTACGAGCTTCACGAAAGTTCAATTTAAGCTAATTTAGAGTTTTCAGGGAGATGCGAGGTTTTCCAGACTAATGCGCTACAAAATATCCCATAAGATGGCAGTACAAAGTAATTTCCTCCCAAAGGTGGAGTTACGAGGTATTCTTATGAGGCCAACGATATTCTACTTACTACTAGCAACAGATTCCATAACAATTTATTTTACTAAGTTCACACAGAAAATTGAAAAAAACAACAAAGAATGTAAACCACTTATCGAACACCAAACTTGGTACTGCACGCGCTTCACAAAAGCTTCCACTTTGGAAGCATCAACTGACGAAACGGTTGCAACAAAAATAGCAAGATTAATCATATTATATGCTTATGTAATATGTTAACAACTTGGCATGAACAAAAAACATAACAATGGACTTTAAAGGATATTAAACTTCCAAGGCATAGAAAGCAGAAAAACTTTTTAACGAATTTTTTTTTTAAATTGTTAAAAAAAAATATTTAACTAAATTTTTTAGTGAAATCTGAGTTATGATGAATATTTTAAAAATAATCAAATCATAAAATGTACTAATATGTTACTAATGACCTAAACAATTCAATTGTTTAAAAAGTGTAAGTTGCATATTTTTCAAATCAAGTAGATAAATGAGCGTTGGAAATTGGTATTCAAAAAAAATCAATCACAATATTATAGACATGTTTCATTGTCTTAATTCAAAAAATTAATGAGAATGGTTACATTTGGGGCTGATAAAGTTTCGAAATTTTTCCAAAAAGACATATACAAGTTTTTCCTCAATCGGATATTTAAAATTCGTAACGTGAATGGGTTTAAAATGTAGTATCTTAGCACTTTAAAAACGAATGGAATTTTAAAAAAAATACCGTCATAATAGGTTGCAGCTATAATAGGCTCAAAAGACATACATCCTCTTTTGAAAATGCGTTACTTCAATTATTCTAGCCTGCCATTAAACTGGCCGACAGAAATGCTGTTGTTTCGTAGCTCAATTGGAAAATTGATCTTTACTACATAAAACACTTGTTGTAGTGGAAAATTCGGATAATCTTTATAGACATTTCAAATGTTGCCAATTTATTTAATAAGATTATTTACGCGATCAAACTACTAAATTATAATTAATTTGGCGAAACAAAACGAAACAAGAAGCAAAATGCAGTCGCCACTGCCCGAGAGGAAAAACCGTATGTACTCTGACACTTAACAGAGATCGAAAAAACAAGAGATCGCGAACTTTTGCAACCACAGCCAGTGAAATGGCTGTGTTCGGTTTGCTCAGCGAAAGGGGTGGGTTCGACGTCGGTTATCAACCGATTGATGATTTCTTATGTGTGTTTTATGATTAACAAAAAAAAAAAATGGGCGCCACGTAATTTTCGGCAAATTACGAAACCTTGAAAAGCTAAAATCCAAAAAAAAAAAAAAACAGAAAAATTAAAACAACTATTTTACCACGTTATAAATGCTCCGTTGGAGCACGGTCTTTATTGTTTTGAGGGTTAAACCCTCGCGAAAACAACAATAATTTTAGATATATGTATATGAAAAATATGTTTGGACCGTTGGAATGGTCCGCTATCGCGTCGTCTGGGAAAATTAAAAAAAAAAATGCCTATTACGGGGTTGCGTGTCCCGTTTATTTCGGGATTATACGGAGCGAATATCTACCGAGATTAAAAATAACACAATTTCCTACACAAAACGATTTCTCACTACAAAATGTCACTCTATTTATCTGTTTCTTTATTTTCCAACACCTGTTGGATTCCTTGTCTGTTTTCCTTTTTGTTTCTCTTCTATTGTCCTCCTGACAATCTCTGCTCGTCCTGTCCTCTGTCCTTTCCCACTTCTATCCTTTCTTCTTTTCTTCACTCTTCACTTATTCTACTCTACGTTCTTTTAATAATAAAAAATAACCTCCACGATTTACTTTTAAGCGAAATCAAAGTAAGTTGCCTTTCTTGCAACACAAAATCAAAATCTCAAAAAAAACTTCCAAACACGAATTTCAATATTGCTGGTCAGCCAAGAAGTTTCTTTTCACATACTGACAAAATAACACATAGAACCCAAACCTCTGGTGCTCAAGAACACGTTCAAGCTCGAGGCTGGTGCTCGATACAGCAGTGGAGTATAGAGTATATAGATTTCAAAAAGGCGTTCTTTTGGAAAATATTTATAATTTTATTTTATTTAAATTCATTTATTTGTACATATGCTTTTTTTAATGGGGTTGACAAAAATTGCACTCGTGCTTCTTTTATACGGGTCGTGTCGTGTTTGAATTTCTTCTTTTAAAAGGCCGTTGCTAGGTGATGGGTTGCTCAGTTTTGTGTGTTGGCTAGCTGGGCTATTACTGGTTGAACGGTGTGTATGTGTGTGGGCAAATAATAAGTTCTTCGCATTCAATCCCTAAATATGGTCCTAATTGAAGATTAGACATTTGTATTGATAATTTCGTCATTATTGGTTTGCCTTAAAACTTTTCTAATCATACTAAAAATTAAAAATTACAAGTCTTGCAGAACTTTGGTAAAATCGACTGTTTCACTTTAAAATATGTTATTATTACACTAAAATATAGGTAATTTATTTCGTTTTTATATAATTTTGAAAGATTTGTCACCTTAAAGCAGTTTGCATTTTTTTCACACAAATATGGAAATAAGTTTTAAGCTCTAAAAACTGTTGGTGAATTCTGGTAACGGCTGACTCAATGGACAACCAGCGCAAGATTGCGTTATTTTTAATGGATTTTTGTATTGGTTTCCGATATTTTAAGAACTTTTCAAAAATGGAAGGGGTTCTTAAAGGGTTTTCAACGCTTTTTGAAGTGTGAGGTTCTGTAAAATGGTAAAAATAATAATTAGAACTCGTTCAACAGCTTAAAAATTAAGCTTACGAATTGTGCTTTGTGTATTTTTCTCCATAATCTGGGAAGAATTTTCTTGTAATATAAATAAAAGAACCTTTGCGCTCGTTGGTTGAAAGAGTACTCAACTTTATTTTTCTTTAATTCAATTTCGAAAAATAAACTTGGGCTAGGTCAGTTGGTACAAGTGCTGGGGTTAATGTGCGGTGCTATGGCTGGTTGTTGTAGTTGGGACGGAGTTGCTGACGAGGGACTAACAAGCTTTGCATTAACTTATACTTTGACCTTGGGTTCTTAGTTTGTCAGCGATTCTGTCCAAGGTAGTATTGAAATCATTCACCTCGTGTACCGATTGCTGGGCATCTTTTATAGTGGCCTTATAAAATTTCCTTTTCCTGGAGTTTTCTCCTAACAAAGCTTATTTGCGAAGAGAAGGTGGGAGAATTCCATGTAACAAGTTACATAATATTACGTCTTCAGAAACTGCAAAAAGTAATTATAAAAAATATATAAATTTGTATACTTTTACTACTAAAGTGAAGATCGTTGAGCAACTCCATGCAACTTTTATCTTTAATCTGTTTGTCAAACGTTTTAGTTATTTCAGATTTAAAGTCATCCCAGCCTTCTACAAGACAATTCTGCTTGTCAGGATGTAAATCGTTGAAGTCAGAGTTTATCTGTTAAAATTATTATCGAAATAAAAATTAAAAAGGTACAAGACATGTAAAAAAAAGCAAACCTACTGAGTGTTTTAACAGTGGCCAATTTATAATAATTACTGAACATTTTTTCTGCAACATTTATCTTTGCTTTAATTGCTGCCCACGGTTCCTTATGTAGTTGGAGCCATTTCGCATCTGCCATGAGATCTTAAAAGTATTTAAAATTGTGTTTGTAAATGCTTTAAAATCGATTATTTTATCTTCTAACAACTGACAGGCTGTGCGACGATAACGACCATTCACATGTGCACCGAAATCTGTTCTTCAAAACTCCTATAGTTCTTTCTACAACATTGCATGTTTCAGCCAAGGTTCCAAAGGATAAGTCGAAAGTTACGTCGAAACTTGCAAGTTCATTTATCTGTTTAAAACAAATTGAATTTACTATACTTATACGTAGGTTCATCTAAGTCAAAGGGATCACAAGCGTCTCGAAGTATTTTTCTCTGAATTTTCAGATTTCGCATTCGCCTGGAGGTCTCAGTTTGACCAGCAATTATTGCGAAGGCAATTGAATCCATTTTTTATATAATTTATTTTTATTTTATTGATAAAAAGAAAGAATCTCTTAATTATTTGAAAGTTTACCCACAATTTATTTCAATCATTTTCACACAATGACCGATGTTTGACACAAAACTGCTGACTTCGAAAATAAGAATGAGAGCGGTGAGGCCCATTCGAATTTTGTGAAGTAAATTTTCGGAGTTCGAAGCGTAGCTTTCATTCGGGGATTTTCTACGAATGGATTCTGTGATAAGGCCGGGGTGGCAGCACGTAACTTATATATTTAAAATCAAAACCTTTCTCCAATCTTTCATATCTTTTTGTGGAGAACCTTCTGTGTTCAGTGAATTGGATAGTCTTTCCCAGAGAAAACTGCTATTTTTCCTTCCTTGTGCAGTTTTTAAGATTCTTCTTGCAAAATCATGGTGCCTTGGGGATGCCAGCATCTTGAGTTGCCGATGTAGTCTCACCGAGAACTTAGCAAGTAGCGCATCCACACGATGGGCCAGTTGATCGTGGGTGGCCATTTCTATTGGTTCGGCACGACCCACCAATGCGTCTTGATTTACCCAGAAGTTTGAGTACTGGTGGTTGAGCGCTCGAAGCTCCTGCTCGATCCATTATTATCGTTAATATTATAATTTTTATTGCTAAAACAAGGCTTAATAACCTATGTTAAAATGGTGAACATCCAATGAAAGCCGGTCCTTATGAAGCTGCTCTTTCGCCTTTAAGTCGCTTATACGGTTTCTCAGCTCTTCCAACTCTTTTATGGTTGATCGCTCTGTTATTGCTTGGGCCGTTGGAAACTTTATTGTTTGATACTTGCAGTTTCCCCAAGAAGATTTAGTTAAAAAAGCTTATCAAACGATGGATCCGATTTTTCTTTTCAGAAGTAGGTTATCAATAATGTGAAAATATCTTTTTATTTGTTCAATTCTAGTCCTGGAAATTGATTTGCAAATTATTCCATTTTGACGTTCTTCTCCCTAATGCATCACGACATCCGAACTATAGCCATGTACAACAAAATACCCATACAAGTTTCAATTTCCTTGACTGTGACTTTGAGTTCGATGCCAGTGGTTTGCATAGCGTATTTGTTAGTCTCTCCACAAATTTTTTCCATCATGTTCTTATTTATGAGTGGGCGAAAATATTCCAAAGGAGTTGGACATGGTTCTGGTGGATGTGGAAGATGGTCCTTCCACTCACTATCACTATCAAGTCCTGAACATTAATATCCACCTGAGGAGCCTCTTCGGCAGTCCCAATTGGCACTGATATCATCGCATTCGGCGATGTGATTTTCAGAAGTAGCATTTTCTTCGTGACTTATTACTTGAATAACGACTTGTGTGTCGCAAGTTAGATAAAAAACTTTATTTCACTTATTCTTACTTTAATTTACATTCTTAGATCTATGCGTTCCGGATTATGACCTACTCCCTCGAGTTATATCCGTTTAAGGACTGGTTTTGCAATGTAAGCAAAAATGGCGTGGGCAACCGTTAGGCAAAGTGGAGTGTGGGGAATAGCCGGGTTGTAGGTTTGGGTGGAGTCTGTTTCTTAGTTTAAGTAAGTATCAATCGATGTTTTTATTGATCTGACGTTCTCAATTTAGTAATTATATATCTTGTTACGAATTACGGAGCAATTTTGATTAATAATTACTTTTTATAAATATAAACCAGCTACGTGAGTTAAAAAAAAACACAACATTCGTTTTAGAAAGAATTTCATTGTTTTAAATCTTTTTAACAATTTTTTTTTTAACATAAAAATGAATATGTATTTACAGAAAAAATAATAATTTTGATTTAAGATACCTACATAAAACATATTTTTCATACGTTTTTATACACAGTATATAAAAGCCCATTGTTAATCGAAAATAAATGCATGGGAATGCTGAAAAAAAAAACAAATAAAGGAAATCCATTAAGTAAATTGCAAATGCCGAGGTATACAAAAACTAAGAGTAAACACTTTATGTATATATAGTAGGGTGGGTCAAAAAAAAATTTTTTTTCAAATCGATTTGTAATAGCGAAATTATGTTGTCTTATTAGGTCAATTACAGATCTGTAAAATATTGTTAATTTATTTTCAGTGTAAGAGCCCGCGCATCGACCCCCAAGTTTATTATAGAAACGTACAGTGGTAGATCGAAATTAGTCGCTGGTTCCGTGCGTATTGCGTCACATTATAGTAGGATAATTGTTTTTGTTTAGTTTTAGTACTTCAAACAAGTTTAGTTAAGTTGTGCGCGATACACTTTTAAGACTTTTAACATTATTTTCTCTAAAGTAGATATATTAGTATGGAAACTAGAAGACAAAGTTATAAGTGCCCAATATTCGGTAGTGTAGAAGATATTAAGGACAATGTTCTGCCGACCTACGAAGATATCATGAAATGCTATGAATGGAATAGACAACAACTAAAAATTTGTAGAAATACCATCAAAGAACCATCATTTTCAGATATTGCCGATCTTGTGTCTCAAAAAGTAGAAGATATCTGGAGAAAATCATCCCTTCCTACGGTTTCTCGTACAAGAATCATTCAGCTATTAAAGGCTTATCATATAAAGTGTAAAAATCTCATAAAATCTTTAAAAAGATTTTCCGTCGATAAGAAAAATGATTTTATACACCACAGCAGAGTTCTTTTCGACATTTGTTCATGTAAATGTAAACAAATTCAACTTTGTTGTTGTCCAAGAGAAAACAAGGTACAAAAAGAAGAGCAGGAGTTTTTGCTTGACCAAAGACAGGCAAGGAAGATGCGAATTGGTGGAATAGACCACATTCTTACAAATAAACTACAAAAAAAGGTAAAGCGTGCCTTAAAGACAAAAATAAATAGTTTGGACATTAACAAACATCAAGAGAAGTGTCTTACTGAACAGCAGGAGCTGGTGACACTTTCGAGTGAGTCGGAAAGCAATTTTTCTTCGCCTGATAGGCTCAACTTACCCTCGACATCACAAACAAATAAGAAAACAACAAAGTCTGTAAAAACGTTGCCTATGTTGTCAAAAACCTGCGACCGTTACGGTATTTCTGACAGAGCAGCCGCAGCGATTGTTTCTTCAGTATTGCACGATATATCTTCGGATATTGAAGTGGTTGATAAATCAAAAATACGCCGGGAAAGGAAGAAAGAACGTAATGAATTATCTAAACAACAAGTTCAACTTCATTTACCTGCTTTATACTTTGATGGCCGAAAAGATAAGACACTCAGAATTGTAAAGAAAGGAGCAAAAAGGTACAGACAAACAGTGATTGAGGAACATATATCTGTTATTAAAGAGCCTGACTCAGTTTATGTTGGTTACGCCACGCCAGTTCAAGGTACTGCCAAAGGTATTGTAGAATCGATTAATGCGCTTCTTTTGTCACAAAAAATTGGACTAGATGATTTGGTGGCTCTTGGTTGTGATGGAACGGTTACTAACTCAGGAAAATTCAACGGCGTGATTAGACTCTTCGAGAAACAGCTTCAACGCCCCTTGCAGTGGATTATTTGCATGCTACATTTAAACGAATTACCTTTGAGGCATCTATTTAACAAACTAGATGGTGTTACCACTGGCCCATCCTCACATGCTGGTCCTATTGGTAAATCATTAGAAAATTGTGAAAAATTGCCTATAACAAAATACGAAGAAATACAAAGCGAACTGCCAGATGTTAATTTCGAAGATTTAAGTACAGACCAAAAATACTTATATGAAATAACAATGTCAGTTATTTGTGGAAAATGCTCTGAAGATTTGACTAACAGGTCCCCAGGAAAAATGTCCCATGCCCGATGGTTAACAAAAGCAAATAGAATACTGCGACTATACATTTCTACATCAAGTCCTTCAAATGAATTAAAGCTTTTAGCTGAATACTGCGTTAAAGTATATGCTCCGGTATGGTTTCAAATAAAAACAAATCCAACTTGCAAGGATGGGTCTAAGAATTTGTGGAAATTAATTAAGAATTCTCGATACCTATCAGCAGAGTTCAAAATAATAGTAGATCCCGTAATTCAACGCAACGCCTATTTTGCTCACCCTGAAAATTTGCTTTTGTCTATGTTGTCTGATGAAAATAAAAGAGTAAGGGAACTCGCTGCCAGGAGGATACTTAAAGCACGAAATTTGCATCGTTCAGGAAAACTACCTCGTCTGTTTGAAGTACCGCAACTCAATTTTGATGCTAAAAGATATATCGACCTCATAGATTGGCAACAACACATTTTCGATCCACCAATTCTGCAAAACATCACAAATCAAGAAATAAACGAGGTTGTTGAGTCACACGGCGCCGAAAACCTAGATTTTTTAAAGCTACCATGTCATACGCAGGCAGTCGAACGTTCTGTTAAGATAGTGACGGAAGCAGCCATGTCTTTATGCGATAAAAAATCAAGAGAAGGTTTAATACAAGCAAAACTTGCTTCCAGAAAACTTATGCCCCGATTTGAGAGTAAACAAGATTTTGTGGTCAATTCATAACAAGTTAGACTTTTTTACAGTATTAATTAATGTTTTCTATTACCAAATTTCTCTTTTATGCTGTTTGTTCATAAGTGTTTTATGTAATATTAATTAATTTTCTTTTAATATTTATTTGATACTTAATAAAATATGAAGTTTCCCATATACGTTGTTTTTTCGGAGTTTCCCTGAACTTTGGATCGCATGCGCGGGCTAAAGATACGAATTAATTAAATTTTTTATAATGATTTTTTATCTGTTTAGACCTAAGACAACATAATATCACTATTAGAATATCATCAAACAATTTTTATTTTTTCCCATACACTGGCGACCCACCCTAATATATAGAAAAGAAAATAAATTTACTTACCCACCAAATACTTATAGATATCTAAAATATCTAGCTCTTTCACAAGAATTAAAAGCTTCTCATTGCCTTCTTCGTTATTTTTATCACTATTCTCGAGTACATGCACAAAATCACCAGCCTCACAAAAATTATTGTTAATTTCCATTGCCTTGGGACGAAACTGAAGCGACACGAACACTTTACTTAACAAAGACAGTATGGGCTGAAGGGATCGAATGCAATCATCCTTATTGCTTAATTGCTAAAATTGTATACTTGATTTAATTCAACACACTCTTAACTTACTCTTAAATGGAGTCAATTTGATAGCACAATATATTACTTTTACTCTTAACATTCATTAGATAATAACGTGAAGAAATCGAGTAAAAAAAATATATTTACTCTGCATCTGCTCACGAAAATCAGTAAAGAAGTGTTATAACTGTAATTTATGGGAAAGACATTTATTTATTATATTGAATCCACGTTTTTACATTTAAATTTTTTTTATTGAAGGTTTCTGTAGAAGAGATTTCTGATTGGAACGCATTGTCTGTTTCAATGAAGTTCTTGGAGCTCTTAATTGAATTTCAAACCGGTGGGAGGAATGATAAACAACTGGCGTATTCCCAGAAGTCTGCATTATTTTCTTCAAGTATGTGATCATAAATGTCTGCAGGATCGTCACAAGCCGCCATACCAGACTTCCATTTATTTTTTTTTTTGTTTTGAAACGTGATACATTTTGCTGTCACGGAGGGACTTCCAGTTTAATCTGCAGTCCTCGGCTGCAATATATTGAGATTTTTATTTGATATTACATACAACAAATATGACAAAAGATAACTGTTTTGTTTAAAAGTTCAGATATACATTAGGGTGGGTCACTCATATATGACATGCAAATTGTCAAAAATGTGGTTAAAAAAGGCCCAACGGCATGACATACAAATTTGCACCAATCAACATTATTTATAACTAAAAAACGGTAATCAATAGTATTTTATGTTTATTTAAGAGAAACTGAAGAAGGTAAATACATTTAAAAAAAATATATGTATAGTAAAGTTATTGTATTGAAGGGTTTAGTTGGGGAAAAAATCTTTTTTACTGTCAAATTTTGGCATTGCTCTTCTCGATTCTATTTGGGCCTTAATAAATCCTTCCCTGTTTGATTTATTGCTTAAAGTAGTTGAAGCTTCAGTCACAGATTTGACTGCTCTTTCTACGGCTTGTGTGTGGCAAGGAAGACGTAATAACTCCAGTTCTCCTTCTCCTTTTTGCTGAACAAACAAT